>CM062376.1:39368945-42204862 GCA_031216125.1 Dalbergia cochinchinensis
CCAGCAAAGTCGAAGCATGAATACCAAATGATCTCTAATTTTATCCGATTTCCTACACGTGAACATGTGATGTTTTGTTCTTTGAAGATGACACAATATCTATTTGGTTGCTATCCAATGATCCATTACCACATTATCAAAATATTTGTCTAACCTCCCAATAGTGTACACAACATCCAAAACACAAAAATTGAGTATAAATTATAATTCCGAATGCGGAAGCATAAGAAATCTTTTGTATTTCTTTAATTTAAAATATCCTTTTAAGGGCATTAATTGAGACTAAACATGTCTCCCTCAGTAATAGGGGTGTACCCTGATTTGCAATCCTGTATACCAATTTTCTTAACTACCTCCTCAATGTAACTCTTCTATGATGATCCAAGAATACATCAAAAGCAATCTTGATGCATCTAAATCCCTAATACAAAAGGGATTGTCACAACGTGCCCGGAAGGCGCCGCGACGGGAATGACGATCGATTTTTAAAATAAAAACAGGAGTCGCCACCAATTTTAATTCTAGTTAAAATTGGAAAACTTTTTGATTTGCAAACTGGTCTTTTAAAAGAGATTTGAGGTTCAAGAGTCTGATTATGATTAGAGAAGGGTGGAAACTTAATCCCACTGCACCTCTAATACATCCGTACAAATACGGTTACCCTATAGCTTATTATGCAAAATGATTATAATTTTATAATATTTATTTTCCCCAAAACTTATAACAATTGCATATTTACAAAGAAATAAAGTTAAAATTAAAATAATAAATAAAGAACAAATTTTATGAAAAAAGATTTTGGCTTGATAGTTGTCGGCTATCGCATTAATATATCCTCCTACAAGAATGAGGAACTCAAAGCCACGTAGTTCTGTAGAAAATAAGTGTGTATTGAATTGATTTATTAAAGAAACTAATTTTTCAAAAAACTAAAGCCCACTCTTGCACAGGATTTAGGATAGTATGAACTATACAATAAATCCTTACATTCTCATGAAACTTGAGGATAGTAAGCTATACATCAATATCACAAGTTGTTACGTAGATTTTAAAATGAAACAAGAGTTTTAAAACAGAAATATGATGGTTGATTTTAATTTTTTTGAAAACGAATGAAAATATGGATTGATTGATTTTAATTTTTTTGAAAAGGATTATCGAATATTAAATGGAAGGGACATATTTTTGACAAGTTTTAATTTCAATTAGAAATAGCAAAATTAAATCATAAACATAAACTCACAATTAATTTAAACAAAACATATAAACATATAAAATAATTTAACTAAAAAAAAATTCATAGACACCACATATACAATTAATTTAACAAAAATGCACAAACATAAAATAATTAAATTAAAAAAAATAAAATAAACACAATCACATAAACAATTTAAGCAAAGCATATAAACATATATAAAAATTAAAGCGAATCATAATTAAACAAAATATAAAATAATTAACAAGTACATAAACACAAGAAATAATTAACTAAAAAAATAAACGCAAAACATAAATATACAAAACATACAAGCATATAAAATAATTTAACTAAAAAAAACAATTAATTTAACCCAAAAAAAATATATTATCAGATAGTTATTTTGTAAACAAAAACAGTTACAAAAAAAAGATTTTTAATTCTAAGCCCAACTAGCCTACAGACCCAATACGAATTAACCCCAACAAAAACAAAAAAGAACTTAAAAAAAACAAAAACCCCTCTCTCTCTCCACTCTCACACGATCACATATACACACACTTACGCCACTCTCTAGCACACGCGCGGACAGCATACACACGCACACATACACAATCACAGCTCTCTCTATTCCTCACACACACACACACACACACTGATCTCTCTCTCTCTTTTCCTCACTTGCACACACACACATCCATAGAGAGAAGAAAGAAATAGGGAGAGAAGAGAGATAAGAGCCGAGAAAGAGAGATAGAGAGGGGGGGAAAGAAAGAGAGAGGCCGGCGCGGGGAAGAAGAAGACCGCCGCGGAAGTCGCGGTGCATTAGGGCGACGGCCGCATGGAGGGTGGTTGCGGTGGGCTTCACGGCGGGGCTGTCGTGATGGTGCACAGTTGTGTTGGGTAAATTGAGAGGGGCCGCGCGGTGCTGCGATCATCGCGACGCGGAAGAGAAGGCTTCACGGCATACCGCGCTCCACTGAGGTCTGGCTGATGCAATAAGGGTGCCGATCCAGTGAAGATCGCCCTTGATGGCGTGACTAATCGGGTTCTCGGCAGAACGACAGAGGGAGGAAGATCGGCCAATCAATGCGCATGGCACTCGCCAGAGGAAGGTGGCGGTGCACTGATCCGAAGGGGTGAGCGATGGTCAAGCCGGTTTCCAGCGGTTCACGGGCGGAGGGAGGTCACGCGGATCTGGCGTGGAAAGGAAGATGGAGGATGAGAGTGGTTCCATGGTGATGATGATGATGTTGAGGGAGAGGGGGGTGATCCGCGATGGTGGTGGAGGTGTGGTGGCTGAAAGGGAGGTTGAAGATGATGATGAGATGAACTATGGATGGTGATGATGATGCGTAGGTCGCGGTGGAGAAACCGCCGCGCAGCCTCTTCCTTTTTCTTTTCTTAATTTCGATCTTTGATGATACTGTTGTTATTAAATTTACCTTGGATTATTTGCTTGAATTATAGGGAGACTGATTTGTGCTGATGTCTTTTTTTTGGTTGATCTCCGCTTGCTGGCTGATGTATTTGATTTTTTTTTGCTGATGATTGTAACTTGTGTTCTAAAAAAATTTCGATCCCCCTTCCCGGTTGTTGATTTCGGATGATTTATCCTGTTATTGGTCAAATGAAATTATTGTTCTTGTCCGTTTTACAGCTAGCCAGTAAACCTGTAATCATTAACAATGGAAGGAATGATGCTACTGGGGGAGAGGCTATGATGCTGTCCGTTTCCTCTTCTCGTTTGAGAAACGGTCAAAACTTGGAAGAATCCTATGCTCCACTTCCTTTTTCTTTTTTCTTGAACGGCCAAGGGATCCAACGTCCCTTTTTGTTTTTATTTTTTATTTTTTTATTTTTTAAGGAAGGGAATCCAACGTTCCCATTTTTTTTGGAAAGGGGTTGCAACGGGAACGGGCTAAAATAAAAAGGTAATGGGCTAAGGAAGGGTAATAGGAATGGGTTGCAATAAAAGAAAATAGATTGGATTTTTTATAAAAACAATGAACACGAAAATAAATAAAAGTTTGGACAAAATATGGTGTTCACAGGGATGTCCCTTAAATTTTTATTTCAAATTATTTTGATACAAAATTTCTTATATAAACTAAATCATAATTGGTAAATAGTATGCAATTAACATATAAAATCAAATAATGTATGTACTTCCACTAAACTTAGGCATATACAATAATCAACCTCATCCATCTCAAAACCAAATGAGATAACAATTGGATGAAATTTGAAATGTCATTGATTTTAAATATTCATTTGCAACCAATGAGATTCAAACCTTCAGGTAATAGGATGAGTTCCCAAACGTCATTGCCTTTAGTGAACTTAATTTACTCACTCATGACATCAATCCACATCCGAGAGTTAGTACTCTTCATGGTATGAATGAAAGTTGATTGGATCATCTTCTACCAGTCCCTTATCTTCCTTATGTTCCTGGAGAAGTATGAAATAATTATCAAAAGCCACACTTCTATTTTCTCTAGTGGATCTCTTTAGTGGCATTTGTTCTTTAGATTATTGAGTTTGTTTTCAAGAGTATCTTCTTGATCTTTATCGGAAAAATTTTCAATATTATTTCTAATCTCATTTCTCCCCTAAACTCAATATCCTCAAAAAACTAACATTCCTATATCAAAGACTGATCTAATTGTGGGATCATAAAGCTTATACCCCTAAGACCATATAAACTATCTAAACTAAGTAGCCATTGACCATTTCTTGAATCCAGTTTCTTTTCAGTTGGCCTGTAAGGCCTCATCTCAATCGGACGACTCCAAATGTGTAAATTTTTTATACTAGAAAATTTTCCAATCCATAATGCATAAGGTGTGTTGGTCACACTACTTTGATTGGTACTCTATTAAGGATGATAGTTGCAACTTTAATGCCTTATCTCATAGTGATATTGGTAGGATAGTATGAATGATCATATTTCTTACTGTATCTTCTAATGTTCTTTTTCATCTCTAACATATGCCATTCATACTAAAATAGCATCCAACATGGTTACTATGAGATGACGCTATATTCCTTAAAGGATTTGGCAAATGATTTTGGACATTATTCACATGATCCATCATATCTATCATAGCATTAACTACCATGTAAGATTTGATAGCCTAAATATTTTTACCTTGATTTTTAATATAATCCTTAAATGCCTTAAACATGTCCACTGATTCAAACTTCTCAGAAATGAGATAAAAGTATCTATAACTTAAAGATCGACTATAAACAATAAAAATATTATTGATCATTCCAGGAAACCGTATGGAATGACCCACAAATGACGATATAAGTTCAAAGGCGTCTCAAGATTTATTGATACCGAATCTCTTTGTAATTGTTTGTTTTTCTTTAATACACATTTATCTAAATAGTTAAACTGTAATCTATCCACCAAACGTGTCAAAAATTAACCTTAAAATAAATAAAAAAAGAAGTATGTATTTCTTTATATGCCAAAAGTTATATTTGGAATAATAATTCTTTATAAGTCCACCAACCTAACAAAAGTTACAGCTAAATTCTTTATTTATTCCTATTGTTGTTTTTTCCAATGTGAACTTTCTACAGCTTTATCCTTTGTCATTTATGCTTTTGTCCTTAAAGATATTTGCCAATAAATATTTTTATCCTTTTCTTACTTTCACATATATTTTCTTTTGACACACAATAAAAAAAGAGCATGATTTATTAAGAAACTATTTGTCTTTTTAGTTGTTTTAATTAATCAAAGACTAAGTAAAATGTGCCAAAAGAACAAAAACAAAACTAAATCATGAGCATATCACAAAACAGCTCTATTTTTAATGTCTTTAATTTTGAAACAAGATGAGACATTTCCGTAATATACTCTCATAGACTTTATTTTATTTTTCTCTATACCTAATGAAAAAAAGATTAAATAAAATCATACTTATTCCAGCATTATCACTATTAACAAAGCTTCCATTTTTTTATAAAAAAAAGGAAAAAATAAAAATAAAAAATTTCCTTAAAAACTTCAATACTTTTTTGGACATATTGCCCTTGAATATTTTTGGAACTTTATTCTACATGGTCATAAGACTTGTGCAATCTGAACGGTCCTATTTCTCAAAATCATTTTTTTAATAATCTTTGTTGGAACTTTTATCCATAAGAGTAGTGGGGTGGTTCATTTTGTGTACAGTCTAGATCCATGTAGCCAAGAATGATCATAACGCTCTATTTCCATTCCTTAAAATTAGTTCTATTTAATATAGAAACAGACTAATATTGGTAGATATAATATAAGCAGATATAATATTAAAATCAGAACAAAATAATATACTCACTTGAATTCAAATAAACTCAAATAATAGTAGGGCCCATCACAAGATACCTAGCATAATATTAATATTTAGTCTTTAGACAGAAATATTAACTTGTAAGTAGTACTCTCAATGCAGTCATAGTTATTGATAGTAAATCCTGTCAAATAACAAGTCTATCTTTGGACCAACTTATTACCCGCATGGAACCTAATAACCATCACATACCCACAATCACAACTGTATATATAATTCTACCGTATATAGACCTTCCTTTGGGCTGGTCAACATCGGCATGAATTATTTATGTAGTAATCAAATATTGATAATAAATCATGTCAAACAATAAGCCTATCTTTCGATCAATTTATCATTCACATGGAACTTGATAATCACCACATATTGATTACCACAAATGTGCATGTACTTCGGCCAAATACTAATTTTCCTTTGGACCAATCAATATTCGCAGGAATCACATGCTCACAATTATCCTTATGTTCCAAAATAAATTGATTTAGACAAGAGAGGCTACCTTGGCAGTATGTTGCTTCAGTCAATTTATTTCAAAATCCTTATAGTTGTTACCAAAATTCTCTATGTAAAAGAATTGAAATACATATATGTTCTTAATACAACTATAAGGACAAAAAGAAAAGGGAATGTACGTACTCTAAAAAAAAAAAACATATGTAGTATTCCAAATATCAACAACACAAATCCTTGTTTGTAAATAAATAAATAATTGTATCATTTACTTTACGAATCAATGTGCCAAAAGACCAAATAAGAGTGACAACTTAAATGCCGAACAAAATTATTTAGCTTATACTTTTAAGCCTGAATTGAAATCCAAATACAAACAAAAAGAAAATCAATTATTTCTCAATGATTCAATCATGGACGACTCCGATACCACTTGTTAGAAATATAGTTCTTTATAATCCTAAGATAATCCATGTTAAATCATCAAGAAAATTGAAAGACTAGATGCGAAAACGTACTTGAACATCCATAGGAACTGATTAATGTTTGGACATGTGGTTATTGATCTTCCAAGTTGATACGCATCCTTCAGAGATGATGACTCTCCCTTTTTTGATGATAGGATATCAAGAAAAAGAGGTGTGCGTATAACTCGGGGACCATAACCTTTTATAATTCTGTAAATCCTAGTTTCTAATTCAGTCCATCATAAAATTAGTAACTAGGTAATATGGTATCTATACATAATAAGTCCATACTTAACAAGATGATTTAGGTCCATTAATTTATCCTTATCAGATCAATTAAACTTTATAATAGCACACAATATACAATGATATATACAATTTCACATACTGATTCTTATAGGACCTTGTTTTGCCATTGACATAAAGCTCGAGCAACATGTAGAAAATACCCAGAATTGCAAGTAAATAACAAGAAAATAATTTGAGAGTAAACCCACACTCATTGACCTAATTAATTTAACATTATGTACAAGACAGTTTAGCAAATAACTCTATAAAACTATAACTAACTTGCACATGATTAACTTGGTATTACTCCCTCTATTATTGAATCATTGTCCAATTTTATACGCTTATGAGAATTAAGAAAATGATTGGAAATATATTGATGTTAGGAAAAAGTTAAGAATACTTTATTAAATTATCCTTATTTCTTTTTAATACTGAAACTTTATCCTTTCTCCTTCATTAATAAGTAAATAGTATTACATAGGAGTACTATTAAAAATATATAATCAATACAATTTAAATTTTTTAAATGAACAGATATTTCTAAACATTTTTTAAAATGAACAATTATATTCAAGGATGACCTCCATCCATGAATAATTAGTAAACTGATTGGTAAATGTTTATGAGAATTAAGAAAATAATTGATAAAATACTTTTATTTTTTTAATACTTTAATCTTTTCTCTTTCTTTACTAATAAGTAAATAGTATAAAGGTACAATTAAAAAAATAATTAATACTATTTAAATTTTTAAAATAAACAAAAACTAACTAGGCTGTGAAGATTAATTACATTATTTAATTTGATTCGAATCAGTCAAGGGACATTGGGATAAAATTTTCCGTGTGTTAATTTTCTTCATCCATCTGTAATTAATGAGCGCTTAACAGGAGGGAAATACAAATGACTGTTTTTTTTTTTTTTAATGTAATTAAATAAAAAAAACTCCGCCACTCTGGAAACAACGCCCGCAAGAGAAACGCCAATATTTGGCGGCGAATTCTCTTCACTAAGCTCTACCTCTCTCTCCTTGTTCGTTCTTGCTGCGCTCTCTCTGCCTTCTTCGATGGAGTTCAGGCCTCGCGATTACGCTGCCGAGCGTGAATCTCACGCGCTCCCTCGCCTACGCGCCGATTCTCATCCTCTCTCTTCTCCTCCATCTTCGCCACTCCATCTTCAGGTCCAATCTTCTTTCTTTCGCTATGCAGAAATCGGTTTCGTGAGTTCGCTTGCTGTTTCGGAGGCACCGCGAAAACAGCTTCTAACACGCTAAATGGATTTGAATTGATTTCGTTGAGCTAGGCTAGGCCTTTTTTTTTTTTTCAATCGGTTTGTTAAAATTAGCTAAACTTCGATTCGATTTCTGTTTAGTTTAGGCTAATAATGATTTTAATGCTGTTGAGCTTATTGACATGAGCGCAATGAGTTTTATGAGATTCTGATGAGGTATTTATTCACGCGATTTCAGTAGCGAAAGAGAGAATGAACTCGTTTAAGTATTCAGATAGTTGGAAAATTCTATTATGCTTAACTGTATAGCAAAATGCACTCTTAAGATATATGCTTATTTGAGGACTTGTTAATATTTGTTGGTAATTTGCTATGATTAACGGTTTTTGTTGTTATTATTGTTATTGTTGTTGTTGTTGTTATTATTATTATTATTATCTTTTGAAATTACAGGAATAGACAATTTAAGGAAAACAGGCTTTGTGGTTGTGATTTTAAGGTTGATTTGATCTGTGACTGCATTAGGAATTTTGTTATGTTGCACACTTGCACTCTGGCGATCTTTGATTTCAATCGCGTGATGATGTTCTTGTTTTAGGTCGATGTTGTGGAGCGTGGGAACAATGATTTCTTTGATCCGCTGAGAGGAGCTGATAATGATGCAAAGGTTGCCCCTTCTGCTCCTGACAACCTGAGTGAAGCTCCTGATCCTCATCCAACGAAGGAGTGGACCTCTTTCAGGAGATTACTAATGCAAAGGTTTCCTGTCTCCAAGATGGTTTCAATGTCTTCAGTAAGTTGTTCTCTGTTTTCTTTTTTCTCGTTTTTATAAATTTTAAAAAAGCTGTGCTATATATGAATATTGTGGTATCTAAGGCTGGCTAAGGCAAATGAGGCATTTGTCATGCAATGAAAGCATGTTTTGTTATGGCACTTGATATCAATTTTTAATAGAAAATGAAACTTAGTGATGAGAGAGAAAAGAGGACATAAAGAGAGGATAAGCTATCCTCACAAGAAGAAAGGAAAAGAAAAACATGTGAGCCCTATGAGAGTGAGCCATGTAATAAGGCATGCCAACCTTTCTGCGTATCTACTGAAGAAACATATATAAAAGGCCATTTGTGCAACAGCACATAGAAGCTATGAAGGTAATTGTATCCCAAATGTTATCCACAGATGAAGATGTACCCTAAAAATTCTAGCATTTCCAACAAACTTACCATAGAATAATAAAAGCTGAACACTGGCATCATATGTTAGCTTGTTTACAAATCCCAGATCCTCTAAATTTAGTAAGCAGAAACTGATGCAACTCCTTAGGCAAACCCAGTTCTCTCTAAAAATCTCAAAACTCTTGATCTTTCCAGAAATGTAGTAGAACAGTGGAAAAATAGATGAAACACTTATTCAGAACTGGAAAAGCACATAATACACATATTAGGAAAGAAGGCAGTGAGACTGAGAGGCCCGAGCTTTTGCAGTATGTCATTAGTGTTATGCTTGGTAACACTGTCCTCGTGAACTAGCTGATTACCTGATGCTATGTTGTGAAATTTCACAAGCTTTGAAATATTCTTAGGATATTGCAGTTAATTGTATAAATATCTGTAATCTCTGTTGAATATTCTTAGGATATTGCTGTTAATTATATAAATACCTGTAATCTCTGTTGTGCAATGTTGAAGTTGAAGGAATTGTTAGAGAACGGGTCTTAAAGTAAGCATCGGTAAATTATCCTTTATATTCCGTAACCAGGTTTTGATCCTTTATCTTTAACCCTTCAGTTTGTTTTATTACATTTAGCTAATTATTTATTTTTTAAATTACAGATGCCCGATCTTTTAATGAGAAGTGCAAAATGTATGCCAATATCTATATCTATTGAATTGTTTTTCCTTTTTTCTCAATTTTTATTTTTATCTATCATCATTTAATTATGTGATGCCCAATTTTTAGCAGATGAGAAATCTTCGACAAGTATGCATTTGGAGGAACTGGATGATCCACAAAAATTTGCAGATGAGGGTGTCAAGGCGATTACTTGGCAGGAGTATGTTTCTCGACTACATGAGCTCAAAGATGAAATTAACCGTTCTTGGCTAGCTGACGATCGTGTAACATCCTTAAAGTTATCTATAAAGGTGAATTTTGATGCGTTTAATGGTTTCTGTGTAAAATCAGCTTCTGTTCTTGTTTTGGTTTTGTGCACATGGATCCTCTGTATGTGTGTATAGGGATTAAAGAACTCTTACAAACTCATTTTTCTTTGTTATGTATTTTTTTTCCTGCTCTACTTTCTTCGCACTTAAATTTTATTTACAAAAAGAATGAAAATCTTGTTTACTTTTGTTTAACAATATGTTGAATAATTGAAAGTGGCTTGGAGATAGGCTACTGAATTTAAATCCAACTCGTGTATTATAGTACTCCCTCCTTTAGTCCGTTTCACTCCATTTGTCCAAAAACAAAAAAGTACATTAAGAAAATAACAAGTGTATCTTGATAATGGTAAAAAGATGTATGGGTGGACCATATTAGCTATATTAAAATATAAATTTACATGATTACAATGTTTTTGAAAAACAAACAGAATTAATTATATTAAGGGCAGTATTGGAAGCACAAAATTTAATGGTTCTTGATATAAGAAATGAACATATGTTTTGCAACAAAACAACTAAAAAAAAAAAAAATGGACAGATGGAGTGAAAAGTAGGAGGAACTTTGTTTGGGAGATTGGGAGTGAAATAATCTTTTCTTCTTTTCATATCTTGATGTCGGTTGATTACATGAATTTGAAATTGATTGTTTTGTATGCAGGTTGCTAAGCTTCTGATGGATACGTCCGTTTTTGAGTTTTATCCTACACTTTTTGTACTTGTCACAGATATCATGGACATGCTTGGGGACCTGGTTTGGCAACGCATAAAGCGGAAAGCTGAGTTTACTGAAGATGGAGCTCCAGTCTGCACCGTAGCAGGTTCCTTATTGTTATGCTAATGTTTTGAAAACTCTGGATTGTGTTTTAACTTATTAAGGCCTTTCACAACAGCCTTGTCCCTCAAAGTGGGGCTGGCTACATGGATCAAGCCACGTCATAAAGCTCTATCATATATCGATAGCTCTATTGTTATTAAGGCTTTTTAACTCTTTAAATTTTTATGCTGTTTAGAACTGGATCTTTTATTACTAATTATTAAATTGTAGTGGCTGTTTAGTGTTTCCTTGGGCATTTTCAATTTTGCTAGTCATTGAAGAAAATTTGGAATCTTGTATCTTTCCCCACTCATTTGTATCCCTCACTTGAGTAGCTCATGGAGAATCACAATAAAATCAATAACTATTTTTGCAAAGGGATTTATGATATGTATGATCAGGCATAGGAAGATGATTACAAAGGTTTTGGAGGATAATAGATCCTCCTTCAAAAAGAAAACAGACCATTAGAATGCAAAGAAAACATCAATGAAGCAACACTACTAAATGTCTTGGCATATCTGTTAAAAGAAATCGCTGCTTACATCCTTTAGAAGTCAAATGCCTAATCTTATCCAAAAGAATGTGCTCATCCAAAGGAATATCCTTAAAGATGTGTGTTTTTTGCTCCACTCAAATGCACTAATGGTTCCTATTATATTTATTGCTAACTTAAAAATGGTTGCCACTGTCACATCCATCGGAAGTCATCCAACATGTTTCAAATTGTATCTTGTTTATTGGAACTAATTTATGCACATCATACAAGCTTGATGGTCTACAGTAGATATTTGCTTCTGATTTAGTAGTGGCATGTTTTGCCTAAATCTTTCACTTGATTCTGTAGAAAACTTTGAAGCAAGCAATGTTTGTGTCGATGCCAAAGAAACTTGCAATAACTGGTTCTGCAAGATTGGTGCTGTGCAAGAGCTTCTTCCACGCATGTAAAGACCCTACCTTTCCCTCTGTATTTAATTTATTCTCTACTCCTTTTCCCTGAATTTGTTTTTCTTTTCTGTTTGTGCATGTGTGAGACCTTTTTATTCCATCGATTTTCTTTATAATCACACTTAGAATTCTATGAATTCACTTTTAAAGACCGTACATTGTTGTTCTCTTATAAAACCATAGCCATCTAAATTTCCATAATCCTACAGCTAAACTAAAACTAGAACAAAGAAATACCATGCTTCTATGCTACAACTAAAGCATACAAAACTAACTGCTTAAGGTTTTGGGATAATTTATTTTCCTGTGTTTATTAATAATTAAACATTTTTTTTGGAACCTCCTATATGTTGTTAGTACACGGAAAATTGAATGTAATGTGACAAGCAATGTTTTCTGTCAATATTGCATGAAAAATTGCTATAATTTAAACCTACTTTCAGAAAACTCTTCAAAGTGGCTTTGGGATTCATAAAGAAGCTAGAATTCTGTGGCAATGTTCTGTTTTTGCCTTTCTCACGATGTCCAGTTTCTACATTTTATGGGGACCCATTTTTCTTTTGGAAAGCATTTGGGATAGGGTTACCTTCTTAGCTTCTTCGTGGTATTCTGCAAATGGTCTTTTAGGAGGTGTTTCTTTGGTAGATATGCGGAGAGATTGGCATGTCTTGTTACATGGCTCAATCTCATAGGAAGTACCTGTTTTCCTTTTCTTTTTCTTGTGAGGATACCTAATCCTCTGTGTCCTCTTGTTTCACCTCTCATTAATAAATTTGTTTTAAAAAGAAACTATTGCTCTGAAAATTTCCTCTCCCTGTTTGTGGTGTGTGCTTACTGTTAATCTGGAATTATTCTATAGTTACTTGGAGCTGGCAATATTGCCTTGCTGGAGATTTCTGCTTGACCAGCCTTCGGACAGTCTCCGGCGCTTGGTAATGATGACAAGAGGATTAGGAGATCCAGTGGCATCTGCATATTGTCATCTTTATATGGCTCACTGTGCTCAGAAGCTGCCTTCACATGATATAGGTATTTTTATTAGTATTGTTAAGCAATTCTTAGAATGTATAAAATATGTGAACAAGGAACTGACGGGCATCACTGACCCTTTTTGATTGTTAAAATAAACCATGTATCTATCCAGTGACATTTTGAACTGATCTTTGCATATGCATATTTTTTGTGTTATAATGCTGTTTACTTATTGCTTCCAGTATACAAAAGCTTTTGGTTTAAAAATTCTTCTATTTCTTCCATAATTTGCCAATTTTAAAATGCTATAGAAAACTTGAAAAGTTGGCTGGTAAACACATTATTTTTGGAATTATTCCAGTGCAAACAGAATTAACAAGTATAAGTTATTGCTCTACACTCTTTCTATATGACAGTCTGTGCTCTTGTTGGTATTCTGTGCTCCGTATGGTTGGTTGTTAGGTTGTTTTTATCAATTGTTCTGAAAGGGATGGAAAGGTCATTCAGTTGTCATTTTTCAGTATAGTGCATCTGATTGCTGTTTTATACATTTTCCTTGTGCTCATCTTCTGAAATCTAAATTCTTGACTTGTCCAACTTGAACAGGTTTTCTTATCACATCTGTTAATGACATCGGAGTTATTTTGATGAAAATCTTGTCGGCAAATGAAAGCACCCATGGAAATGTTAAACGCAAAAAAAAGTTGCAAGTTAGTTTGATAGAACCAGCCATTGAGTATATTACTAAGTGTATATTTAATGGGTTATCTCAGGTATGTAATAAAGTTTTTAGTCATAAATATGCTTGTTTTCTAAAATAAAATATATGATCATGGTTCCATATTTTGATGGAATGAATATGCTGCTTGAAACTTCTTGAAAATGGAGTAACATTATGCTCACAAAGTTAGCTATGTGGCTGGGTTTCTTCTCATTATTGTGGTGGAAAATCAATTCCTATATCTTGATCCCTGAGAATTATTGCCACTTTAATCTTTTCAGTAAATGGGATTACCAATCAATAAGTTGGGAAGAAATATAGGAAAACCAGATTGATGATTATTTGCCATGCTTTCCCCCTCTGTATCCCGTGTGCTATGCTGATCTAAGTATATCTTGCTTTGCTAAAGAGAAAAGTCAGCGACGTTCTTGCAGAGATGGGATTGATGAAGGATCAACAGGATCTTGGGAGTGTTTCATGTGTTTCAGTTGTTCTTCATCACTTACTGAAGGAACTCCCTGTTGAAGTAGTTAGTTCAAATGCTCTACAGATGCTTCGTCTCATTGAATGTAGCAAGGATAATTCCTTTGATCAGGTATGACACATTTGCAATATCTGCCATGCCTTAAGTACTTCTGGCACACATCATGAAGTAATTTGCTATATTCTAGCCTCCTTCTTTGTTTCAGTTTTTCCAAAATGCAGTTTTATTGTTCTTTTTGGTGATACAGCATATGAATTACAGATTGCTTGGATTCAGGCTGTATGAAAGCAAGACCCCAGTTGACATTGTCAATGGTGTGTTAGATAAAATCATTCAGGTAGTTATAGATTTCCAGTCCATCTTCCATCATTTCAGAATTACATTACTACTTTCTTTGCAATTGCATGTATTCATCATGTCTTGATCTCTTCATCCACCTATATCTTCAGGGCAAGGGTGTATTTTCTTTGGTGTATTTGATTGGATTTTATTATATTTATACACATATCATTGAGGAGACTCCGTATCACGTTTAAAAAAAAAAAATGAAACTCTGTAAATTATGTCGTTGATCCAATAATCAGGTCAATGTTTCTGGGCAATAGATTGAAAGCTAAGCAATCATAAACACTTCCCTCAAGTATCCTATAAATTTGACATAGTACCATTCATGTACCTTTTGGTTATGTAAAAATAACATAGACCTTGATTTATCAAACCTTGACTTGGTTCTGATATCTATGTGTACCTTTTGGTTATGTAAAAATAACATAAACCTTGATTTATCAAATCTTGACTTGTTTCTGATATCTACGTAAATCTCCTCGATTTTAAATTATGACATACCATAAACCTCTTATTTTTTATCAAGAGTGGATGTTTGTGTAATTGCATCAAATCTCTGAGCAGGTTTTAGTAGTCTATTCCGTTCAGCAACTAATTTTGAGCTTCATAAAAATTGGGTTTCTAAGATTTAGTTTGGAATTCATTTGTCAGCATGCTTGTGCCTCCAAGTTTATTAATGTGTTATCTAATCCACTGCAATGTCAGGTTATTGCTCAGTATGATAGCCTTGATGAGTACCTAAAGGTTGTAGATGCTTATGCTGATCTTATTATTCAGAATCAATTGGTAAGTTTGTGAGTGGATACAATCTGACTGCTGGTGGTTCTGTACATCATGTGAATAAATGTTTTGTAAGAACGAATGTCTTACTTAAGAATTAGGAGTGAACTTGAGAAATTAAAGGCGCCACCACCCACATTCTACAAAGCTGGTTTCACCATTTTTTTTTTATTATGTATAATTTTCCCCCTCAAATTCTAATCATTTCACAAATTTTATCATGTCTTGAGGAATATTTTTTCTGTTGGGAACTGGGAAGCAATAGTTACTGGCCCTCCTAGCACTCCATAGGTTGAAGGTTCTTCTGAACTAAATATTGATTTGCATGCTGAGTATTTGATGAAATTAAATATCAGATATCTTTGATGAAAATATCCCATCTCATCATGATGTTAGTTGTCTGGGTGCAATATGTCTGGACATTTTGTAGGACAAGAGTTTAAGATTTAAAATATCATAGGTTTGTATGTCGATAGTTTAAGCATGCCAGTAATTATTGCTTCCAAAATGGAATAAGTCTTCCTCAACAACATCTGTATAAACAAACATGTGAGATGATTCGAATTTGGGAAAAAAAATGATGCAAAATGATAAAATAAACTATCACACTTGCTTGATTCCAATTTTAAGGGACTTAACCTGCTCCTTGGGAATGAAGTTTGTGGTTCAATGTTCAACAAATAAATAGCTAAATGCTTTTCACAGGCAGGTAGTGGATTTGATCTCTTGGTACCAAATGAAACTAAGTGAGAGGAGGGGACAATTAGAAGAGAGTGAATAGGAAAGTGCAAGAATTTTAAATTCCCATTGTAATACTTGCCTGGGTTGCATAGTCAATATGATGGCTACCTACCTGTTAGCTGAAACTCATAAAGAAGCTAAGAAACAAGCCAATGGCCCCAAAAGTAAGAGGAAATCTATGGCGTACTTCTGAAATAAGTTTCCCATGTTTTTGTCTGATTCCTTTGTGCAATGACACTATTTTATCCTCCTCCTCTTTTGTATCTTTTTTTGGTATCAAATGGTCAGCATAATCATTAAGCAGGCAATCAGCCTCATCAGTAAAACATATATGTGGCAATTAAACAAAATCCATGTAAAATATTGAAATTTAGTCTCTGGTCCACGATAGATGAAATTGTGATTCAATATCAAGTTAATTTTGCCACTTGATATACTTTCTACTGTTTAATAACTGTGAGAATAATGTTTAATACTTGCTTCTAATATATATTCATTTCTGCCAGGATGACCTTTTGAATACAATTTTGGAAGGCACTTCAGAGCGTGCTAGGAATAAAGGAGTGACAGAAAATGAAATGCCAAGCTTGCAATCTCTCTTGGTTAAGGTTCTGTCTCATTTCAAGTGTCTAAAAGAAGTGTTTTGTCTGGTAATAAAATGCTGTTGTAGTTTATCATCTCTCTCTTTTTTATCTTGATCTGTTATTCTTTTCTTCAATAAATGAGCTATATAAGTACAAGAGGTGATTTAGTTATTATTTGTGATTACTTTGTAGAATCACTTTCCTGAAATCTTGGATGTAATGTTTGGTAACTCACGGGATGTTGTCTTTCTGCACGTCCTTAATCTGGCAACGAGGTACCATTTATCATTACTTTTTACTCTTACTGTATTCCTTTCACTTGTACATCACTCTTATTGGCACTCCTCCCCGTTCACCTTGGTTTTCTAGTTCATATATATATATATATAACATTCTTTGAGGGTTTGGGGTATAATGGATTTTAGCTTCTCATCTGTCTTTCCATTCAGTTCTAAGTCGAGTTGATTGATATTTTTCTACAAATTCCCTTGCTGCAGTGGCAATTTTAAAATGGCAATTTGTTGAATTATCTCTCAACCACCTGTTTTTCACATAATTAGGAGGTCTTACGCATCTGATTTTCTTTTCTTTTTCTTTGTCGAAAGGAAAACATAAAAAGAAACTAAGTGCAGTGGAAGAAGAATGAACTTATCAATGGAATAAAGCACTCATTCCTAGGCATTTTAGCCACTGATAGCATCTGCTGAATCTGGCCAGTGACCTCCTCACTGGAAAGTGGTCAAGAAATCAGCTCTCTCCTATAATTTTCTAATCTGAAAAGAATTTGAAGGGATATTCCATTCAAATCTTGAATCAAAACTCAACCATGTTTGGAATTTTCTTTTACATTTTCAAATATCTTCTTTGTTGATACACTTGCTTCTTGCAACATAGTTGTACTTGATCCTGTTTTCTGGTTGGTGAATATGATGTTTTAAGTATTCATTTCATTACTTGGGAATTATATATCATTATTTGTTGAGCAGGAACGGTCACATTAGTGATCCCACCAGCACACAACTACTTTTTGAAATTTCTCGGACTCTACATGATAATATGGAATTTATGAATGTGAAAGATGATGATAGCCAAGTGGCACATTCAATATCGCGCTTTGTGCACATGGTAAACTTGTTCCTTTGGATATGATTTGCCTATATGCTAAAACTTCTTAGCTGTGATAATCCTGTTGCCATGATTATGCTTTGTTGACAAATGCTTCTGACCACTAGGTAGATTGTGGGCCAGAGATGGAACACCATTTAGCATTTCTGGTTGATTGTCGAGGAGCTTTTTGTAGATTGAATGAACTCAAGGTTCGCTGTTATTTCTTTCAGTTGTTTGATGATAAGGATACTTTATTACCAGGAAGATTACAAATGTCATCTGATATTGTTCCATAATATTGAGAAGGGTAAATAACACCCTTGAGGTTTGAGGAAATGACACTCAACTCCATTTTTACCCCCAAAATGACAGTCCGCCCCAACTTATGCTCACTACTAACGGTGCTGTTAACTAGCATGGTCCCTTTTTCTCAGCCAGTACTTTCCACATGCTTCTCCGCTTGCACCATCTTCAAACTGACAAACTCTTGATCTCTTCTTTTACAGCACTCTCAATAGTGCCTCCATCTCAAATGTAGCCCCTTTCCTCACATTCCTTGTGCACACAAACACCCTCTTTCTTTCTATTTTCGCTTTCATTCCATCTAATGTCCATGATTCTCTACTCTAGGTTCAGAACCCCACTCCTACCACAACCTCACTAATTCGTGAATCACCACAATCCTTTGGTTAATTTCATCCATTTCCATCTCTTTATTTGCCCCACCACCACCCACAGCATGTTCAATTAACATTGGTCATTCTGTCACTATTTAAGGAAAGATTTTTAATGTAAGTTGGTTTGGGCATACAAGATACAACAAGTTAACAGATATGTGTGAGAGTTAATTGATTGATATTGTCTTGGGTTTTGAGCAGTTGGGGTGCTTGGAAGAGAGGAGGATTAGGACTATGTTAAGAAAGACTGGATTCATTAGTTATCCCATTCGCCTGTTGATTGAGAAGACAACCTAGAACTGATAAAGATATTAGTGATGATGAAGAGCCCACAAAAGACGAAGAGTGGAGGGCAAGTGCAGGGGCGAGATTGCCCGAATCTAGGTTGGGGAGAGCCTCACTGTGACCAACCTTGCAGCTGTAGTGACTACATGGACCATGGTTAGCATTTGTTGAATTCTCATAATCAGATGTACAGCAAATGGCCATGAAGTGCAGTCCTTTTTCTTTCATTTTATTTCCGTTACAGGAATTTTTATGTAACCGTTACTGTTTCAGTGTTTTGTATAATTTGGGGTGAACTGTCGATATGAATTAAGAATGGGGTGGAGTGTATTTTCACCAAACTTCAAGGTTGTTAGCTATTATTTACCCTATTGAGAATGGTGAAATTGACTTATTGTTGTAATCTCATACTTATCAATGCTTATCAATGAAAATAATTGCTTTATTCCTTGCATGACCACTAGAATATATGATGTGAGATCACCTAATAAAAGAGTATAGCCCAAGCTTCACATAAACAAACACTGCAATGGGAACAGTCATTTCATTCCAAACCCACTCCATTTTCATTCCAATTCCTTGAAAAACAATTCTGTTATCCAGCACGCTCTTATAAGTAAAGAGTTTTGGTAAACCATTGCGTATATTAAGTATGGAAGAAAGTTATAACGGTCATATATGCTTGGTTTACGAATTGCAATCATTCTTTCTTGCAGGAAATCCTTGTTCATTCCAGCAACTCTTTAGCAATTCAAGCTTTGAGATGTGCTAAGAATCATCTGAGTTTGGTCAAATCCTGCATAACATTTAGCGAAGTCACAATACCTTCTATTTCTGTTCAGAGTAGGCAATTCGATCTTTTTCTAGAGACTGCAGAGGTTGGTATATCAGTTTTTGACACATCAATGCTGTATGCCATTTTTCGCTACATTTTTATATTTCATGGATTCATGGTTTGAATTTTTAGGTGGCATTCTTAGGTGGCTTGGTTTCCCATTCTGATGGACTGGTTGCTTCTGCAATTGGCTGTTTGCATACCTTAAACGGGATGGATGGTTAGTTTATTTGTAAAATGTAAACCGTGGAAAGTAGTCACTGAACCTTTGTGGAATTACTAAATTCATTTATTACTTGTGGCATTCTTATTTTGAGGGATTTTATTTGATGCTGATTTTCCCTGTGCCATTATCAAGGTTTACTGGTTAATTTAGCTGATAGTTAATCAATATATGGACTAAAATGGAAAAAAGACAGCCATTCGGTAGTCTGTTATGTTAGTATTTTGGTTTAAATTATGTTATCATTGAGTGGATAAAGATATGCAAACTGAAATGGAAGACTTTTTGGTGGGCCAAACTTTACGGTTATTTTCCTTATCATAATTACCCAAGGCTGTTAATGCTTAAAACTTCGAAAAAATATGTTCAACAAAGGCCAACTTCAGCCGGCTTATAAGTACCCTTGCAATGGCTCTGAGGTAACTAATATAACATTAAACGCAAAATATGCTAGAGTATCTGTAACTTATGTTTGGCTGCTTGTATTGGCATTAGTTTTTCAGTACTGTGGTGAAAGTTCGTTGCTTGTGCCAACAGCATACCTACTTGGAGTACTTTATAGAAGATTTATTTTCATTACTCTTTCTCGACAGCATTCAAAATATAACTGACTGTATATTTGCTTGATTTTGTAGGCTTGCGAACTCCATCTGAAGTTGAAGGACTAGTTTCATCAATTAGAAAGCTATGTGGCTTCTTAGTTATGGTTCCAGGTTGTTGACATTATTCTATTTTTTAGCATTGTTTTACCTGGAAGCTTGCAAATATCATTTTTAAAGGGTGGTCTGAAATATTCAAATTTATAACACAGAGATCTATGTATCTATTTCTTTAAATCTGGTTTTCTTTCTACCCTTTCCTTGTATGTGTATTTTTACTATGATTTTCTTCAACTTCATTGAAGGTAATTTTAATGTACCAGTCATCCACTTCCCAAATAACTTGTTTAATGTTATCTGCTCGCAATCATGGTAAGTTTTCTTTGGGATTTATCATTATTGGAATCTCTATCATTTTTCTTTCTCCTTTTGAAAATACTTCCCTCGTTTAGTTTAATCTGTTTTTGCTTTCTGGAGCTTGTTTGATGGATCAATCGAAAAATCCTTGCAGGTTTGAACCAAAAATGAAGACACGAATTTTTTCAGCTATCATATTATTATTGACATCTTTATCACAGAAGACACTGCCATATCATGCTAATTCTGAGGTATAGCTTTGCCTTCAGTACATTTGTTCTTATGACAGAAAGGAACTTTTATCTTGTATTAACTTTGTGTTCTTGGGACTTCACTTTTTTTTTGAAATCTAAATGATAGGATGTCATCCGAATTAGTTATCCTTTTGTGTCTACTTGATTCTGTTTGCCCTGAGTCCAGAAAAAAAGTTGTCCTCTCTTGATCCCTACCTAGAGTTTACTTGCAAAGCTTATTCTTGTTTCTAACTCATTCCTTAACTACAACCACTTTCCACCTTAATGCCAAAAGCAATGTGATTTTTTGTTTTTTTTTGGTCATTTCCAGATTCCCGGCAATGACCTGTTGTGCTACGGGGATTCATCTTATAAGCAAGAACTTGTTTCTCTGTCTAAGCTTGTCCTTGAGAACCTGCTTAGTGCCATTCAACAAGAACCTTCCCAGGTATCATCATTTTTGCTTAATTAATATTTGTTTGGTTTATTGACCAACTATAATTGTTAGTTATTTATTATGATGAAATGAAGGCTGCTCGTGGAGCTATGGCACTTGAAGCTTGCAATTGCATTGCATCATCTTTCATGGTAGGTTGTTCTATAATTGTTTGAACTCAACTTCCCATTTAACAGTTCTAATCAATCTCATCATCATTGATGTAAGAGTTAAGGAGGAATAAGGAGGATTACAATTTATAAGTTCTCGACAAACTATTTCCAATGTGGGAATTATTAACCAGACAAATAAATATATGCAACTGACAGTGAACACCTTAACCTCGGGTTAAACGATATTCTTTACTTGTCTGCTTCCTAGTTTTTTTTAACTAAAATTATTTTTGCTAGAATTTCTTAATAAGAAATACTCCTGTAAATGCCAATAGTATTTATGCAAAACGGTGTTCACGATATCCATATTACATTGTTTGCACCATTTCATTGTAAAGGGGGAAGCAAATGGAAAGTCCTTGCCCCTCTGCCTTCACTGCATGGCTCAGAAGTTCAACAAAACTGATCATGCTGTGACTCATTCTTGGGGTTAGGGGTGGTCTGGTAGCTAATTTCTTTATTTTGTTATTGGCAGGTAAGCGATGAATTATCATCTGCCTGCCGCACACTGATTGACACTGCCAAGTCAGGTTTGAGTGCTCAAGATAAATACCTACGGTCAACCATTGAACTTGTAAACAAGCAATCTTCAACTTCTGGAGGGGTCGTGGTATCCACTTATGTATGATTTGCGTTCGTCTAGGTTGATCTGTCCCTCATGATATCTCATGTAATCTTATCATCTTGAGTATGTGTAATAGGCTGTTTAAGGTTTTAAGAAACAAACTTAGAACAGATATATGAAACAGAAAGGATGGCATGACCACTGGAACCAGTGATCAAATGTAAGAGAGGTCCTCTCTAACAGGATGAACAAGCAGAGAAGCAGCTTTCAGGGAGAAGAAAAGAATACAAGAGAAGTGGGACCTGATGTTTTGTGAATGCCCTATACCTGCCTCAGACACTTTTCCCCTTTGCTTAATTAGCACACACGACACAACAAACTCGTCAGCAAAGCCTCTACACAGTGCGCCATTCTGCACCATTTTCGACCTCAGCATGGGATCTAACAGCCCTTACTGTATTGGAGTTTCACATCAAAATGAATTTTGTAATGTGATTCTTTTGGTCACTCATTCTCTCTAGCTGTCCGAGACAGGACAGTAGTCACATCACCCCTCCCCTCTTTTTTCTTCATTTTTTTTTTTTTAAGTTTAGGGGGTGGGATTATTTGTTTGAAGTTATCATTCATTCACCTATAAAAGTATGGTTTTTGATTCGATTTTTATCCTAATCTTCTGTTTAGGCTTAATGCCGGTTGCCGTGTTATAACCAAACCAGCATTTGTACTGTGTAACGTGAGTATGAAACCTCAGCACCTAATTATACCGTCGGTCCCAATTAAGGACTTTTCCAGCAAAGCTTTTACCGTCAGGGTATGTATAGTTGGAGGATAAAAATAAGAATAGGTTGCTTTTATTAAGTTTAATATGTAAAATTACATATAATGCATAATCATGTAAAATTTGCCTATTTTACTTCCCAATCAAACATATCTTTTATAATTATAACTTGCTTATAAACTTTCTTTCTCACATTAGGTGACCATTTGAAGAGTTAGAGAAATAATTCTAAATGGGTAGGACCATTTATTTATTTATTTAATGTGGGGGCCATTTAAATCGTTAGATCTTGATTGTAAATAGCTTCTTTTTTTTTTTGTCTCTCTCTTTAAAAGAATCACAAATTGGTTATATAGTTTTAGACAAAGATCATTCGGCCAATCATTTAACAGCACTGACACCTGTAGGTACCACAAAATTAGCTCAATTCACCCTAATGAGACAAAAGTGACACATCATTAGCAATTTCATCACGATTACATTAATTTGATGCTTATTGAAATCAAAACTATAGATGAGTAGACTAGTCGCCAATCAATTCATATCACAAATAATTCTCTCTTTTTTGGGTTAGAAGAAACTCATTCCATTTTACATGAACTCACAAGGTACATTCATCTATCATAGCAATAATCTATAGAATAGCCAATAGTTCAAATTCGCTATATAGTTAGGCAAACACAATAATTCTTTGCACCAAGAAACTCTCGTCTCTGGAGAAGGAAACAAGTGCGATAACAATGCTGGGGCTGGAGAAAGCAAGTGATAAACCTTGGTCAACAAAGAATCGTGAAGTGGGCAAAAGGCCCCAACCCCCCTTAGAAATTGGGCTTTGGCCCTTTCAGGTAGGGCACAACCCAACCCCAAGGGTCCCATAATGGCGCCCCACACAAAAACACTCACAGACCAAAAATATAAATAACACTCCAAAAACAAATTCAAAAATTTAATATTAATACTGACTTCCGTAGAGACATTACCCAAACCCAAGCCCAAGCCCAAGCCCAGACACATTAGAGAAACGCGTGGGCGCTCGCGTGCGTGCGCCTACCTATCATCAAGTTGCGGTATTCGTTTGTTTTTTGATAATCGCGAAATCAATCGGAGAGTGCTGAGTGAGAGAATCTTGTCGGCGATGGATCTGGAAGTAGTTGGCCGGCATGCCATGCTGTTCGACGACGACGCCATGGCGGCGTTCTCCAACTCGGCGGCGGCTCTTGTCGACTGGAACTCTCTCTCCATCGACCGCTACGACGTCCGCCACCTCCTTCCCGGCCCCCTCCCTCCCCGCCCCAAACGCCGCCCTCCTCCGCCGTCCCTGGAAGCTGACCTCGATCTCGAACGATACCTCGATCTCCCTTCCTCTTCCTCCGAAGATCCACCGCAATCACAAGGTATACACATCAATATAGTATTATGCTGCCTGAGCTTGATTTATTTATTTATTTTTTAAATTATTTTTTGTTTCTTTCGCTGTCTTACCTGGCTTAATTTCTGTTTTTATGGATGATTTTCTGCTTTAACTGAAATTGCTTGATGGAATTGTTTTAAGGATGAGTTTCTGTTATTAACTTATTATGCAATTTGAGGAATAATTGTTTTCTGTTTCCTCAAAAGCTTTCCCAGAGTGGTTAAGATTGGCTTTAGATTATAAGCTGGCTTGAACTCGGGGAAAAAAAATAAAGAAAAAAGCTGATCCGAACACTTCGGAATTGGATTTGTGTGAGTTGAAGGTTAATCATTATCCGATGGGGGCTACGGTGAGGAAAAGTTGATGAAGTGGAAGGTTGTCTGGTTAAATAAGGGTAGAGGAAGTCCTAACAGGGGCTTTAGGAGAAACCTTTTAAGAATGACCTTGCTCTTGATGTTGTTACCGAAATTTAAGGTTTTAGATAGAGCTCGATTGCGTTGATTGATCCTTGTAGTAAATTGGCTTGTTTGTTGTTTCTTCATGGTGGAAAAACTTGGATATTTGTAACTGTTTTGTTTTTTTCCCGGATTTTATATGACTTTGATGATGATTTTATGTTATTGATTTTGTCAGATTTTTGTTTAGAATATCATTTTAATTGGATTTTTGTGACATACTATGTGTATATAGTGAAGGCTTGTAATGAATCACAAGCAATTCTCTAATGTTTCTCTCCAAAATAAACTTTTAAACAAATAAGGTTAACTAGTTTGTTCGATTTGTTCTTATCTATTGGAAGTATTGGTTGTTGATGTATTAGGTTTAGATATGACATTTAGTTTAGGCTTATGAGGTGATGGTGGGTTGTTGGCTATTGACAATCGAGTTGGAAAGTTCTCTTTATTTTTTCTGAGTGGATTTTGGAACAATTTTTTCCCCAGCTTGCACCTTTAGACTCTGTACAGTGTTTCTTGTTTGTGCAACAACAATCTCCATGTTTGCAGGACAGAATGTAATTTGCCACGGTTCCTGTGTCAGAGTTCAAGTAAGGATGTTTTCACCTGGCTTTGATTTACATTTAGTTTCTTCTGTGGTAGTGGCATTGCTGTTTGAAGTGTATGATATTATTGCAATTGAGAATTATAAGTAGTTCTGATTATGTATATCATCTTTCTGTCTTTGTTCAGATAATGACTCAGAACCAGGGAACTCAGCTGTCTATCGTGCTGTTCCATTTTCTTATGAGAATCATAATGAGTTCACTACGACAAGGGACAATGATGCTGAGACTGGTTTTCGTCCTCACTTCCCAGTACCGGAAAACTTACTCCATAACCTGGTGAGTAACCTCAGTCTTAACATTTAGTTTTATCATGTGATTTTCATATGTTACACGTTTAATTGACCTTTCATTTTTTAATCCAATGTGATTAGGTGATAATTGTCTAGGGTACATATGTTATTCTAAGGCTTACAATGTCTAAGTTTCAGATGCTTGGAGCATAAATGGAGTTCTTGTGACTCAAGGTAGCCATTCACAGGCACCTTGTTTCCTTTTGATGTCATGAGAAGGGGCCGTGCAGGTGGGATTAGGATGATATAAATGCGTTGATTCTTTACCTCTTGAGAGCAAATGGGATGAAACATATCTCCATAAAGTCCTGTTTCTTGATCTTTATGATTATCCAAGTATATGTGAGGTTATCTTGTGTTTGGTTACTCAGATCTTAATGTATCTATACTCTATTTAAAAAGACCTTTATGTATATATGTTCTGCCTGGCAAAACCCTTTCTAAATTTAGAGTTATGCTAATTTTGAAACTCACTTTTTGTTGATGAGTGCTCCTTTTTTCCTTGTTTTTCCAGCCTCCAAATGAGAAGATACATCAGATTATTTCAAGGACTGCCATGTTTGTTAGGAAACATGGAAGCCAGTCAGAGATTGTTCTGAGGGTGAAACAAGGAGATAATCCTACATTTGGGTTCCTGATGCCAGATCATCATCTTCATGCATATTTTAGGTATCTTGTTGATCATCAAGAACTTCTGACTGGTGACAAGGATGATGGAAATTCATCTGTGGACAATAATAGAAGTCAGGGTCTTCATCAAACAGGTGGTGCATTGTCTTTGCTTGGATCTGTCTATGGATCTGGAGAGGATGAGGATGGTGCAACTGAGAATACTGGTGACCTTGATAGAAATGAACATGAGGGAGCTGTTGATGCTGCTAGCAAAGCCTCTCCAGAAACAGAACAAGCAGAATCTTCTTCAGATGCAGTCAAGAAGGATGGAAGCATTCCTAAAAATCCAATATCCTCTTCGAAAGAAAAAGTTCCTGTCATAAAGCGGAATCATTCCATTAGTACTGTTAGGGCAGCCACTGCAGCTAGGCTAAGGACAGGTGATGCCTCGGATTCAGTGACTAATGCTGCAGACAAGTCACATACTTCTGTTCCTAGTGCAACTAAGATTCAACTACCTATTGTGGAACCTCCATCTGACTTAAAGAGAGTTATTGAGAAGATAGTTGAGTTTATCGTGAAGAATGGTAAACAATTTGAGGCTGTTCTTGCTGAACAGGATCGTGCTCATGGAAGGTTCCCATTTCTTCTGCCAGCTAATCGTTATCATACTTACTATCTGAAAGTTCTTCAAAATGCTGAGGAGGTGTGTTTCTCAAATCCGTTGAATATTTTGCTAATAATTTATCTCTTTTATGTTAAAAGGCAAACAAATAATATGATTGACAGGTTTAATCAGCTACTGGCTTACACATTGGTTATTGTAATTGTTATTAGCTTATGTTTATATTTCTGTCCCCTACAAAGATAATGCCTGAATGTGACACGTATGTCTTTATACCTTTTTTTTTTTACATTATTGCAAATATAATGACTTGCCATGCAATTGTGATAAAGTATCAATCCTCAAGCTCAAGGCTGTCATGGTTATTTCTATTCATGTTTGCCTCCCAGAGATTTGCTTTAGGTATTAAGTTCATAAATAATAGGTTCTAGAGGGGTTTTGTGCCAGTGTGTTCCATGAATTTATTTTGGGGACACATTCATTTGATTTATTTTAAAATGTTTTTAAATTCAATTATTGGCTGCAACTTACTGGCCTTCCATTTTTTTTTGCAGCCTAAGTTACCAGGCAAGGGCTTTCAGAAACAGAATTCAGCAGGTTGTGCTGGGGACAATAACACTGCTGTACACGAAGAAAGTGACAATCTTTCATTTGGATCTATGGGTTCTGATCTACCACATGACATGGACAGGAAGGAGAAGTTCAAGTTAATTATTGGTAAGTCAAAGAAGGATGGTCAAGATACAAATCTCAAAGACAGCCAATCTCAAAACACAGTTAGCGTGGATGCTACAGCAGCAGCAGCTATTCTTCAGGCTGCCACTAGGGGTATTAAAAATCCTAATCTAGACATTTTTACCAGGACATCAAGTGGTAATGGCCAAGGGCTTGGAAGTGATGGTGGGCACTTGTCCAGCAGTGGGAGCCTGTATTCATCTCAACTGCAAGGTTTTGTCGAAAATTCAAATCTGAAGACAGGCATTAGTGCTTCAGTCCCTGTTGCCAAGGCTATTGCAGAAACAGTAGCTATTGCAGCAGCAGGTGAGGCTGACTCCTCTGAAGCTCATATGACCAAAGAGCAGAAGGTTAAGGCTGAGAGATTGAAACGGGCAAAGATGTTTGCAGCCATGTTAAAAAGTGGAGTTGAACCGTTTAAAAGTGAATCTTCACGAGGCTTATCGGTTGAGCCACCAGGCTCCGGACTTTCAGGTTCTGATGCTGAGGCTGGGAGTCTTGTTGGTAAAGAAAGGGAAGGAAGTTCTATTCCATTTGATGTTGATAATAATTCAGATAAAAGTCGCAAGTCTGAGAAGCATTCTGTTGATAACTCAGATAGAAGTCACGAGTCTGAGGAGAAAGTTACTGTTGATCATGGTGAGCAGAAATCAAAACGGAAGTACCGATCAAGATCCAGTAGACATGAAGAAGAGGAAGAAGAAGAGGAGGAGGAGGAGGAAGAAACGGAAGACAAAAAGGATCACAAACGATCCAGAAAAAAGCACCGATCTCATCGAACTTCACACAGGAGCCGGGACAGGCATAAGCACAAGAGAAGACATTCCTCCTCCAAAGACAAGTATTCTCACAAAGGTACAAAGCATGACAGCTCCTCTGACGATGAGCATCACCACTCAAGGCATCACCATAAATGTGATAGCTCCTCTGATGAGAAGTACCAAGCGTCTCGGCGACAACGACATAGGGAGGATAGCTTGTCAGACAATGAGCACAGACATTCTTGTCGTAGGAATAAACACTATAGCTCATCTGATGATGAGCAAAGGCACAGAAGCAGACGTGTAAAGCATAGAAGTAGATCTCATGCTGAAAAGGAAAAAGACCTGGAGGAGGGGGAGATAATTGTGATATCAGACAAGTCAAAAGCAAAAGAGGTTGAACGTGATAGCAGGGAAGCTTCTATTGGATTATCCAAGTCCGATCACCATGGAAGTGCACCGTCTCAATCTCCTGAAACAACTGAGGTTTCAGATGAGCTTAGAGCCAAAATTCGAGCCATGTTGATGGCCAACTTGTAAAAGCCACATGGGCCTGCATTTGTAATGTTCTTAGTAATTATCACATTTATGTTGTTCCGCCACGCTGAAATCATTTGGTTTTGATTATTCCTAGGTATGGAGTAACTGTCATTGATTGACGTTGCCTAACGTCGCAAAATGATCCATTCGGTGGCAAGCGCGATAACTATTGCGTATCAATTTTGTTTACTAGTTCGTCCAAGAAACATTAGTCACGTTAGTGATGATTACCATGTCAATTTTTGGATCAATTAACGACAAATACGCTAAAGACATGCTTTGACGTCACATATTTCTCAACCCTCTTCTTCATTTATAGGGTTGTGACAAGTGTAAAACTAACAAGTACCCAATCCATTGTTTACATGAAAGTGAAATGTTGGTGGCGCAGAGTTCTTTGTGAAGATTTATCTCAGATGAAGATATCTTAGTCGAAGTTGGAGATTGAGAATTCATAAATGGGGATGGGAATTTGTGAAGTATTTTTAGTCTATAGTATTTCATTTCAATGTACTGACCATAACACTTAACGTTGCACATACATTCACTCGAATAGAGCATTCAGAAAGAGAAGGGAAAAGGCAAAAAAAAATATATATAAATAAATAATCTAAGCAAAAGTTCATTGCATTAACTAATTAGTGGGATCGTATATGACTTGACTAGTGGGCACCAAAAAACTAACCCAAGAAATGCTGTGTCAACAATTTCAGATGAGTCAATTCAACAAAAGCCGTTAGAAATTATAAAAATTCTCAAACTGATAAAAAGAATACTGAGGAAAATAAATAAAAAAAATGAAAATACAATTTCGTGCCTCCGTGGTATCATTGTATGGTGGATACTACTCTCTTTATTTTAAGACTGTCTCAAACACCTTTCTTTTTTAATTACTAATTATTTTCTTCCTTATAGCCCAATAGAAAGGTGCCATTTGGAGGCACTTACGAACCATCTCACCTCAGTTTCTCAAATTCTTTTCTCAATATTTTAATTAATATATAGTTTCCTTCAATATTCTCTCACACATAATATTTGGTCTTAGTCAAAACCCTTTTTGTTGCCGAGTCCATTGCATCTCTCTATCTCTGACTTGTACCTATCACAACACCCTTCTCTCTGTCTCTCCATTCCTTAGAAAAACTTGTGGGCAGAACTAGATGACTCTTCTTTGATACTGATCTAACCACTGTCTTTGTCCTTAACCATAGTTAATTAATGTGACTTATCACACACACACACACATATATAAATATAACCAAAGCTAACACAGGTTAGTTACTTGCTTTCAATTAAAAGGGTAGAAGCTTAATCATCCCATGATTAACATGGAAGCCACATGGAATGATGGCATTGTTGACATGGGAAATTCTATTGTTGCTGAACATTCTTCTTCTCCCGTCATGTCATTTAGTGACAAACGACAAGTCATAGATGAGATGGATTTCTTCGCTGAGAACAAGAAAAATAATAATAGTAGCAGCCAAGATGATAATAATAGTAATAATAATGATCATGATGAAATGGTGCAAACTAGTATGGAGCTTCATGTAGATGTAAGCTAATGAACTCTTAAGTACATATGTTTGTTAGATTTCTTTTTTGTGATTTTTACATTAACATATTACTATGAACCTTTTCCTTTTTTTCTTGTTAAATTATAGACTAGCTTAGATCTTCGTATGAAGAATACCACTACCGGTAGCAGCAATGGATCAACAATGGAAGATGTGGCATCGGAAACTATGGATGATAAGAAAAATGAGGTCCGTTATTTATTTGTGTCGTCAACGTATATATATATATAATGTTATTGATTTCATTATCAAATGGTGGCACATGATTTCAAGATGGATATTTAAGAGTGACTCACTTTTTTTTTTCCTCCCTCTATATGGGGCATATAGTTTGGAGCTTTGCTTGCTGAATTGCACCAGATGAGTGCTGAGAACCAGCGTTTGAGAGAGCTGGTTGATGAGGTGAACAATAACTACAATGCCCTACACATGCAACTTAACAAGTTGATGCAAAGGGAGCAAAACCATGGGGTATTTTTTTTTCCCTTCATTTTTTTACTTACCGAAAATCAAAGAAATCTCATCAATAAGCTTAGTGGTTGATGAGTTTATTATGAAGAAGCACAAGCATCTCAAAATCTATTGCAAGTTTCAATTATGTTTTTTTTTTTTTTTTACTTCTTTTATAAGAATCTAAGTGCCACTTTATATAATGAAATGCCATTATTTTTTAGTCTCACGTAATAATTGAATCATATCGCGTTATTGTACATAACAAGTAATTTCTGTCAAAAATTCTGAGTATATTTTTCTGATTGTATAGTATCATTGTTAAAAAAAAAAAAAAAAAAATCTAGTATTTGCGTCCAAAGCTGAAAACATGTCTTGTAATTATTTGGTTTTGTGTAGATTATCAGAGAAATAGAGGATAAGGGTAAAAAAGAAGAAGATACGGTTCCAAGGCCCTTTTTAGATATGGGTGTAGCTGGTTTTGCTGAAAAGGATGAGTCTCCCCAGCAATCTTCAGAGGTCAAAATGAGAGAAAGCAAAAGCATGGCTCACTTGGTGGAGTGCAATAAGGCACAGCCGAATGTTTGTACAAGCAAAGATATTATTCTGCACAATTCTGGGAGGGACAGTTCAAATGCCAGCATGGACAGGAGCACATCTGATCAAGGATCTCCAGCAGGGTGGCTCTCTAACAAAGTTACTAGGTTGAATTCTTTGAGGGATGTTGATCAAGCATCAGAAACCATGTCAATGATCAAGAAAGCTCGTGTATCAGTTCGAGCAAGATCAGAATCTTCAATGGTTAGTAAACTATGAATTCCAAAACGATTTATTTTGCATTGTGAAATAAAATAAAGTGGTATCACCTATATCCATCTAAGAGTCAATAATCATGTTACATCATTCTGTTAAAATTTGTTCTGAACAAAATTTCTTGTGCTCTAATTTTTTCTGGTCATGTTCTTTGTATATCAAAAAATTCAGCCTAGCTAGTTGGTAATGAAAACTAAGTCAAGTAAATTATGTATGTGATGTAGAATGTGGCTTTAATGTCTTGTGTCATTAAACTGCAACATGAATTTCTGTGCCATAACTGCAGCTTCTTGGTTAATACAATAATGTTGAATCATTGTATATTACAGATTGCAGATGGATGCCAATGGCGAAAATATGGGCAGAAGATGGCAAAAGGGAATCCATGTCCAAGAGCTTATTATCGTTGCACTATGAGTACTGGTTGTCCCGTACGAAAACAAGTATGCATTCTATGAAATTTTACTCTCCTTTTGTGTTAAATTATATCCTTGGCTTAGACTAAAGCAAGAAACTTGTAACAATCCTTTTTTGGTATTAGGGAATTAGACATAGCAGGTTGGGGGAATGGGAAATTAAAACCAAACCTTCATTTAAAAATTTTTCTGTATACCTTAGCTGTGCTAAGTCAATACAGTGCATGCATCGATAATAGAATAATGAACACAATATTTATGTAATAATATTTAATCACATGTAGATGCTTCAATGCTTAATACACCCAAATTATATACAAAAGGGTTTATATAAGCCTCACTCCTTCATTTATGTAATAAATATTCTCTAGATAGAGGTAAATGCTTTTGGCTTAATTTTTGTTACGTGGGAGACCTTCAAGGCTACAAGGCCTGGCAAAGATATGGGAAGATATATAGCTTAAGTGTGATTATTACTAGGGACCAGTCAGTGCTTTCCAAGAAATCTTGAGAATACTTATGGCACTTGGCTAGTTGGATACAAAACTATTGGGAATTAATAAATTTTCCATTTCATAAGGAGATGAGATGTGATGTTTCATGTTTAAAGTCCTTTGTTTCTTGAATGTCCCAACACCCGAGAGAGAAGGAAAAAAAGAAATATAAAAGAAAAAGATGAAAAAATATATGAAGGAGTAAAAATAGAAGAAGATATTGACCATCTATAAAGATTAAGGTGTGCAAAAATTATTTCTGAATATCAAATAGAACATTCAAACAGATAAAAGTATGAGAAAAATTTGGTCAGACATTAATGTACTCCTACCAATATTTAATATTACAAATCATGATGTTCCTGGCTATAATGATGTCTAGGATATAACAAGCTAGTATATGGAGAAAAAAAAAAACATTTCTCAGATTTTATCCCTAGCATGAACATTATTACTCAGAAATTTGTACCAAGTGGATTCATATGTTTCTTTATAGGTACAAAGGTGTGCTGAAGATCGAAGTGTGTTGATCACTACATATGAAGGGCAGCACAACCATCCACTCCCTCCAACTGCCAAGGCAATGGCATCCACCACATCTGCAGCAGCCTCAATGCTTCTCTTAGGATCAATGCCTAGCTCAGATGGCCTAATCAATCCAAGCATATTGGAAAGTGCTACACTTCCATGCTCACAGAACATGGCAACACTCTCAGCCTCAGCACCATTTCCAACCATCACATTGGACCTCACTCAGAGTGCTAATACCAACAATTGCTCAAAGCTACAAAGGGAGCCTCAGAGCCAGATTAGCCTCCTAACACCCCTTTTGGCTCAGAAGTTTATGTCAGCTCCAAACATTTTTGGCCATGCCTTAGGTGAACAAACTAAGCTTTCTGGCTTACAAGGGTCTCAGGGAATAGACATAACTTCATCAGTTGCTGACACAATAAATGCAGCTACTGCTGCTATCACTGCAGACCCAAATTTCACTTCAGCTCTTGTGGCAGCCATAACATCTATCATTGGGAGTTCACACCAAAACAACAGTGGTAGCAATAATTCAAGTGGAGATCAGCATTGCAATGACGCATGAGGCGAAGTTTTGTTTGGTTAATGCATTTCCTCTGGAAATTTGTGTTGTTCATCACTCTCATCATATTCTAGACAGGTAGATATTGATTCTTAGTCAATTTCATGCGTATGAAGGATGTTATATTGATGAATCACAGTATCAATCTTCATTTTTTTGAAATAAGCTTCAAGTTCAAGAGTTAGCATAACACGGCTGTTGTAAAATTTACAGTCCACAAAATAAGCACATTAAATGCATTGAATTTTTGATGTTGTGTTATCTTACATTCTTATTACTACAAAACATCCCTGCAACTACATGATGAGGCGCTTTAAATTTTTTCCCCCTTCAAATTGCCAAAAGAATTATAGGAAAGTTGTTTGCTGGATTTTATGTACACAGGAAAATGAAGGTTTATGTAACAGAAAATTACTCACCATTTGTTCACAATTGTTAAGAAATAATACATCAATTAATCTAGAGTTCTAGACTATTTTTTCTTCTTCTGTGCATATAACATTAAAGAAAAAAAATGTTATCTTTACACTAATAATAGATTTAAATTAGGTTTGATTAAAGCCTTGAAGTGGCTGTAATGAAATCTAAATATTTTTGGAAAATGTAAAATGATGTATAAATTGTTCATGAACAAATAACATATACAATTTCTTAATGAACCTCAAAAATTCCTTATTATTCACATATATAACTCATTTAGATATTTTTACAAAGTATAAATTGTATGAGTTTCGTACTTTTATTATTTTGATATGAAAAAATGAACACACGCTGACATCCAAAAATAAAAGAGTGGAGTACACAAGTTTTCCAACTTCTTCTCTTTCTATAATTCTCTCTCACTCAATTCGGTGTGTGTGTGTCATATAGATGTCAGAGACCAATGTTTTTTTTCTTTTTTTAGTCATGAAAATCAACGATAAAGCACCCTTTTTTTGGGTTTGAGCCCTGCATTAAAACTCATAAGAAAAAGTTTTATCATCTTAATAATTCTATTTGGCTCAAGTAGAATTGCCTCTAGTAATAGAATATATGTGGCTTCGATTAAAAAAAAAATCTTTATAAATATTTCAAATTATTATTCTTTTTCCCAAACAAAACATATTATGGATTGATCAAATAAAATGTAGAGTCGTAAAAGAAGACTAGGCCCAAAAGAGAGAATAAACATACAAAATAAATTGTGGCCCAAGTTAAAGGTTTCCCTTTTGTCTAAGCATTCTCCTCCTTCAGACAAAAACAAAACAAAGCATTATTCTCCTGGAGTTATACCATACCAAAGCGATGTTCACATTTTGGCTTAGGCCCACCAACCTGACTGGCTCCGAAGTTTATTGGTATGGATTTAGATCTTAAAATTTGATCTGATGTACTTTTCGAATGAAGTTAGCATCATATTTCAAGTTGGTTCGACCCAACCCGAAATCAGATATGCCTTATATTTATATATCTATAATAAATAGTAATATATAAGACTTTAGAGTTTAATTTATACAACTCAATGTTTTGATATTAATATGATTTGTTTTGAAATATATACAATAAAATATCTCTTAAATTTTATTTCTTATTTATAAAATTTTATGATTTTGATATGTATAATGTTCAAATCTTTATATGTTGTTTGAAGGTCGTATTGACCTAGTCATTGGGTTATTATAATATTATCGGATCAGGTTCGGTTACCAAAAATTTATTCCGGTCTAAAAATCCGTCAGGTTTGGGTTTGATCCCCGGCCCAGCCGTCCATGCACACCACCATATATATATATATAGCAAGCGCTGTTTTGTAGCCGTTGTCTTCCTTCAAAATTCTCAAACCCAACAAGAGCACTTCTCAGTACTTCTCCCTGATCCTATTACATTCTCGTAACTTTAGCTTATTGTTTCAAGAACATCAGTGTTGGGTTTATCATACTTTTTATTTTTTATTTTTTTCCAGCTTCTGATATTCAATAGTCTTTTGGTTCTGAATTCTGCCGTCTCTACAGAAAGCGTAGTTTGTAAGCATATACCTTTATACTCAGGTGATTCGTCTTTATCTCTTCACATTGAAAAGTGATTCCACAAAATCTATTTTATTTTAATCTTCTGAGCTTTTTCAATAACCTTTAAATTGTTGTCATAATCCTTTTGCTTCCTGTACTAAGAGTATAAGGATTTGAAACTTTCAGTATTCATTTCATGGTTTCGTGCTTTTGGTCTTTGTATTGTGCTTATATAGAGATTTTATAGTTCATAGAAGAGGTGACTTTATCTTGTATAGGCACTTCCATAGAGCACAATGAATGCTGCTTCCATGGTATCCTCATGCTCCATGCATATGGGAGTGTTTCCTCCCAATATGGCTGCAAAATCCTCTGCATATTATTTGTGCAATCAGCCATGGAATCATTTGAAGTTGAGGTCATTCAGGTGTTCCGGATTCTCCAAAAAATCGAAAATTTTGCACAAAGGTGATGAGATTTTGTGCCAGGCTCTTCAAGTTCAACATGCACCCTCCTTCACAGTGGGGCAAAAGTTTCAACTTGATGATGTTATTGAGGCTCAGCAATTTGATAGAGATACCCTTAGAGCAATATTTGAAGTTGCAAGGAGTATGGAGGATATTGAAAGGAGCCAAATGCTAAAGGGCTATCTTATGGCTACCTTGTTTTATGAGCCATCAACCAGGACAAGGCTTTCATTTGAGTCTGCCATGAAAAGATTAGGTGGGGAGGTTCTCACAACTGAAAATGCAAAGGAGTTTTCGTCTGCGGCTAAGGGAGAGACACTTGAAGGCGAGTCCTCTAAATTAACAATATTGAGTTTGTTTTCTGTGTTCATTGTTCTATCTAAAGTTGAATTTTAATGTTACTTGTTGCAGACACTATAAGAACAGTTGAAGGTTACTCTGATATAATTGTGATGAGGCATTTTGAAAGTGGAGCTGCCAAAAGAGCAGCTGCTACTGCTGGAATTCCTGTAATCAATGCAGGGGATGGCCCTGGCGAGCACCCCACCCAGGTATGAACAAATCTGCCATGGTAAAAATTAGTACTGCAAAATCCAATACTTCATAGAGAATGTCAATTGGATAGGATGATGCATTGTTCGACCATCTACAATATAGAACTTGCACCATTATATCTTCATTCATAGAATTTGTTTTTCTAGTTCTATCTTGTTTAAGTCGTGAATTAGCATGTGATGTGAGAGATAAGCTTTCGGTGCTGAGCAATTTGGTTAAAGCATAACTGTTAGATCAAGTACTACCACTAAGTCAAAAGTTATGAACAAGTTTGCTGTCAAGACTTTGTCTGGTTGAAATTGGGTATCTTAAGGAAAGGCTAAAAATTTGCAGTAAAGTCACATTTTTGTCTAATTTCTGAGAAGCTGACAGGGGGAGAAGGGATTGATAATTATCTAGGATAATTGTGTGAATTCAATTCACTTGTGACTTCCATTCAGGAAACTGCATCTTTCTTTCAACTATATTTACTAGAAAATATGATTCTGATTATTTCTTCTTTTTCCTTGTAGATCTTGAAAATACAGATGAAGGGAATGTGTTCCTTTTAAATCTAGTGCTTATGCATCTTACTATGTTCTCTAATAATTTAAACGGTAAATGGATGGTACTATTTTGCATTCATAACTCTTGATTTTCAAACTGATCAGGCACTGTTAGATGTTTATACCATTCAAAGAGAGATTGGAAAATTGGACGGAATAAAAGTTGGGCTTGTTGGAGACCTTGCTAATGGGAGGACAGTTCGCTCACTAGCATACTTACTTGCCAAGTATCAGAATGTGAAAATTTATTTCGTCTCTCCTGATGTGGTTAAAATGAAGGTAAATGGTAATTATTATTTCAGAAGAGCATGATAAACGGGGATGAATCATCTCATATGGACCATTCAAATGACCTGATCATCTGTGATCTTTCAGTGTTGATTCTTTTTTGGCACTTGTCTTCTAGGTTCCACTTTCTTAATCAATGATAAAAATCACACATGACCAAGTCATGTGAAAATTTCATATGCGAAAAGATGTTAGTTAAGTTGTGGGACATAGGAGTTATGTCATTTTCTTTATGCAGGATGACATAAAAGACTATCTGACATCAAAGGGAGTGGAGTGGGAGGAAAGTGCTGATTTGATGGAAGTTGCTTCCAAGTGTGATGTGGTTTATCAAACTCGCATTCAGAAAGAGAGATTTGGAGAGAGGTTTGACCATTACGAAGCGGCAAGAGGCAAGTACATTGTGAATCAAGATGTTTTAAAGGTGATGCAAAAACATGCTGTGGTTATGCACCCTCTTCCAAGACTTGATGAAGTAAGCACACATGCCATGACATATGATACATGTACTATTATCATGAACATAAGCTTTAAGATTACATGAACTAAATTGGTCCCTTGATTTCATGCAGATAACTGTGGATGTTGATGGTGATCCAAGGGCTGCTTACTTTAGGCAGGCAAAGAATGGTCTATATATTCGGATGGCTCTGTTAAAGGTTTTGCTTATTGGTTGGTAGACGATGCATTCACTTTTGAAATGATTAGGATGATCTAATGTCAGTGTGTTTCGGTTGTAATTGGCACATTTCCTTGTGTTGTCGCCCTATATAGAGTGAGAGACAAATAACAACAACGATCTTCCTGGTGAACATTAGTGAAATTACATGTGAAGTAGGTAGAAGTTACTGAAGAGTTGATTTCCTAGTAATCTGTTAGTGTTACCTTTAACAAGAAAGTGGCTATGCTTTGTTCTGTCAATCGCAGAAGACATAATTTAACATAACATCAGCGTCGGATATCGCAAGGTAAACTCAAATAATTAATGAATTTACTAGTAAGTGGTATTAGCTATAACCCGTTAACATTATTTGAAATAATCTGTACAAACATTTGGTTTTTGGGGTTAACTTGTACATTTAAATTCGCTCCTTATACCTTTTCCAACGCCCCTTCTTAGAATACCATTGTCTGAACAATCTCATCATTTGATCATGGAAAACTAAAGTAACTCATCAAGCAAATCAGCCAATTCAACCAAATTCTGAAAATTCTATAAAAATGCAAGACGAGGTAACATCACTGGCGTACAAAAGAAGTAACGTGGATAATATAGATAGACAAGGAAAAATGAAAACATCATCCCTAATAAAGAAAGAAAAAGCAATAAACATGGGTGAGTAGTATAATTTGATTTAAGTTTACACTGCTATCCGGGTCAAGCTAATATGTGGGGAATTTAGGATCCACATTTTGGGCCCAAGACTCTAGTCCCCCAACAATATCTTTGGCAGAAGTGAAACCCATTTTCTGAAGATACTGAACAGCCCTTTGAGAATCATTTCCCCTTCTGCATACTACATACAACTGTGCACTTGAGCCAGAAACCACACCTTTTTCCTCTTGCTCTTTCTTCAATGCTGATGATACTTCAGGCAACCTAGCCTCTAGACTTGAAAGTGGAATGTTTAGGGACTTGGGGAGAGAGACAATCTTGAAATGGTGAGCTGGTCTAACGTCTAGAAGCACGTGTGGTTCCTTGTTATGAATTATTTCATTGTACTCCTTGCTGCTGATTCTTGATTGTGTGGGGAGTAGATTTAACCTCAAAGCAGACTGCATGTGCATGAATTGAGACAAAGTGCAAATAAGGAAGATATACACAAAAAGGTTGTCTAAATACAAAGGGCGTGGAAGCACAAGGCAAGTGTAAAAGAGATCATACAGCAGACAAGGGAGTCTGAGTGAAATTCTCATAATCGAATTCTTGGAATTTCTGCTGGTTAAATGTTTTGTTATCTCCGCAAGCCTCACATTGCATAGACCTTCCTCTAATCTTGACCTGTGAGATAAATCTATGATCAGTAACTAAAATATAAGATCTTGTTGAAGTATCATGCTGGCAAAGAATAGTATAAGTAGTTTCTTGACATTGTAAGAAAGGTTGAGGAGTTATTAACATACAATACGAATCCGTGCAGACAGTGCATCAAAGAGAAGCATCCTTCCTGAGAGTGGTTCACCAACGGAAGTTGCAATTTTAATAGCCTCGAGAGCTTGGAGACAGCCAATTATACCAGGAACTGACAATAAACAACCAAATATCAGAAAAATAAGGGGATGGATAGGTCCCAAAAAGAAGAAATGCAAGTTGAATGATAAATAGTTAAGAATCATTAACATAGATGATATAATTATAAAGCCTTGCATCCAGCAATCAGAGATCAGCCAAATGAATCATCCATAAAACTTAAATATTCGACACCAAATGTCTTTTTCACCATTCAGACCAACTAAAATCTAATACTCTCAAGCTTACAAACCAATTTGAAATTTCAATATGCCTTATGTCCCAACTCCTTGTCATTCTTCCTCATCCTCTTACTGAGTTTTCTTGCTAACAAAATGTCATTCATGAGATTAGGCAAACTTTTAAGCTGTCTGTGAACCTTCTGGGTTTAGTGTGGCTCTTCTGGCAAAGGAATTGACCAATCAAACTTATTTTTTTTCCCTTATTTAACAACGGAGTGAGTATATATTGTGTATTTGGATTTGCTTATTTTGAGTTTATAAAAGCTTAAAATTAAAGACAACCAAACATGCCTACACTACTATGGTGACGAAGCTAAAAAATAAACACGGTAGAGCATTAGAGTTTAGTCTGTTAATGAAGAAGTTAATGTCTTGCAGACTAGTAATTAAAAAGTAACACTGATTTGGCTCATGAAAACACTGGTAAATTTACCTACTCCTAGAACTCCACTGTCAGCACATCTTTGGCAAGCTGTTGTAGGTGGCGGAGTCGGAAAGAGGCATCGATAGCAAGGACCACCCTTGTAATTGTAGACTGTGAGCTGCAGCAGAGGTGTTCCATAATTACCTCAAATTTATTAAAAACCTAGGAGTAGCTGATGCTCCATGAAGCACTACAAAACTTAAATGCTATTAAAAAAATCAACATATACCTGCCCTTCCAACCCCAGTGCAGCACCTGACACAAGAGGCTGCATGTGTACACATGAAAGCAGTTAATATAAAAAGTCGCAATGGAATAAACCTATTTTTCCTTTAAATAATTCATATACATAAGCACAAAAAGTAACATGAAATCATGAACACATGAAACCCAAAAATATTGTTTAACTCAACAAAAATTTAATTAAGTCATATAATTGTAACTTTTTGAATTTATAATGAATTGTAAAATTTGATTCCCAGTGGGAGCAAACAATTGCACAAAGATTTTAAAGGAAATTAATCGGGGTATTTTCCCCACAGTCCATAGCATACATCCAACCCAGCTTAGAAACCTAAATGTTGCTAATGGAAGTTTTGATTTTGAAGTTCAAAAACACAAACTTTCTTTTTACTGAATTAATACAGGTATCACACATAAAGTAATAAGGAATAAACTCTGTATGACATCAACTCAAATTAAATGGTCACGATTCATTCATTCTTTGAAGCATTAAGATTTACCTTTCCTAGAACCACACAGCAATCACTGATCATGTACCGGCTAGGAGCATTGTCTGTTGCATCTACTATTATATCATATCTAACAAAATGCCCAGAGTCAAGGAAATCATTAGGATACACACACATACAAGTGAGAATATAAAAGGGTCAATCTTATTGAACAAGGATACTTGCTGAGAATTTCTAAAGCATTGGAAGTTCGCAAAGCTTCTTCATGTTCCACAACTTGAATAGTGGAGTTGATCCTGATATTCAGAACATATTAGTTTCACTAACAGTTATACAACAATTACAAATAGTTTAAAGAAACTTTACATAGGGATTTGGTTTTGATTCTCCATGAAAATTGATGTGAAGAATTAATAAAGGTGAGAGAGCAACATACGATTGACAAGCAGCAGCAGCAGATTTCACTTTTGGTTTACCAATGTATGTTTCTGTGTGGATAATCTGAAATACAGCATGAATGAGTTAAAGTTAATGACGAAAGCAGAGTTATAAACAAGATTCAGTAAATGAACTGGAACAAAAAAGACACTATACTTGCGCTGGAAAAAGTGCAAACACTGCAAGGGAAGAACATTTACCTGCCTATGCATATTATTCAGCTCAACCACATCATGATCAACAATACCCAAGCGACCTGAGAATAATTTTCGAAACATAAGCCCCCAGAAGAGAATAGATTAAGGCAACAATCATTAGAAGTAGCATAACTTACCAACACCACAGGCTGCAAGGTATAACAATGCAGGAGAACCCAATCCACCAGCTCCCACAACCAAAATTGATGACTTCAAGAGATTTGCTTGTGCTGCACCCAATAGACCAAAAAAGAGGGTCAAAACAAGTAAGACCCAAAAAAGTACCATTATTACAGATGAAGGGCTTGTTTGTATAGCAGTGCTGATCACTTTTTTTTTCTTTTTTTTTTTTACTTTTTGAAAGTCAAAAGTCACATGTTTAAAATGTTGTTTCGTTTCTAAATCTCAGAATCAATTCTAGCCTGTAGAACTGATTCTGTCAGAAGTGAAATTTCCTTCCTTTCTATAAGAATCACCTCCAGAGGAATTACCAAAGATAAATCACTTCATTTTAAAATTAATTACACCTAGAATTAATTCTTCAAACGTAGAACCAAACACACTAACTTTTTCTCCCATTGGCTTATACAGCATACTATCTCTCAAAAAGTTATTTTCAGTACTTTTTGAGAGAGTTGAAATTTCTAGCTTCTCAAGTTAAAACACTCAATATTTTGTATTTAAATACAAATAACTTATAAGTTATTTTTGCATAAGCACTTAAATAAGTTATTTACTAGGGGCCTAAACTCTTTTATCTATCTTTGCTCTTTAACCAATACATGGAACCACGATTGTAGTTGCAGAAATAGTCTCTCTCTGCTCATGTGGATAAAGCTGATAAAATAATTGTTCAAGGCTACTAACCTACAATAAAGCAGTCGCAACCCAACACTGCTAACCACAAAATAACGCCGTATTTTCACATTATTATTTTCAGTATAAATTCCAAAAAATAACACCTTACTTAATTGTCAAGATATCATAAGACAATGACAAGTCACATAAGATCACTAGTTGTCATGCTGGATAAGAGGTCTTCTGTCAAGCAGCTCAATCGTTAACACAGACTGACTGACTGACTAATAGTAGAGACTAAAAACCAAGCAATTGTAAAAATGTTTGGGTTGAAAACCAAAAACAATATTTTTCAGGACCAAATCCCAAATTCACTTATTCTCTAGGACCTAAAAGATATTTAAGTACAAAAGTTGGGGGAATTTAGCAACAAAAAAAAAAGGAGAATGGGAAGAAAGAGGACCTTGAACGCCAAAGGAAGGAAGCAAGAGGTGACGACTGTATCTGAAGATCATGTGAGGGGCCAACCCGTTTGTGGGGTACGAAGAGCCGTTTGATACGGCGTCGTTTGGGAGGTTCATCTCGCTGAGCTGAGCTTCGAGCACCGAGATTTTGTGGTCGATTTTGGCCTTAGCTTCCTTCAACTCATTAAGCTCTCGCAGAATCCGAGAGGCCTCCGTTTCGCGTGCCTCCGACATCAGAGTGAGTGAGTGAATGAGTGGCAGAGTTTGAGGCTGTTCAAGTACGAGGAGCAGAGCAGAGCAATGTATTGTCGTGTGTTGTAGTGTTGGACTTGGATCGAAACAAAGGCGAAAGAAAACCAAACAAAACAAAACGAGGGTTTTGCTATTCTGGTACTGTGTTTTGCCTGTGCTACCGGAGGACTTGCCCTTATTTTAATTGCTTTTAATGATTCTATAATTTTATAGATTGAAAATTAATAATTAAATTTACATATCATATGAAAAAAATGTAATAAGATCTATGTAGTTTAAAAAATTATAATCAACTCTCTAAATCATATAAAAGTTTACAATTAAAAGCTTACAATTAAGTCCTGATATCCTTCCATCATTATAGAAAATATCACATTAAATGAATTATTCTAAATATAGTACAATAAGATACCATAATGTGATACATTGGAACAATAAATATGGATGATAAATCATTATTTTCTAGTTGTGAAATTGAAAATTTTTGTAAAATATAAAATTTCATTACAAAATTTTTAGTTAAAAATTTTGTATATTACAAGGACTTGTATTAAACTATAAGAATTTGATTGGAATTTTTTATATATCATAGTGACTTGGTTATAAATTTTTAGATTATGAAAAATTGATTAAAAATTAATTGAAATTATAAGGAGGTTAAGAGTAATTAAAATTTTTCACATTTATGGAGAATTTGCCATTCTTGAGGGAATGATAATCTTAATAATAAGATTGATTATGAAATGCTCTTAAAACAAGAAAAATAAAATAGTGTAAATAAGGATTAGTATATAAGTAATTATTGAAGGCTTAGTTTTGGGGCATAGGGTAAAACTTATGAAAATATGGGATCATAAGTTGCACTTACACAATTGTGATCACATGAGGAGGATAGACACGGGATTGCGTGGTACCTTATGATAAATTATTTAAGTAATATGATAAGATAATTTAGTTGATTGTGATAATTCAGTTGATTTTGACAAGTATTACCCAAAGCCGCAAAACTTCTTCTTTTGTTACTTATTCTTTTTTTCTGAATTATCTAAAACTTTTAGTGACTTTACGCCCACTTTGTTACGCCTGGCACATATCACTTCACATAATTTTCGTTAATCAAAATATCAATATTAGTTAATCAATAATTTATGTATCATTAGTTCAAGTAACAAAAGTTTAAAATATCATTAATAATTTATTTGTCTAAACTTAATTTTTTTTATCAGTTATATATACTTAAATTGATTAATCCAAACTCGGTGTCACAAATTTCTAAATTAATTATAAGCAAATTTAAATAGAACAAGTTTGATATTTAATCATTAGAGTAACTCCATTTTGGCAGTTATCACTCTCACTAACACTAATTTTCATTGAATTTTACTTAAATATCCTTATTCTATTTAACTAAAAGAATAGCTAGTTAATAATTATTAATTATTATAATGATATATATTGAAAGTTATTATTCTTATTTTAATTAAAAAATTATATAATTTAATTAATTAAATATATTTAATATCTACCTAGGCACGGTATATATGACAGGTATTTAACATTAAAATCTTTAATATAACAATTTATATTTATATTTTGAGTATATTTTTTAAAAGCTTTCTTAATAAAATAGTTATCTAAACAAATATAATAATAAATATATAAAAAGGATAAATAAATAAGAATTAATAGTTATAAAAATAAATTATTAAGTAAAAGCATGCAACACCCATTGATATTTTATCATTCAATATTCACATATTTTAAAAGTATGGTTTAATTATTATATAAGTTCGTGTGATTTCACTCAATTTCTAACCAGATCCCTATAATTTAAAAGTTTTTAATTAGATCCCTATATTATATAAAATTTTCAATTGAATCCCCGTGAGTAATAACTATTGCAAAAAAATAGAATATTCCAAGTATATACTAGAAATATTCTAGGAATATACTATATAGAGATGAAATATATTAGGAATATTATTTTTTTTTTGTAATGGTTATTGCTCCTAAAGAATCAATTGAAAATTTTATATCATATAGGGACTTAATTAAAAACTTTTAAATTATAAGGATCTGATTGAAAATTGAGTAAAATTATAGGGACTTACAGAGTAATTAAACTTAAAAGTATTACATAAACATATGATATTATGTTTTTTTAACCATCATTTAATTTTTACTATATATTAAAAAGTAATTTATTATCAAAAAATTCTATAATGAAAAGGGTGTTGTTTAACATAAAATCTCTTCTTAACCCTTCATTCTCTTTGTATTATTTTCAATTAGTCGCCAATCTCAAGCATCAATTAACTCTTCCATAAAGTCAGTTTTTACAAAGGAAGAAAATGGCACAATTCTTATACATTTATGCTTTTTCTAATTATATATGTCTTACAAGTTACAAAATATATAATAATTAGTTAACAACATATAAATGGATTCTTTGACTTTTGATATAGTATAAAGTAAGTGATTATAAAAAAAAAATTCTAATATCAATGTATGTTGTATGCTTAGTAATTTATTTTTATAATTATTCATTCTTACTTATTTATCTTTTTCTAAGATATCCACTATTATATTGTTGAGATAATTATTGATTTAAGAAAGCTTTAAAAGAAAATAATTCAATATATAAATATAAATTATTATATTACTTCTAATATATGGTGACTAGGTAAATATTAAATATATTTAATTAATTAAATTAAGAATAATAAATTTTTATATATATCATTATAATGATTAATAAAAAATTATTAAATATTTTGATAAATATATATTATTAATAAATATGTATTAAATATATTTAACTTAGCTAAATTAAAATAAGGATATTTTGATAAAATTTAATAAAGATTAGTGTTAGTGGAAGTGGCTGATTATACATAGTTTGTTTCTCTAACATTACCCAAATTTATATAGCTGTTATCATACGTATTTTTTTTTTTAATAATGTGTTGAAAAAATTTGGAAAAATATTGTCTTTTTGTCTGAATTACTGGTATCTAGAATATGTTTTATTAACTCAGTGTGGGATTAAAGTTATCCTATTCTTTTTTTAATTATTTTAATTTACCGTACTCAAATTCCAAACTTTAGTTAATAAAAAACTAGTCAAATCACCAAGTGTAAAATAACAAGTTAAAGTAGTTTTCATTTTTAAAGTAAGGAATCTAGAAAGTGAGAATAAAACTTAAGACTCACTAACAGCATAAAATCTTTTTGGCCCTTGTGTTATTCCTTGCTTGCCAAATTGGTGGCATTCATTACCATTTATTTACTTATTAAACTTTTCATTCACTTTGACGGCCGTAGGCGAGGATAGGTGGAAGAAGAGTGGAAGTGCCAAAACTTCATATCACAAGAGTTAGGTGCCGGTGGATTTACCATTTGGATCAACATTTTGAAGGGCATCCAACAAATGGCAAGGCATGGGTATCTTGATTGAGGTCAGGGGCAATCTTGTCCTTTTGTCTTTTGTGCTTGCATGAAGTGGCATATTTGGACAGCATCATATCATCACGGCACTTTCGAGTCTTCTCTTCATTACAATATATATATATACCAATTAGTCTGCATCAAAGAAACACACACTGGCTGTGGATAGTAGCAGCAAAGCAAAAGCACCATGGCTGGTGGTCAGTTCCTAACTCTTCTCCAAGCCACTTCAAGATCCTCCTTGGTAAAGCCTACTAGGCCATTTTTCAACAACCCCACTAAGGTATCATCTTTAATTTTGGGTGCCTTTTTATTTTGCCTTTAATTTGTGTGCCTGAATTGAATATAGTTATGATGTTTGCTTCTTTGTTGTTGAGTTACTACCTAATTTTTGTGAGCTACTTGCTGTGGAGATTTTTCTCATGTGTAAGAACAATTCCAGGTAGGAATTTAAAATTAGAGAAACCAAATGTGAGATTTGAATTGTCTTTAATTTCAATTTGTCTTAAGTTGGAATCAAGAGGTTAAGATTTTGCATGTCTTTGAGGGGGGAAGATTCCATTATATTTAATTGGAGTTGTTCTGCATATTCGGCCATTTCTTGGAAGTGGAAACTAAGGGTTGAGAATTAAGTGGTTGAAAACCATAAAGAAAAGTAAAGTTATATATGAAATCAAATGAACTTGAAAGTGAAATCAACTCAAATGGATCTTCAACAAGAAATGATTAATTGTATATGAAAATGTTGATTTACAGTGATATAAGAAAGTAATGCTGTCTCTTTTGGTTATTGAATGTATGGATGGACCATGCATGTGACAGAATTATGGGCAAGCAAGCAATGGAAACCGTGGCCGTTTGATGGAAGAGAGGGCACCTTCCACTGCTGAAGAATTTCAGAGAGTTGCTGAGGAGAAGGCCAAGAAAACCAGGGAAGGGGTGTCAAATCAGAAGTCCGATGGTTCAGAAGAGGCTAAAATTGATGACTCTAAGGTTGGATCAGTCAAGAACAGGCGCAAAGAGCACTAAACTAGGGAAAAAAATACCTCATGAGGGGTGAGTGATTAGGAGAACCTGCTTTGTGAACTCTCAGGTGTGTTTGTCTGTATATGAACAGCCAGAATAAGGTTGTCGTATTTTTCAAGGGCTTTGTTTGTCGGTGTCTTTGCCGCGGAAGAAACCAAACAATTCAAAGGTTTGGTCTTTATTTGTAATAGTAGCAGTGTTAGGTTGTTTCATTTTTCCTTAAAAACTATTACGAATCACTCTTGGTCATGCATATGCAGCCTATTTGAAGTCATCGGTTTTGGGGTATTAAACTCCATGTTGATGTAGGTTGATTGATACATTGATTGAATATGTTGAAAATAATCCAATGTAGTTAATTGAGTTGAACAATAAAGTGTAAGAACTAATTAAGTTTTTCCACTCAATTTTATCATTCTTTTTTAAATAGGGGGTTAAAAATCAGAGGTTTAATGAGTGGAGTGTTTGAGACTTTGTTCCTTCATTTTAGTAAATGTAAAAGAAAAATGTTATTTACACTTACAAGACATGAGACATTGTATCGACTCATATCTTATCCATCATTAGATACGATGTGGACCCTATTTGAATGAGATTCATATTCTATTCAATAGTAGATGAAATGTGAGTCAATACAATATATCCTTGTGAGTGCAAATAACATGAGTCAATGTTTAATGTGTTGCACTATTGTATCATTTATGAATACGTTGTATTGCTGGAGGGCATTAATAAAACAATCAACCAAACACATCACAGCGGAATCGGCAACTGTGTATTTAATGTGGTTAGCTTTTTCCTCTGCCAAAAAGGAGGAGAATTTGTGGCCATTTAATCTTAGCATTTCCTTTTCCTCTTACAAAGCTTTCATAAGGGTTAGCTAAATGTGTCTTCTTTTGTGAAAGAATTGTCAAGAGGGTCCCTCCAATGAAGATATATTCTTATCCAATTCCTTTGTTGTTGGGAGGTATCATCTATTGTGAAACTGATTGACATGAGAGGCTACCAGCCCGCACAGGCGAAGCCATCATCAATCTTATGTACGTTTTGGTGGCTAAATAATACTTTGATGTATTTGAGGAAGTAGACATCAGAATAAATAATAATTTCTTAATTTCTCCTTTTTTTCAAAAAAAAAAGCAATAGTAAAGAAAGGAAAATGTTATTTTCTTGACTCATGTTCTGTAGATATCGTGTAGACATATATACCAGTGTAAAAGCGAGTTAGTATTAATTTATAAGAGTATGATGAGATAAGTGGTATGTTTATATGAAAAATGTGTTATATTGCTCTTAAACTTTGATTTTAATGACATAATTTGATTTTAATATTAGAGTACAAGAGCCTTGCAGCCGTGCTCCGCCAATTTCCATAGATTCTGCCTTTTCAGGGCTTTTGCAAAGCCACAAGTCAAAAGTAAAGCAATGGGCCAAAGCTTGGCCTTAGGGTGCTCAAATAATTCAAAAAAAAAATTGCCATAAAACAAAAAATTCAGGACACCGAGAGATACACAGAGACAGTAATTGCATTACAGAATGTAACTTGTGGTCGTGAAAATGGATATAAGATTAAATAGTAAATACTGCAGAAAGAGACACACAATCTCACATTCTCTGTTACCAGAAAATGTCTGTATCTCTCTACACAATGTTTACTGTTTTTATTTATATTTTTAATATAGAAATAACATTTCTTTTTATATTAAGCTGTGAAAGGGAAAATAAAAAAGAAGGATTTTCAGTTTTGCCAGAGTATAACCTACTTGGACTTTTTATTTCCGCAAATGGGTTGACTCACTTTATAGACGGTAAGATAGAAGAGGCACAATATAATGAGGGAGTTTGGTGGCCGGCAATAGGATGAGAATAAGTGAGCTGACCCCGTATGTAGTAAGTAGAAGGCAGCACATTAGGCCGAGAAAGTTTGGTAGAAGGGGCATAGCAGCAAAATGGTAGGTGGAAAATGAAAGAGAATTCCAAATATTATCATGTGTAAAATTATACGTAGAGCTTAATTATGAAATTTTTTTTCCCTTTTTATCTCCGACCAACCAAACATAGCCTTAATAAAGAATTCTGATGATATTTAATACATCAGTTAAATAAAATATATTTTTATCACATGAAAAAATTTATGATAAAAAAGGTATTCTAGTTAACATACATGTCAAATATTATTAAAATATTATAATTTTATTATTAATAATTACATATATGCCACATTCTTTTTTGTCACTTAAATCAATAAACTAGTATATACATAGAAGATCAGTATAATTTTAGTGAACCTCAAGGGAGGTTAATAATAGTTTCATAAAATAGAAAGGTACTGAATATAATTATACTAAATCTCATGAGAAATTAGCGTAATTTTCTCTAATTATTTTGTGCGATGTGTGTGCTTTGACACATGATGCGGTAACTAACAACAAGAACAAGGACTATTGACTCAAAGAAACACCTAATTCCGGTTGAAAAGTACCTCTCTTGGTTAAGGGGATCGAAATAAATTTCAGTCGTTATATATTTATGAATTGGGTTGTTACTTCGCGTCATAGAACAAAAGAATGAGCATTTTGTTGAGCTCAGGGGCACCGTCATAAATCATAATCCAAAACACTATTATCTTCTTTTACTGCAAATGAGCTTTGTTCTTGGTCAGGTACAAATTATATGACTTCATTTTTTCTTTTGGGTCGAAGAATGAACCTTTTGGTTTTTGGTCGAGAATGAACTTGATTCTTCATATATATACTCATGGACTCATTGGGCTTGGCCCTCCTTTTATGAAATTCTCTAGCGAACAAGGATTAAAAAGTTTTGAGCCCAAAACAAAGAGAAATCGATATCAGACCCAAGAAAAGGGAATGGAAGTGTCAGTCATCCACGCATACCACAATAAAAAGTCGGTGCTTGTGATGGGCCTGGATCAATGAAACTCTTTTTCGACCAAAAACCATGATGTTCTTTTTTTGAACAAAAAAGGAAATTATCTGAGCGTTGCTCAACAATACACTAAACTTACACCAACATATATACAAGGGCAGGGTCTGGGGGCCTCATTTGAACCTATATACTTTGACCAACTAAAAAAAAAAAAAAAAACCTATATACTAGACCTCATTGATTTTTTTATGTGTAATCTTTCACACGGATAGATCTAGAAAATTTAGATAATGATGACAAATACGATACATAAGCATAATAAAATAATTACACAATTTTTATTCTGATGTGGAGTCAAATTAGAAAATAATGGGGCAAAATATTTATACTCAAACAATTCTGAAAAAAATTGTAGACCTTAATGTGCATCCCAATACTTAAACATAGATTCGCCTCTAATCTTTTGTCATTAATTTTTTTATGTCACATCTTATGTTTGAGCTTCGCTCTCAAAATTATTGATGAGAAATCATAATAAGCTCATATGAAAATTTAATATGCGAGACTCTATTATTGTTAAACTTTCCACTCTCTCTACCTCTAATGGAGACAACAACATTTTGGTGCCTTATGTAGGAAAAGGTAAAAACGATTCCCATGCATTATCTTTTGATGTAGCGAAATTCAGCGAGGGGAAGAATCTTCTTCACCAATACAACTCAAGAGGGAGTCAAGTTTTGGTTCTAGGTAGCCAGAACCAAAATTGAACAAAGTTTAATATTTTACAAATCCTAAAGTTGATGTTGTCTCTAGCTTGGACCCTTGCTTCCGGCTCAAATTACTATGCTGGCATTTGTTACCATCTATGCCTTGTGCTGACTGTGTACATGAGTTGTGTGGTTTTGAAGACATTTTCCCGAGTTTCTTTAAATTTTCTAGTCCAAATGGCGAGTGTAAGTCGTGCATAAAAATTATCAATGACATTATTTCCAGCCTATTGAAACTTTAGTCGTGCATCCAAATACACACTTAAGAGTTCAAACATTCTTGTGCAGTAAGTCTGGTATTAATTGTGCTCTTCGCTGCATGCCAAATTCAATGCCCTCAATGTTCCTATTCCCACAAAGAAAATGATAGCTAAACGCACTTTCCGAAAATTACAAAATGTGCCGACTATTTTTGGCACTGCCACTCGCCGCAACTTGCGTCAGCCAGCAATAAGGAACAGAGGAGGAAAAAAAAAAAAAGGCAACATTGACATGGTATTGGTCTGACATGCAGTGTTTCCAACTTTTGACCCCTGTGATTACGATTGTAATCAATGCTTCAATTTTGAATTAAGGACTTGAAACAAAACAAAACAAAACAAACAAAGCATGAAGCATGAAGCATGGTGGCACTAAATCCTGCTTGATTTTCGTTTTCCATTTTTTTCTTTTTGTTTTTTGTGGGTGTGGAGGGGAGCATTTCCATGTGGTTCATTGAAAAGCCACCCCACCGAAAATTTGTTTACCTAGAAAAAAGTGCTTTTTGGGCCTTTGGTCCATTGGCATTGCAACCGTAATTCAAGGGGAAGAATGGAAACTCAGATGGATCATATAATCACCAGAATTATGGAGAAGAGCAACCCAAGAATCCCGTGACCTTTTTAAGACTCGCACTCTTTATAGATTTGTGGTATCTTCGAGTTCCATTCCTTCTTTCTCCAAGTGTTGCAATTAAACGAGGGGACACAAAAACATGTTAGGATTGTTAAGTGTTGCAAATGAGACTAACCTTTTTGTGTTGGTAGGTGCATGTGTTGCTATTAGGTCGCCAATCTATCAAATTTAAGCACTAATTCCTTCGACTTTTTATGTATGCAGTGATCTTTCTTTGTGACAAAATTCTAAGCATTGAATTAACTTGTAGATATGAGTACCCCACCAAAAAGAAAAACAAATACACTTACATATTGTCCAAGACAAAAGTACAGAGTCCTCTTTCACTACTCACTGCCAATGTTTTCAATTGCCAAATAAGTATAAGTGGTACAATTTACAATTCCACCTATTGTTCTAGACGCGTTTTCCCATATAAAATATCTCAACATACTACTGTATATTCAACTTGCTATAGCAGTATCTAAACTCTAAAATAACCACTGTCACTAATTGGCTAATAGCCTGGTTGTTTTAGTGGCCACAAGCCGTTTGAGATGCCCCACCGAAAAAACATGTTTCTATATGAATTGGTCAAATGTTCGTTTGGTCGTTCTCATAGGGTAAAACAGACACGCTATAAGTGTGGTTCCTGTAATGCTAAGAAACACCCCCTTCCTCTAATTCCAACAAAAGTATGGGAGAATAGGCCAAATTTTTTTTTTTACCTATGATCCCAATTTATCTTGAAGCTACCAAGGCGGTGTTTTCATTGTCATAAACATGACCTTGTGACCCATTATGCAATCTAGCAAAAACCCCTACTAGTGCTGCAGTATTGTAAGTGCATGCCTCAGTCTGCATGTAATTCCTCCTCTCATCTTCAAAAGAGTCCTTGATATCAGGCCCACCAACAAGGGCCCCAACAAGTACATTTGGGTTGGGATCACGCCTTCCATACCAGTTATCATAGCCTTGAGTGCACCCAATAAAACCCTTGTCCCCTCTATATGATTCAATAGATGCACCCCTATGGTGCACCCTCTTTGGGAAGCTTGGACCATACCCTACCAAGTAGCTCATGCCCAATGGATTAGAGCCTAATATGTAATCAATCTGTGATTTTGCAAAGGCAAAGAGATCATTGGGACCCACATCCGCTTTTGGGCACTTGAACTTTTGATGTGTGGCTAGAAGGTGATCAGAGTACACTGTGAGAAGAAATGATGCTGTTGCAACGTATTGCATGTTGTTCCATTTGCGGATGTACAGTAAACCCCCTGGGGTGCGTTCCACGTTAGAAATGGTGTCTTTGTTGAGGCTGAGGCATGCACAAAGGTAGTGCTCAGCTTTTGAACGATACTGTTTGAGTATGACTTCGTGTTTCTCATGCTTTTCTTCCATTAGGAGCTGCCAGATTGTCAAAAAGGAAAATATTGGTATGAGAAAAACTATTGGTGAACAATTAGGTTTGAATTTTCAATTTTTAAAATTTTTAGTATTTTTTTTATAAAATTTAAAAAAATTAAAAATAAAAAATAAAAATTAAAAATTCAAATCAAACAATGCATCCCACAAATTAAGTTCATATACGTTCTAATCGTTCTTAGGGTCAATGAATTATTCAATTTCCTTACCCAAATATACAAGAGCAATAGTAATATAGTCAAAAGGAAAATGATCTCGAAATTTTGACAATATTTATTCTCTCATTTTTCATTTAAACCACCAACATTTAAAATTCAAGGAATTTCAACCAATCTGACTCGTGTTGGATTAGCCCTTACAAGAATAAAACTCTTTCAACGTCCTCAAAATTTGGACTCAAGATCACGTTCAAAAGGAGCTAAACCACTTGATCAACAAGCATTGGTAAATGATATGACCCATTTATTCATTTAAAAATCAATAAACACGTTGCCTTAATCTCAAACTGAGTTCTGGCAAAATTTTATTGTTCTCTCTAATTTTTTCTATAAAACAAATAAAAGATCTTAAGAAGTACCAAGCACATCTTTAACTTTCGTATTATTAAATTCAGACATTTTGACAATTTAGAACTTTAGAAGGTTAAACAATACCAATAAAGGGTTTACAGTATACAAAGAAAGGAAAAAGGAAAGAGCAGAAAGAAAAGTGTCTCCTTTAATTGGGAAGTGTGTGTGTGTGAGAGGGAGAAAAAGAGAGGTTTAAGATTTAGTGATTTACCATTGAAGCAATGGCTTGAACAGCAGCGTACTTGACATCCCAGCTAAATTCAGTCATGGCCCAAGTGGTCCCACCAAAGTCATAGGCATTCTCCAAAAAATAACTAAAATATTCTTCCTTTTGAGTGGCCCTATATAGCCAAATGGCTGCCCAGAGCAACTCATCCATGTACCCACTGACAGAAGCATAATACCCTTTAGCCACTCCAAGACTCTCATCATACTTACCCTTGTACTTGTCCCCAAACTCAAACAGCTGCAGAAACACAATCAAACCCCCAGTTAATTATAAAATAACAACCACTGTCACAAGTTGCAACCGATTGTCCATTATGAGATTTAGATAATAATAATTTTCAATTAGTTAATCCTATTATGAAATTTGAATAACAGTACTATATGCTTAACTAACATACCTGTTGTGCATGATGCAAAAGTAGTTGAGAGTAATGTGGGTTTGTTCTCCTAAACAAAATAGAAGCCGCCGCCAACGCCGCCGCGGTCTCGCCTGCGACATCCGAGCCAGGGTTGTTAACATCAACCTTATAAGCCCGCCGTGATGTTGTCATGTCCTCCGGCCGCTGCCAACAGTAGTGATCAGTATCCCCATCACCCACCTAAAAATTACAACTTGTAAGCTACAAAAATAACACCTAAACCTTATTGAATATCACTAGAAACATATCAATATATCATAAGCTGAACAAAGATAATCAAAACATTTCACTTTAAAATGAGAAAATTTAACCGCACGCGCCAGTCACGGCGAGTCAGCAGACAAACTCATTATGAATCAACTGATTATTCCGACATTTGAATCTATCTCCCCCGCGAGTTTGGAAGGGTTATCCCACTCACAACCGGCGGCGCGTGATGCACTCAATTTTTGGAAAAATAAACAAAATTTCAATGGAACTGCTTGAAGTGAATTTAGATACCTCAACCCAGAGAACATTTGGTTGTGTGTGAGCCTTGATGAAATAATCAGTGCCCCACTTGATGGCCTCAAGCGCGTGAGCATACTCGCCGGCGGCGGCGAGTTGCTCGCCGTATTCAATGGCACCCCATGAGAGCATGGTTACGGTGAATGCCATTGGTAGCCCAAATTTCACATTGTCCCCTGCATCATAATACCCTCCTACTAAGTCCACCTGCGTGCCCAAAAAAACAACCACCCATGATTTCAATGAATGAATTAATGAATAAAAACATAGGCATAAAAATAAAAATAAAAATAAAATGAAAAAATAGCATTAGCTATGATGTTCAACTATGTTGTTATAATCCTCCAAGAAGTTGGGGTCTTCCTGACCGTGGTAGAATAGTGGCGCTTAGCTCAGTCTAAACTTTTCATTATCAACCGGAAAAAAAAATACAATATTGCTAGGTAATTAATGTACCCCTTGTTCAAGGCCATCGGTGAGGGCAGAATGGTGACGCCAAGTGACCCTTTGATTGTGGGGTAAGCGACCTGAACGCTGTGATTCGAAGTAGAGGAGGCTCTGGGACAAGGCTTGGCCATAGTTGAAGGACTCATCATAAGCACAACATGGGAGGGATGATATTGTGATAAGAGAGAGTAAAGCAATGCAGCATTGTGTGAAAGACCAGGTGCTCTTTTCAACTATGCCTTTCTTCATTTTCCGCTAGCCCCTACTATGAGCCCCCCTCCCTCTATATGTATCTCCGTGTGATTTTCCTTTATATATGATGCGTTATGGGATGTTTGGGATGGGAGACTGTAAACGGTAAAGTTACTCCTTGGTTATGCATGTGTGAACAATTGAAATGTAGATAGTTGTTGAAGGAGATTTGTGGTCTTAATTAAGCTTTCTGCAGAAAAAAAATATATTAAATTTATTTAATAGTTTTTCAGTTTTGAGTTGCAAGTTAAAATAAGAGTTGTATTATTTGAGACATTATGTCAGCTTATATCTCATTTATTTTTTTATGAGATATAGATCCCATTATAATAAATATAAATAATATTTTTTTTAAAATAATTCAAAGGCCGTTCAATATTTAATATGTTTAACCCATTAAATATAATTTGAGAGAATACGTGTCAAAGAGTGTTGACTCATTGACGGTTTATGATAACTTTGTATTAATATTTCATCGGAAAAATAATTTGTATTAATATGTGATAGTTATCAACGTTTCATTTACCTATCAAAGTATGCTCAACAGCTTTTCATTTGTTTTAATGAAGACTTTGATCTTTGATGACTCTTTATTCGACTATTTTTGGTCTTAAAAAATATTGTATATAATCAAATAGCAATTTTTACTCGAATGCTTATTTAATTTTAGATGGATTGAAATTTTGTATAAAAAATTATAATATATTGACAATGAGCCGACACTCATTGACAAGTATTCTCTTAAAATATATTTTATAGATTAAATGTATTGAATATAGAATGCCCTTTGAATTGATTCAGTGTGCAAATAATTTATTAAATATTAATTTTAGCAATTAACCTCCATATTTTGTTGATGTTGCAATTATACCCCTTCAATCACTCAATTCAGTAAAGTTTCAAAGATGGAAACAGATAGGACTCAACTTTATCACAGTTATTTTATATTTTCCATGCTTATTTTTAATAAAAAATGTTAAATTATACAGTATTTTTTATCTTGAAAATAAGGTGTATTATAGGTTCAAATCATCTAAAATCCAAAGGCCCCATATAATATAAAGTGGATTCTCATCTACAGTTGATAATGAACGCCTTCTAATGCAGTTATATTTAACCATATTTTATAAACAGAGTTAAATGAAATCAATTATATGGCAAACCACCAAAATACACTCTACACTTCTGACTATCTCCTTCCTCTATGGACTTCCATTCTCACTATCCCCTCCTCCTCCAATGACCATTGCTACTAAGCCATCTCCTCATTCCTCCACCACCACCACCATCACCACCCTCTCCTTATCCCATCTCATCCTCTTTCTCTCTCTATATATACATGTATGTATATAATAGGTTATGTAATATGTAACAATATCAACCCCACACAACATCGATTTCTGAACAAGCAAAAACAAATAGTTAGAATTTTTGAGCTGTGCTTTATTATTAACAATACAATGATAAGGGAGTAAGGATAAATTAGTTTTTGTGATTTGGTGTTTTACTGTCGATAGGCACAGGCTAGCTTTGATGAGTGAGAAGCTTGATGGTGACTTTGGTAGAGAGCGGGAAAGCCTGGGTCCGAGGCTGTTGTGTTTCTTTGGAATTTTGGGGTTACTGCATTAGAGTTTTGAGCTGTTAGAAATTGTGCAAGTGGAGGCTTGGATATGATGATACCACCAGTTGCGCTGGGATATAACTGGGGAATTGATGTTGGAAGGAATTGATTTGGGATTGTAACATGACTTCTGTGATGTTGGAATGTGGAACCAACCAAATAAAGGCTTGATTTCATTCAAAGTTTAAATTGAAAAATTCCCAAAAAATAAAAATGAGATTTTTTTTTAAGAAAAAAACACATGCGATCAATGATTTCGACCCAAAAAGACAACACCAGGGGAAAACGACACGTTAATTACGGAATGTTATCGTCATGGTCTTGTAGTGAGCAAGGTTGGGAATTGATAGCGTGAAAACGAAGATCATAGAAAGTAAAGTAGTGGGTATTATCGCCATATTTTGAAAGGAGCGCTGCAAAAAAGATCCTTGCCACTCTAAATCTGATCAAATGTTCTTGTTCCTATTGTTATTATTGATAATGATGATGATGTCTCTATCTCTTGAATTTGTGATTTTCAGGGAAGGGAAGAGACGGCTCAATGGCAAGGGTCATCGGAGGAGGGGGTGTAGCAGAAGTCGGGGGTGAGGGAGAAGTAGAGGAAGGAGAATGATAGTGAGTAAAGACCATTTTGACATCTAGCCACATAATTTTTTCATTAACCACACTTATAAGTGTGGTTACATGCAACTGAATTCTACAATGGAAGCTATTGACTACCAGCTGTTAGTAGTTGCCATAATATAAATCATTGTGCTTTACTCTCTGCTCAAATCATATTTTTTTTGTGCACAACTAAAGGCATTTGCTGTCGATCACGATGACTGATTCTCGTGTTGGCTTGTAGGCACTTCGATGGGTAGAACAACTGATCTAGAGATTTAAGGCTTCTCCATACCTAAAGCCAAGGACTGAAACCCTAATATTTGGTTAAGGACGAATGAGCCCCTTTCATTCAACCACACTTCCGGATTTATGCTCAAATCATCTGAAAACTGCTACCTACGGTGACCCTTTTGAGGGGATTCCATGTAGTTGTGCAGCGCTAAAAACAACCGCAACTTTTGAGTCTCTTTCCTCTTTCTCTTATTTTTTTCTTTTCGATTTTTATGTGGATAAAACTCCCTTTCAGCGAACTCTTTAAAGCGAGGAATAAACATCTATCATTAAATTAATAAAGTACGTCATAATATTATCTACTAATATCTTTTCATTTTCTTACTTCAAACAAGCTCATCGTAGATTATTATTATTATTATTATTACTATTAATTGAAACAATGATAGAACAGCTCTTAAAACCTGAACTCCAGTGTTTATAAGAACAAAGCTTCAATTCGATGGATAACAACTTTGATGAGCAACGACCAGCAGATGTAACGCTAAACTTCCGCTAATATACTCTCTCCGAATCAATGTACCAAAAAGCCAAAAAAAAAAAAAAATCCTAATCACAGTCAATTGGCTTGGGATAAAATGTTCAAATTTCAAATAGAACCCAACTCTTTTTTTTTTTGTGTTTTTTGGATACATAGAATCTTTTATTTGGTCCTTGAAGTCTTCGACTTCTACAGAAGAGACAGAATATTGATGGCAATTTGGCAGCCGTTAATTACCATAACATCATACCACGGCCCAAATTTAGCCGGTCTTCCATTGAATTAACGAAGCACGATTGCACAAGGTAGAGGACCGCATCACACATATCAGAAAGACCATTCATCTTTGCTCCTTCAGGAAACACTTTATTATGTTGTCACTCTCTTCATTTTCATATTGTTACCATAGTGAAACTTCTATTAGCATGTCCCTCATAAGACATTCACACATCCATCTGGGTTTCAATTCCTTCATGCCTTAACCAAATGTTCAGCATCCAAGACATGTTCTAGAGGGATCACATTCTTATGGAGGTGGAAGCAACAAGCAACATATCATAACATGATGATATAGCGGAATATTGTAAATTAAGTACCCCAAACGTTGGTCATCAGCTCACACACGTAGAAAAGGATAATTCACTCACTCATATGGACAAAGGTAGCCATCATAAGCATAGGAAGTCCAGCAACAAAAGGCTGTATAATAGTAGCTTATAGAATATGCATCTTACTATCTTAGGCATCACCCCTAGTTAAACTAATCCTACTCATCATGCAGCAGAAACGATGGCCACATCCTTCAGGCAACAACACCTCCTGTCTGATGAAGCATCGCATCTATTTCATCCCCATCCTCCATTTCGAGCTGCAGCAAAGACAGCAGTGCCAACAACAACGAATATAGTCAAAAAAAATCAAGATCTAATCAATATCCACATGAATCATGAATCAGAAACTAGCGAATACAAACCTCATCCGGAGTCTGCTCCGCTCGGAGGCGACGGCCATCAAACAGGAATGCAATTGAGTTGAAATCCACCGACTGTCGGTCACAGTAAGCATTCATAAGCTTTTTCAGTTGAGTGCTTCTCTTGATCCTGAAGAAAACTTCATTCCCATCCTACATTGAAGCCGAAATTAGAATCTTGTTTATTTCATATCTGATTTCTCCAATCTTGTGATGGTATCACATAAAGGTGCAATCAACCAAGCCTATGATGGCAAAGTAAATTTGAAAAAATCCATTATGACAAAGCAGAACCATGTTTTCAAAATTCAAGAGAATATGACTTCCATTTGTGAGAAATTTGTCAACAACACTTTCGAAGGCATTCCATGTATTCGAGTATCATGCTCATTTTCAGAAAAGTATGACCTTTAAAAATGTCATCAGAACATCAATTCATCTAAAGTCAACACCACACTGCCGAGAGGAACGGTACACAGCTGAAGTGAGCATGTGATTTAGTACAGTGAAATCATTGCTGAATTTCAAAGGTAAGGTTTCATACATTGAAAAGTAGATTAAAATCTCAGCAGCCATTTTCTACGTGAGCAATTGTCTCGGGATGGGGTTTGAGGGTTAATTCTTAATACACAAAGAATACCCCTTTTCTTTAATTTTATAAGCCAAAATAAACAAGAAATCTCCTATAAAATAAAATTAGATTCAGATCTGAGACACTAGAATTCCGCAAAGATCTAGACTGCCCAAGTATACAATTACATCCTAGTGCTGCCTTGTCGGAACTCGGAACAGAGATTCAACACAGCCATGAATATACAGTCAAGCCAATCTATGTATAATTCCATACATAATTAAAGGATGCACATCTAAGCTTCTGAAAATGAAAATAGCAAGCCAGAAAAAACGAGGTAACAAGAATCCACACAACTGCTGTATTCTCAATGTGCCCCAGTGAAGAGGCTTAACATAACACACTTATCAATTAGCCTCTAGTCCTTGTAGCCGATTAGCAAGATTTCCTCAGAGACAGCATCCGCAATTTAAGTTCCACAATAATCGTGCAAATCAGACTACTTGTTTTTTGGGTCTAAACCACTCCTAAGTTCATTGGACTCCGTCTAATCTAGCTCAAACCAAGTTAGCCCAATATACAGGAAAAAATCTACTGTCTTTGTTTTAGCCCAATATTGTATCTTGTAATTATTTATAGCTAAGATTAAATCACAAGATACCCCCCCAAAACTTATGTTACTAACATCCATAAAACTTATAATTAAATCACAAGATACCCAAGAAAATCCCCTTTTTACCATTCAATGGACAGCTTGCTTAAGTGGAATAGATAACCAAACACGGTAAATCAAAAAACTTTTATCAAACGAGAAAGATATAAAACCTAAAAAAAAACACTAACACAAATTAGTATACAAGACTAACACAAATTAGTATACAAGACTAAGTCATCGGCTTCTAATTCCTCTTCACGATGAAAGAATTTTTAAATTTTTCAATTTAAACCACAAAACTAAATCCTCAACACAAATCTGATCACCTAATCAGCTCATCTGCCACCATAATTCACTAGACACCAGTCATAAACTTCACAATCAAACAAATTCCAAGAAAAAAAATTAATTTTTCTGCATGCCCATCAGCTCAAACAAAAAATTAAATAAATAAATAAACAAAAAACTTGATCAATTCACACCCAAGCATGAACACACAAAAACTCTAAAAATTCAAAATAAATAAAATAAAAATAAAACCCTAGCAAGCAGCAAATTGGATCTGGAATTGCAGAGAAAGAAAGGGGGAAAAAAAAGTGAAGAACTGATTTTAAGGGACAAGCAATTTACAAACCTGACCCTTGACCTTGAGGTTGATGTGTGCGCCACCTTGCTCAGTGGGCTTCTTGTCTTCCTCGTTTGCAACACCCGACATCTTCTCTATCTCTCTCTCTCTCTCTCTCTCTTCAATTCAAACAGAACACTTTTTTTTTTTTTTTGGGTTCCTCCGTCGACAACCACCGTTCTTCTTCTCGGCAACAACCACTATTCAGTTGAAAGAATAAATAGTGCGATAAAGGTTAAAAAGGTGGCGTCAGCGTCTCAAGAGGGACGAAAATGGACGGCTCTGATTCTCATTGGTACACTTGCATCTGACGGACGTAAAATATCAATGTTTCCTTTTCTGACTTTAACTCCTTTATTTTCCGGGTCAAACTTGAACTTCTTCTTTTTTTTTGTCTCATAACCTTTCAACACTGTTTCTCGGTTGGGCTCAGCAACACCACTCAGGATTGTACTTCAATAGGCCCAGATCAGCCCAACACCAATCAAGGGTTTTTATGGCTGAACCAACAAGGTGTTGGTCCGAGTAAAAAAAAGGCTTGGATGCCTTCAATATAAGGTTCTGGGCTCAATCCTAGAATTCATGCGTATGAAAAAACATGATTAGAAGGGGTCCCTGTTTAAATATCTGAGAAGATTAGTCTTTCACATATCGGTTGATATGATACTCTGGGGAAAAAAAGGTGTTTACGGCCGATGCCTTGCTTTTTGTTGCAGGAATTAACAATAACATGCTGACCTTCCACCAAATCTTGGTTGCTTTTTGCAGATATGGAATTGTATGTAGAAATATACGCACATCGTCTTAACGTGTTGTTAGCTTTTTACGCTCTCGTAGTTTCAACTAAATCGTTTTGATTTGGAATGGTCCAGTAAGGTTTTAGTTTGAACATTTGAGAGCAATTTTTAGTATGTTGTTGTTGTTGATTTTACTGTTCTGTAATGGTGAAGGGACTGTAAGCCTAAATGAGACCTCGTCTGTGTGTGTGCATATCTAATTGAGCAATGCATCTAATCATTCTGGGCAGAGGACATAATTTTTCTCTTCTCTGTTAACAAATCAAATGATTTTCAATTCAAAGAAGCAGATAGAATAACTATTGAAAGCCCAAAATAATTTTTCAATTCAATAAGAATATTATGGATTATTTTGAAAACCCCAAATGATTTTCAATTCAAAGAAGCAAATACTGAATATTTTTCCCTCAAAATTCGAGTATTTCAGTATCAGACTATTATGCATTGCCATTGAACATTATGTTATTATTAGTCTGAGGTATTTTGCTCATTGTTCGAACTTAAAGAGTTTATCAAGATTCAGGTTGTAATTTTTTTCCCAGAGAATAACTGTGTAACCGTTAGTAGTCATTGGCAATATGCATTTTATGTAAAACTTGAGTTCTACTTGACAAGGGGCTGTATACAAAAACATACTTTTAGTGCTTTGCACTTCTAATTAATAGGGTGACTATTCCCTTTCATGAGTGCAGGAAAACAGCTACCTCCTCCATTTCTTCCACTTTCTGTGTATGACTCCTGCAATCTAATCTTAACAGCTAATATAGTTTCGCTCTTTCATTTTGATTTAGCTGTTGATTTTTCCTTCCAGGGAAAGTGAAAGATCATTCGATTTTGCTATCTATTGGAGGGACGTTGATGATCTTCTTCATGTCTGAATCCCAATTTCCCACTGCCTGCTAATTTAAACATCTGGCCATACCCAAAAAAAAAAAAAGTCATGTTACAATGTAAAAATTGATGTTTCACATATATCATCAATGTGTTTTGGTACAACAAATTTGTAGTCTACTGGCAGCTTTCCAAATAGAACCATTAACTTCTAATATTCAATAGAAGGAAGCCTAAATAGGAATTTTACCCTCAAATAACAATCATTGTTTATTTCCTGTCAAATTTTTCAGTATACCTTACTTCAAAACATGCTTGCTTACGGTTGACATTTAGCATCTAAAAGCTTTAGACAATTTAGAAGATAGAAAGCCTTTTGCATCAAATAACAATCACTGTTTATTTCCTGTTAAAATTTTCATTATTGCTTCAAACCAAGACATGCTTACTTACAGTTGACATTTAGCATCTATAAGCTTTAGGCAATTTGGAAGATAGAAAGCTTTTTGCATCATTTACTCAGGCTCTTCCTACTTTTTTATGTTGTTTTGAAGCTCTTAGAGCTTTTGTGGTATATACTGCAAAAAGATTAAAAAACCACCAAAAAAAAAAAAAAGGAAACACATTGCATCAGTAAATTAGTAACATTACTTTGAATGACTATAAGATAGAAGTTCTATATAGTTACAGCAAAAATCGACTGAGCCAACAAGCCAGAACCGTAATATATGATAACCAATGAGCAAAGAAACATGAAAGCAATCCGATATGGAGAAAGATAAAAGGTATGAGAAAATAGAGTAGAGTTCATATATTTTTTTGTGCATTTCTTCAAGCAGTTAAGGAGAAAACTCATTCCAAGAATATGAGAGAGAACCTAATAGAAAAATGACCAAAAAATTTCGCACAATCCCAAAAAATAAAAAAAAATTAAGAAGCCAAAAAAAGAACCTGGCTTTGTTGCAGGGATCTCAAATTAGCTTTCCAAATCTCATCAAGTGCTTCATCGTTCTCCCCAGTCCGCTTATCCGCGAACAACGACGACTTCGCACTTTGCTGGTATTCCTTCAGCAGCAGCATCTTCCTCTGCCAAACCAAAACCAAAGCCAAAACCGACAAAGAACAGATCCAAAACATAATATAACAAAGAATGAAAAATAAAAATAAAAATAAGGACAAAGTGAGAAAAAACAGAGAGATGCAGAGAGAGAACTGTACCGACAAAAAAAAATTGCATGTCAAAATTGTTCCTTCCTAACAATATATTTTATGCGATGTAACAATGATGAAGTGAAAATTGTACCATGCCCACAACAGTATTGTTAATCAAAATTGTGCCTTTCCATAAAATAGTCTCTCCAGGATAAAAAATAAATAAATGATGATCTTTCTAAAATACAAATGGGACCAACTTGAGTTTTCAGTTTTTCAATTATGATGTGTAACAAGACATGCACCTCTCATAATGGTGGAATTAAGAATTCCTCTTAGTTGAATAGTCTTTAACTTGAATGATAAAATATAGTCCTGTGATAAGGTTTGTGGCTTAAACCATCTCACAGTAAACTCTGAATCTTACATTAAAGTGAAATATTATTTAGAAAATTGTAGTAATCCGTTCTCTATTGTTTTGTTTCTAAACAAATTGCTCCTTATCAAACTTACATAAAGTTAATATTTGGATCAAACAACTGGGGCAAGGAGGAATTACTACATGATCTTGAGATTAGCAGTGTCTTTGACAACATTTGGGAGTTTGACTAGGACATGCAAAATGATTGAGTTGCTTAGCTTAAGAATTGTAGATTGAGTTGCTTGGTAAACTCAATCCTTTCCTAGTTGGGCGGAAATCCAAAATGATTGAGTTGCTTAGTTTGAGAATTGTGATTAAACTACATTTTTTTCATCATTTGCAATGGGAAAATAGAGTTAATCAAGTTAGGTGATCGCAACATTACATACCAAACAATAACTTGGATAGCAATACATATTTTAGATGAAAGTTAATCAGGTTACTTCACAGAGCATTGCTATTTTAACACCCAAAAGTGGATGCTCATTTCACTCTATTACAATTGGATGTGATAAATTGATGGAAAAAGTCAGTGTCACCATTACATTCAATGGTGATAGAGTGGGTGTCCCAATTGGAATAATAAGACTCGCCTACTTCATACACACAAGTATCGCTGATGGACCCAAGAAATGCCTCTCAAGTTTCTGCGCATCCATTTCTTGCTCCTTTTTTGGCTTTTTCAGGAAAAAAATAAAAATAAAACTACGTTGGTTCAATTGTATGCATATTGTGCAATAGCCATTATGATGGTGTTGATACAAGCAGGATTGCTTTTCATGCATTCTTTGTAGCACCTGCTTCCCCACTTTTTTTCTTGTTTCTAAAGTCCATTATGTTATGGCCTGCAGCGTGTAATAGTTTATCTGAGGGATTGAAGAGGATGGCGACAATGTACGCTGGTGCTGCTAAAAGGTATTATGTGACAACGAAATTCATGAAGGAACATAATATTACCGATGAGGGCGCAGCAATGCATGGAGCTGCACAACAATGACTTGATGCTTTGAAGGGCCGAAAATTTCTAAGTGTGTCCAATTATTATGACTTGTAAAAACGTTACAAAAACAACATTTGGTATGATACCCCGAGACTCACAAGTGCTTATATTATTTGTTTTGGCAGGTGGAGGCAATAATCCTAATTTAGCAGATCTTGCTTTCTATGCTGCTATAAGAACTATCGCCATGATAGATTTTCATTTGGGTTTTGACATGACGCGTGGAAACCCAAGGCTTCGTGCTTGGTATTTTGCTGTGGATTATAAATTGAGACCATACTCGGGTGTTTTCCCATGGAGGAGACTATAGAAGGGTGTTACAGGGTGTACTATTGTTAAGAGCGGAGCAAATTTTTTCTTTTTAATATATATTTGGATGAAAATTCTCAATCCTTATCAGAGTTTGAGATGTTACATAGGTACCAGTATTACACCATATTTCCTTATACCTAACTACACCGATCAATCTCAACAGAATTCACCAAAAACTCTACACAAAGTGCACATTCTACAAATGGCATCAAGTCTCCCTTCAATTAAACTATACACCCATTTATGACTCAATTACTCTGCACCCATTTATGACTCAATTCATGTAATCAATTAACTATACACCCATTTGCAGTACTCCCGGATCCGACTTGATCACAGATTTATGAGCCTCATCAGCAGATTTCGACTTACCTGCAGTACACTCAGGCCCCCCTGATCTGTTTTGTTGTAGCAACTCATGAGCACCATGTCTTGTCTGTTTCCGCTTTGATCCTGCACTACACTTCTTGTAAATTAACTTTATGGCTATTGGTTCATTTTTTTTTTTAGATTACCTTTATGGCTATTTATGAACATCTAATTTGATCCGGCCCATTAACTAGAAAACCCAGAAATTTTCATATCTTATAATATAAAACGAATGCCCAAAACTTCTTTTACAGTCTTTTCATTTGGTTCTTTTGAGCAAAATAAAGAAAAAAGAGTTAACTTTGTCTTTGAAAAAAAAATTGAAATCAAAACATGAGAAAAAAAAAAGCTAGCTGCCCACCTCATATCCCATTTCTTGAGTCTTTTTGCTAGTTTTTATTTGATGGTGCTCAATTGTGGACCCTGTCTTGAGTCTTGAATATCCTCTTGTTTTTGCTCAGCCCAAATTTCTTTTAGACCATGAGTATTAGGTTCATTTCATTTTGGTGTCACATCTTGATTGATGTCCATAAAAATGTCCAATCCATTTCAACCCATTTCCTCAGTTGAAAAGAAAAGAAAAGTGGCGGCACTGTACGTTGAAGACTGTATTGTTGCTACGTCATGGAGCTCCTCCCAACTCCCTGCAAACGGTGTAGACAAGGAATGCCAGAAATGGGCTCTCTGCCAATGAATGGGAAATATAAAGGGATTCAAATCTTCATCAACAGGCAACAGCTCGCAGTCAGGCTTTGATTGGAAAAAGAAAAATAAAAAGGAGAGGTCTGAAGCATTTTTAAAAGGGGGAGAGAGCAGCAACAACGGGAGAAGGGAGAATGGGAATAAAACACAGGGAAAAAAAAAACGGAGAAAAACACAAGCAATATCAAGGGAGTATTGACAAAAACAATAACTGAGATTAGGGGAAAAAGAAACAAAAGGTAAGGGGTCGTGAGAGAGGAGGAAGAGCAATGGGAGGGGAGTGACATTCACAGCAAGCAACTCGTTCCCTCCCCTACATCTATCACCAACATCAATAATCTGTTCCTTCCTACTGCCGTCTTCGTCTTCTTCCTAAGCCTAACATAAAAAATGTGGCTCCTCTTTGAAATCTCATTAACCCCTGAGCAGATCCAAAACTCCCAGTCATAACCAACCAAAAAATATACACACCTACATCCTCCATATCCATTACCATCTTCATAAACCAAACACAAGCACAAGCACAACTCAACCATCATCTTCAGTAAACCATTTAAACCCCAAATTCCTCTTTCAACAGAAAACATAAAAGCCATATCCAATCCAAAACACCCATCAGCGACCCCTCAACTCCAAAACATGTTCAATCCAAAGCACCCACCAGCAACCCTTTCAATCCCATTCACAAACAAAAGCCATATCCACTCCTTGCCAAAAACCATAAACATCTACACCCCAAAATTAATCCTTTTCACAACATAAACCATTGAACCAAACCAAACCCAACACAAACACAACCATAGAAAATCCCTTTACAACTCATAAAAATGAAAAATCAGAATGATAAAAAAAAGGAAGAAGGGCCGCAGCTCTGTCCGTATTATACCCACTCAACCGCGACCGGCTCCCCCGTTGACGTCTCGACGGCTGCCCTTCCGTACGTCGTCGCCTCTGCTTGCGCGGGTTCAATTCGCGCTGCCTCTGCTCGCACCAACCGCGATGTTCCTCAGCCACCGGTGATGGTCAACAACCTGAATCGCAAGGCAGTTACTGCCGTCGCGTCTTCCGCCACGAGCCTCCACGGCCATCGGGAACAACAGCCGCGTCTCCCTCCATCTCCACCTTGCGCCTCCACAGACACCGCGAATCAGCACCCTCACCGTGACCACCGTGAACCACCGCGCCGGAGCTCCATCCACGTCATCATCGCCACCATCATCGCCGCCACACAGAGCCACGCCCCACCACTACCGCGGGCTTTGGCGTTCAGCCGCCGTGCCTTCGCCGTCGCTGTTGATCCTCCAGCCACCGTCTTCCCGTCGCATTGCATGTTATTGTTTGTTTCCTTACATCCCCAATTCACTGAAATCCTTGCTTTGCCTCAGACCTTTCTTTTAGTATCCTTTTGGGCGGTATTTGGGCCTTATTGGGTTGTTTGGATTTATTTGGACTCTCTTAATTGCTGGGCTACATTGTTTTTGGGCTGGTGTGTTTATAAAAACTGTTTTAAAACATTTGTTATTCTTATGCTGCAATATGTTTTTAGGTTGGGCTAGTGTGTCTTTGAGTCATGATATTTATCAGAAACTTGCCTTGAGCTTACATTTTTTTTTTTTTACTACAACATGTTTCTTTGTCTTCTATAAAAAGAAAAAATTATATGTAAAAACATGTTTATTTGACCAAAAACGAGTCTGTGATATGCTTTTTTTTAGCAATCATTTTAATTCATTTGAGTGGAATTAAATAAATAAGTTCATGGAATGACTTAGTTGTTTATTTGAGTTTGATAGAATTTTGTACTAAAAGCTTTTGAAAAAAAATAATAATGACACATAATTTTATCCTTTTAGTCTAATTGTTCAAGCTTAAGCTTAGTTGTTGAATTTTTTTTTGTTCTGTGGTATTTATTTGATGGTTTACTTTTTGCAGCTTGTCTTCTTTTGCAAAATGCCAAAAAAAAGGAAAGGAGAAGAAAATATCAATTAATTGATAGTTTTATATAAGTGGCACGACTTATTGATTTTATATTTAAGGATATCTGTGCTGTGACAGCTTGATATTTTAAAAAAAAATTTCTAAAATAAAATCAATTAATTCATAGTTATTCATTACACTATCAATTAATTCATAGTTATTCAAAAATAAATTCTACAGAACTACGTGACTTTGAGTTATTCATTACATTAGAGGATACATAGGAGTAGTATCCCTATCAAATCAAAATCAAATTTTCATAACTTTTTGTCTTACCTGTAAATACTTATTTTTTTAGAAGAGTTTTTAATTTCATTATATTTAATTTGAGATAATGATTAAATTATTGAATATTTTATTTTGAATAAAGATATTAACTTGGCCGTGATGCTATAAATTTGTTTTTTACGTTTTATTTTAAAAAGGGATGTTTGTCTGCTTTTGCAATTTCTTTTTAGTAATAAAAATGATAAAATAAATATTTTAAAAGATTATTAATAATTAACACAATCAACTAAGATAACTGAAGTAATTAAGATATATCAGGGATGCTGCAAAAAATAAGTGTTTTGTCCTTTCTAGAGCATAATCCATTTCCTAACTTGAATCTGGCTTTAAAAACTTATTCTTTTAAAATAAAATAGTTTTTTTTATTTTTTTTCAATTTAAATAACTCCGTTTTTAATATTTCTTTTTTGCCGTCGCCTTGTGATTTCGATCGCTACACTATTGATATTTCAACTTTATGTTATACTTGAAATATGGGATTGCACAAATCGGGTGCTTGGTGCCGTGCGAACGGAGGACTTAGAAACACGGATAAATATGAAACATAACAATGTGTCCACTTGTTATGATATTTGTATGCCCCACTTGCACCCAATTTGTCCACTAGAGATCTCCTATTTTGTGTCCTCATCTCCAAAATTCGATTCTCCTTAGTTAATACGGTCGGAGAAAACCCTCCTTCATTTGGAGACATATTTGGGGGAAAAAAGGAAGAAAAATATCTTTAGCCCATTTCCCAATTCCAACGATAGCAAGCTAGCTAGGTCACCATATACGTGCTTTGAACTTCCATCGTGAATACCGCAAAATTGTTTGTGATGAATTTTCCCAAAATATCACAAAGTTAAGACTTTATAAACTGGTCATTTGACCCGTGCGATACATAAAAAAATAATAAAAATAATTTATTAATTATTATAAGAAAAATGATGATTTATTTATATATATATTATAGAAAATTAAATATATAAATTTATCTTAAAAGTAAGTTAATAGTTAAATAATTAAATAAGTAGATAAAATATAAATGTGTTATCCTATTTTATATCTTATATTGAATATCATGTTTATAAGATTGAAAATATCTTGATAGATGACCTATAATTAATAATAAAGAACCTATTTAATGAAAATTTTTGCATATTTTGAAATTTAAAATTATTGAATAAAGAAAGATAATAAATAGATAATTTTACTATATTATGAGCCATTTATAAAGATGACAATGAGTATCCATGACAAATGGGACATGTCTCATACCTCCCATCACTATTTAAAAATTTATCTCTCATCTCTATCCCCCTTATGATTCCCCATTTTCTATTTCCCATTTCCTATAGGGATTTTAAATTCTTATGGTATTCAAGAATTTGTTAACAAATTTTAAAAAGAGAAAAGACTTTAAAAATATTTTACAATTTAAAATATAAATATCCATAATAACAAATATTATTAAAGCAATACAATTGAAATTAGAATTAAAATATATACATAATGATAATATAATAAAAATAATTAAAAAATAAAAAAATATTTGTCCTGTCTCTATCCCATTTAATAAATGAGGACTTAATCTCCATATATCATCCTTATAAAGTTGAAGTATGGGCCAATTTCTTTTCCCATTGAGTAATTCCCATGTGTACCCATTTTAATTTTTTTTTTATCATCTCTAGCAATTTATATCTTTTTAGTAAATTAAAATATTTAATTTAAAAATATAAAAATATATTTTCTAATTAATAAAAATAATACACAAATTTAATTTATATGATTTCAATTACATGTCCTTTCTTTGCACATCTTTTTAATAAATTAAAATATCAATTTCAAAATATATATTACAATTAATGTGTAATAATTAGTAAAAAATTATTTATAATTCTAATTTACATAATCTCAATTATTAGAGTAGTATATCAATTATAATTTTTTTCAATAAAAAATTTTTAAAAATTAATAAATATTTAATATCATTATCAAATAAGTGTAAATTATAGAATTGATTTTTTTAAATATTTTAGTGTTAAAAAATTGAAGGTATTTTTTTTCAAAAAAATTAGTATGAAAAAATTATTAAATTGATAGATTAAAATATTTAAGTTGTAAAAAATTAAACAGAATATAGTGATACATATAGATAGATAATTTTTTTATTATGATTTTTAAAAATTCTACATTTGAAATTAGAAAATTTCCCCTAATCCCATCTTGATTTAAAATTTTGTCTCCATTCTCATGCACATCTCGATCACAGGTCCCCATGTTTCATTTCACATGGAGATTTGAATCTTTATTGATATTTATGAATTTATTAAAAAATTTATAAAAAATTTAAAAATACTTTGAACTTGAAAACATAAATATCTATAATAACAAATATTACTAATGCAATACAATTATAATAGGTTTGTTATCGTTAATACTATAATTATATATATAAAAAATTTTATGGTATAATATATTAAATTATAATTTTGTTTACACTATTTTTTATTTTTAATATTGATTTTGTTAATGGTAGAGAGATATGAAGGTATGATTGAAAAAAATAATTGATAATTAGAAGGTAAATTAAATTCAAAATTTTACTTTAAGTGTTAAGATTATGAAAAGGATGAGATATAATTTTTCTATAAATAACATATAAAAGATTTTTTATGTAATAAATCTTAAATATTAGTATTATATCAATTATTATCATATTTGATTAAGAATAAATTATTGTATCTTAAATATTTGATTAAGAATAAATTTGGTATAAATTAAGTTTTGAATTATTATTATATGAAAATCAATCAATTAGCAATTCGTTAACAATTTGATCTATCCATTTTCTTTAAAAAAATATGTTGATTTTAAACCTTATTTATTTTAAAAATATTTTCTTTATAATTTTTTTATATTATCTTCATAATGTGAGGCTATTAATGGTTTTTAATTTAATTATAAATCATAACTATATTAATATGAGTTATCTCTTAATGTAAATTATAATATTTAATGATTGTAATATTTGATTCTTTAATTATTGTAATATCTATTTTTATTTCATATGAAAAATAATTAATAAGTAAATTATAAATTATTTAAAAAAACTGTAGACATAAAAATTGAGAAAAGTGATGTCTAAATTACTATATGAATGACATGTGAAACCTAAATAACTATAGTTTTCATGAAATAAATCTGAAATATTAGTACAGTAGATTTATACAATCAATAAATTTTATGTCGAATTTTAATCATTAATAACTTCTAATTATAAATAAGATTCTGATAAATCTTTATCTTTTTTTTAAAATTTTTCAACACTATTTTGTTTTTAAAATTCATTCAGATCCTTTAAAGTATAAAATTATCAAAATTGTCATGAATTGTATGATTGATTTTTTGTTAAAATTTATTCACATATTTTAAAATATAAAATTATCAAAATTATTTGCAAGAGCTCAAAGGTTATTGAAGATATAATTTTATGACCATCCCAGGATTTTTATTTTCAGCTGCGTACATATATAATTTTTTTATTGAACTGGCATATTCTTGATATTCAAATAATTAAATTAGTCTATATATATATTCAAATAATATCATCACTAATAACATAAAAAAATATTCTGCCTTTAAATAACTAAATTCATCATAATCTTATTGTTAGTAAAAAAGGTAAATGATATAACTTAACACATATATTTTACATCTTTTTTATAATTTATATACTTAATTTCACTAATTTAATATAATAGTATTTAAAAGAAAATCACCACCCTCATCAAATATAAAAGTTTTAGATGTGAAATTAATACTAAAATTATGAAATTAATTTATCAATATAAATCATAATTTCAACATCACAATAATTAAAGATATTTAATTAATATATTGTAATCTTATTATTAAATATGAATAATTATCAATGATATGTTAATAATATATAATAATTATGATTTTATTTTTTTAAAAAAAATTAATGAATAAATTTTTAAACTATGTGGACCCTAAAATATTTTTATTACGATAAGTGTAAAATTTTTTCTCAAATAATTCTGAAATATTAGTATTATAGATTATATATCTCTTTTTATATTTCACATGATACTTTGCCCCAGGATTATTTGAACTTCACATTTTTTTTCTTAAGTATATAAATTTTAGCATGCTATTACCAAATTGTAGTACGCTATTTTCCAGTAGTAATTAGGTGAAAAACATGATGTATGATTTTATATCTGAAGTTTATCGTCGTAACCAAAACACGGTAGCGTCTTCCTGTGGAATAGAGAGTGTACCAAACGCACTCTTGATCAAAATTAATTATACGTTTAGTTGCTGACACTATGAATGCTTGAGTTTACCCATCTAAAGTCAAAACAGAGAGCACCAGTCAAAACCACCAACGACTTTTTAGCACGAGTGATGCCCCAAAATGTCCTTGATCTCTAACACTCTTAGGTGCTCAAGAGAAAAACATTTATCATGTTCTATTTACACGTTATTTTTTAGACTATTATTATCTTTTATTTTTTTATATTTTTAATATAATAATTAACATATTAATTAATAAATAGAATATAACAAATATTTTTACTTGGTCTAAAAACCAAGTATTTCTTCAAATTTTTGTAGTATGTCTTTGGTGATCAGAACTCTGCCGACCTCCATTGAGATCTTTATTATTGGCATACCAAAGTCCTATGTGAGACGTTGAGAGATGAAGCCGAAATAAAAAAGTAAAGAAGAAATTAAAATGGGCCCACCCCAACCACCTCATTTACTTAATTCAAAATTTCAAACACATTGGCTAGCATTGTTGTTTTCTTCCGCAAGACAAGATTAAATAAAAGGAAAAGTCAGGCTTCAAAAAACAAGTAGAAGTAGTATTTTTATATACGTCTATATATTCAATATTCGTAGGAAATTATCGGTTAGTACTATCTTCATCCGCAAGTGTTTTTAATTAGCTAAAGGTTGCATTTGATTGCATTGATATATAATGGCAAAGTTTGTTGGTTGTCCTTGAAGTAAAGTTTTTATTTCATCACTTTGTGTGGCATAGATAGAAGAACGATGCACTCTTTACCTACTGATCTGCGGTCTAATGAGTAAACTTTCTCTGTTTGTGGATTATGGATATGCGATTTAACAATGATGAAAGGTTATTAGATAATGTCCAATTGTCCACTACAGTATTGTTAATCAAAATTGTATTTTTCTATAAAATAATAAAATATAGTCTCTCCCAGACAAACCAATAATTATAATATTTCTATAATTAAAATAGGAACAACTTGAGTTTTCGGTCTTTCTTCAGATTATGATGTGTAAGAACATATGTACCTCTCATAAGAATAATATTATGGAAACAATATTATATAATAAATACACATCACACACCCTATCACTATTAGATGTGAGGGTGATAAGATATATGGTGTGTATTTATTGTGTAATTTTATTATTTTCATAATATTACCCCTCTTATAGTGGTGGAATAATTAAAAATTCCTCTTAGTTGAATAGTTTTTTAACTTGAATGATAAGAAACAATTTTGTAATAATTTAAGGCTCATAGCTTAAACCATCTCAAAGTAAACATTGAATCTTATATCAAAGTGAAATATTGTGTAGAAAAGTAGATCTCCGTTCTCTTTTGCTTTGCTTCTAAACAAATTGCTCATTATCAAAATTATATAAAGTTGAACTTTGGATCAAATAATTAGGGGAAAGGAGGAGAATTACCACACGATCATATGAGACTTTGAAGTGTTTTTCATGACATTTGGGGGTTTGACTAGGACACACGGTGTCTTTTTCATTTCAAGGTGAAGGCTTTGCAAATGTAATCTCCATCACATTCCCTGGGCTAGTTGTGACTGATGACTGAAATCAAGTCCACCACTGACAATTCCCAACATTTTTCACCAAGTACGTGCTATGATACAAAACTTAGGACAAGAGTAGTGTTATTTTAACACTTTTAAGCACTCATTTTTCTTCCATTTGAAGTAACGGATGAAATAATAAATAGTGATCATCATCATATTTAACAATAAAAAAATGAGTCTTTTGAATGTTAAAATAATATTTTTGCTAGTATAGACGAGGCTCAATTGTCATAATAAGTTGGTGAATTGATCATTTTGTAGTTATCCAAATTTCTTCTTTCTCCTTTCTAAAACTTAACTCCAGCACTTTGTAATTAAGGGATAGATGGTTTAGGCTCTCTCCGTAATTTGGGCAAATTCTCTCAGTTTTCATCTCACCAAATCTCCTCTATATAACGCTACCCCTCTATCTCTATGATTTTCTAACGAGGATAATTATTGGTGGTCATCATGCTCCATTTCATCACTCCCACGTCTTCATCATCACTAGTTAGCTATTCAGCAACTTGGAAATGTAGAAGAAGTCTTGCAGCTTCCTTTGGTTTCAGATTGAGGTTCATGTCATTTGACCTGCACCATCTGATTAATAAAGGAAACGTACTAAACTTAGATTCTTTTCTTTGTTCATTAACTTATTATTATTATAATTGGGTAATGTACGTTTTAGGGGGAAATCCAATATGATTGAGTTGCCTATTTAAAGAATTGTAGATAAACAATAGTTATCAAGGAAGATGCCATAGGTGCATACATGCGTAATTAAACTACACTTTTTTCGACCAAAAAAAAAAACATTCTTTTCCCCTCATTCTTTGCAATAGGAAAACCGACTTTATCAAGTTAGGTAATCGCTACGTTACATATATATCCAACGATGTTCAAAACAACTTGGCAAATCACTAATTAGACTATCGCAATACACATTTTAGGTTAAAAGAAAAGAAATGTTTGAGTAAACGTGAAGCTTGGAAAATTTCCAGTTTGATTAACTAATTAATTAGCTTTGATATATGCTTGGTGTGAAAATACTCCCACAGTTTGTTATGGTGGTATGTGAGAAAGATCAGTTATCAACGATATACGGTAAGGTTGTATGTGTTAGGGGGAGAATTTTGTAACATGGAGGACATTTTTATCTAGTGAGCAGTGATGCACTAGTGAGGGTTGTTGATATTGATGTGCGTGTGTGGAGTTTGACCTCTGAATATGGATGTATCTTTCTTAATTCTGTCAGATTGGATTTTAGATAGTATACCCTTTCACATGAACTTCTCTTTGTTAATATGGAAAAGTTTTGGTGTGAATGGAAGAGTTTTATTCACTAAGATAACTTTGATGACAATACCGAAGGGGTTGGAGTGAATGTGCACATAAATTCTTGGTGCTGTCCTCTTTGATGGATAGAAGTCAACGTTAAAGGATTGAAGAATATATCTCCAAACTTTTCATCATCTACTAATGTATGGTGTGAAGTGGATAAGCAGTGGTTGATGATACAACTGTCTTGGAGTTTAGTTTGAATCATGCATAACCAATTCGAATAAAAACATGAGTCACCTTAATTTAATATCTTGTATCAATTGACTTGTTTTTACTTGTGTTTAGTTAGTGAACTTTGTTAACTGCTTTCGAGGTTGTGTCTCTTTTCTTTTTATCGAAAAAAAACGTTATCATAACAGATTTGATATTTGAATAGAAAAAAAAAACTCGGCAAATTCGTCTTACTTAGGCTACCTAATGTTAGAATTTAGAATTTGGCCAGTTAAACAAATGGCCAGCTAGCTTCAGATTTTCTCTAAAGGGTAACTACTTCATCAAGCAGTAACGTAGTGTTTGGTATCATAAAAATGGAAAACAATTTGATTTGATTTAATTTATAAGTTAAATATTATATTCAAAATGATTAAATAAGAAATGATATTGAATTAATTTAGAAATCAATTCCTATATTTAAAACTAAAAATATACTACATTGTTTTTGAAACAGTTAAAAAATTGTAATTGATTTGATTTGATTTAATTAGCCTTTAAGTTTGAAAATTAAATCAATTCCATCAAAATCCTATCAAATTTAATAGGATTTCAAAAACGAATAAGGAAAGTTCCATAGATTTACAAATCAAACCATTCTTTGTTGGTGTAAAAATCCAAACATAAAATTTAATTTACAAATTAAATTATTTTTATTTTTTAATCATTCCGAACATAGTCTGTAACGCAATAAACCTCTAATCAACATTCTTATTTACCTTTATGTTTCCAGTTGATGAAAAACTGAATTAGAAAACTTTCAACAAGAAGTCAAGAAGAATGAAGGGACAGAAACAGATACATGGCGATAAACTACTGTTGTTATACTTTGTTCAACGAACAGTTGATGAACTAATTTAATCTACGTCGGGCCAATCAGCAAGGAAAGGAAGGGAAATGAAAACTAATTATGACATGGAATCTATTATCTACAACCACACACGACTAAAAACGAAAAATCCTGAAGTAATTGTCATTGGACAAAACAATAGTACGATGCTGGTCCCTTTTCGATTTTTTAACCCAGAAGAAACAAAGAACGCCCCATCTAGTCATTCATCAAGCATGTCTGGTAAAGTCCAACGTTCAAATTTGAGCACAATTATTGTTTATTGAAACCTCAGCTCTTCCCACTACGATAATCATCATTGTTTCGTTGTCAAGCCTACCAACAGAGCCAATAAATATTCTTATTTAGTTCTAGTTTATTATAATTAAGTATTTAAGCTAGTATTATATACATATAGGATCATGCAAATTATGATGAATATATTAAGTAAAATAATTTAATTTAAATTTTTGAGAAATGACCTGACATATGGTGACTAAATAAAATTAATTTCTACATACATTTTTTCTATTAATAAAATTTAGGTTGAGGAAAAAGTACATTCCAATCGAGGCTCACGACATGTCTTTGGACCATAATTTTCAGAATCGGATCGATAATTGATTCAGTCAAGACATTATGTTATTAGATCACTGATTCAATCAGATATAATTAAATTGATATATAAAAATATAATCTAATATAATAAAATATATGTTTTATATTAAAAAAATGAAATACAACACTAAAAATTAGCCAGCCTAGTGGTAGAAGATAGTGTCCTCCTTCTCTTTCCAACAAGGAAGGGGTCAAATCGCATGTTTGATGTTTTTGAGAAAATTCTGAATTTTCTTGAAGGTATTGAGTTGACCTACGGTTCACCCAGTTTTCACCGGTCCAATGGCACAACTGGACTAGTCAGATGGTCAATTCACCGGATTTCCGATTGAACCAGCTGATCCGATCCGACTTTTAAAACACTGCTTTGAACTCATCGAGAACTTACGACTGAAATAATTATTTCTAAATATAATAGGCGATAAGAACGAGAAAAACCGAATAAAATGTATATTTCTGCAATGTGTCAATTATAAAGAAGCACACTTATTTATAGGACTAAAATATTAAATACATTAAATCAACAAATCAATACATAATAATTATATCAAATTAATATTAAACTAAATCAACTCAAGATATACGCAAAACCAATCTAAATCAACCCAAAATATACTAACATATTATTTTATTTTTAATAATACTTACAAATCACCCTCAATCAAAGAAAAACTGATAAGGCGATGCATTAGTGAATGTTCGACTAATATGAGCTAATCTCTTTCGGCAATTGCTATAAACATTTGATATTACTATAGAAACATGTACCTTATTCTCTAGTCCGAACTCAACTCATTCACCCGTTTTCTCTTCCTCACCACGTTTCAACAGCGACGTGTCATACTCGATTGACATTGTCTCGAGGCAGACGCTCCACGTGTAGGGTCAAGAAGAAAGGCGTAGGACAAGAAATGGAAGAGAGAGTCGCACATTAACATTCCCAAACCTAGCACTTAACGGTCCTGAAAATGGGTTTGAGAAATGGTGGAGGTGGGTCTCCGAACTGGGTGCCACCACCCTGTTGCGTAAAGTGAAAGGCCTTTTTCAACCCCCAAAGCCTGCCCCACCACCCCACCCTAAACCCACCATAACCTCTTCCATTTCCCACTAACCCCACTCTCTATAAAAACTCACTCACACTTGCCTTCATAAAAAATTTAACTGCCACTATTATACTACTTCTACACCCGTTCATTCTCTTTTGCATGCTCGGCTTCTCCTAGAAACAGAGCACAGCCATGGCTTCCCTAACATTCTCTTTCTTCTTCCTCGTCCTCATCTCACTTTCCGCTTCCTCATCAGGTCAAATACTCTTTCTTTTCATCTCAATAAATAATAAAAAATATTTGTTATACAATAAAATTACACACTAAATTCATGCCACACTTCTTATAATTATTAAATGTGAAGAGTGTCCTCGCATATTCTCCTCACTTATCACATCTAATTATAATAAAATATGTTATATGAATTTATAGTGCAATTTTATTCATAAATAACTACTATTTTTCGTAGCATTACTAGTTTTTTACATTATAAAAAAATATTAAATATGATGTATTTTTGTTTCGTTATGTTATTTACAGAAGCTGGTTCCATCGGGATAAACTACGGGATGGTGGCGAACGACTTACCTGCGCCGTCGCAGGTGGTGGAGCTACTGAAGTCGCAGGGCCTGACACGTGTGAAGCTCTACGACACCGACGCCACCGTCCTGACCGCGCTCGCCAACTCCGGCATCAAGGCCGTCGTCGCTATGCCGAACGAGCTCCTCTCCTCCGCCGCCGCATCCCAGTCCTTCGCCGACGCCTGGGTCAAGGCCAACATCTCCGCCTACCACCCAGCCACACAGGTCGAAGCCATCGCCGTCGGCAACGAAGTCTTCGTCGACCCAAACAACACCACCAACTACCTCGTACCCGCCATGAACAACGTCTACACCTCCCTCACGAAGCTCAACCTCCAAAACGACATCAAAATCTCGTCCCCAATAGCTCTCTCCGCTCTAGCAACCTCGTACCCTGCCTCGTCCGGTTCGTTCAAACCGGAACTTGTCGAACCAGTTATTAAACCGATGCTCGATTTCATTCGCAAAACCGGGTCGTACCTCATGGTGAACGCGTACCCTTTCTTCGCCTACACAGCGAACAGCGGTCAAATTAACATTAACTACGCGCTGTTCGAGGAAAACCCCGGTGTAGTGGATTCGGGTAACGGGTTGAAATACACGAACTTGTTCGACGCTCAAATCGACGCCGTTTTTGCTGCCATGTCAGCCTTACAATACGACGACATAAAGATCACCGTTTCGGAAACAGGTTGGCCTTCTAAAGGGGATTCTAATGAGATTGGGGCAAGCGAGGCCAATGCGGCGTCGTATAATGGGAATTTGGTTCGGCGCGTTTTGAAGGGGAGTGGCACCCCTTTGAGGCCCAATGATTCACTTGATGTGTTTTTGTTTGCTCTTTTTAATGAGAATCAAAAGCCCGGCCCGACTTCGGAAAGGAATTATGGGCTTTTCTATCCCAATCAGCAGAAGGTTTATGATGTTCCGCTTACCGCGGCGGAGCTTGCGGCCGCGCCGTCGTCCGGGGTGGGGAAGAGTCAGGTCCCGGTGACTGGGGATGTTTCCACGGCGTCTTCGTCGAAGGGGCAGAGTTGGTGTGTGGCGAACGGCGGCTCCGCGGCGGCGAAGCTACAGGCGGCGCTTGATTATGCTTGCGGGGACGGTGGGGCTGACTGCCGTCCGATTCAGCCCGGTGCAACGTGTTACAATCCTAACACGTTGGAGGCGCATGCTTCGTATGCTTTTAACAGTTACTATCAGAAGAAATCACGTGGGGCTGGCACGTGCAATTTTGGTGGTGCTGCCTATGTTGTCACCCAAGCTCCTAGTAAGTGCTATGATCTTTTCTACCATTATCTGTTACATGTAGTTGTGTTGCTTAACTCATTCTTCACATGTTGCTTTTGTCTATGCATTTTTTTCTTTCTTCTACCAAGATTTTAGCTCTATTTATCCGTACGAATTGGATTGTGTAGCTGATTACCGAAAATGATTTTTCTTCTGGTAAACACAAAAATTCCGACTCTTTGGGGCCACATAAACTACTATTATTGTAAATTGTGTTTTGAAATTTTAACTCACCTTATTATGTTTAACAAAATCATATTTAGTTACAGTTTATTGTCTTTTTTTACCTTAAATTATAGTCTAAATTCTTTTTTTTAAAAAAAAAATACTTTTCCATTGGTCCAAAAGAAGTTAACTTTTTCATCATTCCAAACCATGATTTGCAAACTGCATATTATACACACGGCAAGAAGTGGGACTTCTACATATTGTACGAATTGTGCTTGCTTATTTTGATTGCTTCTTGTGTGAATTGAGAGTTTATTTTGAACCTGTGTTCTATGAATCTGTGTTGCAGGGTATGGGAACTGTCAATTCCCTACAGGTTACTGAATGGACGATGATGGAATGCGTTAGGTGAAGATTCGATTTGGATTTGCTGAGGATTCGGTGGCGTAATAGCTAGGCAGGCTTATTTTTCCATGGTAGCGCGCGTTTGTGTGTTGAGAAAACTTGCGTTACTTGGACTAGCATTCTCATTGTTTCTTTTGTATTTAATTATTTATAATAAATCTATTCATGATTAGTTCGGAGGATTATCGGTCTCTTTGACTTATTTGTCTGTAATTATCCATCTATTTATTTAATGGAGACTAGAATATACATTTCTTCTAGTTTCTGTTCCTTCTACTTGTCCTATGCCTTTATAGACGTTTACATTTTGTTGCCTTGCAAGCTAATATTGCATAACACCAAGGATTACTTCATGATTTCTATTTAAGCTAGTATTATATATACAAATTTTCATTGGATTAGTGACTATGTTCAGTAGTACACAGAACGAAGGCTAATAGTTGACTCTGCTATTAATCAGACCCTTGCCCACTAGTTAACATGAACATGCTCATAAAAGTATTCACCAAAGTAATTGCCAAGTTGTCCCTTTTTATCTTGGTCAGAAATTGCCAAGTTGTCTGTGAAACAGCAGTTTCCAATAAAAGGATATTCAAAATTCAAAGGCCCACTTGGGGCATTGTGCATATCCTATCCTCCATTGATCTTGATGTTGTCAGTTTAGAAAAATAAAACGATCAAAGAAAAAAGATTTCATCACATACATAAAACATGGAACTATTTGTATTTCTTCGATCACAATTGATCCATATCTTCCCTTTCACTTTGACCTGCTGTTATACTATCTCTTTGAGAATCTTGTTTCATTCCATATATCTTGACTTGCGTTATTGCATGTTTTCCTTTTCGATTTGATTCACTTTCCACCTCTTCCGTCCACAAACCATCTTGATTTGTCCTTGGTTTTGAACTAAAGTGTTTTGTATACATCATTTCTACTAACAATGAATTTAGTTTATAACGATTTGTTAATCAATAAGGTGTGCAGCATTGTTGATGGACTGATACGCTGTTTTTCCTCCCATTTTTATAAATTGATGTGCTGATATCGAAATACGAACGATATATTTTTTTTACCATACTTCAGTTAATAGAAACATGTATGAATTGAATATACTGAACAGTGCACCCTAGAGTTCTTTTGGGTCAATGACATTAGCATTTTTTTTGGGTCGGGGTAGACTGGGAGAGGGAGAAGAGGGTGCTTTATACCCAATACAGGGACCAAATCCTGAATCTGATCATGCAGTTTGATGGGGTGCAGCTATTCCACCGATGCTGAGCCTCGTCTGCATCAACGACATTGCCTACTTGGACTTTTTCATCTCGCGTAAGTCTCGTTTTGGTCAAAGCTGAAAAACAATTCTTTGGACCTCACACCAAAAACCTTTGTTACTATGCTGGCTTCAGTAGCAACATTCTTTTTATTTGTTTGTGAAAATCCAAGAATCCTTGGTTTTTGGACAACGGCTTACCAACTAAAAGCCCTTTTTTGTCTCAAATAAGACAGATATGGACTTGTCCCCAGGCTAAAACCCAACACTTCTTCGACCAAAAATTGGAACCAATACTTCGGGCCTTGAACAACATCCTTCAGTAGTATGCGGGCTTCTTTTACAACATTTTTTTTTCCGATAATTGAAAGAGAACTCAACACTCTAGAAAAGGAGCGGAGGAAAAGAAAACGTAGTCCTACAGTGTAAACATCATTCAAAAGAAGAAGAACAGACATCTACAACAAAACCAACACCTACCCAGTAGCTCAAGAAGTCATCGGCCACCAGCTTACTTGATAGGATCCAAATCTTTCAGCACGGCCATTTCACACACACACACACATCTCTCCCATCCCCTTCAACATAGCCATCAAGAGCAAAGAAGAACTAGAAAGACTTATTATAAAACCATCAACCGACCAGAGGAAGCTATCTCCATCTCAGTTCCAAGAATTTTGCACCCAGATTGCTGCAGTGTGTCACAAACACCATGCACAAATATTTTACTAGTGCCCATTTTCATCTTCATTAATTGTTAGGAAGGCAACTGCTCTCCCTTGATTGCTATTAAGTTGCCGCTGTCAAATCTCCCACAATCTTTTTCTCGGACACATAACAGACACAACATCAATATTGTAAGCTAATTTTTACTAGATAAAAATCGATTCTTTGAAAAAATAGAAAAACGAACTTTTGCACCATTGTTTTCATTAAGAGATTGATAAGATACATTCACACACATTAATCAGGTGTCTGTTATATTAGTCATATGACAGTTATTGTTAGTTATAGCTATTGATCTTTACCAGCTTCAGTATTGCCTTTCGTGTATATATACAATACTGATACTCACTCTTGTAACAATACACATACAATCAATAATATTCAACACTGTCAGTTTGCTGTCTTCATGTCAGTAGCTTCCCATTCTTCTAACATGGTATCAGAGCGAATTTTGATCCATGGCTCCATCATCTTCCATTGTCACCTCTTCTCCATCTTCCATTTCTTCCTCTTCTGTTCAAACCTTTACCAATCCAGTTTCTTTCAAATTGGATGAAGATAATTACCTACCATGGCAACAAGAAGCTTTGGCTACCATCATTGGCTATGAACTTGAAGACTTTCTCAAAGACACCAACATCCCAAAGAAATTTCTCACTGATGAAGATGCAACCTCCAACTCCATCAATCCTGCCTTTACCACATGGAGAAAACAAGATAATCTTCTTTTATCATGGCTCCTTGCCTCCCTTTCCCCTTCTCTACGGATTCAAATGGTTGGATGTAACCACTCCCATCAAGTTTGGAGCAAAATTGAAGTCATCTTTGCTGCTCAAACAAAAGCTCATATCAGCAAACTCAAGATACAACTCAGAAATACCAAGAAAACAGGTTCCATGCATGATTATCTTCTTTCCATAAAGAAACTTGTTGATCACCTCACTGCCAAAGGTGAAAATATAACAGACACGTGATGAAACAATCTTCATGTCAGTAGCTTCCCATTCTTCTAACAGAGATAAAACACAACCTTCTAAGTTTTATTTTTTTTTGGTACAGTAGAGGGTCGAAGCCCAACAGATAAAGACCAGACTAAACAATGACACGGGGTATGGGAGCCCCAATTGCCTCACTATGCAGAATGTCCCCCAACCCTATTGGAGGGGTATTCCAGATAACAGGATCAAAGGACAAATGAAGGTCGTGGTTGGCACGCCACAACCTTCTAAGTTATCGCAATGCAAAGCACCACTGATTTATAAGGTCCAAAATGTTTAATGGACCTCTGGCCCAATAACGAAAAATCTTATAATTTCCTTTTTCTTTTGGTAATATCACATGTCATATAAATTTCTAGTGTAAGCATTAACATTTCACAGTAAAAAATTAATCCATTGTAAGTAAATGATTGCAGGCTAAATGTTTCCAAGATATTAGTCTACGTGCTGGTAAATTCTTTTGAAAAATTAAACTCTTAGACAATGTACATCCATAAAAAAAATAGTTTGAGTAGGTTTCATGTTTATTAACCAGGTACCATTGCAAGCTGTTTGATAGAAATTGTTGCTGGAATTTATGATCTTAGTGCAAAAAATATTGCACTGAAACATCATATTTAAATGCCCTCTGTATACTTTCTACGGACAACTGGACAATGCCAGTCCTTCACCCTGAAAGCCAGCGTGGTTGGTGGCATATTTACTGATTCCACCCAGCAATTGTGTTTGCTTGGATTTCTATCCTGTCCATTTCCTTTCTCTTTTCCTCCAAGATATACCCCTTTTTTCCAAATTTTATCCTTGCTTTTCGGTTCTTTGACCGTGAATACTCTTATCGGTCTCCTAATTAATTATAATTAAATATATTAACTTTTTAATATACCAATTTATTTATATAGATAGTTAACCGTAGACAGAGATGGAGCTAGACCCGAATTTCAAGAGCAAATACTAAAAGATAATATACATATAAAACATAATAATATATTATCTTACAAATTTTAATAATATATAAAAACTTAAAAATAGCTAAATATACAAATACATATAAATAGACAAAAAAAATTAAAAATTTCAAGGGGCTATAGCCATCCAGCCATGCAAGAGGCTCCGCCCATGGTTGAGGGACGGAGGGAGTAATTAATAGAATTAACAGAAGTTATGGTACGATTTGAGGAATAGTAAGGATTGAGATATGCTGAACATGATCAGCAAACTCATACACTCTTATCTTCTTCGGCCGCGTTTTGTACATTCAATGGCAAAAGGAGCAGAAATAATACTTGTCTGTTATCTCTCTAGTCAAATAAGGTATCCCCTACAGTGCGTGTTGATAATTTTTATTTTAAAAAGACTCAAAATAGTTATTGGGAAAAAAATATAGGCCCAATAACTGTAAGTTCCTTATCTTGAGATTAAATCTTTTTGTTGGGTGAGATATACTATGATATTTTGATTTTGATTGGACAGTAAGAAATGGGTAAAAACACGACGCATGCTAGTGAAACCAAGCGCATGCTTTTGAAGCATTAGGATCTACATAAAAGAAGCCAAATTGATCTTAAAGAAGGATCAACCAATGAAATAAGATGCCAATATTCTCTATAGAGTTGACAAAACGCTTAAGATGGAAGATTCAAGAATTATGCAGTCAAGGAGGCGTTGCCGTGAGTAAAATCAAATCTACGGAGAGATATGGAGGCGATGAGGGGAAAGATCGTGGATGGAATAAAATATCCCAAATTTCCAACCATATATAAATTTTAGTAGCTTTTATGTTTTAAAATTAAAAGACATTAACTTTTATTGGAAATTTTGCAATACTCTGTACAAAATATGGAGTACCACACTCCTGTATAATCTAATGGTTTAGATGAGAAGGAATATCAATAAACCAATTATATGTAATACATCATAAAACCTCTTCCTCATCCTTCTCCCTCCTGCCTTCCCCCACTCCGCCATGCAGCTAAGCCACCCTTTGTTGCATTGTTAGCAGCACCCTCCATCATCAGTTCACCGTGATTCATCTGTTGTTACTGCACCTTGATTCAAGAATCGCCGTGAGCCTTGTGACGGAGGCCGTCGCCTTTCTCCTCAAATCAAAATTATTTTAATGCTAAGTTGTAGAAAAATGTAGTAAAAGGCATAACATAAGTTGTCTCTCAAGTAGACCTTATCACTTTATTGAAAAAATTGGGGGTTTTGAAAAATAAAATCTAAAAAATTTAAATTAAAAGATAATAGCAACAAGATAATAGTAACAGTGGAGGAAGCACTAGTGCAAGGTATTCCTATAATTGGAATTAATTATCATTGACCACATATTGAATCCATTAGTGACTATTAGTAATTAATTACTGGCAATTCTACTAGTGATCAATCAATCCTTAGAATTTGACCAATGAAAATAACTAATAAATGATATCTCAATTTATTGGAAATTACAATGATTTAAGCTACCAATTGCTATAGCCTAACCGCTAATCAAAAGGTTAATTCTAATCTTCTTCCTCACGCATAAACCAATAGATCTATCAATTTATGCTCAAAGGGTTTCTCTAAACGCCAATTGGCAATTTAGTTATCTCAATAAAAATTATAACAATCACCACAATAATTATAGGAATAGAAACTAAAAAATATTAAGAAAACTATTGTATTCAATATAAACGAAGGGTCTCAAATGTCATCTTAATCCATCCAGAAATTCCTACATTAGTAAGCGAAATCTACTCCTCTATCTCTAGAGGATTGCAATCAATGAATATAAAGAAACACCTTGAAGTAATAGTAACAATCCTTACTAATCCACGAGAACAAAGCAATTCACTTATAGAATCCCTAAGAGAGAGAAGAGTATAGGAGAAGAAGAAGATAGAGATGTAGAGAGATAATAATAATCTAATCTTGGCAGAAAATATTGAGTCAAAAACTAGGGTAAACAACTATGTTAATCCTTTAAATATTATTCCCTAAAATAATCCAAAGTTGGACCAAAAAAAGGTAAGTGATATGATATCCCGTCTGTCGTACGAGCACCTGTAGCACTGAATGAGTGTTGTAGCCCTCACTAGAACAATGAGAGCAAGAAATTAATGGTTGTCACTCTGCCAGCACTACAGCGCTCCCTCAAATGCAAGTCTCCACGCTTTTTCTTCCTTTTCAGCTCCAAGCTACTTCCCAAGAGTTTCCAGCCTTGTTCTTGATATTTTGCACTTGATCCAAAGCTCCTGTATATAAAACCATATTGAAAGAGACAAGTTAAACGCAACAGGGTGTAATTACAAATTATTCCCAAAATTAATGAAATAGCCAATGATTCTATCAAAATCACACAATGAGGGACAACTCAAAACCTTAATCAATCACATCAATAACACCTTAAAACTCATGCAAAAAGCTAAGATTTAGAAGCAAGATAAGTGGCATAAATACCCCTTATCACCCTGCGACCAACATCGCTGCGAACTTGCACCCTTAGCCAGGCCATTGTAGCGAACCACCTTGTTGGAGTGCTCTCTCATCTTTTCGCGCCACTGTGCCACTCCTTTAGAAAAAGCTCGCTTCGTTGTGGTGCTTCTCGTTCATCGCACCACGATATGCAGCAACCGCGAACCGTCGTGGCTATGAAACCATCGTTGCATCCTCCCCCTCTGTCTCAAGTGTAGTTTGGGGGCAGCAAAGGTGTCAGTGGCTAGAGCGGTGGTGGACAAGAGCAGCAAGGCTAAGGGTGCGACTTTCCTTGCTACACGAAATGGGGTCAGTTTTGGAAGAGGCTCAAAGGTGATGGTGGTGCTTGTTGGTGGGAAGAGGAGAACAATTTGTCATTCCAAATACTGCAAAAGGAGGCTAATACTACATGCAAGGCTCTCCAAAGTTGGTGGAAGTGAAGTGGCAAATGGTGGCAGGTCAATGACGTGGTGACAAAAATGGTGGATGCAGTGAGGTGGAAGAGCGAGGAAGGAGACAAGAGAAGGGCGCTTGGGAAGGAGAAAGACACTTGCAGTAAATCACATGTTGATGGTGCATTTTGCTACCACTATCATCCGGTCCATTTAATTAACTGGTGTGTGGTACATTTGACTTCAACAAGTATATTGTAGCTTTCGTCAACTTTTATACATTGACAATCAATAAAATTTAAGAAAATAATAAATCTTAATAGGTCATTACCATAATAAATAGTTATTCATCACAAATTTATAATTTCCCCCCTCATTTATCACTTTTATATCTTTTAATCATTACATTAATTTTATTTTACATTGATTTATATATTCTGAATTACTTTATGCGTTTAATTGCAAGCTTTTAGTAATTTCTAGTCATATGTACTGGGACAGAACAAAAAAGTTTCAGCAAGGATGGTAAACATATGTTTTCATCTATTTGAAGGACTTCACTTCAAGCCAACGAATTAGCCAAATTCAAAAAGAGATTAGGCCTTATATTAAAACAATTTTAAACCATAGCCTAATATCATTCAACGATACAAATTAAATAACCGAGTCCAAAAGAAGAGGGGGGAGAGGAGGGTGTTAGGCGATGATGGGAAGCAGTGGCGAAGTGGTTGGGTGGTGAGTGCTTAGTGGTGACCATATACAAATATAAATAAATAAATAAATGGACGAAAAGATGATTAGAAATTAGATATTAGTTGGGATGTGTGTGGATGGAATAATAAAAGCGTAACCGACCAGGATAAGCACGTAAATGTTGCGTAACAAATTGCGCGGGTGCATCATTTTCCCGCACATTAACCAACAAATAGTAATGAGAAGAAAAGAAAAGAAAAAACAAATCAAAGAAAGAGAATTTAGAAAAAGGCGTGTGAGAGAGAGAGCGAGAGAGAGGAAGAAAGAAATAGCGACCTTTGTGAAGAGAAACGTAATTAGAATTTATAAAGTGTTCGATATTGTGTTAACTCACATCTTATTTATTATTAAATGAGATATAAATTTTATTTAAATAGAAATTATTTTTTATGTAATAATAAATAAAGTGTGAATCGATATAATATCTTATACATTATGAATATAAATAAGATAACTCGTCTGCGAAATGGATGCGTTCGATCCCCGAGCTGGAACTGGCGTGCGCGTTTAGCAAGAAAAAAATTGAATAAAAAAAGAAAGAAAAATAAGCATCGCGTACAATCGAACCTGTTCCCTTTGTCCATTCCTTGCCTCCTTCTTAGCCCCTTCAGCCACTTTTTCTTCCTTCCTTGCAGCTGCTCCTTTTGGTTTCATGCGTTTTCTGCGTCCTATTACCCCTTTACCTTTCTCTTACTTTTTTCCTTCCCTTATCACTGTTTCACAGTACATTGATTCACTGCTCTTGTTCAAGTTCAACCCTTCTTTGTGCCCACGTCTTACAATGATGATCCCTTTGATCTTGCGTAGCAATGTAAATGTGTCATTGATAAGTAAATATCTTTCCTTGCAAATAATGTTCTTTGACAATGGAGCCTTGTTTGCAACATTTTGTACACCTCAAGATATATGATATATCATTTATTTTCTCACTTATATGAATATGTTAGTGTAATAAGTGTGTTTGGTTAATGAGTAAAAATAAGAGTGTATTTGCAATAATTAAAAAATGAAAATGATTTGAGTTATAAATCAAATTTTGTGTTTGGATCTTTAAAACAAATAACAAATGAATTGATTTGTAAATTTTCATTCATTTGTTTTTGAAGTTATACTAAATTTGATGGGATTTATGTGCAATTGATTTGACTTTAAAATTTAAAGGCAAACTAAATGAATTCTATTTTTCAACTATTCCAAACACATTGAAGTGTATTTTAAAAATAAGAATTGATTTCTAAATAAATTCAATTATATTTCCTATTTAATCATTTCAAATACATTTCCTATTTAATTATTCCAAATACAAGATTTAACTTATAAATCAAATCATTTCAAATCAAATTAATTCATTTCCATTTTTTTTAATGATTCCCAACGCTACCTAAGTAGGATATGAACTTTATGTATAATTTTAATCCCTTGCGAATTATGATTTACCATTGACACATATAATTTTGGCATGTTACATACGACGTAACTTTTGATTATTATATAAGATTTGATAACATAATTTTCTGTTAATTAACTTGATATTTAATAAAGAAAGACTAACCATAAAACTAAAATAAAAAAATTTAATAAAGGTTTGGATTAAAGTCAAATTTTTTAGGGACTAGAACCTAATTCTTTAATTTTCTAGGACCAAAAACATATTTAAAGTTAGACAAAATTTCCTTGATAATAATAAAAAAAAACTTAGATAGAATTTCGTTGAAAATTTAAGTGTAATTATTAAATATGCTAAACTGTTTAAAAATATGTTTTTTTTATTAGCCGTTATTCATATAACAATAAATAATAAAGCTAACTTACTTCGATTTTCTTAAATAATAGTTTGATGAATATATGTAATTTATTTTATTTAAATAATAACAGGGACCATCGCATGTGGTTACTGGATAGGAAAAATATAAGTAAGATCTGTATATCTCATTAAATATTCCACGGCTGTGGATAAGGTTGGTTTGAAGTTATTTATATATTTAAAAAAGAAATTTTCATTTTAGAATAAATACGAAACAAGCCAAATCAAATTTTCACCAGAATAACAAGTAATCTGGCAAGTGAGCATTTTGCTGAAGGTCTTGATAATAATGAATATAAATCAATTTTTTTCTCTGAAAAAATACAGAACCGCATTTAAAATGTATTGGTTTTGACAAATTTAATTCAAACGATATCAGTTTATGATAAGAATATCTTTTTTCCCATTATTAATTTTCTCTACATTTTACTTGAAGGGAATCAACACCCAATCAAAAATATTAATCTAAGCCTTGATTACTACTACCACTTTACTTTGAAATTTCGAAAACAAATTCTTCACCTTGAAGTAAAGAAAAATATTAAAAAAAATAAAACGGATAGGAACAGATAGAGGTAGGAAGGTGAGGTTATGGTGTGGCAAATAGTGAGGGGTGAGATGACAAGGCTGTGGCAGTGAACCAATTGGGTTATGGAGACAAGATCCCGAGTCCCTACCCAATAAACCTGGTCCCACCTTCCACCCCCCAAAATCAATTCCATTGCCATTACCACCACCCATTGCCAAACAATACACAAGTGAATGAACCCACCCTTCATCTGCAACATCTTCCAACAATTTTTTCTTTTTAAAATCAAGACAAATGTTGAAGACATTGATAAAAAATAGTTTAATTAATTTATATGTCTCCATAATTAGGCAACTTTACCCAAAAAAAAAAATCCCTAAGGCAAACCCATCATACCAAACACTTCACTAGATTGAATAATTTTTTAAGTTGGGCTTACAACATTGAGTGGAGACTTATCAAACTATATCGAAGTTTAAAAGTCTCTATAACAGTGAGTTGCTCAATAATTACAAACGTTTACTTCATGTAAGAATTTGATTAAACAAACTTAAATGAGAATAAGGTTATTTTTTTTATTATTTAGGTTATCTACTGTTGGTAGTAATAATTAATCCCTTCAAGTTGAGAGTTTTTTTAAAGTGATAAATCTTGGGTCTAGAGACTCATTTCATACACACCGTCAAAAATCAAACTATGTTTAGATGTTTAAGGAATCAACTAGTTATCAATAAAATTAGATTTTATGTACTACGTTAACTAATATACTCCCAAAACATGTCATAAAAATTATAGGTTTACAAATTAACAAATTATGTTAAACAGTCATTACCTATGATAATAGACACCATAATTTGGCAATTTAAAATAATTTATAATACAAAGTTGTTTAACACATCGGATTAGCCCTATTGAAATTCAGGGCCAAACTTGCATATTAGTTGAACCTAAAAAATTAAATAATTGTGGGAGAAAACAAAGGGGGTCCAGGAGAGGTGAGATGAAATATTAAAATAACAAGGTTTGATATGGGAGAAGGACAGGTGTGAATGAGGTAACAATGGGATGAAGGGAAGGGACAGGTGTCGGTAAGAGGTGGCTCGAGTCACGAGCTTTAGGGGGTCAGAGAAAGGAGACGGACCCCCCCTCTTTGATGTTGCGTTATTGTCGACCCATCGCCCCACACCCAAACGTGACGGACAGGCGAGTGACTCTCCAACGAACCGGCCAGGTCTTGCGAACCGGAAAGGGCGAATGGCGTGTGGAACCCACTGATCCGAGTGCGTGCCCTTCGAAACCTCGGGGTGGGGGTGCCCCTTGGGCTTTGGTAAGAAAGGAGGGCGAGTGGTGTGTTGGGTAGTGGGGTGGGTCAGCAGTGGGTAGGGTCTACATAGGGAATACAATCATGGTCAACCACCTCTGGTATTGCCTTTGCCTACATGATCATATATAGTCAAACACATGAAATGACGCTTGGGTCCCCATTCATCGGGTTATTACTTTATGGACTGGGAACTCTTCAAATTATTTTCGGTAGGTTTATATAAGTTTAGATTTTGAAGGTAAAAAATGAAAAAAAAAAAGGAAAACCCCTTATTATATATATATATATATATATATATATAGTATTGTGCGCTGAGATTTTTAATTTTTATTATCTTTTGCATTCCCACATTGCCCTCTTTTTCTTGGAACAAACAAGAATGGAATGAGTATATTTTATGTTTTCTATTAGCAATTTTTTAATTAAAGCAGATGCGTCATAATTAATGAGTTTATAACAAAATAAAATATAATAAATCTTTAAATAGTACTTCACTTCTGGGGAAAAAAAAAATTCCATATGACAAAGTTCACAAAAGGTTTGTTGATAGTTGGTGGAGAGGAAACAAAAATTTCAAGAGATAATGGACAGTAATAATAAGAGTCTAGGGTTTTATGAGATTTGTTTTATGTTAATTAAAAGTAACAAATTTAATAAAAAGTGGTTTACTTTGTGCTAAATCAATAAATCATCGATGCAAAAATTGAGAGCACCAACTTACTTTATTCTGCAGCCCATGGTAGGTGTAATTTAGTTTGTTCTCAAGTGACAATCTGTGCTCTCTTAATCAAGATTTAAGAACATAATTCCTTGAGTCTTAAAAAAGTTTAACCCCCAAGTCAAGCTTGTTAGTCCTGATCACTCTCTAATACAATCCCCCGGTTTCACATTAGACAGCTTCGCCCATTGGAAATTGAAAACCGCACCCTCAAACTCTGTTTTCTTCCCCTGTCAAGTGCGTGTAGTCATGTGGGGATATATTTCACGCATCCAAATTCAAAATCAAGGAAATGATATTACACGTTTATAACGGACAATATCACATAATTTTCTGACTAAATATTTTAACTTTTTAATGTATCAAATTGGCACAATTTTTTTATCACGATTATTATTAAGGAATGGGGAGGATATATTATTGAAACATTTAAAAAAAATCGGCCCATATAACATATAGCAAGATTATTTAAGAATATAGTACCACGCTCGCTCCTAGCTATTATTGAGCCTACAATGATCTAGACTTGTGATTGTGATTAACTTATATACTTTTAAGTAAAGCTCTATACATGGGTCACGATCCACGGATCAATCCACTCAACTCGCAATCGGTATGAAAATAGACAAGAAAATTTTTAGTCCACCAATTTGTAGACTTTTTAATCCACACCTCTTAACTTGTGGGCCAAACGGGCCTGGCCCGCGTGTTTGTGGACCAACCCATTAACTCGCATAAATGAGGGTATGCTTCCATTTTGTGGTATTTATTTATGTTCTTGATAGATGGACTTTGGTGAGTTGATTTATTCCATCATTTTTAAAATTTGTTTGATATTTAATTTGCTTATGTTTGATATTGGATAGTTTATGTTTGTTAATTTATATTATTTTGTAGTTTATCTTATTTTATGATTGAAGGAGTTATGTATATTTAATTGGTAATATTTTGGATACTATAATGAAAAGTATGTATATATATATTTTGTGAAGTAAATTACACTGTATAAATATAAATATAAATATAGTATAGTATAGAGTATTAAAAAAACTAAAAGAATATGAAAGAAAAAAAAAAGACTAGTCTGAGGACTAGTTCGCGTGCTGGTCATGGACCGGTGTGGGAAAATATGTGAACAAAGAAAATAAGTTCACAGACTAGTCTGCGGACTAACAGACTTATGCAGAGCAAACGCGGACCAGACCAAAACCAAATCCATTAATGAAACAGACTGGCCTGGTCCGACCCATTTAATTGTGGTCTGTCACGGACCGGGCTAAATGAATTGGCCCGGCCTGTATACCTAGCTCAACCTTTAAGTGTGTAGTCTCGTTTTCAACTCTCATCTCTCACCTCTCTCCTCCTCGATTCTAGTGCCTTATGAAGCATGAAGATAAAATATGATATTAATACGATCCGACACCCATATGTGAATATGGTGAAATTTTGAAATTTAAAATATGGGAATATGTGTATATATATATATATATATATATAGTAATTATATATTGAGTTTATTAAATTTGAGGTAATATTATCAACATATTATTAAATTTACTCGACTCTTATCATAACTATTTTAAGAAAACATAAGACACGTATCAATGAAATTTTATGGACAAACAAATTTGTAAAACCACCTAATTAAAAAAATTAATTTTGACACATTGAAGTATCGAGTTATCAATACTGATGTTGGACACGATACGTCATAGATACTGTGCACAGTGAGATGATGAAATATTGATGCAATATAGTCAATGCCTTTATAAAAAAATTGAAAAAAGAACAGAATCATAGCTCCATTTTGATGAGCCAAATGAAACAATAATGTAATTGAGTATTATGCATGAAAATGTTAAGCGGATGCAAAAAATACTAGACGGCATATTTGAATATTGCCTCAACTTATATGGCGTCGAGTTCTCACTTTCAAATTTCCACCTCATTTTCCACAAAGGAGAGCCTTAATCCGGTCATTTGGATCCACCTTAGAAAACATACTTGGTATTAAAATGGCTATATCACCAAAATTTTATAGGGTTTAACACTGGTATATACTGTCATGGATTTTTCACTTCTTAATAGGATTATTCAATATAAGGCTATATATCATTGTATGAAAACGTTATACTTGTCAGGAAAAATAATTGAAATACGTTATACTATACTAACAACCAATCTTTTTTTTTTCAAGAAAAAAGTATCTATATCACCAATTAGGCCCTTTCCCCATAATTCTAATGTATTAGAGTCGTTAATTGTGGCAAAAATATTTGTTTGTAATCTTTATTTATATTCCTATATTGACTTTAGGAACTAAGATGAATTGGTCTTCATCCTTTTTATTGTCGTCCCCCCACCATTTTTCTCTCTCTCGCTAGCTATAGGAGTTGTTTGGTTGATGTTATATAAAATGGCAACAAAATGTCGTCCCTAAAAAAATTAGGGAACCGGATTTTCGTTTTTGAAGCTTATGTCACTTTGCAACTTTAATTCATTATATTGGACAACACTGTAGTGATTGTTGGCCCTCATTGTTTGGTCAAAAGCGGCAAAGCAAACAAAGCGGTACATTGAACAGAATCAGCTTTAATTAGTTTCTTCAAAGTACAAATTATCTTGTAAGTTATGCTTATTTGGTGGATTTGGAATGTTGAGAACAAACTTCATAACGCGGTTCTTGATCATGCTTAGGAGTTAGGACATATCATTCATCCACAAATTCATAATATTTACCTCGTAGTCTTGTTAATTTAGCAGCATTGTGGGCTTAATGTCTATCATGATTTACTGCAAACTATCAACAGTTAGCTTAGGACAATTCATTTTTTTAATTGAAGCATATAAATTAAGATTAATTTCACACAATTCAACCATTTCTTATTGGATGACCTTCTCACGTAAAATGATTGTTGAATTATAATATAATAATTAAGAGATCGGAATTAGAAATAGAAATGTGTTAGGCGGCACGTTAGCTAGGAATGTTCTAAGCAGAGGCTTTTCAAAACTAATTAACAGATCAAGCTACAGGAATGAAATAGCCTATTGGACCTAATTATATTATTATTATTGTTGTTATTGCTATTATTATTAATTGAAAAACTAATAATAATATAAACATTTTAATATATTTAAAAATGGACTTTTAAACATATTTTAGAAGTCTTTTTAGTTTATTTAAGAGCAGTTATTTTAATATATATATATACACACACACAATTAAATAGGTCTCTAAATATACTTTTGATGAGATTAGGCTTTTGATTAGGCCCGACCTTTTAGAAATATATGTTAGACTTATTTAAATCAAAGTTTAGCCAAACTCAATCTATTTCCACTTGTAATCGAAATTCATGTTTTCATTAGAAAACATAATTATTTAATAATCCTTACATATACACAATTCTAGGTTAATATTTTCAATAAATAAAATGTACAAAGCCTTTGGTATTTTTTTTTGTTTCTCGAATATTTACTATTGGACGTAATAATTAATCCTTTTACGTACTATAGCTAATTTAAAAACGCAGATATCAGCCATGAGTTTTAAAACTATTAATGACAAAGATCAAATCCTCCACATCAGTTAGGAAATGATAGAACTGTTACCACCTCACATTGGCCTGATGGTTAAAGCCTATGGCAATAATAAATGTAAGAAATTATTTCATTATTTTTTATTACATTATTTCACTAATTTTTTTCTATTAGCTTATTTTATTAAACTTGTGAATATCTGATGAAGACAAAAAAAATATCGTTTTTGTGTTCGTAATCTTTGAAAAACAAATAACTGGAACATCAATCAATATTGATTGCCAATTATATAAAATATTGTTAACACTCAAAATTTCTAGATTGAACAAGTGTGAAAGGCCCAAATGCTCAACGAAAATGATTGATGAATGGGTAATAATATTTTGACATTTAAAAAGTAGATGTCTATTCAAATACTCACTTTATAATCATTGGATGTTATTGTGGTCTCCACTTATCCTTAACATCCATCACATTCAATGATTATAAAGTGGGTGTCTGAATAGACATCCACTATCTGAGTGTCAAAATATCATTACTCTTGATGAATCGAACCTGCCTGTTGATGAGTTTCGTTTTTCGTGGAGATATTAGCCGATTCAGACACTTGGGTTAGACGCTTGCACAGTTATTAGCAGTTAGCCGAGTGAAGCAGCAAAAGATCATAGTAGCTATAGCCGTAGAGCTGTTTACATCACGAGACCATTACTGAGAGCCAATTACTCACCGATAAGACAATTGTCTCGACAATTGCTAACAAAAATGTCATTTGTACTCATTATGTATAGGATATCATGTTGACTCACACTTCATTTATCATTGGATTATATATGGACCCTACTTGAATGTGATACGTATCTCATCTAGTGATAGATGAGAAGTGAGTCGATAGGGTGTCTTATATATAATGAGTACAAATAACTCAAACTCTAATTGCTAACAATAAAAAAAATCACGCATGAAGACTCCAGTTTTAGCCTTTGTTGTATTTTATGCTTTTCAGCTTTAGGTTTTAAACTTGTTTTCCCTTTGTATTGTTAATTTCATGTTGTCAACTAGTTTATTCCATGAATAAGGGTTGTTTTGTGTTAGCCTCTGTTCAGTGCTTGATTTGAAAGTTACTAAAGAACTCATAATTAAAATGTAGATTTCTCTCCTTAATGTAATCGTCTGGTGATTTGATTTTGGGATCATTGTGTTATTGTTTCCGGCTTTGAACCCATATTATTAGTCAAAATAAAAAATATAAATAAATATATATCAAGTAATTAGCTCCTTAGCAACGTAATCCAAAAGCATCATAATCTCTCGAATGGGAAATCTTATATTTGTTGAGTCTAAAATTGATCATTCATTGAAACTTCTTTAAAAGCCTTGAATTTCTGATTTTGTTTTTCTTTTTGAGACTATTTTTCCAGAACGATGTTATTAGACAATTATTAGATTATCCTTTTAAAGTAATAAAATGTAAAATATACTTTTCGTATACATTTTTCTCCTTTATTAAAAATAATAAATACTGATGTAAGGAAAAAGTTAAAAAACAATGGAAACAAATCACTTCCCTCTGTCGTATGTCATGTTATCGTTGGCATAATTCGTACAAATAAAGATTTCATACAGTGTTAGACAGCAGGCATAGTTCACGCGGTCGTTACACCACTGTTTACTTTTAAAGGTTTGGTTCATACCACCGATTAAAAAAATATTGTATTGAAAATCACAAATTATAAAAAATATAATTTTTTTTATTATTCTATAAAATTTATGAATATTTATACTTTTAGATAATTTATGATCAAAAATTTATTATATATTTTAAATATTAATAATTAAATTATAATTTTTAAATTTAAAAGGATACTAAAATCTGGATACCAAATATATATATATTCGCCGGCTGTGACTGTGAATGGCATCACGCATCGCAGAACCAGGTCGTTCGCTCACTTCTCCCTCAGCCGAAATAATTGAAAATTAATCAATAACAAAATACAGACTCCTTTTTTCATTTTCACGCGAAAATATAAATTTCCTACTTTTTTTTAAAAAGAAGGAAATTTGTGAATTATTCGGAATTGGCGTTGAGTGTTACCAAGATCCAAATCTATTGCTTCTCGCGTAAGAAAATTTTGTTTATTAAGATTTAAGTTACAGATACGATCATCTCTGTGCATTTTACCTCTTGTGTGCCCACTGCCCACTGAAAAAGCAGTGAAAAAAAAAAAAAAACCCAGAGATATGATATCATGAAAGAGACCTCACCAAATCAAAAGCACAACATACCAACCAACGCGTTGCAAATTTACCTCCAAGAAACCCACAAGGGCCTTCTAGCCATTACACACACACACACAAACCCCACAGATCATTAACTCAGTATTCATAAATGAGGAAAAGGAAGCCAAATAATAAATTCACGTGATATGCAAAAATAAAAAAATGAGAGGGAGAAAAAATTAAATAAATACAAAAGGATAAAGAGAGGGATAAAAGAAAGCCAAGACAAGAGGTCAGCTGAAAAGGAAGCTCCTCTCATAAAGGTAAAGAAATCGAGAAAGAAAGAGAGAAAAATCAATGAATTCAAAACCAAAAAATAAAAAAAATAAAAAAAGAAGAAAATTAAAAAACAGAAAAGAAAAAGAAAAAGAAAAGGAAATGACATTACAGACAGACACAGCCAGAGAAACCCACAGAGAAGAAAGAAGCTAACACACCTTTGACATCCATTTTTATTAATAATAAACTTTCGTGTGTGCATTACAACACCACCAACAACATCGAGAAGAACATCAACAAAGAAGAAGAGGAGAAGGGTGGTGTTCCCCTCTTCTGTTTTCCCCTGTCTTCCTCTGCTCCCTTCTATTCTCTCTCTCTTTATATCTGTCCTCAGACTTCAAATCCCTGTAAACGACCCATCAATATTTCACACCTTGAAACTCCTCTCCGATTTCCAAGTTTGAATCTTTTCATCTTTTCCCAATCTGGGTTCCTCTCTATTCTGAAAAAGAATCGTTACTATAATCGATTCTTTGTTCTTGTAAAAAAAAAGAAAAAACATGAGAAGGGGCAGAGGAGCCGCGGCTCTAAAACCAGCGGCGGTCGTTACGGCGGAGATAAACGGATCCGCGGCGGGACCCGTTTTAAAGGAGCCCCGATACCGCGGCGTGAGGAAGAGACCATGGGGAAGGTTCGCCGCAGAAATCAGAGACCCTTTGAAGAAAGCTAGGGTTTGGCTCGGAACCTTCGATTCCGCTGAGGAGGCGGCGCGTGCATACGACGCGGCGGCGAGATCCCTCCGTGGACCAAAAGCGAAGACCAATTTCCCTCTCAATTCACCCTTCTGCTTCAACCACCACGGCGGCCCCGTCGCCGGCGATCAGTTTTTCTTCTCCGCCGCCGTCAACGGAGGTTTTCAGGAGAGTCCTGTGAACCCTCAGAGGCCTACCACCAGCGGCATGAGCAGCACAGTCGAGTCATTCAGCGGTCCACGGCCTCCTGCGCCGCCGTTGACAGCGGCGCCGGCTAGGAGGTATCCCCGGACTCCGCCGGTGGTGCCGGAAGATTGCCATAGTGATTGTGATTCTTCGTCGTCGGTGGTGGACGACGGTGACAACATCGTTTCTTCGTCGTTTCGGGCGCCGTTGCCGTTTGACCTCAACGCGCCGCCGTTGGAGGGTGGATGTGAAGATGATGAGCTTCGATGCACTGCTTTGTGCCTCTGATGTGATGATTGTTGAAGAAAATGATTTTAATTTTTTTTTCTTCTTCTCTCAGCTTAATTTTTCTTTTTTCCTTTTTTTATCATTCTATCTGTTATGATGCGGAAAAGAAAAAAGAAAGAAAGAAAGAATGGAAATGATGATCAGATATAAGATTATGGTAATATGATCTTAATTCTGTGAGAGTAAGTTCCTTGGATGGACCATGGTGTTTTCTTTCTCTTTCTTTTTTCTTTTATTTTTTATTCTTTTGTTTTTCTCTAAGAGGAAAGTACAAACGGAGAAAAAAAGGGGGAAGTGTTGTGTTTATTGGAAGATGAATTTATGGGGGCTTCTCGTGAGTTTGCACTGCTCACTTTCGAGCTCCCATTGATCCTATTGTGTTCTGTATAATACTAATTAAGAGATTCAGTGTTGCTCTAACAAAGTTAGATCAGTGCTTAGCTTGGTTATTTTTAGAAACTGGTTTCTATTTTTTGATTTCCTTTTTGCCTATCCTCAATTTCCATCGTTCTAGTGTAAGACTATTTTGGGTATAATGTGTTCTTGGGACGTAATGGTTAGATGATAAGGTTAACATGGCTTTTCCGATACCATAGGGTCTTATTTTTTCGTTTTGATATTCTTGTTTTACTTTATTGCTAAGGCTAGTAGAGAGAGCTTCCAAAGAAACTCCCTTTGGTTAGTAGTGACATTGATGGTGAATCATTCTTTTCCACCTTTTCTTATTTTGGGAGCAATTGCAAAAGATAAAAGGACTATCATTTTGCCTCCTATAGCACTCAATCGGCATGGCTATGGCTGAGAGGGTGTATAGATTTTGGTTGTGAATGATTAGATGGAGAGAAATGGTTCCCTCTTTTTTCTTTAATTATTATTTTTTCTCTTTTGGGTTGTCTTCTTTCTTACAAGCTATATTTTGTAATGTTGTAAATTCTACCGTGTAAGAAAGGAATAATCTCTCTTATTTCCAATATTAACAGCGAATCAACTTTAACAAAATGCACCTAACTATAGTGAAATGCAATGTTAGAAAAGTTGGAATGATGAAAGTTTTGTTCACCATCTCTTCATTAACTTGTGGCCTGTCTTTGAATGTTGATCCGAAATTCCATAGGGAGGAAGGTGCGGTGTTGTGAGATTGGTGTTTGGTATGCAAAAGATTTTGGTTTTCTTGCATTTTCGTACCCCACTCACTGTAATGTGCGTGACTCTTCTAGACTCCACGGGAATGCTAGGTTGATCTCATTTTTGGTTCCATTCAATATAAAAAATGTTAATATGCATTGTTACATAACGCCATAGATATGTCTGCAAAGTCAACGCAACGACTGTTTCTATGGCCAACTTGATCAAACACGCCATGTTTGAAGTGACCTATCATTGGCCATCAACTTTGCAAAATGCTGTCCTCAATTCCTGATTATGCTTGTATCCCATACTAGGGTAGCCCACCTTGCCACTTATTGCATTATGTAGTGCATGTTTGAATTTCTTGTAACTCATAAACCATAGCTTGGAAAAAGTATTATAAGGGGATAACTTTTGCTCACAATATAGTTTCAAGCTTTGAGGACGGAAAACCAAACCAAGCATATTAGTAATTATATTTGAGCATTTGAAATTTCATAGAAAATATAGCTCTTTCAACCCCAATTACTCCATATTCAGGACTTAAACTCGAGGTTGTTGAATAAACGGGAGAAGCATCTACCACTGAAATTGACCGTGGATTGGTGGCAACATCTGTCGTTCTCGGTACTGATTAATGCCATAAAAATGTGATATTAGATTAACAAACTTGTTGCGGAAGCATGGGTTATGGAATTCTCAGTGTTCCCAACAAATCATTCTTCTCCGATTGGCTGCCAATTCGTTTATCTGTTGTTTGTTTGGATCGGCCGAGAATGATTCTGTAATGTTACAGCCACAAAGGCAACAATAATTGTGCCATGTTTATCACATAACTGTGTTTTAATGCTTTGTGATTGTTTGCCCACTAATGTTTTGCATACGAAGCTATCCTAGATAAGTATATATTAGATTTGTTTATAAGCGTAGAAATAAAATGACTAAGCTTATGCAGCTTTACTTTGTGACTTTTTTTTTTGGGTGCATCAAATTTTCACATTTTAAGTTGTGGTCATGAGAGTCAATCATTATAATTGATATGGTATTATTTTTCGGTTACAATTGATAAGATATTATAAGATTGAATGATTGTGTAAATTTCTCTCTTATAATGTCAACATATTAAAGTTAAATCCTCATGATTTCTCGCCATAAGAAGCGAAGGAAATAAAAGCATGACTATTAGATGGGACAATATTAGTTGATAGCTATGGATCCGTCGTTAATTCATTCTTCAGTTTTGAGACCTCCAATATTGGTAATTGGATTTGGTAGTAGGAATACACATATTCAGAAATAAAAACGACGATGTCACATTATCACATGGACCGTGACTAGAGACTGGAGTAGGTGATCTTAATTTCTCAATAGCAAGTGTATAAGAATTGGACCCACACCTTCGTTGGGGGCATCTTTTTTTTTTTTTCCCCCCCTTCAAGGTTTAACAACCGTGTGTCTCGTTTCGCCAATTGGGGGCGAGCGCAAGTGGGAAGATGGAAGGTTGAGCGAAATAGTGTTAGAAGAGAGTTGTGGTCCACAAACATATTATTAATCGAGGCCTCCATTTGCATATTTTTGGCTTGCATTTATTTGTATGAAGTAGCTGCGTGGGCTGAAAAACCTGTCCCACAAAGGATTTTGAACCCTGACAGTGGTTGAAAAAAAAAATGACCTTAGGGAGTTTTGTTGTTATTATTATTTGTTGATACATTTTTTTTTCTCAAAATAATTATTTAGGTTAAAGTAATAGTCAAGTGAAAACTTTGCTATTTTAACACAACCTAAGTTTCGAATTACTGGATATAACTAAAAATAAAGACAATAACAAGAAGGCCATAAATATTGGAAATGCTTGAAAATATTAATGGATTGCGATGGCAGCCCAGTTGACCTTCAACTGTTTCTTTTCCCCCTCATGGCAGCATCTGCCCACTTTTTCCAAGACAATTTAAATCATGTGCTTGTTTCTAAACGTTTTTATTTCACAAAATCCTCTGATTAAAATCTGAATTAACTTATTGTCAAATAAATTTACTTCGACACCATAATCGGACCTAGAAACGACTGGTCACTGGTGTTTCAACTTCAAGAGCGATGGATTCACTTCTTAAGTACTAAGCAAGGCATGCTCTCTCATTCTTCCGTTCCTCAGTTGTTTGTTTAATTTTTGAAGCTTCAAATAATAATAACAATAATAATAATAAATTTAATTTTGATATATTGAATTTTATATTGTCATCCAATCAAATTCTCTTATTTGAATGACATTTCAAATAATAAGACTCAAACATCATTGCTAATACGATAATATATAATTGAGTAATAGTATAAAAAATTTCTATGTTGTCAATAAATAAAAATTAATAATATTTTTTACGGTTTAAGGTTCATAGTAGCTTGTTCATAGCTTTGCTCAAACGAGAGACAGGACTCTTCCAGAGGGTAAATTAAACATGCTATAGTTCACGCAGCGGGCATCATTATTAATTTGTTACAGAAGGCAAGCAGATTCAGTGATCAACAGCACTAAGTGATCATTTCACTGAAGAACGACGATGTTCAGCTAGTGCTTTCATTCAAAGAAAGCTTACTCAGCATGAACATTATATGAATGATACAAGTGTAGTATTGCTAGTCACTGGAACTTCTTCCTCTACCCTTCTTTCTGTCTCTCTTTTTTCTTTTTTTTTTGTATTTTTTTTATTGAAATTATTTTGTAAACTTACATGTATTCTATCAGCCGTGCCTGTATACATGGTTTCATTGAGTTCAACAAAAAGAAAGGTCTTTGGGTCGGAAATCACTTGCATCTAGACAAAAATAAAAGACTAGTATTTTTATGCAACAGTAGCTGCTACCATGTTCCTTTGTTCAGAAAAAGTAATGCTCCTCACCATTAAAAAAAAATTTAAAAGAGTTCAACATTACACTACTGTTGATTTCTTTATGTTTCAAAGCATCTATGAAAAATACAGCAAGCCAACATGAAACTAAGCTTGTAGCTCCAAAACAAAAAGGAGGAAAACCAAACACTGCCTAACTATTTTACCGCAGCTAAATTCAAATTTATTTTGATAACTAGTTTATAAAGATCTTAAAGTGTGTTGAAGACTTCCTATTTAGTCCACGCTTGACAAAAATAAACAGTTCATAAACTATCATTCAAACTCAGTTCCAAACATACAGACATTTGCGAAGAGCCTAAAGCATTCAAAATTGTCTGCGTAAATTGCGTAATAAGGATCCAATCCCATGCCATATAAGCATCAATGATTATCACTTATAATCAGGTGTGTGCAAAATTAAATGAAAGAGGCCCAAAATTATGCAGCCCACCTGTCAGAGATCCAAAATTCTAATGAGATGTCACATATAATATTGAAAAATGTCCTTCTAATCCATAAGAAAAATGATCAACTCAAGCTATTCAACTTCAATCTTGCAAGTACAGAATGTTCAATGGATCACAAAGTAAAAGGAACTAATGAAGCACAATTACTCAACTGTATAATATGCAATGAAATAAGATGTCAACTATATTTTAAGAAGTTTCTAACCATATTCCCAAATTAACAAGCAAGACTTAAAAAAAATCAGATCCTAGGGTTCAACAGTTGTCACCTGCTGCCACTCCCCATCTACGGCTTCCTTCCACAAGGTGACGTTGTTGTTACCATCCGCCACAGCCAATATATTGCCAGTCAAGGACCATGAAACCCTCCAAACGGGGGTCTTGAAATCATTCAAAACCTTGCCTTCCCACTGATCCCCCTCCTTGGCCACAGTCCATATGATCACCCTACCATCTTGTGAAGCACTAGCAATGGTGGATTTAGGAAGCCCCAAGTTGGGTGCCCAAGCAACATCCCGAACCCAATCCGTGTGCATCTGAAGAGCAGGGAAGCAGTCCAACTTCCATTGCCCATTGCTGAGCTTCCACACCTTCACAGTATTGTCGCAACCACCTGAGCACAGCTTCTGCACAGGATCAAGAAGGCCAGAACCAACCAGAGCACCTGGTGCTGTTGAGGGAGCCCAAGACACAGAAGTGACACCAACAGGGTGAGCCTGGTCAATCCTCGAAGTGTCCCAACCACCATCTGCTCTGGCAGTGAAGACTGAGATATTCCCATCGGAGGAACCACAAGCCAAACAAAGACCCAACTCGTGAGGCGCCCAAGCAACCGAATTGACAGAAGACTTATGATCATCAAAGACATGGGCTTGAGTCCATTCGTTCTGGTTACCCTCCTTCCACAAGATAACACGTCCATCATAGGAACACGAAGCAAGCAAGGAACCGAATTTAGGGTGAGCCCATGCAACCTGCCAAACGGGTCCTTGGTGACCAGTCAAGGTTGCTAGATGCTGGGACGCAGTATTGCTTACCCCAATTATCTTAATTGTGTGATCCGAAGAGGCCGTAGCCAACCTCTTTCCATAGTAATCCATCGCGACATCATGAACCGTGTCTTGATGACCCGTTTCAACCTTTTGAGAAGGCATAGTTTCTGCCATCAACACACGCGCACACAAAAACACAATTTAAACAGCTGGTTTGAAGTAAACATTTCGCAATTTCGTAAAAATTCATCTCAAACAAAATACAGTTGAAGGTTCACCAGCAAAAATTATACATCAATATGAAGCCGTAGACATAAAGACTCGTTCCAATCTAAAAACCATCGATTTCGTTTCCAATTAGAAACTGAAAATAGAGTATAAAGTATGCCATACAATTTAGCTTTAAGTGAAGCAACCATTCAAGCTACAACAACAATTGAGAAAAAAAAAAAGCAATAATACCCAAAACCCCAATGTTGGCAGGATCACGTTGAAGCATAAACCCTGGGGGCAGAAATCGAAAGGGAATGACACAAATCCCGAATCAAATTTAACCCACAAAAAGAGATTGAAGACAAAGAAGGGTTTTGATTATTTTTCAACATCACTGTGAATAAATCCCACAAAAGTGAAAATTGGTGTGAGTGCAGATCGATGCTTGAGGTTACGACATCAAAGAAGAAAACTAACGCACGACGCAATAAGAAGAATAAAAATTAAGGGAAAAAAAAAACTAAACCCAGAAGAAAAAAAGAAAAAGAAGCGAGAAGATCTAGTTACGGAATTGACGAGATCGATCGATCGAGAGAGAGAGTACCTGTGAAGTGAGGCGGAGAGAGTGTAAGAGAAGAGAAGAGAAGAGAGGTTTAGATCTGAATTTTATTTATAATAATATCAACCAGAGACAAGAGAAGAGAAGATAAAGAGTGGATCCACAGAACAGAGATTGATACATATGAATGAAAGAAAAGCTTTCGGAGACGAATCAAAGCTTAGTATGTTACCATCAAGCTTTCACCTTCAACGTCTTGTGTTTTTTTTTTTGGTCAGGGGCCTTCAACGTCTTATTCAACTTTATTACAATTTTTCCCTCTATCGTTTTTTTATTTGTTTGGTCGGGGCGATCTCTTAGTTTCCAAGAAAGCAATGGGTTCATTTTTTGGGCTCTCTTCTTGCAGGTGTTTTTGTTTTGGGCTATTGAAAGGCCGATTGATTCGAGCGAAGAAAAGCAGATTGAGTGTTTGACTTGATGTTCAATTAGTATGACTCTTTGGCACCACCATAAACAATAATTCGTGAAGACCAAAAAAAACATAATAATAATAATAATTCGTATCAATAATATTTTCTGCGTGGGGTCCTCTTTCAGTAACTTTACTTTAGTGGGAGCGAGACTAACAACACTAGGCATGTGTTAGTGTCAGTCCTGTCTAAGGACGCAGCAAATTTCACGTCGATCAAAATAGGCTATTTGTTAGCTTTAGTGGTTGAAAATTGAAGGAGTGAAGGTAAATTATCTTACCAGATTTGAGTTCCTAATTTTTAATTTTTTTAAATTTTATAAAAAAATTATTAATTTTTTTTTAAAATTATAAATAATAAATTTTAATTTTTAATTTTATTTTTAATAATTTCTTCATAAAATTTTAAAAATAAAAATTAAAAATTAAAAAATAAGTAGGCTCTATTACTTTTTTAGATTTATTCTTAGGATTTAATTAGAAGACCGTGAATGAAATTTTTTTTATACAATTATCTAGTTATATATTAATATATTAGTAAAAAAAATTATTTTTATTTTAATTATTTAAAAAGTTATTAAAAAAAGATTTAATTGGATTATATTATAAATTTTTTTTATTCTGTCAATATATTAAAATTAAACTCTTATATTTATATTTTATAATGTGATTTAATTTAATCTTTTTGTCTATAGGATTAAATAATCATGTAAAAGAATTTAGATTGCAAGAGTGTGTTTGGTTAATGATAAAATTAGGATAAAATTCTTTTGAATGAACTCCGTATATAAAAAATAGACATAAAATTTATTTATCAAAATTTTTACTTAACAACCAAATGAACTCTTATATCAAAATTAAAGAAATGTTTTTTTTTTCTTTTAATCTTATTGGGCTACTACCTCCAATTATATGACAGGCCGTGGACAGGCAGCGGCGTCAACCAGGTAATTACTCAAATAAATACAATCTTCTATCTATTTATAAATCTATCCTGCCGTGATTCTTATGATAATCATTATTATTATTATAGAACGTAGACATCAGTGAGAAAAAATAAAGCGCAAAGTAACTATCATCAGATAGTCATGCGTACAAAAATAATCATCAAACTTGATTAAAAAAAATTAATAGAAGAAAGAAAAAGAAAGAGATAAAGTGGTGGCATTAGCACGAACTTCCATTAACGTGAAGTTGGCACCGCAACACAATTTCACAACTTGTGCATCAGCAAGCGAAGCAAAGCAGGCGAAAGCGTGTGGAAGCTGCAAAGCAAACTTGCAAAGAGTAAAACCTTGCCCCTCAATATTTGGCGCCTTCACATGAAAAAATAGAGTGAAAAAATAAAAATAAAAAGTTGGTTAAAGCAGCAAAATTGCGCCACCTTGGGCTTCCACTCCAAATACGACAACGCTGGTGGAAGCAATCGTCGTCGTATAAACACAAACACAGTCTCTCGCATTTCTTGTTTTCTTTCTTCACTGAAACGATAAAATAAAGAAGCGCAAAATCTCGAACGACACGAGATCCTCATAATCGGCGATTCTTCGAAGACGTCAAAACGCAAAACAGTGAGCGTTTTGGCGATCAATGGAGTTCGACACGATCCCATTCGGTTCGTGCTCCAAAGAGCACCAGACGATTTACCGGGAATGGTTCAATTACGCTGATTCAGGTACACAAAAATTTCAATTAATTTTTTATTTTTTGTGGTTTAATTTTGCTGCTTTTGGTGATGTTTGTGTTAAAAAATCGGTGACTGATTTCTTTTTTTTTTTTTCCCAAGATGGCGATGGCCGCATTACAGGTAGTGATGCCACCAAGTTTTTCGCAATGTCCAATTTGTCTCGCCAAGATCTTAAGCAGGTTTTGTTTTCTCTGTTATTATTATTATTATTAGTTAATGATGATAATGATAGTGCTGAGTTTTAGATTAATATTGGAGTTAATTTAACTGTTCACAATTTCATTTCATATAGAAGCTGGCTTTGAATGGTTTTTGTTTTTTTGGGTCGAAGCTGGCTTTGAATGGTTGAGCTGTTCACACTTCATAGGAATTGTATTTTACTTGCTGATATGTATCTCTTTTGATTTATTTTCTTCTTATTTGTTAGCTGATTTTTTTTTTTTTTTTGGCCTCCCATTACCAATATTGAGGTGTGGGCTATTGCAGATTCGAAGCGACAAGGATATCTTGGTTTCACAGAGTTTATCATTGCTATGCAGGTAAAAATTATGTCATGCTTTTGTTGAAATTTAATACTGATCAATATCCCGGACTCTTACACGTTTGAAATGTAGCTAGTTTCCTTGGCACAATCCGGGCATCCAATAACACATGATCTTCTGACTAGTGATGGTAAGTTATGTATGTTGAGTGAGGTTTGTCTTCTATTGATTTGTTTCAATCACTTTTGTTTCACGTTGTTAGTTAAAGATTTTGCGATGCCCATTGTTGGTGCTGTTGGCATATGTTGATTGTGAGCGTCTTGTCTTATAAGTTTAACTAATGGAGGCACAACTTTTATTTCAGTTGATTTGACAAATCTGAAACCTCCTGCAATGGAGGGTTTGGATGAATTACTAGCTGTAAGTATTTCTGTTTTTAATGTTTTTTTGTGTGTGGTGTCAACATCTTGATGTTGATTTATTGAAAGTGCTTACTACTTGGCTTTGTTTATCCAGAAGAAAAGGCATAAACAAAGGGATGTTGATTCAAATGGTAATTTGTTTCTCATTTTATTGAATATGCACATTCATATTACTTTTGGTTTCTATATATTTTTCCTTCTCTCTTGAAAATCCAAGTTCACTAATTAGCAATAGTGCAGGTAGTTCTCAATTGCAGCCATCACCATCAACAAGTAGTTGGTTTTCTTCAAAGTCAGTGAAAAAGGTTAGCATCCTGTTGTTGTTATAGAATAGTCATTTCATGTTTTCAACTGATGACATGCTTGAGCTGCATTCATTACCTGCGCTGTTATGTTCTGATTTCATTTCGTATCATCATGATCCTGGAAAATGTATGTGGGAAACGATTGTTTGGGTTACTCTGTCTCTTTACTTCCTTTATAAGATAATGATAGTAGTATGTTCAGGCAGATATTAGGGGCCTGAAACAAACATTATCATATTTGTATCGTGTGTCTGTTACCGTCTAAGTGATATTGGCCAGGGCTAGTAATGTGACTGACACTCCACATGTGAATTTTAATTTGTGAGTTCTGCCGTCTAGTTTGTTTGTTTTGGGCTACCAAAATGTGCATTTTGTCTTGTATTTCCATCTTTTTATCTTTTTTATTTTTTTAATATTACATGAATTGAGTTGATGGTAGCCTAAAGGCTATCCTATAGATATGTTATCTAGTTCCTTTTATTTGTGAGTTTTTCTACTCCTTTGCTATTGCCAGTTTTTATAAATTGTCAAATATATTCTTGTTGGGTTTTAGCTGAATGTTTCATGCACGTCTATAGGTTCCTCTTTCTTCTGTGACATCAATAATCGATGGCTTGAAGAAACTCTACATCCAGAAGTTGAAGCCATTGGAAGTTACTTACCGTTTTAATGATTTTGTATCCCCATTACTGGTCAGTGAATGACTCTATTTTTTGTAACTTAGAGGAATGACTACCTGCTCCAGATTCAGTGTCATCATTTTATATACCATTTTATATTCAATCATCATGTTTCCTATTTTTTTGTGTAAAAGTAGCTGTGTTTTAATGTGGAAAAAGATACACAATTGACTTATTTATTGATTGGAATTCTGTACACACTGTAGACAAGTAGCGATTTTGATGCCAAGCCAATGGTTATGCTTTTGGGTCAGTACTCAACTGGTAAAACAACATTTATCAAACATCTGCTTAAAAGCAGTTATCCAGGCAAGTGATTCTTCTTTCTCAGTATCTGTGTCTATATTTTTGGAGTTGGGATTGCTAATATCTGTTATGTAAATTCATGCTAATGATGTGTTTCTTGTTTTCCTGTAACTGTCATTAGGAGCACATATTGGACCTGAGCCTACAACTGATAGGTTTGTTGTTGTAATGGTATGTACCAAACTCTCCCATGACTGTATTATCTTCAAGGTTTTCTTAGTTTTGAATTTATGAATGAATTTGATTTCTAACGTCAGACAAGATTTCTTGCAAATGTGCTGAAATTTGGTAATGCAGTTATTACTTTGTACCTTACGTTAGCGCCAGGTTTAAAGTTTTGATTACTTGAATCATACATCTGTTAATCTGTATATTTTGTAATCATCTTGGAAAATGAGTTACTGCATTAGTTTTAACTAGCCAATGGTACTACTGTACAGTCTGGACCTGATGAGAGAAGCATTCCTGGAAATACTGTTGCTGTCCAAGCCGACATGCCATTTAGTGGTCTTACAACTTTTGGCACAGCATTTTTGTCAAAATTTGAATGCTCTCAAATGCCTCATCCAGTAAGTTGCTCTATAGCCATTGAAAAGGTTTATGAGATTTTCCTTTGGTATTTGGACTTACTTTTCTTCCAATCATCCAAAGCTACTGGAGCACATTACATTTGTGGACAGTCCTGGAGTTCTATCTGGAGAAAAGCAACGGACACAACGAGCATATGATTTTACAGGTGTAACATCTTGGTTTGCTGCTAAGTGTGATTTGATACTCCTCCTATTTGATCCTCACAAGCTTGATATCAGTGATGAGTTCAAGCGTGTGATATCATCCTTACGGGGGCATGATGACAAAATTCGAGTGGTTTTGAACAAGGCAGATCAAGTTGATACTCAGCAAGTAAGAGCTAGAGCTGTTAAACTGGTATTTGTTTATTTAATAAATCTACTAGAACATGGCCAAGGTAAACCTAACCTGTGTTTGGCCCAATGTTGCAGTTAATGAGGGTTTATGGAGCCTTAATGTGGTCGCTTGGGAAGGTGCTGAATACACCTGAAGTCATGCGTGTGTATATTGGGTAGGTCGCATTATATATGTGTATGTAATGCACTGTCATTTATTGAGCATTGTCTTTGACGTTGAAAGTTAGAGAGATAGAACACTTTGGTTCTACAATAAAGTTAGAGAGATAGAACACTTTGGTTCTACAATCATATGATTTTCAGGTTCTCTTAGTGTGTCAAGAAGTTGTATCAGTGATAGTTCCATTGGTAGAAGACTTGGTTCTTATTTCCTTTTTTCACCTTTTTCCATCACTCTGCAATTTAGACATGATATAACCTGTTTTCCTTGGTTATAAGATTGCTCTGTGCTCGTTTGTGCTTAATTACTTTATTTTGTCAGCTCCTTCAACGACAAGCCTGTAAATGATGCTGTCTGTGGTCCAATCGGTAGGGAGCTCTTTGAAAAAGAACAGGATGACCTTCTTTCGGACCTGAAAGATATACCAAAGAAGGCTTGCGATCGTAGAGTGAGTTTGGTTATTTTGTTTTGTTTATCTTAACAATAGTTTTCCACTGAAATGAGACTACTTATTCTTACATGCTTATATTAACGAATAAAGTATGGAGATTGAAGACGGATGCACAACGGATGTGATGAAATTACATGGAAGTCAGCCTTTTGATTTTGTCAATTCTTTTAACTTTATGTTCTACACTAATGTTGTCAGCTCATCTCGGATCATTTTGTCAATTAGTACCGTAGAGTTACTTTTTCTTTTGGTATAGTTATATAGATTTTATAGCTGTTATTTATATCATCTCATCTCTTGAATTTCGTAATACAGTTAATTGCTAATTGTGTTTTATTTATTGGTTGCTTGTTCGCATGCCTAACACATCAGTTGTGTATATTGACTTTTGTAGATCAATGAATTCGTAAAACGGGCCCGAGCTGCCAAAATACATGCTTACATTATCAGTCATCTTAAAAAGGAGATGCCTGCTATGATGGGCAAAGCTAAAGCTCAGCAAAAGCTTATTGATAATTTGGCAAGCGAATTTGGAAAGGTATGAATACAACGTCTACATTTGTTCTGATCACCTGCATGTCTCTTTCGTGACAACTGAAATGCACATCAACACATACATGATCGGAAAATTTGAAACAGGTACAAAGGGAGTTCCATCTACCTCCTGGTGACTTCCCAAATGTTGAGCATTTCAGAGAGGTCTTGAGTGGTTATAGTATTGACAAGTTTGAGAAGTTGAAACCAAAAATGATACAAGCAGTTGATGACATGCTAGGTTACGACATTCCTAACCTCTTGAAGAATTTTAGGAATCCGTATGATTAGTTTGACAGCAATTGTAGCATACTGTACATGTGTCATCACATCTTTATAGAATGTGCCATCTCCATCTGGCGTCCGTTCTTCTCCAGTAGGGAATTTTATTGTTCGATATCTGTATTCTGTATTCTTTATCTTTTGTCATCGGCAATAATCTTTCAAGACACTGAGAGTAATGGGAAAACGCAGTAATTTGTTTCTCTAAGTTCGTTCTGTTGTTGAGCATAGATAAATAACAGTTAAGAATATTAGCAAATTACCTTTGCAGTTTAAATTAATTAGAATCATATAATCGTAGTGTTTACTAAGTTGTACTCCCTTTGTTTTACAATAATTATCGATTTTTGACTTTTTGATGTTTCAAAATATATATTCATTTATAATGTTCAGGTAGTATTAATTTTTTTCTCCCTTTTATATCCTTAACATAAATGTGTTGGTTAAGCATTCAATATATTTATTAAGATGAGTAATAAGGACTATAAATTGAAAGCTCTGTCAATTCATATAACTTTTTACATTTATCAAGATTTTTTTATTTATTTTTCTTGATACGTGTATTTTTGGTGTTTGATGGTTATTATGATATGGGGGTATTTTAGAAAGCTAGTGGGATAGGATACAGTTGACACTAATTATCACTATTCATTTTGGTTCTTTTGAAATGGAAGCAGTTACTTCTTCGTTATTGGAATGCACATGGTTAATTCAAACAAAGGATGAATCCAAAGCTTCGAAGTCTCAGGAAAATTAAAAAGTGATGCATTAGCATGATCAACCTTTGATTGGGAAATCACATACTTCTCTGTTAATAGACCGGAAATTTAGAAAATTTAAGCCTTGATACAAACTGGGAGTCAATGCTTAAACTATTTTGCATTTCTAAATTATCCACGAAACCTTCAACCTAGTGCAAAATCTATGGGGACAGACCAACACCGGAGCTTTAGCACCTTTTATTTTTTTTTATAACCTCATCAGAAGCACACATCTAAGTACGTAAGTTCATACACGCAAGAACATGACAATCTGGTACCCATGATCTAAATAGCAAACGTAGGAATGCTGAGTTAAAAGTACACTAACAAAGTCAATGGTGGTGAGTAACGGAAGCCTGGCTCAACCTCGAAGATACCCACGAACCGACAACAAGTCGAGGATAACAACGAAGACAGAGTAAAACGATGCTGTAGCCCAAAACAACTTATCCGTTGTGTCTGGCTTACTTTCAAAGGGAGCAGGTGGCTTCATGGGAACCCCGCTTTGAAAAGGAGCAGGTAGATATGAGGTTTGAATCTTGAAATTATATTGATCACCACCATCGAAAACTTCCCCATAATAGGGAATTTTTACTAAAAGAAACAGAGAAAAATATGACAGTCACGTAAAAATCAAACAAAAAGGGCCATACTTTAACAATCTTAGGTTGCTTGAGTCGGGAAAGGCATGGCTTTGGGGAGGGGGGGGGGGCATTGGCGGCGGTGGTGGTCTGAGAGTTGTGGTGGTGTAGGGCCGTCAAGGGCGGCGAGGCAGAGAGGTGAGGAGGGAGGGGCAACGGGAGGTCATCCTCCAATATAATGGGTCCCACTTGTCCAGATGTCTTTTCCCCATAGCACGTATGGTCGACTCCATCTACTGCAATGACTAACGACATCTTCATAGAATTCGTCTCGTCTTTTGTCGCTTCAATACATACCATGTAATATTATTTTATATTTTGCGGTGAACATAACATTTCTCTTCTTAAAAAGCGTAGGGTGTTTTGCTCGGGAGATTTCAGCCTTTTCGATTTGAAGGAATTGCTGTCTTAACGAAACCCATTGCGTAATTGTGATTTTTTTTTAAGCTTGCATGTTTCTGCTTATGTATTTTTTAAAAAAATAATTTACAGTGGTTGCTGACTGTTAAGAATAGCGTATTGATGTAAAAATATTTATACTACCAATTCATAGTAATTAATTACACAAAATTATGTTTTTCGTGACGTGCTTCTAACAATTTGTGTTTCAACAACCATGACAGAAATCCAAAGAATTTTAATCTAGACACATTTGAGTGTGTGTATATATATAATCAACCACCTAAGAAAATATTTTACTATGTCATTTCTCAACTAATTTACTGAAAATTTAGTTTTTATTCATTTGTATGCTAACCTATTAATGATCGTCATGACTTAGATTTGATTATTATATTTTTGATGAATAATTTGTATGTACTTCTATAAGTACTAGATTAACCTAAAGGCATATTCTGACACTAAATTAAAAGCAGATTTTCTCTTAAACTAAACTTTTTTCATAGAGAAAAACAAGTATGCTAACCTATTATTGATTTTCTTTTCTTTTTATCTATCTATTATTGAATTTGTTTGTATCAACTTGATCAAAATCTACAAATCGAATAATTATATATGAAAGAGCGAGTGATATGCCTAGTTTACTGTGTGCATATAAGTTCACATTTAGTCATGAAATTATCAAGTTGAAAATTATATATGGCCAAAATTATATTTATAATATAAAGAGAACTGTTACTTATGCCAAATGCTTAATTCATTTAAGATTTTAACGTGAATGCCCGCTAATAGGCACAGTGTACGAATCTCTCTCATTACCCCCTATTTCTTATTAATAATTATATTGAGAAATCAAGACAATTTAATATATTAGAAAATTTGTGTATTTGGTTATAAATTATAGCAAAATAAATTAACTTTTTAATGTACTAAATCTTCTCAATTTTTCAAGATGACTACTGCTAAGGAATAAAGAAAGTAATTAATTGACATTAGCCATTGGAAGTATCAATTCTACATGCCATTATACCTTGGGAATAACATATATCCATTAAAACTTTCAATAATTAATAAGCACTTACCTCTCCCCAATCTTGGGCCATTTGGAGGCCCCTCAGTTCTCAACTATGAAACCGGTATATGAAGCTTGAACAGTAACACCCGATTAACTTTTTTTTTTTCCTCGAGAAATGGGTGATTAACCAAATCTCATCTATCAAGAAAAACAATGTCGTCTCATAATTAGCCTTAAACCCAAGCGCCCTTTCGAAATAAATGAAATGGTGATCTTCTAGAAGGCAACTTGGGGGTTTATATGTTATTAGCAATCACTTGCAATACCTGTTATAGTCAATACTCGATCATTTCAATTGCAAGTAAAAATGGATGTACAATTGGAAGAGAAGAGGATAAAGCACTACACTAACCTTCACAACATACTTCTCGTAGGAGAGGGAGATTTCTCCTTCGCACTTTCTGGCAACGGCCTTTGGTTCAGCTGCCAACATGGTTGCAACCTCCCTTGATTCCAGAGGTACACTTTTGGACACACATTCCTATTTAATTTTGTTAACTTATAATTCGATGTTTCGAACCACTACATTTGCTTAATGTTTTTGGCCTGATTCTAACCGTCCTTTTGCTGTTGAGCATGGCAAATTTGTTTATTAGAGTCACTGGTAAGGATTTACGCTAGAGCTTCAACAAACTTGGAGGAGCTGGAGAAATTTGGTTGCACCATTGTGCATGAAGTAAATGCTAATGCCATGAAAGATCACCCACTTCTCCAAAACAAGTTATTTGACCGCGTAGTCTTCAATTTTCCCATGCTGGATTTTTTGGTCAAGAGCATAGCTTGTTCCTAATTTGGTAAGTTTAACCAGAAAACCAAAGATAATGTATTAAAATGAAATACAAAAAGAGAGGGAGGGAGATAAGGGTGTGTGTGTGTGTGTGTATGTACATTATTTGTGATTTATGCTTTAACATTTTGGATATGGGAGTGTAAGTTTGTAATTAACATATCTATAATTTTATTAGGAGTCACCAGAGGGTGGTGAGGGGGTTTTTGTATAGTGCTAGGAACATGCTAAGCAAAGATGGAGAAATTCACATCACACACAAGACAGCCCACCCCTTTCGTAATTGGGAAATAGTGAAGCTGGCTGAGGAAATTGACGTGGTCTTGGTAGAGGAGGTGCCCTTTGACATAAGGGACTATCCAGGTTACATTAATAAGAGAGGGCATGGACATAGATGCGACCAAAGCTTCCCTATTGGTCAATGCAGCACCTTCAAATTCTTAAAATTTGAATCTCTTGCTCGGTAGACGTCAGCACTTTCAATTTGAACAAATTATTGTAGTCTTAATGAAAGCTTTTAATCCATTACGTAATTGTAGTCTTTTGTGGGAGTGACTGCGCTCTTTTTTTGTTGTTGTTTATAGTCACTCCCAATTTAATGAATTTTTATCTAATTGTTCTGAAATGTCTTTTTTCTCTTGCACAGTTAAACTAATAATTTATTGTTGCTCTAATTAATATCATTCAAACTCATTCTTTTTACTAATGTACTAATAAACTCATATTAACATGAATATTATTAAATAAATCTTTTAATATATCATTATTTCTGTTTCTGATTTTTTTTTATTTTGTGGAAAAGTTATCATAATAATTTTATATAAATACTAAATTACTCTTTAAAATTTATGATGTAATAATTATCTACGACACATAGTTATAAGTATGTTAGACAATCAATCATTTTAAAAGTGAATAAATAAATTGTAATATACAGCACAAATACCCAAGTTTTTTCATCTTGTGTTTATATAGTTTGATTTAGTATTAAATAAACACATACTAGCATTTTCTATGTCGATCTCTCAATTTTTATCAAGTTTATTTTTCATTTTTGTTTTTAAAAATTAACGTAATACATTAAATTGGTTATTCACTTTATAATTATATATATACTTTATTAAAAAATGGTTTTATACTAAGTTCATATTGAGTTTATAAAAAAAATGTAATTTCACATTGTGCCATGAAATTCTCCAGTTAATAATTATATGGCCGTAATTATATTTATAATAGAAAGAGAAATTTTTTTAAATGTGGAAAAGAATTCTGCCACATGTGATACCTTTCGTTGTTATAAACCTGAACTTATAATAATTTAAACGGAAATCAAGTTAAGGTATAGCAAAAAATACCGGAAGTGTGCTTCATAAGGAGTTTTACTATACAATAAAACGGAGAAAGAAGCTTGGCCAACTGAATTTAATAACCCTTCTTCCTTTGTAAGATATGATGTGGAAATTATAAAAATTCAGGTAGACAATCCTTCACCAAATGATTAGCAATAATGCCATTAGTCTTCTCCGTGGGAAGCAAGGTATCCCAAAACACGTAGTTATTTGCATCCGAACATGTGAATACATTCATCATATAACACATGTAACCTATCTATCTAAAACAATCCTGTTCCACAACATGCTGTTGTTACATCTTCAAAGCCTGCATATACCATATTTCACTTAGTTCAATTCAAAATTTGCATGCAACTGTACATCTAACTTACCGTGATAACACATATATGTACGTGCATTGTTATTTCATAGAGAAAAGCATGATATTATATTGTTATAATTTCTAATTAAGAAAGATTCTTATAGAAAAACAATTGATAGTCAGAAAAAAAAAAGTTGCCAAAGTTAGGTGTCAAAATTTGAGAAGAGTAATGATATTTTGACATCCAAAAAATGGGTGTCTATTGGATGTGATAATAATCTCCATTTATGCTTAGCATTCATTACATTCAATTATCATAAAGTGAATGTTTAAATAGACATTCACTTTTTGGCATTTCACATCCATCACATCTAGCACATTTCACATTTTTTAACTGCCTAAGATTGCTGACAAACAAATGTGCCAATTGTTAATGGCATTGATATCCTGCAACAAATTTGAGATGCCTAGCACTGCTTATCATTATATAAACATGACGAGTCTAACATATTATATATAAGCATACTCACAATAAGTATAGATCCCATCAATTTTATTTTATATACTCATTTATGGATCTCACACTCTTTTATTTCAGTATCTAAGAAATAAATCTTACACGTGCTCATAAAAGAATTTTTCAATTTGTAACTCAACTCATACATTGTGTTATTATCTTTGCTGCAAGTTTAGGCCGTAGGGCAATAAGTTGGAGTTGGGAGAAGAACAAGGCAGACGTTTGATTTTTGATAACTAACTAGTATGGATAAAAAATGCTTATTACTTACCTAAATAACGGGATTGCGAATGATTTTCCATATGATATCGTATGTGTTTGAAAACACCAACCGTACTCCAGCAAACTGGTAAAGCTTTGTAATGAAATGATCTGCAATCCCAAGAAGATATTGCTGATAATCTTTTACATGAACTGAAAATTCTGATGTTGTTTCTGGAACCATGTAGTAGTTCTGAAGGAAATCATTGGTTCCTACACTGATTAAGTACAATGCTTCCCTAAGAACATTGTTGGCTCTGTCTTTCCCAAGATGGTTGCTTAGGTCCCTCTGAAATTCCTTGTAATATTCCAGTTCCTTCCATAGAGGTATAACGGACTGAAAACAAATTAAAGCAGCAGTTTGAAAAATTTATTGTCGTTACGTTGTTGTATTCTCTAAAGCCATGCGATGATGACCCAAAAATTTTACTTTGTCCAATGAAAATATTTAGTTTCAGTACTGAAATTCTTAGAAATAAAAGGGCAATTTTTACTCCAATACAACCTTTGTTATGAGGGGGAAAAAAAAAGATGCAAAACCTGAGGTAATAGTGGATGTTGAAAGAGAAAAGTCATGATTTTGTGTCTTTCTTTCTCTGTTTCTTAAGTTAATAGGATGTCTAGTTTTATATATACAAATAACACATGGAGTCATTTAACTATAAATAAGAATATAAAAAAATCTTAGATAAACACAATTCTAATACCTTATCTTTACATACATTCACAAAGTTAGTAGGACCCATAAACAAGTGAATGTATTACGAATAAAGTTGATAGACCTTACTTTTAGATAAAGTATTAGAATTGTGTCCATCCTAGAATATTGTAGAATTTTAATAGTAGATAGTCATATAAAAGAAATAACTTGGTGATGAAGAAAACTTAAGAGCTAGACTATACTATTAGCTTGCACTAATTGAATTTTCTCAAAAACTCATCCAAATGAATTGATCACAGATTGATGAGTGTAATGTGTTGCAGAATTTAAATTAAGCATCACTGCATTATATCTTTACTTACTAGCAAGTCTGAGGTAGCATTATCATAACCAGGTCCAGCAGAAGCAAAGGAGACTCCAGCTGCAAAATCACTAATGTTACATTTTGGATCCAAGTAGGCAGGTATGAGGGGCTTGACACCAAAAGCCTCAGAGATGAAGTTCGTTGGAAGCCTTCCATTGGAGAAGCGTCCAGTGGGTTGGCCACCTTCAAAGTCACGATCGTTGTTGTTTCCTGAATCCACAGAAGAGTCTCCAAACACAATAATGGCAGGAACTTTTGCCCACGTACAAGATCTTCCTAGTAAAATATTAGCTATGAGTAAGTAGTATATGAATCAATATGCTATTTTCTTCAATATTCTCAAGCTTAATATTAACTCTTCAATCTCGTAGTATATGAATCCTCCTTTTGAGTTTTAACGCACCTGCCCAGAGACCTTTGGTTGGTTAAGCTATAATCGCCCTTGTCAGCTGATCTACGTACTCGTAAGTTTTCAATCTCCTAATTTAATTGCTCGTATGAGTAACGTCATTGAAACACACTAGCAATTAGTGGCCTAAAGTTGGTAGGAAATTAAATGATTTCACATGAGGAAGAATAAAAGGGATATAGAACTCAATATAAAGTGGTTAAGACTTTGAGAGTAAATTGGAGTTTGGTGCAAAAATCTAGCCACGAGGAAATTCTTGTTGGAAAAAGTTATATTGATTTTGTCGGTCAAAGAATGAGCTAGCTAAATGCAACAAGAAAAGTTGAAGCGTTGACCACCATGCATGTCACATTGTCATTATTGCCAAGCAAATAGCAGATGAAGTCAACAGGAAGGTTCAAGATGCATGGGATGTACTTCATGGAGAGTCACTAGTCCAACGTGATGCACCAGCTCTTCAATTATTAGTTGGGTAAGGATTCGTTAATTGCTGTTAAAGTCACCAAAATAGGCTTTGCTTTTGTCAAAAAAGATCACATTTGCTTCATATTATATTAAAAAGGAATGCTATTTTGACGCTCAAAAAATGAGTGTCTATTTAGACATCCACTTTATAATTATTAGATGTGATAGATATTAAATATAAGTGGAGACCACCATCATATCCAATAATTATAAAGTGGGTATCTGAATAGACACCCACTTTTTGGATGTCAAAATATGATTACCCTATATTAAATAACAAAAGAAAGACAAATTTCTGACTTGATAAAAAAAGAATCTCAGTATTAACAATTTTATATACGCTAGGCTGTTTCTCTTCGATGAAATTTGTGTTCTCAACAGTTAGAATTTAAGTTCATGTGTGACAAAGATAGGGCTTATTAATGCTAGAATTTGAAGCTCAAAAGTAACTACAGATGATTGTAACAAAGAAAGATAAAAATTAAGAAGAAAGGGAAAAAAAAAACCTCATTCTCTAAATTAAATAAAATCCTTTTTTAATACAAACAGAATACATGTATGCTACATGGCTCGAAGCTAATTACTGAAAATTAATACGAATTATTCCAACAACCAAACAACCATGGTAAAAGCAGAATGAAGAAATGAAAAAAGCAAGTGACCAAATGTTGGAAGTAAATGACCAATCAAATCGTCCTTGTCAACAATACGAAACTAGTTTTTGTTCTGACAAGAATTTTTCAACAATATACTCGAACGATGTGAAACATTACTTTATTTCATCCTATTATGATTTTGGTCAAATGGCAAAGAAAACAAGTTCTTTCTTATTTTTTCGTTTTGTAACAGTTTACACCCTTTGTATACCATTCGTGCAATTTTTTATGGCTCTATTTATACAGCTTCCATCTCTCCAAAAAGTCGACAATCAAGTTTTTTTTCTTCTTCAAATAAAAAAAAAGAAAATGTTTCTTTGAGGTAATGGAAAATGAGAGTTAACGTTCCTGCTCATTAAAGTTTAAATTATTCTGATCTTCCCAATAATTAATTTTTTTTCAAGTTAATCATTCAATTCGAGAATTCTTATTTGGTCAATAAACAAGATAATTTAACTTTCCCTCTATTTTTTTTTAGTTTTTTATTTTCTTCTTGTTTTCTGGCCCAAACTGAAAAGTTGGACTGGATTGCGTGCAGGGGCCGAGGCCCACGAAATAATGCAAAAATGCATTTTTCGTTTTTGTTATTACCAAAAAGAAAGAATAAAAAATCGCCTCGAAGCGACGTCGTTTGAATGTAATTGATTTTTCATTTCTCTCTGTGCCTTCATTGCTAGCACTTTCCTTAGTTTTCCTTCACTTTCTCTGTGTTTTCCTCGCAAACAAACGGCTCCCCATATAAACCTCCATTTCCGCATTTTATCTCCATTTCAACCGTTCTCCTTTCGCCCATTCAGTTTCTTCTTCTTCTTCTTCAGCTATGTTCGTTTACAAGGCTTTATCGCGTGTCTCCAGAACCATTCTCCAAAGCTCCACGCTTCTCTCTGCTTTGCAAAGGCCACAACACTTGTCCACCTTCTCCAATCACTTCCATTCTCTCGTTTCCCAGTCCCATAACAAGGTACTGCTCCACATAGCTTTCAAAATACGTGATTTTTCGCGTTTTTGTTTTGTAGGGTTTTGCTAGGGTTTTAGGTCTTAGCTGAAAATTTGATAATCTTAACTGCTCGTGTTCGATATGCTGTTTTCCTTCGATGGCATTCTGCCCAGGGATTATTGAATTTTGGTTTTTATGCGTGGGTATATATATAGGGTGATGATTGCTTATGTTTAGTGAATTCGTATTTTATGTTGGTTGGATTAGGGAGTTCCATTATAGAGTTCAGAACGTGATTGTTGGTTTCTCAACTCTTTTGGGGCTAGTACTTAATCTCTCTAATTTTCTGTAACGTTAATTAATCTCTGTTAGCGATTTGTTTTGTATTTGAATGTTCTGAAGCAACTCTATGAATGTCATTTTGGGGTTTAGAGAAATAACTATGAATTCTCTGCCTTCATTATACTGCTTTTTGTTTTTTTTCCTGTCCATATTAGCCAGGGTCTTACGTCAGGCCGCAACGGGTTTCATTAAGATAGTGAGGATTCTATCGTAATTAGTCTGGGTTTGTTGCGGCGTGTTAATGTGGAATGGTGCTTTTTCCTATAAATACATATTAGTGTTTGGAAAACTTTTTAAGAAATAATTCTATAGACAATTTCAAAAAGGAAAAAAGAAGGGATAAATGAGGAATCTGTAATCTGACGCATACGTGTAAATTGTTTATTTCTTGATGCAGATCACAACAATTTGCTTGAGTTTATCTTACATAAAATTTCCCGCCTTCTAATTTATTTTCTCTCTTTTCTGTCTCAACATGCTTTCTTCTTTTTCGAACCAAAAGCACCTATGCTCTAGGATGCAGTTATCTCTCTTAAACCTCTTTATTGAGTTATTAAGTGTAATGCTGCTTTTTAATATTCCAGCTGATTCCAGTCCAAGTCAATTCGTTATGTCCAGCTATAAATTCTTTCTCAACTCCAATATTGGGATTTTCTTCGTCAGCCTCACCTGACACTAATGAAAAAGAAAAAGGGAATAATGTGCATAATGAAGATTCTACAAATGATGATGCTGCCAAAACAAACGAGGAGGAAAAGAAAATTGATCAGGCTGAACGAACCAAAGCTGCAGATCCAACAAAAGAATCAGGTTCTATTTCTGATTCTCAATCTAAAACAGCCAAAAGAAGGAGGAAATGTCCTAAACGAATTGCATTTTCTGATTCAGACTCTGATTCAGAGAGTGAACGTGATCTATCAAGGGATGATTTAATTAAGCTTGTTGCTGAGAGGGAAGAACTTTTGAAGTTGAAGCATAAAGAGATTGAGAAGATGCAGGATAAAGTTCTACGTTCTTATGCAGAGATGGAGAATGTAATGGACAGGACTAGACGTGAAGCAGAGAATTCGAAAAAATTTGCTATACAGGTTTAAGTCTGAATCTTGTTGTCCCAAATAATTTACTTTTTAACTTCCTGCTGAGTGGTTTAAATGTGCTGTAGAATTTTGCAAAGAGCTTGCTAGATGTTGCGGACAATTTGGGAAGAGCTTCCTCAGTTGTAAAGCAAAGTTTTTCTAAAATTGATGCATCAAATGACTCTTCCGAAGTGGTGAAACTCCTAAAAACACTTCTGGAAGGTGTTGAAATGACAGATAAACAACTTTCAGAGGTAGAATGCTCACTTTTATGCTGTTTCTGTTTAATTGAAATGGTCAAAGCTAATCTAGTATGCTATCGTTTCTTTGGAGTCGTTTATATTGTCAAGGTTTTATCCCTATCCTTTTCATCTATTGGTGCTATGTTTCCTGTTATATGGTTTTCTTTGGTAATGGTACAAAAGGTGGATTGAAGATTCATTGGGTATTTTGGTGAATGTTGTTGGGGGGGGAGGGGGGGGGGGTAAGGGTTGTTTGCTAGGACTAGAACAGAAGGCTTTAGGCTCAGGTTGGTGGTCGTTTAGGTGATGTGAATATTAGCTGTGAGATTACGGTCTTGTTCTGGCTTCTGTGTTTTAAAGCCAATTTTGTTTTAAAAAATTGTTATAGCATGTTGGGATATGATTTGCTCATTAATTTTTTATAGCTTAGAGAATTTTGATGAGTTCATGGGTAACATGGTGAATTTGGGGAAGAACTTTGGCACCTTCCTGTGTCATCAAATTAACCAAATTCCTTTCAAAGTTGTAAGCTTAGTATATTGCAACTTATATTTTAAATCATTCTGAGGATGAAATAGTATGCTTTTGGAGACTGTTGAGTGTTTCAGTTTATTTTTTTAAAGCTTGTTGGTTCTGCATACAGGTACTTAAAAAGTTTGGTGTTGAAAAATTTGATCCTACGAATGAGCCATTTGATCCCCACAGGCATAATGCCGTCTTCCAAGTCCCTGACGGTTCCAAGCCCCCAGGCACTGTTGCTGCTGTTTTGAAGGTAATTTACAAGTGTTTTTGGAAGGGCTGTGATTCGTTTTTCCAATTCCCAAATTTGTTTCACCCTTAAAACTCTTGACATGTTTTTCTCTGGTTAATGCCCTTTCAATTTACAATTTGACTAGTACCCAAGGTTGATCTGTGATACATTCTGACAAACTTATTCATGCTGATAATTTCTTTTTATCATTGCCTGTCAAAGGGCTTTTAATTTCTAAATTCTTTCCTTCATCACCAATTTATTTAGGAGATTGAGAAGTGAATGAAAAGCTATCTTATGGTTCTGTTTGCAGGCAGGATATGTGCTTTATGATCGTGTTATTCGTCCAGCCGAAGTTGGTGTAACCCAAGCTGTGGAGGAGGATAACAATGCAGCAGAATGATGGAATAGATTGTAACAGCTGGTAAGGGTTCCGTCGGATAAAGAGAATCCTGAGGTTGCTATTATTGGAAATCATCCAATTTTTCTTACCGAAGTGTATCTTTAGAACCACTATGATGTGCTCTCCTTGGCACTAGCTCTCTTTACGATGGTATAATTTTTCCAGCATGCAACGGATCATTCTTTTCTCCTAATCACTAGAGTTGCATGATACCATAAAGATGGGTTTGAAACCATCAGATTTTGGTTGTATCGATGCTGTTTTACACTGATTCATTATAGTAAAATTTTTGGTAGTGAGACCCTTGTATGTTGATGTCATGTCCTAAATTCTTAATCCAAAATTAGTATTAGTCCCTCTTATAAATAGCTAGTCTTGTTTCCGCCCGGAAAAGAAGGAAGCTAGCCTTGCTAAATAGTACATGCTTTTAGAGTCTAGATGGAATGCGAATGACGAATGCTGTGAGTTCTGTAAAGGAATCCTTAAGACGCTGCAGTGTTTGTCCATTTGTACCCCTCTATTTTATTTGTTTTTGCATGATTTAGTACCATAAAAAGGAATAATTGAATGTTTATTTAAGTAGATACGCCACCATCGGCTGTTTGCAGACGAGCACATGTTGCAAGCTATATTAACCAATGAATCCACTAAGACGTAGCTTTGAGGCTCTAGTTCTGTTATTCTTGAGGGCTATTCGAACTATAGGACGAGGAATGATTTAGCAAACAAGGGACAATGGATGCAACACAATACTAATGAATAGCTACACACGCCCTTATCATTGAAGTTTGTTGGGGACGGAAACTCAACTTGTAGGATGTGAGGAATTGAGCTGTTAAAGTAAGGGTTCTTGTGTATTAACTTCAAAAAGAGAAGACTGTTTTGGATTCATAATATGTGGAATATTATGTTAATATATGAGATGTGAGGTTTAAATTAATTGGGGTTTATATTCTATCAAAGGATAGATGGTAGTGTATTAATATAATGTTTTATATATCATGAATATAAATAATATTTTTCTTTTGAAAAAATAGGTACAATGATCTGGACAATTATTGAGAATGAAAACTGTAAACGTCTTTATTTAGTTCTTTGTAAAAGCAACATCCAATCAATCAACCACACAAGCACGAAAATCTGTTGGCTTAAAAAAAGAAAAAGCATGAAAACCGTACATGGATTAGAGTTTCGCATATATTTAAAGTTTAATTTTAATATATTGACAGTGATAGTGTGAAAATATTTTATATTATTATTCAATTGAATTTTTTTAATATGACTTTTTAAATAATATAATTGAAAGGAAATTATAATTATTTATATGTCATTACATAATTAAATAGTTATATAAAATAATTTTATACTAATAATGTCTTCCAATTAAATGCATATATTTATTCCGAAAAAGAAGTTCAGGGTAAGTATATTTTTTCAGTAACAGCAGAGGGTACATTTAGAGCATAAAATCTACCCATTTAGTTATCTAAATTAAGCGTAACATAACGTTAACAAATTTAACATATGTCTTTGAGCATGGATAAAGATCTGAGTAAAGGTTACAAACTTTCTTGAGGCGGGGAAAAAATCCAACTGATTTACAATAAATTGGTATGCAATCCGTTTCCAATGGATAAAAATAATAATACGATTGTATAATTGAAAAAAAAAATGTCACAAACTTGACACATAAATTGATATGAAAGGAGTACTCATTTTATTCAATAATTAGGAAGAATTAATGGTAAGGACTAGTAGAAGTAAGTATTTAATTTAAAGGTGCATAAATGTTTAAATTATTACAAATGACTATGTCAATTTTATTTAGACAGAAGGATTGTTAAAAGTTATTTCACTTAAATATATGATTCTAAACAAATTTGTTATTCTCTATAATATTAAGGGATATATATATATATATATATATATATATATATATAATAACAAATCTACAGCATTTATTAGGAGCATTTTGCTGGCAGCAATATGCCATATCCTTTCAAAGCATTTTCTCGATAATTCTCCTAACACTTCATAAAGTAAGTACTAAACGAAAAAGTGATGTACTAAATCTCTTACTGTTGGAAACATTATATATTAAAACTATAAAATACTTCCTTTATTCAGTAATTAGGAGAATTATACACTAGAAATGAAGATCATGAGTGAGGATATATAATATATTGAGAGTTTTTCCAAGTAATAATTATTAACTTAATTAATCGTTTGACCTGTGCAATGTTCGGGAAATAATAAAAAATAGTTTATTGATCATTATAAAAAATAAATAATAATTTATTTAAATATATCTTATAGAAAATTATGTATATAAATTTATTTTAAAAGTAAAAATAGTTAAATAATTAAATAAGTGGATAAAATATAAACGTGTTATTCTATTTTATATCTTATATTGAAAATCATATTTATAAGGTCGAAAAAATCTCGATAATGACCTATAACTAATAATAAACAGCTTATTTTATGAAATTTTGTATATTTTGAAAGTTAAAATTGTTGAATAAATAAAAAGAATAAATAGATAATTTTACTATATCATGAACCATTTATAAGGATAACAATGAATATCCATACGAAAGGGATCATGTCCCATGCCTTCCATTGCCGTTTAGAATTTTGTCTCTCATCTTCATCCTCATCCCCTTTCAGGTTCCCATTTCTCTTTTCACGTGAAAATTTTGAATCCCTATGGTATTCAGGGATTTGTTAATAAATTTCAAAAAGAGAAAAACTTTTAAAATATTTTACAATTTGAAACATAAATATCCATAATAACAAATACTTTTAATGTAACATAATCTAAATTAAAATTAAAAATAAATATATAATACAAATACAATAAAAATAATTTAAAAATGAATTAGTGCCATCCCCATCCCTGTTCTGTTTAATAAGCAGGGACTTAGCCCTATTGATCATCCATATGAAGACAAAATATGTCATAATTCTCTTCCCCACTATAGGTAATTCGTGCGTGTACCCACTTTCAATTTTTTTTATCATCCCTAGTTGTTTATATCTTTTTAGTAAATTAAAATATTTAGTTTATAAAAATTTAAAAATATATTTTTTAATTAATAAAAATAATAAATAAATTTGATTTATATAATTTTAATTACACATCATTTCCTTGTATCTTCTTTTAATAAATTAAAATATAAATTTTAAAATATATGTTATAATTAATGTGTAATAATTAGTAAAAATAATATATAATTCTAATTTATATAATCTCAATTATTAGAGTAATATATCAATTATAATATTATTTTCAATAAAAAGTAACATAATTATTTAATTTTTAAAAATTAATAAATATTTAGTATCATTATCAAAGAATTATAAATTGTGGAATTGATTTTTTTAAAAATATTTTAGTGTTAAAAAATTGAAGGTATTTTTTTCAAAAAAAATTAGTATGAAAAAATTATGAAATTAATAGAGTGGAATGTTCAAGTTGTAAAAAATTAAAAGGATATAGTAATACAGGAAGATAGATAATTTTTTTTATGATTTTTAAAAGTTCTAACTTTGAAAGTAGAAAATTTTCCTCTAATCTCATCCTCATTTAGAATTTTGCCTCATTTTCCATTCACATCCCCATCACGGGTTTTCATTCCTCATTTTACGTAGATATTTGAATCTCTATTGATATTTACGAGTTTATTAAAAGAATTTCAAAAAAAAATTAAAAATACTTCGAATTTCAAAACATAAATATCCATAATAATAAATATTACCAATACAGTACAATTATATATATATATATATAATTTTTATAGTATAATATATTGAAATATAATTTTATTTATGTTATTTTATATTTTTTATATTATTTTTGTTAATGATAGAGAGATATAAAGATATGGGGGGAGATATCCAGCAAAGTGCCATATCCTTTCAAAGCATTTTCTCGATAATTCTCCTAACACTTCATAAAGTAAGTACTAAACGAAAAAAGTGAAGACTTCACTGTGAAGTACCAAATCTCTTATTGTTGGAAACATTATATATTAAAACTATAAAATACTTCCTTTATTCAGTAATTAGGAGAATTATACACTAGGAATGAAGATCATGAGTTAGGATATATAATATATTGAGAGTTTTTCCAAGTAATAATTATTAACTTAATATGCCATATTCATATAGTTTTATTTACGAAAGTATAAGAGAGAGGGAGAGAAGAGACATTGAGCATTCACTCTAACACTGATTTACCACTATGGAGCTACTTCCTCGAGCAATGATTTTCCCTCTAATTTTATTTATCTCTTCATGGCTTGGTAGAGCCGCGGATGAATGTGGTGGGCAAAGCATTGCTAATACCATCACTGTTAATCAACAAGGTGGTAATGGAACCTTTAAAACGGTTCAAGCTGCCATTGATTCTATACGGCCCAACAACAATCGATGGGTTAAGATTCACATACATGCTGGCACTTACACGTAAGTTGTACTGTAACATTGGTATACTTGTTACGTTCAAACAAAAAGAAAAAAAAAAAAAATCTAAACAACTAGTAACTTTGTCGGATCAAAATAGTATTGAATTATTGTCGACCTTTAAATGAATGACTTATATCTCTTTATTTTATCTAACAATAACGGTGAATTATGTAAAAAATTATTGTTATATATTCCAATTGTGTAGCTAGCATTACTCGATAAAAAAAATTTGTTGTTTGTTATATTTTAAGACATATTGTAATTGTGTAGAGAAAAGGTTACTCTTCCCAAAGAAAAACCATGCGCCATTTTAGAAGGAGATAGCAGGTACACCACAATCATCACATATGGTGACCACCAACAAACAGACTTGAGTGCTACATTCTCTTCATTTCCACCCAATGTGGCTGTTACTGGCATTACCTTCAAGGTGATTAATTAGCGCGCGCGCGCCCACACACAGACACTATATATATATATAGAGAGAGAGAGAGAGGGAGAGAGAGCTAGGTAACTCCCCATTAATCCTTGTTTCTAATGAATTCATTGTGTTGCAATTGCAGAACTCGTTTAATGTGGCAACATTGCCGAGGAAATTTAGATATATGATGGATCAGGAAAAAATCGTACCAGCAGTGGCAGCAAGAGTATACGGAAACAAAACTACCTTCCATAATTGCGGCTTCATTGGATTTCAAGACACTTTGTTTGACTCAACGGGACGTCATTACTTCAAGGATTGCTACATTCAAGGTGAAGTGGACTTCATTTTTGGCTCTGCTCAATCCTATTATGAGGTAATAATAATGTTTTTATTTATTTATAGATTTTAGTTTGTACACTCAATTTGAAAAACAACAATGCCATATAATTAGAATAATGTAATCAGAATTTTTCACAGAAATTAGGATGATAATTAAACGAAATATAATGACAAGACTCACTCATCCAAATATCATTCCACGTCATTTTAACATTTAATTTTTGACAAAGATTCCAGTGAATTAACATTTTTCTTCAATGATATGAAACATTTTTTCCCCCTTTTTCTCTTGTTGCAGAATTGCATGATAAACGCAACAGGGGGGACAAGCAAATTTCCTGGCTATGTCACAGCTCACCGCCGGTATTCACCGGATGAACCTGGTGGTTTTGTGTTTAAAGGAGGTTTTGTTTTAGGGAGTGGTCAAGTGAATCTAGGAAGAGCATGGGGTCCTTATTCTAGAGTTATATTTCTTGAAACATACTTTGGTTCATTGATAACCCCTGAAGGATGGAATGCTTGGCAATTCGCCGGACAAGAGTATGTTCAATTCATTACTTCCTCACTCACCATTTTCTCATTTACCAGTTACATAGCCACACACAATACTAGCTATTTCTACACTTAAAAATAGATGTCTTATTAAGACATCTACACTCTTACTATTGAATGGAATAGACCGGTGAAAATGAGCAAGAGTGTGCACGTGTGTATGATAAAATATAACTTTTTCTCCTAATTTGTAAACAAATTTATGCAGGGATAAGTTCACCTACGCAGAAGTTGGTTGTAAAGGACCAGGGAATGATACTACACGTCGCGTCCCATGGGAGAAGAAGCTGAACTATTCAGAGATATACAAATTTTCTTTATCATCTTTCATCGATGGAGATGGATGGCTTAACAAATTACCAATTAGCTTTGTGTAATTTATTTTCCCCGTGTCGGGCTAAGATTTGTTATATGGTCGAGATTGGCTTTACTAAGTTGATGATTTACTTGTAAACTCGCGTTCCTTATATTTCTTTTGATGATTCAAATTCTTAATTTAGGTGTTATATATATATATATATATATATATATATATATATATATATATATTACAATCATCTCAAAATCCTCGTCATTTCTTAAAATCAAATATTTAACAATTTACAAAATGACCTAAGGAATGCAGAAAATACTATAAAGGCTTGCATATACGTTTTCGAGAGCAATACAGTTCAGTAATTTTTTTTCAATTGATTTAGCTACTTAATTTGAAAATTTGTTAGGATAATCATTTTTGGCATTTATATATCAGCACTGTTGGATCATTTAGTATTAGGTCCCTAGACTCAAAATTTCGGTACTATTGAAGTTCGAAAAAATCACTCAAAAATCAATTATTTAATAAATACATAATGCCCAATCTTTTCTAAATATAATGCCATATTTTTTTCTTCTGATCACAGGATTAGGAGTATTCATTAATAGATGTCCGCAAAAAAAATTTTATGTATATATATATAAAATAAATATAACTATTTTAATACATAAAATTATTTTAATTTTGATGATAAATATGAAGAAAAAAGTTACAAAAACGGGTTGATACTAACAAATTCTGATATTACGTAGTATGATGCAAAACTGTGTGTTTCATTGATAAAGAATTTGTATATATGTACAATGTAAGTTCCCATATGATGATGACACATGATAACTCAACCATCTAACAAGCAATTGACTAGAGAGACTAACTAGGGGTTAACAAACAAGGGTTAACTATCTAATTTTAATATCCTAATACTCATCCTCAAGTTCGGAGAAAAATATCTATTATACCCAACTTGGACAACAGAGATTTAATAAAGGATACCCAACAGTAAATCTGCTACTAGCTGAGAAGATTTGACATGGATTAATTCGAGTAATCCAGAGTGAACATGTTCGCAGACAAAGTGGTAGTCGATGTCAATATGTTTTGTCTGTTCATGGAATGTTGGACTGCTAGCTATGTGGATTGTAGCCTAGCTATCACAAACAGTTTCACAAATGGAACTTGCAATTGAAAACCTTGTAGCAATTCTTCTCTGGCCATAAGACCTCACTTGTTACATTAGTCATGGCTCTATATTCGGCTTCAGCAGAAGATCGAGCTATAGTAGTTTGTTTCTTGAATTTCCAAGATATTAAGGAATCCCTAAGGTGCATACAATAGCTAGAAGTTGACTTTCTTGTGTCATGATAGCTTCCCCAATCACCATTTGTGAAGGCTGAAAGTATAACAGAGAAGTTGGCAGCAAAAAGAAGACCTAAGCCAAGGGTGCCTTTATTAAGGCATCTCAGCAGATTATGTGCAGCGGCTAAAAGGGTTTCTCAAGGTTTAGAAATGAATTGGCTCAGTTTGTTGACTGCAAATGTGATGTTCGGCCTAGAAATTTGAAGGTATGACAAGCATCCAATGGGTCTTCGATACATAGAATCATCATTTAGCGAAGGGCCCTCATCAACGCTTACCTTAATATTTGGGTCCATAGGCAAGATAGCAGGCTTGGATGCTTGGAAACCAGTGTCATCAAATAGCTCTAATGTGTATTTCCTCTAATTAAGCAAAATACCCTTGCTAGATGAAGCAATTTCTAACCCAAGAAAAAATCGCAGTATGCCCAAATCCTTTAATTTGAAGTCTTGCTGTAGAGAGTCCTTTATTTGGTTCAAAATTTCAACAGTAGGACCTGCAAGAATTATGTCATCAACATAGACTAAAATGATCACCATAGAACTACCAGTGCCTCTTATGAATAAGGAGTAATTCCCTAAACTCAATAAAGCATAACAGAATTTGGCAAACCACTCCCTTGAAGCCTGACTTAGCCCATAAATTGACTTGTTTACAAACTAGTTGCTCCCCTTTACTTGAAGAAGGAGAAACAGAAAAACCAAGGGGTAAGGACATGTATACTTCTTCCAATAGGTCGCCATTCAAAAAAGCATTGTTTTCATCTAGTTAAAACAAATGCCATTTTTGTACAGCTGCAAGAGAAAGAAACACCTCAACAGTGGTTAACTTAGCCACAGGAGAAAAGGTTTCAATGTAGTCTACACCTTCTTGTTGGGTAAAACCCTGAGCAGCAAGTCTAGCTTTATGTATGTCTAGCAATAGAACCATCTTGATTATACTTTACTTTATAAACCCATTTACAACTAACTGGAGTCTTACCCTTTGGAAGAACAACAATTGACTAGGTATGACTTAGATTCCATAGCATCAAATTCTTCTTTGATAGCCATTTCCATTCTTTAATTTTCACAGCTTGATGATAAAACTTTGGTTCAAAAGTTGAGGTTACATTGTTCAGATAAGATGCATACGGAGGATTTAGTTTGGAATAAGAAAGGTGATTAGAAATGGGTTAAGTAACATTGCAAGCATAATCTGCTAAATAAGCAGGAGGTCTAGAAGTTCTATTAGATCTTCTAAGTTGTGGGGATGGTATAATATTAACTGTAGAATCTGTTGTAGTATTAGGTGATTCAGGAAGATTTAATGTAGGTAATTCAACATTTGTGCAAATTCCAGAAGAAAATTGAACAGGTAGAGGAATAACAGTATTTGGTAAAATCTTATCAGTAGCAATAACATGAGAATCATCATGAAAAGGAGATTGTGTTTCATAAAAGCATATATTTCTAGATATTTGAACATCTTTAGTTTGAAGATTATACAATTTATAACGTTTGTAACCACGGGGATAGCCAATAGAAACAAAAGGTTGGGCTCTTGGAGAGATTTTATATCTAGATGATGATAGAGAGTATTAGAAGCATAGCATAAGCAACCAAATATTTTTAGCATAGAGTAATCAGCATCTTTATCATATAGAGTAAGGAAAAAGGGTGTTGTTTCAAGGATAAGAGATGGTAACCCATTGATAAGAAAGGCAGCAGTCCCTACACAATCTCCCCAAAAAGATAAAGGTATTGTTGAGTGAGACATTAAAACCCTTGAATTGCAACATTCAACAAATGGCGGTGTTTTCTCTCCACAACGGAGTTTTGCAGAAGAGTTTCCATGCAAGAGAATTGATGATTTATTCCCTTTTCTGCAACGAATTTGGGAATGGCTAATTCCCGAGCATTGTTGCTTCTAACAACTTTAACTGTCACAAGAAATTGAGTTTGAACCCAAGCAATAAACTGTTCTAATAATTTAGTAGCTTCTGATTTATTTTTCATCAAGTGAACCCAAGTATATCGAGTATGATCATCCACAATGCTTAAGAAATATTTATGACCATTGTATGTGGGAATATGAAAAAGGCCCCAAACATCACAATGAATTAAATTGAGAGGATGTGTAGAAATATTATTATGAGAAGGAAAAGACAGTTTTCTTTGTTTAGCCATTGGACAAATGGAACAAGAATCAAAATCTCTCATTTTATTAATAGGAATCTGCAATTTAGTAGCAATTACAACAAGTTTCCATGATGAGGGATGGCCTAATCTAGAGTGCCAAATACTAAAAGAAACAATGTTTACACTTGAAAAAGTATGTAAAAGAATCTAAGCAAGAAACAGAATTTGAAGTACTAGTACTGGAATAAATAGGATGAGGAATATTCTTGAAGATATACAGGCCATCAATAAGATCACCCCTACCAATCATCTTCATGTTCTTGGTGTCCTGGATAGAAAAAAATCAGTGCAAATATTGACACACAAATTGCGATTTTTAGTAAAGAATTGACTAATATAAGGTTGAATTAAAAACTGGGCACGTAAAAAACTTTGTGCAGAATTAGGTCAAGATTTAAGGATATTGTACTAATGATGTCATGACCCGATCTAAGAATGTGATCAGTATATGAGGAATACAATCCCCACGTAAGTCTTCTAAGTGACTTGTCTCTCTAAATGCATGATTTATCATAATTTTATACTTGAATATGATTTTCTTCTAAATATTTATCATTCTCTCTAATTAAAACATAATAATCGTAATCATAAAAACTAAGGGACTTAACATATATAACTCTGAAAACGTCTTAACTATACTCTGAAAATATGTCTAATTTTTGAAAACCAAATCATAAATTCATTTCTAGCTCGTTACATAAATCTTTAACCACAGTCTACATTTCAAATACATATATTTGAACTTTGAAAACATATAGAGAAATATATAAACTTTGAAAATAAGTGTAATATCTCAAAATATATACGTGACTTGGATCCTACCTACAAGACTATTGGAGCACTCCAACTCTAACATAAGCCTACTCTAAGCCTTACAATAATGTAAAGCTCACCAAAGGACAGTTGTAGCTACTAAATGGGAGACGAAATGATATATGTACCTACAACTGTGAGGAAAAATGAAGAGAGATGAGTCAACGGACTCAGCGAGTGGGTTCTTACCCATCACCCTATGCGACAACCAACAGGATTCATATGTGATATATACATGCAGCAAGCATAAATCATTTGATATGTACATGCATAGCTAGCTAGAAAAAAACTTTTCATAATCAATCATGAAATCAATTTAATTGATGGTGTGATAAAGCCTCGAGAAACATTATGCTAAACATGACAAATAAGTACATAAATAAAATAACTGTTTCTATTAACTAAAAAGTGGTACTTAGTCCCTAGCGAACAAGAGCTTCTGTCTGAGATCTTAACTGTCCTTGGCAAACCGCATGCCAGGTGGATTGATCTAAATAAGGATAATTTTACCCTTGGCAGGCCTTGGTTAACTGAATAATCATTGTTAACTCACAGCCTGTCCCTTTATCTCTACCATCAAAACTAGTTTGAATAAAAATATTTAAATATGAGAACTCTAAAAACTCTGAACACTCTAGACTTATATAACTCTAATAATCCGACTTTAAAATAACTGAGTGTAAAATCATGTCCAAGGGATTACTTACTTGTAGGCATTCCGATTTCAAGCCTATAGAATATATACATCTGGCAGTTGCTATGAATTATACTAAATTTCATACCTCTGATTATCATAAAACTGAATTTCTAAAACCTTATTCCTCAAACTAACATCTTTTCATAAACTGGTTAACTCTAATATCATACTTCAAACTTTATGAAAACTTTGAAATCTTAATAACACATGTATTCAAAAGCAAAATCATGCTTTGCTCTCGATATATATCCATAATAACTCATTATGAAATTCTAAAAAGCTTTCTGAATTCTCTTGAAAATGTGGCAATATCATAAACCATAAAACACATTTGACAACTTTAGTAAATATTGCTAAATCTATATTTTCCAATGAATCTCTTAGAAAACATGTAAGACATTTTCTTAGTACATAACAATTCAAATCATGGTCTCATGGATTTTTCTAAAACATATTTTCCATGCTAAAGTCAAAATCATAATCTTTACTAACTTGCCATAACTTGCAAATATCATATTTATATATACTTTCATCTTTAATTTCATATTTGACAATTATCATGCATCAAACACAATCATAGTGGCTAAAATAAGGTCATGAGTTTGAATTCAGTCACTGTTTGAAATTGGGAGTTTTTGGGCACCACCAACTTGGAATTGCACTAACAACTACCATAGAGCAACATAGACTGATAATCAATCTATACTGATATCTAGATAGCTCTAAAACTACTCTATACATTAGGGAAGTATCCTCACTTGACAATAATGAAGGACATAATCAATCCATACTCAAGAATATGAAAGGAACGAGAGAAAGGAAGCATAAATTAAACTAGCTTGCATATCTTATCTTGAAGCTTAGGAGAGGTGAGATTGATGGAGGATGAGAGTAAAGAAGAAGGAGAAAGAGGAAGGCTATTAAGGTTCAAATTTTTTGGGGTCAAATCTGAGTGAAGGGGTATTTAGGGGTCACTTAAATGAAACTACGTCGTTGCAGTACTGTTCACACACCAGAGGTAGCACTATAGTGGTCAGGAGGCCTAAAACATCCTCTGCGTACAACTCATGATTAAACCGCTATAGCAGTTGGCAAAGTGCCAAAAGCCATAAATCGCATACTCGCGACCACTATAGCGATCCCGAACCGTTATAGCAGTGTCAGCAGCTCCAATTTCTGTATCTTTTAGTCTTTCATGCATCTGGGACCTTCTCGATAACACAAGTAGGTCCCGGAGAAACCTAAGACCATATCGGGCATGTTTAGAGAGACATGCACCTTGGGTGCTACGAATGATTTTAACCAAAATGCGAGTTTGGTTATGCAAAAGAACAAAATGATTGAATGCAGGTTCAATATGTGTCAAAAAGTCAAAGAAGAGGATATGTGACAAGAAGCACCAGAGCCTAGTATCCAATCATTTGGCTTAACAAAATTGGAATGAGAATGTGTTGAGAGAATGATATCTATCTCAGGATTATTACTAACTACATTGTGAACATGATTGGGAATAGTAATGAATGAAGTATTAGCTTGAAGTAGGGAAATCAATTGTTGAAATTGTTCAACGGGGATTTGTACAATGCTAGAGGAAGTCTCTGAAGCACTAGTAGCCATTTGATTAACAACGGTGGTTTTCCTTTCTTGTATCCATGGGGTAACCATGAAGCTTGAAGCATTTCTTAATGGCGTGCCTTTGAAGACCCCAATATATGCAAAAGGGCGAGATTTCTTTACATGCTTGCCTCTCGGATCATTTCCTGTAGTAGCAAACCTTAAGGGTAGTATTTGTTAATTATGTACCCTAATAATAATAATAATAATAATAATAAGTTGAGTGGAAAGTATGATCCCATCTAGGGTTAAAGAATATTTTTGGGCTTATCGAATACTAATAGAAGTACTTATATACACAAACCAACTGGGAATAACTTGAGAATCAAACCAAAATTATGACCACATACATGAGTAGAAACTTGAAAGGCTAACTAGGTAGATGGAGAGCTCTCTTTTCCCTTGAAGCAGAAAGTACAAGAGAGGAAATTTTAATCCTTAATTATTTAATTTAAATTTAAGAATCACTCCCTTCCCACTTTAGTACAATGTTACTTACAGAGAATCAAATCGAAGTCTTCAACCCGGTTTCATTTTGTTTTGTAGCTAGCTTCTTAGTTTATAAACAAATTAATTTATATGCAGGTCTAAGTTTACTCGCGCTGGGGTTATATAAGGATTGGTGGCTTTCCTACTTACCAATTAAATTTTAGCATTATATTTTCCATTTATGGCTTGGGTTATATAAGGTGTATTGTATGTCAGTCATGATTTTCGACCATAGCTTGGCATTCTGCTGTGGTTGATCCACTTTATGTAATGTAATCGCTCCATACACACACACACACGTACGTACCTTCCTGATTTTGTTAAGATTTTCTTTTATAAACGAATATTTTAAATAAATAATGATTTGATCCAAATTAATAGAAGATCATTTAGTCATATCAGCATTGAATTGTATGAGAAATTAAGTTGAAAGAGAGGTAACTTGCTAGCTTAGATTAGGCTTTGATTTGTACAGAATCGGTGTGGAATGAAAAATAGAATGCAATAAGCTGAAATGGCAATGGCAATGGCAATGGCAATGGCAACTTCGATTCTGGATACTTTTGGAAAGAACAACCCATTCAATTGTTTAGTTGATGGAATCAAATTTAATTTAAATGACATTAATAGCTTACAAAATATCCATAAGTCATAAATGGCAAATTAAATTTACTAGAATATAGAAATAATAAATTTAATAAAGGATATTACATTGTTATTAAATCAAACCAACCTATTTACATGATTTTTAAAGCAGCGAATATCACACGTTTTATTGACTTTTAATGGTAAATTATTAAGCTTTAATATCCTGGACATTTCATTGCAGAAAACACTCAAAATTGCGTCATGGCCTCAGCAGTGTGTTCATTTTCCAAAGATCTGCCACCATTGTATTTACAGGCAATTTTTATTTTTGTTATATATAAAATTATTTATGTGTTTCTGTCCATTAATTTAATAAATATTTAAAAATAATGATTTTATGAAATCTTATTAAAACTTTCATGTACAAGTGATTAGGAGTTTCATTCTTGCAATAGGGTTGGATTCTTGTTATTAAAAAAAAAAACTGTAATTAAGACTAACATATTTCCACTTGAACGAGACTAATATTTCTCTTAGCTTAGGCTTTTGTGTTTTAAAATAAAACATATCTACTCATCCTGAGAGAACATATTGTATTAAAATACAAGAAATTTTAGAGATAATAATGGCTCATAGATCTAATGTGTCAATTATTAAATAAATTATAATAAATATTTTCTCTTAGATTATTTTCATAGTTCCTTAGAATTTTTCTACTCATTCCTCCTCTATGTTTATAAATATAATTGGAATGAGCTTCCATTCACGTGTGCATGTGTAATTACTTTTTATTGCATTCAATCACTTGATTATGGAAGCTCTTAGTTTTTATTGTATTATTAAAAATTTTAATAATTGTATCTGTATAATTGGAAAGAAGTTTATATAATCAATCTCATTCCATTAACTACACACGCACACGTGAATTTCACAAATACAATAAATTCTTTCACCAAAAAACGTACACTATTTTTCTCCCGATCGTCCTCTATATAAATGGCATCCTCTTCTGCAAGTTTTGCATAACATCCTTCTTCCTATTCCCGACCATTCAGAGAAATTAAGAGCTATAGATATTGACATCACCCATGGCACCAAGAGGCTTAGCCTTTGCAATGTTGGTGGTGGTGGTGGTTGCTAGCGTTCTAGTGCTAGGGAACCTGCCAGGAACCTCAGCACAATGCGCAGATATAATTCCAGGCCTCATAAACAACTGTTGCCATTGGGGACAGATTATGGAGGCAGAGACAAAGGGAACTAGTTGGGTAGAAACTTGAAAGGCTGACTAGGTAGATGGGGAGCTCTCTTTTCCCATGAAGCAGAAAGTACAAGAGAGGAAATTTTAATCCTTAATTATTTAATTTAAATTTAAGAATCACTCCCTTCCCACTTTAGTACAATGTTACTTACAGAGAATCAAATCGAAATCTTCAACCCGGTTTCATTTTGTTTTGTAGCTAGCTTCTTAGTTTATAAACAAATTAATTTATATGCAGGTCTAAGTTTACTTGCGCTGAGGTTATATAAGGATTGGTGGCTTTCCTACTTACCAATTAAATTTTAGCATTATATTTTCCATTTATGGCTTGGGTTATATAAGGTGTGTTGTATGTCAGTCATGATTGTCGATCATAGCTTGGCATTCTGCTGTGGTTAATCCACTTTATGTAATGTAATCGCTCCGTATATATATATATATACACACACACGCACGTACCTTCCTGATTTTGTTAAGATTTTCTTTTATAAACGAATATTTTAAATAAATAATGATTTGATCCAAATTAATAGAAGATCATTTAGTCATATCAGCATTGAATTGTATGAGAAATTAAGTTGAAGGAGAGGTAACTTGCTAGGTTAGATTAGGCTTTGATTTGTACAGAATCGGCGTGGAATGAAAAATAGAATGCAATAAGCTGAAATGGCAATGGCAATTTCGAATCTGGATACTTTTCGAAAGAACAACCCATTCAATTGTTTAGTTGATGGAATCAAATTTAATTTAAATGACATTAATAGCTTACAAAATATCGATAAGTCATAAATGGTAAATTAAATTTACTAGAATATAGAAATAATAAATTTAATAAAGAATATTACATTGTCATTGAATCAAATCAACCTATTTATATGATTTTTAAAGCATTAAATATCAGGCCTTTTATTGACTTTTAATGATAAATTATTAAACTTTAATATCCTGGACATTTCATTGCAGAAAACAGTCAAAATTGCGTCCTGGCCTCAGCAGTGTGTTCATTTTCCAAAGATTTGCCACCATTGGATTTATAGGCAGTTTTTGTTTTTATTATATATAAAATTATTTATGTGTATCTGTTCATTAATTTAATAAATATTTGAAAATAATGATTTCATGAAATCTTATTAAAGCTTTCATGTTCAAGTGATCAAGGAAGTTAATTCTTACAATACTGTTGGATTCTTGTTATTAAAAAAAAAATGTAATCGAGACTAACATATTTTCACTTGAATGAGACTAATATTTCTCTTAACCTAGGCTTTTGTGTTTCAAAAGAAAACATATTTACCCTGAGAGAATATATTGTATTAAAATGCAAGAAATTTTAAAGATAATAATGACTCACAATTTAATATGTCAATTATTAAATAAACTATAATAAATGTTTTCTCTCACATTATTTTCATAGTTCCTTAGAAATTTTCTACTCATTCCTCCATCCATGTTTATAAATATAATTGGAAAGATGTTTATATAATCAATCTCATTCCACTAATTACACGTACACACGTGAATTTCACAGATACAAGAAATTCTTTCACCAAAAAACGTACACTATTTTTCTCCCGATCGTCCTCTATATAAATGGCACCCTCTTCTGCAAGTTTTGCATAACATCCTTCTTCCTATTCCCGACCATTCAGAGAAATTAAGAGCTATATTTATTGACATCACCTATGGCACCAAGAAGCTTAGCCTTTGCAATGTTGGTGGTGGTGGTTACTAGCATTCTAGTGCTAGGGAACCTGCCAGGAACCTCAGCACAATGCGCAGATATAATTCCAGGCCTCATAGCCAACTGTGAGAAATTCGTCAAAAAGGATGGGCCAAAGATTCCACCGTCGCCTGCTTGCTGTGCAGTGTTGAAGGGTGCTGACATTCCATGCCTCTGCAAATACCTTACCCCACCGATTAGGGCTATTATTAGCATTGACAAAGCCATCTATGTTGCCAAGACTTGTGGATGTAAAATTCCTCCTGGATTTCAGTGTTCAAGTAAGTAAGCTTTATACACATAAATATGATTTTTAACGTGATTTTTTTGTACTCCTCCTGTTTTTAATTAATTTGATGCATGCCATGTACGTAATAATATATGATATTCATCACCCCACATGCCACTAGCTGCATGTTTTAATATTTCATGAATATATATTGATGAAAATGAATGGTATATGGAGGGCGTAATAACAATAATAATAATAATATATAGGGCAGATCATAGGATACAATTATCTTTGGCTTATTTTCATTTACTACATTCCTTGTATAGTTTCTTTTTATATTTTTCCTATTTTATGCTCAGAAAAACTAATACTATTACCTTGCTCTTTTAGGTTAATTATATTTTTCCTCCCAAAGCTTGAACTCCATCAATTCAGGAGAGGACGCCAGCAGCTTCTGTTACACACAGAAATCGATAAATAAGACAAATAAGGCGTCCTTTTTCTTTTTTATTTTGCCACCTTTTATGTATTTCCCCTGATTTAAGAGTAGTTAAAGGTTAATTGAAAATATATATATAAAAAAAAGGTATGGCTTTATTCTGGTGTTCCCCTTTATTTTCTCTCTATGTTTTTCTCTTGGATATCTGATTGCTTTATTTTGAGTGTTGTCATGAGTGTATAACCAATTCGACAACCAACCTCATATACCTTGGCTAATTTGTATAGCAGGGAGTACAAATAACTTTTTTTTGCTTTATTTTATATTTTCAATGGTAAAAATATTCTCGTAACTGGAAGCCTTTAACTAAATCTCGACTTGCCTCTAAGACCAAAGTATGTTTTTAAAAAGAAAAATTCTTAATAATCTAAAAATTTATATTGGTTTTGGCGCCGAACATTTCACCAAGATCGGCCAATGTCATTCATGCTCAACAAAAACTTATAGAAGATTGATCGTCTATCAATATAAATATATAATCCTCACATTACGCCGTGGGCTTAGCCTATATGAACACTACTGTTAAGGCATTATGAATAAAAGTCACCTAAGAATCTCATATTTATCAATTTCCATTCAGTAATTTCGCTTTTAGTATCAATTTACGTTTGGTCTCAGCGTATAGTTGAGCAAGGAGAATCAAATTATCTTGCTAGCTATTTCAACATGAGTGATGTTATATTCTCTTACTTTTACACGAATTGTTGCACCCAAAATTAAAACAAATCGATTCATATTAACTCATTTCATATTTTAATTGCTTTAAGCGCAAATGTGGATGAAAACGATAAAGCATATAATAATATCTTCAAAACTTAATAAGAAATCCATCTTTCTGTTTTTTTTTTCTTTCGGTTTTACAATTAAAAAAAAAACTCTAGTACAAAATTAGGAAGAGATAGGATTATATATATTCTCATTAATCAGTATGTTTTCACTATGATTTTTATTTTTCTTTCGATCGATTTCGCACATACCAGATGGAGAAACATATATCCCAAGCTAAAGTGTCCCCTTACTATATCATGGACAAATTAAATGGCAATTAGATAATTAAGCTCATTTTATTAAATGGCAAGCTTAGGGTGTGCTTGGTTTTTAAAAATATTTTCTATTTTCATTTTTCAAAAATTATTTCCATTATTTAATTTTCAAATTTTGAAAACATGTTTACTTTACTGTTTTCATTTTCTCTCTTTTCTCTCATAGTAAAATAAGAGACTTTCTTTTCACCTCAACACCATAACTACAAGTATTTACTGCAATAGCTTTGATCTACCATATTTATTTATTTCATATAATAAATTATAACAGTTGCAATTGTTGCAATTGAGATTTGAGATCCAAGTGCCAGTAGCCCCAAAACATTTTCGATGAAAATCTGAAGAATCGAAGATGAGTTGCTTCCTACTTTCATCTATCCTTACTTTTATATGTATCCTTTTCCTTCAACTACTAAAGTCATACCAGGTCATACAGTTGAACTGCCTCCTCCAACATGGTGAGGTTGTTGCCACGAAGACTAGCTACCATCTTGGTGTCATCGACAACCATAACAATCTTACTTTGGACAACCTCACTGTCATCTCGTGGAGGAGGGTTGCACTGCGACACTTTATGAGGTTGAGGTGGGTTCTACCTCACCAGTACCACGGATGACTAGATCTAAACCGGAGTTGCCATTGGGGACAGATTATGGAGGCAAAGACAAAGGGAACTAGTTGGCATTTGGGATGGCCTTTAGTGTTAGGGATGAAAGCTAAGACTGACTTGGTAGCATGTCCTTGTGTGAGACATGTGTCAGTGTCCGACACCCACACGATATGTGTTGGACACGCATCCGTACGCGTTCAATTAAAAAAATAATTTTTTTAAACTCGAACATATACCGAACACGGTTGGACATTACTCTAATTCATTGTGGACGCAACTTAATACCCCACAGACATGCCTTGATTGATTTTTTTTTTTCAAATTTTAATACCAACATGAGCCCAAAATCAATCATAGTTATTTAGTTTGACCTGTACTGTTGGGTCATTTTATTTTATTATACAAAAAATAGAAAAAATTTATATATATATATATTATATTTGTGTCCTATAATTTTTTGAGTTTGGTGTATTTCTGTGTCAGTGTCAGTGTCGGCGTCGGCGTCGTGTCTGTGCTTCATAGGACGAAAGAGATGTGTGCAAAGAAAGAAGGAAAATAAAATCTATGTCATTAAAACTACAAAAATGCCACCACACAAAAATGAAAATAGTGAAAATGGCCTTTTCTTGTTTTCAAATTTTCCGGAAATATTGAGTTCATTTTCTAAAATTGAAAATGAAAATGAGTGACCAAACATATTTTCTATTGCATTTTCTGATTCTTGTGAAAATAAAAATGGGAAACGGCAAAACCAAATGCACTCTTAGACTTCAATAATGTACTCAATGGAAATAAATTACCCTGCACACATAGACTTACATTTGAACGTTGCGCTATTAGAAATTTGTGAGTAGAAATAATGTCGTCAATGGAAGCTCATTCCATTGTCACATTTCTGTGAAGCAACAAGCAACCAGTACAGTTGGACCAAAAAAAAAAAAGTACACAATATGCAGCAGCTAATTTTTGCTGAGTCTGTCCTTCACTATTCTTGTTGTTGTCGTTGTGGCATGTGGTTGTAATTTTGTTGTTTGGCCAAACTTGGAAGCCTTGTGATGATCGTCAACCGAATCCTTCATCTCCCCTCCTTAACACAAAAGACTACTTTGTCTTACATTAATTTCATTTTGTATATGGGCTAGCAGATCTCACTCTATGCTTTTCTAAATGCTGGGTTTCTAATTAATTTTCCATCCGCAAACATTTTATTATGTACGTTTGGATAAGAGTAGAGAAGAGGAGAAAAAAAGAATATCAAAAAGAGGGGGAAAAACAAAACAAAAAAAGTATATCTCGTGTATTTCTTTTTATTATTCTTATTTATCATTTCATACATATAATCATATTATATACAACTACTTAAGCATTCCTCACTGCAAAGAGTCGGTTATATAGAATAAATAGTGTCATTATTTCCTATTATGAACTCTTTGTGCAGACAAATCATTAAAATTTAAGTCATTTTAATAATTTGCCTATATTTTTTATAGTCTTCCTGTGCTCTACCTAATGGAATATCATTTATTCATTTACTTTTCTAATCAAGGATTATTGTCGTATTATATCAACAATCTAAAATGTGGCAATCTTTTTTCATTAATAATCAAGATTATTAGTAATCTTGTTAAGTAACGTACCAAATGTCATCTTAGACTCCTTTACATCTACTTGAATTATGATTTTTTTTTTTTGGCGGGTAACGAGAATAAAGTAAAAGTCTTGGATTGTAAAATTTCCATTTAGTAATTTTGCTTTTAGCATCAATTAATTTTTATTTGTTCTTTACCTTATAAACAAGAGAAACCAAATCACTATTTTTCACGAGTAACGTTATTTTCTACGAGTAACGTTATATATACTCTTACTTTACGTGAATTGATTGACATACCTTAAATTAAAACACATCAGTTCAAATTATCTCAATTTCATATTTTAGCAACTTTAATTGAATACAATGTAGATGAAAATAACAAAGCATATAATATCTTAAAAAATGAAAAAGTATTGCACATATTTCTTTTTTAGATAATTAAAAAAAAATTCTTAGAATACAACGTTAGGAAGATATTTGGGTTATGTGCTTTGTATATATTGCCATTGGTCATTATTTTCATTGTGATTTTTTTTTCCTTCGTTCGAAACATAAATCCCAAATTATAAATTGTCCCCTTTATTATGGAAAATGTCAATTTATAATTAAGCTAATTTCATTAAATAGAAATTAAACTTAGACTTCAGCGATGTCATGATCAATGGCACAATAAATTAAATTATTTGCAAACAGACCACTTATTACTATATTTGAACATTGCGTGAGGCAGTATACAAATTATACGCCCTTCTACCCCTCATCACCCTTCTATATAACACTCCCACCAACTCTCGAGAATCAAGCACAATCATATCAACCATAATTAATAGTTCATTTAATTTCGGATATTCAAGAGAAGTTGAGAATTTAGAGATATTATAATTCATCATCATCACCACCATGGCAACTAGGTGCTTTGTGTTAGCAATGTTGGTGATTACTTTCACTCTAGTGTTGGGGAACTTGCCAGCTGGCATCTCATCAGCACCATCACCATCACCAGCACCCCATTACAGAGGTGACCCTGTAGCCATTAAAAGGGCATGTGACAAGCTTGGCGCCCCTTCAATGGAATGCTGCAAGGAAATGAAACACGCTGACATCCCTTCCCTCTGCAAATATTTCTACTTCCCTCTCACCATGGAAAAAGCCACCCAGATATCCAAGGCTTGCGGAATCTACCCTCCTCCCAAAGGCCTTAAATGTAATGAGTTTAATTTAACGTATTTCACACGATTTCTTTCTAATCATTTCATTTAATTATCTAATTATATGTACACAATTATTCTATGTCTTCACTATATATAGATCCTCTCTTGTAATTTACAAATAAAAAATGTTTAGACGATGTTTGAATGCCTCATAAGTCATAATGTTTTTTTCCGACCAAAAACTAAATCAGCATGTGTGTGTGTATATATATATATATATATATATATATATATATATATATATATATGTATGTATGTATGTATATGTATGTATATTTTATTTATTGTCATCAATTAATTTACTGCTGGAAAAATTTCTGCTATAATGAGTTTATTTAATCTAATTTGTAGTTCTAACTGTATCAAGTGATTGATTTATTAGGTAATACTGTTCCTCCTTCTCCACCTCCTCATCATGTGGCGTGAGCTTCAACCTTCAGGGGACGTACGCATGCAAATAAACAGAGAAAATATATATAGGGGACGACGCCTTCTACTCCTTGTTGGTTAATTAATTAAATAATACCATGCGTCTTTTATTAATTTAATTAGTCTCCTCTGGTATGTATTACCTGATTTGAGTTTAGTGAATGTTAGTTATTTGAATAAATCATAACTTTGTGATCTGATGTTCCTGTTTATTTTCATTTTTACCCACTTTCGTTTGTTATTCGGAAAGCAAATATATAATAAAAAATCAGATAAGTTTTTTTTTTTATCTGAATAAAATCAGGTAAATTACGTTTTCTAATCTTATTTGATTTATTAAATGATGGAAAAAGTCTACGCACCCCAAAAGTTCTTCACATTAGATTTAAATTTCATATACAAGGCACATATCTCAGCAGCAATAACGTAACCAATCAGAAATTAATCCAAGTGCATCAAGGTAATAGTGAAGTAATCATCAGCAACTACAAGTAATTCTCAGTATCAATAATTGAATAAGATTGACCTCTGCAGCAGAAAATTAAAGCATCATCACTTGAACACAGTACAACACATCATCACTTGAACACTTCCTGCTGCAAGTGATCGAAAATGAAAATTAAGGTATCATATGCAGAACAGCCTGGAACTCATAACCAACACAACTAACTAATTGTGATGTAATCAGCATTTGTTAATTAATTAGTTATCTATTTCAGTGCCGCCATATCTATTTTGCTCATGAAGAATGTTATTTGTACTTACTATGTATAGGATACCGTGCCAACTCACATCTCATCTTCCATTGAATTTGATGTGGATCCCACTTAAATAGGGTCCAACACCTCATCTAATGGTGAATAAGATATGAGTTGGTATGATATCCCATATATGGTAAATGCAAATAACATGACAATTTGATTATAGAACAAGCTAGTACATAAACCCTCTTGATGTACATATCAGATTGTATATTCATTTAATTCTCTCATAATATAAAATTCTTAATTCGTCATTTCCTTCTTTTCTTTCTTCCATACCCTCTGATTTCTCGTAATTATCAAGAAAGGGAGCATCAAGTGGTTATCTCAAGCGGTACAATAAAATCTTGTGTTTTAACTTTTAAAAAAGTAATTAAGAAATTATTTCATTTGTTAAATTCAAGAGATTTTTTTCAAAAAATTTGATAAGATTTGAGTGATGATTTTATTTGAGAACTTAAACACAAATAAAATAAAATAAATTTTTATTTTAATAAGAGCGATGCTACTTTGCACAAAATTATTTTCGTCAAATTGGTGTGAATAATAATCTAACAATGAATTTATAATTTCTCAAAAAAAAATGAAAATAATAAAACAATATAGCCAAATGGACGGTTGGAAGCATTCACATTTCGATGCGTGTCTCCGTTTTTGAGCTATAAAACATTTTTCTTTGATGCATTCCTAGAACAAAGGATTTTCTACAACTGTAGAAATGAGGTGGACCAATAAGTGAAATACATGTATAAGTGAAGTCAATAGAAAGTAATAGAGCTATGCAAAAAATATTGTAAATTATGCAAAAATGTTATAAATCTATTTTGACAATACAACATTCCTAACAAACATTTCTAAAGATGATTACCAAAAAAAAGTTGTAAACCACCTAATAAAATCTTATAAATCACTTAATAAAATATTATAAATCATTGAGTAAAATGTTATAAATCTCATTTTTCTGCAGGTGCGAAAAATTCTTCATTCTCCACCTGAGAATTTCCCTTTTTCTTTTAATAATCCCAAACACAATCATGTAATATGACTACAATATTGGGATTGCGATGAATCGTACAACCACATCAGACCATTATCACAGCGTAAACATTTTAATATAGGGTTTTGCTATTTCAATACCCCATTTTTTTCAAACACTTAAACACTCCACTTACAATACACATGTATCCCACCACTTACTTTTTTTCCTAACTTATTCTCTCTTCATCACTCCTCTCATATTATATGGGACCACATGGGTGTCTACACCCATATTAGTGTCAAAATATTATTTTTTTTTATAAAAATTAACTTTAATGTAACCGTATCAAGATCATAATAGATTGTAATGGACCGCACTAGGACATCAAGGCTGCAACAATTTCTTTTTCAATTATAATTGGGTGCCCCGATCTTTAGATGGGATGAGCAAATGAATCGAGAAAACTTGTATAGGAAATCTGTGTGTAGGCAATTGTTATTGTGAACACCCAATTTTGTCCGGCCCATTAAGTAAAAGTCCAAAAATTTGCATATTTCTTTTATAGTTATTTCATCTTTTTCTTTTAAAAAAGGGTTTTTTTGTTCGTTTTATTTCCAAAAAAAAAATCAAAACAAAAAAAAGAGAGTTCAATCCAGGTATTGCATTTTGTGTCTTAGTCCATTAGCGCCAGCCCAGTCCATGTATGTTTTTCGGTTACAAGCCCAAGATTAAGTTTTTTTATTTTTTTTTTATTTTTTTTTACATTGCTGTCAAAAGAAAAAAAACAAACAACAAAAAAATAAAGAAAACACAGTGGCATGGGCGCAGGCTTCAGCTCTTCCCAACCACTTCAGCAGCACGTGAGTATGGCAGCAGCAGAGGCAGGCTTCAGCTCTTCCAACCACTTCAGCAACACACGAGGATAGCAGCAGCAAAGGCATGGGGGAACAAATTCATTTGGGTGCTCCTGCATTTCGAGGAAGTATGGGTTTATTCGTTAATTAACTAATTGCATTCGGTTTAAGAACCTGTTAGCAACAATGGGGGGGACCGAAACACTCACAAAGAGCGATTCTAGACTCAAATAGACAATAACCAAAAATCCCTATCAAAAACACAAACCATATTCATAACAAACAACCCTAAACAATCACAACCCAGCATCCGTAAATCCCAACCAAAATCAAAATCCACCATTCTCAGCCAAACACAGATCAAATCAAAACCCAGAAACACAATCCAAAACTTATCAAGAGTCCAGATCAACTTACAAAATTCCAGATCAAACCAAACAATAATCTCAGCTTTTTTCTCAAAAATAAAAGAGAAAAGGAAAGCAGAAAACTGAGAGAAAAGGGAACCGAAGGGGAGGAAGGCGGTGTCTCCTTCCCTGCGAACCACCACCGTCCTTCTTTCTCTACCTCCATCGCGGCCAAGCCAGCCGGTTTCTTCTTCGGCCACCCCTCCTTCGCGGTCGTGGCCTCGTGGCCCTCTTCCTCACCCACGAGCCCCTCTCTCAGCAAGACCACTGCAAGAACCGCGGACACCCCACCGGACCGGCCGCCGCGCACCCCGATCTCCGCCGTCCTCCTTTCCTATCACACCGCGTCGCCACCGCCGCGTGGAAGCTATGGTGATCCCCCTTTTCCCTCCTTCCAGATCTGCAAACCACCGCATCCCCGCACAGCCGCACCGACCGCTGCACCTCACTCCACCGCTCACCTCCACCCAGCAACAGATCGCGAAGGCCGCCCGCGCACCAAACAGATCCGGGACTCCGGCATCTGCCTTGCCACCGTGCCGGCGGAAACTCCGCCTCACATGCCTCCATCTGCGTCCCATTCTCTGCCCGCACTCTCCCTCTCTATTAGCGTGAATTAGGAGTAAGAAATGAGTTTGGTTTGGTCTTGCTATTAGTTAAGTGTGAATTAAGATTAGGGAAATGGATTTGGGCTAGTCTTACTTGGGTAGTTGGGTCAGATTTTGTTTTTTTATGTGTTTGCAGTGTTTTTGGTCAGATATTGGGCTTACTTAGTTGTTTTTGGTCCGATTTATTCAGGGAAAATAGGCCTGCTATTTTTTCTGTCAGATTCCTTTTTTGGGGTGTTGGTGGGCTAGATTTTTTTGGGCTGGTTTAGTTTTTTGGATAGCTTTGTTTTGTTTTTGGGTTAGTTCATTTTAAGGCCATTGTTTTTATTGTTTAACGTATTTAAAAAAAAACTTTCTTTTATTTTGATTAGATTTTAGAACTCCTTTCTTAAAATAAATAAAAATGAAGAAAAGATGTATTTTTCTTTTAATCCGCACAATGACCAATAATAATGATTGAATAGCAGATTTTATCTTCATTGTTGTTGACTCATAAGGATTATTTGAGTAATCAAGTACTAACTAAATCTTATGCAGGAGCAGATCGTATTTTCTAAAGAATTTCTTTTTCATGAAATATTTCAATCTGCGTAATGATCAATAATGGTGACTGAGTGGCAAATGTTACCTTCACTGTTATTTGAATCATAGGGATTCATTGAGTGGCCTAGTGCTAACTTGGATTCTATGCAATAACGGATTTATGTGTCTTGTTACAAATTCTTTTCTTCATAATTAAAATCCGTCAATTCACAAATATTTTCTATAGAACTACGTGACTTTAAGTTCCCCATCGCACTAGGGGATACGTAGGAGCAGGCGATTCTAACCCTGTCAAGCCAAAATTAGTTTTGTTATAGTTTTTTTATCTGAATTGTGAATAATTTCCTTTTTTAGATCTTTTATTCGATTTTTTCATTTAATAGAGGAATATTTTGATTCAAGGTGTTAATTTAGCCGTGACGGCTTGTTAATTTGACAATTCGGACATTTGAGTTGTGACAGCTTAATGATCTGAAAATTCCTCTAAAAGAAAATAAATAAATATTCTTTTATTTTTTTTTTTAAAAAAATATATCAAAATAAATTTCCTTTGGTCTCATTTGTAAATATTTATAATTTATATTTTTTTCATTCTTGACTTAAATTTATTTATTTATTAAAAATTTTATTTTAAATAAAGATGTTAATTTAGCCGAGACGGCTTATTAACCCAGTATGTTGGATATCTGAGTTGTGACAACTTGATGTTCCAAAATCTCATTAAATAGTTATTCTTGCTTTGTAATACATTTTATCTTTCTTTGTAAATATTTATCAATTATTGGAGACATTTTATTTTATTTAAATTTCTTTTCATTTATTTGGGGGGGGCATTCTATTTTGAACGAAGACGTTAATTCAGTCGGGACGATTTGTTAACTCAATCTTTTAGAATACCTGAGTCGTGACGATTTGATATTCTCTTCTCCTCTTTTATAATAAAACCAAGCATTTTTACTAGGGCTATTATTTAATTTGCACAATTAATAAAGGTACCGTCCCAGGACGGGTGTATTAGGGGTGCGTGGGATTAAAATCCTGCCCTTCTCTATGCATAACTGACTTTCAAACTCAAAACTGGTTTCAAAAACCATTCTTTAAAATAAACGGGTTTTTCCAACGTTTTTTCAAATATAAATAAACTTGGTGGCGACTCCATTAATTTTCAAAAAAAGTAAAAATTTTCTTTTGTTTGCCGTCTCCATCGCAATCCCGATTGCGACAGTTATGTATGGAGAAAACAATTGAAGCTAAGATTGCAGTTGCAGCTGGTGAGCCTTGAAAGAAGTACTTGGTGGGAGGGGCCCACATTAGGAAATTGGCAGAGTAATTAATAAACTATGTAGTTAATGGTGGATGGTTTCTTCTAGATTATTACTCAAGTGGCTTAACTGGTCAATGCCTGTGGTAGCCATCGCAATTGCAATGACAAATTGAAAAAGAAATTGTTGCAGCCTTGATGGCCTAGTGCGGGATTCACGGACTCTTTGTATTTTTGACTTGATGATGACAGAATTTGTCTTTACAAAATGGGAGGTTTTTCTCCACTTCACTGCACTCTGCACTCGCACTTTAGAATCTGCATGTGACAGGGTTGAAAAATGCTATGCAGATGATCCATATGCTAGAGGGTATGCTTTTTGTTCGAGTCAGTTTTCCATCAATTGTACGTCTTTTGTAAATTATTTGTATACTCTAGATTATGGTATTAATAATTGCTATTTAGCAATACATATCTTGTGTGATTAAATATGAAAGAACTGTATTTTCCAGTGAACCATTGATCATATTTAGACAATTTTTTAACCATGTGCTAGAGGTTGGTTTTGAAGAGGAATCACGCTATATTGTAGAGCAAATCTTGGAGCTTAGGTTTGGAATTTGGAGGAGGGGCAAAAGAATTTGATTTTATCATGTGCCATTCTCTAATCTCTCTTGTATAATATTTTTATCTATTAATTAATGAAAGCAAAGAATTTTTGTGCATACATGCAATGACCAAGTGTCGCAATTTAAATAACTGGCAGCTTCACAACACACTAATAACTATTTCTCTTTTCCATTCCGTTAAAGGGAACGTATAACTATTGTCTGTTAATTCTATACAACTCCGAAATTGAAGCATTAAGTTCATGCTTTCTGCATCTTACAAAGTTGTTCCAATTCATACTACTACTAAAAGAAGTATAGAACAACAGCACATGTTAGCGAATGAAAAATACACATCCATTGTCTGACATTGTTCTAAATAACTTCAAGGTGGAAAACAAAGGGTGCATGGAACAAATACATTACACCTCTATAAAATTCACTCATAAATTTCCAATCCGTTTGCCCAGGAGATAAAATTTATATCTTCAATAGAAGATGTATATCAAGGTATACTACAATACAACCGGATCAAAGATCTAACAAAGCCAATCAAACATCTAAACGGGAGGTCTTGTCTCATCTTCATCCTCTTCTATCTTGGGAGCCAAATAAACCGGACATAACCCATCTCAGCCATCTTGTACTCAATAACAATTGTAACTCATTTGAAAGAATGACTTTTGACATTTTATTTTCCTGTTCCAATAATCTACTGAGTGAAAAGAGATCATGTACATTTCCATATTACATTGATATTATTGCAACCATACTTTCCATGAACATTTTATAAACATGAAAAATGATTTTTTTTTTTTTTGGGTATCTTAGTATGTACATAATGGCGTAAGGTGGCCATATTTCTAATTGAAGAGTGAGAGAGATCAGAAAGAGGAATGCGTAGACAAAATAATCTGCTCTGATTTCAAGAAACAAATTTCATGGCCGTCACCCTCAAGGCCTAATCCTCAGTATCTGCCACCGTTAAATTGAAGTTGCCACAAAATTCATGTAACTGGTGTAGTTCCATGGTCTCCCACTAGTCCAGTAAACTGAAATTCATCTCCCAAATTGCTGGCTTCTGAAAATAACCTGCCATTTTAACCAATAACAAAAATATCATCTAAAGACCACAAAATTACATTAAACTGGGAAGGCTGCAATTTTGGCATCAGCTAGCTCCTTATCATACTGCAAGTGGTTGGTTACCTTAATTCTTTTTTTTTTCTTTTTTCATATTCTACTTGTGTCATGGCCAAATACAAGAGTTGTAACCCAGTTGACAAATACATAGAACATATTTCTCCAGCTGATGACACGTGTAATATATGCTGAGCGCCAAATGAAAGAAACCGACAAATCCTACCAGAGCTGACCCCTTTGCTTCCTCTAAAAGCTTCCTAAGTTAATCAGACAAAGTAATTTTTTTACATGAACAACTAGCAACAACTCAGGAATGATAAAAAAGAAAAAAAAAATCATCACCTTGCTTTGTCTAAGGTCCACTAGAGCCTTGTATCTGCCAATTGTTGCCATGCTTCCAAGGTGTGTTTGCAAACAAATGGATCCCAAAAATCTATTTCTTTTGCTCCGTTTGCATGTCCTGCACCTGCTCTACCAATTTTGTTTAGTAGGCCTGCTATCTATTTGCATTGTCTCTCAGCTACCTATGGAATTCAAACATTAATGCATCAAATGGTCAACAGTTAGCTATGTAGAACATATGAAGAAATGTTTGGATAGGTCTTTTTTCTTAGACAGATAATGTGAAATGTTTTTATATCAGACATATTATTCTTAAAAGATTTGACTCATCTCACATGCTATTTTGGGATTTTTCAAAAATATATTTGTCGGATGATATTTTCATCAAGGAGTAATTTGAAACTTTACTAAATTGGAAAAAAAAAAAAAGTACCATCACTTCACCAATGAACCACTTAATAAACCATTACCACTAAGAAAAGACAGTAACATATTCACTGTGAAATGAATCAGACCTTAGCCTAAAACCAATACTTGTAGGAATTTAAGGAGTGAAGATGTAGTTAGGAGAAAGCGCCAATGCTGGCAGTGTTGGTCTTCCAATGCTTTCAACAAATCCACTGCAATATAATCATCTATAGAGAACACATCATGTACAAAAGGAACACGAAGCCACTCATCAACACCAATCCTGTGAAGAAAAACCAATGAGAAAAAATCGCTCTTCAGCATAAAACCAAAAAGGATGGATCGGGTGGCTTCCTTCAGGCTAGCTCGATCGTCACCTGAAAAGGCAAGGGACAAGAACACTATGCAATATACATGCATATATGGAGGTATACGTACGTATCATCAATCAATCAATCCAAAACAATGTCAGAGTGATCAAGGCCAGCAATAAATTAATGAGGGAAAATTATTAAAATAATAATATATATAGCTAGACGCAACTTAACTCAGATGCGCCTTTTAATATGGTTGTCCAGTACAGTCCAATCAGCACAACACATTGTATAATGATGTTAATTAATCAACAACACCACATTATTTATTTATTATTACTATTGCAGCATTAGCTAGCTAGCACAGCACTTGATCCATCCTTAGCTCCTTCAAGCGATGGCAGGAGCAGCAAGCAAAGGAGGAGGGGGAGGAAGAGCAGCACGAGGTGGAGGGGGGTACACTGCATGCATGCACATACGGTGATAAATATAAATATTAATATTAGATACATACATTTATATCTATATAAAGAAGAAATTAAAGAGATTACAAGTTATTAAAAAATTAAGAACAAGGTAGGTAACTTACAGAGGCACATCATGGCGTGTTGTAGCTTAGCGTCGGAAGCACACTTCTCGCAGATTTCGGACATGGTCTGGGCGGGAATTGAGAAACGATAGCCCTTCAAGCAGTGACAGAAGACGTCCACGACCTTGAACGCGAGGCAGCAGACTTCCGAGGGATTTGGCCATCCCATGGACCCCGAACAGTCCCTGTCGATCACCTCGGGGTCTCCTCTGCATTGTTGTTGCGGTGATGGTGGTGGTGAAGGCGGTGCTCGTGGTGATGGTGGAGGTGAAGGCGGTGCTCGTGGTGATGGTGATGGTGGTGAAGGCGGTGCTCGTGGTGGTCGTGGTGGTCGCGGTGATGGTGATGAAGGCGGTGCTCGTGGTGGTCGTGGTGACGGTGGTGAAGGCGGTGCTCGTGGTGGTCGTGGTGGTCGCGGTGATGGTGTTCCTCGTGGTGCCGAAATGCCAGCTGGGAGGTTGCCCAGCATGAGAAGCGCCACCACCATCACGGCAAAGGCGGCCAACATACTGCTGTAGGGGGTGCTGGTGGTTGCCATGGTACGTACGGTATTGGTGATGAGAGATATATGTAATAACAAATAACTAACTTATTAATAATTATGTATGTGTTTATATTTGCTTTGCTTATAGATCGATATATAGGATGTGAATGAATGGAGCAAGGTGCTATTTGGCCATCCCGTTGGCTAGCTTTTATACATGACACAACGCACTTTGGAATTACGTACACGAAATGTACAAAATGAAAAAAGTCCCTCGGAATGAAAATAATAATCATAATAATAATTTATGATAAATCATCTATAATCATCATCCCATATCTTCCTAATTTTGTCCTCTATTATCTTTAATCTGCATCCATCCGAAAAAAGAAACATATATTGGAGTACTTTTTCAGTTTTCAAGATATATATTATAAAAAATATTATTCCAATATCAAGAAACGAATGTCCAATTAGAATACTCATTCATTATTGTTGGATGTGATGTGATCCTAACTTTTTCTATTTATTTATTACACACTTACTTTTAGGTGTTAGAATATCAATACTCATATATTATAGAATATTGCTATTTCAACACTCAAAAATATGTTCCTAAGTGAGATACTAACTTTATCACCATTGGATATAATGGATAGACAAAGATAATGAAAACTGTCGTCCTATTCAATGATAATGGAGTGGGTATCTTACTTAGATACCCACTTTTGAGTGTTAAAATAATATTAATATATATTATATGTTTTAATTATCATCGTTTCCATCTAAATTGAGAATAGTCTCTCAAGTTAATTAAAATATATATGGAAATAATTGATTTTCCGAGTTTGCGTGCGTGCTTTAATTTGCTTTCATCAATTGATTTAATTTTTTTTTTGTTTATGTTGTCCGGGGTATCTCAGTTCATGCATGCATGCATGAAAAAGTAAGAATATTATTACTCATCATGTAAAAGTAGCAAGATTATTTCATTTGGTTTTTCCTTAGCTTTTCTACGATAAGTAAAGACTAAATGAAAAATTTATACTAACTGCAGCAATGTTAATTTAGCATTCGAAAATTGACAACCTACTTAGGTCTTTTGATTACTTTATTTTTGTCACCTAAAGAGAAAAATCACAATATTCACAACCTCTCTAGTGTTAGCAAAACGAAGAAAAATTACAATACGAGAAGATATATACACATGTAACCGCCTAATTTCATTGCTGGCATTCATTTATTCGATATCTAACATTTCATGAGCCACTGCTGAGCTTCTTCAACGAAATTAATTAATGGTCAACAGTTCTTAATTACGTTGACACTTAAGAGTAGACACTGTTATAATTAAAACCAATTTTAGACTCTTAGGCTAGTAGAATACCTGTAACAAGTTTGTAGTTAATAATTAACCAGAGAAATACTATATATCTACCGTACCATATTGATGTTCGAAGAATCAAATTTTTCATATAAACAGGTAATGAATTATGACAAAACATTTGCGTCAACTATCATTTTTACTGTTACTTATGCGTACATTAATTAACTTTTCTCCGTAAGATGTGTTTTTATGTATATGTAAACTCCATATATTTTCCTTCAAATCTTTTTCTTTCTCACAATTTCAAGATTATACATGCTGCTAGCTCTTTGGTGTAAATAAATGTATATTGCTTTTCGTAGACGCTAATATCCTTTTCCATATTTTCTTGGGTATGCATATCTTTCCAATGTTACCAACAATGAAATTAGGCGGTTATATCTTCTTGTATTGTGATTTTTTTTTTCTTTGTTTTGTAAACACTGGAGAGATTGTGAATATTTTGATTTTTCTTTTTAGGTAACAAAAATAAAGTAAAAGACTTAATTAGGTTGTCCATTTATTGTTGTTAAACTAGTATCAATTTTTATTTAGTCTTTACCCTAGAGACAAGAAAAACCAAATCACCTTTCTATTTTTACATGAGTAATAATATTCTGTTACTTTTACATGAACTGATATACCTCAAATAAAAATAATAAGTTATATCAATTGTTCAAAGCAACTACTCAGTTCTATATTTTAATAAACTTGAGAACACAATATAATTTCGATGAAAATGATTAAGCATATAATATCTTCAAGACTTTAAAAAGTGCTCCGTGTTTTTTTTTCAGATGATTATAAAATAATAAAGAACAGAATTAGGAAGATATAGGATTACATATGATTTGCATATATTCACACATAAATTATTATTTTCATCGTGACTTTTTTTTCTTTGTTACTATTGGTTTGTGTATCCTAATGTGATGATAAAACACTTTGTGTAATTATATTATCCTTAATGTGCTTAGATTAATTAATTCTTATTGAACATTTTAACAAGTGTATTAAGTGTTTAAGCTTTATTTTAAATTGATTGATTCATACAAATGGTTTTACTTTTGAGCAACCAACACATTGAGCTCGCACATTAGCATATTTATGCTAGAAGTAGAAAAAAGAAATGAAGCGTGCTGCGGGTGTCACTGCCTGGAACAAATTAAAAAATAGTTTTTGTTACTGAAATGTACCAAAAATGTAGTAAAGACGCAATCCGGATCGTCTCACGTGGAAGTAGTGTAATTGATTCTAATGAAAGTGAGGTTTTCAGAAATTGTCAATAACAAAATTAAATTAAGAGAATATAATGGGAAAAATTATTTGTACAAAGGTTCCTTCCGATTAAAATTGTTTAATCATAGACTTAAAAAATAAAATTATAGTGGTGGTTGCTTCCATTAAAATGTTAACACATAACAATGGCATAATTCTACTTAACGGATATACGATCGCACTCTTACTAAGGGTTTTACTAACCTATGAACTAGTAATTCACAATCGTGATTCTATGATCCTATACTAGTCTAATTACCAATTATAGCAACCTAATTTCCAACGAAATTAATCCCAATCCCTCACCCAATGGATAAACATCACATAAATGGATAACTCTCAAAAAAATGATTGCAATAATCATACAACCAGTAACTAAAGGGATAACAAAGGAAAAGAAAAACCAACCACAATTTTGTAATAAAATAACAGAAGTCTCATGAACAATTTCGATTTTCAGTCACCCCTGTGCACGATAAGAGGATTAGTCCTTCATAGAGGGAGTTTCACAATCACAGGGCGAAGAAAGACCGTAAATTACAATAAAAAGGTACCAAAATTCAACTATGGTGAAGAACCCTAGGCTTAGAGAGAGAGTGAGAGAAACCTAGAGGGAGAAAACTAAAAATTCTAAATGTGAATAGTCTGTCTAAGAGTGAACGAGCGTCGAGCGTTTGTTTCTTTTTTCCAAAAACATATGTCCAGGGAAAAAGGCGCTCTGGGAGTCATTTGCTGATTGAATAATGTTCGAGATCGCATTTATGCATCGTTACCAACTAGATGCTCGCCCCATCCTACCGAAAATTTTTTGGAATGAAGTTTCTAATCTAGATCCTGCATTGGAAGAGATCAAGGCATGCTTGCAGATCTTCCAACAGCCACTACCATCAGTTCTACTAGATCTACTACGACAACAACAGCAGCAAGAAGAAAAGAAAATTTAGTGGCCCAATTCTGTTTATTCAACAATTCTAGAACCAAATACAACAACTAATCAGGATCCACAATCTTTTGGAGACAAAAATTCCAAGAACAAAGGTGAACCGCAATGAAGAGCTATTGGCGATAGAGGGCGTCGAAGCAGATCTGAGCAGCAGCGACGATTCTCCTCGAGCACGCGTCAAAGCATTGACGCCAAAGCTGCAGTAGTGGCAGGCGACGACATAACAGAAGGTGCGACTGACGGCGAGCACCCTTGGTCCGGCGTTGGTGCATTCGTGGCTAGGCAGCCTTGGCTTCACGGTAGAGAGATTCTACCATAGTTGGCGCCTTGGATGCTGTTAGGTAGTGGTGCAGTCCCAGTGTGCGGCAGTGCTGCGTTTGCGGTTGGACGGCCAACAACCATGGCTGGGCCACCATGGATTTGTAAGAGGAGATTCTGGAACAGTGACAGGGTTGACACAGCATTGGGGCTCAATGTGCAAGAGATGGTCTCTACCTCTTTGGACCTAGCCCAGTTCGATCAAAAGGAAGCAAAAGTAGGGACAACCTTGGCAGACCCATCAAAACCATGTTCTGAGCTTCATGAGCCAAGCCCAATTGGGTGCCCATTGGAGTGGGTGGTGTATGGGGCTATTTTGTGCACAAAATTACATTTTAATTACATGGACCTAGTCCAATTTCTGTTGCTGAGGAAGGCGACTCAAGGTAATTTCTTGTCTGTCCAATTAAGCAATGGCACCCTGGTACGTCTTTTTATTAATGTGATAGGTTATTTAGTACTCTTATTTATATTTTAAGAAATTTAGTAAATGTAATTAGGAATTTAATTATTGTCTCTTCTTTTTCTTCTTCTTAAACCTTGAGAGCTAGTTTGGAGAAAATAGTTGATACAACCCAATTAGTGGTTGGGCCCATTAATTAGGCCCATAGGAGTTAGTAGTCGCTTAGAAGTATAAATAAAGAACTACGCTATTGTAATTTGTAAGAACTACGCTACTCGAAGAGGGAGGTCTAACATTCCGTGACTTTAAGGCAATCATACATAATAGCAAATATTACCAAAATCAAAAAGAAAAAATAATAATAACAATTATTGATGAAACGTATTCCAAAGTGTTCCAGTCTTAATTTATCATGGGCAAATGTCATTACTACTATATAATAAGGTCATTTCAAAATAGAGAACTCAGATTTCAAGACTATCCTCAATGCACTTTTGTTTAGTATTAGACGGCATGTTTAAACCTGCTGGTTAGTCTTAAACAGGTGGATATAACATTTGTTGCCTTGTTAACTTCGGATCCAATCCAAACGAGTATTGTTATTCTAACACCCGAGAGTGGATATTCAACTCCATCACCATTAGATATAATAGATAAATGGAGAAAGTTTGGGCATCCTCATATCTAATAGTAATAGAGTAAGTGTTCTAATTGGATATCTATTTTTTGGTGTTAGAATATTATTTTTGAATCAAAACTACATGTGAAAACTTGGGCATACGTGCATTTATATCCGTAAGTGCTCAATACACCAGGAGTGTACCGAACTCGATCCACCTAACATTCACAAATTAATCATGTGATAACAAAGCAAATTACATATAGAGGGTCAAAACGCCACTTTTAATTAAACCATAAAAATGTCAACGTTGTCCCTGATCTTAGCAAGAAAGAATAATGCTATTACAACTGTCAAGATTCGTCCATTTACCCTACTTAATTTTTGTCCTTTTCCCATCTAAATTCAATTGAAGCATCAGACCTACCTTGGAGGCAAGTATTTATTCAACAAGTATTTGAAGCAATTCACAAAGTTGTCGAACCAGTTGAGCTCACTTCTTTAACCTTACTAGACGAATCATCTTCTAGAATTCCTTCTATCACAGGGGGCTTGGTTCCATTAACAACCTTATCACTGGAAATATTGCCAACCAAGCTTTTATACATGGTAAGAGCTTGAGCCATCATGTTAGCAGGATTGGATGCAGAACTAGGAAGCAAGATTGTCGTCCCCTGAGGAAACAGTTAAGAATAATGTTACATGAAGAAATGTCAAATTAAATGAACAAATTGTTCAATATAGAGGAATCTGCATATATATCAAATATATATATAGATAAGGCTCTTACCTCCTTGGCAATGTTACTGAAGGCTTGAATGTATTGCTCAGCAATCCTCAAACTTGCAGCCTGCAAATTAAACAAAATGAAAATATTAATCCCTTCCCTTTATTCTATGACTCAGTTAAACTCTAAAACATGCGCATAAGATGACATTATGTCGCTAACTGCTACAGTGCTCTTTTTCTGCGCAAACACACTACGCAAAGGAATGCTAGAAATCACTACAATATTATGCACAAGATAGCGATTTTAATTTCAACTCATGCAACATCATCTATGAATTTCTATACACAGTTAGCTGCTTGCACAATGCAAGGCGTGAAATATCAACTATTTAAAAAAGAAAATTGAAGAACCTAACCTCTAGTCCTGCACTTTCTTTTAGGGTGTGCGACACAAGAGCAAGACCTTCAGCTGTTGCTCTTGCTCTAGCAAGGATGGCTTCAGCTTCACCTGAAAATAAAATAATGGAGATACGAAAAAAATAAGTGATAATACATGGAGATATCAACAATCAAGCTCTTTTAAGAAGTTGTGTCTTTCAAGAGCAATTGATAAAAACCAAACAAATTAAATGACATCATGCCAAAAGTAAGACTTTTGGTTCAACCCATACTTCGCCATCCCCTAATCTTACAGAAAATTAATTAACTATTGTCAAATTGCGATTCGCCATTTGAATTTCAATAGTAATTTTCGAATTGTGAATTGAAAACAACGGGCACATAACATCGTAAACAAAATACCTAAATAATACAATAATATTAAACTAAGTATTACCATTATAAATTGATGGTATTGTTTATTAAAGATATTTGATATCATAGCAAATTGATTTTTTTCAACTTCATTCGTTTGTTGTGGTACTGGGATATCATATATATCACTTCAATACGTTATCTTACTAGAATTTTGCTATCTTTATTTTTATTTTCTTTATATATATATATATATATATATACACAATCGTTAGTGTTTTTGCAACTAATAAAAATATTAAATATGATTACCAATTTAATTATAAATTAAAATTATTTTATTCAAATATCTAATTTATGATATATTTTTTTTGGGTGAAGAATTTATGATATGAATGTAGAAAAAGAACAGCATCAGAAGAGCTTTAACTCTATAATGGGCTAACCCAACTTGAAAGATATTAGTGAGGGGTCCAGTGAACTTTGCTTTTTGGGTTGCCGTCCAATGAACTTTTGAATGTCAGAGGCATAGACAAAAACATAAACATCGGACAAAACGAAATGTCGCTATCATTTATGAACATCGAATCTCTCCTTGACTCCGACCAAAAATATTAAAAATCTCTCCATGACCAAAAAAAAAAAAAAAAAAACATCTAATGGCTTAAACCAAGATGAAAAGAATATATTTAAGGTGAGGACGGGATGAAAAGAACAAGGACGGTTATCTTATTTTGATATCTTTTATTTCGAATTTCTAATAATTATATTTATTAGTGATGGTTGTGAAATATTAATATTTGAAACTGAAATAGCTATCTTAATCTGTAGTGCACTAGTGCTTCCCATGCAATGGAAGTCTTCAATAATTCAAAGCCCTTTTTACCTACTTCCTGGACCACCCAGACCAGCATGTTTCAGTTGACTCAGCAATTAGCATCATTCTAAAGCCCTCTTGGTTATTCCCACTTCCTGGATCACCCGGAGTCATACTCATTCAGCACCATTTTAATTAGCATCTCAATAATTAGAACTAACCTTGAGCTCTGTTCACCTGATCCATCTTCCCAGCTTCTGATGCTAAGATTACTGCACTCTTTTTTCCATCAGCAATGTTTATGTTGGCCTGCCTTTCTCCTGTTAAACAGTAAATTAAAATGAAATTGGATAATGGATGTGTATGTATGTATGTACGTAGGTAAGTAGGTAGTAAAATTAACGTGAGGCCGGGTGATACACATAATGTAGAAAGAATATCATCACGATCCTTGAACACCTAGCTGCAGCTAGAGAGATTGAAATACTAAATTAATTAATTACCTTCAGACTCAAGAATTTGAGCTCTCTTTTTTCGTTCTGCTTCTGCTTGCTTCTCCATGGCTGCCCTCACGCCGCTAGGAGGAGATATATCCCCTGCGGAGGGAAATTAAGCCACAGGAGAAAATTACGCAAATAATAATAAATAATAAGAAATTAAATACTCTATCAAGGAATTGAATTAACAGTTGAAGGAAACTCTTTCACTTCAGAGATTGGCAAAAGACTCTCACTTATTTCGTATCGAAGACACTGCAGACCCCAACTTTTTGCAGCCACGTTAATGGCCTCCTGCAACAATTGATTTATATATATATAAACATAACAAACATTCATACACAAGAGAAATGTTATTTATACTCAATTTGTGGGATAACATACTTTCATTTATCCTTAAATGAAATTTGAATCTCACCTAATTTAGATCTCATTCCTCATCAAAAAAGATATGAGAGTGTACCGATGATATCTCGCCTACTGAGAGTATAATTAACAATACTCTTTAATTAATTGGTTAAAGCAATGAACACTCACCACTATCTTTTCATTTAGAGTGTCCCTTTCCTCAAAGGTCTTGTCAAGAGTGATCTTGCCGAGCTCACTACGCATGGTGGTTTGTGCAAGCTGGGTGACAGCATAGATGGGGTTCTCCACCCCATAGGAAGCGAGCTTGGGATCCACAATCTTGACATAGAGGACCCCATCAATGAGGATGGTGACATTGTCCCTGGTGATGGCAGACTGATCAGTGATGTTGATGGCCTCTTCCTTGAGAGAGTGCACGTACGCAATCCGATCCACAAAGGGTATCAGGAAATGGATCCCCGAAGAAAGAGTCTCCGTGTACTTCCCGAACCGCTCGATCACAAACGCCTTCTTCTCAGGGACAATCCGTATCCCCCAGTTCACTGGAGGACGAACAGTAGTAGCCTCGTACTTCCTGCTCGTGATCCAATTAACAAACAAACAAAACAACCGAAATTAAATTAATATTTTGTTTCAGTGTCAGCCAACTAACTCTGTTTGCTATTTTGAGTTTTTATTTCATGTGTTCTATGTTTTTATCACTCTGTTTCGTTATTTCTTTTTAAAATAATGATGTAAGGACGAAAACTCGTCCCGACAGACCCTGTTTCAAATTAAATATATACGTACGTAACACTCAAAATTTCTTAGTTTCAACTAATTTTAACGACAACCCAGCAAATATAAAATTTCCAAATCTTATGTGCATAAATAACCGAGAAATTTTTTTTTTTTTTTTTCTAGGTTCAAGCACGTCTAAGAGATGGAATTTGGGAAAACATGCATGCCCATGTATGTATCTGTGCGCATGTATTAACTACCTGGAGACAGGGTCGCGAGCGATGCTGAGGAAGCGAACGGAGGAGGAGGGCTGAGAAGGAAAGGGGATGTGAAGATGATGGTGGCGAGTGATGCTGCTGTTATTGGATGCAGCTGCCAAATGTTTGAGAGAACGTAGCGTGTTGTTCATTGCGCTGGCCTTCAAGATGTTAGACATGTTGATGCTTTTTTCTCACCTGTGTTAGTGTTCAGTGAGTTGTGACGAGAGAGAGAGAGAGAGAGAGAGAGACTTTAATTTACAGTGGGGGCGGAGCTGACAGAAGCCAACAACTTAGAAGTTAAAGAGTAATGCTAGATTTATATCAAATAAAGAGTATTTATTTAAATATTTATTTTATAATTATTGAATCTGATAAATATTAATAATAAGTGAAAATTATTATTATGTCTAATAATTATAAAATAGATATCTAAATAGATATCAATTTTTTAAATATCAAAATATCATTTCCTAAAATTAAATTCATTTAAGTATGAAAAATATTATTTGCGCTACAGCACGTATTAACTCACAAAAGCGAATGGTATGTGAGGCTATAATATATTTTATATTTTATGAGTAGAAATGACATAATTCAATTGATATATATAGAATGATTTTTCTATTGAGTGAACATGTGTAAAATTAACATGGTAAATTATTCAAGAATTTATTTGTCAATTATATAGAAGGCCGAGGCAAAAAAGCTTTTTTTACTATAAGGTCATAATAATTCTTCTACATATTCTATTCCATATATGCGCACACAAGAGTTTCTGTGGGCGGAAACTTTTCCACCTTTTCTTTTAAGTAAATAAAATAAACTTCATTCTCTTCGTTCTTTTATAAAATATTTTTTATGGACTAACGTTAATACGTAAATTTAGATATGAAATTCAAAATTTCTAATCAAGATTTTTTTATTCTATTGTACACATTATATTAAAGTTATATTTGGTTAAAGAATAAAAATTGAATAGAAATTTTTATAAATAAAATATTTATATATAAAATTACACATAAAATTTATAAATAAAAATTTTCATCTCATTTGTTCCTTCCAACCAAAATACACTATTAATATTAAATTATAATTCTTCCTCATAACTTAAATGGATCACGAATTCTAGTAAGCTATTGAATAGGAGATTATTATTCAAGTTTTTGGTGCAATCGAGAAATTTTATTTTTTGGTAATAAAAGATTAATTTTGGGAGATATTACTCTTATATTTTCGTGAGATTGACCATAAACGGTTATTCCCATACAGTTTGCTGGAATTTAAATTTGTATCTTTGATCTTATGCAACTTAACTGCTTACCAGTAATTCAATAACTTAACAGTGAAATGAAATATTCAATTGATATATTAAGTCAATATGAATTCAATTCATTTAAATATTTTTATATTGAGTTTTATATTGTATTATTATTTTATTTTGAAAATAATTATGATGTTGATAGTTATTAAGAAAAAAAGAATAATTTGTTTTCTCTACCAATATTTAATTATTAAAATTATAATATCAAATAAGTTGGCTTAGACAGAGAGAAAGGAGCTAGGGTAAGGGAGAGTGGGGTAGGGAAGGGAGGCAAATCATCAATCAAATTTTGTAATTTAATCATGGTTTAAATTTAGATTGATTATTCTTTTTTACTTTTATTAATTAAATTAGATTGATTTACCTTTGATTTTGAATAATTTTCTTCCATGTTTTGCAAACACTATATATATATATATATATATAGAGAGAGAGAGAGAGAGAGAGAGGGGGGGAGGGAGAGAGAGGGTAGCAAATCGTGAATCAAATCTAGAAAAATTGATCGAAACTTAAATTTAGGTTGATTTTTCTTTTATTATTCTGAATATTTTCTTCCATCTATAGCAAATAATATATATATATTGTAAATTAAGATTGTTGACTTCTGTATATTTTGTTTAATTTTTCCTCTCTTGAATCATTTCACGTATTATTATTTAGCATGTATTTATAACATTTAAGGAATTTTATTACCAGAAAAATTGCTGTTACCGATGGATTTTTTGCGTTACTGACGAAAAAATTTATTACTAACAGATTTTGTCAATCCGTAATATTATCGTTGGAAACAATTACCAATGGAAAAAATCTGATGGATTTTTTTTAATTACTGACGGAAAATTCATCGGTAGAATTTTCATTTAAATAATGTTTTTTAAAATTTCAAAATTTACCGACCAAAAATCCATCGGAAAGTATAAATTCCAAATTTTTTTTATTTTACTGATGGATTTTTCATCGATAATATTTTTAAATTTTCTTTTCTTTTAACTTTATTGACGGATTTTTTGTCGGTAATTACAAATTTCAAATTTTTTTTCTTTTTTATTTTACTGACGAAAAATTCGTTGGTAATATTTTTAAATTTTCTTTTCTTTTAACTTTACTGATAGATTTTTCATCAATAATTACAAATTCTGAAATTCAAATTTTTTTCTTTTTTATTTTACCGACGGAAAATTTGTCGGTAAAAACTCAATTTTTTTGCATTTTACCGACAGAAATTTCGTCGGTAATTATTTTTTTAAAATAAATATATTGCAATTTTTAGGTTACCTAATTCTTTAATAACTTATCTTTTATTTAACAATAATTATAAATATATAAATATATTTAATAATAAAAAATTATAAAAAAAATACTCAATAAATAAGCACAACAAACTTCCACCATCGTCTACATGTCTACAAGTATAAACACAAATACAACAAAGTTTACAAGCATATACATAAAGAAGTTAACATATGATAAATAAAGAAAAAACAGTAACTCAAACCAAGAGAAGTCAGCAGCATCGTCAGCATCACCATCGACGCCGCCGCCACCATCGTCATCATCATCATGAATGTCTGGTGGTGCGAAAGAGCCTAACTACATCTTTTGCGACAAAGACATCATTTCCTTCCTCATCTGCTTTCGTAATCTGATCTCTAAGGCCTTTTCGTTGTCTTGGATGTTCTTTTTCACCTCCTCCAACTCTCACTGAGTTGCCGCATCCTTCTCTTGTATAAGATGAAGTTCCGCATTGAGCAAGTGAACTTGTTCGCAGACCTCATCATCATCAACGGTGGACCCAGTGCCTGTAGATGCCCCAGTGACAGGGGCAGTGGATAAACTACTTGCATAATATGACCCCATGCCATAGATGTGATTCTTGTAAGGACCGCCGACTACCTCCAGCCACAACTTGTCCTCATCAATCGGTGGGCAGCCCTCACCAGTTACGATCTTCTGTTCGCGCTGGGTCGTGGCCTCCTGATAACGCTGCTCATAGGTATGCTATAAAAAAAAAGTAATGACGATCAAATATATGAAATAATAAATTAAATATATATAAGTGCATAGAAACATATATACCCAAACATTCTCTGAGCGAGGATCGACCCACTTCTTCTCTAGCTTGCACATGTAAGTCTTTCTAAACAACTCATTCTGTGTGGGTGGCCTCTTCAGCTCGTTGGTCTGCATTTCGAGCGAAACATGTAAAAAATTAATATGATAAAATATAAATTTAACAAGAGGAATTAAAAGATGTTTAAAATAATGACTAAACTATCCGGTGACGCGTAGACTCGATACTAGCAAAACCACCACAATGAAGGGAGCCACCCTTATGTGACACTCGGCTCTCCTTGGCCTTAAAAGACTTCGCTTTGAACTTGTCACCTCTCTAATATTGCCACAAACAGTCCAGGCTGGCCTGAGTCGTCCACCTGGGGTTCTCGTCTCGCCGCTCTCGAATGTCAATTTGCATGTCTTGCAACCTGTGAGCTGCCTTGGATTTGAAGCACTTAAACATGAACTCTTCATCTTTGGAATGGATGATGGAGTGGCTCTACACATGAAAATATAAAAAAAAGTAATTGAAAATATTTTCTGAAGTAAATCACACAATTTGTAATAATTATTTTATGAACCTTCCACTCAAGAAACCAGTGCTCCTTCTTGGGCTTCAACAGCTTACCAAAGGACTCAATCGGCCGTTAATATAATTTTTGGATGGTGTGTGTCACCCCGTGCATGGCCGATGTGTTTGGCTCCTAACTGCATAGCAAAAAGTACAAAACATCGGAGATCGTATGTTAAGAAATTGTTCGAATTATTACAACACGATTCATAAGAAATTGAAAAACTAATTTACTTACTTGTCACCGACACGTATAAACTTTATCCTGTTATCTGTTGTGGACCCATGTCCTGATTGCCCGCCAAGGAACCACCAACTGCCCCGCTTTCGGCACCCCCTTCTGAGTCATGTGTGGGGGTAAGCACAGGATCTGCCAATGGTGGTAAAGGTGGAGGTAGAAGTGAATGCACTACTCCGATTACATGCCCAGGAGTGGGTATCATGGTAAACTCCAATGGGCACATTGTGGTGGCATGGAAGGGATAAAAGTGGAGGTGTGAGCAGCTGTGGTAGATGCTTGAGTGGAAGGGTTGATTCTTTGATTATTTGGGACACCTTTTCTTTTGCCCTTCTTTTTTCCTCTAGGAGCCATATCTGAAAAAGAAACAACAACGTATGAAAAATCAATTCATAATATAATAATTTAAAATGAAAAGAATGTAATAAATTGAGACTATACACATCACATTTAATCTCAAAGTTGAGGAGTATTTTCATCATTCTCAGCCTCAACATCATCCTCAAACTCATCTTCCTCGTCTTTCCTATCCTCCTCATCACTACCATCACTTTCGTTGCTTTCACTCACTAATTGATCACTAGAAGAGTGAATTATCTAAACATCACCCGAATCAAAACGTGAAGTTAGCAATGCCCCCGTATCAACGACTACTTAAGAGGGGAGTGGGTCATTCACTTGATAAGCATCGTCAGGTAGTTCTTCGATCTCAACTAGACCCCTAGGTTTAGTTTTCATGACCATCTTCCAATCCTTTCTGCCCTTTCCAGGGTATGGTGCATAATATTCCTATCTTGCAATCTGGGCAATAATGAAAGGATCACATGTAGCGTATCTCTTAGTATGATTCACCTCAGTAAGTTTATATTGATTGTATGTGCGTATTCTGTCAGGACGTCTGGAGTCGTACCAATCACAACTGAACAAAATTACCAATTTTTTAAGTCCATTACCTACATATTCAATCTCCAATATTTGTTTAATTACTCCATACCAATCACTCTTTCCACTACCTACATCCCCTCTGACACATACCCCACCATTGTCTGTTGCTTTCCCTTGGCCCCATTCAAATGTATGAAACTTATATCCATTCACACAATACATTGGCTAATTGTTTGCTTTGTTAGCAGGGCCCCAAGCCAAACTTTGTAAATAAGGACATGTTACGTTATTATTTTTATCAAACACCTACATGAATAATTGAACTTCAAACATCAACACAAAAGATGACAACTAGAACATGAGTATGAATTTTAGATCAAATGGTTACTAGATAACTAGGTAACATACAAAGGATATGAACCATGCTGAAAATTATTGAAGGGTGTGTCACTCATCAACTTGTTCCAAATACCTGTAAATTAAACATTGCAAGTAAAATAAGATTTGATGCACAACAGTGGATCAACAATTGAAAGTGATATATTGATATAATTTACATCTTAAATGGTTGTACTTCATAACAGTTGATTAAGATATGCAAATGCATAGTATGTTTCTCTCTCTCTGATAGCCAATATAGTTTGGACTTTCCAGCAATACGTCCTAGTTGATTGAATATAGACAAAGTATATTGAACTGAACTTTCACCCCCATCATCATTCCGACTAACCCTTGTTCGTCTAGACTGAACACGAGATTCAAAGTAATAGGAACAAAAGAAAGATGTCTCCTTCAAGATGTATGCCTCACATATGGAACTTTTTACTTGAGCTCTATTTTTCATAGTTCTCTTGAAACTTTCAATATTTCTTGCAAATGGATACATCAATCTATATTAAACCGGCCCACACACCCGTGCTTCATATGCCAAGTGTACGGGCAAGTGTTCCATAGAATCAAAGAAACAGGGAGGAAATATTTTCTCTAATTTGCACAGAATCATAGGGATGTTTCTCTCCATAATTAAGAGATCTTCAACCCTCAGAGTAGACAAGCATAGGTCTCTAAAATATTGACTCAACTCAGTCAATGGCTTCCAAACAGGGAGAGGTAATTCTCTACATGCAATAGGAAGTAAACACTCCATATGGACATGACAATCATGACTCTTTATGCCAAAAAATTATCCTTGTGCAACATTGGTGCATCTACCTAAACTTGAGGCATAACTGTCAGGCATCCTCAACTCTTGCATCCACCTATATACAGCTTGTTTCTGCATAGAAGTTAGTGTGTAACTAGCCTTCAGCTTACACACACAACCATCTAGCACCTTCTGTAAACTTAACTCAAGTCTCTTACAATAATCAGCCAAATTTTTTCTTGTTTTCACATTGTCCTTAGTCTTATTAGTGTCCATCACAATATTTGTGATATTATCATACACATTTTTTTCCTACATGCATTATATCAATACAATGACGAACTAGATCATCCCCCCAATAACGCAGCTCCCAAAATATACTTTGTTTGGTCTAATTATGACTACCCTATACCCTAACAATCGTATGGATCTTCCTAGTTCAGTTATCTTTGGAAAGTCTCAACTCTGTGCTAAACTTGGTTACCATAAGCCTTACAGGAGGTCCATCACATTCAACCGTCTTCTTACCACTAAGTTTCACAGGAGGCCCATCACGTTCAACCGTCTTCTTTTTAAATGTGTCCTTCTTACCCTTAATTCATGATCAAGGTCCAAAAACCTCAGATGATAGTCAAACCATGGGTTTTTCCGACCATGTTTCAATGTGAACGCATTTGTATCCTCTATACATATTGGACATGCCAATTTTCTCTGCGTCGTCCAACCTGACAATATTCCATAGGCGGAAAAATCATTGATAGTCCACATCAAAACTGCCCTTAGCAAGAAATTTTGTTTCGTGGAAATATCATAAGTTTGTACACCAGAATACCATAACTCTTTAAGTTCATCAATCAATGGTTGGAGGTAAACATCAATCTTGGCTTTGGGATTATCGGGGCCAGGGATTATACAAGTTAGAAACATGTAAGGATCTTTTATGCACATTTCAGGAGGTAGATTGTAAAGTGTAACAACCACAGGCCAACAGGAATAGGGTTTGCTAAACTGATTATTCAGAGTAAATCCGTCTGCACAAAGCCCCAACCTAACATTCCTAGGATCTGCAGCAAAATCAGGATAAGTTTGGTCAAAGTATTTCTAGGCTTTACTGATAGAGGAACCTAGACCATGCATGCAGCCATCACCAACCCACTTGAGACCATGCACCACCAACCACCACCCCATGTGAAGAGCTCATTTTTTTTGACTATTGTTGCAAGTTGTTTGAATTTCATTTCAAGATGTTTGTTGTTGATTCATTGTATCCTTATCATTCCAGCCTGTTTCCTTATCATCCTTGGTTCCTAAAATCACTATAAATAGGGCCAAATACCTTATGTAATATCATCATTGAGTTTAAGAATAATTTGAGTTTGTGAGAGCTTTCTCTCTTATTTTTGAGCCATTTTGGTATTAGAGCAAGGTTTTTATCCCGAAATTGAGTTTTGAGTGAAGAAATCAACGGAAAGCTTGAGTTTTTGGGTGGTGTTTTAAGTGCACCAAGGTTGCCCCCTCCAGGACTCCACTTTACGGCCTTTTTTTCACAAAACTAACACCTCCATTGCGTCCGGAAGGTCGAAAAACCTTTGGATAGCAAGTTTCACAGCCAATGGAGCCTCCACGCGCCGCCACGGTCTTCGCCGGAAAATTCGCCGGTAAAGTCGCCGGAGTTGCAGAACCACCGTGAGCCACCAGTGGACCACCGTGAGCCTCCGCCGGAATTTTCACCGGAAAATCAAAGGTAGAAGACGACCACATCACTAGCCACGTCAGCCTGCTGTGTCCAGTCAGCGACACATCATCCACTCAACTACTGCCACGTGTCACAAGTGACCACGTCAGCAGACCAGTCACCAGGAGATTCAGAAAATCGCACTTTAGTCCCTTAACTTTTGATAATTGTAATTTAGTCTCTGAAATTTTAAAAAAATTACAATTTTACCTCTTAACTTTTCAAAATTACCTTTTTACCCTTACTTCTCAAAATTACCATTTTATCCATAATTTCTAGAATTTTACCTAGCCTTCCAAAATTATATTTTTGCCCTCCAAAGTTCATAAATTGTAATTTTGGCCCTATACCTATTTCTAAAGTACCAAATTCCTATAAAATTCCAAGTATGCTCTGTGGTTACAGTTTTGTCTGATTTTTCACATCAGAAAAGAATTTGTTATTGGAAAAGAAATTGTGAGATTGTAAAAGGCACATTTTAGGAAAGGTCTGGCTAAGGAAATACTTGGTTTTTAAGGATGATTAGCGCCACCTCTCTTTCCTGGGAACTTCCCTGGTGTTCTAATTACAAAACTATAATCTCCGATCCGGTAACCTGGTACTTCACAAATTTTCCCTACACACAAAATGCCTCCAAGAAGACAAAATGAAGCAACTCTCCGAGAGATTCAAATGGAAGAAATGAGGAGACAAATCCAACAGTTACAAGAAATCAGAATGCACAACAAGCTCTGTTAGAAGCACATCACATGCAATCAGATAATGATGAATCTAGTAGTGATGCATCATCATTTAGAAGCCGTCGTCCGCAAAGACAACCCTTTAGACATGATGACATCAAGGTAGATATTCCAGATTTTGAAGGGAAACTTCAACCAGATGAGTTTGTTGATTGGCTTCAAACTGTTGAGCGAGTATTTGAGTACAAGGAGATACCAGAAGAAAAGAAAGTGAAGATCATTGCTGTAAAGTTAAAAAAACACGCTTCTATTTGGTGGGAGAATCTTAAAAAGAAGCGTGAACGAGAAGGGAAAAGCAAGATCAAGACATGGGAGAAATTGCGTCGAGAACTAACTCGAAAGTTCTTGCCTACTCATTATTATCAAGATAATTTCATTCAACTACAGAATCTTCGACAGAAGAACTTGTCTGTAGAGGAATACACCAGAGAATTTGAGAAGTTGATGATGAAGTGTGACATCCAAGAAAGAGAGGAGCAAACAATAGCTCGTTATCTGGGAGGACTAAACACTGACATTGCCCATCCAGTTCAGCTCCAACAATATTGGTCCTTAGACGATGTTATCCGTCTAGCCATAAGAGTAGAGAAACAAATACCCAGAAGGTCTTTTTACAGAACTTTTTCTTCCACTGAAAATCCTTCCTATACCCGCAAAACACCCACAGATCAACCCAGTACTTCAAGCAAACCTCCATCCAAACCCATCACCACCGAAAACAAAACCAAGGCAGTCAAATGTTTCAAATGCCAAGGTTTTGGTCATATAGCCTCCAATTGCCCAACCAGGAGAACCATTACCATCATCAAAGGAGAAGCTTATGGAGGAACTGAACAAGAAGAAGATCCAGAAGAACCTGAAGGAGAAGAGAAGCTAGAGCCAGTATATGATGAAGAGGTCACTGCTGCTGATCATGGAGAATCCTTAGTGATTCGACAAAGTTTACACACAATGTCAGCAAAAGAAGAACCATGGCTAAGGCATAATATCTTCCATACTCATTGCACTTCACAGGGAAAAGTTTGTGACGTTATCATAGATAGTGGAAGCTGTGAAAATGTAGTGTCCAACTACATGGTGGAGAAATTGAAGATGCCAACACAAAACCATCCAAATCCATACAATTTACAGTGGCTCAACAAAGGTAGTGAAGTGAGGGTTTCTCAACGCTGCCTTGTGACCTTTTCCATCGGTCAAAAGTACCAAGATCAAGCATAGTGTGATGTTATTCCTATGGATGCATGTCACCTTCTCCTTGGAAGACCTTGGCAATATGATCGTCATGCTTTGTATGACGGTTATACCAACACTTACTCCTTCGTCAAGGATGGAGTAAAAGTCAAGTTAACTCCTCTATCACCAAGTGAAGTTAATGAAAGCAAGAAGGAATCAAGACCACTGGTGACCTTGGTGACAAAAGAACAATTAAAGATAATAACAGAGGAAGCTCAGAACATGAGATTTGTTCTACTGTTTGAATCAAATGAAGAAACCATTCTTCCAGTAGAAGTTAAACACATGCTAGTTGAATTCCCTGATGTTGTACCCAAGGAAATTCCTCATGGACTACCACCAATGCGAGACATCTAGCATGCCATTGACTTTATTCCTGGAGCAGTCATTCCTAACAGACCAGCTTACAAAATGAGTCCTCAGGAGCATACTGAAATCCAACGTCAAGTTGAAGAACTTTTGAAGAAAGGGTTGATACGAGAAACCGTTAGCCCTTGTGCTGTTCCTGCAATTTTAGTACCCAAGAAGGATGGTAGTTGGAGAATGTATGTCGATAGTCGAGCTGTTAATAAGATTACCATCAAGTATCGATTTCCAATACCAAGACTTGATGATATGCTAGTTCAGCTGTATGGTGCTGATATCTTTTCCAAGATTGATCTTCGTAGCGGATACCATCAGATCAGGATCAAGCCAGGAGATGAATGGAAGACTGCTTTCAAAACCAGAGATGGTCTATATGAATGGACTGTGATGCCCTTTGGTTTATCTAATGCCCCAAGTACATTCATGCGCCTGATGAATCAAGTACTTCGATCATTCATTGGAAAATTTATAGTTGTCTACTTTGATGATATTTTGATCTATAGCAAAGGCAAAGAGGAGCATTTAGAACACCTTCGACAAGTGCTACAGACACTACGGGAACAAAAACTTTATGCCAATCTGCAGAAATGTTCTTTCTTGACCAATGAAGTGACTTTTCTGGGTTACATCATCACCGCTGAAGGCATTCGAGTTGACCCAAGCAAGGTCGAAACCATCAACAGTTGGCCAATCCCAAAGTCAATCCATGATGTGAGGAGCTTCCATGGATTAGCTTCATTTTATAGAAGGTTCATAAAAAGTTTTAGCTCCGTTGCTGCCCCATTAACAGATTGCATAAAAGGAGACAAGTTCCAATGGACAGAGCAAGCGCAGAAAAGTTTCGAACAGTTGAAGAAATGTTTGACTGAAGCGCCTGTGTTAGCCCTTCCAAACTTTGATCAAGTATTCGAAGTCAGTTGCGACGCTTCCAACACTGGAATTGGTGTTGTCTTAAGCCAAGAAGGCCATCCTATAACCTTCTTCAGTGAAAAGCTCAACGATGGTAAGCTCAAGTACTCCACTTATGACAAGGAGTTCTATGCCATTGTCCGTGCCCTTCAACATTGGAGTCATTATCTGTTGTACAAAGAATTTATTCTTTATTCTGATCATGAAGCCCTCAAGCATTTGAATTCTCAACAGAAGATCAATCGCAGACATGCTGCTTGGAGTGAGTTCCTACAGCCTTATCTATTCTTACTTAAACATAAGGCAGGAGTTCAAAATGCTGTTGCACATGCTCTCAGTAGACGTCACACACTACTATCTACTCTCCAAATAAAGGTAGTAGGCTTTGAGACAATCAAGGAGCTATACAAAGATGATCCTGATTTCCAAAAATTTTGGAATCTAACAGAATCACAATCCTTCCAAGACTACTACAGGCATAAAGGATTTTTGTTCAAAGGGAAGGCATGATGCATTCCTTAGTGCTCACTACGGGAATCCATTATCTGGGAGACCCATGATGGAGGATTAGCAGGACATTTTGGAAGAGAAAAAATTGTGGCTTTAGTAAAAGAAAGTTTCTATTGGCCAAGGCTTGAAAGAGATGTCAACAGACATATTCAAAGATGCAGAATCTGCCACTTGGCAAAGGCCAACAGCCAAAACACAGGGTTATATATTCCACTTTCCATTCCAGAAGCACCTTGGGAAGATGTAAGTATGGACTTTGTCCTTGGACTACCTGGAACTCAGCGACAGAAGGATTCCATAATGGTAGTTGTGGATAGATTTTCAAAGATGGCCCACTTTATTCCATGCCAGAAGACCAATGATGCTGTTCAAGTTGCTGACTTGTATTTCAAAGAAATTGTGCGTCTTCATGGAATTTCTAAAACCATCACTGTAACGCCCGGGGATTGCGAAGTCGGGGAGTGATCGCCGGTGCAAGGAGGCACGGACAAGGAGCGGCTCCTGGCAGACTTCGAAAGCGGAGGGGTACATGAATGAACCGATTACACACCCGAATGAGAGGGATCCTAGATTGTATAGGTATGGGACTATCTGATTAAGGAGGGCTTATATGAATTGATTTGTACTACCTATACCAACAAGATGCATCTTCTTTCGGTAGCCCAAATCGAAAGAACTCCACGATTAAGCGTGCTTGACTTGGAGCAATTTTGGGATGGGTGACCTCTTGGGAAGTTTTCCAGAAGCGTGTAGTGAGGACAAAGCACGCTGAAAGACCGTGTTGGTTTGTGGGGATAGTCGTCAATCCATAAAGCGGCGAGGATGTTACAAATGGTATCGAGCCCGCACCTCTCCCAAGACGGTGTGGTTCGGGACGAACCAGGCGGAAGTCGGTGGGCATGTAACGCCCGGATTGCGGTCGAGGAGTGATCACCGGTGCAAGGAGGCACGGACAAGGAGCGGCTCTGGCAGACTTCGAAGCGGAGGGTACATGAATGAACCGATTACACACCCGAATGAGAGGATCCTAGGGAATTTGTATAGGTATGGGACTATACAGTTAAGGAGGACTTATATGAATTGATTTGTACTACCTATACCAACAAGATGCATCTTCTTTTCGGTAGCCCAAACTGAAAGAACTCTACAGTTAAGCGTGCTTGACTTGGAGCAATTTTGGGATGGGTGACCTCTTGGGAAGTTTTTCCAGGAAGCGTGTGAGTGAGGACAAAGCACGCTGGAAAGACCCGTGTTGGTTTGTGGGGACAGTCGTCAATCTATAAAGCAGCAGAGGATGTTACAATCACTTCTGATCGAGACGTGAAATTCTTAAGCCACTTTTGGAGAACCTTATGGAAAAATATGGGTACCAAGCTCCAGTTCAGTAGTGCCAGTCATCTACAAACAGATGGGCAAACAGAAGCAGTCAACCGACTTTTGGGAAATCTACTTCGAAGTTTTGTTAGTAAAAATTTAAAACAGTGGGATATTGTTCTGGCCCAAGTTGAATTTGCTTACTACAGTTCAACTAATCAAGCCACTGGAAAATGTCCATTTGAAGTAGTCTATGGCACTCGTCCACACAGTCCGCTGGATTTGCCCCTTCATCTAACAAGCAACAATATAGTTCAGATGCAGATAGCCGAGCAAAAGAAATAAAAAAGTTGCATGAGCAGGTCCGAGAGCAGATCAACAAACAAAATTCAAGGTATAAAGCTTAGCGTGACAAGCATCGAAAGCGACAAATTTTTAAAGTTGGAGATTTGGTATGGATACATCTGCGAAAGGAACGTTTTCCAAATCAACCAAATGCTAAGTTGTCCCCTAGAGCTGATGGACCATTCAAAGTCGTGTAGAAAATCAACGACAATGCTTACCAAGTCGAACTACCAGGAACCTATGGTGTCTCTGCAACTTTTAACGTCGCTGATCTTTCGCCATATTTGGATGATAAGACAGAACTAAACTCGAGGGCGAGTTCTCTCCAACCCGAGGAGTATGATAGAGGAACTTAGACCATGCATGCAGCCATCACCAACCCACTTGAGACCATGCACCACCAACCACCACCCTATGTGAAGAGCCCATTTTTTTTTTACTATTGTTGCAAGTTGTTTGAATTTCATTTCAAGATGTTTGTTGTTGATTCATTGTATCCTTATCATTCCTGCCTGTTTCCTTATCATCCTTGGTTCCTAAAATCACTATAAATAGGGCCAAATACCTTATGTAATATCATCATTGAGTTTAAGAATAATTTGAGTTTGTGAGAGTTTTCTCTCTTGTTTCTGAGCCATTTACTATGGGAAGAATGAGTCATGACACCATCATTTCTCTTATTCTCAAAGTGTCATCTCATGTGAGGTGCTGAACTCATTGAAGTATACAACCTCTTTAACCATGGAATTAGGGGCAAATAGTACATTCTTTTATAGGGAACATCCTTATATCTTCCATTTCCATATCTTTTTTGTTTAAACCTAGGGTTTTCACAAAATTCCATTCAGTTAATTCAGCATCATCTTTGTAGTACAACATATATTCCTTCAAACAACAATATATTTTTTCTGATTTTAGCTCGAGTTTTGAAACTAATATCTTGGCCAGATAGAAATTCTTTGAAATAGAACTAGGTTGTGGATTAATCTCACTCATCAATGTTGCCCACTAGTCAAATGAATTTTGACATTGGTTTGCTTTTGAATTTATAACTAATATCTTAACCACTAGAGACAACTCTGAGTGTAAAAACTCTTCCCACAGAGGGGCCTTTATAGCCTCTAATACAGAGAAAAATTTCTCAGCCTCGGCATTAGGAGCCTCGACAGAAGGTTCATAATCTACATGAATTTGAGGACTAACTGCATCATAAATTATTTTCTCATATTGTCTAGAGTTATCCTCCCAATTAACATTTCCCGTGACATGCTGACTAATATTAACTCTACTTGAACTACCTCTAATATAGGTATTTTCAATACTACCATGTTCAAAATTTTGTGTGGTAACTTTCTCATGCATAGTCTAAATCCAATAACCCATCATAAAAGCATCCTTATACAGGTGATACCTAATGGTGTCCATATCAAAATATTTTCTACATTTTCACTTAGCACAGGGACACCTAACTTTCTGTTCATTCATAAATTGAACTGTCTGACAAGCCACCCTTATAAATTGTTCAACTCCCGCATAAAATTTAGTTTGTTCAACTTCTGTGTAAAATTTAGGTTTGATTCCCCCCCGACTGGAGTGCACCCTGTCATACATCCATAGTCTATTTGTCAGAATCATGGTTCTTGGATGTGTAATTTAACCTAACAAATCCATTTAAAGATTCATAAATTAAAATTTTATTTAATTATAAATATCTTTCAATAGACTATCTTCTGAAAGTAAAAGTCTTTTAAGTAAATGGATTGTGGTCTTTAACTTCACAGAATATCTTTCGTGTGTGAGTCTTTAACTTAACAAAAGATCAGCAGAACCTTCCCTTAAAATATTTTTCCAGTCTTTAATTTTAAAAAAATCGGCAGAACTTTCCCTTAAATTAACACATCCTAAGAAATTGATTTCTATATGTGTGTGTGTGTGTGTATGTATATTAATCCAGTCAAATAAAGTTCACAAACAATCAAACAAACATTTAAAGATCCTAATACCGTTCTAGAGCACACCCCCTTATAATATCACGATATGCATTTCCTATAATTTCTGCATACACAATCAATCTCCACAATAAACAATGCAAATAAGTTGGGGAAGGACCTCTACGCCCTTTCCCGCAGTCATTCAATCCCAATTTCCTACAACTCTAACTTATAAATCATAAGTCTCTATCCAAACAGAAATATAATTAAATAAGGAGAAGAAACAATTACTTACCTTAGAATTGTTGGATGGTCCTTATATATGGCTTAACTTTTTGAATGAATTCTTTTCTTTGTGTCTGACAGAAGTAATAACCTTCAAGGAGTTCTTAAAATTAGTCATGCATCATCAAGATGATCTAAACACATAACCCATCAGGGTTTTCCAACAGAAATAATGAACCCAAAAAATTGCTATATCAACAATGATACAATAAAGGAATTTATTTTTCTATATAAACATCAAAATTCATAAAAATCTCTTATGCCTGTTGGTCATTTTAAAGGTAGGTAAAATTCAACAATAAATATTTTATTAGTGTCATAAATGAAAGTCAAGAATCTTCAGCATTATCAAGAAATCACTATCAATAAATAGAGTTCTCTTTTCCTGTAAACATATTCTACTTAATTAACCTCAGTGTTAATGAAAAAACTGAAAAAAGAAACTAACAAAATATTGGAAGGCACTTCTATACTTGACATGTAAAATAATTAGGAAACACTGCAAGGAAAAGGGCAGACATTAATTATGCACACCTGAATGAGCAGTGGTAGAGCGGCTAGGGTCACGGGGTGGGGTGAGCAATGCCGGCCTCTGATGCTGGACAGCAGCGGTGGGGCAGGGCTTGGTGTGCGCAGCGTGGACTGGTGTGAAGGGGCTAGAGTCTCAGTACGGTGTGGGGCGAGCGGTGGTGGGGCGCAGGTGAGCGGGGCACGGGTGGCGATCGGCGATCACAGTCCTTAGAGAGAAACAAAGAGAGTTGAGAGGAGAGAGAATGTTTCGTTTGAAATGAAAAAGATACAAGCTTATGTAATTGTATTACCGACGGATTTTCAAATTACCAACGAAAAATTTATCGGTAATATTAATTCTTGAAAAAATAATACAAAATATTTACTGATAGATTTTTCGTCGGTAATAATTAATTTTGAAAAAATTAAAAAAATAATATTATCAACGAATTTTCTGTTGGTTTTAAATTTTTATTAATTTATAATTCCTATTAATTACTGACGAATTTTTCATTGGTAATTATTAATTTCGAACAAATTAAAAAATAAAATTACCGACAGATTTTTCGTCGGTAATAATTAATTTTGAAAAAATTAAAAAAATAACATTACCGACGGATTTTTCATCGATAATTTTTAATTTTTATTAATTTATAATTCCTATTAATTACTAACAGAATTTTCATCGGTAATTATTAATTTCAAAAAATAAAAAAATAAAATTATTGACAAATTTTCCATTGTACATACTGTGCAGTAAAAGGAGTTAAACAGCCCTTCGACACAAAGAGCTATTTCAGGAGACCCACATCCGAAAGGGCGAGCAACAAAGTGAGATAGGAGAGGTCTAAGTCGATCCTCACTTTGAGACCACATATGTAAGTCTGAATTTGGACCTCTTTTGATTTAGTTTTTATTACTTTTTTCATTTCTTTCATAACTATTACTTATAATGCGTTTTATCTTTTTTTCTTTATAGCCTGAGTATACAACACTTTAAGAGCAGGCATAGATCCAGTTCCAAACCCATGTGGCTGAGGCTAAGCTTGATGCTGATATTCTTCCTCCTCCAAATGGGAAAGATAGTTGGGCTACGTGGTTAGCGGCCCTTACAAGGGTCGCATGTATGGGATGAGGTACTATCTTGATAGTAGGTCTTCATCCTTCATCACTCGGTTTGTTATTGGAGATGATGCCCTGAGGGATTGTGTGTATGCGCTTAACCAGAAACTGCAGTAGGCACATCCTATACAACAGCAGGCACATCTTATATGGTAGCAGCAGGAGCAATAGGCACAGCTCCTTCAGCAGCTTTAGGACTAGGCAGTAGGGTGAGCAACGGTGGAGCAGGACCTCAGAGAGATCCGACAGCTTAAGCTATCCATGGAGCAACAACAGTAAAAAAAGGCCAAGAAAGGAAAGAGTAAATTCAAGAGGATGTAGAAGAAGATCACTGTCGATGTGATAAGCTTCTTTAGGAATATGCAAGCCTCAGGATCCTTTGGCCTCAACAAGAAGAAGCTCCCCTAGATGCGCTGATAAGGAGGAGGTTAGCTAATCTCTATCTAGCTTTTTTTTAATTTCATTTTGGATATTTTTTATGTTTTTCGTATCTTGTATTTATTTTATGCTAATATTTTGTTTATTTATTTCATCCCTTTGTTTATTTTATTATTATTTTCTTAATTAATATTACTTTAATTGATAATTAAATTATTATATAGATAAAAAAATAAATACCAAACAATTGGATAGTTTATATAGATAGGTTACAAACGACAATGCAATTAGTTATTTAAAAAAAGTTATGAAAACATTACCGATGGGTTGACCCATCGACAATAAAATGATTTTTACAAATTTAATATTTTTTAAAAATACTCATCCGTCGATAAACCCGCCAATAGCAAGTAATAAAAAATGTTTTTATTTTTTAAAACTCGTTGGTAAAATTAACAAAAGCTATCGGTAATATCACTAATCTGACGATTTCAATGACGCCTTTAATGCAATTGTACTGACTTGTTTTCATTAATTTTTAAACCTATCGGTACTTCTGTCGACAATATTCTGTCGACAGCCAAAAATCCAATGGCCCGTACTCATTAGTGAACCCATCGATATTAATCTAACCTGTTGGTAACATTGTTAGTATTTCTTATAGTGGGAGATTGTGAGACTGAGAAGTGGGGATGATGGTGTGGTGCAAGGTTGAGGAGTGAGAAGTGAGGATAGTAGTGACAGTGCGAGGCTAAGGTGAGGTGTATGGCTGTGTGTTGTGCATTGTGTGGCATGCAATGGTGCTTGAGGGTAGGGATTTGTGCAGCAGCTCAGAGTGAGAGAAGAGAAGGTTTCTAAATTAGGTTTAGGGTTTGTAAATTCCAATGTTAGTTGAGTCGTTTGTGATTCACTATCTCATCGATACTGATATGATGCCTTTTGAGTTTTGAATTCTGATTCTAATTTTTAAAATTGTTTACTTTATTTTTTAAAAACAAATATAAATATGTTCATTGGGTAGTTTAATATCAAACAAGTGAACTAGTCTAGTGATTTGCTTGGTTCAAATCGTCCATACACCTAAATTAAATTTTACATATATTTAAAAATATACACATAAACAGGCTTGACTTCTTTATCTAAATAGGATGTTTAGAAAGCCTGAACCTGGCTTAATTGTTGAAAAGGCCAAGCTAGCCAGGCCATAGGCCCCTGACGAGTCGTTTGGCCTTTTTCCATCCCTAGTTGTGAGACAAAGACCATCTTAATGGGCCTTTCAAAAGAAATTGGAAAAGGATCCATAAGGCCAACATGACGAGACTCACCCAAACAAAAAAAATAAAGATATTAATATAGACTCAAGTTTATGGTGAATTCTACATGTAATATGATCTCAACAAGTACTTTTATAATATTTATATATTTTTAACTTGAAATTATATTTTAAATGACTGATATATTGCTATGTGTAGGGTTCACTGTGAACTCAATACTATACTATTATTACTAAAAAAATGGTTATCTTAGATCAAATAAGTATAACTATCACAATTTCAACAATTTAATAAGACTTAAATATGTTTTTATTCCCTATCAACATAAGTCATTTTGGTTTCAACCCCTTTATTTTTTTATTTTTTTTACTTTTGGTCTCACTTTCTTCTAAAATCATAATTTTGGCCCTTCAACTGTATATTTAGGTCTCTATAAACAGTTTGAAATGCACATATAATTGTTGAAATATTGAAAATTGTGGTCACTTAGCATCAAGAACTAACATTAACGACTAAAACACAATATTATAAAATTGAAGGACTAAAAAATCAACAAATTTTTTTAGAGAAACTAAAGCCAAAATAATCTATATTTATAAGACCAAAAACACAGTTAAGTCATTTAATAATAAATATTTATTAAAAACAACTTTCTAATTTTAAATATTACCGGGAAATTATTGTTCAAGTTCTCATATCTCGTGTTATTTTTAAATTAATAATATAAATATCCACTCACAATAAAACAAAATAGATCTGTTTTATTATTCGACCAATTAAGCTCTTTATCTATCCATCTGTCTATCTGCAGAAGTGCAACATAGTTGATGTCCGTTGGATATTGTACTGTCTTCCCGGCATCCATGGAGCTGTGCACACGAACCTTAACAAATCTCAACGCTTCTTTGTCATTTCCCTCTTCAAACTCTCTTCTTCTTTTTCATCGTGCAACAACTTTTACTATTACACCCTTTAAACTCAACAACTCCTTGAAGCTCTCATCGTCATCTCATAATGTTCACCGCTTTCAACCCTTTATCTATCATCATCACAATTCTTCTCCCTTCACAGTTTCAGCTTCTTCTTCTTCTTCGGTTGCTGTTGGCACAGAAAAGGACCGTCTTCCAGCAGACTTGAAGGTCACCGAAACACAGGAACCCAACTCCAGAGTATGTTCTTCTATGCATTCTGCAAAGTTTTTCTTTTAATTTATTTTTTCTAATCCCTGGCTCATTTGGATATAATTACTTAATGCTTGGCTCTGTGATCAAAACGTGAATCAAAGTTTGACATTTGGTGTGTAATTTGTAAAGGGTAGTTGAGCTTGTGCAATCTATGTAAGGCGTGTGCACATTTAGGACTGTTTAGAAAATGAAAATGTTTTGGGGTTCTGATTTGCCTTTTATTTTTTGGTTAACGTGTTTGTTTATAATTGCAAAAGTGTCATTATCATGTCTTCTCATTTTCCTGGTTTGGCTATTTTATTTAAAAAACAAAATTGAAAATAAAGCCTATAGGAATGGTATGTGAACAATGTCATGTGTGTATGTAACATTTCCTTACCATTTTTATTTCTGCATATCTCCTCTCTTTGCAGGTTAGACTGCATGTGGAGGTGCCACCACTGGTTTGCGAGGATTGTTACAAAAGGGTTATATCTGAGTTTACAAAGCAAGCAAAGGTGCTGCTGAGTTATGCTCAATTTATTCTTTATTTATAGTTATAATGTCATCCTCTTATCATGGCAAAAGGAAAATGACAAACTGATTGTAGACTATGGTGGATGTTTTATAGCTGATTTTTTTTAGTGTCTAAGTTAGAGACTTAAACCTCCCTAGTTTGTTTTTTAGAGAAATTTCTAGGTTATTAAATTTTACAATCCTAGGCCTCGTCCCTTTGCTATCGTCTATGAGCTTACTTCTTCACCATGTATCTCAAAGTGGTTTCCTCAGGATGGTCATTATACCAGGTTTTCACTTCTATGCAGCATGCTTCTTTTATTTGCTAATTTAGCATTAGTTCAAATCAACAGGTCCCTGGATTTCGCCCCGGAAAGAAGGTTCCAGAAAGTATTCTTGTTGGTTTTGTTGGGACTAGAAATGTTCAGAAGGCTACGATTGAATCTATATTGAGGAGAACACTTCCACATGCCATGGAATCTGTATGTTGCAATATGGTTTCTGTTTTCGTATCTTTCACGTCCTTAGTTTGCTTCTTGATGTTTTAGTCTATTAGAAAATTTCTGGTTCATTGTGTTTATATGCATTTACATCTGTTAACAATTCCTTGATCCTGGTTGAGAAACTGCTATCTAACAGGGACATTCATCGCATTACTGAAATCTAGCTTCATTCTTGAAAGCAAAGCTTATCACCCCATACCACATTACATGCAAAAACTAATTATTTTCCTCATTGTCAAAGCCTATGATAGTGGATTTGTCTGTTTACAAAAAGATCTGAAATCTATTTGCCCCTGAGACTTGAAACTGATCAAAGGACTTTTTATAGATTCTGGTTTTATCCGTTATCCTAAGTTATCTCTGAAAAAAAGTGGATTATCAGATCAAATATGCTATTTTGGTCTTACACTTAATATCACATAATCAATTTTGTCTTATAGGTCACTGGAAAGGCTTTGCCAGACTCTGTGCGTATAGTGACTAAATTTTCGGAGATGGAGCAAATATATTCTTCTCTCGGATCTCTTAGGTACATGTATAGATTTGACTGTTTGAAATGCATCATCTGCGATACTTACTGTTATTGATAATTGCCCCTAATTTCTCTTCTCCAGATATGATGTCATTGCTGATATTGTGCCTGAAATCAAATGGATTCCTGATAATGCATACAGGAATTTAAAAATTGTTGTTGAAATAGACAGAGATATAGATGCTCGCATAGCATCTGAACAAGAATTTAGAAGGCGTTACAAGTCCATTGGTGCGCTGAAAGTTGTTGCTGACAGAGGGCTACAGGTAACTGAATCTGATCTATACCAGACAACTTTGTGTTCAAAAATTTTTAATATGATTATTTGCTAAAAATCATATTCTTGCAAGCTTCATGAATCATTTTATTCATTACACTTTCAAGTTCTAGACAGCAATAGCTGAGAAGTGATCAAGATTTCCTCATGTAAAAAATATTTGGTTGCAGTCAATAAAAACAAAGGATATTTAGTGATTCTTTTATGCTAGGTTTTACATGTTTACTTTGTCACACTAGCAAATAATTGCCATACGATTAGTGTTTCTTTTTGTGTGTATTTAGTATTATCTTGATAATTATGTTTTGCACAAATTGTTATCTAGTCTACCTAAAATTAGTTGGGTGCTACAAGATACTTTTTCCTGATCACAGGTTGGTGATGTTGCTGTTCTTGACATCTCGGCTACAACCATTGATCAAGATGAATCAAATATTAAAGATATTCCTTCTGCCGAAAGTAAAGGTCTGGTGATGTACTGGAAGGATGATGATAAACTGATTAGTGATAGCATATTTTTTTGGTAATATGTATTATATCATGACCATTTGCCCTCTGAACCATAAATTGGATATGCAGGATTTAATTTTGATACAGAAGATGGTGACAAAGTATTGCCTGGTTTCCTTGATTCTGTAATTGGAATTCGTCCAGGTGAAACAATGTCATTTCCTCTTGTATTTCCTGAAACATGGAAGCAAGAAAATCTTCGTGGTGTTCATGCTCAGTTTACTGTAAGTTTCTTCTAAATAGTTCACATGCTGAATTGAAAAATTAATTGTATGCAGGCCACGATCCAGCCTAGTAGTTTTTGGTATTGATCCTTTGGATCCTAAATTGTGCATCGCAAATTCCTTTTGGCCATATGTCCACAATTGTACAGACTTCCATGGTGCTTTTTATTCTTCTTTAGTACAATTATCCTGTCTTGGTTTATAAAATGAGGGAACAACATTTTCTTACATTATCATATTTATGGTCTTAGCTTTCTTGCTCCAGCAGATTCTGATTAACAGTTTTTCTTATCTTTCCACTTCCCTCCTAGAAAGAGGATGAAAGCAATAAATAAAGCTTTACCTTCCTTTCCTTGTCCAACTTGTCTACTCATAGCACCATTATATAATAGTCCGTTGAGTAAAGTTGTCCGACTGCAGTCTAGCCTCTTTATACTTTCCATTTGAGGGTGTAGCTTATCCCTCTGCGAATATTCAACCATACTTGCTCTTAACGAGATTCAAACTTTGGGCCTCCTAAATGGGGTGAATAGCGCCAAACTCATTCTCTCTGACACAAATTTTGTACTTCATGTATGGTTGTTAGATGTTTGTTATCTTATTTTTGGCTTATAGCTTGCTTAAACATGCCATTGGCTATAACTCATCTTTCATTTATCATAGGTTGAGTGCAAAGAACTTTTTTACAGAGATTTGCCAGAGCTGGATGATTCTATTGCTGATAAGCTTCTCCATGGATGCACCACAGTGGAACAGGTGACTTTTTTGCCACCCAATTATTGTCATTTTAGAGTGTCAGCTGGAGAATTATATTGAGTTGAATTCAGAGTGAATTTCTCCAGCATGAATTTCCAGGTGAAAGACCTATTGTTGCAGAAATGCCTAGAGGTGGAGCAAGCAGCTAAAGAACAAGCAACTGATAATGCTATCTTGGATCAAATTTCTAAGGTAACATTGTGTCAATAAGCAGTGGTATTATATTGAATCTGTCTAGTCTTGCAGCTTACACTGCAAGCTGCTCTTTGTTTTGTGCAATATGCATACTTCTCTTATCAAGTGCATGATAATGTGCCTCTAGCCTGAATACCCTTGAGTTTGTTTTTTGTTTTTGCTAAATAACCATTATCAAGAAGCACTTAAGTTTCTGCAATCTTGTGATAAGAGATGATGATGGACAGCTACAATGAGATGCTGAGACCCACCTTTCCTTCTGGATCCCAATAGTTAATTTAGGAATCTTAATTTATCATGCTAATCACCTAATCAAGTATGGTGGACAAATTATCCTTGTGATCTGTTGTTTATGGAACACAAATTTCATTCAAATTTGGGTTCCCTCTCTTTGGCCCTCTGCTAGTTTTTCCTTTTTGGCATTATCTGCTGCCAGAAAATGTCATTGTCTGCATACTTTACCACAACAGATCTGTGCATCCTGTCATTTTCAGATGGTAGAAGTTGATATACCACAATCCTTGTTTGAAGAACAAGGTAGGCAGCTTTATGGAGCCAACCTATTAGAAATACAGGTACTGATTCAAGTTGCCACAATATTACAGGGAAACTTCCCTGTACACACAATTTGTTACTACTCCTTACTTAGCATAGTTGTAATGTAGGCAAAAGTAAAACTAAATGAGCAGCAGTTGGCGTCTCTTTCAAGTACGAAGGCTGTGAATGAATATCTTGAGCATCAGAAGGACAATATAAAAAATTTGATAAAACAGAATTTGGCGGTCGGTGATATATACAGGCGTGAGAATCTGCAGGTATGCATGTCTGATTAAGATATTTTATCCATTACGAATATTTCTCAGCTCATTCTGAGAACAAACTCATCCCTCTTGTCAAAAGTAAAAGTAAGCATAAGTATGTTATGGCCACTCAATTTGATGTGATTGGGAGAATAATGCTCGCTATATCTTGAAACTTTTTATTATGTTTGGCAAATGCTTTGGTTTATTAGAATGATTTTTGCATATATGTTTTGCAGTTTTCTACCGAGGACCTCGTGAAAGAGGTTGAGAATTCCATTGCTGAATTCAAACGTCAAAACCAAGAATATGATGAGGAACGGGTGAAGGAACAGGTTCGCGTATTACTTTTGAGTTTTGTCAATTGTTTCTGCCTTTTGTTTTGGCTGCTTCATCATCACATTTATGCATATACACAACCACAAATAATCTTGAACCACCTTCAAAATGGTCCATGTAATAAGCACTTCCTTCTTGCATGGTATGCTTCGTTAACTAAATTCTACCTGTTGTCTACACAATAATGGGTTAGGTTGCATTTTCATGGAAGAGAATTTGTTCATTGTGCCAAACTTCTCTCCTTCCTAATTTAAAGGATTGATTGATATGATAATTTTGAACTTTCCTGAAGGTCCAAGAAATACTAGAAGGAGCTAAGGTGCTTGAATGGTTGAGAGAACATGCAGAGATTCAATATGTAACCAGATGAGATAAGCAATGGCCAAAGCAAATCAGGAAAGTGAAATTGTAGGTTCTTTTTGTAAGAATTTTGTTTCGGCTGGTATATTATATGAGAAAATAAACTATTCTCTATTGAATTTGGAATAAAGAATATTAAGAAATATCTAGAATAGAATTGCAAATTGCAAGCTTGTACATTTGATGCTTATAAGTAATTATGATGATGCTAACTATTAAATAGCATTTTTTTTTTTAACTCCTCATGGATTAGCTCGATTACTTATGGCTTTTAGTCATTACCTAACTTCCGAGGGACAAACGATACTTAAGAGTCACTTCCTAGCAATATCATGAGTTATAACAATCTAGAGTTTCAAGAACAGTAGAAAATAGTACCACAAAGTGCAAACGAAGAGTGTTATTTGCTCTATCTGACAATTGTGTATGCACTGAAAAACCCCAAAACATTTCTTACTATAAAATTAAAGTGTCAATGTTATGGCAGTGCGATATAAAAGCATTGCTTTGTTAACCACCAAAAAAAGAAAAAAAAAAAGCATTGCTATACTCTTCTGCAGCCGGAAAGAGAGGTCTGGATTTTTTTTTTAACGAAGAAAACATTGTTCTGGATATTTTTCTTTTAATGAAAACCATTGTTTGCTAATCCCCACCACTTTTCCAATGGGGTCGTCAGAGGAGTTATGATAATATAAACTCGAATTCATGTTAAATTATACTAATAGCAATACACCAACCATTTAGAACTATAAATATATATAGACATTATAAAAATTACTTATTGATATATGGACACATGTAAAATTTATCCTTGAATCTACAAATAACATTTTCCGAGTCATCATCTATGAATATGAACCAATGGAAGGGTGATTTATAAAATGCACATAATGAACTCTTCATAATTCAATGAAACGCCTTTCTCGTAATATCTGCCCGAGCTTTTTGTAAAGAGCTTGCTGCTCATCTAAAGCAAGGTTCCTCAATATCTACTCCATCAGTGGAAATTTGCAAACGAGTCAATGCAAAATATTTGACCGTTTGATCTCTTAGGCAATGGCAACAGTGAAAAACGTATATACTCGTCTATTTAACATATATCTATGCAACATTGGAACTAAAAAGAAAACAAGGAAGGGAACATGGTTCTCTAGTTTCCACATGATGGTGAAAAAACTAATAAGTTGCTTAAACGGAAAAGCTCACCTGGTCCAAAAGAATCTCAACTGTATAGTCTTGGGGAGCTATAAATGATTGATAGTATATGTAGACAAAAACAGCAATTACCATCTGAAAAGGGATTCATGAAAACAGAGTGTAAAACACTCTAGACACAGTGACAGCACAGGATATCATTTTGATACTTTATTGCATATGACATCTGTAGTGCAATAGCATTATTAATTACTCAAATAATATAGTAGCACAAGAAAACAAAAATAACTTTCATCCTGAATTAAATGTTTACCAATTCAGATGCAAACCAAGGATTGTTTTAGTACATATTGTAGTCTATATATTCATACCTGGCAGTCCATTCTGTCAGTGACTCCACCATGTCCAGGTATACTGTCACCGAAGTCCTGTAGGGATAGAAAAGAGATTAAGGGACATGAAAATTGGTTGCAAAAATAAATTTAGACTAAAATGATAATAGCAGGATCATAAACCTTGATTTTAAAAGCTCTTTTGAAACCACTAGCAAAAAATCCTCCAAATGGTGCTATGATGGATGCAAATAGTCCCATCCACAAGGCATGCCACTGCACTGGCAAAACTGCTATCTCTTTCCAAGAAAACTACAAGATGTTGCAAAATGAAAACATTTTAGTCTCTTAAGAGTATGATTAATGATTGACCAAAAAAAATTTTAAAAAAAGAGTATGATTAATGAGGAATATTGAATCATAGGATATGAGTGCCAAATCTAAAACAACTGGGTTTCAACACTGCATCCTAATGTAAATCACATATTACCTCAATTGATTGTAGTTCACAAAAAAATATTAGAAAATTCTAACAAAGAATTCTCAAGAACTGCTAAATCTCAAATACTTCTGACTAACCCAGTGAGAAATCAATCCTGGCAAGGGAATGTACTCGGGCTTAAAAATTGGGTCAGGGTCACACTCAATCCAACCAGTAGATAAATCCTGAATTACACCAAATGATCATAGTTAGGAACACAAAATATTTTCCTCTTAGATATGACTGCATCCAATCAAGACTGTTACCTTCCTAGGGCATGTTAGCCACTGGAAGCGACCCAAGATGTTTGCAAACTGCACAAATAACACTGAAGATCATCATGCTGATGTGATTTACTATCAATTTTTCAAATTATCAATGTCATGGAAAGGAATATTCCAGTATTAAAGGTTGCTAAGTGTAACAAAAACCAGTAAGCAGATACTTCCAAGAGTTTTATATATGCTTTTAAGAAAAAATTACAAAAGATCACATAAGCATTGAGCCAAATGTGAGGTTATGACACACAAATCCAATAATTTCATGATTTCAACATTTAAATTTTTGATCCTCATCTGCACTAAACATCATGAACTCACCCCAACTACTGAGAACTGAGATATTAAACAATAAAAGCACATGTAAGTTAATTGCAAGAAGGGCCAACTACTTTTTCTTTCCCGAGTAAAGCAATAGATATTTCACATTGAGTCTAAAATGGTTTGCCTTCAGGCGCATCAATGTGCTTCTAATTGATCCTTACCGCAAATGCAGCAATCATTGTGGCAACAGATGCTCCAATGAAACCTTCCCATGTTTTCTTTGGAGATAGCTTGATCAGAGGTGTCCTCCCAAAAAAGAAACCGAAGAAATATGCAGCAACATCATTGATAGCAATAAGGCATGCAGGGAAAAGAAACCTTCATCGCAAAACTAGCATGCTAGATTATAGTAAAAACAATAATAATTGAAAAATAGAATCACTGAATGCATGAAATCATGTTACCAGAAAATCCCTTCAAATATATTGGCCACAGTGAATGCAGACTGGGCAAACACAACAATAAGTATCATATGTGTCCATGCATACTGGCCAAATTGATACTTGTAATATCTCTTCTTTAAAGAAAGAATAAACCATACAAAACCTGAAATAACAGATAAAACCACTTATTCAGGAATGAATTCAGTAAATTGCACGCAAAAACCATCAATATTCCTACTATTAGTGAAGCACTTTGAAGGTGAAAGTACTAACCTGCAATGTATAGGAAGTAACATATAACCATCTGATACTTGATCAGGTTGCTCGCAAGTCTATAGAAAAATTTATCTGATGATACTGTATTCACAAGTTGCTGCCTGAGAATACGGCCATACACGTACAACATTGCTGTGAAGAAAAAATGCCTACACAAATATTGTAATCACTATTCAGAAGCTTAATTATCTTTGTGTAGCACTACATTTTTTTTTTCTTTCGTATTCATATTATCATTGGGAGGGTAAGTCTTGGCGAAGTGGTAAAGTTACTAAATTATGACCTAGAGGTCACATGTTCAAATCTTGAAAATAGCCTCTCCACAAAGTAGAGGTAAGGCTACGTATATCTATCCTTTCCAGATCCCACCAATAGAAGCCTTGTGCATTGGACCACTCTTTTTTATTTACATTATCATTTAGCATGAAAGCTTACCAGTTCAAGAGCTTAAACTTAGGGAGACGTTTATCTTGAGTAGCTCTTCTGAGTAGATTGAAGAGCTCACTGGCCATAAATATCTGGATAATAACAACCATGGCCCAGATGTAAAGATGACCCAAATATATCAAACCTAGGAGACTTGCCAACATCCATAGAGTTGAGCATGCACGGATCCACATTGATTTGTATTTAGATCTGTCATCAACAAGTAAATGCTTTCCATTTGGTTTGCTTATCTCAGGAGGAAACTGGCCAAAAAAAAGTAAGCATCAGTTTCAAAGTAACATAGGAATCTTTTACAAATATGTGTTTAAAAGATATCTATTTTTTCATCACTATTTCATCATTAATTTTTTTTTTTTATTTCTCAAGATATCCACTATCAGACGATGCAGTAACTATTGACTAATCCATTTACATATTGTAGACCCATTAAAGGGATAGACACTTGCCGCAAGTTCTCTCAACATTAGTGATTTTATCTTTGTTGAATGGACATAACTCGTAAGAGAAAATTATAGAATTTAATGTCAACTAAATCAGTGGATCAATATGATATTAAAGAAGCTTGGAAACAATATGGCTTCCCTTAATTAAGCACAATGTTTTCTCTATAGTCATGCTTAGTTAGCATTCTTCATCCTCCAAGAAGTGATTATTTGTAAAAGCAAACCATTCAAAGCTGAACTACATATGGATATGGATAACTCACTATTTTGATGCAGCAAAATTTTCTCAAATGTAGTATCACTGCACATTCAAAGTAGATATCTAAAGTAATAAGGTACTCCTTAGCACAAACGAACATAATGTTAGTTAACACACTAGCTACATGCACCAACCTCATTTGAGCGTAGTCTTCTATGCCGAAAATTTGGTGTTCTTGGTGAGCTAATGCTATGGTCCGTGTTAATCTCTCTCATTGTGTTGAAGTGATATTTAAAATATTTTTGAAGTGGAAGGATACATGCATGGATTGAGACCTCCTCCTGAGACATCAGATGGTTACAAAAATGCAGAGAGACGCACCCCAAGAACGGATCCTTCAATTAATGCATATTAAAAGCAAGCATGCATATGTATTTGCACTCAAACAAACAAATTAAAGCCAACCTAACATGTACACAAAAAAATTGCCTTAGGCCTCATGACATAGGTTACACTTCAGTGATGAACTAGCATATCTAAGCACTTGATGTATATGCGTTTGTTAACCGAATTCAACAATATTTATGGTATGGGTTGATTCAACAGGTTCTAAAACAATAGCATAGATCACTGAGGTCACACATTAACACAATCATAACCATTTCAAGTTTTATCATTTTATCATCAGTCTAATAACGAAATCATAAAAATCACTATAAAAATAAGACACAATGTAGAATGAAGCAAGAGGTGAAAATAGAAAAGAGTAGTTACTTGGAGAAATTAAGTCCTTAGTTAATTCCTTGTTGAATAAGTAGCTGGAAAGGTGACAAAAAGGATCAAAATCAACCCAGAATTGGGAGAACAAAGTTGATGATTGATTGATTGATTGAGATTGCTGTGTTGTGTCGTTGGACGTGGCTTTGCTATGTTTCAGGGAAACGTAACGAGCATAACAGAAAACAAACTACGATCGAGAGATACGTTATGGTCTTCAATCTCCATTGACCACCCAACTATTCCATCTTATTGAACTACCTATATATATAAATTTAATAATCGTGGGTCCTTGTGCTACTTTTTTGTTTTTTCATATGACTCATGGGTATCTATCGTAAAAATAATAATAATAATAATTAATCTCCTAATGTTCATATACGTGGATATTGTCTCACGTCAAAAAATTCTCTTCATACATACTATCATAAATCGAATCTTCATTAAATATTTAGCGAGTCTAACTAGCTATCAAGCTCTATGATTTTACTCCTTCTTTATAACCCATGGCTACTTATATATATATTAAGAATGAAATTCTTAACAATTCAGATTATTAATTTATTTCATTATGTACTAGACTACTAGTAATATTTTAGCCTCTGCAAATTAAATTTATCATTAACATGAACAATGATTCCATTTTGTGCCCCGTTGTCTATCAAAAAAAATAATAATTCCATTTTGTTGGCGTAACAACAATGATTGACACAAGGGGCAAAACCCAAGATAGGTCCATAGTGGAAATATTTAATTAGTTAAGCGAAGTAGGTATCACAGCGGAATTAAGGAAGAAAAAGTAGGTACGATGTGAGAGGAGGGCTTACAAAGATTTGTGCCTATATAAAATAATACAATCACATGACAGAGATGGTGGAAGAATAGATCACACTGTTTATTGCAGCCAAATGGTTACTAAGATTATAATTGGCATATGTATATATAAAATAAAAATAAAAATGCATGTGATACTGTGTTACAATCTGAGATTGTGCTTTCGGCCGGTCAATGTAGCCCTACAAATTCTGAAGTTTTATGTATTCCCTGTCTAGGCCACATGCATGTGCCTTCCATTGGCATCTTCCTTATCGAACTGCGGACAGTACAAAACATATATGTAACGAAAATATATACCCAGAATGTATTGAAATGATTGATGATTGATAGCCCTTTATAGAAACAATTTGTCTATAAAATGAAAAAAAAAAAAATTAACTAAGAGAGACTTATCCTTAAACCAATATAGACATAGTGTTAGCATTGACGTTCGCAATGATTTCTGAAATATTTTTGTTTAAAAAATTTGGTCATAAAAGATTAAATGCATAGATTTTGATATTAAAGATTTCACATTATAACATATTAACTCCTTAAAGTTAACAATAAAATCATGTACACATTAATCCCCTAATTAAAGATTAATATGATAAAAAACCAATTTTTTCATGGAATAAAGATTGACACATTAAAAGCCTTGTTATCTAGGGACTAATACATGTTAAAATGGATTTTTCAATGACAAATGCAAGTATGATTTTCTTGTTATATGGATTAATGTATTTGATACAAAAGCACTTGAGAATTTGAGTGTATTTATTTAATTTTTCAAGGACTAAAGTTAAAATGAAAATATTTCAATACTAAAATATCCATGAGATTAGGATACCGTCCACAGTCTTGATCTATCTCATTTAGTAAGTGGAAATTCAATCCCTATCTTTATGCTGAGCAAAATTGCCTTCATATCCATCTCCTTTACATAATTTATGTAAATGAACGTGATGTCATTCCTAAAAGTTATAATACATAGAATTGTGAGCTATTTTTGGAACAACATGATACAATTAGCGCATATATGCATGCAATACTCAATATTTTATTATGTGCATCATTATCCGAATAATATAAATTATTTCTCTCACTTTGTACCGCCCTTTATATGCCAACGAGAATGAATGTAGTTGCCTAATTAAGATTTGGCTAATACTTCGCAAAGGCATGAGTCAGAATTTGCTGACCAATATAAAAATTTGTAGTTAGTTAAGATTTGACTAATACTCTTCAAAGAAATTGGAGAGTCTCCCCTAATCTCGGTGAAAAGTGAGATAGCAACGCTTACCTCCACTTAAATTTTTGCATTACAAAAAATTCATCCCTTGATATATGTATATATATAACTTCATAAATTATTTAAGAATGCAGAAAAAAGGTATATTTTTATTAGTAAGATATGAGTAAAAGGACACAAACAACTGATATACTATCTTGTGTCTTAATAGTCAAAACCCTTATTCAAGTCAAGTATAAAACATACTTTATTCTAAACAGAAACTTATGCCAGCAAGTAAACAAACCCTAAATGACATATCAGAACTAAAATACGGAAAGAAAAAGCAAACCCTTGACTATAATGAGGGATCCCCGTGAGACTTAAAGGTTGACAGGCTTTTGTGCCTTTTTAGTTCTTATTTGAGTTATTATTAGCTAACTAACCCGTCCTTTGGTGATGGATGATAAAAGAGCTAATAATTTATTACTCATACATTTCTAAACTTGTAAGCACATTTATTTGTTTATATAATTGAGAAAAATAATAAAAAGACACCAATTCTACACGTAAAACTTGATGGCCATGTTATCAGTTTCTAAACTCAGGATTGGTAGATAGAAAATGATGAACAACTTTATGATTAATAAGCAATTTGAGAAAAGAAGGCTTTTCTAAACTTTAAGTGGAATAATAAAATTATAATTGCTCTCACCATGTTCTTCAATTCTGTCTCAAGCGCTAGAAGATAAGCTAATAAAAAGAAATGATCGATGTAATTATATAAGAGAGATGCTTACATATAAGATGAATCATTACCAGATTCTTTTAATTCTAGTTTTTACAAAGTGGATGGACATTATTTTTGGCGGGGCCATATACATGCTTGATGGCTTACATACATATATTTATCAATACAAAATTGCTGAAACGTAGGCCATCCTAATGCATGATCCTATAATAATTATTCCAATAATGGATGCTTACGTAGAAAAAAGGAAACAAATTATAATCCTAGGAAAGTGACCGAATAAAAAATCTAAATCTAATTGTTTCACATAGCAAAATCTTATTATTAATACACTAAACAGAAATATAGGTGGCTTCACACTGATGCTGTCATAACTCATTTGGGCGGAAAACGTGTTTGATTCGTGATGACGCCCAACCCCTGACCGCGACCCTTTGCCTTTGCCCCGTATCTGGGTTTCCCTTTCTTTCTCATCTCCTCTTCTTTTTTCTTTTTATTATATTTATGTCTTTTTCTTTTCTTCCCTTGAATAATTTTTTTATAATACCTTTGAAAATTTTCAAAAATAAAAAACAGTTAACAAATCCCCGTGCCCTTTGGTGTTTATCACAACATTGCCCTTTGTTACACTCTTTGGGACAAGTCTTGGCATTTTAATTCATATTCTTATTTTATATATATATATATATATATATATATGTATATCCTTAGCCCATACCTGCTGTATTATTATCTTTCAGAAGTTCATGATTGATTTCAGCAGTGAGTTTAGGTGAATGCTGAGAATTGACAACTAATTTTCTGATATTTAACACAGTTACATACTTACATTTGATTTTGGAAGCAGCAAGGAAGTGAACAATTTATCATTAACAGATAATTAACAAGATGTAAAATATTAAAAATATTCAAGAGCAGATTATATTGATAATGATATGGCAAAACAGCTTCTAATTAATTACATTAATGATCATTATCTAGATTTCAGAATATTTCCTTTCTGACATGCACCAAACACATCTTGAAAAGCTTGCCACATATGCAAAATACAAAAATTGCCGCATTCAAGCTTCAAAATCAGAGGGGGAAAAAGCTTAAATTATTTTTTTTTTTTGTAAAATTGTATCATATTAATGAATTGTAGAAGAAGTGTGGTTGGTTTCTTCTCTAAACTCACATTCAAAATTTTTAAAATCTCAACTAATTTTATCCAAATTGGACTGGTTTATTATATGAATAAGAATCTTTCAGAATTAATTTTTTATTTATAAAACTTAAACCCAAAATTATTAAAAAATAAATATCAAATTACTTGAAGCAAGACATAAAAGTGTATGTACGGAAAAACATAAAGTGTAGTTGATTTGTATTTTGAGTTTTGGACAGACATATTAATACTTGCGCTATAATAAAGCAACGACCATCTTGATGAGTGATGAATATTGAATAGTGCTTCAGTGGGCCCATATATTCTCCGCTCCAACCAATATTAAATCTGAGTCTTTTTTGAACGTATGAGATACATAATAACAATGTAATATAACACAACGACCAAAAAAAAAAAAATGCTACATAAGTAACACAGCGTACTAAAAAAAAAATACCACAGTAACGTTAATATTGACATAAAATGGACTAAAGGTTATTTTGATAACTGAAATTATACTTATGCTTTATTTTTATCCTTAAAATGAAGAAAATATTAATTTAATTTTTAAAATTATAAAAAAATATTCAAATTAATCCTTATAACCATATTTATATGGACTAATTTAAATCATTAAAAGAATTATTTTAATATTTTTTATAATTTTAAATATTAAATTCATATTTTTATAATTTTAGTTACTAAAATGAAACATAAATACAATTTTAAGAACCAAAAGGAATACTTATCTCCTAATTGAGACACATGGATCAAGCATATTTATGGTGGGGGACAAAGTAATCCGGTGACAAATTTCTTTTTGACAAAATCCTCATTTTAATTCCTTTAAAATTTTAAGTAGGTAAATTAATTCTTGTCAAAAATATACTTTCAAGTTAGTTACTATAAAATTAAAAAATCAGATAAATAGATCCCTGTAAAAAAAAAGCTCAAATTACTTCATGTAAAAATAAATTGCTGGACAATTTAGTCGTCTAACCTAACTTAATAAAAGGATGATTATTCAATTTTATGGGATTAATTTGTCTAACTATTTAATATTATAGTGATTAATTTAAAAATTACTTTTAAAGAATAATTTATCTGATAATTTAATTTTTAAAATATTAATTTAAAAATTTATTTTTAATATAAATTAATTTATTCAATTTAAAATTATAAAGAAACTCAAATAAAGTTACGGTATTTTTTTGAGTCGATTTTAGTTTGCATTAGTTGCCGGGGGTGAAAAATGATAAAGGATCCCATATGGAGTGACTGACAGCAGAGACAGCAACGACAGCACAATGACAGTGTCATGATCTGTAAATAAGTCTCAAGACAAGGGGCAATAATATCAGCTGATTCATCCACCAGACAGACAACTAGATATAGATAATGTTAGTCGATGTGAGACCTACTTTCCTATCCATTTTCAGATACATAAATATTAATATAATATAGACTCAGGGAATTTTATATGTAATATAATTTTAATAAGTATTTTTATAATATTTATATATTTTTAATTTTAAATTATAATTTATATATCTTAGGTATATGGTTTACTATGAACCAAGGGTATCCTATAATTACTTTTCGATTTTCCCCTTGTTCTCTTTTAAAAAATATTATTTATATTTATAAAATATGAGATATTATATCAGTTTACACTTTTTTTTTATTAAATAAGATATAGATCTATCTGAATAAAATTTATACCTCATCTAATAATAAATAAAATATAAATTAATAGCGCATGTCTATGCTTATAATTAAAAATAACACGACTTGTCTTCTTTCCCCATGGCCCCTTCTACTTCCATAGTTCACTCTCTTCTTGTTCTGTCCTTTGCACCTTCTTTGTGTTGTTGTGTTTGTCTAAGTGTTTGTGCTGCATTATATACTCAACCACACTCATTCTCTCTCTCACTCATTTTCTCTCTCATTCACGAACTCACAGTCTTTAGATCTGAAAGTAACACCACATAAACATCCCCCCCCCCCCCCCCCCCCCCCGAAACAGCAACATCATCAACCACAACTCTTAAGCCTTAAGGGGTAAACCATTCTCTCTTTCTTCTACTTCTTTCCTTTTTCTTTTTCTTGTGATCTGTTTCTTTCTGAATGCAAGGTCTCTACTTTGCTGCTTCATTCTCAATTTATGAGTTTCTTTCACCTTTTTTTATTTTTAGTTTTATCTCTTTCATTTTTTTTACCCTTCATTTGTGTCTTTGAACTTCTTCTGTAGCTTCATGCTGAGGGTTTCTTTCTTTGTTTCCTTTTTGGGATTGCCCATTTGGTTGAAATCCACTTTTTTTAAGGTTTTTTTTCCCTTCTTACTGGGTTTATTTAGTTTTTGCCTTCTTCTTCACCATACATCTAAAGCATTTTATTTTTTTATTTTATAAATTTTGGGTACTTCACAAAATGGGATCCAATTTTGCAGCTTTAGAACTGGATTGTTGCAGTTTGCTACCCTTTTGTTTTCGTGACTTCTGTGGCATTTTGCATTTGTTGATTCGGTTAAGTGACTTCATTTTTTAGTGATCCTCTAAGCAGTGAGTTTAATTAGCTTACTCTTGTATTGGATTATGCTTCTATGCTCAATACAGTCTGATTTGTTTGGAGATTTCTAGATGCAATTCTGAAAATAAAATAATTTTTACAATTTTTTTTGTGTGTGTATCTTTTCAAAGATCCTTGTTTAAACTCACCAGGTAATCTATTGGGAAGGGTAACTTGAAGGCACGGGAATTTGATATTTAACCACTATGCATCTTGAGTTTGTATTCAGTGTGGTTTACTCAATTTTGCGTTGTCACTGTGCACTGGTCTTCTTTGCTCTAAAGTGTTTTATGAATTATTATGTCCCCCATATTCTTAGACTCTTCAATTTGACTAGAATTTATCCCGAGAGTGAGATGGACCATTGTTTATTTTTTATTGTGTTTGTCTTTTGTTGTGCATCTATATGTTTGTCATATTCATATGAAATTCCTGCCTGGTATAAAGATGAGTTTTTAGATATCTGTTCCTTTCTTGTTCATCACAGAAGAGATGTTTCTCTGTCATTGATGGAAGGAGAATGGAAATTCATTTCGTTTTTTTTGGTTGGGGGTGCAGGCTAGGTTGCACTGGAACTTCAATGGCAGTGACAGAAGCTCAAAATCCTCTTCTTGGAGAGCAAACCTGTGGTTCCTTGTTAAAGAAGCTGCAGGTAACTTAATTCAGCTTTTCACCTGTGTCACTGAAGATTTGCATGTTTTGCAGAATAGTAATGCTGTCTTTATTTGCTATAGGAAATATGGGATGAGGTAGGAGAGAGTGACGAGCAGCGGGACAAGATGCTTCTTCAGTTAGAGCAGGAGTGCTTGGATGTGTACAGGAGAAAGGTTGAGCAGGCTGCGAAGTCGAGGGCACAGCTACTTCAAGCCTTGTCCGATGCTAAGCTTGAGCTTTCTAGTCTTCTATCAGCTCTTGGGGAAAAGAGCTCTGCTGGAATTGTTAGTAACTTCTTAATTATGGCCGTTATATTGGCAACACGCAAGAAAATAACTGTGAATTTAGCTTTCTGATGCATTTGAATATTGAAGTGTTAAACTAATTTCGTATGCATTTTATTTATTGTCTTACAGCCTGAAGACACTTCTGGAACAATCAAGGAGCAGCTTGCTGCTATTGCACCGATACTTGAACAGTTATGGCAACAAAAGGAAGAAAGGATAAAGGAGTTCTCAGATGTGCAGTCACAGATCCAAAAAATATGTGGCGAGATAGCTGGCAGCTTGAATCTTAGTGACAATCCACCTGCAGTTGATGAGTCTGACCTATCTCTGAAGAAGTTAGATGAATATCAATCTGAGCTCCAAGAACTTCAAAAGGAAAAGGTAAAATCTGCTATTCTGTCTAATAATGTATCAGTTAATCACAACTCACAAGTTTGTAAACTTCATTTGATTTTGTTCACTAAACAGTATGTTGAGAGTTTTGTTGCATTGCTTTGTTTGGCAGAGTGAGAGGCTGCACAAGGTTCTTGAATTTGTGAGTACTGTGCATGATCTCTGTGCTGTCCTTGGTGTGGATTTCTTCAGTACTGTAACCGAGGTTCATCCTAGCCTAAATGATTCTGCTGGTGTTCAATCCAAAAGCATAAGCAATGACACACTAGCTAGGTTGGCTAAGACGGTGTTGACACTGAAAGAAGATAAGAAGCAGAGGCTGCAGAAGGTAATGCATTTAGAACAGTATTATGTTTTTTCTTCATAATTTTGATTGATGCCATGGTTGCTAACTGTATATGCTTTCAAATGCTAGCAATTCTGGCCAACATTATTTCTGTTTTGCAAAATATTTGTTTGTTTTCAACTTTCAAGAAATCACCATCAACTGACTTTGACACCCTAGAAATGATATTATCTACAGACATTGTGTATTTTTTTCTGTTTGAATTTTAATCTATGATATAAGTTTTTTAACTTTGGCTTGCATATCCCTTGCAGCTCCAGGAATTAGCTTCTCAGTTAATTGATCTGTGGAATCTAATGGATACCCATCCAGAGGAAAGAAAACTATTTGACCATGTTACCTGTAATATGTCAGCTTCTGTTGATGAAGTCACTGTTCCTGGGGCCCTTGCTTTGGATTTGATTGAGCAGGTACTAAAGACCTTCTGAAGTTTTCAAGATTTAAGCTCCAAATATTATGCTAAGTGATGATTTTCTTGTACTTTTTTTTTCTTCCTGAAGGCCGAAGTAGAAGTTGAGAGGCTTGATCAGCTGAAAGCCAGCAGGATGAAAGAAATTGCTTTCAAGAAGCAAGGAGAACTCGAAGAGATATTTTCCTGTGCTCATATAGAAATAGATCCAGAAGCTGCCCGAGAGAAGATTATGGCGATGATTGATTCTGGAAACATTGAACCAGCTGAATTATTGGCTGACATGGACAATCAGATAGCAAAAGCAAAAGAAGAAGCTTTAAGCCGAAAAGATATATTGGACAAGGTTGAGAAATGGATGTCAGCATGTGAAGAAGAGAGTTGGCTTGAAGACTATAATCGGGTATCTATAAATCAACCTTCTGCATTCTATCTGTGTGGTTGGGTGTGTTCAGCTTTGGTGGAAGAGGCATAGTGGTACTATTCTGATAAGGATATTTACAATCATGTTGACGAAAGTCATAATCCTTTAACCTGACATCAATTCACTTTTGGTGTTAAAATATTCTATAGTCTTACAACTTCTCAATTTAAATAGTTTGCTATTTGGTAAAATAATTGAATGTGTCCTGCGCTGTTTTGTGTAGAAAAGTACATGAATTTAGCTTTAGCTTTGCTGCAAGATATGATCATTACATAACATGGGTACATAATCTTCCTCATTTGTATTACTGTTGTACCCTCTGACAAAACATTGTAAAACAGGACGAAAACAGGTACAATGCAAGCAGAGGTGCACACTTAAACCTCAAACGTGCAGAGAAAGCTCGCATACTTGTCAACAAAATTCCAGGTAATATATCAAATGAGATTGCGACTGCCATCATGTACTGCTATTATTAATTCTATCCACCATCTGTGTAAGCAAACAAAAAGTTGGCAGAGTCCGGTAATAATTAATTTGTGTTGTAAATGCAGCTTTGGTTGATACATTGATTGCTAAAACTCGTGCATGGGAAGAAGATCATGGCATGTCATTTGCATACGATGGTGTTCCGCTTCTTGCCATGTTAGATGAATATGCCATGCTCAGGCATGAACGGGAAGAGGAAAAGCGAAGGATGAGGGTTAGTTTCAGCAAGAAGATTATTATAATGATTTGATTTTCATCTTAGTTTGAGCACTTAATAAGTCCATAAGCAAAAATGGAAGGTGTCACCATACCAGCATGCTTGGCTATTGTAGATGTAACATATGCATGTAAGGAAATGTCATGACTAATGGAGTTTGCATTTTGCAGGACCAGAAGAAGTACCATGAGCAGCAAAACACAGAACAGGAAGCCATCTTTGGTTCAAGACCTAGCCCTGCTAGGCCAGTTAGTGCCAAGAAGGTAGGTCCTCGTGCTAACGGCGGAGCCAACGGTACTCCTAACCGAAGGCTATCACTCAATACTCATCAGAATGGAAGCAGGTCCACATCCAAAGACACAAAAAGGGATAGCACTAGACTAAGTGCTCCCGCGAATTACGTGGCCATGTCGAAAGAAGATGCTTCTTCCCATGTTTCTGGCACTGAACCCATCCCAGCATCACCCTAATGATGAGGATCTTTGTTTTTGAACCCCCCATAATTTCATCTTTGTAGCATTGTCATATTACTACTAGTTACTGCTTTAGGATATATAATGGTGTGAGTGACAAGTAATCGGAGAGGGAACTTTTCTTAGCTGTGTATGTTGTTATGTTCGCCATTTGGAGGATTTATCAATACGTTGTTGGCTTGTCCATTGAAGCCCTTCAATTTCACAAATTTGATAAAAGTATACAGAGTGGGTGGTCTTGTGGTCTTTGCCATTGCAAATCCTAGCTCTTAGTAACTGGTTTGTTTCACGTCCAATCCCTTTTGTCACTAAATACAAATTTCCAAGCATATCATTTTCTCCCTGAGTTTTTTTTTTTTCGCATCTCTCTAATAATTGGTATTTAATATTAAGGCACCGAGCCTAACAGTTGGAAAGGGTCAAATAATGTGCAAGAACCTGTTGGGCACCTCAAAAAGTTATGAATTGTGAGTATGATGGTCCCTTTGTTGATGCCTAATAATAGTGTCACTTTAACTATGTTTAGTCAAATTAATAATTACATCTTCTAAATAGTTCAAATCAAACCTGACTTTGCCTACCCAAAAAAGTCAACTATAACTTTGTTATATTAGGAAAATAGAATCAAACTTTTATCATTTTTTTAATTGAAGCTGTCTTTGAAAAGTTGCTAGGGATCACTTGTTCATATACGTTTTTAATTGAAATTGCTTAGCTATTAAGAAAAACAAGGCGGGACATATACATTGAGTTAAAAAATGGTCAATTGATGAATCTGATTTGGCGATTTCATGGTGGTTGAAGCATAATCTACTACGCATGGATAGATGATCCATGTTTATTAAGACAAAGGAGTGAACAAACTACTACCTAAAAAGCAAACACCACGGTCCATCACTCTTAACTGCGAATACTTCACCGTTTGTTAGTTAAAGTTAAGTAAGTTTTGAAATGAAAAGAAAAAAAATAAAAAACCATTTGATTTGTAAGTTAAATCTTGTGTAAATGTTTTTAAAAAGGATTTAATTACCATGTATTGATAGTGTAGAATTTTTTTACATAGTCATCCAATCATATATTACCACATAAGCCATGATAGTTAACTTATATATCCAATATCTGAAAAGTCATCCAAACTAAATATTTTAATTGAATGACAGTGTAAAACTATTTTATACTATCAGTGCATTAAAATTAAACTCTTTTAGAAGTAGGAAAACAATTTTATTTATCATCTCCCATTGAATTTAGTTGATCTGATTTTAAAATCTTATCAATTTTTATAGTAAATTATTTGATTTTAAAGTTAAATATGAATAAAATAAAATCACTTTCAATTTTAATTATTCTAAGCAATATGTAATGTTACATAAACATAATAAAAACTGAATTCTAAATCAATCCAAATACCATGTTATATAATCTCCAAACATGAGACTTAACTTACTAATCAAATCAATTCAAATTATTTTCAATCAAATTAAATCAATTTCTAATTTTAATAATACCAAACACTACTTAAAAATTTTTAAAAATAAGTTTGATTTACTATAGCTAAATTCTTATACCATAGGGTATGTTTGGTTAGAGGATAAAATCTACGTTTTGGTTTTACACCTTGAAGAAATTAGTCATTACTTTCAATGATACGCATCCTAAGTTCACCTAAAAATATTACAAGATTTTTCATGATTTAATTCCATGTATAAAATTACGCATGAAACTCAACCATAAAAAATTTATTCCAGTTTTAATGTTATCAAACATAGCCTAACTAAAAATGAATCTTTTGATATATCAATCAAATAATTGTCAAAATAAATATAATGTCACCGATAACCACAAAACTCTCTTTGTACATAAATTCTGATTAAATACTTAAAGAGTCTAAATAATTATCAATTATACTAGATTATGTGGTTAAATATAATACAGAGATTGATCCAATAAAAATCAGATTATAAAAAAAGAAAATCCTATAAAAATCATACACTTTTTTATTCACCAGATTTTTCTCCTTGATGACCGGTCCTTCGGATTTCAAAATTTCCTCTCGTCGAAAACATTACCTCTAGAACGATAACGCCAACAAAACGACGTCGTATCCATTGTCGGGGAAAGTTCGTATTGCCTCTTCTTCGCCAGCTTCAAGGTTCTTCTGAGTCTCTCTCTCTTCTCTCTCTCTCTCTCTCTCTAAGATGGCGAACGAGAACGAACCCGCGAAGTTGTTGTTACCGTACCTCCAACGCGCCGATGAGTTGCAAAAGCACGAACCGCTCGTCGCTTATTACTGTAGCCATCTCTCTCTCTCTCTCTCTGATTTTTTTTTTCTATGTTTTGATTTTAGATCGATTGCTATATTTTTTATTGTTGATTCATCTATTTGCAATTTTTGATTCACTGAATCTGAATTTGCTAGGGTTTAAAAATTTAATACTCCAGTTATTTCTTATTCTTCTTATTATTATTTGGTAAAATTAATATTAGGTCGATTATATGCGATGGAACGTGGATTGAAGATTCCGCAGAGTGAGCGCACCAAGACCACCAATGCTCTTCTTGTGTCGCTCATGAAGCAGCTCGAAAGGGTAATCAAATCTCACTCATGTAACACACTGATTCTATGTACGATTAATTATTTAATTTCGTTTAATCCTTCTTATTCACAGCTAGCTATAATATTAGGGGGAAAGAGAGAGAGATATCAGTTCTCTAATTTCTTTTGTTACTATTTTTATTTTTTCAAGAAAAAATTGTGGAATTATTAAGTGCCAACTTAAACATGTCTTATGGATGATGGTACTTTGCTTGTGATTGTGTGTGTTATGTTGTTTTTGAAAAGGAGAAGTATGTCTCCTTATTATTAAGTGGCCTGTGGTCTGAATAATGATACCGTGAATTGATGTTTGTACATTAAAGGTTGGAGAATTTTCTGTTCTTTCACTTGTATGTTTGATTGGTTTTGTTTGTAAGTTTTTTTTTTTTCACTCAATTGGTGCTATTTCACGTTGTTCACGTTCAATCCTCGTATTTTTTTTGGGCGTACAGGATAAAAAGTCCGTCCAGATGGGGCCTGAGGATAATTTATATCTCGAGGGTTTTGCTTTGAATGTGTTTGGAAAAGCAGACAAACAGGATCGTGCTGGAAGAGCAGACTTGTATGTTGATAATTTTTTCTTTTCTCTCCCTCCCTCTGTCTCTCTTTACATGCCATGTATCTGTCTTTTCCCAAATGTTTGCTGATATTCCTTTTTCATGACTTTTCCATAATTTCGTGTATGTTAATGTTCCATTTTATGATAGTGTGATTGGTTTGTAACATATGTTTTTTGACCTTGCAGGAGCACAGCAAAAACATTTTATGCTGCTAGCATCTTTTTTGAGATTCTTAATCAATTTGGAGCACTTCAACCTGATGTGAGTATCTGGTTATTGCATTCAACTTTGCTTTGATGCATGTCCCATTGCATTTTGCAGGATTCTCACAAGCTGTTCTTATTTGGAAATTATTTGCAATGGAAATATATCTTCTTGTAATTGTTGGTTTAATGCTTTTGTGAATTTCTTTTACAGCTTGAGCAGAAACAGAAATATGCAGCCTGGAAAGCAGCAGATATAAGAAAGGCTTTGAAGGAAGGAAGGAAGCCCACAGCTGGCCCACCTGCTGGTGATGATGATTTGTCAATTCCATCTAGTACTCCTAGTGGTAGCTATGTATGATTCAAAACTCAACTTGTGTAGCCATAGTTTGATCAATAAGTAGAACGTATAAATTGATTAATAAATATGAATTAATTTTCAGCTGTGATTACCCTTGCAGGACCTTGGGACCACTGAAAATGCTGCTAGTCTTGGACCAGATTCTGATCCATCACATAGTTATCATAACCCTGTCAACTACCAGAATCTGCCAAGCCCTCCTCCTCCGCCGCCTCAATTTCATGATACTGTTAATGACCAGCATTCTACAAGCATTCCACCATCCATGCAGTTTCATGATGATAGAGTAGATAATAATAAGCATTTTTCCAATGTTTCTCCATCATCTCAACCTTACGCACCTTCTGGTTATCCTTCCCAAGACTACCATCCTCCTCCATCTTCCCATGACTACCATCCTCCTCCATCTTCGCAAGACTTCCATCATCCTCCATCTTCCCAAGACTACCATTCCCCTCCACCTTCCCAAGAGTATCATCCTCCTCCACCTTCCCAAGATTATCATCCCCCTCCACCTGCCCAAGAATACCATCCTCCTCTACCTACCAGATCAGATTGCTCTTATCCTGAGCTTTACAACCATCAGCAGTACTCAGCAGAGCACTCACAGCATTTAGGCTCGAACTACCCTTCCCAAGAAACTCCCTCATCATATTCTTATACCCATTTTCAGTCTTACCCAAGTTTTACAGAAAGCAGCCTGCCATCAGTCCCATCAAATTATGCTTATTATCAAGGGTCTGATGCTTCATACTCTTCACAGTCAGCTCCTCTGACCACCACAAATCATTCGTCAAGTTCCCAACACAGTTCCAGCAGCAGAAATGGAACTGTCTTGGAACCGAACTCAACTGCTCAGACATACAAGTATGACAGTAACTACCAGCCAGCACCCGAAAAAATAGCAGAGGCACACAAGGCTGCAAGGTTTGCTGTTGGGGCACTGGCATTCGATGATGTCTCAATTGCAGTAGACTACTTGAAAAAATCGCTTGAATTGCTGACAAATCCATCAGCTGGTCAGTGAAATTTTATGTAAAACCTAGTGTGGGCTTCCATGGTATTTCTACCTGTTATTTGCATGTCTTTGTATATATTACATCCATCATGCATTAAAGTGTGGAGAAATTCAGTGAACATGACTTGAAGGGAAATCATGATGCCTGGAGTGTGTATCTCTCATTTTTCTGGATGTTATTGACATCCGTTCATATCTCAGGGGATCTGTGTTAGATACAAATACGAAAGTCTGCTTGACGAGTTTCGGTTTGTGTCTGTATGGAACGATGTTCTTTTCCTTTGGATCTTTATCTGAACTCAAATTGGGTTTACTTTCATTCGACTGTTTGTAGCCGTTGAGTAATGAATCCCAGCACCTGAATTCCTTATTACATAAAGTTTAGTACGATTTGGTTTTTGTACAAACCAAACCTAATCCGTTTGGGTTTATTACTACATTTTTATCTATAGTCACATTTCTTCACACATTTTTATGACGTGAAATAGTCACGTGATTGGTAAGTTTTGTTAAATTGTACTCAGTCCTTCTTCTTAAGGTTGAGGTAGGGTTTTTGAGTTATTTTATGAAGATTCGATAAATGGAGTTTTTGATTCATCGTTCAATTTCTGGAATTTGCCTAGGAGATTGACTCTGCTATGACCAGTCGAAGTTCTATGTACCACCAGGCATTCAAAATAAACAAATTGAAAAAAAAGTAACATCAGAAAAACTCTTTCGATTAGCTTTGGTGGCATCAGTGAAGTGAACTGTATGGGGTAGATCATATCATAGTAGATACTAAATAAGGGATCACTAGTGAATTCTGGCTCCTCATTCTGAGACTCACCCAGTGAACTGGTTACATTGTTCCGTCCATTAAAAGAAAGGCATAATAGAGAGAGCTTCTGTATAAGGCTGAAATTTCAAGGCCTATGATATAAATTTAACAAGCAGCGTGTCCAAGCGTTCAAGGATTCCTTTCAGTAAATTAAGGTCAAAGATCAGATGTACTAGCATTTTTCTTTTTTTCATGTGTATCTGTAATCCGATGCAAAAGCTTCTATATTCTGTTGCTTATTATCTTATTATGTAATGCTGTATAATGCTTATTGATTACAATGTTAGGTTTAGCTTATATTTTGTCAAGTTCTATGGGTCAATAGTCGTTGCTGTATACATAGGCTATTGCCTTTGATTGAGGGAGGGATGGAGCACCATAATTGAAGGTCATGTTGAATTTGTTACCTGTACTAACTACCAACCATCTGATTACTATTTACTAGTTAAATTGATTTGGGTTCGCTGTAATGTATTGTTTGTACTTTGTACCTCTCTAATATTTAGTGCATTTTAGTTAAAAGGCCCTCTCTTGGTCGTTTACTGAGACAATAGCAAACAGACAACTTTGCTCCTTGGATGAACAGAGGAAAAGAGTGGTAAAACTCAACTTTGTCATTGAGTGAAGTTTCTTAGTGAGCCTCAGGCCTGTCTTAGCTGATATATATGTTGTTGCAATTTTTGTCTTGAATCCAACATAGTTTAGGATGCTTGCTCCCACTTGGATATTCATGAATCTTGCAAGTGACGAGAAGATTTTGAGGGAGCAATTGTTAGATGCAACCAAGGCAAATAGTTCTGAGCAACAACATTATAACCGTACTTCAGCCAACTATTTGGTAAAACATTCCTTGGGAACCCTCGTCTTCACCGCCAAAGCCAAATCTGAGTGCCAAATAACCTAAGACTTATCCGGGCAAATAGGTAGACGATTAAGCCAGGAAATTTTTCTTTATTATTTTCTTGTTAGACATGCTCCTAATATAGAAATTGAGCAACCATAATACTCGTAGATCTTTTTGTTTTTTAAAGTAAGAGAGAATTTCATTCATAAAGAAGCTTAACGACACCTACAAATAAAAAAGGATATATTAGATCTAAATTAAATAAGAAATAAATGTATTTCATATTCTGAACTAATCAAAGATATTTATGATTTTATCGATTTCTAAGTATTTTTCGCATTAAAAATCAACACGAAAAGTAGTGGTGCAGTTTGAAAAGTATATTACACCTGCTTTTAACATAATACAAATATCTCCCAATTTGTAAAACCATACTACTCTTTAAGCCTAAAAATGTGTTCACTATTCACATGATTAAATGGCTGAGTTATTCATAATTCCTTAGTTGCAGGTCGATGTTAACAAAGGCCTGGAGTGAGTATATTCTTCGCCCTTGGAGAATACGTCTTAGGAGTGCTATATAGTCTTAGCATAACTCTATGCCACGATTCTCACCCTTCCCTTAAGTTAAAAGAATGGGAATGAACTATTCATTCTGTTCTTCTGATCAAAATCATGATATTACTGGTGAAAGATTACATGAGGACGACTCGTATAAAAAAAGGGTCAGTCTAATGGCATGGATTGTCAAAAGTATGAAACCAACATGCATATGGAGAAAGAAGAAGAGGCAAACGCAGAAAAAAGAGAGGCATCAGCAACTGAAAATGGGGAAGGAGCAGACAGTAGAGGAGTGGCTTCTAAGATCACCAATTATGAAGGTTAATGATGGCAGCTACAATGGTGAAAACTATGGCGTTCGGCATAGTGATTATCCCTCAGTAGCTAGAGGAGGTACTTATTTTTTTGAATCTAGGGAATATAGTATATCTTTGGAGCAGCTCTTAAATGGTGATAATTATAAACCTGCAGTGGTGTACAGTGTCTCTTTGGAGACACTTTTGAAAGATCAAAAGGTTGACGTTAAAGAAACGGGGTTTAGTTCATTGAATAGGAGCCAAAGTTGTAAGGGGAAGAAAAGGGTAAGCTTTAGACTGCCAGAAGTGTCAGATACAATCATTTTGCATTCACCAGAGGTGCATATGAAAGAGTAGTATTAGTACATCAACTTCTTTCTTCCAAGTCAATTTTTTAGTTTAGGGGCAATAGTCTGTCTCTCCAAGCCTTTTGTAACATTGTGGAGGACAAGTAATGGATTAAAATGCTGATATCTATTTTGCTCTTTTTTTTTTTTACTCTCTTTCTTTCATTCATGTGGCTTTCTGTTTGTTTTAAGAGGATTCCTGTTCCTCGCTCTCCTACCTATTAAATATTTATATCAGGTTTTGTTCTTGATCATAGCATAGCAGCATATTTAGCAAAACATGATTGACAAGGTTCAGCATAATGGTAACAGCCGGTTATAAATAAGGACAGGGAATACTCCAAAGTAATTGAAAAGAAGCCGTCTTTGCACATTTCAATTACAGGGGAAAATAATCTTTGTTTATCTACCAATATATATATATATATATATATAACACGGTGTTAGATTGATGAGGACAACGAAGAGAGGAGAATGTGACTATAGCATATCCAACTTAAGGCACAAAAGTCAAAGCAAAATTAGTTCAGATACAAGGGGACATAAGTCATAAAGCATATAATGGGTAGAAAGTAACAATGGTCAGCAATAATATATTAACAATAAGAGTAATAGTATTTATACCAATTTTTAAGATATATTTTGAAGGAACAAAATAGTATGCTCCACAAGGTTTTATTTCTCATCTGCAATTGGGTGATAACTGCTACTGATTTCTGTTTGGAAATGACATCCATGCAACACCCACATATAGCTTCTAACTAGCACTTTAACCCATAGCTAGCTCATCTCTGTTTCGAACAAGAATTTTAGTTGTCTCTGTTTACCTTATAGCCCGAACTATCACAAAAAGCATTAAGAGTTAATAGCTTCTAACTAATTCATAGACGTAGCCACAAATAATCTTTTAATTAATAAAGGACAAAATTTTTAAAATAAATATTTACAATTAGTAATGTGTTAATATTAAATTTAAAATAATTTACATGCACATCAATTTTTTTAAAAAAAGAAAAATAAGTCTAAAAAGTAAATATATATAAAAAAAAATTAAGAAGGTATTTGTGTTGGAAAAGGTTGTATGTGTGGTGCCCTTTAGAAAAATCTAAAAATAGGTTAGAAGATGGTTCCACTTTGTTTAAGAATTTTTCATTTATTGTTTTTACCCTTTTTTAAAGCATTTTTTTAGGTAATGTTTAGATATTGATCCCAACAATGTGTTGGTCCAGTGGAAGGTCCTCCGGTCCTTTAAGAAAAGGATTATGGAGATTAGTCTCTCAGAGAAAATACTTAAAAAGAGAAAAAAAAATATTTAAATATTAAAAAATAAAAAAGAATCAGTTTGTCAAATTTCAAGTGATTTGATTACTTTATTTTAAAAATCCAATCAAAAAATTGATTTGACTGTAAAAGTTAAAAGACAAATTAAATATAATATTCCTACTTTAACTATTTTAAATACTATTTTTATCTAATATATTTTAAACATCAGGATTAATTTCTAAATCAATTCAAATCATATTTTATATAATGATTCTAAATATAAGATTTAACTTATAAAATCATTTTAAATCAAATCAACCCAATTCAATTCCCAATTTCAATCATTCCAAATATACTACCTAAAACGAACAACAGTTTCGAAAAATACTTATTTCACACAAAAAAAAAAAACTATTTTATTTCTAAAGCCATCAATCACACTTACAAAACTCATTATTCTACAGTTCCATTAGTGTTTTCATCCGAACCTGGCCGTAGAGGTAGGCGAGGGATGCATGCATGACCTGAGTGGCACGCATGACGCATTGGATTGCATGGATCAGATCACAAGCCTTATATATATACGTCGTTTCCTCAAACGCGCCGTCGTTGCTGCCCTCACACGCCCTGACCGCGCGATGAAACTGACGAGAAAACGAAGTGGATTAGTGAATCGGCGAAGTTCGCAGAGTATGGAGGCGCTGTGAGCAAAGCTTCCTTCACATTCTCTATCTTTGATTTCACTTTCAAACTGTTGTCTCAATCCTGAATTAAAGCTTTCGATTATTAAGCTGTTTTGATCCTTAAATAAGCTAATTTTCAGACGACAAATGCTTTTGTAATACAATTAATGTGCGTTGCCCTCCCCCTTTTCTTAAGAGGGAGAGTGGCAAGAACCTGTTTTTATCTTTTCTTTCTTTTGGGGGTGGGGGAACTAAACACTCTCATTTGATTATGCTTTTTTTAATTTGTTATCAACAGCGTGCTGATTCTTCTCTATGCAATGTCTCAGTGCCTGCAAAAGTGGTAGAGCTTTATTTGGATGCAAGGAGGCGAATTGAAGAAAACATCAATTCGGGTATGCGCGTGCCTTTGTCCCCTGATTTTGGTTGTCCTTTCTCTCTTTTTTTTTCTTGACAGAAAATATATGTATATTTTACACTTGTTCTAGATGGATCTCCGTGAGACATTAATTCACCTAGGCTGGACAAGGCTTCAAATATAAATATGCCATTCTTTTTTAGTATTAAAATTCGATAAAGGTGAAAGATCTTTTTATGGTTGTTTGAGCAACAATTTTTGTATGCATGCCACAGTGAAGTGTATGTCTGACCTTTTATTTCCTTGCTACTTGCCAGTGCTCCTTAACAACAGACTACAATATTGAGTGTTTTATTTGTTTGGTATGTAAAGCGAGACACAAGCTGGCAGGAATTTCAGAGACCGGGAGTTAGTGCTTTTTTGGAAACATCTAGCTCGCTTAGTTCTATGAAATTGTGGTGTATACAAATGAAACCGAGTCGGTAATATATATGATTTTGCTCCCTCCCCTATTCTGGTGGATATTTACATTTCTTAACAACATTCAATAATCATTAGTATTTCTTACTTTTGTTGATCTGTGTAGCATGTAGACGACATCTTAGAAAGGCTGGATACCAAGCGTTGCATTAGTTATAGGCCAGCTACTGGGTAAGTATCAGGATGGGATACACTTCGTTCAAAGTAAGTCTTGAGTTGATATTACTGTGTTATTCTCTTTCAAACTTGGACATATTATATATACAATGTCACTGAAAAGTAAGTTTGCTGTTATTTATTAGGATTCTTCACAAATGTTGTGTTTAGGGTATTCTTATAATTTCCTTTCAAAACTAAACAGAGATCCAGCAGAAGTTCTTTATTTTAGTGGCTGTGCTTTGGGAAATTGCCTTCAACCTCAGAACTGTGTCCCTGTTAAACTGTGGCGGCATCGTGTTAAAGATGACACGGCTCTTTTGGATTTTATTCCGTTTTTTGAGTGTAATGCATTCCATATGTTGAAGAATGAATTCAACTTCAAATTATTGTTTTGATTTTCCTGCCATTCCTCTACGATCTGTTAAAAAATGAAGTCATGTTTCAAATTCTTCTTGTGTCTTTTTTAAGCCTTGTAAGTTTTATAATCTCTCCATTATCTATGTGCAGTTGTTGCCCTTAATAGTCCAGCTGATGTAAGACCATTGCTACAGTCTTACCAAGGATGTGGTATCCCCACTGAATTCATTAGGCCATCCAAGGATCATTAGAGGTAGCTTTTGAAATTGTCTGATTAGCGTGGCTTGGAGATAACAATATTTTTATCATTTCTTCTCACAAAACTTTGAAAGCATAGAACTGAAAACCAAAACAAGAGAGAAAATCAAACATGTTCTTACTTGTCTAGTCTAATTGCATTTTAAATTCACAGGAGGAAAAGAGTAGTTTTTTGACATTCACGTGGGAATGTATGAGCGTGGTTGTATAGCTGAATGGGAGTGGTAGATACACAGGCATGGGTTTACGATGCCAGAGAATGCAAGAACAGAACGTATGAACCTGGGGGGGGGGGGGGGGGAAGGATTTTGGGAGCCTTGACCCGAGAAGACGTAGCCGAGTGATTATATCAAATAGACAAGATGTCGATTTCGCTTGGTTCAATTTTTTCCTTTACTTTTGTTTCTGGAAAGCACATATTTACTATAGAGAATGAGTTCCCTTTTGTCTGATAGAAGAATTAGTCCTTAAAAGCCAGATGTTTCCTTCTGAGTTCAGTAGAATAGTATTTGTCTCTCCCAAGTCTTTTTTGTAACAAACGTGCTTGAGCTTTGGAATTCAAGAATAATGAATTAAATGTCTAATTAATTCATCCACGTTAAGATCCTCCTTCAATTTGATTATAAGGGTGGTTCCAATAAATTGACAATTAATATGTATGTTAATTGAGTTGAAGCATTTTTCACCTCTATCTGCTTTTGAGGCTATGGTACTAATTTGGAGTTGTGCTCCTGTTCTGGGTTGTGGTTCTGTGTTGGGTTTGGAGAAATTTTTTTGCCTGTGCCTCTTTTATGGGACATGACAAGCTTTTCTTGCTTCCATACGTGGGGTTCTTTTTAACAGCGATTAAACTTCAGATGCTTAGAGGGATTTTTGAGAGCACTTTTCATCAGCTGATAATACATATCAAGTTAGCTACTTTGCTCTTTCTTCCCTGCAGCTTGAAGAGTATTCCTGTTCCTCTATATATTCCTCTTTTCTTTTGGTGTAGTTTTCTGTTTTTCTACCAACTAAATATGCATATCAAGTTTTGTTCTAATCATTGCACAGAACAGCATATATATCTAACAAAACAAGTTTGACATGGCTGATGGCTAAGTATGATGTTAACAAGTAGTTGCCATTAGATATGACAGGGAATCCGTCAAACTGTCAAAAGTAATTGATAAGAAGCCGTCTTTCTACATTTCAATTATTCTTGAATATAACTAATCATTGTTTATCTATCCATTAGATTGCTAGTGAAATATAAAAATAATGGTGATAGAAAGCACTTAATATGGACAATATACTGCTATATGCCACGAAGAAAGCAAAATTAGATCAGAACCAAGGGGACATACGTCAGAAAGCACATAATGTGTAGAACTAGAAAGTAACTACCGTCAGACCAATAAACACAAACAACACACAAAAGATGGAGAAAAACAAGAGGTTGAAAGTGGTGAAACCTCTCTTTTTTCGCCTTTCTATTGTGTAATTTGACCCTTTCTATGCAGTGATATTCTAACACACTCAAAAGTGGAGTGTGAAAAAACTTGTGAGAGAAGCCCCCCTTTTTTCTTCCTTTCTGTGGTCTAGTTATATTCAAGTGGACTTGGTTCTTTTCTTGGCCTCTCCTCGTTGTGCAAAAGAAAGGGATGCAACAATGTGAAAGAACTGTAGTTGCTCTAGTAGCTCTTTGGCATGACTTGCTGCTCGAAGTTGCACTCTAAGGAAAAGCTCCTCACTGAGCTTGTCACCAATGTGTGCATCAACAAGGACACCAGACACACTCCTGCAGCTGTTGGCTAAAGCCCTGCCTACTTCACTGGCATCATCGGGCTGGTTCACAACAAGGGGGCTCCCTCCTTTGAACACCTCAAGCTTGTTTACGGCAAATGACCCATCAGCTTCAACCATCTCCTTGAAGTCTTGCAGGCTTGGTGCATACACTGGAATGTTAAAACTGTCTCGTTTTTCACTGCTAATTAATTCCTGTCCCCAACAACACACATAATTTACTTTATATACCATGTTTGTTTACTTATCAAAAGAAACTCTCTTTCTACAAGTGTCTAATTCTACGATAATTTTTAACGTACAATAAATAACATTATTCACACCTACCAAGCAAGTAATATGATTATAGTTTTATAGGTTATTAAATAGATGAAAGATATAACACAGATTTAATATCCTCCTTGTGTCTTTTCAGTATGTGAGATCTGCTATGACAAATGTTGTAGTTGAAATTGTTTTAAATGCTCGAGGCATCTCTATGTACATGTCACGTCTATATTCTGTACTTAATTGAATTACAGTATTGGAATTTGGACGTGTAACATGGTTGAGGATGATTCATAAAAAAGTACATGCCTTTGACTCTGTTCAAAGACATTGTTTGGTCCCACATGCTATGATCATTAGATGAAAAATTGATCAGATGAACGCAGCTCCGATCCATTTTTTTTTCTATAGCTTTAAGATATAACGATATGATTTTGTGTTTGTTCTGAACACTTGGTAAAACCAAAATGGTGGTCAATATTATGGACCACTTGCCAGCCGGCAATTAATTATTATTTCTGCCGACATTATGATAAATAAATTGACGGCTGGATCAAATTGGGGAGGTTGACCAACGGCTGGGATCAATCTTTTTTAATCATGGCCAGTGAAACTTCATAATAAGTTCTGGTAAAGTGGTAATAGCATTCAACACTCAAGCATTTTTTGTCAATTTAATCTCTATACCGTCTGTTTGTAACATCTTTTTGGTCTGCCAATCTCACATACATAGGATATTGTGGTTGTGGTGACTACTGTTTTCACACACAAGCATGCATAAAAATGTTTGTGATTTATGAATTATGATAATTACCTCTTGGACAAGATCATCCCAAGCATCCTGAAAATGGGTCCCAAAAAGAAGGCCTGCCCCACCTTGGTCTGTGGGGTCCACTGAGGTTCTCCCCAAGCAAACTAGGAACATGGACCCCTCTCTCTTCATCTCCTCTGACCTTGCTCTCAAAAAGCCTGCTAAGTCTGTTTGGAATTGTTTCTTGTAGGCATTTGCTGTGCTCTCTCCAGCACCATGGATAAAAACCCTGCCTTTGTTGTATGCACTTGACCTCTTGTCCATCACAGATTCTGGGACCTGCAGGGCCCCAACCAAAGTGAAAAGGATGTTATGACTCCTTCAAAATGCAATATCATATAGAGACACTTTTAAAAAAATAATAATAAGAAAAAAGAATTGGACTTTCAAGATATACTTCTTCAATTAGTTATATTACAACTGAAAAAATTCTAATAAGCGGTGTGTAAAAAATTATGGTCAAATAACATTTCTGAATAAAAAAATATAACAAACAAAAAAGTTAGTGCAATTCTACATTTATCAACATATGTCTCCATCATTGGTAATCAAATGCAATATTCTGGCCCATGAATTATTAGAATCCAAGATGCATGAAAGTTGAAAAACATTTTGTGCTTGCTTTGCTATGTATGCATTGAAAATCACTGCCCAAACATGTCGTTATTTCCCGGAAACAAGATCATTTTTGACAATTCTATGGACCATGAATTTGCTGCATCCACTTTTTGACCATAAATCAGGGCCTAGTCACTTAGCTTAGCCTTCAGATTAATAATTGCTTTCATATTTTATCCTCGGGAAGAGGCAAATATCCATTTTATTCATTTAATTTGGTGCAAAAAATTACAGCAAAGAGTCACATACCACAGAGATAGTACACAGGTAGATTCTTTTAATGCTCCTATTTGATAGGTTAGTTAGAGAGTGAATCATAAGACAGCAAGAAAGTCATGGAAGATGGAGTAGAAATTGATTAAAAGGTGTTCAGGAAATTCATTAAAGTAATCAGGGTTCACCAAAAGTTTCCATGAAATGTAAGGTAACTTAAAGTTGGAATTCTAATCGAAATGCTTATAAAAGATCAGGGGCTAGAGAATGATTAAGAAATAAAAGTGATAGAATGATTTGAATTCTATGATAATTTTGTGTAATAATTAATTCAGCAATGTTACACCAGTAAAATAGTGGGTAGAAAATACAGTGTCCCATAATGATGTATCAAAATTTTAAAATAAAATAGTGAAACTAAAAAAATCCAAGAGTATATAATGTGTCTGCCCCACCAACACGTCACCTAATTCCGGTGTATAAAGCCGATAATCATTTTTCTAATTAATTTAACCACTTCAGGTTACTTAAAAAATTAGATCAAAGGACTCAATTGATGAAAGTTATATGTAACTCAAGGCTAATTAAGATAATTAGTTTTCCAATAATGAACTCGCAAATAAAGAAGTATGTATGATGACATATATACATCATAAATTTTAGAAAGAGTATATCAACCAAAAAGATAAAACAAAAGGAGAGACAGAGATATATTAACAAGACTTAATTAGTGTAATTACCTGGGATAACCAATGCAAAGAAAAGGCTGAGTGGAAAACATCAACAGACTTAGCCGGAAAAAGCCTCCGGTAGAAGGAACCGGGGACTCCGGCGGCGAAGTAGGAGCGGTGGTTGTTGGCGGCGAGGCACTCTTCCATGCTAACGCCGCCACAGTTTGCAAGCAGCGGAGGAAGGAGCTGGAAGAGGGTGTTGAAATCATTGCTTGGAAGGTCTGAGAAGAAAGCAGAAAACTCAGGTGGCTTGCACCCTAAGGCCTCATAGCGCTTGATGATGTGCTTGATGATCACATCCACCACGTTGATGGTGTTGCTTCCACAGGAACACCCCAAGTCCACTACCACAAATGGGATTTCAGAAGCATGAGGAAGCTGAACTCTGTCTAGGGTTTCTTTCAGGAGGTGAATCATGGACTTAGCATGTATAGCCTGCGTTTGTATACATGATATATACCATGATGAATCATGTGCGTACCTTGAGCTTTTGAAAACAACATACTGGTTGTATGCATAATTGCATATGTATTATATGTGTAACCATATCAGAATATTATGAAAACTAATTAAGCTTGGTTAGTTTCAAGGTAAATGTAAATAACAACGGATAGTTATTTTATTATTATTAATCTAAACCACGGTATCCACTGTTTATTAATATTAGACCTGTTACAATAAAGCTCTATTAATATTTTGAGCAATATTATTTTGGACCACCCAAAATGAGGTGTTCATGTACCCCTGCTCAAATCAAAGTGTGGAAAACAAAATCTTTGTACTTCAAGTGAAATCAATACAAAACGATTGGATGTCAACACAGAGTCTCATGTATTTAGTGTTCAAAAACATTTTTTCTTAATATTCTTTTTCACTCAATACTCAAATTTGAGATTTTACTTTAAAACGATAAATACAAATTAACCTTTTGAACCAGGCAAACATGATATAGCTGTGGTATTTATTTATCTGACAGGAAAGAGAGAGAAAAAAAAAAAAACATGTATGTAAAAGTATACCTGTGCTTGGGAATTGTTGGCATAGCTGGCCTCTCCTTTGCCTCCTTTCATGCTTAGCAACCTCTCCAGTTCCATATTGGACACAACAACATTATCTCCCATCGGTGCCATGATTATTGAATAGGCCTTGGTGAATTGAGATTAAGCAAATGAGAAATTTTGATATACTTGAAACAAGAGGGTATATGTGGAAGTGGAGCCCTTCTAACGTCTGCAAGGAAAACTGAGAGGCAAGAGAGTAATATATATAGACAGAGAAGGACAAGGGTACTGATACTTCTGCAGATATATTCTATATGCTCCTGCAGGTATCCATATATACACACAAGGATAGCGAAAAAAGGACTGATATTATTACTGTTGTTATTATAAGTAAATTAGTTAACCATTATGTTCAAAAAGGGGGAAGAGAAAAACTCATAAAAAGTTAAAGGCACAGAATATGGGCCACACAAGCAACGAGGCCCAAGCTGGTGCCGGAATTTGAGTTTTGCATAAGACAAAAAAGTTTAAAAATAAATAAATCTGATTTATAAATTAAATTTATTTTTCAAATTTTTGAAAAACGTAATTTGATTTGAAAAGAACTATAAAAGAAGACATACTAGAAAGAATTAAAGTCCAAACCTTTGATTTGGAGTAATTTGATAATACTATTTAGTTGAACCAACCTTCCTTAATATCTTATTTGAAGGAGAGATAAAGAAGTTAGGGAGAGAGAGTAATTGAATGAGAGATGTCAGGACCCAATTCGGATTGTGAACGGCGCATTGGGAGTATACTCGCTAACTAGCCTTAATTAAGACACAAAATTTTTCCAAAAAAATGGACGTAATTCCCCTTATTTTTTCAGACATTTCCCAAACACAAAATTAAACATGCAAAAATATATTCTCACAATATCCAAATACCACAGCATAACCAGAGTGTATATATATATCAAAATAGATTTTCTCATCAAATACATCCCTTAAATCCAAAGCATAACATACCATAAAATTTGTCAATCCATGATGTCCAAGTTTAGGAAATAAAAGAAAATTGAGTTATCATATCAAAATACACATGTAAGAAACATAACATAATACATAGCCATTACTTTTAAATCGATCAAATTAGTTTTAAAATATAAACTCATCCTAATCATGTCTGTGACAAAAAGGAGCTATATCTATTAGTTAAGGACAATAAACTTGTCCCTCAACAAGACCCATGAATCAAAGTAGGCTTACCAAAAGAGAAGGTATGAATTCTACTACGTTGGAGGGAGATTGGATCTCAGACTAGCACCTGAATCTGAAAAAAAAAGGAAGATAATAGAGTGAGTTTGATTACTCAGTGAGTAGACAAAGCATCCATAACCCACATAAGTCAATAACAAATTCCAACAAATAATATTAGAAAGTTGTATAAATAACATAGGAAAAAACATATTCATAATTCAAATAAATAAATATGGGGAAATGATCTCGGACAAGAAATTCTATGAGGATCAAACACTTAGGTTGCCATTCCCTCATATAATCCCGCCTTCCATTAGGAACCACAAACACATGGATATACACTCATCCATCATGTATCATTCTCATATGGTCATGTAACATTCTCATTAGTCAAGGTGCAACGTGGCTAATGCCACTTATCATTAATTGCAGTTTCTATCTCGGGCATTCCCAAAACAATTTATAAAATAACCAATCATTTTCGTAGTTTAGTAGCTTTTCCAAATATTTTCATCCGAATAACAAACATAAGCATTATTATAAACATATTTCAATTCCAATCACTTTCTAGTTTATTAATACAATTGGGACTCAATCCATAAATTAGCTTTTAAGTTCTAAAATCCATACTCATATTTCAAACCAATCCTTTTAAAATATGGTATAAAACCATTTATTTGTCTCATGTGGTAACTTCAATATATTTACTTTGTGATTAACAACAATAAATATATCTCTTAAATATTTAAATCATGCAAATTTGTAAACAAGAAACAACAGTGATTCAATAAAATTCAGAACTAATTTATAGATTAATAAATTAACAACAGATATTAATTCTACTCACAATAATGGTTCTCAAGGAAATTAAATCGGAGAGCACTCTTCAAGCTAACAAAAATTCCCAATTGGCATCTGATTGCTCTACAATTCTAGGAACAAGACAATGACAATATATGTGAGCTAACAATACGATCAATTAGCAGAATAAGTTCTATATATCAAAACATCTAATTTCTACATCCTAGGGTTCCTAAAACCTGAAAATCCTCCATAACAATACATAGGAAGCTCAACAAAATTAAAAGAGAGTTATTAAAACTTATCAAACCACCAAAAGCAAGAAAAGAGGGAAGGAACATCGTAATCCTTGAGGTTGTAGTAGATCTCCCTCTCTAGAGAGAGAAAATCAATGTTGTAGAAAAAGGATGAGAGAGAACAGGAGAACCGAGAGAGAAGGGTGATGTTGAGATTGCTGGTGACATTCTCGCGATGCCTTGGCTACTAGACGGTGGTGGCTAGAGGTTGCAGGTGGAAGGGTATGGGAGAGAGGGAGAGAACTGTGAGGGAAAGAAGGGAAAAGAAGAAGAAAGAGAAAGAAAAAGAGAAAAAGAAGAAAAAAAATTAAGAAAGGAGAAATATGGTAGGGGTTCAGAAGGAAAAAAAGAGAAAGGAGGAGAGAGAAAAATAAGAGAAAGGAAAAAAAGAAACAAGAGACAAAAAAATGAGTTCCACTAGTGTTGTGTCACTAACATTATTTTAATTTAATGCATGTCAAAATTAGGTTCCTATTTAATTTATCTATCATGCTCACTATTAGTTTTTAAAACATGCGCAAATTTTTAATTTTTTGGGTCTTCTCATTCTCTTCCCTTTGAAGGAATTCAATCCTCAAATCCATCATGAGAACTACTCTTTATTGTCAGTAGATAGGTGTACCTGACACAAACACACATATACATGTCAAATTATCATTCTCAATAAAGCTCAATGATCATTATGAAATCGGCATTATTTTATGGAATCAAATTCCATATTTGCAAAGGAAATGGCATAGGCCAAATATGCATAGTGAACTAATAGCAATCTTATCTTAGGTAGCTAATTCATACAACAAAATAAGAGAACAAACCCCTTAACTCAAAGGTGAAACTTGATAATTCATTTGATCTAGTTCACGTGCTAATGAGGAAATTATTCAAAAAGACAAATAAATAAATAAATAACCAAATAAGGGATTAATTCAACCCCAAAAAATGTGTTGATTTAATAGCTCAAGTGGTTAGGCGATGCTTCTTTTCCACATCTGCAACCAGATAGACTTAACAAGGAATAGAAGAACTAAAAGAAAAGACATGTTGCGCAAACGCACCTATCCGATACATAAATCCAACAAAGAAGCAGTCATAAGGACAAGGAACTGTTGTGTGTGTTCAAGCATAGAGGTGAGAGCTTAAGTTAATTTTAAAAAATAAATTAAAACCACAATTAAGCTATGAATAACTCTTCCATTTAGCATCAAATCAATCTTCAATCATCATTAATCAAGAAGAAAAGAAAGGTCCAACATCTATAGTCAACTTGCCATGCATATTTTTAACTCTTTAATTCACATAATCAAGCATATACTCATATCATATCAAAATATAGGTTACAAGGTTTCAATATATCAATTTTATACATTTAAACTACATAAAATATGCTGGAAAATAAAAGCAAAATAGGGTGGTGCATAGCATATGGATTTTCATACATAGCTTTTGCAGGTCTTTTGTCATATAGCATTGATACAAAAGTTTGTATTATTTTTTTTCTATAGGTTTTAAAATATCAACATGTCATTTTTACACTTTTTTAACTAATTAGAACACTAATGATATTATGCACAGAAACATGGCAGAATTTTAAATCAAACTTTTAATTCATATATATAATTAAATCTAAAATGCAAGCAAACTAATCAAGCACATAACATGTTAATATGGATTCTTATGTATCACATCATCATTTTAAGGACACGACATGAAAACATGCAATAAGGTCACAGTTTTGCAGGAACAAAATTGAGACTAAAACTTTATCACATAATTCAAGTGCAAATATTAAGGTAACAAGCATATACTTTATCACATAACTCAAAGATTTCATGCATTAGGTGCAAGTTCATTACAAAAGAAAATTTTCCACTTGCAATCATTATACACAATACACCAAGGGTAAGAGGCAGATAAGTCCTTTTATAGTTTCACTAAGTGCCAAAATATAAGCTCCAATGATAGATAATAATAATTCACAATAAAATCAAAAGACATACAACACTATTTATAATAAATCAATTCAAGGAAAGTGCCTAAACCAACACAAGATCCTTAGATCACTTAAATGCAGAAAAGGATCGAAGTGGAAGCTAGCAATGTATTTTTCCACTCACTACAAGTAGGTTAAAGTAAAGGAATTTTACCAATTAAGACATACCCCATATGCCATAGAAGAAGAATAACATGTCAAATCCTAGCATAGGAATCCTATAAAGGTAAAACACAAGACAAAATAATAATAAGAATAACTATAACAAGATTAGGACATGAATTCAGCTATGGCAAACAACCTTTTCAATAATAGAAGAAAGCGATCCATTCATTTCACATTAATCATAAAGAAGTATTATGAAATAATACTAGCTCATTTCAAATCACTAACTCCCTAACAACATTAATGCACTTACAATAGACACCCAAAAAAAGTATATCATATTAAATTGAAATCAATAGTTGTGTCTAAGAAAGAAGGCAACCAGTACCTAAAAACTCTGCACTTATAATGGTAAAATACTAGTCAAACTACAATAGGATCCTCGATCTTTTATACCGAAAAACAAAGAAAGCAAATGCATGCAAAGTCATGCTAAAGGAGGAGTATTTTGAACTTTTCATGAGCTTATTCTTCCCATGATTGTTTTGATTTTCTAGTTAAGGTCCAAAAGGTGCTATTTCTATAATACACATCATTAGTTCAGAGATAAATACACTGTATGTTGGATTTATATTCTTTTTGATATGTTGTTTAATTTCCTAGACTCCTTTTACATGCCCTGGTTGTTGTGACCCCTCATATAATGATAACCAATAATCTATGAATCACACCATGATACAAAGTATCAAACAGCTCTTTTTGTGCTTTTCCAACTTAAGCACACCTAGACTAAGCACAAAAACTAACAACAAACATCTGACAAAAGCTTCAAATCACAACATCAAAGAAAAAGAAAGAAAAACGGCAAGGAAAACAACATAGATAGCAGAATCCTTCTTTTTTTGTGATATGACTTGGTAATTAAGTTGCAACAACCAACATGCAACAAAGAGATAGACTGGAAAAGGTGAAGTGCATTATGGTATGTGAAAATTATTTGTCTTGTAACAATGAACAAACACATATAACTAAGGATCAGATGCAACTAATTTAATAAAAAAAATAATAAAAACAAGATATTGTAAGTGTATATTCTTCAAAAAAGCAAAAAGGGAGTAGACTCAAGCATAAAAGAGGTACACATGGTACCTTTAGATGGAAGAATCAAAATAAATAGGCTAGGCATTTAAAATAAAATCTTCTTTCAATTTCCTTGAGCTATACAATAGCATACTAACATAATAACAATCACTATGAGCTCTAATACTCAAACCACATAAAATCCCACAAGTCTTGCAATATGCAAAATTGTCACAATCACAGTATATTAAGCATGGTAAACCTTAAAAGTCCTGTAAGAATAAACCGCTACAAGAAATAGAATTATAGATAATTTATTTCTTTTCTTTTTACCAAGAATGCAAGGTCTTCTTTGTTTAACTCATCATAATAAACCTATGTTTCTCTAGCCATTCCATTTTGTAATTCATTTGAGCTTTAATTTCAAGTAGCAGTCAATTACTCTAGAAGTACAAATAACATTAATAATTAAATACAAAATTTATCAATCAACTTACATGCATTAACAAATTTTATGATCCACAACTTAATTTAATAATCTGGTAGCAAAAATACACATTACTCACAATGGCAAAAAAGGAACGAAAGATAACTGAGACTTACTAAACAAAAGATGTGGTTGATAATGAAAATTCAACTATGAACTAAGATTTGCATGTAAGAGGGAGCAATAACTCATAGATGCAAGCTTAAGCAGGTGCATGACATAAGGAAAACATACAAGATAACTGACGAAACAAAGAACATTGGTGAAATTTTTAAAAGTCTCAAGTATAGGGTCATGCTTCGTGAAAATAGACTAGCTATCATCTACACAATCATAACTTTACTAACGAACACTTGCTCCAGTAAGTCTCATGACAAAACCTAAAGCTCTGATACCAACTTTGTCACGACTCAATTCAGATCATGACCGACACATAGGGAGAATGCTCCCTAGCTAGCCTTAAGGCACAAATATTTCTAGTAAAATGGATAAAGTTTTCTTTGTTTTTCAGACATTTTCCAAATACAAAACTTGTAAAAATACATTCTCACAATATCCAAATACCACAACGCAACCAGAGTACTCTCTCTCTCTCTCTCTATATATATATATATATATATATATATATCAAAATAAGGTTTTCTCATCAAATCCAAAGCATAACTTACAATAAAACTTGTCAAACATGATGTCCAAATTTAGGAAATAAAAGAAAATTGAGTTATTATATCAAAATACATATGTAAGAAATATAACATAGTACATAGCCATTACTTCTAAATCGATCAAATCAGTTTTAAAACATAAACCCATTCCTGGTCCTGCTTGGCATGAAAAGGAGCTACATCTATCAGTTAAGGACAATAAACTCTTCCCTCAATAAGGCCAAAGAATCAAAGTAGGCTTACCAAAAAGGAGAGTATGAAATCTACTGTCACGACCCGATTTGGATCGTAATCGGCATGTGAGGAATCCGGTCCCTACATAAGTCTCGTGATCTCTGTACCGTACTATATGCTCACTTTATTCATAAAATATGGTTTAATCATAAATCAAATTAACTACTAATCCGTTTTAATTACGAAATAAATCTTTTTCTCATAAATAAATTATGGAACTGTAACTGTAAAATATATTTTAACTGAGTTGCTCAAATACAAAATATCTATGAGTGTTATACTGTTAAATATAAATGAATCATGGTATAATCAAAATGCAAAATAAACTATATGCGGTTTAGGACCCTGCCCGTCACATCACTGGAGCACATCTATTATGAACAAAATACTAAGGCTTTACGCTTAAGTGAAGCTCATCCAAACTGAAAAATACTACTGCTGAGGAGGAGGAAGAGGATGATCGTGGGCTATACCTGTATCTGTAAGGAAAAGAAAGAAGAGAGGGGTGAGTTTTGCAACCAAAACTCAGTGAGTAGATCTTCACTTATAACCGTGTATGAGACAAGAAAACATTGTAAATAAATGGCAATAACAATGCAACATTCATAAACATTTCTATTTACTTCACATAATAATTATAATCTTTAAAATCTCAAGAATTACACAAGGGAACAGAGTATTCATCAACTGTAGAGAGGGTGCTTAGTCCCTGACGGACAAAGCCCCTAGCTAGTGTGATCTCAACGAGCCCTGGCGAGCCGTGTCCCTGGCAGATTAATTTAACTCAAGGATGACTTGCCCCTGGCGGGCCTTGGTATACCAAGGTTAACGAAATAATTGCCGTTAACTCACACTTCTGTTCCTCTCAATAACTCTCTCTAATCTAAAATCAATTGAAGTTATAGAGGGAGTTATAAGTCTCTAGTTCAACAATTCTCAACTATAGCAACATAAATCTTTAAATTTTATTTGGCAAATCATAGTAAATTCCAATTTGTCATAACAAATAAATTCATGAATTAAACAATACAAAACTCTTTATGGAATAATTATAGTCCTATGTATTTCTAAAATCATGATTTAATGTATAGATTTAAATGGAACATTTCTAAACAAAGCACATTATTCATATAATTACATATCATGTGAAAATAAATTGTTTCAAGTCTCTAAATGCTCCGTAATACTAGAAAATAATAATATAATGACCAAAATAAGGTCATGAAATCAAACCCATTTACTTAGAAGGGTAGACTGTAAACTGCCAACACCGCGGGAGCTCCAGGGAGGAGAAATGACACCAATGTCTATCATTAAAACCATAAAACTCATAACAACTTATGGGAAGCTCTAGATTACTCAAAACATATACTAACAATTTTGGGGGAGCACCCTCATTTAACAAAAATGGGAGAAACAACAATATTCATACCAAGAATGTGAAAGAATGGAGAGAATAAAGACTAACTCTAACAACATATACATATCTTAATGATTTGGGGAAACTAGATTAGAGTAAGATTGAAAGAAAAGAGAGAAAATGGAATAGAGAGGGGAGGGTTCAGTTTCTATCTTCTGCCTCTGCTAGAACCCGATGGGGCTTTAAAAAATGAAGTCATTTTTTTATACTGTTTGGGCTCCAGGGGGACCACTATAGTGGTATATGACCACTATAGTGGTCAAAGGTATCGGTACTATGCACTTATGACTGCTATAGCGGTTTTGGACCACTATAGCGGTTCTGGACCATTATAGGGGTCCCCAGACCACTAAAACTCACTGACACCACCCATGTGATCGCTATAGTGGTCTTGGACCGCTATCGGTGACAGTAACCTCCACCATCTGCATTTTTCTGTCACTAGCATGTGAGTCTTCCCAATGCTCATTTATTTACATTAACTTTAAAATATAAATATAAATAAGGAAATACCCCCCATTTGAATTCAAATAAAATATAAAAAAAAAAATCAAAATCCCAACCAATCAAAATCCAAATTTTGGGTTTTAGTTCAAATCCGGAAATCTTCGAGATTTTCTAAACTTGTGGGCTAAAGATGAAATATTTAAAGGTTTCATAAAATTTATTAAAAATCCATTTTCAACTTATTTTCCTATTGGAAACAATTACCGGGACTTTTGATCCCAAAAATGTGATTCTCATATAGCCTTCTAAAAAGGTGTAGGATCCAGACTTAGCAAAATTCAGGACCCAGCAACATGGGTGGGTCATGGATCTAAGGCTGCACGAAATCTATCCACTGAGATACGTGTACCTCGGGTATCACATCTACAAAACTGAATGGGGATTGGATCTCGGACCAGCACCTGAATCTGAAAAAGATGGAAGGCAACAGAGTGAGTTTGACAACCCAGTGAGTAGACAAAGTATCCATAGCCCATATGAGACAATAACAAATCCCAACAAATAATATTAGAAAGCTGTATAAATAATATAGGAAAAACATATTCATAATTCAAATAAATAAATATGGGAAAATGGCCTCAGACAGGAAATTCCATTAGGATCACACACTCAAGTAGCCATTCCCTGATTTGATTTTACTTTCTATTAGGAATCACAAACATATGGACCTACACTTATCCATCATGTATTATTCTTATATGGTTATGTAACACTCTTATTAGTCAAGGTGCACCGTGGCTAATGTCACCTGCTGTTAGCTACACTTCCTATCTCAGGTATTCCCAAAACAATTTATAAAATAACCAATTATTTTTATAGTTTAGTAGATTTTCCAAATAATTTCATCCGAATAACAAACATAAGCATTGCTGTAAACATATTTCAATTCCAACCACTTTCTAATCCATCAATACAATCAAGACTCGATCCAGAAATCAGCTTCCAAGTTCCCAACCTAAAATTCATACTCTTATTCCAAACCAATCCTTTTAAAATATGGTATGAAACCATTTATTTGTCTCATGTAATAACTTAAATACATTTATTTTGTGATGAACAACAATAAATAAATCTCTTAAATACTTAAATCGTGCAAATTTGTACATAGGGAACAACAGTGATTCAATAAATTCATAACTAATTATAAATTAATAAATTAACTGTAGATATTAAATCTACTCACAATAATGGTTTCCAAGGAACTGAAGAGAGCACTTTTCTAGCTAACCAAAATTCCCAATTGGCGTTTGATTGCTCTACAATTCTAGGAACAAGACAATACCAATAAATGTGAGCTATCAACGCTATCAATTAATAAACATGAGTTCTATATTTCAAAACCCCCAATTTTTACACCATAGGGTTCCCAAAACCCCCAAATCCTCCATAACAATACATAGAAAACTCAATAGAGTCAAAAGAGAGTTATTAAAATTAGGTTCCCAGCCATTTATTTTATTTATCATGCTCACTATTATCTTTCTAAAACATGTGTAAATTTTTAATTTTTTGCGTCATCAAAGGAGAACACAATTTGGATGGATAAAACTTAATCCCTTGAGTAGAATGCATGTTAATTATGGAGTCTGCAAAGGAAGTGCTAATCAGAAAGGAACGAGCCAGCAAATGCTATTAAAACATTTTCACTTTCGCCTTATATAAAATTAAATGTTCATATCATTGGCTCAATGCGTCAATGATATAATTAATTAATGAGTTTATATTAAAAGTATAATGTTAGAATGCTTTAGGCTAATGTAGACATTATTGAGAAATGACATATACGTATTTTAAGGGAACAACTAGTTAGCTAATTGGTGTAAATCCAGTAACGAATTTAGAAAATTTTAATTACAGGGACAAAGATAATATATAAAGATAAAATAAAATTTCATATGATCTCTATCTTTACGTGAGTTTCTTTTGATTTGGCCAAAGTTTCCCATGCAAATTACAGTTTAAACTGATTACTCTTTAATGAGCAGCTTTTATATTTTTAATTAAAAGTATATTCTGGCCGGCGGGAAGATTAATAAAACATTTGCCGGCTTAAGGTCTTTATATTATTAAATAAGTAGAGAGTCAAACCAATCCATTAAAACCCAAATGATGATTAATTATCTATTCATTAATTAAGTCATCAACCCAGAAATCAGGTTTAAACCTAACAAATAGTAATTAAATTAATAATCTGGTATTCTTTTGTTCGATTAAAATTGTAATTGATGAAGTTACAGTCAACCAATAAAACTGTTCCCTTTATTTTTTGTTTGCTATTTTCTTTTTCTTGGGTACAATATTCCCATCCTCTTTTCTTCATAAATTCATGGTTTAAAAGTTCTTATTAGCCTTTAAAAATATACCCATATATATATATATATGGAAAGCTAGGTTTGCTAGCTGAACAGAAACAGCTTTTCTGAAATTACGATTATATTGTCTCCAGAAACAGTCTTTGTTTGGTAAAGGAAAAGAACTGCAATTAATAATAAAGCTTCGAAAATTGTAGATGCCTCTCTCTCTCTCTCTCTCTCTCAATACAATGGATTTCATAAAGAACAACAAATGCTGAGCAACACCATATACATGATGTCCCTTGTTCATGTATAAGGTCAATAAAGCTCATTTCCTTTTTCATGTGAAAGTGAATCCGTGTTCCCTCTTGTATTATGAAAACGCTCCAAAACACAGTTTTATCGGTCAAAAGAACAAGGATATAAACTTTTTCTAGCTGCCAATGGATTTCGACGGTGAAATATACTACACATTCTTCAGCATCATGACCAGTTTTAGGAAAGAATAATAGTATGTTTGACTTTTATTGCTTCTAGGGTAATAATAGTTCTTTTGAGCAAAGAAACTCCCGAAAAGAAATTAATTATATTTAAAATAGGCTAATCTACAGCTTAATGATTTCCTATGTTTATTAGTCGACTGCTCTTAGTTTTTTCTTCAAATTTATAAAGGTTATTGTAATACATTAATTATATATTCATTAAATTATAATATATAGCATAATCAGATGTATAACAGTTAGTGTGTATTTGATATGAGAGTAAATGTGATGAAAAATTTTATGACTTATTCATAAAAATTTTTTTAAAAAAATCCCATTTTCTACCTCGATGAGACACACAGACTTAGGGTTTTTTCTTTTTTCTTTTTCTTTTTTTTTTTGCTTTTTAATAAATCTTGAAACATCACCACCCAGAGTCTGGTATGAGGAGCACAAAAATGGGCTACTTGGAGGCTTGAAACATAAATATTTAATCGTAATAGAGGATAATAAGGATTGAATCCTTAATCTTTTAGTTATTATGTGATTCTCATACCAAGTCATAAATTATCTCTCAAAATTTTAAGTCAATTAATTAATAAAGGTATGTGAATAATTTTGTACTTAACACAATCAAAACACACAAAATTTGATTCAATCTTTAACATATCACAGCTGGCCCTCCTAAATCCTCAGGGCACCTTTGCTACAATTAATGATATTACTACAGTAGCATGACATCAGTTACAAGGAGGTATGCCTATACATCCAAATTGCACTAGTTGTGCACCAAAAAGCTGCGTATTCATACTTAACATGGCAGCACAAAGACAGCACCACATGTACTGTCCGCGGCTTGTCCTCCGTAGCAGCCGCATATAATGCATATGATGTTTTACTAGCACAACACAACAGCCCTGTAAACCTGACCTGACAAATAATAACAAAGCAAAAGCTGAAACAAAAAGCAGGCCATATAGTCCAAATTGTAACAAAGTATTGGAGTTTTGCTACGTTTTAATAGTCAAAAAATGGTATCTATTAAAATATTTATTTTATTGTTATTAGATGTGCTGGATAAATAAAATAAGTATAGATTATTATTATATTTAATAATAATAAAATTAATATTCCAATAAATATATATTTTTGGGGTATTTAAATAGTAAAACACTACTCAAGAATTAATCTTGATGAGCTTCACTCCCATATCCAAGGGTTCAAAAAGCTTTTTAAAAAGAAATTCTTTCGTAGATACAATTTTAACAACTCAAATTTGTCACACTCATAATAAAATTTGATCTTAGAAAAATTCTTAAGTGCTCTGAAGCAAAGTAAACTTTATTCTATTTCATTCATTAATTAATACATCAAATTTTACATTAAAAATATAAGAAAAATAAAAAATAATAATAACTCATAAAATTTATATATAATGAAATAGTGTAAAATATTTTATTTTGCGTTAGGAGTACATAATAAGTGTTTCTCTTTTATTCACCAAACAGTTATCAATTTTGGTTCTCACCACCCTTACTGTAAGTGTATTTAGAGGTAAACCGTTACACTTATGGGTATACAAAGTCATATGGATAGGGAGCCAGAATACATTCCATTTAACTAAGTACCATGAGAAACTACAGCCAATAAACAAATGTTGAACACTCTCCTCCTGCTCATAGCATATATAGTCAGGTCACTTTGCAGAATTGCAGCAATTCAATCTACAGTCTCTCTTTTGCTCTAAAGTATAGGTAATCCAAAATGGCTGCGATACTTGTACTTGGTACTAGTACAGGTACAGTACCCGTATCTATACAACATAGCTCTTTTGTTTTCGGTCTCTCTTTTTTGTTTCTTAATTATGTAATATACCTCTAGACATGCAGCATATATAACTAAAATATTTTTACTAAGTTCTAATTTCAGAGCTCTGCATCTTATACTCTAGGCAAGACATAATCGACTGAAGGAGTATATTACGTGGCCATGATTGAGAAATTATCATGAATTTCTCTTCTCAGTAGTAAAGATTTTAGACTAGCTAGGTGGGGTTAGTTTTTTCTTTTAATGTATCATTTCTCTCCTAATTTAATCTAAATATTTGAAAACTAATTTTCAATTTTATATTTTATTAAAAGCTGTCAAAGAAAAACTTAAATGCAAACAAACTATTTACTATAGAATCACACGCATGTAGACGTACTATAATCTTGAACCATAGATGGTAGATGCAAGTTTCAAAATAAAATAAAAAGGCTTATATAGTAATATGTGTGCAAATTAAAGGCCGTAGCCTCGGATTCTAGATTAGGGGTCAAAGCATTGATTAATAGATATATAGATTATATTGAAGTCAAATATCCACTAATAATCAAAAGGAATAAAAACAAAATTTGAGGTCCTAGAGCAGATCTCGTTATAGCTAGGCTCCCTCTTCCCTTAGCTATTAATCTCTTTTTTTTTTCTTCCCTTTTTGTCATGACAACGAGAAAAATGCACGCTTATTTGAAAACGCAGCTTCCACATGATTCCAATGTCCAAGTCCATAAATAACGAAAAGAAACATGAAAAACTTCGTTTGTCTCCATTGAAATGTAGGACTAGCTAAGCTCTAAGACTTTAAAAAACATAGTTCTGAAAGATTCTATATGCGATGAACTCCTTCAAGTATATAATTACACAATGTGAACTTTAAATTATATATATATATATGTACCACACAGTAACTAAAAGCTGCGTGAGCGAACCCCATATATTTACACTAGATTGGCCCACATCACTTTAATTTGTTTTCTGTTAGGGTTGTGTGAAGATTGACACAAGACTATGGGTGTACGAGTTTCATTAATTAGAAGATAAAAATACAGAAAAAAATTTTATAGATAAACTTTTATATATAAAATTTATTTATAAAAAATTACTCCCTATTTTTATTCTCAATCAAATACACCCTTATCCTTAAGATGGGATTTCCATAGTCAAAAATTAAAATCTACACGGAAAAACTAAATTAATTGATTTTGTCTCTGTGTAAGTATGTAACCATATAGTTTTACACACCGCCAAAAGGGTTTTGAAAGGGCATCATATTCACAAAAGTATTTTCTTACCCCCTATGATGCCCCTATGAAATTTGACACTGTAATCCAAAAACTTGGAATTTCGTCCTCTGAATTTCAGCCTAGCTAATGGTCCCATCCTCCTTTTTGAGCTTTTTCAAAGTCCAAACCGCCGTGATAGTAGCCGGTTTACATGAGGCTGCTATTTAATTTTCTCTTCTTACACTTTAACTGCAAATTAACATATGATCATAATTCTTACACATATTCCACATTCAATTTTTTAGTTTTAGGTAGTATTGTTTACACATATTTAAATAAGTTTAATTTTGATGCATTGAGTTTTATTCCACTATTATCCACTAATTTTTTTCATTTGTATTATTTTTAAATTGTAGATGTACAAATCAGCTATCATCACTAATTTTATGACAGTATATACATAATTTGATTATTTCATAAATTAAAAAACTTTTACATTTTTTGTCCATAAAAATTAAATCCTATCTAAATTGCAACTTATAACGTTCTATGAATTCACATCTCCGTATAGCAATTAAAACTTAATTCGTACCTAGATATATTTACGTGCTTGTTTTGTTAGAATGTATGGTTACTGGATATATATTCATATACTTTGAATCAACTTCTGTGACCGTTTATTAGTTAGGGGATTAGGAAACACCCCAACTCGTTTTTCTTGGTGGAACCGAAATAATTATGCTTATGTGGGATACCGTAAGTTACTAAATAAAGTCATTCATGGTGGGACAAAAGATGGTAGTTATTCCCTTTTTTGCATATATGCTTGTGCAGTGGATTCTCTCCGTAATTTTTCTTGTGTGACCCCGCGGGTTCAGATTTTGATGACTTTAGGAGACGGGAGGAAGAGGGGCACCATAAATTAGAATAAAAGATTGTAATGAAAATGACTGTTATGTGGTTTAATGTTTGGTGTTTATGTTTCATTACTATGATCTTTTCCCATCAACACTTCATCAGTATTTTTGCTTGGGCACAATACAATCAAGGTTTGATAATTGTGGGGAGGAACATTTGGTTGTGCAAAGCGATTGATGTGTTTCTCGGAGTGGTTTTCGAAAATTAATTTAACCCCCCGTCTTTTATTTAGATCAAGACCTCTGCGATAACTACTATGGTTAATTCATTAATTACATTCACTTATAATTAGACCACTATTTGATCTGAAAGTATGAACAAAATCTTTTGACTTTTACACCAGAATTAGATGCTTACCTTTATTTATTGCGATTTTCTCTTCTGGTCTGCTACCACTACTAAAGATAAAAAAGGGAAAATTAAATGTTAGGGAGATAGCATGCCTGAGGAATTTTGCAAGTCAAAAACCAACATTAAATAAAGCTCTTGTATATATGCTCCCTTTATGCGTATTTTTAACTATAAAATCACAAAGTTGACGTCCATTTTGGTTCTTTAAAAATATCCTCACATTGATATATCATTTACTAATATATACGTTAAATTGGTCCTCAAAAATATACGCATTAAATTAGTCTTTCAAAGTCACATTTCAGCATTGAATAACATTCTTCAAAATAATATCAAATGTATACAAAGGTGATAGCATCACGAAAGGACCAATCTGATGTCTCTCATAAAGAGATATGGCAGTGTTTGCCAGATGCAAATGGGTGCTAACGAATGATTTTATGAGTTCATTGTGTTTTACCTCATTCTTTGGGTGCTTATAACAAGACTAACCAGGTAGTTAGTGTTAGAAAATTCACACATTTATTTATGTAACAAAAACAAAATTAAACGCATTAATTAAAGGATTTTCTTAGTTCTTACGTGGTCACATGCAGTGGCTTTTTCTAATGGCTAGATCTTATTTCTTTTAAAAAAAATTTAAGCAGACCCCATATCTTCCTAGCCAAATCTTAGAGGAACAAGCAACGAATCTAAAATGTTGATATCGTGTAACTATTCAAAGGAACAACTTTCCCACAATTATTCAAGCATGGCAGTTATTGGTGCCAAACTTTTCCGGAAAAATATATAAACCATAGAATGGTTTGTCACCACAAGGAAGAGTGTAACATATACGTTTTGGTTTTCACAAAATTAAGGCATTTATTGGCTAGTAGGCTTTGCCTATTTATTATCTACTCATGCGTGGACATTCTGCAATGATTTTTTTCATGTAGCAAGTAATACTTCTTGCTATGCTGATTGGCTAATTAAGAATCTAGATAAAATTGAGATATGCAGCCACATGCCTATCAGATTATATTAAATTGATAGGCTCATTATTCACGTGACATTGTATGAGTTCATCAGATCAAGAAGTTAATTTGAAAGTTCTTAATATTTTGGTTGGATCTATTTGAAGCAACCGTTAATTCACCATCTAGATATACAAGACTTCTTAAAGATCTGCGTCTCTATGATAGGCCATAGGCTTGGTATGTCTCGAATTCAACGATATTGCGAAAGAGGAGATGTGCATGAAATTCCGGGGTTTAACTTTTCTTCTAATTAAGATTCCACAAAAACATAAAATATTACAAAATAGTGAAAAAATGAAGAAATGAACATGTAACATTAATTAATTCATCGTGCTCATGCATGTGGTTTTTTCTTTTGCTGCGTCTTCAATTCATACGTTTCCGTTTCCATTATATTTGAAGGAACTAATTGTCTATGTTCTCAAACTTTGGAAACTATGGTCATATACATGAATAGATCGAGTTACGATAATGCTATAGGAGAATGAATAATAATATTTACAGCAGACAGTCACAGAGAGAGACAATAAAAAAGAATTATTGGGTTATATGCGAGTTTGTACGAAGGCATGCTTTGATGTAATACCATACGCAGATTAAGCTATACTAATTAATTCAACCGAACAGAAATATATAATAATCTTTTTAGAAACTTGCTCCATTTATTAAGATATGACAACAATTTGTCTGAGCCTGCATTGATCAATATAATCTCTATACATTAGTTTTACAAAAAGTCGAAGGAGAATCCTAATTAATTGTTTGTATACGTACTCCATGATTGAATTTAATATTTGGGTTTGGAATCACCTTCTTGTTTTATCAATATGCACAGGAAAGAAAGATGTAAGAGAAACGGAGTGGTAAGAAGATGTCACTTCATATTAAGTGTATCGATTTGGATTTTATTCGAGGTCATGGACGGCAAACAAATGCCTCAAATCCATGTAAGTTTTGAACATGAGATATTGTCTCCCAATAGTGCAAAAGACGAAATTAGAGTATGAAACTTGAAAGTAATTAAAATGTAAGTTATTCAATCTATTAATTTTTTTTTTCTTAGCTATGGTTCAATAAATTAGCACAAGAGTATTTTTGAAACACTCACATGAAAGTAGGACACACTAGTCCAATATTAATGGGCCCCAAAAAAATTGCAAATTTGATGTGCAACCTTGTGATAACGCGACCAACGTAGAAGAACTTGTTCCAATCTCAGTCAAAGTGAACAACTTACCGTTAATCATTCGTTCGAATAAATTCGTCTACGGCTAAATTAGATTTTAAAAAAAATCCAGAAATTTCAAACAAGGATTTTCTTGAGGTCGAGTAATTATATTACCAGAACAACTAATATGTCGTACCCATATAGCCATGACTAATACCAAAAGAAGCCTCATTCTAAAGCCATTAGATCATCCTATACAAGGTGTCTTATAACCTGCAGATATGCTCGCTCTGCAAGAATAAGCTTCGTATCACTAGTTAGCAACATTGCAATTACTTAATCCAAAACTCCAAAAAATTAGTGATTTTTCAAAAGAGAGGTGCTGCTGTTAGACCACCAGTGCGCAGGCTCCTTTGGTCGGCAAATATTAAATGCATTCGCTCGCTAGAAAAATTATTTCTGGTCACTGAACTGATGCTCCAGTGAAGGAAAAAATTCCCATAGTCATGTTTTGTAGAAGAAATGGCTTTTGTACAAAAGAAATATAATACAATTCCAGCAAACTAAGCAGACTACACTATCGTCTAATTTAGAAGGTAGAAAAGTGTGATTAGTGGGGCCTAAAAGCGCCTACGTACCCAAAAAGAATTATACAGAATGAATAGCTCAAGAACGGAAGTAAAGGCAGATTAAAAAAAAAAAAATCGAGCGCGCTAAAGCAACTAACTATGCAGTCACAGGCTTCAGCTACATATTTTACATCACAGAATTCATTCACGATCGAATGCGTCACGAGTCTTGCATGGGGGAGCATAAGCCGCTGCGATGTGCTGAATTGTGGGTCTCACATGCAACTTCATGGATTCTCAATTACCCCATACAAGGAAAAACCCTGTTTGAAAAACCCCCCATCCCTGCATTGGCACAAAAGCACAGTAAAGATTGGGAGAGAAACTGAGACACCAAACATGTACCCTATGATGTCAGAAGAAATAGAGTTCCCTCGTTAGATAATGTAGCTAGGTAGGATTTCATGGATTTAGTAGATACATTGGGGTGAAAAAATGGTTCAGTTAACAATCTGGACAGAAACCAGGGAGTCGAATACTCACTATAAAATTGCATGCGTAGGGGAATCACAAATCATATATGTTCAAGGCAGGATCAACTGGTAACAGGCTGAAATAACTTTTTGACTTCATCGTAAAACCACCTGCAAAACCATTCACATCATTTAATTTTTGTTTATGGTGAAAAAATGGGGAAAAAAAAAAGAGAAAGATAAAAGAAGAAAAATCAAGAAAGCAAATATACCAACTCTGTTAAATAGGGAGATTCAAATTTTGTCCTGATTAATTAGTGGTTGGGTGGGCGTACTTGCAGAGTACATACCCACATCAACGCTGAATGTAGGAAAACCAAAGAAAAATGGAAAAAATTTCACAAAAGAAGTATGTTGAATAATAGATGAATGAACAAACCTGCAGAGGAAAATTGGCTGTACAGCAGCACTTTCCTCAATGCCTAACTGACTCCGTCTGTCAGTTTCTTGCTTAAATTTGTCAGATGGGAGGACTTCACATGGGCCTTGAATAGAGCTAGCCATTTCAGTTCTATCACTATTAGATTCATAAACCTTCAACAAAGGAAAGTAAAAATCTCTAAGAAAAAACCCGTCTGCAATATATGGTTCTGAAACATTCTGAGCTTGTCCAAGATGTGAAGTTATCATTTGATTGAAACATCGATCAAAACAGAAATTGACTGTAGAGGTTAAACCAATACAACAGTTCATGGAGTATAAGTGCATGTCTGATAGCTTTACACAACAAACAAATTATAGATAGTTAACATATGATTGACAAATCTTTACACCAAAGAATTGACATCAATCTAAGAACCGCACAAATATTTATGTATAAAGATGTATTTATAAGGATAAAAACTTACCTCATTAACTTCGGATATACAAGGATGAGCAATATTCCCAGGCAAATCACCAGGAAAGTAGCACTTTGTCACCTTAACCCACTTTAACCCAGTTTTACAATCTTCCCACATAGACTGGAAATAAAATGGGAAAATGTCACTTTGTTAAAATTCTATAAATTTATAAAACAATCAAATCCAACAGAAACTGTAGAGTACACCTAAAACAAATGTTTTTTGGTATTCACATATACTTTGAGATTTCATAGGTAAATGTTTGCAGGTATGATGCAACCAACTGCTAGACAACAATGGAAAGCATGCTGATTTGCTTGCCTGAAGTTTAGTAGGTGTTAATTTGCCATGGCCGGATGGGAAAAGAGCATGACCCTGCAGCCTATATATTACTCCATCAGCACGGCAAGATAGGTAAAACTTTTTCTCATCTACGACTTGTATAACATCACCAATCCATTCTACAGCTTGTGAGCTATCTGAAGATAATGCAGATTGCTGTCTACCTTCAGTATTAGTTCCAGAACTCCCATCAAAGTTTGCTAGTGCAACATCTTGGCCATCACGCTTGATATCGTAAGTTAAGCTTTCTCCTCCATGAGTTTCCTTTTGTTTATTATTCATTAAATTCCTGTCAATGCATTTATCTGATGATACTCTGGTATTGTCTTGTGACACCGTCTGCTCAACTTGAAAATCTTGTGATGATTGCAAATTGTCACATTTACCTGGCTCGGATAATTTAGGAAGATTATTGGATTCTAAAGTCTCTTTACAGGTTGAAGACTCGGCATTAATTTGTTGAGCAGAACTTTCACCAGGCAAGCCAATGGAAGGACTAGGAGCTGCACTAAGGGATATCATAGAGATGATTGGATCATGCTTCTCATCACTATGTTTTGTGCTTGATGAAATGTTGGTACCTTGTATAACTTTTGTGTCTGGGGTCTTTGAGTCAGATGGTGGCTCAACATTGACATTGCTAGTAGCAACAGCTGGAACAGTGCTCCCATTTGTCGTTAACTTTTGCTGGCTGACCTTTGGATCTAAGCTCCCTGCTTTCTTCTCGGAAGATTGTTGAACTCCAACTGTGTTAGAGGGCAATTTTGGTGGTGTGTTTGATGATCTCATGACACGACCATACTTTGGGGGCAAAGGCTTTCCACCACTTAAATTCAAACACTTCATGCAGTGCCAATCCACTCTATTATGAATTCCTCTTAGGACGGATGGCTGCAGGCACTTCAAGTGAAATCCCTTTTCACAAGCATCACAGATGAGTACAGTATCAACCTCATTGACAGTGAGCTCGCACATCTGACATGTCAAAGCCTTATTCATATAATCCCTTGATGGAGGGGTCCATGTGGGATGCTCAGGAAGCTTTGGCTGTAGCAATTTCTGGACAGTCTTAGCAATTTCAGCATGACTAGGGATTGAAGGAGGCTGAACAATGCTCATGCCCTGCAATGGCTGGTGCACACTAGACAAGTTTCCAGGTACTGTTTGAGTAATAAATGGTCTAAAGCTCTGGTCCATTGTTATCTGTGGCCCTGCCCTTGACACAGCAACATTACCTGTTCCTTCAACCTTGACAGTGTTATGAGCAGGCACTTTGTTTTCTGATGCACTTCTAGCTAAGGATGCAGATTGAGTCTGAATTGACCATGTTGGAGCATTCACCAACGGTTGGTTTGCTGAAGAATTTGCTACAGTTTACAAGTTCTCAACATTCAGTAGCCAATTTTATGAATAAAATATCATAAAATAAACTCATAGACCTTTTCTTATAAAAAAACAGTAACACAGTAGACTACCAGCTTTTGAAATCTATGAGAAAAAAATTTAAAAAAATAAATAAATAAAAGCAAGCAGAAAAACGAAAACCCACAAATAACAGAAACTGGTGGAGAAAAAATTCAATGAGGGAATAAAAGCAATCATTTGAAACAGGAACAGCATCTGATAGTAGATTATATGCACCCAATAACCTCAAAAAAGACTTAGAATATACACCAACCAGGGAACTTTCAGGTTTAAGCATGAATCACTCCATGAAGCATACCAAAGAAACTCTTTAAACACATAACCACAAAATTTCATCACTTTGATAAAAACAATTAGGTAACAATATTATAAATATTATTGCTTCACAGTGAAGAAAACAAAAATTCCAAGTCAGCATGTTCACTCCATCATACAATGAAAACAGATAGGACTGCTTGTCTTTAATCAATTGCAAATGTAACTCAACAACCCCTTGGAAGTTGGAACTGGTGAGGAATTTTGAGGGACATCATGTTACCTGGTACATGAAGCATGTAAGAAGACCCATTTGATCCTCCATCAACTTTGACCTGTGGGTGTTCAACTTTGGGCAATTGCAATGAAGATGAATTCCTCCCCAAGTGAGGGCTAGGCATTACACCAGAAACCATAGGTGGTCTTACTTCATTGCTAGTAGATTGATAGTGCGTTTGCAACGCAGCAGAAGATCCTGCAGAAACATGGGCAGGAATAGACACTATGGTACCTGAAGAAGAGATTGCTGCATGACTTGGTTTATCAGACGCAATCATACGAACACCGTGTGGTGGCACACGGTTGTCAACTGTTACACCAATGCTTGTTTGCAAGGGCTGAGATGTGTAAGTTGTAGAGGGTGCAGCAGAAAACTTCTTAGATTCCTCCATCTAGGATCCAAGAAAATAGTCAAGAAAAGAGAAAACCGAAGGGAAAGAAGATCATCAACGGAACCTTCATTGTTATCATCACATGCATTTAATAAATAAGTAATAAGGGTTGTGCTAATTGTTAAGGAATCAAAAGCGGGAAGTATGACGTAAAGAGTAGAGCTCTTTGAAAAGCATTTAATACACTAAAAACTTAAAAAAGCTCCACTTTTTCATATAACAGTTTCCCTTGTATCGATAGCAAAAACCATAAATAAATGCCGTTGCTTGTGCATGCTCCAAAATAAATATATTACAAAATAACTGAGCTCACCATTTCAACCAACTCCATGAAGAAATTCAAACGTAGTCAAGTTCCAACCAACAAGGTAGTTTACAATTAAATTGCATGACAACAGAGAATAACCCAATACTCAAGCAATTAAAGCTCATTAGCAGACAACAATGCTCCCTATACAATCCTCCACTAAGCAATACAAACAATTGCATAAGCAGAAGCTGAAACTTTGCACCACTGGACCCCAAATCCAACATTCTAATCCTTTTTCTTTCCCCTTAACTCTCACATTTTCACAACTATAACAAGGTTTCACGAGCACCAATTATTCACAAGTCACAACAATAACCAATAAACATTCTTCAAAATTTCAAGTATTTTTCTCAGTAAACAACAAAATCGAAATGTTTTGGGAGGAGAATCAAAAGGAGCCTAACCTTCCACTTAGCGTGCGAGAATCTCTCCGCAATTGACATCTTAGGTGTTCGAAACCCTAACCTCTGGTCCTTAACCTTGCCGTTCAACCCTAAATCCTCAATCACCGTCCCAATCGCTTCCCTCGCAACGATGTCCTTCGGCGCTAGACCTTCGCAGAGCTCGGCGAGCTTGGTCCGAGCCTCCCTCATGAGCTCGACCTCCACGTCGGTGGGCTTCCGACCAGCACGCATCGCCGCCATCGTCGACAGAACAAGCACAATCTCAGCCACTCTCTTCAACTCCCCTCCGCCGACGGAGGAATCGTCGCCGTCGCCCCCGAGCTTGGGCTTCTTGGCGCAGCGGTCGTCATCGCCGTTCTCGACTGGGCGCTTGGCTTCGGGGAGCTCCTCCTCCTCCGCGTGCGACGTCGTTTCCATCGTGGAGAGACGAGGGACGACGTCGTTGGAGGGAGAGAGGGTGAAATCGGAAAAACCCTAGAGAGAAAGAGAAGGAAGAGCAGAGAGACAGAGAGAGATAGAGAGAGGGAAGAAGAAGAAGAGAAGAGATTTGAAAAAAGGAAAATAAGAAAATAGTAATAATTAATTGAAAGAAGAAAAAAAAGAAAGAGAAAGAGAAGAGGATTGGGAGGGGGAAGGGGTACTTGGTATAGTGATTAGTGATTAAGTTTTGGCGGGTAAGTAATTCATTCAATTCAGAAAGAACGAAGCGAAGGAATGAATGGATGCTAGGGGTTGTGTGTTAAAATTTGTGTGTTGTGTTAAGCTAAGCGATTGGGTTAGTAGCGAGCGAGTTCGGAATCGGAACAATGAGGCAAAGGGGTGGCTGAGCAGAGCCGTGTCCCAAAGAAAAGGCAGAACCGAAAAATTGAGAAAGCTTCTTCCGTATATTTTTTTAACTGAAAAACAAAATTAAATAAAATAAAAACCCTTATTTTGTGACTCGCTGCTGAGTTGTTCATTCGACTCGGGGTGACTCGTGACGTCACCCGGCGAGTTTGCGCATTGTTACCACCAAAGGTAAAAATTAGTGTTAATGATTATTTTAATCCTTGATTTTATATTTATAAGTTATTTTAATCTCTAAATTTTAAAATAAATCAAGTTAATTCCTGAGATTACAAATTATGAATTGAATTAGTCCATTTTCTCATTTTTATTTAATATTTTATCAATTAAATGATGATTTATAACATTAAGTAATATATTGATGTATCATGTGCTAATAGAACTATAATTAAATTTAAAATGACTCATTTTATGATTTAAAAAAATTTAAATGATACTCATTTTTGTATAATTTTAGATATCAAAAGAGGTAATTTTAAACTTAATTCTAATTCAAATACTATAAGGCATGTCGAAATATCACTTAACATTACATATCATTATTTAATTGAGAAAATGTAAAATAAAAATAGATAGAAGGATCAACATGACTTACATTTTGAAATTTTATAGGCTAATTTGACTCATTTTAAAAGTTAAAAACTAAAATAACTCACAAATATAAAATCAAAGATTAACATGAGCATTAGCTCTAAAAATTAGGATAAACTACCCAAATTAATCCCTCAAATATGCATGGGGACAAACTAACCCCTCAAATATTTAAAGTCTCAAATTGGCCCCTCACAATTCCATATAATGTAGAGATAGATCAATTTATCTCATTTTTCAATATACAAAATTGTACAAAAAGACCAATTTATCTTCTTTTTTAAAATGTGGGATACTAATTTGAGATTTTTAAAATCCGATGAACTAATTTATCTCCTAATACGTATCTGAGGAACTAATTTTGGCATTTAGTCTAGAAATTAGTGTAGATATAAATTGGATTTAATTTTAATACAAGTACAATTAATTTTGATGTACTGATAGTGTAAAATTATTTTATACTATCATCCAATCAAAATATTTCGTTTAGATGATATTTTAAGTAGTGGATGTAAAAATTGACTATTATAACTTATGCAGCAATACATTATTAGATGATGGTATATATAAATTTTTGCACTTTCAATACATGATAATTAAATCTTAATACTTATATCCATTACTTAAAAATTCATATAAAAAAGAGAATTTGATTAAAATAATAGTATAACAATCTTTTATATTTCCTGTATATCAATATTGAATTCATTAATTTCAATTTATTGCAAAATTTATAGCATTTAGTTTTCATCCGATGTCACTCACTCTTAAAGAGTTTTGCCATCATCAAAAAGTGTAAAAGAATTTTATATTATCATCTAATTACATTAAAACATATGAAACTTAATATATGATTAAATTATTAATCTCAAATGTATATATAATAATGTTATTTATCTTTAAAGTTTGAATAATAGTTAAAATTACCAAAAAAAATTTTGTTACGCCAATTTTAGACAACTTTCAATCGTTAGACCCTTTTATTATATTTTTTATGTTTTAAAATTTTAAAATAATTTTATATTATCGTTCAATACCAACCAAGTTCACCAAGTAAAATATCATATCATGTTAGACATGTATAAACAAGCAATGACATGTCAATTTTCTTGATTTTTACTCGATGACGATAGTATAAAATTATTTTACAAATTCAATATTTAATTTATTAAATAACTCACTTCTATCCAACCCATAGTTAATTAGTTAATTTTTTCTCATTTATGAATTTTTTTCTCATTTACGATAATCCACTCAAACTTGTATGATATACTTCTTATAATTTGCCAATTCTTAGCATATATTTATTATAATTATTTTTTACTGAAACCCTTATTATAATTTTAACTTCATTATTTGTGCTAGCATAATGTATTAATGTATGATTTCATACTAAGAACTTGAAGAAATATTGACATTTTCAACTTCGATGAAAATGTTGTTAGGATAATGTAAGCTATCAACTTAGGTTCTTTGAAAAAAAGTTCTTGGCATAAACTTTTATGAGATAGAGTGGGTGAATTTTAATATGGATATCTTATTTTTAAGTCCATCATGAACTTTCTCTAATTAGCCGTAGTATTAAATCGTCCAATAAAAATGATAATCATCTGACAGCTAATAATATAGTGTCAATGATAGATCTAAAAATAAAAGGTCCACTTTAAAATTTGTCTTATTGGCAATAATTTACAGATAAAAGCACTCATCTTCATCAAAATAATAGTCTGTATAACATCCCAATTAGGACACTTGGCTCTTGGCAAATTTTTCAACCAGTATTCTTCAGGACAACACCCATTTACAAAATGAAAAATCCAAAGGTACACTGAAGACATAATACACACAAGAAGCTTACAAAGGGACTTCTATGCATTCATTTTATTCACTCTTCACAGCCATCTTGACAAGTTGTTCATTCATTAACCACAAGAATACAGCAAACAAATATCAGAGAATAGTTTTATGATACATAAGCTGGAAGCAGCCTTAGATAGGAGTTTCCTAAGAAGGAAACATCACTACACACTGCAATCCATGGGTGAGCATACATGATCTGAGCATGCTCAATGGCAAAGCCATTCAGAATTGGCAATGGAACTCCCCTCTTTAACCGCGAGTTCACGTATGGTATGATGATGGTTTTTAGGACAGTTGATGCCATTGACTGCAAGTGTTTACAAAGTAAAATTAATGGTTGCCCAGATATTACAAAATTTAGAATGGATTATGTTGTGAACGCATGAGATGATGTTATATGCGCACTAAACTATGTGCAGCACTAATAAATGAATCAGTGAAGTGGTGAAAAAAGAAAACATAAGGGTAAGCATATGTCAAATGCTTAATTTCATGATGAAATAACCAAAATTTGCATACCATTCTGACTTATGGTAAGCATACGTCAAATTAAAACAGAAACATGCCCAAAAAGAAGGAGTTTTTTGGTCCCTGATTTCATTTTCATTCAACTTCATATGAAAACACAAAAATGCAAGCTAAAAAGACGAATACACTTGCTCATGTTTTACCTGAATCAGTTGCATGTGTAGTTTTCCTATCTTGCTCCATTTTAAGAGTGTGGAAAACTTTATCAATTTGAGTCTACCAGTAATTTTGTTTCCAATGATTTCCGGATCACCTGAAGCACTAATATCCTGCGCCAATAAGCAAGAATAACGGGACATGTTAGATAATGGCCATGTCTATCTTTTCACTGATAAAAGACAGACTTAATACTCATAAATAGAATATCAGGCATGCAGAGCCAGAAAAGCATTGGAAGCTTTGAAACTTCAGACAGAAGATCAAAACCTATGCACATGAATATGATGGCACAACAGTTGAAAAGCTTGAATTTCATATATCTTAATTAGAATGTAGAAGTATATTATGAATAGATAGCTAATTAAACAAGAATTTTGACCATCCACTAGCTCTCTCTTCTGAAACTTCATTCAAACGTACCACTGTGATGCATGCAACAGGTATGACTTCACCAGCTTCCAGAACATCAATTATTATATCTAAATTAATGGTAGCCTTAACATCTTGGTCGGTCACTTGTATGACTGGTGGAGAGTTGACAGAGATATTCAGATTCATGTCATCATTTGGATACTGCTTGTATAACTGAGGAATTATGAATCTCCATTCAGCCGTGTTCAAAAGGGCCTCACCAGGTAGATCATCAAGAATCCATTGCATATTGTCTGCCTGAGCACAAGAACAACAAAAACTATCAAACACAAACCATCAAAACTATATTTCAGTCTATAATCATGCAAAAGAATCCAACACACAAGGTTGACGTTCAAACAGTAAATCGGAGCCACCCAATTAGTACATAAAACTGAATGAGTATCAACACAACTTGTTTCTGATAAAGGACTCCATTATACAGATATTGTGATGCTGCTTAGAAATCCTAGGTCTATTTGAACTTGGTTAAAGCAATCCTTTTATCCAAATTCAGTGAGATTCCAAAAGTACAAAAGCACACAACTTAAGCTTTCATGACCAATTGCCATTTCAGAATCACTCACTCCACTAATATTTGTATGTGTAAATGATGCAGACAAGCATGAAACTGTGGAACGAACAAAGAACTTGTTTCTTCTGTATTGTCTAGATGACGTGACAGCATAAATACAAAAAATAAACTAAGAAACTTACATTGAAGTAAACAAAGGAAGCGGATAACTTACATTGAAGTAAACAAAGGAAGCGGATTTGAAAACATCTTCATGTAATGAAATCTTTATCATCTTTGGCGAGCAACCACAGGAAGCAGAAACCTCTGATCCTTTGCCGTAACTTTGAGATGCTAAAACTTCATTTCTCCCTATGAACAAACCATTAATTTCAACTTCAATAGAAGAATTACTCAACACAGGATCATCCATGAAGGAAACATTTAGAGCAGCAGTATCATCAATTGAGATTGTCTTTGGAATAGATTGCAATAAGTTGTCAAGCGTTGCTATCCCTTCCGTTATTTTCTGAGAAACGGCCTCTTCAACTGCAGATGCTATATTCCCATCAAAAGCATCTACTAGCCTGCGATAAACATAAGGAAACTATTGGCAGAATATCCCCAACTATTATATAAATAGAGGCCCCAAATATGAGCCATGTTTTGTCAATTTGAAAGTCAATTCACATGAATCTAGGAAATATAGCGCTATAATCCCTAGAATAGTTTTGTTGCTGAAGGTAATGAAATTAAAGACACTCTTCTCTGCCCTCCTGGCTTCATGTCACAAATTCACAATAAAGATTAAAGAGAATAAAATTGAAAGATAGCAATGGAATTATAATTGTTTCCCGAAGGCTTCAGCACAGGAATGTGAGAACATCAATCAGTTACAAACTTACAAACAAAGTATTGTTCTCAAAGAGATATCACGTGAGTTCCCAATTATAAAAAACCACCTCTTCAGAAGATTACTTACACTTGGTAAAGCCATGCTGCTCCACCCTTCATCTTTATAGATACATCTCCAACATGACATCCATAATCTAAGAGAATTAACTTAAGAGTTCCTTCTTGGTTCCTCAAATTTACAGTAAGCCCCACTTGCAGATCTTTAACCTTCCAAACATAGCACAACACAACTGAGTGAGGGGATATTATAGATTGAATAGGGAAAAGAATCTTATGTGCATTAAAAATCTCTCAGTTCTAGTGAATTATGCCAAGGAGTTATGTTTTTGGTTCAAAAAAGGTGATTATGCAGTTTTTCTTTGTGATTTTATTTTAACTCCTGCCATTTCAAAAACCAAGTAATAGTCATGAATGTTCTACCTTGTGGTATCTTATATCAAATTCAAGTTACATGCTGAAATTAAGACTTATGATTATGAATATTTATTTCTCAATGACAATCAACAATCATCAATTTATAACAATTCTCATGAACTTGACAGATATGCAGGTTTCAAATGGACACATTTATATGAATTGGCTATTACCAAGTTGATCTGATTCCAACTGCAACAAGGGACAAAATACAATTCCAACCTCAACCTCTCTATAGCTTACCTAGAACAACCAGGCTAAACAATTTTGATCAAAATAACCAGCTTCTGCATAACATTTATTTTTCACTACAAGGTAAAACCTTCTAAATTATAGCCAATGCAACATTGTTAATCATAATTCATCAAAACAACATGGTGCAACTTTAGAGAAAGCTAAAAAAGGATAGCACAAAGTATAATCATGAGTAACAACATTCTAGATTTATACCTTCACAGTGGCTGTCCCACTATCAGAAATTCCAATTGGGACTAACCAACTGCTGCAAGTATACCTCCAATTCATGTTCAAATTGGCAGTGGCACCTGAAACAACCACAGCAATTCCTGTCTCTCCAGTCTCAACAGATGAAGAATTTATTTGGATATCTTTGATTGTGATATCAGAGAGAACCACTCTAGCCTTCCCAACAAGCGGTACTTTTACAGACTTCTCAATCTGTGGCAGCTGAGACATAACAATGGAGGCAGTAGCTTGTTCTATCAGCAAATCCTTGGCAAAGTCAAGACCCTTATCAGATATCACCACAGAAATGAAACCCTCTTCATGCTGTTGGAGATCACCACCACTGATTGCATTGAACAGAAGGGGTAATAAAAGAAGGAAAAAAATTGAGGGTGCCATTGATTTTTTTCTTTTTCAGGTGGAAACCTTGTGAGGGATCAAAGCCAATAACAATATGAAGTCTAAGCTACTGAATCATCAAACAGAAGGTACCTAAATGCTGATAAGAGCATGTTTTTTCCTATGTTATGTTTGTCCTATGCAGTGAAAGGTGAGAACTTGAGGACATCCCCATATGGTGATATAGCAGGGAATACAGTTTAAGACTTGAGAGTTTCAGAAGGGCAGGTTTCCTTACTATTTTAGCAACTGAATATCTTTTTGGAGCTTGAGTTTCAGAAAGCAACTACCAGGAACAGGAACTGTTGATGGAGACGTAGAAGAATTGGTTAGTTTTAGCGTTTTGTTTTTGGTTTTTTTTCTCTCCTTTTTTTTCCCCTTTATAGTGAGTTTTGGAGTTTTGTTCATCATATCTTATGAGCATTAAATCAGTTATATTATTTTGAAGATAAGCGATATATCCTAAAATTTAAAGTTAGTGTAAATTTTTAATTTTAATTATATTAGTCTCATTTTTTTTGGGTGAAGCTTTTATAATTTATAATAAGTCTCACTTGTATAAATCTATTTGTAATTAATATCATATTTAATGTTTATATAATTAAAATTTATACGTATGTAAAACAAGGGGGATTCTCACATGAATGTGATAGTCAATGCCCTTTTCTCTCAATTGGACCCAGAATTCTATACAATCTGTGATAGCTTTTTAAAATTTTTTCCTTTTTAGATTCTTTATTCTTATTTTATTAATTTTAATTATTTTTAATATTTAGTTTTATTTTTTTTTAAAGAAATTGGTTGTCCTGACTTCTACTATGTGTGCAGTATTTTTTCCCTAAATTGTAGTGCTTTTTTGGTAGTTTTAAATATTTTTAATAATTTTTTATTTATTTTATAAAGAGTTCAATTTATACAATTCCTTTCTATGTATATCTGTGTACAGTATATTTTTTAATTTTAATTTGTTAATTATGTTCTCTTAAAGTTTAATTATCTTCCAAATTTATTTTATAATATTGTTGTATTTTTATTAAATTTTCTTTGGTATTACTTTTTTATTTTGTTATGAGTTTAATTAATTATGACTTGTAAATTTTTTAATTTGTTCTTTCATTTTTTTTTGTTTAATTATTTTGTCGGAAACAATTTTATTTTTAGTTTTTGATATTTAATATTTTAATTTTTAGTTTTATTTTTTATTGAATAGTGCTATTTTTTCTTTTTTTTACTCAATTCAGTTTGTCTGAACTGTGTTGCATGAACTTTTTTTAAAAAATTTCAGTGTGTCTGAATTATATGTAATGTATAGTAAATATTTTTTTTTCCTTTTTTTAAGGTGCAACTATTTGAATTTTTAATTTATAAAATATTTACCATTTTATAATTTTTTATTTTTTTAAATAAATGAATAGTATTTTTTGAAAACATTTTTTTTCTTTTTTTTAAACACAATTTGGGGCACCCGAATTGTATATGTTAAACAGTATTTTTTTTCTTTTTCTTTTCTCCTTTTTAAAGAATTACTAAAAATAAAAAGAAAAAAATGAAAAGAAAAAAAATAAAAAAAGTACTGTGTATTACACATAATTCGGTGGGTCCGAATTCTTAAAAAAAAAAAAACAGCGTAGGTATTGACTATCGAATGTAGGGGAGTGGGCACCGTAAAATAAAGCATTTTCCAAATTGATATAATATTATGAGAAATAATAATATATGTGTGCACGAGTGCCACGCGGCTTGTAATTGTGCGTCTCAGCATATTCTGATTTCTGACACTTGGAAATGCATTATTTCCACAAGATCCCCAAACTAACCAGAGCAACCTTGTACCACTGACGGCTAACCTGGAACCTCTGTACTTAAGAAAATGCTTAACCTTACTGTGCTTAACCTTTCTGTGTATAGTGCTACCTCATTCATGCAAGAACTGCCATTTTGCAGAAAAAAAAAATCTTTCAGAAGTATATATTTATAGAGATGGTTGTAGATTGGAGAGAGCATAACAATATCCTTTTAACGCAGCTAATTTTGAAGACTCGAAGAGTATTATTATTTGTTCCTATCTTTTCAAGATATGTTATGTTATATGCACACTATGATCGATCATCCATGTATATATTATTAAAAATTTATTTAGGCTAACTGACCCATATAATAAAATAATATAAAGAATTTCTAAATCCTTATCTTCCACAACGGTAGGTCAAATCTCCAACAATCTACACATCAATCTCGAAGCATCCAAAACAATATCTAAATTTGGATTCAAAAGACGTTTCAATTTCTTGAATGTATGATTCGCTGAACAACATATTTCTTACACATTGAAAATTGAATGGTCATATCCTGATTTCCTTTAGTTACGTTTTGTATGAGCATTAAGATTTTCTTCATAGTCTAACGCTGCTGCACATCTCATGATCGTTGACAAGTGAACCTTCGAATTCAGGCAATGCTAGATTCCAGCACCAACCACTAAATGTATATTTTGAGCATTAATACATATGCACACATACTACATAAACTGAAGAACATAAACTTCTATAGCTCAAACGGATAATCAAAACTCAACTAGTGGTCTTTTCCACAGATTATATGAAAAGTTCTCTCCCAATATTCCCTGATCCAATCCAATCCTTCTTAATCAAGTTTTCATATATGCAAACGTCATTTTTGGTCTAAACCTCCGTCCATCACGGCTTCTGAATGAACAAGGGTAAGAACCATATATTGCAAATCACATACTAATCCACAACACTAAATACTCCAGCCTCCAGAACTGATCATTATCCTTCACTGATCTCTCCCAAGTCAAAAATCATCACCTCCTTGATGCAAGTCTCACATTCATCAATTTGAGCACTCGGACTATGGAAACAAGGAAAATCCACATCATAGGAAGTAATCTGGTGCTGGCTTCTTGGCAGGTGTCCCTCTTGATTCCTACATTTAAAAGAAAATTTGAAAAACAATTTGACAAATTTAACACAACTAAAAGAGAAAAGAACCTAAAGATTCATTATAAGGTAGTGCAATCCAAATGAAAATCCGCTCTCATGCATAAATAAGGTAAAGCAGGATTGAAAAAACAAAAAAAAAATAAAACACACTGAATTTTACAATACTGCATCAGACAGAGGTCATCTTAGTAGTTCATTCTTTACCACATGAATCAATGGATTGGGATAAATGAAGGGATCAAGGCTCATTGCTACTATTTAAGGAAACACGAACCCTTATCGCTTAATCTATCTACTGAGTTTATATTTATCAATATCAAGTGGCGTTGCCTACAAACCTGGGGAGCAGCATCAAACACCCGGAACTGCTTATTAAGATTTCCATCCAACTCAAGAATTGCAGCTACATTACCACATCTGTAACAAAGACAAAAAAAAGGTGTGTTTGGACTAAATACATCAAAACATGGAAAATAAATACATTTTGATTGATGACATACCTGTAGCAATAATTTGGAGCTGACCAGACAGTAACTATCTGGTTATTAAACATCCATTTATATCCTTCCATTACCAACTGATGAGCTCGGCATATATAGTCAATGTTATTGGAGTGGTTAAAAGAAGTAACAACACTGCCACCAAACAAGAAACCAGCACCTCGGGGACTCAGACCCCATCCATCCACAATATCTTCAGGATCAGACCATAGGAGGTCACACATGGCACCATCATGAGGTACTTCTTGCTTCCGATCAATGGTACGTATCTGGTTATACACAATAAATAATATTTCATATTGCTAACGTAGAATCTAACACTTCAAAGACAAGTAATCAGGACAGAATTTCTAACCTGATCCAGTGTTGAAATGGCAGGAGAAAGACCACCATGAACACTGAAAATCCTGTTCTCAATTAGGGCGGACAAGCTGCAGTGTTTTGTTAACATAGGAAAATTATTAGTGGAAGATGTAATTTATAACAAGTAAATCTGTAAATGCAGTTAGGTTGTCTTATAAGAAACCTGATACATAAAATGCTTCCATTCAAGTGTTCATTTTTGGTTATCTCTATACATTTATCACACAAGGCTGTCCAAATAATTGATATATGGTTTTTGGAATCATCTGCCCAAACCCCTTCCCCTCGTTTTTCTTTTCTTTTCTTTTTTTTTTTTCAAAATAAAAGCAAACCCCTTTCCCACTTGAAATACATAAAGGCAAGCTATAAAGCATCCTTCTAATTTTAACCCAGCTCAAGTCCACCCAAACCCCCTCCCCTTTTAAAATGGAAAAAAATATATTTACTTTCTGCAAGTTAAAGCTTTCAATTGTATAGATTCTTCAAGCATGAATTTGAAAATTGAATAGAGAATAACAAAAGAAAGAGTCCAGAAGATGTCGCCCAAACAAAGAACTTCAACATTGCATTAAGATCATCCAATAATATTCTTTATAGAAAAATCATTCCAGGAAAAACAAAACACACAGCCCCTGTACCCGTAAATCAAACAGAAAAAACAACAGAGGTCTTGGCAAAGGCATGGCGTGAAAAAAGCTAATTGGAAGTACAAAAAACCACTTCAGGAAGTTCAAAGCAATCTGGGCTTTCAAATTGTGAAGAAGTAACTCGAATCAAGTAATGTTTATATTGCTATCACTATCTTGCTATTGTCACCCACAGAAACACGCATGTACATACAGAATCTTGTGATCTATCAGATATTTATATTAGCAAACCTTAAGTAGTCGAATATATCAGTACAATATCTCCAAACATTGACTGAACCATATTTTCGGAGGCACTCATCATAGAATCCATATACCTGTGATGAATATTAAATAAATATTAAGAAGTCACAAAATGAAAATATTCCAGTGCTCAGCCCAACCCCTCCAAAAAAAAAATCACTATTACATTTTTTAAAAATATTTCTTTCTTTACAACCAACAGCTAATAGACGAACCTGTGTGATCTGACGGCTCTCATGGTTCCCCCTAATGAGTGTTATCCGATCTGGATACCTCACCTGGTTGTATGTCATTAATTAGTTACAATAATAATGAATAAAAATGAAAGAAGCATCATTAAGAGCATGAAGAATGAGTAGTCCAGCACGTGCAGAACCTAGCTGACAAAGTTACAGAGCCTCTTTTTAATATAAAAAATATTCAAGAGTTCAGTCAATGTTAGGACTGAAACTGAATGATACCTTTTATTGATGATAATCCTTGATAAATCCCTAAGAACCCTAGAACGATTATAATGGTGTGAGGAAGAGTGAGAGCTCCTCTACTCTCTCAAGAGTCTAAACTCAATTACAAATGATCAAAGACCCTCTAACTAATCCCTATTTTCCTTATTTATAGTCAACTAATCTCCTAACTAACTAACTTCCCTAACTGATGGATCCTAACAGTCATAAAATAAGTCTAAAGAAGTAAACAGGCATCCACATTAAAAAACAGAAAAGAAAATAACATAAGCTGAAAAGTGCACAACATCCCGCACAACATCCCTTGGGATAATAAACAAGGGGCTCCCTTAAAATGGCCATGAACAGAAACCCACAAAGAAGAATAAGACCCTGACTGACCAAGTGTAGAAGGAAGGAACTGCTAAGTAAATATTCTAGCATTTCACTCAATCCAAATGGACCAAACACCAGCCAATAGAGTGAAAGGCTGCAAGTAAAGCCCCCTTGGGTAGAATTTTAAGTTTCATTAGTAATACCAGCCCACACAATGACAAGTAGAATTTTATTCTAATAATAGCAAACTGTAATAATGTAATCCCAAACAAAAAGCCTAAGTTCACTCAGACACTGTATTCACTGATCACTGGTCACTAATGCCACATCTTCGCAGCAAAGGGACCACAGCTCTATCATAACCACAGAGCATACTGACTGAAACAATTGTTTTTATTTAATCGTTACAAGGCCCAATGCTAATGTAACACATACAGAAAGCAATAAAAAATAAAAACAATTAAAAAAGTCACCTAATCCTCCTACACAACATGCTTTTAACTTAAAATTATTATCCAAAACAAGAATAAGTAACGTTGAAAGATTGTCACCTTAAGAGCCAGCAGAAGCAGAAATGTTTCGACTGAGTAAAATCCTCTATCGACAAAATCCCCAAGGAATAAGTAGTTTGTTTTGGGGCAATCACCTCCTACTTTGAATAGCTCTTTCATGTCATAAAACTGACCATGGATATCACCGCATATCTACACAAAGAATAAGACAAAAGCCAACAAATCTAATCAGTTGCATTACGATGAAAAATCACAAGCAGAATCCAGAAGAATAACTATTGCAGCAGGCCAAATCACAACTGCTTCCGGTATGAACATATCAGATGCATCTGCTTTGCTGTCTAAAAACAACAACCAGTAATGTCTAAAAACAACAACCAGTAATGTAAACAGAAAATCTGCAATTCCATTACTATTGAGTATAGAATGCAGTATGCCATGCCTTCAAACCTTAGAAAATTTTTGTAAAAAATTATATTGAAAAAAAAAAGCAATGAACATTGTAGGTCTGCCATGAATTAGCCAGCTCACTTGAGTGGCTGCTTCTACCTCAACCTACCCATGAAATGGATTCAACTTATTCTACACAGAAAAATGCACAAAACTCACCAAGCTCCCATGAAGGAGAGTGACACCACACATAACAATAACACCATTTGTCCCCAAAAATGAACTGCTTCTCTGATACATATTAAGCCCTAGGTAAAGTGCCCAACTTGATTTGATTTTTTTTCCCCAGTAAACTCGAATGGCAAACTTTTTATCCAGCTTCAGCTCAAATCTAAATTATAATTGAGGACCTAGTATGTAAATCGAGGATGAAATGAAACCTAGAAGCTAGAAACCGAAGAACAAGAAAAGGGTGATTGGAACAAAGGAAAAGCATTGAGTTGAATGAACAACAACAATAATAATTATTGTATTAATTAAAAATAATGAATAAAAAGTAGAACAGTGATAAATAATAATTTAATAAAAAAAAAGAAGAAGAAAAAGGGTACTGACGGTGACGGGGGCGTCGACGCGTTGAACGTTGCTCTCTTCGACGAGGATTTCCATAGCTTTGAGGCAGAGAGCCTTCACTTCCGACTCCTTCAGTGGCTCGCACTTCTTCAGCTGCTCTATTTGCCTGTCTAGGTCTGACATCGCCGCTTCCTTCTAGAATCTTCTCTTCTTTCTTCCACCGAACAACTGAATCTCTCTCTCTCTCTCTCTCTCTACGTGTTGTGTGTTGTGTGAGAGGAGAGTCTCACTCTCTCCCTCTCTCTCTCTCTCTCTCTCTCACTCTCACCAATTGAATAGTTACTTACTTACGTTTCATAGAGACGGATACTGTTATACTATTGCACTTCCACTGCACTGCTTGCTGCGCCTCCATTCTTCTTCGTTCTTCCCTTCCTCCACTCCCCTTTTTTTTTTCGCAAACCGGTCACTTTATTTTCCTATATTACCAAATTGCCCACTTCCTTCATTTCATTCTTTTTCTTTTTTTTTTCTTAGACAAAAAAAAAAAATCTGCATCTTAATACAAGCTGGAAGACTAACCTTTTATTAAGGACGAATTAGACACACTTCCAAGTTTCTCTCAATTTTTTTTATTTGTGTGACACTTGGATGCTCATTATACGGTAGAAGAGAAAACAATATAATAATTTTATAAACCGATGAGGAGAGATCGATTGGAAAAATTTAACAAACTAAAAATTTCTTGAATAAATTTTATAAATAAAAAGAAAAGAAAATAAATTTCGTCGTGAGAAGTCAACGTAATTACCAATAATAATAATAATAATAATAAAAGTAGCCAGGAACGAAATGAGACCATCCCTATCCCACCCGAACTATCAGCAATGCCTCCCAGTGTCTTATTCCCATATCTAGCCAAACTACCGACACATATATTAGGTTCTGTATGGATGTGTGATTAACCTAAAAGATTACATCATCTAAGATTAAAATTTTAATAGTCGATCCCAATGCATAGTAAGCACATATGTGACTGGCACACCTAAAGAGATGCGATTAACAACGCTACTAAAATCATAAGTATTCAACAATTATGATATCTCGTTGTTATATTTACACAGAGAAATGTTATTTACAATTATTATTTATGGGACACTGTGTCGATATATTTTTATTTATTATTGAATAGTTTGTGAACTCTACTTAATTTGAGACCCACATATCATTCAATAGTAAATTATACTCACAGTTTATAAGATTTGTGGAAATATAATTTACACCCTCTTTAGTTGTTTAGCTTACACTCACACCTCCCCTACTTATCAAATTTTAAGTATTTATATATAGTCACACTCCTCATTCATAAAACACCGTTAGTAACTTAACATAATGAAATTTTTGTGATATTAATTATTCTTAATTAATAAAATTATAAAAACACTTTTACGCACCCCGTTAAGTTTAAGGATATTTTTATAATTTTATTAATTATAAATAGTTAATATCATAAAAATATCATTCTGTTAAGTTTACTAACTGTGTTCTGTGAATGATGAGTATGACTGGAATATAAATACTTAAAATTTGACAAGTTGAGCGATATTAGTGTAAGTTGAACAACTAAAGGGGTGTAAATTGTATTTTCACAAATCTCAAGAGAAGTTAGTGTAATTTACCCTATCATTCAATGATAGATGAAACTCATAAAAATATATCAACATGATATTTTATAAAGTGTTAATACAAATAACATTTCTCATTTATATAACTTTAACCATGATTAATAAGTAGACCCTGAAAAATTCTCCAAATCTTAACAGGGGAAATCGTACACCTGCTAGCGTTGCAACACCAAGCTGCAATAAACAGTCCACTATGACCTGAATGTAGTTATCATATTATAAAAGTGTAGAACATTTTAAAAAGTAAACAAAAAATAATCAATAGTTAGAAAAAAGACAATTCTTATTCAAAGTTTGAGAGTTTTAACAATTATCAAAGCATAAAGTGTTATAAATCATAATAAAAATATTCAATTATTATCTGCTTAGGAGTTGTGATTCATGACTAGATGAATAAATTCGTGACTCTGTTCAAGAAGATGGGGGGCCGGTTTGATCCGGATAGAGCGGAAGCCGAAGCTCTCCTAAGGCTACAACTGACAAGTTGCCGTCGAAAGGAAAATCTGTGAGATGGAGATTGCACAAGACACTAAAGAGGTTTTCGAAAGTTTTGATAAAAGTGAGCTAAATTACTCTAATAGGAGGATCATTTTGCAACAAAGGAAAAAAATACAGCCCAATTTCACTTCTTCAAAGCCCAATTTGTTCAAGAATTTGGAATAGAATAGCAGATAAAATAACCCATTTAGCCATTAATTGGTGAGATCATTCTATACATCAAAGATTTATTGTTATTTACTTTGTTATAAGAATGTGATAAATTACTAATTTTAAGTTATATAGATGGTTTTATTTATTAAAATTTCATAGTATTCGAGTATTTTATATTTTAGAGGCGAACGTTGATGGACTCTTAGACGGTAAATCATCATTTATAAGGTAATAAGAATAATTATCCATCAGTATGCACACATCATTATTGCCGAGTAAAGTTGATAAATTCAGTTTTTATAATCCATTTTTAAACCAGCTCCGTTTTACAAGTGAACGAACACAATCTTCTTACCACTCATCATCTGACTCACCTAACTCCAAGAACTGCAAATTCTTGTATAACTAACTTTCTTCAAGCATGAAAATACTAGCCAAAGCCACTTGGGTTAGGTTTGGTAATGTTCCTTGTAGGGTACCCTGACTTGTGAAATCCAGAGATATATTTTGTTTGAAAAATCAAGAAGTTTTTGCCCATAATTTTTAAAAGCCATAAATGTTTTTGAGAATATATCATAAATTGCTTTTTAAAGTTGATTTTTATTATCTGAAATTTAAAAGATTAATATAACTTTATTCTTATTAATAACAATAAATTAAAAATTATGTTACTTAATATCTATATCTATTATTATTGTTTTGAATATTTAAAGCATATTTATCAAATATTATTATCATGACTTTTATTTATTGGAAGTAATTTTCCTATTAATTCACCAAATGATATCACTATGACATTTTGAGAACATATTTTTAAGAGTTTAAACGGTTCACCACCTTTTTGAACATCACAACAATACTAAACAAAGTCTACTAATGCTCACTATCCACAAATCTACACTGTTACTTTTTTACGTAAGATACTTTGTTTGTGTCTAAGTTTAAGATTAATTTTTTATTAGGTTATTTTATTATTTTTCTTTTCTCCGATTAGTATTTTTTCAGAGGCAATTTTATTTGAAACACTGTCCAATAGCCTTTTGACTTCTATTTTCACCGCTTTTTTCTTTTTCTTTCACTAAAATATTTTTGAACAATCCATTAATGTGTAAGGGCCATTTATTTGAGATTATTTGGGGGTGAAAATCACTTTTTCACCCCAAAAAATTACTTTTTATATATTTTTTAAATAATTAGAATTTATAAAAAAATCATTTTTTAGCTTTTCTATATAAGCTAAAAAGAGTAATTTTTTTTAAAAATCAGTTTTCATATTTTTCAATTTTATATAAAATTTAAATTTTTATAATTATTTTTTAAAAAAATCTAAAATAAATGCACTCAAAATTTAAGTTTCATAATATTTTTTTAAAATTCAAAACAAAAGCGCCCAAAAGCACACAAATTTTTTAGAGAAGTTATAACCCACCTATTAATGCATAACAGATGCCAATCTTTTTTTTCACCGATTTACCATTGGCCTTGACTTGATTTTTATGAATTGATTCTACTTATTAGATTCAACTTTCTAGTGACATTATGACACAAATTATGTTAGATTGTTGCATTTATCTTTGTGTTTGTTTCCCTTATATTGCGTTTGACACTTTGTTATGTAGTTTTAGTGATTTTAAGATTATAAAAAAAAAAATAAAAATGTGATTCTGATATGGTAAAAAAGGTAGGAATCTTTTTGTTTTCTTTTTTTTTTTCCTATTGATAAGAAATCTATAAGAATCTTTTAACTTTTTGATGTATTCAGAAGTAACTCATAACCCTTAATAGTGACAAGCTTTCCATTTAATCTAAACTCTATCATAAAAAAAATGTTTATTTTGTATACAAGTTGCTTAATTTATATACATACATATATATATATATATATATTATACCATGCAAGTTAGGAAGTATGAATTTTGTCATTAAAACATGGGGATCATGAGTTAACCATTGATTGCGAATTATTTGATGGACGCTAAGAATTTGCATCTGCCATTATTAATCACGCTATTGCCATGACTAAAGATTTTCAACATCAATCATGCATTGAGGAGAGCTGTTATGTGTCAGAGAGAAACTTCTTCTTGCTTTCAAGCTCAATTTTCAATTGATTTATTTAGGTGGTAGAGCTTGAGGATATGATGGTATTAATTTATTGGATGTGGATCTTGGGGTTTAATGTCTCTATTTTAGCTCAAAACCTAAAATAAAACCAAACAATTACATCCCATTTGAAAAGTTAAAATTGAAATTGGAATATAAAACTTTAATTTCAACTCAGATTGGAATTGATTATATCCTTAATTCTTTTTTTTTCTTTTCAAAGAACTAGAATGTGGATTGTGATTTTAGATTAAATTGAAATATCATTATTTAAATGTGTGAGTTCAAAATTTTAAATTAATATTAATGTGAATACAATCATATTTTTTTTATAATATTATGAAACTATTTTCCCGTATAAAGGTTTTTTTAATTTTTATGAAAATATTAAGAGTTTATTTTAATATATTAATATTATAACAAAGTTTTATACTATCATCTAATTAAATATTTTTTAATGTAATTTTTTAAGTACTGAAATGAAAATTAATCAAAATTGTTGATGGGGACATTAAATAATTAGATGACTGTATATAATTATTTTGTAATATTAGTATATTAAAATTAAATTTAAATATTAAAGTATAATATACAGGATTGTTGGTTGAGGTTTGACGAAGTTCAAAAACCAATATTCTAGGGAAGAAAAAGAAAGAAAGGATAAGTGACAAATATTTTAGTTTATTTTCTCTTTCAACTAGAAACTCTTTGATTGAGATCAACACAATAATGATAACATGAGATGCAGGAGCGACAATCGCTATGATCATGATCCATGAAAGATACGGATTTATCCATCAAAATGCTAGTAATTATAATATATATATATATATATAGAGAGAGAGAGAGATTATCAAACTTTAATACATACTTTAATATTTTTGGGTCTTGTTAAAGTAATTATAATCAAATAGAATAATTAATTCCTTTCTATATTGTAAGTTTATTTAAGAAAATAGATAGGTAGACTTTAAATTTGACAGATTTGTAAATGGTGGTCAAGTCATATTGATGGATTAGTCAAGGAAGAAGATGACTCTCTTCATTTTACCGGCTAATTAAATACTTTATATTATATATACAAATGTAATATTGAAAATAATTTGGATTACATCCTCTAATGAGGTCATGTGTGGAGGGTGTTGAATGTTATCAAGGCACAGTAGAGGAGAAAGAGAGAGGACCATAAAAATAAATAAAATAAAAAACATATATATATAAAAAAAAAAAAGAGAAAGGGAACAAAAATGGTGGTAAAATGGTACAGCGAAAACGACGCCGTGGTGAATAAATTATTGGGAAGGCTTTTGAGTGCTTCACAATCCCGCAAGGTAAACGACGACGACGACGACGCCGGGGGCATAAGGCGGACAAAAACGGTGCCGCCGTTCGTACGCCACTTTCCATCCCATCCTAAAAACGACGTCGCAATCCTCGCAGACCTAATTTCCTCAACAAAAAGAAAAAAACGGTTCTGCCTTCCGATCCTTTCCCCAACCTTCTACTTCTCTCATCCCAGTTATCCTCCGTTGCATTCACAACCCACCTAACCTTCTCAATTGTAATCCGTTTCTTCTTTTTTTTTTTTATTATCATTTGCTTAAATTTATGTACTTTGTGTCTGATTCTCATGATTGCCTTTTTCTTTTTTCTTTTTTTTTTGAGAATTCCGTGTTTTGTTTCTGATTATGTAGTTAATTTTTCTGATTATTCCGATTTTGGAGAATTGCTCATATTTGGTTGGTGGTTATTATGTTCATTGATTTTTCTGTACTTTTAGGGCAATGGCGTCTTCTTCAGACTCATGGGTGAAGGAATACAATGAAGCATTGAAACTCGCTGATGACATTACTGGCATGATTCCCGAGCTGAGTTCGCTTCCTGCATCTGGACCAGAAACCCAGCGTCATGCATCTGCTGTAAGAAGGAAGATTACAATATTAGGGACCAGACTAGATAGCTTGCAATCGCTTTTGTCAAAGCCCCCTGGAAAGCAGCCTATGTGAGTGTTTACTGGATTGATTGATTATATTTATGCTGATAAAAACTTGGACATGCTGTTACAGTAGAGCAGCTAGGGCTTGGAACACTATGCACTGCTGTCTTTTAGTTTTTTTTTTTTGTTTTTTGTTTTCTTTGGAAATAAATGCACAGGTCTAGCTGGAGATATCTTTAGCAGAGTAGTACTGAATTCTCTGCTTCTGTGGTAATACTACTAGCAATGAGGTAGCATATATTGGTAATTGTGTTTCCGATTACCTAGAATGGCCTTCAAAAATAAATCAGGAGACAAATTAGTTCATTAGAATTTGAAAGTCTCGGTCCTTAAGAATTTGAAAAGGGGACAAATCGGTCGTTTCGTATAGGGCTGTATGTTTTTCTTCAAAAAAAATTGTAGGGAGGGGCTAATTTGTCCCTTTTGAATTCTGAGGGACTAGAAAAGGTATTTAATCTTATTAATAGAAGACTCAATGCCTTCTTTTTAGCTGTGAAGTTGTGTGATGAAGTTGCATTGTTGTTTTGTGAAGTTTATTTCATCTCAATGATGCAGTTCTGAGAAGGAGATGAATCGCCGCAAGGACATGCTTGCAAATTTGAGATCAAGAGTTAACCAAATGGCTTCCACGTTGAACATGTCAAACTTTGCAAATAGGGATAGTTTGCTTGGACCAGAAACAAAACTGGATGACATGAGCAGAGCCGTTGGCCTGGACAACAATGGACTTGTTGGACTACAACGGCAAATTATGAAAGGTCAGTTGATTTGAGAATTGAATTGTTTTAAAACCTATTGCTTGTAGTCTGAGCTTTGGATCTTGATGTGCATTGCTATTCAAGCAGAACAAGACCAGGGCCTTGAGAAATTGGAGAAGACAGTAATAAGCACTAAGCATATTGCACTAGCAGTGAATGAAGAGCTGGATCTACACACTAGACTCATTGTATTTTCCCTTACTGCATTAATTTATCCTTGTTCTGTGTTGCCCATTTTCTTCTCCCGCTTCGAAAACTGAATTCTTTCTCTTCCCTGGACAGGATGACTTGGACCAACATGTAGATGTTACAGATTCTCGGTTGAGGGTAACACTCTTATCATAACTTTTATTTGGACCAAATCTCTTGTTTAGTAGACTTAAATTATGCTAATATTGTTGGCGCTTTCTTACAACTTTTATTTTTTTGTTGTGAAAACAGCGGGTGCAGAAGAACTTGGCAATTTTAAATAAACGAACCAAGGGTAGCTGCTCCTGCCTGTGCATGCTTGTATCAGTGGTTGGTATTGTGGCTTTGGTGGTTGTCATTTGGCTGTTGATTAAATATTTGTAATGATAGAAATACCCAACTCATCAAACTTCTTTTTGCTTATTTTCTGTGCGTGTGCATTGAAACATCATAATCGAGTTTCCTGCTTTCTCTTGGTGTTTTGTTGAGGTCTTGAAAGGCATTGTATTGTAATTGGCAGATTTAAGTGTTCATACATCGTGTGTTCTTTGCTTGTGAAAATATTAAAGTTACTGGCTGGAGTGTTAATCTGATTTGAGTTATTAAACATTGCTCTATTTTAATTTAAGATTGTCACAACTGCCTAAGCTGTTCCGTGGCGAATCCTCATTCCCACGTAACCTAAATGACCTCTCAGTCTCTATGTCGTAAAATAATATACTTTTCATTCTGAATCATAACTTTCTCTAAAACTCTGTATAAACTATTTATTTGGAATTATAAAACTGAATTACTTGATATATGATGCTTTAAAAACCTCTTAATCATACTCTGAAAATCCATTCAACGTGTGAACTGAATCATAAGTAAATCTGTAGTTTATTACATAAACTCTAATTAAATTATACAATTTCAAATCCTCACTTGTGAATTGAAAGCAAATACATAACTTTACAAATACTGAAATCAAATGCATAGTCTAAAAATAATGCATGGTTCGGATCCTGCCTGTACATCTACTAGAGCACTCTACTCTAGCAAGACCCTTACTTCAAAGTAAGACTCACCACTGAGAACGGCAACGTCTGCCAAACCGTAAGTTAAGCAATGTCTGCATCCGCAACTATGAGGAGGAAGGGAAAGGGGTGAGTCAACGGACTCAGTGAGTGAGCTCTCACCCATCACCCACATGGGATAACAACAACCATATAAAGATATAAATGCACTGGCAAAATATTTTCAATATTTACATAACATAGCTATTCTTGGGAAAACACTTTCCATGCCATAAATTCATAAACAAGCATCTCTAAAACCATAACCTGTTACAAACCATTTGATATTCTTGTATATAATCTAATAGAAAATATATCTCTGTATTTATAAATTCGTAGAAAAACATCTCTAAATTCTCACTTCAACAAGAATATCATCATTTCTCATATATATAATATCTCTTAAATCAAATATTCTCTTAAAACATTAATAATCTCTGAAAATCATTAATACTCTCTGAAAACATAAACAACAGTATTCTATTAGAGAAACAGGAATATCGACTCTATGGTTCTTCAAGAATCGAAAATATTATGCCCTATGATCCATCAGGGATCTAATGCGGACACTTAAATAGGTTTCATTCTCTGCTCTATGAGATTGTCCTCTCAGGACAAATTGGTACTAAGGTTAACGATGGGGGTGCAGTCGTTAACTCATTGTTTGTTTCTCTATAGCTATCGTCTAGTCTCTAATTTAATAAACATATTATTTTCTCTAAATCTCTGTTGTATACTCTAATCTGGGTATCAAACTCTTTCATACATAATTACTCTATTTCTTGAAATCATCAAGAAAATTCAAAAAAATCTCTAGACAGAATCAAACTCATACTCTAGCTCTTTATAAAACTATTTAAATATGAAAACTCTTAAAACTCTAAAAGCTCTAGACTCGTACAACTCTAGCAATCTGACATTAGCATAACTATGATTGTGAAATCATGCCGAAGGGATCACCCACTTGTAGGCGTTTCAATGTTGAGCTCACAGAATATGTATCTGGCAGTCACTACGAATCATAGTGAATTCCATATTTTTGGAATATTACAAGACTGAATTTTTAAAATCTCATTTCTCAAGATAACTTCTTTTATAAATTAATAACTCTAATATCATAGATTAAAATGGAAAGGTTCAAATCATGAAATCTCTAACATTATAATAAAACGTCTCTACTCTATATTCTTCGCCAAAACATCTTAACTGATACTTTAAAATCACATTTCAAAATCTCTGGTCTTGAAACGTAAATATATCATAAACTCTTGAAAAATGTTGGATAAACTAACAACTTATAAAATCATCTGTTCTTGTAAGAAAGCTTTTCATTAATATGTATAAAACCTTTTTAATGGCACTTTATACATCAATCATGGTCCCATGATTTTCTAAACACATAATTCATGCTCTTTGAAAATCATGCTTTGTCTGGCTTTGCAATACTTGTAAAATCACATATACATAATCATAATTTTATCTCTAATGTCATATTTGACAACCATCATGCATAAAATATAGTTATAATGGGAAAACTAAGGCTATGAGATTAAACCCACTCACCGTTTGAAGCCGAAAGTATGTGGGCATCACAAACTTGACCTCCGAAGCATGGAATGACATCAACAACTGCCATAGAACAATATAGACTCAAGATTAGTTTATGCTAATCTTGAAACAACTCTAATCTAACTCTAACAACATTGGGGGAGCACCCTCACTTGACAAAAAGAGAAGAATAAGAAGATCCATGCCAATAATGTGAAAGAATGGAGAGAATGAAGACTAAATCTAACAACATATACATACCTTGATGATTTGGGGAAGCTAGATTGGAGTGGGATTGAAAAAAAAGGAGAGAAATGGAGAGGGAAAGGGTTTTTGCATTCTTCTTCTTGTTTCAGATGGAGAGCCCGATTGGGTTTTTATTTTGGGCAAAAACGAAACGACATCGTTTTTCTGGTACTGTGCTGTCATGGGTTGCTCACTATAGCGAACTTTCTTCGCTGCAGCGATCCTCACTCGTTGCAGCGAGCATGAAGACTCGCCTGTTCGCTGCAGCGAGCATGAAGGCTCACCTGTTCGCTGCAGCGACCTTGTTCTGCATAATTTTGTAAAACCTGAGCTGCAACTTAGTTTTGGCTTCCGGGGCCGATCCGGCTACTCGGTGAACCTCGAGGATCCTAAGCGATTTAAATTTGCCTACAAACACGTGTACGTTGGGTATTACAAAGATTGTGCTGAAAAAATATGCATTGCATCCACTAATGTTCCCGTCACCTGCAAGTAATTGCCCAGTTTGGGAGGAAAGAATTTATTTTATTTATGTAATGCCGTCAAATTATAATGGAGTTACCCCATCAAAATATATCACGCATCTTCCTAATTATAGCTCATGTATTGCTATTGAATATATTACACTACAAATGTAGTAGATCCCAATGAAGACCTCTATACGAACCCGACATTCACGATTATCAATATGTGATGCGTGCGTGCGTGCGTGTATATGTCAAAGTATTTCATACCGTCTTTATATTTTGAGTTTTACTAATGAGTGCTACTTTCAGTAAAAATTTATTTTAAGAGTACTGGTTAGCAAAATCGAAATTTTCAAAAGAAGCCTCTTTCTCCATACTTACACAACGCACATTTCATGGTGAACGACCATCCAAGAGAATGATATCTCTATAAATCAATCAAGCTTCAAAGTCATTAAACAGCTAAATGACTACAATATATAACAAATGGGAAAAAAATGGAAAGGGTAAAAGAACTAAGCAACTAAAAAAATAGCTTTCGTGGGGATGCTCTAGATTCAACCGTTGACGGTAAATTTGAGGACTTGAGGGGGGTTGCCTTGCTTTCTTGGCCCTCAACCACTTTGTCAAGTAACTTTGCAGCCCTTGGATCTGTTAGTAGCTTCTTCTGAAAAGACTGTGAGAAGCCAGTTGCAATGATAGTCACATGAATTTCCCCAGTGTAACGATCATCAACAACAGCTCCGAATATGATATTAGCAGAAGGATCTGCCAAACTTGTCACCACCTATAAAAGCAACAAGTGTTAACATCAACTAAGAAGGGCAGAAAATGTAGAAGCTAACCCAATGATAACAGCAAGTAGTTTCAGTTTCACCATACAAAGAAAGCAAAAAGGAATGCTTAATAATGTAATGATCATTACAGTTAAAAGAATGCAGAAGTATCAAGATAGTCAAAATATTGCAGCACTCTACCAGTGGTTTGCAAGCTAAGGAAATTACTTTTGCAATTAATTCACAAGGATGAAAGTGTGAAAGGAAAGACGAAGTGTTCCTCAGGCAAGCGATGATTAAATCCTGAAATACCTGAGACACCCTATTCACTTCCTGCAGGGTTATGTCCTTTCCACCGGTGATATTATACACTACTCCAGTAGCTGACTGAATAGATGAGCCAATTAAAGGAGCCAAAGTAGCCTGTTCCGCTGCTTCTTCTGCTCGGTTTTTACCAGAGGAAACACCTACTCCAAGCATTGCAGTTCCAGAGTCTTTCATCACAGCTTTAACATCAGCAAAATCCACATTTACAAGTCCAGGTATCTGCAAGAAGGCAGAACAGTTATTATGATCGAGAAGAAGAAAGCTGGCATGAATACGAGCCCAATTATGAAGGGCGTGTGACCACCCTTCGGAAAAACAAGGTGATGAATGGTTCAAGCCTTTTTCTGTCCCCTCTTTCTCTTTGCGAATCACCAATAAAGCGGGCACAACTAGGAACTTCAACCACGTTCTAGGGGCCAGATATAAAATATGAAAAATTGAAAACATTGTTTGCAAGTTACAAAACAACTCACTGTAATGATGTCTGATATTCCCTGCACTCCTTGACGTAAAACATCATCTGCGAGAAGGAAAGCATCCTGAAGAGGTGTCTGCTCATCAGCTATGTCAAGCAAACGGTCATTTGGAATCACTATAAGCGTATCGACATTTTTCTGCAGCCTTTCAATGGCTTCAAGTGCCTGAAGAAAAATCAAATGAAAAATAGTTGGTCATTTTTGAAATTGACACAACACACTTTTCACATAATTGTAACAACAGAGTCTTATCTGCCAGATAAGCAAACTATATCTTCATATTCATGATAAGATAAACAACTGCAAATGCATGTTGATCCAAAAGAAAAGCAATGTAGTTTTTCAACACGTCAAAGAGAGGAGAATCAAGTGAAAGAAGGAGTAGCTTTTATGTAGTGCAGTAACCAGAATCTAAACTCAAATAAGGAAAGAAATGAACACCTGCCTGCAAGGATCTTTTGCGTCCTTCAAAACTAAATGGATAGGTAACGACACCTACAGTCAAGTAACCAGCCTCTTTGGATATTTGGGCCACAACAGGGGCAGCACCAGAGCCTGTTCCCCCACCCATCCCAGCTGTTATGAACACTAAATCCGATCCTTGAAGAGCATTGGCAATAGCTTCTTTTGATTCCTCAGCAGCTTGCTCCCCCAAAAGTGGATTCCCTCCAGTACCTGCATCAATACCAGCTGCTTATTAGTGTATTACTTATTTGAATCCAATGCCACACACACCTCAATTCCTCAACACAACTAGCAAGGAAATTGGAGTGAAGCTACACAAACTAAATGCGTGTAAGGAGAGTGCCTGACCTAATCCACGAGTCAGAAGCTCTCCAATCTGAATAGGATTCTCAGCAGCAGAATGCAATAGCGCTTGAGCATCAGTGTTTATTGCATAGAAATCTACACCCTGATTGAAAAAAACGTAGCAGAATTTTTAACACTAGTATTCACTCAATTGAAGCAAAACACAAAACATAGCAAAATAATATGAACTTTGAAAATAAGTAACAGCCCATTGACGATATTCTGAATTGGACACACACACATGATGCCCAATTGAACTAAAAGCTGAAGGGTAAGGTAAAAATTAAAACTTCATCATATACCAACAAGTAAAAAAATAAAAACTTCATGCAGAAGAGAAGAGAAGGGAAGGGAAAGTGGCAAACCCACGTGTAAACCACTACCGATCATGCGATTGACGGCATTGTTGCCGCCGCCACCGATGCCGACAACCTTAATCTTTGCATTATCTACAAAAGCGTAGGAGCATCTCACCGACCCGAAACGACGACGTGTGAGGCGTTGTGGGGCAATTGCTGTTGTGGTCGTTGTTGTTCTGGGGTGAAGAGAAACAGAGGGTGACGAACAAAATGCATTGTGGTGAATACTCATTGAAGATGAGAGAAGAAGCTCGTTTGGGTTCGCCACACGAAGCAGCATCGGCATTTTTTCTTTCTAATGGGGCTCAGTTTAGGGTTTGCCGGTTAAGTGAAAATCGAAATATTCCCCTCCATAACGTAACGGTTGGTTGCTGTGTAAGAGAACCCCAACGGCGCCGTTTCTTTTACTTTTTTTTTTCTTTCTTTCTCAATAAACTCCTTTTATTTTTATTTTTTAGTTCTCATAAATATGCTGGGATAAATTATTCTTTTAAATCATTTATTTGTAACTTATAATTTAAAAAAATGATAAATTGGTCTCTACATATGTATTGGTTCGCTTAAAAGAAACATAAAATTGTAAACTCTCAAGTAATTGAAGGAGCACAAACGAAGGCTTTAACCACATGCCTATTAAAGAATGAGTTGAAAACTCATAGGCGGTGGCTTGGTTAGATGAAACCATTGGAGCCAAAGCAAAAATAAGTCTTCATAGGGCAATTGTCATTGCCTATGCACTCAAACTTGGGTGATCTATTAATGACGGGGATGAGACTCGGGAAAAATTAAGTGGAGGTCTGAACCTACTAATGTTGAAGAATAGCGGATGAGAGGTGAAATGCCACTCAAACCTAGAGCTAGCTGGTTTTCTCCAAAATGTGTTGAGGTGTAATAGCTGACTAAACATCTAAAGGGTAAAGCATTGTAGATGATCCTTGAACAGTTATACTTTGAATACTAGATATGACATCAAAATAACAAAGTTCGTGCCAATGAGACAAGGAGGGATAAACTTCATAGCAGAGAGAAAAACAAGCCCAATCACCAGCTAAGGCCCCTAAATGACCGGCCAGTGATAAAGGATGTAAGGGAGTGAAACAAACCTATACAAAAAGATCAATTTATCTCCATTTAACCTCTAACTGGGCTGGGCTAGTCAATGAAGAAAGGCTCAACTACGGCAAAGAAACCCAAAAAATGAAGGCAGATATAATTGTGCCAATTAATGGGCCCGTACAAGTACACCCAAAAAAAAAGGTAGATTCAGATGCCATGGATGTACCAAAAAAAAAAAAAGATTCAGATGCCATGCTTGTGTGTGTGTAAACTATTACAGAGGAACGTAATCATTCATCATTGAGATCTCTCTCTAATCTGTTCCATACGAGGACAAATTTCAGAGCTCCGAGGTAACAATTTCGAGCGTATACACCACTTTCGATCCTAAATGAAATTCAACCATTTTTTTTTTATTGTTGATCTACAATTTTTTTTTTCTGTTGAATCCGAAATCAATAGCTTGTTTTGGCAGGAATTGGTGTGTGTTTTTCTCTGCGTGATTGAGGGATCTGGTTTGTATTGTAGCGATACGCTATGGGGTTCTTGGTGACGACGCTGATCTTCGCAGTGGTTGGAATCATTGCGTGCCTTTGTACCCGAATTTGCTGCAACAGAGGACCCTCCACTAATCTGTTAGCTTCTTCCTTCTAGAATCTTCGATTTCTCTCTCTGAATATATGCATCATCATTTTGTGATGTATGTTGTCGTGTTGCTGCTCTTATTGTATTGATTTCGATGCTTGGATTAATGTTTTATGCAACAAAGTTTGAGTACAGTACATTTTTTTTATTTTTAATTTTATGTTTCAGTGAAGTAACCGATATTTGGTGTTGTTTAAATTCGTACAGTCGTATGGCTGGATGGGTTTTTCTATGAGTTCCATTACTTAATTGAGTTGGAATTTGAGGACTTCAGTTGCTGAAATTAAGATAGTTAGAGCTGAACATCTTGATTGATTACTGTTCAAGGATTATCTACAATTGTATTTTCTACTACACATCATAGAAGGATTCCCATGATCAGCTTAGATTTTAAGAATATCTTAACAGAAGATCAAAGTAAATGAATTTATAATCTGAAATCTGAATTGACTGATAGATCTGGAAATGTGTGGATTTTGTTTTTTTTTTTTTTTGGAGATGAATTTCTGGATGCCAACTTTCTAATGTTTGTTTAAGTTTAAATCCATTAGAAACTGTACAGGATTGGTGCCTCCAAGTTTGTATCTTTGTCTTCTTGTATATTTGGAGGAATTATGATAAACATTTTGTCAGAATTGTTTATTTATGACGACGCCTCACTGTGTTTTACAATGCGAGATTATTGTCTGTGAATAACTAAAGGAGGTTATGAAGATGATGTAAGTTGATCTGGAGAAATAGAGATTTAGTTATTATTGAATCATGATTCCCTTGAATATTTGTAGTGTCTACTCTTTCTTTTTTGAATTAAATATTGCTCTCTCTAAATTGCTGTTCTCTGTGCCAACTGATCTATTATTATTCTATTGCAGATTTCACTTAACTTTGGTTATTACTGCAACAATATGCTGCTGGATGATGTAAGTGTGACTTTCACTTGCATTCTTCTTTTTGTTTGCATAAAGGTAGAATAGGAATTGGAACGAGTAAAAGTTGTGTACCTGGGTCCTGGGCTTATTTCCCTGGCAAGGGATTGATCTGTTGGAAGAGGGGTAAATTAAAGTACACACTTTCCTTTTTATGTCAAGCAAATAACTTTTCGGGCTCAAGTGCATCCATAATTGTCGATGTTGAAGCTGTGTTTTCATATCTCTCCTTTCACACTCTGTTACCAGATACTTTACACATGAATTTTTGGGGTATGTTTGAGTCGACTTTCATGTGCTGTATAGCAGCATGCAATTGAAGAACAATAGTCAAATAGATGAACTCTGTAAAATCGGGATATGTCTAGTCGTATAGGTAATCATGCTTGACAACACATATAGGCCTTGATGCTTTACTTCTGTTTATAAAGTGCGGCATCGATCTGCCATATTTATCTAGGAAGGATACCTGACGAGAAACATTGGCTTGTGCTTGATGTGTAAAATTACTGTAATATAGTTTGTAGTGAATTTGGTCAATGGAAATGTGCCAACCTTAGTAGCCTCTGAGTAAATTAGTGCTATAAAGGTTATGTTTTCTTGTTGATATCACTAATTATTGTCATTTTTTCAGGTGGGCGATTGTATATCTGGCACAGATGAAACCACTCATAGTACCTGTGCTGAATGAGGGTGAATAAGTTTCTTTATGAACAGGGGTGGCTCCTCATAAGTTAGAGAATATGCATCACAGTTTAGCTGCTGGAGAGAATTTGGTTTCGGCTGTCATGGATCATTCAGTATTTTATGTGGGTGGATCTGTATGTGTTTCTTGTTGGATAATGGCGTCTCAATTAGATTTTTCCGATGCTGGCTGAGCATTGCCCATGTTACAATTGTTGTATTCAACCCTCATTCATTAGTGGTATCAACTATGTATTTTGGTGAAATAAGTTGATGAAAGAAAATTATGTTTTGGTTTTTATCATCATACGGTACGGTTAAAAAAGGAACTTATCATTATCAAATAAATGAAACAAATTTCATTACTGATGAGACGTTATTTGTATAGTTTGAGTATGATAGCGAATAAAGTTTAATACGAGAGGCAAATGGTAAGATTGTTTCTTTACATGAAGAGTTGGCAAGAATTTTCTGTGAAAAGTAGTCAGTTCACACTCCCTGAACTATATAGTATTCCATAAAATATGACTACAACCCTTGGATGAGTTGGACCTTTAATCCTATGGGGTACTTGAAATTGGTTAAAATTTATTGTAAATCATTTATATGCATGCACTTTTCTCACACTTGGAAGTACGTCAAAGAATAAAAAATATGTACACGATACGTGAAAGGACAAAACTTCAATTAGATGTCTTACGTTTTATCAAAATTTTAATTTAGTCCTTTTTATTTTTGCTCTATTTACATCTTAATGTTTTGAAAACATTTCAATTTTATCTTTTTGATATAATGTACCTAAATTATAATAAAAAACTTGATATTTTATATTTTTTTATGATCGTTTAACATTGTAATGTGACATTGTATATTTTGTTGTGGTTTTCTAACATCATAATATGACATTTATTTCATCTATTTTTATTTAAAATTTGTGTATATTTTACCATAAGGATAAAATTAAAATATTTTGAAAATATTAGGGATGTAATTAGATCAAATAAAACTTTATAGAGATTATATCAAAACCTCGATAAAACGTGAGTAACCTGTTCGAAGCTTTGCCCATAATTAAATAGAACTAGATATAGTCATAAGGAGAAAATTACACAAATATATCTTGATGTGCACTCTAGCATGCAGCAATATTCTTCAAACTATATCCATTATACCATCAACTAAATTCTTGAACTCCTTCAGGGATCTCTCATCTGCCCCAGCACGTAACAACGGTGGAAAGAAGAGCCATGCAGCGGTGGCCACCACAAACGCCACCGTGATGGGCCCCGCCACCGCCCAATGCAGCCTCCATTTGTTGCCCAACCAGTTCATCACAAAAAACTCCACAACCACACATGCCCCATGCAGCACAAAGAAGCACGTGACCTCCCACGTGGGAGGAGCAAGTGTGACATAGTAGAACAAGAGCTCATGCATAAGCCCAGACACCAAGAAAGAGGCCAACACTCCCGGCACTGAAGCCCACTGGGGGCCCAATATGGTCCTGGACAGTGCTTTTCTCACAGGAATATATACCGTGTGTCGCAGGAGATTTGTCACTATGAGGTTCCACCTTCTGCCCCAGAAATCTTGCAGTGAAGTGGACAAATAAGGCTCATCAGAGGGTAGTTCTAGCTCAATCCCAAGTAAAGCATTGACCAAAATGTTGCATAGTCCCAAAACAACATCCACCAATAGATACACAAGGCAACAATATAGCCCCAATAGAATTGTGGGGTGAAGCTTTTGTTTGTGACCATTAAGGCCTATCACTAACACACCAAAGAGCAGGGCCTTAATGGGAAAAAGAATGAGGTGAAGCTTCTCTCTTGATGGGTGTGTTTGATTTTTGGTAATCCCTCTAATGGGTAAGCAAGCAAAGGATATGAAGAAGGGAAGGGACTTTGGTGGGTTGGATGATGAGAGGGGGCCCAAGTCAAATGTGAATAGGATGAGTTTGAAGCTTGTGAGCCATGTGATGAAGAAGGCAGTGATGCCTTTTGGTAGGATAGCGGAGAGTTGAAGAGGAAGGATTGTGTAGAGATACAAAACTGGGATGATGGAGAGGAACCTTAACTTTCCTTTGGGTATGTTTGATGATACGAAATAACAATAGCATAGAGAGGATAGGACTGAAAACCATACCATGATTAAGCTCTTGATTTCTCCTTCCACTTCCTTACACTTTGGGCTTAACATTTTCTTTGTTTGTGCATACCTTGCCCTCCGTTTAGCCTAGCCTCTGAAAACTATGTGCATTCATCATTCCACACTAGCTTCCAAGGGATAAGTGGGAAACCATAATAACATAAAAGTGGGTCCTATTATTAAGGAATACAACACAGCCGCCCACGTAAACCGATGAAAAATTATTTATTGCATTGTATTGAAGTAGTATAATTGATGCACGTTTTAAAAAGAAAATTGTTGAATTTAAGTTAATTATCTAACATTTATTTATTTACTTAAATATTTTAAGAATTAATAAATGTTTTTCTGAAACAACCATTGATGATTTTTTTTGGAAACATATATTTTCTCCACTCATTTTATTCCATTCTTGTGCATTTTTTTTTATCATATACTTATAATCAGTTTTATTGACATTGACGCACACTTTTAAATCTAAAAAGTAAAAGGTCTAATAATGTAACCAAACGTCTTATCACAAAAAAAATAAATCCTCATAAATAAATAATGTAACCAAACGTGGATAAAATATGCAGAATTAACATATTTTCCTATGACTCAATCTTTTTGTCGGGTCGTTAGATTCTCACGTGAATGTCGCATTTCTGTTGGCTTTAAGGAGTAACGTTGTCAACATGTGAGATTTTCCCGGGAGATGTTACTTGCACAAACCAAATAATAATATTAATATGTGTAGATAAACATCAAGGGACCCAAGTTAATGAAAATGTACACGAAAAAGTACAAATTGAAATGAAGGATGACAAGTAAATGTAGTTACTAGTTATAGATCTTCGAAGAACTCCACTGCATGATTATTTGGTGGTTCAGTGACGTTTTATATAGAACAGGATTCCCCTAATATTTTATTGTAACACACGACAAACGAGGGGAGAGACAAAGTACATCAATTGCATTAACAGGTGTCACTATTTTTGACGGAACTGCAAACCAATAACGCGCGCATCCAACCATCGCCAAAACATGTATGAGACTCGACATACATGCATTGCATAAATAAACCAATTTTTCCAATACATAAAAGTGTTTTCGGTCGTAAGTAATAGTTGTTTTATAACCCAGAAGTTTTTATGCTTTGTGATGACAAATTTACTTGGACACGACAAAATCCACCATAACTCAGACTCTCCTATGCCCTTTTTGCTGCTGACCTCAATTTGAGTGAAAAATAACATTGTCCATATCACTGGCTTTGGGCCACGTGTTGGTATACCCCCTTGAAATTAAGAAGCCAATCATAAGCCCTTAGTTGTAACCATGAAGTTCCATTCTCCATGGCTGTCTCCTTAGCCCACATTGAACCATGACTTCTTGCATCTCTCTCATTGAGCCATGATTTGGGGAATATAAAGGGTTATGTGAGATGAGTTTGCACAAATTTTGAATATGGATCGATTTGAAGGCGAAGTACTGGGCGTACGCAGCAACCACAATTTTCTGTTTGACTCAGTGTACACAACATATGGTGTTGCCGAACGTACTCCAAAATATTATGTAAATAAGCTGTAACTAGTCTGGTTTTCACTTGTTTGGTATCTTTGCTTATTTGCTTGAACTAGTTTCTTCAAATATTTAATGAATCTCGCACAGAAAATTGTTTCAGTACTACAATCGATCATCAAAATGTGTTGCTTACCATGATAAATTAAAAAGGCTTCTTTCCTTGCTTGACAATTAATAGCTTAAATATGGGACGAGATGCAGAGAACATCTACCCCAAGACGCAAGCAATCTAATCATATCAGATATGACACTTAACAACTGAAGGGTCCGGCATGACTAAACTCATTATCCAGTGACAAGGGATAAAGAAACCACAAGAAAAGAACTCGTCGCTAGGGAAGGAAATCAAAAATGTTTTTTTCTTTTGGGGGATGGGAAACAGATAAAACGTTATAATGAGAAATATGAATTCAATAATTATATGATCAACAATCTCTATGTACAGCACATGACATCATCATGCATATAGAAAGGGAAAAACTAATAAAACAGTCGTGTTGTAACTACTCATTGATCCAACCTGCCGAGTTCTGGGGTGAATATGCAAGACGGTGAGGACCAGGTGCAAAGCCCATAAAACTACCAACATATCCACATTGGGGCATCCTACTTTCAGAGGTACCATTTCTACTAGCTGCAGGAGGTTCGGACCCCAAAGAACCCATCGTATCATCTAGGTGAGTTGCTATAGCTGGTGCATTCATCTTATAATATGATGACTCAGATACTGAACTAGGTTGGGCCCAACCATATACCGTGTGGACACAGGAAAGATCACAACCGGATAGAAAATCACTCAGTCGAGAATCATGATCATGAGGCCCATCAAGGTCAACCGGTTGCCTTCTGTCCGACTCTCTGAGGTCCATCTCTTCCTCCCTACTATGATGCTCCACACTTGGCCCGTCTGGAGAGGCCACAGCAGGTTTGGTCTGACAACCTTCAAGTGAGGATCTCCCATCAATGGCATTGCATTGACAATGGCCAGGCACCTCCTCGAGATTTTCATTTACAGCCTGCCTTTTGGCTGATGAGACCACACCCTGTCCTCTTCTATCATTTTCCTCAGTTCGTTTCCTCTTCAATGATGTCCTGCCAGCCTCGGGCATCTTAGATTCTTGTCTCTCTTGGCTCTCTTGGTCAACATTACCGCTAGGCGAGCTTTTCTGACCCCCATTTATAGATGCTTGATCTTCTTGATCATCACATGACTTCGAGAGATCATTACTCAGCTTGATGTTGTCAACACAATTACCATTCATCATATGATCAGCAGGCAATGTTTCAATATTGGAGCTCTGCATCTTCAAGACTTGATGCTGGCTAGACACATGTCCTTGCCCCCGGAAAATGACCTTGTGTTTAGTAGTCGAGTCAGAGTGGCTTGGATAGGAGAGTAGTCGTGGCCTTTCATTCTGTTGGTCAATTTTTTTGTCATTTAAATCAACTGATCCAGGCTGAATCTGTGTAATGGGTTTAACAGATAGGGTCTTACAAACCGCATTATTGACCTTTCTACGCTTAGTTTGCTTGGAACCCTTACTCATGAGAACACACAATGGCTTGTTTTCCTCAGCGTCAGGCACTTCAAATTTCATTGAGATTGACATCCTGTTTTCAGTCAAACAACCTCTATATGTTCCATTTGCTTTACGCTTTGTTGAGATATTTGAAGCAGAAACCATCTTTTCAGAATTCTTCTCGCTGCCAACTTCCTGAGGAGACAGTTTTCCAGTCACCTTAGATCCTTTAGCAGAGCATTTGCCAGATGCATTATCCAGGTCAACATTGTTCTTGTTTGAGGTATATGAACCAGAAGCAATCTTTCCAGAATTCTTCTCACTACCAACTTTACCAGGAGATGGTTTTCCAGTCACCCTAGATCCTTTAGCAGAGCTTTTGCCAGATGAATTATCTAGGACAACATTGTTCTTGTTTGAGGTATTTGAACCAGAAACAATCTTTCCAGAATTCTTCTCACTACCAACTTTCCCAGGAGACAGTTCTCCGGTCACCTTAGATCGTCTAGCAGAGCTTTTGCCAGGTGAATTATCCAGGTCAACATTCTTCTTGTTTGATATAACTATCTGCTTGGTGGCAGGCTTCATCTTTTCTTTCATATCCTTGATTCCTGGAACAGTAGCTTTGACATTGGGGAATTTTATATGATTTCTTACAGGGGTCCCAATTTCTTCATTTATCTCATGATTCCTGGTCCAATTAATGGTAAGAAGAGATTACATATTTTGTTAACAAGAACAATTTGAAGAACAAAAACACCCTCATAACACTCACAAGCAATATATAAGAATGCGATTGTTTGGTAAAAGACCATCCCAAGCCCTTGGCATAATATCTTCATCTGTGTCAGTGAAAACAATTTCTCTGATAAAAGCAACTTCAGTTAGAATCATAAAATGAAGAGAGAAACACAGACCCAAAAAAAAAAAAATTGACTAACCTTGGCAAACATTTGCGATGATATGATTTTGGACAACGTCTACAAACAGCAAATTGCAATTCAGGTTCCATCATGTTTTCCAGTTCTTTACAGACACAACAATAATGAACAGGACAAGTAATAGATTTTGCATCAGCCACATTTCTCTCATGTTCCTTTGCGACAGGCTTCACGACCTTGGGAAGTAACTTTGCAACACAGTGTGGATGATAAAAGAGGTCACAGGTAGCAGAAGCACATTTAATGACCTGAAGGAGGAATTCCTAAAACAACTTAGTTCCATATAACACAAGGAAGCTCCAAAAACCCTTGTTTCCAAAAACCCATGATATCATCAAATCAATTAAATCAACACCACAGAAAATAGATTTTGAAGGTGGAGAATTAGTGTTAAAATCAGTAGTTCCCCGGAATGCATGGTAGGATAAAAGCGATAGATATGTTGCTTAACTTGACACCGAGCCTGCCTGAACTGAACGTTCATAAAGAAAAATAAAACCCACACTGATATTATAATTTTTTTTTCAAAAAAATGTTGCATAGATAAAGTAACATATCGCTCAAATGTGGTCTAGCTACTTCTGCCCAAAACTTTTGAGATCTCCAGTCAGCCATTCCAATAAGGAACGACTCATCTACTTAATCATGCTTTGACTCAATAAACACCAAACTCCCAAGAAGATTAAAACCAGAACCAACTGAGATAGTTCATTCCACAACCAGAGATCTCAGCTTCCATGAGGACCTATTTTGAAGATTGCATTGGCCAGAAAGTGCTATAAACATCACCAATATCTTTCAATAAAACTGGTAACAGAGTCAAATATACTAAAAGCTCTTTCCCCTCGAAATATATTCGAGAACAAAAATATATTTGTATTAAAAAGACTAACAAGGATTCAGTTTCACTTCATTCAGCGATGAAGAAATGTATACAAATGAACTAATCAACAGGAAAAGAGAAACCCATTTTGTTTGCCACAGCTATACCTCAGCACCTTCAACTTTACCAGAACATCCCAGCTTGCCACATGCAAAGCACTGGTGCTGATTATATTGACAATTCTTACAATAAAAGTTCTGGATCCCCTGCAAAATTTCGCCACATGTAAACAAATTTCTACATGATTCTATAGAGTGCAAAAGGAAAAGTAAAACCAATGCAACAAGAAAATAAGAATCTCATACCTCAGCTTCTTTTTGGGTGAAACCAAGGGAATCACACATTGAATCACTGCCATCCTCCACTGTCGCATGAAATGACCTCATGCATGGTCCTTCGCAACTGCATTTATCATTAATAAATTAAAAAATATGAACAAAAAACTCAAATATTGTCCCACAGTCACGAGGCAGATGAAATATTAGTGTAATTTACTCACACAGACGCCCAAGACAGAGATAGCACATAAAAATAACCATACCTAATAAGATCACCACCGTCGTCACAAATCGCACAAACAGATTTAGACGAATCATCCTCTGCTTTGGACTCTTTGTTAGCTTCATTCATCATACCATTGTCAATATCATCAACTATAAATGCAGGCCGTATCAAATCTTTAACTTCCTGAAACTAAGATTCAAAATTTTTAAGAAATATATTGTAAATAATATATATGGCATAAACAGAAAGAATAAGAAAATATATCAGAGAAACTTCTTCTTCATGGAAGGTGTAGCATACAATTTTCTTGTAATTTTTCTTGTCATTGGAAGTCTTGAATTACCAGGTGAGTAATTATTCACATAAGGGTTTGAGGCGAACAATCCTTAATAAAGGAATATAACATTAGAAGATAGGTTAGGAAGCGATTAAATGCGAGTCGCAAATCCAGAATTTGCATGCGTGTAAAATGACTAAAATGTCACGAAGTTATTTTACTCGAGAAAATGAGGATTGTGGGCCCACATATTCTCAAGGGATGTTTTGAGAATAATAAGGGATTGTTTGTGTTATGTGTGTTAATAGAAGCGAGAAGAATCTCAATTTTGAGTTAGGCCTTGTGAAATGACCAAAAGCAGCACTGCATTTGTTTTAACTTTCAGATGCGTCTTAGTGACCGAACCTCACTAAATGTTTTAAAATGTCTTTTTAAGCCATGATTAACCATTGGTTAGCTTCGGGTGGCCTCGAGGCGATTTTTAAGTGAAAATGCGATTTTGCCCAGTTTTTGGCCAGTTTGTAGAATTCACGGGATTTTCGATTAAATATCACAGAAACCTAAGCAATATTAGGCTCAAATTAAAGCTTATTAAATTCTAAATATTAATCTAGATTCAAAATTATGTATTTAGATTGATTAGAACCCAAGAATTGCTCAAAAACACCCAAATTGCTTCTAATTCACTTAGCCCTTAGCAGTAAATTCTCTAAGTTACATGCATACCTTGCCTACACCTAAATAATGCATGGAACACACAAATTTCACTTCTTTGGGCTGTAATGCCTAAATTATTGATGCCATTATGCAGCTGAATTATTTCCAAAAGTTGCACTAAAACAAAAATCTTAAAATGTCATATAAGAGACATAATTCCTGTAATTTCATACAGCTTTGTCTAAAATGATTTTCCTCCATTATTTCTCTGAAAAATTCTGACAACTACCTCCTCATTTTGGCCAATTAGAAGCCTCAAGAATCTTCTATAAATAGGCTTGCTTGAGTGGTCTTGGAATGCTTGGTTCATAACTAGTTTTTAGGAGCACCAAAAACTTTCTTTCTTCCTCCTCTTTGGCTGAATTCTTTCTTCAATTTTTTCAAAGAGTTTTTGTGTCATTTCACTTCAAGAAATCAAGTTCTCTTCCTCTTCTTCAACTCAGATTAGGTAGGGAGTAGTTTCTAAATTTATTTCTATGCTTTGAGGAGTTGTGCTTTTAGCTCAAAATGATGAAATTATGAATTTACCTTAGCTTTTCATTTTGGTTTTCCTCTTCTTTTTTTAACCAATTCAGGCCATATGGCCTAGGTGGAACTAAGATGATGGCTTGATGATGAGGACCTTGAGGGTGGGTTGTAAATCCATCACAAGTTAGGCCTCTAAAGCTTGAAAATTCCACTTGATGCAAAACTTTAAAGAATAATACTTTATGATGCTAAAACAATGATTTTTTTAGTTTAGAACTTGAAAGATGTATTTCCTTTTATGTTTTATTTCTTGTTAAGATATGTATTGGGTTGAATTTATAATTCTTTTAAAGTCTTGAAGGAGCTCTAGTAAAGAAAACAAAATGAATTTGCATCCATGATTAAGTTTATGCTTTGCATAACCATGTTTACCTTCTATGTCATCACTAAATTTTCAAGAATGAATAAATGAACTTGCATTTCTCATGTTTAAATTCAAGCTTGTATTTCATATTTATGTTTCAAGTTATCACTTAATCTTTCAAGATAATAAAGAGGTTGCATCTCATATTTAATTTATGCTCTCACTTTATTTTATAATGGCTAAAGAATCAGCATTGTGACATATTTATTTTATGCCATCACCTATGATCCTAAAGCTCCAAGACTTGCCCATGTATCACAAGCAAAGAAATATGATTATTGGAGTTAAAGAATTTATTCTTTAAAAAGTCTTGAGATTGGAGCTTAAAAAGATGTAATAATAATTCTCTTCTCCTCTCTTAGTGCTGTGCGAAATAGCAGCTCGGTTTCTTAATATTCTCTTCTCCCCTCTCTTTGGTCTGCAATGCAGTTACTGTAGCTCAGTTTCTTGTATCATGTTTATATTTCAAGTTCTTGCATCATGTTTAATTTTAAGTCATCTTAAATCTTAAAGATAAAGAAATGGAATTGCATATCATGTGTATAATTCCAAGCTATCCTTGTATAAAGATAAGATTAAAATAGGTTGCATGGCATGTTTATAACTCTAAGATGTCACCTATAATCTCTAAAGCTCAAGACTTACTCCTTTTATCTTAAGTGAGAATTTTAATTGTGAAGATCCTCCGAAATTTGACAAGAGAACTAGTTTCGAAATGAGTTTTAAAGGAACTTTGCAAGGATTTCTGGGGAACTAGTATTTTATATGCACTTAAAATATGATTCTATGTAATTGCATGAGGTTCAAGCTGATTGATCATTTGATCTGAGTTTAGTATCGAATGTGTGATAATTATGGTTTATTGTTAAGAGAATGATTCATAATTGGTTTAGTAACTAATTAGTTCTATAATTGATAATTCTATGTAGAGATTGGATGCTTATTAAGTACTTGATATCATTGAATGATTCTGACTTTGCATGTTATAATTCTTTGTTGCAAATAATGAGAATCTTATACATGAAATATTCTTTATTATGTAAAAATTTACCTTTGTTGCTAGAAGAAGTGTATCATTGTAAAAGTGTAATTTGGAAAGGTTAAGCTAAGAAAGACTTGGTATTTAAGCGTGTAATTATGACCCTTCCTCTCTTTCGCAGGAATCTCTATATGCATGATTCAGTTGATATATATTATTCTAGTTTAAGACTATAAATAAGAAAATGTTATGATGTTTATGAATTCTATTTGTGATATAACATGCAAAGATTTAATGGTAGCTTAAACTTATAAGAAAATGATCCTGGAACCATCAAACTATAGGTGGTGAAAAGGTGATTTTAGCCCTAAGTTGATTCTCAAAAAGGGTAGAGTAGGGAACACAAACTTATCAAAAGGGATAAGTATATGCTTTAGTTGACTTATTAGTAAAGTATGAGCTCATAACTAAATTACTCCCAAAGGGTGGAGTATAGGGTGGCCTAAGGAAAATAATGATGATGATAAGATTTTAAGTCACCTAAGGCCAAAGAAATGAAATATGTGCATTATGTCACGTGTAGCTAATATTATATGACATTCTTTTATGCATGTTATTTGATAATGATGATGAGCAATATGATGTAATGATAAAGGAAAAGTTCATTGTAAATATGACGTATGTTAAGATTATGATCGTTATAAGGCAGCGTGATTAAAATTGTGAACCTCGGTTAAGTATTTGTCAGAATTTAAAATGAATCTTTGCATGCTCACTATTTTAGAATAATCCGAGTTCGCAGGGACTTTGATGATGACAACGCTGTAGAAGGAGGTACCCTACTTGAGAATTCTTTAGCAAGATTCTCACTCCTTTCTTTATTTCCGTCATTGTCTCAGTTCGGATGCGACATTCGTCTGTTCGTTGATACCCTGCTTGGGAATTTCACTATGATCAGGTGCATCGCTCGTATCATTTTGAAGGGAGATCTTGTTGATTCGTGTTTTTATTTACATAGTCGTCCCTTTGCCAGCGTCGCATCGCAGTTATGTCGATTTTCTCCTACTTCTCCTATGGCGATGAAATGGTTTTCGAACATGCGTCCACTTGATGAAAGGATGTTACGTTCTTATCCGCTTCATCTGCTGTCCACGCAGTTTCAGTATGTTCGAGGCGAGATATTACGGCTGATCCTTGAGACCTCCTACTCATGTATTAAAGAGCTGCACTCACTGCACTGCGTGTAAGAGAGGGTAGTGAGGAAGCAGTTGTTCGGTAGAGGTTAGCAAGAAGGCCGTCCATCACGACTAACATGGTGCATCTCGTGTGTCCTCCTCAGGGGAGCTCATTGAGTGGATCGGTTTATTCCCCATTTCGGGGCCAGTGGCCATAGAGGGTTCTTAGTAGACTTATGTGTGATCATGCACCTAGTTTTAGGATAACCTTCGGCTTATAGAGTTATCTAGTTTAGGGGCATGTATTTCCTTATGTATATTTTCTTTTATGGGTTTGCATAAGACAATGATGTATGAACATAACCCACCCTTTGAGTGAGGTTATTGTATGTAAATATATGCTATAATGTGTTTATGGATGTTATATGATGGAGCCAAAGTGATATGATGTGATATATTCTTAAACGTCTTGTATTATCTCCACTGCTACGTTCACGTTGTACTTCATTCGCGTTTTGATTATGTTTTTTTTTAAAAAAATGGCTCGTAATTTATTTGTTAAGTATTTTCAAATTATGAAGAAGGAACCAAAGTAAGGAGTAAAGTCTAGTCATTAATCAGATTCAACCTAGGTGTATTTGGTTAATAACTAGGGTGTTACAGAAGGAAGAATAAATATTCCACAAACCTCATCAGAAACTTTCTTATTCCCCAGCTTCTCCTTCAAAACCATGAGCAGAAGCTGCTTAAATCAAGTACTTGTCATTAAAATGAAGCATTGATGTTGGAAACAAAGCAATCAAGCATTATCCTGCTAGATTCTTGAATGAAGGGAATGGATAGTATCTAAACCCAAATAGCAAACAGCAACGAAGCATTTTCCCGGATGGCTTATATGAATCAAATGACCCCACTATGTCCTACTGTGAACTATATCCGGACAAGCCATGGAACTCTATGTCCTTCATAGTGGTTTAGTCTATATTTTTTTTGGGTCTACCTCTACCTCAAATTATTGACCTACCATCGATTTAAAGAGGAATAAACAAAACAACAGGGACAAAATCTTTTCTCGATAGGTAGGGTCAGTTACGTGGATCAAACAATGTCCAAGAAAGAAGAAATACAAACCTTGGACTTAGATAAGACAGCAACTCTTTTGGCAGCTTCACCAATTAAAGGCATATGGGCCAACAAATCCTTTACTGAAGGCTTAAACTTATAAGAGCTACAAATAATTAAAAATTAAAACTGTAATGAGTTGTATCTCACAGAAATAAGTACCATAAAATCAGGTCCAGAAGAATGGAAAATACCTCAACTCCTTATCCTTAAACAAGCTGACCCAGATAGATTTGGCAGATAGTTCAGGATTTTCCTTCACCTTATGCAGAAAGTGAACAGTGATCAAAATTGTCCTGATAGTATCCTGATAGCTGTTCCTTGGCTTCTGTAGCTTGGTCCACCTCTTATCCTTTGATGATAGCAATGATATCTCGGGTTTTGCATGGGAAAGATCAAATCTCCATGCTGTGACCCGCATCATCACCATCTTCAGCCCATTATCTGCAAAGCCGTGCAGGAACACCTGCTCTTTGGTGGCATCAGAATTCTTCTCAGCTTCACCCCATTGAATTGGCAATACGGAGAAAGAAACAGGCTCATGGTCTTCATCTTCAAGGTGGTAATTGGACACACAGACAAACTGGGCCTCCGCCTCATCATCTGAAGATGCCTCCTTCATATTCTTTCCCATCCTAATGCCTTCTTCTCTACACAGCTAAGCCCAAAACTGAAAAAATAAATACACATGTGATTAATTTTGATCACAATCACATCGAATCATAAAGTAAGAGTATTTGACTCTAAGAATAACAACCTCAAAAGTCATAAGAGGCTTGTCCTGGTAACCACCTTTTTGTATTCCCTAAATTGTATTGGATTTCTTTTTCAAGCCCACACATATTTAAAATAACTTCAACCACAATAATCAAATTCGATAGCTTTTGACTATCAATCCACTAGTACTGTAGTACAAATAATGCTACAAGATTGGTTGTGCAGAAACACTCTATACTAACAATGTATCAAAAATTTAATCATATATTTACACAGATACACTCATCTCATAAAAAATTGATCAATCCATTCACTTGTCCGTCTTTTTCCTCACTTCTTTCCCTCCCAATCATCAGCAGCCAATTTTATTCTTTTTTTTTTCCAGTTTGTGTGGCTTTCTCTCGCTCTGTGCAAAACAAATTGCCGTAAAACATACGCATCGAACAAGAATATAACGAAGCAAGCAAGCTTCGAATCACAACAAAAACAGGTCAGGATTAGAAACAGTAAACCCTCAGGTATAATCAACCATGCTCACTGATAAATTACTACGATTAATTGGAAAGCGTAACACTAAATGCAATGTTTAAAGTGGAAAGAAATCAACAGAGACAATGAAAAACTCCGAGATAAAAGGTAGAAACCACATAAAAACCCTAAATATATAAAAACAGGAACAATATAACAGTGAATAATAGTAGTTATTAGAGAGAGAGAAAAACTAAACAAGAAAATACGCTGTATAATATTACGCGGCATGATGATAGAGAGATCGGTGAACAAACCTTCTTAAAGAGAGAGAGAGAGAGAAACGATGAAGGTGCGATCGAGCAAGAAGAGAAAATTAAAGCTAGTGAGTGAGTGAGTAGAGAGTATCAGTGTGTTGTCTTGTTCTGTTACGGGAGCTTGCTATTTATAGGGCGAAGATTTTGCCGCTAAACTCTTTGGCTTTCTGTGAAACTTGAATCACTTACTCCGATCACACTTCTGCCACCTGTGCTATTTATATATATATATATCCTCTTTTCATTTTTTTTAGTTTAATTTGTATACACCGATAATCATCTAATCAAATTATTACATTTGTATTTGTTAGACATTTTAAGTAGTGGGTGAAAGAGTTAACCACTTTTACCTATGTAACAACATATGATTGGATAATAGTATAAAAAAATTTTACATATCAGTACATACAAATTAAACTTTTTTTTTTGGTAGATTGTGATTTTTATTTATTTATTTTATACATATTTTATATTTTATACATTACAATTTTAAAGAAAATTAAATTTAAACATATAATTTCAAACAGACTATCTAAATATTCCGTCACTAATAATTCAATCCTAGTAGTTTGGTACCTTGTAAATGATGTAATCTAAATTGAGGAGAAAGATTATATATATATATATATATATATATATATATATATATATATATATATATATATATATATAGAGAGAGAGAATATCACGTGAAAAAGATAATTTATTATAAGAATAAAATAAGTCAATCTTAATAATTGAATCTTATATGAATAGTTAAGATTAAAATATAAAGTCATGAGAGTTTTTTAATTAAACATGTAAATATTAATTGATATTAATTATCTTTAAATTTTGACCATTATATGATTCAAATTTGCTCTTTTCAGTCTCATAATAACCCATATTTCCCATGTGATTTCCCCCTATATATAATCTTTTATTAAAAGATTTTAATAAGAATCAAATCTAATTTATGTTTGGATACGGTATTTTGAAAAAAAATTGCTTTATTGTGAAATGAATTTATAGTGTTGAAAAATAATTAGACGATTAAGATCTTTTTTTTCTAGTTTTCTAGAATTTTTCATTTTGGTAAAAAAAAAAAGTAATCGAAACATGCTGAGGATAAAAAAAAGAGCTAGTTATTTTAAAAATAGTTCTTACTTAAAATAAAATATCCAAAGAAGTTGACGAGGTGATATAACTTTAGTTTTCATTATTTGTTTGATTTTTCGCTTAACCATATGTTTGTTTGTTCGATAAACCGGATGGGTTCATTATTAGGTAAATTTTCTCCAAAATAATTTTTTCTACTCACAAGTCACAACAGAAATAAGTGTCAAACGTTTAGAATTAACCAAGCGTGGGATAATTTAATTTAATTTAGTATAAGAAGTTTTACAAGTATTTTATGAAATTTTCTTATTTCCATATCACTTATTGAAAAATTCAGGAAAAACGTTTAATGTATTTGATATGTCAGAAAATAAAAATATATATATTTTCTTCGTAAGTTAATTTTTTAAAATTTTTGTAGACATTGATTAGGTCTTATCAACCTTATTATTATTATTATTATTATTAAGTAGCTGTCAAACGTTTAGAATGTATCATTTGGTTATCTTGATCATCCATACAAATTGTTGAATGTGTTCTCTTTTTTGAGTTAATTTGGAATCTTTAATTTCAGGAACTGATCTGATTTGGAATCTTTTCTGTTTGAAGAGTTTTAAAATAGGAATTCATTTAGATTTGAAATTTCAGTGTTTTGTTAGAAAGTTGAGGATATGTGCATATCTGGTGGGATATTTGATTAGATTTAACTAGATTTTGGTTTTGATTGCTTACTAGGTTATTCATCTATTCTCATCTACGTATAAAAGCATTATTATTAAAATGAAATAAATTCCATTTAGTTTTTAACAACTTAGCTATAAATGTTGGTTTACAAATTTAGATCTTATTTTTTATATTATGTTTCGAATGGAAAATCAATTTATAAATCAATTCAAATCAAACAAATCCATTCTGGTTTTAGAGTTTTGAGAATTGCTTTAAGAACTTATCTCACTCGGGAATTATTTTACTAGAAGCTTATAATATTGCCTCTTGGTTCAAGCCACAACATATTCCTAGATATTGTCATATTGTGGCAGATAAAAGAGCTAGCATGACTACAGATTTAGTGGATCATGTGTGGATTAATTAGGCTCTAAATTGGGTCTGGAAGGCCTAAAAAGCTTGTGTTTAAATGAATTTGAATTTTACATAAACAAAAAATTCAAAAACAACTCTTCATTTTTCTATTTTAAGTCATGCTGCATAGGTCGACTTTTGATGTCATGGAAATTTTCTTTTCCTTTTGTTAAGATTTTGATATCAATTATCAAGATCTCTGGATTTACTGACTGTAGGTCAACTGTACAACAGAATGATAACTTTTATAGGCTTGATTTAGCAGTGCTCTATAACAGAGTTATCCTATTATTGAAAAATATAAACTAAACTTGTTTTTGGTAAATTTGGACTACTTTTGTTGTTGGCTTTTCAAAGTGAAAGTAATTCATGAGACATTCTTTCAGAATCAATTTATATTTTCTAAAATCTAAAAGATAAATATAATCTTACTCTAATTAATTACAATAAAAAATTATCTTCTTCAATAACTATATTTATTATAATCATTTTAAATTTTAAGAATTATTTTATAATATATTTATCAAATACTACTATAATAATTTATTTTTATTGAAAGTAACTTTTATATCATTTCATTAAATAATGCAATTTAAACATTTTAATTTAAGAGTAACTTAGAGTTCAAGGCTTCAAGGAGATCAGCACGACACCAATTGCAAACTAAGTCTTACGGGTAAAACGAACATTATCTATACACCTTAAAAAAGAAAGCATCATCTATTGTCTACCTTTCAATCTCAATTCTTGGCCTCCAGTATTTTCCTTGCCATAGTTACTTTCTTTTTTAGATGATTTAGTCAATTCGTAGAAAGATATATACACATTAGAAGATACAATATTGCCAATTAATTAACAAATACTGTCAAAAATAGATGAATTTAAATTTTATAAAAAAACAGTTTACACATGTTGTGTTATTATATTCGTCAAACACTTACAAAACAAACATACCTTTTTTTTGAAAAAAAAAAAAAGCCTCACTGCATTTCATCTTTCCCCTTTTATTTGTAGGAAAATTTTACTGATCTACGTTGAAATCAATCAATATTATTTCAACAAAATTATACTTAGGCCGTCCAATTTTTTTAAAGTTATATTTACCTCTCTTACCTACAAAAAATTTATAAAATCCCAGTAATTTTTCATTTTGCATTACCTTCATCGTCATCCATGGCACTTGCAGCTAAAACTCAAACCATTTTCAATCTCAAGAAAGCCAAAATCGAAGTAGTAGCATAACCATAACTACACTAAAAATCAAAGCTCATTAAACTAAGGACAACAAAGCAAAACCATTTCCACCCCAATACCAAAAACACCCAAATCCCCACTAAATCAGCATTATCAATTTTTTTTTCTGGAATAGCACTTTCTCTTCAACCGCTCAAGACCACCATACCACCGCCCTGGACAAGCATGCCACACCAGCCCTTCACATCACAATATGGGTTTCCTGATACTTCAAACCCCAATTCTTTGATACTATTGAGTATGACCCAGCTGGAAGCACCAAAAGATTCATAACCAAAGGAATTTTCAAAGTTCTTCTGATATTCAAGAAACCAAATGTTAACAAACGATTCATTATTGTTCCTGTCACTCTTGGCTCTCTTGGACGACATTACCACCAGGCGAGCTTTACTGACCTCCATTCATAGATGCTTGATCTTCTTGGTCATCAGTTGCCTTCAACAGATCAGGACTCAGCATGAGGCTTTCAGCATTGTTCATTGGTTCAACCTGGTCCATAGTCGAGACATTATCGAGTCAGGTTCGTTCCCCAAAATGATCCGATCTAAAAATTGAGTCGAGTGTAGGTTTTATCTAATCCGACCCAATCCATCCTTTATACACTCTTAGATGTAAGAAGTTTATAATTTTGTTTTTTATTTTTCCAACTAGTACATGTATATCACTAATTAAAAAGTTAAGGAAAATAAAAAGTCAATAAAAGTATTAAAAAGAACAAAGTTAAGGAAAAAGAAGGTTTGTATGCGGTGTATAAAAAGCTTAAAATGTCTTCACTTTGTAATTAAGTTTTTTTTTTTTACAATTTTTTTGATACTGGTCACGTCTCAATAAACCTATTGAATAAGTAGTTATCAAGCGTTTAGTATTTTTCAATTATCGTTTAATCATCTTGATTAGTTATAGAAATTGTTAAATTGGAGTGACTTATGATTTATTGTGGGGTGGGAGAGTTAAATCTTGATCACTTGGTTTCACATGAATGATCAAAATTAAAACAGGAAATCATGTACCTTTTTTTAAATGAGATGTGAACATGATTATTATTAATTAATTTTTAATCATGATCATCAATACATGACTATATGATTTATATTTGCTCATTTCACTCTCATAACAAACCATTTCTCTCATATGATGCACACCCCATTGTTAAACATGTTTCTATCTTTTAAGTAATTTAGAATTATTAATTGATAAGTGATAATAAATTTGGATAGTTTGTATGAGATTATATGTTCAAATCTTATTATTTTGAAAATGTCCATTTACCAAAAGAAAAATATTTAATTAAAGGAACTAATTTGATTTATAAATGGGAACGTTTTGTTTTAAGAGTTTTAAATTAGGAATTCATTTATTAGGTTTCAATGTTTTATTTTAAGCTTGCTTTATTTGAAGATGTGCGCATCTTTGGTGATTGGATTTAACTTGATTTTACTTTTGATTCTTTATATTATTAACTCATTTCATCTGTTCTAATAGAGGCTTAATAAAAGCATTATTTAAATAAAATAAATTTCATTTATTTTTAAGATATTATATTGATTGACAAATTAATTTAGATATTACTTTTATACAGCAAATGTTATTCAAGTGACCTAAATGAACTCAAGAGGGGGTGAATTGAGTCCCCAAACCTTTTTTTTTATTATCACACTATAATCATTTTTTTAATGATATTTGTAACATCCTAATTTTTAACTCAATACTCCTAGAACGTATTTAGGTTAACCATTAATCTATTACTCTTTTAGTCTCATTTTTTAAAACCTTTTATTAAAATACTTAGCGGAAAATACGAGTAAATTTTTCTTTTTGAAATTTGAAAGTAAAACGTGAGTCGCGCGCTATCCTAACGTTCGTCGTAACCATAACATGCAAGGAAAGTAATCACACCATTCATAATCATGAAACATAGTATTATACATAACAATCATAATATCATTACACCTTCATAGATACATAATTTGCTAGCATCCTTGTAACTTCATTTACATCAAAACATGCCCATATGTATATGAAGTGATCCTTATCCACCTGTGCGATTGGATAAGTGTCAACCTAAAAGCTAAGCTATCTATGCTATCGCAGCGACCCTTTGCTCTGTTTGCTAGTGTGACCTTTAAGCACGTGCCTTAAAAGAAGTCACGAACCTCGTTGTAGTCCTCGTCTAGAGACGACACGGAAGAAGAGACAGGGATGAGAAACTCACTTAAGATTCTCAGTAGGGATTCCCAACTCTAACACGAGTGTCATCGTCATCGTCCCCAGCCACCTCGGTTTTAATTATGAAAAAGGTGTACATGCATAAGGTTCGATTTTAAGCTTTCCAAATCTATTTATCCGAAGTGGGTGTCTTTTAGTATGAGTCTTAATGGCATGAAGGCAACAGATATTTGATAAATGCATGACAATACCATATGCACATTAACATGAAAATCATTGCTCTTGGGCTCAACGTAAAGAAACATAAATCATATACGTAGCATAAAAGGCACAGTACTTTTCATGTGACATCTTTCTCATAAGTCGAACTCTTAAGTTCTTTTTCTTAAAGACCACCCTTTTAACATATCCACCAAAAATCCAACCGACTCACCGGCCCAGCGATAATCTGGTCACCAAACTACATCTCACCTATCGCCTAGGAATGAGGTCAATCCTAACTAGTCATCACTGGATTTAATATGGGCTAATAAAGGGGGTATACCTAACTTTCTTGGATCACCTATCTTAGGATTATTTCCTTCTTTGAAACGCTCTACTGGTATCTAGTACACAGTGAATTGTCCGCTTTGGCAAGCTCAATGTCAATACCCTCACGGATTTGTTTCCTCCCCACCGTAGTAGGAAGAATGCATCTCAGTGTTACGTCACATCTGTTCTGGGGGTGCTTAGCCGAACTGGTGTTACCCAAGAGTTTTCACAAACTTTTCTCAAATTCTCAAGTTTGATGGGAAATTCGGCAATATAACGGCGTACACCGGATTTCCTTCAAACTTGCTTTATGCCACGAAACTTGTAGGACATGCATAACCATTCAACATCATCATAAGACATCAAATCATTCTCATAATCAATCATACATCTACTGGAAGTCATAAAGTTCATTATGTCTTGGGACCTATGGTGTCTTATGCTTTGACCTTTACGGGTCTTTAACTTGAGGTATAATTATTCTAACATTCGCTATCAACCTTTTATGCACATCAGGATTCCCAACTAACAATTCTTACAAATATTTATGTCTATCACTGAATCTGGACAGCATCATGCTTTAAGGGCAGAGTTTACATCTTGTGATTACAGGGTTCTAGAAACTACGTTTTAGACCTTTTCTGAGTTCTGTCTTCGCCTAAGGCACTATTAATTAAATCTAAACCAATTATGAGGTATTCATAAGCCTTTGAACTAATTATAAATCATGTTTACTACATTATAAGGGTGTTGTACAGAATTAGAAAATTAAATGTTCTAAGAGTTCTGGAATTGCATTTTTACGGTTTTCTAGTTGCTAGTTTCTCTGTAGGCTCTAAAAATCAATCCTACATCAAATGTTACCAAGTTTTTCATATTTAAATAATCCTAAACTGGAGGTTAACATACTAAAACAGTTTTGGCAAAAGCTAAGAATTAATAGGTCAAAACTATGCTAGAACTCAACTTTACGGTTTTTCTATAAAGCTAGTTTCTTCCCTAACATGCATAGAAAGGCTCCTACCTCCACATACATAATTTTTACACATTCTAAAATGTCAAAACACCATCATACAGCAGCAAACATGTCATGGGGCAGAATCGAAAAGCATAGATTCCATAGAACACACAATCTCACGTTTTTAAAACATATAAATTACTAATTTCTCTTGGAATCGTTTTAGGATTTCTGAAACTCTTTGAAAACCATTTTATTTCACAAAAGGGACTAAGAATTGCCATAGGGCAGTAGCTAGTTTAAAACATTCTTAGGAGAGGTTTAATTCATAAATCTCATTGGTAATAATTTTATAAAACTCTTGAGGTTTAAAAAAAATCTTAGAATATAGGTTGTTGGCTCTTGTGACTAGATGAGACTCACACCAAACTCATCATCATCACATGGCCAAAATATGCATCCATGATGATATTTCCACAACCACCTTTATCTTGAGGTAAAAAGGGCAAGTCTTTGAGCTCTAGGTTCCTTAAGTGATGACAAAATATAAACGTGCTATACATTCCATTTTATTCTTCATTATAAGTAAAGTGAGGGCTTGCAAGTAAATATAGAATGCAAGAACTTGAAATTAAATATGCAAGGCACAAAGTAAATATATGAAACTTGAAAATAGACATGCAAGTTCAATTCTTTATTTTAGTGCTATAGGCCCAGCAACAATCGACTTTAAGGCCGAAATAGAAAGACTTCAAGATTAATTAGGTGATATGCAAGCTCTCGTTTTAAATCTTTAAGTTCTTTAAGTGATGACTTGAAATATAAACGTGCAATGCAAGGTTTGAAACTTAAATATGATAATGCAAGTCCTTTTCTTTAATCTTTAGAGTTTAGTGATGACATAGGAAAGTAAATATGAGATGCAAGAGCTTGAGATATAAATATGAGGTGCTAGAAATATAAATATGAAGGTTCATTTTTATATCTTTACCAGAGCTCTTACAAGATTTTGAAAGAACTTAAGTCTTAACCCGAATTTATCACAACAAGCTAAAGTGAACAAAATATCATTCCTTGGAGCAAAATCATAAATAGTATCTTTGTTAAAACTCAGGCTCTAGAGGTCTCATTATGATGAACACATGGTCATCATCTAGAAACTCTCATCATCAAGCTTCCATGTTGAACCATCATTGATGGTCGAAATTTTAGAAAAAAAGAAAGGAAGAAGGGCCGAAATCATGAGCAAAGGAAAGAACCACTTTGAAACTCTAGAGACCATGATCTTGATGATGTATTAACACCATCATCATGAGTCCTCATCATTGAGTTCATACATCCATTTCTAAAACATTGTCAAAACTAAGTTTTCCAAGACCAAGAAAGAAAGAAAACTAAAGACATTTTTTACTCAAGAACCAAGATCAAGCTTTAGAGGTTGCTCAAGTGATAAATATCATTATGAGATCCTCATCATCAAGCTCTCATTTCCAAGTCTTTCAAGGCCCTTGGCCGAAAATGAAAAAGAATCAAAGAGGGGGAAAGAAGTTCTAAAAGATTTAAGAGAAACTATAAAGCATATAACTTAAACAAGAACTTTAATGGCTAAAACATTTAAAACAAAATCCCTACCAAGTGATTGGAGGTTGAGATGAGTGAAGAGAATGAAGAACTTGAAGAACTAGGACACTTGAACTTTGAGAGAAAAAGAAAACTTTGAAGTACTCTTTGAAAACTTGCACTTAGCAAATGAACCCAAAATGATGCAAGTTCACTCAAGCATGCTATTTATAGAGAAATGAAACTAATGAGAGGTGTAAATGGGGAGGAAGGCTTCGGCCATTTACAGCATAAGGAGGAGAAAATATCTTCTCCAAGGTATGGTTCAAGGCATGGTGGAAAGCATAGCTAGGTATGGGTTCAAGTATGGGTGCAAGTATGGGTCAAGCATAGTTCTTTGAGTGAGAAACAAATCAACATGTGATGCAAATGGGGGAGGAGTGGCCGAAAATGCATCAGCCATGGGGGAGGATTTCTTGCATTTTAATTGTGGTTTAGAGTTGTGTTTAGGTGTATCTTTGATTAGGATTAAGATTAGAAATTTGTAAGAAAGTGTTTAGGTGAGAAAATGAGTAATCAAGGTTGTCAAGACATGTTTAAGAAGTAGTCTTGCATCATTAGTGAGTTATAAATTCATTTTAGTTCATAAACAATTCTAGACACAATTCCATGATTTAAGGAATTGGAAAGAGAAAATACTATTCAAGATTCCAAGATTGGAATCTTGAGTTTTAAAAAGAGATTTAAGTTTAATCTAAGCAATTTTAGATTCTAATTAATTTTAATAGTCTATTTTGACTCTAGATTAATTATGAAAATTAATTAATCTTCGATTAGAGCCTAATATTACTTAGGTTTGCTTAATTACGTCATTAAGCTCAAAAATACTATTCTAGGGGCAAAATCGTAATTTTGCACTAAAACTGTCCGGGATCACCGGGACTTAAAAAGATGCTTTTAAACATGTAAAAACATTGTTTTATATCTTCGGAGAAAGTTTCAGGCTCAAATGGCACCTTTACCCGCGTAGAAACGCTATAGGGGTATTTTGGTCATTTTGACCTGAAACTGCAGAAAATAAGATTTTCACCTCCGAAACCGTTCAAGGGCCATCTAACCCCCTTCAAACATCGAGTTAGCCCTTCAAGGACTGTCGGGCCGGCCATCCTCGAATTCCGAACAGAAAATGACCTCAGGGGCATTTTGGTCATTTTCCTCTCAGACAGAAGAATCGGGGCATTGCAATATTTAAGAGAACGTATTGAAAACTTGATTGAATAGATTAAAATGTAAGTGATTAAGAGTTCTAATTATATAAATGAATAAGATTATGAAAAATAAATTTGCAATAAACATAAAGAGATAATGAAAGAGAGAATGCAAACTCAATTTATACTTGTTCGGTCACCTCTTGTGGTCTATATCCAACCTCTAAGTAACCCGCTTGAAAGTTTTACTAACTTTAAAGTCTTTACAATTGAAAAGCACTCTTACACCTTGGGATCCTTCATCCTTTATGTTTAATTCTCTTAAGAACAAAGAGATACCACACTCTTGTTCTAATAAGGGATGTATCACCCTTTTACACAATCTTAATAAAGAATACAAGAACTCATTCTCTGACTAGAGGAAATATTACAAATTGAAGTACTAGAAGGTTTCTTAAAGAATAAGTGTATTTGGTTAAGTTTTGAACAAATGACTGATGAATGAGAATGCTTATTAAAATGATCTTTGTAATATGTTTTTCATGCCCTAAAATGTGTTAAATGATGTGCATTTCAAGACAAAATTTGTGTAGATCATTGGGGATTAATTTTAAAAGATGTATCTCTTAAAAACACACTCATTTGCATATTTGTGGATATGGTAATCGATTACACAATTCAAATTTTGAATTTTGGCAATAGTCAAGTTCTGATAATCAATTACATGAAGGTGCATGCTTAGATACAGACGTAAAAAAATCTGTAATATGCAGATATTGTGTGTCCGAATAGATAGATGACATTTGTAACAATGTGGGACCACACATTAGCAAATTCAAATGTGATTTAAATTAAAGATGTCAGTTTTAATCGAGATTAAGTTTTAAATTAAATTAAAAATAATACAATTTCTTAAATTATTTTTGGTAATGATAAACAAAAATCATTGAAAAAACAAAAATCAAATCTGTGGGAGGTGTTCTTTCCATCTCCACTGGTACGGGAAAAATTCCAGATGAAGGAGGTGTTCTTGTGATTCTTTTTTTTTTTTCCAGCTTGCTCCATTGGCAATGCAAAAATCTAAAATGTGAGAAGTGGTGTTGTGTTTCATGTTATTCCCTTCTCCACCACTTTTCATTTTTGCCTTAAACAAAGGAAAGTACAGCATTTCACACATTGAAGGAGTGCGCAGATGACAAGGTTATTGTTGTTCATACAAGAGAGATAACCACCACCCAAAAAAAAATAAATGCAACACAAGTACAGATCTAAAACATCACAATACAAAAGATATGAGAACACAAATTTCAAACAGATCTAGATCTAAAACAGCGCAAACCCCTTCTCTTTTTTTATTTTTCACCTAAAAAAAACCCATAGTTGATCAAGAATAGACCTTGCAATGACCATTGAAGCACCTTTCATAGGTGAAGAATGCTATCCCAGGATAACAAACCATGAAAAAAAAAATAAAAAACAATAAGAAATCACTAATGACTAATGGGATGTAGCAGCTCCCACCACCACCATCACCACCACCACCTCCTCTGCCACTTCTCCACTTCCATTCTCTCCTTAGACTCCACAACCCCTCTCACCTCAAAGAAGAAGAGTTGCGCTGCCATCAAACCCCTCAAGATTGAGAAGAAACCTCAGTGTGTCCTAGAGATTTGTGCCACCGTATCCCTTACCTCTGCCTCCCACCTCAACCGTGCCACCCTCTCCCTCGTCGCCAAGGTCTTATAAACAAAGTTGAAGTTGCTACCGCCGACGATAAGGAGAAGGGAGCAGTTGTTGCAATGGCACGTCCAAGCTCTTTCATGAAGATCTTAAGATTGTGGTTGGTGTAGGAGCTTAAGATCTTGAGATTGGGACCAGCTTGCATCGATGGAGGAGGAGAAGGAGAGGGGGAGTTTGGCGCAAGTGGTGTGTGTATATGTCAGGTTGGGGCGGTGGTGGTGGTTGCGGCGGTTGCAGTGGGCAGTGGCGGTGGGGCAAGCAGGCAAGGATGACAACAATGGAGGTGGAAGAAGGCAACATTCAATCTAAACTTCTAAATTTTTTTTTTAATTAACCCCAATTAATTAATAATTAAGAACATTTTAAACTTATTGTGCATGGGTTCCACATTATACATTTGTCATTCAACCATTTGATACATATAGGATCTGCAGCTTGCACATAACTTTCCATTTACATGTGAGAATTCCTCTTACATGACATGATAATCAATTACAAGATTTTTGAAAAACTAACTATTAAACACAGTTTAAGTCATTCTTTCACCTTAAACACACTCTTAAACATCTTTCAAACATTTCCTTTCAAATCAAACTCATATTTTCACATATCAAAACAAAGTCTTCATTAAAAACAATTAAATCCTTTCAAATCAAATTTTCCTTAGAATCAAATCATTCTATATTTTTAACCAAACTTTAACTAACTTAACAAGGGCCAAAAACCCTTTTAAAAAAATAATCTAAGTCCAAAAAACCTTTTAATGAAATAATCTAAGCCTTAATTATGCTAACCATTTGACTTATTTATCTTCAAGAAACTTCCTGCTATTATGCTTCCACCTTTTTCTCATTTGCTTTTTGGCATCATCAAAACTTCAACATAAATATTCACAGCGTGTTTCGAGCATGAAAATCAATTTATAAATCAATTTAAGCTAAACAAATCCATTCTCAATTTAGCAACGAAAAAAATACAACTTCATATTTTCTAGGTGAATCTAGGATATTTATTGCCAAAAATAGTGATTAATCCGCTTGAGGTGCAGAGTTTACAAATATGAATTTTGACTCTAGTCATAAGACTCTTTCTTTACACGCCTAGTTAACTACCAACAACTCGATATTTTATACTTTATATCAGAGCAATGCTCAATCATTCGAAAAGTTACAGTACAAATAATAATGAAAAAGAAAATCACCAATCACTTGGTTACATCACATAGTTTTATAACTAATCAAAATAAGTGAAAAGTCTGAATCCAAGCATAGATATTCTTCTTGACAATATTCGCACATAAAAATTTCTCTTCTCGTTAACTCGTGCTAGAACTTTTGATGTCATGGTTTTCTTATTTGGTAAGATTTTGATTATTGTACTCAAAGGAAAAAAAAAAGAGCTATCTATTATCTACCTTCGATCCCTTGGCTTTCAACCTCCATTCTTTTTGTTAATATAGTTACTTCCTTTTTCAGATGATTTAGTCAAATCTTAGAAAGATACATGCGAATTAGATAAGACTGTGTAAAGCATGTCAAGTAATTAACAAATAATATAAAAAAATAGATCCAACTTAACATCTATAAAAATCAGTTAAAGCATGTGATGTCATTAAAGTCATGAAAGATATTTTTTTCGAAAAAAAGACAAGGAATATTCTTCACTGCATTTCATCCTTTGCGTTTGATTCACCTGTCCAACCTCATGAATCTAGTTGAACTGGAGCTTGTTAGCTTTTTTGTTTACTACCTCTATCCAACAACTCTCATTATTTCAACGTATTTGGACACTATATTGATCACATTAATAATGTCACTAGAGTTGGTTGCCAACGTAGTAACTGACAAAAATAGTAAATACATACAGTTGTGAAACCTACTTGAAGAATTCAGCATTATTGTTTAAGCACCCTCTTTCATCTATCTCTATCATTTCCTTGCCCTCTAGGCATTATTCTGCACCTTCTCAATTAGAATTCTTCTCAAGAGAACAAGATACTTTTGTACATATTCACATCTATTCCCTAAGCTTACATATAACCCTTTTGAAAGTTGAGGCCGCGGAGAATGTTTCTAAAGGCTTTGCTATATTTTCTTGCTCTACATAACAAAAAATATATATATTTTGAGACTCATCTTATGTTGCAAAAGGCTTGCAAACTCCAAACTAGGCTCTCATATGCAATATAACTACCTCTCATAGCTCATCCCCTGCAAGAACACCCTCAGATTCAAGATGTGAGGACACTGTTGAGTCAGAAGTGGCATCATCAACACTTAAGTTGGATAATTCCCCACCAAGTGAGGAAATCTCGTCTTCACCACAAACCGATGGCGCAGGGGATGCCTCTGGCGTGGTTGTAGTAGCAGTACCAGCTGGTGAAGGAAATGAATCTATATCTTCAGTTTGTTGTTGCAGGCTCCAGTACATTATACTGGCTGTGAGAGTGAGAATCATCTTCTGATTTACCTGCGATGAGATCAATGGAGTCAAACACTATATACATAACTAGCGACATAACAGGCACCGTGGGCGCATTAGATGATGTGTATAGAGTTCTGTAAGGAAATGAATGAAGCACTACACTGGCAGCCATACCTCCATAATATCCTCAGGTAACAGAAAGATGGAACAACCAAGCTTTCGTGCAACGCTGATTATATACGTGGCATTCAGTTTCTTCTCATCATCTATAATTCCAGTAACAGTGAGAGTAAGCCAATCTAATAAGGATGATATAACTGAAATGGCAAAGCTATTTCATGTTGTACAAAGAACTTGTTTATTTAGTCAGACATAAAATGGTCGCCTTCGCAAGTAATCATACCGCTTTCACCCTTGGTGACAAGATTCCAATTCACAACTCTAGGCTCTACAGCACTGAGAAGCTCAAGGAAAAAGATCCCACTTGACAAGCTCTTGTCCTATACATAAGTACATCCAAAATTGTGTCACCAATATATCATCATTTTAGTTAACTGCCCTTTGGGCATTCTTAAGGAGAAATAGAACATGGAATTTCTAATAAAAAACCTTGAAACTCTCTATATGAGAAGTTCTGCCTGTGCTCTTCACTTTCCTGTCTGCCCATTTTAGGATATCAGCATCACTGATCTCCTTTCCTTGGGAATGAGATCTCAAATTTTTCAACAGTTGAAGCATTGTGAATCTCATCAACTGCCACAATAAAGCTGGAAAAATAAAACATAGTATTTTAGACGAAGAACATCAAGCTTCTTTGTTGCATTATGCAACACTATACTACACACTATAATCATGGCTGGACTCAAGTAGATAAAAAATTAAAAAAAAAGCTGCACTGATCAGGACCTGCAAAGCAACTGCAGAGTTATATGAATTTTGTCCTGAGATGCCAAACCGATTTGATTAAAATCTATTACCCTTAAAACTTACTTAACATGCTTCACCCATATTTAAGCTTAACCATGGATCCTGTATACCTAAATTTTGAAGATAGACTTGGAAAGGAAAGCACAAAAAAAGTTTTGGAACGAGGGCTGGAGCTAAGGGCTGAATTCAGGGCAGACACATATTTTGATTTTGACCAAAATGTACAAAATTTTAGCAGTTAGATGTGCCACATAAATAGAAAGCTAATAAGGTGTAACATGCAAGAGGAAAAGGAAAACAGCAAATACAGAAAGGGGGGAAAAAATTAAATAACAGCACATTATGCCCATAAGATGTGGAATCTACAACAAAATGAAGGAATTACCAAGAATGAGCTTCTTATTTCCTTGCACAATGTCGTTGCCGGCAACATTGACTAGTGAGAATCGCAGTTGTTTTGCAATTTTTACGACCTGATTGCAATTCTCTACTTTTCTGAAGGGCATCCTAATTGGAGGTCTTGTTGCCTGTTTCCAATTAACTGATCCTGGAAAAATCTTGTCTAGAACTTCTAAAAGTACCCATCTACTTGCAAAAAGTAAAAGAAACCAAACACATTAAAGACTACAAAAACAAATGATAAGGCCATGATTAAATTAATTTTTAAACATTATATCAGAAAAAAATAGTTTTTTACAAAAAGGAAAAAAGAACAATTTTAGCCTTCTGCAGAATCAGTGGATAAATATGTGCCGGTGGTTCATTCGCTTATTCCCTTTAAAGATTCAGAACGACATATATAAGGCTTTTTGATTTTCACAAAATAGTAGATGTAGTGTAAAAGAAGGAACACATACCCATTTCGGACATCTTCAAATAGACTATTTATGTGAGTAGCAATTCCAAGACTATTTATCCACAGCCGAAAGCATCTCTCTTCTCTAGATGTTTGTACATCATCCATTGTCATCATTTTGGCATAGGAAATCTTTTTAGTGTCTGTAGATAAGCCACTCCTGCATTGTGTTTTAGCCCAAATTAGCCAACTTGAGCTCTTTAGAGAAGACATATAGTAATGCTGATGCTGCTAAGCTGACGTATTTTCGAAAGAGCAAGAAAACAATCGTTGATTGCCTAGGTCAATTTCATAATGACTTTGTAAGTCCAGAAACTCCAGATAAAAACTAGAACATTTGATCCTTCAACTCAAATGGAAACTAAACATGTGTTTTTACTTGTAGCAGCAGTAGTAATATAAGCAGATCCATACACACATTAGATATGTCAATTTGTCCACACAGAACTAATTATGTAATACATTTCATACCTGTGATGAAACAATTGTGCGACAAATGCAAGATTCAGATTTGAAGAACCTTCTGCAATGTCCTTTGGGGTCAAGTATCTTTTGCAGCCCATTTTCTCTGCATGATCAAGCACTAAATTTGCCCTTTCATTAACAAACTTAGTATCCAATGTGGTTGGGCTGCTATGTTCAGGAGCAAGGACGTTAAGCAGGTAACCATAAGCCTCTCCATCCTGAAAATAAATGTTCATGATATTGAGATGATAATAGCTTGATTCACTATCAAATTATAGAGGCGAAATTCTCATGAGATTATTGGACTAGAAGACAGGAGTTGCAAGCGTGAAGATTCTAAAGGGATAAACAGAAGAAAAATCAGAAGATCTCTTCTTCTTTTTTTTTTTCCTCTTTTGAGTTCCCATCCCCTTAAAAATATATTAAGCAATATGAAATGGTCTCTTAAGTTCATATTTCCTCTATAGGTCGAGCACTAAACGCTTGGAAAAACTCCCATTCCATGAAGTGTGATGAACAATAGATTGTCATTAAAATACACAATGTACTAAAAGCGGCCACATGCCAAAGTGTAGTGTGTGTACATACACAGACATACGTCCTTATGAATATTCATAAGTACATATTCATCTTCACATTGCTAATTTGGCTATCATAGGAAAGTATGGCTGGGTGACACGCAAATTGCAATAATTTACAAAAATTAATCTAGAAAAGGCTTTGAACATTTGAATAAAAATATCCACTGCAACTGCCTGAATTGTTTTGAATAGAGCGGGCCCACTAATAACCATTGATGCAATTTACCCTTTTCAATTCTAATGAAGTAGATGACTGATGACAAAATAACCGCATTATTTATTATATGTCTTTAACAAAGTTTATTGTGCAAGTCCAAATGTTTAATATGCTTCAGAAAAGTAAATTCTATAATATTTAGAATTTGATATTAGAATTTTACACATGACTGATTCTGTTAACAAAAATGTGTCAAATCTTTCTGTCACATACAAATGCAAGCTAAGAAATATTATAGAATATACCCAATTTTACATTCTTTAAAACTCAGATCACACTATAGAGTAGACTTAAATCTTGCATATGCAGAACAAAAAATATGAAATGAAAACTTCTATAAAAAACAAATATTTAATTAAAAAAAAAACTCCCTTCCTCAATTTTGCATGTATCTACAACTAGTTGTAGAAAGTATACAGATACAATACATCATCAATTAATCAAATTACTATAAAACATCACTTCCTAAGCCTAAAATGTTATTAGAGAAGTGCTCACATACCTTAAGATCAGAAGAAAAATTTTTGACAGTTTTCTCGTAACCTCCTCTCTGAAGATGAAAGTTCATCCATTTTAGTAGAACCTTCTCAGGGGACAAATTAAGAAGCTCTTCAATCTCCTGAGATAACAAGAAAATAATCAGTTTCCCCAAAACACAAAATTAGGGGGGAAAAAATTATACAACACTACGCTTTGATTTACTTGGAACGAAAGATTAAAATTAAATAAGAAAAATATTTCATATCTGACTACCTGGCTGTCATCAACCAATTCCACAAGCTGAGGTGTTTTCTTGAGGTTGAGATCTGCCAACAGTTGGATCTAAAATTGCCAAGAGAGTGGGAGGAGAAGAGGAATATGACTTAGTAATCATTTCTGAAGCCAAAAGACCTATTAGGCGATAATGGTATATGAAGTTCTGAGTATTTACCTTTATGATTTGGGAAATCAACCCTAGAACAAGATGAGGCTGCAACATAACAACCAAACAACAATGTCACCATGACTATAGATTAAGAATCTAAAGGTCCAAAGTAAATGTCAACAAAAAGATTATGCAGAGCACAGATTGCGAGGACCCACTCTTCCTTCAACTAAATCCTGTGTGCCAATATTGACCACTGTACAGCCAATAGCCTTGGCAGAATTGAGGCACAGAGTATGGTTCTCATTCCTCTCCCATAGGCTAGGATTTCGTTTGGTGTTGATGGCTCGCTCATCTATAGTCCCAGGCACAGCAACATTGATAAGCTTACTGCATTACAAGACATGTATCAAAGCCAGTATATATTAAAATCTTGTATACACATAAGTAATAGAAGCAAAACTCGGCAGACCCTGCTTATATATACCACAGAAGAACGCCGTCTTTTATGAGATTGAATAGATCATTAGTAGCCGGGTCCAAAGGAAGATATTGCTTCAAAAATGGATCGTCGCCTAGGTAGCTGTTTATGTGAGCAACATAACAGGCTTTTTCGGATTCACTGATTGTGTGAAGAAGGGTAGTTATAGTTTCCTTAAGAAAAGATGAAGAATGCTTCCTACCACCTTGTTTGGCTGTAGCTTGAGTTTGCAAATTCAAATAGGCCTGAAATGACAAATGCAATAAATTGAAAGGTTACATCCATTATGTAACACAACATGCATTACATTTAATGTTACACAAGATCACAAACGCTTCCATTAATGCAACTAATGTAAAAGTAACCTCCCGCATTATAAATTCCCAACGTGGAAAACAATATCTAATAACATTGAAAAACAACCAAATCAAAGACATAGACACTAACCCTTAAGAAGGCTTCAAAATCAACATCATTGGTCAAGTCAGTGCCTGACTCACCCAATATACCCCTAATCTCATCTTCACTGTACATGTCTCTGAATGCCTTTAGCTTCACCATTAGAGGTGGCAAATCTCCAAATGTAACTTTACCATTCTGATTCTTCAAAGAGACAAACTACAACACCAGAAAGAAGGGCCACATGGGTCATACTCACAAACATAACAATGAAATAGGACCAAATATAAGGAAGCAATGAAACAAACTTACCTTTGATTTCAGGGTGCGAAGTTCAACCTGTGTAAACTGGCTTTGAAGCCATTGATCAGAGACAAGAACACCTTCAAATTTTGACATCTTGCTGAATAAGTAGCACACAACCAAGGCTACAAATTGTATCCCCCAAACTACAAAAATCCCCAGAGAAAAAAAAAAGGCCTAAAAATATTTGTTAAAACCAACAGCAACAGCTTGTAGCCTTGTACTACTCAACAGGCTAATGCAGGATGCAATTTTACACGGCCAAAAAATTCAAAAATTTTCAAATATCAACCAAATCTATAACAAATCCCAGGCAAGCAGCAGTTTAGCTCCTGGAACTGACCAAGCTGTCCAACGCTACCCTGACAGACAGCACGAACAGAAAGAGAGTCTAAAATAAGGAAAACAGAATGAAAAAGGCATAGAACAAGAAAATGGGAGTTTGTTACAATAGTTACTAATTTAACCCCCCCCCCCCCCCAAAAAAAAAAAATCATTAAAAAATGACCAGAAACTCACACCACAACAAAAAACATAGGAACATGACACAATTTCAAATCTACCTACCTTCCATCTGCATCTGGTAGTTTTCACAATGCAGAGAAGAAAAAAAAATTGAAAACCAAAAAACAAACAAAAGGAACCTGCACAAGCCTATGTAGTTGTAACGGTTTTTGTTTGTTTTTAACCGCACCCACTAATGAATAACAGAATAAACAACATAATTCGAGTCAGGAAGATTGAAAAAGAAAAACTCGAGTAAGAACTACGCTAAACTGCATCTTGTACATACAATACTATTAGTATTAGTATTATTACTATTAATGTTATTACTATTATTTGATTGAATAGAGGAAAAGTTTCATACTTTCATTAATGAATGAATGAAACTAATAATGAGGACATACCCCAATACATAAGAATTCAGATATGCATTGGCATCAAATCAAGGTTCAACTGCCCGTCATTATTTCAGTAGGAGGACATTGAATGAAGGAACATGGGAGCGTACGGTGAGAGAGAGAAGCGATGATAGAAGCATGGAAGAGAAGAAAGGATCGATTTTTCTTGATGGGGTGGCAAAGTGAGAGAGAAGCAGCAAAGAAGAAGAAGAAGAAGAAAGAGTTTTGGGTTTGGACTTCGACTTTTTGGGACACACCCACATACGTACATGAGATCAGCGCGCCGACCGTGACCACTACCAGCCTTGAACCATCATAGACTTGGGTTTGTGGCGCGTGGCTTCACCGCTTGAGAAAGAGACATCTAAAATGTTGTGTTCTAAGTAAAATAAAAGGAAAATGTTTTGTTAGATGTAATTCACAAGGAATTTGAAAACTTTTAATAAGATTAAATTAAATTTTATTAGAAATTAAATTAAATTTTTATGTTTAAAATAAATTAAAAATTAAATTCAATTTATTGATTTGAAATGGATTTAAAAATAAATTAATTTAATTATTTTTATTATTTTATCCTTCATTAATAGGTTGCAAACAAAACATTATATTCAAGTAAGGTTATTTTGATATTTTTATTTTTCACAATTTAATTTTCATACCAAATTACATCCATTTGTGTCTGATTTCAATTCCTTAGTTTCGTTAGATTTCAATTCCCATGGAATTTCAATTATTTTACTTAAGTTGATTCCAAAATATAGAATTCAATTCAATTCCTTAATAGAATCAAATTCTAGGAATTCCCAAACACTCTGTTATATCCTTAATTCATATACATCAAAAGTATTTTTTATATTATTATTTAATTAAATCATCTCATTTATATTACTTTTAAAATTGTGAGTGTTAAAATTAATAATTTTGCTAACATAACACTATGTGATTGAATAACAATATACAAAAATTTTATATTATCAATATATGAAAATTAAACTCATTATTTATTATTAAACCTTTATTATTTTGACATATTTGCTATTACAAGTGAAAAAAATGTACTCTTCAAAACTTTTGGATGACAATATAAAATTATATTGCATTAATAAGAGAGCTTATTTTGAATATAACAATAACAATGTAAAAAAATTTATATAATTATTTAAATATACTATCACATTTGTCAAATTGATTTGACTCTTACTCCATTACTTTAAAAACTATACACATAAAAGATTTTGATTGGATTATAATGTATACATTTAAATTAAATCGATAATATAAAATTGTTTTTTATTGTTCATATATGAAAATTGTTTTCATCTACAATTAATATGTTGAATAACAAATATTATTTGTGATTAATTATCAAGTAACAAAAGTATGTGATATATATTTTTATATTATCAGTTAATAAAAAGTTTTCAGGTAATTTGTTTTAAAGCCATACAAAACAGATAATTTATCATTTATTCATTGATTAATAATATAAATATATTTTATATTGATAATATAATTATTAAACTCTTATTATGTTTTTTAATTGAATAATTAATATGTTAGATGAATACAAAACTAAAAGAAAAACAAAACATTGTTGTGAGAGCATAGAACAACTTGTCGCGAAGAGAATGAGGATTTGTTGAACACGCTCTACCACTCACACACGTCATTCCCTTTGGTGTATATTTTTTTTGGAGTTATCGATGACCGACTTGGGCCTTGCATTGGTTTATATCTACCTCGGTTTCCGTTGTGATCTCACCGATATCCACCTGTCATCATTCCTCTCATCACAGCTGGGTGGGGACATGGTGACCAACACATTACGCAACAAGTTTATTAAGGAAAAATTATTATACTTTATTCCATCAAGTGTCTCGTGTCCGCTTTTTTATTTGAAAAACCTCATCCATCTTTGTTTCTTAACCTTGAAACCCAACATTTTAAGAATATAATGATAAATAAATTATTAATTCTGTCTCTTACAAATGTAATATCAGTTTATAAAAAGTAAGTTCGTCAATTTATATAAAATAAAATATCAAATAGATGTCACCTAATTTTTTTAGGAATTAGAGTAATGTCATATTTAATTTTAGAACTAAATAGATTTTGAAAAAAATTTAGAAATTAAACTGATATCGTATATTTTTTCTAGGGATTAAATTGATGAGAACAATTATTCAAGAACTAAATTGATCTCATATATATTTTTTAGATAGATACCATATTGATAGTTTACTCTAAACTAATTTAAGGGTAATTCTATCCTATACATGTTACATAAAATATAAATAATATTATTTGAATACCTAGAATTGGATATCCTATTTGGATACCCATTATTACTATTTAATGAAATAAATGAGTAACGATGATAATTATGTTTATTTATTTAATAGTTATTAAGTGGATATCTTGAATATTCCAATTATATTGTTATTTTTTAATCAAACAATAACATTATTGATAAAATATTCTTACCCTTAGGTAATTTCATATTTAAAGAAAACCTCATTAAGACTTAAGACTTCGGAGTCACAACACTCCTCAAAGGTAGGAAAGTATGATCACTTTTTTGGCTGTGACATCCCTGATTAATGTAATGTAAACACATACTCTCTTTTTTTTTCGGTAGGTTGTAAACATATACTTTTAGAAGGAATTTACTCGTGTTCATACTTACTCACCAAGTAAATTAGAAGTAAATTTTGTATATTTATTTTATTGAAAAATATTACAATTCATTAATTTAATCATCAAATTATATGATATTAAACTAATGATTACATATACTAGATTTAGAAAAACTAGACATTAATAAATATGTTATCTAATAATTATTTTTATTTATATTTTTTGGAAATATATCATATGTCAAAACTTCAAACTTTCAATAATTTTTACATTCCAGGTAATAGAATAATGGCGTACAAAAACCCATCTTTGCAGGTTTGCGTTATTTATGCTAATAAAAAAATAAAAGCACGCTGTATCATAAGCACATGTCTAAAGCTTGGTGAGTTAAAAAAAAAAAAAAAGACTTTGAACTAGATAATGTCATCAAAAACCAAATTCACTTAATTTGCAAAGGCAAAAAACAAAATATCCATCGGCAAAACAAAGATCAAAATATCTAGCAGCGAAAAAAAAATATGAACCAAATAACTAGTTTGGCCAGCATGATGATGCTAAAGAACATAATTAAATGCCCAAAAAAAAAAACTAAGAGCCAAAAATGTTACCCAAATCTGTGTTTCGAATTCATGTGGCTCAATAATTGACCTTGGAGAACATTGTTATAGTCATCTCTGTCAAAACTTCATCCACAGTTGGTGGCAAGGTACGCATAGGTTGTAGATTTATTAACTACAATCAAGAAGTACACCAACTTGATTAGTTGAATCCACCCTTCCATTCTTATTTACTTGCAAATGTATGTGGAAGATTTGGATCGTAAGGGGACATTATATTTGGGACCTAATTAAGTGAAGCATTTGGGAGATTGAGAACCCATACCATGCTCAAGTATGTATGGTGCTGGTTGGTTATTATGAATTAATGGCATCATAGGAGTAGGGATAAGCTGAATTTGAGAGAAGTCATTTGAGGCAAAAGCAGCACTCTTTGGTTGAGCCATGTTGGGCTCAAAGCTTTAGTTGGTTTCAATTTGCTGATTGTTTTCCAACATGATAATTCTTCAAGCACAAGCTGCAATCTTAGCATTCAATATACCAATGAACTTCCTTAAATGCTCCCTATCAAAGCTTTTGAAGTTTTGATTCCATGTAGGATATTTGATTTGGATGATTTCTTTTTGCAATATGGAAATCTTATCTTCAATCATGACTTACCAATTATATATAAAAAAAAGTCTTTGAGATCAAAATTCTTAAGGGATCTCTCTTTATTGTGGATAAAAATTCACTTTGATTAAGGAAATTTACTAGTTTGTTTGAATAGGAAAGAACTTAAAATTCAGGCAATTCGTCTTTTCATTGCAATCATGACATCTCTCTCAATTAGTTGATGGAGTATATTTTGGTTGATAATTTTGTCAAGTTCGATAATCAAATCAATCATGACTAATAACCAGAGAGAATAATTCCAAACACCAATAAACAGTGAGAATAATCCAAAATTCATGTTAGCATATGACAAAACAACTCGACTAAGCTTCTATTTTTTCTTTTTTTTTTGAAAAATATTATAACCACAAATTTTATAAGAATTTATTTTCAAAATGATATAACATAAATTTAGTTTTTAAATAAATAAATAGGTCATATTATTTTATTTCAAACAATCACCCTAATTTATGTCAAAAATTCTACTAATATTTTAGGGGGCTTTGATTCTTAAATATGATATTTATACTAAAACAAATTGCCGAATTACCATAAAACATAAACAAAAAAACGATGCATAATATATCAAAAAACAAAATTAAACGTTACGGTACATTATCAAGAATATACGGAAATTCGTATTTTTAAATTTGGTAATCAATAATTGTAATTTTGATAGTTTCCCGAAGTGCATATGTCGCTATAAAGAACTCCAAATTCAGCTTTGTGAAAAACCAAAAAACATAGGATCGAATGCAACAAATTTATTTAACAACTATAGAAAGGCCTGCTTGATTTTAATACATTTTAAGAAACGTGGGAATGATTGCAAGATCAGATATAGTAAGTGGTGTTCACTGCAGCATGTCGTAGCTAACAGCCACCGCCAAACCGACCGAGACCTGGTTGCTACGGTGAGTCCACCATCGTCCATGACAATGACATGTGCTGATGTGCCCCACCACATCACATTTATTTATAATAATTTTATATAATTCCATTCTGACTTTTTCAATTTAATTTCAATCCACCACGTTTAAATTTAATCAAATCATCATATTTGTATGATTTTTTAAGTAGTAAATATGAGATTTAATTGTTATTATTCATGTAACAATGCATGATTATATAGTTTTAAAAAAAATTCAATTTTTTTTTGTGGGGTTCAAATACATTAATATAATGTCATTCTTGATTGAGGAACTTCTGTGATAACATGGATAGACTTTATTTTTAAAAAGAAACTCTGAGAGAGTGTTGAGTCCTTTTATTTTTTTTTTGGGAGGGGGGGGGGGGGGGGTTTGAAGGTGATGGGCGTAAGTAGAATAGCTCATCACCACTTGTAATGGATTTGGTCCAATAAATGCAAGGCCCTGTTCAGCGGTCAATCAATTGGGCTCTGCGCAAAGTATTGCTAGATCCGGGAATCTTAGAGTTCAAAGCCCTTGAAAGAGAGTCCATAAGTGAGCCCAAAAAGTTTGCCAAACATTTTGAGGATCAACCAAGCAAATGTCGGATCAAGGCCTAGGCTAAGTATACGTGCGAAGATTTTGTAAAAGACAATAGCAAAATAGATAAAGGACATAGATCTTTTGTAGATAAATAGTTTATTTAAGTGTTTATATAGAAGTAATTTTTAAAAAGTGACTTATGAATAAGTTATTTTGTATTAAAATATAAAATAATAAAAGTGCGTAATTTTAATATTTTAGAAAGTATTTCTTAAGAAATTAGATATTTTAACTTCTTAAAAAACACTAAGAATAACTTTTAGAGAAGAAATAAACTGTTTAGTCAAATATGATAAAAAATAACAGTATGACTTTTGATTTTTAAAATGTTAGAAAAAGTCAAAAGTTGTAGTATATAAACACAGCAGACCATTTCTTTCATCTTATATATCATACTTTAGTAGCTACAAATGCATTACTAACTTGTTTGATTTTCAATTTGAAAATCCTAGAACTATTGTACAAAAGCTATGAAAGAAAAACTTATGCACGAAATTTGGTTTACAAATTTACTGTCAGAAAGCAACATGTAATAAAATCCGAATTCACGTTAGATTCTAAAATTTGAGATTGTGCCCTACACAGTCTCCCTATGCATGCTGAATAGTTTGCCATCACCTGAAATATGGACACTGACATGGAAATGGATACGATACAGATACAAGACACAATATGGATACAGACACGAAAACACACCAAATTAAGGAAATTATAGGACATGGACATGACGTGTATATATATATATATATAATTTTTTTATTTTGTTATATGATTTTTTTTGTTTTTTTGGTCCTTTTTTTATCATGTATGTATAATTTTTTTAGCTAATTAATTATTCTTTTTTTTTGATCAATTAAAGAATTTTTAAAATAAAATAACTTAATATCCTAGGTCCAACTAAATAATTATGATTGATTTTGGACTAATTTTGGTATTAAAAATTTGAAAAAAAAAACAAACCAACGTAAATATGTCCGCAGTGTGTCCAAACCATATCCACAGTGAATTAAAGCAATGTCCAGTTATGTCTGATGCGTGTCCGAGCTCAAAAAAAATTATTTTTTTAATTAGACGAGTACGGATACTTATTCAACACGTATCGTGTAGGTATCGGTATCTGACACATATTCTCGACACATGAACACATTCACTTGATGGTGAGTCTGTGATTCTTATCCTTCAGATGAATGGATTTATTAGTAATTGATTGCCCATTTGCGCAGTATCGTTCACATTCCACTAATGTTTGTTTCAACTTTTCCGATTGGAAAAAGAGGTCTTCCATGTAGTCTGCGCAATATCGTCCACATTCCATTGATGTTTGTTTCAACTTTTCCAATTGGAAAAAGGAGGTCTTCTATATAGTCCAAACCGAAATTCATTTAACTGAAAAAAAAAATTACAAAACAGTATATCATAACCAAAAGTCACCAATATATATATAGAGACACACACAGTGAGTAGTGGGCAAGAGCCAACATTTTAGAATTAAAAATAAAATTCGAAAAAGGCCATCACTACAATTGCTCCTGCCTATCCTCCCCAACTTTAATAGCATTATTATTATGTCTGTTGACCGTAAGTGCTACATTCATCATATATTCCACGAATGTTCCATTATCAACTTTTATTTATACGTAAATTTGAAGATGATAAGGATACTATGCCTTCACGGGCTGGATTGTCTGTCAGAATTAAAATCGTTTCAAGTTCGACTGAGCTTCATTTCGTTGTTCTTTGTTGAAAGGATAATTATCCCTACCTTAGGGTGGAGGACAATTCCATGAATCAAATCAAACCGTTAACTCAAAGATAAAATGTCATTAAAAAAAATGGAACAATTCTATTTCTTTGTTATTCATTTATTGACATTTTTATAAAACAAACAGCTAATACAAGGTGCCTCTTTTGGCACCGTTAACCATTTTTGTTTATTAGCAACTACTGGGCCAGATTAAGTTTGCATTTATTATGGTTAGTCTCACAATCTCTAATGCAAACATATCTCGTGAACTTCTGCCGACTAGAATCACGTGGCACGTAATAACAAGTGAAACTACTGAAGCCAAACAAATAATTATTGAATATTAATTTTAATATACTGTTAATATAAAAATATTTTATATTGGACCATTTCACACGTTATTACATGTGAAACTTTTGAAACAGAGAAGGTGTGAGTCAAACATAATTGAAAAAAATTAACAGTGCATCAAGATTAAATTGACAATTATTTTCATTCACATTCTAAACATCACTATAAATTGACATTCAGCCAACGGAACAAGGCAAACTGGATCAAGCCACTACACCATCAGGTTAAGAAGAGTAGAGTATGGCACAGACTAGTGGCAACAACTTGGTGCAGTGGCTGGTAGCAGCACTGCTCATTGCCTTGTTGGGTGGTGCTCAAGCTATTGTGTTATGTAACATAGACTCAAACAGGCTAAACTTATGTCGTGCAGCAGTTACCGGTCAGAACCCACCGCCACCGGATGAAAAATGCTGTGCAGTTATTCGCAACGCCAATCTGCCTTGCCTTTGCAGATACAAGTCACTCCTACCTGCACTTGGAATAAACCCCAAAAATGCTTTGGCCTTGCCTGCTAAATGTGGTATTCAATCACCTCCTACATGTCGAGGTATTAATCTTGAGCCTGAATAGAATTTAAATATATAAACTAATGATGCTACTACTTGGGCACATAATGTTTCATGACTCAAACTACTTTCTTTTTGCAGTTTGAAGCAACTCAGGAAGGTCGCTGCCATTACAAGCATCCTTTTAGTCTTAAAGTGCCTTCATGGGCTTCATTAACACTGAAAGAAGCTGCTTTTGAGACAGTATTTTGTGGCCCCTAAATAAAGGAGTAGTTTATTGTTTATAGGTTTTGTTTTCCCTCATGTCAGCAAGCAGATGTATGATGTATCAGTGTCGTATATTGTATTATCGATGTTGCAAATGTGTTTGATGTTGTATTACAGAAGTTGCAAAGATGTTTGATTGCAACAATGAAAGATATCAGTATTCTCTTACCTTCACGTCAACAAGGATATCAAAACATCTATCATTCCCTTATATGTAATCTGGATCTGTTTATTAAATCTCTGTTCTTGTGTTCTGAAGTCACAGAACAAAAGCAATACATCGCTTCAGGGATTGGGGCAGATGAGAGTGGCATCAAGCCACCTTTGCTGAAATTTCAAAAGTGTACAGTACTGTACACACGAGAATAGAGGCGTGATTAGAGGCCAAATTTTCAAATATGCACAGCAAAATTTACTGTGCATGCATATAGGATTTCTCCAAAGTCCAAACCTATTGACATGTGGGCAAACTGCCATAAGGCTATGATTGAGGGTTTGATAGATGATGTAAAGGAATGACTAATAATAGAATGGAAGAGAAAGGTAAGGAGAAGAGTGGACATGTGGGCAAACTGCCATAAGGCTATGATTGAGGGTTTGATAGATGATGTAAAAGAATGATTAATAATAGAATGGAAGAGAAAGGTAAGGAGTAAAGTGAAAGAAACTATATCACTCTCTTATTTGGAAGTTGCTTTCAATCCCTCATTGACCTCCCAATTTAGAGAGTCAAAAAAAGCTTGGTTTCAAGTGGTAAGGAAGAGACATATTATCCCTTGCTAGCCGTGCCATTCCATTCCTTAAAATTACTTCCAAATAATGGTCACTTAACTTTAGTCTTGTCATTCCTCGCCACTTCATCTATTTTCATTCTCCCAATGTAGGCTAAGGTTCCTATGGTCAATTGAAAGATCAGGCTTCACAATAAGGAAATTTCTAACAAGAAGCCATTTAGCTGATTTTAGGTCACAGCACACTCCAACCAGCTTTCTTTCCCAGTGAACACCTTTCTTTCATTGTCCTCCTCGCATTTTCTGCTTCTTCCCACCTCCCAATAGAGCTATACATATTGGCCATCATTATATAATATCCATCATTTTCTGGTTCAGAGTCAATAGCATACTTGGCAACCCTTATTCCCATCTCAACTTGATTGTAAGCTTTACAAGCACTTAACAAAGCTCCCCACACACCACCATCTGGAGAAATGGGCATGGATAGGACCAGAGCTTCTGCTTCTTGCAGATTACCCGACCTTCCTAAAATATCTACCATACAAGTGTAGTGCTTTAAGTTAGGTTTCACAGAATAACTCTGCATTTTAGCTAGTAAGTCTTTCCCTTCTTCAACAAGCCCTGCATGGGCACATGCTGAGAGAAGAGCAAGGAAGGTAATTCCATTTGGCTTAACATTTGATTTCTCCATCTGTTGGAATATCTCCAGAGCAGATTCAGCATATCCATTCATTCCATAACCTGAAATCATTGCATTCCAGCAAATTATGTCCCTTTCTTTCATTGAATCAAACACCTTTCTGGATTTTTCTAGCTGTCCACACTTGGCATACATATCAACTAAAGCTGTGCCAAGAGGTAAATTGAGCTTGAAACCTCTTGCATTTATGTAGTGGTGAACTCTGTCTCCTTTCTCTAGAGATGCAAGGTGAGAACAAGCAGACAGCACAACCACAAATGTGGCTGTATTGGGTTTCTGGCCTTCCATAATCATTTTATTAAATAAATTTATAGCCTCTTCGTGATCCTTGACATGAATATGAGCTGAAATCAGAGTGTTCCATGAGACAACATCCTTCTGCAATTTTTTAAATATTTTCAAAGCATAGTCCATCTTACCGCTTTTTCCATACAGCTCTATGAGTGAATTGGCAACTGAGACATTGTCATCCATAAAACCTTCTAGTTTTACAATATTGCAATGGATTGATCTTCCTAAATTGATTTCTCCTAATTGGGCACAGGAAGCAATTGCTGAAACTATGCTGATTGACTCAGAATCAATACCTAAATATTGCATCTCCCTAAAAAGTTCAACACACTTCAAATTGTTGCCTACTCTACCATAGCCAAAAACCATCAAGTTCCAGCAATCTTTGCTCTGCTGACACTCATGGAACACCTTCTCCGCAGAACCTAACATTCCAAACTTGCAGTACATAAACAGCAACGATTTACAAACTACATCATCAGGCACATGATGCCTCCGTATGACCAAGCCATGAAAAGCTTTCGCTTCAGATACATTCATGGAATTACTAAAACCTGAAAGGATGCAACCAACAACAATTCCATCCGGGTCTATTCGGTTCTCCAGCATCTGCCAAAACAACCTCACGCATTCATTCACCATCCCAAACCTTGCATAAACACCAATGATAGACGTCCACGCCACAAGATCCTTGTCCATCACTTCAAAGAATGACTGACAAGCTTCTTGCAGGGCCCCACATTTGCAATACATAGACAAAAGCGATGACAGCACAACATGTTCACATCCAATCCCGGTTTTCACCCCAAAACCATGCAAACACCTACCTTCAGACAAAGCACCAAGATCCCCACAAGCCATAAACCCACCCTCCAATGTCCTATAGTTAGGCCCCACATGATCAACCCCTTCATCACCAACCCCACGATGCACAATCATCTCACGGAGACACCTCAAACCCTTCTCACTCTCCCCATTATGCACATACCCCACAACAAGTGCAGTCCAAGCAACCACATCTCTCACAGGCATTTCATCAAACACCGAGCACGCATCTTTCATTAGGCCACACCTCGAATATATTGACACAAAAGATGACCCAACAGCTGAACTGGAGGGAAAAAGGCCGGTTTTTGAGGCCAACCCATGAAGGGCCATGCCATGTTGAACCGACATCAAGTGAGCGCAAGAGGAAACAACCATGGGGAGCGTGAAGTGGTTGGGGAGAACATTGGAATTACGCATTTGGGAGTAAAAAAAGAGGGCTTTGGAGTAATGGGCATGTGAGAAATGGGACTTAATGATGGAGTTCCAGAGGAAGGTGTCAGTGGAGGTGGAAGGAGGGAGGGAGAGGAAGAGGGTGGTGGCGGAAGAAGGGTCGTAGAGGGAGATGAGCTTGGAGGCGATGAAGGCGTTGGCGGAGTTTCCGGTGGTGATGGTGAGAGCGTGGAATTGGTGGAGGGAATGGACGGTTGTGATGCGCTTGGAGAGTGAGATTAGGGAGTGAGGAGTGTGAGAGTGAGTGGAATAACGGGAGGAATGCCGTTGCCGTGAAGGAAGAAAGAAGAGCCTTCTGACGAAGAGAGTGCACATTGCGCAGGTAGGAAGAGAGGGAGGGAGTCCGATGGTTTTGGGCTGGCCCGGTGTTAAATATTCGGTGTCGATGAAAATAGTACCACAGGCCCAAAATGATGACGCCGGCCCAAAAAAGGACACCATCTTCAACTTCAGAATCTACAGCCCGCGCTCTGGTAAGTGTGCATTTGGATAAACAGTTACATTAAGGGTTTATAGTACAATTTACAACTTTTTCTAATTTTTTAAAAGTTAAAAGTTATATTTTTAATTTTTTATCATGTTTTATTAAATAATTTATTATGTCTTTAAAAGTTATTCGTGGTACTTTTTGATAATTTAAAATATATAATTTTTTAATAAATACTTTCTAAAATATTAAAATCACGAATTTTTACTATCATATATTTGAATATAAATAATTTATTTATAAGTTATATTTTAAAAGTTACTTTCATATAAGTATTTAAATATCTTGTTTAGTCAAACGGGACTTAAACTATTTGTAGCTATATATATTAACTTTTTATTAATACACCATTTTATTTGAATAAATATTTATTTGAAAATAGAAATAGTATTTTTCTTTCTACTATCTTTCCAGTTGTAAAGTAAGCCAAATTACATTGACCTGACTTGAAATTTATTAAAATTTATTCTGGAGATATTGGAAATTATAAAATTATTATATTAATATCATCTAAATTTATAAAATTATTACACTTTTTCTTATTCCGTCGCAATTGAGGGGTACATTCGTTTAAACATCCTATGCCCGAAACGATGAAGTCAATCCAACATGATCACGGTCTAACTCCGGACTTTACATTACTGTAGTGATTTTAGTTAGTTAGTAAGTTTTGGTTTTCTTTTTTTTTTTCAGATTTTGATGTGGTGATTATTTTAACTAGTTAGTTTTATCTCTCTGCTATTTTTCCCGCTATCTTCCTTTATATAAAACGATGGCTATCGGTTAGTTGAAGTGTGATTTTCATTTCTCCGTTGATACCGGTATTATTAGTGTGAATCAATTTCATAATTTCAAGTAATGCAAACCCATCAAATTCTCACTAACCATCGTTTTAACTTTTGGCCGCCAAAAGGTTTGGCATAAACCTTTTCACACATGTAATTAATAAGTTGATTATTCCCGGTAATAGTAACCGTACATCTTGAGGCCACTAGGCTTCGGAGGATGACATATTCAGCAATGCTTTACTTTATAGGATATCACTTTTTGCTTAGTTTAGTAGATGAAAAATAAAGTGTGCCCTTTTCCTTCTCTATCCCCGTTATTTAATTTGTAAGGCTCTTCCAGGCAACATATAAAAAGTCATTGCTTTTTCTTTTTATTTTTAAAATTGGTTAAACCTGAGATCATACATCAAGTCTTATTAGCTGGCCTTTGAAATAGTCATGGAATCAAAATTCATTTTCAATATTAATTTGTCAAAACTTGAAGTTTTTTTTTTTCTTCGGTGAATACTTGAAGTTGTTTTCCTATATCAAGCCAACATACAGCATTCATGCAACTGGATCACCAGTGTACTGCTTTCATTTATTTATTTTTTTGTCGTGTATGAATCACCGTATACTCCAAGTTAATAGTCACTGACACGTTTTCCTGACTCATGAAAACTTTGCATTTTTTAGCCTAATCAACTTATATGCCATCGACTTTAAAGTCAAATAACTATTTTATGGAATTAAATTAATATACTTTTTTCAACATCATAAATATATTTTAAAAGCAAGCCACCTGACTTAACACAGTTGATTGAGTTTCTGAAATATCCAGTTAGAAATTTAATTTTTGATAGTACATATGGAGAGAATTTTATAACTACAGACAAAGACGAGCTCTGTACTTCAAGTAAATTAGTAACTACTTCCAATAATGGATATCATTGCTTCATAAAAAGAAATACAATTAAAAGTAGTCACATAAAATGGACGATAAGAAAAGTAAAGTTTCAGTTTTATTAAGAGTGCTAATTAGTGATAATTTCAAATAATATTACCATAAATTAGAGAAATGTAAATATGTCAAAGACTCGATTCATCTCTTTCAATTTGGCTCACAGCAAGCTAGGAAAGAAGTGTAAGTTAAATTGAGCTTAAAAGAAAAGAATCCGCGTTGCTTTGAATGAGTTAAGCTGGTGGTTTAAAATATTAAATTAGAATTATGGCGAATCGTATAACCCTAACTAATAGCGGCCACCAAACCCATTTCATCTCGATTTAACACTGAAACGAATTAATTGTATTTTGTTTGGTGAATTGGGATGGGTGCATTCGCGGGTAAGGCGTGAACCATTTCCCACTACGTCAGACTGTTGCATTTAATTACTCTTTTTTTTTTTTCGATAGGGTTGCATTTATTTACTTTCGCTTTTATTGGGATAATTCAGTTTGCCTTTTTTACTTTTTTTTCGGTGGGTAATTCAGCTTGTCTTTTCTAGACCTTTCCTGTGAAAGAGAATAACTGGCGGGGGAGAAAAGCAAATGGGTGTACTTAGAATTGCGAGCACTTGTAAATAATACATCGAAATGAGAAAGATGTTTGCTCAATTCTTCAAACAAATTGAGTAAGGTTTATGGACTCCAGTGGAACACATTATTCGCACACTATTATATACCTTTAGATGAAATATAAGGGCAGTCATAGTTAGGGTTCAGAAGACAATCCCTATTGATCCACAAGCTTTTAATCTCAAGCTTGAGTATGAGCTGAGAGGGTAATTAGGGTTAAGGTTGTGACAATAATTCCAATCAATCCACAAATTTCTCAGTCTCGAGCTCAAACATGAGCAATGAGGCTAATGAGGGTTAGGGTCAGGATGGGTTTCTCGGTTGGTAAAAAAAAATATAATTATTCAAAAAAATTTTAATAACCTTTTATGAATTTTGAAAAATATCTGCATACATAAAACAAGGCTATAAGTACATTTTTTAATGAAATTTTATTAATTTGATCTTGAGATCAATTTTAATGCATTTTCAAAAGAAAATATTTTTACATTGCAAATGCTTCTAGTTGTAAAACTTTGAAGGTAGTACATGATTAAATCAAATACATGTGACAATATATAATATGATATATATGTTACTTTTTATTTACACTTGCAGTATAAAATTATATTATTTAAATTTTTAAAATTTAATTACTTTTGATGTCCGTATAATTTCAAACAACTTTTAGTTAATTTCCTATATTTTAAAAATTTACAATCAAATCCCTTTATATATAAATTTTCAATTAATTCCTTATAGTTTGATGATTTGTGAATATGTCCCCATTTTATACAAATTTTTTCTATGATCAAGTCTTTATATTGTACAAAATTTTTAATCTCCTCATTAGAAAACAACAATTTATTATCCATATTTATAATTGAAATGTATCAATTTTTGGTATCTTTTTGTGATCTACTTGTAATATTTCATTAGTGTGACATTTTTTTTGCAGCAATAGATTGAGACAGAAACTTAATTGCAAATTTTTGTACAATTTTTGTCATAAGGATAACGTCATTTTTTTTAATCTAAGGAATGGGTTTTAGTTCTCTTTTATATTAATTGTCAGTTGTAAGAAATTAATCTCCATTTATTTACATATATATTATTTAAATCATCAATCTCTTTATAGCTTGTGGTTAATTTTTCGGTAGAGTACTAGAGCTACGGCTTGTGGTTATAATTTAGAGGTAAATGTCAATTTCATTCCTCAAGTTATAAGCGTGATTTACTTTAACTCTTAAAATTTTAAAATTAACTCTTATGTTTTAAAATTATATTTCATAAGTCATTTTAATTTTTGATAAAATAACTATTACATTTTATTGATATGGTACATTAAATGACACGTGATATAAAATATCATTAACACGTGATATCACTTAGCATGTCACATCAGCAAAATATAATAATTGAATGATAGTTATTTGACCAGAAACTAAAATGACTTACTAAATATAATTTCAGAAATTAAATAATTAATTTTAAAATTTTAGAAATTAAAAAATACATGCCAACAATTTCAAGTGTTAAAGTGCGACTTTATTCTATATTTCAATGACAAGTAATTCTTGTCCATGTAATAAAAAAAGAAAAAAAATGAAAGACAAGAAAAAATTAAAAATTCCCAGGCCACGCCCAGTGTAGGTCAATCACAATCACAATCACAGCCAGCCTCAAATAACAATAATCATTATTACCAAAAATAAAATAAAATAAACAATCATAATTTTGCACCAAAAAATAAGAAACGCAACCATCATTAGAATCGCATTTTCAGGCTTCACAGAGTCACAATCGCACGTTGCCCCTTTACCCCTATGTCTTTTCACGTTTCTTTCGCTTTGTGCGATCGCGAGGGGACCCACTCAGCACGTAGCCGTTTTGCGCGTTCATGACATCATTCAGACTCTCCAATTAGAAACCGCCACGTTGACACTGCCAGAGGGTGACAACCATGTTGTGGACCCCACCCCCACGCTATTCCGCAATTCTACGAGAGTCAAAGCCGCGCCTTAGCTCAATCCAGCTTGTCCACTGCGTCTTACCCCACTCACTTACATGTGATACATTCACACATAAATATACACACATTTTCATATTTAAATTATTTTTCTAATATAATAATTTGATGTGATATCGTCTGGTTCATTTAATAAAAATAAAAATCGGTGAGTTCATTCAAATTGTTTGACATCCATTTTTGAATGCATCCGTTTTAAATTTTTTAAAAAATAATTATAAAGCTAAATTTTATGTATAGTTAAAAAGTTAAAAATTATTTTTTCATAAACTATTAATTTTAGCTTCTACAAAAAAATTAAAAAATATTTTTTTAAAATTTTAATTATTTTTAAAAATTATTTAAATAAATGAAAAGTGATTTTTTTAAAAAAAGTGATTATTAGTCAAAATAATCACAAACAAATGCACCCAAGTAAGATCTCATAATCAAATTTCATAAATAAAATTAATACTTTTATCAAATTTCATTATTTAAATCAAATTAGCTAAAATTTGTTGTATTTTAAATACAACAAATTTACAACATAAAAAAGTAATGTGATGAAACTAATTTTGATATAAAAATCTTATACTTTATTTAATTAGAGTAATGTCAAGTTGTTAGAAATGGTCTAGTGGTGAGAGATTTATGTAATATGTACAAGGTTTTAGGTTCAAACCTTATTATGATCAATATAATTTTTAAAGTACCGAAAAAAATTAGAGTAATGTTATTATTGTTAGAAAAATCGCTAAGTTTTTTTTCACAAAAACTTGAAGATAGTTGTTGAATAAAATAAATGATATGACTTCCTTACCAATTTAAGGATCAATATATATGCTGAATCATATTAAAATTTTTAAGTGTTTTTTATTTAATTATATGTTATTACATTAATAAAGTTACAATGAAATTTAGTTGTGCACTATTATAAATTTAATTTTAAAGATAATGATTAGAAAAATTTCTATATTGCCGGCATAATAATAGATAACAGAACAATTTGAAAAAATCATTTTACAATTAGTGTGAATTAAAATTAAATTATAATTCAACGATAACCAAATGTACCATTCAAAAAACAAATACTATAAATATAAGGTTTAACACAGTTGTGAGTTAATTGGACTCTATAAGTATCTAATTAAGGTCAAATTCTTTCAATACATAGAGAGAGAACCTACCAGAGATAAAATTCACATATATAAAATTCATTTTATTCGTTAAGAGTTTAGTCAATAATTTCATATGTTATGTTTTCACCCAAAAAAAGGAATAAATTCTATAAATATAAATATATGAACTCAAGAAGGAAAAGCTGGCCACCTTGAAAAAGGTTCTGCTTCTGTGTTAAGAGCTGATTCATTAATCACAACTCTCTCTCTCTCTCTCTTAGCCGATTTGCTAATTGGTGGTTCATCGTAATCCGCCGGGAATCTGCAAAGGTTGCCGGAATGTGGAAATCACGCGCTTCGCCATTTCTTGTGCTTCTTCTTCTTGTTCAGTTGCTGCTTGTAGCTGTGGTCTCAGCTCAGAGATCCAGCACATCCGTTTGGAACACACTCAGCGGTATGTATGTATGTGTGTGTAGTTTAATGTAATGTACTAGGAATACGATCCTTTGTTCTCTTCACTTTCAGCAGCTACCAACTTCAACTCAAAGATCTGTGCATTTCTCGTTTTGTGTGTGAACTGTAAACTTTTATTTTATTTTTTATTTTTTTACTTATTTTTTTGTTGTTATGATTGGATTGGATATGGATAGCGCTTCGAATCGAGTTTCGTACTTTGATGTTTCTTGAGTTGAATCCGAGAACATCATATCTGAAAATTGAAATAATGATAGGTTGAAATAGTGGAAAATAATAACTAAATGGAGTGTTTGTATGTTCTAGAAAATTCTTCATATCAACAATCTCATGGCCAATCATCAGAATATAGTTCTTCATATAATCTCCAAGTTTGTTTGTCGCCATTGTTAATGGATAGTGTTTTGCATATACCTTAATGACTTACATTATTTTTTTTTTGGGTTTGATTACTTATTTATTACTTTGAAAGGAGGAACTTCCCATTCTGTGCTATAGGTGTATTGAAACCTGCTTTGTTTAATTCTTTTGCAGGAAATCCTCCGTTGGTCATAGCACGTGGTGGGTTTTCAGGGATATTTCCGGATTCCACTGATCTCGCCTATAATTTGGCGTTATCAACAAGTGTAGCCGATGTCCTTCTATGGTGTGATGTGCAATTAACAAAAGATGGATTTGGACTTTGCCTTTCAGACATCAAGCTTGATAATGATACTAACATCGCAAAAATTTTCCCGAATCAAAGCACGACTTACTTAGTGAATGGTGTGCCCACCAGTGGCTACTTTTCTGTGGATTACACCGCGAATGACTTACTCAATAATGTCTCTGGTAAGTGAAACTTACCTTATCAATGTAGTTTTATTGCTATATCATATATGATACAATATATATTTGTTTTTCTGATTGAAGGTCTAGAATCTTGTGTCGGATCTTTGTTAAACTTGTCTCCGTATTGTCGTTGAAGTTTTTCCTTTATATAGTTGCTGACGATTTCTTGTTATTCGGCAGTGGTTCAGGGAATATATTCTCGAACTTATCTGTATGATGGGTTGCCAATTCTTACTGTTGATGATGTAGTTAAATTAGCAGCCCCAGGCTTGTGGCTAAATATTCAGGTAAATAGATGGCATAATCCATCCTCATCATTCAGTCTCCCTGTTTGTTTTTAAAATTCACTTTACTTTTCTCTGATATTTTGCAGCATGATGCATTCTACACACAACACAATTTGAGTGCGAGAAGCTTTGTACTTTCAGCTTCTAGAAGAGCGGTTATCAGTTATATCTCATCACCGGAGGTTGGTTTTCTGAGAAGTATAACAACGCGCTTCAACCCGAAAACAACGAAATTGGTGTTCAGGTTCCTGGAACAGGACACTAGTGAACCATCAACTAATCAGACTTATGGTTCACTCTTAAAAAATCTTACATTTATTAAAACGTTTGCTTCTGGAATTCTTGTTCCCAAGGGATATATATGGCCTATAGATGCAGGCCGTTATCTACTACCTCATACCTCTTTGGTCTTAGATGCTCATAAAGTGGGGCTGGAAGTCTTTGCTTCTGATTTTGCGAACGATCTTCTTTTGAGCTATAATTACAGTTATGATCCTCTCGCAGAGTACCTCCAATTCATCGACAATGGTGACTTCTCCGTTGATGGTGTGTTATCTGACTTCCCTATAACTCCATCTGAAGCTGTAGGTAAGGGCTTTTTTTCCTCCTCCTCCTCCCTCCTCTCTGTCAGCATAGCCTGTGACAAATAGAATGAATTTAATTTGATAAAAATCTTCTTCACTTAGGGTATTTTTGGATGGATGAGTTTTGAGGGGAAGGGAAAATTTTCATGTTATGTGAATATTCTCCTTGTTTGGTCTTGTGAATTCAATTTTTGATTTCTTCAAAGCAAGCTGCAATGTGAATTGGCATTTCTTAAGGTAGTTTATTTTACTTGTAATCTTTGTAATGAGATACTTGCACTTCCCATGAGGGTCCTGCTAAGATAGTTATATTCAGTCCTTTATCATGGAAGGGACACCAGTGGCATTTATATGGACTTCGATCTTATAAGATTTCACATCCTACTGCTGGTGCTAGTGCATACATGACATTGCTGAAATCTATTAGCCAATCACCTATAAGCTTCTGCATTGATGATTCCGCCTTCTCAACTTAATTCAGTTTAGACTAGGCTTCTTCGTTAGTCTGGTTAGGGATCCTGCTATATACTATCAAGCAACTATCACAAAAGATTTCAGGGAGTTTAATTTCCATGCTGCCTGAAGGCCAGGGTATTGTATGCTTACCTTTCATAACTGGAATTTCCTTTCTCAGTTTTAAAATGCTTTCACATCTTCAAAGCGTAAGTTTGTACTTGGTATTCAATGTCTCTGGATTTTGCATGCAGTAACACCTGTGACCTCAGAAATTTTTTGTGCGCGCTATTTTTTTTTCTCTTTTTAAGTAGTTATTGAATTGTCTTCCCATATTGCACTTGCAGATTGCTTTGCTCACCTCGGAACCAATGCCACAAAAAGAGGTACACCACTGCTTTCCTCTGATTTTCCGAATATGCATTGTCATCTTGTTCATTAGTGATTTCCTTGTTGTTTCATTGTATAATTTCTGTGGTGACATAACTTGCATAATCATTGACTTGTTGGTCTCACTTTGTTCATGCTTCAGTTAATACTCTGATTATCTCAAAATATGGAGCAAGTGGAGATTATCCTGCTTGTACTGACTTAGCATATCAAAAGGCCATATCGGATGGTGTGGATGTTCTTGACTGTCCCGTTCAAATGTCAAAGGATGGAATACCACTTTGCCTAAGCTCCATTGATCTTATAGAGAGTACAAACGCTGCTCAATCAAGCTTCATCAATCTTGCCACAACTATCCCTCAGATTCAATCTGGCAATGGCATATTTACATTCAGGTTGACATGGGATGATATAAAAAGCCTGAAACGTAAGTCAAAGAAAGTTTTGCAATTGTTAGTTATTCCTTTGGTCATTTTCTTTTTGGATTTGGTCAAATATTCTTCAGCATTTCTCTCTATGCATGGAGGTAATCCTAAGTTATCAAAGCATAATAATAAGCCAAAGTTCAAGTAGAATGAGATATATACACATTAAAACAAGTTGTGTATTAGGATTTATGAGGGGAATTAGCTTTTAACTTCACTTTGTAGGATAATCAAAGTCTCCTAGATAATTATCATGGCCAAATTTCCTCCCAGCATCTTTTGGTGTTTTTCAGTTTGCTGCCTACTGTTTTTTCTTCATTTTCTTTTCGATGAATAAGTGAAATTCAAAAATGTTATAAAAATATATTTGACATATTTTCTGTTCTCCTTTTCTCCTTGCAGCCTCAATAATGAGCCCTTTTTCAAAATACCCCGGAGTCACAAGGAATCCAAGATACAGGAATGCTGGTACATTCTTAACATTGTCAGATTTCTTGTCCTTGACCAAAAATCAGACTTCTCTATCAGGTGTCATGATCATTGTTGAGGTGCGCTTCGATGCCTATTTTTTTCTGTATAGGATTCATTCTATCAGTTGTCATTTGAACATATTAGCTTGATGAAAATGAGACCAAATTTGTGTGAGAATGGTTTAGGGTGTCTTAATTTATTTAATAATTCATTTTACTGATTTAATACTGTATAATTTCAATCAATGAAAGAATCATCTTTAGTTTATTTTCTTTCATTTTTCCTTATTGATTAACATGATATTGTGTTCTTCTCTTCTCAGAATGCAGCCTATCTTGCAGAGAAGCAAGGATTAGGTGTGACTGATGCAGTTATTGATGCTTTGAGCAAAGCAGGTTATGATAAACCTGGGGCCCAAAAAGTTATGATTCAATCCACTAGTAGCTCTGTACTACTGAAGTTCAAGGAGAATACCACTTATGAGCTTGTCTACAAGGTTGATGAGACTATTGGCGATGCTGTTAATTCTGCTGTTCAGGATATAAAAAGCTTTGCCAGTTCCGTAGTTATCAACAAGAATTCTGTATTTCCTCGTGATGTCGCCTTCCTGACTGGCACTACAAAAACTGTGTCAAAGCTACAATCTTCTAACCTCTCAGTTTTTGTAGAAACATTCAGCAATGAGTATCCGTCGCAGGCATGGGATTTCTTCTCAGATGCAACTGTGGAGATCAACTCATTTATTACGGGAGTACAAATTGATGGTGTCATCACAGATTACCCCAAAACCGCCAATAGATACAGAAGTAAGTGCTAGAAAGTTCTGCTTTACAATGAAGCCTGATACAAGTTGTAATAGTTAGTTAGTAATAGTATGGTTATAATTTTAGTTAGATAAAGACCTTAACTTCATAAATATGCCTTAGATGACAATCTGTGATGTAGTTGGTGACTTGATTCAACTGAGTTTTCTCTCCTTGACTCGAAGAATGGAGAATTGTGTTCTAAGAAAGCCTTTCCTTGAATTACTGATATATCTGTTCTCCATTCTCCTGCAGGGAATCAATGCTTAAATTTGGGTAACAACACACCTCCTTACATGGCTGCTGCTCGACCGGGTGCTCTTTTTGGACTTATTGCTCCCGGCGGTGCGCCTCCGGCATCTGCCCCATTCCCAGCCTTGACAGACTCTGAAGTGAAAGAGCCACCTTTGCCTGCTGTTTCCAAAATAGCCCCGGCTGCTGGCCCTACTCCTGGAACCAGGCCAGGAGGGCAAGGAAATGCACAGCCAAAGGTGACAATCTGCATGTTCTTGTCCAGTTTGGCTGTAGTAACTTTTCTTCTTCTGCTTTGAGTGACATCATCTCCCTTTCCTCCAAAAAAGTACACCAAAAAAAAAGAGAGAGAAACGATAGTTCAGTATTTGCAGGTTTCACCCCTTCATTTTTCCTCATCTCTTCTTTGGGATTAAGTGGCTTGAAGCTTTTGAACAATCCTGATTTTTTGTTGTGTTTACTTGAGCAAATTCTTTCCCTATTTGTTGTAGCTATGTATGTCCATTCTTCCTTCCTACTTCCCTTATTCTATGAACACAGAATCCTGCGTGGTACATATACATGAATTCTTTTTAGATGTGTCTTTTTGTATCTTTCGTTATGACTAATTATGAGGTATATTTATAATTATAATATATTTTGGTGTGAATTTGAGATGAGATAAACAAGTTGAGGCCCGGACCAATGAGAATTATTCGAAGCTTATGAACAGGCTATTTGTTTCAATATAGAGGTAGTACATTCAGTTATAAATAATAGAAGTAATAGATGGACAAATAGATAGACAAATAGATATATATATCATAGATAGATAGATTTTAAACAATTTTTTTAAAAATTGTAACTGGTAGTTTCACCTAGTAGTTTTACCTGTGCCACCGAAGCTCAAAAATCTTAATGAAATTGGATTCTTCATTCTACCTTCATACTTCCCTAATTCTATGAATAATCTGCTGCTGCTTCTCAAGTGTGGCTGTTCTTTTAGCTTCTATTCTTCTGGTTTGAGTGGCATCATCTCACTATTACCCTCCAAAAAGTATACCAAAAACAAAAATTTAAAGAAAAAGAAACAATAGTTCATCATTTGCTAGTTTCAGCCCTTCATTTCGGACTGCATGAATATTACAGATTTATTTTTTTTTTTTAAAAAAAATACGGAGGCAGGTGTGAATTTTTTTCCCTATTTATTTTAGCAATCTGTTTCCCATTTGTCTAATACTACTCTTCATTTATTGTCTTTATTGGTAATATTTCTAAATTGCCCTTTGCTATCAATCAAAAGGGGTTGTGTTACAGTTCACAAAGAACCAACTATTAACCACTAGCTTGAAAATGAATACTTCAATATTAAGGCAGTATTTTTTTCGAAGGGAAAAAATGCGGCTTTGAGAATTTAGTATTTATGCAGTTGCTTCTACTTTTGGTTTACCACGTTAATTTGAACAGTTAATGAATTAATCCAATGGCAATTAGTGATCAATCGTGATTAGTCACTAAGAAAAATTTTTGCCAAATTTCAACCTTAGCTATATGTTGACAACTATATAGTAGTAGCAAACATATGGTTATAGACTGATTTATATATAACAAGCAATGAAAATGATATTTTCAAGAGAACCTCCAGATGAGAAAGGATAATAAAACTCAGATCTAACAAAAATGCATATTTTCTGCAAAAATTGGGCAGTGCCAAAGAGGACATAGGTATAGACTAGAGTCAAATTTAAAGTGCAGTGTCACATGTTTCTTTTTTTTTAATTATTATTTGGAAATCATGTCTCTATTTTTCATATATATATATATATATATATATATATATATATTTCAATTTTTGAAATTAATATCACATCATACTTTTTCTAGTATTTTTCTAATTAAGTTAGCCAAATTTTTCATTATCCTTATATTTATTTATTTATTTATTGGTGTTGCAGTAGAAAATATTGTGCTAGTAGTCTTTTGATAAATTAATTTTTTTATGGAATTATAATATTACAATATTTTTTTGGTAACCAATATTTACAATGTGATGTAATATTTGCACAAATATGATGTGGACCAAAGGTGTTACATTTTTTATTTGATCAAATTTGACAAGTTATTAGTTATTTAAAGTTTATTTCACTATAAATTTTTATTCAAGTTAATCGTTATCTGTAAGCTAGGATTTTTTGGTTGTTATACTAGAATTTTAATGAATTTTTATGTTTAATATTAATTAATGCAATTATTATATACATATATATATATATTTAAAAATACCACAAATAAAAATAATAAATAAAGAGTGATAATAGACAATTGAAAATAAAAAATTAACTAAATATAAAACAAGTTTTTTATTAAGAATGTTTTAAGAATGTTACCAATATAGACAATAAAAGAGGAATGATAATAGATAAATGAAGGTGATAATTTTTTTTGAATTAATTAATTTATACTCTACTATCAGCTCACGTGAAATTAACATAGCTGCATGGTGATTGCCTTATCTTATTTGGTGGGCGCACAATTGTCATGCTATGACCGTAGATACTTGACATCAACATTTTGGATTAAAACTAATCACTGCTAGTGTTGAGTAGATTATACCAATTTCTATGGAGGTTTTTTGTAAATTGCACAATTTAAACTGCACTAAAACTCATGAAGATATTGCACAGTAGGCATTAACCAAGTGATGATGTGGACATTGCAAGCCCACCTTGGTTTATAACCAGGAGAGTAAAGGAAAGGCAAACAATATTCCTGTGGTCCGGCATTTAACGAAGTATTCAATAATCATTTTTTCACAATATTGTTTAATCATGAGTATTACAAGTTAGCACACTATTTAACGAATTTAACTTTTTTATGATCCTTATGATTAATGTCAAAGTTATTTAATTGTTGGTTAGATTTTATTAATTAACCAATAATTCTTTTTAATGATCGGGGATAGTTTAAAGAGTATTATTTCATCCTTTCTGAATTAGCATGTTTATGCTCCTAAAAATGAATGATTTTAATATGAATTAATCAAGTAATTGATGTAAGAGTCACATATTAACGGTCCAGTAGTCAACACTAAGCCACTACTAGATAATTATGCTTTTTAAGATTATTAATTTAAATACTAGCCCAAAAACAACAACAAGTTTTGTAGTTTTTTTTAATAGAAAATATATTAATACATGATCTTAAAAAATTTAAAGTACATAAAACTGCAATTTGGCCAATTTGTATATGGTTAATCATGTACGCACTTGTTTGGATGTACTCCAAAAGTACTTCTACTCAAATGAAAATGAAAAGTGAAGAATTAAAATATGTTTACTTTGCATATTAGCTTATCAAAACTCATTTTATGGTGGGAAAAAATACTTTCAGTAAAAGTACATAAATGATACTTTTCATTTTAGTAAAAGTACTTCTGAAATAAAATTTTACTATTTCTTTCACATAAGTATTTTAATCAAACAAAAATCATTTTCATAAATTTACTTTTGAAATACTCAAATTAAACATAAATTAATATTTTTAAAAGTAATTTTTTTAAATGTAACTCTTTTCAATTTAATTCTTTTAAAAGTAATTTTACCAGAAGATAAACTAAAATGGTCTATATTGTCTATCATGATGCACAACTATATCATTTTCGTTAAGCAAGTTAATATGAACCAAACAAAGAATAAAAGGCACTCTCTTCCATGACCTTTCCAATTTGAGGCATCCTTTGTCTTTGCGTCATGCTTTTGTTCTAATGATGTCATTCGAATGGATATGGATTTGGATTTACATTTTCGCACGGAACCTCCTCTGCTTCCTGTCAAACTTCCTAGGCTTACCAGTTTTGCATGGCAGAAATTGGTGCCATACATAGTGAATAGCTATATTCTGATGTACTTCAAATAAATAAAAATTAAAGATACTTAGAAGAGAAAAGCAAATGGACAATATATTTGGTACACGTACTTCATTCTTTCTTGTTATTCTTATGTCCTCTCCTACCAAAGAAAACCGTGATCTATATCTTACAAGATAGTGTAAAGGTCAAGCAATATTTTTAGATAATAAGGTTCCAAAACTCCGACTAATAAAATTGTAAATTTTAAGTGTATATATATATAATTGTAAATTTTAAGTATATATATATAAACTAAGCATTAAGAGAATTTGATCTTTATAACAATTATTTGAAATTTAATTATTTCGATAAGTTTTCAACTATATCCTGAAATAATTTTTTTTAAAAAAATTACACCACTAATCATCAGATTTAAACTCAATATCAATGTGCTATATATAATCCAACCCAAAAAATTGAGGATATATGAAATAAACAGTTTGTGTGGGATAATAGCTAATAACGATGAATTCAAGTGGCACATTGATTCACTGGGAACAAACCTCCCCAAAACTCTCTCCATGCCCAACTAGTTTTTATCAAAAAAAAAAAACTATTTAAACAATTAGTATTGAAATAGAACAGCATTTGCATGTTGAGAGGTAATATTAACTATTTGTGCATAAAATTATGCACATTTAAGAGTAACACACAGTTATGATCCCATTCACCAGACACAGTTTTTTGATCCCATTCGCCACCGGCAAACATATCTGTGTAATATAATTTTCTCTCTTAATATCCATAATATATTTATATATAAATAAATTTTTACTCCTTAAGATGTGTTTGGTTAGAGGTAAATATACGGTAGAAGTTTTCATGACTAAACTCTAGATGTATAATTATATACTTAGAGTCATCTATTCATAAAAATTTTCACTACCTCTAAAAAAAAGGATACCGTTGGTATGAAGTATGAACTCAACGTTCACACTCTGGGCTAGACGGTGTTAAGTTCTTCATGATGAAATATACACGCCACAGTCAAGTGAGACCACTTTATTCCACATTTTTTGTCTTTGTTTCTTCATTTTGTTGTCCTTAACCTACGCTTGAAGCATCATTGAATGCGACTCGAATTTTCCTAGGCAGTAACCCAAAATTGTGGTTTTGATCGAAATTCGTTGTAGGCATATTATTCATTCATAGATGCATTTTTCAACTTTTGAAATTTCCCCCACATGAGGTGCTGAGCAGCTGATGATGAAAGATGTGATCTAAGACATTATATGCGATCAATTAATGGTTGTTTTGTGTATATATCACAATAATAATAATAATAATAATAATAATGAAGTTGTTTTGTGGGAACATCACCTCAGAAAACATCCCTCTAACGAGTCATAATTGCGTATGTAAATTATTAGATTCGGTATAAATAGCGCGAATAATGTCAAAATTTCAATAACAGCATACTAGGATTGTTGGCCCATTTTCATCCAACAATAATGAATTATTTATGAGAAAAGTGAAATGCTTGAACACACAAATTATACTAGTACGCTAAATTATACTAGCTAGTACGCTAAATTTGTACTTACGTGAAATTATTGTGTCTATAAATATCATTTGCTTTTGCAAATGTGACCCGATGATATGTAATCCTTTTTCTATGACAAATGATAAGCGGACAATATATTTGCACAATTTACTTATAATATAGGTCATAAAAAAATAAATAAGATGGTGGGAAATAAAAATTAAAATGAACCTATACCACCTTATTTTCCTTTTTTGCCTAACTATGTCGTATTAATAAAAGAAAAATATGCTGTCTAAAAATATCGTACACACATATATATATTTTTCTATCGCAATGTGTTAATGCCAAGTGCCAAGAATTTCTGATTCACAAAATTACAGAAACCAATCTGACCCCAGATTCTAAATTTGAACAAAATGATAAGGTTCTAGACTTTTTAAAACAAGTCAAGACTTAAAAATAAAAAATAAAAAAAATTGCGAAACGTGGGTGATGCCAAGTGATGCATAGCCATGAAGTCCACCTAGGATCAAAGATACTTTTTATATATGGCTACATGAACCTTAGCTTTGAATGGAAAATCACCAAATTCAATGTGACAGGTGGTAGCCATGTAACGGGAAAGATTATGAATTAATTATAAAATTCTCATGAAGAACCACACATCATGAGTGCGTTATGCTGACGTTCATAAATATGACACAGAGTCACAAAGAAGAATAAACAAGGAAAGAGCCTTGAGTTGAAGCAAACTCTTGTCCATGTTCATGGGTGTGGGTCTTATTTGGCAACCAACACACACTAACGCCTACGTTTTGAGTTTGACCTTCCAAGAGTGAAAACTCTCCCTCTTAACTCTCTCTCTCTCTCCACCCCCCATCTTCCTATATATACTTTAACCACCTTTGTCTTGCTCCTCACACTTCCAAACATCAGCAATTTTTTGTTTTTGCACCTGTTCACAAAATGCCGCAACAAGAGTTAAGCAATTGCATCAAAGAACCCCGTCTTGTAGCCAGAAAATTCTTGGCAAGGCCTCAACATGAAGGTGTTGGAGCTGTTGTAAGAAGAAGCATAGGACGGTAAGAGATCAAATATATATTAATTTTGATATATACTGTAAAGCGAAAAATATTTTCCAATGTTGATCAATCAAATACACTTATATGTATGAGTTCTAAGATAATTATTGTAAGAGTCAGACACATTAAATGACATGGCAGTGGATGATTGTGGCACTCACAGATGCATTGTTGAAGTTTTTGCATGATTCTCTGTCACCTAAGCTTTAAAAGTTGAAACAATCCGCTTGTGATTTCCTACATGTATAGCATTGTAAGTTTGGAAGTCATTACAAAATTGAGGATTTTGGACTAATTGGTTATCTGGGTTTGTTCAGATTTGAGCTGAAGTACTTTGATCCTTTCCTTGCCTTGGATGAATTCTCAGGTGAACATATCTGTACTTTGATTTGTTTTTTCTTTCTAAAATGTGAAAATGAGGATCAATCTTTTTCGGTTTTCTAAAAATGTGGAATTTTGAAATGGTGCAGTCACTGCTCCTGCTGGTTTTCCAGATCATCCACATAGAGGTTTGCCAATTGGCCTTTTTCTGTGTCATTGAAGTTTGTTCTTCAGAAATCTTTTCTGCTAAGATTCTGACTCACCTCTCTTTCCTTGTGGTGTTTTTCTTTTAACAGGCTTTGAGACTGTCACATACATGTTGCAGGTATAGAAAATTTACCTTTTCAGTACATTGGCTTCCTTCAATGCTCACTTATCATAAAACTGTGTGCAAATATTGGAGAAATCTTTTTATTAGTTATTCCATTTCTGTGGCAATTCTTGTTGCAAAGTCAAAGGAATAAATAATGCCCACTATAGAACTAAAAATGAACATAATTGCAAGGTGTAAAAATCAAAAAGTAAATTAAATATTTGGCTTTTGATAATTATCTAAAAAAAGTTCGTTAGTTTAGCTATAAACGTAAGCTTAATATGATGTTAATCTGTGTGCTGATGGTGTAGCAAGACATAAGTCATAAATTAATGATGCTTTACCAAATCAGCCATTTTAGTTAGTGCCTCCAAAACAAAAACCATCAAGGACTGTCTTAATTGCCAGTAGTTGCTAGCTACATAATAAGCCAAAACAGACAAGAGTGACCCCACATGCAGATATCATGTTTATTTTTCTAGAATGCCAACTACCGGCTTGAGTGTACCTAAAGTTGTATACGTGTGTAATATGAGTCACATCTGCTTGTGTAGCAGTGCTATAACCTCACCTAACTGCAATTGATTGTGTAACTTAGGGAGCTGTAACGCATGAAGATTTTGAAGGACATAAGGGAACGATTGAAACCGGTGATTTGCAGTGGATGACTGCAGGGAGAGGGATGGTTCACTCAGAAATGCCTGCAGCTCAAGGAACCCAAAAGGGTCTTCAGCTGTGGATCAACCTTGCTTCAGAACATAAAATGTAAGTTGACAACACCTTTTCTAGTATAAATCTTACCTAGTCACTTTTTTTTTCCTTCCTAAACCAATAGTTTTCAAAATTTGTGAGAAACGCTTACTAATTTGACTCGAGCTGAGTTGATTTCTTATAAGAGTAAAATTTTTTTCGCGATAATTTTTTTTATATATAAAACTCAAACCTGAAACTTCCTGGATAAAAATAAGTGTTGTACCACTTGAACCAAATATAAATATATATGACTTAGTCCATCTTTAATAACACATAAAATGTTAATATAAAAATATCCAAATAAGAGTAACCATCAAGGGAGTTATTATAGGCTTTTCTAAAATACTATGTCACAACCTTAGCCTTGGTGGCCCCATGGAATAGATGACGTATTTTATGCGTCACTAAGGATCATCATTATTTGTTTGGAGGGTCGTTTGGATAACGCTTACTATCAGATATCAGTGAGGCAAAAGGGATTCCCACTCTTTACAAAGAAAAAGTCAAATCTATTTTAAAACTTTTTTCTTGAATCAATATATGCCTTCTTCACTATCACATGCGACTTTATACATCTCATGATTCCCCATAATGGACCATTTCCTACAAGTGCTTTTGCGTAGAGCACCAAATGATGCTAGTGTGCTGAATGGCCTGCAATGGCCAGCATAAAACTATGTGCCTCTCACCCCATATATCACGTAGTGATGATGGAATGCAAACTTCAATAATAAGGCCAACAATATGCCACTCCTAGTTTCAAAGTTCAGAATGACCCCCATTATATAATATATAAACTCAACTTTTTTCACTAATCTCTAGGAAGTACTCTTCCATCTAGGAGTCATAGATACTTTTTGACAAACTGGTACATCAAATAGTCAATATATCTGAAATTATAGGCAGATATATTAGCTTTTTAATATATTAATTTGTCTAACGTGTCAATTATTTTTGGACAGAGATAGTAATTATTATGCTTTAAGAAATTATTATTATCTACCTTGAATTCAAAGTCAAATTAGATCAATAAATTCTTTATTTGAAAGCTATAAACTTTGGTTCTAATCTATCTTTGTAATGCTATCTTAGGATTGAACCAAGGTATCAAGAAATAATGAGCAAGGATATCGCAGAAGCTATGAAGGATGGTATAAAAGTCAGAGTTATAGCAGGGGAAGCACTTGGGATCAAGTCTCCAATCTACACAAGGACTCCAACCATGTACTTGGACTTCTCTCTTAAACCTGGAGCACACTTGCAACAACCTATACCAAAATCTTGGAATGCTTTTGTGTATGTCTTGGAAGGAGAGGGTGTCTTTGGAAACCAAAAATCTCAGCCTACAACCCCTCACAATATACTTCTTCTTGGTTCTGGGGATGGCCTAGAGGCATGGAACAAATCTTCTAAGCTACTTAGGTTCATTCTGGTTGGAGGTGAACCACTAGGTGAACCTGTGGTTCAATTTGGACCCTTTGTAATGAACACTCAAGAAGAGATTGACCAAACCATTGATGACTTTGAGAACTATGCTAATGGATTTGAGAAAGCAAGACACTGGAGATCTGAAAGTGCAGCTAGCCTTGACTTTTAATTTTTTATTTTATCTCACCAGCAATGCTGCACAACCATAGAAATCATGATAAGGGTCGGAGAAACGTAGCGATATGTTCCACTTATTTATTCGAAATTCACCACTCATATTATATTATTTTAGCACCTAAATTCTGATAAATCATTCTAGTTTGTCTAGCATTTTTCTCATCTCCTATTTGCTAGTTGATGTGAAAAAAAAGCAAGGAGAGCAACATCTTTCAATTCCCTGTAATGTAGATTGAAATTTATGATTTAGATGCAGAATTCGTATCCTTTTTACTTTTGATTGTCATTGTACGCATAAACTGAAGCCCACAAGTGGTAATGCGAAAGTAATATACCGTAAATTTATGTAAAATATGATTTATGAAATATATGAATTTTTTTAAACCATCTAAGTTTATATTTATTTATCAAAAAAAGATTGCGTTTAAAAACTTTAACCTATTTATTAACTATTATTAAAAGCTATAAAATTGTCACAATTAAACTTCGATATTGTCACACAAAAAAAAAAAAACCTCGATATTCTTGACATATATGACATGCCACATGAATTCAACGAAAGAAATTTCGCAGGTGAAGGACAAGAGCATTGGATTGGATCATCAAGCATGTGCATATTATATTATATCTATTAATCATAAGGTTGGCTGAAGAATCGGTGCCTAACAACCACATGATTCGTCATTCAAGGAGTGCCTTGCCTCTAAGCGACAAATAGAATGCTGCTATTAGCAAAAGTTCAGAAATAATTAATTACCAAAAAAAAAAGAAGCTCCAGTACAGTACACCCAACCTTGATCTGATCTGTCAAACAATTCTTGTCTTTGTTTTCATCCTTATTATTATTATTTCAGTGATTTGGTAATGTGTAGTAGTTCCTTTCAATGCCTCTTTATTAGTTAAGACTGTTTAATCAACAAATAGTGCCAGCTAAGAAAAGTAGAATTACACAAAGATTGAGTTGTCTCCTGAGGGTTGACACCATTCATGATTCACTTGCAATATTTCTTTACTTAAATCCTTACCTATCACCTGCATAAATGGGAATAATGGGGATAGCGCTTGGTTAAGAAAAGTAAAACTACAGCTCCATTTGACAAATTTTACAGATAATGTGGACCTAAATAAATAAATTATAGATAAATTACAACCACTTCCTGAGATTTGTGAAATTATAAAAATATATTCACTCACTCTATTGAGTTTAAGGGTATTTTTATAATTTTATTAATTAAGAACAGTTAATATCACCAAAATATCATTCTCTTGAATTTACTAACGGTATTCTGTGAATAAAAAGTGTAACTGTAATATAAATACTTAAAATTTGATAGGCAGAGGAGGTGTGAATGTAAGCTAGACAACTAGAGGAAGTGTGAGTTACATTTTCACAGACTTCAGGGGAGGTGAGTGCAACTTACCTATATATTAATCGTATCAATTGCCTAGAAATTTGGTAAATTTATACGAATTTGAGAACAGAAGCCAACAAAAAATTAGAGAAACTAGTTGAGAAAACATTCTGAAAATGATACAACGTTGTGAAGCTAAGAGAAGTCAATAGATATCATATTCATTCATTTTCAAATGTTCAAGAGAAGCACATAACTAGACAAGAGCAGATCTTGTGAAAGTTTGATAACCTATTGCCATAGAGGCCCAATATCTGCCATCAAAGGCACCAACCTTGCTAAACTTCGGTAGTTCCAATTACTTTTTCAACTTCTGCAATGGTGTTTCGAGCATCATCGATTTCAGGGCCTTCCTTCTCATCTGACTCCTCCAACTCAGACTGAAAAGTGGAAACAAGAAACATTCTCCCACATTGATATGATTTACAGGTCCAACCTCAAGCAAATTCACAAATTAGACTTGCTGCTATGAGATTTTATATCAGATAAAATACTTGTTTTAAAGACCCTACTTGAGACATGCAAAAATGTGTTCACAACCATGAGAGCACAAAAAATGCACAACTATCCCAAATACCAAAAACTTAACAAATTACAGACGAATATATATTTCTTTTTAATGGCCAACTTTCTCCATTTTTTTCCCCCACCTTTAGTATAAGATCTTTAGTTATCAAATTTGTTAGCATCTGTTACACTCTCAATTAAACCAATGCCTCAATCCTCAACAAGTAAAATAAATCACTAAACTTTTCACATTAAGATTTTCATCAGATGAAGAAAGGGAAGTAAAATATTGGAACTTTGCAGGAATCAAATTGACAATATGTTGCATGGATCAGCTCAATATAGCCCACCTCATCCCTGAGGAAAATAATACTGAACTAAGTTTGTCCTGGCCCTCGAACTAGCAGGGCCAGTATCAGTTATCTAACCATATTCCATCCCCTTGCTTATAATGCAAAGCATCATTAACAGCAACCAATACCATCATCCATCATTTCATTGAACATAAAAGCTTGAGGCATCAAATGCAAGGCATGTGAACACGGTTAAACATGTTTACTACTTGAGAAACAGCGGGAAAAAAAAAGAAACCTAAGACATAGGGTAACCACAAAAACAAGAAATAAACAGTACCAAAGCTCCTTTTAAGTCAGCCAATGCGGCCTCTAGGCGCTTCTGGCAATCAGGAATCATCATTCTAGACTCAGCCAGCACATTTTCCTGCCACAAAAATCAGGTCAACAAATTACAACCATGTTTCATATCATCACTGACAAATCCATAGTGATTTCTCAAATTGAACAACAATGCAATTGCAAAGAGGGGCGCGCACACACACATACGGAACCAACTAAAACAGTAAAAGATTCATGTCAAGGTTTAAGGACTTCAATCTATAACTCTAGTAAGCAAGCACATGTTATTTGTGTTGTTATTGCGGCATACATTCAAATGATACCTGCTGCTTGAGGTCATAAGCGTCAGCACCTTTGTCCTTCATGTCAGCAGTTTTGGCAGTTTCTGTCTCAACTTCCTTCTCATAAGAATGCAGCTCCTTCACTATCCGTTTGCAAGTACTCGTCTTTATCTTCAGATTCCTCATAGTAGTAGCCATTGAACCTCTACCCCCAAATAAAAAAATATAAAAAAAAAACCAAAAATCCATTCTTTTAAAAGAAGAGAAACCTTTCACCCAAAACTTGGTCCCAAATCAAAATCAATGATAATTATCAATGAAAAAGGAAAAAAGCACGAAGCTTTCATTGCTTTCCATTGTTAAAAGGTCATTATGATTGATTTCTGAATGCTCAAAATCATAAGCAGCATTGAAAAGTAAAACGAAATGTAACACAAAATTCATTCCAATGCTTGATTAACACTGAGAAATTAAGCTTGGTAAGAGTGAATTAGCACGTTAATGGCAGTTCCAATTGGAAAAGCAAAAATCAGTAGAAATTAAAAGCGAAACACAAAATCCCAAATCGAATATTGAGATCTATGATGAATGATACGAAGAATGCAAAGTTTCTAGAGAGAGAGAGAGAGAGAGAGAGAACAAGTGACCTACCTAGCTAGCTGGAACGGTTGAAGGAAGCAGAGTGAGTCGCTGAGAGAGAGCGAGACACGCCGATTCGACGGAGATTGAAGGGAACACCTTCACAGTCACTCTCACTAAAACGCACCGTTTGGCTCCTTTTCGGCCCTTTTTTTTTTTTTTTTTACGTTTTTTCCCCCTAAATATGCTTTTAGTTTCTAAAAATATAGGTAATTTTGATTTTGTTTACTCCAAAATTTTTCTTTAGTTTTTTTTTCTCATTTTCTTCATTTTTGGTACTTATTCTTCTAAGTTTTGATCCCAATAAATATTTTTTTAATATAAATCTTATTAATCTTTTTGAAATATTGAAGGTGTTAGGCCATATCATAAGCATGACATGAAAAGATCCAATAACATAAGACAATTTAAAACTTTAATACTGTATAGTATTATTATTTCAATATGATATTGTATAAGATATTATTATATAATATACAATTATCATAGAGTTATTAAAAAATTCTAATAAAAGTAGAAGGTTAAAAAAAATAAAGTAAATGATTTAATTATCAATTTTAAAATAAATATTATATTTAAGAAGTATCAAAATTATTGATGGTCTAGCGGTTTTTTTTTTCGGGGTACGATGATGGTTTAGAGTTTAAGCCTTTTCTCATTGGATTGGGTCAAGGGTCAATTATAACAGAAGACTATGGTATTTTGTCATTAAAATAAAGCTATGATGTTAAAAAAAATTTTATTAACTGTATTTTAAATTATTTTTTATTTTAATTTATTAAATATCATTTGTCACTAATATCATCTATCATTTATTTACGATTTTAATAACTAATTGTTATTTATGTATATATTTAAAACATTAATCATAATATTTATATGGTATAATTTTTTATTAAAAATAATAAATTGTATTTAATTATTTATATAAATATTTGTTAATCCCCTTATTTTTCAAAAATATTAATCCAAGTTTGCTTCATTTTTCCTTCCCGTGAATTTGTTGTTTTTGGGGTTCCTGCGTGGTGGGTGGGTTATAAGCTATGTTTTTCGTTAGGTGGGTTATACGCTATCCATCAACATTAGTTTCAGATAAACATTAAACTAATGGGCTTGGGCCACTTGGCCCACACAATCGTGTCTATAAATCGGGTTAGCTGGTAGAGTGTCACATACAGAAAAAGAATGGGAAGAAGAACAATTGATTAATTTCTTCGTCTTTCAACATTTTGGCGACGCAATTTTATTTTATATTTTTTTGAGTTTTTGGGTGGAAGCCAAAATTTCAAAAAACCGCTCCATGATTTAAGAGACGGAAGTAAGAATAGTGGTGATGCAAATTTTTTTTTTTTTGGAAGGGACCAAAATCAAAGAACTGCTCATAGGTTTTAGAAAGGGAAGAACAAACAATAATGCTTATTTATTTCATGTCTTTTCCAAGTTTTAGCTTTTTCTTTTTTTCTTGTCTTGTAACATCTTGGTAGTGTGATTTAAGGACATGATTTTTGAAGACATATTGGAGTCAAGAATCGACCCCAAGATTAGTCAAGAAAAGGATGAAGATCATAAGCAAGCAATATTCAAAGAGAAAACATTGAAGGTGGAATAAGGGTGCATGGCAATATCATAGCGCATTTGGGATTTGATCACTCTGCTTGGCATCAGAGCAGTTCGAGCATGTCCCCAATTGCATTGGTGGGCGTGTTGGGACGATCTCGCATGCATGGAGTGCATTGGAGTGATGTTTCAAAATGGGAGTGGTCCCTCCCTCTAAGCTGGGACTAGCCCATTTCAAAAACAATATATAAGAGATAGACATGTGGCAAATATTGGTTGCTTTTAACAATAATAATAAAAAAAACCTGAAGGCATCAGAAGGTAATTCATTACTGCAGCATTCATTGTGTTGAATAATGATGATAGTTTTGAATACTTTCTCTTCCACATCCTTTTTTTTTTTTTTGTAGTGAAAGCTTTATGTTGTCCACTGACTAGAACTACTAATAGACTTATAGTTAAATTAATTTACCATTTTTCTTATTATTTTTGCATTTTTTTCTGGATAGCATATTGCCGGCTAATTTTGGATCTCTTGTTAGTGTAAAGATGACATACCGCATGATAAATTAAGGGAGATGTAAGTTGGATTTAGAGGCAAAGCTGTAGAAGAATTCTTGATAAGTTGTTGCATGAACAAAACAAGGGACGCATGAAATGTAAGCTACAGCTTAATTTAGTGCAAAATTCAATGAATTAAAGCTGCTAAATTTCACATACTGAATTGATTATATCAAATGTGTTTATGTACATATCAAACCAATCATTTGGTTGGTAAGGAAGAACAAGTAATAGAAGGAGCATCAAGAAACAAGAATACCAACAAAAACAAGTGCTCAACCAGGTATAGCCTATATCACGCTCAAAAATTCCAACTCACAAACAAACTTATAAGGAATTCCATCATGACATTAGAAATGATTCCATGTGATCGCTTGTGACGAATATGTGTGATCACTAAATCGTGTATATTATTATTACACTTCAAATGTGTGGATTGCTTGCATTGTGAATATTTTAGGATGTTTATATTATTTCGTGGATTGTTGGCTGGGATTTCCGTAGATAAGCACTCAAAGGCTTAAAATTCATTATTTGAATTTCAATCCAAAGCAGTACTTGAGGAGAGCAGGTAGATAAGTTAACTATTACTAACTTGAATTCAGGAAAATTATATTTGGAAAAATGCTGAGTACTTTATTGTGATCCAGGAAAACCCTGCAATGTTTTGCTGAATATGTATGGCCCATAGGCAACACGAAGAGCTTCTTCAGAAACAAGAACAGATTCAAGGACTTGTTGAAAACTGTCTAGTTTTAGCGTCTTTATTCCTGATATCTGTAGTCTTAATTACTTTTTAATAAGGAATCTTTTTTTTTTTTGATTCTACAGGAATCTTTTGAATCAAAGCAGCTAGGCTACCATGTTTGTTAGTTTAGACAAGCACTTTTGCTTTGCAAAATGCCATTTTGGTTGAACCATTCAGCTTTCTTCATTTATTCCATAATAAATCTTCGTGATCTTTATGTTGACTAGACAAAACAATATAATAAGCATTGTTACTTCAAATGTTTTTGGCCGTGTGTTGACAGATTACAGGGCTTTGTGCTACTTTCTTCATTGAAGTACTCATAACTAATGATAACATTAAGCAGCAAACGTGGATAATAAACGCAACTCGATTGTTTTTTTTCATGGTAGCTGCCTCGGTTCATCTTTTATATGCCATTTGCACATCCAGGTAAATGTGTCAAACATTGAAATTGAACAAGCTAGCTCTTTATATAATTGATTTAATATCTTACAGAATTGAATGTTAATCATTCGGGGACTATGATGAACGAGTTGGAACAGCATGCAAGTACAAAACGAGTTGTCATTGGGTTGGGGTTGGTCTCAATGGGTAGGTGCTGATTTGCCTGATGATGTGAATTGTCTTAATACTGATTTTGTACTTCCAGAAGAAGTTGGGGAGAATTCAATCACAGCATCATCAACAAGTGCAAAAGGTAATCAGAACTACTAGTTTGGTAATCAGAACTTTGAACTCATCTGTGTACACCATTTTAATCCATTAATTTGTTCCTTGATTCTGGATTATCCGCTAGTGTTGCTGCAACTTATACTACTTATGAAGGGTAGTATGTGGGGGAGATACAAATATACATTTCTTGCACTTACTAATTTTACAATAACTTAAATTCTTCCACCAGAAATTATATTGTATTTGTTATTTATGTACAGTGAGTACGAATAATTGGTTTCTAGTAGAATTCTTGCAAAGATTATATATGGTTGTTTTTGGTTATCACCATCTCTGAGAATGGATGCAAATGTATAGGCCAGTTTTTGGAGAAGCAAACATTTTTTTATTGGCCATTCATTATCAATTGAGTATGTAGCAATCTGGTCAGGTCTTGCAGGTAAAGATTATTGATTAATGATTATATCTAATCAACTTGAGATGCCATTATGTTTCTTTTAAACCACCTGCATAGGAGGAGGAAATCTGTATATTCATGGTTTTACTCTGACTTTTTTTTTCCTTTCGTTGGATCCATCTTCATGAATTAGGCTTGTAGCTAACAATCCAAAAAAAATGAGATGAGGGGATTCAAACTACAAACAAAAGCGATGAACAACTATTACGTTTAGGATACTCGGCAATTAAACCATTAATCAAACGAAACAGTCTGCAATATCCCACACCATCACAGTAGTTTTCTGATTAACTTGAATGTCTAAACACCATCACATTACTTATCAAGCTAAATCCAAAAAGAAAAAAAATGATAACACTAACCACACGATATTAACCTTGATATGGTTCGTTATGCAACCAAGCATTTTCCAAAATTTAATCACCATCGTCAATAATAAACGTAAATCAACGTCGTCGAACTTTAAGCCAAAAATATTGCAGTGGAGAAGAGAAAAAGGATTAAAAAAAAGAAAGCTCAAATTCAAAACATTCCCCAACGAAATCTTTTCGACTATTAGAAAAGGGAAAAATTAAAAAAGGAAAAGGAAAACCATCAGAAATAAGAGGATCATTGCATCATGTGATTATTCTCAGACGACCGTCGTGAGAAAAAATGAGAATCCAAATTCATCACATGGTTTCCATGTTTCAAATTAAACAAAAGCGTCCAACAGATTAAGGAAAGGGACAACAATGAGAGAAGAAAAAACAATAACAGAAAATAAAGAAACGAAGAGATATGGAAGAATCACACGGAAGCTGAAAACAGTGAAAAACCGACCACGCTGTACCGGTCTCCTCCGAATTGCGAATGAAGGCAGCGAAAGGAACGAAACCATTTAAAGAGGAGAGGTTAGGGTTCGAGACTTGAGAGTCGATCATAATTTCCATATTGTCTATTCTACCCTTGCTCACATTTTAAGGCCCAATAACATTTTGGGTCACTCGCTGGGATTATGGGCCTTAACCAGATGCAAGTAATGTGCCTATATTAGTAAGAGTCAACTCTCTCCTTGCATCTTTACTCAGCCCAAAATCAAAAATATCGGCACTTTCCAATTCCGATCAGAGAAAGGTTATCATACTGGTCCAAGTCTCTAACTAGTAGAACGTTTTGTTTTTATATTTTTTGGTTGGTTAGGAACTTAATTTTGGTGCGGTTGACCAATCATGTGTATATAATTACTTATACCTTTTTTGGTAATATTTAAAATGTAAAGTTTAATTTTTGATAGGTTAAGTTTTATACTATTATCTAATCATGTACTCCTATTTATACAATTTTTAAGATAGTAAACGATCTTTTAGTGATATAGCAATATATAGTTGGATGTATGTTTAAATTTTTTTACACTAAGTGTGTGTATAAATTAAAAACCAAAAAATAATTACTATATAGCTCGTATAAATTAAATTACACTAAGGTAATAGACTCGAAACTACTCGGCATTTAGCTACAGTTCCACTGATTATACTAACATTGAATATCCCAACCAAACCTACAAAATTTAAATTGAAAAGTTTAGAATTTATTTGGTTTTGGAAATTAGCTTTTAGTTTTCCTTTTCTATTGTCAATCTGTTTTCTACTTTAAGGATTTTATAGAGAATATAGTGAAAAATGAAAATAAACTGAAAATTAAATATTATAATTTTTTTCTATTTTCTACATAAAATCATGAAAAACAGGAAACTAGCATAGTTCACTTCGACATAGGAATCAAGTTGAACAAACGAACTAGACAATTATATTTCATATTCAACGAATATCAGCACTTCAGTGTCTTAATAGTTTGAATTCATATCATACCAAGTTCGATGGCAACAGGCTCCTCACAGAATAAATGAATAATCGAGCGTCTCGCGCTATATAGGAAAAGCTAGTATTTAAAAACCCTTGGATTTCACTGATGGCTCAGATAAGAACCGTAGAGAGCATTCCTAAATGAATTGCAAATGATAACTAGCACTGGGGTCACCATATACTTTCCACAATACATAAAAGGCGACTTACCTTCGGGATATCTTTGATTGGAGAATAAAAATGGGAGGAAAATTCTTATGAATAAGTCCTATGTATAAATTTACACATGAAAATTATCCATGAAAAATTTCACCCAATTTTTGCTCCCCAACCAAACACACACTTGATCTAAAACGTTTCCATATAAATGTCTCGTACAAAGTTAAGCTAAATGTTTGGCTAATATTTATGCATCGTTTGGCTTTCTAACTGAAACCGCTGCCAACTTCATACTGTTGTGTTTTGGATACCAAGTGCATGAGTCAAGCTCAATCAATCATATACTCTATGCCCTCAAACAAACTACCTATAAAAGAACAGTGTTACAATGCCATATTTGGAACTCAGTCACATGTAAACAATCCATGTCGGTGGAACAAGACCTTGTTATCCTCAGGTTCCACAAAAAGAAATGTCAACAAAGGCCATAAGAAGCCTAAGATAAAGACTCAAACGAAAGGGGGCATATCGGATCTACATGATGCTAGAAAAGTATGATACCCTGACGTCTTCATTGAGAAGTAGGATGAGTTTTCTTGTTGCGCTTTTTCAATGACTCGCAGAAAAAGGAGAAAGCGCCTTTCATTTCAACTGGAAGAGGGAATTGTAGGGGGAGTACCAGGGGAGGGCGCGTATTGTACTGGAAACTTGTTTTCCTGGAAATGGGAAGTGCAAGTGCTGGCTGCTGCTTGTTTAGCCCTTCCATGATAAAAGAAAATGCCCCAAAAGTAAGGCAGCTCTGCAAAAGAGCTTGTGGTGCACCTGTAGAATCCTAGAACGTAAGTCGTAAAAACAGAAACAGTGCAGAAAATGAAATTTACAATTGTATTTAGCTAAACAATGCATTGAATTTTAAGTTTTAACAATGTCAATGATTCAAAGGCATTCTAAGTCAACAAATAAAAAAAAAATTGAGGGGGATTCTACAAATACAGAGTAATACTTACACCTCAGAAAATTGCTCCACAATTAGGGACAAAATGATCTCAGTACTTAGCACATAATATTATGGTGTGTTAAAACGATATAAAGAATGAAATATACAAATGCATATGTTGAGAGACAGGTTATTCAGAATAACCCAATCGGCATGCACTTTATCCTTGCTTCTTATTAGCCCAATAACGTGGGACAAGTTTCAAAGAAAGTGCAAATTCATCAATTCATAATTCTATTGAAAAAGAAATTGATACCTGGGAAGCTAAGAGCAAGACCAGTGCAACATCCAGCTACTCCGGCATTAATGACTGCATATACGTATTTCAAGTAATCAGAGGAAGAACACTAGAAAAGCTAAAGTACCATTTTATAGCTAAAAATATGCTTCAATAATACCATCATCCTTTCCTCGAAGTCTTTTCAAGATGCACACGACCAAACTATGAACTCCGGACAAAACTGCAAATGTCTAACAAGGCAAAAGAAAACAAAATATTATTCATAATCAAAATTGAAAATCAAGAAACATGAGATACCAACATGAACTAAGTAGGAATAATGTACAGCAGAAAGAGAAAAAAAGCCACTGAGGTGTCCATTAATGTACCTTAGCATAAGACCCTGCTTCCACAAAGGATCCTTTAAATCCTTTCTTCTTAAACAACCCAGCACCTGAAACACCCCCCATTAAAAATTGACTCACTATATAGAACATTCAAAAAAAAGTCCAATTCCTCAAAGACTATTCCTATTTAGCTCAAAAACAACATATAATTGAACATGAGCTAACAAATCCGGTTCCTTATTCTCAATTACACAGTTTGGCACGCTTGCATTAACCAGGTTTAACTTTAAAACAGTTTATAATCAAAAGCTTCCCAAGACAACTTGTAAAGGGACCCAAAGAAAAAAAAAACACGATTATTTCCCAAAAGAAAAAAAAATGCTATCAAGCATGTACTATACCAAGTACCAAGTATCAACGATTCAAAAATCAAAGCCAAGAAGCTTTTTCTTTTTTTTTTTTCCAATTCTCCTATGCCATTTCAAAGAACCATCACAACCCAAAAACAAAAAACACGCACACACAAAAAAAAAAAAAAATTAAGCATCTAGTGAGCTCTATTCACAACACAAGCTCACATACACTATCAACAACAGAAACACTAAATCCCTAAATTTAAAAATTAAAGTCATAATAATAACAACTATAATGTGAGAAAAAAATAATTTAGGCATCATAATTAAGGGTAATTGTAGTAATAGGAGCAATAATGTAGCGCAGAGAGAGAGAGAGGAGACCATATCCAAAAACGGAGCCCATGAAAGCGCCGCCAGCAGAGTCGCCGACGAAGCGGAGAAGGCAAACGGCGGGGGCGGCGGAGGGTGAAGCAGGGACGAGTGCGTCCGAAGGGTGCTGCTGCGAAGGCGGCGGCGGGGGCGAAGGCTGAGGCTGAGTGGTGGCGGCGCCGGAATCGGCGTTGGGAGAATCCGCCGTCGCCATATATGAAAGCGTAAGCGCGTCGACTTTTGATTTTGAAGCCCTCCTTCTTCTTCCTCTTCTTCTTCGTGCTGGGTTTAACTGTTCTTCTGAGTTTCTGATGTTATCGCTTTGGAAATTGTCAAAATCCAACGACGCCGTTTCGCAGGCTTTTACCTCAGTGCTTTTACGGCTTTACCCATCACCTGTAGGTCGCAGTCGCAGGTCCAAATTCGGTTCTGGGCTAGAGCCCAGTCTTCAATAAACTGTTTTCTTCTTTTCTAGCAAACACCTATCATTGACCAACCAAAAAAAAAAAAGCAAAATGGTTAATATACCAGTCACATATGGCTATACAACCTAGCGCTGGTTGGAACTCGTTCACCCTTAAACAAATGTCAGGAGATTCGATTTCTCACTTTAGGTATGGAAAGCCTTAAATCGCCGGACCAACTGTCTCACCCTTTGAGATGCCTACAAACCAGTGCGGGATCAGTCATCGTGATCGACGGTGAATACTCTTGATTGTGAACCAAAAAGAATATATGGCTATACAATCCAAATAGAACTTGAATCGCACTAGGCATGGAACAAGTGGCAAGATCAGCTTGCCTCTTTGAAGTCATCATACAATCTTTTGTGCCAATAATAATATTAACGTATTTTCCTAGAAATTATGTGTAATTCACTTTAAGTCATTAATATTAAAAAATTATCAACTTAATTTTTAAAATTATAAAATGTGATTCAAGTTAACCCATAATATTTGTAATGACAAACTTGAATTTTGAAAATGATTAATTTAAATTACTTTTTATAATTTTAAAAATTAAGATAATAATTTTTTAATTTTAAGAATTAAAGTGAAACACATGTATTTTAATAACTAAAAAGAACGTTTTACTCTCTTATCTTTTTACCATTCATGATTTGCGGCCGGTCTTCATTAATTGTAGTTGGTCTAAGTAGTTTTTGGGGATCCCTCTTTGCACAAGTAAACCGTCCTCCCATGACAAAAACAACCTTCACTTGACAATAACTTACTGTCAATAATAAAGTTTTTGGTAAACTTTTTTAAGCTTGATATGACTGTTCTCTATTCCCCTAGAACATACGGCAACAAAACAATTGCACTTCCTAGCAACATTCAAGCGGTAAAAAGAACAACAGATTCAATGACATTACTATTTGTCAGTACAAGCAAACAAAAGCATTGAAGTTCCATAAACCAGGTGTTGCACACAGCCTAAAAAAAATAACAATAAAAAAAAAATCAATGAATATAAAAGAATGCAAAGAATCTGCACTGCAGGACTTCTTTTGATCCGAGTAGGATCTTATCCAGCTAATCAAACTAATCAATTGCTGACAAATCCAAGAGTCGTAGAAACTAATAATGATGCTCTTGATAGATAGCTCCAAATTCTGCTCTCCATGCCTGATCAGAATCATCTGCATTGTTGTGTACCACCACGTCAGAATCCTCTCTATACAATGGTTTGAGTGCAGATTCTGGTAATTTGCTCTCTGCAAGGTACTGCTTCATGGTAATCAACTCCATCTTGTGCTTTCTTTTCAACTTCTCCATCTGCTTCTTTAGCTTCTCATTCTCTTGTTGCATTTTTGTGAAATTCTCCTGTATTAACAAATATATATATATATATATATAATCAAGAAACAATTCATATTCTCAATCTTTTCCAATTAAAGTTTTTAAAAAGGAAATCATCATATGAGTGTTCTCCACGAAGTTCTTTCAGCAAAAGATATGACATCAAATTAGCAACCTCATAAAAATATGATGTTTGTGATGGAATTTTACCTCAGCAATAGACACTGCATGCTCGGCTTCTCTTAGTCTAACAAGGAGTTCTCCAGCTGCATGAACTGCTTCTGCAGTGTCTCTAAGTTGAATCTTGAGACTCATGTTCTCCTTTTTCAGGAATTTCGCTTCCCTTTCTCTCTCCACCCTCAATGCAGAAAGCTCAGCAGCAAGAGATTTGGCAAAGCGGGCATGACCCTTTTTTCCAGCCTTTGCTGCAGCCTTCTTCACCTCTGCTATGCCTTCCATTATAGCATTGTGCTTTGCAACCAAATCATTATATTTCTCTTGGAGGTCAGCATAGTGCTCTACCATTCTAGCATGTCCAAGAACCGACCTTTTCAGTGCATCATCCAACTCTTCGGTGCACTTCTTCTCTAACCTTAGCTCCAGTTCTACTCTCTCCGCCCACTGGCGGTTGGACTCAAGATCAACTCTTAGCTCGTCAGTAAGACAAATCCACTCACTTTCCATTTCTGTCCATCTCTGTCTTTCCTTCTCTAGCTCTTCCCCACCATTATCATGAGAAAATGTGCCACTTTTTTGCAGTTGAATGGATCTTGAGATCAATGAAGATCTCAGTTTGTCAGTGGACCTCTTAACTGCTGGGTCGCTACATAATTGCAGCTTGCTTCTTAGGTTCTGAATTTCCTTTAGAAGTTCTTCCTTCTCATTAGCATCAAAAGAGCTGTCTCTTTGAGTTAATTCTTCCTGGACCTGGACTTCCTTAATTTCACATTTTTCCTCTATAACATCTGGTAAATGACTGTCTGGAGAGGTGCCCTTCAGAAGCTGAAAACAACATTTAAACAGGTAAATGAGAATGGTGAGTTCCCTTCAAGTGGATATAACTTCATATTGTAAACTATAAAACCAACAACAGACCTTCTTTTCATCTGCCAATGAGTTATAGTCTTCTACATATCTTGTCTCCTTGCCACTATCTTGACCATAAACAATGATAGAGTTTTCTTTTTCTCCTCTCAATTTCTCCACCTGGACCAAATTCAAACCGTCAGTAATGTAAAATCAAATCCACAGAAATAAGTCATGAGGTTGAGAATGCTGATACCATACCAGTTGACTTAGTTCCTCAATTCGAGCTGCTTGCTCCTTACAAACAGTCTCCAGCTCCTTCTCTCTCATGATGGCTTTTGCCATTACATTTTCCAAATCCTTGAAGAAAAAATAGATAAATGAGTTTAAAAGAGAATTAATAGAAGAACTTTTGGAAAATTAAATCAAGACATACCTGTGGAACTTTATCTGCTTCAACTGTGTCAAGACATACTTGTGGGACTTTCTCTGCTTCAACTGTGTCAGTCCGTGCTTCCTTGTCCTCACCGGACTCCAGATCAGACATTTTTTTCCGGCAAGATTTACAGAGCAAATTCGTATCTCCTTCATCACTAGAAGATTTCTCACCCTTGTCTATTTCTGAACAAGGCGTTAAGCGCTCAAAAGAGAAGGAAGCTGAAGATTTATTTAATGCTGAGTTTCGCTGGTGATAATCAATTATCTGTAACCCCCTCTGGAGGCTTGCCGCCAAGGATTCCGTTGGGCCTGGTAAAACCTTGCTTGACCGTAGTGAGGATCGCAAATGGTCACCCTCCTTAAACGACTGTGCCAACATATCTTTACTGGAACTCAAATTCTTCTCTGCCACATTATTCCAACTTCCAAGACAACTTGATGAAAACGCCACGCTTTTCCTGGGGGTATTCCTGATTTTCGGAGACTCAGACAACTGTGGTTCCTCAAGTATTGGAGACCGACAGCATGAATTAACAGAAATGCTTCCTCTGAATGAAGATCTAATTGTCCTCGATGTGTTAGCTGAGCAGTTATCTACTGATGCATACAAGGTATCCCCTGAAGCCACACTTTCGTCATGACAAAGCTTACTCGCTGTATCTCCAGAACATGCTTCCTCTTTTTCAATTTCATCACCACTGAGCGTATCTGCATCACAGTTTTCCTCAACAGAGTAATACTGGACACAATCTTCACTGACAGATAGATCTTTAAGATTCCCATCGCATGAACTATAAAATTCATCAATCTGGCGGCGTAATTGCCTTATGTCCTCCTCATCCACATTCACCTCTTCATCAGGATCGTTATCAATGTGAGGTAAAAGTAGAGAACGGTTTAAGCTGACTCTCAACTGAGTAAGGCTTTCCCTTACATTATGTCCTTGGAAGTATGCATTTTTACTGCCAGCTGAGATATGAACATCAGTCTTTGCTCTAATTAGTTCTTCCTGCACCAAAGAAAACACATTATAATTCGCATATTCAGTTTAATCCTCTCGGATCCTAGAAAGAGCTCTCAGAAATCTATTTTCATGAGTTATACCTTCAGCTGCCGGATTTGATCACTCAAATCATTAACATCATCCTCCTTGATCTCATTGATAACTGGCTCATTTCTAATGGATCTTACTCGCTGTCCAAATCTAAGTGTCCGTAGTGTTTCACCATTATTCCTGCAATTAACAAGTACAACCTTTACCTCAAGGAATTAACAAAAAAAAAAAAAAAAGATTGTCATTGTTATTAGGTCTATACATAAATAAAAAATGCTATTTGGTCAAGGTATATACTTGTCATCAGGGGAGATGGAACAGATAACAGAGAGTTTGGCATTTCCACCAAGTGACTCTTGTAGTAAACGTGTTAAACAGGAATTCCTGTTTGGAATTTCTTCAGGTCTTCCTGAGTGAGTTTCTTTGGTCAGAGCATCTACCAAGTGCCTGCACCAGTGAAATATTAACAGTGGTTACCAAGAAGTAAAATAAAACCATTGAATTAAGCTGTAGGAAATATAATTCAAACAGAATCTAGTCATGGCATGGCGTCTTACCCAAGCTGAGATAAGGACTTCTTTACATTTTTGCTTTCCCTTAGGCATTTTCTTCCTGCGTTGTCAACTTTGTTCCTGTCCAGTCCAGCAAGATCAATAAGGGTAATTCTGCTTGTTTTTGAACTACTGAAACCGTTTGATGAGAACTCCTGCAGCATCAGTTGATGAAAATGGTTAAAATTTGAAGTTCTAGGTAAGTAAGGAAGAAAGGACAGAATAAGATAATGAATGATATGAAATGGATATTGATTTGATGATATATACTTTGATACAGAAGAGAGAGCACTAATCGCTATCCAGATTAATACAATGCTTTTAACTCTAAGATACAACTAGGATACTTTGAGATATGTTTCATATATTATATTCTAACAAAACTCATTCAGGAATTGACTAATATAGAAAATGAACAATATAATCCTGCCTTCAGTATCAAAAGAAATAATAGTTTTCCATACATACATGTCAGTCAAGTAGTGTTATAATGGCAATACCTTGCACCAAGACTCAATGACAAAGGTGCAAATGATGTGTGATCTAGAGCTCTTAGAATTTAAGCTCGTAGCTCCAACTTTTCTGCTTGAAAGGCCCTGTGCAGCACACAAGGATCAAATCAACTCAGTTGATAAAGAAAAAAATAGCATCGAGATATCCAAATTCCAACTAGATTTGCCAGGTGCTTCCCTAGGCCCTACCTTAATCAGAATTTGTGTCACATCATCATAGCTAGTGACATATTCCTCGGTCAGATTCTCTATATACGATGGATTTTTGGAATCATCCTTCATCTGTAATAGTTGAAACCAAACCATAATAAGCATGCAGAATGAAAAAACATAAGTAACAGTAAATAATATTTCTACAAAACGTGTACCACAAAGGATGGTATATGCTTACCTCAAGGTTTCGCTGGGTTGGATCAAGTAAGTCCCCAATTTGTTCATTATATATCTGAGTAAAAAATCAAAGAACAGAAAGGAAACAAGGCATTATGATATGAGTGAGGAACAACTACGACTGACACATTGGGAAGTTTCATAAAGAATTACCTCAATAAAACAACACCGACATTGATAGTTGAACTGTTTCCCCTGAGACATATGCTGCTCCTAATATAGTAATTCAAACTCAAAACAGTCAAAACTACAGAAAGAACATTAAAATGCTAGCATTACCAGTTAAAGCAAGAAGTAAAACATACTTTCTCAAGCTCAGAGAATAACATTTGGAAGATCCGAGGTACAATTCCCTTGTGACTTTGGGGCGACGGTTCCTCAAACATTGCACTAGGGGGTCCCCACATTGTATAAGTCTTTCCACTTCCAGACTGGTAAAGAATTAAAAAATAGAATATAAAACTCAATACTCCATCGAGAACACTACACATTTTTTTCACTAAAAGGTTAAAATATAATACAGCAAGCATCAACTAGTACCTGGCCATAAGACAGAATTGAAGTGTTGTAACCAGCTAAAGCATTTCTAACCAAGGGAACACCCACTGACTGAAAAATATCTTCCTGAACACAAAGCAGTTCATATCAACCACACTTATGAGGATGAAGTGACAACCGTTGAAGCTAAGAAAGTGAAACACAATTGGATTCATTTATCTAAGTAGCACACAAGTACCCCTAATCCTATTAGTGACAAATTGTTGAAAGACTAGAATATGTAAATTACGATAGAACAAAGAACTGAAGTTCTTTACCTGATTAGAGTTTGAATCAAAAACTGAATCAAATGTAAACTGCCTATCCCCAACACACAAGGTATCCGAAGAAAGCTTCTTCACTACCCTATCTCCCAGTCTTCCATTGTCATTGGCCGGTCTGATTCGCACTACAACCTGCTCCAAAAAAACAATACTATGAATCTATGATTAAGAGAGAGAACAAAAAAGAAGTTGAAATCAGAACTACATACTCTTCATCTCCTGCATTGCAAATTACGCATTCAATTTTCAAAACCCAAGGGGGAAAAAAGGCTCAAATTTTTGTGCATACCCATCACGTAGATTATAGATTGCAGATTCGATTTTCGAAAATAAAGTCAAGAAGATTAAATTTTGAACTTGCCTTCACTGATGGGTCGGATTCAAGAGTGGCGTTGGAATTTGCAACCTGGGTAAGGGAGAGTCGGGATTTGGAGTGTGATTGCTTGGTTGAGGGAAGCAAGGATTGGTCGTGGTCGATCTGAATGTTGGGGTCAGTAGGGGGAGTGTTCTCGGAATCTGAATTTGGGGTTTTAGGGTTTCGGATTTTGTTTTTGTGCTTGGAAGAGAATGATCTGGGAAGAAGGTTTTTGATGGAAGAAGAAGAAGAGGAAATGCTTCCAGAGAAAGGAGCCTCGGCAAAGGTTTCTGTGTTGTTTTTGCTTTGCTTCATGGTTTCGCTGAGAATGCAAAAGGATCAAAACAATGGCGCAGAGAGAGAGAGAGAGAGAGAATGTGTGTGTTTCCGTGTTCGAATGTACGAAGGAAGTGTTGTGTTTTTTGAGTTTTCAGTTCAGGGAAGACGATTGAGATGACCGTTGGAAAAAGCTGCATGCAAGTGAAATGACTAAATTAGCCACATTATTTTCTCATTTGAAAAAATTTATCCGATGCACTTTTATTTTTTGGGTAGGAGAAATTAGTCCTTTTACTCGTCTAGATTCAAATAACTAGCCGTTAATGCTGGTGGGATCATCATTGCCGTCGCGCATCTGTTGCAATTTCAACGTTGACCCATTTACCATATAGTGTCACCTTTTACCCATAACAAATTCATCAAAGCCATGAAGTTGTGCAAGTAAACCCAAGTGATAAAATACATTTTAACCTATATCAAATGAGAAGTTTTACCTTGCTTTTGGAGTAAGACATCTCTTACTCTAAATCACATCCAAACCATTTATACACTTTTTAAATATATTCTCTTTCATATTTTTTTTATATTTGTTTTAATACTCTAAGAGTATCAATACCCCTTTGAATCTAATGATTGTAATTCAACCATAGATTTTAAAATATTAACAATTTTAGTTAATGGGATATGTGATAACTTTTTAATCACAAATTAATCAAAAGGCATTGGTATTTTTAAATTTAATAGAGATATAGGAGAAAGTCCCTATTTTTTTTTATATCTAAAGGTGAGAAGTCATGGTGAGCAAAAATAAACACTTACTCCAAGTACATGTAAGTATATTTTTATATCAAATAGGTGTTAAGCAAATAGGTGTGAAGCCAATAATAACCTTATGCTGAAAAGGCACATAAATAATGAAAAAATTTGTAGCTTCTTCAAATCTAAGCTATAATAAGACGATTGACATCGCATCAAATCAAGTGATAGTTGTGTGCGTGCATGTGTGAAAGAGTGAGTGAATATGTGTGATTATACATGGAATTTTATCTTTCGTGTCTCCAATTTCTATAATTCCTGCTCTTTTACTCCATCACAGTATGATATAATTGAGATGCATTGAAATTAAAAAGTGAATTAGGAGCAGCTATTGATATTATTCGGTTTTGAGTAAATTCAATAACACCTGTCCTATAATGAGTGGCGGATTGTTCCAAAAGGGGGGAGAGCACAAGGAAAGATATTGGTTTTGAAGGATTGCTCGGAATTGAGGAAAAGTGAGGGGCAACATAAAGGATAAACAGTGGCATTGAAAATATGACTTAGTATTCATGGAATCGATATCACATAATAGGTAAAGCATGTAGAGTCAGAAGCCTACACTGGAACAAGTGAAAGAGAGTCAAATATCCCTTGAAGATAGGAGTGCGGTTGGAGAGATTTTGGGTCCATGAAGTGCAAGTAAGAGAGCCAAGTTAGCACGTCGAGCCAATTAGGATGGAGAGTTTGTAGTCTGTTAGTGAGATTTTAGCACAGGATTTGTCCATAAACAAGAGTCTTGGATTCAATTGTGACACTCTTACACACCAAGTTTTCAGTCTCTCAAGGCACTTAAACACCCAAGGAGCACCAAACCTTAGTTTATATACTGAGTGAGAATTGTCTCTTTTCCTTAAGTAAATTTATTTTATTTTTTTCTTTTCGTTAAAATTTACAGAGTTTTCTTCTTTTTTTTTTACTCGTTTGCATTTACTTCCTTTTTAAGCTTCACTCTTCTTTTTAACTTCTTTGTCAGAAAAATTTTAAACACTTTACACAAATCTGATCTTAGTTTTTTATGAGGAAGTAATTCCCTTCTCTTAATTGAAACTTGAAATCAAAAGTGTTACACATGTCACGTTTTGACAGAGTTCACTAAGAAGTAAAAACACTACAAACTGCCATATTGAAGCCAGCACGGCGTGCAGGGATGGAAAGGCAGCGCAGCCTCTTTCATTTTCTAGCATATAATCAACAACCTCCATTTCCTTTATATCATTAGCCACCAAACAACCCCACTCATGCACACTTGCTTGGTGCTACTTGACAAACATACACCATTCTCAACACTTAGTCCTCGAATTCAATATTTGGATCGAAAAGCAAGGACGAAATGTAATGATAAGTTTGAAAAAGAACGTCGTAAGAGAAACCATTACATTGTGATTTTCTTTTTCTTTCTTTTTTTTTTGTTTTGGTCAAATTAAGTACAATCATTATTCATTAGCGACGAATTAAGTGTTGTATTGTTTCAATTGGAAATGGGAATGACCAAAAGTCCAAAAGTGGCACCATAATACTATGTCATTAAACTTCTTCAAAATTAATTAGGACAAATTAATCTAGTTCAAATTTATTTCTAATGAAAATATAAATAAAATAAATAAATTCATTAAAATATTAAGATAATACTAGCCTGTTTATATTTTGAATTGTAAAGGGCCACATATGTGCTTTTTTTTTTTTTCTAGTGACCAATGTATGTATCCTGCACTTTTTTAAGGGATCAAATTGCGTCTTTCACTCTTAAAAATTTGTAGTTCTAAACTTTACCTCTTCTGTTGCCTTACTCACTTGCATATATGTCTACTCAATTGATAACCATGATGATAATGATATTGAATTATGTTACATGTATTATATAGTCATAACGTAAAGCATACTCCCTAATTTTCTACATATGTTGGCTATCATTTTTGATAAATTATAAGGCGGATTTCAAATTTTTTAATCTATTATATACCTTTTATTATTAGTCGTTGGATGATTACTACTTTTATTGGATGATTTGATCTAATAGCTAATAATACAGGGTCTAAAATGGATTCAAAAATAAAAGATCCATCATAAAATTTATTATTATTTTTTTAGTACTTTTCTTTGAAAATTGGGTTCCCTTTCAAGATAATCAGTAATATCCTCTCTCTTTCTTGGCGCAAAAAAAAATCTCTTTCGTCACTGATAAAAACACACGCAGATGAAAAAATTGAGCAAAAATAATGCAGGTACATTTTTTTTCTTCTTCTCACAAAGGTAGAACATGTGTTACTGGAAAAAAGAAATTTGAGCCAGTTCATGTAGCTGAATATTTTCTTGCAGTACAATAGGCAGATATTTCATTGAAAGAAAATGATTTATCGCTCGAATGCTCTTTTGTTAAACGAGGAGCGATTTAAAAATCCATGGCTATTTGTGCTCCATTTTTTTTTTGTTGACTAAAAGTTCTTTTAATTCTTGAAATAGGAAGGATATTTTATTTTATTTCTTGAAATTTTGAAATTAACTCTTTAATTCTTAAAATTTTTCTTCATATGTCACTTTATTTACTAGTCAAATAAACGTTAGTCAACTGTTACTTTTTGCTAACGTGACACGTGGCATGCCACGTGCTCATGACTTGTCATGTTGATCCCACGTATTATGCTGACATGGAATCAAATCACAATAGGTTCATATCAATCCCTGAAATTTTTAAATGTGTTAAACTTGTCCTTAAAATTTTTTAAAATGTGACCAAAAAACCCTGAATACCAAATTTATCTATTTTGGTTCCTAAAATTCAAATCGCCAACAATTCTTGAATTCACTTATTTCTCTCTCATATTTACACCCTATTTAAATAGCCCCCACATTTTTAAATATCCTAAACATAATTAAAAACTTATTAGTCTAAATTTGAGACCCTCTGTGCTTAGCTAACATAATTTATTATCTATTATATTATATTTCTTTGAATAAATTGGGAAACATTATATTATCAAGTGTGGATGAAGTTTATCAAGGGTGCAATTGAAACTTTATTGTTAGTGATACATTCTCTTCTAATTGTTATTCTATTTGATAGAAATCTTTGTTTAAATAGAGTATGAAAATAAGAGAGAAATAAATGGATTTAAGAAATATTGAGAATTTAGATTTAATTGAAATAAAATAGGAGAAATTTGAGGATTTAAGACTTTTTGACACATTTTAGAAAATTTCAATAACTATTTTGACACATTTGAAAATTTTATTGACTAATCTGAATCTATTTTGATTTAGTGTCATGTTAGTATGCCAAATTTCTTCTATTTTATGTCAATAAAATTCAAATCCTCAATAATTCTTGAATCTATTTATTTGTCTTTCATTTTCACACCCTATTTAAGTAGACCACACTTTTTAATATCCTAAACATAATTAAAAGCTTGATTAGTCCAAATTTAAGGCCCTCCATACTTAGCTAACATAATTTATTAGCTATTACATTACATTTTTTTGGAGTAAAGTGGGTTTTAAAACATGAAAAATAGGATGTAAGGGAAATATTATATTATAAAGCGTGGATAAAATTTATTAAGGGCCTATTTGAAATTTTATTATTGGTGATATATTCTCTTTTTATTGTTATTCTATGTGAAAGATATCTTTATTTAATTAGGGTGTGAAAATAAGAGAGAAATAAATGGGTTTAAGAAATATTGAGGATTTAGATTTTATTGAAATAAAATATGAGAAACCTAGGAATATGAGAAACCTAGGAATTCGAGACTGTTTTTGATGAGTTCATACCCATTTTAGTTTGTCACTTTTCACTCATAATTCCTTTAAATCCTTAACTTTTAAAACTAGTTAAATTAGTCCCTGATATTACAAAATGTGAATCAAGTTAGTTCCTTATTCCACTTTTATTTAAGATTTTATCAATTAAATAATGATGTGTAACGTTAAGTGATATCTTATCATATCATGTGTTATCTAAAGTTGAATGAAGTTTAAAATAACTTATTTTGATATTTAAAGTTACATAAAATGTGTCATTTTATGACCTAGAATAAATATTCAAATAATTTGCTTTGTATAATTTTAAATATCAAAGTGAGTCATTTTAAACTTTATATATGTTATATCAATGTATCACTTAAGATTACCTATCATCATTTAATTGGTTAAATATTAAATAAAAGTGGGTTAAGAGACTAACATTACTCATATTTTATAATGTCAAGGACTATTTAACTCATTTTAAAAGTCAGGGACTAAAATGACTTATGAGGGATTAAAATAAATATTAGATTTTTTTGACACATTTTAAAAAATTTTAGAGACTATTTTGACACATTTAAAAATTTTAGAGACTAAACTAAACCCATTTTAATTTGGTGCTAACAGCATGCCACCTCGCATGTTATATGGGATCAATATGACACGTCATCGATATGTGACATACCATGTATCATTTAATATGCTTCGTCAGCGAGATATAAAAGTTGACTATATTTATTTGATCAGAGATTAAAATGACTTATAAAATAAAATATTAAGGACTAAATAATTAATTTTAAAATTTTAAGAATTAAAATAAAATATGCTTATAAGTTTAGAAACCAAATTTAACTTTTACTCTCAATTTTTGTCATGTTTTAAGGCCCACGAATATCCTCACATACTTTGTTACATTTCACTAATACACTATTCGTGCTTTTCGACGAAAACACTGCCGTGCCATTGAGTATTGCCCTTTTCCAAAAGAACGTGTTCTCTTCTTGCGATTTTTTCCAAGTAAATAATTATTTTAACCTTGATATTTTTTATTTGACATCAATTTTATTTTAATATAATTTTTAACATTACTTTAATTTTGTATTATATTTATTTTTAAAACACGTTTCAAGTAAGTGGAGCACTTTTCACTATTATACGAAAGTAGTCAAGATTCACTCCTCATATTCCAACAATAAACCATTTTTTTTATACGATACATTTCATATATACAGATTTTTTCATACAATATCTTTATATATATATTTATATATTATTTATTTATCGATAACCAAATTCATTCATGACAAATTAGAAATTCTTAATTGATATTGTCATGCACCAAAGCCAAAGATTTGTAATTTTCAGTTTATAATTTGACTTTCAAAATATACCTTATTACTGATTACTGATAAGTTTGTGTATTATATATATATATATATATATATATATATATATATATATATATATATATATATATATTAAAAAATTATTTTATGATATAATTATGATTCAATGCATTCAGCTCCTGCTTTATATGCTTTCCGTATTCGTCCCTGAACGGGCCACAAAGTTATTTATAAAAAAATTAATAAAATTAAATATTTTTATAATAATAAATTATTATATTTTATTTCATATTTTTTTAAATGATTTAAGATAAAGTAGTTATTTTTTTTTCTAAAAGAAAAAGTGAGTGCAAAAGGAGAAAATGTGGAAAAAAAATTTGAATTGAATGGGCTTAAAAAAAAATCAAATAAAATTAGAAGACACCAAAAAATAAATATAAAATTTAATCTCGTATAGATAAAATATATATATATATATATATATATTGTAAAACAAACATTTTTTCAATTAAATATAGAAGCCTGTTCCCCACAGTTTCTAGAAAGACGGAGGAATTTGGATGTTATAATTAAAGATAGGATTGGGCATATTTGATGCCGATCTTGGATATGTCCGTTGAATATTGTATGATAAGGAAATGGGGAGTAGGGGGAATACCGGCGAGACACAGGTGCTAGCAAGTCAAAGGACGGCATCTGTTCTATATACCACTGAAAAGAATCACCGGATGCCAAATTTTCAACGCATCCTGACTCAGTATGCTTTCGGTAATAGCGTCAAAGACTTGCCAACACTTCTTCAGGGTTAGCCTCTTATGACTCTCATGGAGTTGAGACTTGAAGAGAAACTTTTTTAGGTATTCTTGGAGTGTATTTAATAAGTGTTTTTGAAATATCTACAATAACTCATTTTTGATGTTTTATGTAACTTATAAACGTTATAAATTGAAATGAATAATTATAATTGTTTTTGGGAGCAAATATTCCTCGTGCACTCCACGAGCCACAGTGGCCTCATTCTTCCACACATCCCAATTCGTAATGAAAGTACCAATTGTTATGGTTCCCATGACCGAAGAGAGCCTTCTTAGTAAAACTATCAATCATCATGACTCATAACATAAGATTTAATATGATAATTCTAATTAGAAATTAGTTGAAGTTAGTTTAATTAGTTAGATATTAATTAGCTATTTGTTATACTCTTTATTTTAGTTAGATATTAATTAGTTATTTGTTATACTCCTTATCTATATAAGGAAACTTACACTTGAATATTAGTAAAATTTCATTTTAATATTTCCTCAATTATTTGTTCTCTTTTTTTTTATCACCATGAATTTTAACATAATATCAAGCTTTTTCACCCAACTTGAGCTCTCTCTTCTGCTGCTCATGAGTCACTGAACTCATCCTTTTCACTTTCTTTCACTTTTCTTCATTTTCTCACATTTTCCCTTCACCTAAATACCTTTTCTTTTCTTACCATTTAAGCTTGCACCTTCATTCTTGTTCTCACTGTAGCTTCTCAAGCCATTCCTTTTCTCCATCATTTCTCAAGATCTCCGTTCTCAGTGTTCTTTCGGTTTTCAAGATTTCACGATATGTAGTATTCTTACCTTAACTTTCAAAATATTGATATTCAAATACCTTCGCAGTTATATATGCTGAATTATGTAACTGAATGAATATTTTCCTCTTATAAGCCAACATGATTAGTTGGTAATTATTGAAGGCTTGTTTATTTTATCTTGGTAAGCGAAAAAGGAAAATTTGTATTTCGAAGATATTTTTATTTAAAAGAAACATTTATCCTAGTTTCACCAAAAATACCCTTTTACATATATTTACAGTAAAACAAATCCTCAGTGCGAAACCATTTTCTTAATGTTTAGCTCAAGGTCAAAATAAAAAAAATGATTTATTGATGAGTTTTATTATAATTTTATATATAAAACTAAAAATTCTCTTTCGTTTTAACTCGCATGCTAAACATACCCTAACGTATCTCCCGCGGCATGTGCTTAATTGATTACAATATTGTCAATAAACGAAAATTCCAAACTTAGGTTCATATGTCTCTCAATCCCTAACTGAGTCAATGAGACATTCTTAGATATTCTTTGAGCAAAATAAAATATTTACTTTGCTTCATTTATTAATTGATATATAAATTATTATATTAAAAATATAAAAAAAGTGAAAAACAATAATATTTCATAAAATTTATGTATCAATTAATAAATGAATCAGAGCAAATATTTTCTCTGGCATATAAGTATTTCTCCCTAGCAGGCAAACAATTAGCTTTCCATAAGCTTATCTCGTGTCGTTCTCAACCCTTCTCCAACGTCTTGACGAAGCATTTGATTTCATGGAACCGCAGCTTGCAAATTCAATAGTCACACACATTGGCACGCATACATGTCGTGTCCAATCCCTCAATTATTCAATTCAAAGAGCTTCAAATCTGTTAGTCAATAATTTTCATTAAGGTGTCTAATCTCTTAATAAAGCTTCATACGCAAATTACGGCATCTATCTCATACACCCAAGGGGGTCTAAAAAGGATTACATGAGCTAAAGTAGAAAAAGCACATGAAAGTACTCAAAATACATGCACCAATCGATCACTCTCGAGGGAGGTCTCTCTCATCCATCCTAATCAATCCCAAAAGAGAAAGGGAAATGACAAGGATAAAGGACAAGGGGAAAAGCAAATTTATCTGTCTATATTAATATAGAGAGGTCTTTCAAGCCACGCGTCACGTGCACGAAAGAGAAAATAAGCCAATGGGGACAAGAGCCTAGACTAGTTAATAGACCTAGTGGGTCATGCATTGGAACTGAGTTGTCCATATTGGATGCAATTTGATGCATTTCAAAGGTACAATTAAGGGCCGTTGAATAGTGAATTAGTGGTGCCTTTTGTCTACCTCATAGGCGTTTTTTTTATTTCCTTTTTGTTTTTTATTCTTTTTAGATGATACCGCCCAAGTTATTTTGAGTTGATGAATAATGCAGAAGACCCCACCATGATTTAATCTTTATATGTATGTATGTACAACTTTGGTGCAAATAGTTGCACAATTACCTTGGTGAAGCATATGCCATGGGACCCATGAATGAAGAAAATAGGGCAAAATTCTAGAACTAAAGCGCAAAAGTTGTAGTATATTGGCGAATTTTTCATATTTTATGTGCTACGAAATCTCTCGAGCAATGGACTCTTTAATTTACATAGTCCTTAGTGCATTTCTTACATAACAATTTTTTATATTCAAATTTATCTTCGTTTATTCTCTGAAGGTAAGAAAAAAGAATAGAGAAACATCAATGATATTATATTTAATGTTCTTCTATTGGATTAGATTTTGTTGTTTTGTTAATGAGATAAAAACAAAAACAAAGCTACACAAGGCCCTACTGCATCAACGGCAGCATTCCTTAGCGAGAAGATTATATTATACTCGATCTTAACTAATTAGTTATCTTCGTATATCCATCCAACCTTGTAACTATAGTTTTCAGACTCAAATCAGTGATCGACTTGATCATGACAGCTATTGAGTTATGGCTCAACTGGTGAAATATCGATCAAACCGATTAATCCTGATTAAGACAAAAAATATATAAAAAAATTAAATAAAATAACAACTAATTTACAATTTGACATTATTTAAGGGATTCATATACAAAAATATAAATAAATAATATAAATTTCTAAACATTATTCACATTCCATAATTACGAATCATGATTGACAAGTTCAAAATATAATTACACAAGTAAATTCACAAAGTTTTACATCATAAACTCACAAAGTTTTATATCACAAACTTATAAGTTATGACAATATAAGCAAAGTCATTATATTTTTCTGTAAGTCAAATTATAGTTTTTTTAAGGTTTTAAAACAAGACATCATTTAGCAAAAACAAAAAAAAAAAAAAGATCCAATCCTCGTTTTGCTCAACCAATGAGTCATCAGCTGATACAAACTCTACTGAATAAACCGAATGTGACCGATTTCGATGCTAAATCGATCCAAACAGCTTCTGATTAACTTCACGATCGATTTATCGATTTTCCAGTTGAATCAATTCTGGCCTGGTGTTTAATACTATGCTTGTAACTGAGCACCATTTGAGAGACTCTTTGCATGTTCAAATTAAGGTCAAGGAGATTATAGACGCAACAATTCAGGGTTATTATCCACGGCCATCAGACATAATCAGTGGAGAGAACAGGGAATATTTGGGAGTCAAACTCGTGGTCGTCATGCATGACCTGAGGTGTATACAAATTGTACACATCCATATAAAAAGATAATAGCAAATAAAATTGGAAAAACTTAAATACAGAGATTTTATTTCCTGTAAACTTTTGGATCCAAGTTTTGGGAAATGGATGACATCCAAATAGAGAGAGAACTCAAATGGAGAACTTCATTGTCATCCTAATTTAGCCTAACACGATTGTCCAGTCTCCATATTGGTTGCAAACTCCATGTGGGAGAGAGAGAGTTACATGATATGTTCTAGAAAAGATTATTTTATTTTTAGTATAATTATTATATATTTTCGTAAATGAATTAAGCCTATCTAGATTGTCTATAAAACTTATTTTCATTTAATCATAGGATTAAGATGTCTTCTTACAAAAACCTTACTTAAGTCTTAATTAATTTTCATTCTTACTTCAGATCTTTTATAGGCAAAATTAAGAGCTGATATAGATTGAAAAAAGTGTGCAGAACCAAATTTGAACTCTACTACCTGACAATTTTATTATGATGGCAATTACTAATGTGTAAATATTTTCAAATGACATTATTACGAGGAATTAATTAACATGTTGTGTGAAAGGAGGTGAAAACGGGGAAATAGAAATAGAAGGGGACAGAAGTGCATTCACCCAATCAAAGTCACACAAGTGGGGGCAGCTTTGATCAGTAGTGAGTAGTGTAAGTATGCAAATGCGAGTGAAGAAAACCCTGCAGGGGGGAAGAGAACAAAAGGAAAGGTCATATGCAAGTGTAATGCATGGTGACCCACACACAACTACAAACCGCACTCGTATGCACTCTCATTGGTCCATCTGATGCAGCCGCCTAGGGCGGTGTGTATCCTTACCAATCCCATAACTATTCTTCTCCCTTCTATCCTATTTTATTTTATATTTTTCACATCACGGGATAAGCACCGATGCTCTAGCAAGGTTAAAAAAAGACCTTAATTTTTTAAAAAAATTTCAGGAGAGATTATATGCCACTATGTTAATATGATCCTCAGATCAGTTGGAGAATTCGAATCTACACCCTATGTCTCCTCCAAATAGTCATAGAATATTAGCATTGCTTTAGTAGTATTTAAACCCCTATATTTAATATCTGCTAATTTTTTTATCTTTTATTATTTTAGAATACTATCTATTTCTAATATTAAGGTAGCATTAATGTTTTTCTTTCAATAATAATATTTTAAATTTAATTAATTATATTGATGAATGTGGGATATTAATGGAGTAGTATGGAGTAATTGTATTAATGGAAGTGGACAGAAACAATTTCATTTATTTATACAATTGTACCGTGTATCATTATTAAGACTAATTTTTTAATTTTTTTAATATGCATTTCTTTTTTATTTTTGAACAGATAAACTGAAATGAAAGGAGTAATATATTTATTATTACTCACTTTATTCACTTTTAAGCTATGCTTGGTTGGAGAATAAATATAAGAGTAAATTTTTTATGACTAAGCTTGTTGTATAATTTTATACATATAATTTAATTATGAAAAATATATCCTTATTTTCGCCCTTCAACTAAATATACCATTGAATTATATTTTTAAAATTCTCTGCACAAGAATTAAAAGTTATTAAACTAACTCAGATAATACCTAAATTAAATTACGTTTTGCCTATTTTCATTTTTCACTTATTTCTTTCTTAAATCTTCTTCTTTCCTTCCATGAATTAACTAATATTGTGATTATTATATTTAGTCTAGGGAAATTTTATGTGTACATTTAGTTGATAGTGAATTCAAAGGGCTGACCAAGTAGAGTGAGATAGGGAAAATCTGACAAATTGCATTGTTAAGTCTTCATTAATTTATTTGTGGTGAGGTAAATATAAATTTCATTGTAAATACTCTTTGAGTTTAGAGACTTTTACTTTTCTTATCTTGGACTGAGATGCCATCTTTTCATGTTAAATCATTGTTTATTGAGGAAATAATAAATAAAGATAAAATAAAAATATTAATTCTTATTTGAAATTCTCAAATAGCATATAGTGGTGAATAATTCTTTTCATACATAGCATTTAAAAGAAGACAAAGGTAATATTCTATAATAACAAAATCAATTGTTCATTTCGATTATTATGCAATATAAACTATTTACTAACTATTTTCACATTAATCATTAATTACATACCATATAAATTTTAAGGAATTAATTGAGATACATTATAATATAAAATTTTGTTATACTATTAATTATATTGTTATCAATAGAAGAAGAGTTTAATTCCTATATTCTAGATTTTATACTATTATCCAATCAAATATTACTATATAAATAAAAATATTTAAATCTCACAATCATTATTTAAAAAGTTATATAAATAAGATAATTTAATTAAATGATTATATAAAATATTTTATACTATCAATATATAAAAATTAGACTCATATAATAATATGTAATTAAATATAGATATAAACTTTTTTCCTAGTAATAATGTTCTTAAAATTAAATTCAAGAGTTAATAGTGCAAATATACTTTTTCCACATGATATTAATTATAAAGTATTATTATCTGGACTTATAATATGTAAAATATTATATTAAAATATTTTTATTTATCATCCAATGAAATATAAGATTGTGTGGCGATCAATATTTTCCTGAATACCAATATGAGTATCCGATAGCTCGATTATCCCGAGGCATCCGTCAGCCACGTAACACTTCTCTTCCATTTATTGCAAGCTACCGTCTGTCTCTGACTTTTCTACGTCCGTACATACACCATATGCCATCTATATGATGTACTCATTCCGAATGAATACACACACAAGAAACACACTAAACACTGAACGGAAACACAACACAACGCAACACACACCCTCAGGCTCCGACAGCTCCACAGCACACTCGCGCACTTGATAGATTTTTTCAGTATTCAGCTCAGCACCCTTACATAATCAATTCTACATGTTCACTGTTGACTAGTTTCTCTATCTATCACTCTCCCTTTATACAGCAACACAAGCTAAGCCCTGCACAGCTTTTTGTTATCGCTCTATCTCTGCAACTGTAACTGCAGCACCACCACCTTGATTCACCAACTGGGTTGTCCTTTGATTCTTGTTTCGAGTTCCACTTTGACTTTTCAAGCTAAGCCAGGTGAAAAAACACAACAACAACGACATCTCAGTGTTTGCGTTTCTTTTTTTCCCTAACAATTTTTGTTTTTTTTTGTTTTTTGCTTTTTGGGTTCCTGTATGTTTCTGAATTATTGTTTGTTTCTAGTATTTTCTAGTGGGTTTTTTTTTTTTGAGTTATTTAGAGGAGAATTTAAGTTGTGTTTGTTTTTTGGAGATTCTATGACACACAGGCTGGGTCGCCGGGCCTTTTTAACTTTACTTTCCATGTTTCTCTCCCTTGGATTCCGGTGGCAGTGTTTCTATGTAGAGCAACAGAATGAAAAGTTGTGGCTTTATTGGAATCTGGCCAAATCTGACACCACCCCTTAATTATTTCTTGCTATTTTTTAATGTTTTGGCAGGTTCTGTGTTATTTAAGTGTTTCACTAGAAATTCTTCAATTTGGTGGCTTGGCTTGTGGGTTCTGGTTCTTGTTGGGGAATTCATATTTGCTTTACTCAACTTGTGGTTTCGTAGGCCTTGTTTCTTTATTGTGTGTCTGTTTTCTCTTAATTGCGAAGGCTGAGGCTTGAACTGGGGTGGTTGTTTCTGAATTGCCTTCTTTCTTTTTGAGTTCACAAAGCTTTGGAGGAATTCAAGTTGAAGCTTCTTACTTCTCTTTCACATTTAGGGGCTGAGTGTTTTTATTTCCTTTCTTGCCTTCCTTTTTATGTACTTCACATGCTATAAATTCTCTGCCTATTTTGGATCTGCTTAAGCTTGTGTTGTGGTTGTAGGGCAGTTTCTTCAAGCTGTGTTTGGATGTACTTGGTTCTGGATTAGTGAATTTTGTGTTCTTCCAGGTTGTTCATCTGGTTTTCAACCTGCCACCTCTTTCTGAGTGTTTGGTTCAAGTTCTAGGAATCATTTGTGCAGTTACTTTGAATTGAAGCTTTGGTTAACTTTGGGTGACCCTTTTTTCTTGTAGTTCTTGTGCTCTGCCAGGTTCTCCAGTCACTGTGATATCATGGACTCCCCACAATCTGTTGTGTCACCATTCAAGAGCTCTATCTTAGGTAATGGTGAGAAGCATCAGCATGATGCTTTCAATCAAGGCTCTGGTCCCTTGTCTAAGGACATTGAAGTCAATGGAAAGGAAGCTGTTGTGTCTAGTATGGAGGACTTGATCGGTGTTGTTGATGTTTACATACATCAGGCAAGGGACATTCATAACATCTGCATATACCAAAAGCAAGATGTTTATGCTAAGGTTTGCTTGACTAGTGATCCTGAGAATACTGTCTCCACCAAGATCATCAATGGAGGAGGGAGGAACCCTGTGTTCAATGAGAATCTTAGGCTTAGTGTTAGGACTGTTGAGACTGCTGTCAAATGTGAGATTTGGATGCTGAGTCGGGTGAAGAATTATCTTGAAGACCAGTTGCTTGGTTTTGCTTTGGTGCCTTTGTCTGAAGTGCTGGTGAATAAGGATGAGAAACTGGAGAAAGAGTTCTCTCTCTCTTCAACTGATCTTTTCCATTCCCCAGCAGGTTTTGTTCAATTGTCACTTGCTTACACTGGTGCTTCACCTGATGTTATGGCAATATCTGCATTGCCTGAAGAGTTGGCCACAAATGTCGCTGAGAAGGACTCAGAAACATCTGAGTCATTCAGAGATTTGGACAAAATTGAGTTCCCTGATCCAAAAATTGTGAATGAAGACCACTTGATGGTTTCGGAATACTATGGCATTCCATGTGAGGAGAGCCGGTGCTCAGATAGCTTGGCCGCCACTGATGCTGAAGACCATAGTTCCGAAGCAGGTAAGCAACTTGTGGAAAGCTTCTCAGCATGCAGTGTTGGGTCTGTGCAGCCTGCTAAGGTTGATTCTCCACCCAGCAGTTTGTCAACAAATGGGGTTTCATCTCCTTCGGTGGCTGCGAGTTCCGAATCATCTGATGCTGCTGTTGCTTCTAAGCCTCCCAGTCAGGAACCAGTTTCAGGCACCAAAGAGAAAAGTGTGGATGCCAAAGATGGAGATAGTGATTCCTCAAATGGGGTACCACATGAGCCATTTGCTAAGCCTGTTGTGACTGTGAACATTGAGCCTGAACCAAAGATGGTGCAGCAGGATATAGTAGACATGTACATGAAAAGCATGCAGCAATTTACTGAGTCATTAGCAAAGATGAAGCTACCTATGGACCTTGAAAGTGGACCAGCTAGTTCCGGCAACTCCAGCACTGAACAGAAGAAACTACAGGCATCAAAGAGCGGTAACTCCCGTGTGTTTTATGGTAGCAGAGCTTTCTTCTGAGCTTTTGCTTCGCTGATTCAAAGGGAATACAATCTGGTGACCTTAGATCTTAGAATCAAAACTGATACCAGTAGTGAAACCAAATAATGTACAATCCAGTGTGGTTCCTTATTCTGTACTTTCTTGATATGTTTAGGTAACAAGGAATCATAACTTTGTACTCTCACAGGCTTGGTCCTGTCTTAACTGCCACATGAACTTTTCTGTCTTAACCTTATTTCCTTGTGTTTCTTTTGTTGTGAATGGCAATAATTGTGAAATCGGATTCCATCTAACCATAGGTTCATGTTGTGTACAACCCATGAGGGATGATATGGTCCCACATTCACATGCTGAATGCAGAACTTAATGGGGTCAAATCATTTGTCTGTTTCATACGAACAAGAATACTATACAGTATCATGGATCCTTTCTCCTTTTTCATAATGTATATATGTCCTAACTTGGGTCTTAAACCAACCCACATTCTTTCGTCCGAGTTCAACAAATTTGGATTTCAATGATGATGTTTATTCTTAATGAAACTGAAATACCGTTTCAAAGCCTACTATCTTCTACCGAGTCTGAGATCAGTATCTGAGCTCCCTATTAATCTGTCGGAGAATTTCAATATATGTCCAATTCATGGTGGCAAAAAATGAAGACAGGTATCAAAAGGTCACCTCCTCATTTCCACCTTCTCTTTATTATCATTTCTTGATATGAACTACTAGGCATAGCTAATCAAACTCCTTCTTCCAATTCATTGTTGGCATTTTGTAATTGTCAGATCTCCAGTATGATAAAATCAGTATCACTTAATTGCAATGCTGATAAAGATAATCTCTGGAGAATTGTCTTTCGGAACTTTTGAATGTGATGAGTGAGTTTACAGACTACACTATGTACTAATTGATGCAGATGATCTTACATCAATTATAAGTCTGTGAATACACAGAAGTCAACAAAGCCTTGGAAGCTGTCTCCCAATCCTGAATTTGAATCTACAATATGCTGCAACATGATCTCTAACTTTTCTCGTGTGTCCCCAGCTGCCTGATACTTTCCATGAAGCATATGTAGAAGTGCAGCTGGACGTTCCATTGCTATTCATGTTCCCCCTCCTCCAAAAGTTATAGCTCTCAAAGTAATGTTGGCTTGGATTTGTAATTCTGAAAATCTGTTGAAAGGGCACACTAGACTTTCGAGATGTATTCCATTGGACTAATTTCCATATAGGCAGAAGGTGAGTCTAGTTGCGACAATAGGATTGCTGTACTATGAGTAGGAATAAGACTATTTATATCTACCCTCTCCAGATCGCCAAGTAGGAGTCTCATTCAATGGGCTGCCTTTTTAACTTCAAGTTACATGCAAGGTTTGGAAACTATCATTCTGTAATAAAAGAATGCCCTAGTCTTTAAGGCATGTTCTGGACAAATTTACGTCTGAAGGTCTACTTCTGTTCCAAAGATTCAGGTCATGTCAAGTGATTGTTTGTTCATTCCTAGAGTAGAGAGCAAGCACCTGGCGAAGAGCCTGTAAGATCAGAGTGTGCTGTTTTCAGGTACTAACATAACCCACATTGGAACTCCTTTTTTCCCCATTTTCTAGTCCAAACATAAGCTTCATATTTTTGTTCCTTGCTTAAAACACATAAGAGGAGTTGCCATGATGGCATGAGTTGAAAATTGTCAACAATTAGAGTTGGCTTAACTTCTATAATCATGGAGAACTACTACACAGCTCCTCCTGATCTTCAGATCTGCAGCTTCTACAAAGTATAAACTGTCCATTCACCTCCAACACCCCCCACAGGCAATCCTGAAAGCATAATCTCTTTGATGACACCATTTCCCTTCAGAGTGTCAGAAAAATCCAGAATGCTTCTTCCACTGAATATGTGACACAACCAACTTGATGTATATTTGGAAACTACCATTCTGCAAAGACATTATTGATTATCCAAATACTTGAAAGAAACTTTGTAAGAGCTTGTTTTAACAACACTTGATATATTCTCAACTTGTCATTGAGCAAAATAATTTCCCACTGGTATGGATTCTTAACCTAGCCTGGCTTTTTCCTTCTCTCTCTCTATTTTTTTTTTTTTTGCAATCATCCTCTATGCATGATAAGAGCATCTTCCGGAGTGAGCTTCATGCTCCAGACTCAAACACTTACCAAAAAGAGATATTTCATTTTATGATGAGTAATACTGCATAGCTAGAATTATTTGCCAGAAATCAAGATATCTTCTCATATATATTGTTATGAAACTTTACTTACTCTTACAATTAATAGGCTTTTTCGATAATTACCTTGTTTCAAAGATTTAATTTTACTTTTCGCCCCCAGAATATAGCCCACTTACCATTAAAGTCAACCATAGGTATTGTTTGTACTTGGTTAGACATAGGTTAACAAATAACTTGTATCTTATACGGATATTTTAAAATAGTCAACAACTTGATATACCTATTTCGTATTGTATACTTTATCGTTACTTTTAGATACTGCTAATTATTTTTATTTTTTTTAATTTGATTTATGTTGTATCTCCATATTCTACTCATATCATACTGAATAATCTTACTGTATCCATGCAAACCCAACCATCATTTTTAAGTCTCAACCCAGTAAAGAAAACCACTTCTTGACATTAAGGATTCATTTCACCCCCTACTCTAAATCTTCTGGAGGTGAATGTGAAGCCTCTTTATGGCAGTGGGAACAAGGGATGTTTGCTTTATGACCTTTTGTTGGTTTGGTGGAAAGTTTATTACTTTCTTCTTTTCTTCCTTTCCCATTGGAATAAACATGTGCTAATTTCTACATTCTACATTTCATTTGGCGTTTATAACAAATCCCTTTGAATCATATTTTCTTTCCTCTTCTTTATAGCTTTTCTATAAAAAAATCAAATTCCTAAAAAGAAATGTGCTATGCAATAGTTCAGGTTCGCCTTTTTTAGTGTGTTCACAAGGACAAGAGAGACATCAGCATGTGAAATAATATTTGATTGATGTGTGCGTGTAACGGAAGGATGGCCGGAGGAAAAACAGAATTTTGGACCGATTTAAATATTTAAAATATGTGAGAACTGAAAGGAAAAATGTATATAAGCTCTATAAAGATTAAAAATATAGTTAATTTGGTATCAAATAACTAAACAAAATAATTAAGACAGAAATGTTTAGGATCAAAGTTTTAATCAATTTTTTAAAAAAAATAAAAAATAAAACCAGCATTCTTATTGCTAAATTAGAGTCTTTATCAAAATATTCTACCTTCGATATCGATTTTCATGTAAATATCAAGCGATAATACTTGTTTAGCTTAGACTATACTTGTTTTACCTCTTCCAGAAAGTTAAACATGTTAATTTGCGATAATATCAATTTTATTTTGTTTGTTATATGGAAATTTAGTAAAAACAAATTAATAATGAATTGTTAATATAATGTATTGACAAATTTCAAAAACCCGTAATTGAAATGTAGAAATTAAACGTTGATTTTTATTTTCACAAAACGTTTTCAACATTTTGATCATATCAATTCATCTTCACCAGGTTACATATTTACAATTGACTCGCTGATGAGAAAAAAAATATGTCGATTTGTGGGTTCATGGGACGAATTGTTACTATCAAAACTTTAAAGAGAAAGCCGCAGATCAAGTAAAGGCTGAATGAACTTTTATTATAATTTACTTTCATAAAACTACGGTGGACCTTCTATTTTTGAGCCTATCATAGACCTTCTATTATTAGTCATTAGATCAAATCATCCAATAAAAATTATAATTATTCAATAATTAATAATAAGAGGTTTATTATTGATCTCAAATTTTAAGGTCCACCTTATAATTTGTCATTTACTTTTTCATCAATTCGACCATTTGAGTTTGTCTATAAAATAATTACATAATATAGAACTGAAGGTTTGATTGTAGTGTAATGCTTGAACAAATGTGGCATAGGATGAGGAGCATGTCACAAGTTGACAGCCGAGGATACCAAAAGATGTAACTTCGACTTAACAATTCATTTCATTTCTGGCATCAACTTGATTTGATTCACTTGCTATTGCAAAGGTCCCACCACAATAATTCCACCAGCTTAATGGTGTGTTTCGATGTACATTTTATATCTCCAAGCCAAGGTCTACCACTACAATCCACTTTAATAAAATCGTACATAAATTTAGTTTTAATGTATTATTGGTATTTTTTTTTTGTATGTTACCTATTATCATATTATAAAAGGAGTTTGATTTTTTTTTCTCTCAAAACCACTTAAAAAGTTCTAGTTAATAAAAAGAGCAAATTATATTTATCTCTCCTTTAAGGATTGGACAACTTCATTACGACTCCTCTTTATTTATAAAATTTACTTTAAAAGTTCTATATTTGTGAAATCATCACACTGACCTCCTCTGTATTTATAAAATTATTATATCATCCTTCTCTCTACTTCACATTGAATAGTACATTTAGGGGGTCAGTGTTATCTAGATAAATAAAGGAGGATCGGGGATAAATTTTATCAAATATCCAAAGAGGTCAGAATAATTTGCCCTAAATAAAATATAACTAATTGATAATATAAAATATTTTAGAAAACATATGTTATTTTATTTTGAAATTATTTTGAACTAAAAATAATTTTGACAAAATTATCATCATAAAAAATCAAATTTGGAAGCACATATAATCCGGACCTGTAGTGAGCATGTGGGATGTGATGTGAGCATTGGTATGTTCACAACTTTGAAAGAGACAAAGGGCCCCAATCCCATTTGAAAAGCATTTGCTGTCAACGACTGGCAGAAACAGACAGAAGGGATCACCAAAATGCCTCTTACAACCCAATTGGGAATTGAAAAAATATTGCTTGCTTTGCTGCGGACAATTTGAGGTGGTGGCATTTCTGTAACCAAGAATGATTCAATATATTTATGTAAGGAGAATCAAAGGAATCCAAATGCAGTTATTTTGATTGTTTCTATAAATGGGGTTGGTGCCATCTTTCTGTTCATTGTCTGTTTCATTGATGTTGGGATAAATTTCATTCCAACTAGGCACACCTCACCTCTTCATCTTATCAAACCCATGATACCGTTTTGGAGCGGCATATAAATGATGGGTTGGATTAGGTTGTATCAGACCTGACTTAATTTTTAGGCCAATATATACATATTTTTTAGCTCAAACCTAATCTGATTAGTAATCAAATCAAATCGCATTAACATGACTTTTAAATAAGAGAACATATAAAGATTTAAATAGGATATATAATTAAATTATAAAATTTTAGAAGCAAGAAACAAAATTCAATATATATATTATCTTTGATAAAGGTGTGGATTTAAAAGAAAATCAAATCATGGATTACAATTTTCCTAATACCAATAGGCACCTCACCAAACCACACTTTCTAATTTTCATGTGGCAAGGTGGGCTAAGACATATGCTACTTGGTTATAACATCTAGATATAAATTGAGCTTTAAAATGTTCAAAACTAAGATGATGGCACAAATCTGATAAATAATAGTTCCATTATAAGAGAGGCCTATCAAGTTATTCAAATTATATTTTATAATAAATATTTTAAAATAAATCATATCAATATAAAAATAATATCAAATTATATAAAATATAATAATTAAAGTAGTTTATTGATAATTTCTTTTTAAAAATATAACATCAAAATGACTTCAAGTTGAGTTGAGTCGCATCAAGTTCAACACCGCTACCGATTAGCTCCTAAAAGGATTAGTTAAACATTCTTCCAATTTTATTTAAAATTTGTTTGAACCACTCCACCTTCAATAGATAACATCTGCAGCATAGCAGATGAGAGGATTGGTTGCGGCTTCAAAAAGATTTCTATGCCTAATATGTACAATCTTTCATATGAGATTTATTAGAAATAATTTACATATAATAAACTCTATTATATATTTTTTATTCTGTTTCACAATATGTTCGTTTTAATCCTTGTTTAAACTCTGTAAAGTATTATTGTTAGATACATGAATAATATACATTCTAATTATATAGCCTTGTTCGATGTTACCTTGTTATTATTACATTAAAAAAATGTAATTTAATATTAACAAGAAATTTAATAATCATAATGATACAAATTTTGGAACTATCCAAACAAAAAAGACAACTGATAGTAAAAGTTGCCCTTTGATTCCACATCTTGTCATTTTCATTGATCTTCATATATTCTTCAAAGTTTACTATGCCCAAGTTTGAACCTCGCATATATTTGGATGGTTGGTAAATTTCATGCAACTGAAACCAAGAACTTCTATTTTACTGGTAAACGGCCATTGACATAATTTAATAGGTGCCCCTCATGTTTAAAATCACAAAAAAAAAAAGAATTTATCTGCGTAGTATCCTTGGAACCTCACCAAGATTTTCAATAAAAGTAAATTCACAAATTTAGTAGTAAACCTTACACCTTAAAACTTACAAAATCACATATTTTCAATAACTATTTACCATTTTAAAACCCTTAACTAGACCTTTTAAGACACTGGTTAGTAAAACCCATTGGTAAACTACTGGAATTCATGAGTTTTTTAATACAATGCAGAAGAAAGATTTTATAACTTTTTATAGTTAAAATACTCTTAAGAAAAGGCTTAAAAAAGAAACAGGAAACGGGTCAAATTTTTTTTAAAAAAAAAAATGGCCCCAAAAAACAAATCCGAACTTTCAAAATATAACAAATAAATATTTGGAAAATTAAGTTGTTAATAATCAGATATTCCACTTTTCATATGGGAAAAATTACTATCATATTATAATGCTTTCTAATCTTAAATCAAATTAAAATTTTAACACATTTTTATTAGAAAAAGAAAGAACTTTTAAAAGAACAATCAGAAAATTACCATATAACATTACTTTCAAAACCATATTTTAATAGCCACTTTTCAATAACAACATGCACTGAACAAATTGGTAACAAACAAGAAGTGAATGAAACACTAGGATAAAATGGGTAGATCTAAATAAAGAGTAAAACAACATTTTAGTGTTTGAAAGGATCAAATATTAATGAATTGCTCTCTCAAAAAGGAAAATCACATACATACTCATAAAATACCTAAAACAAGTTTAGGACACCCATGCCATACCAACATCAAATGATATATTGACCCACCTCCAACTCGCCGAAAGGCAGCATTGCTTCTAATCACACCCTCTCCAACATTGTAATCCATGATCTCTCAAATTCTCATCACGCTTTGCTTTAAAATTCCAACTTCCAAAGATGTCTAAAACCAACATTGTTATCTATGATTGTGTCGAGGTTAATGTCTTCAAATTTCAAAGGTTACATGATACAAGTCCACAATGTATAAGGCATGTGTTCATAATTGAGGCGTGTGTCTATATATGCATGTGCACGTGACACTATCCTCTAAAATATCCAAATCAGACTTGCCTGCCATGGCCTAGAAACATGCTAATTTTATCCTTCACAAGATCCTAAAAACAAGAAACTGCATAAAAACAAGGTGGAGGAAAAGTTTTTTGAAACCAAACATACCCTAAAAGTGTGATGTAAATTTGGTCCATATATGCAATAACATGCTTAATATTTTTGCTGCACGGTTGCTCAAGCCAAACAGAAAGAGGAAAGAGACATGCGTAGAAACATGGTAATCAATCAGTAGGAACCAGATTGCGACTTTATAAAACAAGTGCAAAGTTCTGTAACATAAGCCTAACAAAGAATAATAAAACTGTTCATACACAATTATTTGAAGGGGATCCTAGTAGATGGGTACCCCTCTCATGTTTCAAAGTTGATAAATCAAGCTCAACCTCACTTACAATTTGATCAGACGTCCCACAAATTAAAAAGGAGAAAAGAAGAAAAGATGGTGACAAGAACAAACAGCTTTGCCGGGCATTACAGTGGCAAAACAAAGAAACAAAAAATATGAAAAAAAATTCATACACTATCATTGAACATACTAAAGGATGGAGCACCTCTCTCCAGGTGCACTATTACACTATTGGAACCAATCTTCCTGAGTATATCCCGCAATCTGATTTTACATCTCAATCAAATTCCAAGAAAGGAGCCTATGACTTGAAAAATCAAAAAGTGGACAAAACAAAAATATCCCAAACCTTACACAAAACCCCTTGTAACTGATTAACGTATACTTCAAAAGAAAGAACACCGTTAGCTATATATGATTAACGTCCTTATCTGCTGATATCTCTTAAGTGATGGAGATGTATGAATTCACAATACCTCATTGTTGTTTACCAGTTTCCCTTGATCTACTGTTACCATGACATATCCAATTAACACATATCCTAGGCAGCAATTCCTGAACCAAGTAGAGATCCAACAAAGAAAATGAGTAAAATAAAACCAAGCTGATTCAGAACAGATCAAAAATTTATTGGACATGCTTAAATGTCAATCATTTCACAATAGTATCATATTTGAGAAGATATCTAAGAGCAAAACTAATTTCAATGATGAATCAAAGGTGAGCCGATTTTACTGCTTCATATGATGAGAAAAGGAATAAGTAGCATGGTCCTCACATAAATTGATGAATTTCATAAAGAAAAAGGTATATATATATTTGCAAATCCCAAAGCCCTTTTCATGAGAAAAATAATTGTCACATTTAGCATTATACCTGGAGATACCAATCTGTGTCTATATCTTTAGCATATTTCAAGTTAATATAACTTCACGTGAAGCATCAGATTCCAATATCTTTAAATGGAAGTACTCAAGAAAGCTAGGCACAAGTTCAGGAAGCCAATATTCTCTTAGACTTCAATAAGAACTGTCAATAATCCAGAAAAGAAGAAGACTTTCATATAATAAAGTCAGGTACCTAGAGTGTTTGGTACAACTAAAAGAAAACATGAACAATGCTTCTGTGCTATCCATATAACAGTTGCAAACATGCTGATCATAAGCTTAAAGACAAATGTGGCAGCACATCTGAAAATAAACAGATTTCTTTTTTGAAGCTTCAAAATAATGCATATTCTGAAATATAAAATGTTAAAAGCACACAAATGGAAATAAACAGCTAAAACTTTATTAACCATGCCTAATTTTCTTTAGGAGATAAAAATGTGGCCAAAAACCATACCTCTATTTGATTGTCTACTAGTTACATTGTAGTTCCCAATAAAACCCTCAGAAGTCTTTACTGGATCATCTGATGCAATGCCACCAAGTCCATAGCCAAATGAGCCAGAACCATCCATCTCAGAAGCAGCAGACCGCCAAGTTGAGTCACTGTAAACTGAACCACTACGGTACATGTCCCCATAGGATCCTTCATAACCACCGGCTGGTGCAGTAAATGTAGAGGATTGGGTCACACCCGTGCTGCTGTTCCTTCCATACCCTCCCCCTCCTAATCCAATGTTGTTATCTCCACCTTCATAAACATTGCTCCAAGTATTATAGCCAGAAGCAGCCCCTCCACCCTGGGCTAGAACAGATGGACCCCAGTTTGTGCCACTATTTCCAATCGAAACACCAAAAGCCCCGCTTCCAGATCCCAAATAACCACCAGGGCTGACTGAATTATTGGCAGCATTATTCAGGCCCCCATTTCCCCAGAGGTTCCGAGAAGTTGAGTTCGTAAGAGAATCGCTTCTCGCATTGGCCCCACTAAAGCCAATAGGAGTGGTATATCTGCTTGAGTTGCCGCTATAGAAAGGACTAAATATCCGACCATATCCTAGACCGCTCCCATAATTTGATGTCCCTCCATAGCTTGGATTCAATCCGGAATCTAAATTCACTCCCATTCCATAACCACTGGAGCCAAATGGGGAAAATGCACTTCTACCACTAGTAAGTGGACTAAACCTACCATCCATCCTGACTCCATAGCCTCCTAAAGGATTAATATTAAAACCCTGAGCATAGCTGTTTAGGTAGCTACTTGCCCTATTCAAACCATAGTTATATCCTATCAATGGACTCCTGCTAGGTCCAGGTGAAAGCTCTTTGGGAACTGCCCTCTTGACTTCAACCATCTTCCCATTGAGTTCATGAAATGTTTTATAGAGAACGCGATCCACAGCTTCTTCTGAATCATAAGTGATGAAGCCGAATCCTCTTGGCCTCTGAGTATTGTGATCATACATCACTACAACATCAGTAATTGTACCAAACTGATCAAAATACTTCTTAAAATCACTTTCTGTGATTGTTGATGGTAAACCTCCAACAAAGATCTTCTTTGTGCGTCCGGGGCCAGGAGATCCATGCACACTTCCATGCTGCCTATTTATAGTTTGCGAATCATCCCTAGGAACAGCCTTCTTTGCTTCAACCTGAAAATTAAGCACCCAACATATTGATCAAAATATTGAAGTTATTTCAAGTTTCCTATCTCATAAGCACAGAAAAGTTCAAGATCGATACAATGCACATACAAAAAACCAAACATCAAAGTAGCTAATAACCAGCCCAATGTTGCCAAAAATGAACAGATTTTAATCACCAAAACATAATGATCTCTATAACAAACACAAGTTCAGCTAGGTGCCATAACTGCAGAGGCAAAAAAGACATGAATTGGCACAATGCCTTGCAACATCTAACAATGAAACAACTCACAGTGCGGCCATCAATTATGTGCTTATCCACAATGACTCTTTCAGCAACAGCAGGATCAGAAAAAACAACAAAACCGAAGCCACGAGCACGCCCCGTGGCGCGATCCCTCATGATCACAGCCTCAATCACCTCCCCAAATTTCCCAAAATATTCCTTGAGGCGTTCCTCGTCAGTGTCCCATGAAATCCCCCCAATGAAGAGCTTGCCAAGATCCGATTCCATTCTGTTCTGTTACCAAACACCATTCCAAGTTAACCACAGTCACTGATCATTACATTCAAACAATTTCAAAACAAAACACTAAGTTGAATTAAAATTCTCATGCCAAAACCAAAAAAGAACAAAAGAATCAAGAAATAAAACTTCTCATTTCTCAAATTTCAATTACACATAAACATGAATTATACAGTGATGGTCCAAAATTCAAGTCCCATAAACCAATCTAAATGCATACTGCATAGTTGATTGGAAAATGGACAATTGAGCTAAATTTCAATAAAGTTTCAATCTTTAGAGATCAGGAATGCAGATTTGATGAATCTGGGAGGAAGGGTCACACCACCTTATCTCAAAATTCAGACAGAAACCCAGTTGGTGCTTCGATCAGATACGAAGTGGGGTTTTGTCAAATTCGATCTAAGACCATCGGATCTTTGTAGCATCAATTAAAAACCAAAACGGGAACCAAACAAGTTTTTTTTTTTTTTAAATTTTTCTTTGGTTTCTGGTATCAGAGAAAGAGATTCAAACAACAAAAAAAAGGGTGAAGAGATCAAATGAAAAAAAAAACTGAGAGAGAAAAAAAAGGAACAACCCCAGATAGAAAATATATAGCATTCAAGGATGAATGGAAGGTGATAGAAACAAAAAAGAAAAAATTAATAGTAAAAAAAAATGAGAGGTTATGTGAAGAAATGAATGGAAGGAGAAACTGAGAATGAGAATGAAAACAGAGGATGTGGTCTTCTCATCCTCTCTTCTCTGCTCTGCTTTTTTATCTTTGTGTGTTCACTTCTTCCACTTCTAGCACCACCACCCTTCAATTTAATCAAAAAAATAATAATAAAAAAGAAATGGGAATTTGAAGCAAAGATGGGAATAGACAACTTATATATATATATTTATAGAGAGAGAGAGAGAGAGAGAGAGAGAAGGGAGACACTGCAAATTCTCTGGTGCAAGAATACTTGGAGGAGCCAACAGATGACAACAGATTATGATGTCTTAAAGGAAATAAAATAACATAAATTAAAACCAAAATTATATTATTTTCATTTTTATATAACATTAATATCTATTTTTAAGAATTATAAAGTGGAGTTTGGTCGATTAAAATTTAATACATAGTTAATATAAATGAATTTACACATTTTACTAATTATATCTTATTTTTATATGAATTTAATTGCTATGCACGTAAAATTTTTCTACATTGTTATCCAATCAAATTATTTCATTTGCATAATTTTTTAGTAATAAGTGTGAGATCTAACCATTTTTATTCATATAATCATCCATAATTGGATAACCTATATAAAAATCAAAATCTTTTTATATAATTATCGGAGAAATTATAATAAATATTTTTTTGGAAAAATAGATAATAGCACACCAAATAATAATACTAAATTAAATCATACACATGCATGCACATACATATTTATATCTTTTTAACTATTTTTACTTATGAATACTGCTGCGTCTAAGAGATTCTCCCAACAATTATTTCCTCATAGTATGAATACTAATTCTTTTTCCGAAAATCCAGATCGTTTTCCATTATACTTGACCATCGTTGATTGCATATTTATATTCAACATCGTATATTGAACATATATTTAAGAAAATTATGTCATTCTTTATAAATATTTGGTGATGTTTTTCACCCAAAAGTCAGCAAATCATTTTTAAGACAATTTCTTAAATAATACTAGTACTTCATGAAGATAATTTGAAGTGATTCTTAATTATATTTATTCCTTTTGGCACATTGATGTACATAGTTGTTTTGGTTGTGGAATAGTATATGCATTACTACTTTTTTATGGGGGGAGAAGTACATGCATTAATTTTTTACTTTGATGCATTATGGTAATTATGTAAATAGGACACACCATAAGAATATATTATGTGACGCCTCAAATTATATGATTAGTAAAAGCTCCCCTTTTATGGTGGGCTTACTGGACTGGGTTTAAGCCTTAACCCAAAAAAAATGTATTCAGGCCCAAAATTGTTAAGGGGCATGTTTAATTTTTTAATTCGGGGTTTAGCCGGGACCAATAACAAAAATTGGTTTCAGCTTTAATTTTATTCGTGAAGTATAAAATAATATCAATCGTTTGGTCAAAGTTTTAATCTAGTATCATTTTTACCCGTGATCAGAAGCTACTGCTTTTTTTTTTTTCCTCTGATTTTGGTGTTACATTTCAAGCAAAGGACTAGACATTCCATGAAATCGAATAGCATGCTTTGGATCCAAAATGAGCTTTGAATATTGACCAAAAGGCTTTGAATGCCGTACATCATTGTAGGATTTACAGAGAAAATAACAGCATAATTAGATTTTGTGGTGTTGTGGTATAGTTGGCAGATCAACTTCTTCACTTTTTTTATTATTTTTATTTTGGTTTGAGTGAAAGTTTAGATGGAGGAATAACTTAAATTGCAATCCTCTGAGTAATTCCCACGAACAAAGATAAAGCCAATGACGTATTCCTAAACTACTTGTGGAATACAGTTACGTCTATTAACAGCAAGAGGGACCAGACTTTTTAGATCATACGGTATCTTATAGGTTTTGTTTGTTCATTTAAATTGTTTATGAGAAGTGTGACAGCACAACAATCATACGTATAATCTTTTTATCATAATTATTAGATATAAAATTATTAATATGTATTTATTCATCAACTTATATTCTTAAAAAAAATAATTCATAACATAACAGTAGAGCATTTATAACCAAATAATATTGGGTTTGATTCTTGTTATTCTCTATCATAATAAAATATTCATACTTTAGAGTCTAAGAGACACATTCTTATAAGAAAACGTGTTAGATATAAAATTATTTATATGTCTCCACATATTATCTTAGATTTTTAGAAGAGATAGTTTGTGACGAAAATTGACTACTTTTATAATTTGAACTCCTATTATTTTGGTAGGAGATCGAGATTGGTTAACACTTAACACCTCAACCAACTATTTAATTTGTAAGAAGACACATTATAGAGTGAGTGCACCTATCCAACATCTCGAGAAAAGTAACCTCCAACGCCAATCTCATGCCTCCATTATTGTTGGGGTGGTAAGAAGAATAGCCAGAATAAAGGCAACCAGTTCAAAACACTCCAATACTATCCTGGAACACCGACTTCAATTAACTCTATCGACATTGCTTCCAATATCTAATAATAATGGTACTTTCAACAGTGAGCTACCCTATATGAAGTATACCAACCCATATATGACAAGGCTAGTTGGGAACATTTTCCCATCTCTTATTATGATAAAGTATTGGTTTCACATGTGGGCATACTGAAAGCTACTCCTATAATCAGCCTAAGCCCAAAATCACCACATTTGAATCAGAACCTAGAGTGACCCATTAACCTTGGATTTTTTCCAGAAGAAGACCAAACATAACCTGCAATATAATTGTCATTATACAGTGTACAGCTGTGAAGGGTACAGCCTTGAGAAAACTGCTTTTAGTTTTTATTTCCAACTTTCCTCTTTTCAAAATTTTATGAATAAAATATTAAAAAATAGGATGAGAATTGAATTTTATAATTTTCATAATTTTTATTATTTTTTCTTAAAATCTATAAAATAAGAAATAAAAATTAAAAATTATTTTCTGAAATTAAATACACACAAATTGCGAAATATAGGGGCTGATATTTTACTAAAACAGAACTTTAATCATGTGAGTTATAAATGCTGTTTTATTAACTACTTAAGTGGTTCATCCCTTTTGTTGCAGCAAATATATCATCCTCACATGGTTTTCAAAAGTCAACCTTGATGACTTCGTAATGAATGACATCTCTATATCATTAATCATATGGTTAGGTGGGTAAAATTTTAAACATATAAATTATAAATTCAGATTATTTTGGAATATAATAGTCTTTACCTTCACTACTATGTGGCTATATATGTCACACTTTTGAAGAAATTAGTTAAAGCAGACTTATATCAAGTATCAACAGCTGTCTACTTTTTGATTGTGATCTATACAAATTAGACCAGCGCTGCGTTGACTATGTATGATGCTGAGCTGCATTCACATTGCAAATATATATAGTTAAATAGTATTTTCTATAACAAAGAAACAAAAGATTGCAAATATATGTAGAGTTAAATCTTTTTTATAATAAAGAAGCAATAGATTAGAATACATGTATAGCAATAGCTGCAGAATATATATGATATTCCTAAATGACAAACATACACCTAAAATGTACCGCACGTTTCATCCACTACACTAGTTCTGATATTCATGCTCCAGCAATATGATATTTGTACATTGATGATGTACACTATTGGTGGACATTACCATCAAATGCTTTTCACCATTGTCTCTTTGTTTTTCTTTTTAATTTGTATCCACCAAAAATACCCACTTTTAATGTAAAAATAACAATACTCACTCGTGATCAAATGATAATGGAGAGTGCAGATGTAAGCAAATACACCTTACATATATATATAGAGAGAGAGAGAGAGAGAGCTGGGTGGAGCATGAAAAATCAGTAATTTGATCCAGGAGAGTCCCATGTTTCAGGTATGATTTTATGGAGTGAGCAACAATCATTGGATCCATTATTAGAGCAGCATGTTGAAACAAGTTCCTGATGTTCATGTTCATCCATCACCTCCTCTATCTTCTCTAATATCTCTCCCATTGTTGGCCTATTCTCTTGGAAACGTGACACACACATTAAGGCTATATTCAACACAGGAAATGCCCATTGATGCTCATTTTCCCTAACTTCCTTGTCAAACACTTCACCTGTCCATTCCTCCCTCACCATTGACCTCACCCATCTTGCAAGGTCTATTCTGCTTGTCTCTATGCTCTTACCTGTTAGTAGCTCAAGAAGGATCACTCCAAAGCTATAGACATCACCCTTTTCTGTTAGGCTCTTTTCTGGTGCTGTGTATCCCATAGAGGATGAAAGGAGGAAACCTGATCTATTTGGGTCTTGGAATTTTGATAATCCATGTTCACTTATTAAGGGTTCAGTGTCGTCACTGAGAAGGATGTTTGATAGCTTGAGGTTTCCATGGGGAATGGCATCTTGTCCTTCCACTTTCTTGTATATGAAGGCCAAACCCCTTGCAATGCCACATGCTATAGAGAGACGCAGGTTCCATGAGAAATTTTTCCTACCTGCTATGTAATCTGCATATAGAAATAAAATCTATTTGTTATTAACACCAAGGATTGTTTATGTCAAGTTCCCTGCTTCCTAGCATTGCTAACTTGTATCAATATTCGTTTTTGGTCTAAATCACAATTTTCCTTCTATTGGAGATGTTTTACTTGAGTCAGGTAGGACTACTAAGGCGACAAATCCCTCTCTCTCTCTCTCTCTCTCTCTCTCTCTCTCAGATTTTAGCGCAGCTGCATACCCAAACTCGAACCCGAGATGCTTATATCAATATAAAAAATAATATCATATTACCTAAGATGTAATCAATTGTAATTCAAAAAATTTTTTATCATCAATTTCTATAAGTTACAAAGTTCAAGAAAATTATGCAACTTTGTACCAAGCGTAGCCTAAACTATGATACAAAATCGATCTAGTAGAAATTTATTGAGTCCACTTTTTACAACCTGAACCCAACCCAATAAATTTTAGATTAGGTTGAATTATTGGAACGAAGCCAGGCTTTAAACAACCCTATGATCAAAAGCAGAAACATGAACATGCAGCATACATGCTTGGGAGCACATTAGAAGGTTACTATGCATTGCAACTCTAAAATCATTGTAATCTTAACTTACCATTCAAAAGATTGAGCAGGCTTCCATTGCTTTGGTATTTGTAGATGATAAGCTTTTCTTCACTGGTACAGCGGTAACCAACAGGTGGCAGAATATTAGGATGCTTCAAGTTACTTATCTGCCTCAAGGTTTCCCTAAATTCATCAGGTGACACCTGCACATTCTTCAACCTTTTCACTGCATAGTCAACATCGTTCTCCAGCTTCACCTTGTAGAGGCTGCTGCTAAAGCTTTCACTTCTCAAGTCAGCAGTGGCCCTAAGCAGGTCCTCAAGTGTGAACCTTTCATCTTCCTCAACAAAGAACACAAGTTCTGATGATGAATCTTCTCCTCCCTTTGGCTTCTTCTTCACCTCTTCTTGTACCTCACTAGTGGCCTCTTTTGCAGGAGACACCTCATACCTTTTAAATGCGAATATCTGTGCTTTTATTAACTTGGGAAACTTCTTGACCGCAAAGTAAAAGGATATAATAAACACCCCAGTACCCAAAAGTATTGATAACCACGTTGTAGCTCTTGAGAACATTGATTTCTTGCCATTACCATTTGCACCACTATCATTTCTCTGATCTGTACTACTATCATTGTTTTCTAGCTTAATTGGTGTCCCATAATAAGTAAAGAGGCGCCTATGTCTTTTTCCACTTGGGATCATACCATAGAAGTTGTTGTTAGATGTGTCCAAGTATTGAAGAGATTTCAATCTTGTCAGGGCCTTATAAGGTACCCTCCCACTCAATTGATTTCCTGTTAGATTCAAATGCACCAAACTTGTGCAGTGCAAAATTGAGTGTGGAATTGTCCCTCTGATGTTGTTCTTGGCTAAGCTAACAACTCTTAGCTTATGGAGCCTACATAGGGAATCTGCATCAATGGTTCCACTAAGGTTCAAGTTCTCAAGCCTTATCTCTATAATATTAGTGCCATTTGAGTTACACCCTACTATACCATTCAATTTCAACTTGACCCAACATGGATGTGATGGTGATCCAACACTAGTGCTTATGTTAAGCACATTTTTGGGATCAATAGTACTAATGAAATTGAAGAAAGGCTCAGATTCTGATGATGATAATGATAACTCACCTCCTAAACAGCAAATGATCATAAAGAAATGAATGAGCAGAGCAAAGCAAACCATGCTCCTTAGAAACACAGAACAGTGCATTAATTTTTTGTGGTTCTTCCCTTCTCGTCTTAATTCCTTTGGCTTCCTCCTATGATATGATATGTGTGAAGGGGTGCTTCGAATGAATCATGTGCATGCTTACTGCTGCATGCTTGCTTTTCTATTCCTGGATAATGACGTGTCTCTTCGTGAACTTTAACGAAGCTTTTGTCCCTTTCTTGTTTACCCACACTTCGCTATCATCGGTGCCTCGGCAATGTCCATGCAGGATTAAAATAACAGCAAATGCTACTTCCAATGCTTTAAATTGTGGTTGCAGTAGCAGTTGTGACTACAAATAATGCAGTCATTGCGATGCATACTGTAATTGATGTAGTGTAAAATTTTTACGTGTTTGCAACTTGAGAAGAAATTCATTGTAGCCTAATACAGCTTGTTGCAGTCCGATGCGATCAATTTATTTAAAAATGCATCATACAGTAATTATGATATGATGCGGTTGCACGCAAATCACAATATTATAGTCGTATCATGTGATGCAGTTTGCAATTCAAAGCACTAGCTACATCACTAAAACATCGTCAGAATCTTTGATAAAAATAAGAGTTTTAACAAATCATTCTGGTTATATAGCATTTTTTAGTTTAGAAACAAAACTAAACAATCATAAATTTATCCAAAATTTTATATTCAGAATGATATGTCATATATGTTAGCTGTTAGATAAATTAATGGATCATGTTCTATTTTATCCAACTATTCTCATTACTTTTGTCAAAAATTCTGTACGTATTAACTTATTTCTTTAATTTATATAAAAAGATATATATGGAAACTATTTTACAATTGCAAATTTAACACTTTAGCACAGACACACGGATTAGTATGTGTATATTGAACAAAATATGTAGAGTCTAATTTTATCGTAAGTGTACGTATAATAGTTTATATATATACTATGATTACTCAAAAGATATATTCATGTTTAAAAATTGAGGAGTGATGTCGATTTGGGGAACATCACACAGAAAGGTTGTTACCTCTACGCAATTTCAGGATAAAGTCAAAAATCATGGGAAAAGCTACAATGAATGTGATGTGAAGCAGCCAAATATTAATGCATTCCTATCATATATATATATATATATATATATATTCGTATTTATTAAATATTTTTGTGTAAATACGGGATAGTTTGTGAAACAAATGGACATCGATTTTAACTTTTTAAGGTGTGCCGGCCGGATAATTATTATTAATTGTACAGAGGCATATTATGGTGTCTCCACACATATGACTGATTTTCACTTTTTCATTTTTAGCACTTGTTGTCATATCATGTACATTACATCCTTCAGGTTTGTTACAGAGATACATGGGACAAGAGAAATAGAAGAAAAACCTTTAAGATAAGAGAGAGAAAAAAGGGATAAAAAGGAAATAGAAATATTAGTTGCATACGTATTTAGTCGACGCACAACTTGGTATATGTTAATCATTTTAATAAAATAAATTTGATAATTATAAATATTTTTTAGCTTGATTGGATGGATATGAGGTGACTGAGTCGGTTTGATGAGTTCATGTAAGATTCCTCAAAAGCAAATGGAAGATGAAGTGCAAGAGTTAGAACGTTTTACTCCAAGTTTAGAAAAAAGGAGTTATCTGTTATCACTCTATATTTAATATCTTTATTAGTATTATTTTTAAAATATTCTTAAACTTATTTTAATACTTAGACTCCCTTTTTTCTTTCTTTATTTTCAAAACTTGCTCTTCCCATATTGTGTTGCTACATTTCTTACTGATTTCTGCTTTTTATTTTAACACTAAGCTCTAGCTTATTTTCATTTTTTACTAAGGTTCTGAAAATCGGACCAGAGATCGAATCGGTTAGGACAAGGGTTCAGAGATTTAACTGATTCAATTGAGAGTCCAACTTAAATATAATTGGTATATAATAAAATATACGTCATAAAATAGCTAAAAATTAAATTAGCCATCAACAAAACCCATAGAACATAACATAATTCATCTCTTAATCAAAATAAATATTATCCAGATGGATCAAATCTCTCAAGTTACTACTTCCCATATTAGAAAAGAAAAAAAATAGAAAATATGAGATTTTAAGCCTTTTTAAAAAAACCCAAAATAATGTAATTCTGTATTTTTTTACAAAAAAAAAAGGTTGAACCGATTACTCGGCCGTGCCGGTTTGCCCGATTTACCTGTTCCCTGGCGATTTTTAGCGATTCTTTGCAATACAGTTTTCAAGTCCAACCCGGATCGGACAACAGATCGATTCGTGATCCAGTTCGATTTTTAGAACATTATTTTTTTCTCACTATTCATCCAATCAAATCAGGTAATTGATTTTGTGATTTATTTCGCATTAAATGCTTTGAGTTACATTAAATGATTCGAGTCAAGTAGTAGCTCTCTTCATCTTAATAATTATTTGTTCTTACTTTTTTTTCTCTAAAATATTCGCTATTATATTGTTTAGATAATTATTATCTTAAGAAAAATTTAACGAAAATAATCCAATATCTATAATACTAATCAACTAGACTCCTTTGGAGGAAAGTTTTCCAGGTGTCGAATCATCAGCAATTTAGGGTCCACAATTATAATAATCTTAAATGTTAATGTTAAGCATTGATTTTTTTTCTTTCAAAAATCATAACTCTACATATATATAGATCATTAACAATAAATATGATCACCAATTTTAATGTCACCAAATCATTCAGCATATTAAAAGAAAAAAATACTAGAGAAATTATTTCAAAAGACAAAATGCTGTTAATTATAATTAAATTAAAAATAAAGTAAGACAAAAATGAATAGGTTGTATTTACAATTAAATTAAAAATGAATTTGCATATGCATTCTTTTTTATGAAACCATTTTATTCTTTTTGTATTTGTATTCATTCTTTTTATCATTGGAAACGTGTGGCTGGGTGTATGTCATCTGTTTACAATCTTGCAAGCTAGCCATCCTTTGTGGAAAGAAAGACAGATTTCTCCTATTTCTGGTATCACCCGAAAACCTAGACTACCTCCATCACCACCGCCTTCAAGTTTCATTGCTGCCAAACTCCTCCTTTCCTGAGAGAAGTGTAGACTTTAGTCATTAGCCTTTAGCCTCTGGCCTTCAACCTTTAGCTTCAAAAACTTAAAGGCTAGATTGCCGTTGCCCCTTCCTAATAGAGAGCGAAAATAGTGACCTGAAAAACTTGGTCACCGCCAGCGCCACCGTCTTCAAGCTTCGCCTTTGCCAATAACTTCCTTTCTGAAATGCCTTCAGCCTTCAGCTTCGAGTCACCTCTGAGACTTAACTTCATAGCTGAACGGTGTTCACGCTCCACCACCGTGGCTCCGCCTGACGTGCCATCCATGGGGCTTTGCCACTCTCACTGCTGCATCCACAAATCTGCCCCTCCTGATCAGAGGGCCAAAGGTAGAAACTTTCCAAAACCTAATCCCTAACTCTGTTCTTCATTGTTTGATTTCCTTTTTGATTGAAACAAAATCTAAATATTGATTAACATTGATACGCTACACCTAATCATATTTTGATTTGATTTTAAATTTTTTAATGTAACTAAATAAATATTTCATATTATTTGATGTAATATTTTGACATTTCAATTTTGATTTCGATTCTGATGCTTTACATGCTGATTTATTGTAATGTTGTTTATAAATGGAATCAATGTAGGGTGAAAGAGATGCTAACCATTATAAAATCTACATGCTGATTCTAAATTAATGCTGATTTTTGTAAATTGATACAAGATCTGCATTTATTATATTTTTATTTTGTTTTATCTTAAGTGATACGATTTATTTTCCACAATTACCTGATATATCTCCTATATCCACGGATTTCTCTGATTCCCATCGCTTATATGCTACACTATAAATGTAATTGACTGCAATTGATTGTTCTCACGTCTGAAGACAAAATTATTTCCATTCCTTTCTCTTTACCATTCCCTAACTATTTCCTGTTTAATACTCTGTCACTTTTCCCATGGCAAATCATTGCGACCACCTGCAGACCATCACTCCAAGTTGGGAATGCTGGAGGATTAAGGTTCGGATTATTCGCCTTTGGTGTCTTTCTGTTTACAACAATGCCGAGGTGGTAAACAGCTTGGAGATGGTTCTCATGGATAAGTTTGTAAGAATTTTTTTTCTACTTTTACTTTCTTCATTTTTAGTTATCTTTTAATTTTACTATTATAGATGTGGACAACACTCTAATTTTTCCTTTCCTTTTTTCTAAATAACTTTTATATTTTCTTTTAGGGTACAACCATTCATGCCACTATTAAGAAGGAATTAATATATAAATTTAAGCTGTTGCTAACAAAAGGATCGGTTTATGTAATGTCTTGCTTTGCAGTAAGCAAAAATGATGGTTACTTTCGAATCACCAGGCATGAGTTCCGACTGAATCTCCAATTGAGGACTAATGTATTGTCTTCTAACAGTGATTTGATCCCTCTCTATGGTTTCAATCTTATGCCGTTCAATGAAATACTTCAAGCTGACTCTCAGTTTTCGTATCTAATAGGTAATGAATCATTTAATATGTTCTTTAAACTATTTTTTCATTGTTTGTTTTGTAAACCTCTATATTTAACTTCTGATTTATGATCTTTGTTTTGGTTGTATATTAGATACTATTGGACTTCTAACTGCCATTAGTTGGGAAAAGGAATATGATAGGGATGGAAAGAAAACCAGAATGGTCATCATGCAATTAGAATCAGATGGGTAATCTTCTACTATTCAATTTGTTCACTTATATTAATTTACTTTTAAAAGAAAAGTCGAGTAACAAAATAAATAATATGTATTTGCAGTGTTAAACTTGAAGTCACTTTGTTTGGTCAATTTGTTTACGAAATTCGCAACTTTGTTGCGAAAAATGAAGGAGTTATGCCGGTTGTCATTCTGCAGTTTGCCAAAATCAAGACGTTCAAGGGTTAGTGTCTAAATGCTTATCGTATAATTTTCATTGCCTTGATTCTTTCATCTATTAGTTTTTTTACAATGATGCATTGCATACTGAAATAATTCTATTCTTATCATCAAAAGAAAAATATTTTTATTTTATTTTTCAATGATTTCATTATCCTCTGATTCGGTTTCTGCTCATATAGGTATCTTTTCAATTTTCCATTTTCCCTAAGGCCTAAGCCTTACGATTGTTGTTCTGTTTCTAAGTTCGTTTTTTTCAAGTTTGCATTTTTTTTCACATGGGTTGGGGTAGTGGTTATTGTTTCCATCACTGTGTTTTTTTTTTTTTGAAAAGCAATTATTGAGGTTCAAACCAATATTTGTTTGAGTGGAAGTAATGAATGGCTGTACCCTGAACTGTTAAATAGATCAAATCATAAATTCCTCGTGTGTAATAAAGATTCATGTAATTTTACTCTTCCATTCTGTGTTTGTCATTTCAAAATTTGGTTTCTTGTCTGCCTTCCTTTCCAAAGGCTTTTATCAGTATCTGATTTTTATTTGATTCTAATATGTTGTACCATGGTTGTTCATAATCAACAGATAAGCCATTTTGTTGTCTTGAAATTAAGGCACTGAAAGTTCAGTGGCCATAACGATGTATTTAATTAGAAACAAAAATATCAAAGTTACAAATCACAAACATATTAAGCACTGGAAGCTTTGTTTCAATACAAAACAATAACAAATAAGTATGCAAATCAGCTATCCAATAAATTTGTAATTGAATAACACATGAAACATAATAAAGCTAAGGTGGGTAAGGTCTCCAGTCATCCCACAGAGAAAATCAAACATCATAATAAAAAAAATCATTTAGTCAACTAGATAGTAGTTATTATGTATTCAATAAAGTAGTGGGGTTTTTGGCATAGTAATTTTTTATCTTAGTCTGTACTCTACTTATCACATTAACACGTGTAAGAATACTCTGTTTTGTCTTATCAATGGGCATAGTTTTTTTATTTGTTGATTTGGTTGCCTACTCAAATATTTGTAGGTAAAATAGTCCTGCAGAATGTGATGTTTGAAACCAAATTGCTCTTTGAGCCAAATACTCCTGAGGTTGTCAGTTTCAAAGCCAGGTACTATTTTATTTTTTGTTATAAAGGTTTCCATTTTTTAAATCTGTAATTTTTACGTTATATTATTGGTACTGATTTTATTTTCTTTTAACTTGCTTTGTTTATGATAGACTTTCTCCCCTTACTGATGAAAGCTCTCAATTGGTGTCTTTGCTTAGTGATGGTCCAACATATTCATTGAAGCATGACTTCCTCAATGCAACACCTAGAATATTAATCCATGATCTTAGAGACTAAAATCAGGTAACATTGTTGTTAATTATCTACTTTTATTGTTTATTAATTTACAAAAAAAAATGCTATCCAATAATTTGTTATATACTCAATTTTAACTTTTTTTTCTTAATGGCCCGTGTATCACACGGGTCAAAATACTAGTATAGATATAAATTATTATATTAAATATGATAATGATAAATACTTGTAATATTTAGTGTCTAGATAAATATTAATATTTGTAATTAATTAAATTATTTTGAGATAAATTAACAATAATAAAATTTGATATCATTATGGTAATTAATAAATAATTAATATTAACTAGCTATTCTTTTAGTTAAACTATAAGAAGAATATTTGTATGAAATTCAATAGAAATTAATATTAATGGGAATGACAATAATAAAAAACGAGTAATAATGACGACTCTCTTAGAAAAATTGAAGAAAATATGACATATTGACAGCATACATCAAACACTTTTTTGCAATTGCTGTGGGGTGTGGCCATGGGTAACAGGCCGAGTCCATTTAGACCAAAAAAAGTATTGATAATATTTTCCTCAGCTCTCAAGAATTTTGTTTTATTTTGTTCCTTTTTTTCATTCGATTTGTGTTCCCTAAAAGATTTTTGCAATACCTATCACTCAATTCTCCACTTATCACTCGATTTTCTCAAATCAATGAAAAATTTCTTTCAAGTTTGTAATTTGAAGTTTGAAGAAAAAAATAATAACTGATAATTTTTTTTATTTAAGTTGTTTGCGTGAAAAAACTAATTCAAATTTAGTTAGATTTAAAATAAATTTAATTTGATTTTAATGTTGATTATCTGAAATATAATTCTGAATCAATAAGTTAATTAACTTTTGTTAATGTAAGTGTATTGCCTATTTTAAATAATCAGAATAAAATAAATATTCAAACCAAATATGATAAACCAAGGATAAGGGAAAATGTTTGTTAGGATTTAGCTTTAGTCACCTTCATCTTATCTTTAGATTGTTTCGTCTAATCCTTTATTTCATTATCAATTAGTTTGTTAACAAAAATCGTCAGTGAATTACGAAGTGATATACGTTTAAAAGAAAGTTATGATTTTTTTTTTTCGTGTTCGCACAGTTAATATTTTTAATTTATGAGTATTGTAACTTGTTGTTTTCAATTTGTCATAGCATATTTCTACTTTTAAAATTTAGATTGGACTCGTTTAAAGTATGAGATGTATATTCCTTATAGAATAACATGCACAATTTAATCTATTGATAAAAAATAGGAATGACAATTGCTATCATATCTGTTGGCACCCGCCCTGCCCCTTGCACTAGAGGGAGGTGAACGGCAGGTTTTGTCTATGGGGTGGGGTCGGTGCAGATTTATGATGAACCCGTCCTTACCCACCCCACACCTTATATAAATATTTTAAAATATAATTATTTATATTTATATAAATTTTTTTAACCTAATCCTAATAGTAATATCTTTTCACTATCTTCCTATCAAACTTCATCTTCATTAATGATTTCACGTTGCAAGACCACACACCATTGTCATCTTCTTCCATTTCAATGTTTCCTCAAGTCTTCAACTTTATGATAAGCTTATTTTGTGTTATTGAGGATTTTTCTTAATACTAATGATTGCAACTATAGAATTTAAATATCGATATTGGTTATATTTTATATGATTGTGTTTGATTTATTTGATTGCTTATTTTATTGAAACTAAACATTTTATATGGTAATTAGATTTTACAATAATTTTAAAGACTTTTTAAAAAAATAATGGGACAGGTGTGGGTTTAAATTTTTAAAACTTGTGAATAGAAGCGGGGCAAGTTGAGATTAGTGTTAATAAAATGTGAGATAGAGTCGGACTGAGTTAAAACTCATCCCTACCTACCCGATTGCCATCCCTAATAAAAAGATGATGGTTTAAAATTTTACAGATAGGAGCAAGTGTCAACCATGGATAATTACATATCTTATTATGAATAAAAAAAGCATGGGTATAGGTTTTTTAACTTTTATCTAAAATATGCAAATGAACTTTGATAGATATTAAGTTTGTAACATCTAACATGTATCAATTGTTGTACATTATATGAAAAAATAATTTTGATTTATTAATTAGTGTAATTTTTTTTATTTTAATATATTATTGATACAAAAAAAATTATACAGGCATTCAACTGTGTATTATCTTATAAGCAAAAATATTTAACTCGATCATCTACTAACTTAAAATTATAAATAGACATATATATATATATAAATAGACATATATATATATATATATATATATATATATATATTTTGGATGGTAACATTAAAATTAAACTCATAGGAAAAAAAAATCCTATTAGTGAGTTTAGATTTCAATTTGGGAGGGATAGAATCAATTTTTGGTTTATTTTACGTGACTCTTTTTTAATTTGGTTTTTGGCGATCAGATCAATTGTCGTATCCAGAGTTAATTGAGAGAGAAATGAAAATTTATTATAATGAATACTAAATAGTATGCAAAGAAATCTCTGCACGTCGACACACTAAGAAAGAGAGAATGTAGGCAATATGGGTTTTTGGTTTTTACAAATTTTCTCTTTTCCGAGTCATCTTTTTAACTCCTCACCTGCTTGGTCATATTTGACATTAGTATGAAAATTTTTCATACCATCAAGCATTGTTAATTTATTTATTTTTTCTATCAAAATCATTTTTACATAAATTAAAATTATTAAATATAAATTATTTTATTTTAAATTTAATCATACTTAAATCAGTTCTAATAAAATTAGTTATACCTGGACTTAATTCTATAAACATAGAATCAAACACATAGTATGTCCAGCAGGCAGCAGCAGACAAAATAAAACACATACTATGTCTACATGATTGGGTATAAAAGTGGAAAATTCTCACCCAACAAACCTTCCTGCTATTATGTGAACAGTCATGGGATAAACTTTCGTTGACTTTCCACCTCAGCTACAAATCTTTATTCCACCACGATGACCTATATATGATATGAACAAGAATAAATTAAATTAATGCTAGCGATATTAACATGAATGACTGTTACAACATCAAATCCAACGGAATTGATAATGAATATTTCCCCCTGTCATAGTGCCATTGGCCACCTTCCTTAGAAATTGCTCCACACTTTATTTAACCACCCCCTCTTGTCTTTATCTCCAAGTTTCTCTTTTGCAAAAGATGATTCTGTGTAGTATCAATGTGAAATACTGCTTTGGCATCCATGTGGCATTTCTCAAGTACAATGCTTTCATCAAAACTATATATTCTCTGCAAACAAAGGAGTATTGAAAATCCACCAACACCAAATAGAAGGATTAAAAAAAAAAATGTTATTTCTACATATAAAATATACAAAATGAATGTGGTGGAGAACAAAAAAATAAAGACGGTATATATGTTATTCTTTCTTTTAATATCTATTTGATCTGCCTGGATTTTTATATTAATTGGCCTAAACACGCCTTATTATTACACACGCGAGAAAAATCTCCTCCCTCTTGCCTTTATTAATGGCTTGATAATTACCTTGCATTTTTCATTTTTTTGCATATACCTCTTCTATCCCTTATAAATATCATAATTTATATAAAATTAAGAATTATATTATTTATACTCACTATGTGTAAAATACCGTGTCGATTCACATCCTATTCACCATTGGATGAGATGTGAACTCCATTTAAGTAGGGTTTGCTGCATCCTATTTAATAATGAATAAGGTGTGAGTTGACACGATATTCCACATATAATAAATATAAATAATATTTTTTTGGGATTAAACAGGTCTATTTGAACGGAGATCTTAAACCTTCTCTCTCTCTATCTCTACCTTTGATTGAGATAGCACCATCATTCCATTTATTTCTCCATCTCTTTATTTGTGTTCATATTAACTATTTATATACGAATAATGTTCCTCTTGATATAACTTTTAAGCCTGTGTCTAAATCCCCTACTGCTTTAAGGGGCAAAAGGAACATGGATGGTGCATAGCCCCAAGGGGTCATTGCAATAATTTCCCAACAAAATTGAGTGGGTTGCACCGCCACTTCAAGTCTAAATGGCCTTTTAGTTCACACTTCATACCCACTTCTCTTCATTATTAAGCTTTCCTTTACTCCACAATAGCCGTTTTGTCCAATTTGATTAAGTTTGAAACAGCTCATTTTGCTTGCGGAAGTTATAATCTGTAGGCTGGCCTCCAAACACATATCATGCTGCTCAAAATCTTGTTCAATACGTCGACTTTTCATCTTTGACTTCAAATTACATGATTGAAATAGGACCCTTTTTCTCGTTCACGCTGCTTTTGACTTTTCAAAATCTAATTTCTATAATTGAAGGTGTCAATGAATCAGAGTTTAATCAGAAATAACCTTTTGGTTCTGCAAACTAAATTCTTTTAGTTTTGTTGGTTCATAATATAAACATTTCTCGAATATAAGAACCAAAGAACAAATACAATCGACAAATCTTGGAACCTTAGGAAAATAACATAGTTGACAAAACTTTAACCTTCGACAAAACTGCTATGATCTTTCATTTGTTGTATAATTAACAGATACCTGAGTTTGGAAGTAACTTCTGATGTGAAATATTAAAAACCATCACATAAGTAAGAAATTCCTATGTACAAAATGACACCATCCCCAATCAAACCCTCCCCAGGTTGGCCTATTTGTGGCCATAGTCAACCCTTATCTAATTTCACAGCCAGCCAATGGGAAAAAAACCAAATAAATGACTTGGTCTAGCCAATAGCCACACCCATGACATATAAAGTTGTTTTGGTATAAAACTGACACATAAACTAAAAAGGGGATAAATCAAATTTAAGAAGGAAAAAATAAAAACTAAGACGTCAACATATTTTATATCAGACAGGACAAAGTTTAGTATGAACAATCACAGTCTTCATTTTCGTCATCATCAAGCTCATCAAAGAATGGGTCTTTGAGAAGGTCAGCCGCAGAAGGCCTTGCCCTTGGCTGAGCAAGGCACCTCTCAATGAAGGCCTTCACCTCTTGATCGTTGACCTTGGTCAGCGCATCAGGCCTCACCCCAGAAGACACCTTCTTGTAAATCTTTGCAACATTGTCACACTCACTGTAAGGAATCTCTAGTGTCACCATCTCCAAAACACACATCCCAAATGAGTATATGTCCACCAATTCTGTGTAGTGTTCATCGTATAATTCTGGGGCCATGAATTCTGGTGTGCCAAGAATTGAATGTGCTGAATGATTCTTCCCCACAGTTGCAGCCAAACCCAAGTCGCCAATCTTAACCTATTAAGATTGGACTTGGTCATTAATAGGAGACTGAAACAAAGTTATTGCACAATTTTTCTGATATGAACACCAAGAGTTCACAAACACAAACACTATTAGGTGGAAAACAATATATAATACATCATGACAGTAGCATAACTTATTTCCCCTCTCAATATTCTTTAAGGTATTAGATTATTAAGTTGATAAAAAGTGCAAGGGGGAAAAAAAAAGTAATCAACAAATCTTCATTCTATAAACTATATGATTTGATTACTTTTGTCAAGCCAATAGGAGACACCATGACTTGCTGAAGTTAGATACTTAGATCTTACACATATAAAGTCAAAGCAAATTTCTGAAGGCATTAAGATTATTTTAACGTTTTTGCACTAAAATGAAATTTATATCATCTCTTGCTTTTTTTCAGTTGATTTTTAACTTGTCAATCAAGCAAACATGTAATCATTAACCAATTCATAAGACCAACTGAAAATCAAGCAAACATGTAATTGAATGAAAATTAAAAAAAAAAGAAAAAAGAGTAAGATAGTTACCTGGCCAACATTTCCATTGACAAACACATTGCTGCAATTGAGGTCCCTGTGGATGATGCAGGGTTCATGAGTGTGCAAGTAATTCAACCCGCTCAGAATCTGCTTTGACCACTTCTTGAGCGCCTTCATGGAAACATGCCTGTGCTTCTTCCTATACTCCCTCAAATTCCCACTAGTACACACCTCAGTGATGAAATTCAGTGTGTTCCTTTGCTCATCCCTCCACACACTGTAAAGGGCAATGATGTTCTTGTGTGTTAGGCTTCTCAGCAACCTCACCTCAGAGTAGAGCCTATCCACCATGGCAGGGTCATCACAGAAATTCCTTAGCTTCACTTGGTTCCATGCCACCTCTATTCCTTCCTCTTGATCGAATGCACGGTACACTTTTTTCACAGCACCTGATCCTAATAGCTCACTGTATCTACCATAGCGGCCGGTAGGGTCAACTTCAACAAATGGCTCAGAATCTTTGTCAGATGGGACGGGGTTAACACTCGGCATCTATCACCAACATGAACCAGAAACAACATGCAACAAGGATCAGAATCAAAGGCAAAAAAAAAAAAAAACCGTCAAAATCAAATCAAAGTTATTTTGTTAGTGCTTGAACTAGATTATTCTGAATTCAAAACACTTTATAATCAAAAAGTCCTCTGAGATAGCTTTTGATAAATAAGCAATTATATGTAAAGAATATAAGTGTTCCCAAAACATGAGTAAAATCATATCAAATCAGTGTTGAAAACTAGTTATGGAAATTTTGCTTTTCTGGGTGTGATTTTCACTGAACAAAATCCAGTAGGTCACTAAATCTTGTGGGAGAAAAAGGAAGCAAACACAAACAACCCCATTAAACAAAAGATTCTTCTTTTTTGTTGGAAAATTAAACGAAAATAAATTCAGAAAATAAAAATTTTAACAAAGTTGCATGTGTGACATATAGTACTATTCCATGAAAACGCAGATCAAAATCCAGCAGGCAAGGTATAAGATGGAATTACGGAAAAACAAACCGAAAAAAAGACTTCAAATTTGATGGCCTATGTGAGTATTTGACACATTGAACATAAGAAACATAATGCATACTTCAATCAAAAGAAACATAATGCATAATATAGAACAAGATAGTAATGATTACCATGAAGGAAACCGGTTGTTTAACACCCTGAAGTGAAAGACGAGAGAACAAGAGTCTGCAACTTTATGTAGGCAAGAGATGCTGCAACCTCAAAAGGAAGTGGAATAAGACACACAAAAACACGAGAGAGAGAGAGAGAGAGAACTACTGGAGCTGACTAGTATGTGTGTGTGTATATACACACAGAAAACAAGGAGCGTGAGTTAGATGCCAATTTAATTCGGACTATAAAATCTCAACGGTTTTTCCTTAACCAAATAAAATTTTTGTTTTTCAAAATTTCAACTTTCTCTTAATTAGCATTATTATCTTTTAATTTAATGTGGTGGATTAAGTAACTCATAAAAACAAATTGATAACTTTTCCCTCAAAGGGTGGTTTTCTCCTTTATAACTCCGTGACATAGTTAAAAAATTACTATTAATTTTAATCTTAATCAAACAAAATTATTTAATTTAAATTACATACATGGAAAAAAAAAAATGGTTGGTGCCTGGGAATTAAGCATTTTTCAATCTAACCACGCGTCTGTTGAATTTTCGTTGTGATGTCATGGTGTCATGGAAAAAGGAATGGGGTTTACTTGTTTTTTGTTTTGAATGAAGTCAAATGATGTAACATAGGAATTATAATAGAACTGGTAAACAAAGCCGTTTTTTTTTTCTTTTATCTTTTTATTCAAAATGAAAAACTTCATTGGTCAACGTTTTCAGTCGTTGGTGGCAACGCGTGAGGGTGAATGTAATCTTGAGAAGAGGCCCATGCAATCAACAAAAATATTATTTTAATATTTAAAAAATAAAAATTTATTAAAATACTTATTTTATTATAAATAATTATTTTATTTATTTTTAATATTTATCATATTTAATTATTATAAAATGAAATACCAACTTTTTAAATGTTAGAATAATATTATACATAATGTGTTTAGATGCTTCTAGCTTTCGAGCCATTAGGGAGAAGGAGTGTCTGCTTCGTGGGTCAGGCAACACCTGGGTTGTGTTTGTTTGCCTTCTAAGAAAATGTTGACAAAAGTTAAAAGATAAATAAATAATCAAAGGCAGTGAAGAAAATGAATTTTGTACTTGAAGAATCAGATTCTGTTGTTGTTGACACGAACCTAGTAAAGATAATAGGTGGTATACTTTTTTTTTTTCTTCTACACATTGTAAAATTTTTATACACTATCATATAATTATATATTAATATATAAATAAATATGATTAAGTTTCATATTTATTATTTAAAAAATTAAATAAATACAATTAAATTTCACATTTATTATCTAAAAAATAAGTAAATAAGATGATTTTTTAATCGAATAACAATGTAAAAAAAAATTATATTAATTAATTTACACCATTAATACATTAAAATTAACTTTCAATTTTTTTTTCTCTTTCTTTGAGTGAAATCATGGGAAGGAAGATTATTTTTTTGGTGTATTTACTGGCGTATATTTGGCTTCATTCGACGGAAAAGAAAAATCAACTTTATTGGATGCTAAACACTTTTCACATTAAAAAAAATGCTTTTGTGTTTTTTAATCAAATTTGAATTATTTTCCTCTTAGAATGGTTCTAAAATAATTTCACATTTAAAAAAGCTCTAAAAGATTCTAACCAGATTTTTATTTTTTTAATAAAAAATGATGATTTTTTTTTAATAAGACGAAGCTGTTTTGTTAGGTTATAAGCTATCTATATTTCAGGTGACAATATTGCCGGTGAATTGTCAATTATTTTACTAGTTTCCTTGATATATTTGATTTTTAAACATGATTTATGAATTTTAAATTTGATATGCATTTGATAGTTCGTTATGGATGCCATGGCCATGCATCATATAATAATTTCGTCGTCAAAAATAAACAAAAATCTTAAATCTTCAAAACCTGAAGAAAGCAACTCTTGGATCTCCTGATCGCCTCTCTCTGTAGAAATACCTAAGGACAATATATATATATATATATATATATATATATATATATATATATATATATATATATATATATATAAGTCAAATAAAAAATATTATAACTAAAGACTGAGCTTCAAAAGAAAATCGACCCGAGTGGAATATATTTGATTAATGCTTTTTCTCAAACAAATTTACCACGAGTTAACAATTATCTTTATGGTGAAAATACATGAATGGAGAACGAATTATGACTCAATTGATTATTTATTTAATTTTAAGATTTTGAAATTCTTTCTCACAAATCATCTTTTGGGTGAAATCTGAGTTATTGTTTACACAGAATAAGCAAACAACATAAAGATTGGGATCGTCTCATTTATAATTTGCTATTCATCTGTTTATATTGTTGCCAAACTATAAACTAATGAATTTCTTTATTCAATAGTTATAACGTTTCACATTGGAAAAAAAAATCAAAAAATATCGATAACGAGAATTTAAGGGTTGATTAAAATAGCAAAAAGCAAAAATGCTTTAGTATTTAACTATTTAAGTGACCAATGCATAGAAAAAAAAAGTATTAAATGATCAAACACCACATGCCCGTCTTCGTCTGTTTTTTCACGTCAAACTATGATTATAAACCAATAAACCGCATGAGATATATTATAATATAGTTTTAAAACAAATAATCCTTTATATAAATTGATCAAGCATTAGTTATTCCTTCCCGAAAGAATTGGGGATGAAGAATTACCTGTTTCGTGTGAAGAGATGGTGAAGATGTTTATACTATTGTTAGGGGGAGCAATTCAGCACTTTAACTCTGATAATCCGCATGCAATTATCTGAGAGGAAAAGAGTCATATATGATAGGTTGATCATATTTATAGTGGCTGTATACTGCCAGAAAGAAACGACCTCATAGTAGGAGCTTCAAACGATTTAGGGATTGAGAAAATATTTTAATATTTTAATTATTTTTCATTTGGTTCATTTGGATAGATTTTTCTTTAACTATCTTTTGAAAATAAAGTGATTACTTTTTAGAAAAGATAGTGAGTACTTGATAGAGCTGAGGCAACTACTGTGTCGGTTTAGGGGCTCACTGGTTATGATGGGCCTGGTGCCCTGATCCAATAGAACATATATAATAAAATTGTTATTAAAATAAAGAATTTTAATTTTTTGTTGAAATCAACCTTTAATCACAAGGTGTGGTATAATGACAGCTCATTTTGTCCCTTGATCATATGATAGGGGGTTCGATCCTTATTCATGAGAATGGAGCACATTTCATGACTAATTGTTTGCCTCTTCAAGAGAGCTCACATAACAAAGGAATTAATTACTACTGTCGATGGTGGATACTCTGATTTCGATTAAAAAAATCAACCATAATCATTCTTTATTATAAATTAACCAATAAATAATCCTTTCAATATATCTCTGCCGACAGGTACATCATCTAGTAAGACATTGTTCTAATTTAAATCTTAGGTAACATTCTCCATTAAAATTCCCTGGAGATAGTTTTGTCATCCTAGTAAGTTGTGGGTCTCCCTCACTTGAGTAGGATTGTCTTTGCTTGGAGAATGCATATGATTTTGACCAAAAAAAAAATGAAGATTAGAAAATAAACAAATACAAGTCAAATAATCAAAAACATTTACAAAAATAATGTATCATAAAATTACTTTCCCATTGATATATAGCAAATAACACAAGATCGACTAGCAGCGACTGACTCAAAATTATATAGAAGTATAAAGAAAAGCATTCATTTGGCAAACCACGGGTTATAGTCTAAGTTGATTTTTTAAATTAACATCTAGTCAAGGATTCAATCCCTGATAGTGTATATAGTGAGGATTTAGGGGAGTACTCACATTGAAGGAATTAGTCAATGTTATACTAATAGATAAACAAACAAAACATGGCACACCAGATAAAGTGTACATGGCATATCATATTTCACCTGGTGTATACCATAATCTTGGCCAGCAACCCAATAATTATGTTTCTTAGCTGCAGAAACCTAATAATTTGATCAAGCCTTCTATGTCTTAGTCATATAAAGAAAGGGGGATTCTCACACAAGAAAGGGGGATTCTCACACAATTGAAGATCAATGCCTTCGCTGCCTGCTTGTGATGTGGCCAATGGGAAGGTGACGTGTGGCAGTGTGGGATAGGCATGTTGACATCGTTGGGCGTTGATTACACAGACACTGAAATGTAATTGTTGAAAATAAGAAGAGTAAAAAAGACCATATGGGATGGTCACTGAAAAATGCAGTCGAAACCTTCCCCCACCACTCCTCCAAAAATCAAACCTTAGCTTTCATGTGAAGATCGCAAATAACGCTGGAGAAGGGATTTATTCATTAACAGCAACTAACAACGATTCTCATAAGCTAGTACCAAATTCCATTTTTTACACACACACAGTGTCAGACACTATTTTAAATATAAACCAAAAAAACATTATCGCCAATTCTGAAGAAAGAAATACGAATTATAACATTGCAAGTTTTCATCGCAAATACAACACAATCTCCTAACAACTTGCCCACCTGCCTACTCAATACACCATTAAAGTAGGCTTCCATTGCTAGGTGCTTCACATTGTGCCCATACCACACATAGCTCATCCACTAGATTGAAAAATACTAACTACAAATCAAATCCGTAAAATATGTTGCAAATCTGGAAAAAATACAAGAACACTACATATACGTTGAAATTTTTCCTGATCGATGCAAATTCACTAAAAATAAAAAAATTACAAAATAAATATAGAAGACAATTAAAATTTTAAAAAAAGAAATAAAAAAATAAAATTTAAAATATACTGAACACAACAACGAATTCGGACTAACCGAATTCTTTAAAATATAAATAAAAATAAATATTAAAAATAATAAAATTAAAAAAATAAAAATAAAAAATGAAAAGGAAAAAAAAGCAGTGTACAGTGCCAAACCAATACGAATATAAACATTGCAAAATAATATGAAAGGAACTTCACTTAAAAAGCATTGTACAGTGTCAAACCAATACGAATATAAACATTCGAACCAACCAAATTCTTGAAAAATTGTAAAATAAAAATTAAAAAAATATAAATATTAGATATTAAAAATAACTACATTAGAAAAATACCGTTAACTTAACAAATTTAGGACAAACCAAATTCAACAAAAAAAAAGTAAAAAAATTGAAAAACTTAAATAGTAAACATTAATTAAAATGAAAACAAAATAAAAAAGTCATATGAAAGGAAGTTCACTAAAAATAAAAAAATATTGCAAGATAAATATGGAAGACAATTAAAATTTTAAAAAATAGAAATAAAAAAGTAAAATTAAAAAATATACTGTACATAACAAAGAATTTGAACAAATCGAATTCTTTAAAATAAAAATAAAAAATGAAAAGATAAAAAAATAAAAAAGGTTCCATAAGAATTTGGACTTAAAAAATTTAAAAATTAAAATTAAAAAAATAAATATTAAATATTAAAAATAACTAAATTTGAAAAATTCAGAATAAAATAATATGAAAGGGAAAAAAACACAATTTTTGTCTAAATTACCCTTCATTAGTCTTGACCTATTTTTCACACACAATTAATCATCCAGTAACATGACCTCATTGAACAACAATGTGACATTGCTGCTGGTCATACACATCTCACCTTTATGATAAACATTGACCAAAACATATAAGGGAGTGGGCTGTGTAAAGAAAACCTTCAGGTTTTGGATATATTATTTAAAATTATCATATATGCATAAGCCATGGTATGGAAGATCAGGGTTTATAACTCTAGGAATCTTGTAAATAAATGTAAGTTGTGCCATTGGCAAAAGATATGAATACTTTTTATTTTTTTCGATGATGGGATATGAATATTTTGGTCTATAGGCTGGCCTTCTCTTGTGATCCTAGGCTTAACTTTTTTGCTTTGCATGGAATTAAGGATACACGAAGGAACATGTGATGAGAACAAGTTGGCCTCTTTTGCAACTACTAAGCATAATAGTCTGATCTCATGATACGAAAAACATTGTGAAATCATTGCTGGTTCTATTCATTTTTCCTGTGTACTTGGTACTCATCAGTTTTATAGAACTATATTGAAAAAGAAAATTAGTTGCTGGCTTTACAACTTCCCCTGAACTGAATGACCAAGGTGGCACAAAGTTTTACCAGTTTCCATGTTGTCTTTGTTTATGAAAAAGAAATATCTTCAACTGAAAAGTGTGATGTGCTTCGTGTGAATTGAATAAGAGAAGTCACATGTTAACACAGTATCATATTAATTGAGATCGTACAGTTTCGTAGTCACCTATGGTTTGTCAATGTAAGAATAATGTGATTCTTTCCTTTGAATTGCCATATCAAACGGGGAAAATGCAATTTATAGTTAGAATCATTGAAACATATATATAACCCACTGTCAAGCTTATATCAGTTGTGTCATTCAAGTTGAAACCCTACAAACGGTATATTGAAAGTGCATGATCGCTTTGAATTCAAGGCAGGATTTTCTAATAGCTATTAGTAATGGTGGAATAATTTTAAGGTTTTTCTAGTCGGTACATTTTTTATTACATCGGTGGTAATAGGATTTGAATTTACAACCTCATACAAACTACTTAAGCATCTCATCACTAGTCTACTCTTAATGGCTTTAATCAAAAGGCACCTGTTAATAATTCAAAAATAATAGTTTCTTTATTGAAAAGTGAGATTACTGAGTTTTTAAGGCGTATGATCCATTAGAAAGTTTATGAACTTAACTGTTTTAAAATCTTTATCTAGCGTGGTCCATTTGAAAGTTTATATAAAATATTTAGGGTAATAATATTTTGACACTCAAAAAGTAGGTGTTTATTCAGACACCCACTTTATAACCATTGAATGTGATGGTGGTTCCCATTTATCCTTAAAATTCATCACATCCAATAGTTATAAAATGGGTTCTGAACAGACACCTACCTTTTTGAATGTCAAACTAACATTACTCCAATATTTACTTATCTGCCTAGGTTAAATGACCCAAGAATAATAATAATTCCAACGACACCTCCTTAATTCGTGTGATAAAAAGTTGTTGGGTTCTAGTAGGGTTTTAAATTGTGGTTATGGTCACAAATGCAATCGAGATTGTGATTGTTTTGCAATAGTGAATAATGTGCAATCATTACCAAGCATCATTTGGGCCTGGCCCCAAAGTTTATAAAAAACAAAACCATTACCAAACATCACAACAGATACAACGTGAAATTTTGGTGTGTTTATAGTTTGAACTTTGAAATGGAGTTTATTGTGGTTTTTTGCGACGATGATATAGAATATTGCGATCTTGATATGATTACGTTTCGGTTAATTCATATGATGTAAAGTCACAATGCAAGTGATGCAGTCATGGCGGTCATCACAACCTTAATATTGCAGTTGTATTATATGATATCATCTCTAATTTAAATTAATGCCTTTAAGGGTTTGATTTCCATTTACCTATCCCCTTTTCCAATTAAATCCTCTAGAAGGGGGAAATTTTTTTAAGAAAAATAACTTTTAAGGAAAGAAGAGATTGTATTCACTCATAAAATGTGACGACATCTCTCTAATAATTCTACCCTCTCTTTTGATAGAAACTTTTTATAATCAGAAATACATATTATTTAACTATAATATTTACTTGTTGCAAGATTCACACACACATATATATAAAATAAAAACTACGCACTTTCCATAAAAAATAATATAATTTTCTTTGAAAAATGTAATTCATTTCATAGATTTTTTTTTATACGTATTCATTTCATAGATTATACCATATAATCAGTGACATATCAATACGCTATTGTTCAATTAACATTCGCTCTTTTCAATAATTAGCCAAGTCGGTCGGTGGATCCTTTTCTATCACGCTGAGGAACCATAAAGGATGCGATTTGTATCAACTAACAGTCTGGATTTTTTTTTTTAATACATAGGTAATGATTTTTTAAGGATTTAATTTTGATGCCACATTCCTACCCGAACGTAATTGGTTCCTTTATTTTCTATTTCTTCATTCTTCTCCTAATTAAGGACACAATTGGGTCTTAAAGGATAAAATAAATTACGTATGAGACTTGTATTGACCCAATATGATAGCTTAAGGAAAATGTGTATTGTCTCATCTTCTTATTCTTTTGTCAACATTTTTTAACTACAAAAATCGTTTGATGAACGTTCACAAATAAATTGATCAATAGATTATGCAGGTTTTTCTTTTCCTCTACATTGCAGTTTTAAAATAAAATTAGATTTTTTAAATAAGTTAAAGACCAAAAAATAAGCAAAGGGGCCAAAAAAAAGTTGGGGCCAATGTGTGCCTAATGTCTTGGTTTTTCCTCTTTTACCCTTACCTTATACCTCTCGACAGTAGTGTTGTCTTCAATATTATTATAGCCTATGAATCATGGACACACCATTTGAATATCGTGTCTATTAGTGGCACAGAAGATCATCAATATTTTAGGGGGGCAAATAGAGTGATGATATATCACCCTAATTATCAACTTAACAATTCTCCTAATTTAAAATTTAGTAATACTACACATTTGGAATAATATAACTAGAATCTTGTACATAATGCATGAAGATTGTTGGATCAAATGTGATCATGGGATTCACCTACTTATCTAAAGGATTTCACTTTTCAATCATGTCATGTCATTTTAATATTTATTTTCTGAAAAAATTATGAACGACTAGTATTTTCCTTTATTTTCCACAAAGCACCACTTGTTTTTTCTTTCATTTTTCCATTTTCCTTTAATAAGTATGGCGATTGTGTTTCTTCATTTTTGGACAAAGGCGATTGTGTTTCTTAAACTAAATCAGTCAACCTTTTTTTGATATTTGTGATAAAATAAGCTGTTAACAAATAACTACATTTTTTGGGTCAGACCACAAATATGAATTCAACATGAGCTAATTATCTGGGCCCCCAAAAATATGTTATGGGGTTGGATTGGAGCAACCCAAATATTGTGAGGCATGTGAAAATGCGGCCCAGCTTATTGATGTCACAATGAAAACCATAGCCCAACCTATTAACTTACCTCTAATGACTTAATTCATCATATTTATTAATAACTATTAATTCGACATATTAACAATGTAAAATTTTTACATTGCATTTAATCAAATTTTTTATTTACATAAATTTTTAAATAGTGCTGATGGAAGTTAAATAAAAGAAAATAGCTGAAATCTTCAGTGCGCAATATGTAGTTTTCCAAATATACAATTTGTCAAATATCTTAACAATGTTTAAAGATTGGTTTTAAGATTTTTGGATACAAATAAAAGTATTAAAACTTATACTTCAATGTTCTCAACTCATTTAGATGTGTCATTTCAAGTGAAAAAAAATATTCTTTTACAAAACAAGTATTTTAATATTATTATTTTTATATAAAGTACTTTAATAAAAATGATATCATGTAAACTCCAAAGTCCTTTAATGAAAAATTATATCGAGCAAAAAGTATTGAGTAAAGTGGTTGATGGGGCCCAAAATTCAAGAAACTTAAACAAACAAACTGAAAAATAAACCATAAAAGTGAGTCATATATCACATTTTAACTCAAAACCTTGATACAGCAAGTCTATGGGTCCCTCCATCATATATACTATTAACTTAGTTCAAACTCAATCAATGTGGGACTCCAAACTTATATTTGAAACTAGCAATCTCTCTCAAGTGTGAGACCTAACATAGTGTGCCTCCATTAGCAAAAGCTTTCACGGCAAAGCCAAATACAAAGTCTTGGCTCCATGCTCTAACAAAAGGTTGGTACTACTCCTGAGCATAAACAAACCATTGTGGCCTAGCCAAACCATCAACTCTGATACCAATTGTTGAGCAAAGAAGTATAGAGGGCCTGAAATTTAGAAGACTTAACACAAACAAATTGAGAATTAAACCATAAAAGTAGGCTAAACATCACATCTTGACTATGTGTCCTCCCATTGTATATACTATTGACTCAGTCTAAACTTAACCAATTTGGGACTCCAGCCTACGCTTGAAACTAACAAAAATTTGATAAGGTTTAAGGCCCTACACCTTGAATAATATGTATAATAAAGGCCTACTTATGTGATCTCTCCATTCGTATTAGAGCAAGCTCTACCCAATGCATGTAACAATTAATTTTGATGACTAAAGACCAAAGATTGATTGAGGTTGATGGCACGATTAAGAGCCCTGAGACTCGAAGACTGAGAATTGAGGAGTAAGGCCTAAAATCCAAGGCCTAACCCAAGATTTGAGCAAGTATAAACCATCGATTGTGCCATGCATAGACCATTGGTTATCTATTTGTAATATAAATCATTAGTGGTATATTAGTCAGTAGACCATTAGTGGTCTTATGATAGATTGATTCTCAATAGACCACCTGGGGTCTATTTATAGTATAGACCATCGGTAGTTTAATGAAAGATCACTAGTCAGTAAATTAATGGGGGTCTATTGAGGTGTATTTGCATTATAGACAATTGATGGTCTATTTTCAGTATAGAGATCGGTGATATAAAGATTAATTGATACTCAATAGGCTACCAGTGGTCTATTTCTAGTATTAACCATTAGTTGTCTATCATTGAGTAAATGACTAGTGGTTTATTGATCAGTAGGCCACCGATGGTCTATCCTTAGGTAAACCACCGTGGTGTATCCTTAGGTAAACCACCGTGGTCTATTTGCAGTATAGACCAATGGTGATCTATCACTGAGTAAACCATTGGTGGTCTAATGATTAACCATTGATCAGTAGACCACCAGTGATATATTTGCAGTACAGATCATCAGCAGTCTAATGATTGACCGATTTTCAATAGATCACTGATGGTCAATTTCTAGTATAGACCATTGATCCTTGAGTAAATCACTGATGATATATTGATAGATCACTGGTCAGTAGAGCAATTGTGGTTTATCGAGGTGTATGTGCACCATAGACCATAGGTGATCTAGAGATTGACTATTTGTAGGCTATCGATGGTCAATTTCCAGTATAGACCATCAGTGGTCCATCCTTGAGTAAAGCACCGGTGCTCTATTGGTCATTAGACTATCGATGGTCTATTGGCAGACTATAGGTCAATAGATCACTGGTGGCATATTTGCAATATAGACCATCGGTGGTCCAATGATTGACTGATCCTCAATAGACCACCGATGATCTATTTCTAGTATAGATTATGCCATTGATGGTCTATCCTTGTGTAAACCACTAGTCGGTAGACCAATGGTGATTTATTTGTAGTATAGATCATTAGTGGTCTATCTTTAAGTAAACCACTGAAGGTCTATTTATAGTAAACCATTAGTAGGTTAACAATAGACCACTGGTCAGTATACCATTGGTGGTTTATCATTGATTAAACCATTGGTGACCTATAAAATTAGTATGCTAATTACACAATATTTCTTACTTAGATATGTATCATGTCTTAATATGTAGTCAATGTCAAAGACAACTAAAATAATACCATATAATAATGATACATTAGCTCACCTTAATTGTTGTGAATATCTAGTTATAAAGAAGACTTTAAGCCCATCTTTATGGTGAAAATGTGGCTGTGGCATTTGGATAGAGAAGTTGGTGGTCATTGGTGACACATGATAGTCCCATAGTCACACAGGCAATCATTAGGTCAGGCGAAAAGAAGATTAGCTTTGGCTAAGTATGAAGTTGTGAACAACAAATTCCACATCTATATTAACTTCTAATGCCCAACCATTAGACATATTTTACTTAAAATATGGCCATAATAACCACGTGTTGTGTTATTGTGCCCAATAAAGTACACATATAAAACATTTCTTTTTTATACTATATATCATCAATAGATAGTTTATAAGATCCTAAATGTTATAAATCGATCAAAATATACAGTGATTAAAATTGTGTTAGTTTTGCGAATCTACTAGTGAAATTAACTGTGACAACCAACACATATGTAGTACCCCCCCAAGAAAAAAATAGCATAAGCAAGGCTTCTGCATTGCAGCTACACAGAATTTACTTATAGGAAGTAACATTAAATATAACAATTCTAAATATATATTAGAAAACTATTGGTCAATTTTGGCCCATTTTATTTCATTAGAGGTGAATGGAGAGATATTACCATTCATTTGAAAGCCCTTTTCTCCAAAATTGGAATTGGGCAATGCAAGTTCTCTTAGTTGTTTCCTCTAGTAGGAGTCTTGTGATCATCCTACATGCCAAAATTGGGGAGCAACATAAGAAATACATCCATACAACATAAGAATTCACCTTAATTGTCACTTGCAATTACTCGCAGAACTTTTTTCTTATTTTTCAAAGCGTTCTGGGACTAATCTTCCATGATACAATTAGGCCTTTAAGTGGAGATTCTTTCCAACAATATTTTGTTTTTCATACATATGGAGCATTTAGCTTTTTAGACACGTTCTAGCTAGAAAAGAACAATAAATACATGTCAGAATAGTGAGAAGTAAATAAGTTTAGCCCATAACCTGACAATTTTTTCAATCTTTGAATAATTGCCAAGAGAAAGAAAAACTATAATACAACCATATATATATATAGGTGGAAAAAAAAATAGAAACAAGAACCAATTAATTAGTACATTATGGAGAGTGGATCAAGTAATTTTTTCAGATGATCAAGTGTCCCTTTTAACTTATCAATGTTAAAGATTGATACATGACATCATGTCATAAATAAAATTGAGAGGATCCACTTGCAAAGCAAAGTGTTAAAAAGAGATATCATCTCTTGAGCTTGCCTCAAGCTTATATCAACAATATTAACAGGTAGTTCAACTTCAATCAAAACGTTCAACGGTTCATCCAAGTGCTCATACCTCAGCTTTTCCTTTAATAGCTCTCCCTTTACCTTATAAAAAGGAGAGTGAAGTTAATAATTACAAAGAAAAAAAAAAATACAAGCTAACAACAACTTGAAAGGAGGAGGAACTATGACAACCTCGTGACATTGAAAGAAAATTCTAAGATAGCCAAAATTTTGTTCTCCGAATGATGTACCATTACTCTTAACCATAATATAGATTGGTGGTTCTTTTGCTGCTTGACATATCCAACCATCCAAGTAATTCTTGCATGTTGCTAAAGCGTTATAATTCAAGTGGATATGCTTCATATTCAATAATTGAATGATGCTTTAACTAAAAATGAATGTTAAAAATAGTGGTAACATTCACCTTTGATTGAAATATCATTCAATTATTGAATATAAAGTATATCCATGATCCAGGAGTGAGTATGTAAAAGTTTCTCCCAACAATCCTCCTTGAATCTTGATAACTTGTGGCAAGTATTCTAGCGGATAAATTGTGACAAAAATAATCTGTTTACAAATAACACTTTTTTTTTTGGGTCAGACCACAAATATAACATAACGTAATTTATGTGGACCTAAGAAAGCACATGGTAATTATACTAGTCATGTTGTGGGGTCGAATTGGAGCAGCCCAAATATTGTGAGACGTACGAAAATGTGGCCCAGCCTATTGATGTCACAATGATAACAATGGCCCAACCTATTCACTCACTTCTGAAAAAAACACCTATTAACCAAAAAAAAAACCTACTAATTCATCATATTTATTAAAACAACTAAAATAGCTGAAATGTTGACTAAAAAAGAATTAAATTTCGATATACTCACCACGTAAAAGTTTTTATATTTATCATCTAATTAAATTTTTTCATTTCGATATACCGGCCCGTAAAATCAAGATTTTTGGATCTAGATTACTCCATGAGGGGCTCCGAGTCAGGTCTAAGCTGAAGCGGGGGTTTGATCTAGTCCAAGATATTTGCTCAAGGTGTAATGCCAATGAAGAATCGATTTTGCATTGCTTCACTAATTGCCCGCAAACTAAGGCAACGAAGGAAGCTTTATTGATCCCTGATTTGGCATCACATCACCAGCCTGCATCGTTTGCTGAGTGGTGGACTTATTCCATTCACCAAACCAAAGTAATATATGCCAGATAACAAGACAATGATGAATACATTGATTTCCCTATGGAATGTTTGGAAAGGACGGAACTTGAAGATATTTGAAGAAAGGAGTTTGGAACTTAAGAAATAGTTGAATGTAGCTACCATGAAGCTACTTCGAGAGTTAACAGGTGGGAATTTCTTCTTTTAACCCATACTGTTTGATTGATTCTCCTACTATGTGCTGGTAGTGACGTCGGGGTTCCCCTTTTCATTGCCGCTTGTTGCCCTTGTGACCATTGTTTTTCATTATTAATGGAAAGCCCATATATCTTGGTTCAAAAAAGGGGAAAATATCAAATCTCTTCGTTTACTTGACTTTTTAAACAATGGAGATGTAAGATAAGTAAAAGAAAATAATTGAAATCTTCAATGCTCAACATATAATTTTTGAAATATACAATTTATCAACTATCTTAACATTGTTTAAAGATTTCGGATACAAAGAAAAGTATTGCAACTGATTCTTCTATGGTTCTCAATTCATTTAGACGTGTTATTTCAAGTGAGAACAAAATATTCTTTTATAAAATAACTACTTTCATATTATTATTTTTTGGAGATTAATTTTGATGCACTGACAGTGTAAAAATATTTTACATCATTGTCTAAACAAAATATTTTGTAAGTATAAAAGTCAACTATCATGACTTATGTGACAATACATGATTGAATGTCTGTATAAACATTTTTTATATAGTTAGTACATAATAATTAAATCCTTTTTTTATATACATTACTTTAATAATTTTAACTTGCTTCAATCGATCCCACTTGAATGAGTTCATCCAACAGCGGTGAATGAGACATGAGTCGGCATGATATCTCATGTATAATGAGTCCAAATAATATAACTCATTAACAAAAAGATTAAGAATATATTTATATATTTTTAAATTGAGTTTAACAAAAAATAATTAAGAAACTGTGGAGCCCTCTCCAATTTGAGCTTCCATTCCCTTTTAAGCTGTCCCTCCGTCAATCAAAATCTCTCTCTCTCTCTTTCTCTCTCTAATAAGTAATAACTAATAATCAGAGAGAAGAAAAGAGAAGAAAAAACAATGGCGACATTGAAGACCATCTCAGCTGCTCTGCAACTCGTGGACACAAAGAAACAGAACCTCAAGAAAGCCTACGATGACCTCCTCCATTATTCTCACTCTTCTCTTCCCTCTTCTTCCTTCCCTCTCAACTGGTCCCTCCTCGATTCCCACTTCTCCTCCCTCCACAATTCCCTCAATCAACGCTTCCTCCACCTCCAATCCCTCGAATCCCAACAAAACCCTGACCCTAACCCTAACCCTAATTCTAACGACCCATCACCCTCCACCTCTAAATCCCCCGACCCAAACCCCAAAGTTACAAACTTTTCCTCACTCCCTAACGACCCATCTTCCTCTTCCGACCCAATCCGCCAAAACGGAACGGTTACGTCGGCTGCGAAAAATCATGCAGAAGCGTTGTGTGCACTTTGCAAGAACATGGATGGGAAGGCCTTGAGGGATTACGTTGGGGAGAATCTGAGGGACAAGGCTGCAATCAAAGCTGAGCTTAAGGTTGCCCTGAAGCGTGCCCCTGATCCTGCTGCTATGGTTTTGGGTTCAATGAATGGTGTTTTTGGTGGTGGTGGTGGCAATGTGGTGAAGGAAAGTGGTGAATTGAGGAAAATGAAGAGGAGCTGCAATGTGTTGTTTCAGCAGTTGAGGTTTGTGGGTCCCAATGTGAGTGGTAAAGTGAGGAAGAAGGCGAAGAAGTTGGCTACTGAGTGGAAAGGAAGCTTGGTGAGTGGTGGTGATGGTGGTGGTGGTGATGCTGTGGGTGCAATGGCTTTCTTGCATTTTATGGCTGCTTATGGTTTGCTCTCTGAGCTGAGCGTAAGTGAGCTTGCCACATTTTCTGCTATGGCTGCGGCTAATGATGAGCTCCCAGAGCTTTACCAGATTATTGGTTTGACTGATAAGGTTCCTGGTAAGACAGTTTTGCATTTTTGAATTTGAGGTCATACTCATACTTATTTGTCCCCAAAATTGAATCTGATTTGAGGTCTGAATAGTTAATGGTTTGGTAAACATGATTTACAACAAGACACTATGACTTAGAATGGTTAATGAGCCGACTCTATCTAGTGGGACAATGTTTAGCCTGCTGTTGTTGTATTTGAGCTTTCAATAGCTGATGTTGTGTTGTTCATGCTTTGTTTTAGACTAGTGTTGTAGTATACTTGCATGTTTGTAATTGCGTTGACAATATGAAGCATGGATAGTCCAAAAACCCTGCTGCACCCATGTCGGATGCTTTTGCGACACTGAAACTTTGGCGACATGCGGACACACATGTTAGAGGTGTGTCCCGGTGTGCAACTTCATCTCTCAATCTTGAGCGGCCCTAACACGCTGCTGACACAGTTTGTCTCGGGGGAATGCGGTGACAAAATCTATCTTCATTATGTTTAGTGTTATTTATTTATTTTTTAAAATTTTTGGTGGATAAAACCTTGTGTAGATTTTTTTTTTTTTTTTTTTGGTGTCAACTCTTGGCTATGGGGTGCTTCTCAGCCATAAGAGTGCTTCGATTTGTTATTTTTATGTTTTATTATATAACTTATCCTAATCGTATCGTATCCTATATTCTGTAAAAATTGCGGTGTCCCTGTATTCGTGTCATGTCATATTTGTGTAATGTGTTGTATCGGTGCTTCATAGTGACACTAATGTTATATTATTTTATAGTCTTTTAAAATGGGTGTAGGTTTGTAATTTGGGATCGTGACAGTACTGATATTGGATTTCTAGTGTCACCCTTTTAGGTGGTTTAATATGTAAGACAGTGTGTGTTTGTGGTTTGCAGCTCTTGTTCAGAAGCTTATAGATAAGGGCAAACATGTTCTGGCTGTCAAGTATGTTTTCGAGTTTAGTCTTACTGATAAGATCCCACCAGTTCCCATTTTGGAAGCTTATGTGAATGAGTCTCAGAAACTCGCTCGAAGACTTACCGAGGAAGGAAAGTCAGTGGTATGTATGCCTCCCTTTGATTCATTTCCTGGTGCATGGTGTCACTGCCTATATTTATAGAGGCGTTTTTGCAGAATGAGATCACAGCCAGAGAAATCCATGCACTGAGATCAGTGATTAAGGTTATTGAGAATCATAATCTTGAATCTGAATATCCACGTGCAAGGCTTGAAGAGCGTATAAAGCAATTGAAGATGCACAAGGCAAATGCAAAACATCCGGCACCAACTTTTGCCGCAAAGCCACCTCAGCATCAACAAAGTGGAATCAAGCGTCCTCGAACATCTGCCCCAGTTGGTCCTGCAGCTATCCCAAATAATATCAATAGTGCCACTTCAACCATGCATCAGTACCAACAGCCTCTCTTCCACTCAACAGGTTTGTTGGCAGAACATCCAAATCCATACATGAGCTTGCCAGCTACACAATTTGGCATGGTGGCCCCAGCCCCAAGCATCTCACCTTATCAAGGTCCTTCAACTGGGCCTTATGGCCTCGCTGGTGTCCCAATGGGTCCCAGTGGGAACCCTGGTCAAAGTGGTTCTCATCCGAGTTTATCGGAGCCGCATGCACCATCTGGTTATTATGATGGCAGTGTCTCTGCATATGGTGGTTATGGCCTGCAACATTATTACCAAACATCTTATCCTCAATAGATCAAGAATTGGCTTTCTATTTTCAATACTGAACTCCTGGGTTGGTATTAATATTATAGTTTCTCCATGGCTTGTGTTGCTGGCTTTTGGATATTAAAGCATAGCTTGCTTTGCTGGTCGCCATGATTACTGGACAGGAACTAGATTCAGTATCTAAGGATTGCAAGTGAATGTTTGGTTTCACACTTTTAATTAATTAAATTACTTTGCATCTATAAGATTCTATTTAGGTTAATCATGGCCGTCAGACTCCTCAATTGTTCCTCTTCTCTGCCCATAGCCTTTATTTATTTATTTTTGCTCCACAATGAGACTTAGTCATGGTTTGGAAAATAAAACCCTCTGGAATAGAAAGTTGTCTGATTTATTATAATTCCAGTTTTGCTAGAAAATTACTTATTAAACAAGTCTAATGTGGATTTGACATTAAAATAATTTTTGAATTAGATTGATTTTTAAAATTAAAAAATTACTTATTTTCCAAAAGCTCTCTTAGTAGTAACTTATTGATTATAAGTTGTTTTTGAAACACAAAATAAGCTAATTTGAGCACATGCTAAATACATTTTTTATTTGTTTTTTCTTAAATTCTGTGATTTGAACTAATTCAGAGCTTTTGATAGTGAAGGGTTCTTTGTATGGTTTACAGTTTGCATTGTACTTTGATAACCACATGCATGTGTGGATTATGTCTCTAAATCTGTTTAACAGCTGATGTGTGGACAACTCAATATCTAAGATCTAACCCTTACTTTTTGTACTCATTGGTCCTGTGTGACAGGCAGAACTGATTCAAATTGAGTAACTTATAGCTTTTGTAGATGTAGAAGTACACATAGATGAATTGATGTTCAGTGTCATCAAGCTAGTGGCATTTGGTTGAATCATGTTGCGTATGCTTTGGTCTACAATAGTTGAGGTCTCGTTTTTCTGGAAAGCAGCCCAAATTGTAACATGTTTGGGTTACCATCAGTCACAAATTCTTGGATTACTAAACCTTGGGCTGGCCCCCTTGATTTTGATCCAAGGTTTTATTGAAAATGTAGCAAAATAAACTCTTGGGCTTAGTCTATATAGGTTTTGCATTATACGAAAAAGTTGAGGACAGTCAATAATGGACAATAAAGAATTTTGTCAGCAAGAATTGGTTCACTTGGTTACACTCCACCCATGAGAAATGCATAGCTTGAGTTTGAGCTCAAGGTCTTTTGTTGGTGGGTTAATTGTAAGTTCCTTACAAGTGCTCACCCTGCTTGGTGGTCTGCTGTGAATCTGGACTGAGCAACCACCGTATCCTTTTTCTTACACAAAAAGGAACATAAAGAAAATTTCCCCCGTTGTGGTTCTAAGATTAAGATTAGCTTTTCTTTTATGTTTTTATAGATTAAGATTAGTTTTCTGTAAAAGTCTCCTCTCTATCTTGAGGAAGTTATTAGCTGTTTCCATGATACAATGGCCCGAGTTCTACCTTTACATAGTTAAGACTTAAAGTAAGATAAATGTATCAGAGAAATTTGAAACTGTTCTACCTATAAACTGATCCATTACCTATGAAAAGATGTGTCTGTATTATTATTTGCTGTTGTATAGATTGTTCCTCTCACCTTTTCAGAACATTGCTAAACTTTTGTATTGATGGCTTTGTAATGTGACATGTAAGAGACCTCGTTTTCTATGTTTGGATATATGTTTATTCAACTGATGGTTGAGACGTATTCTCAGTGTGTTTCATGAAATGGATCGTACTTGAATGGCCATTTTTTCTACTCATTTTTGCTGGTGAGTATTGAGAATTTCATTCAAAGGAATAAATAGAACAATTCAGTACTTTTTGAGGGAGTATCATACTATCTTTTATGAATTTAGTTTTGGGATTGAGTCATAGAAAAATGTTTTTGTTAGGACTTCCGAGTACTTGTTCCATTCTGAAAGATGATAATTTTTACGTTACATTGCGGTCTCAATTTATGCTATTAGATGTAATAAATGCTCTCAAAGTCAAACTATAACTATGACTCTGCGAGGCTCAGCATAGTTGGTACTTTTTAAACGTTTTTACGTTTTGAGGGAATTTGCCAGTTCTGTAAATCAACTATTTATCAGTGATAGCCTTCAATATTATACATTTAACTTTTATTATTCACTTTTTCAGAAAATGGTATGGTGCTTTATCAAAAAGGATCTATAAGTAAACCCCGTAAATCGACTATTCATCTCAAAAAAGTTATCGTTCATGTGTCATTGGCTTGCTTTTTGCTGATAGTTTTGGCAGAGAACAATAGTGAATATATTGATTTTATATTATAGTTTTAATTAATCGGACGTGAGTTGTTTTATGTGATTTAACGTCAGTAGGATATGCAACTTAAACGAAGCAGAAATCATTTTTCAATAAGACGCATCGTTTTCAATTACCAATAGAATAAGTGTTAAAAAATTCAAAGAAGTTATGGTGCTATTCATTATCGACAAAGAAACATGCATGCATTTATAAAGGGTAAATGCTTACAGCAATTTTTTTCATGAAAGAAAAAAAATAAAAAAGAGGGAAGGTAGGCGATTTTGTATAGATTGCTTTCATAGGCAACTGTATCGGACTTGACATGCGGTAAATTCTATTTGGGTGGAAAGAGATTACTCAAGAAAAAAGTGTTAAGAATTAGATAACCACTGAGCATTTGCGTTAATAGCATCTCAATTCGTTAATTGGACATATTTTCCTTTTTCTTCACCTAATCATATGCACAAAGTACAGACTTCTTTTTCTTATCTGTCTCAAAACTCTAGCAAAAAGTTAAAAAACACAAAATCCAATGAATGAAACGGACTCTAGTGAAATGTTTCTATTGCTTAGGCATATCTAGACCGTGTTTAGTTAATACCCTATAAAATTATATGTGTAGAGTGGCCCAAAAAATGATCCTCTACTTTTCACTTTAGCCCCTTTCAACTACTAATTGCCATGATCAGTAAAGAATATATTCAATAGTGTGAGGCCAACATATCAACTTACTCTTCCTAGATCCTTACAGCATATCCATGGAATTGACAACACTCTCATTATTTAATTGGGAGTGAAAATTTAAGCAATGCCCAATTCTAACAAAGAGGTCAAAATTTTTGCCACATTTAGATGCAAGAAAAGCTATAGTCAATGCAAAAGCCTCCACAACAACAGGATTTTATTAACCGGATTGGGTTTAGGAAAATATTAAACAATCATAGTTTTTTTACTAGAATGAAGTTACATTATCTTTAACTTTAGATAGATAAGTGATTTTCACTCCTTAAATTTAAACAGCCACCCTCCTTATAATCAAATCTAACAATAATTGTGACAAATATCTTTAACTATGCAGTATTACTCTTGGGTTGAATCCATCTCCTCTAGCTGCTTCAGTTACCACTTGCTTGTTACACACATATCACACAAGGAGCTGCCGACAGTGCCTTCCTTCATCTGAATCAAATATATCAAAGTTCAAATAACATAGACAGAATTAAAACACTGAGGTCAGCTTGCTTGAGATAGACTCTCCTATCCATGCGATCAAATTATTTGAATCTAACCCTTTATGGAACCAAATTCTGGTTTGGCCTTGGCTTTCAACTCGCAGAAAGGGATTTGCAGTTTTGCACCAATCACTCATGTTGATTGTGTATGGTAAAGAGTAACATAGAGTAGGTACTTGGCACACCACTTTTCACTTTCAAATCTTACCTAGCTAAAAAAAGGACAACAAAAAAGAAAAGAAAAAAAATATCAATTCTTTTTTACTAAACAGTATAAGAGGAAGAAATAAGAAACTAATCATTTTGTTACAAAATCTTTGTCCAATAGTGAATAATTCATTGACAAAATCATTCACCTCACAGGTTTAAAAACTAAAAAGTCTGAAAAGTTAAAATCCACACATGCCATTTTTCTTCTCTCTCTCCCTTTCCATGCCATCTCTCATTCCTTTCAATTATTCATTTAATTTATTTATCAAAATATCCAATTGAGTTTAATTTCTATAACTGATAATTTTTATACTACCATCTCACTAATTTTTATTGCATCCGTAAAGATAATTAATTTTCACATCTATTACTTAAAAAATTATTTCAATAAGATAAATTAATTGGACATCAATGTAAAAAATTTCTATATTATCTATTTATTCAAAACAAAGCTCTATTCCATTTCAAGTTTTCAGCTATTACCATGATGAGATCCAGTGATGAGTAGAGTTGCTAAGAAGTAACTAAAAAAAAAAAAAAAATTCCCTAGGGATAAAAGGGGGTTTAAAATGACAAGCCAATGACACAGAATGAATGAATTGAGTTTTTATGTGAGATCCAAAGTTGCAAGTCAACTGAGTCCCACTCTCTCAGCATCTCTGACAGAACCTTCAAAGACACAAAAAAAAAAAAAAAAACACAACACCACACACCAAGACCCAGAAGAACAACAAAACGAAGGGGAAACGTACGAAAAGAATGAACCATGTGAAATGACCCTTATGCCCTTCCTTCCTTCTGCACTCTTGCTTCTTCTGCTTTGACTCTCAGCAACACCACCACCAGCCCCCAACAATGGACGCAGCTGCATCCACCACCAACTCCGGTGAACCCCAGTCGGGTTCGGAAGATCCGAATCGAAACGGGTCGGGTCAGAACTCTGCAAGGTACAAGCTGATGTCGCCGGCGAAGCTTCCGATCTCGAGGGCGGCTTGCATCACGATACCTCCGGGGCTGAGTCCGACGTCGTTTTTGGAGTCCCCTGTGCTACTTTCCAACATGAAGGTCTCTCTCTCTCTCTCTCTCTCTCCTTATTCTCTTTGGAGCTTGTGGTTCTTCTTCTTCTTCTTCCTGTTTTTTTTTTTTTTTCAACTTCTTGTTATACTACTTTGGCTTCAAATTGACGTGTTTTTGGCTTCTTAGAGCAAAAGGGTATGTTCAAAATTTGAGATTTTTCAATGGGGTTAAAAAATGGGGTGTGTGAATTCATTAGCACAATGTGTTTTTTATCTTCGAGTAGCTCAGAAATTGAAGTCCTTTTGGTTAGCTAGAGTAAAAGGGTATGTTCAAGATGGGAAATTTTTCAAAATGGGTGAGTGAATAAGAATTCATTAGCAGAATGCATTTTTTCACTTCTTGTGTAGGTCGTGTTGGTCAAAGATGTTGCTTTTACTTGACCCATGTGAGGTGAAGGTGACCCAGTGTCAGTGGCATGACCCAGTGTGAGTGGCATGTTAAAAACTTGTTCTTTTTGCTGTGATTTTGTTGTAAATTCTCAGCAACCAAACAGACCGTATCTGGGGTGGCCTCAAAATTTTGTAATTATGGAAGGGCTATTTTGTTGATGACTTAAACGTGACGTGATTTGAATGCTGATGAGTGATGAGCCGAAGAAGATGCTTTTTTTTTTGTGTTAATGGAAAAAGAAATTCGAAATTCTTGTATGCTTGTTTTTGATCTCGTGACAAAATTGTTTCTTTGGGGCAGGCTCTTTCCGTGCTTGATCTTTTCTCATTTTGTAAGATTTTATGTTAGGTTCTGATGCTTGCTCTTTGCAGAATTGTCACTTGTGTAATTTGGCTGCTTTATGCTCAATGCGGTATTCTGTTGGAATATGGCTTTAGTTGAGGATCGCTAGAGACATTCTTCTTTTTTTCTAATTTTAATGCCAGTGTTGTTTTTTCACATAATGAATCTTCCTTTTTGTTGGTGGTTGCCCTTTTTGTTTGTTTTTTATTTAACGGTGTACCAGAGTGCTGAGAGAGTCTCTTTTTTGCTTCTTCCTTTACCATTTAAATAAGTGGAACAAACGAATAAATGCGTTGCTAAGCAGTAGTGGATCCATTTTGGTTATGTGTGATATGAGAATAGCATAACGAATGTCAGAAAGACTGTGGATCAAGATATTTCTGAAAGGACGTGATTTTTTAGTAGTTTTCTGGATGGTCCTAATTTCTTTAGATTTCAGAATGCTGTGCAACTTTGATGTGGGAATGGCTTTTCTAAGTTGTGATTGATTGTTTATATAACTTGTGCATATTATAATGTAATATGCTATCTTTGGTCATAAAGGTTCCAAATAAACCTGTAATATTATCACTAGGTGAAAATAGAGAACTTTGCTCATGCTTGATTGTAGTGGGCAACTTGCGTGACTGGCTCATAAATCTGCTCAGTGGTTTAGTTTAGTATATTTGCTCTCTTTCCATAGCTATTACTGATTTCATAGATTGATCGATTGCTGTTGGGGACTTAGGGTTCACAGGTGTTTTGAAAACTTGCTGTCATTTTATCCTTTTCTCACTTTCTTTTCATTGTTACTCTGAGAAACTTATATTGTTTAGGGTGTGTTTGGTTGCGGGATAAAATAGGGGTGAAATTTTCATGGATGAGTTTCTGTTTAAAATTACACTTGGAGCTTATCTATGAAGATTTTACCCCTATTTTTATTCCCTAACCAACACACCCTCACTATATAATTTTTGTGTATTCAAAATTTTGCTTGATTCAGCAATGGTTGCACATAGGGCGCTGTAGTTTATTTATATATTATTTCATTACTTGCCTTGCAGGTGGAGCCTTCACCGACTACAGGATCCCTTCCAAAACTTCATCAAACACTACACAGTTCTAGGGCTTCTGCTGCATCCACTGCTTTTTCTGTAACCACTGCATCTTTCAATACCTATACTGTTGATGACAGAAAATCAAGCTTCTTTGAGTTTAAACCACCGAACAGATTGAATATGGTAATGAGATATTCATTGATCTTAGTAACACTTTGATGAGTGTAAGTTTTGAATCAGTATGGACCTAACTTTGGGGTTTCTTTATCCTGTGATTTTACTTGCCTCACTTGAATATTAAGTAAACAAGAAGGGATGATTAATTAGATACATTGTTGACAGTTGACCCAACACTTCATACACTAGACTAAATCAATCCCTTTAAGTCATACAACCTTTTCACTATTTTCATTTTTGGGGTTAAAGTGTAGGTGGAAACAAATTTGATTGTCATGTTTCATCTTCTAATTAATAATGTATTGAGATTACTAACTGCTTAGTACTTATCCAATGCTATTTACTTAAGGTTCCTGCAGACTTCAACAACCATGTAACGGAACAATCTAATCAAATAGAAGGTCCAGGAAAATCTCAACCATTTGCCTCCTCACAAAGAGATTTACCAGTTCTTTCTAATGAATTAAGCCTATCATCAACTGTTCAAAAGGTTAGTTCTGGGGCTAATACCCCTGTTGATGTTGATTTGGATGAAGTTAACAACAGAGGTAACACAGCCACTGGACTTCAAGCATCACATGTGGAGGTTAGAGGCAGTGGAGTTTCAGTCGTAGCTGAGAGAGTATGTGATGATGGATATAATTGGAGGAAATATGGGCAGAAACATGTTAAAGGAAGTGAATTTCCACGCAGCTATTACAAATGTACACATCCTAACTGTGAAGTGAAGAAGCTATTTGAACGCTCTCATGATGGTCAAATCACTGAGATAATTTACAAGGGAACACATGATCATCCTAAACCTCAACCAAGCCGCCGATATTCTGCCAGTACCATCATGTCTATGCAAGAAGAGAGAGCTGATAAGGCTTCTTTGGCTGGCCAAGATGGTAGTACCAGCCAGATGTTTCTTGTTGCTTCCTTTTTAATTATTACGTATTGCAACGAAAATAACCTGGATTTTTTTCTTCTTCTTCTAATTCTTGAATTGCAGACAAAGCATCCAATATGTATGGACAGGCATCTCATGCAGCTGATCCCAACAGTACTCCAGATCTATCCGCTGTTGGAACAAATGATGATAGTCTTGAGGGTACTGGGTTTGTTTCAAGCCGGACTAATGATGAGGTCGATGATGATGATCCCTTCTCTAAGAGAAGGTATGATGGTTTAGGCCTAAGCTCTAGTTTTGTCCAGCATCTTGCTTGCTGACCTTGAGTTTTTTGTTGAGCAGGAAAATGGAACTTGGAAATGTTGACATCACTCCTGTAGTTAAGCCTATCCGGGAGCCACGGGTTGTTGTACAGACTCTGAGTGAGGTTGATATATTGGATGATGGGTACCGCTGGCGTAAGTATGGGCAGAAGGTGGTAAGAGGCAATCCTAACCCAAGGTATGTCCTCACATTGATGAAATAGGAACTAGAAGTAATAAATTCCAAAATAACCACAAAAACATACTTGGTCATAGATGGTCGATGTTAAGGAGACTGTTACATGCCAACATGGTATTTGCATTAAGAACAGGTGGCAATGGTGGAAAGTATGACTGCCATCCTGTTAATCCAGTATTGTAGAGCTTTTCTAGGTCTGATATATTTATTATCACTGAAATACTGGCTCAAACTTTGGCCTTGTTTTGCACTTTGAGGATTCCCCTTTAGTATTACATTGCACTTTGAACAAAAATTATGGGACACATAATCCAACTTAATAGCTTCAATTAAACTAAATGGTACTCAAAATTTATTTTGTCAACATAAACCTTTTGCTCAGTATCCATATTTCAGCATGAATCTAGTGTCCAAGCTCCACTTCACTAAAACCCTTTAAAGAGGTAGACTATGACAATCTACTCAAATTTTACTGAAACGCGACAGCTTTTCCCAAGTCAGCATTCTGAGGGCAAAACAATTTGAGATATTCTCCGCTCCAAAGTTGGGACTTCCTGTTTGTTTTGACTAATGACTAGTGTAGCTGATTCCAATGTTACAATTAAGCCTGTTATTGATGTCATTTTCTGAAGTCAGTGGGCAGTGATGAGCAAGTAGTTATAAATTTAGCTATATTTAGCTGAGTCAGTTTTGTTGCTATGCTTGTGTTATGTATTCTGTGCACTACAATTCATGCATTTCAATCTTCCTATTTCAGGAGACGTTTATTAATTTAGATGTATGAACTGCAGACTCAATGTTGCATCTTGTGGTTCCTCTGTAAAATAATTGTTAGGAATAGATCGAAAGCATTGAATGCAAATCAAATGGGTGCACTAGAACTTGATGGGCATGACTCATTATAATTAATGATCCATGTTTATGATCCCACTCAATGCAGTTAACAAAAATGTGACACTCAGCTGCATATTTCTTGTTAATCTTGTTTCTCATTGCACTCACTTATTATGCAGGAGTTACTACAAATGCACAAATGCTGGTTGCCCTGTTAGAAAACATGTGGAGAGGGCATCTCATGATCCAAAAGCAGTAATAACCACATATGAGGGTAAACACAATCATGATGTACCAGCTGCAAGGAATAGTAGCCATGACATGGCAGGACCAGTAGCAGCCACAGCAACTGGACATACAAGAATCAAGTTAGAAGAAAGTGATACTATTAGCCTTGACCTTGGGATGGGAATTAGCTCAGCTGCCGAAAATAGATCAAATGGGAAAACACTTCTTTCTGAATTTGGTGACACTCAAACTCACACCAGCAACCCCAATTTCAAGTTTGTTCATACCACTACCCCTGCTCCAGTATACTTTGGTGTCCTAAATAACAGCTCAAATTCTTATGGTGCTAGAGATAATAGAAGTGATGGTCCATCTTTAAACCATTCTCCATATCCTTGCTCACAGAACGTGGGAAGCATACTAACTGGTCCATGAAATTGCTTACACCAAACAAAGAAAATATTTAAATAAAATTCTGAGTAGCATTTTGTTTTGTTTTTGTTTTTTTTTTTCTTTGGAGGGTATAGCTTTAAGTGTAAAACATCTCATTTTCTGTAAGAAAATGCAGATAGTTCCTCTATGTTTATATCACTATTTAGGAGCTGCTGTGCAGTAGAATTGGTGGTGGCTCCCATGTTGTCTTCTGAATCTAAATTACTGTTTGTATAATTTATATGCAAAATTCTTCTGTACAAATATGAAGCTGATGTCAAAGTTACTTCTGCAAAAGCCTTGTAAAGGTGCTATATTTAAACTGTTTGTGTAAGCAGTATTTGGCCTTTTACTGATCTTTGCATGTTATAATATTCACAATTTAACATTCAGGTACGAGCCGTATTATGACCTGTTTGGCTGAAGTGAAATTTGATGGAATGCACGTGATGAGCCATGAAGTCATCCTTGTTTGATTTTCTCATAACTCACATTCATGAGCAGTACTGCTGCATAGAATTTTGTATTTATTATCCCTACATTAATCAATTCTGACGTACAAAAAAAGTTTCAAGAAATATGTGGAAGGGCAGTGCATGGTGTGTGAATAGTACAAATAATGATGCACTCAGTTGTCATCAGCAATGGAAGTGAAAACGACACTATAGTAAATACAAATTCACATATCCATTGAATCCTGTGAATTTTTTTGGAACTCATTGAAAGCTTTAGTATAGTCATAAGTTGATGAAACTTGTAGGTGGTCTTGCAGTTAAAAAAAGAAGAATAAAAACCATGTGTTGCTTTGTTCAAACTTTCACATCTAATTCACTCTAGAGTTTAATTGTGATACGTTAATAGTATAAAAATATTTTATATGGTTATTCAATTCAAATCTTCTATTTAAATGACTTTTTAAATAGTGAGTGAAAAAGTCAAATATCATTGGTGATGTGGCAAATGTGATTGAATGACTATGTAAAAACTTTTATACCAATAGTGTATAGAAATTAAATCCTTCATTTTATTTTTTATTTTATGCTTTTTTAAAAAATCGGAGTAGAATTTTCTCATTCTTAAAATACCTTAGAATTTCTTTATGGGTTGAGATTGACATAACAAAGGAATGTAAAGTTGCTGGGAACAAAGTAGTAATTCGTTAATCTTGTGCACACATATGGTGAGCCTTATCCTAACATGATAAAACCTCAAGACCCTCATCACTTGGCGTCAGTAGCGGAAAAGTACATGGTCCCTCCCTCCCATGAGCCTGTAGTTTGGAAAAGCAGGAAGCAGCATTGATAAGTATGCTTTGCTGTGTTTGCTGTTTCCAGAAAAACTGACAGAAAGAAAAAGAGGTTTCCGAAAATATTCTTGGTACATTAGACCAACACTAATCTAGCCGCTTTCATTTATTGGTTGTCACATATCAGGATATGTGATTAGTTTAATTTGGTGTATTGTTTGGAGACTGCTCTTTTGTTTGGTTTTTATTCATGAATATCTAAAGATTAGTATTAAATTTCAACTAATTTAGTTTGAGTTAAATTTTTCAATCTCAGTATACTTTTTATACTCTCAATACTCCAATATGAAACTCATGAAATATAAAAACTAGATTGCTTAAACTAATCAAGTGTTGTTGATTTTTTTTTTTCTTTTAAAAAGGGATACCATATAGAGTGGCTGAGCCAAAGTTAAAGGGAACTGGTTGTCACTTTTTAAAGACAGACACAACATAAACTGCCATGAGAGTCGTTAATGAGAAGAGAAAAAGTGATAAGAGAGGGAAAAAAAGGAAGAAAAGTGAATAGTAATGATGAGATTGGCTAATATTATTATGAGACACTTTTTCTTTGTAGATATCGTTACTGTGAGATGCACTCTCAGCAGTGGAAATTGGTAAATTTTCTTCCTGTAGTTACGGCCAAGACTTCACATGCTGTTAGCCCCACCACCATACTCTTGGCTGATTGGCAAAAACAAGATGTGGCAAAGAATAATATCTTCTGTCTAAAATCTATACCAAAAAATGTCTCCTGTCTAAAATGTGAATGTTTAGAACTTAATGAGCTAGCTAGATGAACGAGTGAGGAGAATTTTAGTACTATTTTCCAATTAAATGTACTTTGGAAGTGGTTCAACACTTAATGACTTGAAAATTTATATTTCTATATGGGTTGGTCAAATGTACATTTGTCTGTCCCCACAAGGTAAAACAAATAGGCTATAAATCTCATAGGTAAAGTCTTGGGTTTGATTCATGTGTATAGAAGAAATGAGTGCTAGAAGATTTTTATCCTAGCCGGCTCAATTTATGTCAGATTAGTTAGAGCATATATTTTGGATATTGATAATTCAAACTTACCAGGAATGTTGATGGTATAACTCCTTGAAGATTGGATTCTGTTGGCTTTATCTTTGAACCATTTTGACATGTCCACGTTGGCCTTTAATTGCACTGCAAGTAAAGCACAACTTCCTTGAATTAAATATGTTTGTCTTGGCTTTAGCCAGGACTGAAGAATCCTGCTGCAACCACGTCTGGCCCAATTCATCCACTAGAGGGTTCTGGGTTGATCCTTCTCCCTCATGAGCCACCCAAGAGCAATGCTTTATCTTTACCATATCATCATCGATAGTTCTTGAGTTCAATGAGAATTGGTTATGCCAATACAAATGCTTCTGCTCTATAAAACAAAAACCAAATTAGAACTTTTATTTTGCCTTGTTGACCATGTATTGAGAAATATTTTTTGAACCATACTACAAGGATATCATATATATAGAGTGATATGTTATATTTGATGTCAAAATGTGATATACAAATAGCATAACTCGCATGCATATGAATGAAAAAGATAACGCTAGTAAAATGACTCTTTATGCTACATTTGTTTCAAGGTATATTTAGTTATTCTCTAAAATAACTATTCAAAAATTATGTGTTCTCATATTTGTTATAAGTTATACAAAATTATTTTTAGATATCAATTATTCCTTAAAAAAAGATTTTCTCACAATTTAGTGAGATCTCATTCTCATGATGAAAAGTGGGAATAAAAAATTCCCATGACTTGAGAATTGTAGTTATTAAGTACAAATATAAAGATATTTCTCAATTATTTAACTTTTTTCCTATAACTTTTATTTACCTGCGCTTACCTGACTTCATAAATCCATTACGCTCTTAATTTAAAGAATTTTGTTAACTTTTATGTTGATCGAGATAAACAATTTTTAAAAAATTAATTGTTAATTTTATATTTTTTCTGGAAGGGTAATTTTTATTTTGGATTATAATAATAATAAATGTGTTAGAGGTATTTTAAAAATTATGACATATATTCTCAAGAATATATTTACAAAACAAACAAGTTTTAAATTTATTTCTGGAAATCTCAACAAATAATTCCAAGAATGTTTAATGTTAAACAAACAATTTGTTTAAAATATCCGGGAATAAAATTCAAAAGAATATCATACTCGGAAATGTGATTCTTAGGAACGTAATTTCAAACATTGAAATAAAAGTCCCCTTATAAGTCACAAAAAGTCATGATATCACCAAGAATCGATATATTTTATGTCTTTATAGAGTTGTGCTTATAATTAAACATAAATATGACGACGTATAATAGAGTACTATAATGTTATTTTATCCATGTAGTCGACCTTACTTAGTGGTATAAGACTTAGTTGTTATATAGAGTTGTCCTTATAGCCTTTTCAGTTTCATAAAATTGTAAATGTAGTGTAAAATCTTGACTCAACAGGTGCAGTTCATTTTGCTGTTGTAAATTTTGATTAGCTAGTCATGTGATATTGTAACTAGAGTTTAATCCAAGGAACCTGTGGCCCCAAACTGAAAAGAGTAATAAATGGCTAAAGACAGTAGCACTCGATCTCAACTTTTGCAAGCATTGCAGACAAGAAACCTCTTACTCATATTAGGAATGGATCTATATCATCTATGCACTTTACTTTTTTTTGTCACTGGAAATATTTTGCATGTTACTGGGACAATAACTAGTTCACAACAAGGCAATCCTTCCTTCTGTGCTCATGTATTTCTGTCCACACACACACTAGGAGAAGAGACAAAGAAAGATGCATTCCTTGTGGGTTTCCTTGAAGGATAATGTGAAATGTGGAACCAGGCTCACTGATGTGATAAGTCAGCCAGCGAAATGTGGCAAAGGAAGCAGCTGTGCTTCAGAAAAGGAGAAAATGAATGGAGATAATGGTCCTCTAATGGAAACTCCAGCTACCATGCTAGCATCCAGGCCAAACAAGTCACTAGCACGGCTTCATGGTAAATTGTTTCTTACTCCAAATTTGCATGAACACATGTTTTTGAGCCTCCAAAACTCACTATATGTTCCTCAGCATTTCAAGATAAAGTGTGAACTATAAGATATTAATTATTGTAGTTAATTTATCAGTTAAGTCCATGTACTGTAACAAGTCAGTAAGAAGAAGCCAGTTAGAGCTGTGCATGCATACTTCAAACAAATTTCATCTTTTCTTTTACTATCTATGAATTGTAATTTCTAACTACTAGAACTAATTACTTGTCTTTATTGAACTTTGACAGAGCTTAGTGTTGGAGAACCTTCAAGAAAAATTGTTGAGATGATCTTTCAGAAGGCTTGGGTGAACACCTCAAAGCCACTGAGGAAGATTAGAACAGTCCTCAGAGTGAGCTACTCAACAGAAGTCCTTGAAAGGTTTGAGAAATACAGAGAAAAGGTGAAGAAGAATGCCAGTGAGCAATATCCAAGGCATCCAAGGAGCACAGTAGATGGAAACGAATTGTTGCGGTTCTATGCCACAACAGTGAGATGCTTCCAAGGGAAATCTGTGAAGAAAGTTTATGATTTATGTAAAGATCCATCTTGCCGTCTGTGCCAAATAATCCAATTCAATTTCAACACAGAATATGCCAAGTTTCAATGGAATGACAGTGGCAAGGAGTTGAGTGACAGAACAGTTGGCACTACAAGACTTAGGATTGCGAAAAGAGCTGCAATAGTTTGCAGGATAATTGCTGGAACTGCAGCAAATGAAATTGATGGTGAATATGAAGGACCTGTCTCAACTGGGTTAGGAGAAATGCAATTTAGCTTAGAAAAATTTGTAGTGAAAAATCCCAGTTCTATACTTCCTTGTTTTGTAATAATTTTCAGCTGACATGTTTGCAGGAATAAATTGTCACTATTCTTTTTTACCTTTGATAACGAGTATATCTATTTTAAAACACAGTGCAAAGAAAAACTCAGAATGTATAGTCCTCCTTTCTGGTAATGGTATTGCTCATAAAATCTAGTATGCTTATTAAACATAACACACTAGTTCGACAATGAAATAAGAATTCTGGGAAAGAAGGGTTGATATACATAGAGTATGAACTAAGCATTATTATTGGATTTTCACCTCCAAGCACAAGAGGCAACAAGAACTTGATTCTTCCAACCAAGATATAGAGCATCGTCTCTCTCTTCTAGAGTGTAGTGTCCAGGGTAGCTTTGCAGAAGACTCTTGATTGAAGAATTAACATAAGAGCTCAAGGGATATGGTGTGAATCCAGCCCTTGCGAAACGTGATCTCCACTTCTTCAGAAGCTCATGGCGTTCTACTCTTTCAGCCCCTTCACATGCAACTAAATTAACAACTTCTCTTGCCAAGCAATGTTGTTCCACATTAATCCTCTCTTTGTGATCCCTTGGAATAGCAACATCAATTGAATCAAAAACAGCCGAGTAGTAATTCATTGTCTCAAGAAAACGGGGGAAGAATGGTATGCTACTTGTGTTTGATTCTTGCTCAACCAGAGTCACTACCTTAGGAGACAAGAACTTTGCCAACCTCAACAACCGGTCGCGATGATTCCGGCTATCCACACTTTCATCTGGTACATGGTGCAGCATCATGGCAAAATTCACAGCAATGGCTTCACCAGGTTTAAGTTCAAGGTCTCCAAGTTGCACCTCAGAAGGAGCAACTTCTATAGTATGGAACTCAAAGGGTACCTTACATGACTGTGCAAGTCTTGATAACCTTTCTCCAACTATATTAAGCCCCCCTCCCCTAGCATAAGCAGAACTAGAGTCATCAACACCTGTTATTCTAATCTTTGGAGGTCCTCCAGGTCTTCCAGCAAGAGCTTTTATGAGGCTCACCCACTGGATTCCCTGATTAATCTGAAAATCAATTATGTGGACTTTACTTTCCTCCTTCATGGCTTCAGCAATTGATCCATTTGCTGACATGTACCCAAATTTCAGGTATGGACAGATTTCATAAAGCAGATGCATGTATGAAAGGAGTTCACTACCATTAGGGTCTTTACATTTCAAGGATTTGTAGATTGTGCTTCCTGAAGAAGCTAGCCTTGCAACAAGAGCCTCCAACATGTATGCTCCCAATCTTTGGACTGGGTTCCCAGAAACGGACACCATTTTTTGCAGCTCAGGCATCAACCATTCAGTTGTCTTCATATCATTATCTGCCACTGCTTTTGCACAAGTACAAATCATCTCTATCAAGTCCCCTCTAGAAATCACCTCCATCATTTTATTCCACTTCTCTGCCTCTAACAAAATAGAATCATATTCCTGGGGGATTACAATATCAGAATCAGATCCCAGCATAGCACTTTCAAGCTCTCTTATCTTGTGCCTCAAGTCATCTTGGTCATGTGTCAAGCAAGACTCATTGTCTTGTGAACAGTAAGCAATTTCAGCAGAATGTTCTATTGACCGTAACACGCATGATCTTTGCTGTTGTTTTGACACTGGACTATTGTTAGGTGAGAAACTAACTGCAGATGGAGAATTCTCACAAGGGAAACTAATGGTGGAAGAAGATTCAAGGGTGCAATATTGTTTTAAAGTATGAAGTGAAGGGTAGGTTGCTTGATTGCTGTTATAAGAGGGTAAGTAGTTGTCTAGGTTCTCACTTGGCAAGAACCAACATGGCTCCATATTTTGCACAGCCTCAATTGAGAACCTGCTGGAGCCATAAGAGTAAGGCATTTTGTGTTTCTCAGACGTTTGCATTGAAAAATAACCTGGCTTTGAATAAACTCAAACAACACCAAAATGTTTTCTTATACAAAATTACAAACAACAACGATGATGACCACTAAGCCTTATCCCAGAGGTCGACTACATAGAACAAAGGATGGTATCCATGTTAGGACTTGGGCAACAAAATTCAACAACTTCTACTTGTTATAAGCTTTGTGATTGTTGTTCACATTTTAACTCAATTTCAGCTGGACAAGATGAGATGTACTCAAGATCTGAGATTTTCTGCAGAAAGGGTAGTAACATGACAATCAGTGAAAAAAGATAACAAAAAATGCAGTGTTTCAATCTTGATGGAACAAGAGACAAGTAGTGTTCACGCGGTTGCCTAATAATAATCCATAACACGTTCCTAATTATGCTCTTCAACTAGCACACCAAAAGAGATAGTATCTAATTTTCAAAATCCACATGTATAGAATATAATAAGTTCTCAACCTCTGTACACAACTGCAACTTTATCAGTTTTTTTTTTTTTTCCTGGTCACTAAATAACCTTTATTGTGTAGTTTATCACTTTCCATCACATGTTATTGTTTGTGCCTCCAAATTTGATGCAATCAAGAAATGAAAATTGGCCTAGATAAATCTAACTGTACAACGAAATTTGGATCACCTACTGCTGCTTAAAGCAAGGCCTTTGCTTTTTCTTTGCTTGAACTCATAATTCTAACGGCATGCTCTAAACTTCTACTCAATGATACAAGATAACATGGTATTTGAAAACCGCTTTCCTTGATTAGGAACTTCCAAGATACAAAAAAGTTTTGCATTCAAATATAGAATTATTCAAAGTTAAAACACACTGAAACATCCAGATAGAACTATGATCAATCACCTTCTGACTCAATTACTAAAGTAATCCATTTTTTAAAAAATAAATAAATAAATAAAGATACAAAAACAAAAGTCATCAAATGATAAACCAAAAGGGTTGAAAATCATTTCTTGCAATTAAACGTGCCATATCATTAAAAGTTTCATTCATCAGCTCACATAGTTGGCATGATCATTTTCTTCTTTGATATCTTAGCAAAGATACAAAGCTTCACCCTTTGACTTAACAAGCACACACAAACACTTGATGGTAAGATGGATCACTTCCCTCACACTACTGACACAACACAACTTCCACATACAAACCACGAAAGCAGGATCAGGTCAAACTTTAATAGTTTCAGAGACACTCACCTGAGATGAAGGAAAGTATGACTTGAACTTTGAAGCCAAAACAATACACAAATGAGGACTTTGCATAACATATATACAAAAGGGTTTTTTGTTTTCTCAGATTTTGTCAGGGTTGGAGGTTAGCGTTAGACTTCGACCAATGCATGTTACAAGGTTGTTGAGAGCTTGGCATCTTTACTCTGAATATGCACATTTGGTATTTTATAGGGACGCTTACTTAAGCAACGGAAAAGTCTCCTCCTTTTCTATAATACATCGTTCAAAGGTGACTCATATTTGTAAAGAAATAGATCAAAATGACTCATTTTAAATGTCAAATGCTAAAAGGACTCCTGCATATAAACTCAAAAACTAAAATGAAGGTTAACTCAAGAATTAGTATAGTACTCCTATATATTATGTTTTGTTAATTTTATTTCCCAAGTTTTTCTTCTTTTTTTTTTTTCATTGTTCATAAGTGTCACTCTAAAGTTTAATTTGTGCCATTTCTCTTGATCTCCCGTTAACGATAGTAAACTTTCATGAAGTTTTTTGACTTAAACATTTTTCTATACTTATTCATTATAAAAGATAAATAATTTTCCAAGTGTTAATGCATTTTCTGGCGTTTCTAATGATCCAATTAGAGTTTGATTGTTGGATTAAAATTATAGTCAAAAGAAGCTTGTGTGATCTTTAAAATATGAAAGGGATATATACATGTTTTATAAATGTGTATAGTACTAATTAACAAATCTGAAAAATCATCATGTGCCTTGTTGCGTTCCACTGCTCTAAAACCAGAGCACCTGCATGAAACATAATCATTAATTAAATCAAGAGATATATGATTTTCAAATCGTTATATTAGTTTGGTCATTGACGTCTCTTGCTTATTAAAATCATTAATGATGGTTTCTTTTGGAATCGTTCTCTTTCTAACTCTTTTTTTTCAAGAAAAAAAATTTGATATCATAAGGTAAAGGGGGTGTGTCGGTAAAATTAAAAAGTCTGTCGTTACTTCTTGTTCCAAAAGGGTGGACCTTGCCCCACACGGTTTCCGCGACTTCACATGTGATATATAGTTCAATGCCATTTCACATGGCCCCAAACATTTTTCATTTAATAATGGATAATTTTGTAAAGTAGAAAACATGTGCATTTGTCCATAATTTTAACTGCAAGAATCATTTCAAGATAAGATGTATAAAGGAGAATCAAATCTTCTCTCCCCTTTTCCTGTCTCTTTAATACAATTTTGACATGTATATAATATTGGCATTATACATAATTTTTTATCAAACCATTATCTTTCAACTACTTATGATTTACATACATGGCAAAACTCAATCGGAGAGACATGGAGGGGGACACGGAGTGGGGACAAAAGAATTGGATTCGTATAAAGAATGGATTGAGTGGGGATGGACAAGACCCGAACTTGTCCCTATTTTTAGTCTAAACCAATTTTTGAAATTTAAATCATGATGATTTAACTATGGATCGGGTTGAATTAGGTCAACTTGGACTTCAAATAATATGTAAAGATTTGAATATTATCTATGATAAAGTTATAAAATTTTATAAATAACAAATAAAATTTAAGAGATATTTTATAATAAATGTTTCAAAACAATCATTTCAATATAAAAATAACATTGAGTTATATAAAACATATTAATTGAACTATAAGATCTTATAATGTTTCAAAAATTATTATAAAAAATATATTTCTAAAAAATTAATTTCGGGACAGGCCAACAAACATATGACCAAAACATGGACCAAAATTGCACTAGGTCAAATTTTATCATCTAAACTAGATCCAATGAACTTCAAAAAACATATGACCAAAATATGGGTCAAAATTGCACTAGGTCAAATTTTATCATCTAAACTAGATCCAATGAGCTTCAAATTGAGCTGGATTAGTTGGTCGGGTCGGATTAAGATCATCCTCAAACAAGACACAAGTTTCAGCTAACCTTTGTCAAAATTGGACATATACTTGGGTACAAGCCATTGCGTCACTTTTGGCCTCAACAACTTTATCAGCAATCGCACATACATTTCTACACGAACAATAAATGTATCTATCTTATGCTTTAAAGTATTAATGCTAAGTATTTGTACAGTTCCATGACCGTTGAAAAACCAATTCTTGCAGCGGCTATCTAATTGAGGAATTTGAGTTGAATATTGAACCTCTCTTCTTGTCTTGTGATTGATTTCAACATCAGCACAATGCACGCCTCAATTATTTATGTCAAAATTCTTGATATATGATGACATTGTCAATTTGTCATGGATTTGTTTTTGTCAGCCACACGTCATAGGTTTGCAATATTGGTTATTTATTGTTTTAAATTATTTTCTTTTAAATTTTTGTATGAGTACTATTGTCTAGAAACATTGTTCATTTCAAAAGTTCTTACTTATATGAACATTTGAAGGACTTAACTTATAGCACCAATTTGGACTGTTGGAAACACACTTCTTAGGTGATGGTGAATTAAAACATGTTCTTAGAATTTTATGTAAGATCTGCCGACACATGAATAATTTGTATTTGCAGTGTGAATGTAAGGCCCATTAACAAAATTTCACCTCCATCATGAATTTCAATTTTCCTCACCACTATGAACTATGTTGGAGATTAATACACAATACAGTTTGCACACCAGTGAGAAGATGCAATAAATCACTTAAATTTAGGCAACAACAACTTCGTGATTGAGATATAGACATGAAGAAACAGCACCACCCATAATAACTAGGCCAGTCTTACATAAGAACAAAATTTATTGTAGTTTTATTGCGCCAACACTGTTAATAATTTAATTCATGGAAACATTTGGAAGTCTAAAATTGTGGCTGTGTACCGATTCACACTAACACGAGGATCCTCAAATGCAACAAGTCATGAATGAATTTTGGGGCATATAGGGAATAAAAACACACCATACCACACTACTCAACGTAAATTAAGACTTGTGCACCCCTAAAGCAGTGAAACATAGTCAAAAGGGTAAGGCTCGCGGATCTTGTTGAAGACTACACTGCCACAGTAGTTAGCGCAGTTCACTCATATCTGACATCATGAATGACGTATTTATAATTTATAGTGATAAAAAAATTAACTAATTTAAGAATAAAACTAATCCATTTTTATATTAAAAAAATATTATTTGTACTCACTATACATGAGACACCATATTTAACTTAAATCTCATTCGTTATTGGATAAGATGTAGACCTCATTCAAGTGGGATCTATATTTAATTCAATAGTAGATAAATATGAACCAACACAGTATCATATATATAATAAGTATAAATGAAATAACTCGATCTATTAGGAATGAAGCAGAGTACAGGTAACCTGAAAACCTTTCGTTTCCAAATTCACTTGAATTCTACCAAAATCCAAACCTTCAACACTGAAAATGCATTTTATTGATTTCATTGGTATGTAAATCTTCTAACATGGAATGGATTAAAAGTTCCTTTTTTCACCTGAACTAATGGATGGATAATTTTAAAATGGTTAAACAGGGAACTGGGGAATGGAGAAGCAATTCTCTTGCCAATAATTCACAAGTGCTTAGCACTGCTTGTAGCCGTTCTGATTTGATCATCTATCCTTATCCATGTGAAGGTTACTGAATAAAGCAAGCTTCTACAACTTTGAAAGCATTCCAAATCCAAACATTGCAAAATATTGGTATCAACACCTCACTCTTATTTATCATCATTAGTATACGAATATAAGGTAGCAAATACAACATCTTCCCAATACAAGTTGTAGTTGGTTATCATTGGAAATAACTTAACTCTGCTGCTTACAGTTTTGCAATATGGAGATTGTTCCCACAAACAGAATCTGCTCTAAAATACAATTTTTTTTATTGCTGAAGTATGGTTGTTTGTCCAATGATGTATTAGACATATGTCTGTCTAACCAGAAAAGAATCTTTTCCAGGACTGACAAGGAAGAAATCCACCTGCAATAGTGCATGCAAAAGATTGTAAGCTAATCAACTTCGCACTCAGAACTTGCTTAGAAGCAGATCAACAAATCACATAAAAAACAAGAAAAATAGAGGGAACAATAAAACAATATGAGCATTGAGAAGCCAATGATAACACACAACTCATGGATGTTACATGAGGTCAACCAATGGAATTTCAATTACACTGCTGAAAATTACTAAAGAAATGCTAGAGTAGACCACCATCATGTAACATGTAAAAAAATCACAAAGACTTTCTAACATCAAAAGAAGACCCAAATTAAATTAGCAAGTTGTCATTAATTTTCTAAGCATTAAAGATGGACGGAAGATAACACACCACATTCTGGGCAACGGAAGTACTTCTTTTCCCTAAATACAAGTCCTGACCCTCCACACACCCCACACTTTCTTTGTGCTATCTGCAACAAAATGCAAAATAACAAAAAAAGAACAAGGCATAAAAATTATGAGAGAGAAATTCTTATCTAGAAACCATCTATCAAAGCAGTCAAATTATTATCTAAACTTACAATTCTTTTGCTAAATTCAATCCCCGCCACCACAAAAGGTGTAACCCCAGCTGCAAAATTCAAAAGGAAAGACACAAAAAAAATAAAAATAAAAACCGAAAAACCTACACAACACATAAAACATTGAAAAAAGAAAACATGGTATTCCTCATGGGAATGATATAGAAGTACCTATGGCTCCAACCACGATTTGCCAGTTGATTTCCACCGGAGCCGGGTCAAGTACTGTTGTGGTTACATCGTTGACAGCTAAGACCCTTGTTGTTGCCGTTCTTCTTCTTGTTGTTGCGTCGTTAACAGAAAAGCTGCAACATTTTCTCGGAGGAAAAGGAACCGTTGGTTTCGTTGTTGTTGAAGAAATAACTGTGACTCTAGTTTTCGGAGTCGCTAAGGAAAGCAGAGACGGAGCAGGAACTGCAGCTTCCATGGCAACGGCCCGGCCCAGCCCAGCCCGGTTCGGTTCGGTGTAGTGAGCCTGAGCCACCTTTTTCCAATAAATAAATAACTAATAAAGGCGACGTGGGCTTTTTCTAATCCATGGGCTTCTTGTGTGATTCATGCTGTTCTCGATAAGGTTCTATTCAATAATAGAGCCAATTTTTTCGACCAAAAAAAAAAAGAAGAGAGCGCCAGTTTGGTCTAAGTAACGTCCCAAACTTTGGGTCATATAAAAGTGTTTTTAAGAGTGATTTTGAAAAAGTTTTATCTCGTGATCAATTGACCGATCTTGAATCATATTGGTTTAGTTCTAACAAATTCTGGAATATTAATAATTGAAATACTAACAGAAAAGACTAAACTGTGGTAATAAAATTTAAACTAAGAATATGTTTTTACTTTTCAGTATAGAGTTAGTTTGGCTGAGTTGTTTTTTTTTTCGAAAGAAAAATGTATTTGAGATTAAATATAGTTCCTTAAGAAAATATGAACTGAAACCTTTAGTCCACGTCAGGTTGTTAGTTTAATTTGACATGAGATTATATAAATATTTAATTAAGTTGGATTCCACATTTAAATGATTGACTAAATTTACATAAAAAAAAATGTCAGCACCAAATTGATATTAAAATTAAAAAAATTTGAATAGAATTAACGTTCAAATTTTTATTAAAATAAAATTAATTAATATTCAACTGAAAATGCTATGATTAAATTAATAAAAAACTTATTAGGAAGAAATTGACCTCAATCGTATGGGGAATAAAAAAGGTTGCTGACTGGAAAAACCGCACACGACAAGGTAGAATGAACTGCAAGAAAAGAAGTAAATGGATAAACCTCTTCAACACACACACACACACAGACTCAGTGTTACAGATTCCGGCCAAGGTTGTAGGGTTTTGGGATATATTCTTCTTCTTCTTCTTCAGTTCTTCTTCTTGTTCTGTTCTCTTTTCAAATGCCTCCCATTTTCTCTCTTTACTCATACAACCCTTTACTCTATTCCCCTCCTTCTTCTTACTCTTCTTCTTCGTTTTGGAACTGGGGGAATTGGCATTTGACTTCGCCGTTATCATCCATTCACGGAACAAGAGGAACGCGCTACAAGCTGGCGGTGCAGTTTGCGGCGCATTCCAATCCCAACCTTCTCAAGACCAACCGGAAGTCCAGGCATGGACACGCCCTTTCAACCTACGACTCCGACGATGAAGATGACGAAGAAGAAGAAGAAGATGATGATAATGATTGGCTCTCTGATGTGAGTTCCCCATGGTTATATTCATCTTCTTTTTCTACGCCTGCTTCGGAAAAAAGTTTTTTTTTTCCCATTATTATTATTATTATTATATTTTGTTTTTTGAGATATATAATTGCATAGCTTTTCGGAAGCTCATTCAAAAAAGCTTTTTTTTTTATTATAGGTTTTGGTTTTTGTAATCAGAAATAAGCTAATCCGAACATATATTTAAGTTGAGTTTGTATAAAGGAAAAAGGAAGAAAGCTTGCTTGCCATGTGAGTTGCTGAAATTTTGAATTTTTGTTTGCTAATTATGTTATTATGAATGTGAAGCTCTGTTTCCTTTGTCAATAGTTAAGCTATATGCTAATTCCTTGTGCAAAATTGGACCCATCTTATCGTTGAAGGAAGATGAAGTTTCCATGTTTTGCAAATTTACATCATAAATTTGCATGGCATTTCTATTTTGAAAGATTGGTTTTGCTTATTCATTCTGATGATGGGACTTAGTGACAAATGTTGTGTTGTGTCCTTGTACATTGTTTTGCCTTTGATTGTTGCATGCAAGTAACTTGATGATTGATTATCCAATGAAATTTGGTGTTGGGGATTGCAGATTTATTTTTTACCTTTTTTTTGTCTTTCATTGTGAAATATGTTCTCAGGAGGAATTTGCTGAGCCTGCTTGCTTTGATGTTAATAGCAAGAGATCTCAGTTGCATACAATTAAAGGTATGCCAGAAAGACCTTATGCTGACTAGTTTTAAGATGAAAATTGAATATTGCATAATCTCGTTTGTTTGTGCAGGAAAAGATAGACATCATGAAAAGGATTGGGGTGTAAGATCTTTTAATAGTGGACTAAGCACTGGGATTCCTAGACGTGAGAGATTGGCATCCTTACAACCAAATTACAGTGGAAAGGTACCAAATGGTGACACATTAAGCTGTATAAAGTGTCAAATTGTGCCTTATATCCTACTTTAATTGCAGCTTGGTAGGAATTTAAAGGAGAAGAAATATCCCCGGCTGTCGGAAGAGATTGTTTTGGATGTGAAATGGATACCGCTTCTTGATTACTTAAGCACCTTTGGAATTAAGGAATCACACTTTATCCAAATGTATCAGAGGCACATGCCATCACTTCAAATTAATGTATGCTCTGCACAGGAAAGGTTAGATTACTTAATGAGTGTTGGCGTCAAACATAGAGACGTAAGAAGAATCCTTGTGAGGCAGCCACAAATTCTGGAGTATACAGTGGAGAACAATTTGAAGTCTCATGTTGCTTTCTTGACAGGTTTGGGTATACCAAATTCCAGAATAGGGCAAATCATTGCTGCTGCTCCATCCCTGTTTTCTTATAGTGTTGAAAATTCGTTAAAACCAACAGTAAGATATTTAGTTGAGGAAGTTGGAATCAAGGAAAAAGATTTGGGTAAGGTCATTCAACTGAGCCCACAAATACTTGTGCAGCGTATTGACATTTCATGGAATACTCGATATATGTTTCTTACCAAAGAATTAGGAGCACCTAAAGACAGCATAGTGAAGATGGTCACAAAACACCCCCAGCTTCTCCACTACAGCATAGACGGTGGATTACTGCCAAGGATAAATTTCCTAAGGAGCATAGGAATGAAAAATTCAGACATCTTGAAAGTCTTGACTAGTCTTACACAGGTAATTTTCCATTTCTTTCCCTCATATTTATCAACGAAAAATATTCTGTTTCTGTTCCAAATTTTCATTCTTACTTTCCATTATATACGCTTTTGTCCAATGTTTATTTATGTATTAGATTGATCCTTATGAATGGTTTGGATCACTTGTTGACTGCTGTCCCCGCAGGTGCTATCACTGTCCCTGGAGGACAATCTGAAGCCCAAGTATTTGTACTTGGTAAACGAACTTAACAATGAGGTGCAATCCTTGACCAAATACCCAATGTACCTTAGCTTGTCTTTGGACCAGAGAATTCGTCCTCGTCATAGGTTCTTGGTTTCCCTAAAGAAAGCTCCAAAAGGACCATTTCCACTTGGATCTCTAGTTCCAACTGATGAATGCTTTTGCCAGCAGTGGGCTGGAACTAGTTTGGATAAGTATTTGGCGTTTCGTCAGAGATTATTAGTCAGGAAGTTGGCTGAGAAATATGAAAGAAAAATGTGACAAATAAGGATCAATTTTGTGTTAGTCCACATGCATGAGTATACTGGAAGAGCAATATGTAGTAATCTAACTCGGTGCAACATGTTGCCATAAAATGTTCGTGATTGTCAGCTTTGTGGCTGAAGCTCAATCCTTATAGTTCACTCAACTATCTGCTATGCAGTCTGCACCGTAAGGTGAGCTTGTTTATTAGTTAATAAGTAGACAGTTATCTTATCATGTTCACAACACATGTTTAGAGCATGTGATGTTCACAGGAAGTTTTGTGCTCCATGATATATTGATGAACTATGTGCCACATGCTCCAAATATGTGTTAATGAGCATTGTATTGGTCTCCAATAACTAGTACATTCAATTTGCTGTTATTAACCCCTAAATTTTTGCAGATTGTGGACAATATTGCGAACATATACTGGTGTAAATTAAACAAGGAAGCTTTATGAAGTTTAATTTCTGGCTTATAGATTCTGTCATTATTGCTCACTGTTTTCGTGTTACCTTCACTGATGTATTCTATTAGTAGTATATTTTTTTCCGTTGTTTTCATTCTTGTGTTTCTCAAATCAGAGTAAGACTTCAATTGTTACCCTTTTGACCATCACCATACGTGTACACAATTATTTGTTTCCCTGAAGCCAATTGCACCACGTGTAAGAGTTGAAATGAACATTTTTAATCTCTTCAGAGTACTTGTAATTAAATTCCTACTTGAGATTTTTGTTGGTGTATCCTGTTATATATCACTTTCAACTTTCATCCTTTACTAATCTTCTCGGAAGACAAAAACACTTTACTAGAATATTGTTAACTTAATGTGAGATAATAGATATTGCGATCAATGTAGCAGAATTATTTTAATCGTGATACGATACGTGCGATTCGATACGATTCCGAGGCTTGGCGATGCAAATCGTATGGTGTATCGGATCAGAGCATGAATCGGTAACTAAATTGCATGAAGCATAACTGTATCGCAAGAATCGTGATTTGTATCCCAGCTGTGTGATTGGCAAAGCAACCAGGTTGCACGCACAATGGGCTGGGTCATGTGCGACCATGTTCGGAAAAACCCCTAGATTTTCTGATTTTGTAATATTTTTGTGTTTTTTTTTTTAAGGAAAAAAGGAGGGAATAACTGCTCATACATGTCTCTTCAGTATCCATTATTTGTTTATGCATAAAACTTCTCTTCTCTCTTCCTTTTGAAACCTTGCATATGAGAAACAAAACATCAAGCAACCAGAGGTCACACTCCTCTCTTCTGGTTCCCCTTGTGGCTGACTATTCTCCATCTTTGTGGCTGAGCCGGTGCTTCTTCTTTTAATAATTTGTTTTGTCTGGTGCCAATCAGTTTGTAAAGCTTTATTCTGTTTGTACCTTGTATCTTCTTCTTCCCCCATTTCTAAACGTGAAAATAGAGCGTTGGCTGTGTTACTTATTACAATGACAATATTATTCTATTTATATATTCTATTCTTTTAGTTTACTTTATGTAATCTTTTGCTTGTTAGCTTTTTTTTTTCCCGGCTCTTTACTTTTCTTTTCTTTTTTTTATTTGTATCTTCTATTTTAAAGCTTCGTCTCTGTATCTTTTTCTTTTTCTATCTTCTAAAATTTTAACATTCTGTTTCTTTTTTTATTTGTATAGTGTTTTAATGTTTTTTTTTTATTTGTCTATTTTTTGTTGTGTTAGTATTTTGATTAGACGGGTCAAACTAAATGGAAAAAGGAAGCTGACATTACTTGGGATCATTGTGTGGCTTGTTGAAGTGCATATGGTTCAATTCAACACTTCAATTTAAGATCAATTGTTTGATTTTAAAATGCTAATATATAATTATTCTTTTTGTTATTTATATGAAAAATATTTTTATATTATTTCTAATTGTTGATCACATATTTTATAATTTGCTATACGATTCGATACATGGTTCAAAAAATAAGAGTGTATTTGGTTTCATCATTTTCTATTTTCATTTTCACAAAAACAGAAAATGCTATAGAAAACATGTTTAGTTGTTTATGTTCAATTTCAATTTGTGGAAATGAGTCCTACATTTTTGAAAATATTGAAAATGAGAAAAAGTTGTTTTTTTTTATCATTTTTAACTTCCCGCTGTAGCATTTTTTTAGTCTTGAAGACATTGATTTTTTTTTTTTTTTTGGGTTTGTTACGCCATGCATCCATCTCTCTCACCCCAACACAGATAGCTAGACTTGCTCCCCCATCTGATTTATAATCTGCGCTCAACCTTGTCAAGGGCCATAGCACGGTAAAAGGCTATCATGAAAGTAAGAGGCATGCCACTATCAATAACTATGCCAGAAGAGGTGCTTCAAAAGAAGCTGAAAGAAGAAGGGTACTCGCGAAAACAAGTAAACATTCCAACTAGTATTGGATTTGTATGGAGATTTCCATTAGGAATGCTTTGCTGTTGGCACAGACTTAATTGCAACAATTGCAATAGCAGTCAAAATCTGAAACGTTTGGAAAATAGAAAATGAAAACAACAAAACAAACATATTTTTCAAAATTTGAAAAACTAAAAATGGAAATGAATTTTAGGAAATGAAAACAAGAAACAAAAATAAAAATTATCTCAGTGAACTCAACGCACCGTAAGATTTTTGATACACAATTCGTATGTCAATTTAACAACCATGATTGTGATGCCATCGTATACTTTCACTGCAATATATAGTACTCAAGTTATTTTCATTTTCATGAATACTAATTGCTTTACTATTTAAAATCCATTTTTTGAGATGGTAAGTGCTAAATAATGTCATAATCTCTGGGAGCATGATGGTGCCAAATTCATCCCACAATGTACACATATCCATCGTGATCGTAAGTCAGTATCAATCATATTGAATATTTATCCTTTATATTGATGTCCAAGATAAATAGTAGTGTTGTTTATTTCTTAATTTGACTTTGTATTTTTTTCGTTCACTGAATTTCTCGCAAGTGTATTTTGGCAGGCATCTAGTACTAGACATGTATCGTATCGAGAAAGATCTGTGTAAAGCAACCCTTGCCTTGTTTCGATCTCAAATTGATCCAATGAGAATTGAACGTGGTGGGCCATAACTAACAAAGACAATGTTCAATTATTAGGAAAGGACATTCATGCAATAAAAGATTTTAGATTTATTTTTGTGAGTTGGACCCAAGAAAAAGAAAAGCTTGATTCGAAGGTTTAAATCAGAAACATTATCTTATATCGCAATCTCTCTCAATGGTGCTCGGACGTGCACAAAATTTATGCAACAATAACACAAAATTTATGCAACAATAATATTTACATGGAAGTTAATTTTGTGAGTGACCCTACCCTTACAATATAGTAACATTTATTAACAATTTCATAAGGTGCACCTTCATTTGATTTTTCTTGTTTGGTCTGACTCATGAGCATGTGCAGGTAAACGGCGGTTGAAATTCATGCCAGTCTCTACTACAATAAGCTCATACATGCAAACAAAACGACGTGAAGATCAACATAATACTGAAGTTGAATAGAAATATTTATAGTTTACTTATTTCAATTTTTGGACATTGAATATTCCTTCACCTATTCTATTAATATAAAAAATTTATTTTTATAACCTTTTTTATGTCTCCTCACTCTATTTAATTTTTTTTAAAGTCTATGAATTCAAATTTTTTCCCACATTTTCTCCTTTCCCACTTCTTTTGGAAAAAAAAAATAACTACCTCACCTTAAACCAATACAAACAAAAAAAAATTAATAAAATTCAATAATTTATCATTATAGAAATAATTAAAACGATAAAAAATGTAATTTGACTAGCACTAACAACATTGAAGGGAATTTTCAAGTATCCTTTAAAATTCATGGATAATGATTTCTTATAAATAACTTATAACAACAAATTTACATGTTCCACTAACTAAATTTATTAATATTTTAAATATTTATAATTAAATCATAGCACTTTGATTCAAAAAATACCATAATAAAAACCTAACATTAATATTACTTTTTCAATTTTACAAAAAATTATTTTCAGGTACCACGTTCTTACTTGTTAGTAGACCGTTAAGGCTCATAACTTTTCTTGCATGTCACTTTTTGTTAATTAAGAAATGTCTTTGTCAATTTTGGACCACCACCTTCAATTCTCATTGGACCCATTAAAGACCAAAACATGGCAAGGGTTGCTTTAGGCAAATTCTTTTGGATATATATATTATATAGAAAATGACTGCCAAAATTACTTGCACGAAAAATTAAGGAAAACCATAATTATACCAAACAAAGAAATAAAGAAACAGCTATGTAACTTGGACATCGATGACGGAAAAAACAAATAATGAAGGCAATTTTGCCATTCTGGCTAGCATCAAGGAGTATACAGTTAAGACATTCTATGATTATAAAGCATTTAATACAAAATAATTCTAATGAACTTACCATCAACCATTTATTTTAGTTGTTCAAATCAGTTACTCTGTCCATGGCCAGAGATTCTAAGAGGTTCTACAATATCTGATGAAAACTGTAGATAACAATATATCTAGTTCCTTTAATCCACTAAAGGACTCCCATAAAGCACCTAACTACATGATATACTAAAAACATACCTTTTGCCATCTGTGTAAACTATAAACTATAACCTTCTCACATGTATCAATAAACTATGTTAACTTAACTGCACCAATTCAAGTTGTGTGAAGAGGGAATTCTTCAAATGCCTCTTCTTCAGCCTGTTATGTACTTTTCCCAGAGACTTTGACCTAAACTTCCCAGCTAGTTGATAAAAAAAGATAATGTATTGTGTATCAAAAGAAACTTGCTGCCTTTGGCATGGGCCTGTTTTAACTCTACATTTCTGCTATTTGTGTTTCTGAAACTACGTGACTTTCTAATTCCCGCTTTCTGTTGGAAATGCAAATGGACTGTCCGGAAGATCGAGTCCTTGGCTGCTGCATGAAGCACGAATAACATTATACACAGTTAGCATGTAGCAACCATTTTGCATTGTTTGGGCACAATTAGTATCATCATCCAATCTGAACACGTAAATAAGCAGAAGTAACTTGTAATGTAGTTCTCAAATTTGCTGTTTGATACAAAGAATGTTGCTATATTATCGCTGAAATAACCGAAGAAAACTAAGATTTACAAATCTTTATAGTAGATAACATTGAGGAATTATTGCTTATGGAGGTTTGATCAAGGTGTAAGGAATATATCAGCAGTGTGGTTTGGCAAAAAGGACCCTATCAGAAATAGATGTACCTGTTCTCATCAGAGCAATTGGTGTCTATAGGCCTGGGTTTGTCATTCAGCACATAACTGAAACATCCTTCAGGCTGGAAATTGAAATGATCTGCATGAGAAACAACTTCAATCATCAAAAACATAGAATGTACTGAAACTTTACATCAAAAATTGTAATTGATGCTATTACATACCTTCTGAAACTCTTAATCCACCACCCATGGGGAAGCCAAAATAGGGAGAAGGTGAAGTGGACAAAGGTTTTTGGGAAAACTGCAGCTCTGCCAGACGTCTCCTTTGAAGTTCCAGGGCCTGCTCCTGTTCCTCAATTAGCTGTCTCCTTAGAAATCTGGGGTTCACGCAACTTCTTGGAACTACAAAAAATCGCATAGATGATTGCACAAAGGCTTCTCACAAAAAATGAAACAGCAAGAAAGCAGTCCGCTTTCATATGCAAAATAGCAAATCTCAGAAATAATTTAAAACAATTACATTACTGGGAGGAGAAGGCTAATCACTGAGGCAAGATAAAATAATATAGGTTCCATAATAAACAACATGATACTCACTTGAGGCAATTTCAGAATCCATGTCTAAAAAGTGTGGTGAGTAAAACCCAGGGAGCTCAATCCTATCTACATACTTTCTGCATCCAAAATGAAAAGCACATGGAATTTTTATTTTAAAAAGAAACTTAGGAGGAGAAAAGAAGCATCTGTCAACCTCACTAGTATGATCTTAACGTTTAATTCATGTTGAGTAATGATTTGAGATACTGGCATCTGTCAAACTCTCCCTTTGAGAGAGTAAGCAGTAGTTTTGAAAATTCAAACCATTATATGCTAACCATCACTTACACATGTTTTGCGCTTACAGTCATTACAAGCTTGAAAGTATAAGCTCTCATTTTGTAACAAGCTAAAAATAATTATACTTACAGTATTAAATGAGAAGCTGAAGCCATAAAACTGAAAATATCTTGCAACAGGAAATATAAATCAATTATCAAAGCAAAAAATGAACAAATTCACCTTTCAATAACCTTTGCTTTCTCCCGGTATGGTTTGACAAGCACCCGAGAACCGCGAACATAATGGGGATTTCCTTTGTCCAATATCGTTTTAACAGTTTCTGGATCAACAAATGTCACAAATCCAAACATCCTTCTCTGCTGGCATGGAATCCTTACATCTTCAACACACCCAAATGTGCTATAGAGGAAATCAAGCAACAGAAATTTGTCAACACAACTATCAATAGCAGCAAAGAAGTGAGAATATGCACAGTTGTGATATACCTGAAGTAGTCTGAGACATCCTCCTCAGTGAAAGTGCTGTCAGCAGGAAATGTCAAATATATTTGTCGCGATGCACTAATATTTTGAACAAAATCTCCCTTGTGTGTGTGTTTTGGAGCATCTTCTATCAGAACCACTTCATGCTGCCCATGAGGCCTGTAATTCAACCACAAGACGATGTCAAATTAGAGTAAGAAACAATCATATACATCAATATATATATAAGATTCGTAACACTTCACCTGTCTATTATGTGAATACTATTTTTCAGTCGCGCCAGAAGCTTTGTCAAACTATAGCCAGACTTACCATGTCTCTGGCTCTCAGTTAAATAACCATCAGCCTGCAGTACCTTCTTATATTTATCATAATATGCCATTGGCAGGGCAGCAATCGAAATCGGATTGCCTTTTCTTGGTTTTAGGAGCTCAACAATCTCAGCCTCTAACTGTGCTAGTGACCCTGGCGAAATTACCTGATCCTCGTTAGCAGAATCATTTTTATGCATCTGAGGAAAGCTCTCAGGGACAACTTGTCCATGATAGTATCTACAGCTAGCTCCATGCTTACAGTATCCTTTGTTGAAATAGTGACAGCTCTTGACTGGAAATTCGGACAGGCTTGAAAACCTTCTACCAGCTTTTCCACCCAAATTAGGTGCAGAAACATCAAAACCATAGAAATCATTGGCAATTCCAGCAGTTCCTGTATTTATAGAATTTATATGATTCTCCAAACCTAACAACTGAGCCTGCTTCTGCAGTTCTGTGATAGAATCCAAGTAATTCATAGCCGTAAATTCTGGATTGGCATTGATAATAGACTGTGAATCCCAATAGCGAGAGGGAACAATGAAATTTGGTGGTGAAGTAGGAGTTCCTGGGGAGATTACTGGTAAAGGGCTTAAACCTTGTCGATGGTTGACGGCCACAGGAGGTGAAATTGGATTTGGAAGCATGGTTGGTTTAGAAGCCAATCTTTGAAGACCATTTTTGGCCTTAAATACCACTTCATGAATGACATGGTCAGGGCATGAAGCCAATTGAGCCATTTCTTGCTCACCATGGTCTTGCAAGAGGAGATATCCAATGATCTTTGTGGCATTTTCGGGCTCGAATTTCTGAATTTTATCAAAGACAATCCTTGTGCAGACTGAAATATCCATAGCTACTATCTTGTCACTGGCAAAAAGTTGCCAAACACCATCAACAAAACCAAGCAAAATACAGCATGGAGAAACTCAAACACCACCTCATTAAATATAAAAATTTTGAAATTAAACCAAAAATAAAAAACAAACTTGCAATGCTAAAATATTAAATGAAAACATTTGCAGGTTTAATATACCACAAAAATTGACAACAAAAGAGGTACAAATTCTCAGCAAGAAATGCAAGAAACACAAGGAAAACAAGAAAAGTGGTGATGTTCTTCCACTAAAGGCACCCCATTCTATGAATCAACTCATAAATAACCTAGCAAGACACAGAGAAATATATTATTATGATAGAAGAACACTCCACAGTGAACTGCATTTTCCTCAATTTTCTGTCACCGCCCAAAAAGGAAGCATTTTTAAAAGCATAGCAGAAAAAATGGCCTTCTCTCCTCATTTGGAATTCAAAATGAAACACGCTCACAAACAATCACATGCATTCTCTCCAAGCAAATCACACAAACAAAATTTTGCAACTAGAAACCACCACTGGCATTTTCAACATTTGAATTCAAAGCTGAAGTTTATTATTGTTATTATTATTTATTTGCAAAATTAAGAAAAGTTTGTTCAATCTAAAATACCCCTTTTCTAAATAAAACCAAAGAAAAGAAAAACACGTAAATAAACACAATCTTGCAAGCTACATACCCATGAAAGGGGCCGAAGGAGATAAACAGTGCTTCAAGTGTTTCCAAGAACCAATCTTGTTTTAACACTTGCGCATTCCACCACCCTTTTACCTCTCTCTACCAAAAAAAGAAAAAAAAAAAAAAAAGAGACTCAAACTTTCATGCACATTCAAGAGCCATATCATCCTAATCCACAAAACAAAGCAAGGCAAAGGAATGCTTTTGAAAAAGCTCAGAATCAAGATAGTAGCAAAAGACCCAATTGACAATTTTTCTTTTTTTCTCTCTGTAAAATTTTGGAACCAACCCAGTAACCTCTCTCACACACACAAAAGACTAAGCACAACACAACACTGATATGTGACTCTAAACTACAGTGTTGTGTACATTTGGTTTTTCCTTTAAAAGTTCAAAAGTTTCTTTTTTTATTTTTCTTTCTTTTGAAAAATCACTCACAGCTGTTAAAAGGTCAGAGATTTGAGGCACAATATTTTGCTTGATCCTCGAAGACCATAACTGCTTGGAACTGCCCTCAATTACTGAAAACACCCTTTAACTCAAAAATAATATAATATATTAAATAATTTATTTTTACGGGAAAACCAATGTACTAAATTTAGGACTGCAACTCTTCAACTGCAGTGCAGGGTCGGCAATGTCATCTGTTCTTCTTTCTAATGTATAGTATGTGTGAGTTTAGTCTGAATTCAACACGTGACAAAAATGTTTAAGATAAAGTTTGATGTGTGAATTCATATGTAAAACTAATCTATAGTGTACATCCCCTTTTCAAAAAGAAATAACTTTGATCCTCATTTTTAAAATATTTAATTGATGAGATTAATTTCAATATATTGTTAGTATAAAATATTTTATATTAAAAAAAATATTATTCGTACTCATGATGTGTGGGACACCATGTCGATTCATATTTCATCAACCGTTAGATAAGGTGTGAAACCCCACTTAAATGGTGTCCACACCACATCTAATGATGGATGAGATGTGAGTTGACACAGTATTCCATGCATCATGAGTACAAATAACATAACTATTTATATTAACATTGATATCTACTGCAATGTTGTTATATGAATTATTTTTGACTTTATTAACATTTCTTTGACATGATTAATAAATATTTTTACTAACATGGCATGACATTATATGGTTGAATGATTGTATAATTATTTTTTATGTCATATTAAAATTGAATTCTTAATGAATTATTAAGAAAAAGAGAATAAAATTATGAGATGGACCCGGGATGAATATTGGATACGATCCTTGAGATTCAGAAACTTAAATCTTGTAAAGCGGGGACCATAGGAGGGAAAATACACACCTTGGAAAGTGGCTAAGGCTTGGTTGTGGTGGAACATTTCAATTTGTTTGGGAGGGAACACAACCACAGAATAGGACAATGCCAAATCTTTATAAAATAAAAGCAGCAATGTAGCATAAATAAATGAGTATATATATATATATATATTTCAAAATTATAGATTAAGAGTGGAGACTTTAACCTCATTCATTTTCAACAAACATTTTATATAATTATTTAGAGTTTAATTTCTATATATTGATAATATAGAATTTTTTTGTAAATAATTCAATCATATATTATTATGTCAACATAAAATAATTGAATATCGCACTCAATACTTAAAAGTCATATAAATAAGATGATTTAAGTATTTCAAAATTAAACTCATTTTTTTTATCTCTTTATGTCCTCGTATGCAATTTTAATCTACAAATAACAATACTGTAAATAAATCTATGTCACACATGATGAAAGAACCACCCTTCACCCCACTGAGTTATTTGTTGTGGCAAACGGGTCCCATTGCATTTCTGGGAGGGGGCCACAACATCCAAGAGCTTATGCACTTGAGATTTTATATTGGTCTCATATATATACTATGTTCTTTTTCTTTTTTGGTCGTTTCTTATACTCTAACTTTGGGGTTTGAAATGAATAGCAACAAACCCTGAATCTTGTCTTTTCCGGGACAAACCTTTGTGGCCGATATAGTCACAGGAACAGGTTAATGTTTTTGTGCTAAGATTGAATATTTATCAGCTAAATGTAATCTCAAGTGTGGTCTTTACTCTCTGGTGTTCCTTGAATATTAATTTATACTTTTTTAAGAAAATACTTTTAACTTATAGCAAGTTTATTGTGTCTTTTTTTATCTCAATATAAAATGGACTAGTTTTAATAATATATTTTATTAGGTTCTAAGTTGATTGAGGCATTGTTTGATTGAAAAGAAAAATCAGAACTGTTAATGTTTATTGGGCACTGTTCTTGTATGGATGGCATTTTACTCTTCTATAACCAAAAAAGGAAATGAAAAAACTGGATTTAAAAAGAATTGCAATTTTTCATCTCCCAACTTTATTTGTCAATGATAGTTCATATGGCAATTTAAAACTTGTAATTGTATGGATAATAATATTTAAAACATTCAAATCAAAGGAGGTAATTTGCTTCAAACAAGTGAAACATAGTCATACACCAAACCTCTCCATGGGGAAAATAATAATTAGGTATATTGTTAATGCGATTATATGTATTTATTATTCAGCAATTACTTCTCTTTTCAACATTTTCCTTTTATGAAATAAGAAAATATATTATATTCAATTTAAAGAGTCCAATACAATTACATCCCAAATGCAATTAGGCTTTTGTACGAAAATAAAATAAAAAAAACATATATTACGTGATTTTCCCATTGTTCAGTTTTTTACACATATCTCCTAAACTGGATTTAATAGAAGTCGACTCAACCCAAATCCTATGATTATGTCATTTTTTCAATTTAAATTCTAGCAGAGTCGATTGAAAGCGACCTTAGCTCTGCACCATGTTAGATCATGTCAAATTCTGTCGGTGAAGAAATCATGCAATGAAGTCGAGTCGAATCAGCTTTGCACTGTTCAAAGCCGCTTTTTGTCAGCATGTCAGGTACGGAACATAAGACTATTTAAATCGACTTCTGCATTATCTCAATCAGGTGAGAAGGCCAGGCATGAATCAAGTGAAAAATTCAGGCATGAACTGAGGCTGAGAGGGGCCAGGCAGGAACTGCTGATAGGGGACACCCATGAATTGGAGCTAAGAGAGGCTAGGCATGAACTGGGGTTGAGAAGGGCTAGGCATAAACTGCTGCTGCGAAGTGGGGTACATAGGTGTCGGGTGGTACACCCGGCGAGGCTGAAGACTGGGCTCTGGCTGAGGTTGATGACTGGGCTCCGGCTAAGGCTGATGACTGGGCTCTGGCTGGGGCTGAGATCTGGAATCTGGCTGAGACTGACTAGTAGGCTCGGGCTGATGCTGATGGCTGGCCTCTAGCTGAGGCTGATGGGTGGCTGATGCCTGAGGCTGCGGATAGTCATCATGATGATAATCATAATCATCCAGTCCGTCTCCATCATCACTAGATGCATCACCTAGGTACTGTCGCTGGCTAGCACGACACCAAAAAGAGCGTCAATTTGGGGCATCAGCAGGGTGTGCGATAGTTGGTGCTAGTGGGGCCTGGACTGGTACACCGGCTGGCAAATCCCTAAGCTTAGGATCCTCGGGGGCTCCCTCTGTCGATAAGAACCTATTTGCTACTGACAAGTACCACTAGAAGTACTCTGTAGATGGTCGATCATCATCAGATAGCGGATACTAGACTCGCCGCTCCCGCTGTGCCTCTCAGGCGCTATGCCATCTGACATGGTACTCAGGCCACCATACATCAAGATTTCCTCTACCATCCTTAGCATGCAATCGATCAATATTTAGCGGGATAGATGGCATGTGTTGTCTTCCACCAAACTATCGAACAACACGATCGGCGGGGTGCCACTCAATGACGGCAAACTGTATTAGTGCCGTCATAGATGCCCATACCTCAGCCTCTTCATAAACAAATGGAGGTGTCACATCCCTCACATCATCGCAGCTGTAAGGAGTCCACCTAAACTACAATAGTTCACATAAAATATTAGACTTGCAGCTAATGAATCTCAATAGAAATGTAAACTGTAACCAATATATGCTACTAGTAATTCCAATAGCATCAATGTGCTTCCTATATCGTAGCAGGCGAACTGAGTCTGAGCTGGTCGAGCACCTAAATCGACTCCATCTGGAAAATTTATATGAAATTGGTTTTCATGATCCCCATTTAAACATGTAATTAATTAGATAACAAATTAAAAATTAACATATGCATGTACCTTAGTGCAAGTGAAAAGTGAGCGCATGGTGTTGTCTAGGGCCTAATTGGGGCATTCTATACCATGCCCAGGACTGTAGAAGGGCTAAACACCCGGCAATCTCGGTGACATTATATTTCACTGCCAGCCAAAGCTCACGATATAGGGATCCTAGGACTGCAGACCCCCAGTTGTATTTAGCAGTCTCATCAAAATCAATAAGAAAAGGGAGCCACTTCATATGGACCCGAAACCCTGATTTGTTCGGGAAGAGGACCCCACCAAATAGAATCATCACAAAAGCTCGGGTGTAGTGAATAATCGTCTCTGAACTAGCATTCTGCGGCAACGATGCAAATGTTTCTGTAAACCAACCTAAATTAACTGAAAATCCTTTTATGTGCATATCCTCTGGAACAGCACCAAGTAGATCTGTACACAGTGACCATATATCTCGTTCATAAAATTTCTCCCAAGCACCAATGCATCCGTTGATAGGCAGTCCATCTACCCGTAGACCTAGCTGGAATACCACATCCTCCAATATGATTGTACACTCTCCATACGCAAAATGAAAGGTGTAGAACTCAGGCCTCCAGCGCTTCACAAGGGCACTTATGAGTGCCCTATCATAATCAAATACAGGAACCATCTGCGCAACATGCCACAAACCAGCCTGCCTCAAAAAGGGTTCCATCCTCAGGTCTGGTGGCACTATCAAATTATAGCATCTTGTTTTCAAAATCCGTGTATCTTGCATCACACACACACACACACACACACACACACACACACACACACACACACATATATATATATATATATATATCATGATGACACAATGTTAAATTCAGAAAATTAAAGCAAAAATGTGCAAAATTTCATAACTACACTAAAATCGCATTAATTAACATTATCTTATGATACCATGGGCTTAAAATAAATAAATTACAACAAAATATAAAATTTAACACTATCTTGAGATACAAAAATGGGCCTAAATTGAATATGCCACAAAAATAAAGTTAACATTACAAAGACAAAATTAAATTTTAAAAATTTTGCCAATAAACTAAATGATCGACCTTAAATTTGATTATTATTTATTATAATAATAAACAATTTACACAAACATTAACCTCCGATTCATTTAAATTAATTTTAATAACATTTAATAATAAAATATAATACAATTTGACTACTATTATAAGAATCTATTATCATGTTCTTTTAAATTATAGTAAAACATTTGAGCAAATTAAACTTTAACACACTTAGACTAATTAATTACATTTCACAAATGAATTAAACAAAAAAATGCTACCTAACTACACCCTAATTAAATTCTATTGTTCAACAATAAAATTACAAAAACTAAAATCAATTTATCTTATCAAAATTTTGCCAATCACAAGTGGAAACTTGAATGCCTTCCAATAATTCATTATAAAACAAAAAACTAAAAATGCTGTTACCATTTATTTATATTATATCTATTCACAATTATAAAATAATATACAGTACTAATAATAAATTTAAACAATATTTCAATTACACTAAAATAAACTAGACAAGGTTGCCTAACTAATAAATAAATAAATAAATTTTAACATACACACATTTATCATTAGAACAATAGGTCAAATTGGGGGATTCTCTGCCGTTCCACAATACTTCGTGCCACATAACAATGTTGAATCAAATTTCTAAACATTTTTCAAATATGTTTCAGTTCCACACCTAAGAAAAAAGGGTTTTTTTTCCCTTATAGATTAAATTTGTTTTGAGGAAGTCTCGGCGTTTTTCTAATCAAGTTTGAATTCATAAAGTAATCTTCATCTTTATGTTTTCTCCAAATAACGTGGTCGATTTTTAAAAATGTTTTCCTGTCTAAGAGAGCATCTCTCCCTCTCTTTTTCCTTTTTCCAAGAGCCTGGAGAAATTCTCTTATTTTATTTTATGTTAATGATTGGGTCGTGAACATTTTTTTTCTTTTTTGTTTAACACACCGAATTGTATACATTGAACCAGGCTTTTTTTCCTTCTTTTCCTTTTTTTTAAAGAATAACTAAAAATAAAAAATAAAAACAATGAAAAAAAAGATACTGTACATTATATAGAAGTCGGTTGGTCCGACTTCTTTGAAAAAAAAAAAGAGGTAGAGTAGGCATTGATCGATAAATGTAAGGGAATAGGCATCGATCAAATTACTACAATTCTTCTACAACTAATATATTGTGTGTGTACTGTCATGTTTAACAATACTCTACTAATAAAATTTTATGTCAACATTACATATTTAACTAGAATAAAAATTAAATAAAATATAATGCCAACAAATAAAATATTAAAATTAAATTACCTGTTGTTCTAGTCTACCTGCAATATGATCTACAAAATTAAGACGATAAAGCACACCCTCCATTGTCACAGAGCAGCACTCCTTCCTTTTATTTATTTCTGCTACTACCTCCTCCTCTCACTCTCATGGACCTCTCACGCCACCACTCATTTGCACAACCTTCACAAAATCGTGATCAATCATCTGCCTTTTATAAAAGAACCGGGTCCGAAGTTGATTGGAAGCGTCTCCAACACAAAGCAGAAGTTGATTCCAGTTGGTTTGATGACAAAGCTGACAACTATAGTAACAAGTCGATTTAAATCGACTTCTCCATGGCTGATTTGACTGATCCACCCTCTACATGATGTACCTGCAGATTCACTGGTTGGAAGTGACTCTTGATAAAGTTGATTTCAGTCGACTTCTTCCTCGGCCTGAAGATACTCTGTGCCTACAATGATGAGATGGATCCTTAAGTCGAGTCCAATCAATTTCATGCTGGTACAGTTTTTCTCAAACAAAAATCGTGTGTAATCGACTTCCATTGCATACAAATTAGGATAAATGTGTAAAAACTTGAATAATAGGAGATCCGTGTAATATGCTATTTTTAAATTTATTTACGTAAAAAAAACCAATGCAATTAGTATAAACCTTAGCTCAAACTTGATCTACGATCTCATTGGCTAAGGGGACTATTTTATTAGCAGCTTTGTTCCACATTGCCAAATCCCTTCCAAATTGCTATCAATAGGTCTCGATCTTTCCTCTCTAATTTGGTTCGGTTCGGTTGCAAGAGGTCCAACCGTATGTTTTACATCGAGCTTTTTGAAACCTGGATATGTAACGTACATAGCCAACTCTCAGTTTATATTTAATTGTTTCTTGTATGTAGCTCCCTCACGTGAGGTTTTGTGCTGTTTTAAACTATTAAAGAAATAAAATTGAATCCCCAAATTATTCCGCAAAATATCACTTACAGACAGTTTGGTCCTAACAAATATAAATTAGTCTGGAAACCCTTTATGACTGCAACATATGAACGCATTACAAGTCCCTGATCATCTGTAATCTATAAATTAGCCAATAATTATGTTCATGACCGCTACCTCTGTCAATCTTGTTAGATATAAAGTTATTAATTTGTTATGACCCCAAAGTTTAAACTTTTGTGAGTGATAATTTTATAACATAATATTTGAGTCTCTATGATCAAATGATTTAGAATTGAATATTTGTTATTTTCACTACTAAATAAAAATAATTAAATTCAAATGGACTTGTATACTCTCCACGCTTCAGGTCTAAAAGAAATATTTGCCTGAAAGACATATTTGATATAAAATTAGTGCACCATTACTCTTTTGGTGCGCCATAACTTTTTTAGGAGAGATGATTACATAAATACAATCTTTATTCCCACGTTAGACTTGAAATATATTCTTTTTAATATTTAAGCTTATTTGAGAAGTCTGCAACCTTCATTTCGGCTCTTTTAAGTCTTCTTCCAGATAAGTTATTGGCCTCCAATAACTTGTATGTATAATTTTGTAGGAATCTTCGACCAGCAAATGTTTCATGGACGAAAAGAAACTTAAAAGAATAAAAAAAGGAAAAATAAAAATAGCATTTGACAACGCAATAGAAGCAAAAGACTAGCAGGAGAAACTAACGAACAAAGCCTGTTCCCAGCTGTCCCTTGTTATCTGCCAATAGACATGGAACATTTGCGCAAGTGTATGTCTTAGTCATTCGAAAACTTCAGAGAGATAATACGTGTGGATATTTTCACGGATTAAGCTAGTGAAGAAATGTGCATAACATGTTTGGAAAAACTTGTTTTAATGAATAACCAAAAGCGAATATGTATCTATATTTATATGATGTTAATTAATACAAATGATTTTTGTGGTAGGTATGATAAAAGGAAAAGGTTAACGAAAGCGTGGGAAATTATATAAGCCACAAGAAGGGTTCTGAACATGATGATAGACAAGAAGCGGCACAGATATTCAGGGTTCCATTACGTCCAACACAAGCATACGCAAACTTTCCCAACCCTGTTATTATCCTACACTTCACCCCTTCCCTAAGAGAGAAGTACCAACCTTGCTCTACCTTGGCTGATTTCTACTAAAAACTAAAAGTGATCCAGAAGCATGCATGTGCTAGCTGCAAAATGAAGTGCATGTAATTCGGGTATTTAAGATTGAGGGGATTTAACTTAATTCCAAAAGGTGGCTTATGGGATGATTGTTCAAAGTCAAGACTATTTAACCTACGCCACAAAACCTAAAAGAACAATTGCATTGCGTTTTTTTTTTTTGGTAGTGAATATTGTGAGACTTTAACACATCCCCTTTCGCTCTCGATATCTATTGGTGGCCCAGTATTAACGACAAACACCATCTTAAAATTGAGTAAGTGTAACTTAACTCCAAAAATTAGTTCATGAGGGAGGGTTATCTAAGCTCTTGTTCCATAAGCTACTTAGATTATATCCTTGAGATTTTAACACTACTATTTTCTGGCTAACATGCATAAACATTAGCGCACAGAAGGAGTGCCCCAATTGTATGTCACTAATAAGAAGCAAGAATAATGTTATCATAAAGAGGTGATTAAGAAAGTAATATATAACGCACGCCTATGAAAAGGGTGAAGAACTTTCTTTCCGAACTTGTCAACAAGGTTACAGCTCAGTTGGACCCAATTTTCTGGAGCACATCCCAAGATCCGCAAATGGAGCAGCTAATTGGGCTGCAACTCGATCGGAAAGGTTCACAACACAGATATAAATATTACTACACATGGTCTAACATTGAATATATTGACTATTTGACTTTTCTATTTCTAGTGTTGATTTTTATGCGTTTCTATTCTCTTTGGATTACAACTAATCTTAACAAGCTCAGCCCGCAAGTAACTTTTAGAAATATAATAAATAAACAATAAATTTTTGGAAATTTATCCAATAAAGATATTCATACGATGGATGAGTTACGAAGGATTTATTGTTTATTGGTTATTTTAAATAAGTGAAATATAACTAGCTAGGGGCTAATTAGAACCCGGAAAAAAAATTAACAAAATCCAACAAATAGTCGACAGCTCTTTCCAAATATTGGTAAGAACCAACTTAAAATTTTTAGGTGCTCTTAGAACATGATAAATTATTTCCTCTACTCTGTTTATTAATTAATAAATCAGTTATTATATTAAAAAATATAGAGAGAATGACAGACAATAATAATTTATAAAACTTATATGTTAATTAATAAATAGATCAAAGTAAGTATTTTTCTTGTTTTAGATGCACATAGGTATTTATATATCCTTAATTTGTTTTCGTAGCTCCCCAAATCATTCCAATGTGAATTTATGTTTTTCAGGGCCACTTTTGGGCTGCATAATAAATGGGCTGGAAGTCACTTGGGTTAACAATATGTTCAAACCCAATCATGGCATTGGGTTGTAGGAGTTTGGATGAAATACTAGGCCACGCTACGCAAACCCAGGCCTTCAGATGAAAAAAAAGTCCCAGGCCTTCAACTCTAAAATATTTGCACGAGCATGGCATTAATATGATAAAAGAAATTGTAACAAAAAAAAAAGATATTTGAGCTAGGCGAGGATACCATTCAAATTAAAAGACATAAAGTAATATATAAATGCTAACCATTATTAAAAAGAAAAAGGCAGTGTTGAGTTAGACTGGTGCACACGTCTTGTTTTATTAATTTTGTAAAAATAAAGTGCCACACAATTGAAAAAAAAAAATTAAAACTTGTCAAAGACTCAAAGTGTCAAGGAGGGCTGCCTTGGCATGGCTGGCCGAGTGTCACGACTCACAACATGGTTTGATCGCGTAGGACTCGGTTATTGACATCATCAATTCATCAAAACATGAACAAAGCAGTAGCGTCATTTACTACCTTAAAAAAAAAAGCAATAATATCATCATATTTAGAATGCTTATAACTTTAACTATATTAACTTTAATAAATTTGATTTCTTTTATTACGGGTGAATTCTAATACTTAATTAATATTAGAAGCAAAAACATAAGTTAAAGTTATGTTCGATTCTTTTACAATTGTTACTATAGCTGTTAAAAGGAGTTTTATTTGAGAATTACGTCGGTTTTCATTAATAATATAACTCATACACTATCAATTCAATATAATGGCATGTCTCATTTGAAGTTTATGAAAGAAATGAAAATTTGTGCAGCGTTATAAACCAGACCGTCGCAGGCAGCCGCATCTAAATTACTTTCATACACGCGAGTTGACTCAATAATGTAATGTTGGCTTTTAGCATAAGCAGCTTAATTAATTACTCATCATTTAGGTTGATAATATGCAAGCGCGTTGACTCCATGAAAGGTGGATCCCAGCTTAGTTTTTTAGAATTAAAATCATTTTTAAAATTAAGCGTACGTTTTCCGTCAAGTTAGTTGAACATAATTACAAGTGCACTGACACATTATATATATATATATATATATATATATATATATATATATATATATATATATATATATATATATATATATATATATATAGAATGTTGCCATGAGCTAGCTAGTTCAATTGAGAAGGAGATTATGAGGGTAAGCAATTCATAATTGCTTAATTGAATTTCATTTTCTCTTTTGATGAATATATTTAAGCTAATTCTGGATATACATGTAGTCTTTCTATGGTCAATTATGAGATGTTCTATGCTTTATAAATGGTGCAGCGAAAGTACGTGATTGAGTTGCCACTCGTGTCCGCCGAACAGGAGCGCAGGATCATGAAAATATGCATGCCGGCTGAAGGTGCTCACACACTTTAATTTGCATGTTTGTGTCAACCATTTTGTATCGAGGCAAGATATCATACAGCAAAAAGAGGCCATGCCCATATATGATTTATTACCTTGATATCATGGTTTTAAATTGTGGTCTATAACTATAATTGTGGTTGCAATATTGCTATTGCGGTGACCTCCGCAACCGTATGTCAGCTGTTACATTAGCATTTCCCTACAATTTTTCACATCACAACACAATTGCAACCGTAATCGCAATTTAAAAATGTCCTCAATATCATTAAATCATCATTATTATTATTATTGCTTAATTAATTGTTTGTCGATCATGCTGTTGTTTATATACTCAGGTGTGGAATCGGTTAGGTTCGTAAGGGAAGGGAGAGAAGGAGTGGAGATCATAGGAGAAGGAGTTAATGAAATTGAGTTGACAAGAAAGTTGAGGAGGAGGGTTAACAGGCATGCAAAGCTGGTTAGTGTGGCCAACGTTGAAGAGAGTTAACATGCTGAAGAGAAAGATTAATTTGATGGCATGGGGGTGCCAACATGTCAATGCCATTTACCAACCTCAGCTGGGGGTTTCAATCATATGTTATATCATGATTCCATCTTCCAATTCGTGTAGTTATGATGAGCTTATATTTTAAATTTTGGATCGTCATATCGTTGATTGTAGTACGTATATCTGATATAAATTTCATATATAGGTTAGATGGATGATTTAATTTTTTTAATATATCCGATGTTTGTACCATGTTTGTAGAAATTTCATACATTTGGCATAAGTGAGGAGCATGTCTTTTCAATTTGCAACAAATAAAGGTGATCTTTAAGACTTAAAGAAATCATACTTGATCTACCATCTTTAATGCACTTTTTTTTTTTTTTTTTTATATCTTTCTAAAGAGAACTATCAAAATTTGAATATTTATTATGATGATCCATATATTGTTCAGAGTTTCTGACAAATAAAAAAATTTGTTTATGAACAACATAAAAATGGGTGTCCATTGAACATGATAATAATAAGTTGAATAAATTTATGCTTTAGTATTTAAAACATATATATTTTAATATTTTAATTTTATAGTTTCTTTCGTCCTGAATTCTTAGTGCTAGTTTTATCTCGTCACCCACACTCCCACATGAAGCTTGGACTATACGTGTTGATAAGCCACTTCTATTAACACTCTCAATCCATTCACGTTTTAACATTAAACCTTCAATCAACAAACACACACACACACACACATAGATCAGCTGGCAAAAGATTGTTTTAGTTTAATCATAGATCTCGAGTTCAATTCAAACGTATGTAACTGATTAAAACCCAAAAAGGAGAGCCTTATTATCTTAATAATAGATATACCTATCTCGAGTATATCATTGCTTGCAGTGACTAGAGTAAGCCTTATCGCCTTACCCTGTATAATGAAAGGAGCAATTGCTCCAAGTTGAACAACTCTGATAGAAATAGCTCGATGATGGAGACGGTCACTAGGACAAATCTCAAATGATGCTCGAAGATAATTGCATTAAGGAGAGGGCAGTTTTAGAAAACGATATGAAGGAGATGGATACGGAGGGGAAGAAATTAATAGATTAGGGCTTGAAAGGAGAAGATTTAACTTGTTTAGGGGATTATGATTGATAGATTAGGATTCAAACTATATATCTTACTCCAATGGGAGCGATTGCATATACATATATATAGTTTCTATAAAATCCTTTGGACTTGATTTTCAATTTTTAAATTGTTAGAAAAATAAGAGAAATATTTAGGTGTACTGAGCATAAGAAAAAATATTTACTCTAATTCATCCACTAATTGACACATAGGTTTTTTACATCATTATTGTCTCCTATTTTTTCTATATTTTTTATGTAATAGTTAATTTGTCAATCAATAAATACTTTGTCTTGTTCCAAAAGCATTAAGACTTTCTCATAAGTAATTGCAAAACACGAGTTTTTAACTCATCCACATGATTGTAATCTAGGTATGGATTACGCTAATTAGCATTGGTTAATAAATCTAACAAAAGGCATTTTGAGACTTCTAACCAAAAAGAAGGGTTTTGCTATCTCAACACCCAATTTTCTCAAACACCCAAACACCCTACTCATAATATACATGGGTCTCACCACTCACTTTTTTTCTAACTTATTCTCTCTCTATCACTTCTCTCACATTGCATGGGACACCCATGTGGGTGTCAAGATATCATTTTCCCAAAAAGAAAAAGAGAGAAGCTATGGAGTCGGCTGACTACATGCATGGGGACTGAATTTTTGAAAGAAGGTGCTTACAATGAAATTAATTCTAAACAAGGTGCTTTCTGACTTATGATAATATATTGATGGTGGATATGAAAAGATTACGAAAAGGAAGCTTGTAATAGTGAGAGAACCAGCACACATTGTATCTTGAACCAAAGGCAAAAGACCAACGGCTGCCAGGTCATCACCTCAGCCTCCTTGTTCAACTTTCCCCCCCTCTTTTATATTTTATTATTTATTTCTTTTCCTCAATATGGTGTGAACAAATAAGAAATTTGTTTCAAAAGTCAACAAAACCTGTGCAACAGTAATTATAATTTAAATGTGAAATTATCATCAAACTGTCAATTTATCATCAGGTTACAGTTCTATAACTTGTAAATAATTGATAATTAAATTATAATAAATCTACCGACACTCCCATTTGTCTATTATATTTATGCTTTAATAATTTTTTATAGTTTAAAAGGAATTTCAATTAATTAACTTTTATTTAAATAAAAACCTAAGCATAAACAATTATATATATTCTAGTAAAATCAACTTGCAAGTCCATAATTGAAGGTAGTTAAAATTACAAATATACAAGCAATTATGTATGTGAACATACACTCGATGAAAATCATGCATCCGCGTCAATTGGCGATAATTCAGCAGCATGATGGTCTTCCTAGTATTCTCTGACCTCTCGGCCATTAATTTTTTGGTCAATTTATTTTATTTTATTTTTAAAATGTGTGATTCGATGATTAGTACGTAACAATGCATGTGATGACCCAATTAAATTAAAGTTGATTCATCAATATTCAGCACCCAAGGTCCGAGGAAAGAACATGCTTTGCATCAGCATCCAAATTGCTTTCATTTATTGTATATAGTTGTCATTTATAAAATATCTTATTATTGAAATAAGATCAATAGTTGTAACCTTCGAATGATTAATTCAATGTGAGTGACAAGGAGGGCTGCATGGGCATGGCTGTCCGAGTGCCACGACGTCGCACTACACATGGTTTGAGTAACACTCAATGGATGATGATACCATCAATTCATCAAAAGATGAGTTAAGCAATAACGTCATTATTATTTCCTCCAAAAAGCAACTTCATCATGCATGTTTAATTGAATTTAAAGTGTTACGTAGTTTTCTTGTCCTTTTAATCAGAAATTGACACGCTGTAATATATATAACCCTTCTATAAACAAGATCGAAGAATTGAATGTGTTTGATAGTCCTATCCGTTTGAGATAAATTAAATTTTTATTTATTTTTTAACAAAATAATCATGGTAATTCGACTCTTTTATCATTATTATTATTTCCGTCGTTAAAGGGATTTTGTTCGAAAATTACGTGGATTTTTATTAATGATTGTACGATGGCACACTACATTTGTACAATATTATAAATATAAATTATAATTAGTGATGAGAGTCCGTCAGCATCGAAATTGCTTTCATACATACAAGACAGTTGACTCAATAACGTTGACTTTAGCACATATAAGCAGCTTAATTACTCGTATACGTTGATAGTATTATAAAACATGGCATGCAAGCGCGTTGACTCCATAAAAAGTGGATCCCAACTTAGTTATTTAAAATTAAAACCATTCTTGAGAGTATACGTTTTCATCAAGTTAGTTGAACTTAACTACAAGTGCACTAACACATACATTCTATATATATATAGATGGCATGATGGTTCATTCTTCTCATCTAATCAAGAACAATCTTGGCTTAAGCAGCTATTTCAATTAGAGGACATTATGAAGGTACGCGATTCAAATGGTTCATTGAATTTCTCATTTTCATTTTTTCTTCCCAGGATAGCTTCAACTTGTACACACAATTCCAGAACGATTTTCTTCTTGATGAACACACACACACACACACACACACATATAAAAGCTAATTCTGGATATATACGAGTATGGTTAATTATGTGATGTTCTACTTTTATAAATGTTGCAGCAAAAGATCGTGATTGAGGTGCCACTCAACTGTGCCAAATGCAAGAAGAAGGTCATGACCATATGCACGACGGCAGAAGGTGCTGACATATACTGTCATCTCTTTGACAACCCTTTTAGATTTCAGTGACAAATCACTGGAAAAAGTTGCTCTAGATTGAGTTTATTTATAAAGTGAAAAAAAAAAGAGTGAAGAGATTTAAAGCCTTATATCAATAAAATGTATTTACAATCATAATCCACTAAATGAGTGAGGGTGGATATATTAATATTCTCTGGATAACTCATTATATGCTTTCTTGCCTCGATATCATTATTACTATAATTACTATTATTATCATAATTATGTGTCCCTAACACTGCTTAATTAAAATTGTTTTGTGGACCATGGTGTTTGTATAAATGGCAGGTGCAACATCGGTTAAGTTTCTAAGGGATGGCAGGGATCGAGTGGAGATTATAGGAGAAGGAGTAGATGCATCCGAGGTTACAGAAAGTTTGAGGGAGAAGGTCAAGTATGCACATCTAGTTAATGTGACCAAGGTTGAAGGGAGTTGAGAATAACACGCTAAGTTAAGAGAAAGATTTGATGGGAATTGAAGCCAACAAAACATAACCCCATTATCAACCTTAGCTGGCTTCAATCTTACCACGTTGATTATGATTCCATCTTCCAACTCGTATAGTCATGAGATTAAATATTATAAAACTTGAATCGTCATGTTGTCATTGCTTGTAATGTATTCCTATTATAATATTCATATATAGGTTATTTAGAAGGGTGATTTAATTTTTTTGAATATTGTTATAAATTGTTAGACAAAAATATAGTTATTTTTGTTTGATATGCCAAAAAAAGATCGTATCATTACTTGTACCATGTTTGAACGCATAAAAATTATTATCAGCAAAACGACAACCTCAAACAGTGTGACTCACTTATTTTGAGTATTTTACAGATGAAAGAACTTAAAAAAGCAAAAAAAATGAAGCAGGATTAGAATGTAGTACTTGTGTAACCAAAAAAAACAAAGAATGTATTAATTTAAAGTTCACTCATCATCAAGTGGTACAGGATGAAAATTCATTTATAACTTAGCCAAAATTTAGGAGGAACGAACACAAATAAATTGCATAGATTTCAACTATCCCAATTAGTCGTATATTCTGAATTCCAAACATTAGATTTTTTTTTTTTATCAAATCAAACCTCTGAATAAATACTTAAATGACGTAACTACCTATCAATTGAGTTAGGTCTCTTGATTTTTCTTTTTCTCTTTTTATTGGGATTACATTGACATTAGAAGTGAAGCATCAAAATAAGGGTAAAGGGATAAGTAGACTCAAGTAGGGAATGGGTAAATAGCCTCATTATTTTTGGGGTACATCGACATTAAATGTGCAAGCATCTAACTAGAGGGAGGGGTCAAGTAGCAGCTGAAGGAAGATCAAACCTTGTTATCATCATCACACCCATACTTGCAACAAGGCTAATGTTAATTGAGCTACAAGCTTATTGGTGTAGACATCTCTTTTTGTCTTTGAATGGTTATTATGCATGTGTTTTGTATCATTGACCCTCATTTTCAATCAGTATCTCAATCTTCCCATCTTACAAGGTGTTGGCAAAAAAATGGCACAAAAGCATGCCATATAGATAGAGAAAAGGGCAAAGAAAAATGAACAAAAAGGGTGGAGCTTAATCTCTGGAAGAATTATCCTGATCATCTACATATTCATTAGAAATGTCAACCTGTGGTCTCTTGGTAAATGCATCCCCATCATATTCTGCATCTTCCAAGTCCTCATCACTATTCCATTTTCTTTTCACAATTTTCGGGACCAAGCGAGTTAACTCTCTAGTCTCCAACATTTCAGCATCACCATTTATCCGTTCAAACCGAACGGCGCTGACCTTTCTGGCATTGCCTGCTAGTATCTGCACCAAAGACAACACAACGGGAAGCATTCCACTTGAAGACAAAGGGCACAAAAAATAAAAAGAAAGTTCCATAATCAGCTCATTACTACAGACAGACTAACAAAAATAAAGTTCATTTGAAACATTATGACAACAAGGCTCACACAAGTCAAAAAATTGCCAGGGCTCTTGCCACTCTAAACAGAAAGTGAACAAGACCTGGCCATGTAGCTAGATTATAGTTCTAGGAGTTTTAATTAATTAATTAACATGCTAAAATATGAATAACCCACATTAATTACAAACAATGCAAAATATAATTCAAATCTTGTGACTGCATAGTTGAACCTACCAGGTGCAGAAGTTTCGGATAGTTGAATGCTTGTCATTCCACTTTCTCCAATGTCGATAGATATAAGCTAAAATTATAAGTGACAACATCAGGTAGAAATAAATTGATTACCTCAAGTTTGAAAATCTGGTGCTTCTCTTTCTGATCCTGGTTATCGCCATTGGACTCATTGTTATCATCTTCGTCTTCTTTTTCAAGAACAACTTTGATGGATTCACCTGTCCTTGGGATATATCCAAATGCTTCACATACAAAGCCTGATACTGTCTCATATTGGTGACCCTGAAACAGTAGAAGTAATTTACACATTAAGAGGCATGAAATTCTAGAACAGATTCACCAATATCAGTAATAAGTATAGTTAATTACTTATCTAAGGTCATTGTTTCAATCTATTTTCATAAAAACCAATTATTGCTAACTGCAAAAATCTCTTCAAAATATAGCAAAAGCACACATTTTATCAATTTACTCGACAAAATGTGCTGGAGTCTACAAGAAGTGTCACGGTTTTGCTACATCATAAAGAGCGGAAATTACTGTGAAGCTTCTGATCAAGTGGGGCCTAAAACCATTCTGTGTCTCATAATTGTTAAAGCTTTTAGGAGATTTGATTCATGACAATTACAGTTTAACAGCAACAATGATGAAGCATGGAACATTCCCAAACTTAATACCAAGTTGTAATCCTGAATTTTTATTTTAGTGAAAGGAAAACTTGACTGGGTGTTGCAACAAGAAAACCGCAACTAGTTCAGGCAACTAATAAAACCCTGCTAGAAGAATGATTACAAGAACCTCCATCAGAAAACAAATTATGTAAGTTGCGTGTATAAAAAAGTGAACCTCTGGCATCTTGATGTTCAAATCTTCAGAGAGCTGATCAATAGACGTGTTTGCATCTACATCAAATACACCCTCAGCTCGCATTACTATGTAGCCAGTTTTTTTCTGTATCTCCTCCTGTAGAATCACCATGAAAGGATGCAGAGAAGTTTCTTTGATGACAAATCAGCAAATGCATATTAGCCACTAATAGCTAAATCCAAAGAGCATGACTTAAAAAAGAGTCAAACATTTCAAGTAATGTGCAAATTATTAGGGATGACTGAATAAAACAACAACAGACAAAATCTTTTTCCATATGTATAGAAGAATGACTGAGTAGTTAAAAAGCATAATGCTTATTTTACTTCTAAGCAAGACGTGAATAAAGATTTTTATTATTATAGTAAATGAAGGCATCCTAACATGCATATTATACAAATGAAAATCATTCCACGCTACCAATTCAGAGTGCCAATTTACAACATCCAAAGAGTATGCCTTTGCTGCATCTTCATTCATCCTAAAGGCTAAGATGTCCAGAAATTTGGGTAAAACTACATGACCTCGGAGTCATACCAAGCTGAAATTGTATACTAATTTTTCTCTTGCTAACAAGTGCCACATCCCATCTTCCTGTGCGCATGTCTTGAAACTACAAGCATCCTCACCACTTCCACACATCATTACTTGCTCCCCTCTCATTAACTATCCTTAGTTTCCGAAAAAAATTGTTATCCTTCTTCAAATAAACACTGATCCATCTCAATACTCTGACCACTTCCCTACCATCAGGACTCAACAGCTCGGCATTCTAAATATTACACTATGAACTTCACCTTGTGCTGTAGCACTCTAAAACATTTAAACTAATCAACAGTTTTAATTATCTCAATCAAAAGCATAATTCATTCCTTGAATAGTAAAGTTAGAAGTCCAGAATGCAAATAAAGATTCTAAAGAAGCTGGGCTTTCAGCAAAGCATTAGCAGCCAATGAATATAGAGTAGTCAACATCTAAACTTTTTTTAAAAAGGTAAAAAATATATATATTTGAGGAAAGTATACAATGATCATTCAATCAGGCCAAATAATTTTCATCAAAAACCTGCTGCTGTAACAAAGAGTATAGACTATAGAGCAATTTTTTTTTTTTTGGGGTGACATAGAATGAAAAGGTATTTAATATGTGCTTCCGCAATTTAAAAATAAATTTGAAAGAAACAAAGTCAAGACTAAGCAAAAGCACTTATATTGAGATTTACCTTTGAGTCATTTTCATCAAAGATTTCACCGACAATTTCCTCAACAACATCTTCGAGAGTTACAATCTGTTGAATAAAAAGATACACATACAGATTCAATAACATCATCATGTGAAAATTGACAGAACTTATATACAGATCACATAGAATGGATTTCAGCAGACATCGAGAGCTTGGTTTCACGCTTACAATCTAATAAACTCTGTCGTCCCAATTTAGCTATCAAAATACCCACTACACTCAAGCCTTAAACCGGCTACGATTAAATGCAATAAGCATGTGGGGGATGAACCATAAACTTATAGAACAAATGCAAGGGATCATAGGAAAACTGCCATTAACAATTCACAATTAATTGCAACAAGAACTAGGAAAGATAAGGACAAGTATGAGAATAGTAGGTAAAAAAGAGCATTTAGCAAATCAGAAAAGCCTTATAAACCAGAAGCATTTTTTGTTTTACTACGAAGTTTTTGGATCTGTGAAGCAAAAGAAGACTAGTCTTACCTGCATTAGAGTACAAGATACAGTAAAGTGTATAGTAGTGCAGCGGCAGCACACTAAAACATTTAGCATGCTGTACATAAGCTGCTACAGGAACATTAATGACTACTCTTGCAATAGTTCATGATGACTGGTATGATCTCAACATTGATTCTATTTAGCTTTTATTTAAAATTCACATGAAATGAGGTTGGAATATAATTATCAACGAATTACAAAGAAACAAACACCAAAAGTGCATCAAAATTAGCACTGTATATCTTTAGTCATTCAAATTAGCACTGTATATCACAGTACATCAAAATCAGCACTGTATATCACAGTACATCAAAATCAGCACTGTATATCTTCAGTACATCAAAATTTACAGCATCATATATTCATCATATTGTCAAACAAACATATTGGAGTTGGTTGATTCTATTATAGTGTGCACATACCCCCACTGTTCCACCATACTCATTAAGTACTACAGCCATGTGAACCTTCCTGATTCGGAACTCTCTAAGAAGATTCCAAACAGACATTGAATCTGCAAAAGCAGCATTAACTAATAAGAATTTATTCACCCAGCATCCTGCACCAAGTTAAATAGTCATAGATGCATTGCTAGCAGGCATAAGTGCATAACCCAATTGCTGCACAAAACAACAAATAGGTTGATATAAACTAAAGAGGCTTTTCATACTTCTATACTATTGTAGAAAGGGCATTAGGGAATCCCTCATCAGGAGTATGTTTTTTAACTTTCATAAATACTCAAATGTCTTACTTAAGCATAACAGAAATTCATAATATCAATTTCCATTCCAATCACAAAGACCCACCACTCCAACAGAGTTCCTATTTGTAATTGTAAGGAAGCTTTTCAAATAATTTCTTTTAAACATATGCAGTATTGTGACAGTTTTCAATAAACTGTTTAATTTAGAACATAAAAACTGTTATTTTATACCATCATATAATTAAACTAGATAAACTATTTTTGTATCTATCACTTCTAGAATATTAAATATCAAAAAGAGGAGAGGTCAGAAGAACCATTGAAAGGGTATGATGCTTCAAATAAATCCACCGTGTCCCTGTTCTACCAATAAAACGCCAACTATAGAAAGTAATATCAAAGACAAGTGACCTCAAGATAGAATAAGTTACCAGGTACAAAATATGCAGGCTTGTGAGCCATATCTCCAATGGTAGTACTCTCTAACAACTCACCCTTCAAAATTAAACAGATTATAATTCTGCAAACTATTAGGGTATAGAATTAATAGGCAAAGCACTTAAAATTCATAACAGATAAGAGAAGTAAAATCTCCCAACCTTCTGAACATAATCCAGCAAATCCATTGCATATGCTATCCCCATTATATTATCAACGCGTTGCTCAAAAACAGGTACCCTATAAACCATGTCATGATCCAGTTACTGCATTGGAAACAAAAACCAATGTAAATTTGAAGCCTGAGAATCTCTAAATACCTTGAGTACTGATGTGTGACCCACAAGTGATGAAAATCTACAAGGCTTGAACTTGCATCAATTGCAACAACATCAACAAGCGGTGTCATAACCTCTCTGACATGTGTGTCTTTTATCTCCAACACATTTTCAATCATATCCTGTAATTAATATATATATTCAAGATGATTAGAAACAAACAAATAAAAGTGGCTTAAAAAACCTACAATAATCAATAAAGGTAGGGCTTTTTTAAGTGTTGTGAAGAAGCATCACAATTAACATATTGACGAAACTTAAAAAATTGGCATATTTTGACATGGAAAATGGAAAGTTTACTCATGTTTCCCTGACAAAATTTCAGCACCCATTTTTAAATAAAAGTACCTCAAGGGAAGCAGTTTTTGTAATGCAATATATTGACAAAACACTATTTGCTATGATAAACGAAAGAAAAGACTGGAAATTTCGAAGACAAATGGACAATGATATATTTAGCAATATTAAACCCAATATTCATTACCTGTTCTTCCTCCTCTATTGCCCCACTTAATTCTGCACCCCTTAGCATCAATTTTAGCTCCTCTTCAGTTACATATGGCTCACTAGTAAAGTAAACAATGACTGTTTAGTGTACTGTCCCACAGTGATTGCTTCAACAAGTGCATCCATTTTAGAAATATTATAACTTCCAGGTTAAAACTCAACCTTAAAGAATGGAGTTATCATTGAGCATGGGTGCAAATAAAAGAACATCATCCCTGTGATAAAGGGACTAAAATTTTGTAACAGACCAGGATTAGGCCTCACAAAAAATTCATAACGAAGCATCAAAAGTAAAAGATACAATATGATAAGAAGATTAATCTCTGGGTATCTTTTAAGCAGACCTTCTTCCTTTTAAGCCAAGCAATTTCAGCATCCCCATTGATAGATAAGTAACAATTCTTCCCACAGGATATAACACCAGGGAAAGCCATGCCACTGGCCTGACCTAGAGGCATTAGAATCAATACTTGTTATCAAAATAAGTTAAAGCAGAAACCTCATGTTAATACAAAAGACACATGCAAAATTTTGACAAATGCTTAATCATCGTCATTTCTGCTCCCAACGATTATAGAAGAAAGGGAAAAATTTACAACTTACCACAAACCGAGCCACCTCTGTTGCATTATGAACTGCTATACTTTTTGGAGTGATTTCAGTGAGAAGCAAAATTGCAACCTTGTTTAGTCACAGAGAGAAGGAAAAAAAAATGAGATATTGTGAGGAAAAAATTAAATGAATACACATTTGTAGACTTGCACACCACATATATAATAATTGAAAGGGGAAAGAGGAAACACAGTTATGTTGGAATACAGCATCTTATTCTTTACCAAAAGTAGGTTTATTGAAGAGGGCATGAGAAATTAAGAGAATAAAGAAATACGTGATTAGGCTAAAGAGACAACTTTTCTTTGCACCAGATAATGCACACCTTCTGTCAAATACTTAAACTAACCAAACCCCCAAAGAAATGTTGTAAATGAGACTTCGAGAGAAAAGATTTCTTTTCAGCTCAAAAGGATAGCATCCAAGCACCACAAGGGAAGGTTAAGAAGAGGGTATGAAAGATGAATAGTTGTATGCTGTTATATGTTTTGGCCCATCATGGGAATAAATAATGAAAGCTCAGCAACCTATGAGCTCAAGAGGAGAGAAGGATACCCCAAGGAATTTGAAGGTTTAACTAATCAAGTCAGGGTTGCAATGAGTTGCATTAGTGATAAATAACATTTTTTACAGAAAAATAAAGATGCATAGGAGCAACCATTCTATTTGGAAAGATAATTTGTTGATACTTACAAAGTAATTATAAATATTAACACCAATTATGATACTGAAGCTATATCCTACATCCGATAATGTTTTCTTAACAGCTGAGATCTAGACTCTTTTAAATGCATAAATTCAGAAAATTGATGACACCCCCCCCCCTTCTTTTTTTCCCCTTTCTTTTTTTTCCTCCCCCTTTCTTCTCTATCAACTAGCTTCAGCACCCATTTCATAAAATTGGCAATAATGCTAGCAAGCTTTACACCTCAAATGATTATTACCACCACATTGGGAGTCTGCTAGTTTAAAGATCAGCATGCAGATATAATGCAAGATTCAAAGTTTGAAAATGAATTATAATTAAGTGGGCCTACTGGATATGAATTTCTTATTATTGAATCTATGCATAAACAATTTAAGCATGTTTGATGCTGTGGACAACGTGGCTTTCTCAAACATTCAACAAAAAAGAAGCAGTACATACAGTCATCACTCCTGTTGCTGCACTGACACCAGCTTCCCCAAACATTGCAGTTGCAGCGTCTGTGACCAAGGCAGTTGCCCCAATATTGACAACACTGAGTACAACAAAATAGCCTAACATGAGAAAGATAAAATCATCAAGTTTTTCTTCTTTTTTTTTTATAAAAAGAAAAATTGTTTTGAGTGCTAAGATCAATGAGAGGGGAATACGTTGTGCCAATAAGTATAGTCGTGAGGAATCGAGTAACGTCACTTCGAAGCAATCTGAAGACGCCATTTTCAGACTCCTTTTCAGCCAACTCACGAACCTTATACATTTTCATCAACAATGATTAGACTTCAAAGTTCAAACTATAACCAGATAAATTATGCATAGGGAATTGACAAATCTAATGTACAAAAAAACGCAAGCCAATTAAAGGAACCAAATACATTTCTCAAAATGAAAAGCAAATTTGGCAATTGATGCCTAAATCATTAATATTTGAGTTCCTTATAATTATGAAATTATTAGCTTAAGTCAGTTAAGAGGAAATATTGTAATCGTTCATAAGCTCTACAGTTAAACCAATAATGAAATAAAATTCTGATTCTTTGATAGATTTTAACGAGATTCTACTCCAATGGCTTCCAAGTTACTAAATCTCCCCTTTGCTTCTTATTACCCTCAACTCCTCAAGGCCTTACCTAAAAGCAAGGGTTTAGACATTGGAACAAAAACAGGTATATAATGTATGTATGATTTTGTGCTCTTATATCAAGTCTAGCTAAACTTGTAGCTCAATGACTTCAGAACCAAATATTGCATAAATGAAAAACAATGACATCTTGGTGTGAGAAGCAGATATATAGCAGATGGAGTTTTGGTCAGTATGATCTCATCCAAGATACTGAGTTCCTTTCTACATAAATGAGAGCTTTTAGGCAATTGGACATCAAAATAAATTCCATCGTCATCAATGCCATATGATAAGGAATAATAACACTACTTCAACGAAGTTCACAACCAAAACCCAATCCATTCCTACAACATTCATTACTTCATTTGATGGACCGCACTGTAATGAGTGGATCAGACTATACGAAAAAGCACACTCATAGGAAAATCAGTTCCATTTATATAGGTGTGCGTCATCCTGCTTACACACACACATATACATATATAACTTATCATTCTGAAGAGGAGGGAAAAACATGATACCTTCCAAGGCCAAAGTGTGGTAATTGAAGTCTCTGCCATAGAGAAAAAAGCTGAAAGCCCCAATAGAATCGCCAATATCAACCCTTGCTCTTTAAATATACGAAGAACTTGCAATACTTTAGGCCATGTGTTCCTAAGCAAGAGTATGCTCTGTCCAATAACACCATACCCAGCATTCACAACACCTTCTACGGCAAAAACTCGCTGGCATCCAAAAACCAACACCCCACAAACAGTTGCAGCCAGAATGATCCCACACTTGATCAATTCCTTTACAAAGTTCAAATTCACTTTGGAAGCAGCATTCCCCTCTTGCAAACAGTCACTGCCACTCCCCAAACACCTCAACCTAGTTCTACCAAACAACTTGGCATCAACACCATAACTATTAACCGCAAAGAAGCTTCCAAAACTGCAAGGTTCAACAAAATTTGACACCAGGGGAAAAGGGTATCTATCTTTTGTGGCAACAACTCTGATCGGCACTGTGTTAGTGCGTTTCTGGTATGCAATGTAAGGCAATCTAGAAGAGCCAGTGAGGAACACTTGGTGACCGAGAAGCCATGATTCCAGTGCCATCCCAAAACAAATATCATAACAGGGGGAAGTAGGAACACCCCACCTAGTCAAAATCAAATTTTGATGCGAAAAACAGCCCAACAAGCGCCCAAATGAATCAAAGAAAGTTTGTTTTATTTTGTTATGCTATGCAACCAGAAAAAGCAAAAAAATGGGGAAGTTATGCAAAGTAGAAAAGGGGAAGAAGAACAACGAAGAGAAAACAGTATACACAAGGAAAAAATTTCTATAAAAATTTGTTTTTGGGGGGGTTCTATTGGAAGCAAAGAGTGGGAATTGAGGAATTGGAGGTGAAATTAGGGTTTGAGAGAGAGAGAGAGAGAGAGAGAGAGAGTGGGAAGTGGAATAAGGTGGCGCGTGGAGTCAGCTTTCAGCCGCAGTTGGAGAGCTTCGCCACTGTCCGTGCAAGTGGGTTGGTGGGTTGGGACATTGGAACAAACAACAAATCCTTGTTGAGACCGGTTCGGATCGATTGAACCGATTAAAATTATGATACGCAGATTTTGCTGATTAATTTTTTATTTCGATCTCTTTTTTTTTTCCTTCCAATTTTTATTTCGTTCTTTTTATTGAAATTAGGATCTAAGGCCAGTGAAAAAAATATTGTCACATTTAGTGAAAAAAATATTTTATTTTTTTTACCCAAGATATATTCATTGCTAAAAATCGTGACTAATTCACTCGAGGCATGAAAGTTTAATGACATAGATTTTACATTAGGCTACGGGACTCAATATATTCAACCAGGCTAGACCTCATGGTTCAATATTTTTATTCTTGATATAGTTATCTAAAAAGTTAATTGATAAAAAAAAGCCATGCATGTGCTAATATATAACTAATTTACAATAAGGAATTATTTTATTAGTCTATTAAAACTTAAGGAAAAATCCAATAAATCTTTTTTATAAAAAAAAATCAATTGATAAGTTACACTGATTGAAATCGATTGTCCATTATTGGTTGAGCTCACAATATAGTAGTTATAATTGTCTCTCACATTCGTAAGTGTGAGGTCTTGTGTTCGACCCCATCTTCCTCTTCTTCCATGCCCCTAAGAAGAAATCCTAACTTGAATATCTTTGTCAGAAAAAAAAAAGAAAAAGAAAAAATAGTTATCCACATATCCAATGCATAAAATCATGAGAAAATCACACTCATCTCTATATAGATTTAGTATAATTACACTCAACACCTTTTTATTTCTCAAAATCATCATTGATTTCCCATAAATTTTACTAAAATTATACTAACTTCCTATATAAATACTAGTTTGTTATTTTAAATGATAAAAAAATAATGTGAGATATATACATAATTATTAATGATGAGATTATAATATTTTAGTGATATTTAATATATTAATTAAATAAAATACTTTTTTATCACACCAAAAACAAAACTTATAATTATAACTTATGATAAAAAAGAGATATTTTAGTTAAGATATATGTAAAATATTATCAAAATATTATAATATCATTATATATATATATATATATATATGTCTCATATTATTTTTATTTGTCACTTAAATTAATAAAATAGTATATCAGAGGAGGTCAATTATTATTTTACAAAAATAGAGGGGTGTCGAGTATAGTCATACTAACTCTCATTAGACTTAGTTGTAAATTACTCTAAAAACATTTGTTACGATCCGATTTGGGCACATGACCGGCACATAGAGAATCCTCATTCCTACGTAAGTCTCGTGACCTCTGAGTTTCTCTATATGCATAATTTAATATAAATATATTTATAAAACATAGTCTTATCTCAAATAAACCATTAGTTTCGTGAAGACATAATCATAATCAACTTTCACATTGATTTTTGAGGTAATAAAATCAATTGTTTCCATTTCAAACTCTAAACATATTGCTGAGATTCAAAATATATGAATTGCTCTCTATACAAAATATACATGAAATCTATAATCATGTAGATACAAAATAATCATAATGAAACAATGTTAAACAATCTTTATGATTCGGGACCCTGCCCGTCATGTAACTAGAACACTCTATCTCAAACAAAAAGCAAAACAAAGCACTTCACACCGAGTGAAACTCACCAACTGAAGAATCTCTACTACGGGGGTGGAGGTGAAAGAGAAGAATCCGCATCGTCTAAAACACCTATAATAGAATAAGGAAGATAGTGAGTTTCATTTAAAACTCAGTGAGCAGGTCCTCACCCATAACCCCTTCATAGGACAACCAAAGAGAGTAAATAAATAATTATATAGAAATCATCAAAACCAGTTAATGCGATAATCTCTGAATAATCATATCCATAGGAATAACAAAAACTCTAAAATCGATCTTCTTTAAAAATCAGAAATCCTCATCACACTAATAAAGAAATAGGAATCTCTGGTTATACACAGTATAACAAAGTTTCTAATCTCTGGGGCACCTAACTAGGTCCCGTTTCTGATTTCTCTGGCCCTAGGGGCGACTTGGTATACCAACGCTAACGGAATAACTGCCATTAACTCACAGTCTGTTTCTCTATAGCTACCGTCTAGTCTCTAATTCAATAATCATATTATTTTCTCTAAATCTCTTTCATAGTATTTCTCTAAGCACAAACTCTATAATTCATAATCAATTTGCTCATAAAATTAATATAATAATTTTATGGAGACTACTAATCAAGTCATAATTTTACTCTAGCTCTTTTGATAAAATCATTTATCAATAATGGTCCCACGAGTTTGCATTTAAACAATTATTTCATGCTCTGGTTGGAAATCATCATTTTGATAATTATAACAAGTCAAACGGAATCTCAAATCTCTTGAAATCTTTTCTAAACCATGCAATCAATAAAAATTTTGAGGAAATTAACTCTAATGACCAACATAAGAGCCATAGGTTCCAAACCCACTCACCTGGAGGGGAAGGAGTGGTGACATCAACTCCAATGGAGCTCCGGAAAGGTGGAATGACACCAACTTCTGTCATTGGAGTCACAAAACACAAAATTAGTCTTCGACAATCTCTAGAATATTCAAACATAACTCTAACAATATTGGGGAAGCATCTCCACTTAACATCAATGGAGACAAACAACAAACCCAAACTCTAGGATACAAAGTGAGAAAGATGGAGACAACAAAACCCATAAATCTCACCTTTGATCTCTTGGAAGGAAGAAGGATTGGAGCTAAATTGAGTGGGGAGGAGAGGAAGAGAGTTGGAGAGGGTAGGGCTCGGTTTGGGGTGAAATCCTGAGTTGGGATGTTTAAAAAGGGGTTGGGGGGTCTCACTTACGCAAAACAACGCGTTTTGCATTGTCACTGGACTTCTGACACCGCTATAGCGGTCTATGACCGGTATAGCAGTCCTGCCCTCGAAACTCCCCCCGGCCGCGTCACTTATGACCGCTACAGCGGTCCCCAGAAGACAAAACACGCCGCCGCCACATCTCATGACCGCTATAGCGGTCCCCTGGATGCTAACAAGTGATCACCACCCTACTGTGACCACTATAGCAGTCCTGGACCACTATAGCAGTAACAGTTCACCACATCAGTTGCACTAAGGGTCCTCCAAGCATCCCGGGGCCTTCTAGGCAACACGGGTGGATCCCAGAGGACCCTGGAGCAATACGGAACTTATCCGCTGCCACATATACACCAATTATCACAACATTGATGTGATTATAGGGAGATTATGCAATACACCTTGCCAAGTAATGAATATTATACTCACTACTCCTTGTATCTTGCCCGTTAAGTTTAATTTCAATGGCTGAGATTATGTGCAGAACACTAATACACCCTTCGATGATGGTGCACATTAGAAGTCATCACTCATCTTCTTTTGGTGTCTCCGTTCATCATCCACCTCCTTCACCACCGTTTACCATAGTTTGACTCCACCACCGTCACACCACATCTTTTCGATGCCAGAGCCGACAAAGTCGATGGTGGAGTAGGTAAGGTAAGTGATGAACTGGGTGCGTTCAATGATGGAGCCACTGGTGATGTTGACGGTGGCAATGACGAAAGTCCACTGGTAGAGGAAGAAGTTGTAGTTGCCGAAAGGAGAGGGGAAGTTGCGAAAGCAGAAGAAGCGGCACCCGATAAAACTGTTAAAGGAAATGAAATCATATCAGACTAGCTCTCCTACTCTAGCTTGTTCCTTTTTTTTTTTGGTCTAAATTCATGTATATTGTCATATTATTCGCCTATGTTGTCACATTATTTTCTAACAAGTAATCCATTGGAATTACATGTTAACAAAATTTTGAATGATATATCTAGTTACAGTTTGTGTGTGTGTGTGTGTGTGTGTGTTGAGAGCTCAATTCAATTCTGTTAAATTATATTAGTTAAGGTACTCACAAATGTGATTAAAAACTTCTTGTTCTGACACTAAAATGAAGAATCAAGTCAAGGGTTTAAACTAACGGGAGTGGTTAGGAATGCATAAAATTGGAAAAGAAAACTATTGAGTGAAACTACTTGAACAAAGGGACACAACTACATATTTTGAAAAATACACAACTTTCTTGCAACTGTCATATGCATAGCAGTACAGTTACAAATATGCATCAACTATCAATATACAACCAAGAAAGGCAAATATATATAAAACACAAACAAAAATACAGGCTCAAGGTAAACGAAATTTAAAACATTCCAGCACAAAACATATAAATTACAACCAAAAGCAGCTTAAACAGATCTCCCATGCAATAAAACTTGACAATGTTCTTGGCATTTGATTTTATGCAACAAGACATGCTTCAGTTCCGACATATATCATTAATTCATTCTTGCAAGGCTTCCACTAGTCGTTATCCCTCTCCTCCTTCTCACCCTTTTGTTAGGATCACCTTCAACCATCCTTATAAGCCATTGAGGCTTTCCTGTTAACAACACACAACATCCTAACCACACTCCAAACACCATTCCACATCCATATCCTATTGCCACTGGCTTCCAACCAAATCCAAATTTCTCTTCAATCTCAAGGTGGGCGAGGATGCAGAAAAATTATGGAAGAATGGACTAGCATTGACATCAATCAGATCAAGATTGTTCTCATAAAAGCATTCTTCCTCTACAAAAGCCCTTATTGTCACCGCTCCAGCAGCAGTTTCAGATACATGATTAGCTAGAAATGACTTTGCTGTGCGATTCATCTGCATCAATTCTTTTGCAGTGGCAAAGTAGTATCTTTATAAAATTGAAAAAAAGAAGACTTAGTGCTTACTTTCCACCAAGAATTTAAATTGTATAGAAAAAAGGTTAAAAGAAGAATGAGCATTATGTAGTTAAATCTGATGGACTTCAAGTTATTGAGATACAATTCAAAGAAGAATTTGTTCATTACCAGCAACCAAATTGCAAGAACCACCATTGGGATGGCAACAGCCAAGACTTGCCAAGTCACAACTCTAAAACTGTAGAGTAGAATAACAATTGATAGTACCTCCCGTAGTAAAAGCAGAGTAAAATGGCACATAAAGATCCACAATGCTCAAATCTGAAGAGACCTAAACAAGGAAATATCAGTCAAAATATTATTGCTTCCATTACATTTCATTGCATGGGATAAAAATGTTGTCATATATGCTTACCCTACTAAGTATACTTCCCAAAGGTGTGGAGTCATAAAAAGACATTGGTGCGTGGAAAAGAGAGTTCATTAACTGTGAAAAAAGATATTTTGATGATTGAAAACCCAAAGCAACTATAAGAAAAGTTCTGATGAACAAGAAAACTATTGAAATAACTCCAATCAACAAGTAGACTATAATCAATCTCAATCTGTTGACATTGGGATTGTCAACATTAGCAGCCATCCATGAGTTTTGCAGTATCTGGCAAATCACAAATGAAAGGTGATGAAGTGAAGCAACAGCAGAGTATATATAACCCCTCATCTGATTCAGATACTGTAAGTAAGGCTTCAACCCTGTGTCTCCTATCTCTCTTTCTTCTTGCTTAATTGATTTCCATTTGGTGCCTTGGACTGCTTCTCCATGAAAGTTTGCCTAGTCTCTATAGCAGAAGTTGAATGAATTTTGGCAGAAGAAGCATCCACACTATGGTTAGAACCAGCAGTCTCCTTGTGAGCATTGACAGGTTCCTGGAATTCTCGGCATGATGCCAATAGATGTTGATAAGGAGCAGCTTGTAGGATTTCTCCATCTGACATCAACTGCAAAGGAAAAAAATGTCAGTTAATGATAATTGAACAGGCATAATTTGTTTCTCATTGAAACACACTAACATGAATGCTGCACAATGTATCAAACCATAAAGAGGAGCTCAAATGTCAAAGTTTATGGACAAAGCAAAACTTTCTGAATTTAAGGACCTTATAATTACACAAGGTGGAAAAGTTAATGTAGATTTCTTTCATCTTAAAAAAGATAGGCCAAAGAAGTTTTAATCGAACATGAACCATGATGTAAAGGCAATGATGCAGCTACATTTATCTCATGCTTCAGCCAATCATTTCACACCAAATAGGTATGAGCAGGATAAACGAGCAGAAAAAAGTAAACCACCAAGTATGAGCAGGATAAACGAGAGCAGAAAAAAGCAAAATACCAAAACAAACAACGACTTAATGCATTAAGATGAAAGAAGTTACCAAGACAGAATCAAAAGCTGAGAGGAAGTCAACTTGATGAGTCACAAGACAGTCTTCCCTGTAAGTCCTTCCATGATGTATTCCTGCCATGTTTGAAAGTCATCTTTTATTACAGAATGACATTGTATATATCAATGCACTGTGTGAAGAAAGGAAGATGTCATTACATTTACCAAATTTGTGGCTGTATGTGCATCAACAGCACTGAATGGATCATCCAAGAATATATCAGCATTCTGATAGAGGGCACGGGCTAGTTGAACTCGCTGCTTCTGACCTCCACCCAGGTTAACTCCTCTCTCTCTCTCTGATTTCAATGAGATCACAATGGGGAAACAACTCAAGGTCTTTCAGTAGTGAAGATCTGAGAAGTGTTTCCTGATATCTTTGAGCATTCAAATCTGATCCAAACAAAATGTTTTCCTGTATTGTACCCGTCTGTATCCATGCTGTTTGAGAAACATATGCAAAACTCCCATAAACTTCAATCCATAATTCAGGAAAGAAAGTCAATCACACTATTAACACTACTGCTAAAATAAAAGATGGGAATAATCCACTCTAGTAAGTTGAATTTATATGCTACAATATATTTGCTATCAGAAAAGTATGAATGTCACAAAAGTTATAGCCAATAAGATCATCACAAGGTTTAAGAGTGTATTCTAGTGTACATAAAAAAAAAATAAAAATAAAAGCTTACAGTTTCCATTGTGTTAGGAACTTCTCCAAGAATTGTTGCCAAGAGGGTTGATTTGCCTGAGCCAACTTCTCCACAAATAGCTACCTTTTGCCCTTTCTAACCTCCAAATTTATGTTTGTCTGGGTTGGCTTTGATGCATTATCTTCCCATGAAAAATCAGCAAACTTGACTGAAATTGACCCTTTGAGATTATCATTAAAACACCTCTTCCTGCAATTTGCACTCTGCAATTCAGATGCCTCAAGGAATTTCACAATCCTGGCATTTGCAGCTTTTGCCTGAATGACCACCCGAAAAACATCAGGGATGGTGTAATTGGCTCTTGCACTAGGCGCAATGTTGCCACGGAAGTGAAAACATTATTTGCATGTAAAGGAATATCCAGGAAGTAACACATGGCGAAAGAAGCAGCAGACACCAAAATAGGAGAGGTCCAAAAGAGAAAGACACTATAGGCCCTTCTTGATTGCACTGTTGCTAACTGAGTTCCGCAATTCTTAATCTTCCTATGGCATTTCTAAAATGGGTCTCCCAGGCATATAACTTCAACACTTTCATATTCACAAGAGCCTCAGAACTAGCCTTCAATCTCTCATCTTGTGTCACCATAAGTTTGCTTTGGAACTAATGCTGTGACTTTGCCAATGGAGCATTACAAAGTACAGTGAGAACTATCACCACCATAAAAAAGACCTGAGAATATCCATACATGAACCACCATTGTCATTGGTGACAGACACCAATGCCCAACAACCTTCTTTACAAAGAAAACTTACGAGCATTTGCTAAATGAGCACAGATTTTCTCTGCCATATGTAACCAAATTCAGCTGCTAGAATTTCAAGAGCCTCATCTGCGAAGAATTCATTTGAACTTCCATTCTGCTGTTTCTTAGACTTCCTAGAACCTTCAAACACGAGAGTGAATTTAGACAAGCATTCCGTTAAGTCAATAAAAGCATCACACCTCTTCACAACCTTGATTTGAAATTTTGTGACTCCATGCTCAAATTGTTTCCAAAATTTGTCCTTTTCACAACCTCTAGTTCTTGAATTCATGAGCTCTGAATTAAACTAAACATTGCCACAATTACCTAAAATTTTCAAATCAATCAATTCAAGATCCCAGCAGCTGCATTCTATGGGATTCTCATTTACATCTAACATCTGAAGACTCAACTTCACTTGAACCTTCCTAGAACAACCACTTACTCTGATAGAATCCCATGAAATTTCAATTTTTGGATAAGTCAAATTTAAAGGAACAAGAGCTGAACCAAGCACAATTGAATTCACAGAGCATAACCCCCAACCCAACCTCTTAATCCCACTCTCAACCAACACACCTTCCTAAACTCACAATTCTCACTGCAATCATATCCACAGCCAACATCAACCCAACAATAATGAATATCCCGACAAGAAAAAGCATCCCTCACACTCCCAAAAACCTCACAAAAGCAAATATTTCTCTCAAATGAAAGTTAGTGTATGACAAATTTTATTGCTTTTACAATTAGAAAATAGCTGTAATTACTCACATAAGTATATATCCATGGAAAGGCATGAGAAGAGGCGATAAGTCACTTATATAGATATGCCCCGAGTTCAATTTCTTTATGTAGCTAAAGTAAGCCCCAAAATCCAAATAGGCTAGACATCCTCTAAAAAGAATTGAAGTCACTGTAAACTAGAGCCATAGCCAATGCCAACTGCATTCATCCTTCAAATAATTTTATTACTTATGTTGCTGTTATTAGAACATATGTTCCTATCTCCTACTTAAGTACTTGTTCAACCACTGTCCCAAAAAAATTTTAAAATAAAACAATTGTCTGCTATCGTATGCAGGATCATATATTGAAGTTGTCATGTTACAGTTTGCTCCAGAAGGGATACACTAACCTCAGTCATCGTAGCAGGATACAGTTATACTTTCATCAGAAAACTCACCAATAATCTCCACAAGAGCATATACCATCTTTAAAATGGTGGAACCGATTGGTATCCCTAACAACAATTTCGCGTTTAACAATCTTGCAGATAAGTTTGGCAGCAATATGACAATCTCCACAAACCCGAAGATTTTTGGTAATTCTGATTGGAGACGCTTGAGTATTTAACAGAGCAAACACAATAGCTAACTTTTCACTATGAACAGCTAGATGGCATTCCTTATCCTCCTCCTCCACGTCATGAAGAGCAGAATCAGTCTCAGGAACATACCCTAACTCTTTCATCTTCCCCACCAGCACACCTAGCTCGTCATATATCTCCTTTGACTGCGGATGCGATGTGTCACCCGCGAGAAAGGTGTGAACGTGATTGTTCAACTCAACATTGCTTATTCCAGGCATTTTTCGAATTCTTCTTCTCTTCATTAATGATCGAACAGCAGTTACTTCTTTCCATCTACCAGCCTTTGCATATATATTAGATAACAACACATAGTAACCTGATTGCTCAGGAGATAGCTGAAGTAGGTTGTCAGCTGCTAAAAGTCCAATATCCATGTTGGAGTACACCCGGCAGGAACTAAGCAGTGCTCCCCAAACTCTTTCATTAGGCTCCATTGGCATCTGTTTGATGAAATTATAAGCCTCATCTACTTGACCGGCACGTCCTAAAAGATCCACGAAACAAGCAAAGTGTTCAATTCTTGGTGTTATGTTATATTTATCTGTCATCTGTTTAAAGTAAACCTTCCCCTCATCCAGTAATCCTGAATGGCTACAAGCTGAGAGAATTGCGACGAAGGCAATAGAATCTGGACTTAGACCTGAATTTTGCATTTCTGTGAAGAGTTCCACAGCATTACAACCTTGCCCGGTCATACCATAGGCAGATATCAATGAAGTCCATGATGCAACATCACGAGTCTTCATCCTATCAAACACTTTCCTTGCATCATCTAGACATCCACACCTAGCATACATGTCTATTAATGCATTCTCCAATAGTAAATTTGGACACAGTTTTCTCCTCTCAACATATTCATGAATCCTCCTCCCTAACAATAAAGCCGAAAGATCCCCACAAGCTGGAAGAACACTAGCACATGTGATTGCATCAATTTCCACTCCACCTTTCTCCATTTGTAAATACAAATCTACAGCTTTGCTGGGCATTGAATTTTTCATATAAACAGTTATCATCACATTCCAAGAGACCAACCTCTTCTTCTCCAAATTTACAAACATCTCCTTAACATACAAAATATTATCAGATGATGTGTTAGTTACAGCTGGCATGATGCTAGCCATTGTACCTGCATCTGGTTTTTGTCTCAAATCCTCCATTTCCCGGCAAACCTCCAATGCATCATCAAATCGCATATTCTGTGCATACCCTGCCACCATTGAGTTCCATGATACAACATCCCTGCTCGGCATTTCATCAAGAACACGTCGCGCCTCCAGCAAGCAACCACATTTCCCATACATGGCAATGAGGCCATTCCCAACAAACAAATTCGAATCAAGCCGATCCTTCAACACAGCTCCATGCAGCTGCAAACCGAACCTCACATTATTGGAGCAAGAGCAGGCCTTCAAAACACAAGGGTAGGTATAATTATCGGGCCTAAACCCACCATTAACCATGGCCCTGAATATAAGCAATGCATCATTGTACCAGTGGTTATTCACATAGCTTCTGACCATGACATTATAGAACACAACATTCCTCTCAGGAATTTCATCAAACACCTTGCGTGCCATAGCTGGTGCTCCACAGGCAGCATAAGCCCTTATGAGCTTGATTCCCAGAGAAGAGTTTTTACTAAAACTGAGGTAATAGATCCTGGAGTGGACATTTTTCAAGGTTTTGATATCTGGGTATTGGTCTAATGCTTTGCCCAGAAGATCCTCAGCAAGAACAGGGCTTTGTGGGGATATCAATGATTTTCGGATTGAAGAAACCAAAGCTTGTTGTAACTTGGGGAAGCGGTGAGACGGAGAATGAAGAGGTTTCATGAATTTGAGGATGTTACTTTGGTTAATTTTGGTGGCATGGCATCGTTCAATGTAGCATTCAAAATCTGGTAGGAGAACAAACAAACTAATCCAAATAGGTCCTAAAAAACTGCCAAAGCTAAAGGGTAATAAAAGAATTTGAAGTTTGATTTGTGGTTTGGATTGTTGTCTTGTGATGTTAAAAACTGAATGATATGAGATAAGTAAAAGGCTCCGAGAATTTTTCCCTGCAGCACTTTGCTAGCAAGTGGAGACCTTCAAATTAGGTTGAGTAACACTATGGTTGCACTTCACTGGAACTTGGTTGTCCAAGAGAGATTACTGGAGTAGGTGGCTTCTATGTTGATCCCCGATAACTTCTGGACCATCTGGATCTAGTGCTCCTTTTCTTAAATTACAAAGTGGTCCTTATATATATTTTTTAATCCCCAATAAAAAATTGCTAATTGGGGCTTTTCAGTTTTCATTAATACAATTCTCGAGCAACTTGTGGGAGACCAAGCAAGAAAGGTTTCAAAGCATGAATCATTGCACTCTAGAAGAAATCCGCGTTTCAAAGTTTGTTGCCTATGTGCTTCAATCCTCTTGAAAACCTGAAAGAACAAATTAACACAATGAAAAAGTTTAGATTTTGTAACGAGGTAGATGGTAGTAAGTTGTCTGGGGATGAGATGCTAACACGACGTAACTTTTTCGCCTCTGATCTCGTCTTCATTGCAGTTGGGATGGGGGTGGGTACCTGCAAGCACTCCACCAAGAATATCAGAGAGGAATAGAGGTTTTGCTGAGTGAGTGAACAATGCGTACCTTCTTCCATGTTGAACCACCCTTTAAATAGGACGTTAAACCACTCGTCACCACCACGCCATGTTTTCGGAGTACGGTTAGCAGGCATAGGGAGTTGGTCCACATTGTCCTGATCGTGGGAAACCGTCGCTTACTGCTAGCTTCGGTTAGATCCCAGGGAGCACGTCTGTCGCGCCGGACAAGCAACGGAGGGCTCCAACCTTGGGCCAACATTTTAGGCCTAATCCGCATGATATTGAGCCTCGACTTGGCCCATATTATGGGGTCATAACAGATTTAATGTTTGATTTCATTTTTCCTAATCCACACATAAAAAGGAGATGAGAAGCAGTCGAGGCGTTGCTCCAGCTGTAGACATTTACGTCTCCCATAATAACTGCACCCGGGTTTCGACAAAGCAGAGCTGGTATGCAACCCAAATCCCATCCCCTCACCCCACCCCCCCCAACCCCGGCGGCCGACCAAAAAAAAGGAAAGAAGAAAGAATTTCATGTCAAGGATTATAAATACTGGATCAAATAATTGTAAGAAAATCGCAAAAGAAAGAAAGGAAAATTGAAGCATTGAAACCAATAAAAATGGGAGGCAAAAAGTGAAAAAAGGAGCATGAGGTGAAAAAAAAAAAAAAAAACTCATCAAACTGATCTGAATGGGAAAAGTAGAAACAGAGGGATTTTTGATGATATGGAGTAAGGGGTATGAAATGGAGACGAAATCCAAAGATCTAGCTTCAAATTCTAACAGATTGAGTAAAGCCTTTTACATGAGAGAGAGAGAGAAGGTACTTGTTATGTGAAGTGGGAGAGAGAGAGGCGTTTGCGGCGGCAACTATGGTTGGAGCTGCCATGGACGGTAGCGTGAGGTGGAGTCACTTACGAGTGTGAAACTCAATGAACAACGCGGTGTTACCAATACTATAACAACGGCTCATTTGCAAAATTATAAACTTTATCTATTTTATATCCGTTTTACAATAAAATTTAATGAATAAAATGACAATAGTTGGATCATTAAAAATGTGTTATCTGATGATAAATTTAATAGTGGTACTATTTAAATATTTACAAAATAAGTATCTATTTATATATTTATTTAATAATTATTAAATGTAATATTGGATTCTATATATTACATCCATCATATTAAATTATATAGTTATTAAGTGAATATTTAAATAGGCACTTATTTTTTATATATTAAAATAATATTTTTATAAATTTAAATGGACAAAGGGAAGGTCAACATAGATGGCATCGCTTTAGGCCTCTCTTGGACTATTTTTTATGTTTTTATTTTGTTCGGGTATAGCCTTTATCCTTTTTTATTTTTTTTAGTTTTTTTATTCCTTTTTGAAAATTAAGCCTTGGCCACATAAGTCTTTGATTATGTTTACGTGAGATTTTGTCCGGCATATATAGTACCAACTCAATTAGTGAAGGTAACATATGAAAAATTTATGAGATGTTTCTAAAATTAACATAAGGAGATCAATTATTTTGGCTGTTGAAAAATTATATTGATGATAACATAGCTTTTTAAAAAATTATATTTTCTTGTAATTCTTTAAATGTCCATTTTATTTAACAAATTTACTCCAATGTTAATTGACATTTATTTTTGTTTACAGAAATAATTATATATGATATTTTATGTAAGTTGGCACAATCATTGCTTATGCCACTTGGCAGCTTGTAAAGTGCATTAGAATAAAATATTTTGAAAAATTTAGTGAAAGAGAAAACTATTCAAAAACATGATGTAAAACTTATTTTTATGTTTTAAAAAAATATTGATGAATTTTCTGAACAATGAATCTAATCTTTTAAAATTTTAAATTTGTTCTATATAAAATTAAATTTTAAACAATAGTTATAATAAAATCATATTCTAGAAATCATAGTCTAGATAAATAATATTTTCTTTGGTCCATAATATAAATCTTTAAAATTTATATATAGGAATTAAGGTGATACTTGAATCTCATTAATCTTTTTAAAAAATAAAAGTAAAAAAGTAAGGGAATCGATTTGAGCAACGAGCATCAACATGAATGCTTTAAGCACCAGTTATAATTTGTTATGGAGCAATGACTCCATGTGTTTACTATAACCTTTAAGCGCCATTTATAATTTGTTATGGAGCAGTGACTCCACGTATTCACTATAACCTTTAATTTTTCAGATTTCACTTCAAATTAAGATCCCTATCTGTTTTCAAAATCGATAGATATGTTTAGATATTAGAAGTACTTAATAAATTCTATCATGACCCAGCTTAGGTCATGATCGATACATGAGAACATCTTTCCCAGCAAGTCTTAACACACTGAATTTTCTAGGAAAACAGACAGAGTTATCTCTGTTTTTCGAACATTTCTCAAATAAACTACAATCTGCAATATTTCCCAATAAATTCACAACACTTGGGCACTAAACATTTTTAGAATGCGTCCTTCCAGTACATAATAATATTTCAGCATATACCTGCCATAATACTAATACGGCTCAACATAAAACCAAATTAAGTTTACAAATCCCTTCCACAATATAATCTATATAGTTAAGTCATAAGTTCTCAAACATAAGCATAATAGAAGTCCAAGAATCCTGTTTGTGACATATGGAGCAATTAACAACTACAAGCTAAAATAAAATATAGATGACTACCAAAGAAGGCTTTTACAAAAAGGCTCACTAACTTAGACAATCAACTACTAAGGAGCTACCGGATTGGAACTTGAAGCTGCACTTGTATCTGGAAAAGAGAGGGAAATAACAGAGTGAGTTTGGTAACTTAGTGGTAGACATGATGTCTATAATTTACATGAGACAATATGTATTCAAAAGTAAAATAATAATAATATCCCAGTTCACATAAATTTGACAAATTCTTTTATAATGAAAAGGAATTTTTGAATACTACAATCTTTATATAAATTAATAGGGAATTGTTAAATTCAGAATAAATAGAAGGATTCATATTCAGGCGGTCATTCCTTCGTATGATCCTAAAACGGAATGGTCCTACCCATTCGAGTAGCCATAGTACAAGAGGATTCACTAAGTGGTCCTAATTAAATATAGTCAAGGTGCACCAAGGCTAACGCCTACTATTATTAGTTACAGATCCTGTTAGAGATTTTTTCCAAAATATATAATTATTCTATACATATCAGCAAAAAGGATCATTCTCACTATCCATAAATCATTTCTCAATTCCATATCACAGGTCAATAACTTTCAAGTATTCAAATCAATGAAATTTAATATTTCTTTATGCAATTTCCAAATCATATCATATTATCTCATGTGTAAATTTTCAATTAAAACATGAGCTATATGCATCATATTTACTTTCATCAAATTTACACGCATAGCCAAATTATAATATCCTAATTTTTAACCCAATACTCCTAGAACGTATTTAGGTTAACCATTAGTTTATTACTCTGTTAGTCTCATTATTTAAAACCTTTCTTTGAAATATTTAGCGAAAAAATACGGTAATTTTTTTTTGAAAACATAAACAAAACGTGAGTCATGCGTAATGTAAAAGATTGTTAACGTAAAGTGTAAACATAAAAAGAATAACATAAACAGAATCATCAGATAGGCTCCATAGAAAGAACAACCATTAGCACATCATCATATAACACTAACTTCAAATATCAAGTAAAACAATATTAATAGTATTAATGATATAGAAATATTCCACAATAATACCACATCAAATATATTGAGCCCACCGATAAAGGTTGAGCATACAACAATTCAAAAACTACACGTAACTATGATATGAATAAGCTAAGACTATGTCCCCGCTTCCGCTGCGCCACTCTGTTCTCGACCATCAAGCTACTTCCATGTCGACACCTCAGGGCAGTCCACGGATGTCATTGTCAACCTTGTCTGAAGACGAAAATGGAAAAGAAAGACAGGGGGAGTGAGAAACTTATACAAGAATCTCAGTAGGGCTACCCTTTTCATACATGTGTCATCATCATCATCCTCAGGAACCTCGGGTTTAATTATGAAAGTAGTGGGCATAAATAAGATTTGTTTGTTAAGTTTTCAAATACCATTAGCCGAGACCTGTATCTTTTACTATGAATCTTAATGCATGAATGCAATAGGTATCTCATGTATGCATGGCAATGCCTCAGTGCATGCGACATAAATCAACAACGTGTAAATTCAAAACACAAGGCAGGGCTAAGCACAAGAGCAGGGGGTAATCTATAAAACTATAATAGTGGCAAATAGATAAATGCATGATAGGGTACTGTAATGAGTAAAACATTATAACATGCATGGGCAGGCAAGAAAACCCACGGTAATTTCACTCTTCATGAATGAATTCTCACATTTCTTTCTTATTAGTTCCACCCTCTTACGTCATCACCAAAATCAAACAACATGCCAGCCCCGCCGATTTTTACAATTACCACCAGAACCAACTGTCACGACCCAATCTTAGGCCGTGACCGGCGCACAGGCCAGATGAACTCACCTAGCCCGGCAAGCCTAAAAAAAATGTGATCTCACTAAGATACGTTTCAAACTCAAATACTTTGGCTACCGAAAATTCGGCAGCACCTCCCCTAAAAACTAGACAATCCATATATAAAACTTGCCTGCTATATAATACAATTCCATAATCCAGAATCAACAACTAGAATATTCCAATAATTCTAGATATACAAAATAATTAGGCTTAAACTATTGCTCACACATAATCAAAATACATGACCTATGTCCTATAGCTGCAAAATATTGAAGTCAATAACAAAAACAGCCTCAGTTGACAACAGAGGCCTACCAAAAAGAATATCCTGGGCAAACAGCAATCCCAGGGGCCTGCTACTCAGCTACCTGTAAATCTGGAGGAAAAAGGGAGGGGTGAGTCAAACAGACCCAGTGAGGACTAATAACAAAGTGGACGAGAAGGAGAGACTGATCAACGCATGAGCATGTAATAGGAAACAAAATAGGCTATAAATTATACACATTTCCAAAAGCCAATAATAACAATATAATAGGCCATACTTTTATATTTCTTCCATAGTTTGAAAATAAATACTCTTCAAAATTTTATTTCTCAGCAAAGTCTCAAAAAATAAATTACTAAACACATTTTCTCACTTTTCTCTAGTTCCTTATTCTCACAAAAAAATTTACTTCATCATCAAATACTCAAATACTCATGAGGGTTACATAAAAAGCATAAATCTTACTTGGGGAGTAATCTCAACCCGTAAATCACAAGTTTTATTAATTCTCAAATAATGTTCTTTTAAATTCTTATCTCACTAAGAGAAACTATGTGCACATAGGCCGTTACATCTCTTCGCTACGGCAAGCGGTAATGCCATTATATCTCTTCGCTATGGCGAGCGGTATTGCCATTATATCTCTTCGCTATGGCGAGCGGTAATGCCATTATATCTCTTCGCTATGGCTAGCGGTATTGTCATTACTTCTCTTCGCTATGGCAAGCGGAAATTTCATCTTAGAACCCATTATGATTTTCTTAAATAAATTTTTATCAAACACAATTTATAAATTTAAAACTCAATCTTCATATTAACTTTACAGGTGCCGAATATCATAACTTTTTCAACGCACATCGAAACAACATATAGCAAAATCATAGCATTATAAAAATAACAAAGAGAGCTAGTAATAATTTCAACCAAATCATCGAGTCAACCAATCATCAAGTCATATTAATAACTACCGTATTTGAGAAAATCAACTAATCGAACTATCCAATTAATCCAAGTAGTTAAACATAAAATTTTTACCAAATCTAATAAATTAGTTTCTCCCATAAAATAATTTAAAACATCGCCACTATGTAAATAGCCACTCACAGTACAAAGGGATCAACTGGGCCTCTCCCTGACTGACTCAGGGAGGAGTAGGTCGCTCACGTCAATGAATCTAGGAAACATAAATATTTTGACAAGTTTAAATAATTTATTTCGAAATAATTTATCAATTAGAGAGCCCATTGAACAAAACCCCCAATTATGGAATCTAGGGTTCCTAAGGATTAGAGAAAAATCAAATCTTAATACTACCCACTACAACCCATTAATATTAGAGCTTCTAATTCACTAGATTTATACTTAAAATACCAAACCTATACCCATCCACTATTTTGAGAGCTCACTAGTTTTTAAGGTATATCCTAGAGTAACAAAAAAAATGGATGAGATTGAGATTGGAGACTTACCTCAAGCTTTGGAAGCAAATGGGATGAAGATTTGATGACAAACTAAGATCACATTAGAGTTTGTGGGTTGAAAAGAAAGTAAAATAAAAAGAAAAGAAAGGGAAGAAGAAGATGAAGGGGACGGAGGGAAACAGAGAGGGACGAGAGTGAGAGAGAAGTGTGAGAGGTTGAGGGGAAGGGGGGTTCGGTGGTCTTAATCCACCCCTCATTCATTTCTTTTTTTTTTAACCCAACCCTAATTACCAAACTACCCTCACTTAAAGAAAAATTGTTTTTTCTTTCTCTTTTTTTTCCCTGTTACGTTACACCAACCAACCTAACCGATCGCCTAGGATGAGCTCAACCTAACTAGCCATCGCTAGATTTAATATGGGGTAAATAGAGGAGGTAACACATCATTTCCTTCTTTGAAACACAATTACTGGTATCTAGTACACAGTTATTTGTCCGCTTTGGCAAGCTTGATATCAATACCGTTACGATTTTGTTCCTGGGGGTGCCCAACTAAACCGGGTCACCCCGAAAGCATCTCAGTACTATGTCACATTTGTTCTTGAGCATGCTCGGCTAAACCGGTGTCACCCAGAATGTATCTCATATATTTTAAAAAATCTTTCTAAGTCCTCAAATTTGGCAAAAGTTCGACAGTACCACGGCTGTACACCGAATTTTCCCAATCTTGCATTATGCCACAAAACATATAGAGTATGTACATTCAATCATAATTCTATATTCAAAATGAGTCATCAAAGTCATATAAACATGTTCTTCATAACACATGCATCCATACTAACAAACTTCATTATGTCCCTTAGCTCACAACGTTTTATGCTTTTGACCCTTACGGGTCTTAATCTTGCAATCTAGCCAACCTATTATCTGTCTTTAACCTTCCATGCACCTATAGGTTCATGACTAATAATCTTCACTTATTTTTGTGATCATAAACAAATCTGGACAGCATCATAAAAATGTAAGCAGATTTGATATCATTTAATTACAGGGTTTAGAAACTACGTCTTAGACCCTTTCTAAGTTTCGTCTTCGCCTAAAGTACTATAATTAATTCCTAAACCAATTATGAGGGATTCCTATACATTTACACTAATTGTAAATCACTTTAACTATGATTAGTTATGCTGGAACAGAATCTGGAATTTTAATTTCTAAATGTTCTAGAATTCTCATTTCTAATCCTCTCTAGTTACTTATTCTTCCTAACATTCACAATTCAACTTTAACATCAATTAATCATAATTTACACACATTCCAACATGTTAAAATCATCATCAAACAGCAAGTAAAACATCAATGTAGAACTGAAAATATACATCATCATATCAAGCATAGAATTTTATTTTCAATACACATAAGTTACTAGTTTCTCATAGAATCATTTTAGGACTTCTAAAACCATTTGGAAAACAACTTATTTCATTAAAATCATCATAAAATGAATGAGGGCAGCAACTATTTTAAATGGTTCATGGTTGGAATTTAAAATGTAAAATCATGCTTGAAATATTCTTTGAGTTCACCTATGCTTAAGAAATCCTAATGCATAGTTTGTTGGTCCTTGTGACTAGATGAAAATGCAAAGCCCATCCTCATCACATAGCCGAAAAATATCATTCTTAGAATGCTTCCATTTTCCAAACCTTACTGGAGATAAAAAGGATAAGTCTTTGAGCTCAAGGAACTTTTAGTGATAGTAAAATCTTAAACATGCTATGTACTTCATTTTATTCTTCATTATAAAATAAAGTGAGAGCTTCAAAGTAAATATAAGATGCAAGTTCACTTTTAATCCTTGAGTTTAGGTGATTGCTTGAAATATAAACATGCTAGGCAGGAAATACAAATATGAAATGCAAGTTCATTTGTTATCTTTAAGCTTTAAGTGATAACTTGGAAATAAATATGATATGCAAGTCCAATTCTTTATTTTAGTACTCTAGGCCCCTTAGAGTATTCACTTTAAATCAACAATCAACTTTAAGGTTGAAATAGGTAGGCTTCGAGATTAATTATTAGGTGATGACAAAGAAATATAAACATAAATGCAAGTTCATTTTATATCTTACTAGAGCTCATTCAAGACTTTAAAGGAACATGAACCTCAACCCTAAACATATCTTAGCAAGATAAAGCAAGCTTTATAGTTCTTTGTACCAAGGTTTCAAATAAGACCTTATAGTGTGAACTTTATCATCAAGCTCAAGGAAATGGATCAAGAGATTAAAATAACTAACAACCTTTCTTTAGAATCAAAAACAAAACAAGGAAAAAGGAACCGAAATCCATTCTAAGGAAAAGGAAAGGAGAACCAAAATCAAAAGGAAAGGCAAAGAAAAGGAAACCGAAATCATGGTCAAAGAAAAGAGAAGGAAAAACCAAAATGTGTTAAGATCAAAACTAAGTTCCAAACTTTAGAGGTTTCTCAAATGAAAACCATAAGACCATTATCTTGAAACCTCATCATCAAGCTATAAATCTTCCTTTCAAACCAATCTTCATAACCAAAAATAAAAAGAGAGAAAAAGAGTTTGAACCAAGAGAAACTAGAACTTTTCATACCAAAACATCAACATAGAAGTTCAAGCTTTTGAAAAACACAACCCATACCAAGTGGTGAAAAGGAAAGCTTGGTTCTTGAAGTGAAAATGAGAAGAGAACTTCCTCCTAAGGTGGCTTGAAGTTTCGGCCAAGGTGAGGAGAAAAGGAAGGTAAGGTGTTTTCTTTGAACTTTTTGTTTTAAGAGGTAGTGTGTGGTTGAGAGGTGGTGATATGAGGTTGAAGTGTGGTGGTTCTTTGAGAGCAAGAAGAAGAAGATGAAAAGAACTCTTGAACTTTGAGAGAAAAAGAAAGAACTTGAAGTTACTCATGAAAGCTCAAAGCTTAGCAAATGATCTAAAGGCTCTTACAAGTTCATTTGTATGTGTATTTATAGAAAACAAAACCAAGGGTGTAAGAATGGAGGGAGTGGCCGAAACCTCATGTTCCATGAGGTGAGAGAATTGGTTTCATGGAGACATGGTGAGGTATGGTGTAGGTATGACTAGGTATGGTCTTGGGTATGAGCTTAGACATGGTTCCTCAAGTGTGTACTTTTCCACATGTGAAGGTGTGGTAGGAGGTATGGGTGCCCATAATGGAGGTATGGGTGACCATCATGGAGGCATAGGCATAAGGAGATATTTTTCTTTTTTTTTGTATTAGGAATTGAGTTTAGAGAAAAACATGATTATGAATTGTCAATGGAGTGTTTTGGCTAATAAGTAAGTGATTAACCTACTCAAGACATAATTAGAGAGCTGTCTTGCTCACTTAGTGAAGTCAAACTTCATTAAATAGGAATCCAATGCCAACATGTTTCCTTGATTTAGGGAATTGGAGAGAGAAAACACTATTTCTATATTCCTTTCTCAAAGAATTAAAACTAGAAAAGAGTTTTGAGTTTCTCTGAGTAATCTTAGGTTCTAATTAAGCTCAATTAATTATTTTGACTCTAAATTAGTAATTAGAATTTACTAATCCTTAATTAGAGCCTAATATTACTTAGGTTTTGCTAATCATGGGCCTGTTTGGTTGGTATTTTTAAAAACTGTTTTGTGTTTTTAAAAACAAAAGATCAGAAAAATCTGTTTGGGATGTTGTTTTTAAAACAAAAAAAAAACAAAAACAGTTTTTGGATGTTTTCAAAAACAATTTTATTGTTCTTCACCCACACAACTCCTCCCACCTCCTCCTCCGGTGCAACTCCGGCGACCCACTTCGTGCTCCCCTGTCGGCGAACCTTTGCCTCCACCTCCCCCGACAAACCTTTGTGCTCCTTTTTCCCCGGCAAGCTCCGCGACAACCCGGCGACCTCCACCTTTGCGTTTCTACTTCACCAGCAGATCGGCCTGACCTCTGTGACGACTCGCAACCTTTGCCTCCGGCTCCTTGTTTCTGCTTCAGTCGTGGATCTGCCTCGCGACCAAGCCCAGTGACCTCCGCGATCAAGCCCGACAAGCTCTGCAACAGCCCCGTGACCAAGCCCAGCGACCTCTGCCTTCGCCTCTGCATTTTTTCCCCTCTCGCTGCTGCGGATTTGACCCTCCCACCGTGGATCTGGTTCATCTACGAATCTACCCCTCCGCCGCCCCTCCTGCCGCCACGGATCTGCCCCTCCCACCGCCCCTCCAGCCACCGTGGAGTAGCCCCTATTCTTATTCTTTGTTGTGTCCCATTGGATTTGGAAAGATGAAAGCGGGTTTGTTTTTAAAGATGAGTATCCAAACAAAGAGTGTTTTTGTGTTTTGCTTCTAAAAAATTATTTTTAAAAATAGTTTTTAAAAATAAAACAAAAAAATCATTCCAAACAGGCCCCATATCATTAGGCCCAAAATGCATTATGTAGGAGCAAAATCGTAATTTTTCACAAAAACTGTCCGGGACCACCGGGACTTAAACAGACATGCCTAGACTCATAAAAACATCATTTAAAACCTTTTGGGAAAGTTTCAGGCTCGATGGCATTTATACCTGCGTAAAAATGCTATAGGGGTATTTTGATCATTTTGACCCGAAAGTTCAGAAAAAGAGATTTTTCTGCTCTATTAACATTCATTCACATTCAATCCTCTTTGAACATTAAGTTGACCCTTCGAGGACTACCGGGTCGGCTATCCTCGAATTTTGGATGAAAAATGACCTCATGGGCATTTTGATCATTTTCGCTTAGACAGAAAAATCAGGGTGTTACACAAATAATTGTTTCTTAGCTTCTAATTTACTAAAATACATTTAGAGCTAATTTAGCATAACTAAAAACAATTATAGACATAATGTTTACTCATAAACTGATTCAAAGAATTGAAGATTAAATCCCAAGTGCCACCAATCCAATAGTTGTGCTTAATTGCTCTATAATTCTAGGAACAAGATAAATACAATATTAGTGCGCTAACAATATCACCAATTACATAAATTAATCCCCATTCACTAAAATCTCCAATTTATAAGGTACAAAGAACACTAATATTAATATTAAATTAACTAGGAACTTCAATAAATTAAATAGAGTAGTGAAGAATCTTATCTACTACTTGGAGAGTAGAATTAGTGAAGAAAATTGTTCCAACTCCTTCTAAAAGCTCCAAGCTCTCTAATGGAGGTTAGAGAGAGAAAATGGTAGAAGGTGATGAAGAGGAGAATGAGATGATGATGATGATGGAGATAGTGGTGATATTTTGTGATAGTCAAAGCAAAGAAGATGAAGAATAGAAGGAAGTGAGAAGGAGTGAAAGATGTAACATCCCCTTAATTACAGTATTTTACCTATGATTAAACACTGTAACTAAGAGCGTGGTACTTTGTATCACACTCATACATTGTAGCGGCGATTTATTTATTCACAAGTAGGCGGTCATGCCATTTCACGAAAAGAGTATAATGTACAGTCATCCAGTAGTTAGAGTACACATATCAACTACAGAATATAAACCTACTTTAAATACATGAAGATTTATCTAGGACAAGTCTTATGATTATAAAGTACTTAAGCTTCTAATTATAGTATCATATAGTCGACTGACGGCTACTGAGTATCACTGAATCCTCTAGTGGGCATCATCTGTTGAACCTGAGGTAGACATGGAATACACATAGGGATGAGAATTCTAAAATTCTCAGTAGGGTACTCCCATACACATATAAATGTCATCATCGTTTACCCCAGCTGCTTCGGTTTAATTATAAAAAAAAATGTTGTATGCAAGTAACATAATTAATAATGGATATATTAATTCATAAAATCTTCATCCGAAGCAGGTTCATTTTATGCAATCATCATTCTTAGAATTTATGACGTCAACTTAATACATAAGTATTTGATCTCAATTGAATAATAAAACTCATTCTCATAGCACATAGCATAAAGAGTAACTTAAAACAATTGTTACTTTACTTGTCTTGGCCCTTGACTATGGAGGATTATTTCACTCCTAGGTAATAGGCTGCTTCAGATGAGCTCATTCCTATCCATGATCATTGGATTTACTTTCCGGAGTTCTCATACAGATCTATTCCAGTCGAGTTTACTTTCCGACTCAATTCAAGGGTAGTCAGGTTTACTTTCCCCAACTGACCGGATTTACTTTCTCCAGCCCAAGAATCATAATCTTACACTTTCTTTCATATATAAACAGTTGTAATAAGTAATCACATTCATATGTGCTCAGCATCATTCATAGATTTAAATAACATAAATGAGATCAAATCATTAGTATTTCATTAGAAATTTAACAATTCAGCATGCTATCCAGAATTTTTATTCTAAAGAAAATTATGAATCAGCTACTAAATTTCACTAAAACAGAGCAAAGTAAAATTTCAGAGGTAATTCAATGTATTAACAAGGTTCTATAAAAATTTCAAAGTATAAAAGGGTCTCTAGCTATATTTAAAAATTCTTACATTTTCGGAGGTCAGAAACTGTCCTGTTTCAGCCAACAGTCAGAAGTTTCAATTTTTCTACCCTACCAAATGAACCCAGAACTTTATACAAAAATTTATACCTGGACCTAAATATGTCTTCAAAATCCTATAAAAATTTCAGCTAAGAATTTGATCATTTGCTAAGGTAATAAAATTAGACAAATTCAGTACTGTAAACTGGACTGTGCAGGCAGCAACCTTGACTAGTTTGGTTCTTGAATTTTTAAATATACCGAAAGTGCCCAGAATGACTCAAAATTTTTACTGAAGATACCTTAATATATTATCTACATCATATAAAATTTTCAGCTCAATCTAATGTCTCTAACTGGGTCAGAAAATTCGAATAATTTCACCTGCCTGCTTAAAATCGTGATTTCCAGCAACATAGTCACAACATGCTTTAGCAAAAAGAGTTTCCTAACATCATCAAAACTCTATACCAAAATTAATACATCTATATTCATATATTATCAACCAATAAAACTAAAAATTTTGGACTAAATCCATCAGCAAGTTTCAGAGTAAAATTTGAAAGAGAAGAGGGTAAATAAAGCCCTACTTGGTTCTTGGAATACTAATTCTTGTTCTTGACTTCCCTTCAAGAGTTCCTACACCCAATTCTTGATCTAATCCTCTCAAATCCTCCTCCAACAAAGCAGAAACAGCAGCCAAGATGGTTGATATAATAAGGTGAGAGTTTGTGATAAGTAGTTGATTCAAGTTTTGAAGAGATGAGTTTGTATTTGTGTCAAAGTTGTTGGTGTTTGATCTTGTAGGTTAGGTTGGTTTTTGTAAGCTTGTGATGTTGTTTAATTGAAGAAGAATGGAGAAGCCTCTACATTCTGAAAGCTGGCCGAGACATCAAGGAAAAGGTAAGATAAGTTTTGATTTTTTTTTTATTAACTACCCATATTACTTTCCATGATAAAATTAATTTCCTAAAGATAATTAGATGAAATTTTGTAAAATTCCTATTAGCTCTTAATAAAGGTAATGGTGTGACATATTTTAGGTGGCAAGCTTGCACTGATTGCTTCATGTGATGTAAAAACTACACATCGATATTTTACTAAACGGGTAAAATATCATACTTGGAAAAACAGATATTGCTCTAAATTTAGTTCCTAATCTAGAATTTCATTTCTAATCATTCCTAACCTTTATATGATCATATTTTGGTTTCGGGCATCTTTTGATCTAGATCATAGAGTTTCGACTGCTTTGAGCTGTGGGACCCACAAGGTTACTATTCATCTTTTCATTTTTTTTTATTTTTATTTTTTATTTTATTTTTTTTACTTGACTGCTAAGTCATCTTTATTATTACCAAGTCTATCAAAATATTGAAATTGTTGTTAATGAAGATTACATTAATTTCTAAATAATTCCAGGGTATTACAAAAAAGAACGGGAAGAAGAAGAAGAAGAGAGTGAGAGAGTTTACGGAAGAAGAGAAGATAAAGAGAAAAAGAAGTCTATGGTGGTCTATATCACTTAAGGTCCATGGTGGTCATCACTCTTTTTTTTTGGGGCTGGTTTCCATAAATTCCATGAACAAAGCTTAAGGTAATTTAATCATTCTTAATTTGGATTTTAGAAAAGAAAAAAATTTATCGATTAAAATAAGTTTAAGGGTATTTTGGGAACAATACAAATAAACACAATAAATATGGAGTGGTAATAAACAAACTCCCAAATACCTTATCATTCATCATAAATTATCTCTCTATTAAATAATTATACTCATATCCACTCATTAATTCACACTTATCATAAATATCAGGGTAAAATTGGTAAAAAAATAATTAATATTTTTTTGAAATGCGAAAACGATTTATATTTTGGAGCAGACAAAAAATCTAAAAAAGACTTATATTTTGAACTAAAGGGAGTACTTTTGATAACTGTTGATTTCTTAGATGAAATTAAGTGTTATTAACATTTTTAATATTTTTATATAATATTTTTATCATATGGTCATTACATAAATTAAAATTAAAATTTATTTAAATTTATATGTTCATATTTATTGTCCCATGCATCGCATGGGCATAAATTACATGAATATATTTATATAATAATTTATTATTAAGAAATTATATATTATATATGAGAAATGATCCATTTAGATCAGTATAAGACTTGCTGCATATCTTATACTTTTGATAACTTTTTATTCAAGAAGTTTTTTTTTCCTTTCAAAAATCACCGTTGGATTGAAATTTTATAAGCTATAGATCATCTTTATAAAATTTTACATTAATCCAAAATTAGTTGATACTTTTTTTGTATACATACAAAACAATGTAATAAATATTTTGTAAATGTATGTAAATAAGAACTATTTGACCACAACCTTATAGGTATCAGACTTATTTGGAATTTGACACGAACAATTAATATGATATGTAGTTGTAATTCAATGGCTGGATTGACAAAAGCTATATTCTATTAAGAGTTATCAAAAGTGTAAGTGTGCCAAATTTTACACTAGTGTCAACGGATTCTTCCTACATAAGTAAAAAAAAAATATATTTTGATAGTTATAATTAAAAAATAGTTTTATAGGATAATTTAAAATAATGAAAAACTAAAAAAATATGTGAAATGAGAAATGAATAAATTTTAAAAATGAAAACTATAATTTTCAAATTTTAATTTGAGAAAATATAGAATTTTAAAAAAGTTTTGTAGAAATTTAATCTACATTAATAAATTATTATAAAATTATAAGGACTAAAAGATAAAGCAATTAATTTTCCTTCCTCTTTCTTTTGTAAAGGAGAGCAATAAATTAATTTTTTTAAAAATTCAACTAAACAAATTCCTTATAATTACACATTAATGAAAGTTTAATTCGATTTATAAAGATAACTACTTTTAATTTTTAAATAACAATAGAACAACTTAATAGATAAAATCTAGTTTATTACATGTGCAATGCACGAGATGATAATAGTGAAAAAATATATTAAATATTAAATTTATTTATATGGTTTTAAAAAATTATACTCTATACATATTTATTCAATAAAATAAAGTTATTACATTCTTTTAAATAAATATATTAATTTCAATAAAATACAATACAAAATAAATAATTAGGAAAAAGTGGAGAATAACAGGAAATAAATAATTTATCCAATATTATTTATGTAACATAGATATTATGCAAGAAAAAAATCATAATAACTAATAATCAACTTTATAATAATAATAAGCTATAATATCATAATATCATCCCTTCATGCTATGCCAAATAATAATTAACATATTTAGATATTAATTAATTGTGCTTTTGACATTATTTTAATATATATAAGATGCAGATAAAAATATATTAACTAATCAGAGTTAAACATATTTGAGAAATAATTATGTTTCAATATAGTTGTTTCATTCATTATAATTTTTTGGACGAAAAATAGATGTCTTGATTAGATGGCACATCTACTATTCTTGTTTCTTTTCAAAACTCAATTTTAACACACACACATACACACACAAACCCACCCACATCCAAAATATATATTTTCAACATATATTAATTATCAATAAAAGTTGATAAGTATTTTCAACGATCACTTTGTGTTAAAATTACTTTTTTTTATAACACTTTTATTATTGAAATCCATTGAAAATGCCCATTTTTCTTGTATTCATAAGTACGGGGTACATGCTCTTAAGGCTGGTTTTGCTTCTCTGGTTTTGCGTTCTTTCAGTTTCGGATGTGTTGCTTTGGGTACTTTGTTTGCTTTCAATATGTTATTTCAGTTGTTCAGTTTTTCATTTCATTGTGTTGGTTTCAACACTTATGTACTTATGCTTCTCTCTGAGAATTAAGAGTTTTCTTATGGAAAAAAAAAATGTAATTATATCTTAACAGTTAATAACAAAAAGCTATACGTGATAGTATATAATTAATTAATAGTATAAAAATTACTTTAACAGTAAAATTAAAAGTTCACGAAAAATCCTAAAATTTTATTTTTAAAAAAATATTTGGATAAGTTAGAGCGATAGAAATCAGTTATCTGTTAACGTTGAAAATGATTGTTTTTTCTTTTTATCCTGATCATATAATTGTAAATTATGGATAACAGTTATGCAAAATCCCTTTCAAAATAAGAATTTTAGAATTTAAATAGTTAATATTGCAAGCAAAGTTATGATCATATTTAGGTGCGATATCAAGAAAATCATAAATGCATATTCACATAGACATATCAGAACTGAGTGTGGATGCTAATAGATACCATAGGAGCTGCAAATCAATAGTAGTTGTGCCAATATCGGAGAACCGTGGTTGGTATTTGTGTAAGCAATACGAAAGGTACAAGTGCTTTTCCAAATGCTGTTGTGATGTATTCTCACAGCACTTTCGAAGATCATTTATCCTTTACTCATTCTTCTTGAATAAGTTGGTGATTGGTGCCATTTGACCATTGTCTTCTCTTAGTCAAACGCACTTGATGAATTTGTGTCCCTATGGGGATACTCAAATGTTTTAGAAGTGGTCGCTCGCTCTCTCCTACCAAAATGATGATAAAAATAGCTTCTCTAAATTTACACCTATAATTACATAAAATCAGTATTTGACTTGATAATGTCATTAATTGTACTTCTATGAGTTAACCATCCCTCATGACAAAAAAAAAAAAGAGGTAAGTACTAAGGAAGACAACAATACGAAGTTAGACAATATTAAATTCCAATGATTGAATTCATGAGGATGAAAATTTGTGAATCGCTTAATTATTTTGAGATTAACACTAGGAACTCTACTTGATAAAGACTATATAAGACTATATAGCAGTTTTTTAGTTGAACGCCTAACAAACATACCTGAAACATCATAGCAGTAAATTAAATGTGGCATAAGGTAAAAGCCCGCATATCCAATGCATAAGAACATTGGTGTAATTATAGAGCAAGTATATTCCGAGCCAAACACATACAAACACAAGAAAGGCAGGATCCAATGGTTGTAACAGTAATCCCGCTATAAGTCCTTATTTGTTGGAGAACTATCACAGATTTGGTACAGATCAATTAGAACATGTGTAAAGCCTTTGATATATGATCATAATTTGTTAACATATGAATTCTTCGGGTGAATGGAATCATATCAGATTAGCTCTGCTGCTCTAGCCTGTTCCTTTTTTGTCTAAATTCATCTATGCTTTCATATCTATTTTCTAACAAGTAATACACATTAGAATTACGTCATAACAAAATTTTTAATGAGATCTTTAATTATATTACAGTTTTTTTTTGTGTTGAGTACAGCTTAATTATATTAAATTATATATGGATTAGTTAAGGTATTCACCAATTTGATTAAGTACTTCTTGTTCTGATCATTAAACTGAAGAATCAAGTCAAGGGTTGAAACTAACAAGGCTGGTTGGATATGCACAAAATTAAAAAAGAAAATTATTTGACAGTGAAGCTACTTGAACAAAGAGAGACAATTATATATTTAAAAAATACGCAACTTTCTGGCAATTTCACATGCATAACAACATAGTTACAAATATGCATCAACTATCAATATACAACCAAGACATGCAAATATATATAAAACACAAACAAAATTACAGGCTCAAGGTAAGCAAAATGTAAAACACTCCAGCACAAAACACATAAATTACAACCAAAAGCAGCTTAATCAGATCTCCCATGGAATAAAACTTGACAATGTTCTTGGCCTTTTATTTTATGCAACAAGACAAGCTTCAGTTCTGACATATATCCATCAATTCATTCTTGCACGGCTTCCACGAGTCCTTATCCCTCTCCTCCTTCTCACCCTTTTGTTAGGATCACCTCCAATCATCCTCACAAGCCATCGACGCTTTCCTATGGACAACACAAAGCATCCTATCCCCACTCCAAGCACCATTCCACATCCATATCCTATTGCCACTGGCTTCCAACCAAATCCGAATTTCTCTTCAACCTCAGAGGTGGGCAATGATGGAGATTGTTTTTCATGGCCTTTGTTACATTGTACTGTCAGTGGAAATCCACATAACCCCATGTTTCCCTCATAGGAATCATTTGGAAATGTATTGAACTGTTTTCCTTGAGGTATTTCACCCACAAGATGGTTATGGGAAAGATTCAAGACTTCAAGAGAGTTCAAATTTGTTAGTTCAATAGGAATTCCACCAGTGAGCATATTTGAGGAGAGGTCCAACCATTCAAGGTTTGTCAAATTTCCCATGGAACGAGGAATATGATCGGTGAGTCTGTTATGGGAAAGATTGAGCCCTGCGAGTGCGTGAAGCTCTCCAATAACATTTGGAATCTCTTCTTCAAATTTGTTGTGTGACAAATCAATTAAAAAGAAGACATATGGAATTTTCATGAAAGTGGTATTGACCCCTTTAATTGTTGCTGTCACAGAAGCATCATATACTGGATCAGTATGACCATATGAATAGCCTAAAAAATATTCGATGTAGTCCCAAGTTCTCTGCTCTTCAGGTTGAACAACTCTCTTCATGGCTTGAAAATTTTGTATGTAGGCTTTTGGTAATGGGCCACTAAAGCTATTGCATGAGATATCAAAAATAATTAGACTGGGAAATAGATGCTTGGTTTCAAAGCTGGTAACAGGACCGTACAACTTATTGGCCTGTAAAACAAGTATTTCCAAATTCGAAAGGTTTTGAAGCCAGTGGGGAAATGTATCCTCTAATTGATTATTGCCAAGATCTAATTCTTCCAGTCCTGTGCAGTTGGACAAAGATTTAGGCAATAGGCCTTCTAATTGGTTGCCACTGAGATTCAGTTCCTCAAGATACTCGTTGGTTGGAAAGGTATTTGGCAAGGTGCCATGAAGATTGTTCATTTGTAGATCCAAAACCATAACATCTGAGAAGTTGGTGAGGCATTGTGGAAATGTTCCTGTGAATTTGTTGTCGGACAAGTTGACAATGTGCAAAGAAGTTGCATTGCAAATGAAGGAAGAAATATCACCCGTCAACAAGTTGGAACTGAGATCAAGATGGACAAGGTTATACAATGGAAATTGGTTGAGGGATGTTAACAGATTATGTGGGAGTATCAAAACATATAATGAATCCATATCACGTATCCATTTCGGCACTTTTCCTTGAAGTGTGCTATTGGATAATTCAAGATATTCCAATTTTGGAAATTTTCCAGAGAATCTAGGATCATCAATTAAGTTGTTAGAGAGTAAGTGCATTTCTATCAAATTAGAAAAACTGTAATTGGCATTGATGTCAGATGACATGCATACGGAAGTGAGGTTTACGAGGTTAAAAAATGAATCTGGAATGTTTCCAAGTAGCTTATTGCCACACAAATCAAGCTTTGACAAGGAATAAGATGAGATTGCACCTATATGCCCTGTGAACCGATTATTTGATAGATCTAAAAATGTCAAAGATGGCAAAGATAAACACCAAGAAGGAATTGTCCCATTCAGTAAGTTGTCATTCAGATATAATGCAGTTAGATATGAAAAACCTGTTATTTTGTTTGGTAGGCGCCCCTCAAATTTATTAGAAGAACAAGCCAAGATAGAAAGTTGAGTTAAGGTGAATAATGAAGATGGCAACTGCCCTCCTAAATTATTGCGATCGAGCAAGAGAGTTTGCAATTTGGCGAGCTCACCAAGTACGTCTGGAATTTGACCATTAAGTTGATTACCTGATAGATCCAGGTGAATGAGATGTTGGAGGTTTAAAATAGATGTTGGGATAGAACTGGTAAGCTCATTGATTGAAAGATCCAGGTGAGTGAGGTTTTGTAGACTTAAAAGACATGATGGGATTGAACTGAGTTTATTGCCTGAAAGATCCAAGTGAGTGAGATATTGAAAATTTGAGAGAGATGATAGCATTGAATCACTGAGTTCATTGGATGAAAGATCTAAGTGAGTGAGATGTTGAAGATTTGAAAGAGACAATGGGATTGAACCGTTGAGCTGATTAAATGACAAGATCAAGGAAGTGAGATGTGTGAGGTTAGCAAAGGATGGAGGGATTGACCCTTGGAGTAAACAAAATGTAAGATCCAAGATTCTAAGAGAAGCGCTACAATTCAACATTGGAAGGTGGCCTTGAATTTCATCATTTTGTGACAGATACAACTCTTGAAGATTTGGCAAACAGAGAATGTCACTTGTCAACTGTCCCCTTATTCTAGTTGAAACAAGACTAAGGGTAACCAATGAGGAAGACCATTTGGAGAGCAAAGACAAAGGGTTTGGACTGAGTGAAGACATATTTGTTCCATCTAAAACAATCTCCCTTAAAACTGTAGCATTTTGCAGCAACCTCTTCCAAGTGGTTTCTTTCAACTTTAAATCATGAAGAGATTGATCATAATAATTCCGATTCCAAGAGAGATCAAGTGAAGCTAATTTGGAAAGGTGTGAAATTCCAGAAGGAATATCACCTTCAAATCCAGAACTAGACAAGTTCAAGTGTGTGAGACTCACTAACCCACCAAGCTGAGATGGCAACCGAGACTCAAAGAAACCATTGTAAGCGAGGTTGAGTCTCTGGAGATGAGTAAGACGGAAAAGAGTGCTGTTAGGATGGAATTTACTTTGAAGTCCGCTGCAACTGAGGTCGAGGCCAATCACGTGACCCGACATGGAGTCGCATGTGACCCCCATCCATGAACAACAATCTGTCCCATTTTCCCATGTTATGGTCTTGGGATAAGGCTGATCACACTCCCCATCCCATTCCCAATCAGCATAATAAGTTATATTAACATGGAATGAGTTCTTGAATTGAAGTAAAGCAGAGCTTTGGTCAGGGTGGCATAAGGGTGCTGAGGAATGCGAAATAGTAGAAGAGGAGGAAAAGGATGGAAAGTGGATGTGTAACAAATAAAGACACAACAGGATTCGAAATAGAAGTAGCAGACCCCCCATTGATTGATAGATGATTTTGCTCGAGAGTAATTCGAACTATTGCTGGTAAGTGTATATGACTCGCTTGAAAAAGGAGAAGGAAGTGTTAGTGGAGTGGTATGCAACTAATGAATATTTATAGCCAAATCAGAAAATACAAGATAGAGTTTTATTGGCAAAGATTAAGCTTTCACTCCATGGCCAGTAATTGAGCAGTGACCCCACCACTGTGAGTTCCCCGTATTTTCCACGCTATTCAGTCTTCCTCACACAACCTATGTAGCTAAAAGGTTTATTGCAGGGCACCTGAGGCAATTAAGAGTTCAGTATAACTTAATTAGGCAAGTAATTAAGGGCTCTCATGCATTCTTCCAGGTACCATCGATTTGTTTCTATTGCCTTGTGTGTTGGTTTAAGTATAATTGGTGAACCCCCATTAATAATTAGGAGTAGTTTTGGAAGTCAATTTGTTTGTTTTAACCGGATATATGTCCAACAAATATATATATTATAAAATCTGGTTTCACATAACTAAAAAGATTCTTCTTAGTAGTTGTTTCATTTCATATGTCCATTCTTAACCAAACAATGCCCCTTCTTTGCATTTGAAGATAACTTTGTCTTAGCAATCATTTTATTTCTTCACCTTAATTGATTGGTAGTCACGTCTTGTTCTTGCCATTACAAATTTTGAGTTCTTATTTAATGTCACGACCCAACTTAGCGTACGATGGCGATGGGAATACTTTTAAAGTGGCTTAGAACACTAAATTTTCAGGAAAAGCAGATGAGTTTCTCTGTTTTTCGGACATTTTCCAAATAATTACATAACCTGCATTGTTTCCAACAAATTTACAGCACTTGGGCATCAAGCATTCTCAGAATGCGCCCTTCCAGTACATAATAATATTTCAACATATCTGGGTCATAGTCACCGTCTGATTCAATACAAAACCAAATTAAGTTTACAAATTTTTTCCAAAACATAACATATATAAATAAGTCATAAGTTTTCAAATACAAATACAACACAAGTCAGGAATCTGCACTTGTGACATATGGAGCAATCGACATCTATAAATTTAATACATATGGATGAAAACTAAAAGGGCCTTTACAAAAAGGCTCACCAACTTATAATTTATTAAGATTGTGCCGGAGGAACACCAGAACTAGCACCAGCACCTGTATCTGAAAAAGGCAAAAATACAACGGGGTGAGTTTTGCAACTCAATGAGAGATAGGGTATCCATAGTTTACTAAATGCAATCATAAAATAATATAAACATAATAATGTATATATATACTCATAAAATAGGATTTACATACTCATATGAATCCAAATACATTGGGGAATTATCCAAGCGAGCGATAACAAGTCAGGACGTGACCCAAGGCCGTATGTGGGTTAGCACCACACTTGCTAACTAGAGTTGGCCGTAGCCATATACAAGTCAGGACATAGGCTGCGGTATGTGCGAGGTTAACACCTCACTTGCTAACTAGAGTTTCTCACGATGCTGAGGCTAACGTCCTGCAGTTAACTTCTGAGTTCTAACTATAGAATTTTTCCCAATTTAACTCACAATCATGCACATTACATAATATAAAATTAACATAATATACTCTCAAATTCAATATTCATTACAGTTCAACTCAAAATATTTAAATAAGCATAATAATCATATTATGGCCTCTAAATAAAAGTTTATCATTTCAAACATAAGGCGACATTTTCAATAAATAAATTATTTCCTTCTATATCAACATACTTTCAACTCTTTATACCATTTTATATTGTTTATCATGCATAAAGTAACCTACAGATATACTATCTACTCACAGCTATTGGTTCAAAGAACCGAAGAACAATGCTTTTGATGCCACCTATTCAAGTGTTGATGCCCGATTGCTCTATCACTCTGGGAACAAGATAATATTAATTTTTGTGAGCTAACAATATCACAAATTTACATAAATTAGCCCCAAATCAATAAAAGCCCAAAATTCTAGAATTCAATAAACATAACAATATTCCTAAAATAATCAGAAATTTCAATAATTTAAACGGAGTAGTTTAGGAGCTAATTTACCACTTGGAGTGTAGAATTGGTGAAGAAAATTACTCCAATTCTTCCTAAGCTTCAAGCTCCCTCAAATGGAGTTAGAGAGAGAAAGTGGAGGTGTGAGGAGAGGAAGGAGAGAGAGACACGGTTATGGGGATGAGAAGGAAGAGGAGATGATGAGGATGATGGAGATGGTGATGATGTTTTGTGTTAGTGGAAGCAAGGAAATTGAAAAAAAAAGAAGAAAAGAATTGAGAAGGGAAAGAAGGAAAACGTGAAGAAGAAGAGAGGAGAAGCTTACGGGAAGTGAACGGGAGGAAGGGAAAGAAAGAAAGAAATAGGGGAGAGAGGGTAGTAGAGTGGATTATGCCACTTAAGGTGCATGGTGCACGTTACCCCTTTTTTTTTGTTGGATCCCACAATCTTCCCCCCTTAAGAAATTCGGTCCCCGAATTTCCAATAACTTGAAGATAAGACACATACCTCAAGAATCAAACAGATGCGGATATCTGGCTTGCATAGCCTCTTCCGCTTCCCAAGTCGCTTCTTCTCTAGAATGGTTATTCCAAATCACTTTCACTGACACCACCTCTTTTGATCGAAGCTTTTTCACCTGGAGATCAACAATGGCCACCGGCTCCTCCTCATAGGATAATTTCTCATCAAGTTGGATTACTTGAGGAGAGATTACGTGAGACGGATCAGGAATATATTTTCAAAGCATAGAGACATGAAACACTGGATGAACCATAGATAATTCAGGGGGTAATGCTAAATGATATGCCACTGCACCAACCCTATCCAGAACTTCAAAAGGGTCAATGTAACGAGGGTTGAGCTTTCCTCGCTTACCAAATCTTATAACTCCTTTCATAGGGGAAACCCGAAGAAAGACATGTTCTCCTATAGAGAACTCCAAGTTACGTCTTCGATGATCTGCATAGGATTTCTGCCTACTCTGAGCAGTCAAGAGCCGTTCTCGAATCAAACGAACCTTATCAAGAGATTCTTGTACAAGATCAGGACCTAGTATCTTACCTTCACCAACTTCAAACCAACCTATGGGAGATCTACAACGCCTCCCATATAAAGCCTCAAAAGGCGCCATTTGAATACTAACTTGGTAGCTGTTGTTATATGAAAATTCTATAAGAGGTAGGTAATTATTCCAATTTCCACCGAAGTCCAAAACACATGACCTGAGCATATCCTCCAGAATTTGAATGATTCTTTCAAATTGTCCATCCGTTTGAGGATGGAAAGCTGTGCTGAGATCAAGCCGAGTTCCTAAGGCTTCTTGGAAAGCTCTCCAGAATCGAGCCGTAAATTTGGCCCCACGATCAGATATGATGGAAATCGGAATCCCATGAAGTTTGACAATCTCATCAATATATAATTGTGCATATTGATGAGCTCGATATGTGGTCTTCTGAGAAGAAAGTGAGCTGACTTGGTCATACGGTCCACTATAACCCATATAGAGTCATACCCTTTTATGGTGCGAGGTAATCCTGTTACAAAGTCCATAGTGATTCGCTCCCATTTCCATTCAGGTATTTCTATCTGTTGAAGCAATCTTACGGGTCGCTGATGTTCAGCCTTAACTTGCTGACACACCAAACAACGAGACACGAAGTCACCAACATCTTTTTTCATGCCTTCCCACCAGTACAATTGTCATAGATCCTGATACATCTTAGTTGATCCAGGATGTATAGAGTACCGAGAATTGTGAGATTCTTCCATAATGGTTTTTCTAAGACTTCCAACATTTGGTACGCATAAGCGGTTACCAAATCGAAGCACTCCCTCTTGGTCTATTACAAACTCAAAGTTTGTTTCACTTCTAACATCATCCCGCAGCTTAAGCAATCTCGGGTCTTCATTCTGAAGCACCTTAATCTGCTCCATGAGGGATGAATGGGCTCTTACATGAGCCAAGAGTATCCCAGACTCCCCCAAGTCAAACTGAACACCACAAGCCTCAAGTTTGTGAACTTCATCCACTAACAGTCTCCTTACAGGAGTAATATGAGCCAAACTACCCATAGACTTTCTACTCAAAGCATCTGCTACAACATTAGCCTTTCCAGGATAGTACAAGATGGTACAATCATAATCTTTAAGCAACTCCATCCACCTTCGTTGCCTTAGATTCAAGTCCCGCTGCTGGAATATGTACTTTACATTTTTATGGTCAGTGTAAATTTCACATGTCTCACCATAAAGATAATGCCTCCAAATTTTCAAAGCAAAGATTACTGCTGCCATCTCTAGATCATGAGTGGGATAGTTTTGTTCATGCTTCTTCAACTGTCGTGAAGCATAAGCAATAACTCGACCATGTTGCATCAAAACACAAGCAAGTCCTATCCGAGAAGCATCACAGTAAACTGAGAAACCTCCAGAACCAGAAGGTAATACAAGCACAGGTGCTGAGGTTAGGCAATCTTTAAGTGTTTGAAAGCTTTTCTCACATGCATCTGATCACTGAAATTTCACATTCTTCTGAGTCAACTTAGTCAATGGCGCAGAAATTCTTGAGAAATCTTTAACAAATCGACTGTAGTAGCCTGCCAATCCTAGAAAACTACGAATCTCGATGGCGAAGTGGGTCTTGGCCATTCTTTGGATTGCTTCAATCTTCTTCGGATCCACCATAATCCCATCCTTGGATACAATGTGACCAAGAAAAGCCACTTGATCAAGCCAAAATTCACATCTGGAGAACTTGGCATAAAGCTTGTGATCCCTTAATGTTTGCAGTACAATCCTTAGATAGTATTCATGCTCTTCTACACTCTTGGAATATACCAAGATATAATCGATAAAGACGATCACAAAGTGATCCAGGAAGGGTTTGAACACACGATTCATCAAATCCATAAAAGCAGCTGGGGCATTCGTTAAGCCAAAAGACATCACCAAAAATTCATAATGCCCATAACGAGCATGGAAGGCTGTTTTAGGAATATCCTCATCTTTGACTTTCAATTGATGATACCCAGAGCGGAGATCAATTTTAGAGAAACAAGAAGCTCCTTGAAGCTGATCGAACAAGTCATCAATCCTTGGTAGTGGATATTTATTATGCACAGTAAGTTTATTAAGCTGCCGGTAGTCTACACATAGTCGCATTGAACCATCTTTCTTCTTCACAAAAAGCACTGGAGCTCCCCATGGGGATGTGCTTGGACGAATAAAACCTTCCTTTAGCATATCTTGTAACTGATCTTTTAACTCCCGTAATTCTGCAGGAGCCAAGCGGTAAGGAGGAATAGATACAGGTTCAACTTCTGGGGCCAAGTCTATGCTAAACTCTATCTCTCTCTCAGGAGGAAATCCTGGTAATTCATCAGGAAACACATCTGGGAATTCTCTAACCACGGGGACTTGGTCAATGCTAGGCACTTCAGCCTCAACATCTCTAACCATCGCAAGGAAGGCTTGATTACCTTTATTCATCAAGTGCAAAGCACTCATGGATGGGATCAAACTAGCTGGGATGAGATAATTATTCCCTTTAAACATGAAAGATGGACCATCTGGAATGTTAAACCTCACTACTTTAGAATAACAATCAACATTGGCATGATAAGGAGCTAACCAATCCATGCCTAGGATAACATCAAAATCAACCATCTCAAGTAGTTTCAGATCAGCTAATGTATCTACCCCATTCACGCTAACAATACAAGACTAGAATACTAATTGGATCCACAAAGATTTTCCTATTGGAGTACTAACCCAAAATGGGTTTTTCAACAACTCAGGTTGCTTGCCAAAGCGAGATGCAAAATATGAAGATACATATGAATGTGTAGAACCCGAGTCAAACAAAACTTGTGCATCAAAAGAGCAAACTTTGAGTGTACCTGTAACAACTTCATTGGATGCTTGAGCATCCTGTCGTGTCATGGCAAATACCCGTGCTTGACCTATGCCCCTTTGACCAGACCCTCTACCACCTGGGCTTCTACCACCTATTGCTCTTCCACTAGAACCAAAGGAACTCCTTTGGGAAAGGGCTGATTGAGATGATGTTGGTATGGCTTGATGGGCTGAATTTTGACGTTGGACCTCTCTTGAGCGTGGGCAATCTCTCAAAAAGTGACCTGTTTGTCCATAACCATAACATGCCCATCTGTTCTCATGATAATTTTCCAAAGTGGTGCTTCCCACATGTTCTACATAATGGCCTTATTGGGCCTGATTGCCTGGAACCTTGTATGCTCCCTTGAGATTGGCTAATAGAATAAGGTTTAGAGCCAGATGCGGTCATAGGAGTAGATACATAAGGTGTGGCTCTACTTGAGTGCTCCTGATGTTGTCTTGGAGCGGTGTAACCTCCTCCTGAGCTAGGACCTCCAGAAAAAACTCCTTTCATCTTAGGTTTCTTAGCTAAATCCCTTGTAGCTCTATTTTCTTCTCTTGTTGTCTCCATAGCATAGGCAACATTTACCACTTGAGCAAAAGACATTCTTCCTACTTCAGGAAGTAGGTTGGTGCATAGTGGTTCTCTCAACCCTTTGATGAACCTTCGTACTTTCATTACTTCATTTACAATTAAGTGTGGTGCAAATCTGGACAGCCTGGTGAACTTAGTAGCATATTCAGTTATTGACATTCCTGGAGCTTGTTTCAGCTTCTCAAATTCATTAGCAAGTCTCTCTTCTATTATGCGGAAGGAATCATCCTTAAAGGCTTGTGAAAATTCTTCCCATACTGGGGGTGGTTTCATATCAGCTGCATATTCTTCTAATAGAGACTCATACCAGTGTGCTGCGGTACCTTGAACATTATAGGATACAAAATCCACTACTCTGCCATCTTCACATCTGAGAACTCTAAGGGCTCTCTTTGATCTGTCTAAAAACTCTTGTGGGTCTTCATCTGCAGAGTTCCCGGTAAAAGTAGGTGGGTTTAGCCTGAGATATGCTTCAATAGTTACTTCCTTATGTCCAAAAGTTTGGGTATTTCTTCGAGCACCGGGGGTAGGTTCATCTTGTGGTTGGGCTCTATCTCTTGCCTGTTGGGTTAAAACTACCACCAAATTGTCGATGGCTTGCTGCATGCCCAACATTCGTGCATCAAGATCAGCTGATTGCCCTTGTGGGCCTAATGCTTCACCCTGTTCGGGTTTGGGTTCGAGTTCGGGTTCGGGCTCGGGTTCAGGCTCAAGTTCAGGCTCGGGTTCGGGCTCAGGTTCAGGCCTAGTCGTTCTTCTACGACTTCCACCCCAACCATGACCTCTAAGGCACTACCTCGGCCTTGTCCTCTACGGGCTCCACCTTGACTTTGCCCTCTACGGCCCCCACCTTGACCTTGTCCCCTTCTTCTAAGTGGAGGATTGGGAGCTTGGTTAGGTCCTGCATTGGAGAGGTTATAACCTCCTAGCCTCACGTTGCGTTGACGCTTTCTAGGAGGCATCGTACCTAATAGATTGAACATGGAATTAGAACGCAGGTAGAAATTTTCGAATAAGAATGACATAATACCACACGACATAAAAACAAACTCAAGAAGACATTCCTATTAGGCCTTTGATAGGATCGCGCTTTGTGAAAATGGGCCGGCAACCATTTACACAATCGTGACTCTACTAAAGGACACTTGCTCCATATTATACAGGGAAACTTAAGCTCTGATACCAACTTTGTCACGACCCAACTTAGGCCATGACCGGCGCATGGGAACACTTTTCCCAGCAAGCCTTAGAACACTAATTTTTCTAGAAAAACGGACAGAGTTTCCTCTTTTTTTCGGACATTTCCCAAATAATTACATAACTGCAATGTTTCCAACAAATTTACAGCACTTGGGCATCAAGCATTCTCAGAATGCGCCCTTCCAGTACATAATAATATTTCAACATATACCAGTCATAGTACCAATACAGTTCAACACAAAACCAAATTAAGTTTACAAATTTTTTCCAAAACATAACATATATAGCTAAGTCATAAGTTTTCAAATACAAATACAACACAAGTCCAAGGAATCTGCCTGTGACATATGGAGCAACTGACATCTATAGGCTAAACCACATATGGATGAAAACTAAAAGGGCCTTTACAAAAAGGCTCACCAACTTAGAATTTATTAAGATTGTGCCGGAGGAACACCAGAACTACCACCAGCACCTGTATCTGAAAAAGGCAAAAATACAACAGGGTGAGTTTTGCAACTCAATGAGAGATAGGGTATCCATAGTTTACTAAATGCAATCATAAAATAATATAAACATAATAATGTATATATATACTCATAAAATAGGATTTACATACTCATATGAATCCAAATACATTGGGGAATTATCCGAAGCAGAACAATAACAAGTCCAGACATGACCCAAGGCCATGTGCGGGTTAGCACCACACTTGCTAACTAGAGTTGGCCCGTAGCCATATACAAGTCCAGACATAGCTGCAGCTATGTGCGGGTTAGCACCTCACTTGCTAACTAGAGTTTCTCACGGTGCACCAAGGCTAACGTCCATGCCATTAACTACAGGTTCTAACTATAGAATTTTTCCCAATTTAACTCACAATCATGCACATTACATAATATAAAATTAACATAATATGTTCTTAAATTCAATATTCATTACAGTTCAACTCAAAATATTTAAATAAGCATAATAATCATATTATGACCTCTAAATAAAAGTTTATCATTTCAAACATAAAGCGACATTTTCAATAAATAAATTATTTCCTTCTATATCAACATACTTTCAACTCTTTATACCATTTTATATTGTTTATCATGCATAAAGTAACCTACAGATATACTATCTACTCACAGCTATTGGTTCAAAGAACCGAAGAACAATGCCTTTGATGCCACCTATTCAAGTGTTGATGCCCGATTTCTCTATCGCTCTAGGAACAAGATAATATTAATTTTTGTGAGCTAACAATATCACAAATATACATAAATTAGCCCCAAATTCTAGAATTCAATAAACCTAACAATATTCCTAAAATAATCAGAAATTTCAATAATTTAAACGGAGTAGTTTAGGAGCTAATTTAGCACTTGAAGTGTAGAATTGGTGAAGAAAATTACTCCAATTCTTCCTAAGCTTCAAGCTCCCTCAAATGGAGTTAGAGAGAGAAAGTGGAGGTGTGAGGAGAGGAAGGAGAGAGAGACACGGTTATGGGGATGAGAAGGAAGAGGAGATGATGAGGATGATGGAGATGGTGATGATGTTTTGTGTTAGTGGAAGCAAGGAAATTGAAAAAAAAAAGAAGAAAAGAATTGAGAAGGGAAAGAAGGAAAACGTGAAGAAGAAGAGATGAGGAGCTTATGGGAGGTGAACGGGAGGAAGGGAAAGAAAGAAAGAAATAGGGGATAGAGGATAGTAGAGTGGATTATGCCACTTAAGGTGCATGGTGCACCTTACCCCTTTTTTTTTGTTGGATCCCACATTTAATATCTTAATTCTTCCAATTCATCTTGAAAATAGCATCATGGATGGGTTAGAAAAATTCCATTTGATTATTGATCTTCGAATGAATGAGGACAACTCGGAGGAAACAAGAACATAGGTCACACATGCATTTATCATGACTTAGGATTGCCACTGCAAAAGGGTTAGGAATTTTCTTCCCATTGGAGAAGTGTCTAACGTATCAACTAGGTATGAATAGATTGATGTTACCCAATGAATGGTCCAAAGACAAGGTTTAATTTATTGTAGAATTTAGACTGATATGTATAGTGCAAATGTCTATATATCTATATACATTATACAAACCTACTTAAGTCCACTAATGTGGCCAAGTTTTGCTGTTTGTCCACAAAAATATATGACGGCATACTAGTGATAAGGTTTTGCATAGGTTTTCTAGCGATTTCCATGGAGGGGAAAAGATAAGTTTGGGTCCACATGGTCCCATAAATAAGTGATACCTATAGGATATAATTAGAAATATAAAATAATGTGCAAATAACTTTTATGGAGGCAGAATTAGATATTTTGAAAAATTGATGGACATAAAAAAAAATTCTCCTCAAACCCTAATCTTTTCCCAAACCATCATTTTGTAAAATACACCACCAACCCTCACCCTTGCCAGAAAATCGACCAAGACAAACCACAGCCGTGGTGGATTCTTCAACTTAACCAATATTTAGTTAAAACAAAAGGAGGGCTCATAGCTAGGACGAAGATAGAGACAAGTAAAACAATATCACTATACACAAATTTATACACATTTCAACTACTCATCAGTTGCAGCATAACAAAATTTGTACAAAATCTACAAAACAAGGGAAGGATGCTACATCAAAGATCCTATTGTAACAAGCTTTCAATTCTATGGCCTGAACCGGCATATCACAATAAATCTTATGTAAAAGGAATGAAAAAAAAATGCAACGAGGGTAAACTAGTTGTAGAAAGGAACAAATTTGATGGCAGGTATAATGGTTCTTCAACGAACATAAAAACAAGCTGATTGGAGAGCTCAAGCTGCAGGGTTTCACTCCCCCTTTCCGCCATTTCCTTCCTTTTGTCAAACATTTTCCATGCGAAGAAGATGGTGATAATCATATTCAAGTGAGGCAGTGAAGACCATTCTCACAATGCGTCAGAAAATAACAAATCCGTGCTGTTAGTGTTGATGTCCGATGGTGAAGGGGCGATCCAAGATGAAGGGGAGGGGTGCTTTGTAAATGGTAAACACAAATGTTTTTACAAAAATATTATTAGGCATAAACCCAAAATTTTTAAAGTCACTAATCCAACTATTGATGAATAAAATCAAATGTGGGCCAAAATACAATTAACAACTTTTTATTTTGGCATTCTAATAGGTAATTTCCGAAATATTAAAAGGAATCTAACATACTATAATCATAGCCATCAAATCTATTTGTATTTGGATTAGATTTTTGGATCACTTGGATCTAAACTCGCCTTTCTCCATTATAGAACTCGCTTGAGTGTTCTTTGTTTTTGTTCTTCTTTCTTTCTATTTACTCACTGGTGAATACAGAGTCAAGACTTTGATTTGTTTGGTGCACTATAAGAAAGCATTGAACACTCTTGATAATGTTGACGTAGACAGTTATACATGAAGAGGAATCACGAGAGTCCTCAGTCCATGAGTAGTGGAATTAAAACAAAGAGATTCATGTCCTCAGCAGCTTAATTGATTGATTACAAAGGCATTGATTCTGAATATTTCCCATTTTTTTTCTCCTGTAAAAAAATGCATCAAATGTCATGACCTAATCTTATGCTGTAACCGACACACAGGCCAACGTTGACCGGTGGCTGGCCCACCATTGGAGGTTGCTACTTAAAAGGTTAAATTTTTGTCCTTGTGTTTTGTCTCCACTGTCCCCACTTCTTGGAGAGACAGAAATACAGAAAATTTCCGTCTCTGTGACAGAAAATCTTTTCATCCCCATACCCCATCTCTACGACCAAATATGATACAAGGACAGTCTGTCCCTGTATTTGTGTCCTGCCCCAATTACCAAACGCAACCTAAAAGAACAAAACTTTATTGCAACTTCATATAAAACGATATATTTACAATTTACAAGCATAAAACAACTATCAATAACCCACCAAGATGTGCAAATATATATACATCAAATAAAAACAAAACTATAAATTCGAGGTAAATAAAATTTAAAACATTCCAGTACAAAACATAGGGTTTTTGTTGGCAAAAATTAAGTATATGTTTAGTTTGAACTTCTAGTTTTTAGTTTTTACTTTCAGTTTTTAAATTTTTCAAATTTTATGAAGGAAATATTGAAAATTTTAAAAATTATAAATTCTAATTTTAAATTTTCATTTACAGTTTTTAATATTTTCTTCACAAAATTCTAAAAACTAAAAAATTGAATATGAAAGCTGAAAATTAAAAATTGAAACCAATCATGCTTTCGATTCATGGATTGGTAGTCACGTCCTGTTCACTATATATCTTTTCCAAAGTCTCCATGAAAATAGCGCCGTGGATGGGGTAGAAAAATTATGTTTGAATAGGACAAATGATAAAGTAACTGGGGAGCTGCAAATTCAAAAGAAACAAGAAGGCAAGTCATGCATGCATTCACTATGACTTTGGACTGACCCGAGAAAACGTATTTGCTGGGATGAATGGAAATAAGGTTTTGTAGAAATAAGACTCATATAGAGTTGGTGGAAACGACTATGTGCAAGACTAAGTCAACGGATATGGCCAGGTTTTGCTACGTCAGCCTTCAGGACCACTACTTAAGGCGATAAGGTTTTGCTTTGCATAAAGTTTAATTTCTTTGCTTTTTTTTCCCCCTAATTGTCAATTTACCCGTGAATAGAGAGACGAGTTTGATTTGTTATTTTGGTTTGTTTGGTGATCTGTAGGAAAGCATCAAAACTCTTTGTAATTTTGACTTAGAAAGTTATTGGTACCACGCCATAGGTCATGAATGCAATTGAAAATGAGGTAGGATTGGCGATGCGAAAGGGTTAGGAATACTTTTTCCATTGGAAAAGTCTCTTAACATATCAGCTGGGATGAATTGATTGACGTTACGCAGTCAATGCCTCAAAGACAAGGGTTAATTTACTGTATATATTAGATTAATATGTATAGTGGAAATGACTATATCTATGTACAAGCCTAATTAAGCTTACTAATATGGTCAGTCCACAAAAATCTACGACCGCATACTTAAAGTGATAAGGTTTTGCATGAGATTGGTTTTCCAAAATATCCGCTCACTTGGCAAGTGTTTTTCATAATTTGTTTTTTATTATTCCTTCCTTATTTCTATTTACTTGTGAATAGAGAGTCAAGAGTTTGATTTGTTATCTTGATTTGTTTGGCGCACTGTAAGATAGCATAAACACTTTCCGTAATTTCGACATAGAAAGTTGTTACACTTGGAAGTGGAACCACGCGTTAAGTTCATGAATTAATGCAATTAAAATCGAGGAAATACATTTTCTAATTGATATTACATTTCATTTTCTTACAAGCCCTATGTGTGCACCTACAAGCTCTACAAAAACAGTACCTGATTTGATAATGTCATAGCGCTCTCCTGATTTGGCCATTTCTCATGATCTAAATACTTGGCAAGCAAGACAACAATACTAACTAAGTTGGACAATATTAACCTCCAATGCTTGAAATTCATGAAATAGAAATTTGTGAATCCCTCATTAATACGTGATCAGCATTAAGTGAGAACTCCACTTGATGATAAGCAGCTTAAATTTTGTTTTGAAACCCAAACAAAACTCATAAAACAGTATGCCTGTAAACGTAGCACTGTATTAGGTAATAGATAGCATCCGATGCATAACAAAATGAATTGAAATATATGGAAAGTATTTCACGTGCCACACACAAAGCCGAGGGTAAAAAATAAAAAAAGTAGAACTCAATGGATGAAATGACACCCACTATGATTACTTTAATTGGAGTGAGTGTTAATGCTTATTATGGTGGAGGATGATAGTAGACTTGCAGAAATTTTTAGGTGCTATAAAAGAAATATAAAATATTTATTTTATTTTATTTAATGATTAATAAATTAATTATTGTATTAAAAATATAAGAAAGGTGGAAGATAATAATAGTCTATAAAATTTATATATTAATTAATAAATAGATCAGAGTAAATATTATCTCTTATTTTCAGAACAACTAAGTATTTCTCATAGACTTACATCATACTCATCAATCAGGAGTTAGTGTAAGCCTTTTATGATTATATACTCTGTAAACGAATATGAATTCTACTACTTATTAAGAACCTATCACACGAAAAGTCCTCATGATCATGCTTACGTGTGTTTTCACTGTTTAGCTCCAATTTTCGTGTGTTGTGATATCTGTTTTCTAACAATCAATTTAATAGAGTTATATTATAACAAAATTTTTAACGATATATTTAATTAGCTTTATTTTGTCTTGACAGCTTAGCTTAATCAATACTTCTTGTTGCAAACACTAATTAAATAGAAAAATCAAGTCAAGGGTCGTTGAAACTAACTAATGAGGATGGTATATGGAAATCTTCTGATCTCAAATGGTATTTCCTTTTATGTCCATCAATCACTTGTTGCTATGTGAAAATATAAGAATAATAAAATATTTATAAATTATCAAATATATAATATATTTTCCATATGTTAACAAATAATTGAATGGAGAGAAAATGGAACATGGAAAGAATATTTCCATCCTGTTGGATATGCATGTAAGTGAATACAAACTTGCGCGGCAGGAGTATATATAGCTTATGGCTTACTTGAAAGAAAGAGGAAAGGAAGTGTCTGTGGGATGGAAAGCAACTCATGAATATTTATAGCCAAACTGAAAATAGAGGATATAACATTTTCTTGGCAAAAATTCAGTCAACTAATGCGGGTATGTTTTGTCATGACCCAATTTAGTAATGACCAGATTAAACACTTTTCCTGGGCAGTTCTTGTAACACTAAATTTTCTAGAAAAATGACAGAGTTCTCTATTTTTTTTGACATTTCCCAAATAATTACATAACCTGCAATGCTTCCAATAAATTCACAAAGACTTGATCAAGATTCTCAGAACGCCTTCCAAAGACATAATAATATTTCAACATATCTGAGTCATAAGTCTAATACGATTCAACATAAAACCAAATTAAGTTTACAAATCTTTTCCAAAACATAACATACATAGCTAAGTCATAAGTTTTCAAATACAAATACAACACAAGTCAAAGGCATACTTGTGACATATGGAGCAATTGAGACCTACAGGCTAAACCAACACATGGATGAAAACTAAAGGGCCTTTTACAAAAAGCTCACCAACTTAGAATTTATTAAAATTGTGGGGAGGAACACTTAACTAGCAAGACCAAAGACTTGTATCTGAAAAGGGTGGAAATCTGGCGGGTGAGTTTGCAACTCAATGAGAGATAGGGTATCCATAGTTTACTAAATGCAAGCATAAAACAATATAAACATAATAATGTATATATACTCATAAAATAGGATTTACATACTCATATGAATTCAAATACATTGAGGAATTATCCAAAGGAGAACGATAACAAGTCTAGACATGACCCAAGGCCATGTGCGGGTTAGCACCACACCTGCTAGAGTTGGTAGTAGTCATATACAAGTCAGACATAGCGCGGTATGTGCGGGTTAGCACCTCACTTGCTAACTAGAGTTTCTCACATCTTGTAGAGGCTAACGTCCCTTGCCATTAACTACAGTCTAACTATAAATTTTCCCAATTTAACTCAAAATCATGCACATTACATAATATAAAATTAACATAATATGTTCTCAAATTCAATATTCATTCTGATTCAACTCAAAATATTTAAATAAGCATAATAATCATATTATGACCTCTAAATAAAAGTTTATCATTTCAAACATAAAGCGACATTTTCAATAAATAAATTATTTTCTTCTATATCAACATACTTTCAACTCTTTATACCATTTTATATTGTTTATCATGCATAAAAGAACTTATAGATATCTTATCTACTCACATTTATTGGTTCAAAGAATCAAGATCAATGCCTTTGATGCCACCTATTTAAGTATTGATGCTCGATTCTTTCTATCGCTTCTAGAACAAGATAATATTAATTTTTGTGAGCTAACAATATCACAAATATACATAAATTAGCCCCAAATCAATAAAAGCCCCAAATCCTAGAATTCAATAAACCTAACAATATTCCTAAAATAATCAGAAATTTCAATAATTTAAACGGAGTAGTTTAGGAGCTAATTTACCACTTGGAGTGTAGAATTGGTGAAGAAAATCACTCCAATTCTTCCTAAACTTCAAACTCTCTCAAATGGAGTTAGAGAGAGAAAGTGGAGGTGTGAGGAGAGAGAGAGCAGTTATGATGGAGAGGATGTGGAAGAGATGATGATAATGGAGGTGGTAGTGATAATTGTTGATGATGGAAGCAAAGATGATGATGAAGAATGGAGATGGGGGAGAAAGAAAGAAAGAAGTGAAGAGGAAGAAGGGAGGAGGGGGGTTACGGGAGGAAGAAAGAAAGGGAAGAGAGAATTACGGGGAAGAGGGGAAGAAGAGAAGATAAAAAAAAAGAAAAGAGAAAAGTATATGATGGTCTATACCACTTAAAATGCACGGTGGTCCTCACTTTATTTTTTATTTTTATTTTTTTACGGTCATCACATGTTTAGCTATATCTGTCTACTAGATCAAATACTAAGAGTGATAAAGAGTACTTGTACCGAGGAACCCAAAAAAAAAAGAAAGAAAGAAAGAGTACTAGTCAATAATTGCAAAAGTTTCTTTTGACATGTTTGAGAATTGTTTTGTAAAACAGTTTTTTATTTTAAAAAATAAAAAATTAGAAGAGGTTATTTGACAAGTTTGTTGCAAAATTGAAAAACACCAAAGAGTTTTTATAACACAAAATCAAAAAGAGGTTAGACTTGTTTTCAAGATTTTTATTTTTAAAAAGAAGCAAAACACAGGTGCAACTTAGTAAATATTGTGTTTTATTGATTTGGATTTGTTTTGTCTTCAAATCTCCCTTCATTCATGCCTTCCGCTAACCTCTGTAGCAGCGCAACAGAGCTCCTCGCCCATTTGCCACCACACGCGACCCATCTGCCACCAAGTCGCGGCTCTCTCCTTCAAGTCCTTGCGTTGATTCACTCCCTCTCTCCTTCTCTCCTTCTCTCTTGAATATCCGAATATACCTAAACATTTTTCACTGTTGTGGTTGCTGAACCGTAACACCATTCCCTTCATTCACGCCTTCCACCATCCTCTGTAGCAGCACAACAGAGCTGCCTTTCGCACTTCAAATAACATGTGTTATACCTTGGATGACAATCAGGTGCTGGAAATATTTGTATCGTATTTCTTTTTCTGTACTGTTGTTTTGGCAGTTCTTGGATCTAATTACATATTATAACAATAAGCTAAGAAAAAATCTGATGGTGTCTCTAGATTGGGGGAAATAATTTTGTTGAACTAGAATAAGCATCTTTTCTTGAAAAAATGTATCTCTTCTTGAACTCTATTTAGCAATTCAAAATAGTTGCCTCCTTGGAATTTGATATTTATATTGCCCAATTTTCTTTTGAAAAATAAATAAACTGTCAGCAATTGGTACTTGGTTGATTTTTCACTAGAAACTCTAGATGTCTCCAGGTCCTTGCATCATTTAGGTTATGCCCAGTTGGAGCTGGATAAGTACCATTTTTAAGCCCAAAAGTCTGATGAATTAGCATATATAAGCTATGGAAAATAGTCCGGATAAATTGAGAGTTACTGTTTTCATGCCCAAATTCTTGCGTGAGCTAGGTTGTGCCCAATCAGAGCTGGATAAGTACTGTTTTTATGTCCAAAAGTCTGATGAATTAACAAATATGAGCTATCGAAATGGTCTGGATAAATTGAGAGTTACTGTGTTGATGACTGCTCTCAGGAGGAATTCTATCATATAATCAGATATAATTAAACCCACTGTTTCAACAGTTGCGTCAGGTCAGTGAGCGCGAAGTTTTAAATCAGCAAGCTTAGGTGTTTTATGTTCGTGATAGAAAAAGTATTATTATTCGACGGAAACCCATTCATGTAGCTAAGAAGGAGAATATGAAGTTGTAAGTTAATGAAAATAGAGATTCTACAATGTCCAAACATGTATTGTTTTCTAATGATATTGTTAGTGTTCTTGTTAATACTCATTCATTGCTTTAGATTCATATTATCATGTGAATTTTGAGTATTCGGGTATTGGGGCTTTTTCCCATCCCGTTGAAGTGAAAGATATCATGCACATAAATTTTATAGACGAGATTGACAAGCTAGAACTATTAAGAAATTATTTAATTTCAGACCCTCCTCCTTAAGAATGACAATTAAGCCTTGTACATGAGAGAGAGAGAGAGAGAGAGAGGCGTTTGCGGTGGGACTGTGGTTGGAGCTGCCATGGAGGGCAGCGTGAGGTGGAGTCACTTACGAGTGTGAAACTCGTTGAACAACGCGGTGTTACCAATACTGTAACAATGGCTCATTTGCAAAATTATAAACTTTATCTATTTTATATCAGCTTTTCAATAAAATTTAATGAATAAAATGACAGTAGTTGGATCTTTAAAAAGGTGTTATCTGATGATAAATTTAAATGGACCATCAGAAGGTCAACATAGATGGCATCACTTTAGGCCTCTGTTGGACAATATTTTATTTTATTTTATTTTTGGGTACAGCCTTTTTCCTTTTTATTTTTTTCAGTTTTTTTTTTCCTTTTTGAAAATTAAGCCTTGGCCACACAAGTCTTTGATTATGTTTACGTGAGATTTTGTCGGGCATATATAATACTAACTCAATTAGTGAAGGTAACATATGACGAAAATTTATGAGGTGTTCCTAGAATAAACATAAGGAGATTTACTATTTTGCTTTGAAAAATTATATTGATGATAACATAGCTTTAAAAAAAAATTATATTTACTCATAACTCTTTAAATGTCCATCTTACTTAACAAATTTACTCCAATGTTAATTGACATTTATTTTTGTTTACAGAAATAATTATATGTCATATTTTATGCAAGTTGGCACAACCACCACTTATGCCACTTGGCAGCTTCTAAAGTATATTAGAATTCAAAATTTTGAAAAATTTACTGAAAGAGAAAACTATTCAAATATGTGATGTAAAACTTATTTTTATTATTTAAAAAAATGTTGATGAATTTTCTTAACAATCAATCTAATTTTTTAAAATTTTAAATTTGTTCTATATAAAATTAAATTTTAAATAGTAGTTATAATAAAATCATATTTTAGATAAATAATATTTCCTTCGATCCATAATATAAGTTTTTTAAGATCATATACAGAAATTAAGGTGATAACTAAATTTCATTAATCTTTTAAAAAAATAAAAGTGAAAAAGTAAGGGAATCGAATTGAGCAGTGGGCATCAACATGAATGCTTTAAGCACCATATATAATTTGTTAGGGAGCAATGATTCCACGTGTTTACGGTAACCTTTAATTTTTCATATTTCACTTCAAATTAAGATCCCTCTGTTTTCAAAATCACTAGACGTCTTTAGATATTAGAAGTACTTAATAAATTCCATGAACAAAGCTTAAGGTAATTTAATCATTCTTAATTTAGATTTTAAAAAAATAAAAGGTTACTGATGAAAATAAGTTTAAGGGTATTTTGGGAATAGTATAAATAGACATAATAAATATGGAGTGGCAATAAATAAACTCTCAAATACATTATCATTCATCATAAATTATCTCTCTATTAAATAATCATACTCATATCCACTTACCATAAATATCAGGGTAAAATTGGTTAAAAAAAAATCAATACCTTTCTAAAACGTAAAAACAATTTATATTTTTAGACCACAAAAAACTTATATTTTGAACTAAAAAGAGTACCCTTGATAACTGTTGATTCTTAGATGAAATTAAGTGTTATTAACATTTTTAATATTTTTACATAATATTTGTATCATATGGTCGTTCCATAAATTAAAATTAAAATTTGTCTCATTTTACATGTTCCTATTTATTGTCCCATGCATCGCACGAGTATAAATCACATGAATATACTTATATAATAATTGATTATTAAAAAATTATATATTATATGTGAGAAATGATCCATTTAAATCAGTATAAAACTTGCTGCATATTTTACACTTTTGATAACTTTTTATTCAAGGAGTTTTTTTTCCTTTCAAAAATCACTGTTGGGACTAAACGATAAAATTAAAGGGACTAAATGATAAAGCAATTCATTTTCCTTCCCCTTTCTTTTGTAAAGGAGAGCAATAAATTATTTTTTTAAAAATTCAACCAAACAAATTCCTTATAATTACACATTAATAAAAGTTTAATTCGATTTATAAATATAATTATTTTTAATTTTTAAATAACAACAGAACAACTCAATAGATAAAGCCTAGTTTATTACATGTACAATGCACGAGATGATAATAGTAAAAAAATATATATTAAATATTAAAATTATTTATATGCTTTTAAAAAATTATACTCTATATGTATTTATTCGATAAAATAAAGTTATTACATTGCTTTAAAAAAGTGAAGAATAACAACAAATAAATAAGTTATCCAATATTATTCATGTAACATAGATATTATGAAAGAAAAAAAATCATAATAACTAATAACCAACTTTATAATGATAATAAGTTGTAATATCATAATATCATCCTTTCATGTTATGCCAAATAATAATCAACATATTTAGATATTAATTAATCATATTTCTAACATTATTTTAATATATATAAGATGCAGATAAAAATATATTGACTAAATCAGAGTTAAACATATTTGAGAAATAATTGTGTTTCAATATAGTTGTTTCATTCATTACCATTTTTTGGAAAAAAAAATAGATGTTTTGGTTGGATAACACATCTACTATTCACATTTCTTCAAAACTCAATTTTAACGCGCGCACACACACACACACGCCCACAAGCCCACCCACATCCAAAAGAAAAGATGTATTTTTGACATATACTAATTGTCGAAAATTCTTAGTGAAATGCTCTTAAAGAATCTGTGTCCCCTATAGTGATACTCAAATGTTTAAGATGGGGCTGCTCTCTCTTATCAAAATTATGATAAGGATAGCTTCTCTAAATGTGCACCTATAAATTATATAAAATCAGTATCTGACTTGATAATGTCATTAATTGTACTTATAGAGCAAGTATATTCCGAGCCAAACACATACAAAACACAAGAAAGGCAGAATCCAATGGTGTAACAGCAATCCTGCTATAAGTGCTTTGAAAGATGCATGTTTTAGTCCTTGTTTGTTGGAGAACTATCATAGATTTGGTACTGATCAATTAGAACAAGTGTAAAGCCTTTTATATATGATCACACTTTGTTAACATATGAATTATTCGGGTGAATGAAATCATGGCTCTGCCACTCTAGCTTGTTACATTTATTTTTGTCTAAATTCATTTACACTGTCATATCTATTTTCTGACAAGTAATCCATTGGAATTACGTCATAACAAAATTTTTAATGAGATCTTTAATTATATTACAGTTTTTTTTTTCTTTTTCTTGTGTTGAGTACAGCTTAATTTATATTAAATTATATATGCATTACTCACCAATTTGGTTAAATACTTCTTGTTCTGACACTAAACTGAAGAATCAAGTCAAGGGTTGAAACTAATGTGGGTGGTTAGATATGCATGAAATTGAAAAAGAAAATTATTTGAGAGTGAAGCTACTTGAGCAAAGGGGGACAATTATATATTTAAAAAATACACAACTTTCTTGCAACTTCACATGCATAACAACATAATTACAAATATGCATCAACTATCAATATACAACCAAGACATGCAAATAAATATAAAACACAAACAAAATTACAGGCTCAAGATAAATAAAATGTAAAACACTCCAACACAAAACATATAAATTACAACCAAAAGCAACTTAATCAGATCTCCCATGCAATAAAACTTGACAATGTTCTTGGCGTTTTTATTTTATGCAACAAGACATGCTTCAGTTCTGACATATATCCATATCCAACCATCCTCACAAGCCAGCGAGGCTTCCCTATGGACAACCCAAAGCATCCTATCCACACTCCAAGCACCGTTCCACATCCATATCCTATTGCCACTGGCTTCCAACCAAATCCGAATTTCTCTGCAACCTCAGAGGTGGGCAATGATGGAGATTGTTTTTCATGGTCTTTGTTACATTGGACTGTCAGTGGAAATCCACATAACCCCATGTTTCCCTCATAGGAATCATTTGGAAATGTATTGAACTGTTTTCCTTGAGGTATTTCACCCACAAGATGGTTATGGGAAAGATTCAAGACTTCGAGAGAGTTCAAATTTGTTAGTTCAATAGGAATTCCACCAGTGAGCATATTTGAGGAGAGGTCCAACCATTCAAGGTTTGTCAAATTTCCCATGGAATGAGGAATATGACCGGTGAGTCTGTTATGGGAAAGATTGAGCCCTTTGAGTGCGTGAAGCTCTCCAATAACATTTGGAATCTCTCCTTCAAATTTGTTGTCTGACAAATCAATAAAAATGAAGATGGTTGGAATTTTGAAGAAAGCGGTACTGACCCCTTTAATTGTTGCTGTCACAGAAGCATCATATACTAGATCAGTACGACCATAGAAAAAGCCTAAATAAAAGTCGATGTAGTTCCAAGTGCTCTGTTCTTCAGGTTGAACAACTCTCTTCATGGCTTGAAAATTTTGTATGTAGGCTTTTGGTAATGGGCCACCAAAGCTATTGCACGAGATATCAAAAATAATTAAACTGGGAAATAGATGCTTGGTTTCAAAGCTGGTAACAGGACCATACAACTTATTGGCCCGTAAAACAAGTATTTCCAAATACGAAAGGTTTTGAAGCCAGTGGGGAAATGTATCCTCTAATTGATTATTGCCAAGATCTAATACGTCCAGTACTGTGCAGTTGGACAAAGATTTAGGCAATAGGCCTTCTAATTGGTTGCCATTGAGATTCAATTCCCTAAGATGCTTGTTCGTTGAAAAGGTATTTGGCAAAGTGCCATGAAGATTGTTCATTTGTAGATCCAAAACCATAACATATGAGAAGTTGGTGAGGCATTGTGGAAATGTTCCTGTGAATTTGTTGTCGGACAAGTTGACCAACCGCAAAGAAGTTGCATTACAAATGAAGGAAGAAATGTCACCCGTCATCATGTTGGAGCTGAGATCAAGATAGACAAGGTTATACCATGGAAAATGGTCAAGGGATGTTAACAGGTTATGTGGGAGTATCAAAATAGATAATGAATCCATATCATGTATCCATTTCGGCACTTTTCCTTGAAGGCTATTGGATAATTCAAGATAGCTCAATTTTGGAAATTTTGCAGAGAATCTAGGATCATCAATTAAGTTGTTAGAGAGTAAGTGCATTTCTATCAAATTAGAAAAACTGTAATTGGCATTGATGTCAGATTTCAGTGACAATGACTTATAACCTGAAAGAGAGAGAAATTCCAAGTTTTGAAGCTTAGAGAAGAGTGGAAAGTGGATAGGACTATCATAGTTGTCTGATGACATGCATATGTAAGTGAGGTTTACAAGGTTAAAAATTGACTCTGGAATATTTCCAATTAGCTTATTGCCACACAAATCAAGATACAACAAGGAATAAGATGAGATTGCACCTATATGCCCTGTGAATCGATTATTTGATAGATCTAAAAATGCCAATGATGGCAAAGACAAACACCAAGAAGGAATTGTCCCATTCAGTGAGTTGTCATTCAGATAGATATGAAAAACCTATAATTTTGTTTGGTAGGCCCCCCTCTAATTTATTAAAAGAACAATCCAAGACAGAAAGTTGAGTTAAGGTGAATAATGAAGAAGGTGTTGCTCCCATGCCGAACACGGTCAATACCTTTGGTGCCGAACGCGACGTGGTTAAGTGGGTGTATGACACTTGTATAGAGAGTTGGTCCTACATACTCCTCTTTCAATTTCCTTCCATTAGATTTTCCTCTCATTTAACGGTGTAGATTTTCCCCTTTGATCAGATTCATTGTTTTTTTGGTTTTATACTAAAATTGATTGATGAAAGAAAAATGTTGATAATAAACAGCTTCTTTGCTCGATTTTTTTTGTTTGGTTTTTTCTCGGAATTCTATTTGTTAGAATTTATTGCAATCAACAGTACTGCTAGTGCCTTTTTCATTTTTTATTTTTCATCGTTCTTATTGCTACAATTTTTTATTTTTATTTTTATTTGCTATTTTTAGGGAACAAAATTCGGCTTGTTTGAAATCATCACAATTTGTTTTCAAGAATTCAGCTTGCCCAAATTCTTTATAATGCACAGTCCCTTTGACAAATAAGCCAACTAATATAATAAAAAAATAATTTAAAATATATTAGAATGAAAAAAATACTATTTTATAAATTTAAAATATAGAATAAAATTTACAAAGTCAATCAACAACAAAAATTTGAGTGATATTAAATATTTGATAATAGGTTTTAAAATTGGTTTGTGTAGTAAAAGTGAAATTATGATTTATAATTGATATCTTATAATTAATAATTAATTATAATTGATCTGATTGATATTTATCAATTAAGAGTAATGAATACCGATTGAAAATTGAAGATTCAAATTTGAAATGAAAATTGTGAGTCTTAAATTGTTTAAGAAGTGACATCTGTAAAAGTTTTCTCTATAAGAATCTTAAATATTAGTATTATAGATTTCATTATAATTTCTTTATATTTATGAGATTTTATTTAATGTTATTTTTAATTCATTTTGTTGTATTTTAAATTTTTTAATATCCACTTTATATTATATGATGTTATATTTATATATTATTCTATTTTATTTATATAACAACTAAAATTATTCAAATTTAAGATATTTTGTAAATAAAATTTAAGATAATTTATGAAATATGGACTTATCATAATTGATTTTAGATTGGTTAAATTTTGATTATTAATAAAAAACTAATTTTAAAAAATTTATATTTTTCAAATAAAATATGTTGAAATGAAGGTAATATAATTATCTCATCCAAATAAGTATTTTACAAATGAAGGAAATATGATTATCTAACTAAATAAAAAATTTAAAAATTGAAGGACATTTAATTGAAGTATTTTAATTTTTTAATATTTTAAATTTTCTTGTATTTTAGAAATACTCTATCCAAACACACACCTAGGCTTCAAGATATGTGTAAAGATTTTTTTATCTTAGTTACTAATTTACGTATTAATTAGTTTTTATATGAAATAAAATAAAACATTATAATTATTAAAGGATAAAATATTACAGTCATTCAATACTCCAAATTGTTATTACAATAATCAAAGGAACTGTGTTAAGAAATGAAAGAAGAATATTAAAAAAAAAGGAAAAGTCGAAATGCACTGCACATGGTGAAGAATTCGGACAAGCCGAAATATTAAAAAAAAAAAGAGGGACTCTTTTTTCAATAGTGCAAACAAGCTGAATTTTTTTTAAAAAAAAACCTTTTAAAAAAGGGATCATTTTGTGGGGCCTTTAAAAAAGGGATCATATAGGGCCTATATACTAAATGACATTTTAGTATTAGATAAACAAAAAAAAAAAATTGAGCAAAGAAATTGTTTATTATAAATATTTTTCTTTCACCAATCAATTTTAGTATAAAACCAAAAAAGCAATGAATCTGATTAAAGGGGGAAATCTGCACCATTAAAAGAGAAGAAAATCTAACCTGAAAGCGTTGAAAGAGAATATGCAGACCAATCCTCCAGATAAAAGGCCATACACCCACTTAACCACGTCGCGTTCGGCACCAAAGGCATTGATTGTGTTTGGCATGTGAGCAACACCCTAATGAAGATGGCAATTGCCCTCCTAAACTATTGCCTTCGAGAAGGAGAGTTTGCAATTTGGTGAGCCCACCAAGCACATCTGGAATTTGACCATTAAGTTGATTACTTGATAGATCCAGGTAGATGAGATGTTGGAGGTTTGAAATAGATGTTGGGATAGAACCAAGCTTGTTGTTTGAAAGATCCAAGTGAGTGAGGTTTTGTAGATTTAAAAGACATGATGGGATTGAACTGAGTTTATTGCCTGAAAGATCCAAGTGAGCGAGATATTGAAAATTTGAGAGAGATGATAGCATTGAATCACTGAGTTCATTGGATGAAAGATCCAAGTGAGTGAGATGTTGAAGATTTGAAAGAGACGATGGGATTGAACTATTGAGGTGATTACCTGACAGCATCAAGGAAGTGAGATATGTGAGGTTAGCAAAGGAGGGAGGGACTGACCCTTGGAGTGAACAATATGAAAGATCCAAGATTCTAAGAGAAGCGCTACAATTCAACATTGGAAGGTGGCCTTGAATTTCATAATTTCCTGACAGATACAATTCTTGAAGATTTGGTAAACAGAGAATGTCACTTGTCAACTGTCCCCTTATTCCAGTTGAAACAAGACTAAGGGTAACCAACGAGGAAGACCATTTGGAGAGCAAAGACAAAGGGTTTAGACTGAGTGAAGACATATTTGTTCCATCTAAAACAATCTCCCTTAAAACTGTAGCATTTTGCAGCAACCCCTTCCAAGTGGTTTCTTTCAACTTTAAATCATGAAAAGGGTGATCATAATAATTCTGATTCCGAGAGAGATCAAGTGATGCTAATTTGGAAAGGTGTGAAATTTGGGAAGGAATATCACCTTCAAATCCAGAACGAGACAAGTTTAAGTGTGTGAGATTCACAAACCCACCAAGCTGAGATGGCAACCGAGACTCAAAGAAACCATTGTAAGCGAGGTTGAGTCTCTGGAGATGAGTAAGACGGAAAAGAGTGCTGTTAGAATGGAATTCGCCTTCAAGTCCGCTGCAACTGAGGTCGAGGCCAATCACGTGACCCGACATGGAGTCGCATGTGACCCCCATCCATGAACAACAATCTGTCCCATTTTCCCATGTTATGGTCTTGGGATAAGGCTGATCACACTCCCCATCCCATTCCCAATCAGCATAATAAGTTATATTAACATGGAATGAGTTCTTGAATTGAAGTAAAGCAGAGCTTTGGTCAGGGTGGCATAAGGGTGCTGAGGAATGCGAAATAGTGGAAGAGGAGGAAAAGGATGGAAAATGGATGTGCAACAAATGAGAACACAACAGGATTCGAAATAGAAGTAGCAAACACCCCATTGATGGATAGATGATTTTGCTCGAGAGCAATTCGAACTATTGCAGTTAAGTGTATATGACTCACTTGAAAAAGGATAAGGAAGTGCGAGTGGAATGGCATGCAACTAATGAATATTTATAGCCAAATCAGAAAATACAAGATAGAGTTTTATTGGCAAAGATTAAGCTTTCACTCCATGGCCAGTAATTGAGCAGTGACCCCACCACTGTGAGTTCCCCGTATTTTCCACGCTATTCAGTCTTCCTCACACAACCTATGTAGCTAAAAGGTTTATTGCAGGGCACCTGAGGCAATTAAGAGTTCAGTATAACTTAATTAGGCAAGTAATTAAGGGCTCTCATGCATTCTTCCAGGTACCATCGATTTGTTTCTATTGCCTTGTGTGTTGGTTTAAGTATAATTGGTGAACCCCCATTAATAATTAACAGTAGTTTTGGAAGTCAATTTGTTTGTTTTCCCCGGATATATATATATAATCTGATTTCACATAACTAAAAAGATTCTTCTTAGTAGTTGTTTCCCTTCATTTGTCCATTCTTAACCAAACAATGCCCCTTCTTTGCATTTGAAAATAACGTCTCATCAATCATTTTATTTCTTTGCCTTAATTGATTGGTAGTCACGTCTTGTTCTTGCTATTACAAATTTTGAGTTCTTATTTAATATCTTAATTCTTCCAATTCATCTTGAAAATAGCGTCATGGATGGGTTAGAAAAATTCCGTTTGATTATTGATCTTCGAATGAGTGAGGACAACTCGGAGGAAACAAGAACATAGGCCACACATGCATTTATCATGACTTGGGATTGCCACTGCAAAAGGGTTAGGAATTTTCTTTCCATTGGAGAAGTGTCTAACGTATCTGCTGGGTATGAATAGATTGTTTACCCAATGAATGGTCCAAAGACAAGGTTTAATTGATTGTAGAATTTAGACTGATATGTATAATGGAAATGACTATATATCTATATACATTATACAAACCTACTTAAGTCCACTAATGTGGCCAAGTTTTGCTGTTTGTCCACAAAAATATATGATGGCATACTTAAAGTGATAAGGTTTTGCATAGATTTTCTAGCGATTTCTATGGAGAGAAAAGGATAAGTTTGGGTCCAGATGGTCTCATAAATAAGTGATACCTATAGGACATAAGTAGAAATATAAAATAATGTGCAAATGACTTTTATGGAGGCAGAATTAGATATTTTGAAAAATTGATGCATAAAAAAAAATTCTCCTCAAATCCTAATCTTTCCCAAACCATCATTTTGTTAAATACACAACCAACCCTCACCCTTGCCAGAAAATCGACCGAGACAAACCACAACCCTCGTGGATTCTTCAACTCAACTAATATTTAGTTAAACAGAAGGAGGGCTCATAGCTAGGACGAAGATAGAGACAAGTAAAACAATATCACTATACACAAATTTATACACATTTCAACTACTCATCAGTTGCAGCATAACAAAATCTGTACAAAATCTACAAAACAAAGGAAGGATGCTACATCAAAGCTCCTATTGTAACAAGCTTTCAATTCTATGGCCTGAACCGGCATATCACAATAAATCTTATGTAAAAGGAATGAAAAAAAAATGCAACGAGGGTAAACTAGTTGTAGAAAGGAACAAATTTGATGGCAGGTATAATGGTTCTTCAACGAACATAAAAACAAGCTGATTGGAGAGCTCAATTTGCAGGGTTTCACTCCCCCTTTCCGCCATTTCCTTCCTTTTGTCAAACATTTTCCATGCGAAGAAGATGGTGATAATCATATTCAAGTGAGGCAGTGAAGACCATTCTCACAATGCGTCAGAAAATAGCAAATCCGTGCTGTTAGTGTTGATGTCCGATGGTGAAGGGGCGATCCAAGATGAAGGGGAGGGGTGCTCTGTAAATGGTAAACACAAATGTTTTTACAAAAATATTATTAGGCATAAACCCAAAATTTTTAAAGTCACTAATCCAACTATTGATGAATAAAATCAAATGTGGGCCAAAATACAATTAACAACTTTTTATTTTGGCATTCTAATAGGTAATTTCCGAAATATTAAAAGGAATCTAACATACTATAATCATAGCCATCAAATCTATTTGTATTTGGATTAGATTTTTGGATCACTTGGATATAAACTCGCCTTTCTCCATTATAGAACTCGCTTGAGTGTTCTTTGTTTTTGTTCTTCTTTCTTTCTATTTACTCACTGGTGAATATGGAGTCAAGACTTTGATTTGTTTGGTGCACTATAAGAAAACATTGAACACTCTTGGTAATTTTGATGTAGACAACTATACATGAAGAGGAATCACGAGAGTCCTTGGTCCATGAGCAGTGGAATTAAAACAAAGAGATACATGTCCTCAGCAACTTAATTGATTGATCACAAAGGCATTGATTCTAAATATTTCCCGTTTGGTGCATTGGGCAGCCATTTGCTCAATCGTTTTGATTGAAAAGATTCTCGATGGAATTAGTCATGAAGAACATGAAATGGCTGATCTATATATATATATAAATTTATTCAAATAATAAAAGAAAATGGATTAGTTATATTAGCCAAGAAAATGAAGATATTCCAAATTAAAGTAAAATTCCTAGGATATGAAATATATCAAGGAAATTTTACACCAATTAAAAGATCAATAGAATTTAAAAAATAAATTTCCAAATGAAATAAAAGATAAAAAACCATTACAAAGGTTCTTAGGATGTCTAAACTATGTAGCAGATTTTATTCCCAATATCAGAACTATTTGTGCCCCAAGTGGTATCAAAGCCTAAATCACAGGAGAGGTATAGGTATTTGGTGTTACTTTGATGAAAGATTTTCTATTTGTTGCTATTACTGTCAATTTATTTCTGTCTTTAAGTTATGTTATTTAGCTTTCTGAGTAAGTTATAGCTGTAAGTCTAGATCAGAGTTCAGTGTAGCAGTGAGAGCTGTGTATACGTTGGTCAGCCCAGATAGTGGTCCCGGCAGTAAGGCCCAGAGGTGAGGCAGTGAGTCCGTTGGTCAGCTAGGGTGGTCCCGTAACATAAAACTCTGGTAAGATTCATGACTAGACTTCTTAGAACGTTAAGTAGCTTAAACTTAAGAAGAAATAATGAGATAGTAGTTAGAACAAATAATGAAGAAGCTTCATCTAGTAGTAACAATAATAATAATTCCTCATCTAAATTACAAATAGCTAGAATAGAAGAAAGATTACATAATTGGTCTATACCAATAATAAGAAAAAATGAAATATATAAAAGTCAACATTTTTGGCAACAAAGATATGAAGAAATACATATGTTAGAATATAGTTATCCAGAAACTAGTAATAATAATATCGTAAATATTTTAGAAGAAGAAAAGCTTAAAGAACATAAAGAAAAAAGGTTTTAATTTTATACATATAGGATTAATACAAGTAGCAGCAAAACCAAACTTCAAGATAGGAATAAACACTCCTATACTAATAATTCTAAGAGACATAAGATTTAAGAAGTTTGAAGATTCATTAATAGCTACTCTAGAAAGTAATTGTCACGATGGTCCAGTCTTCTTTAACTGTTATCCAAACTTTGCAATGAATATAAATAATGATTATACTCCAAAAACTATAAAATTATATGTAAAAACCCTTGATGATATAATAGATGAAAAATATGATCCGTTTTAGATAATATATAGGATATATTATAAGATTACAAAAATAGACTATAATTTCAGAGCTTTAAAACAATCCCCTAAAGATGAAACTATATCAGTTCAAGCTAATCTAAGAAAAACAACTGTACAAGTTCCTAAGAAGCTTAAAGATTCAGAAGTTATAAAACATATCCTGGAAGAATGGTTACTAGAGGATATTGCTGAGCCAAATAAGATAGAAAACACCCAAGTTAGAGAAATAATTCAAGAAGGAAATAATATCAGGCTTAGGATGAACAGATCACAGTCAGTAAGAATAAGAGAACCTCAGATAATTAAACCAGAAATTTCTAGAAATTCAGTAGATAACTCAACTATTAATATTGATTTAGTAGGAATAAATAATAATAGAGTTAGAGTTGTAACCCTAGTATATGAAGATACTCAATACTCACCAACAGCTTCACAACTATTAAACACCTTAACTATAAAAGAACCCTTTGAGATAGATAAAGCTTGGATAAGAGAAGATTTTGAAGCAGAATATAATAAGGATATCAGAGAATGATTTTTTAAAACTTTCAGTAAATCAGAAACAGAAGATATTAGGAAAACATTTTATGACTATTTAGGAGAGCATGAAATTAATCTATATTTCTTTGATTGGTTAATAAATATTTATAAGAGTGATAAAATAAAAGAATTTTGTCCCTTAGTAAAAATAATGACAGCTTGGGAGACAGTTAATGGACATATAGTAGAATCAGAATATCCCCCAAAAGATAATGTAAAGATAAGATTATCAGAAAATACTAACATAGAAATGGCTAAATATAAAGATATTATTAATGAAAGTGGAAATATAGAGAAAAAGGATGTAAGAAAAATACACCAACAACTTAATTATGCAAACACAATGCTAGATGTAATGAGTAATCAGTTAAGAAGAATTGAAGAAAAAACTGAACAAAGTGGTACAAGCGCTATAATGAAAAATAATTTTATTCCAAGACCAATAGAAACCCCTATATATAAAATAGAAAGTAAGCCAGGAATACTATTAAAACCTAATAAAAGATTAGAATCTGATATAGAAGAAATAAAAGAAAAACTTAGAGGATTAAGTATTAAAAAAGAAATAAATACTTTAGAAGTAATGAGATTAACAAGTCAAACTAATAAAGGACAACCAACAACTAGAAATTATTACCCAAGACCTACACCAACAGATATAAGTTATGAAGAGAGAGGTATGCAATATCAAAATACTTATTTAGGAGGAAATATAGAAGAATGGAATATAGATGGAATGAGTGAACAAGCAGTATTAGATACTATGTGTCAAATGGCGATGTTTGCCACAGCTTTAAAATCAAATAGATTATCAGATACAGAATCAGCTATAATAATAATACATGGATTTACCGGAAAATTAAAAGGATGGTGGGACAATTTTTTAACTCAAACAGATAGAGAAGTAATATTAAATAGCATGAAACAAGAAGGTGCAGAAACAGTTTCAGATGCGACAACAACTTTACTAGTATCCATAATTAAAAATTTTATAGGAGATCCCAGTAATTTTAGAGAAAGAGTAGGAACACAATTATTAAATCTAAGATGCCCAACAATGTCTGATTATAGATGGTATAAAGATATATTTATGTTAAAAGTAATGATGAGAGGTGATGCTAATAATGCATTTTGGAAAGAAAGATTTATAGCAGCTCTACCTGGTTTATTTGCAGAAAAAGTTATACAAAAATTACAATATCATTTTGGAAGCCAAATTCCTTATGATACATTAACATTTGGTCAAATACATAATATTATAGTAGAAACAGGAATAGAGATATGTACAGATATGAAATTACAGAATAAAATTAAAAAAGAAAAAATAACTAATAAAAGAGAATTAGGAACATTCTGTTATCAGTATGGATTAGAACCTATAAGTGCTCCAAGTAAACAACATAAAAAACAGGTTAAGAAATTACATAAATATGTATCCAAATATATAAGACCTAATAATCCTAAAAAATAATATCAAAAGGGGAATTTACAAAAACATCCACCAAATTATTATAATAAACCTTATAATAAAAATAAGAAAAAATACCAGAGAAATGTTAAGAAAGAAAATGTGTGCTGGAAGTGTGGAAAACCAGGACACTATGCTAAAAACTATAGAATACAACAAAAAATAAATGAATTAACAAATGAAGAATTAAAACAAACATTATTAGGAATATTTATTAATTCTGAATCTAAACCAGAATTTGAAGAAGAGTTTATAAGTGAAAAAGATACCGAAGATAATGAAATACTTCAACTAGATAATAAGACCTCAGAAGAATCAATAGTAGATAATGAAGAAGAAAATTATTGTTTGGGACCAGGTTTATGTAATTGTGAAAATTGAACAGAAAAGACGCTAAATGTTTTAACTAGTGATCAAACATCTACCTTAATATCTATAATAGAAAAATTAGAAGATTCACCCTTAAAAGAAGAATTTTTACAGCAACTAAACTTATTAGTATCAAAAGAAGAGAATTAGAGGAAAGAAATACGACCCACAGAAATGAAAGAAGTTTATAATAAATTTAAAATGCCTAAAGAAAGTGTAACTGTAAAAGATTTGCAAAATGAAATTAAAAATCTTAAGCAAGAAATTTCAGAAATAAAAGAAAAAAATATTACTTTAGAATATAGACTATTAAAATTAGAAGGAGAACAGATTATTCATAAACAAAAATCAAAAGCTTTAATTATAAAAGAACCAGAAGCAGAAGAAAGCTCTACCCCCTTTATTAATATATTAAGTTTAATAACTATGCATAAATGGTGGACGAAAATCACTTTAATTGTTAAAAATGAAAGGTTTGAATTAGTAGCTTTAGTAGATTCAGGAGCTGATATAAATGTAATACAAGAAGGAGTAATACCAACTAAATATTATGAGAAATCAACTGAAAAAGTTGCAGAAGCTAGTGGAACAGGATTGAAAATTAAATATAAGCTTTCGAATGCGAAGATCTATAAAAATAAAGTATGTTTTAGGACATCTTTTGTACTAGTAAAAAATATTGTGAACACTATAATATTAGGAACCCCTTTTATTTGTTTATTATATCTATTTTGGACAACTAAAAAAGGCGTACAAACACATGTTATACCAAAAACCCCAGTTCTTTTTGAATTTTTAGAGCCACCTAGAACTAAAGAATTAAATATGTTACAAAAAGCCTCTATATCAATAGAAAAATTAATAGAACAATAACATATACAAATTAATTTATTAAATAGAGAAATTTATTATGAAAAGGTAGAAGAACAGATTGAAAATCCTAAAATACAAGGTATGATAAAAGAATTTGAAAAACTATTAGAAAGAGAAATTTGTGATAACAACCCCATGGCTTTTCATCATAGAAAAATTCATGAAATATCTTTACCATAGGAAGAAGGATTTAACGAATCAGATATACCAACAAAAGCTAGACCTATACAAAGGAATGAGGAATACCTTAAATATTGTAAAAAAGAAATACAAGAATATTTAGAAAAAAGGATTAATAAGACCATCCAAATCATTCTGGAGTTGTTCAGGATTTTATGTTATGAAAGCATCAAAAATAGAAAGAGGAGCCCCTAGATTAGTAATTAATTAGAAGCCTTTAAATAAAGTTTTAAGATGGATAAGGTATCCATTACCAAATAAGCAAGATTTAATCAAAATATTATATAAAGCTAATATCTTTTCAAAATTTAATATGAAATCTGGATACTATCAAATCTTTGTAAAAGAAGAAGATAGATATAAAACAGCTTTCGTAGTGCCTTTTGGTCATTATGAATGGAACGTAATGCCTCAAGGACTCAAGAACGCCCCAAGTGAATTTCAAGAAATAATGAATAATATTTTGAATCCATACATGGAATTTTCTATTATTTATTTTGAATCCATACATATATGTATGTATGTATGTATATATATGTATGTATCAAACTGTTTTTTTTTTCTCTTGTAAAGAAATGCATCAAACGTCATGACCTAATCTTAGACCGTGACCAACACACAGGCTAAATGAATTCACCTAACTCGACAATCCTAAATATTTGATCTCACTAAAATAAATTTCAAACTTAAATACTTTGGCCAGGAAAAATTTTGCAAAATCTCCCCTAAAAACTGAACAACTCATATATCAAGTTTAACATGTTATACAAAGTAATAACATAATCCAATTTCAACAGCCAGTACATTCCAATGTTTTCAGTTATAAAAACAATAAGGACCTGTTATTCAAAATAATCATGTTTAAACTCTTACTCATGTACATGATCAAAATGCCCAACCTATGTCCTATGGTTGCAAAATATTAGAGTCAACAACCAAAAAGCTTCAACTGACAACATAGGTCTATCAAAAGAAATATCCTGAGCAAAGAGCAACCCTACGAACCTGCTATTCAGTCACCTGAAAATCTGGAGGAAAAGGGAAGGGTGAGTCAAACAGATCCAGTAAGGACTATAAACAAGTGGACAAGAAGGAGAAATCAATCAATACATGAGCATTTAAAATAAAACGAGATAGCCTGCAAATCATATATATTTCTAAAAGCCAATAATAAAAATACAATAGTCCGTACTTTGTATACTTCAATGGTTTGAAAATAAATACCCTTCAAAAGTTTATTTCTAAGAAAAATCTCAAAAATAATTATTAAATACATTTTCTCACTATTTTCTCCAATTCCTTATTCTCACATAAAATTAACTTTATCATCAAATATCCAAATACTCATGGGGGTTACATAAGAAGCACAAGTTTTTATTTGGGGAGTAATCTCAACCCATTAATCACAATGTTTACGATGTCTAAAATAAGATTCTTCAAATTTTGTCTCACTAAGAGAAACTATGTGCACATAGGCCATTACATTTCTTCACTATGGCAAGTGGTAATGACATTATATTTCTTTACTATGGTGTGATATTGCTTTATTATATCTCTTTTATGTGGCGTAATAATGCCATCATATCTCTTCATTATATGGCTATGGCGAGTGGTTATGCCCTTATATCTTTTTGCTATGGCGAGTGGTAATTCCAACTTAGAATCTATCATGATTATTTTCTTAAACAAGCTCTTATCAAACACAATTTATAAATCCAAAATTCAATCCTCATATTAATCTAGTCTTGGAGATATCAATTATCACAATCTTTTTCCAATGCAAATTGAAATAACACAAATCGAAATCATGGCATTATGGAATCAACAAAGAGAGCTAGCAATATTTTCAACTAAACCATCAAGTCATAATTAATAACCATCATAGTTAAGAAAATCAACTAATCAAATTAACCAAATAATCCAAGTAGCTCAGAATAAAATTTTCATTAAATCTAACAAGTTAGTTTCTCCCATAAAAATAATTTAAAACACGGCCACTCTGTAAATAGCCACTCACAGTACAAAAGGATCAACTGGGCCTCTTCCTGAAAGCTGTAGAGGGAGTAGCTCGCTCTGTATCAATAGAATCTAGCAAAAACATAAGTATTTTGATAGGTTTAAATAATTTATTTCAAGACAATTTATCAATTAGAGAGCCCATTGAACAAAATCCCCAAATTTATGGTAAAGATTTGAGAAAATCGAGCCGTGACCGTGACTCTACCCTCTACAATCTATTAAAATTAGAGCCTCTAACTTACTAGATTTATACTTAAAATATTAAATATATACCCATCCACCATTTTTGATAGCTTGCTAGTTTTAAAATATACCCTAGAGTAACAAAAAAAAAAGGATGAGATTGAGATTAGAGACTTATGTCAAACTTTGGAAGTAAATGGGTATGAAGATTTAATGACAAGCTAAGATCACAATGAAGTTTATGGGTTGAAAAATAAAATAAAATAAAAAGAAAAGGGAAGAAGAAGAAGAAGGGAACGTGAGTGTGAGTGTGAGTGTGGGCGTGGGTGAGGGAACGGAGAGGGACGTGAGCGAGAGCGATACGCGAGGTTAGAGTGGGAGTATAAGTTGGGTTGGTTTAAACACACCTCCCCATTTTTTTTATTTTTTATCTTTTTTCCCTTTTTTTACCATAATTACAAATATGCCATCGCTCCCTTCTTTCCCTTTTTTTTTTTTTTTCCTCTTTGTTACATCAAGCCACAATGAGGTAAATAAACTGGCTCTTCGAAATAAACCAGCGAAGAACTATCAGCATATTACTGGCATGTTCTAGATAGGATTTGCCTGTTTGAAAGTGCATAAAATAATAGACCAGGGCCTCAAGAAAATGACAAATGCATTTTCATTGAGAATTATTGTGGCTGTCGTATATTTATCTTTGACAAAAAGCGCTGCTATGCCAAGAGAGCAGAGACAGCCAGAACTTGAGGCGGATATAACAGGAGCTGGAGTTGCTGAAACAGATATTTTGGCCATTCTTTTCGCTTTTATTCAAATGCCCTCAATGAATTTGTGTTCCCCTTGGAGACGCTCTTAATATTTTAGATGTGGGCACTCTCTCTTAACGAAATGATAAACAAAGCTTATCTATGTGTGCACCTACAAGTTCAGCAAAATAAGTACGTGACTTGATAATGTCATTGCACTTTCCAGATTTGACGATTTCTCATGATCTAAATAAAATAATTAGCAAGATAACAATACGAAGTTAGAGTGTTAGACAATATTAACTTTCAATGTAATGCTTGAAATTCATGAGATGGGAATTTGTGAATCCCCGACTAATATGTGATCAGCATTAGGTAAGAACTCCACTTAATGCTAATCCACGTCTTGTTCTCTCTATTCAAAATTTGGATTTTCTGTTTACTTTCTCTTTCAAAGTCTCCATGAAAATAGCGTCATGGATGGGTTAGGAAATTTCCGTTTGATTAGTCTTTAAATGGGACAAATGATAAAGGAAGTGGGGAACTGTGAATTCAAAAGAAACAAGGAGGCAAGTCATGCATGCATTCACCATGACTTTGGATTGCCGTCGCGGAAGGGCTAGGAATTTTTTTCCATTCGAAGACTGGAAAACGTATTTGCTGGGATGAATGGATTGAGGATACACATAAAGGTCCACATACAAGGGTTGATTTTTGTTTTTGTTCTTTTTTTTTTTGTAGAAATAAGACTCATATAATTAGTGGAAATGACTATGTACAAGACTTCAAGATGTTTGGAATGATTCAAGCAAATAGAATTGAATAGACAAATAAACTGCATACTAGAATAAAATTTATTAGAAAATTTTAACTATTTTATCCTTCATTAATAAAATAATGATATAATCAAAACAAATCTTTGGGTATTTCATTCTTTAAGTTCAAACTCATGAGCAAATCACATATATTTTGATGTGATTTATTATTGTGCTTTTTAATGGAATTCAATTCTTTTTAGAATTCAATTCCATAGGTTTAGTTGGCTCCAAATTAGAGAATTGAATTCTTAAGGGTTTTCAAACACGGACCCTAAGTTGACTAATATGGCCAGGTTTTGCTACGTCAGTTAACAAAAGCTCAGAACCATACATAAAGCGATAAGGTTTTGCGTAATTTTTTTTTTTGGATAGTTAAAATATGCTAAACTTTTTGACAAGAGAAGCAAAACAAACATCAAATGTTAGAGAATACAACAGAATAAGAAAATGAAACTCAATACAAGAGTTTAAAACTAAACCAACCAAAATCACTACATAACAAGAATTCATATTCCTCTAATGCACAAATATGGCTACAAGTAGCCGAAAATCAGATTAGAGGAACCAAGGTTGCTAAGTGTTACTTTGTTGTCCAAATATGATTGCTGCAATAAAGGGAAGATTATTGGGATCACTGCCGCCCACATTATTTGCATAAGGTTTCTTTGCTTTTTTTTTTCAAATATTTCTATTTATCCGTGAATAGAGAGCCGAGTTTGATTTGTTATTTTGGTTTTTTTGGTGCTCTATCGGAAAGCATCAAAACCCTTGGTAATTTTAACCTAGAAAGTTATATTTTGAAGCGGTGCCATGCGATAGGTCATGAATGCAATTAAAAACGAGCAATTGTGTTTGGTAATTGCTATTTTAATTTGATTTTTCTTACCGCGCTTTATATATACTATAGTAATAATTAAAACCGTTTCGTGCTTCACATGATTGAGAGTGCGTTTAGATGGATTATTTCTGCTCAAAATTAATTTTTTTCTCAATAAAAAAGTTATTTTTCATATATTTGGATACTTTTATTAAAACAATTAGAATGTCAAAACTAAATTTTATTTTTTTTATATAAGCTAAAAAGAATAGCTTTTGAAATAAAATTATTTTTTCATTTTTTCAGTTATATACAAATTGTAACTTTCATAATATTTTTTTAAAAATTTGATACGAATATACTTTGAAGAAGGGATCCCTTTTTATGATTAAAGTGAGGTGACAAAGAAAAGTGTTTGCTAACAAGAGATATATGTTGATCAATGAGTTAGAGATTCAAGGTATGCTTGTGAGTTTGGAGCGAACTCATATGAACGGATACCAGCTACTTGTAACTTGGAACAAAAATCGCTCTAATAGGGACAACAGTTCCTTTTGTATAGGCCTAATCTTGCTTCTTTAGAACTTATATAAAACAATGTCATTGAGGACGGAAAAACACGATACCCTCTGTTCTTATCCAAAAATGGAGGTAAAGTTTGCACGTATCCTTCGATATTCATGTGAGTAGAGGTGGAGTACTCGCAAGATGAGGGGTAGAAGTTTTGAGAGTATAATGTGGATTAGAATTATGTTATATGGGGTATTGAGCTTCTTTTATAGAGAAGTGATCCCATGGTACATCAAGAACAAATTTGCTTGAATAAGTAAGGTATTTTTATGATTTAGTATATATTAGATATATTCTGTATTTAGTGAGAGATATGATCTAATAGAAACGATACCGTAGGATAATAGAAGATTCCGTGAGATAATATGAAATCTCATGGATAATAGAAGATTATGTGAGATAATATGAAATCTCATACTATCTAGTAGTCAATATACAGGAGATATCACATGATAAATTAGGGACAATCTTGCAGCTGGAGAGCTTCACACTGTTTTCTTTTTTTATTTTGTCTTTGCTGAGTTTCACGCTGCCTAGTGCAAGTGGGTTGGTTGGGACTTTCGAAACAAACAACAATTCCTTGTAAAAAACTAAAACCAGCTCGAAAAGGGGTGGACCCATTAGATTATGATATGCCTTACGCGAATTTTGTTGATTGAGTTTTTATGGATTTAATTTAAATATATAGATAATATAAAATTTTTTTTATATTGTTATCTAATTAAATTTTTTTTATGACTTTTGAAGTAGTGAGAGTGAGAGTCAATCATATTTTATTGATATGAAAAAATATGATTAATGAACTATATAAAAAAGTTTTATACCGTAAGTATATCAGAATTAAACTCATTTTTTATTTCAATATTTAAAACAGTGATTAAGTGAATCAATTATAATTTTTTCAAAAGATTATGACACACATACCTTCTATAAAAATTGCAATGATGTTTAAAAATTTAATTTTGATGTATATTAATATATGAATTTAATTTCCATACATTTACATTATAAGACTTTTTTAGCCATCTATATAGGCAGTGACTCTTCTCTCTTCCCTTTTGCCATCTTTGGTCTATGACCATTTAACAGGGATTGCCCCCCTACCCGACCCATTCTTCTTTAAATTTTGATGATGCCATAGCTTCGATGGGGTGAAATCAGCCTTTGCACATATTGCTAGTTCTGAAACTTTGCCTGAGGATCCCTCACTTCATTTGATTTGTAATGGAAAGGAATGGAGAGGATTGAGGTGTTTTATGGCAAGTGGCTGTGCAGATCCTTCCGACAAATTCTTTTCGGTTTCATAGGCACATTGACTACTGATGACCCTTTTGTTGAAGACGTGATATGCATTTACATGAGACTGATTTGCATGTGCTTAGAAATTGTGACACAGCTCGTTCTTCCTAGATTCGCCGGCTGGATGTGGATTCTTTTCCTTAATTTTTTATTATTATTCCCATGCAGTCCTGGCTTCTTTAGAACCTCAGACCATCTAATCCGGTTAATGGCTTTGCATGGTCTCACCTTTTTGCTTCGGCTATATATTCACTATCTTTGGAGAGGTAGAAATGAGTAAGTTTTTGAGTTGTTGACTCCTTCTAATGAGGAGATCTCTTTCATAGGTTTTGGATCATTTATAAAAGTCAGGTTGGGTGCTTCCTCCGCTTTATCTCTTATACAACAGGGGTCCTCCTTCACCCAGAATTCATGAGTTGCTCTGCCAAAGATTGGAATGAAGGTTCAGCTTTGTCATATTTATCGTGAGGCCAATCGTGCCGCGGATTGTTTGGCCGAGATTATTTGGTCATTCTTTAGGCCATGGGATTTGCATTTTTCTCCTCCTACTAGCCTTTCTTCTGTTCTTGTTAATGATTGTGTTGGGGTGGTGATTTAGTTTGCTCTTTGTTTGTCTTGGGCTTTTTCCCAGTTCAGTTACCAAAAAAATAAAAAAATGAAAAGAAACTAGTAATCCATTAACATTGAAAACGATGTTTATTTTTATATCTTGGTCATATGTAATTCTAAATTAAGGATAATAATTAAGTCAAATCCTTTTTAGAATAAGAATTTTAGAATTTAAATAGCTAACATTGCAAGCAAATTTTGTTTAGAGTTGTAATCACTTTCAACAGAACCAAGATGTCGATTTTCATATTGAACAATATTTTTAACAAAACAAATTAACTAAATACTGGCAAGCTAATGCAGGTCAATCGCCTGAGTTCGCACATACACATTCAGTGTCGTTGTGGAAATGAAGGTTCTTATCGAAGTAATTTTGCTACTCATATATTGTATGTTTGGATTTGATTATTTTTCAGGTGTAATTATTTTTTAAAAATAAATAGTACATATTTGAAGCTCCAAGAACGCAGCTTATACTTTGTTTTATATCGCCCACATTTTGATACGAAGAGGCCTGCCAGCAAAGTAAACAAAAAAATATGGTACAAACCGTGCACTCAATATAGTATTTGGGAAAAAAAATAACAGGATTCAAAATATGACAAAAAAATGCATCAAGCCTCAATGAAGTATATGGTCAAATAGACAATCAGAACTGAGTAACTGAAAGTGGATGCTATTGGATATCATACGACCATAGGAGCTATAAATCAATGTTTGTGCCAATTTCGGAGAACAGTGGTTGGCGTCGGTGTAATAACTAATAAGCAATATGAAAGGTACAAATATGCTTCTCCAAATGCGGTTGTGATGTATCCTTACTAGTTGCTAGACTTGAGGTCAAATTAAACTTTACTTATCGTCTTGAATAAGTTAATGGTTGGCATTTGGGTCGTTTTCTCTCTTATTCAAATGCACTTAATGAATCTGTGTTGTGTTCCCCATGGCGATACTCAAAATGTTTTAGATGTGGGCACTCTCTTGACAAAATGATAAAGATAGCTTCTCTAAATGTGCACCTACAAATTCTATAAATCACTACCTGCCTTGACAATGTATTGTACTTGGCTTATTCAACCATCCCGCATGATATAAATAATAAGCAAGAGAACAGCTCTAAGTTAGACAATATTAAATTTCAATGTTTGAATTCATGAGGATGAAAATTTGTGAATACCCTCACTAATATGAGATTAACACATAAGACACTAATATAGCAGTTGTTATTCTAAACGTCAAAAACAAACAGACATACCTGAAACATCATAGAAGCGAATTGAATGTAGCATAAAGGTAAAAGCCCACACATCCAATGCATAACAACAGTACTGTTTTGATTATATACCAAGTGTATCCCGTGCCAGTGCCACACACTTACAAACACAAGAAAGGTAAAATCCAATGGTTGTAACTGCAATCCCGCTATAAATATTTTGAAAGGTGTTTGAGTCCTTATTTTGTCGAGAACTATCACGGATCTGGTACTGATTAATTAAAACCTTTGTAAGCCTGTTATGATCGTACATTGTTAACATGAATTCTTCGGGTGAATGAAAACATTCCAGACTAGTTCTCCTACTCCAGGTTTTTCCTTTTAATTATCTCTTTATTTTTATTGTCGAAATTCATCTATGCTGCCATATCTATTTTCTAACAATTAGTCCATCGGAATTAATTACATCATAACAAAATTCTTTTAATGATATCTTTAATTACTTTTTTCTTGTTTTGACAGCTTAATTTATATTTATATATATGGCTTACTCAAGGTGCTCCCAAATGTGCTTAAGTACTTCTTGTTCCATCACTAATTAAACTGAAGAATGAAATCAAGGGTTGAAAAACAATGGCGGTTAGATATGCATGAAATTGAAATATATATTTGAAAACGAAACTACTTAATTAAACAAAGTGAGACAATCACATATTTTTAAAACACAACTTTCTTGCCTCGTCATATACATAACAACATAGTTACAAATTTACGACAACTATCACCACCAGAGATGCAAATATATATTAAACACAAGCAAAATTATAGGCTCAAGGTAAATAAAATGTAAAACGCTCTAGCACAAATTACTTAATATTACATATTTATATTGCAAGCGAAAGCTTAATCAGATCTCTCGTGCAATAAAACTTCGCAACGTTCTTGGCCTTTGATTTTGTGCAGCAAGAAATGCTTCAGTTATGCCATATTTACACTAAGCCATTCTTGCACGATTGCCATGATTCGTCGTCCCTCTCCTCTTTCTCTTCACCCTATTGTTAGGATCACAACCAACGATCCTCACAAGCCATCGAGGCTTTCCTATGAACAACACACAACTTCCTAACCCCACTCCAAGCACCATTCCACACCCATACCCTATTGCCACTGGCTTCCAACCAAATCCAAATTTCTCTTCAATACGAAATTTAGGTGAGGATGGGGATAGTTGTTCAGGACCCTTGTTGCATTGTTTTGACAGTGAAAATCCGCATAACCAATGTTTCCCTGATATAGGACTCATTTGAAATTGTGTTGAATTGTTTTCCTTCAGGTATTGCTCCAACAAGATTGTTATGGGAAAGGTTCAAGACTTCAAGAGAATTCAAATTAGTTAATTCAACAGGAATCCCAACAGTGAGCATATTTGAGGAGAGGTCCAACGATTCGAGGCTTGTCAAATTCCCTAGAGAATGGGGAATAGGACCAATGAGTTTGTTATGGGAAAGGTTGAGCCCTACGAGTCCATGAAGCTCTCTCATAACATTTGAGATCTCTCCTTCAAATTTGTTTTCTGATAAATCAATATTTACAAAGACTTTTGGAATTTTCATGAAAGCGGTACTAACCCCTTTAATTGTTGAAATCAAAGAATTATCATATTCTGCTTTGAAGTTGCCTCCTTGTATGCCATAATATGATTTCATGTAGTTCGAAATGATTATTCGGCCAGCTTGAACATCATTCTACATGGCTTGAAAATTTTTTGTGAGGTCTTCTGGCAATGAGCCACTAACTTTATTGCACGAGATATATCAAAAACAATTAAAAACTGGAAATGGAAGCCTGTTTTTCAAGTTTACGATCGGACCATACAACTTATTGGCTCGTAAAACTAGTATTTCTTTCCAGATATTACTGATGAGGAAATTTATCCTCCATTTGATTGTTGCCAAGATTCAAATCCTCTAAATATGTGCAATTGGACAAAGATTTAGGCAATATGCCTTATAATTAGTTGCCATTCAGATTCAATGTCCGGCGAAACTTGCTCATTTGGAAGGCATTTGGCAAAGTGCCGTGAATTTTGTTTATTTGTAGATCCAAAACCTCAAGGAATCTCACGGGATAATAAAGAAGCCACCACTTAATATATATATAGTTGCCTGTCATTTGCTGCTAATGCTTTAGTTAGTTAATAGTTTTCTTCTGCTATTGGTTATTAACACTTCGGTTAGTTAGTTATGCCATATATATACCCTTAGTTAGACATAGAAACCAACTCTGTAATTCATCTTTGGTTCTTGAAGATCTTGATGTGAAGTGTTCTCTCTCTCTCTCTCAACTCTAAAGTTTTACATGGTATCAGTTGAAGTCTTCCGCTAGCTTCCTCATTCTTTCTTCTTTCTTGTTAATCTCTCATATCTTCATTGCCCTTTAATGGCAAATACAACCATCAATCCTTCCAGCCCATACTTCATTCATCCAAATGAAAACCCAGGTGTATCCATCATTTCTTCCACCTTGGTTGGTCAATCAAACTATCATACATGGGCTCGGGAGGTCTCCCTGGCTCTTGACATCAAGAACAAGTATCAATTCATCAATGGTTCAATCAAGAAACTTGATCGTTCTGATCCCTTATATGATGCATGGTCACGATACAATACCTTGGTCCTCTCCTGGATCACTCGATCCCTCAGCCAAGAAATAGCACAAAGCATGCTATGGCGTAATGAAGCATATGATGTCTGGGACGCGCTACGCCTTCGTTATCATCAAGGAGATGATTTTTGCACTTCAGCCCTTCTTGAAGACTTTTATTCTTTGAAACAAGGTGACCGTTCTGTCTCTGCATACTTCACCAATCTCCAAAGTATTTGGGAAGAATTAGAAACATTTCGTCTTATCCCCTCTTGCACATGTATAGTGCAATGTTCTTGCAATCTAATTCCCACCATCAGAGGCTATTGTGAGAAAGAATTTGTGATAAAATTCATTAAAGGATTGAATGAACAATTTGCCACCAGCAAATCTCAGATCATGATGCTTAAGCCTTTCCCTGAAATAAACCAAGCTCTCTCATTAATACTTCAACAAGAACGTGAATTTGTTGGTGAACCACAACCAAATCTTGTTGTTGTACTCGATACCTCTGCTCATAATAACCGTGGAAGAGGTCGTGGAAGGTCACGAGGCAATGGCAAAATGCAAGATTTCAATCGTCTTGGTAATGGTCGTGGTAGACCTTATTGTACCTTTTGCAGCCGGTTTGGGCACACTGTTGATCATTGCTATCACAAGCATGGCTTTCCCTTTCACATGCAACAAGGACATGGAGCCACAAATGCAATTATTTCTGAGAACAATGCTAATGATGATAATACAGCAAGCATTCCTCCTCTACAAGCAAATCTTGAAAACACAAGAGAGATTCTTATGCCAGAACTCCAAGACAAACTTTTAGCTTTCCTTCAACAATCTGCATCACACTCTCATCACCAAGTTAATCATATCTCAACCTCACAATCAATCAATCCATCTTCATCAGGTATGTCCCAATTACTCTCTTGCAGTCAATATCATACCAATTGGATCCTAGATACAGGTGCAACAGATCATGTTTGTTACTCTTTATCCTGCTTCAGTAGCTATAAAGAAATAAAACCACTCATCATTAGCTTACCTGATGGCAGTAAAATTCATGCAAATATCATTGGCACTGTAATTTTCTCCAATAATTTTTTCTTAACAAATGTTCTATACATTCCTCAATTTAGTTTTAATCTCATTTTAGTGTCAAAGCTAACAAATTCTTTACACTGCCAACTGATATTTACTGATCACAATTGTGTGATACAGGACCAACCTTCTTTGAAGATGATTGGCATTGCTAGATTGAAAAGAAATCTCTATGAATTGGATATCCATGACTTTGTCAATCCCATTAGTTCAACGTCTCACATCAACACTGCACAAATTACTTTTACAGCACCTGTCAATGATTCTGATATATGGCATGCTAGGTTAGGCCATATTTCTCATGATAAACTTTGAATACTTGCTCATAATTTCCCTTATATCAGTAGTAAAAATGTAAACCATCATTGTTCAACTTGCCACTTAGCTAGGCAAAAACACTTGCCCTTTAATAACAGCATTTCTGTTTCCAGTAATTGCTTTGATCTTATTCATATAGATATTTGGGGTCCTTTCAACATTCCCTCCTTATTTGGTCACAAATACCTTTTAACTATTGTAGATGATAAGTCTAGATTTACCTAGATTTATCTTATGAGAACAAAATCTGAAACAAGAGTCTTAATTCAGAACTTCATTCAGTTAGTTAAAACACAATTTAACACCTGCATCAAAAATATCAGGTCAGACAATGGACAAGAGTTTAACATGGCCAATTTTTATGCATCCTTAGGAATAATTCATCAAACAACATGTGCTGAAACACCCCAACAAAATGGTATAGTAGAAAGGAAACATCAACATATCCTCAGCACTGCTAGAGCACTTATGTTTTATTCTAATCTGCCATCTTTATTTTGGAATTATGCCATTTCACATGTTGTTTATATTATAAACAGAATTCCTTCTATACCTTTGTCTAATAAAACTCCCTATGAAGTATTGTTGAACTCAAGCCCATCTTTAACTGAGCTCAAAATTTTTGGTTCTTTATGCTATGCTTCCACATTAACTGCTGCCAAAAAAAAGTTTGATCCAAGAGCTAAACAATGCATTTTTTTGGGGTTTCAACCTGGAACAAAAGGTTACATCTTATTTGATTTGCATTCAAGAGAAACTTTTGTATCTAGACATGTGTCCTTCTATGAAGATATTCTTCCTTATCAATCTAAATCTAACATTAACACTCCCAATTTTCATCAAAACACCAATATCACTGATCTTTTCCCCATCTTACATGATTTTGTCAATACCGAAAGTTCAATTTCAGATACATCTCATACATCAATATCACCATCCAGTTCACAAAATCTCAATCCAAGCATTGACATAACACTCAGACACCCACAAACACACACTTCTGATTCACAACCTCCTCTTACCACAAATAATACACCAATCACCATCACACCTGATTCTCCACTTACTTCTAATTCCACAACAGCACCCATAAGAAAATCAACTCGAACCAGAAATCCACCATCATATCTACAAGATTATCACTGCAGCCTTAATGGTGTCAAACTTCTGCCAACATCCTCTAATATCAATTATCCCTTATCTCAAGTTGTATGCTATGATAACTTCACCCCCAAATACAAATCCTTCTCTCTAGCTATCACCACTGAAACTGAACCTACAACTTTTAAACAAGCTGTCATACATAACCACTGGTGTCAAGCTATGGAAAGTGAACTGAAAGCTCTGGAAGAAAATAAAACTTGGATCCTCACAGAATTGCCTAAAGGGAAACAAGCTATTGGGTGCAAATGGGTATATAAAATTAAGTATAATCCAGATGGTTCAATTGAGAGATACAAGGCAAGATTGGTTGCCAAAGGTTTTACTCAAACAGAAGGTCTTGACTACACTGAAACTTTCAGCCCTGTTGTAAAAATGACAACAATAAGGGTAATATTAGCTTTAGCTGCTGCCAATAATTGGCATCTCAAACAACTTGATGTTAATACAGCCTTTTTACATGGAGATCTCCATGAGGAAGTCTACATGACACCTCCACCTGGACTAGCTTCTGTTCCTCCTGGTAAAGTATGCAAATTACAGAGGTCTCTCTATGGTCTTAAACAGGCTAGCAGACAATGGAATCACAAATTAACTCAGGTACTATCACAATGTAATTATGTTCAATCTAAGGCGGATTATTCTCTCTTTGTTAAGAAGCATGGTTCTAGATTCACAGTCATCTTAGTTTATGTTGATGATCTAATCCTCATAGGTAATGACATAACTGAAATTAATTTTGTTAAACAAAAACTAGATGCTTTATTCAAAATCAAAGATTTGGGGGATCTGAAATTTCTTTTAGGAATGGAAATTGCTCGATCACAAAAAGGGATAGCTTTATTTCAAAGAAAATATGCTTTAGAACTAAGCCAAGATGCAAGACTTCTTGCCAGCAAGGCTGCTGCTACTCCCTTAGATCCCTCATCAAAATTACAGCAAACAGGTACTCAACCATTAATTGATCCTTCAAGTTACAGAAGGTTAATTGGCCGTTTAGTGTACCTTACAAACACTAGACCTGATATAGCTTTTGCTATTAGTCAATTAAGCCAATATCTTGCAGCCCCAATGATTGAACATGAACAAGCTGCTTATCGAGTTCTCAAGTACATAAAATCAGCCCTTGCTAAGGGTCTCTTTTTCCCATTAAAATCTGATCTTTGTCTCACTGGTTTTACTGACTCTGATTAGGGTTCTTGTCTTGACACAAGGAGGTCTATTTCAGGTTTTTGCTTCTTCCTTGGTGGTGCACTCATCTCATGGAAAAGTAAAAAGCAACAAGTTGTGGCTCGCAGCTCCTCTGAAGCAGAATACAAGGCATTAGCACATGCCTCATGTAAAGCTCAGTGGATCAAATATTTACTGGATGATTTACATATGCCTCCAACAGCTCCAACTCCAATTTTCTGTGACAACAAATCTGCCATTCACATAGCAACAAATCCTGTTTTCCATGAAAGAACAAAACATATAGAGATGGATTGTCACGCTGTTCGCGAGAAAATTCACTCAGGACTCATTCATCTGCTACCAATCAACACCAAAGCACAAACAACTGACATCTTCACCAAATGCTTAGCTGCAGGTCCCTTCAATTCCATGTTATCCAAGCTGGGCCTTCTCGATTTATACAAGCCAGCTTGTGGGGGGGTCTCACAGGATAATAAAGAAGCCACCACTTAATATATATAGTTGCCTGTCATTTGCTGCTAATGCTTCAGTTAGTTAATAGTTTTCTTCTGCTATTGGTTATTAACACTTCGGTTAGTTAGTTATGCCATATATATACCCTTTAGTTAGATATAGAAACCAACTCTGTAATTCATCTTTGGTTCTTGAAGATCTTGATGTGAAGTGTTATCTCTCTCTCTCAACTCTAAAGTTTTACAAGGAATGAGAAGTAGTGGCAAGGCATTGTGGAAATTTTACTGTGAATTTGTTGTGGGACAAGTTGACAAAGACCGAAGAAGTTGCATTGCAAATGAAAGAAGAAATGTCATCGGTCATCAAGTTGGAACTAAGATCAAGAAAGGCAAGGTTATACCACGGAAATTGGTCGATTGATATCAACAGGTTTTGTGCGAGATTCAAATAAATTAACGAATCCACACCATCGATCCATCTCGACAATTTTCCTTGAAGTTTATAACTGGATAATTTGAGGAATTCTAACTTAGGAAATTTTTCCTGAGACTTTGGGATAATCAATTAAGTTGTTAGAAAATAATTGCAATGTTTTCAAATTAGAAAAACCGTGACTAACATTGATTTCAGATTTTAGTGATAATGAATTATAACCTGAAAGGAAAAGAATTTCCAAGTTTTGAAGCTTGGAAATCAGTGGAAAGCGGACAGGACTGTCATGGTTGTATGATGACAAGCAAAAGGAAGAGAGATTTACAAGGTTAAAGATCGATTCGGAAATGTTTCCTTGTACTTTGTTTCCGCACAAATATAGAACCTGCAAAGAAGATGAGGTTGCACTTATATGCCTCGTGAATTGATTATTTGATAGATATAAAGATGTCAACGACGGCAGAGATATACATCAAAAAGGAATTATCCAAGTGATGGGACCGAACCAATGGGTTCATTGGATGAAACATCCAAGTGAGTGAGATGTTGAAGCTTTGGAAGAGATGATGAGATTGAACCATTGAGTTGATTATATGACAAGATCTAGGAAGTGGGATAGGTGAGATTAGCGAAGGAAAAAATTAGAGAAACCAGTTGTCTATTATGCTTCTCTCTGAGAGTCAAAAGTTTTCTACTCATGAAAAAAGTAATTATCTCAAAAGTTAATAATAAAAAGCTACACGTGATAATATAATCAATTAATGGTATAAAAATTACTTTAAAAGTAAAATTAAAACTTCAGGAAAAATCCCAAGTTTATTTTTAAAAAAAAAATCATTTTTTGGGTAAGTTAGAGTGATAGAAATCAGTTATCCATTAACAATGCAAATGACTTTTTTTCTTTTTATCCTGATCATATAATTCTAAATTATGGATAACAGTTATGCAAAATCCTATTTAAAATAAGAATTTTAGAATTTAAATAGTTAACATTGAAAGCAAACTTATGATCATTTTTAGGTGTGATATCAAGAAAATCACAAATTCATTCGCATAGACAATCAGAACTGAATGTGGATGCTATTAGATACCGCAGGAGCTATAAATCAATGGTAGTTGTGCGCCAATATCGGAGAACCACGGTTGGTGTTTGTGTAAGCAATATGAAAGGTACAAATGCTTCTCCAAATGCTGTTGTGATGTATTCTCACAACACTTAAAAGATCATTTATCATTTACTCATTCATCTTGAATAAGTTGGTGATTGCCATTTGGCCATTTTATTCTCTTAGCCAAATGCATATGATGAATCTGTGTCCCCTATGGTGATACTCAAATGTTTTAAATGTGGTCACTCTTGCCAAAATGATGATAAGGATAGCTTCTCTAAATGTACATCTATAAATTATATAAAATCAGTATCTGACTTAATAATGTCATTAATTGTACTTTTATGAATTACCCATCCCTCACGACAAAAAAAAAAAAAACAAGGTAAGTACTAAGGAAGACAACAATTCGAAGTTAGACAATATTAAATTCCATTGTTTGAATTCAAAAGGATGAAAATTTATGAATCCCTTCATTATTATGAGATCAACACCAGAAACTCTACTTGATAAGACTATATAGCAGTTTTTTAGTTGAACGCCTAACAAACATACCTGAAACATCATGGCAGTAAATTAAATGCAGCATAAGGTAAAAGCCCACATATCCAATGCATAAAAGCATTGGTGTAATTATATAGCAAGTATGTTCCGAGCCAAACACATGCAAACACAAGAAAGGCCGAATCCAGAGGCTGTAACAGCAATCCTGCTATAAGTGCTTTGAAAGATGCGTGTTTTAGTCCTTATTTGTTAGAGAACTATCACAGATTTGGTACTGATCAACTAGGACATGTGTAAAGCCTTTTTTATATATGATCATACTTTGTTAATATATGAATTCTTCGGGTGAATGAAATCATATCAAATTAGCTCTGCTACTCTGGCTTGTTCCTTTTTTGTCTAAATTCATCTACACTGTCATATGTATTTTCTAACAAGTAATCAATTGGAATTACGTGATAACAAAGTTTTTAATGAGATCTTTAATTATATTACAGTTTTTTTTTTGTGTTGAATACAACTTAATTTATATTAAATTATATATGGATCAGTCAAGGTACTCACCAATTTGGTTAAATAGTTCTTGTTCTGACACTAAACTGAAGAATCAAGTCAAGGGTTGAAACTAACGAGGGTGGTTAGATATGCACGAAATTGAAAAAGAAAATTATTTGAGAGAGAAGCGACTTGAACAAAAGAAGACAATTATATATTTAAAAAATACACAATGTTCTTGCAACTTCACATGCATAACAACATAGTTAAAATATGCATCATCTATCAATATACAACCAAGACATGCAAATATATATAAAACAAACAAAATTACAGGCTCAAGGTAAACAAAATTTAAAACACTCCAGCACAAAACATATAAATTGCAACCAAAAGCAGCTCAATCAGATCTCCCATGCAATAAAACTTGACAATGTTCTTGGCCTTTTATTTTAAGCAGCAATACATGCTTCAGTTCTGACATATATCCATCAATTCATTCTTGCACGGCTTCCTCGAGTCCTTATCCCTCTCCTCCTTCTCACCCTTTTGTTAGGATCGCATCCAACCATCCTCACAAGCCATCGAGGCTTTCCTATGGACAACACAAAGCATCCTATCCCCACCCCAAGCACCATTCCACATCCATATCCTATTGCCACTGGCTTCCAACCAAATCCGAATTTTTCTTCAACCTCAGAGGTGGGCAATGATGGAGATTGTTTTTCATGGTCTTTGTCACATTGTACTGTCAGTGGAAATCCACATAACCCCATGTTTCCCTCATAGGAATCATTTGGAAATGTATTGAACTGTTTTCCTTGAGGTATTTCACCCACAAGATGGTTATGGGAAAGATTCAAGACTTCAAGAGAGTTCAAATTTGTTAGTTCAATAGGAATTCCACCAGTGAGCATATTTGAGGAGAGGTCCAACCATTCAAGGTTTGTCAAATTTCCCATGGAATGAGGAATATGACCGGTGAGTCTGTTATGGGAGAGATTGAGCCCTTTGAGGGCGTGAAGCTCTCCAATAACATTTGGAATCTCTCCTTCAAATTTGTTGTCTGACAAATCAATAAAAAAGAAGACATACGGAATTTTCATGAAAGTGGTACTTACCCCTTTAATTGTTGCTGTCACAGAAGCATCATATACTGGATCAGCATAACCATATGAATAGCCTGCATAGCTTGAAGAAAATTCGATGTAGTCCCAAGTTCTCTGCTTTTCAGGTTGAACAACTCCCTTCTTGGCTTGAAAATTTTGTATGTAGGCTTTTGGTAATGGGCCACTAAAGCTATTGCATGAGATATCAAAAATAATTAGACTGGGAAATAGATGCTTGGTTTCAAAGCTGGTAACAGGACCGTACAACTTATTGGCCCGTAAAACAAGTATTTCCAAATACGAAAGGTTTTGAAGCCAGTGGGGAAATATATCCTCTAATTGATTATTGCCAAGATCTAATTCTTCCAGTCTTGTGCAGTTGGACAAAGATTTAGGCAATAGGCCTTCTAATTGGTTGCCACTGAGATTCAGTTCCTCAAGATTCTCGTTCGTTGAAAAGGTATTTGGCAAAGTACCATGAAGATTGTTCATTTGTAGATCCAAAACCACAACATATGAGAAGTTGGTGAGGCATTGTGGAAATGTTCCTGTGAATTTGTTGTCGGACAAGTTGACAATTTCCAAAGAAGTTGAATTGCAAATGAAAGAAGAAATGTCACCTGTCATCAAGTTGGAACTGAGATCAAGATGGACAAGGTTATACAATGGAAATTGGTCGAGGGATGTCAACAGGTTATGTGGGAGTCTCAAATAAGATAATGAATTCATATCACGTATCCATTTCGGCACTTTTCCTTGAAGTGTTCTATTGGATAATTCAAGATATTTCAATTTTGGAAATTTTCCAGAGAAACTAGGATCGTCAATTAAGTTGTTAGAGCGCAAGTACATTCCTCTCAAATTAGAAAAACTGTAATTGGCATTGATGTCAGATTTTAGTGACAATGACTTATAACCTGAAAGAGAAAGATATTCCAAGTTTTGAAGCTTGGAGAAGAGTGGAAAGTGGATAGGACTATCATAGTTGTCTGACGACGACATGCATACGGAAGTGAGGTTTACGAGGTTAAAAAATGACTCTGGAATGTTTCCAAGTAGCTTATTGCCACACAAATCAAGATACAACAAGGAATAAGATGAGATTGCACCTATCTGCCCTGTGAACCGATTATTTGATAGATCTAAAGATTTCAAAGATGGCAAAGATAAACACCAAGAAGGAATTGTCCCATTCAGTAAGTTGTCATTCAGATATAATGCAGTTAGATATGAAAAACCTGTTATTTTGTTTGGTAGGCGCCCCTCAAATTTATTAAAAGAACAATCCAAGGAAGAAAGTTGAGTTAAGGTGAATAATGAAGATGGCAACTGCCCTCCTAAATTATTGCCATAGAGAAAGAGAGTTTGCAATTTGGTGAGCCCACCAAGTATGTCTGGAATACGACCATTAAGTTGATTAATTGATAGATCCAGGTGAATGAGATGTTGGAGGTTTGAAATAGATGTTAGGATAGAACCAGTAAGCTTGTTGTCTGAAAGATCCAAGTAAGTAAGGTTTTGTAGATTTGAAAGGAGTGATGGGAATGAACTACTGAGTTTATTCTCTGAAAGATCCAAGTGAGTGAGATATTGAAAATTTGAGAGAGATGATAGCATTGAATCACTGAGTTCATTGGATGAAAGATCTAAGTGAGTGAGATGTTGAAGATTTGAAAGAGACGATGGGATTGAACTATTTAGGTGATTAACTGACAGCATCAAGGAAGTGAGATGTGTGAGGTTAGCAAAGGAGGGAGGGACTGACCCTTGGAGTGAACAATATGAAAGATCCAAGATTCTAAGAGAAGCGCTACAATTCAACATTGGAAGGTGGCCTTGAATTTCATAATTTCCTGACAGATACAATTCTTGAAGATTTGGTAAACAGAGAATGTCACTTGTCAACTGTCCCCTTATTCTAGTTGACGCAAGACTAAGGGTAACCAACGAGGAAGACCATTTGGAGAGCAAAGACAAAGGGTTTGGACTGAGTGAAGACATATTTGTTCCATCTAAAACAATCTCCCTTAAAACTGTAGCATTTTGCAGCAACCCCTTCCAAGTGGTTTCTTTCAACTTTAAATCATGAAGAGAGTGATCATAATAATTCCAATTCCGAGAGAGATCAAGTGACGCTAATTTGGAAAGGTGTGAAATTTGGGAAGGAATATCACCTTCAAATCCAGAACGAGACAAGTTTAAGTGTGTGAGATTCGCAAACCCACCAAGCTGAGATGGCAACCGAGACTCAAAGAAACCATTGTAAGCGAGGTTGAGTCTCTGGAGATGAGTAAGACGGAAAAGAGTGCTGTTAGAATGGAATTCACCTTCAAGTCCGCTGCAACTGAGGTCGAGGCCAATCACGTGACCCGACATGGAGTCGCATGTGACCCCCATCCATGAACAACAATCTGTCCCATTTTCCCATGTTATGGTCTTGGGATAAGGCTGATCACACTCCCCATCCCATTCCCAATCAGCATAATAAGTTATATTAACATGGAATGAGTTCTTGAATTGAAGTAAAGCAGAGCTTTGGTCAGGGTGGCATAAGGGTGCTGAGGAATGCGAAATAGCAGAAGAGGAGGAAAAGGATGGAAAGTGGATGTGTAACAAATGAAGACACAACAGGATTCGAAATAGAAGTAGCAAACACCCCATTGATGGATAGATGATTTTGCTCGAGAGCAATTCGAACTATGCAGTTAAGTGTATATGACTCACTCGAAAAAGGAGAAGGAAGTGCGAGTGGAATGGCATGCAACTAATGAATATTTATAGCCAAATCAGAAAATACAAGATAGAGTTTTATTGGCAAAGATTAAGCTTTCACTCCATGGCCAGTAATTGAGCAGTGACCCCACCACTGTGAGTTCCCCGTATTTTCCACGCTATTCAGTCTTCCCCACACAACTTATCTAGCTAAAAGGTTTATTCAGTCTTCCAATTCATCTTGAAAATAGCGTCATGGATGGGTTAGAAAAATTCCGTTTGATTATTGATCTTCGAATGAACAAGGACAACTCGGAGGAAACAAGAACATAGGTCACACATGCATTTATCATGACTTAGGATTGCCACTGCAAAAGGGTTAGGAATTTTCTTCCCATTGGAGGAGTGTCTAACGTATCTGCTGGGTATGAATGGATTGATGTTACCCAATGAATAGTCCAAAGACAAGGTTTAATTTATTGTAGAATTTAGACTGATATGTATAGTGGAAATGACTATATATCTATATACATTATACAAACCTACTTAAGTCCACTAATGTGGCCAAGTTTTACTGTTTGTCCACAAAAATATATAACGGCATACTTAAAGTGATAAGGTTTTGCATAGGTTTTCTTGCGATTTCTATGGAGGGGAAAGGACAAGTTTGGGTCCACATGGTCCCATAAGTAAGTGATACCTATAGGACATAATTAGAAATAGAAAATAATGTGCAAATGATTTTTATGGAGGTAGAATTAGATATTTTGAAAAATTGATGCACATAAAAAAAAAAAATCTCCTCAAACCCTAATCTTTCCCAAACCATCATTTTGTAAAATACACCACCAACCCTCACCCTTGCCAGAAAATCGACCAAGACAAACCAAGCCGTGATGGATTCTTCAACTCAACCAATATTTAGTTAAAACAAAAGGAGGGCTCATAGCTAGGACTAAGATAGAGACAAGTAAAACAATATCACTATACACAAATTTATACACATTTCAACTACTCATCAATTGCAACATAACAAAATCTGTACAAAATCTACAAAACAAGGGAAGGATGCTACATCAAAGATCCTATTGTAACAAGCTTTCAATTCTATAGCGTGAGCCAGCATATCACAATAAATCTTATGTAAAAGGAATGAAAAAAAAAATTCAACGAGAATAAACTAGTTGTAGAAAGGAACAAATTTGATGGGAGGTACAATGGTTCTTCAACAAACACAAAAACAAGCTGATTGGAGAGCTCAAGTTGCAGGGTTTCACTCCCCCTTTCCGCCATTTCCTTCCTGTTGTCAAACATTTTCCATGTGAAGAAGATGGTGATTATCATATTCAAGTGAGGCAGTGAAGACCATTCTCACAATGCGTCAGAAAATAGCAAGTTTGTGCTGTTAGTGTTGACGTCCGATGGCGAAGGGGCAGTCCACAATGCAGGGGACGGGTGCTCTGTAAATGGTAAACACAAATGTTTTTACAAAAATATTATTAGGCATAAACCCAAAATTTTTAAAGTCACTAATCCAACTATTGATGGATAAAATCAAATGTGGGCCAAAATACAATTACCAACTTTTTATTTTGGCATTCTAATAGGTAATTTCTGAAATATTAAAAGGAATCTAACATACTATAATCATAGCCATCAGATCTAACATACTAGAACTCGCTTGAGTGTTCTTTGTTTTTGTTCTTCTTTCTTTCTGTTTACTCACTTGTGAATACAGAGTCAAGACTTTGATTTGTTTGGTGCACTATAAGAAAGCATTGAACACTCTTGGTAATTTTGACGTGGACAGTTATACATGAAGAGGAATCACGAGAGTCCTCGGTCCATGAGTAGTGGAATTAAAACAAAGAGATACATGTCCTCAGCAGCTTAATTGATTGATTACAAAGGCAGTTAATTCTGAATATTTCCCGTTTGGTGCATTGGAGCAGCCACTTGCTCAATCGTTTTGATTGAAAAGATTCCCGATGGAATTAGTCATGAAAAACATGACATGGCTAAGTCATATATATATATGGATCAAACTGTTTTTTTTTCTCTTGTAAAAAAATGCATCAAATGTCATGACCTAATTTTAGGCCGTGACCGACACACAATCTAGATGAATTCACTAGCTCGGCAAGCCTAAAGATATGATCTCACTAAAATAAATTTCAAACTTAAAGACTTTGGCCATGAAAAATCTAGCAAAATCTCCCCTAAAAACTGAACAACTCATATATCAAGTTTAACCTGTAATACAAAGCAATGACACAATCCAATTTCAACAGCCAGTACATTCCAATGTTTTCAGTTATAAAAACAATAAGGATCTGTTATTCAAAATAATCATGCTTAAACTCTTACTCATGCACGTGATCAAAATGCCCAACCTATGTCCTATGATTGCAAAATATTAGAGTCAATAACCAAAAAGCTTCAACTGACAACAGAGGTCTATCAAAAAAAATATCCTGAGCAAACAGCAACCCTACGAACCTACAACTCAGGCACTTGAAAATTTGGAGGAAAAGGGAGGGGTGAGTCAAACAGATCCAGTAAGAACTATAAACAAGTGGACAAGGAGAAACCAATCAACGTACAAGCATCTAAAATAAAACGGGATAGCCTGCAAATCATACATATTTCTAAAAGCCAATAATAAAAATACAACAGTCCATGCTTTGTATACTTCAATGGTTTGAAAATAAATACCCTTCAAAAGTTTATTTCTAAGCAAAATCTCAAAAATAATTATTAAATACATTTTCTCAATATTTTCTCCAATTCCTTATTCTCACATAAAATTAACTTCATCATCAAATATCCAAATACCCATGGGGGTTATATAAGAAGCACAAGTTTTTATTTGAGGAGTAATCTCAACCTATTAATCACAATGTTTATGATGTCTAAAATAAGATTCTTCAAATTTTATTTCACTGAGAGAAACTATATGCACATAGGCCATTACATTTTTTCACTACGGCAAGTGGTAATGCCATTATATTCCTTTGCTATGGCTGGCGGTATTGCCATTATATCTCTTCACTATAGCAAGCCATAATGCCATTATATCTCTTCATTATATGGCTATGGCGATCGGTTATGCCATTATATCTCTTTGCTATGGCGAGTAGTGGTTCCAACTTAGAACCGATCATGATTATTTTCTTAAACAAGCTCTCATCAAACACAATTTATAAATCCAAAATTCAATCCTCATATTAATCTAGTCTTGGAGATATCAACTATCAAAATCTTTTTCCAATGCAAATTGAAATTACACAAAGCGAAATCATGGCATTATGAAATCAACAAAGAGAGCTAGCAATACTTTCAACAAAACCATCAAATCATAATTAATAACCATCATAGTTAAGAAAATCAACTAATCAAATTAACCAAATAATCCAAGTAGCTCAGAATAAAATTTTTATTAAATCTAACAAGTTAGTTTCTCCTGTAAAAATAATTTAAAACACAAGCTACTATGTAAATAGTGACTCATAGTACAAAAGGATCAACTGGGCCTCTTCCTGAAAGCTTCAAAGGGAGTAGCTCGCTCTGTGTCAACAGAATCTAGCAAAAATATAAGTATTTTAATAGGTTTAAATAATTTATTTCAAGGCAATTTATCAATTAGAAAGTCAATTGGAAAAAATCCCCGAATTTATGGTAAAGATTTGAGAAAATTGAGCCGTGACTCGACCCACTACAATCTATTAATATTAGAGCCTTTAACTTACTAAATTTATATTTAAAATATTAAATATATACCCACTCACCATTTTTTATGCTAGTTTTAAAATATACCTTAGAGTAACAAAAAAAAGGATGAAATTGAGATTGAAAACTTACCTCAAACTTTGCAAGCAAATGGGTATGAAAATTTAATGACTAGCTAAGATCACAATCGAGTCTGTGAGTTGAAAAATAAAATAAAATAAAAAGAAAAGGGAAAAAGAAGAAGAAGGGAACGTGAGTGTGAGTGCGAGTGTGAGTGAGGGAACAGAGAAGGACGTGAGCGAGAGCGATATGTGAGGTTAGTTTAGAGTGGGAGTATGCGTTAGGTTGGTTTAAACACACCTCCCCACTTTTTTATTTTTTTTTATCTTTTTGCCCTTTTTTTACCATAATTACAAATATGTCATCGCTCCCTTCTTTCCCTTTTTTTTTTTTCCTCTACGTTACATCAAGCCACAATGAGGTAAATAAACTGGCTCTTCGAAATAAACCAGCGAAGAACTATCAGCATATTAGTGGCATGCTCTAGATAGGATTTGCCTGTTTGAAAGTGCATAAAATAATAGACCAGGGCCTCGAGAAAATGACAAATGCATTTTCATTGAGAATTATTGTGGCTGTCGTATATTTATCTTTGACAAAAAGCGCTGCTATGCCAAGAGAGCAGAGACAGTCAGAACTTGAGGCGGATATAACAGGAGCCGGTGTTGCTGAAACAGATATTTTGGCCATTCTTTTCGCTTTTATTCAAATGCACTCAATGAATTTGTGTTCCCCTTGAAGACACTCTAATATTTCAGATGTGGGCACTCTCTCTTAACCAAATGATGAACAAAGCTTATCTATGTGTGCACCTACAAGCTCAGCAAAATAAGTACGTGACTTGATAATGTCATTGCACTCTCCAGATTTGACGATTTCTCATGATCTAAATAAAATAATTAGTAAGACAACAATACGAAGTTAGGGTGTTGGATAGTATTAACTTCCAATGTAATGCTTGAAATTCATGAGATGGGAATTTGTGAATCCCTGGGTAGTATGTGATCAGCATTAAGTAAGAACTCCACTTAATGCTAATCCACGTCTTGTTCTCTCTATTCAAAATTTGGATTTTCTGTTTACTTTCTCTTTCAAAAGTCTCCATGAAAATAGTGTCAAGGATGGGTTAGGAAATTTCCGTTTGATTAGTCTTTAAATGGGACAAATGATAAAGGAAGTCGGAAGCTGTAAATTCAAAAGAAAGGAGGCAAGTCATGCATGCATTCATACCATGACTTTGGATTGCCGTCGTGGAAGGGCTCGGAATTTTTTTCCATTCGAAAACTGGAAAACGTATTTGTTGGGATCAATGGACTGAGGATACACATAAAGGTCCACATACAAGGGTTGCTTTTTTTTTTTTTTTTGTAGAAATAAGACTCATATAAGTAGTGGAAATGACTATGTACAAGACTTCAAGGTGTTTGGAATGATTCAATCAAATAGACAAATAAACTACATACTAGAATAAAACTTCTTAGAAAATTTTAACTATTTTATCCTTCATTAATAAAATAATGATACAATCAAAACAAGTCTTTTATATATTTCATTCTTTAAGTTCAAATTCATGTGCAAATCACATATATTTTGATGTGATTTATTATTGTACTTTTTAATGTAATTCAATTCCATAGGTTTAGTTGGCTCCAAATTAGAGAATTGAATTCTTAAGGGTTTTCAAATGAAAATGAGAAATGAGAAAATATAGAATTTTAAAATATGTGAAATGAGAAATGAATAAATTTTGAAAATGAAAACTATAATTTTCAAATTTTAAATTGAGAAAATATAGAACTTTAAAAAAGTTTTGTAGAAATTTAATCTACATTAACAAATTATTATAAAATTATAAGGACTAAATGATAAAGCAATTCATTTTCCTTCCCCTTTCTTTTATAAAGAAGAGCAATAAATTAATTTTTTTTTAAAATTCAACCAAACAAATTCCTTATAATTATGCATTAATAAAAGTTTAATTCGATTTATAAATATAATTACTTTTAATTTTAAAATGACAACAGAACAAAACTAGTTTATTACATATACAATGCACAAGATGATAATAGTAAAATATAGATATTAAATATTAAAATTATTTATATGCTTTTAAAACATTATACTCTATACGTATTTATTTGATAAAATAAAGTTATTACATTCCTTTAAAAAAGTGGAGAATAATAGTAAATAAATAATTTATCCAATATTATTCATGTACCATAGATATTATAAAAGAAAAAAATTATAATAACTAATAATCAACTTTATAATGATAATAAACTGTAATATCATAATATCATTCTTTCATGTTATGCCAAATAATAATTAACATATTTAGATATTAATTAATCATATTTCTGACATTATTTTAATATATATAAGATGTAGATAAAAATATATTGACTAAATCAGAGTTAAACATATTTGAGAAATAATTGTGTTTCAATATAGTTGTTTCATTTATTACCATTTTTTGGACAAAAAATAGATATCTTGGTTGGATAACACATCTACTAATCACATTTCTTCAAAACTAAATTTTAACACGCGCGCACACAAACCCACCCACATCCGAAAGAAAATATGTATTTTTGACATACACTAATTGTCAGAAAATTCTTAGTCAAATGCTCTTAATGAATCTGTGTCCCCTACGGTGATACTCAATTGTTTAAGATGGGGGCGCTCTCTTTTATCAAAATAATGATAAGGATAGCTTCTCTAAATGTGCACCTATAAATTATATAAAATCAGTATCTGACTTGATAATATCATTAATTGTACTTTTATGAATTTACCATCCCTCATCACAAAAAAAAGGGGGGGGGGGGGTAAGTACTAAGGAAGACAACAATACGAAGTTAGACAATATTAAATTCCAATGTTTGAATTCATGAGGATGAAAATTTGTGAATTCCTTCATTATTATGAGATCAACACCAGGAACTCTACTTGATAAGACAATACAGCAGTTTTTTAGTTGAACGCCTAACAAACATTCTTGAAACATCATAGCAGCAAATTAAATATACCATAAGGTAAAAGCCCCCATATCCAATGCATAAAAACATTGGTGTAATTATATAGCAAGTATATTCTGAGCCAAACACATACAAAACACAAGAAAGGCAGAATCCAATGGTGTTAACAGCAATCTTGCTATAAGTTCTTTGAAAGATGCATGTTTTAGTCCATTTTTGTTGGAGAACAATCATAGATTTCGTGCTGATTGATAACTCCTTTAGGAGTTATGTTTTTCTTTAGTTTTCTTGAGACATTTGGTTTGTTCATAGTTTGTTTTAGTTTTTTTGGTTTCCATTTTTACATCATTGGGTTTAAGTTCTTGCATGATTACATTCATATTTAACCTTGCATTTTAGTTGTATTTTTCATTAGTTTTATAGCCTTTTGAAAGTAGAATTGGGGAAATATTTGAGCTAGGAGTGCGAAGGAGCAAGAATTGGAGCTGAAGAGATGTCAGAAATCCATGCTGGAGCATAGAAATCCATGCTGGAGCATGGGTCCTGAAATTGAAGCCACGCTACAGCGTGGGAACTCATGCTGTAGCGTGAGTTGCTATTAGAATTCTTATAATTTCACTTAAGCTACGCTCTAGCGTAGCCATAGCCACGCTACAGCGTGGATACACGAATCTGACATGTGGACTGGGCCTCTATACTAACTCTAGCAGCCCATGATTGGCACAAAAACCTAGACAAATGTGTTGGAAAGGAGAATCATCAGATACAAAAATTTTAGGGGAGAAGAAGAGGCAAAAGCTTGGAGCAAGGGATTGGAGTTTCAAGAATAAGAGAAGGAGACCTCTCTTAGAATTGTTCTTCAACTCCTTGTGAATTTTTCTTTGTTCATGGCTTCCTCTTATCTCTTTTTTATTTATGTTGCTTTTATTTTATTTTCCATGACTTGTAACTAAATCCTCTTTGTTTAGAGTGATTTATGGAGGCTATGTGTTTGATAATATGCTAATGTGAATGAATTTATGTCTTGTTCTCATTTGATGGTGAGCATTGTATTTGAGTTTATTTATCTTGAATTGCTTGATCACTAATTTAGAATTACAGGGGTTATTACAAATTTGAGAAAAGGAGTAAGAGCCATGCCAATAAATGCAATGCCATGAATTGAATGACACCTAGAGATAGGCAAACATGATTCATGTGATATTTAAAAACTTGATAATTAAATCACTTGGTTAAAATTAAGCATGCTAAGAGATTAGGTGTTTAACTCTAATTGAGTAGCATTAGATGATCTTAATAAAGACTTTTAATGAACATAGGGATCTTACCATCACTTAATTAAATTCAGACAAGGCATATTGATATTTATGTTGCATTTTGTTAACACATAGTTGAAGTAAATCACCCTAGCATCTAAATTCATCTATTCTTATATTGCTTTCACATTATTTTAGCACTTTAGCATTATTTCTTTTAATATCATCTCCTTTCAATTGTTCAACTTGTTGTCTAATTAACTAGAATCGGTACTTGAATTATTCCTGTGGGTACGACAACCCTCTATTTTACTCTATTACTTGACGACCTAGTATATTTGTTAGTGTCACTTTCCTTTAGGAGCGATCATTGATCAATTAGAACAAGTGTAAAGATTTAACACTTTGTTAACATATGAATTATTCGGGTGAATGAAATCATGGCTCTGCCACTCTAGCTTGTTACAACGCTGTCATATCTATTTTCTGACAAGTAATCCATTGGAATTACGTCATGACAAAATTTTTAATGACATCTTTAATTATATTACAGTTTTTTTTGTTCTTGTGTTCACTACAGCTTAATTTATATTAAATTATATATGCATTAGTTAAGGTACTCACCAATTTGGTTAAATACTTCTTGTTCTGACACTAAACTGAAGAATCAAGTCAAGGGTTGAAACTAATGAAAGTGGTTAGATATGCACGAAATTGAAAAAAAAAATTATTTGAGAGTGAAGCTACTTGAGCAAAGGGGTACAATTATATATTTAAAAAATACACAACTTTCTTGCAACTTCACATGCATAACAACTTAATTACAAATATGCATCAACTATCAATATACAACCAAGACATGCAAATATATATAAAACACAAACAAAATTACAGGCTCAAGATAAACAATATGTAAAACACTCCAGCACAAAACATATAAGTTACAACCAAAATAAAGCAGCTTAATCAGATCTCCAATGGAATAAAACTTGACAATGTTCCTGGCCTTTATTTTATGCAACAAGACATGCTTCAGTTCTGACATATATCCATCAATTCATTCTTGCACGGCTTCCACGAGTCCTTATCCCTCTCCTCCTTCTCACCCTTTTGTTAGGATCGCATCCAGCCATCCTCACAAGCCAGCGAGGCTTTCCTATGGACAACACAAAGCATCCTATCCCCACCCCAAGCACCATTCCACATCCATATCCTATTGCCACTGGCTTCCAACCAAGTCCGAATTTCTCTTCAACCTCAGAGGTGGGCTATGATGGAGATTGTTTTTCATGGTCTTTGTCACATTGTACTGTCAGTGGAAATCCACATAATCCCATGTTTCCCTCATAGGAATCATTTGGAAATGTATTGAACTGTTTTCCTTGAGGTATTTCACCCACAAGATGGTTATGGGAAAGATTCAAGACTTCAAGAGAGTTCAAATTTGTTAGTTCAATAGGAATTCCACCAGTGAGCATATTTGAGGAGAGGTCCAACGATTCAAGGTTTGTCAAATTTCCCATGGAATGAGGAATATGACCGGTGAGTCTGTTATGGGAAAGATTGAGGCCTGTGAGTGCGTGAAGGTCTCCAATAACATTTGGAATCTCTCCTTCAAATTTGTTGTGTGAAAAATCAATAAAAAAGAAGACATATGGGAATTGTCACGAAAGTGGTACTGACCCCTTTAATTGTTGCTGTCACAGAAGCATCATATACTGGATCAGTATGACTCTTCCCATGTTGGATTTTGCTATACGTTTTTTACGTCTCAAATTCGGATAAAAAAAGGAGTTATGCAATAAAGTGGCAGTAAACCAAAAAATAAAAAATAAAGAAAATAAACTTTTTAAAAAAATCATTTGATTTTATCTGACGCGAAAAGATTTAAATATAAAATTGCACTTACTACTAACAAAAATAAGTATAGTCATTTTATGCATTTTTTCCCCCTATTGAGCAAGGGAATTGAAGGATCGATATATATATATATATATGGTACCGTGACTCGTCGACCGTCACTGAAAGTCAAGGTGCCGCTGAAGTCCCTATCAATTGTGCTAGCAGCAACGGTGAATATCCAGGGAGCCACATTAGCAACAGACCCAGGGGTAGGTCCGTCATTCCCTGCAGCGGCAACCAGTAGAATGTTTTTGGAGATTGCATGGAATGCCCCTAGGGAGATCTCATCCGTGAATATCGCTTCAGGATACGGAAGAAATTGCGCTGCAACCGAGATGGAGTGGCAACAGACAAATGGCTCCCAAATATCTTTTATCATTTATTATAAATTATCTCTCTATTAAATAATCATATTCACATCCATTCATTCACACTCATCATAAATATTAGAGTAAAATTGGTAAAAAAATAATTAATATTTTTTTAAATATAAAAATGATTTATATTTTGGACTAGACCAAAAATATAAGAATGACTTATATTTTTGACCGAAAGGAGTAACATTGATAATTGTTGAATTTTTAGACAAAATTAAGTGCTATTAACATTTTTAATATTTTTATACAATATTTTTATCATATGGTCATTCCATAAATTAAAATTAAATTTTTTTAATTTTATATGTTCCTGTTTGTCCTGTGCATCTCACGGGTATATGCTACGTGAATGTAGTTATATAATAATTGATTATTAAGAATTTATATATTATATATGAGAAATGATCTATTTAAATCGGTATAAGAGGTGCAGTATATCTTACACCTCTAATAACTTTTTATTCAAGGATTTTTTCCCTCAAAAATCACTGTTGGATTGAAAGTTTATAAGCTATAAATCATCTCTGCAAAATTTTGCATTAATTCAAAATTATTTGATACTTTTTTTGTATATACATACAAAGTAACATAATAAATATCTTGTAAACATATGTAAATAAGAATTGTTTGACCACAGCCTTATAGGTATCTGATTTATTTGAAATTCATCACGGACAATTAACATGATATATAGTTATAATTCAATGTTGGATTGACAAAAAGTTATATTCTATTAAAAGTTATCAAAAGTGTAAGTGTGTCAAGTTTTATACCGGTATCAACGGATCCCTCCTATATAAGTATAACAAAAAAATAAATTTATATTATAAAAACTCTTTTATTTTGATGGTTATAATTAAAAAATGGTTATATAAGATAATTTAAAATAATAAAAAACTAAAAAAATATGTGAAATGAGAAATGAATATATTTTAAAAATGAAAACTATAATTTTCAAATTTTAATTTGAGAAAATATAGGATTTTGAAAAAGTTTTGTGGAAATTTATTCTATATTAATAACTTATTATAAAATTATAAGAACTAAAAGATAGAGCAATTCATTTTCTTTCACCTTTCTTTATAAAGGAGAGTAATAAATTAATTTTTTTAAAAATTTAACAGAAAAAATTTCTTATAATTACACATTAATGAAAGTTTAATTCAATTTATAAGTATAACTACTTTAATATTTAAATGACAACAGAACAACTCAATAAAGATAAAAACTAGTTTATTGCCGGTGCAATGCATGGGATGATAATAGTAAAAAATATATATTAAATATTAAATTTATTTACATGCTTTTAAAAAATTATGCTCTTTACGTATTTATGCAATAAAAAATTATTGCATTCCTTTAAATAAATATATTAATTTCAATAAAATACAATACAAAATAAATAATTAGAAAATAGTGGGGAATAATAGTAAATAAATAATTTATCCAATATCATTCATATAGCATATATATTATGAAAGAAAAAAACTATAACTAATAATCAACTTTATGATGATAATAAATTGTAATACCATAATATCATCCCTTCATGTTATGCCAAATAATAACATATTTACATATTTTTTAATGATGCTTTTGACATTATTTTAATATGTATAAGATGCAGATAAAAATATATTGACTAAATCAGAGTTAAATATATATTTGAGAAATAATTGTGTTTTAATATAATTGTTTCATTCATTACCATTTTATGGATGAAAAAAAGATATCTTGGCTGGATGACATGTCTACTATTCTTGTTTCTTCAAAACTCAATTTTAACACACCTACACCAAAAGATGTATTTTTGACATATATACTAATTGTCGATAGAAGTTTATAAGTATTTTCAATGGTCACTTTATATCAAAATTATTTTTTTTTACAACACTTTTATTAATATTTTAATTTCAATAACCGTTAAAAATACTTATTTTTCATGTGGTCATAGGCGCGGGGTACATGCTCCTAAGGCTGGTTTTGCTCCTCTGGTTTTGTATTCTTTCAGTTTCGGATGTGGTGCTTTGGATACTTTGTTTGCTTTCATTATGTAATTTCACTTGTGTAGTTTTTCATTTCATTGTGCTAGTTTCAACACTTGATGTACTTATGCTTCTCTCTCTGAGACTAATTAATTAATTTCTACTTATGAAAAAAAGTAATTATCTTAAAAGTTAATAACAAAAAGCTACACATGTGATAATATAATTAATTAATTAATAGTATAAAAATTACTTTAACAGTGAAATTAAAACTTCAGGAAAAATCCTAGTTTTTTTTTTTAAAAAAAATCAGTTGTTAATTAAGTTAGACCGATAGAAATCAACTATCCATTAACGTCGAAAATGATTTATTTTCTCTTTATCCTGATCATATATAATTGTAAATTATGGAAAACAGTTATGCAAAATCCATTTTAAAATAAGAACTTTAGAATTTAAATAGTGAACATTCCAAGCAAAGTTATGATCATTTTTAGGTGCGATATCAAGAACACAAATGCATGTTCACATAGACAATCAGAACTGAATGTGGATGCTATTAGATACCATAGGAGCTGCAAATCAATAGTAGTTGTGCCAATATCGGAGAACCGTGGTTGGTGTTTGTGTATGTAATATGAAAGGTACAAATGCTTCCCCAGTTGCTGTTATGTGATGTATTCTCACAACGCTTGAGGATCATTTATCCTTTGCTCATTCTTCTTGAATAAGCATTTTCTTCTCTTAGTCAAATGCACTTAATGAAACCGTGTCCCCTATGGTAATACTCAAATGTTTTTGATGTGGGCGCTCTCTCTCACCAAAATGATGATAAGGATAGCTTCTGTAAATGTGACCTATAAATCATATAAAATCAGTATCTGACTTGATAATGCCATTAATTGTACTTTTATGAATTAACCATCCCTCATGACAAAAAACAAAAAGGGCCAGCACTAAGGAAGACAACAATACGAAGTTAGACAATATTAAATTCCAATGTTTGAATTCATGAGGACGAAAATTTGTGAGTCCCTTCATTGTTATGAGATCAACACCAGGAACTCCACTTGATAAGACTATATAGCAGTTTTTTAGTTAAACGCCTAACAAACAAACCTGAAACATCATAGCAGTAAATTAAATGCAACATAAGGTAAAAGCCCGCATATCCAATGGAGGATTCTAAGATGGGGAGGGAGTTCTGGAGTATGATGGGGACAATAGAAAAGTAGAAATATAGAAGAATGAGGCACATTTGAAATTATAATATTATTGTCTCACTATTACAAAAAAAAATAATTTCAAATGAATATTTAATAAAAAAAATTAAAGTAAAATTTTTTTATGTAAATTTTGGTATTATTATTTAAATGTTTATTCTTTTTAATTATGTAAATTATATAAAAATGAAAATATAATAAAATAATAAATTTAATTCCTTATTCAAATTTAACATTAAATAAGGATGCATGTAGAAAGCTTTATAAAAAGCACTATATAGTATTATAATATTATAATTATTTATAAATAAATAATAATATTATAGAACATAAAATATAATATTTTATACTGTGTTGCACCAAACACTATATAAAATTAAAAGTTCATTAAATTTTATCTTATCAAGTCTTATAATATTATTTATTATTTTATCGGTGCGCCAAACAAACCTAAGGTTTATTAATAGATGAATATTATATAATGTTTCACATGACAATGTGTCAAATGTTACATTATTATGTGATATACTATTATGATTTTGCTATTTCAAATAATTTTAATCTTAAATTAGTGTTTAACCAAAAATAAAATCATAAATATTTTTTTAGATATATATATTATATGAAAACAATAACTACAGTTGAATAATACTTTGTTAACTTATGAATTTTTCGGGTGAATTAAATTATATCAGATTATCTCTGCCACTCTAGCTTGTTCCTTTTTTTTTTCTAAATTCATCTACGCTAGCTGTCATATTTATTTTCTAACAAGTAATCCAGTGGAATTACGAGATAACAAAATTTTTAATAAGATCTTTAATTATATTACAGTTTTTTGATGTGTGTTGAGTAAAGCTTAATTTACATCAAATTATATATGGATTAGTTAAGGTACTCACCAATTTGGTTAAATACTTCTTGTTCTGACACCAAACTGAAGAACCAAATCAAGGGCTGAAACTAACGAGGGTGGTTAGATATGCACCAAATTGAAAAAGAAAAATATTTGAGAGTGAAGCTACTTGAACAAAGGGAGACAATTATATATTTAAAAAATACACAACCTTCTTGCAACTTCACATGCATAACAACATAGGTACATATATGCATCAACTATCAATATACAACCAAGACATGCAAATATATATAAAACACAAACAAAATTACAGGGTCAAGGTAAACAAAATGTAAAACACTCCAGCACAAAACATATAAATTACAACCAAAAGCAGCTTAATCAGATCTCCCATGCAATAAAACTTGACAATGTTCTTGGCCTTTTATTTTATGCAACAAGACATGCTTCAGTTCTGACATATATCCATCAATTCATTCTTGCACGGCTTCCACGAGTCCTTATCCCTCTCCTCCTTCTCACCCTTTTGTTAGGATCGCATCCAGCCATCCTGACAAGCCAGCGAGGCTTTCCTATGGACAACACAAAGCATCCTATCCCCACTCCAAGCACCATTCCACATCCATATCCTATTGCCACTGGCTTCCAACCAAATCCGAATTTCTCTTCAACCTCAGAGGTGGGCAAGGATGGAGATTGTTTTTCATGGTCTTTGTTACATTGTATTGTCAGTGGAAATCCACATAACCCCAGGTTTCCCTCATAGGAATCATTTGGAAATGTATTGAACTGTTTTCCTGGAGGTATTTCACCCACAAGATGGTTATGGGAAAGATTCAAGACTTCGAGAGAGTTCAAATTTGTTAGTTCAATAGGAATTCCACCAGTGAGCATATTTGAGGAGAGGTCCAACCATTCAAGGTTTGTCAAATTTCCCGTGGAACGAGGAATATCACCGGTGAGTCTGTTATGGGAAAGATTGAGCCCTTTGAGTGCGTGAAGCTCTCCAATAACATTTGGAATCTCTCCTTCAAATTTGTTGTGTGACAAATCAATAAAAAAGAAGACATGTGGAATTTTCATGAAAGTGGTACTGACCCCTTTAATTGTTGCTGTCACAGAAGCATCATATACTGCATCAGTAGGGTCATCACGATAGCCTAAAGAAAATTCGATGTAGTCCCAAGTGCTCTGCTCTTTAGGTTGAACAACTCTCTTCATGGCTTGAAAATTTTGTATGTAGGCTTTTGGTAATGGGCCACTAAAGCTATTGCATGAGATATCAAAAATTATTAGACTGGGAAATAGATGCTTGGTTTCAAAGCTGGTAACAGGACCGTACAACTTATTGGACTGTAAAACAAGTATTTCCAAAATCGAAAGGTTTTGAAGCCAGTGGGGAAATGTATCCTCTAATTGATTATTGCCAAGATCTAATTCTTCCAGTTGTGTGCAGTTGGACAAAGATTTAGGCAATAGGCCTTCTAATTGGTTGCCATTGAGATTCAGTTCCCCAAGATGCTCGTTCGTTGAAAAGGTATTTGGCAAAGTGCCATGAAGATTGTTCATTTGTAGATCAAAAACCCTAACATATGAGAAGTTGGTGAGGCATTGTGGAAATGTTCCTGTGAATTTGTTGTCGGACAAGTTGACAGTGTCCAAAGAAGTTGCATTGCAAATGAAGGAAGAAATGTCACCCGTCATCAAGTTGGAACTGAGATCAAGATGGACAAGGTTATACAATGGAAATTGGTCGAGGGATGTTAACAGGTTATGTGGGAGTCTCAAAATGGATAATGAATCCATATCACGTATCCATTTCGGCACTTTTCCTTGAAGTGTGCTATTGGATAATTCAAGATAACTCAATTTTGGAAATTTTCCAGAGAATCTAGGATCATCAATTAAGTTGTTAGAGAGTAAGAGCATTTCTATCAAATTAGAAAAACTGTAATTGGCATTGATGTCAGATTTCAGTGACAATGACTTATAGCCTGAAAGAGAAAGAAATTTCAAGTTTTGAAGCTTGGAGAAGAGTGGAAGGTGGATAGGACTATCATAGTTGTCTGATGACATGCATACGGAAGTGAGGTTTACGAGGTTAAAAAATGACTCTGGAATGTTTCCAAGTAGCTTATTGCCACACAAATCAAGATTTGACAAGGAATAAGATGAGATTGCACCTATATGCCCTGTGAACCGATTATTTGATAGATCTAAAAATGTCAAAGATGGCAAAGATAAACACCAAGAAGGAATTGTCCCATTCAGTAAGTTGTCATTCAGATGTAATTCAGTTAAATATGAAAAACCTGTTATTTTGTTTGGTAGGCGCCCCTCAAATTTATTAAAAGAACAAACCAAGGAAGAAAGTTGAGTTAAGGTGAATAATGAGGATGGCAACTGCCCTCCGAAATTATTGCGATCGAGCAAGAGAGTTTGCAATTTGGTGAGCTCACCAAGTACGTCTGGAATTTGACCATTAAGTTGATTACCTGATAGATCCAGGTGAATGAGATGTTGGAGGTTTGAAATAGATGTTGGGATGGAACCAGTAAGCTTGTTTTGTGAAAGATCCAAGTAAGTAAGGTTTTGTAGATTTGAAAGGAGTGATGGGAATGAACCAATGAGTTCATTTTCTGACAGCATCAAGGAAGTGAGATATGTGAGGTTAGCAAAGGAGGGAGGGACTGACCCTTGGAGTGAACAATCTGAAAGATCCAAGATTCTAAGAGAAGCGCTACAATTCAACATTGGAAGGTGGCCTTGAATTTCATAATTTCCTGTCAGATACAACTCTTGAAGATTTGGCAAACAGAGAATGTCACTTGTCAAGTGTCCCCTAATTCCAGTCCAAACAAGACTAAGGATAACCAAAGAGGAAGACCATTTGGAGAGCGAAGACAAAGGATTTGGACCGAGTGAAGACATATCTGTTTTATCTAAAAAAATCTCCCTCAAAACTGTCGCATTTTGCAGCAACCTCTTCCAAGTGGTTGCTTTCAACTTTAAATAATTATCCCAACTAGTGAGATCAAGTGAGGCTAATTTGGAAAGGTGTGAAATCTGGGAAGGAATATCACCTTCAAATCCAGAATGAGACAAGTTTAAGTGTGTGAGACTCACAAACCCACCAAGCTGTGGTGACAACCGAGACCCAAAGAAAAAATTGCGAGCGAGGTTGAGTCTCTGGAGATGAGTAAGGCGGAAAAGAGTGCTGTTGGGATGGAATTCACCTTCAAGTCCGCTGCAACTGAGGTCGAGGCCAATCACGTGACCCGACATGGAGTCGCATGTGATCCCCATCCATGAACAACAATCTGTCCCATTTTCCCATGTTGTGGTCTTGGGATAAGGCTGATCACATTCCCGGGGAGCATGAGTTATATTAACATGGAATGAGTTCTTGAATTGAAGTAAAGCAGAGCTTTGGTCTGGGTGGCATATGGGTGCTGAGGAATGCGAAATAGTGGAAGAGGAGGAAAAGGATGGAAAATGGATGTGCAACAAATGAAAACACAACAGGATTCGAAATAGAAGTAGCAAACACCCCATTGATGGATAGATGATTTTGCTCGAGAGCAATTCGAACTATTGCAGTTAAGTGAATATGACTCACTTGAAAAAGGAGAAGGAAGTGTGAGTGGAGTGGTATGCAACCAATGAATATTTATAGCCAAATCAGAAAATACAAGATAGAGTTTTATTGGCAAAGATTAAGCTTTCACCCCATGGCCAGTAATTGAGTTGTGACCCCACCACTGTGAGTTCCCCGTATTTTCCACGCTATTCAGTCTTCCTCACACAACCTATCCAGCTAAAAGGTTAATTGCAGGGCACCTGAGGCAATTAAGAGTTAAGTATAACTTAATTAGGCAAGTAATTAAGGGCTCTCATGCATTCTTCCCGGTAACATCGATTTGTTTCTATTGCCTTGTGTGTTGGTTTAAGTATAATTGGTGGACCCCCATTAATAATCAAGAGTAGTTTTGGAAGTCAATTTGTTTGTTTTCACCGGATATATGTCCCTTCTTTGCATTTGAAAATAACTTCGTCTCATCAATCATTTTATTTCTTCACTTTAATTGATTGGTAGTCACGTCTTACTCTCGCTATTACAAATTTTGAGTTCTTATTTAATATCTTAATTCTTCCAATTCGTCTTGAAAACAGCATCATGGATGGGTTAGAAAAATTCCATTTGATTATTGATCTTCGAATGAATGAGGACAACTCGGAGGAAACAAGAACGTAGGTCACACATGCATTTATCATTTAGGATTGCAGTTGCGAAAGGGTTAGGAATTTTCTTCCCATTGGACAAGTTTCTAACGTATCTGCTGGGTATGAATAGATTGATGTTACCCAATGAATGGTCCAAAGACAAGGTTTAATTTGTTGTAAAATTTAGACCGATATGTATAGTGGAAATGACTATATATCTATATACATTATACAAGCCTACTTAAGTCCACTAATGTGGCCAAGTTTTGTTGCGTTTGTCCACAAAAATATATGACCGCATACTTAAGGTGATAAGGTTTTGCATAAGTTTTCTAGCCATTTCTATGTAGGGGGAACGATAAGTTTGGTCCAGGTGGTCCCATAAATATGTAATAGTTATGGGACATAATTAGAAATATAAAATAATGCACAAATGACCTTTATAGAGGCATAATTAGATATTTTGAAGAATTGATGCACATAAAAAAAAAACTCCACAAACCATAATCTTTCCCAAACCATCATTCTGTAAAATACACCACCAACCCTCACTCTTGCCAGAAAATCAACCGTGACAAACCACATAGCCGTGGTGGATTCTTCAACTCAACCAATATTTAGTTAAAACAAAAGGAGGGCTCATAGTTAGGAAGAAGACAGAGACAAGCAAAACAATATCACTTTACACAAATTTATACACATTTCAACTACTCATCAATTGCAACATAACAGAATCTGTACAAAATCTACAAAACAAGGGAATGATGCTACATCAAAGATCCTATTGTAACAAGCTTTCAATTCTGTGGTGTGAGCCAGCATATCACAATAAATCTTATGTAAAAGAAATGAAAAAAAATGCAAAAAGAATAAACTAGTTGTTGAAGGGAACAACTTTGATGGCAGGTATACAGTGGTTCTTCAAGGAACACAAAAACAAGCTGATTGGAGAGCTCAAGTTGTCGGGGCTTACTCCCCCTTTTCGCCATTTCCTTCCCTTTGTCAAACGTTTTCCACACAAAGAAGATGGTAATAATCATATTCAGGTAGGGCAGTGAAGACCATTCTCATAGTGTGTCAGAAAATAGGAAGTCCGTGCTGTTAGTGTTGATGTCCGGCAATGAAGGGGTGGTCCACGATGAAAGGGAGGGCTGCTCTGTAAATGGTAAACACAAATGTTTTTGCAAAAATATTATTAGGCATAAACCCAAAATTTTTAAAGTCATTAATCCAACTATGGATGGATAAAATCAAATGTGGGCCAAAACACAATTAACAACTTTTTATTTTGACATTCTAATAGGTAATTTCTGAAATATTAAAAGGAATCTAACATACTATAATTATAGCCATCAGATCTATTTGTTAATGGATCAGATTTTTGGATCACTTGGGCCCAAACTCACCTTTCTCCATTATAGAACTCGCTTGAGTGTTCTTTACTTTTAATTTGCTGTTCTTTCTTAATTTCTATTTACTCACTCATGAATACAGAGTTAAGACTTTGATTTGTTTGGTGCACTATAAGAAAGCGTTGAACACTCCAGGTAATTTTGACATAGACAGTTATACATGAAAAGGAATCATGAGAGTCCTCGGTCCATGAGTAGTGGAATTAAAACAGAGAGATACATGTCCTCAGCAGCTTAATTGATTGATTACAAAGGCACTGATTCTGAATATTTCCCGTTTGGTGCATTGGAGCAGCCACTTGCTCAATCGTTTTGATTGAAAAGATTCTCGATGGAATTAGTCATGAAGAACATGACATGGCTGAGTCATCTGGGAATATATATATAGGGATCAAATTGTTTTTTTTTCTCTTGTAAAAAAATGCATCAAATGTCATGATCTAATCTTAAGCCGTGATCGACACACAGGCTAGATGAACTTATCTAGCTCGATAAGCCTAAAGATATGGTCTCACTAAAATAAATTTTAAATATAAATACTTTGGCCACCATAAATCCGACAATACCTCCCCTAAAAACTGAACAACTCATATATCAAGTTTAACTTGTTATACAAAGCAATGACATAATCCAATTTCAACAGCCATTACATTCCAATGTTTTCAGTTATAAAAACAATAAGGACTGGTTATTCAAAATAATCATGCTTAAACTATTACTCATACATATAATCAAAATGCCCAACCTATGTCCTATGGTTGCAAAATATTAGAGTCAACAACAAAAAAGATTCAACTGACAACAGAGGCTTGTCAAAAAGAATATCCTGGGCAAACAGCAACCCCAGAAACCTACTACTCAGCCACCTGAAAATCTAGAGGAAAAGGGAGGGGCGAGTCAAATAGGCCCGGTGAGAACTATAAACAAATGGACAAGAAGGAGAAACAAATCAATGCACGAGCATCTAAAATAAAACAAGATAGCCTGCAAATCATACATATTTCTAAAAGCCAATAATAAAAATATGATGGTCCATACTTTTTATACTTCAACAGTAGTTTGAAAATAAATATTCTACAAAATTTTGTTTCTAAGCAAAGTCTCAAAAATAGTTACTAAATACATTTTCTCACTATTTTCTCTAATTCCTTATTCTCACATCAAATTAACTTCATCATCAAATATCCAAATACTCATGGGATTACATAAGCAGCACAAGTTTTTATTTGGGGAGTAATCTCAACCCAGTAATCACAAGGTTTATGATGTCTCAAATAAGATTTTTTCAAATTTTATCTTACTGAGAGAAACTATGTGCACACAGGCCGTTACATTTTTTTGCTTCGACAAGCGGTAATGTCATTATATCTCTTCGCTATAGCTATCGGTATTGTCATTATATCTCTTCACTATGGCAAGCGGTAATGTCATTATATCTCTTTGCTATGGTGAACGGTATTGCCATTATATCCCTTGGCTATGGCGAGCGGTTATGCCATTATATCTCTTTGCTATAGCGAGTGGTGGTTCCAACTTAGAACCTATCATGAGTATTTTCTTATACAAGCTCTTATCAAACACAATTTATGAATCCAAAATTCAATTCTCATATCAATCTAGTCTTGGAGATATCAACTATCACAATCTTTTCCAATGCAAATTGAAATAACACATAGCAAAATCACGGCAATATGAAATCAACAAAGACTTTTAACCAAACCATCAAGTCTTACTTAATAAACATCATAATTAAGAAAATCAACTAATCAAACTAACCAAATAATCCAAGTAGCTCAGAATAAAATTCTTATTAAATCTAACAAATTAGTTTCTCCCGTAAAAATAATTTAAAACACCGCCACTATGTATATAGCCACTCATAATACAAAGGAATCAACTGGGCCTCTTCCTGACAGTTCTAGAGAGAGTAGCTCTCTCCGTGTCAACAGAATCTAGCAAACATAAGTATTTTGATAGGTTTAAATAATTTATTTCAAAACAATTTATCAATTAGAGAGTCCATTGAACAAAACCCCCAAATTTATGGTAAAGATTTGAGAAAATTGATCCTTCAACTCTACCTATTACAATCTATTAATATTAGAGCCTCAAACTTCCTAGATTTATACTTAAAATATCAAATATATACCCATCCATTATTTTTGAAAGCTTGCTAATTTTAAGATATACCCTAGAGTAACAAAAAAAAAATGAGATTGAGATTGGTGACTTATCTCAAACTTTGGAAGTGAATGTGTATGAAAATTTAATGACAAGCTAAAATCACAGTAGAGTTTGTGGGTTGAAAAATAAAATAAAAAGAAAAGGGAAGAAAAAGAAGAAGAAGGGAACGTGGGTGTGGGCGCGGGTGTGGATGTGTGTGTGTGTGTGGTAACAGAGAGGGACGGGAGGGAGAGAGACATGTGGGGTGAGTTTAGAGTGGGAGTATGTGTTGGGTTGGTTTAAACACACCTCCCCACTTTTTTATTTTTTTTTTCCCTTTTTTACCATAATTACAAATATGCCATCGCTCCCTTCTTTCCCTTTTTTTTTTTTTCTTCTATGTTACATCAAGCCACAATGAGGTAAATAAACTGGCTCTTCAAAATAAACCAGCGAAGAACTATCAGCATATTAGTGGCATGTTCTAGATAGGATTTGCCTGTTTGAAAGTGCATAAAATAATTGACCAGGGCCTCAAGAAAACGACAAATGCATTTTCATTGAGAATTATTGTGGCTGTCGTATATTTATCTTTGACAAAAAGCGCTGCTATGCCAAGAGAGCAGAGACAGTCAGAACTTGAGGTGGATATAACAGGAGCTGGAGTTGCTGAAACAGATATTTGGCCATTCTTTTCGCTTTTATTCAAATGCACTCAATGAATTTGTGTTCCGCTTGGAGACACTCTAATATTTTAGATGTGGGCACTCTCTCAACGAAATGATAAACAAAGCTTATCTCTGTGTGCACCTACAAGCTCAGCAAAATAAAGTACGTGACTTGATAATGTCATTGCACTTTCCAGATTTGACGATTTCTCATGATCTACATAAAATAATTAGTAAGACAGCAATACGAAGTTAGAGTGTTGGATAATATTAACTTCCAGTGTAATGCTTGAAATTCGTGAGATGGGAATTTGTGAATCCCTGACTAATATGTGATCAGCATAATTAAGTAAGAACTCCACTTAATGCTAATCCACGTCTTGTTCTCTCTATTCAAATTTTGGATTTTCTGTTTACTTTCTCCTTCAAAAGTCTCAAAGAAAATAGCGTCATGGATGGGTTAGGAAATTTCCGTTTGATTAGTCTTTAAATGGGACAAATGATAAAGGAAGTGGGGAGCTGTAAATTCAAAAGAAGCAAGGAGGCAAGTCATACATGCATTCACCATGACTTTGGATTGCCGTCCCGCAAGGGCTAGGAGTTTTTTTTCCATTCGAAAACTCGAAAACGTATTTGCTGGGATGAATGGATTGAGGATGCACATAAAGGTCCACATACAAGGGTTCATTTTTATTTTTTTTTGTAGAAATAAGACTCATATAATTAGTGGAAATGACTATGTACAAGACTTCAATGTGTTTGGAATGATTCAATCAAATAGAATTGAATAGACAAATAAACTACATACTAGAATTAAATTTCTTAGAAAATTTTATCTATTTTATCCTTCATTAATAAAATAATGATGCAATCAAAATAAGTGTTTTGAGTATTTCATTCTTTAAGTTCAAATTCATGAGAAAATCACATATATTTTGATGTGATTTATTATTATGCTTTTTAATGGAATTCAATTCTTTTTAGAATTTAATTTCATAGGTTTAGTTGACTCCAAATCACATAATTGAATTCTTAAGAGATTTCAAGCACACACCCTAAGTTGACTAATATGACCAGGTTTTATTACGTGAGTTAACAAAAACTCAGAACCATACATAAAGTGATAAGGTTTTGCGTAAGTTTTTTTTTTGGATGGTTAAAATATGCTTAACTTTTTGACAAGAGAAGCAAAACAAACATCAAATGTTTGAGAATACAACAGAATAAGAAAATGAAGCTCAATACAAGAGTTTAAAACTAAACCAACCAAAATCACTACATAACAAGAATTCATATTCCTCTAATGCACAAATATGGCTACAAGTAGCCCAAAATCAGATTAGAAGAACCAAGGTTGCTAAGTGTTACTTTTTTGTCCAATTGTGATTACATAAAATGAGTATTTCACTTGATAATGTCATTAATTGTACTTTTATAAATTAACCATCCCTCATGACCAAAAAAAAAAAAAAAGTAAGTACTAAGGAAGACAACAATACGAAGTTAGACAATATTAAATACCAATGTTTGAATTCATGAGGATAAAAGTTAGTGAATCCCTTCATTACTATGAGATCAAAACCAGGAACTCTACTTGTAAGACTATATAGCAGTTTTTTAAGTTGAACGCCTAACAAACATACCTGAAACATACATCATAGCAGTAAATTAAATGTAGCATAAGGTAAAAGCCCGCCTATCTAATGCATAAAAACATTGTTGTAATTATATACCAAGTCTATTCCGGGCCAAACACATACAAACACTAGAAAGGCAGAATCCAATAGTTGTAATAGCAATCCTACTAGAAGTGCTCTGAAAGATGCATGTTTTAGCCCCGGAGAACTATCACAGATTTGGTACTGATCAATTAGAACATGTGTAAAGCCTTTTATATATGATCATACTTTGTTAACATATGAATTCTTCAGGTGAATGAAATCATATCAGATTAGCTCTGCCACTCTTGCTTGTTCCATTTTTGTCTAAATTAATCTACATCCTCATATCTATTTTCTAACAAGTGATCAATTGGAATTACGTCATAACAAAATTTTTAATGAGATCTTTAATTATATTACAGTTTTTTTTTTTTTTTGTGTTGAGTACAGCTTAATTTATATTCAATTATATATGGATTAGTTAAAGTACTCGCCAATTTGGTTAAATACTTCTTGTTCTGCCGCTAAACTCAAGAATCAAGGGTTGAAACTACGAATGAAAAAGAAATTTATTTGAGAGTGAAGCTACTTGACCAAAGGGAGACAATTATATATTTGAAAAATACACAACTTTCTTGCAAGTTTACTTGCATAACAACATAGTTACAAATATGCATCAACTATCAATATACAACCAAGACACGCAAATATAATATAAAACACAAACAAAATTACAGGGTCAAGGTAAACAAAATGTAAAACACTCCAGCACAAAACATATAAATTACAACCAAAAGCAGCTTAATCAGATCTCCCATGCAATAAAACTTGACAATGTTCTTGGCCTTTTATTTTATGCAACAAGACATGCTTCAGTTCTGACATATATCCATCAATTCATTCTTGCACGACTTCCACGAGTCCTTATCCCTCTCCTCCTTCTCACCCTTTTGTTAGGATCATCTCCAACCATCCTCACAAGCCATCGAGGCCTTCCTATGGACAACACAAAGCATCCTATCCCCACCCCAAGCACCATTCCACATCCATATCCTATTGCCACTGGCTTCCAACCAAATCCGAATTTCTCTTCAACCTCAGAGGTGGGCAATGATGGAGATTGTTTTTCATGGTCTTTGTTACATTGTACTGTCAGTGGAAATCCACATAACCCCATGTTTCCCTCATAGGAATCATTTGGAAATGTATTGAACTGTTTTCCTTGAGGTATTTCACCCACAAGATGGTTATAGGAAAGATTCAAGAATTCAAGAGAGTTCAAATTTGTTAGTTCAATAGGAATTCCACCAGTGAGCATATTTGAGGAGACGTCCAACGATTCAAGGTTTGTCAAATTTCCTATGGAATGAGGAATATGACCAGTGAGTCTGTTATGGGAAAGGTTTGAGCCCTTTGAGTGCGTGAAGCTCTCCAATAACATTTGGAATCTCCTTCAAATTTGCTGTCTGACAAATCAATAAATACAAAGACATTTGGAATTTTCATGAAAGGGGTGCTGACCCCTTTAATTGTTGCTGTCACGGAAGCATCATATTCTGAATCGCCAGGATTAACATAGTCTGTTTCAATTTCGATGTAGTTCCAAGCGATCAGCTCTTCAAGTTGAACAACTCTCTTCATGGCTTGAAAATTTTGTATGTAGGCTTTTGTAATGGGCGACTAAAGCTATTGCATGAGATATCAAAAATAATTAGATTGGGAAACAGATATTTGGTTTCCAAGCTAGTAACAGGACCGTACAACTTATTGGCCCGTAAAACCACTATTTCCAGAAACGGAAGGTTTTGAAGCCAGTGGGGAAATATATCCTCTAATTGATTATTGCCAAGATCTAATTCTTCCAGTCCTGTGCAATTGGACAAAGATTTAGGCAATAGGCCTTCTAATTGGCTGCCATTGAGATTCAGTGCTGCAAGATAGTTGGTCGTTGAAAAGGTATTTAGCAAAGTGCCATGAAGTTTGTTCGTTTGCAGATCCAAAACCACAGGACCTGAGAAGTTGGTGAGGCATTGTGGAAATGTTCCTGCGAATTTGTTGTCGGACAAGTTGATAGATTCCAAAGAAGTTGCATTGCAAATGAAGGAAGAAATGTCACCCGTCATCAAGTTGAAACTGAGATCAAGATAGACAAGGTTATACAACGGGAATTGGTCAAGGGATGTCAACAGGTTATGTGGAAGTATTAAACGAGATAATGAATCCATGTCACATATCCATTTCGGCACTTTTCCTTGAAGTGTGCTATTGGATAATACAAGATATTTTAATTTTGTAAATTTTCCAGAGAATCTAGGATCATCGATTAAGTTGTTGAGAGTAAGTGCATTGCTCTCAAATTAGAAAAACTATAATTGGCATTGATGTCAGATTTTAGTGACAATGAATTACAACCCGAAAGGGAAAGAAATTTCAAGTTTTGAAGCTTGGAGAAGAGTGGAAAGTGGATAGGACTATCATAGTTGTCCGATCACATGCATAAGTGAGTGAGGTTTACAAGATTAAAAATTGACTCTGGAATATTTCCAAATAGCTTATTGCCACACAAATATAGAAACTGCAAGGAAGAAGATGAGATTGCACCTATATGCCCTGTGAACCAATTATTTGTTAGATATAAAGATGTCAAAGATGGCAAAGATAAACACCAAGACGGTATTGTCTCAGTCAATGAGTTGTCATTCAGATGTAATTCAGTTAGATATGAAAGACCTGCTATTTTGTTAGGTAGGCCCCCCTCAAATTTATTACGAGAACAATCCAATAAAGAAAGTTGAGTTAAAATAAACAATGAAGATGGTAAATGCCCTCCTAAATTGTTGCTCGAAAGAATGAGAGTTTGTAACTTGGTGTACATCAGGAATTTGACCATTGAGTTGATTATGTGATAGATCCAAGTGAGTGAGAAGAGTAAGGTTGGCAAAGGATGGAAGGACTGACCCTCGGGGTGAACAAAATGAGAGATCCAAGATACTAAGAGAAGCGCTACAATTCAGCATTGGAAGGTGGACTTGAAATTCAAAATTGTATTTCAGATACAACTCTTGAAGGTTTGGCAAACAGAGAATGTCACTGTCAAGAGTCCCCTAATTCCAGTGCCAACAAGACTAAGGGTAACCAAAGAGGAAGACCATTTGGAGAGCAAAGACAAAGGGTTTGGACTGAGTGAAGACATATTTGTGTCATCTAAAAAAATCTCCCTCAAAACTGTCACATTATGCAGTAACCTCTTCCAAGTGATTTCTTTCAACTTTAAACCATTATTCCAAGAGAGATCAAGTGAGGCTAATTTGGAAATGTGTGAAATTTGGGAAGGAATATCACCTTCAAATGCAGAACTAGACAAGTTCAAGTGTGTGAGACTCACTAACCCACCAAGCTGAGATGGCAACTGAGAGTCATTGAAATAATTGTAAGCAAGGTTGAGTCTTTGGAGATGAGTAATGTCACGACCCAACTTAGCCCGTGACCGGCGCATGGGAACACTTTTCTTAGCAAGTCTTAATACACTAAATTTTCTAGAAAAACGGATAGAGTTTCCTCTGTTTTTCGGACGTTTCCCAAATAAAATACAACCTGCAATATTTTTCAATACACTCATAGCAAATGGGCATCCAGCATTCTCAGAATGCGCCCTTCCAGCAATTAATAATATCTCAACATAATCCAGCCATAAATCAATTTAGTTTTCAGCTCTATTAAACAAAATAGCCAACATAGTTCAAAATATACAACCAGATAAGTTTACAAATCCTTTCGTTAATATAATCTAAGCATCTAAGTTATAATTTATCAACATAAACATAAGATACATCCAAGGACCCTGCCTGTGACATATGGAGCAACTGCCAATTACAAGCTAAAACAAAATATGGATGATAATAAAAAATGGCCTTTACAAAAAGGCTTACCAACTTAGAATTTATTAAGATTTATGAGGAACACTAGAACTAAGATCAAAGACTGTGATTCAAAAGATGGAAATATAACGGGATGAGTTTTGTAACTCAGTGAGAGATAGGATATCCATAGTTTACTAAATGCAAGCATGAATCAATATAAACATAATATGTGCTTATAAAATATATTTTTAATCACAACATGAGATTTTTTTGATAACATAGCCTTACATATTCATATAAATTCAAATACATTAGGGAATTAACCAAAGCAGAACGATAACAAATCCAGACATAACCCAAGGCCATGGGCGGGTTAGCACCATACCTGCTAACTGGAGTTGGCCTATAGCAAAAAACAAGTCCAGACATAGCTACAGCTATGTGCGGGTTAGCACGTCACCTGCTAACTGGAGTTCCCTGGTGCACCAAGGCTAACGCCCCTGTCGTTAGCTACAGTTTCTACTTAGGTTCACTCCCAAAACATTTTCAATCACACAATCCAATTTCAATTTCATAATTATAGACTTAACAGTTCTCATAAATAACATCATTGGTGTTTCCAGCAGGATTCTCATTCCATGACATTCTTGCAATATAAAATCCACTTTTAAGTTACATGAGACATAGGGGCATAAGATAAAGTCAAATTTAATAATTAACATAAGATATTCTAAAACTCAACATACATTATAATTTAACTAAGAATAAGTAAATATGCATAATAATTAATTTCTAGCCTCTAAATCATAACTTCCATTTAGCACATAAAGCCTCATTTTGATAAATAAATTATTTTCCTATATAGCAATATACTTTCAACTTTTCATATAATTTTATTTTTATAAACACATTTTATCAGGCATAAAGTAACCTACAAATACACTATCTACTCGCAACTATTAGTTCAAAGAACCAAAGAACAACTCCTTTGATTCCACTAATTCAAGTGTTGATGCCCGATTACTCTATCGCTCTAGGAACAAGATAATATTAATATTTATGAGCTAATAATATCACCAATTTACATAATTTATCTCTAAATCAATAAAAGCCCCAAATCAAAGGTTCAAGAAACCTAACAATATTCCCTAAAATAATTAGAAACTTCAATAATTTAAATAGAGTAGTTTAGGAGCTAACTTACCACTTAGAGAGTAGAACTGATGAAGAAAATCACTTTAATTCTTCCTAAGCTTTAAGCTCCCTCTAATGGATTTAGCGAGAGAAAGTGGAGTAGAGGAGAGAGAGAAGGGCGCAATTATAGAGATGAGGAGGAAGAGATGATGATGATGGAGGTGGTGGTGAGGTTTGATGAAGATGAAAGCAAGGAAAATAAAGAAGAAAAATGGGAGGAAGATGAGATTGAGGGAATCATGGGAGAAGAAGAGAATGGAGGGAAGAAGAAAAAAGAAGGCAGCGTTTCTACCAAGGAGAAAAGAAGAAGAAATAAAAAGAAAGAGAGAGCTCTATGGTGGTCTATATCACTTAAGGTGCACGGTGGTCTTTATCTCATTTTTTTTTACGGTTACAACAAGTAAGATGGAAAAGTGTGATAACCGAAAAAAAAAATTTAAGAAAGGTCCACCCATGGACTTTAAGTGGTTAGACCACGATAAATGCTCCATAACTCTTTTTCTTTCCTCCTCCCGTGAACTCCCTCTCCTCCTCTTTTCTTCTTCTCTTCTTTCTTTCTTATCTTCTTCCTCCCTTCGTTCCCTCTCCCTCTCAATCCATGCACTGCCACCACCACCTCATCAACCATCGCCGCCGTTGCCGCCATGATGCCACCAATGACCACGCCGCACTTCTCCTTCCATTCTCGTCTCTCTCTCTCTCTTCTCTCTAGGTGTTCGTGGTTTCTCTCCCTAGCGAGGAAACCACTGCAAATTCAAGGATTGAGGCGGCGATTTCCATTTTTATCCTTTTAGGCAGTGTGGGTAAGTCTCTATACCTCTGTATTTGTCTATTTGAGCTTCCTATAAATTATTATGGAGGATTTGGGGTTTTTTTTTTAGAACCCTAAGTTCAAAATAATTGGGGTTTTGAAATCTAGAGCTAATTTATGTTAATTAGTAACTTTGTTAGCTCATATATGATATTGTTGGCTTGTTCCTAGAGTTATAGATCAAACGGACATCAACTGAGGATTGTGGTGGCTTTGAGGAGTGCTCTCTAGTTCCTTGGGAACCATTGTTGTGAGTAGATAGTATATCTGTACTTTACTTTTTGCGTAGTAAATTTTAGTTATAATTATGCTATTAAAGTGTTTTATATTCATTTAGTGGATTTTATTAATAAATAGTAATGAAGTTAGTTGAGAAATTATGAATTCGAATTGAAAATTGTTTAGCAAATGAAGTGCGAAGGTTTCAAAGTTCTTATGTTTGGTTATTAAATATGCCTTGATGATTTGGTTGAAATTATTGTAAGCTTTCTTTATTGATTTTATAGTGTCAAAATTTTGCTATATGTTATTTCAATATACATTGGAAAAGTTTATGATATTTGATATTTGCAAGGTTTGATTAATATGAAGAGTGAATTTTAGATTTATAAATTGTGTTTGATAAAGATTTAAGAAAAACCATGATGGATTCTAAGATAGAATTTCCGCTCGCCATAACGAAGAGATATAATGACAATACCGCTCGCCATAGTGAAGAGATATAATGACATTACTGCTTGTCGTAGCGAAGAGATATAACGGCCTATTTGCACATAGTTTCTTCTAATGAGATAAAATTTGAAAGAATCTTATTTAAGAAATAATAAACCTTGTTATTGATGGGTTGAAATTACTCCCCAAATAAAATTTATGCCTCTTATGTAATCCTCATGAGTATTTGAGTATTTGATGAAGTTAATTTTATGTGAGAATAATGAATTGGAGAAAATGTGAGAAAAGGGGATTTTAGTAATTACTTTTGAGAGTTCGCTTAGAAATAAAAATTGCGAAGAGTATATATATGTTATTATGTTTATACTGTTTTTTTTTATTTTGCATCTAGTAAACTATGGATATTCTATCTCTCACTGAGTTGCAAAACTCATCCCATTATTCTTCATTTTTTTTTAATGCAAGTGCTCATACTGATTTTTTTTTGTTCCTCCGGATTAGCCGTTATTTAATGCTAAAGTGGTGAGCCTTCTTGAGAAGGCATTATTTTATTGTTGAAATCCTTTTTGAAATATTCTCTAGTAGTATGTTAGTGCTCCATAGGTCACAGGCAAAGTCCTCGGTTCTATGATTAGTGTTATGTTTGGAGTTATGTATATGTATATGTTTGTTTATGTAAAATAAGTTTCGAAAGAGTTATGATAATTGATTTTATGCTTGAACTTAAAAGCTGGATTTACTTAGTTTTGAGTCTAGATGGCTTATTGAACTTGTAAGTATAATTGGAATTGGGAAATGATTGAAAAAGAGGGGAGATTTTACCCTTTTTTTTCTGGAATGGTTTGTGGGTAAAGAACTGCTTTAGGGAGCATGTTTATATCTTTCGTCGTATTCTAAGTTGGTTCGTGACAAAAAGAGTGCTGTTAGGATGGAATTTACCTTTAAGTCCGCTGCAACCGAGGTCGAGACCAATCACGTGACCCGACATAGAGTCACATGCGACGCCCATCCATGAACATCAATCTGTCCCATTTTCCCATGTTATTGTCTTGGGATAAGGTTGATCGCAAATCCAAGAAGCCACAATTGTATTAACAAGGAATGAGTTCTTGAATTGAAGTAAAGCAGAGCTTTGGTAAGGGTGGCATATGGGTGCCAAGGAATGCAAAGAAGAAGAAAAAGATGGAAAATGGAAGAGCAACAAATGTAAACACAACACAATCCGAAATAGCAGCAAAAAACACCCCATTGATAGGTAGATGATTTTGCTTGAGAACAATTTGAACTTGTGTGGCAAGTGTATGTGACTTACTTGAGAGGAAAAGAGAGAGAAGTGTGAGTGGAAGGGTATGCAACTCATGAGTATTTATAGCCAAATCAAAAAATGCAAGATAGAGTTCGTTGGCAAAGATTAAGCATCCAATCCATGGCCAGTAATTGAGCAGTGACCCTATCACTGTGATTTCCCCGTGTTTTCCACATTATTCAGTCTTCCAGGTTGTTGATTTGTTTTTATTGCATTGTGTGCTGGTTTAAGCATAACTGGTGAACCCTCATTGATAATTAGCGGTGCTTTTGGAAGTTAATCTAATTGTTTTCACTGGTTATATGTCCAACAAATATGTATATATAATATGAAATCCGATTTCACACAATTAAAATGTTTCTTCTAAGTGGTTGTTTCATTTCACATGTCCATTCTTAATCAAACAATAATGCCCCTTCTTCGCATATGAGGATAACTTCGACTCTTGAATCATTTTATTCACCTTAATTGATTGGTAGTCACGTCTTTGTTCTCTCTATTAAAAATTTCCAGTTCCTATTTATTATCTTAATTTTTCTAAGTCATCATGAAAATGGCATCATGCATGGGTTAGAAAAATTCGTTTGATTAGTCATTGAATGGGACAGATGGTAAAGAAAGCTGGACTTGGAGCTGCAAATTCCAAGGAATCAATAACTCACGTCACACATGCATTTATCATGACTTACGATCGCCGTTGCGAAAGGATAGGAATTTTCTTCCCATTGTTGGATAACGTATCAGCTGGGATGAATTGATTGATGTTACCCAATGAATGGTCTAAAGACGGGTTAAATTATTGTAGAAATTAGGCTGATATGTATGCATGGTGGAAATGACTATATATCTACATACAAGGCCAATTAAGTCCACTATCATGGGCAAGTTTTTTGTGTCAGTCCACAAAAATTTACGACCCCATACTTAAAGTGAGAAAGTTTTGCATAAGATTTCTATTTCCCTTTTTTTGAGTAGTAATATTTTAACATCTAAAAAATAGATTCACTTTATAATTATTGAATATAATGATGTTAAGAATAAGTAGGAATAAACATTATATCCAATAATTATGAAATAGGTATCTGAATAGATATCCACTTTTTAAGTGTCAAAATATTATTACCTTTTTTGTTATTCCTTCTTTATTTCTATTAACTCGTGAATTGAGAGTGAAGAGTAACACTTGAAGTTTGATTTGTTATTTTGATTTGTTTGGTGCAGTGTAATTCAGAAAGCATAACATAGAAAGTTACATTTGAAGTGGATCCAGGCATTAAGTTCATGAAATAGTGGAATTAAAAATGAAGAAATTTCCTATATGTCAGATGATATAAACAACAGATGAAATTTCTATATCTCAAAGATCAATTTAATCCTAAATATAGCATGTTAAATAACAGTAAGAAGATTGGATTAGAGTTATCTAGAAGGGTTAACGAAGAAGATAACAAATTCATAAGCATATCCTAACTTAACATACAAAACATAAACAGAAGAGATCAAAGAGAAATCTAATAGATAAAGTCAAGAGATTTACTCCTCTTATTCCATAATAGGTTTTCTGTGTTATGAAATTCAATGGGATAGCCAAGCGCCCCATATATTGATTAGAAGGAAGGCCTCTCCTTATGTCAAAAAAGTATTGGGTTAAAGCACCTATCATAGCGAAGCCCATAAGCAAAGACCCATAAATATACCCACGAAAACAGTACTTAACAATAATTTGCTCAATAGCAACAATGATCACAAATTATTAAACTTAAATAATAATTATTTGACATCAAATTAATTTAAATCTAAAATTAAATTTAATATTAATTTATGTTCATCACAAAGTTATTCCAACAAGAAATTGCTGAGCTGCCAAGAGAGCAGAGAAACTTTCATTTACCAAATTAAGCGAAAAATACAGTAAGTCAGAACTTAAAGGCGGAAATAATAGGAGCTGCAGTTGCTGAAACAGGTGTATATTCTCGCCATTTTTTCCTTTTATTCAAATGCACTTAATGAATCTGTGTCCCCCTTAGTGACACTCTAATATTTTAAAATCAGTACGTGGCTTGATAATGTCATTGCACTTTCTTGCTTTGACCATTTCTCATTATATATCTAAATAATTAGCAAGCAAGACAACAATACTAAAAGTTGGACAATACAAACTTCCAATGCTTGAAATTCATGAGATGGAAATTTGTGAATCCCTGACTAATATGTGATCAGCATTAAGTAAGAACTCCACTTGATAAGTCACTTAGAATGCCTGTAAACGTAGTATTAGGTAATAGATACCACATCCAATACATAACAAAATGAGTTGAAATATATGGAAAGTATTTCACGGTTTGGAGTAGAACTCAATGGATGAAATGACACCCACTATGAGTACTTTAATTGGAATGAGTGTTAATCCTTACTTGGTGGAGAATGATCTTAGACTCGGTATGTACTCGTCAAGAGTTAGTGTAAGCCTTTTATGGTTATATACTTTGTAAACGTATCTGAATTCTACTACTCAGTGTTAAAATCTACTTTTTTCCTATACCATTAATCATTACTTCTCAATACACTTTCTCGTATTTTGTTGACTGTATAGTTGTTCAGAGAAAATTTATTTATTTATTTAAAAAAAAAAAGAATTGATCACACATTGAGGTAAAACCATCTCCAATTTAGAGCAAAAATTGAAAATAAAAAAAATTCATGTTGTCAGAAAAAGAAATTGTATTTATTTTGCTTTACTTGATATTTAAGATACACAAAACAAAATTATTTTTTAAATCTAGATTTTATGCCTTTTCTTTATAATATTGTAATGAGATAAACAAGCCCATATTTTCTTTTGTTTTTTTTTTCAAATATTTCAATACATGACCCTTTTTGTTTTGTAATGGATTTAATTTGGATTTGTTCTGGGCCACAGGTGAGAGGTTGGTATGATTAAATAGGCTTTGAATTTGGCCCAATAGCTTCGCTACCTTCTGTTAGAGCTACAGGCCCTTACGGTGCATCCTTTTTACGTATGCAACTACATATACATACTTTTTATACGCTTACGGCTATATGCATACACCGCGCTGAAGATCGCGACGGAGGCGCAATGCGTTGGAGCGCGCGGGTTTACTAGCTAGACTAGAGCGCGAGGGACACAGTGCGCTGGAGCGGTAAGATAAACGTTTTTTTATCAATAAATTTTGTTTAAATTACGGTAAAAGGAAAACCATATGCAAAAAGAAACATTAATCTTATAATTTGACTCATCTAAAGTATGCAATGCACTCTAATCCCCATATTAAATGCTAGAATGAAGCAGGATAAATAATAATCTTTGATGAATAAATAAATTCTATCACTATATTTAATCCAACTACCATTATATATTTTGGACAAAATTCTAGTTATTTTTTAAAAAAAGAGGAAAAATGAAAACAATAAATCAAAAAATGAAAAACGACTAATAAGGATGCCGTTAATTGCCCAAGGGTTAGGAATATACTTTCTCTATTGGAAACGTGAAAAGTTCTCACGTATTTAGTGGGATGAATCGATTTACGTTACCCAATTAATGGTCCACGTACGGACAAGGGTTATTATTATTATTATTATTATTTGTAGAAATAAGACTCATATATATATTTAGTGGGTAGAAAGTGGAGTTTGATTTGTTATTTTTGTTTGCTTGGTGCTGTATAAGAAGGCACGCATCAAAATTCTGTGTTAAACTCTGAACGTATGAATTCTGAATTCTACTAGTCAATGAGAACGTATCAGACCAGTTCTCCTGCTCTTGATTATGTGTGTTTTGTCCTAATTTTTTGGTGATGTGATATCCATTTTCTATTCCCTCCATCTCATATTAATAATTATGGTAAAAAATCAAGTCAATTTGATATATTAAAAAGTTAATATTTTTTGCTACAATTAATAATAAAATATCTACCAGTATTTAAGCTGTAATATGGATTAGTTACAGTTACGGTAGTCAGTCACAAATGTGTTCATATACTCGTTGTTGTAACACTAAACAAGACAATCAAGCCAAGGGTTGAAACTAATTGCTGAGGGTGGTTAGATATGCAGGTGACTGAAATTAAAAAAATCAATAAATTATTTGAAGGTGAAACTACATGAACAAAGTGAGACAATTCTGTACTTTGAAGACATAAAATTTTCCTGCAAAGTCCTATACAAGAGAACTTATTTGCAGATATCCAACAACCATCAAAATATCACCAAGACTCGCAAAAATAAATTATTAAATAAAAACAAAATTACAGACTCAAGATTCAAGATAAACAAAATATAAAACTACACTCCAGTACAAAACATAAGAGTATTACACATTCCAAAAGCTGTATAAGATCTCCCATGCAATAAAACTTGACAATGTTCTGGCCCTTCAATTCTGTTTCCCAAGAAGTTGCGCAACAAGAGATGCATGCTTCAGTTATGCCATATTCCACTAATTCAATCTTGCACGGTTCCCATGAGTCCTGGTCCCTCCCCTCCTCCTTTTCACCCTTTTGCTAGGACCACCTCCAACCATCCTCACAAGCCATATAGGCTTTCCAATTGACAAAACACAGCATCCCAAACCCATTCCAAACAGCATTCCACATGCATATCCTATTGCCACTGGCTTCCAACCAAATCCAAATTTCTCTTCAACCTGAAAGGCAGGCGAGGATGGGGATAGTTGTTCAGGGCCATTATCGCATTGTATTGACAATGGAAGTCCACATAGCCCAATGTTTCGCTCATAGGAATCATTTGAGAATGTGTTGAACTGTTTTCCTTGAGGTATTTCTCCCACAAGATTGTTATAGGAAAGGTTCAAGAACTCAAGAGAGTTCAAATTGGTTAATTCAACGGGAATCCCACCCGTGAGCATATTTGAGGAGAGGTCCAATGATTCAATGTTTGTCAAATTCCCCAAGGAATGAGGAATAGGACCAGTGAGTCTGTTATGGGAAAGGTTGAGCCCTTTGAGTGTGTTAAGCTCTCCAATAACATTCAGAATCTCTCCTTCAAATTTGTTGTTTGACAAGTCAATATTTAGAAACACATATGGAATTTTCATGAAAGTGGTACTGATCCCTTTAATTGTTGCTGTCACAGAATTATCATATTTCGGATCAATAACGTAATCTGCACCTCCCAAATAAATGTCCATGTAGTTCAAAGTGCTTTGCTCTTCAGGTTGAACCACACTCTTCATGACTTGAAAATTTTTTATGTAGCCTTCTGGTAATGGACCACTAAAGTTATTACATGAGATATCAAAAATACCTAGCATAGGATACATATGCTCGGTTTTCAAGCTGGCAACAGGACCGTACAACTTATTGGCCCGTAAAACTAGTATTTCCAAATACTGAAGGTTTTGAAGGCACGTGTTAGTACTCATTCATTGCTTTAGGTTTATATTATCTTGTAAGTTTTGGGTATTCATGTATTAAAGGCTTTCTCCTACCCCATAGAAGTGAAAGATATCATGCATATGAGTTTTGTGGATAAGGTTGACAAGCTAGAACTGCTAAGAAATTATTTATTTTTCGGACACTCCTGCTTAAGAATGACAATTGAGCGATATTTTGGAATCTTAAGAGTAAGATTCCCTATTTTGAGATAGATGCCACTATATAAGCCTTTTAGGCAATGTCTTATTGTCACAGCATATTGTGCAATTTATAATTGTGCATAAATGGGGAATGCATGATAGATTGTTTAGAGAATGAGAGAATAAACATCAATTTGACATTCAAGCTATAAATGATGATGCAAATTTATATGTGAATTCCAATTAGAATAACATAACAAAATTGACTAAAGAAGCTATAAGGGAAATGGTAAGACATCATGACCAAATGACAAATTGGATGTGATTATAAAAAAAATCATGCATAGCGTATAATGAATATAATTTATAAATATAAATTGCACCAAGTTGTATTAAGAATATTTTTAAATTTAGAAGTTATATTAAGACTTTATTTATTGAGTATTATGAAAATATTATTTATAAAACATAATATTATATTAAAATTTTTTATTTATAGTAACGTAATTTGTCAAATAATTTTTTATTTTATTAATTTTAAAAGTTGGTTTTTTAAAAAAATTATCTAAATGAATTTTCCATTTTTTTTCATTATAAAACTATTTTTTAAGTTAAATTACCAAGTAAAATTTTTTTTTCTTTTGTTTTTGAAAATTGAACCTAAACTTATTTCATAAAACAATTTTAAAAAATTTAAAAGCAAAAACGCTTCCAAACAAACTCACTGGGCTGTTATTTTGGTTTGTTATTTTTCTGGCTTTCCGCGTTGCTTGGTCTTCCTTGCACAGTGTAGAAGGTTTGGCATGAAGCGCTAAAGACAAAATATTCATCAACTATGGTATTCTCACATTTTTACAAAATTATCATCAACACACAATAGAAACAAGGAAGTTTTCGGTAATGCTTAAGCATAAACTTGAATTACGGTAATTATCTAGACACTAACAACATTGGATTTCGGATTATTATTCGGTTAGTGAGAGCCTCTACACTTCCAGATTTTACGAGACTCATCAGAAAGCAGCCAAACAAGCTAGCCAGATTAACGGACTTAAAGATTGTTCAATGTATCATAATAAACCACAATTAATCTATCACAAACTGAAAAGGTCTGAGCAAAAAAGGAGGGAAAAAAAAAACCAAGCATGACATTTAAAGGAGAATTGCCCTAAAGTCTGAATGTTTTATGATGTAGCATGAGAATCACACGGGATCGCATCCTCTTATATGAAAAGCTTACATAGAATCACACGGGATTGTATCTTCTTATATGAAAAGCTCACATAACTAAGTCCTGTATTGATTTTAATCATTGATCAAGATGGTGTGACCAAGTATAAGACTCACAAAATAATAAAAATCAATGTGAGTTTGATTATATGAAATTCTCAAACAAGAGGATCTTTCGCAAATAATTTGTGTACCTTGGTGGGCTTGGCCTTTCAATTAATTCGCCACCGTGTGTATCAGGGAAATGAGAGAAGAAAAAAGGTGGAAAAATAAAGGCATACACCTTCCACTTGTCCTTATTACTACCCGTGGATTAAAGGAAGAAATGGGAAAAATTGCAAAACGTGGAGAGCATATCCCACCACCAAGAGGATGGTGACGTAAATGAAAGGGCCCTCCACATCCAATATCCACATGGCATGTGAACGCTTTTCACATCCAACATGTAATGAAAATATTAATGCTAGAGGTTGGTTGACTTGTTCTATCACTTCAACCGGGACATAACCATCATTTAATTAGGGTTCTGGGACATCCTGTGATTAGGTCAAGCATATTTATTGGCATTTCATAAAGTTACGCTCATGATATTGACCCAATTGTCACATTAAAAAGGGCAGACAAGTCTCGGTTTCAAGCAAAAAAAAAAAGCTCCTTCATATTTATCAATATATTAGAAATTTCTTTAAACCAAATTAACATTGAGATTTACCACCACCCCTTTTAAAGATAACATGCCCCATGATTTCAATTTCTTTTTTTATGATCTAGCATTCTTGTCTTCTTATTTGTGTCTAATTAGTTAGAGATGACACCAGATTGGGACACTATTCAAAATATTTTACCACTGCCACTGTCATTTTTTTTTATAGGAAAAATGATATATTCTATTTATTGATGTGTTTAAAAATCTTCATAATTTGAAAGCACATTAATATGTACTTCCCATTTTAAAATTCCTTTTATTTTTTCAGCATATTCATAAATTGAAATATTTGAACACAAGTAGTCAATGGTTCATGAATATTGTGTCAATTATATCTTATATCATTGTGAGTAAAATTTTGAATTAGAAAGGTTTTTAAATTGATCGTTAGGATGATGTATTGTCACTCTTTTTTCATAATGAATATATTATCTTATTAATTACTCCCTCCAAAATAGCCACAAATTATGATCAGGTACATTAATTTTTTAATATACCAAAATGGTACGTATTCCACTATAAATATTAATAAAGAAGGGAGGGAATAGTGAGAAACATTAGGGCTTGTTTGGTATTATTTTTATTTTTTAGTTTTCTATAACAACTTTAAAAAGTAAGTTAGAAATTAGTTTTTGAAAATAAAAAATGAAAAAATTTGTTTGATAAGAAAATTTACAAATCTGTTTTCAAATGACTAAAAACAAAAACAACTATTTGAATGCTTGTTTTTAAAAATAAGTTTTAAATTTCACATCAACAGCCACTATTATCACGTCAGTCCATAGTACAAACATGAGAAAAAAAATGCACGTCAAACAGGAGAGAATGAGATGAAAAAAAATGACATTGGGTGCTTTTCATTCGGTAAGATTCGAAACAGAGGCAAAATCTATACAACAACATAATTACTTATATGCCACTGCTTCTTTTTAAAAATTGATACTTCAAAACATCTCTAAACTGTTTCCAACAATTAGTTCTTAAAAACAGTATTTTTGTTTTGAATTTTTAAAATCAATATGAAAAACACAGCATTCCAAGCAAGTTTTTTTAAGTTTTTATTTTTAAAACCTGAAAACTGTCATGGAAAATAGGAAATAAAAGAATTAGTTGGCACTGTCCCACCGCTAACCCCTCACCAATTAATGAATCACCTAGAAAATTAAATGGAGATTATATCTTCTTATATGAAAAGCTTACATAACTAAGTCCTGTATTGATTCTAATCATTGATCAAGAAGGGGTGACCAAGTATAAGACTCACAAAATTATAAAAATCAATGCATAATTTGATTATATGAAATTCTCAAACAAGAGGATCTTTCGCAAATACACAGCATGGTTGGTCTGTTAAAGAAAAGTATTATAAAATGGTTAAAGATTGGAGTGGCTTGATGGGAAAACTGGAGTATTAATTTTGTAAAAGGAAAGCTTTGTGTCTTTTTCAGAAACTTCAAAAAAAAAATGGAGTATTCAGTCTGAAATTGTATCTCCAACTTTCTTTCTCGTTTATTTTTTTTGGTTGAACTTTCGCTCCCATTTGTCCTATTGAAACACAAACCAAACGGAATTTTCTTACCATTACGTCCATTAAGTTCTCTTTCTTAATGGACCTCAATCCAACTTTGGGATTGCATAGAAGAGAAAAAAAAAAAAGAAAAGGTGTCTACCGGATCAATTGATGTATGTGGACATAATTAAGGAGCAAGAACCCAAGTCATGCACGCATTTGGGCCTTGGGATTGTGGTTGTGGAAGGGGTAGAACGTTTTGCCATATGCTTCTGTAACGTATATGCTGGGTTGAATTGACATTAGTGGTCCAGAGCGAAGGCGTATTGTCCAAATATTCTTTTGCAATTCTGCTTTTTTTATTCCACTCTAAGTGGACGAATTCTTACCAGAGTTATACACCCGTTCTTTCAATTCTTTGCCCTACTTATTTTTAGAGATATGATTTTCTTTTTCTGAAATCATACATAGCTTTTATATTTTAGATTGAGTAAATATCTATTTTGATTCCTAAAAAAAATACACTGGCATCAAATAAGTTATTGAAAGGTAAAATATAACATAATATAGTTTCGGAAAGTTGTTAACATTAAACAGGTTCCTCACAGTAGGATCAAATAGTATTACTATTTCCAGAAGACGAAAGTGCTGTCATATTTTATACTTTTAGGAGCATATTGATTTTAAATAGTTTCAGGGTCTAATGTGATGTCATATATAACCTTTTATAGACCTATTCACCAAAAAGAATAATTTAAGGACTAAGTTAATGTCATACAATCTTTTGGCACTTAAATGCATGCTCATTCTTTTATATTTAATGGCCTTCTTCTTCTTCTTCTTCTTTTTTAGTTGTTTTCAAGAACTATACAGTAGATTACTAAGACACCTTTTTGTTCTTGCTGTCTGTCCTCATGCTGGCTTCTACTGACCAAAGTGCAGTGGATACTGAAATTCCTCATCAAATTGCTTCATCTGCCCACGCCTTGATCCAGCTTCTAGGAATTATAGTTGTGATGTCTCAAGTTTCATGGGAAGTTTTCATTGTCTTATGCCAGTGATAGCAATCAGCATATGGTATCAGGTATGAATTGGACCATGCAGCTTTTGATAATAAAGAGGCACACATTTCTTGCATCGCCCCTATAATTGTATGTTAAAGGATATGCCTGCACAGATTATGTACCAAGTTCATTCTGCAGAAAATTTGACCCCGTTATGCAATATCATGTAGTCTTAAACTAACATATTATGGACCAGCAGCCAGAGAACTATCACGTGTAAGTGGAGTATGCTAAGCCCCAATCATTCAGCACTTCACTGAAACAATTTCTTTTACACCAACCATTAGAAGCTTTGATCTGCATTCTAGATTTCGAGAAACAAATATGAAACTGACTGACGCATATTCGCGGCCAAAGTTCAACATTGCTGGTGCATCAGAATGGTTGTGCTTCCGCTTAGATATGTTGTCGTCTATCACTTTTGCCTTTTCCTTGATATGCTTGTTATCTATCCCGCAAGGAGTCACACATCCTGGCACACAATTCAAATATGGTATTTGTTGACAATCATGAGTTTCGCTGCTTATGTAATAGGGAGTTAATTGTGTCCCTTGTATCTAATTTTCTGCATTGAAGATATTGCTTGTTTAACTGTTACCTATGGACTCAATTTAAACACGATCAATGCTTACGTGGTATCGGTTCTTTGCAACTTAGGGTATATTTGTAAATTTGGAGGAAGGGAGGGGAGGATTTGTAGTGTAAAATTATATTACAAATCCTCCTTTCCCTTTTCCTTTCTCTCTAAAATTTAAACTCACAAACATACCTTACAGAACAAGATTGTATCAGTCAAAAGAATACTTTAGTATGCTTGCATTCCTAGTGAGCCTCCCCTTGTTGTAGAAGAAAATAGGCCAGGTCCTTCTTGGCCATCATATGGCCAAGTTGATATTCGTGACTTGCGGATAGTTCAAGATATTATTTTGTTTTAAATTTATGTCAATTGATTCATATTGTGTTAAAGGTTCTCTTTTCCTAAATTGTCAAAAGTTAATTCTGAACAGAAATTTTTTAGCCATAACTTTTAACAATTCATTGTCCACGATGAAGGTTCGTTATGCTTCACACCTTCCAGTTGTGCTGCATGGCCTCAAATGCACATTTCATGGAGGACTGAAAACTGGCATTGTTGGGAGAACAGGAAGCAGTAAAACAACTCTCATACAGACTCTTTTCTGAATCGTCTAACCAACTGCTGGGGAAGTTATGATTGACAGCATCAACATCTCTGCCATAGGACTTCATGATTTGAGGTCTAGACTAAGCATTATTCCGCAGGATCCAACCATGTTTGAAGGGACAGTGAGAAATAATATGGACCCGCTGGAAGAGTACACAGACGAACACATTTGGGAGGTGGGTTGGTTTTATTTGTTAAACATATGCACTGACACTAGATTCTATCTAAAATATTGGACTTGTAATTGTTCTTCAGACTTGTATTGTCTTCATCCATTTACATTCTTTTAAACAGGCTCTGGATAAGTGTCAACTTGGAGATGAAGTTAGAAGGAAAGAAGGAAAGTTGGACCCTGCAGGTTTGTCTTACTAATTTTCTTGAACATGATGGTATAGTATTAGTACCTCTATCCCTGAACATATTGCTAATGTGAAAGTGGATGCTACATAGTGAGAATGGGGTGAATTGGAGTATGGGTCAGGGCAATTGGTCTGCCTTGGAAGGGTGCTGCTTAAGAAAAGCAAGGTTTTGGTGCTTGATGAAGCCACCGCATCAGTTGATACAGCTACAGATAATTTGATTCAGCATACTCTTAGGCTACATTTCTCTGACTCCACCGTCATTACCATTGCACATAGAATAACTTCAGTCCTGGGCAGTGATATGGCCTTGCTTCTTAATCAAGGTTAGAGGAGGCTGTTATTATTCATTAAACTTTGTTGTTACCATAATGTGCTATTTTTCTGATTTCATTGTGCATTGGTGCAGGGCCAATCAAGCAGTATGACTCCCCTGAAAATTTGCTAGAAGATAGTTCATCTTCTTTAATTTTGCTCCACTTGTTGCTGAGTATACCATGAGCTTCAACTCCAGTTTTGAGAAATCTGTTGATCACTAATTGAAAACTTCCAAAATAAATGTTTCTTGACAATGGCGAAAATCTATTGGGATCACAATCCTATCTGCGGTGTGTTTGTCACTGCACATTTTTGATAGAAAAATGTATTTAACTAGCACTATGCCCGTGCTATGCATGGCTAATAAGTTACTATATCACAGTCATAAATTATTAATAGAATAAATTACACTTATTTCTTCTTAGATTTAATAAAATTTATTATGGCTTCTCTTTATTTGTTTAGGGGACACCAACCCTCCCAAATATACTATTTATTGTGCAATTTTAAAGGGGATAGTGTAATAATTTTATAGATTAAAAAGAGTCGAGGTCAATTTCACTAAATCTCAAGAGATACTAATGAAATTTTCCCTTATTAATGTACATGATAATTTTTTTATTTTAAAAAGATGGTGAGAGCGTGGCTAATGTACATGCCTATAAATACACATAAATAATATATAAATATTAAAATATTTTAATTTTTATACATTAATAGTGAAACTTTAACTCGGTTAAATTAATTTATTTTCAAAGTAGCCCGTTGGGTTGACCTAATATATGTTTATTCATTTATTTATTTTAAAAATTTAAATTTTACTACTTTACAAACTATAATATTTAAACTAAATGTCAACTTTTCATTTATTTTTGCATTTTTTGTGATTCTTACTTTAAAAAACCTAATTTTTTACTTTAAAATTTCTTCCTTTTTTCCATATTTTTTAATTTAAAAGAGGTTTAATGGGCTAGCCCATTTAAGCTCATGGAACAATCTTAAACCAGTCAAGCTGTGATTATAATATCTCAACCCATTCAGACCCATTCTATTTAATGTGCACAGTTAATGGTCAGATTTAAACAATCTAAGCCACCCATTTATATCTATAATCCCATTAAATAACTTTGGAAAAAGCTATGATAATATTGTTAATAATTTTAATATTCTTGCTTATATATAACCTTTTTATATGTTTAGTAGTTATCTCTGTAAAATAACTCACCAATATCATGAACAAAATTGAGCCAACTAAAACATATACCTTTTTGCCTTGATTTTTATTTTTCCTATCAACCAAATATACAAAATGCTTGTGATATTCAACATATGTCAATTATTTGTCATTAACATATTTTTATTTGTATCCAACCATTCTTTGAATGTTATCTTTCTTACTTTTATTTCTTTTTTACACCTCATCAAGATTGTTCGAACAGATGAAGATTACATTTTGTTGACGATGTAAATCAAAGTTAATGTTTGAGCACAAGATAATTTATAATGAATGTCAAATGTAGACATACATACATAGATTCACAAAGAGATAAATATCAATTAATCATAGCATTTTTTAGTCGGACTTCTTCAGTTCGTGATGTTCATACATTAAGGGAAAGCAACTATGGTGCTAATAGCTTTGCAAATTTGTTTCTACATCCTCATAGTGAATGGGGTGCTATCCTTAATAATGAATATATTAGAGATGTTAGTTTTTTCGATAGGGTCTTAACTTTTTAAAGCTCACAACCATTCTTGAAATCAATATATATTTATGTGACATGTCTTGTTCTAAGAGGAAAATGACTTGATATTTTTTATTTGATTAAATAAACTATTGTTCATATTGTTTAAGATGCTACAAATACACACCACACAATTGAAAAAACTATTTCTAGATTCAATTCTTACTAAATTATAATGTATTATTAGTTATTGGTAATAGATTGCTTCGATTTAATGGAATGAATTTAATTAAAAACTAATATTTCAAACATGTTTATAATTTCAAGAAAAAGTTTTGAGTAAAAATAACTCAGTAATATGACATTAGATTTAAAATTGTCATTTGTTAAATAAATAAAATGAAATAATTCTGGCATTGTAAAATATGTGAGAATAAAATAGATATAAGAAATGTAACTAATGTTAGCTAAGTTTATATTCTTAACCCTCCCCCCAACAAAAAAAAAACAATTATAATGAATTAGCATGGGAAACACACCAAAACATATTTTATAACAATAAATAAGTAATTAAATTTGATAAAAATTTAAAAATATAGTTGCATAAAAATTTACGGAAAAAAGTTTTCAAAGAAAAAATATTGTTCAAAATATCATTCAATTCGTGCCACATAACTTCCTAAATCATGAATAAAAAAGACTTCCTAAACCATGTTCCATAGTTTGTTTTTTTTGTCAACTAAACCATGTTCCATTTAAACTTGTACACAGCAAGTTTGGAAAGGAAAAAAAAAAAAAATCTTTTCTATCATTTTTTTTTAATCAAAAATTTTATTTTCGTATAACCAGTACACACTAAGTAGCCTTAACATAGCTTATGTAGGCTATTTAGGTGGTTTGAACTTTGAATCCCCATGCGATAGGCCATGTGAGTAGAGTATGGTCCGTAAAAGTAGCTTTATGAATTCTCTCATTATTTTACTCACAAAAATTTGGAGCTTGACACGTGGATGTGAACAGGAGAGGATACAGCGGGAGTGGGCACTCTTAAAATGTACAGTGTATAGAGAGATAGATAGATAGATGGATAGATGATGATGATAATGGTTCTGATCTGCCGTGATAAAAGTACTGTCACGTCGATGATCACTTTTTACAAGGCCAAATCAACAAATGACACGGAATCAAATTCATATGGATGCATTCTTGATATGGTGTGGACCAAAGACTTTGGTGCCTGCAGAATATTGTCTCAAAGACTATGATGAGTAGTAGTGGAGATTAATGTGGGCAACCCTTGATAAGTTATAGATGGAATGAGAAAGGGACAACGCTAGCTTCACAGTATTTGTGTAGCCTATAACATCAATCTAATGTGACACTTGTTTATTAGAAAATGGCAAATAGAGAAAAGCACCTAAATGAAGTAACACAACATTGTTGAGCCACCATAAAAAAGTGTTAATAGTGGTGTCTCTTATCAAATTAATTATTTAGTTTTCTTTTAGGCAGTTTTCGGTCACCACAGTTTTTTCCAATAAATTTTCGGTCCTTAAGCTTAGAGTGAAAACAATTTTGGAGAAGCACTCAAACACTACCAAATTCAGTGATTATCATTAGATGTGGTTACAGTCAAAGATAGTGGTGTGGATGATGATGGCAACGGAAAGATGGAAAATGGATAAGAGAGGAAGAGTGAGAAGAAAAGAAGGAAGGAAAATGGATGAGAGAGAAGAAAAGTGTAATTTCATTATTTATTTTGATTATAAAATCACATAGGTCATGGTTATCTCAAACTCAAATCTCCGTCATAAAACCCGAGCCATATAACAGTATACTATTTCTGCATTACAAATTTAACATACTCATGTACTCATTGATACGGCGAAGGCCATTTTACACTAAATGAAGTTTAGTGTAGCACACATCACTCATTTGACCACATTAAAATGTAGCTAAATGAATTTAACAACGTAATCAATGAGCTTAGTCACGCTTTTAGTAACTGTGGCTAAATTTATTTGTGGTTGGCCACATTTTGATCATTTAGCCACATATGATAATTGTGGCTAAAAGATCATGAGTGATTTACTACATTTTATGTGCTGCACCATAAACAAAACGTATTGATACGTAAAAAGTAGAGGCGGGGTTCATCATTATCATTTTTCCATTTTTTTTAATCTTTTCATATTGTTTGTCACTCTTTTTCATCAGTGCCCCTATAGGTAGATGTTAACAAAACCATGTGCTAACTTTCTTTTTCGCTAAAGATGACAAGAGTTCTAGATTTTTTTTTCCTCCTTTTTACATGTGAATATATAAAGTGTCAGAAATTACGAATCAATTTGCGAGGGACGTACTGCAGCTTAGCAACAAAATTCGACATTACAAATATTTAGCAACATAAAGGTATTAAATACGAAGAACTGCCAACAAATTACCCTATCGATCAACCAAGAAATAACTGGGCAAGGCTGTAATACACCATATAAGTAAGAAGCACCACACTTTGGCCATCTAACCACATTCTAAGTGTCGTTAAATGTTCAAAAAGTGTGACTTAGCGCCTATAAATTTTACCCTACTTGATAAATATAATTAAATGTCTTGTGAATGATGCGCCTCATTTTACTCCATATATCGTAGAAAAAACTCAATGGCTAGGAATTGCAAAGAAAAAACATGACAATAGCAATGGTGCTATATACAGTGATTATTTAGCGATAAATTGTATTTCAATATTTCACATATCAACCACGAATTTGTTGCAGCTTAGTGATTCCTTATGAGGGAATAAGAGAAAAAACTTATCTTCTTTTAGAGAAAAAAAATTGTCAAAAATCAAATACAGATTAACAATGAAAATTTCGTTGCTAATCAACTCATAATTAGTGACCAATAATGTCATTGTCAAGGCATATACGACCGAAAATTCTAAGAAATTATGTGAAGAAATTTGAAACCACTTAACATGGCTTTGATTTGTAAACGATAACATAAGAGGTCAACGTCACATCCAAAACATAGTAGGTCCACAGTGAAGTGAAATTCCAACAGATTTGTCCTTATTCCGGTTGTAGCTGGCTAAAATGCTTTTTATTTTTTCACTTTTATGCTTTTCTTTGCGGGCACCATGCTTAAGCATGCGTCTGGAACGAGAGTACAGGGATGAAAGGAACTTGAGGGAAGAGAAAAACGGGTATAAAACTTTTTTTTTTTTTCTATGCGTTTGGATCCAAAGAAAAAGCACACAAAGAAAGAAAATTTTCAAGTGAAGTAATTTAAATACTTAAAAAATAGGTATTTATTGAGATATTTACTCAATAATTATTAAATATGATGTGATAAATAAAGTGTCTGAAATTTACTATTATATTCAATAATTATTAAATTAGTGTATCCATATTTTAGGTATTTAAATAACATTTTTATATATGGGGCCCACATATTAGTTCTCTTGAAGAAAAGAGTGAGCCACCGGTGAAATTGCATGCCCTTAAGCTTTTGCCCCTAAAATTTTTTAAACTAGTAGTGTTATCTAATAAAAACCCAAAAATAATCAAATATAGACTAAAGGGGATAAGAATATCAATCCAACCCAACTAACCCCAACTGAACCAATTAAATTAGTTTGGGTTTATTCAATTATCGGATAACGTCGAATAAAAACCAATTAAATGTAATAATCTTCGATTCAAGTATTAGATTTCATAAATTTTAACCCGATGAATCCGATCATGTATATTATAATATATAACATTTGTGTATGTATAACGTATTTAACAAATAAACCATACTTTAGTTATATATATTGATAGTATTTAGCTATATATATGAAATTAACATATAAAACTTTAGAGATTTAAAGTTTGTGGTTATTTGAAAAAGTTGTGATTTTTTTCATTTTTATTGAATTAAATATCAAAATAATAATAATAACAATAATAATAATAATAATAATAATAATCAGGTAACTCAATCATCTAAACCAAACCAAGCTGACTTTAAATGGTTCGGATTTGGTTAAAAAAATCTATCCCGAATCAAACTAAATTAAACCAATTGAAACTGACTGGTTCATATTCTTTTTCCCTTCAAATCTGAACCAACCCTATTCAATAATAACAATATATTATATTTATTTATGTGATAAAATTTATAATAAATATGCTCAATTATAAGGTAAGTAATATATAAATAATATACGTATATTCTAATATATATTATGTATATCATTTAATTTAAAAGACATTTATATTTAGCAGGGATATATATGTTATCATGTATAGTTATTAACTTTTCTTTTCCTTCATTTTCTATACATCCAAAGAAATACATTTTTCTCTTCATTTTATTCTCTTTTCATTTTCTTTTCTTTTACTTTCTTTCCTTTCATTTTCTATAATCACCCAAACAAAATGTAAGAAAATGTTATGTGTGTATATATAACGTGAATAAACAAATCTGTATATATTTTTCACCAAGTTGAAATGAATTGTAATTTAAACTTATTAAATAATTTAAGAATAAATACATTTTAAGCTACTTTCTTTGTAAATAAATTCATTTTAAAGCATGTTTGTCCAACGTAACATAAGACTCGCCCCTATATGGTAGAATTTTCATTGGAATAGTGACATTATGTTACTGAAAAAAAGAAAAAATAGAAAGATTGCACTAAGCTGACTTATATTTTTAATATCGTAAATGTGGAAGGTTTAATTTACCATAGTTCATGGTAGAGCACATTCTTCGGAAAATATTAAACTGCTAAATTTGTGTCCTTGGAAAATAATGACATTGTTTTTAGCTTTTAAATAGATTATGGATCTCCTTTTCTCAGATTTATCTACGCACTTTTCTTGAATATTGATACATTATAGTAACAATTAAGAGTTATGACACACAACTTTTACTATATTAACTTTATTCTTTTCACTTCCATCTTCACCAAGATTGAAGTGAATTGAACTAAGCTAAGCTTAATTCAGAGAATTAATTGCATAATAATAGGTTTGACTCAAACTTGAGTTCAATCAGAAGTGAGTGCAATGTATGGGTTTAAGTTCATCTCACCAAAAGTTCATCAAATTTGAGCTAACTCATGAGTCATTGTAAAGGTTGATAAGATGATTCAAATTAGGTACAAATTAAATCTTTTAAACGTAATAAACTAGAATATTCAGTCATACGAATATGGCCTCAATAACAATAATAATAATTACCAAAAAATGACAGCAAAATATGATTTTGTATATACGATTATATCAGCATATGTAAACATAACAGCCAAGCTTATGAATTATTGAGTCAAACGTAATTGTTTGAGTTAAAATCATTTAATAAATAAGTTCAATATAATCTTTTAACTTAACGTCGGCTGATATGAGCTAATTAGCTGATTTTATTTAACTTTTAATTATTCGAGTTAAAAATAATTCAAAAGTTAGCTAGGCTCACTCCTAACTTTAACAGGGAGAGCGACATTCAGATTTTTTGAAAATAGCACAGTCGTGTCTTAGTTGTTCATGCATTCATTGAAAATTTCTTGTATGGATACAACTCTAAGAAGAGTAGTGTTATTTAGATTCATAATATATAGAATATCATACTGACACATTTTAATTTATACTTGGATAAAACATTGGATTCAAGTTAAGTGAGGTTTACATCCTATCCAAGAGTAAATAAAAGTGTTTTGATATAGCATTCCACGTATTATGAATATAAATAATATTTATCTTTTAAGAATTTATTCTTAGGTAAACTCACAAAAAGTTAATAGAATATATAAATAAGTATATATTGAATAAATAGTTATGACTCACTTTCATTATGAGTATATTTAAATATGATATATTAAACTTATGAACATGTAGGAATCTCTCTCCATCTTTTACTTGTTCAAGATTCATTAACTTTATCATTTATGCAAGAGTAGTGCTATTTGGAACATTCTAAAATAGATTTCTCAATAATTCACTTTATCACCTTTAAATATCGTGAAAAAGTTGGATGAGTAAAGATCACCACACATCCAACAATGATAAACCGAATAATGTTCAAATATTGGTTTCCCTTATACCCAATAGTACAATATGCCACGGACTTATAGTGTGTCACGTTCAATCTCACTGTTTCCTCAGAAATATGGGCAAATGAGATAGCCACCACTCCTCTGTCCTTCACTTCCCATCTCCTTACTTCACCTAAGATCTTTTTCTTAGTCACCACGTGTCATGACTCAATCTTAGGCGGTGACTGGCACACAAGTTAGACGAACTCACTTAACCTTACAAACTTAATGATATGATCCCACTAAGGAAGAATTAATAACCCAATTTCTTTAGCTATCAGAAATCTAGCATAAGCTCTCCTAAATACTGGACAATCCACATATCAAATTAACCTACTTTATAAAACAATATCATAATCCAAATTCACGAGCCAGTGTATTCCACAGTTTTCAGTTATAGACATAGCAAGGATCGGTTATACAAAAGATAATACTTAAACTCTTATTCATATCCATAACTCAAAATGCTCAACATATGCCCTATAGCTACAAAATAATAGAATCAACAACTAAATAGTCTCAACTGATAATAAAGACCTACCAAAAAGAATATTCTGGGCAAACAATAATCCCAAAAACCTACTACTCAGTAGCCTGAAAATCTGAAGGAAAGAGAGGGGTGAGTCAAACAAAACCAATGAGGACTATAAACATGTGGAAAGAAGAAGAAACCAATCAATGTACCAACATTTAAAAATGAAATGGAGTAGCCCCTAAATTGTGCAAATTTCTAAAACCTATTAATAAAAGTAATAGTTTACAATTTCCATACTTCTTCCATAGTTTTAAAAGAAATACCCTTTGAAGTTTCATCTCTAAGTATAATATTAAAAACAGTTACTAAATATACTCTTTCACTATTTTCACTAATTCCCCATTCGTTCTCATATAAAATCAATTTTAGCATTAAATACTGAGAGTTACATAAGAAGTATTAATTTTATTTGGGGAATAATCTCAACTCGTTAATTACAAGATTTATAATATCTCAAAATAAAGTTCTTTCAAATTTTATCTCACTAAACGAAACTGTGCTCATATAGGCCGTAATACCTCTTTGCTACGATAAGTGGTAATACCATATCTCTTCGTTATGACGAGCGGTATTGCCGTTATATCTCTTTACTATGGGGAGTGGTAATGCCGTTACATCTTTTCGCTATAGCAAGTAGTTTTGCTATTATAGCTTTTCGCTATGGCAAGTAGCGATTTCAACTTAGAACCTATCATGGTTTTTTTAAACAAGGTCTTATTAAAAATAGTTTATAAATCCAAAATTCAATACTTATATTAATCTAGTCTTGGAAGTATCAATTATCACAATATTTTCCAATGCAGATTGAGATAAGACAAAGCAAAATCATGGCATCATAAAATCAATAAAAAGTGCTAATAATAATTTCAACTAAATCATCAAGTTATATTTAATAACCATTATAGTTAAGAAAATCAACTAATAAAACTAATTAAATAATCCAAGTAGCTCCAAATAAAATTTTATCAAATCTAATAAGTTAGTTTTTCCCATAAAAATAATTTAAAATATTGTCACTGTGTAAATTGTCACCCACAATATAAAGGGATCAACTGGGCCTCTTCCTAATAGCTTCGAAGAAAGTAGCTCACTTTGTGTTAACAATATCTTGCAAATATATGAATTTTGACAAGTTCAAATAATTTATTTCAAAATAATTTATCAATTATATAGCCTACTGAATAAAACTCCCCAATTTATGAAATTTAGAGTTCCTAAATATTAGAGAAAAATCAAGTTTTAACTCTACCAACTACAACTTATTTATATTAAAACTTCTAACTTACTATATTTAAACTTAAAATACCAAATATATATATATATATATATATATATACCATTTTTGAAAGCTTACTAATTTTAAGATATATCTCAAATAACCAAGAAGGGAATGAAATTGATATTGTATACTTGCCTGCAGTTTTAAAAGATAAAAGATCGGAGGTTTTGATGATAAAATGTAACAACAAAAAAGATTTGTTCACTTTGAAAGAAGCGAGGAAGAAGAAAAATAATAATAATAATATTTTGATAATTAAAATATGAATATCTATTTAAATATTCATCTCATAATAATAAAATATGAATATCATTATCATATTTAATAAATATAAAATAAATGTTTAAATAAATTCTTATTTTTTTAGTATGAAAATATTGTTCTCCTTTGACAAAATGACACCGCTTTTTTCTTTCTCTCTTTTTTCACTTTAGGTTACATCACGCCACCCCGTCTTCTTGGGCTCTTTCCCATTTCGCTTCACTTGGCACTTCCTTTGGTTCTTTCTCTTCAACTTCATACAATATATATGCAGCACCTTTATTCACTTCCTTCACCTAAAATCCTTTCTTGCCCACCAAGTTACCCGTCTCTCCATTCACTCTCTCCCTTTTCAGTCTTCGCTTTTCACTTCACTCCTCACAACTTCTTTATACAGCTTCAGAAAACATATCATCTTTCTAAAACACTTAATATATCTTTCTGCGGCACCCTTTTGCTATGTATTTTGTTTTCTCGTACCTTTCTTTCCTCATGCACTCTCCCATTGGCCTTCTTCTCAAACCCATTTTCCTTCATGCACTATCTGCCATCATCCACCTCCTACTGGTGGTGGTGGTTTCAGTGTCTTGGGTTCGGAAGAGAATCACAGTGGGAGCTAGAGATGAGTCCAAGGAGAAACCCAAAAACTCTGTTTCTAAAAAGGCTTTGTTTTGTTCTCTGTTTGTTTCTGCTTTCAATCTTATCCTCTGCCTCTTTAGTTACTTCTATTGGTATAGAAGTGGTTGGTCAGAAGAAAAGCTCGTGACCCTTTTGGATTTAGCACTCAAAACTGTTGCATGGGGTGTTGTTAGTGTTTGCTTGCACAAGGGTTTCTTCTTCAGTTCAAGTCATAGGAGGTTCCCTTCATTGTTAAGAGCTTGGTGCGTTTTCTACCTCTTTGCTTCATGTTATTGCTTTGTGGTGGACATTGTTCTTCTCTACGAAAAACACGTGGCTTTACCAGCTCAGTACATAGTTTCTGATGTGGTATCCACTTGTGTGGGTTTATTCTTCTGTTATGTTGTGTGTTTTGTGAAAAATAAGTTTGAAGCTAGCACTCTTCAAGAACCACTATTGAATGGCGATGCACATGCTAGTAATGCAATTGGGGCTGACACTGTTACCCCTTTCTCAAATGCTGGAAGTTTCAGCCTTCTTACATTCTCTTGGGTGGGTCCTCTTATAGCTCTTGGCAATAAGAAGACCTTAGGCCTGGAGGATGTGCCACAACTTGATAGCAAAGATAGTATAGTTGGAGCTTTTCCAACTTTCAGGGATAAGGTTGAGGAAGATTGTGGTGCAATTAACAGAGTGACCACAGTCAAGCTAGTGAAGCTATTGGTGGTCTCAGCATGGAAAGAGGTTCTTCTCACAGCATTTCTTGCATTGTTGAACACGTTGGCTTCTTATGTTGGTCCTTATCTCATTGATGCATTTGTTCAATTCCTTGATGGACAAAGGCTATATGAAAACCAGGGCTATGTTTTGGTCTCTGTGTTTTTCTTCTCGAAGCTTATCGAGTGCTTGTCACATAGGCATTGGATCTTTAGGTTGCAGCAAGTTGGAATTCGAATCCAAGCACTGCTTGTAACTACGATCTATAACAAAGCCTTGACTCTTTCGTGTCAGTCAAAGCAGGGCCATACATCTGGGGAAATAATCAATTTCATGACTGTTGATGCCGAAAGAGTTGCCACCTTCAGTTGGTACATGCATGATTTGTGGATGGTAGCTCTGCAAGTTTCGTTAGCCTTGTTGATTTTGTATAAAAACCTTGGCCTTGCTTCAATTGCTGCTTTTGTGGCTACTGTCATTGTAATGTTGGCAAATGTTCCATTGGGGTCATTGCTAAAGGAGTCTCAAAAAAAGCTAATGGAGTCAAAAGATACAAGAATGAAGGCAACATCTGAGATTCTAAGGAACATGAGGATCCTCAAATTACAAGGATGGGAAATGAAGTTTCTGTCTAAGGTAACCGACCTCAGGGAAACTGAGCAAGGCTGGTTAAAAAAATATGCTTATACCTTGGCCACGGCCTCATTTGTTTTTTGGGGTTCCCCTACATTTGTGTCTGCTGTTGCTTTTGCTACTTGCATGCTTATGGGGATCCCTCTTGATTCAGGGAAGACCTTGTCTGCACTGGCAACATTCCGGATCCTTCAACAGCCCATATTTAATCTTCCAGATACAATTTCAATGATAGCACGAACTAAGGTTTCTCTTGATAGGATCTCATCATACCTTCGTATTGAAGACATGCAATCTGATGTTGTAGAGAAGCTTCCTTGGGGTGCTACTGAGAAAGCAATTGAAGTAGTTGATGGAAATTTCTCTTGGGATTTATCTTCCCCAAATGCAACATTGAAAAGCATAAATCTCAAAGTGTTTCACGGCATGAGGGTTGCCGTTTGCGGCACTGTTGGATCAGGAAAGTCTACTTTACTTTCTTGTATGATGGGAGAAGTACCAAAGATATCAGGCATTCTGAAGGTGTGTGGAACAAAGGCCTATGTTGCTCAATCACCATGGATACAAAGTGGAAAGATAGAGGATAATATATTGTTTGGAAAGGAGATGGATAGGGGAAGGTATGAAATGGTACTTGAAGCCTGTTCCTTGAAGAAGGATCTAGAACTCTTTTCATTTGGTGATCAGACAATTATAGGAGAACGTGGGATAAATTTGAGTGGCGGACAAAAACAAAGAGTGCAAATAGCGCGTGCTCTTTACCAAGATGCTGATATATATTTATTTGATGATCCTTTTAGTGCTGTGGATGCTCATACAGGATCTCACCTCTTTAAGGTAACTCAGTTTCATTATTTGATTTTGTTTATTATGTTGCAATGGAAACTTGTCTCTTATATTTTTGGAGCATACTGCAAAATACATAATTCTTTATTTGACTCTTCTTAATGTAGTTCTTCCAATAGCATGATACTTGTATAACCTTTTTTAAGTAAATGAGCTTTTTCTATTTTATTTGTTTATGGCAGGAATGTTTGCTGGGCCTGTTAAGATCAAAGACAGTAGTTTATGTTACTCATCAAGTGGAGTTCTTACCTGCAGCTGACCTTATCTTGGTGACTATTTCTCAGAATGTTATTGCCATTAATTCAAGAAATGGTTTTATGCCCCTCATATTTATGCCTTGTTGTTAGGTCATGAAAGATGGCAAGATTACTCAATGTGGAAAGTATGCTGCTCTGCTTAATAGTGGGACTGATTTTATGGAACTTGTTGGTGCACACAGAAAAGCTTTGTCTACAATTGATTCAATCGATGGAGGGAAAGTATCTGATGAAATAAGCACCTTGGAAGAAGATGTAAATGTCTCTAGTGCTCATGGTGTTAAAGAAAAAGAGGCAAACAAAGATGAGCAAAATGGTACAACAGACAACAAAGGAGAGCCAAAAGGCCAGCTTGTTCAAGAAGAAGAAAGAGAGAGAGGTAAAGTTGGGTTTTCAGTCTATTGGAAATATGTCACTACTGCATATGGAGGGGCTCTTGTTCCATTCATATTGTTGGCTCATATTCTCTTTCAAGTTCTCCAAATTGGAAGCAATTATTGGATGGCTTGGGCAACTCCCATCTCATCAGATGTGGAGCCACCTGTTACAGGAACCACTCTTATAGTAGTATATGTTGGTTTGGCCATTGGAAGTTCTTTTTGCATACTTGCCAGGACAACGCTTCTTGCTACTGCTGCTTATAAGACAGCTACCATGCTTTTCAAAACAATGCACTTCTGCATTTTTCGTGCTCCAATGTCATTTTTTGATTCCACCCCTAGTGGACGAATTCTGAACAGAGTATGTGATACCCCCATTCTTTCAATTTTCAGAGATATGATTTTTATTAATATTAAGTAGCTTTATATTTTAGATTGAGTAAACATCCATTTTGATTCGTAAAAAATGCATTGACATCAAATAGGTTATTGAAAGTTAAAATATAACATTGACATTAAAATGTATGCTTACTCTTTTAGATTTAATGGTCTTCTTCAACTTTTTACTTGCTTTCAATAACCATGCAATAGGTTACTTTGACAATTGTTTTTTCTTGCTGTTTATTCGTTCTCATCCAGGCTTCTACTGACCAAAGTGCAGTGGATACTGGCATTTCTTATCAAATTGCTTCATTTGCCTACACCCTGATTCAGCTCCTCGGAATTATAGCAGTGATGTCTCAAGTTTCGTTGCAAGTTTTCATTGTCTTTATACCAGTGATAGCTGTCAGCATATGGTATCAGGTATGAATAAGACCATGTTGCCTTGATAATAAAGAGCCACATATTTCTTCCACTGCCTCCACAATTGTATGTTAAATGCTATGCCTGAAGGCCCTGCACGAATTATGAACCAAATTTATTCTGCAGAAAATCTGACTCCATTATGCATTATCATATAGTCATAACATATTATGGACTTATAATTAACAATTCTGCAGAAATATTATTTACCATCAGCCAGAGAACTATCACGTTTAGTTGGAGTATGCAAAGCCCCAATCATTCAACACTTCACTGAAACAATTTCTGGTACACCCACCATTAGAAGCTTTGATCAGCAGTCTAGATTTCGAGAAACAAATATGAAACTGACTGACGAATATTCGCGGCCAAAGTTCAACATTGCTGGTGCATCAACATGGTTGGGCCTCCACTTAGATATGTTGTCTTCTATTACTTTTGCGTTTTCCTTGATATGCTTGATATCTATTCCACAAGGATTCATAGATCCAGGTACATAATTCAAATTTGGTTTTTGTTGACAATCAAAAGTATCTCTGCATATGTTGTGAGAAATTAATTGTTTCCCTTGTATCTAATTCTATGATTGAAGGTATTGCTGGTTTAACTGTTACCTATGGACTCAATTTAAACACAATCAATGCTCGTGTGGTATGGATTCTTTGCAACTTGGAAAACAAGATTATATCAGTAGAAAGAATACTTCAGTACGCTCGCATTCCCAGTGAGCCTCCCCTTGTTGTAGAAGAAAATAGGCCAGATCCTTCTTGGCCACCATATGGCCAAATTGATATACGTGACTTGCAGGTAGTTGAAGACATTAGTTTGTTTTATGTTATGGTTTTTCCATCTTTCACGCTGCTGTCAATTGATCATAAAACTTTGTGCTAAGGAAGGTTCTCTTTTCCTAAATGATCAGAAGTTAATTTTGACCTCAAAATTTTTGTGCCATAACTTTAACGATTCATTGCTCATGATGAAGGTACGTTATGCTCCACACCTTCCACTTGTGTTGCATGGCCTCACATGCACATTTCATGGAGGACTGAAAACTGGCATTGTTGGGAGAACAGGAAGTGGTAAAACTACTCTCATACACACTCTCTTCCGGATGATTGAACTAACTGCTGGGGAAGTTATGATTGACAGCATCAACATCTCTTCAATAGGACTTCATGATTTGAGGTCTAGACTGAGCATTATTCCTCAGGATCCTACCATGTTTGAAGGGACGGTGAGAAATAATTTGGATCCGCTGGAAGAGTACGCAGATGAACAAATTTGGGAGGTGGGTTGTTTTTTTTTTTGTGATAGTTGATTCTATCTAAAATATTGGACTTGTATTGTTCTTCAGAATTGTATTGTCTTCACCGATTTACATTCTTTTTAATAGGCCTTGGATAAGTGTCAACTTGGAGATGAAGTTAGAAAGAAAGAAGGAAAGTTGGATTCTGCAGGTTTGTCTTCTAGTTTTGAACATAATGATATATAGTACCTGTACCCAAGTACTTATAGCTAATGTGAAAGTGGATGTTGCAGTTAGTGAAAATGGTGAGAACTGGAGTATGGGTCAGAGACAATTGGTGTGCCTTGGAAGGGTGCTGCTTAAGAAAAGCAAGGTTTTGGTGCTTGATGAAGCCACTGCATCAGTTGATACAGCTACAGATAATTTGATTCAGCAAACTCTTAGGCTACATTTCTCTGACTCCACAGTCATTACCATTGCACATAGAATAACTTCAGTGCTGGACAGTGACATGGTCTTGCTTCTTAATCAAGGTTAGAAGTGCATGCTATTCTTCATTTGACTTTATTATACCATGACGTGCCATTTTTCTGATTTCATGTTACACTGGTGCAGGGCTAATTGAGGAGTATGACTCCCCTGCAAAATTGCTAGAGAATAGGTCATCTTCTTTTGCTCAACTTGTTGCTGAGTATACCATGAGGTCCAACTCCAGCTTTGTGAAATCTGTTGATCATTGATTGAAAACTACCCAAATAGATGTCTCTTGACAATGACAAAAAATGTAGGGGGATCACAATATTGTCATTGAACATTTATTATGGAAAGATGTATTTAATAAAATAATGCTTTGGATATGCTGTGATAACCCTTTACATGGCCAAGGTAACAAAATATTGATGGTAGGCAAGATTTAAAGGCTGATACAGAATCAAATTCATTTGGATGCATTCCTGATATATGGTGTCAGCCAAAGACTTTGGCGCCTCTAGAACAATGGCTTCCAAGACTATTTTAGTAGTAATGGACAATGATGGGGACAACCTTTAACTAGTTATAGATGGAAGGGACAACGCTAGTTTCACAGTATATTGGTGAAGCTTGTAGCATCAATCTAATATGACATGTCCTTAATAGAAACGGGCAAATAAAGAAAAACACCCAGATGAAGTAGCACAACATTGCTGAGCCACCACAAACGGTGTTACTATGGTCTCTCTTACATTAAAAAAATGGTCTCTTATCAAAATTAACTATCGAGCTAGTTTTCTTTCAGTTTTTGGTCACCACAATATTTCTCAATTTTTGTTCCTTGAACTTTGAGTGCAAACAATTTTGGAGGAGCACTCAAACACTACGAAATTCAGTAGTTATCATTTCAAAAAAATTTCTTGTACTCATGATGATTAGACACTTTCAATTTTCCCATCTAGAAGAAAAAAAGCCACTTTCAATCATAATTCTTGTGCTCTTTTGATTTCATTTGTAATGTTGCTTTTTCTCTACCTTCCGTTTTGGATGTTCGAGGACTCAATTATAATATATAAAAAATAAAAAAATAAATAATTTATCTTTGATTGGATCTAGCAGTAAGATAACAGAAAGAGCAATGTTAAGTGGTTTAAAAATACATAGTACAAAATTCCAAATTTCAAAATGTGACAAAAGAACCATCAACCACTCTCGTTTCTTAATGTAATAACTGTTCAGTGAGACCGCAACGTTAAAATCTAACGGTGGATGCTCTCTGAGACTGCTCATCCATCGCCGGTTACTGGCTTAAGCTTCTTGATCCCACGTGCATGCTGATTTTATTTTACGACAGGTTCCCGTGATAGGTTGGCACACAACCTGGCGTACATTGGTTCTTGTGGCCCTTTTTCCGGCCACTTCCTTTTGGCACCACAATCCACTTTCCTTGGCGGATCATTCGACTACTTTTTCTGGGTACGGGACTTTTGGAGCCAGGATGGGTATTTTAATTTCCCATCGAGTTCTCAGATGCCCCTGCTCTGCCAAGTTCATGAAAATGGTGGGGCAACCCTCCTCCCCAAACACGATCTTCCACCTGGTATTAAGCCTCTTCTTTCTTCGCTCCTCCCAACCCATCTCTTCCTCCTCCGATGAGAAGGCTATTATATTTTATGGCTCTACGTGTGCCTCAGACTTTGTATTTCTTGTATATTGTGTTAGAAACAAGTCCCATGTTGCTTGAGTAAATCTCTCAAAAGAAACTTCAACTCTTATGGCATCGAGATAGTAGTCTGAACTCAGCCTACATAAAAGACACGCATGCACACCCCATCCTAACACCCCATCCCGTTTGTGCATGTAAGCTTGGAAGCCTTTTATTCTGCTGAGAAAATAATTTTTTGCTTATTGCGTACCTAGGTACGACCGTTAGCGCACCTGAGTACAACCTTGTCACATTCTACTGCTGGAGCCCAATTAGAAATACACCCTTTGGTCCAAACAAATATATACCTTTGTTGTTGCGCTTTGACTTCATGCAAACTTCTTCTCTGCTAGGGAACTTCTTCGAGTCGGTTTACACGTACTTCTCATAAAAAATTCTTTTTTAATTGATTCTTTTAAAAAAATAAAAGTTAATTTATGTTTGGAAGCAATGTCAATTTATTTTTGGATGTGATATTAAAAATATTTATTTATTATCAAACATCATTTTTTATGTTATAAAAAATATCTTTTTTCAAAAGATGAAAATTCTAACTTATCAAAAAAGAATATTTTCTTTTATTTTTTCTAGTGATTTTGCTTTTACTTGAATAAATTACTCAAACATACCAAAAAACAAAAAAATATCTTTTTTATTTAAAAAAAGATATTTCCTAATCAGAAAAAACACATCCAACACGAGCTTCAAAACTTGTCCAGAAACTTCCTATGCCTTTTATAGTTGCACACAAAGGATCAACCTCTGTTTGTTTCTCCTTCAAGGTTGCTGCTCATTAGTATTGAGAATGTGGTCCAGACTAATTCCTCAAGACACCCGCATCTAATCCTAAGAGGTTTCTCCATCAATACCATTCCACCAAGTTGAGCGTCAAGAAGGCAAAAATAAACCCTTAAAGACAGTGCTTTGTACAATTTGTGATATACTTATCCCGTCCCTTTCTCTTGCTCTATCTTGTTTTTCCTACTAGGGTTTTGCATAAGGCGATTACCACCCTACAATTGCGAGTCAATGCTTTGACTACAGTTTTACATTTAGCCACACATTTTAGAAACATTGTCGAAAGAAATAAGTTCCGGGATCAACACTAAAAACTTTCTGCCCCATTTCAGTTTTAACTTTCACCCCTACTGCCACCGTCACTCTCCACCTCCTCTGTCACCACCATCACCACCCCCTCTTCCCCCAATCTCTAAAAGCCAAAATCCCCCTCTCTTTTTCCCCTTTCTTATCTCACAACCAGTTACGCGCCTCATAGTCGACCAGCCATGTTGCTGCAATAGTCGCGACCCACAATAGCAGTGGAGAGACCACAGGAATCTCCCTCAGAGGGAAGAGGGCAAAGCTAGTGGCGAGTTCAGAGACAACATGTTGGGCGTCTCCGACACCACAGCACGCGGCAGTCCATGCGTTGAGGAATAAGATCAGTACGGCAAAGTCGACGATCTTGTGGGCGAGGGAGAAGGTGATGGTAGTGGAGCTGCAAGGGAACAAGGTGAAACAAACAACAAGCATCAACGTGTAAGAAGCAGCAGTGCTGTTGTTCGAGGTTTCCAAGGTGGTGGGGAGAAGGTGTTGGATGGTGTCAAAGTCGGGGTGGCGAGGATGTCGGAAAAAGAAGTGTTGGTTCGTGACTCGATGAAAAGGGCGCCCTGATCGTTGCAGTGGATGGTGGCGGCATCTCGGTGGGTTCTGATAAGAAAGTAGAAGAGGGTCAGTGTTTAGGAAAGTGAGTCTTGAAAGAGTTGGATTTGGCAGAGAATTCGGATGGGTTGTGAGGAGGAGGGTAGAAGAGGGTCATGTTGCCATGGATGTTTGGGGGAAGCTGGTTTAGAAGTGACAGCTTGAAGCTTTCAAGGTGTGGAGCTATTGTTAACGATGGTTTGATGCATTTTTTGCATACCAAAAATGGAGTTATTATTAACGATGGTTTGATGCATTTTTTTGCATATCGTTAACAATAGCTCGCGGCGGCTGGCGATGGCGGTGGCAGCATAAGCGGTATAGATCTGGTAGCGGATGATGCTCATCTCGTGGCGAGGAAAGCTGAAGCAAGCTCACGGAGACTGGCGCGGCGCGACAGTGGTGGTAAAGGGAGGTGACGGCAGATCGGGTCCTCGGAGGGCGTTACAAGGAGGAAGGGGCGTGAAGGTCTCCCAGTGGCTCATAAGCTCGCTTGGTGGCTAGCTCACGGCAGAGACTGGTTCGGTGTTTACGGAGAGGGGAGGTTGCTGGTGAAGTGGTGGTTTTTTAGGAATTTTCCAGCTTAGGTTTGTGTTTGGTTGATGATGGTGGTGGTGGTTCGTGATGTGGTTGATAGCGGAGGAGCAGAGGCGGCGATAAAGGCTGATAATGATGGTGGCAGTGGTTTAAGGTGGAGGAAGAAGAAGGCAGAGGCAAATGGAAGAGAAGGAGGGAGAGGAGACCGTAAGGACAGAGGAGGGCTGAGGGTGCCGGCAGCCGCGGCAGTGGCGGGGAGGCCGCCGGCTTCCCTCAATGTTTCTATTTTTTTTTATTTCTCTCTTTTTTTTTTTGTTTTGGTTGAGACCTGTGTTTGGATCTAATTTGAGGTTGGGACTTTTGTGAGTTGAGATGGACTGTTGATGGACTGAAGAATTGTACAAACTCTTTTGTTACGTTTGGTTGTTGATGCGTCTCTGATTTTGGCTGTGATTTTGTGTTTTTAAATGTGGAATGGAACTGGTGTATGTGTGTGTATTAGCTTGCTGTTTGTATTTGTGTGAAGTGCATGATATGTGATATAAATGAAAATGATTAAAACCAGGTGACAATAACAAGTAAGAAGGAGAATATGCCACTCAATGTTGTTTTGCTCTTTCCTTTTTATTTCTTTTAGCTTCTATGATTTAGCTCCAACTCTCTCAAAATCTCAGTACTAAAACAATTTTTAGAAAGTAGGAGATAATGATCCCTCCCAATGTGTGTACTTTGTGTTGTTTCACTCTCTGTAAACTTTCTGAATTAGCTCTCCGTGTATCTCACTAACTTCATTCCCCCCTTCATTGATCCCTCTGTCCATGTATTTATACACACTCTGCAATTTTAATTTAATCTCTCCAGCTTGATTTTGCACGGATTAGGTTTTGATTGAGGGATTCCGTCTTTGACCTTGGGATGATCTGTTTCTGATTAGAGCAGCTCTTCTTGAATTTCTTGTTGAACCTGTTGTTGATTTTTGAAAAATGAACTTTGGTGCTCCGCTCCCATTCTCCAAAGACAGGCGCTCATGTGCTCTGCTCTCGTTCTTCAAATACAGGCGTTTCTTTTTTACTGTTACATGCACACTCCTGCACTACTCTATATTTGTCTTTTCCTTCTGGTCTTTCTGGCAGGAACGAGGACTCCTTCATTCTTTTCTTTTTTTGTTTTTTTTATCAAAAGAGCTGGCAAATGAAGCACATATTTTTTGATAGAAACTGAAATGGGCTTACATCAAACAAATAATGACAACAAAAATGGACTTGAATTTTTTATTTATAAAATTAAAAGATAAAATATTCGGACAAAATATGGTGTTCACAATGAATATATTAGAGATGTTAGTCTTTTCGGTAGGGTCTTAACTTTTTAAGGCTCACAACCATTCTTATAATCAATAAATATTTATTTGACATGTCTTATTCCAAGAGGAAAATGATTTGATACTTTTTATTTGATTAAATAAGCTGTTATTCATATTGTTTAAGATGCTATGAATACGCACCACAGAATTGAAAAAAGAATTTCTAGATTCAATTCTTAATAAATTATAATGTATTATTATTTATTCATAATAGATTGCTTCGATTTAATGGAATGAAAGTAATTAAAAACTAATATTTCAAACATATTTATAATTTCAAGAAAAAATTATGAGTAAAAAGAACTCAGTAATATGACATTAGATTTAAAATTGTCATTTGTTAAATAAATAAAAATGAAATAATTCGAGCATTTTAAAACATGTGAGAATAAAATAGATATAAAAAATTTAACTAATGATAGTTAAGTTCATATTCTTTAACCCTCCCCCGAAAAAAATACAAAACAAAACAATTATAATGAATTAGCATGGGAAACACGCCAAAATACATCATGAAGACATATTTTATAACAATAAATAAATAATTAAATTTGATAGAAATTAAAAAAGATAGTTGCATAAAAATTTACGAAAAAAGTTTTCAAAGTAAAAGAATTGTTCAAAATATGATTCAATTCATGCCACATAGCTTGCTAAATCATGAATAATAATAATAAAAAAAACTTCCTAAACCATGTTCCATAATTTGTTTTCGTCAACTAAACCTTGTTCCATTTAAACTTGTACATAGCAAGTTTGGAAAGAAAAAAAACATCTTCTCTATCATTTTTGTATGACCAAAAATTTTATTGATCAAACAGGGTCAGTAGAGTTTGTTTAGCTAAGTAGGTACTGTCTTCCTTCGTGGTTTATCCTATGCCAACCCTTTCGGTGACTCAGTCCATTTGTCACTCCATTAATTCTACAATTCGTCATTTCATTTGGTATGGGAAGGACAATGGCTCTAATAGGAGTCTTAATTTGGTTAACTGGAACACTATATCATCACCCCTAAAGGCTGGGGGTCTTGGTATTCATGTCTCTCATTATCAGAATGTTGCTTTACTTGGCAAACTCGTGGCCTCATTTCTTTTTGAACCTCATAAACTATGGTTCATGTTCCTGTGGGAGAAGTATGTCCGTGCAGGGGTCGCCCATGATTTTTGTGCATCCTCCTCGTCCTCTTGTATTTGGAAGAGCTTAGCTAAGGTTTGGCTTGAGTTGGGTCTGACTTTTTGTTTCAGTTTGGGTGATGGTGCTCTATCCTTTTGGTACTCAGATTGGTTAGGGATTGGCCCCCTCTATACCCATGCCCCTTATGTGCATATTTCTAATTTTGACTATTACAGGTTCGAGATGTTTGGAATGATGATGGTTGATTGGTGAATTCCATTTATACCCCCTTCCCAGCTACATTCTTGAGCTTATTCGGAATAGGGCTGGTCCTGTCCATGAGTTTCCTAATAACTGCATTTGGATTCATAGTATAGTGGGGGTTACATGGCGACTAAGTGATACAAGTGGTTGCTTGCCTGTAATGACAATTGGACTGAAGACCACAAGTGGCGTGACCTTTGGAAACTCCATGTAATACCTTAGGTTTTAAATTAAAAGATTAGAAATTTTTTTGAGCTAGAAACAATGCCAGTCACCGTTACCTATCAATCAGGTCCTGGATTTCACTAAGTCTGGACCCTACACGTCATTGGAGGGCTCTATGATAGAGTCATAATCTTGGGATCAAAAGTCCCGGTAATGGTTCCCTAGAGAAAAATGAGTTGAAAAATGATTTTTAATGAATTTTATGAAGCCTTTAAACATTTCGTTTTTAGCTTAAGAGTTTATAAAATCGTGAGAATTCTCGAATTTGAACTAAAATTCAAAATTTGGATTTTGATTTGTTGGGATTTTTATTTTTCTGATATTTTATTTGAATCTAAATGAGGGGTATTTCCTTATTTACATTTATGTTTTAAAGTTAATGCAGAGTAAAATAAATGAGTAAAATAAGTGCATTTTGGAGTATTCTGGAGACCGCTGCAGTGGTCATGAACGCTGCGGTGGTCAACAAAATTATAAAAATCCCCCATTCGGGGTCCAGATCATTTTACACACACCCAAACCCCCCCCCCCCCCCAAAACACGACCTCTCACCAGAAAACATGGTTTTCACCCTAGAAACTCTGTTTTCTTCCTATTTCTTCAAGTATAACTTGGAATCTTCATCCTCCAAGGCTTTAAGATATGTTGTTCTCTTAGTTTTGCTTTTTTTTTTTTTCTTGATTCTCTAAGGTTCTTGGGGTGTTTCCATGGGTTTTGTGTCATGAAGTTCCTTCACCAGGAATAAGGTGATGATAGCGTATCTAGAGGATGATTTAGAGTCTTGATGCATCTATGTCAGATATTGCTATCGTTTCTGCTTCCAAGTGTCCTGTTGATGTTGTTCCTGTGGAAGCTATCCTTCTATGTGAGTGGATTCGCATCTGTGATCTCTATGTTATACATTAGAATTATTTTCATAAAGATATCATTTACTGTTTGAGTTTAGAGATTTCTGCAGAGAAGTTTGAGATTTCTATTGATTTATATGTTTTAGAACTCTTGGTTTTAGAGCACGAAACTGATTTTTGATAAAACTCATGGGACCATATTTGTTATACTGATTTTATGTAGAATTGATTATATATGTGATTGTTAGAGGCTTTTATGGTTGTTTTAATGGATTATGAAACTGATTTACATATATGAAATGGTTTTATACCTAGATATACAGTTAAGAAGAAAATGAAATCATGATTGCAAGCTTTGTTATTTTGAAGCATGATATTGAGTTTTCTAATTATGAAAGGTTTAATAGTTGAGATATGTCTTAGATAATTAATCAAAAGGCTTTAGAGCCTGAATCTTTATGAGATTCAGAATAGTTGACGGCTACATACTCTGTAGAGGTATGGAACCATGAATGTCTACATAGGGTGATCCCTTGGACATGATTTCATAGCCACGGTTATGCTAAGGTCAAACTATTAGAACCAGGTGGATTCAGAGCTCTCAGAGTACCACAAGTTTATTGCTGATAAAGAACAATCTAGAAATTTAGACATAGAAGGATTTTAGAGCATGGATCTTTGTATGACTCAGAACAATTGGCGAATACATATTCTAAGGACTTGAAATCATCACGTATGATTTCATAGTCATAGTCATGCTAAGGTCAAACTGTTAGAGAGTTACAGAGATTTAGAGCTCATAGAGAATTAAAAGTTTTAAGAATTTCCCGATATAGATGAATTTATTTAATTAAGTCAGAAGGTAGCTATAGACAAACAGGCTATGTGTTAACGGCAGTTAATCTGTTAACCTTGGTACCAAGTTGCCCGGGCCAAAGATTTTAAATAGATTATACAGAGAAAGTATTGTCACATTATGGACGGCGGTACGTAACGCCTAGATGTGACCAGATATTCATATTTAGAGTTTTGTTACGTCATGAATATTGTGCGTAACCAGAGCAGAGATTACTGTTTCTCTAGGAGCTACTGTACTATGAGCTTATATGATTTTGGGTATGAAAGTAAGTTAAGACAATTACTTTTGAATTATAACAAGATGATTGGAACGTATATATAAACATATATGCATATTTGACTATGATACTTTTAAGTATTAATGACAATATTATGATTTTATGCATTATTCTTTGGTGCCCATGGAAGGGGGTTTCAGGTGAGGATTCACTCACTGAGTTTTGGTAATAAAACTCACCCCTCTATTTCTCTTGTTTTATAGATAAGAACAGCCGTTACAAATTCTCTTCAACTCCTTTTCCCAGTCGCACTAGGCCTCAATTGGTGAGTCTTGCTATCATTTTCATTTAGAGTGCTCAAGTGTAGATGCAGGCAGGATCTCGGACCTTAGATCATGTTTTGCATTTAGCATACTATGAAGATGTGTTCATATTTTGTATTTAAAGACATATTTGTATTACTTTCATGAACATTTTGAAGCAGAACTAGTTTTATATTGTATTATGATTTCTGACTTGAGAAACAGATTATGAATCATCAGACTTGATTATTTTGATTATTTGAATTTAAAAAGTAGGTGATTTATATGTAGAAAAAGAGAAATTTTCAGGTTTTTATGGTTTTTATGAACAGAATATGCATGTAGAAACAGTTAACAGGTCACGAGGCTTACGTGAGAATGAGATTTCTCCCGTGCCGGTCACATTCCCAGATCGGGTCATGACACTCCAAGTCCTTGCGAAGTTTAAACTTTTCCTCTAGCAATGCTATCATAGTGCTCTTCTAACCAACAGTTGTCGTTATCGGAGGAATTGAACTCTGTCTCCCATGTGTTCCCGTTGTGGTAGTGTGGATGAAGATATTGTTCATTGCCTTCGTGATTGTGTGATGGCTGATGCGGTATGGCATCGGTTAGGTTTTGATATAGTAATGTGGGTTGATCTCCATGCGAATGAGTGGCTGGCTTCTTTGGTGCACAGTAATACCTCCACTCTTTATATCATTATACTGTGGTGGATTTGGAGAGTGCAGAATCTAGCAGTGTTTAACAATGAAGTCTAGCATCCTATGCGGGTTACACGTCAAATTTGGGGTTCTGTGGTAGATGTCCCGAAAGCCATGGCGGCCCTCCGGTTGCTCCTGCTCTATTAGGAGAGTTGGACAAGTGGGCTTGCTTGGCAGCGTTAAATTGAATGTAGATTTAAGTGTGCGTATTGTGGAGGGGCGTAGTGAGTTTGGGGGTGTGATCAGAGACTCCAGTGGAACTTGGCTTGCATGGTTCTCTTGTATGGCCAGTCTATGTTACTTGGGTAAAGCTGTTAGCCATCAAGAAAAGACTGCTCTTTGCTTGGAATCATGGATAGAAAAGGGTGTTTTGCGAGTCCAGTTTTCTGGAGGCGCTAGGTATATTTCTATTCCTCAAAGTTTTCGGGTTCCTGCGTTGCAGTCTTCTGCATCAAATTAGAGAGCTTCTGTATTGTGATTGGGTGGTTTCACTTCATCATGTCTTTCGCTTGGCTAATAAGGTCGCTGACTTATTAGCAAGGTTTGGAGCTATGGATTGTCAATCTTTGATTGTTTGGGCTCAACCCCCAAGAAATACTACTAGCTTGCTCATCGCTGATGCTCTGAATAGCCAAGTGTCCTCTTATTTATTTGTCTCTCCTTCTCACTTTACCCAAAAAAAAAAGTCACACTGAGTAGCCCTCAGGTAGCTCGTGTAGGCCATTTAGGTGGTTTGAATCTCCATATGATAAGCCATGTGAGTATGGTCTGTAAAAGCAATAGCTTTGTGAATTCTCTCATAATTTTATTCACAAAAATTTGGTGGCTTGATACGTGGATGTGAACAGTGTTGTATTTTGTTAATAATAATATTATTTCAAAGTTAATAATATGCGTTTGATTCTAAACCATTAATGCGATTAAAAGCATTTGTTGCATTGTTAACGTTAAATGCTTCCTTCAAATATCGTGACTTTGTTCCAGGTTTTTAGCAAAGGTTTCAAAATTTTATTGAATTAATTTATTACTTAAATGCTTAACTATCATTTCTAAACGTTGGAAGGTTTTCATACATTTAATGAGTCATTATATTTATTTTCCCATCAATATAAATAGTTCAGGTCATATAAATATATGGGGTATGAGGGAAAGGAGTCAGGATGCATTTTTCGGTATACAAAACAAAATTGATCTATTATATTATTTTCCTAAAAGCAATTCATTAAAGTTGTTTCATGTGACCCTATTAGTTCAAGTGTAGAATTAGTGAAAAGTAATTATTGTATCATGGGAAGTATCAATCATGAAGATAATCTGCATTAAGTGATTAACTTGTGGTGATAAAATATTTTTTAGTGCCTAGCATGTTTTAACTAATAAATCTGATAAACTACTATCTAATTTATTCCTTTTATTTTATTTATCTCTAACTTTTTATTTTATTATCAACAATTAATTTATGCTTGTTTTATTTTATTTGTGATGTGATTTCAATTTAAATTTTTCCAGCGATCAGGAGAGGGTAAAGTAGGAGTGAACACTCTTGAAATGTACAGTGTATAGAGAGATAATAATAAGAATAATAATGATTTTGACATGTTGTGATAAGAGTACCGTCATGTGGATGATCACTGTTTACAAGGCCAAAGTAACAAATGACACGGAATCAAATTCAAATGGATGCATTCTTAATATGGTGTGGACCAGGCCGAAGACTTTGGCGCCTGTAGAATATTGAGTCAAAGACTATGAGAATAGTAGTGAATATTGACGTGGGCAACCTTTCACAAGCAATAGATGGAATGAGAAAGGGACAACGCTAGTTTCCCAGTATTGGCGTAGCCTATAACATCAATCTAATGTGACACTTGTTTATTAGAAAATGGCATATAGAGAAAAACACCTAGATGAAGTAACACAACATTGTTGAGCCACCATAAAAGGTGCTAATATGGTGTCTCTTGCCAAATTAATTAGAGTTAGTTTTCTTTTTGGCAGTTTTCGGTCACCAAATTTTTTAAAAATCAATTTTTGGTCCTTGAGCTTAGAGTGAAAACAATTTTGGAGAAGCATTCAAACACCACCAAATTCAGTAATTATCACTGGATACGATAACAGTAAATAGTAGTGGTGTGGATGATGATGGCAAGGGAAAGAAGGAAAATGGATAAGAGAGAAAGAGTGAGAAGAAAAGAAGGAAGGAAAATTGATAGGAGAGAAAGAGAGAGAAGAAAAGTGTAATTTCGTTGTTTATTTTGATTATAAAATTACATAGATTAAGATTATCTCAAACTCAAATTCTCATCATAGAACCCCATCCATATAATATTATATTATTTCTGCATTACAAATTTAACATATTCATTGATATGCGGAAGGCCATCTTACACGAAATGAAATTTGGTGTACCACACACCACTCATTTGACTACATTTATAAAATGTGGCTAAACGATTTAACAATGTATTGAATGAGTTCAGTCACACTTTTTAATAATTGTGGCTAAATTTACTTGTGGTTAGCGACATTTTTCAACATGTAGCCACATATTAGAAATGTGGCTAAAAAATATGACTGATTTACCACATTTTACGCGCTGCGCCGTAAACAAAATCTATTGATACGTAGAAAGTAGAGGCAGCGTTCATCATTATCATTTTTCCATTTTTTTTAATCTTTGCATATTATTTGTCACTCTTTTTCATAAGTACAGGTAGATGTTTAACAAAACCATGTGCTACTTTCTTTTCGCTAAATGTTACTAGTGTTCTAGACGCTTTTGTTCTTTTTCTTTTCACATGTGAAATAAAGTGTCAAATTACGAATCAATTTGCAAGGGGCGTACTGCAGCTTAGCAACAAAATTCGATATTACAAATATTTAGCGACATAAAGGTATTAAATACGAAGAACTGCCAACAAATTACCTGTCGATCAACCAAGAAATAGCTGGCCAAGGCTGCAATACACCATATAAGTAAGAAGCACCACATTTTAGCCATCTAACCACATTAGTAAGTGTCGTTAAATGCTCAAAAAGTGTGACTGACTGCCTATAATTTTAACCATACTTGATAAATATATTTGGTGTGTGATGCGCCTCATTCTACCTCATATATCGTGAAAAACTCAATAGCTAGGAATTGCAAAGGAAAACGTGACAATAGCACAGGTGAGTTATACAGTGATTATTTAGCGATCAATTGTATTTCAGTCTTTCACACATCAACCACGAATTTGCTGCAGCTTAGTGATTCCTTATGAGGGAATAGGAGAAAAAAATGTTCTTTATCGAGAAAAAAAGAGAAAGAACTTATCAAAAATCAAATACAGATTAACAATGGATAAACAATGAAAATTTCGTTGCTAATCAACTCACTCTTTATACACAACCGTTAATTAGTGACCAAAAATGTCATTGTCAAGTCATATGCCACCGAATATTCTACAGAAAATTACACCAAGCTCCCTTAAAGTTTAATAAAATTACAATTAGCACCTATTTATTTTTGTAAAACTATCACTAACCTACCCTCATGTGCACTAAAATTACATTGATCTCTCATGTATATATTAGTTTGTTAATTTAAGTGACAGAAAAATAATATATGATATATACATAATTATTAATTATAAAATTATAATATTTTAACAATATTTGACATATATATTAACTATAATACTTTCTTTTAATCATAAATTATAATTATAAATTTTTTCTATGATAAAAAAATATTTTATTCAACTGATGTGTTAAATATGCTCAAAATATGATAATTTTTCATTAATAATTAAATATATATATATATGTGTGTGTGTATATATATATATATATATATATATATATATATATATTCCATGTTATCTTTCTTTTTCAATTAAACTAACAAATAAATATCTACATGAGAGGTCAGTATAATTTTAGTGAATCTCAGAAAAGGTTCGTGGTGATTTTATAAAATAGAAGGATAATAAGGGTTATTGCACAAAACCTTAAGATAGAGATGAGTATAAATTATTTAAAATCCTAAGAAATGATGCCAAGAAACTTGAATCCACATAACATGGCTTTTTGATTTATAAATGATAAGATAAGAGGTCAATGTCGTGTCCAAAACATACTAAGGTCTGTTTAGATAATATAACTAATAATTTTTTTTAACTTGCTGAAAGTTAACTTACTTTTACATTTTATTCTATTTGGTTAAACAACTTATCATTTTTTTAAAAGTTATTCTATTATTTTTGAATAAGTTATAATATCTAATTTTTTAAGAAATATTTTTATCATTATGTATTTGAATATAAAATAACTTATTTATAAGTTACTTTTTAAAAATTACTTTTTTATAAATACTTAAATAAATTATTCTCTCATCAAACGATCTAACTCCATAATGTAGTGAAATCCCAACAGATTCATCCTTATTCCCGTTGTAGCAAGCTAAAATGCTTTTTATTTTTTGCTTTTATGCCTTTGTTTGTGGGGACCATGCTTAAGCATGCATTTGGAACGAGAGAAAAGGGAGGAAAGGAACTAGAGAGAGGAGAAAAACGCGTATAAAACTTAATTTTTTCTTTGCGTTTGGATCCAACGAAAAGTACACAAGAAAGAAAATATCCTATGCGGGGCCCACATATTAGTTTTCTCCAGTAAACTGCGAGGAAAGGTGTGAGCCGCCACTGTTGAAAATGCATGACCTTCCGTTTTTTCCAACAAAATTTTTTAAACTAATAGTGTTATCTAATAAAAACCAAAAAATAATCAAATATAGATTGCAGGTGTAACGGGATCAACCCAACTTGATAAACTCAACTAACCTAAATCAAACTAATTAAATTAATTTGGGTTGATTCAGTTATTGGGTAATGTCGAACAAAAATCAATAAGACCTGATAATGATTAGTTTGGATATCAAATTTCATAAATTCCAATCTGATAAGTCATATCATGTATATTATAACATATAATATTTGTGTATATATAATGTGTTTGATAAATAAATCATACTTAATAAATAAATCATCCTTTAGTCATGTATATTGATATTATTAAGCTATATATATAAAACTTTTAAGAGTCAAAGTTTGTAATTATTTAAAAAATTATGATTTTTTTTGTTTTTATTGAATTAAATATTAAAATAATAATAATCAGGTAACCCCGTCACTTGAACCCAACGAATCCAATTTTAATCAATTTGATTTGGTTTGGACTTCGTTAAAAATTTCTATAAACTTGAACCAAATCAAACTAATCAAAATTGATCAGTTCAGATTCTTTTTTCCCCGTAACCCGAACCAACTCGACCCGATAGTAATAATATATTATATTTATTTATGTGATAAAATTTATGATAAATATGTTTAATTATAAGGCAAGTAATATATAAATAACATATTTATATTTTAATATATATTATGCATATCATTTAATTTGAAAGATATATTTATATTTAGCAGGGATATGTATTGTTATTATGTATAGTTATTAACTTTTCTTCTCTTTCATTTTCTATACATCCAAACAAATACATTTTTCTCTTCATTTTCTTCCCTTTGGATTTTCTTTCCTCTTATTTTTTTTTCATTTTCTATTATCATCCAAACAAAATGCAAAGTATTATGTATATATATAACGTGAACAAATAAAATTGTATATATTTTTCACTAATTTAAAATGAATTATAATTTAAGAATAAATACATTTTAAGATACTTTCTTTGTAAATAAATTCATTTTAAAACATGCTTGTCCAACGTAACATAAGACTCGCCCCTGTATTAGAATTTTTACTAGAATAGTGACATTATGTTAGTTGGAAAAAAAAAATAGAAAGATTGCCCCAAGCTGACTTATATTTTCAAAATCGTAAATGTGGAAGGTTTAATTTACCATAGTTCATTGTAGAGCACATTCTTCGGAAAATATTAATTAAACTGCTAAATTTGTGTCCTTAGAACTTTTACTAGAATAATGACATTGTTTTTCGCTTCTAAATATTGGTAAATTATAGTAATGATTAAGAGTTGTGACACATAATTTTTACTGCATTAACTTTATTCTTTTCACTTCCATCTTCACTAAGATTGAAGTGAATTGAACTAAGCTAAGCTTAATGCTGAGAATCAATTGCATAATAATATATAGGTTTGACTCAAACTTGAGTTCAATTAGAAGTGAGTACAATGTATGGGTTTAAGTTTATCTCACCAAAAGTTCATCAAATCTGAGTAACTAATCAGTCATTGAAAGGCTGATAAGATGATTCAAATTACGTACAAATTAAATCTTGTAAACTTAATAAACTAGAATATTCAGTCATAAGAATATAGCCTCAACAACAACAACAATAATAATAATAAGTACCAAAAAATGACAACAAAATATGATCTTGTATATACAAGTATATCCACATATGTAAAAATAACAGCCCAGCTTATGAATTATTGAGTCAAACATAATTGTTTAAGTTAAAATCATTTAATAAATAAGTTGAATCTTTTAACTTAACTTCGGCTGATATGAGCTAATTAGCTGATTTTATTTAACTTTTAATTATTCAAGTTAAAAATAATTCAAAAGTTAGCTTGGCTCACTCCTAACCTTAGCAGGGAGAGCAACATTCAGATTATCCTTTTGAAAATAGCAAAGTCGTGTCTAAATTATTCATTCATTCATTGAAAATTTCTTGGATGCATACAATTAAAAAGAAGAGTAGTGTTATTTATACTCATAATATATAAAATATCATATTGACACTTTTTAATCTATACTTGTATGAGATATTAGATCCAAATTAAGTGGAGTTTACATCCTATTTGAGAGTAGATAAGAATATTTTGGCATAGTATTCTATATATATTATGAATACAAATAACATTTATTTTTTGAGAATTTATTCTTAGACAAACTCACAAAAAGCTAATGGTATATATAGATAAGGGAGTACACATTGAATAAAATGGTTTTGAGTTACTTTGATTATGAGTATGTTTAAATATGATATTTTAAACTTGTGAACAGATAAGAATCTCTCTTCATCATTTACTTGTTTATGATTCATTAACCGTATTTTCATGCAAGAGTAATGCTATTTGGAGCATTCTAAAATAGATTTATCGATAAATAAATTTATTTTATCACCATTAAATATAATAAAAAAGTGAAATAAGTAAGAATCACTATACATCTAATGGTGATAAATAGAGTAATGGTCGAATATCATTTCCCTTAATATGGAATATTGCAATATGCCACGGACTTACAGTGTGTCACATTCAATCTCACTGTTTCCTTGGAAATATGGGCAAATGAGAGAGCCACCCCGTTTCTGTCTTTCACTTCACGTGTCCTTACTTGACCTAAGATCCTTTCTTGGCCACCACGTCACCCTTCTCTCCTTTGGCTCTTTCAATTGGCACTTCCTTTGGTTCTTTCCCTCTCCTTTCTCTTGAACTTCATCCAATATATATGCCGCACCTTTTTGCTATGTCATTTGTTTTCCCTTCCAATCACCTTCCTTCACCTAAAATCCTTTCTTGCCCACCAATTCTCTCCATTGACTCTCTCCCTCTTCAGTCTTCGCTTTTCACTTCACTCCTTACAACTTCTTTGTATAGCCTCAAAAACTTCTAAAACACTTCATATAATATATCGTTCTGCAGCACCCTTTTGCTATGTGGTTTGTTTTCTCGTACCTTTCTTCCCTCATGCACTCTCCCATTGGCTTTCTTCTCAAACCCATTTTCCTTCATGCACTATCTGCCATCATCCACCTCCTACTGGTGGTGGTGGTTTCAGTGTCTTGGGTTTGGAAGAGAATCACAGTGGGAGCTAGAGATGAGTCCAAGGAGAAACCCAATAACTCTGTTTCTAAAAAGGCTTTGTTTTGTTCTCTGCTTGTTTCTGCTTTCAATCTTATCCTCTGCCTCTTTAGTTACTTCTATTGGTATAGAAGTGGTTGGTCTGAAGAAAAGCTCGTGACCCTTTTGGATTTAGCACTCAAAACGGTTGCATGGGGTGTTGTTAGTGTTTGCTTGCACAAGGGTTTCTTCTTCAGTTCAAGTCATAGAAGGTTCTATTCATTGTTAAGAGCTTGGTGCGTTTTCTACCTCTTTGTTTCATGTTATTGCTTTGCGGTGGACATTGTTCTTCTCTATGAAGAACACGTGGCTTTACCAGCTCAGTGCATAGTTTCTGATGTGGTATCCACTTGTGTGGGTTTATTCTTCGGTTATGTTGTGTGTTTTGTGAAAATTAAGTTTGAAACTAGCACTCTTCAAGAACCACTATTGAATGGTGATGCACATGCTAGTAATGCAATTGGGGCTGACACTGTTACCCCTTCCTCTAATGCTGGAAGTTTCAGCCTTCTTACATTCTCTTGGGTGGGTCCTCTTATAGCCCTTGGCAATAAGAAGACCTTAGACCTGGTGGATGTGCCACAACTTGATAGCAAAGATAGTATAGTTGGAGCTTTTCCAACTTTCAGGGATAGGGTTGAGGAAGATTGTGGTGCAATTAACAAAGTGACCACACCCAAGCTAGTGAAGCTATTGGTGGTCTCAGCATGGAAAGAGGTTCTTGTCACAGCATTTCTTGCATTGTTGAAGACGTTGGCTTCTTATGTTGGTCCTTATCTCATTGATGCATTTGTTCAATACCTTGATGGACAAAGGCTATATGAAAACCAGGGCTATGTTTTGATTTCTGTGTTTTTCTTCTCGAAACTTATCGAGTGCTTGTCGCGAAGGCATTGTATCTTTAAGTTGCAGCAAGTTGGAATTCGAATCCAAGCACTGCTTGTAACTATGATCTATAACAAAGCCTTGGCTCTTTCGTGTCAGTCAAAGCAGGGCCATACTTCTGGGGAAATAATCAATTTCATGACTGTTGATGCCGAAAGAGTTGCCGCCTTCAGTTGGTACATGCATGATTTGTGGACCGTATCTCTGCAAGTTTCGTTAGCCTTGTTGATTTTGTATAAAAACCTTGGCCTTGCTTCAATTGCTGCTTTTGTGGCTACTGTCATTGTAATGTTGGCAAATGTTCCATTGGGGTCATTGCTCAAGGGGTCTCAAAAAAAGTTGATGGAGTCAAAAGATACAAGAATGAAGGCAACATCTGAGATTCTAAGGAACATGAGGATCCTCAAATTACAAGGATGGGAAATGAAGTTTCTGTCTAAGGTAACCGAGCTCAGGGAAACTGAGCAAGGCTGGTTAAAAAAATATTCTTATACCGCAGCCACGGCCGCGTTTGTATATTGGGGTTCCCCTACATTTGTATCTGTTGCTGCTTTTGGTACTTGTATGCTTATAGGGATCCCTCTTGAATCAGGAAAGGTCTTGTCTGCACTGGCAACATTCCGGATCCTTCAACAGCCCATATATAATCTTCCAGATACAATTTCAATGATAGCAAAAACTAAGGTTTCTCTTGATAGGATTTCATCATTCCTTCGTCTTGAAGACATGCAGTCTGATGTTGTAGAGAAGCTTCCTTGGGGTACTACTGATAAAGCAGTTGAAGTAGTTGATGGAAATTTCTCTTGGGATTTATCTTCCCCAAATGCAACATTGAAAAACATAAATCTCAAAGTGCTTCATGGCATGAGGGTTGCTGTTTGTGGCACTGTTGGATCAGGAAAGTCTACTTTACTTTCTTGTATACTGGGAGAAGTACCAAAGATATCAGGCATTCTGAAGGTGTGTGGAACAAAGGCCTATGTTGCTCAATCACCATGGATACAAAGTGGAAAGATAGAGGATAATATATTGTTTGGAAAGGAGATGGATAGGGAAAGGTATGAAATGGTACTTGAAGCCTGTTCCTTGAAGAAGGATCTAGAACTCTTTTCATTTGGTGATCAGACAATTATAGGAGAACGTGGGATAAATTTGAGTGGCGGACAAAAACAAAGAGTACAAATAGCGCGTGCTCTTTACCAAGATGCTGATATATATTTATTTGATGATCCTTTTAGTGCTGTGGATGCTCATACAGGATCTCACCTCTTTAAGGTAACTCAGTTTGATTATTTGAATTTGTTTATTATGTTGCAATGAAAACTAGTCTGTTATATTTGGGAGCATACTACAAAATACGTAATTCTTAATTTGACTCTTCTTAAATGTAGTTCTTCCAATAGCATGACACTTGTATAACTTTTTTAAGTAAATGAACTTTTCCTATTTTATTTATTTATGGCAGGAATGTTTGCTGGGCCTGTTAAGATCAAAGACAGTAGTTTATGTTACTCATCAAGTAGAGTTCTTACCTGCTGCTGACCTTATCTTGGTGAGTATTTCTCAGAATTTTATTGCCATTAATTCAGGAAGTGGTTTTATCCTCCTCATGTTTATGCCATGTTGTTAGGTCATGAAAGATGGAAAGATTACTCAATGTGGAAAGTATGCTGATCTGCTTAGTAGTGGGACTGATTTTATGGAACTTGTTGGTGCACACAGAAAAGCTTTGTCTACAATTGATTCAATCGATGGAGGGAAAGTATCTGATGAAATAAGCACCTTGGAAGAAGATGTAAATGTCTCTAGTGCCCATGGTGGTAAAGAAAAAGAGGCAAACAAAGATGAGCAAAATGGTACAACAGACAACAAAGGAGAGCCAAAAGGCCAGCTTGTTCAAGAAGAAGAAAGAGAGAGAGGTAAAGTTGGGTTTTCAGTCTATTGGAAATATGTCACTACTGCATATGGAGGGGCTCTTGTTCCATTCATATTGTTGGCTCATATTCTCTTTCAAGTTCTCCAAATTGGAAGCAATTATTGGATGGCTTGGGCAACTCCCATCTCCTCAGATGTGGAGCCACCTGTTACAGGAACCACTCTTATAGTAGTATATGTTGGTTTGGCCATTGGAAGTTCTTTTTGCATCCTTGCCAGGACAACGCTTCTTGCTACTGCTGCTTATAAGACAGCTACCATACTCTTCAAAAAAATGCACTTCTGCATTTTTCGTGCTCCAATGTCATTTTTTGATTCCACCCCTAGTGGACGAATTCTGAACAGAGTATGTGATACCCCCATTCTTTCAATTTTCAGAGATATGATTTTTATTAATCTTAAGTAGCTTTTATATTTTAAATTGAGTAAACATCCATTTTGATTCCTAAAAGATGCATTGAGATCAAATAGGTTATTGAAAGTTAAAACATAACATTAGATTCGTCCTTAAAAGTTTTTGACATTAAATAGGTCCCTCAGAACTTATATTTTATCAAAAGTGGGATCAAATGGTTTTTCTAGAAGACAAAAGTGATGTCATATTTTATATTTTTGGGAACATATTGATTTAAAAAGCTTTCACGGTTCAAGGTGATGTCATATGTGACCTTTTATAGACCTTTATATCAGAAAAAATTGAGGACTAAATTAATGTCACACAAATCTTTCGGAACTAAAATGTATGCTTACTCTTTTAGATTTAATGGTCTTCTTCAACTTTGTAGTTGCTTTCAATAACTATGCAATAGATTACTTTGACAATTTTTTTTTTTTACTTGCTGTTTATTCGTTTTCATCCAGGCTTCTACTGACCAAAGTGCAGTGGATACTGGCATTCCTTATCAAATTGCTACATTTGCCTACACCCTGATTCAGCTCCTGGGAATTATAGCAGTGATGTCTCAAGTTTCATTGCGAGTTTTCATTGTCTTTATACCAGTGATAGCAGTCAGCATATGGTATCTGGTATGAATAGGACCATGTTGCCTTTGATAATAAAGAGCCACATATTTCTTCCACTGCCTCCACAATTGTCTTTTAAAGGCTATGCCTGAAAGCCCTGCACAAATTATGAACCAAATTTATTCTGCAGAAAATTTGACTCCATTATGCATTATCATATAGTCATAACATATTATGGACTTATAATTAACAATTCTGCAGAAATATTATTTACCAGCAGCCAGAGAACTATCACGTTTAGTTGGAGTATGCAAAGCCCCAGTCATTCAACACTTTACTGAAACAATTTCTGGTACAGCAACCATTAGAAGCTTTGATCAGCAGTCTAGATTTCGAGAAACAAATATGAAACTGGCTGACGAATATTCTAGGCCAAAGTTCAACATTGCTGGTGCATCCACATGGTTGGGCATCCGCTTAGATATGTTGTCTTCTATTTCTTTTGCCTTTTCCTTGATATGCTTGATATCTATTCCGCAAGGATTCATAGATCCAGGTACATAATTCAAATTTGCTTTTTGTTGACAATCAAAAGTGTCTCTGCACATGTAGTGAGCAATTAATTGTTTCCCTTGTATCTAATTCTTTGATTGAAGGTATTGCTGGTTTAACTGTGACCTATGGACTCAATTTAAACACGATCAATGCTAGTTTGGTATGGATTCTTTGCAACTTGGAGAACAAGATTATATCAGTAGAAAGAATACTTCAGTACGCTCGCATTCCCAGTGAGCCTCCCCTTGTTGTAGAAGAAAATAGGCCAGATCCATCTTGGCCATCATATGGCCAAGTTGATATATGTGACTTGCAGGTAGTTGAAGACGTTAGTTTGTTTTATGGTTTTTCCTTCTTTCACACCGCTGTCAATTGATCATAAAACTTTGTGCTAAGGCTCTCTTTTCCTAAATCATCAGACGTTAATTCTGACCTCAATTTTTGTGCCATAACTTTAACAATTCATTGCTCATGATGAAGGTACGTTATGCTCCACACCTTCCACTTGTGTTGCATGGCCTCACATGCACATTTCATGGAGGAATGAAAACTGGCATTGTTGGGAGAACAGGAGGTGGTAAAACAACTCTCATACACACTCTCTTCCGGATGATTGAACTAACTGCTGGGGAAGTTATGATTGACAGCATCAACATCTCTGCAATAGGACTTCATGATTTGAGGTCTAGACTGAGCATTATTCCTCAGGATCCAACCATGTTTGAAGGGACGGTGAGAAATAATTTGGACCCGCTGGAAGAGTACACAGATGAACAAATTTGGGAGGTGGGCTGGTTTTATTTGTGATACTTGATTCTATCTAAAATATTGGACCTGTATTGTTCTTGACTTGTATTGTCTTCACAGATTTACATTCTTTTAAATAGGCCTTGGATAAGTGTCAACTTGGAGATGAAGTTAGAAAGAAAGAAGGAAAGTTGGATTCTGCAGGTTTGTCTTCTAGTTTTGAGCATAATGATATATAGTACCTGTACCCAAGTACTCATTGCTAATGTGAAAGCGGATGTTGCAGTTAGTGAAAATGGTGAGAACTGGAGTATGGGTCAGAGACAATTGGTTTGCCTTGGAAGGGTGCTGCTTAAGAAAAGCAAGGTTTTGGTGCTTGATGAAGCCACTGCATCAGTTGATACAGCTACGGATAATTTGATTCAGCAAACTCTTAGGCTACATTTTTCTGACTCCACAGTCATTACCATTGCACATAGAATAACTTCAGTGCTAGACAGTGACATGGTCTTGCTTCTTAATCAAGGTTAGAAGTGCATGCTATTCCTTCATTTAACTTTATTATACCGTTACGTGCCATTTTTCTGATTTCATTGTACATGGGTGCAGGCCTAATTGAGGAGTATGACTCCCCTACAAAATTGCTAGAGGATAGGTCATCTTCTTTTGCTCGACTTGTTGCTGAGTATACCATGAGGTCCAACTCCAGCTTTGAGAAATCTGTTGATCATTGATTGAAAACTACCAAAACAGATGTCTCTTGACAATGACAAAAATGCAGGGGGATTACAATATTGTCATTGAACATTTTTTATAGAAAAATGTATTTAATATAATAATGCTTTTGATATGCTGTGATAACTCTTTACATGGCCAAAGTAACAAAATATTGATGCTAGGCAAGATTTAAAGGCTGATACAGAATCAAATTCATTTGGATGCATTCCTGATGTATGGCGTCAACCAAAGACTTTGGCGCCTGTAGAAAAATGACTTCCAAGACTACTTTAGTAGTAATGGTTCATGATGGGGACAACCTTTAACAAGTTATAGATGGAATGAAGAAGGGACAACGCTAGTTTCACAGTATTGGTGTAGCTTGTACCATCGATCTTATATGACATGTATTTAATAGAAAAGGGCAAATAAAGAAAAACACCTAGGTGAAGTTACACAACACTGCTGAGCCACCATAAACGGTGTTAATATGGTCTCTCTTACATTAAAAAAAAAAAAAGAAGACGTCTCTTATCAAAATTAATTATCGAGCTAGTTTTCTTTCAGTTTTTGGTCACCACAATATTTCTTAATTTTTTTTTTTCCTTGAACTTTGAGTGCAAACAATTTTGGAGGAGCGCTCAAACACAAATTCAGTATTTATCATTTGAAAAAATTTTCTTGTACTCATGATAATTAGACACTTTCAATTCTCCCATCTGAAAAAAAATAAAAAAGGCAGTTTCAATTATAATTCTTGTGCTCTTTTGATTTCATTTGTAATGCAGCTTTCTCCCTACCTTCCGTTTTGGATGGTTGAGAACTCAATAGTAATATTAAAAAAATAAAAAATAAATATAATTTATTCTTTGATTGGATTTAGCAGTAAGATAACAGAAAGAGCAATGTTAAGTGGTTTAAATTATTTTCTGCTGTTAAAATAATTTTTTGCTGTTTGCGTACCTAGTACCACCGTTAGCGTACCTAAGTACAACCTTGTCACATTCTACCGTTGGAGCCAATTGTAAATACACCCTTTGGTCCAAACAAATGATATATACCTTTGTTGTTGTGCTCTGACTTCACGCAAACTTCTTCTCTGCTAGAGAAATTTCTTTGAGTTCGTTTGGATGTCTCATAAAAGACTCCCCTAGCAACAGCAACTTTGAAATCCCGGCACATGCTCATTGATTATTGCCCTTAACCGTGCATTAGTAATGGAGAAGAATTGTAAACATGAAATGCTCGTAAAAAGGACCAGAATCTTAGGTGTTTTCCTCCTTATTGTGAGGACCATAAACCATAAACTACACAAATAACTATATAAATGAATATTGTTTAAAACACAGATCCATGTCCTGACTTTGTCCTAACAAACTCAACATCCAAAAATTCTTTATCCTAAATACATAACAAGCCACTTCTTAATAGGCCTCTTTATTCTATTTCATAATAGGCTACTTAAGGATTCATATCTTTTCAACAAAAGGAATTTTCCTCAAATTTCTCAATTCAGCCTTGAGTAAATCCCCAAACAATGAGTAAACCACGTATGCAAACTCCTAAAAGGTTTCGGACCACAACCAACTCCCTTATTCTCAAGAAGGATGCAAACATGATCAGAAACACTCCTATTTAATCCCCACAAATTCAGATCTTTAAACTAAATCTAGCTGCATGAGTTACCTCTGAACCAACTATAATTCTGACCGATCTCCAGCATATCCACCAAAACTAGCTCCTGTGACCATGCTCCAAATTCCCAAATACTTGTAGATCAGAGCCTATTAGTATCTACAATTTCCTTAATTCCTGTTCAAAAGCATCTACAATCCTATTAGTATCCCCAAACACCTCTTTATTCCATTTCCCAATATGCGTCGCATCTTTTCAACAAAAGAGATTTCTCTCAAATTTCTCCATTCAGCCTTAACAAATCCGCCCACGCACCTACCAATCACACCACATACATCAGCCCATTCAGAACCATCATCACCTAACCGTAGAATCCTTAGTTTCCATTGCCCCAAACAAAGACACCCTATTCACCTTAATCAAATTCCTTAATGTAGAAATCTTATTGTACCCGTAGAGCAATCATTCTTGATACCTCTTCCCCGTTGAGATTCTTACTTTAAGTTTTCTCATCCAATTTCCTTAATTCCCGTTCAAAACCTCCTTTGAGATTCCTACTTTCAGTATTTTCATCCAATATCCTTAATGCCTGTTCAAAAGCCTCCACAATGCTATTAGCATCCTCAAACACCTCCTTGTTCCATTTCTTAATAAGCCTCATGCCTTTTCAACAAAAGGAATTTCTCTCAAATTTCTTCATTCAGCCTTAATCAAATCCCCTAACCCACCGACCAATTCATACCCAGCCCATTCAAAACCACCATCACCCCATATACATCTCGACCTAATCCTATAAACCATAGAAGCCTTAATTTCCACTGCTCATAATAAAGACACCCTATTCAACCTACACAAATTTCTTATTGCAGAAATCTTATTGTACCCCTAAAGTAATTATTCTTGATACCCTCTTCCCCGCTGAGATTCCTCTTTTCAGCTTTCTCATCCAATTTCCTTAACTCTTGTTAAAAAGCCTCCAAACTCATATTAGCATCCCCAAATACCTCTTTATTCCATTTCTTAATAGGCCTTGCATCTTTCTAACAAAGGAATTTCTTAATATTTCTTCAATTTAACCTTAATCAAACCTTGTCACCCACCTATCAATTCATGCCGTGTATTTCAGCCTATTCAAAACTATCATCACCCCATATACATCTTCGCCTAACCGTAAAAATCATAGAAGTCTTAGTTTCCACTACTCATAACAAAGACACCTTATTCACCCTAATCAACTTCCTTATTACAGAAATCTTACTGTACCCCTAGAGCAATTATTCGTGATACCTCTTCACCATTGAGATTTCTACTTTAAGCATTCTCATCCAATCTCCTCAATTCTTGTTCAAAAGCCTCCCGTTGAGATTTCTACTTTCAGCTTTCTCATCTAATTTCCTTAATTCTTGTTCATAAGTCTCCACAATCCTATTAGCATCCCTAAACAACTCTTTATTCTATTTTCTTAATAGACCTTGCATTTGTTCAGCAAAAAGAATTTCTCCCAAATTTCTCCATTCAGCCTTAATCAGATCTCTTAACCCACCCACCAATTCACACTACATAACTTCGGCCTATTCAAAACTATCATCACGCCATATACATCTTGGGCTAATCCTATCAACTATAGCATCCTTAGTTTCCATTACTATGAACAAATTCAACCTATTCACCTGAATTAAATTCTTCATATTAGAAATCTTATTGTACACCTAAAGCAATTATTCTTTATACCTCTTTGCAGTCAAGATTCCCACTTTAAGCTTTCTCATCCAGTTTCCTTAATTCCTATTCAAAAGCTTTCACATTCCTATTAGCATCTCCAAACACCTCTTTATTCCATTTTATAATAGGCTTCTTAAGGCCACACATCTTTTCGACAAAAGGAATTTCTCCCAAATTTCTCCATTCAGCCTTTAATCAAATCCCAAAACCCCCTATAAGTAAACCACATATCCAAACTCGTAAAAGGTTTCAAACCCCAGTCAACTCCATTATTCTCAAGAAGGATGAGAACATGATCCGAAACTATTTAATCTCCATGGTTTCAGATCTTAAAACATAATCTAGCATACTGCATGAGTTACCTCTGAACCAAGTATACTCCGATCAAAGGCATATGTATCCACTAAACCTAAGCCTTGTGACCATGCTCAAAATTTCCTAATACTTGCAGACCAGACAACACCCCCTTCTTTCCTCTAGTTTCAACACCTCATTAAAATCCTACATAACTAAGAACAGCAATTAACTTCCTCCTTAACCCTTTTCACTTCTGCTTACATAATTATTTTTTCCCTCATTATCGTGAGGACCATAAACTACCTAAATAAAATATCTAAATGAATAGTTTAATTTTCCTCCAACACATAAATCACTCTCCTTCCTTTTTCGTGATAGACTCAACCTCCAAAAATTCTTTATCCCAACAACTTAACAAGCCACATCTTAATAGGCCTCTTTATTCCATTTCTTAATAGGCTTGTTAAGGCTTCACCTCTTTTCAACAAAAGGAATGTCCCCCAAATTTCTCAATTTAGCCTTAATCAAATCCCTAACCCCCCTATGAGTAAACAATATATCCAAACTCCTAAAGGGTTTCAGATCCCAGTCAACTCCTTTATCCTCAAGAAGGATGGGAACATGATCAGAAACTCTCTTATTTTAATCCCCACAATTTCGTAACTTAATCTACCTTACTGCATGAGTTACCTTACCTCTGAACAAAGTATACTTTCGACCGATCTAAGGCATATCCACAAAGCCTAGCTCTTGAGACCATGCTCCAAATTCCCATATACTTGAAGACCAAATAGACAAACCCCTCTCTCCAAAACAACTTTTTTTTTTCTTCCTTTTCTTGGCTTTCAACACCACATTAAAATCACCCATCACCAAAAATGGCGTTGTATTTTCCTCCTTGACCTTCTTTATTTCTGCCCACATGGTTTTACTTACCCACATATAGTCAGGACCATAAACTATGCAAATAACACATCTAAATGAATATAGTTTAATTTTTCCCAACACACAGATCCATCTCCTGCCTTTCCTAATGGACCCAACCCCCAAGAAATATTTATCCCAAATATAAAACAAGCCACCCCCAACACCAATTCACACTACATACTTTAGCTCGTTCAAAACCACCATCACCCCATATACATCTTAGCAATCCTATAAACTGTAGCAATCTTAGTTTCTACTACCCCTAACAAAGACACCCTATTCACCATAATCAAAGTCCTTATTACAGAAATCTTATTGTACCCCCAGGGCAATTATTCTTGATACCTCTTCGCCGTTGAGATTCTTACTTTAAGCTTTCTCATTCAATTTCCTTAATTTCTATTCAAGAGCCTCCACAATCCTATCAACATCCCCAAACACTTCTTTATTCTATTTCTTAATAGGGCTCACATCTTTTACATAAAAGCAATTTTTCCCAAATTTCTCCATTCAGTCTTAATCGAATCCCCCACCAATTCACACCACATACTTTAGCACATTCAAAGCCATCATCACCCTATATACATCTTGGTGTAATCCTATTAACCGTAGCAGCCTTAGTTTCTACCAGTCCTAAAAAAGACAACCTATTCACCTTAATCAAATTCCTTAATACAGAAATCTTAAGGTAACCCTAGAGCAATTATTCTTGATACTATATCTCTTCTTTATTGAGATTCCATATCTCTTCTTTATTGGGATTCCTACTTGTCTTCTCATCCAATTTCCTCAATTCTTGTTTAAAAGCCTCCCATTGAGATTCCTACTTTCAGCTTTCCTATCCAATTTTCTTAATTCCTATTCAAAAGCCTCACAATCCTATTAGCATCCCCAAATACCTCTTTATTCCATTTCTTAATAGGCCTCGCATCTTTTTAACAAAGGAATTTCTATAAAATTTCTCCATTTAGCCTTAATCAAATTCCGCCACCCACCCATCAATTCATACCACATACTTCAGCCCATTCAAAATCATCATCACCCCGTATACATCTTGGCCTAACCATATAAATCGTAGAAGCCTTAGTTTCCACTACTCCAAACAAATACACCCTACTAACCCTGATCAAATTCCTTATTATAGAAATCTTATTGTACCCCTAGAGCAATTATTCTTGATACCTCTTCGCTATTGAGATTCCTACTTTAAGCATCATCATCCAATTTCCTCAATTCCTATTCAAAAGACTTCCATTGAGATTCCTACTTTCAGATTTCTCATCCAATTTCCTTAATTTCTATTCAAAATCCTCTACAATCTTATTAGCATCTTTAAATACCTTTTTATTCCATTTCTTAATAGGCCTTGCATCTTTTCACACTACATGCTTTAGCCCATTCAAAACCATCATCACCCCATATACATCTTGGCCTAATCCTATAAACTGTAGAAGCCTTACTTTCCACTACTCCTAACAAAGACACCCTATTCACCCTAATCAAACTCCTTATTATAGAAATCTTTTTGGACCCCTTGAGCAATTACTCTTGATACCTCCTTCCCCATTAAGATTCCCACTTTAAGCTTTCTCATCCAATTTCGTTAGTTCCTGTTCTAAAGCCTCCAAAATCCTATTAGCATTCCCAAACAACTCTTTATTCCATATCTTAATGGGCCTCACATCTTTTCAACAAAAGAGATTTCTACAAAATTTCTCCATTTGGCCTTAATCAAATCCCCCCACCCACCTGCCAATTCATACCACATACTTCAGCATATTCAAAACCATTATCACCCCATATACATCTTGACGTAATCCTATAAACCATAGCCTTCTTTGTTTCCACTATTCCTAACAAAGACACCCTATTCACCCTATCCAAATTCCTTATTGCAGAAATCTTATGGTTTCCTCAAAGCAATTATTCTTGATACTACTCCTCTTCCCCATTGAGATTCCTACTTTCTTATCCAATTTCCTCAATTCCTATTCGAAAGCCTCTTATTAAGATCCTACTTTCAGCTTTCTCATCTAATTTTCTTAATTCCTGTTCAAAAGCCTCCATAATCCAATCAGCATCCCTGAACAAATCCAATTAACATCTCCAAACACCTGTTTATTCTACTTCTTAATAGGCCTTGCATCTTTTCAACAAAAGCAATTTCTCCCAAATTTCTGCATTTAGCCTTAATCAAATTCCCCCATCCACCTACCAATTCACACCGCATACTTCAGCCTATTCAAAACCATCATCACCCTATATAGATGTTAGCCTAACCTTAGTTTCCACTAATCCTAACAACCCCCTCCCCAGAGGCCGGTGGCACGGCTAATTCGCTTAATATTCCAACAACAACATATACTCATTATTCAATGAGTACAAAAATAGCAAAGATCGAACCCTAATCGAGGAAAGACGTATAAAAAGATGTGAATTCAGGTAGAGATCACCCACTATGGTAAATATTCAATATCAATAGCTTCACTACACTTGTGCAAGCTGAACGCAGCAGAAAAAATTGGTAAACATGACTCTAAATTAATCTCGCAAAGTTCTTTCACATCTTTCAAAATTCAGTACCAAGAATCTTTCATATCTTTTAAAATCCAATTTCAAGAATCTCTCAAATCTTTCAAAACCTGTTATCCTTTCCCTGACTCCAAAATGTTGTAATAATTTTAAATGCAAACGATTCATCGCCAAGAGTTTCCATGGACAATTGAAAAAACAAAATTCAAGGAAATGACGTAAAACAAAAGAGTTACCAAAACTATTGCACATATGGAATTCCTACGATGAATCAAGAATGTTGCATGTTTAGTTGAATGAGCAGATCATCAAGAAAAGAAGTGCAAACTTGGAAAGAGAAAATGCAAAAACCCTAAACGAATCAAATAGCAAAAGCAAGAACAACGAACCTACTATATTTAACCATGTATATTATTATATCATTAAAATTATTTGACTCAAATATCTACCATCTTAAAAGTCTAAAAAATAATATATATACATATATATATATATAACTAAATGACAATATAAATTCATTTTTTATAGTGACAATGAATTAAAAATTATTTTTAAAAATTTACCATTTAAAAAATAAATATTTTAGATTTATCCTTTAAATGTTTTAAATTTTTAAAAATTTAAAAAATGCATAGATTTTTTCTCTTCATACACGACATTGATGTACTGACCAAAATATCTTATATAATGTATGAGTTAAGAGAAAAAAAGATTGTATGTTACATCTTATTTAATCAAATTATTAATCTTTGTTTTTTTATTAGTCTTATTCATTTTAGAGTTATGATACTTGTACTTATGATGCATAGGATAATGTACTGACTCATATCTCATCCACCATTGTATGGGGTGTAAACTCTACTTGAATAGAATTCATACCACATTCAAAGATGGATAATATGTAAATCGACATGACGTCTCACACATCATAATTACAAATAACATTTTTCTACTTTTTAACTACCCGAATTTGAGAATGAAAGAATATCACTTGACTGAAAACTGCCTAAAGGAAAACTCAGTTGGCAATCAATTTGATCAAAGACCCCATATTATATTAACACAGTGTAGAGTGGCTCAACAATGTAGATGTATTACTTCGTCTAGATTTTTTTTTTCCCTCTATTTTCTCTTTTCTATTAAATTGATCACAGCCTTTCTTTCATTCTCCAGACAATATACTCAGCTGCTAGACAAACAAATATAACTCAATACACCAGCCAGAATAACCCAAAATCAATGCAAAAATATATCAATCATCACAACTGGAGCATCAAAACTCCCACTCCTTACAGACTCAAAACTCCAACCTCCATCAAGGTCATCATTTGTGATCACTGTGGTCGAACATGATTAATTGCAGCTTTGACTCCAAGGTGGATTAACTCCCAATACAGCATCAAAACTTGGAAATAAAATAAATGTATCCATGCAAAAAGAATTCAGATACCACCCACACACACTAATACACATACTGAAACGTACACCACACACACCCAATGGTATTGACAACCACCACGCACATACCCTATTTCACTGTCTGCAAAAAGACTAACCATCACTCATAAAATAATGTTTGGTGTACAATAAAATTACACAACAAATGCACACCTACGCCTTATTATCGTTGAAAGTGATATATGATCCCCACTCATCCTACTCGCTCATCTTATCAAATAATAATAAAGCGTATAGTGTGCATTTATTATATAATTTTAATATACACCAAACATTCCTCTCACTAATAATATATACTTCACGCATTCATTAATCATTATACCATCTCCTAGAGCATCCTTAGACCAATACTACATCAGCACCTATGAGGGTTATTAGTGCAAGAACATGCACCACAATACTACCATTTAGATTTACATGTCAGAATGCAAAAGAGGGAAGAGATGAAGTGCTCAAAGTTGTAAATGCCCAAAATGTGTCGCGTTAGATGTTACACAGGCTACATAATTAATGGGAAGCTGAAGTCCCTTTCTCATTCCAAATTTCCATCTATACCAAGGTCTTTGGTTCACACCATATCAGTTTATAAATCTTTCCATGCTACTATCATTTGTTACTGTGTCCTTGTAAAAAGAGTGAACGTGGATTTCACAGCAGATAAAAAGGCACTCTTTTATCAAAATACATTTCTCTATCAAAAATGTTCAATGACAAAAGAATCATATACCCCATAAGATAAGATTTTGATTCCCCCAGATTTCATCATTGTCATTAGACTTCTATTCTGTGGTATGTTTCAATCAGTGATCAATAGATTTCTCAAAACCGGACTTGGACCTCATGGTATACTCTGCAACAAGTTGAGCAAAAGAAGATGACCTATCCTCTAGCAATTTTGTAGGGGAGTCATACTCCTCAATTAACCCTGCACCAATGTACAATGAAATCAGAAAAATGGCACATCATGGTAACAACAAAGTTTAATGAATAATAACAGCCTTCTCTAACCTTGATTAAGAAGCAAGACCATGTCACTATCCAGGACTGAAGTTATTCTGTGTGCAATGGTAATGACTGTGGAGTCAAAGAAATGTAACCTAAGAGTTTGCTGAATCAAATTATCTGTAGCTGTATCAACTGATGCAGTGGCTTCATCAAGCACCAAAACCTTGCTTTTCTTAAGCAGCACCCTTCCAAGGCACACCAATTGTCTCTGACCCATACTCCAGTTCTCACCATTTTCACTAACTGCAACATCCACATCACATTAGCAATAAGTACATGGGTACAGGTACTAATCATCATGTTCATGAAAACTAGAAAACAAACCTGCAGAGTCCAACTTTCCTTCTTTCTTTCTAACTTCATCTCCAAGTTGACACTTATCCAGGGCCTGTTGAAAAAAGAAAGTAAATGGGTGAAGACAATACAAGTGTGAAGAACATTTACAGGTCCAATATTTTAGATAGAATTTAGTATCACAAATAAAACCAATCCACCTCCCAAATTTGTTCATCTGTGTACTCTTCCAGCGGGTCCAGATTATTTCTCACTGTCCCTTCAAACATGGTTGGATCCTGAGGAATAATGCTTAGTCTAGATCTCAAATCATGAAGTCCAATGGAAGAGATGTTGATGCCATCAATCGTAATTTCACCAGCAGTTGGATCAACAATTCGGAAGAGAGTTTGTATAAGAGTTGTTTTACCGCTTCCTGTTCTCCCAACAATGCCAGTTTTCAGTCCGCCATGAAACATGCAAGTGAGGCCACGCAACACAAGTGGAAGGTGTGGAGCATAACGAACCTTCATCACGGGTAATGAATCATTACAAATATGGCACAGACATTTGGTAAAAATTGTGATATGAAATATGCTGTTCAAAAGCACAATTTTCTGTTCAGAAGCTAACTTCTAACACAACAGAACCTTGGCAAAAGTTTTATGAATCAATTGACAGCCACATGAAGGAAGACAAAACCCTAACATAAAGTCAAAACAAAATAATCTTCAACTACCTGCAAGTCACGTATATCAACTTCGCCATATGATGGCCAAGAAGGATCTGGACGATTTTCTTCTACAACAAGGGGAGGCTCACTAGGAATGGAAGTATACTGAAGTATCCGTTCTACTGATATAATCTTGTTCTCCAAGTTGCAAAGATTCCATATCACCCAAGCTTGTATCATGTTCAAATTAAGTCCGTAGGTAACAGCTAACCCAGCAATGCCTTCAATCATGAAATATGATAAAAGGATAACAATTATGTCCAATTCCTCATTACCAAAGTAAAGTAACTAGTGATTGGCAACAAATACTAGATTTAAATTACGTACCAGGATCTATGATGCCCTGTGGAATAGATATCAAGAAGATCAAAGAGAAGGCAAATGTCATAGAAGACAACATATCTAAGCGGAAGCACAACCATTCCATAGCACCAATAATACTAAACTTGGGCCGAGAATACCCATCAGTCAGTTTCATATTTGTTTCTTGAAATCTAGACTGCTGATCAAAGCTTCTAATGGTTGGTGTACCAGAAATTGTTTCAGCGAAATGTTGAATGATAGGGGCTTTGCATACTCCAACTAAACGTGATAGTTCCCGGGCAGCTGGTATATAATATTGCTGCAGAATCATTAGTTTTTATGATGTTAGCTATGACCTATAAAATAATGTTATATTATGTAGTCAAATTTTCTGCAAAATAAATTTGGCACATAATCTGGGTAGACATAGCCATTGCCAGACAAGGATGGGACAATGCAAGAGATATATACCACTCTAACAACAAAGTCCAATAAGTACCTGATACCAGATGCTGATTGCTATCACAGGTATAAAAACAATGAAAACCTGCCATGCAACCTGAGACATCACTACTATAATTCCCAGAAGCTGGATGATGGAGAAGGCAAATGATCCAATTTGATAGGGAATGTCAGTATCCACTGCACTTTGGTCAGTAGAAGCCTGCATGAGAACAGACAGCAAGAAAGTATTTAGAAAAAAGAAAAGAAATGTTGGTAATAGATTTCATGGTTATTAGAAACAAGCAGAAAGACAAAGGAGACTATTAAATCTAAAAGATAAAAAAGCTATTTGAAATACGAAAGTCATATCTCTATAAACAAATAGTGCAAAAAAAATTGAAAGAATGTGGTAACACATACTCTATTAATAATTCGCCCACTTGGAGTGGAGTCAAAAAAGGACATTGGGGCGCGGAAAATGCAGAAGTGCATTTTATTGAAGAGTATGGTAGCTGTCTTATAAGCAGCCACGGCAAGAAACAATGCTCTGGCAAGAATGCAAAAAGAACTTCCAATGGCCAAACCAACATATACTACTATAAGAGTGGTTCCTGACACAGGTGACTCCACATCTGCTGAGATGGGAGTTGCCCAAGCCATCCAATAGTTGCTTCCAATTTGAAGAGTTTGAAAGAGAATTTGAACCAATAATATGAATGGAACAAGAGCCCCTCCATAGGCTGTTGTGATATATTTCCAATAGACAGAAAACCCAACTCTACCTTTCTCCCTTTCTTCTTCCTGAACAAGCTGGCCTTTTGGCTCACCTTTGTCATCCATTTTACCATTTTGCTCATCTTTGTATGCCTCTTTTTCTTTAACACCAAGAGCACCAGAGACATTTACATCTTCTTCCAAAGTGCTTATTTCGTCAGATATGGTCGCTCCATCCAAAGAATCAAGTGCAGACAAAGCTTTTTTGTGTGCACCAACAAGTTCCATAAAATCTGTCCCACTGTTAAGCAGTTCAGTATACTTTCCACATTGGGTAATTTCCCCATCTTTCATGACCTAACAACAAGGCACAAACATGAGGAGAAAAAACAACTATATGACTAAAGGACAATAAGATTCTGATAATTACTCACCAAAATAAGGTCAGCAGCAGGTAAGAACTCTACTTGGTGAGTAATGTAAACTACCGTCTTTGAACTTAATAGGCCCAGCAAGCATTCCTACCATACACAAATAAAATAGAGAAGTTTACTTTAGTGTCACCCTGTTGGAAAAACTAACAAAAGATAATTTGTATTCTATAGTATGCACAAAACAAATGACAGCCCTGTTTACATTGCACATAATTGCACATAAAAAAATAAATAAATAAAATAACTAAGTTACCTTAAAGAGGTGAGATCCTGTGTGAGCATCCACAGCACTAAAAGGGTCATCAAATAAATATATATCAGCATCTTGGTAAAGAGCACGTGCAATTTGAATTCTTTGTTTCTGTCCACCACTCAAATTTATCCCACGTTCTCCTACAATCGTTTGATCACCAAACGACAAAATTTCTAGATCCTTCTTCAAGGAACAGGCTTCAAGTACCTTCTCATACCTTTCCCTATCCATCTCCTTACCAAACAATATATTATCCTCTATCTTTCCACTTTGTATCCATGGTGATTGAGCAATGTAGGCCTTTGTTCCACACACCTTCAGAATGCCTGATATCTTTGGCACTTCTCCCAATATGCAAGAAAGTAAAGTAGATTTTCCTGATCCAACAGTCCCACAAACAGCAACCCTCATGCCATGAAAGACTTTGAGATTTATGTTTTTTAACGTTGTATTTGGGGAGGATAAATCCCAAGAGAAATTTCCATCAGCTACTTCAATTGCTTTGTCAGAAGTACCTTGAGGAAGCTTCTCTACAACATCGGATTGCAAGTCATCAAGACGGAGAAATGAAGAAATCCTGTCAAGAGAAACCTTAGTTTGTGCTATCATTGAAATTAAATCTGGAAGGTTATATATAGGCTCTTGAAGAATCCGGAATGTTGCAAGCGCAGACAAGATTTTCCCTGATTCAAGCGGGATACCTATAAGCATACAAGTACCAAATGTAACCACAGATACAAATGTGGGGGCACCCCAAAACACAAAAGTGGTCATAGCTGAAGTATAAATATATTTTTTCAACCAGCCTTGCTCAGTTTTCCTGAGTTCAGTTATCTTCGACAGAAACTTCATTTCCCATCCCTGTAGTTTGAGGATCCTCATGTTCCTTAGAATCTCAGATGTTGCCTTCATTCTTGTATCTTTTGACTTCATCAATTTATCCTGAAACTTCTCTTGCAATGATCCCAAGGGAGCATTTGCCAACATTACAACGACAGTCGCCAAAAAAGCAGCAATTGAAGCAAGCCCGAGGTTTTTATACAAAATCAACAAGGCTAACAAAACTTGCAGACCTACCATCCAACAATCATGCATGTACCAACTGAAGACACCAACTCTTTCAGCATCAACAGTCATGAAATTGATTATTTCCCCAGAAGTATGGCCCTGCTTCGATTGACATGAAAGAGTCAAGGCTTTATTATAGATCGTAGTCACAAGCAGTGCTCGGATTCGAAGTCCAATTTGCTGCGTCCTAAAGAACCAATGCCTTTGCGCCAGGCATTCAACAAGCTTCGCAATGAAAAATGCAGAAACCAAAACATAGCCCTGATTTTCATATAGCCTTTGCCCATCAAGGTATTGAACGAAAGCATCAATCAGATAGGGACCAACATAAGAAGCCAACGTGTTCACTAATGCAAGAAATGCTGTGAAAAGAATCTCTTTCCACGCTGAGATTACTAATAACTTCACCAGCTTGAGTGTGGTCACTTTGTTAATTGCACCACAATCTACCTCAACCTTATCTCTGAAAGCTGGAAAAACTCCAATTACACTATCTCCACTATCTAGCTGCGGCACATCCTCAAGGTCTAAGGTCTTCTTATAGCCAACAGCAATAAGAGGACCCACCCAAGAGAATGTAAGAAGGCTAAAAATCCCAGCATTTGAGAAAGGGGTTACAGTGTCAGCACCCTTGGTCTCTTTTGACCCGGATGCATCACCATTCAATAGAGGTTCTTTAAGAGTACTATTTTCACAATCATGTTTCACAAAACACACAACGTAACAGAAGAATAGACCCACACAAGTAGACATCACATCAGAAACTAAGTACTGAGCTGGTAAAGCCACATGGTTTTCACAGAGAAGAACAATGTCCACCACAAAGCAATAACAAGAAACAAAGAGGTAGAAAACGCACCAAACTCTGAACAATAAGGGAAACCTTCTATCACCTGAGCTGAAGAAGAAAGCCTTGTGCAAGCAAATACTAACAACACCCCAAGCCAGAGTTTTGAGCGCCAAATCCAAAAGGGTCACGCGTTCTTCTTCTGACCAACCACTTCTATACCAATAGAAGCAATTAAAGAGGCAGAGGACAAGATTGAAAGCAGAAGCACCCACAGAACAAAACAGAGCCTTTTTGAAAACAGAGTTTTTGGCTTTCTCCTCAGACTCATCTCTAGCTCCATTTGTGACTTTCTTCCAAACCCATGTCACCAAAACCACCAACAACAACAACAGATGGAGGGTACCCGATAAAGCATGAAGGAAAATGGGTTTAAGGAGAAAACCAGTGGAAGAGTGCACGAGAGAAGAAAGGGACGACCAAACAAAAGACATAGTGTAGTTAATATGAATCAAGATACAACAAAACAGAAAACAAAAAAGCAACACAAATTTGCTTTGTTGGCGGAAGTTCAGTGAGGCTCAGCCAAAAGGGTACGTGAGAGTAATGAAGTTTGTTTTTGAGGAAGATGAGTTTTTTTCTTTGGAGGCTACATATAAAGAAATTCTGAGGAGAGTGAAGTCAAACAAAGAGAGAGAGTCAACAGAGAGAGAAAAATGGGTTCCTTGGGAATAGGGTAACGTGGTGACCAAGAAAATTTGGTGGCGGAGAAGGCCAAGGGAAGGAGATGAGAAAAAATGGGGCTATTTTCCGGGAAAAAGGACTGAAGCTTGGAAACTCCGTGAGAGAGAGAAAAACACAGAAAGTGACAAGACAGAAACAAACGAGAAAAAACACACATACACACACAGATACACACAAGAGTGTTTTGTTCCGTTTTGTGAGTGGTGTTGCTAGAAAGACACAATAATCTTTAATGAATGTGAAGTAATTAATGGAGAACTCAAATTCTGGTTGCTAAACAATAATTTTTCAAATTCTGAAAATCCAAAACTGAGTGCTCAAAGTACAGGTGACGGTGATCGTAAAGTACACTACTTCACCGTCAAATATCAGAAAAGGATGTTAAAATGATTAATAAAAAAAAGAAAAAAGTGGACAATTGCTAATTGAATTCAATTGAGCTTGAATGTGTTATCTGTACAAATAAGCTAGTGCACATTTATATTTAATGATTTAACGATGTGTCGTTTTAATACTTTAATATGTTTTCTATTATAAAATAATCGCTTTCCATTTTATTTAATTGTTGATTTGTTAGATATATTTATATTTAACGATGTGTCCCTTTAATTCATTAAAAAAAATGACGTGTCGTTTTAAAACTTTAATGTGTTTTCTATTATATAATTATCATTTTCTATTCTATGCAATTGTTAATTTGTTAAATATATTTATATCTAATGATGGAGATGCAATGTAATCTTGCTTTCTTTGCTTTTCTCGCACTTTATCAAAATAATAATAATAATAATAATAACAATAATAATAATGCATCAAACTAAATTTTTTTAATATATAACATCTGTGTTTTTAAATTTAATTTTTTATTAAGTCACGAAAATATTTAATAAAATATTTTTTTTTGTACATATAATTTTCAAAAACAATATGATTGTAATTTATGATTTCATACATATTATTCAAGTCCTATCACTAAGCCAATCTTATTGACTTTAAAATTATTCAGTTATATATAAAAAAATTTATATTTTTAAATATAATTAAAATACATTATATATAAAATTATGTAATTAAAATTATAACCAGACTTTTATAAATGTAATCATTCATCAAAAGTTTTTACTATCATGTTGCAACATATAAATCGAACTTTGCCCATATAGTTGTTAAAGTGTGCACAACATGTGTCTTCTCTTTTGCAGAAAGTGACGTGAAATCATGCTGCAAAATTAAAATTAAAATTTCAAAAGTGCTTCTTTCTGACATAAAAATGAAAAATAATGTTTAAGGTGTATCTTTCCGAGAAAAAATTATCAAACCTCTAACTTGTATTAAATGTGACTAATTGTCTTTAATTAAAGTCGCATATATTGTTCCATGCGGACATTCTCAGTATGCTACTTATATTATAATTATAGTTTATATATTAATCTATGGGCTCATTTGGTTAAAATTTTAGGAGAAATGCTTCTTTAGAAGTAGAAGCATAATTAGAAGGAAAAGCAGGAAATTCTTACATATTTGGATGTAATTATAAAAGTATTTTTTTTTTAGAATTATAAGTAGAAGTAAGAAATTTTTATATGTTTGGATATAATTATAAAAATATTTTTTATTATAATTGTTAAACTGTTTAATAAGATAAATATAGTAGCACTTTTTTTAATAAAATTACAATTAAGGACATAGAGAGTTTTTATTAAAAAAAGATGTTTGGATAAAAACGTATTTTGTACGTATAATAATTTTTTATGTAAGTTCTTTTATTTATTTATAATTAAAATTTAGTTGATATTTTGGGCTTATTAAACTATTTTTATATATTTATTATTAATGATAGGGCAATGGGTGAGAGTGACTTAATGAAAAATTATTTTTTATCTTTATATCAAATTTGTAAGGATAAATTTAAAATTTAAATAATTTCAAAAATTAACCAACAATACTCTCTTTGCTACTGACTTTATCCTACTTGCTTCTAAACAAAGCTGAAAAACTTATTCGTTTTTGTTTCTGCTTTTCTTGACAAGTACAAACAAATATGTAACAAAATCCTATAAATACTTTTATCTGAAACAAAATTGAAAAGAAATACCTTTTTTTCCCCCTAAAAGTTTATCTAAATGAGCTTTATAACTTAATCATAAATTTTAATGCAAAATCATCACTCAATAAGGGTGTGTTTGGATGAGATTCTGTGAGCCCAAAATCATTTTTTCATCTAAAAAAATTATTTTTAACATTTGCATAATTTCTAAAAATAACCAGAATTTGAAAAAGTTAACTTTATTTTCAATTTCTTTAAATAGCTAAAACCAGTAGATTTTGAAAAAAAATCAATTTTTAAATTTTTTAATTAATATAATATTTAAGTTTTATAACTATTTTTTCAAAATTTGAAAAAAAAATGCACCCAAATAAAGAGAATATTACTTTTAATATACTCTCGCTAAAATTAAAATATGAGCAATCCAACCATCAAACCATGAAATAAGACATAAATCTTGATGTCCTTAAAAATATTATTGGATAGTCTACATATGGGGTTTATCACCCTTTTAAAATTTAAAAAAATCATTACTTATATAAATACGAAACTGCATCTTGGACTACTAATTTGAAAAGTTTGTCCGGTATATGGAAAATCACTATAAGTTGTACAGATTTTTATGCAAAACGAAATCATTATAAGTTATAGAAATTTCTAGGCAAAATGAAATTATTGTAACTTGCAATAATTTTTAGGCAAAATAAAATTATAGCGGTTAAGTAATATTATCTATAAAAAATTAGGAAAAAATATAGAAAAACCATTCAACTTTGGTTCATCTAGATTTTGGTCCTGTTACTTAAAAGTACAAAATGGTCAGCACAAAATCTTTATATAATCAATTAAATAATCAAAATTAATTAATGTTTAAATGTATTAAATTTAAAATAATCTTAATATAATGTATTATGCTTATAATATTTTTTAACAATATTCTCTTAAAATAATTTCTAATTTTTTATATACACCTGATATTTTCATTTCAGACAACATCAAGGGATTAAATAAGATACTAATGAATTCTTGATTTTACAGTATTTTGAATTTAAAATATTTGACACTAAATCAATTATGAATGAATCAAGTGCAAAAATTGCAAGATTTAGCATTAGGACTAAGAGATCTTTACATCCAAAAAAAAAGAGCGAAGAGACCTTGAAGTTAAAATTCCTACTGGCTTGTAAATTGGCGCAATTGTTTCTAAACTTTTTCCACCATGAAATAATTTTATAAAGAAAGTGGTGAGCCACCCGTCAAAACCTATCCAATCTTCCATTCTTATTGTTCATTTTTCTAACAATTTCACTCTTCTAAAAAATTTTGTAATAAGTGAAAATCAATATAATTTTATTTTGCCTAGAAATCACTTACGTAATTTCATTTTGCCTAAAAATTTCTGTAACCTATAGCGACTTCACCTAAAATGAACAGTTTGCATATTGGTAATTAATGTTCTCTTTCAACATTAACATAAATAATGATTTTTAATCTAACTCACTTTTGACCTAATCTGACTTGTCCTAGTAATAAATGGTTTGGGTTTAGTAATCTATAGGTCCAATATATGTTTAAATAAAAAAATTATTTAACAAAATATGTAGTCAAATATAAGAGATCTAAACATATATGATATAAGTTCTAATATAAATATCAAATCCATTAACAAGATAAGTATAACTCTATAAATCTCAACGTGTAAAAATTTTAAAAACATCGACAAGTCTTAGAAGCATTTGAGAAAGCAAACAAAAGTCATAAAATATTTCAAGACAGCATATATAAGTCATTTTTATTGAGAAAAATGCATTGAATTTCCATGAGGTTTCAATACAACTACATTTGAAATTATTCTATTTTGTAAAATTAACTGTCACTTAAAGTTTAAAATTACATTGACTCATTCTGTAAATATTGATTTTTTAATTTAAGTGATAAGAAAAGATAATATATGACATATACCTAATTATTAATGCTAAAATTATAATATTTTGATAATATTTAATACATTAATTGATTAAAATACTTTCTTATTATATGGAGATAAAATCTATAATTATAATTTATAATAAAAAAGTATTTTAGTTAATGTATTAAATATCATCATTTTATTATTAATAATCATATATATATTATATATAATTTTTTTATCACTTAAATTAATAAAATAACATACTTAGAAAAGGCCAACAGACTTTTATTAAATACAAGGATAACAAGTATAATTATATTAAATTTTAGAATATAATTTGTCTTTCTTTTTTTGCTAATGGGAACGGGATGCATGGGATTTGACCCTTGATAGAGAACCAGGCATACATTTTCCAAGAACGCACACAATTAAAGGTGTGTGTGCGCTGTGTTAGGTGGGTTTGGCATGCCATTTTTTCCCCCAACTTACTCATTTTAGAAAGTAGTTGCATTATTTATATTAATTATATATAGAATATTTTATTGATTTATATTTTATCTGTTAAATTTATACTCTATTTATCATATTTAATGATAGGTGATGTATACATTGACATTATATCTCACATACAATTAATATAAATTTTTTTTAAAAAAATAATGGATTAGTTAGGTTGGGTTGGGATGGAAAATAATTTTTATTTTAGCTCAAATCGGTTTGATCGCTCACATATGAATCAATTGGGGTGGATTTAGTGAAACTCGGGTCGAGGACATAAATTTAAATAATATTAAAAAAATCTAAATAGAGCTTAAGAGCTAAAAACACAATATAAGAAAAACATTTGGTAAGGTATTAAATTAAAAATGACCTATATTTATAAGAGAAAAATATATTTAAGTCATAATGAGTTTATTGATAAAGTGGGGTTTTTTACGCATATAAATTATTTAATATACAATTTTACATGATTGTCTCCGTTTGAAATAGGTTACGCAAATGTTCTTTTTTCTGAAAAACAGAAATCAACTAAAATCGACTTCCACGTGAATTGCCGTTGAAAGAAGACGATTATAATCGACTTCTGTGTTGAACGAAAATCGATTATAGTAGACTTCTGAAGTCTATTATAATCGATTTTCGTTCAACGCATCCTTTGCCAGTATAAATAGAAGGCTCCAGCACTTCAACATTTGCCATTATAAAAAATTACAGATCGAGTGTTGTTCGTAGAGAAATGGCAGAGAACTATATTCATGTTCTTATACACTATAATGGTAAGATTATAAACACAGTTGAGGGAGAGACATTTTGTAGTGAGAATCAAGCTTGGTTGGTTGTTTAGCCACCAATTAGTCTGTTACAATTACAGAGCCTAATATTGGAGGAGTATGAGGGAAACAACACACAAGTTTCAAAAATCTTCTATCGGATGCCTGTTGACATTGGCCAGAACGGAATCCGATATAGAAGATGGTGACTTCAGAAAGATAAGCACGTTGATCATATGTTCATTTATTTTAACTCGTTTGCTGAAGCTCGCACAATAGAGCTATTTGTTGAGCTCTAAGATGGTCCTTTTAGCTCTGGAGGTTCAGCTCCGGATCCATCGCTTCCTACATCTAATGTCGGCCCATCGTTTGAAGTTTCCCTCCATGAGGTATCTTCTCCAAGTTTCAAACACTTTGCTAGGCAGAATGAAGATCCACCAACTCTAAATCCGCAGCCAATAGCAGAAGTTAGTCCGGTTGGCGATTTTGATTTTATTGTGCAGCACCAGGACGATGATAATGATGAAGATGAGGACCCCGATCAAGTGGCAAACTATGATATTGAAGAAGATCAACAGTTGTTTCATGTGCAGAACTTGGGTGAGCATGTAATGTCTCAGTCTCAGCCCAATTCTCAATCTCAACAGCATCCTAGTCACTACTCAGCTGTGGATTTAGATGCAATGCGGTTTGATGTGAGTGGTGCGTCTGGTTCATGTTCAAGCATTGCGGGGGAGAATGATTTGACACTCGGTCAGGTATTTCGCAATAAAGATGAAGTCTTGTTTGCTGTTAAGCATTACAGCATTCGAAGAGGCGTTCAATATAAAGTTTATGAGTCCGATCACCAAAAATTTCATTGCAAGTGTGTGAAGTTTGGCATTGACTGTAATTGGAGTGTACGAGTGACTCTTCGCAAAAAATTACAGTTATGGGAAGTGCGAAAGCTGACAGGACCGCACACATGTGTGTTTCCAGAGTCTATGAACCAGCATGCTCAGATGGATTATCATATTATTTGTGCCCACATATTCCCTCTTGTGCAAGCGGATCCTACGATCGCCATCAAATCTCTTCAAGCATCAGTGGAGTCAGAGTTGAGGTTCAAAACAACGTATAGAAAGGTATGGCTAGCAAAACAAAAAGCTATATCTATGATTTATGATGACTGGGAAGAGTCTTATAATGAGCTCCCTAGATGGTTGGGTGGGCTTAAGTCGTACATGCCAGGTACCATTGTGCAGATGCAAACGAGACCATATTATGTTGGTGATGTTCTAGATCAGGATTACTTTATGTTCCACCGGCTTTTCTGGACCTATCCACCGTGCATAGAGGCTTTCAAGTATTGCAAACGACTTATTTCGATTGATGGGACACACCTGTATGGCAAGTATGCTGGAACGCTATTGATGGCAATTGCCCAAGATGGCAACTCAAATATTTTACCAGTTGCATTTGCTGTGGTGGAGGGGGAGACAAAAGAAGTGTGGTCTTTTTTCTTGAGAAATATTCGACAGTATGTAACACCACAAGAGGAAATTCTCGTCATATCTGATAGGCATCATGCTATCAAAGCAGCTCTAGAAGCGGAAGGGAGTGGCTGGTATCCCCTCAGCACTTATCATGCATCTTGTGCACGGCACATTGCTTCAAATTTTGCTGTAAGGTTCAAAAACAAAGATGCAAAGTGATTGCTAATGAACGCAGCATATGCAAAGACCGAGCATAACTTTCTTTACTGGTTTAGAGCATTGGGCCATGTGGATCCCGCAATGTGTGCATGGACTAACAACATACCGCGCATTAAGTGGGCTCACTATGCTGATGAGGGACGTCGCTTTGGCCATATGACAACAAATTTGTCAGAATGTATGAATGCTGTTATGAAAGGCACTCGAAATCTTCCCATTACAGCCATAGTGAAGTCAACATATTATCGGCTTATTGAGTTGTTCGTCCGAAAGGGTACAGAGGCTAAAACGCAACTTGCAAGTGGTCGAAGATATTCAGAGACCCTGTTGAATGCAATTGAGGAGAACAGGCGACACCTTGGTGTCATGAGTACGACTCGAGTGACTCGGGAGGCTTTAGATTACTTGGTGTTTGAGCGAGACGACATAGGAAGTCGGGGTCAACGGGAATTTAGAGTGCATTTAACAGAGCGATGGTGTGACTGTGGGGAATTCCAAAAGTTGCACTATCCATGCCGTCATGCACTCGCTGCGTGTTCTGATGCTTGTCTCGAGTGGAGCTCTTTTGTTCATGAAGTTTACACCATGGAGTCAGTGTTCAACGTATACAAAGCCGAATTCTCTGCAGTTGCTAATGAGGAAATGTGGCCGCCATACACAAGGCCTCCTATACGGCCAAACCCCGCACTTAAACGAACTCTTGAGGGCCGTCCAGTTTCCACAAGGATTCACAATGAAATGGACGAGTCTGATCCGAACCAGGGAAAACGTTGTGGACTATGTAGGGGTATCAGTCACACCAGGCGGACATGCCCGCACACTCCATCCTCAAGCCAGCGTAACTGATGTGTGTATGTGTTGGTCTTTTCAGTTAGTTTTCTGTTGTTGCTCCTTGCATGTATGTGTGTACTTTTTAGTTAGTTTTCTATTGTTGCTCCTTGCATGTATGTGTCTACTTTTCAAGTTAGTTTACTGTTGATGTCCATTATGTGTTGTACTCAAAATCTTACCGTTAAGTTGATTTTGTATTAGTGTACTGGTTACCACAAATTTGGTATGTTGTAATTGTGAAATGCATGCTTACGGGAATCAATTGTAACCACTTATGGCATCTACTGCATGACTGAAAGAGTGGGACACAAGCAACCATGCTAAGCTCAAACTACATAATATAATATGCACCAATACAAACTACATAATAAAAGTGCATAATACATAATAAAAGTCCATAGTACATAATAAAAGTGCATAGTACATAACCACTATATAGTTAGCTAAAGTCTTAAATACATAATTAAAAACCAAAATACATAATCATGATAAGCATTATCCACCGCACCTGTTGCGTCTGGGGCCAGCAATGTGACTCCCTGTGACACAACGGCGGTATACAATCTGTCGTCTGCATGTGCCTGCGATGTAGCTGCTCCTCCTCCTCGTCTGAATCCTCATCTTCATCGTCGTCCTCCTTATCGTCATCCCTGTAACGTCTCGATTTTTACTGCTATGCAATATGACCAAAATACCCCTAAATCATTTCTACACAAGATTTGAGGCCAAAATAGTTCAGGCCATCTTCAATAGGATATTTTGATATTAGAATAACATTATATGGTGATTAAATAGCAATATGTGCAAAAATCGCGATTTTCAATTTTTCAATGTACAAATGACCAAAATGCCCCTAAGGTCATTTTTGCCCCGAAATCAAGGACGGCCAGTCCAGGCTATCCTCAAGGGGTTAGTTTTATGCTTGAAGGGGATTATGTGTGTTGTAGATGTGAAAATATCAACTTCAATTTTTTTACCGCAAGTGAAATTACCAAAATACCCCTGTGGTAATTTAACACGAGATTAAGTAATTTCTGAACCTAGTCATCGCCCGGGAGTTCAAAATGTTTATTACATGTGTAATTTGATATTTGAAAATGTTCGGGTGGTTTCGGGGAGTTTTTGTGTAAAATTACCATTTTGCCCCTAATTAACAATAAATGAGCTTATTTACGTAATCAAATAAATATAGGCAATATTAGGCTCTAATTAAAGATAAATTAATTTTATTTATTTATCTTGAGTCAAAATAATTATTTGAGGTAATTTTAAAGCATAAATTATTTTAGAAAAGATTATTTTTCTTTCTTAATTAAAAAAAGGTTCTTAAGACACATAATAGGAAATTAGTGTATTAAATTTCTTTTTCTTAAAAATAAAATATATTTTAGATTTATTTATTTATTTATTTATTACTTTAGATTATTTGCACTAAAAATTCCACTACATATGTTGGCCATTTAATTTTGTAATGGAGCACCTTAAATATTTGATTATTAAGCACTTACTTTAGTTTATCAATTTCTTTTCCACTAACAATTTCTTTTTCTCAAAAATAAAATATATTTTAGATTTATTTTTGTTTTATTACTTCAGATTATTAGCACTAAAATTTCCACTATAAGTGTTGGTCATTTAATCTTGTCTTGAGGAATTTTAAACTCTTGATGGTTAAGCCACTTACACTAATTTATCATTTCTAAACCATTACAAATTAAATACCCATCAAATATATGTCCTACCACTCACAAAAATTGAAAAAAATACTCCCCATTATAGCCATTAATGCAGCTGCCTCACCCCCCCCAAATCCCTATAAATATGTGTTTTTCCAAGCCTAATTCACACACAAACATTCATTCTTACCATTTGCATTTTTGGTTGTAGTCTTGCTCACAAAAATTAGCCAAAAATCCTCTCTTCTCTCTCTAAATACAAAGCTCTCTTCTTCTTCCTTCTCCACCTCCAAGAGACTCCATTCTTGATATCCATCCAAGTTCCTAAGCTCAAACAAACACATACATACCATAAACCAACCCCTAAGCACCTAAACTTTCCATATCCAAACACAAGAGCACAACAAAAATCCTCCCACCATTTCATCTTCACTTGGCCAAATATATACCATCACTAAGATCAGATTTTTGTCGTTGATATCTCATACAAGATCAAGCTCTTGCTTTAATTAACAAAGAAACAACTTGGTAGGGATTTTATTTCATGTTCTTTCTTTTGTTCTTCCTTTATATTTTCAATTTTTATGATTTGATAATGACCATGGCCTGATGATGAGGAATCATGGTGGTGGTTGTGAATCCATCATTTAAATGTCCTCTAAAGCCCAAGATTTAATTCTTGATGACAAAAGATTTCTAAAGGAGTTACTAAGTCTTGAGTTTTAAGCTTAATAAGACATAAAAATGAACTTGCATCCATATTTATGTTATAAGTTCTTGCATATCATATTTATATTTCAAGATTTTCATAATCATATTTATATTCCAAGTTATCACTTTAATTCTTGAAGATAATAATATGAACTTGCATATTCATATTTACTTTCAAGTTGTCACCTAAATCATAAATACCTAAGAATGAATTTGCATCTTTATATTTATATTTCAAGCCTTGCATTTCATATTTATATTCCCAAGTTATCACCTTATAATGATAATAATAAGGTTACAAGACAAGTTTATGATTCTAGTTATCATTTAAATCCTAAAGTTCAAGATTTACTTGTTTTATTTTAAATGACAACTTTGATCATGGACACTTCTCATCTATTTATTTTTGGCACTTATATAATTCTGATTTAAAGCTTGATATACTTTATTTTTAGGTATGATCTTGTCTTTAAATTTGTACAAAGAAATTTTGAAAGACCTAGAAATTATAAAGGATTAAGAATACGATTTTTCTCATGATTTTAAATGCTAAAATTGTAGTATTCTGATCTAATCCTTTAGAACTGGAAAGGTTATTGATTTAGGATGTTTAGATGAGTTTAAATCGCTAATAGTTATTGTAAAAATTATTTTTGGTACCATAGATGCATAAAAGGGTAGTTACAAGTGTTAGTTTGGGCCGTTTTGTAAAATGCAGAAAGTTGTGTTTTGAACTATCAACTATGTTATTTCAGCCAAATGATTTTATTTAAAACTACTAATGATGTTGAATGTGTCCATGAGTCTAAAATACCATTTATGAAGTTTATATAAAGTTTTAGAAATTTCGGTCGTCGTTAAATATTAAAAACAAGCGATTTTGCACTTTGACCCCTAAAATGTATTGAAATTTGGTTTATGGCCTTAAAAGGTTTTTATGATGAGTTTATAACGGTTTCTAATAGTTATATGTCTATTAAAAGTATTGGTTAATGTTAAAGATCTCTAGTTTATGAGAAGGTGTTACAAAGGGGTATTTGCATTTTGACCCGTAACCTTTGAGAAATTGTGATTTAACCCTTTGGGGCTTAAGTGTAAATGTTGATAAATTTGATGGCATGAATGCGGTTGATATCTTGTGAAGGCTATATTCATGTGTTGAAACTTATATGGCTTATGGATATATGCAATGAAGTATGATGCATGTTTATGTAGTTTAAGTTATGGTATGTTATAATTATGCTTGATAAATTGAGATGCATGATTCCATGAAGTTTATGAGCATGAAATGTTGAAATGATGAGTTATTCATATTTGCATCTCTATATAACATGCCAAGGTTAAAGGTGACATAAGACACATGGAAATGATCCTCTAGACTCCCCGAATTAAAGGTTATGAGAGGTGATCCAAATAGGAAATGATCCTTTAGACTCCCCGAATTAAAGGTTATGAAAGGTGATCCTAATGCCCCTATCCCGTACCTTAAGAGTCGGGAATTTAACTTATCAAAAGGGATAAGATTGCGCTATTGACGACTAGTGAGGTATGAGCTCATAACCTAGAACTCTCGAGAAAAGAGAGAATTATAGGGCGGCCCCAAGGAAAAGAGAATAAAGAAGTTTAAGTCACCTGTAAGAATGATGATCATGATGTTCTTTATATCATATGTATTGTTTTATGAATTTTATGATATTATGTATATGATATTGACATGCATCCATGATTAATATATTGCATTCATGACATTAAGATTCATGCTAAAAGATACGGGTCTCGGCTAATGATATTTAGAACTTAATAAATGAACCTTATATATATGTTCACCATTTTCATAATTAAACCCGAGGTTCCTGGGGATGATGACGATGACACTTGTGTTAGAGTCGGGAAGCCCTACTGAGATTCTTGTATAAGTTTCTCATCCCTTTTCTTTTTCCGTGTCGTCTCCAGACAGGAATGATGGGGTAGTTCGTGATTTACCCTAAGACTGGACGAGGAGCTACGGAGATAGTTTCCTTTGGATATTTAAAGTGATCGTATCTTATTTATCAGTTTGTATTCTATTAATGGATATACATTAATGTCCTTACGTTTAGAGGACATCACTATTATGATATTGTTATTAATGTGTTATTCGAGTTTATGTTATGATTGTATTATGTATTTAACTGTTATTTGTCTCTAACATCTCTTACACAGGTAAGATGAATGACGCTAGATACTTAGAAAGCGCGGCTCATGTTTTGGTATTTAAGTTCAAAAAAAAAATTTACCCATATTTTCACCAAAGTATTTTCAAGAAGTTTGAATTAAGATCTGGAACAAAAGAGTATCAACTAATAATTAACTTAAATGCGTCCTAGGCGTGTTGAGTTAAATATTAGGGTGTTACAATCCCCTTCCTGCTCGACTTCATTCTCCCCCTGATCGTCCTCCTGGTCCCGGGGCAGCCACTGTGGCTGATGCTCCTGACGAGAAGATCCTTGATGAGAGGGCGCTGGGATATGCTCAGCTGATGGTCGATAGCACTGATCTGGTGGCTGAAGCACTGAGATAGATCTCCCTGTACCGCATGAGTGTAAGAATGCCACCACGTCTGAAACTGACGGGAACTGTGGACTGAAAGATATATGTCGTGCTATATCACCCTGCCCGAGTCCCGTCACAAACTGATGTGCCGGACTCGGGTGAACAAATGAATCTGAAATGAACTGATGACTAGGGCTAGCCATAAACTGCTGGCTCGGGGTCATGAACTGCTGGCTAGAGCCGGGTATGAATTGCTGCTGGGACGGATTAGTCATGTAATGCTGCTGTGAGAAGCCTGGCATGAACTGCTGGCTAGGGCCCGCCATATACTGATGGCTCGGGCCTGACATGAACTGCTGGCTAGGGCCCGCCATATACTGATGGCTCGGGTCCGTCATGAACGGGTGACTGGAGCCAACCATGAACTGCTGGCTGGGGTATGTAGGTGTCGGCTGATGCACACGAAATGACTGAGACTCAGGGTGGTGGCTCGAATCTACCTGCAGCTGATGACTACGCTCTGGCTGAAGCTGATGAGTAGGCTCTGGCTGGCGCTGATGACTAGGCTCTGCTTGGCGCTGATGACTTCCCTCTGGTCGGGGTCGGGGTCGGGGTCGAGGTCGAGGGCGGGGTCGGGGTCGACGCTCTGGCTCCGGCTGGGGCTGGGGCTGGGGCTCGGCGTGATCATCATCGTCATCCAACCCCCTGCATCATCACCAACTGCCTCATCTGGGTATTGGCGTCTGCTAGCACGCGTACCAGCACGCACACGACGCGCAAAAGATCGTCGATCTGGAACATCAGCAGGGTGTGCAATGTCTGGTGGTGGTGGGGCCTGGTCTGGTACACCATCTGGCAAGTCTCTAAGCTCTGGATCCTGAGGGGCTCCATCCAACGACAAAAATCTATTAGCCACTGACAAGTACCACTGGAAGTACTCAACAGATGGCCGATCATCATCAGATAGCGAATACTGAACCCGCCGCTCCCTACATGCCTCCCATGCCTAATGCCACGTGAGATGATACTTAGGCCACCATACATGTAGATCCCTTCGGCCATCTTTGGCGTGCAATCGATCAATATTTATTGGGGCAGTCGGTATGTGCTGGGCTCCACCAAACTGTCGGACCACGCGGTCAGCTGCATGCCATTCAACCACAACAAAGTGTATGAGAGCAGTCACAGACGCTCAGACATCAGCCTCCTCATAAACAAAGGGAGGTGTAACGTCCCTGACCTCTTCACATTTGTACGACGTCCACGTAAACTGAAACAGTCCATAACAAATATTAGACTCCCAACTGAAACAACTTAATAGAATAGTTAATAGCAAATTGCTTATATGCAGCTCACCCCAGTAATGTCAATCGAATCAATGATCTGCCTATATTGTAGTAGATTATTTGTGTCGACACTCGTCGAATACCTGAAATGCCTCCACCTGAAATGTACATAATTAGTTTTTCTAATTACAATTTGCACGTATACAAATAAATAACAAATCTAAAATATTCACATAAATATATACCTCAGTGCCAGTGGAAAAGTTATTGGATGGTGTTGTTCAGGGGCCAATGCAGGTATTCTATACCATGCCCACGGCTGTAGAAGAGGTAAACAGCCTGCAATCTTGGTGACATTGTATTTCACCGCACGACAAAGCTCATGATAAAGGGATCCTAGAACTGCAGACCCCCAACTACAGTTTGCAATCCCGTTAAAATCTGTGAGAAGAGGGAGCCACTTCATATGCACCCTAAATCCTGATTTATCAGGGAACAAGATCCCACCAAATAGAACCATTATGTACGCTCTAGTGTATCGAACAATCGTTTGCTCATCAGCATTATGTGGCAATCTCTTGAATGTTTTTGAGAACCAATTCAAATTTATGGAGAATCCTTTTATGTCTTTCTCTTCTGGAACTGCTCCAAGCAAATCTGTACATAAAGCCCATATATCCTGATTATAAAATTTCTCCCATGCTCCTATACAGCCACTCACGGGAAGCCCATCAACACGAAGACCCAGTTGAAACACAACATCCTCCAATGTAACCGTACATTCTTCGTACGGAAAGTGGAAAGTATGTGACTCAGGCCTCCACCGCTCCACAAGTGCACTAATGAGTGCCCTATCATAATCAAATGCTGGGACTAGCTGCGCAACATATCAGAAGCCAGCCTGCCTGAGAAAAGGTTCCATCCTCGAATCTGGTGCTACCATTTTATTATGGCGCCTAGCTTTTAAAATCCGAGTATCCTATATCACAAAATATATATATATATATAAGACATTGTTAAATCCTACGAAGTAAACATATAAATATAAATCGCACTAAACTTTACTAACGTTAGAACAGGCTATATATTCAATAAAATTAATCGATAATAAAATTAAATTTATTATGGTTACAAACACTAAAAATAAAATTAACTAGAACTAAATTTAACAAATAACAAAACTAAAATGCATGTATCCTAGAGTTCTTTTACAAAGTCTAAAAACATGTCACTCACAAAATAAATTTAACAAAATAATAAAATTAAATTTATCAAGGTTGTATTACAGAAAGTCTAGCTTACTAATTTGGACAAACCAACAACATAGCTACCTACGATAGAAATACAATAAAACTAAATATACATACATATTATAAAAAAAAATAAATTTCTAATCAAAATTAAATTAACCTCTACAAATCATTCTAAATTACACAAATTAAATTTTACTTACACAACATAAAATCATAAAATAAAATATATTAAAAAAATTCAAAACTAAATAACATACCTGCATTATCAATTTGCCTGCAATGTGATCTACAAAATTAAGACGATATAAGTAATCCATGAAAATATTAAAACACTTCCTTCCACCTCTCTCAAAAAATTATCAGAGCCTTTCCACCCTCACGCTCACATCATCCGAACTACGATCTCTCTGCTTAAAGTTGGAAGGAAGGTGCCATTTTATAGCCGCACAACCAAAGCTCGACTTCCCCAGCAAGAAGAAGTCGACTAAAATCGACTAGATTGCCCAAGGAAGAAGTCGACTTTGATCGACTTGTTTGTTGCTCAAGAATCGATTATAGTCGATTCTAGTGTAGTGTCTGCCACCTGCAGTGTGTTCACTATTTGCGTCAGTGAAGGTGAAGAGAAAGTCGACTATAGTCATTATCAGATACTTAGAAGTCGATTATACGAAACACATTATGTTAAAACCAGGACATTTCTGTAAACGAATTGAATATAGGGGATACGCGTAATATTCGATACTAAATAATTTATATCTATAAAAAACCCGATAAAGTGAGTAATTATTTATTTTTTATTTATATACGTGATAAATAAAATTATGATAATTTGTGTGTATATATAACTTCAAAAGCGTGGTCCCCGCAACCGCGCCAAAAAGAAAAAAGAAAAAGGTATTTTGGCAAACTTCAGTAGTGACACTGATCTGTTGAAACGTCACCCCATTGGAGATGCAGACTTGGTATATTTTCGACAAAGATGTCGACCTTGCAGAGTTTTTCACAAATCACAGAAACTATCCAACGTGGTTTCAAATCTCATGGCGTCACTATTTTAGCACTTTCGTGATTTGACGATTTGTCCATTTTTGGCTGCCAACGGCCCTGCAACCAAAACGGTGGTCTACAGGCCAAACTTTCCAACTCCTTGACGACCACGTCTAGGAAAATTTGCCATTTAATTTGTGTTTTAATTAAATAAAAAAATGTAATCAATAAGTTTCTTCAAAATCAATATAATCGAGTCAAAATAGAAAAAAAAATATTTTAAGAAGCTCTTAGTGGAACTAACGAGGGAATGAGAAAAGATATAGATAAATGGAGATAGAATTCCTGATTTAATACCAATAAAATTCTAATCACTTGGATAAAAAATGGTGTCATATGAGTTACAGCTCATTATATTTTTTTTAAGTTTCTTTTAAAGTAATTTTTTAATAAAAAAAACGTATAAAAGTTTAAGATAATTAGATAGATTTTAAAAATTAAAATATAAATTTGTTACGACTCGAGGCTCGGGATCGGAGATCTCGAGTCGCCACCCCCTAGGATCACTAAAGGCAAGATCTCTGATGTGCATTTGAGGATCGACAAGGGTGGAGGCACTGGTCTCATCCTAAGATCGCTAAAGAAGCAAAATTCTAACCCTAAGTTCGGTGAAGGGGCCCACCTTAGGTTAAGCGAAGGGATGCGAGCCCATGTCGTGATAAGCGCAAGACCTAGTATGGATATACAGGGGACTAAAAGGAGGAAAGATCACAACAACATGTACCATTACTCAAAACGGTACTCTATACCAAAGGACACACTAACTCAGTCCTAGAATCCCCTTTTAGGAAAAGTCCGAGAGGCTACAAATAGGGATGAGGCAAGTCCCATAAAGCTATTCTATATTTCTATTTATTTTAATATTCTACAGATCACTCACCTCTTAAAACTTACTTAGGTATTGGAATCCCATGCAAGCAACCCACTTGTCACCTCAACCACCAGTAAGAGGAGGAGGACACGCTAACTCAGTCCTAGAATCCTTTTTTAGGAAAATTCTAGCTATTATGTATTTCTGTTTATTTTGATATCTCACACATCATTTACCTCTTGAAACTTACTTGGGTATTGAAATCCCTTGCAAGTAACCCTCTCATCCCTTCAACCGCCAGCAAGAGGAGGAGGAAAATTCAACAACCACTTTCCATACGTCGGATGACAATGCCAGCGCAACAGTATGCTACAAAATTATTTTATTACTTTTTCATAATTTTTAAAAAGTTACAAACGTTGATGTCACAACCCAATCTTAGGCCATGACCGGTGCACAGGCCAGATGAATTCACCTAGCCCGACAAGCCTAAAGATGTGATCTCACTAAAATAAATTTCAAACTCAAATACTTTAGCTACTGAAAATTCGACAGCCCCTCCCCTAAAAATTGGACAATCCATATATAAAATTTACTTGCTACATAATACAATTTCATAATCCAGAATCAACAGCTGGAATATTCTAGTAATTCCAAATATACAAAATAATTAGGCTTAAACTCTTGCTCACACATAATCAAAATACACGACTTATGTCCTATGGCGGCAAAATATTGGAGTCAATAACAAAAACAGTCTCAATTGGCAATAGAGGCCTACCAAAAAGAATATCCTGGGCAAACAGCAATCCTAGGAGCCTGCTACTCAGCTACCTGAAAATCTGAAGGAAAAAGGGAGGGGTAAGTCAAACAGATCCAGTGAGGACTATAAACAAAGTGGACGAGAAGGAGAAACCGATCAATGCACGATCATGTAATAGAAAACAAGATCGGCTATAAATTATACACATTTCCAAAAGCCAATAATAACAATATAATAGGCCATACTTTTATATTTCTTCCATAGTTTGAAAATAAATACTCTTTGAAATTTTATTTCTCAGCAAAGTCTCAAAAAAATAAATTACTAAATACATTTTCTCACTTTTCTCAAATTTCTTATTCTTATATAAAATTTACTTCATCATCAAATACTCAAATACCCATGAGGGTTACATATGAAGCATAAATCTTATTTGGGGAGTAATCTCAACCCGTAAATTACAAGGTTTATTAATTCTCAAATAATGTTCTTTCAAATTCTTATCTCACTAAGAGAAACTATGTGCACATAAGCCATTACATCTCTTTATCACGGCAGGCGGTAATGCCATTATATCTCTTCGCTATGGCTAGCGGTATTACCATTATATGTCTTCGCTATGGCGAGCGGTAACACTGTTATATCTCTTCGCTACGACTAGTGGTATTGCCATTACTTCCCTTCGCTATGGCAAGCGGTAATTCCATCTTAGAACCCATCATGGTTTTCTGAAATAAATTTTTAATCAAACACAATTTATAAATCTAAGACTCAATCTTCATATTAATCTAACTTTGCAAATGCCAACTGTTATGTCTTTTCCAATGCACATTGAAACAACATATGGCAAAATCATGACATTATACAACCAACAAAGAGAGTTAGTAATAATTTCAACCAAATCATCAAGTCATAATAATAAGCATCATATTTGAGAAAATTAACTAATCAAACTAACCAATCAATCTAAGTAGCTCAACATAAAAATTTTACCAAATCTAATAAATTAGTTTCTCCCATAAAAACAATTTAAAGCATCGTCACTATATAAATAGTCACTCACAGTATAAAGGGATCAACTGGGCCTCTCCTTGACAGCTCCGGACGGAGTAGCTCGATCCACGTCAATAGAATCTAGCAAACATAAATATTTTGACAGGTTTAAATAATTTATTTCAAAACAATTTATCAATTAGAGAGCCCATTGAACAAAATCCCCAATTATGGAACCTAGAGTTCCTAAGGATTAGAGAAAAAAAATCAAATCTTACTAATACCCACTACAACCTATTAATATTAGAGCTTCTAACTCACTAGATTTACACTTAAAATACCAAACATATACTCATCCATCATTTTGAGAGCTCACTAGTTTGTAAGATATATCCTAGAATAACAAAAAAAATGGATGAGATTGAGATTGGAGACTTACCTCAAGCTTTGGAAGTAAATGAGTGTGGAGATTTAATGACAAACTAAGTTCACAATGGAATTTGTGGGTTAAAAAGAAAATAAAAAAAAAATAAAAAGAGAAGAAAAGGAAGACAGGAACGTCGGTGTGGGTATGAGTGAGAGAACAGAGAGGATGGGAACAGAGAAAGATAAGCAAAATTCCGTGACATTTATATTGTTTACTATATTTTTTTCTTCTTCTATTATCACTTAGCTTTATTAGTACATCTGCCGTCTCTGATTTTTTCCCCCACTTTTATGTTCTCCTTGTAAAATTCTTGCGTTCATCATTTTGCTGAAAGAAACATCACCCTAATAGCTAGACTAGATACAGTCTGGTAGGAAGGGGCCAGTGGTTGCTTTGAACATAATTCCATGAATCTTCAAAATGATACTCATTTTGTTAGATATAAAATCATTAGTGTGTCATAACTCATAATCAAATAATTTATTGTACATTATCTATGCTTCAAACTCAAAAGAAACATTCACATTAGAGGTATATTAGATATAAAACTATTACTGTGCCATAACTTCACATGAAAAATCATCTTCAAGAACGAGTAACATAAGAGATGAGTTAACATCTCAAACCATAGCATCATATAATCTCTTATCTAAATGCAGATTCAAGAAATTTTAATAAGAATCATTGATGAACTTAACATCTCAAACCATACCATCATATAATCTATTATGCCAAATGCAGTTTCAAGGAACTTTAATAAGTTGAACGTGTATGAGGCGTAGCACAAATAATCTTAAACACTATTCTTTGCCCAAGTGTGTCCTTGAGTAGAAGTTTCACATGTTTGGTTTTGAATAGAAAGCAAATTCTAAATTAGTGTAATTATATTTATTACCCTTCTATTTAACAAAACTACATTGACTTTCCCTATGAATGTTATTTCATTAATTTAAGTAGTAAAAAAGATAACATATGATGTGTACATAATTATTAGTCATAAAATTATCTTATTGTGACAAAATTTGGCATATATCAATTAAAATAGCCCTTTTATTATAGGTTTCATCTCCATGTAATAAAAGTTATTTAATTTAATCAATATGTTAAATATTACTAAAATATTATAATATTATCATATATATATATATATGTGTGTGTGTGTGTGTGGCATAAGTGTCTTGCTTTCTTTGTCATATGTTATCTTTCTTGTCATTTAAATTAATAAACCAATATCTATAAGAGATATCAATATAATTTTAGTGAATCTCAAATGTTTTTGGTAATAATTAATTTTTCAAAATATAGCAAGGTCGAGTGTTGGCATAAGTAATTGTATTAATTGAATTAATGAGAATATTTTTATTTTAATAGGGATAATCATATCCACTTACATAATTTTACATTATTACATAGATATATTTATTGTTTTCTTTAATATATGTGTTTTTTTTTTTTGGACATTGGGAGTGAAACAAGAGAACACTAACTTATGGGTTTGGCTAATAAGTGTCCTAAGGGCATACTAGAAGAGAAAAATTTCAAAACTTTCTTGTAGGTTCCATGCTTAGAAAACATAAAATCCCATCCTTTTCAACATTAGACTTTTCATTTTTTAAGGTATCTTTGTTGAGAGTTTTTCTGATACCCATGTAAACTTCAAAGGTACCTGTATTTTTTAATTATTTGTGATTAAGAATGAGTCATGTATCCCATAAATTTATATTTTTTTAAATTTCTAAAATTATAACTGTTGATTACATAAATGGTATCGGTACCCATGGGGTACCAAAACAAAATCCATATTAACATTCAAAACTTATTTGTGGAGATAGCACATTAAAATTAAATTGAATTCACAGCATGTTTGGAGCAACGATTACGTGCTTCAAAATCGATTTTAGAGATCAAAAATCGATTATGATTGTTTTATTTTGCATGGTTTTGCGCCTGTCAGCAATCTCAAAATTGATTTTGGCTTCAAAATCAATTCTCGTAGAAGCCAAAATTTATTTTTGTAGGATTTTACTCTTTTAATTTTTATCAAAATCACTTTTCATGTCAAACCACCAAATATAAATTCCTTTAACTCAAAATTAATTCTAACAAAATTAATTTTTATAAAATCAATTCAACCCAAAATAAATTCTATAAACGCATAATCAAACACACCCTCAGTTACCAATTGCCCGCTGTTTCTTTTTATTATTAATCATTTACTATCCTTTTCTGGGTTTGGTGGTGGAGTGTAATTTCTCGTTTATGATAATGCTCGTGTACTTTGAACAGTCAGATTCAGATTTTCAGAATTTAAAAATTATTGGTTGGCTACCAGAATTTTTGTGCTCTCCATTCATTGGATTCGTGTGTCTTTCCACCAGCACGAGTGTGTTGTTTTTCGCTTTTGTCTGTGCCTTCTCTTTCTGTGTTTTTATCTCTGTCACAAATTTTCCACGCTCACTCCTTTTCATATCCACCCACCGCTTTTTTTAATGTAACGATGATGTAGTCTCCAAAGAAAAATCTCATCTTTCTAAAAAAATTTCATTACTCTCACGCACCCTTTCACTGAACATTCTCCAAAAAAAGCAAATTCTGGTTGTTTTCGTTTTTGGTTTCTGATTCACATAACTACACTATGTCCTTTGTTTTGTCGTCCCTTTCTTCCTTCATGCACTCTTCCACTGGTTTTTATCTCAAACCCATTTTCCTTCATGCCTTGTCAGGCACCCTCCACCTATTATTGGTGGTGGTGGTTTTGGTGACATGGGTTTGGAAGAGAATCACAAATGGAGCTAGAGATGAGCCTAAGGAGAAACACGATAACTCTGTTTTCAAAAAGGCTGTGTTTTGTTCTCTGTTTGCTTTTGCTTTCAATCTTACGTTCTGCCTCTTTAGTTACTTCTATAGGTGTAGAAGTGGATGGTCAGAAGAAAAGCTCGTGACCCTTTTGGATTTAGCGCTCAAAACTGTTGCATGGGGGGTTGTTAGCTTTTGCTTGCATATGGGTTATTTCTTTAGTTCAGGACATACAAGGTTTCCTTTATTGTTCAGAGCTTGGTCCGTTTCCTACCTCTTTGTTTCATGTTATTGCTTTGTGCTGGACATCGTTATTCTCTATGAAAAACACGTGGCTTTACTTGCTCAGTACTTAGTATCTGATGTGGTGTCCACTTGTGTGGGTTTATTCTTCTGTTATGTTGTGTGTTCTGTGAAAAATGAGTTTGAAGGTAGTACTCTTATAGAACCTCTATTGAATGGTGATGCACATGTTAGTAATAGTAATGAATCCGGGTCAAAAGAGACCAAGGGTGCTGACACTGTTACCCCTTTCTCAAATGCTGGGATTTTCAGCCTTCTTACATTTTCTTGGGTGGGTCCTCTCATAGGTGTTGGCTATAAGAAGACCTTAGACCTTGAGGATGTGCCGCAGTTAGATAGTGGAGATAGTGTAGTTGGAGTTTTCCCAGCTTTCAGAGATAAGGTTGAGGCAGATTGTAGTGCAATTAACAAAGTGACCACACTCAAGCTGGTGAAGTTGTTACTAATCTCAGCATGGAAAGAGATTCTTTTTACAGCATTTCTTGCAATAGTGAACGCGTTGGCTTCTTATGTTGGTCCCTATCTAATTGATAATTTTGTTCAATACCTTGGTGGACAAAGGCTATATGAAAATCAGGGCTATGTTTTGGTTTCTGCGTTTTTCTTCGCGAAGCTTGTCGAGTCCTTGTCTCAAATGCATTGGTTCTTTAGGTTGCAGCAAGTTGGACTCAGATTCCAAGCACTGCTTGTGACTATGATCTACAATAAACCCTTGACCCTCTCATGTCAATCAAAGCAGGGTCATACTGCTGGAGAAATAATCAATTTCATGACTGTTGATGCCGAAAGAGTTGGCACCTTCTGTTGGTATATGCATGATTTGTGGATGGTAGCTCTGCAAGTTTTGTTAGCCTTGTTGATTTTATATAAAAACCTCGGGCTTGCTTCAATTGCTGCTTTTGTGGCAACTGTAGTTGTAATGTTGGCAAATGTTCCATTCGGATCATTGGAAGAGAAGTTTCAAGATAACTTGATGGAGTCCAAAGATACAAGAATGAAGGCAACATCTGAGATTCTAAGGAACATGAGGATCCTCAAACTACAGGGATGGGAAATGAAGTTTCTGTCGAAGATAACTGAGCTCAGGAAAACTGAGCAAAGCTGGTTAAAAAAATATGTTTATACTTCAGCCATGAGCACATTTGTATTTTGGGGTGCCCCCACTTTTGTATCTGTGGTTACTTTTGGTACTTGTATGCTTATAGGGATCCCTCTTGAATCAGGGAAGATCTTTTCTGCACTTGCAACATTCCGGAATCTTCAAGAACCCATATATAATCTTCCAGACACAATTTCATTGATAGCACAAACTAAAGTTTCTCTTGATAGGATTTCATCATTCCTTCGTCTTGATGACTTGAAATCCGATGTTGTAGAGAAGCTTCCTCATGGTACTTATGATAAAGCAATTGAAGTAGTTGATGGAAATTTCTCTTGGGATTTATCTTCCCCCAACACGGCATTGAAAAACATAAATCTCAAAGTCTTTCATGGCATGAGGGTTGCTGTTTGTGGCACTGTTGGATCAGGAAAGTCCACTTTACTTTCTTGTGTATTGGGAGAAGTACCAAAGATATCAGGCATTCTGAAGGTGTGTGGAACAAAGGCCTATGTTGCTCAATCACCATGGATACGAAGTGGAAAGATAGAGGATAACATATTGTTTGGTAAGGGGATGGATAGGGAAAGGTATGAGATGGTACTTGAAGCATGTTCCTTGAAGAAGGATCTTGAAATGTTGTCTTTTGGTGATCAAACAATTATAGGAGAACGTGGGATAAACCTGAGTGGTGGACAGAAACAAAGGATACAAATTGCACGTGCCCTTTACCAAGATGCTGATATATATCTGTTTGATGAGATGCTCACACAGGATCTCACCTCTTTAAGGTTAGGTTTACTCATTTTCCATTTTCATTTTCAGTAAAAATATGGAAATATGTTTGGTTGAATTTTACATGAAAACATTTCCATGAAAATATTTCTGGAATGATATATAAAATATAAAATTGAAAACAACGATTTCACGCTTTCATCGTTTTCTTGTTTGCTGAAAATATTTTCTTTCAAAAACGCCATGGCGTAATAGTAACATTAAGGACATATGCTTCTTTTAATGCATAAGTGAATTCCATAAATTTTTTTTCAATGCTTCACATCACGCGTTCATCTGTATTATGTAAATTACTTAATTTCCCACGAGAATGATAAACAATCATTACCCAATTATACATTTATACTAAGTTAAATGTTGTAAATCAATATATAAAATATTGTAAACCAATATGCATACTGGTTTATAATATTTTATATATTAATTTATAACTTTTTACATATTATTTTACAATATTTAACTTGGTGTAAATTTGATAATGATCGTGTATTACTCTTCAATTTCCCCACTAACCCACTTCTAATAAGCTTTGAGGCGTGCAAAATGAGATGAGATGGGTGTTTATATATACTTCTAGTTTGTGATATTCAAATAATTTTTGTTTTGTTGTATTTCTTATATATTGTGGGTGTCAGGGTTTTTTAACTTTTCAGTTTTTTCAATAAAAAAGATATTTTTTTTAAAGATTTGTCTATTATAATTTTATTATTCTAAAAATAAATTTAATAATCATACTATTAGTAACAAATAAAAATAACTATAAATAAACTCTCAACTCAGCACACAAAAAAAATTAATTTTAACATAATGACTAACTTGAATTAGAAAATATAATAAAATAAAATAAAATTTAATTAACTCGTCAAGTTTAATCAGACAAAAATATATCACTCATAAACTATATCAAAGTGTCCCACTCTCACTTTGGGAATGAAGTAGTTTTAAAACCCATGACTAACATCAATTTCTTAAATGAATCTACAGTACACAAAGGAATTAGTCACTGTACGTGGGAATAGATATCCTAGGAAACCAAAAGAGTGTATTATAATGTGCCGACATCCTCATATGTTTGATAGTTGGAGTACCTTATTAGATTAAACAGTTTTATAGTGAATTTGTAAAACTAATCATAAATAAAAAATAATTAATAATAAAACAATTATAAATCATAATTACAACTACATATAAAAGAAAAGAAGGAATAAAAATTAATTAATTGTGTCAAGTTATCTTTATTTTTTTAAGGAAAAACTAAAGAACATAATAGTTATAATAAAAATTAATTGATCAATAACAATAAATTTTGTTAATAAAAAGTAACAATAAATTTAGAGATATATGTTTCTTTAATATTTATTTAATTTTATAAAGACTTATGTTAAAAGATTATACGTGTATAGTGTATATTGCAATTTTATTTTAGTTACATTCTTTATATATTATAATGTGTTAAATACATTTTACCCCTTATATTTTAAGTCGTATATTATTTAGACCCTGACATTTTAAAATTAGAGGTGTCAAAATAGGTTTGCTCGTCCCATTTAGGCCCGTCCCGCAAAAAACTGGCCGACTCACCAAAATAAAATGGGTTGGAATAGTTAGCAAATTTATTTTAGGGTGTAGCGGGTTGTGACCAGCCAAACAAAAATTAAAAAAAAATTCAATTTTTTTTTAATGTTTTAATATTTTTTTTTAAAAAAAAGTTTTAAAATAATATTTTCATTTATGTATGCCCAATTTTTAATGTTCATAACTACTATATATTAACTTGGACTAAAAAATATTATTATTAATAGTGTTATTTGTGAGTTATGACACTTTTTTTTTAAGTTTTAACTTTAAGTGAATAATGTTAACTGTATAATATTATTATATTTATGACTATACATATTTCTTTTTTTTTTCTTTTTTGGGTCACATGTTTTTTACTTTTTTTACTAATAAATTATAATTTTTATCTAATAAAAAAAAAACTTAGCCCGCAGGCCCCCCCGCCCCAACCCGCCAAAACCTGCAGGTTAGGCGGGTTGGAATTTTTTAGCGGGTTCAAAACTTCAACCCAGCCCGCTAAAAATGACGGGTTTGGCGGACCAACTCAACGGACTCAACCCGTTTTGACATCTCTATTTAAAATGTGCAACGTGACCTCCTCTACTTTCCAAATCGTGCAAAAAAAAAAAAAAACTTTCTATTAATTGGATATCCATTTACACAACATGTGCATGTTACATGAAGTATTTTTTTTTGACAAAATTACCCTTACTATAACAAGAACCATCTCTTAGCTCTCACCTCCCCTGCAACATAGTCACAGTGTAGCCCCAACAATTATTCAACCACCATCTTCAGTGACTCATTTAGTCCCAAATCATTACCATCCTCACCCACATAGTGGGAGGAATAAAATGTATTTAAGCCTATTATAATTTGCTAATATGTCTTCAATGGTATTAAGTTTTACTTAATATTTTCTAAATAAATCTAGTTATTATTATAATATTCAGATAATTATTGTATCAAAAAAGTTTAAATAAACAAAGTCAATGTTTAGATCTAAGTAATTATATTAAAGAAATTAATTATTAGTACTTTCACTATCCATTAAAAACATTTTATGAGAAATGTTTGTGTTTTACAGCTAAATATTAAATGTTTTGGATGATTAAAGTTATTTCTAATCGAACTAATAATAATAAAGAATAACTAATGTCTATTATTTTGACTAAATACAATATAGGCATCATAGAGAAATCAACTAAAAATTATTATAAGTGGAAATGACAATACAGATTTTATTTAAAATAATCTTTTGAAATTTAGTTTTTCCAACAGGGTGACACTTGTATAACTACTTTAAAAAGTGAACTTGTCTATTTTATTTGTGTATGGCAGGAATGCTTGCTGGGCCTATTAAGTTCAAAGACAGTAGTTTATGTCACTCACCAAGTAGAGTTCTTACCTGCTGCTGACCTTATTTTGGTGAGTAATTCTCAGAATCTTATTGTCCTTAAAGTCATAAAGTGGTCTTTTCTCCTCATGTTTTGTGCCTTGTTGATAGGTGATTAAAGATGGGGAAATTATTCAATGTGGAAAGTATAATGATCTTCATAACAGTGGGACTGATTTTATGGAACTTGTTGGTGCACACAAAAAAGCTTTGTCTGCACTTGATTCTTTGGATGGAGGGGCGGTATCTAATGAAATGAGCACGTTGGAAGAAGATGTTAAAGAAAAAGAGGCAAACAAAGATGATCAAAATGGTAAAATGGATGATGACAAGGGTGAGCCAAAAGGCCAGCTTGTTGAGGAAGAGGAAAGGGAGAAAGGTAGAGTTGGGTTTTCAGTATAATGGAAGTATATCACAACAGCATATGGAGGGGCACTTGTTCCATTCATATTACTGGCTGAGATTCTCTTTCAAGCACTTCAAATTGGAAGCAACTACTGGATGACTTGGGCAACTCCAATCTCACCAGATTCGGCGCCACCTGTGTCAGGAACCACTCTTATAGAAGTATATGTTGGTTTGGCCATTGGAAGTTCTTTGTGCATCCTTGCGAGGACAATGTTTCTTGCCATGGCTGCTTATAAGACAGCTACCATACTCTTCAATAAAATGCACTTCTGCATTTTCCGTGCCCCAATGTCCTTTTTTGACTCCACTCCAAGTGGAAGAATTATTAATAGAGTATGTGTTACCACATTCCTTCAAACTTTTGTACTATTTGTTTATGGAGATATGACTTTTGCATTTTAAATAGCTTTATTATCTTTCAGATTTAATAGTATCTTTCATATTAATTTCTAGTCATTTCCAATAACCATGATATCTTTGTCTGTTCTCATGCAGGCTTCTACTGACCAAAGTGCAGTGGATACTGACATTCCTTATCAAATTGGATCATTTGCCTTCTTCCTCATCCAGCTTCTGGGAATTATAGTAGTGATGTCTCAAGTTGCATGGCAGGTTTTCATTGTCTTTATACCTGTGATTGGAATCAGCATATGGTATCAGGTATAAAATGCGCTTTGATATCAAAGAGGCATATATCTCTTGCATTGCCCCCCATCCTTGTCTGGCAATGGCTATGCTTACACAGATTATGTGCCAAATTTATTTTGCAGAAAATTTGACTCCATAAGATAATATTATTTTATAGGTCATAGCTAACATCTTAAGAACATATGATTCTGCAGCAATATTATATACCAGCAGCCCGAGAACTATCGCGTCTAGTTGGAGTATGCAAAGCCCCTATCATTCAACACTTTGCTGAAACAATTTCTGGTACACCAACCATTAGAAGCTTTGATCAGCAGTCTAGATTTCAAGAAATAAATATGAAACTGACTGATGCGTATTCTCGGCCAAAGTTCAGTACAATTGGTGCTATGGAATGGTTGTGCTTACGCTTAGATATGTTGTCTTCTATCACTTTTGCCTTCTCTTTGATTTTCTTGATATCTATTCCACAAGGCGTCATAGATCCTGGTACGTATTTCAAATCTGTTTTTTGTTGCCAATCACTAGCTACTTTACTTTTGTAATGAGGACTTGAACATAATTGTTACCCTTTTATCATATTTCATGATTGAAGGCATTGCTGGTTTAGATGTTACCTATGGACTTAATTTGAACACGATACAAGCTTTGGTGATATGGAATCTTTGCAACTTGGAGAACGAGATTATATCAGTGGAACGAATACTTCAGTATACTTCCATTCCTAGTGAGCCTCCCCTTGTTGTAGAAGAAAATCGGCCAGATCCTTCTTGGCCATCATATGGCGAAGTAGATATACGTGGCGTGCAGGTATTTGAAGATATTGTTTTGCTTTACATTTATGTTATGGTTTTGTCTTCCTTCATGTTGCTGCCAATTGATTTATATAACTTGCGCCAAGGTTCTGTTTTCGTAAGTGGTTAAAAGTTTGCATCTGATCAGAAAATTGTGCTTTGGAACTGACAAATTTCAAAGCACAATTTTTACAAATTTTTTGTGCCATATCTGTAATGATTCATTACCCATGATGGAAGGTTCGTAATGGTCCACACCTTCCACTTGTGTTGCGTGGCCTTACATGCACATTTCGTGGAGGACTGAAAACTGGCATTGTTGGGAGAACAGGAAGCGGTAAGACAACTCTTATACAAACTCTCTTCCGAATCATTGATCCAACTGCTGGTGAAGTTATGATTGATGGCATCAACATCTCTTCCATTGGACTTCATGATTTGAGATCTAGACTAAGCATTATTCCTCAGGATCCAACCATGTTTGAAGGGACAGTGAGAAATAATCTGGACCCACTGGAAGAATACACAGATGAACAAATTTGGCAGGTGGGTTGGTTTTATATGTGATATTTGATTCTATCTAAAATATTCGACTTGTAATTGTTCTTCGCACTTGTATTGTCGTTACTGATTTACATTCTTCTAAACAGGCCCTGGATAAGTGTCAACTTGGAGATGAAGTTAGAAAGAAAGAAGGAAAGTTGGACTCTGCAGGTTTGTCTACTAGTTTTCATGAACATTATGATTAGTACCTGTACCCATGCACTTATTGCTAATGTGAAAGTGGATGTTGCAGTCAGTGAAAATGGTGAGAACTGGAGTATGGGTCAGAGGCAATTGGTGTGCCTTGGAAGGGTGCTGCTTAAGAAAAGCAAGGTTTTGGTGCTTGATGAAGCCACCGCATCAGTTGATACAGCTACAGATAATTTGATTCAGCATACTCTTAGGCTGCATTTTTCTGATTCCACAGTCATTACCATTGCACATAGAATAACTTCAGTCCTGGATAGTGACATGGTCTTGCTTCTTAATCAAGGTTAGAAGTGGCTGTTATTCTGCATTAGACTTTGCTGTTACCATGATGTGCCATTTTCTGATTTCATTACACATTTGGTGCAGGACTTATTGAGGAGTATGACCCCCCTACAAAATTGCTAAAGGATAGGTCATCTTCTTTTGCTCAACTTGTTGCAGAGTATACCATAAGGTCCAACTCCAGCTTTGAGAATTCTGTTGATAACTGACTGAAACATACCAAAATAGAAGTTTCTTGACAATGACGAAAATCTGGGGGATCACAATCTTATATGTGGGGTATATGATTCTTGTCATTGAACATTTTTTATAGAAAAATGTATTTAATAAAATAATGCTTTTTATCTGCTGTGAGGTCCATGTTCACTCTTTTTACAAGGCCGTAGTAACAAATGATAGTCGCTTGGAAAGATTTATAAACTGATGTGGTGAGAACCAAAGGAAAAAAAAAAAAGGACTTTGGGATAAAATACTAGGGACGTAAATGAAGTTTTACCATATATCTACATTGTTGAGCCACTGTGAACTGTGTTAATATGGTTTTTGTTTGCCAACTGAGTTTCCGTTTAGGCAGTTTTCAATCAACTTCATTTGATTTTCAATTTTTTCCTCCTTGAGGTTTGAATGCAAAACTGCAAATAACGAGCAGAACTCAACATATCTCTCTAAACAAGTGAGATTCATACTCAAATTTGCATAGTTAAAAAAATGAGTCAAACTGATCAAAATACAAAGATGATTTTAATGCATTGTCAATATAAGAGAGTTTTACATTATTATTCAATCATATATTTTCATTTATACTATGTTAAGCCTCCAAATATAAATACTGGTGCTAATAGTACCCCTGCCCCCGTAGTGTTACCTCAAGTGATATTGTTTTACCTTATGCTAAGTTTTACACTAGAAAGAATAGGAAGAGGGAGAGTGACACGAGCAAGGCATGTAGGGACTTGTAACTAACTTTGCCTAGCTGGCAGGGTAGTGGGAGGGGAGTCTGCATTACTGATTCTGTTATGGGAAAAGGTGGAAGTATGTAAGGGTAGGGAGAGTTACCAAGGGAGATCTCATTTGGAATTAGAACTTGGGAGAGCAGCTGGGTCTCTCTAATACCCAACAACTCTTAACTTCTTTCATTTTGTGATCAATATAGAATCAAATACAGATACCTATCATACACTGTGTTTCCATTTTCTCCATCCAATACTATGATTATAACTCTAATGCTGTCATCACTCAAGGAGTACTCCGAGTCCATTTCTTGTTGTAGCTTGAGAAGAACATCAACTAGATCTTCACCTCCTTCAAATTGGCCGCTTTTATTTCTATTTTTTTGATCGTCTGATATCTTGCAATATCTTATCAGTCTCTCTGTGTTGTTCCTCAAATCTAGCCTTGGTGCTGCTCATCTTTTGAAGCACCCCAAGAGAAGGATACAGATCAGCAGTACAATTTGCTCCTGCTTGGTGCATAGCTTCCTCAATAGATGATATAAACACTTGTTGGTACCTATTCTTTTCACCAAAAGCTGCCCCTGATGCTATCCCATATGTCATTGAAGAAATCTTCTTTCCCAAGATTAACAATGGACCCTTCAGTTGTATGTATTGTTTTAATTAGCTTTGACACCTCCTCTTCCCTTGTGTGCCTGAAAGATTGGACACACTTTGTGGTTAATAGCTCCATAGTGCATATCTTTCTTAGTTGCTTCCAAAAGTCTCCATAGGAAGGAAAGAAATGCTTGTACCATTGTAAGACATTATTCTACAAAAAGGAAGGTCTGGCCTATAAGCAAAATTTGTGGTCATGAGCATTCATAATCTGTTGTGCCGTCTCTGGTGAACTAACTATGATGTTTGGAACGTCTCCTAGTTTAAGGTAATAATGTGCATCAGGGGTCCATATTTGAGGGCCAAGTTTCCTAAGTGTATGTTTCCTATGAGCGGTAGTGTCCTGAGAGAAGGTTTTGAAGGTCCATGATGGTATATACTTACAAAGATAAATGAAATAAATGACCTATAGGGAGATAACCTTACTTTTGGTACAACATATATGGATAATCTGGCGATGTGCATAGGGGATACTGCTTTTCTTCTGCAGCAGGACAAGATGCAAATTGATCAACCTTTTGGCAATACTATGGCATAGAGAATACTAAACTAACCTTTTTTTAGTGTAATTATATTTAACACTCCACAAAATTATTGCTAATCTCCTCAAAGGTTTATTAAAATTATACTGACATTTTCTTTAGATATCTATCCAATAATTTTAGTGATAAAAAAAATAATATGAGACATGCATATAATTATTAATAATAAAAATATAATACTTTGATAATATTTAACACATTAATTGAATAAATTATTTTATCAAATAAAAAAATTGATAATTATGATTTATGATAAAAAGAGGCATTTTAGTTACAATGTTTGTCAAATATTTTCAAATACGATATGTATTATTTTGTTGTCACTTAAATTAATGCATTAATATTTATAGGAGAGGTCAGTGTAAATTTACAAAATAAAGAGATATCTAAGTGTAATTATACTAAATATCAGAGAAAGGTGAGTATAAATTACTCTATGTCCTGTATACTGGGTGATGATATCTCTGCATATTGACCAATTTAGTTTCTTCAATTTCCTCTTTTCACTTTTTATGATTTATGTGTTTATAATTTTATAAAAAATATTGAAAACTATAAAAATAATTAACCTTATTTTTCAGCTTTTATTTTCAATTTTTACCTTTTCTATAAAATTCTGAAAATAAAAAACATATAAGTTGAAAAAAAATTGAAAACCAAGCAAGCCCATCTTAATATTTTCTTATGATTAAATAAAGCTCAAAAACTTTTAAGAAAGAAAAAGAGAGGAGCGCACAAACCGAACAACAATAAACCAAAAAACCCAAACGCCAAACAACAGGGAGCAAACCCAACAACAATATATGTTTGATAATTAAGTAATCTACACTCATCTCACCTGAGAATTAATATAATTATATTCACAATCCCTTTATTTCTCAAAACTGTCATTGACCTTCAATGATGTTAGTTAAAATTACATTTATCTCTCATACATATGTTAATTCATTAATTTAAGTAATAAACAAAGATAACACGATACATATATATATTTTGACAATATTTGACTTATACATATATTACCTAAAATACTTTTTTTTATCACAAGTTATAATTACATATTTTATTATCCAATTAATAAGTTAAATATTATTAAAATATTATAATTTTATCATTAGTAAGTATGTATATATCTCATATTATCTTTTTTATCACTTAAATTAATGAATTAATATCGATAATATGTCAATATAATTTTAGCAAATATTAGAAGAGGTCAGTTTTCCAAAATAGAAAAGTGTTAAGGATGGTTTACATATAGGCATCTTGGAAATTGTAAGCTATTTCCTCCAACTTTTATCAATTCTTGATGAAATTATATATGCAAAAGGTTGGTTGTTTTATGGCTTGAGCATCACGTTTTTTTGCCAGAGTCTCTTTCCAACTAATGTTTATGCTAAGCTAATTTTGTTTTGAGAAATGCAACGACCAAGAAATGCAAGGCTTATAAAATTTATGACAAGGAAGTAAATCAAGTTACAACCATTATTGTAAAGCACACTAAAAACAGTGAAAGGAAACTCATAGTTTATGATGAATAATTGCCTGCTTAGTTAGGCAACTCATATTAATTAATTAAGGTTTGATGAGCAATGGGAATCAAGCAGAGGTCGTTCTCTCTATTTGTAGTAAACCCAGGTGACTCATTCATGTCGAGTTCTTCAGGCTTCATTCCATTGGGGAGCTTCCAATCAAAATGGTAAAGCAATTGGGCAAGTGGTAGCTCCATGTTTGGTATAGAAAATGCAATGCCAGGGCACATCCTCCTTCCAGCACCAAATGGGATGTATTCAAAATCTGTGCCTCTATAACCAATTGTGCTATTAAGAAATCTCTCTGGTATGAAACTCTCAGCATCGGTCCAATACTTTGGATCTCTTCCAATTGCCCAGGCATTGATAAGGACCTTGGACTTAGCTGGTATGTCGTATCCCTTGATTTGGCATCTCTCCCTACTCTCCCTTGGAAATAACAATGGCACGGATGGGTGTAACCTCAAGGTTTCTTTGATGACACACTTTAAGTATGTCAGTTGGTGCAACTCTGATTCATCCACATAGCCTTTGCTAGCATACACCTTTCTTACCTCAGCTTGTGCTGCTTCCATCACCTTTGGGTTCCTTATCATTCTTGCCATTGCCCACACCACAACCAAAGACGACGTTTCGCCAGCACCGGTAAACATGTCCTGCAAATAACTAGATTAATTATAGTGGTAACTTTATATTTACTATTTGGGAGTAGCCATTGTCACTCCCTTTTGTCTATCTCCACTTTTACTAATATTCATCTTTCTCAAACTTTACTAGATTGTTCTTCTTTTAATTTAACTAAAAGAATGACTGATTGACATTAATTATATATAATTATCATAATAATATTAAAAGTTATTATTATTAATTTATAAATTGAAAATATTTAATATTGATCCAAGCACTAAATATTACAAGTGCTTACAATTAATATAATACTTTATATTTATATACTAAATTATTTTTTTAAAGCTTTCTTAAGATATTAGTGAATATATTCGAAAAGGAAAAATAAGTTATTGTTCCAATGTCTAAGGCATGCTAGGCATGGGCACCAATAGTTTTCCATGATAGTGAAGAAACCTATGCTCATTTGAGTAGCAATAGGTGATCCATCTGTATGGGTAAAGGATACTTGTTCAAATGATCAAATCTATTGAGAGACTAACCTGGATGACCGCTTTAATGTTGTCATCAGTCAAGGGGTAATCTGAGTCCATTTCCTGTTGACACTTCAGAAGAACATCAACTAGATCTTCACCTCCTTCATAGTGGCTACTTTTTCTATTCTTGTGAGCATCTATAATGTCTTGCAATACCCTATCAGTCTCTCTATGCAGTTCCTCAACTCTAGCCTTGGCCCTGCTCATCTTTTGAAGCACCCCAATAGAAGGATAAAAATCTGAAATGGAATTTCCTCCTAACAGGAGCAATGCTTCCTCCATAGATGATATAAACACTTGCAGGTGCCTATTCTTTTTACCAAAAACTGCCCTGGCCGATATCGCATATGTCATTGAAGAGATCATCTCAGTGACATTGACAATGGACCCTTCACTTGCATGTATTGTTTTAACTACCTCTGACACCTCCTCTTCTCTTATGTGCCTGAAAGATTCGACCCTCTTTGTGGTTAATAGCTCCGTGGTGCATATCTTTCGTAGTTGCCTCCAGTACTTTCCATAGGGACCGAATGTAATGGTACTGCCATTGTAAGAAAACATTCTGGATATAGGCAGGGGCCTTCCACAAAAGTTGAGATCATGAGCTTTCATGATCTCTTGTGCTATCTCAGGTGAACTAACTATGATGTTGGATACCTCTCCTAGTTTGAGGTGCATCAAGGGTCCATATTTGGCTGCCAATTTCCCCAGGTGTTGATGAAGGGGCAGTGAGGTAATAACCTGGTGTATGTTCCCTATGAGGGGTAGTTTCCATGGCCCCGGGGGCAAATTGGTGGTGTTGTCCTTATTATTAGGACTCCATTTCTTAGTAATTAAATTGAATAACACCAAGAGAAAGAGGAAGGAGGCAAAAATAAAGAAAAGGTTTTGAAGATCCATGATGGAAGAATGTTGAGCACTTGTGGTGGAACAGATGAGAGAAAGAAATAGATGAAGGTCTCTTACATACAAAGATACATGAAATGAATGATACTTATATAGAGCTCAGCTAAGGATTGTTACTCAAATATATGTGCTGGGCGCGAAGCAAGGAAAAAGGATTTAGGCCAATGACCGTGGGTGTACTTGTCGGTAATTTTCGATGTTCGAAGTAGTGAGTGTAGTGACTGTATATGACTTCATGTAAATCGTTTGTCTTCAAACGATTTACTACGATTTGAAAGAATATTCTATTCAAATATATTCTAATGTGTGTGTTAACTATGAGTTAGGATAAGAAATTAAAAATTCTTGCATGGAGACAATTTTAATAAATGATTCTTAGACACACTCACAAAAATTTTTATCAGACTCAATTGAATAAAGTTGATAGAATTCATCTTTATTACAAGTATATTTAGATATGATGTATTAGACTTGTATTAATACAATAATATATTGTTATGATGTATCCAGACTAAACCATGAGGCTAGCAAATTTGGTATAGTTGGGTTCTTTGCACATTAGTTAAGGATTCGATTCTTAACTACATGTATGGAGAGAGTTTTATGGTCAAAAGTAAAATCTTAAGTGAATAAGTCACTGTGTTTAATGGTAAATTCTATAGATTCAACTAACAAAAATGTACTAAGACTAATTTGATCAATCATTTAAACTTAATGAAATTTTTTTAACAGAATCTTAATATATAACTTGGAGTATTGAAAAACATATAAAGATTGTTAGATAGAGATATTTTGAAAATATTTTAAATCACTTCACTTGCCTGTTATTTATTGTTTTTAAAATTTAAAATTTGATTTAATATATAATATAATTTTTATTTTTCGACCAAGTACTAATTCAATTTAAATTAAAATTCAGAGGCCTAGATAATCGATGATTGAAGCTTATCGCGAGAATACGAACATGCATGCTGGGCTAGTGTTGGAAATTGAGATAGACCGGCGTATCTTGACCAAAAATAAAGTGTTAGGCTATAGACGTTCTTTGTTTATTATCTTCGGGATAGAAATATAGAGACATTTAATATATAAATTTGTTTGGTGGAAGACACAAGAATAAGGGATAGAAAATTTTTTTATCTTTAGGACAAAAAACACAAAATTTTTTATACCTTCAAAATATGGAGACATGATACAACAGTAAAAATTTAATATTTTTATCTTCTAATAATACTCCTATATATATTTATTATTTATGTGTCTATCTTTACTGTCTCTATTATCTTTATATTTCTCTCTCTTTCTTTGTATTTTCTCACCAATGCTACCTAATAAATTAAGGTGTAGGTGTTAAGGTGTACTCCACACGATGCTTCATTAGCTGAGAAACTACACCACTTTCATATATGTATTTTTTTCAATTTGTGAAGTACCACTCACCACCTAGATAGGCTTTGCCTACAGTTTGGTATTTCTAATTCTCAGCCTAAAAATTTGCCTCGTTTATTGATGGGTACTGCCAAACCTTATTGCCAAATAATAAATTCCAGGAGATTTGTTTTATATTAGATTATTGTTAAATATTCAAAGGGGTTGCAAGACTTATGATAATATCAAAATTGTTGATGGTGCTCTCCGCCAGTCATTCCGGGAAGCATAATGATTGTGAATTTATATAGGTAATCAAAGAGGTTGCTGAGTTGTCGCCTAGTCCTGCACTCGTCAATTATTTGACATTATTGATATCATATTCAATGAGCAAACCATCTTATGTATGGCAGCAGACATGAGATTTATTAGCAGATGCGATTTTATTTAAAAAATGCAGAGAAATGCAACGTACAGGTACAAATGAATTTTGACCTAATATGTGATGACCGTAAAAAAAAAAAATAAAATAAAATGAGGATTACTGTACATCTTAAGTGGTATAGATCACTATATATATATATTTTTTTTATCTTTTCTTCTTCCCCTCTTTCCCGTAATTCTCTCTTCCCTTTCTTTCTTCCTCCCGTAACCCCCCCTCCTCCCTTCTTCCTCTTCACTTCTTTCTTTCTTTCTCCCTCATCTCCATTCTTCATCATCATCTTTACTTCCATCATCAACAATTATCACTACCACTTCCATTATCATCATCTCCTCCACATCTTCTCCATCATAACTGCTCTCACTCTCCTCACACCTCCACTTTCTCTCTCTAACTCCATTTGAGAGAGTTTGAAGTTTAGGAAGAATTGGAGTGATTTTCTTCACCAATTCTACACTCCAAGTGGTAAATTAGCTCCTAAACTACTCCGTTTAAATTATTGAAATTTCTGATTATTTTAGGAATATTGTTAGGTTTATTGAATTCTAGGATTTGAGGCTTTTATTGATTTGGGGCTAATTTATGTATATTTGTGATATTGTTAGCTCACAAAAATTAATATTATCTTGTTCCTAGAGCGATAGAGCAATCGGGTATCAACACTTGAATAGGTGGCATCAAAGGCATTGATCTTCGGTTCTTTGAACCAATAGCTGTGAGTAGATAGTATATCTGTAGGTTACTTTATGTATGATAAACAATATAAAATGGTATAAAGAGTTGAAAGTATGTTGATATAGAAGAAAATAATTTATTTATTGAAAATGTCACTTTATGTTTGAAATGATAAACTTTTATTTAGAGGCCATAATATGATTATTATGCTTATTTAAATATTTTGAGTTGAACTGTAATGAATATTGAATTTGAGAACATATTGTGTTAATTTTATATTATGTAATGTGCATGATTTTGAGTTAAATTGGGGAAAATTCTATAGTTAGAACCTGTAGTTAACGGCAGGGACGTTAGCCTCGGTGCACCGTGAGAAACTCTAGTTAGCAAGTGAGGTGCTAATCCGCACATAGCTGCAGCTATGTCTGGACTTGTATATGGCTATGAGCCAACTCTAGTTAGTAGGTGTGGTGCTAACCCGCACATGGCCTTGGGTCATGTCTGGACTTGTTATCGTTCTGCTTTGGATAATTTCCCAATGTATTTGAATTCATATGAGTATGTAAATCCTATTTTATGAGTATATATACATTATTATGTTTATATTGTTTTATGTTTGCATTTAGTAAACTATGGATACCTTATCTCCTATTGAGTTGCAAAACTCACCCCGTTGTATTTTTACCCTTTTCAGATACAGATGCTGGTGCTAGTTCTGGTGTTCCTCCGGCACAATCCTAATAAATTCTAAGTTGGTGAGCCTTTTTGTAAAGGCCCTTTTAGTTTTCATCCATGTGTTGGTTTAGCCTGTAGGTCTCAATTGCTCCATATGTCACAGGCAGGTTCCTTGGACTTGTGTTGTATTTGTATTTGAAAACTTATGACTTAGCTATATATGTTATGTTTTGGAAAAGATTTGTAAACTTAATTTGGTTTTATGTTGAACTGTATTGGTACTATGACTGGTATATGTTGAAATATTATTATGTACTGGAAGGGCGCATTCTGAGAATGTTTGATGCCCAAGTGCTGTGAATTTATTGAAAACATTGCAGGTTATGTAATTATTTGGGAAATGTCCAAAAAACAGAGGAAACTCTGTCCGTTTTTCTAGAAAATTTAGTGTTCTAAGGCTTGCTGGAAAAAGTGTTCTCATGCGCCGGTCATGGCCTAAGTTGGGTCGTGACATAATCACTTAGTTTGTTATCTTTGTTCTATTATGTAAAGTTGATTGATTGATATTATTTTCCAGATTTGACATTCTCGGCCAATGATTTTCAAAATCTTTGTTTATTTGAAATGGAAAAGATTTTACAAATCAGTAGTAAGTCATTAAAGGACTTTCATGACATGCATGTTCCGACAGTTGATACTATTTGTCATTTAGACAATGTTTTGCCACTAAATGAGCTTAATTACTCCAGAGATGATATATATGCTGATTGAGCATGAAATTTTTTTTCCATGACTAACAGATAAACAGTTAAAAGTTTATTGTTGTGTTGTCGATGCTATAAATGAAGGAAATAGTGGTTTCTATTTTGTACATGTGTATGGTGGAACGAGTAAGACTTTTGTTTGGAAAGTTTTCTCTGCTAAATTATGTTCAGAAGGTAAATTTGTTCTAAAAGTTGCTTATAGCAGCATTGTGTGACTTCTATTGCCTGAAGGTAGAACTGCACACTCAACATTTGCAATCCCATAAAAATTGACTAAGGATTTAATTTGTAACATAGGGGTAAATTGTCCTAAAACGAACTTGTTGAAATATTACAGCCTAGTTATTTGGGATGAAGTGCTGATGATTAATAAGCGGCCTGTTGAAGCTAGGACATAATGAGGTTTACCAAAAATGAGTATGTCAAACATACCTTTTGGACGTAAAAGGTTATTCTTTTTGTTCGTGATTTTTAGCAAATTTTGCCAGTTATTTCAAAGACAAATCATCCAGATATTATCATGGCCAGTATTAATTTATCTATATTATAGAGACATTGTGTCTCTGGGAAAGCTCAAGTAATGGTGATACTAATGAATTGAAACCTTTTGCAAAATGGATATTGGATATAGGTGAAAGGAAAATTGGACGTGAAATTGATGGAGAGTTTGATGTTGATATTCTAGATGATTTGTTGCTCCTAGATTGTGGTGATCCTATTTGTTCCATTGTTGAACCTACATATCCAAATTTAGTTGAAAATATGGGGAACTATAGTTTTTTTGAGGATCGAGCTATACTAAACAAACAATTGAGGCAAATGAATGGGTAGATCAACATGTAATTCAAATTATATATGCCATGTGAAGAAAAAGAGTATTTAAGCTCAGATTCTATTTGCAAGTCAGATGCAAACATTGGGATGAATCATGAGTGGATTATATTTGAGCTTTTGAAAAAAATCAAGTGGTATGGCCTACCAAATCATAAATTAAAGTTGAAGAAAGGTGACCCTGTCATGTTATTGACAATATCGATCAATCAACTGGTTTATGTAATGGAACTAGACTTACAGTTCTTGAATTTGGTGTTAATATAATATCATATGTTGTCAAGTTGTTATAGGAAAAAATATTAGGGAGAAGATATATATTCCAAAGACGAATTTAATACCTTTGAATATGGTATATCCTTAAAATTTCAACATCGACAGTTTTTGGTATGTCTCTGCTTTGCAATTACCATTAATAAAATTTAATTAAGGACAAACTTTGTCACATGTAAGATTGTTCTTGCCCAAGCCAGTTTTTTCTCACGATCAATTGTTTGTCAGTATTTCTAGAATAAAATCTAAAGATGGTCTTAAGATAATAATTTGCAGTGAAGAAGAAGATGTTGTTCGTTCAACTTGAAATGTAGTTTACTAAGAAGTTTTTAATTTAATGAAAATTGTGTGTATGCAAAATATTGCTTGAATTCATAAGTTTACATATGATAAAGTTTGTGCAGCTATTTTTCATTTTGTAATTTTTAATAATATTTTGTCTGTTGATGTGATGACCGCAAAAAAAAAAATGAAGTAAGGACTACCGTGCACCTTAAGTGGTATAGACCACCATATACTTTTCTCTTTTATTATCTTCTCTTCTTCTCATCTTCTCCCGTAACTCTCTCATTCTCTTCTTCTCCTATTCTTCTTCTTCTTCTTCCCATTCTCTTTCCCTTCCTCCATTTCCTTCTTTTATTTATTTATTTTATTTTGTTTCCCTCAAAACATCATTACCACCTCTATCATCCTCATCATCTCCTCTTCCTTCTCATCCCCATAACCGTGTCTTTCTCTCCTTCCTCTCCTCTACTCCATTTTCTCTCTCTAACTCCATTAGAGGGAGCTTGAAGCTTAGGAAGAATTGGAGTGATTTTCTTCACCAATTCTACACTCCAAGTGGTAAATTAGCTCCTAAACTACTCCGTTTAAATTATTGAAATTTCAGATTATTTTAGGAATATTGTTAGGTTTATTGAATACTAGAATATGGGGCTTTTATTAATTTGGGGCTAATTTATGTAAATTTGTGATATTGTTAGCTTACAAAAATTAATATTATCTTGTTCCTAGAGCGATAAAGCAATCGGGCATCAACACTTGAATTGGTGGCATCAAAGGCATTGTTCTTCGGTTCTTTGAACCAATAGTTGTGAGTAGATAGTATATCTGTAGGTTACTTTATGTATGATAAACAATATAAAATGGTATAAAGAGTTGAAAGTATGTTGATATAGAAGAAAATAATTTATTTATTGAAAATGTCACTTTATGTTTGAAATGATAAAATTTTATTTAGAGGCCATAATATGATTATTATGCTTATTTAAATATTTTGAGTTGAACTGTAATGAATATTGAATTTGAGAGCATATTATGTTACTTTTATATTATGTAATGTGCATGATTTTGAGTTAAATTGAGGAAAATTCTATAGTTAGAACCTGTAGTTAACGGCAGGGACGTTAGCCTCGATGCACCGTGAGAAACTCTAGTTAGCAGGTGAGGTGCTAACCCGCACATAGCCACAGCTATGTCTGGACTTGTATATGGCTACGGGCCAACTCTAGTTAGTAGGTGTGGTGCTAACCCGCACATGGCTTTGGGTCATGTTTGGACTTGTTATCGTTCTGCTTCGGATAATTCCCCAATGTATTTGAATTTATATGAGTATGTAAATCTATGTTATTAAGGAATCTCATGTTATGACTAAAATCCTATTTTATGAGTACATATACATTATTATGTTTATATTGCTTTATGCTTGCATTTAGTAATCTATGGATACCCTATCTCTCATTGAGTTGCACAACTCACCCCGTTGTATTTCCACCCTTTTCAGATACAGGTGCTGGTGCTAGTTCTGGTGTTCCTCCGGCACAATCTTAATAAATTCTAAGTTAGTAAGCCTTTTTGTAAAGGCCTTTTTAGTTTTCATCCATGTGTTGGTTTAGCCTGTAGGTCTCAATTGCTCCATATGTCACAGGCAGGTTCCTTGGACTTGTGTTGTACTTGTATTTGAGAACTTATGACTTAGCTATATACGTTATGTTTTGGAAAGGGATTTGTAAATTTAATGTGGTTTTATGTTGAACTATATTGGCACTATGACTGGTATATGCTGAAATATTATTATGTACTGGAAGGGCGCATTCTGAGAATGCTTGATGCCCAAGTGCTGTGAATTTTATTGGAAATATTGCAGGTTATATTTTATTTGGGAAAAGTCCAAAAAATAGAGGAAACTCTGTCCGTTTTCCTAGGAAATTTAGTGATCTAAGGCTTGCTGGGAAAAAGTGTTCCCATGCGCCGGTCATGGCCTAAGTTGGGTCGTGACAAAGTTGGTATCAGAGCTTTAAGTTTCCCTGTGTAATATGGAGCAAGTGTACTTTAGTAGAGTCACGATTGTGTAAATGGTTGCCGGCCCATTTTCACAAAGCGTGATCCTATCAAAGGCCTAATAGGAATGTCTTCTTGAGTCTGTTTTTAAGTCGTGTGGTATTATGTCATTCTTATTCTAAAATTTCTACCTGAGTTCTAATTCTATGTTCAATCTATTAGGTACGATGCCTCCTAGAAAGCGTCAACGCAACGTGAGGCTAGGAGGTTATAACTTCTCCAATGCAGAACCTAACCACGCTCCCAATCCTCCACTTAGAAGAAGAGGACAAGGTCAAGGTGGAGGCCGTAGAGGGCAAAGTCAAGGTGGAGCCCATAGAGGTCAAGGCCGAGGTAGTGGCCTTAGAGGTCATGGTTGGGGTGGAGGTCGTAGAAGAACGACTAGGCTTAAACCTGAGCCTGAACCCGAGCCTGAACCTGAGCCCGGACCCGAACAAGGTGAAGCATTAGGCCCACAAAGGCAATAAGCTGATCTTGATGCACGGATGTTGGGCATGCAGCAAGCCATCGACAATTTGGTGGTAGTTTTAACCCAACAGGCAAGAGACAGAGCTCAACCACAAGTTGAACTTACCCCTGGTGCTCGAAGAAATACCCAAACTTTTGGACATGAGGAAGTAACTATTAAAGCATATCTCCGGCTAAACCCACCTACTTTCACCAGGGATTCTACAGATGAAGACCCACAAGAGTTTTTAGACAGATCAAAGAGAGCCCTTAGAGTTCTCAAATGTGAGGATGGCAGAGCAGTGGATTTTGTATCCTATAATCTTCAAGATACCGCAGCACACTGGTATGAGTCTCTATTAGAAGAATATGCAGCTAATATGAGACCACCTCCAGTATGGGAAGAATTTTCTCAAGCCTTTAGAGACAGATTCCTTCCAGACAACAGAAGAGAGAGACTTGCCAATGAATTTGAGAAGTTGAAACAAGCTCCAGGAATGTGAATAACTGAATATGCTACTAAGTTCACCAGGCTATCCAGATTTGCATCACATTTAATTGTAAATGAAGTAATGAGAGTACGAAGGTTCATCAAAGGGTTGAGAGAACCACTATGCACCAACCTACTTCCTGAAATAGGAAGAATGTCTTTTGCTCAAGTGGTAGATGTTGCCTATGTTATGGAGACGACAAGAGAAGAAAATAGAGCTACAAGGGAATTAGCTAAGAAACCTAAGATGAAAGGAGTTTTTTCTGGAGGTCCTAGCTTAGGAGGAGGTTACACCACTCCAAGACAACATCAGGAGCACTCAAGTAGAGCCACACCTTATGTATCCACTCCTATGACCGCATTCGGCTCTAAACCTTATTCTATTAGCCAATCTCAAGGGAGCATACAAGGTTCCAGGCAAATCAGGTCTAATAAGGCCATTATGCAGAACATGTAGGAAGCACCACTTTGGAAATTGTCATGAGAATAGATGGGCATGTTATGGTTGTGGACAAACAGGTCACTTTTTGATAGATTGTCCACGCTCAAGAGAGGTCCAAGGTCAAAATTCAGCCCATCAAGCCATACCAGCATCATCTCAATCAGCCTTTTCCCAAAGGAGTTCCTTTGGTTCTGGCGGTAGAGCAATAGGTGGTAGAAGCCCAGGTGGTAGAGGGTCAGGTCCAAGGGGCAGAGGTCAAGCGCGGGTATTTGCTATGACACAACAGGATACTCAAGCATCCAATGAAGTTGTTACAGGTACACTCAAAGTTTGCTCTTTTGATGCACAAGTTTTGTTTGACTCGGGTTCTACACATTCATATGTATCTTCATATTTTGCATCTCGCTTTGACAAGCAACCTGAGTTGTTGGAAAACCTATTTTGGGTTAGTACTCCAATAGGAAAATCTTTATGGATCTAGTTAGTATTCCGCTCTTGTGTTGTCAGCGTGAATGGGGTAGATACATTAGCTTATCTGAAACTACTTGAGATGGTTGATTTTGATGTTATCCTAGGCATGGATTGGTTAGCTCCATATCACGCCAATGTCGATTATTATTCTAAAGTAGTGAGGTTTAACATTCCAGATAGTCCATCTTTCATGTTTAAAGGGGATAATTATCTCATCCCAACTAGTTTGATCTCATCCATGAGTGCTTTGCACTTGATAAATAAAGGTAATCAAGCCTTCCTTGCGATGGTTAGAGATGTTGAGGCTGAAGTGCGTAGCATTGACCAAGTCCCCGTGGTTAGAGAATTCCCAGATGTATTTCCGGATGAATTACCAAGATTGCCTTTTGAGAAAGAGATAGAGTTTAGCATAGACTTGGCCCCAGAAGTTGAACCTATATCTATTCCTCCTTACCGCTTGGCTCCTACAGAATTACAGGAGTTAAAAGATCAGTTACAAGATATGCTAGAGAAAGGTTTTATTCGTCCGAGCACATCCCCATGGGGAGTTCTTAGTGTTTTTTGTGAAGAAGAAAGATGGTTCAATGTGACTATGTGTAGACTACCAGCAACTTAATAAACTTACTGTGCGTAATAAATATCCGGTACCAAGGATTGATGACTTGTTCGATTAGCTTCAAGGAGCTTCTTGTTTCTCTAAAATTGATCTCCGCTCTGGGTATCATCAATTGAAAGTCAAAGATGAGGATATTCCTAAAACAGCCTTCCGTACTTGTTATGGGCATTATGAATTTTTGGTGATGTCCTTTGGCTTAACGAATGCCCAGCTGCTTTTATGGATTTGATGAATCGTGTGTTCAAACCCTTCCCGGATCACTTTGTGATCGTCTTTATTGATGATATCTTGGTATATTCCAAGAGTGTAGAAGAGCATGAATACCATCTAAGGATTGTACTGCAAACTTTGAGGAATCACAAGCTTTATGCCAAGTTCTCCAAATGTGAATTTTGGCTTGATCAAGTGGCTTTTCTTGGTCACATTGTATCCAAGGATGGGATTATGGTGGATCCGAAGAAGATTGAAGCAATCCAACAATGGCCAAGACCCACTTCAGTTACTGAGATTCGTAGTTTTCTAGGATTGGCGGGCTACTACCTTCGATTTGTTAAAGATTTCTCAAGAATTTCTGCGCCATTGACTAAGTTGACTCAGAAGAATGTGAAATTTCAGTGGTCAGATGCATGTGAGAAAAGCTTTCAAACACTTAAAGATTGCCTAACCTCAGCACCTGTGCTTGTATTACCTTCTGGTTCTGGAGGTTTCTCAGTTTACTGTGATGCTTCTCGGATAGGACTTGGTTGTGTTTTGATGCAACATGGTCGAGTCATTGCTTATGCTTCACAGCAGTTGAAGAAGCATGAACAAAACTATTCCACTCATGATCTAGATATGGCAGTGGTAATCTTTGCTTTGAAAATTTGGAGGCATTATCTTTATGGTGAGACATGTGAAATTTACACTGACCATAAAAGTTTAAAGTACATATTCCAGCAGTGGGACTTGAATCTGAGGCAACGAAGGTGGATGCAGTTGCTTAAAGATTATGATTGTACCATCTTGTACCATCCTCGAAAGGCTAATGTTGTAGCAGATGCTTTGAGTAGAAAGTCTATGGGTAGTTTGGCTCATATTGCTCCTGTAAGGAGACCGTTAGTGGATGAAGTTCACAAACTTGAGGCTTGTGGTGTTTAGTTTGACTTGGGGGAGTCTGGGATACTCTTGGCTCATGTAAGAGCCCATTCATCTCTCATGGAGCAGATTAAGGTGCTTTAGAATGAAGACCCGAGATTGCTTAAGCTGCGGGATGATGTTAGAAGTGAAGCAACCTCTGAGTTTGTAATAAACCAAGAGGGAGTACTTCGATTTGGTAATCGTTTATGCGTACCAAATGTTGAAAATCTTAGAAAAACCATTATGGAAAAATCTCACAATTCTCGATACTCTATACATCCTGGATCAACTAAGATGTATCAGGATCTGCGACAATTGTACTGGTGGGAAGGCATGAAAAAAGATATTGGTGACTTCGTGTCTCGTTGTTTGGTGTGTCAGCAAGTTAAGGTTGAACATCAGCGACCCGCAGATTGCTTCAACAGATAGAAATACCTGAATGGAAATGGGAACGAATCACTATGGACTTTGTAACAGGATTACCTCACACCATAAAAGGGTATGACTCTATATGGGTTATAGTGGACCGTATGACCAAGTTAGCTCACTTTCTTCCTGTAAAGACCACATATCGAGCTCATCAATATGCACAATTAAATATTGATGAGATTGTCAAACTTCATGGGATTCCGATTTCCATCATATCTGATCGTGGGGCCTAATTTATGGCTCAGTTCTAGAGAGCTTTCCAAGAAGCCTTAGGAACTCGGCTTGATCTTAGCACAGCTTTCCATCCTCAAACAGATGGGCAATCTGAGAGAATCATTCAAATTCTGGAGGATATGTTCAGGTCATGTGTTTTGGACTTCGGCGGAAATTGGAGTAATTACCTACCTCTTATAGAATTTTTATATAACAACAGCTACCAAGCTAGTATTCAAATGGCATCTTTTGAGGCTTTATATGGGAGGCGTTGTAGATCTCCCATAGGTTGGTTTGAAGTTGGTGAAGCTAAGATGTTAGGTCCTGACCTTGTACAAGAATTTCTTGATAAGGTTCGTTTGATTCGAGAACGGCTCTTGACTGCTCAGAGTAGGCAGAAATCCTACACAGATCATCAAAGACGTAACTTGGAGTTCTCTGTGGGAGAACATGTCTTTCTTCGGGTTTCCCCTATGAAAGGAGTTATAAGATTTGGTAAGCGAGGAAAGCTCAACCCTCGTTACATTGGCCCTTTTGAAGTTCTGGATAGGGTTGGTGCAGTGGCATATCATTTAGCACTACCCCCTGAATTATCTATGGTTCATCCAGTGTTTCATGTCTTTATGCTTCGAAAATATATTCCCGATCCATCTCATGTAATATCTCCTCAAGTGATCCAACTTGATGAGAAATTATCCTATAAAGAGGAGCTGGTGGCCATTGTTGATCGCCGAGTGAAAAAGCTTCGATCAAAAGAGGTGGTGTCAGTGAAAGTGATTGGGAATAACCATTCTAGAGAGGAAGCGACTTGGGAAGCAGAAGAGGCTATACAAGCCAGATATCCACATCTGTTTGATTCTTGAGGTATGTGTCTTATCTTCGAGTTATTGGAAATTTGGGGACCGAATTTCTTAAGGGGGGAAGATTGTTATGACCGCAAAAAAAAAAAGTAAGGACTACCTTGCACCTTAAGTGGTATAGACCACCATATACTTTTCTCTTTTATTATCTTCTCTTCTTCTCCTCTTCTCTCGTAACTCTCTCATTCTCTTCTTCTCTTATTCTTCTTCTTCTTCCCGTTCTCTTTCCCTCCCTCCACTTCCTTCTTTATTTATTTATTTTATTTTGTTTCCCTCAAAACATCATCACCACCTTTATCATCCTCATCATCTCTTCCTTCTCATCCCCATAACTGTGTCTCTCTCTCCTTCCTCTCCTCTACTCCATTTTCTCTCTCTAACTCCATTAGAGGGAGCTTGAAGCTTAGGAAGAATTGGAGTGATTTTCTTCACCAATTCTACACTCCAAGTGGTAAATTAGCTCATAAACTACTCCGTTTAAATTATTGAAATTTCTAATTATTTTAGGAATATTGTTTGGTTTATTGAATTCTAGAATTTGGGGCTTTTATTGATTTGGGGCTAATTTATATAAATTTGTGATATTGTTAGCTCACAAAAATTAATATTATCTTGTTCCTAGAGCGATAGAGCAATCGGGCATCAATACTTGAATTGGTGGCATCAAAGACATTGTTCTTCGGTTCTTTGAACTAATAGTTGTGAGTAGATAGTATATCTGTAGGTTACTTTATGCATGATAAACAATATAAAATGGTATAAAGAGTTGAAAGTATGTTGATATAGAAGAAAATAATTTATTTATTGAAAATGTCGCTTTATGTTTGAAATAACAAACTTTTATTTGGAGGCCATAATATGATTATTATTCTTATTTAAATATTTTGAGTTGAACTGTAATGAATATTGAATTTGAGAGCATATTATGTTACTTTTATATTATGTAATGTGCATGATTTTGAGTTAAATTGGGGAAAATTCTATAGTTAGAACCTGTAGTTAACGGCATGGACGTTAGCCTCGATGCACCATGAGAAACTCTAGTTAGCAGGTGAGGTGCTAACCCGCACATAGCCACAGCTATGTCTGGACTTGTATATGGCTACGGGCCAACTCTAGTTAGTAGGTGTGGTGCTAACCCGCACATGGCTTTGGGTCATGTTTGGACTTGTTATCGTTCTGCTTCGGATAATTCCCCAATGTATTTGAATTTATATGAGTATGTAAATCTATGTTATTAAGGAATCTCATGTTATGACTAAAATCCTATTTTATGAGTACATATACATTATTATGTTTATATTGCTTTATGCTTGCATTTAGTAATCTATGGATACCCTATCTCTCATTGAGTTGCACAACTCACCCCGTTATATTTCCACCCTTTTTAGATACAGGTGCTGGTGCTAGTTTTGGTGTTCCTCCGGCACAATCTTAATAAATTCTAAGTTAGTGAGCCTTTTTGTAAAAGCCTTTTTAGTTTTCATCCATGTGTTGGTTTAGCCTGTAGGTCTCAATTGCTCCATATGTCATAGGCAGGTTCCTTGGACTTGTGTTGTACTTGTATTTGAGAACTTATGACTTAGCTATATACGTTATGTTTTGGAAAGGGATTTGTAAATTTAATGTGGTTTTATGTTGAACTATATTAGCACTATGACTAGTATATGCTGAAATATTATTATGTACTGGAATGGCGTATTCTGAGAATGCTTGATACCTATGTGCTGTGAATTTTATTGGAAATATTGCAGGTTATATTTTATTTGGGAAAAGTCCAAAAAATAGAGGAAACTCTGTCCGTTTTCCTAGAAAATTTAGTGATCTAATGCTTGCTAGGAAAAAGTGTTTCCATGCGCCGATCATGGCCTAAGTTGGGTCATGGCAGTTGAATTGGTCAAACAATTTTATTGTGCTATTTATTTTAGGATATCTACAAGACTTTTGTATGAAAGACGGATGCTTTTTATATGTGTATTTGCACTTTGTTATTGGCTATGTTTTCAGTACCTACGTTAATTAGTTTAAAAAATGGTTAAATGCATTGTAACTTCTAATCTTTAGTTAACGCGCAATAGACATTAATTTTTCAAAATATGTTTCAGGGCACAAATAGATCGTGAATATCAATTTAATAAAATAGGTGTTTTATATTGTTTGATAACTTTATGATATGACAATGCATATTTTAAAAAGTCAGATACAAATTATCCATGGCTTAAAGTTTATGTGTGGAAAATATATTTAACCCTTAAAAAAAAATAATGTGTTAGTTTCATTTCACCATTTTCTTCCGTTAATATATCTGATCATCAATGAACCGTGCGGGAAGCATGGGTTCCCGAATTGACAAATTACAACCCCTCTCATGTTTTTTTTTTATTATTATTATTATTGTTATTATTATAATTTGTGAAGCACCACTCACCTCTTAGCTAGGCTTTGCCTACCACTTAGATATATTTCAAAGTCTCAGCCTAAAACTTTGCCTCGTTTATTGATGGGTACTGCCAACCTTGCTGGTCATTAACGCATGGTGGATGAATTAATTCGATGTGACAATGATTCTGTTTGAATGCGAATCAAACTATCAATGTAGGAAATTAAAAATACTATATATATATATATATATATAATTGAGGTTCGATAAGATATAGGTTTCTCGGCGTAGCTTTTAAGTTTGGGTAAACTATGGGCCTTTCATTATAATTCCCAATCGGATAAAAAGAGCAATGCTTCCTACTATTTATCAATTTTCATTATTTTCCTTTCAACTACACAAATATGCGTTTGACAAAAGGAGTTCACACTATTTTGTAGATTTTAGTATTTTCTAGTCATGCAACAATTGCCCCTCTCAAAACCACATTTATCACTACTACATATTTCAGTTTTACTAACATTTGGTAAATGTTACTAAATCATAAAAAGTGTTGCTATTTCCATTAGTAACATTTTTGTAAATGTTGTATTTACCCCATGTCGCTAAAAAATTATAGCAATACTTATATGTATTTTTACTAACATTTTCAAAATGTTACAATATATGCTTTTTTGTAACATTTGAGTATTTTTCCTAACATTTTTAAAATGTTACAAAAACATATATATTACAACATTTTTTAAAATATTACTAATTTACTATTTTACAACATTTTTTAAATGTTGCTGTTGCTCCTTTTCACAACATTTTTAAAATGTTACTAATTTAAGTGCTCAAACTATAGATCATTAAGCGCTCATTTAGCCTCTAATCAAAATTGTCATACATCTAAATTTGAAGGAAAAAAGAATAATCTCCGAGAAAAAAAAATAGGCAAGAGCCACTGAAATTGCTGCTTTAAAGCTTTAAAATTCTGTACAAATTTAAGGCCAGAGAAACATCTCAGTTCCTCGTAACATCTAGTTCAGTTCTCTAGGATTTTTGACCTATAATTTTACATTGTATGTCCCTTTAGACAACTACACCAGCAAAGAGAAGTTGATGGGGCACCAAGGGGTTGCTCCCTGAACTTCATACGAAATAAAATATGTTATGGTAGGCAAAACAAGCCAAGAAAATTGCCATTACTGTCTTGGAGATGATCGCAGAACCTTGAAACCTTCCCGTAATACCTGTTTATGAATGGAGATTGGAAACACAATTGACGATACTCTCAGTACACTATAAGTGCAAGAAAATGCATTCTGAATGTAATCAACTTGAAATTCAAAACAAAGTGTAAAAACTATGGAATAAGATTAGGAAATTGAGTTACACTTTGGTGTCTTAGTAAACGTCCTTTTTAAGAAGGTCTCATTGCATTTACGCTAAAAGATTAGCCTTGTTTCATCACAAGTTTTCTTTGTCCTCTTTTCAATAATGATTTGCTCTGATTAAAAATGGGAAAAAGGTCAAATCAGAAGTTTGATACATCAGATGCATCTGGACATTTATACTAGTAGTTATGTTTTGTTTGTGTTATGTTATGTTCCGTAGCAGTGTTGTGTGTGTGTGTGCAGGCGCGCGCTTAAGGACAGATAAAGTAATAGAACTAGATTTTCAATCTTTTACAAATCTAGTGATTCTAGTCCAATTCAGTCAATTAAAAGTTCCAATGAGGGAAGTTTGTTTAACTTTAAGTGGTTTGAAAGACCATCACCATCGCCACCCAGATTCTCAACTCGAGCACTTGGGTTGCTCTGCTTTAGTTGCTTCCAACAGCTGGCCAATTTAACAAAGCACGATGAATAGAACATGTACATGCTAATGGAAAAATAATATTTACACTGTAAAATCATATGATATGAGACTTTGTTTAAGAGAAACAAGTTCAGTAAGAGAAATGTGTTATGATGTCTCTCTCCTCAATTGTTACAAATTTGTTCTAACTAAACACTACATCACTACTTGAGTTGAGACCATGGCTTGTGCATTGAGAAAGCATAAACTCACTACAAGAGGCGTTCTGTTCTTCACATAGATAAACAATAAGTTCAGCAACCCAGTATTCAAGAGAATGACTTTGTACTCACGGTTCCCAGCTCATGCGTGAAGTGAACTAACTAAAAATATTAGTAATCACCACTCACTAGTCACACTCCAACCTAAGGAAAAAAAAACTTACACTATTTCTCCAGAGACATTGACATTACCAATGGCCAATTCGCAATTTCTTCACCAATTTTCCAACTCATACGATACCATCAAAATCACCAAGGAAGAAAGCACTATAGTTGAATAATTTTGTTATGCAATGGTTTAATTGAATTAAATTGAAGTAACAGGAGAACATAATTCAAAAGTCGGTAACGAGACGTACCTGAAAAAGGCAAGTAAATTGAACATACAGACCTCCACTCGCCTTCGTCGTGGGGGGAATAATCAATGTCTTCTTTTCTAATGCAATTGAACATCAGAGCCGCAAGAGATGCAAAAATTCCTAATAAGAGAAGGAAATTAGAAAACAAAAAATAACAAAATCAGGAATCATAATGGAATAATAAAAACCCTAAAAGTAAAAGAGAGAGAGAGAAGGTGAGATTATGAACAAGGGAGGTAGTGAAGGAAGGGAACAGTGGTGAAGCTTCAAACAACGGCGTCAAGCCAAATCTTAAACGACGGCGGAGGAAAGATACTCAGAGAAAGAATTCAAAAGTGTTAGCTTCTACAACCATTCCTTCACAGGGTCGCTTTTTGGAAGCACATAGTGCAATAATAAGCCGCAATGAAACTCCTTCATCATCCTCGCCACAAGAACAATAAATGCAATTCAATTCCCTAACTCCTTCAGAGCTATGACTATGATAAACCCTAACCATATATAGCTCATGCAGCTACACGATGGGATTCGATGCCAGTGCCGAACAGTGAAGCAAGGAAGAACAAAGAGCAAAGAATGGAGGATAACAGAGGAATGAAGAAGGGAAGGAACGTACTGATTAGAACTTTAGGAGGAAGAGAAGCATGGATCTGTTTGGATGCTGGGAATCATAGAGAAAATATAAGAGAAACAGAAAAGGATTTCGATTGGTGATGAATTGGAGGCACTGGTTGAAGGGGAGGGAGAGACTTCGAAAATGAGAAAGTGAAACGGTGAACGTAACAGTGGCACTTTTGCTATAAAAAATGGTCAATAGTAACATTTGCTTGATAAATGTTACAAAAATGTTAACATTTGTAACATTTGTATAAGTGTTACTTAAAAAATGTTACTATATGTAATATCTGTAGTAGTGTGATTATGCCACTAATTGCAAGCATAGATAAGTCTTGATTCTGAGATTTGATGTGGTAGATATTGGGCCTATCAGGCTATCACTTACCAGAGACTAATAGTTATAACTATTAGTCAGGGCACAACTTTTTTACTTAAACTCATTGTCAAGTGTTATGATCTGATTTAATTCTGGTCTCATTTGAATTTTGTTAACATAGGATGTTGTCTTACAACCAATAGTAACTTTTTGGATGGAGTTTTAAGTTTGGGTAAACTACATAGACCTTTCTTTATAATTACAAAAGAGCAATGCTTGTGCTATTTATCAATTTTCATTATTGCTACCAAACTGTTATGTTCTTAATTTCCTGTAAGAATGTTTGAGGGTGTATTTGTTTTAGATTTTTCAAAAAATAATTATTAGATATTGAGGGTGCATTTATTTCAAAGACTTTTTAAAAAATTATTATGAAACTTAAATTTTATATTTAATTGAAAAATTTTAAAACTGATTTTTTCATAACTACTATTTTTGGTTTCTAAAAAAAATTAAAAATTGATTTTTTTATATTATGATTATTTTTTAAAATTTTTTAAGTGAAAAAAGTGATTATGAGATAAAAAAATCCCAAACAAACACACTCTAAATATAATTAAAAAAATTGAAAATTGATTTTTTTTTTCAAATGCTACTATTTTTAGCTTTTACAAAAAAAAACTGAAAACTAATTTTTGTTAGTTTCTTATTATTTTTAAAAAATTATCCAAACATACAAAAGTTAATTTTGTAGTGAAAAAGTGATTTTAAGCCAAAATAATCCCAAACAAACATACTCTTAGTGAGGTTTTGTTTTATTGTGAGATTTTGTTTGTTTGTTTTTTTTTTTCAGCTTTTTATCGTGTTTTCCGTTCAATTACACTAATACATGTTTGAAAAAAAGAGTTCACGCTATTTCATAGATTTTATTTTCTAGTCATAAAACTTAGTTCTTACCAAAAATAAATTTGATATTCATGATGGGTGCAATTTTCTTTTTTTTTTTTGGGTAAATGACAATTTGTTTTAGATTTTCAAAAAAATATTATGACATTTAATTTTATATATAACGGAACAAATTTAAAATTAATTTTTTTGAGCCACTTTTTTTTCTAAAAAAATAAAAACTGATTTTTCAAAAATTAAAATTATCTTTAAAAAATTATGCAAGATCCAGCCCTTTTTTTTTCGTAAAAAAATATGCTCCTAGATTACATCAAACAGATGAAATCGATCAAAATAATAAAATGACCAAATAATCCCTTCACTGTAAAATGACACAAAAGTACAGTTTCTTCATTGACCACCCGATCATCACACACCCACCGGCCACCGAAAACCCCCACTTTTCATCACGAAACCACCACCACCTCTGGCCACTGTTTTCTCGTCATCCTACGTGTCACTTAGATGCGCTAGCTAGATTTTTGCAAGTATTTGTCCTACTCAACATAAAATGGGAAGAAAAAAAAAATGATATAATCGCTGGAAACATCACCGCAAGGGCAGTAAAAAGGATCTATGAGGTTCAAGTAGATTCTCTTCTTTTGGTTCGTCTGAATATGAATGATATTAATAAGCAACATCAAAACCGTAACTTTGGTTAGTATGTAGTGTTGCTGCTTCATTTCTTCTTTTCAAGTAGTATTAGTTTATGAATAATGTTATTTAAACATTTAAAAAAAATTCATTTTATCATAATTGAATGAGTTATTGAAGAATGGAGTAAGCGTCCTCTTATCCACAAGTGCAGAGTGGATATTGTTAGTCTTGCAGGACATTTTTGGTTTTAGAAAATATATATTTTTGTTTTAATACAAAAATGCCACATTACTTTTGATTTGTTTTATGTTTTCACAATTTTGGATAAAAATATGCAAAAGAGCAAAATCTTGTATTGAAATTTAATATTCCACTAACAATATTATATTATTGTTAGCTAGACTTGAGTTACTTTTAGTTTCTCATAATCGAATCTAGCATGAGGGACTGCACCTGTTATAGATGTCATGAATCAGATGTTAAATTAACTCAACAAGTGCAAAAAATCACTAGCTAGATAAAGTGATCAACATCCCTCATGTGTTAGTAAGTGGATTCGAACCATAACTTTATATTAGGTCAAAAGCTATAAGTGATGTTAAGCAACGACTTTGTTTCTTTATATCTTCTCAGCACCACATTTAGCATAAGGGAGAATTGCACCCATTTGAAGTTTAATGGATCATAATGTTAAACTCATTGAATTCTATGGGTAACCATGTCAAAGATGGAGGATCATTAGGGAAGAGGGAGGTAGCTTGGCCCCCAGTAATTTTATTATTATTATTATTATTATTATTATTATATATATATATATATATATAGGATTTAATTTGAATATACTAGCAATGTAAAAAAAATTTATATAACTATCCCATCATGTAACGATACATACATAAGTAAATATGATTAACTTTTACCCCTACTATTTAAGAAGTTATGTAAAAGGAGAAATTTGATTAAATGACAACATAAAACTTTTTTATACTATTTATATATAGAAACTAAACTCTTAAAAATATATATAAATAATTATTGAAACTATTAAAAAATTTAATATCTCTTATTATATGAGAGAGAAAAAATATCCCCTAGTATTAAGGGTGCATTTGGTTAGGACAAAATTGGGAAAAAGAATTTTATGAATGAATTTTATGTATAAAATTATATATGAAATTCACCTCATGAAAATTTTCATCTCATTTTAAACATTCAACCAAACATATCCTAAGTCTAAGAATTTTTTAATCCACTTTGTTTGCATATTGGCATTTCAGTTTAACTTTTGTGCACCAACATTGTAAAACATCGTAGAAGTTTTTACAAAGTTATATAATCAAAATATCATATTTTCACGACCCTTTAAATAGTAGGATGAGACTCCACTATACTTATTGATAGGACAATATAACATGATTGGATTTCGATATAAGATTTTGTTAAATTATTGGAACATTAAAATTAAGTCAATATTTTATTTTATTTTATTTATTTTTTATGTATGTATCCGCTACTCCTAATCACTAAGCCTTCTTCCACCATTGGATATTGTACAAATAAAGCTATGAATTTTGATTAGTTACCCTTTGTTTCGTACTTATAAACGCTTTTTTATATATAGCCTATATATAGAACATGAGGAGCTACTTAAATTTATCATAAGTAAATCAAGTTGCAACCATTGTTACAAATCACGCTGAAAATATTTAGCTGACATTAATGTTCGCTTAACTAGATAATTCATATTGATATTATGGTTGATGATGAGAAACGGGAATCAAGCAGAGGCCATTATGCCTTCTTAAAGTAATCCCAAATGCCTCAGTCCTGTCAATTTCTTAACGCTCCATTCCATTGGGAAGCTTCCAATCGAAATGGTAAATGCAAAACTCCTTTTTTTTCTTTTTAATAACATCAGAGCGCCAAGATTTTAGATGCCATTTATACCACTGCAAAAGGTTGGTTGCTTTATGGCGTGAGGATCACAATTTCTTGCCTTTTTTGCCCCCGATAATTGATTACTGCTAGACTTTCAAAGCGAGTAGCACAAGGCAATTAAAAAGAAAGAAAAACAAATTAAAATGACAAAGCCAATAGTTAAATGGACGAGATACAAAAAGCCCAAAAAGTACTTAAAATGATATAAAAACAAAACTTAAATCAAAACTAACAACCGAAAAACTCAGTTTATGATGAATAGTTTGCTTGTCAGGCAATTCATATTAATTAAGGTTGATGAATAATGTGAATTAAGCATAGGTCATTTTCACTATTTATAGTAAACCTGAATGACTCGGTCATGTCAAGTTCTTCATGCTTCATTCCGTTGGGAAGCTTTCAGTCAAAATGGTAAAGCAATTGGGCAAGTGGCAGCTCCATGTTTGGTGTAGCAAATTCAATGACAGGGCACATCCTCCTTCCAGCACCAAATGGGATGTATTCAAAATTTGGGCCTCTATGATCAATTGGGTTGTTAAGAAATCTCTCTGGTATGAAATTCTCGGCATCAGTCCAATATGTTGGATCTCTTCCGATTGCCCAAGCATTGATAATGACCCTACACTTAGCAGGTATCTCATCTCCTTTGATTTGGCATCTCTCCCTATTCCCCCTTGGAACTAACAATGGCAGAGATGGGCGTAGCCTCAAGGTTTCTTTGACGACACGCTTTAAGTATGTCAATTTGTGCAACTCTGATTCATCAATGTTCCCCTTGCTAGCAAACACCCTTCTTACCTCAGCTTGTGCTACTTCCATCACCTTTGGGTTCTTTATCATTTCTGCCATTGCTCACTCCACAACCGCTGTGGATGGAAAATTCTATTTACACCAAGTGATGGAGAGAGAATAAGTTGAGAGAGAAAATAAATGATGAGACCCATGTATTTTGTGATGAGTAAGGTGTTTGGGTGTTTGAAAAAATTGGGTGTTGGAGTAGCAAAGTTTTGCACTGTTAATGTTTCACCACCACCAGTAACAATGTCCTGCAAATAGATTAATTACAATGGTACCATTACATGTACTATTAGCATGCATTTTCTTTTGTGTACAAACAGAAAAGAAAAGTTCACCCATGTCGAATCATTTATCATCCTTGTTTAAATAAAAAGTTTTTTATTTTAAATATTTTGTGACCATTTTCAATAGTATTATATGTTAGATGAGTTGGTAAAATGTTCCACAAACATGTATCGTATAGACACAATTAGAATGTTTTTAATTTAAATATACTTACAAGAAGAAAAGTGAATCCCGCTGCCTTCTTACTATTATACACTCACTTTTTTTCAACACACTGTTGTTTGTTTATATAAATGAAACCAATGCTTATTTGAGTAGCTATATGTGATTAATCCGTATGTGTAAAGGATATCTTCAAATAACATTTTTCTATACATTGAGGAGGTGTTTGGTACAACGTATTTGGCATGATAGTATAAGCTAATACTATATGTTATGCTCTTATTCATTGTTTGGCATATTGTACAACTTTATATGTCATAATCCCTTATACGTCAAAATATTGTATAACTCAATACAGTATAAGTAGGCCGTATTAGGCCTGACTAGCTTTTAACGAATAAAATTATTTTTTCAAATATTTTATTAAAATAAAATGAATATAAATAATATATAATATAAGTTTAATTATATATAATAAAAATAAATATAATTTATAAAAAATAATAAAATAAAATAATAAATATTCAATAGCAAATAAATATTTTAAATAAATGATAAATAATATATAATATAAAATTATAAATTATTAACTAATAAAATATATAAATAAATAATATGGAATATTTAATATATAAAAATAAGGATCAGACTAGTAGCTTAAATTTAAATAATTATGATTAAAAATATAAAATAGTATTTTTTATTTATATATTATTGAAATAATAAATAATTATAAAATATTAAAATAAATAATAACATTTAATAAAAATTAAATTTTAATTAGTAAACATTTACATAAATTTAATATTTGAAAATTATTATAATAAAAATTCATATTTTATTATTATTTGATTTTATTTAATATTTAATTAAGATATTATAATTATTTATAAATAAATAATATGATATTACTAAATATAAAATCCATTATCTTATGCAGTGTTATACACCAAACACTGTATAGTATTAAAAGTTTAGCAAGTCTTATACTATCAGATCTTATTCTATCGGATCTTACGCTCTTAATTCTTATTCTATCAGGATGCCAAACTACCCTAGAGACTAGCTTGGATGATGACTTCAATGTTGTCATTATTCAAGGGGTAATCTTCTTATTGAAACTTGTGATCATCTATAATATCTTGCAATATCCTATCAGTCTTTCTATGCACTTCCTCAAGTCTAGCCTTGGTCCTACTCATCTTTTGAAGCATCCTAATAGAAGGATACAGATCAGCAATGCAATTTCCTCCTAACAGGCACAAGGATTCCTCAATAGCTGATACAAACCTTTGCTGGTGTTCTTTTTACCAAAAACTGCTTTGGATGCTATCCCATTGAAGAACCTTCTGAGTAGAGGGAACCAAGGAGGGCCAGGGGTTGCCATGGTCCCCCACCCCCCAAAATTTTCATTTTTATTTATTATTATATATGTATATGGAGTTGTGGTCCCCCCATGGCCCATTTCTTTGAAGAAATGACAATGGTAAAGAATTGTTCCTCTTGGCCGAGAAAAGTGCATTGTGGCACATTGTTGAATCCCATTACTAAGTACAATTGTACAAACTACCTTCTAGTGGTAGTTGTGCAAAGGTTGCTGAGATTTTTGCCAAAAAAGTCAAACAAAGCTTTTAAATATAGTTAAAAAAAGTCTCAAAAAAATGATTAAAAAACAAATAAAATTTGCCTGTTAGTAGCTTCTTTGATAAGCTACACATTACCACTCTTCTCTCTCACTCGGAGCAAACAACAGAGCAATGAGCATAACACACATACCATGTTTTTCTCTTCAGTTTTTCACGTTGATGAACTATTCAGCTAGCTTTCTTTCCTTATTTTTTTAATTAAGTTAAACACATGAGAAGATCACTGATGGAGACATTGAGTATTAAAAGCTAAAAGACAACAAGCCCAAAAAGTTCAAAGACAAAGGAGAAACCCACGACATTTTCTTGGAGTGAAAAAATAAAGTAAGAAAATTTCTTTCTTCATTATTTTTGCTCATTATTATAGCATGTGTATTATAGAAATATGAAATATAGATATAAATTTTTTACTTGCTATCAATTAGTTAGTTGTTTTAATGTTTTATGATACTCTATTTTGATGTTAAAATATGCAATCTTTTTTTAGGTTGAGCTTAGAGATGTCTAAGAAAAAAAACTATAGACTAGTTTTTCAAGAGCAAAGAGAAGATAGATGATGAAATAAACTCTCGTATACCAAATTTAAATTCAGTGAGTAATGTTGAAAATGTTGTTGAGAAACCTATAATGCGAACTACTGATCAACCTATTCAACAACCTCCTTCCAGAATTATGAGGATTGAACAAGAAAAAATTGATATTGATACTTTGATATGTGATCCTGGAAAGTGTCCATAAATTTGGGATTATCCTATCAATCAACAAGATGAAATTTGTAGGGCATATATGAAGTTTGGACCATATCATTTTTTTATGGATGTGTATCCCCTTTCTGGTCTAGCAGTCATCCATCCTCATCGATTCAAGCTAACTAGTTCAAAAGTTTTCCTTGGTTAGAGTATTCACCACAAGTAGATGCTGCATTTTGTCTTTCATGCTATTTATTTTCTAGAAAATCTACTCTATTCATTATGGGAGGATTTAGAAACTGGAAAAAAGTGAATAATGAGAAAGTTTGTGCATTTTTTATCTCATATGGGAAAATCTCCTAGTTCTCCTCACAATATTACTATTAAATGCTGTGAAGACTTGAAGAATCAATCATGCCACATTGACAAAGTGCTATCTAAACAGACTTCACAACAAATTTTGGCTAATCGGTTGCGTCTTAAAGTTTCCATTGATGCTGTCAAATGGTTAACGCTTCAATCTTGTGCTTTTAGAGAACATGATGAAAGTTTGGAATCTAAGAATCGAGGCAATTTTCTTGAAATGTTGAAACTTTTGGCTTCTTATAATAAAGAAGTGGATGCAATTGTTTTAGAGAATGCCCCTCAAAATGCAAGATACACATCACCTACTATTCAAAAGGAAATTTTACATCTCTTTACTACAAAGATTCAAAATGAAATTCGTGATGAGATTGATAATGTAAAATTTTGTTTGATTGTTAATGAGGCTCAAGATGAATCTAAAAGAGAACAAATGGCTCTTGTTCTTAGATTTGTTGATAAATAAGGATATGTTAAGGAGCATCTAATAGATATAGTACATGTAAGAGATACTACTGCAGTCACTCTTAAACAAGAGATTTGTTCTGTATTATCTCATCATAATCTCAACATTCAAAATGTTTGAGGCCAAGGATATGATGGTGCTAGTAATATGTGTGGGGAGTGGAAGGGGTTACAAACTTTAATTATTCAAGAATGCCCTTATGCATATTATATACATTGTTTTGCTCATCAATTGTAGTTAGCTCTTGTTGCTGCAATTAAGGAAGTTGTAGATGTTCATGCTTTTTTTCAAAACTTGACTAATATTGTTAATGTTTTGTGTTCTTCTTGAAAAGGCAATGATGAGTTACAAGCTATTTTTGCAAATAAAGTAGCTCATTTAGTTGCAAATAATGAGATTGAGACAGGGATGGGAGCTAATCAAATTGGCACATTGCAGAGGCCTGGGAACACTAGATGGAGTTCTCATTTCAATTCGATATGTAGCCTTTTACGCATGTTTGGTGCAACAAATTCAGTTCTTAAAGATTTAGCTATTAAAGAATCTACATACTCTCAACAAGGTGATGCTACTTATGCTCTTAAATCTTTGATGTCATTTGATTTTGTTTTCATTTTACATGTGATGAGAGAATTATAGGAATCACTGACAAGCTTTGTCAAGCATTGCAGCAACAATCTCAAGATATTTTGAATGCTGTGCATTTGGTTTCTGCACAAAATCATTGATTCAAAAGTTAAGAGTGTGGTTGGGAAACACTTTTTGGGAATGTTAGCATTTTTTGTGGCAAACAAACAATTGAAGTTCCAAATATGAGCACTTCTTTCTCTGACATAATTCGATCTCGTCGTCGAAAAGATGTTGTCATGGTTGTGCACCACTATTGTGTTGATATATTTACTACTGTAATAGATTATCAGTTGAAAGAGTTGAATAATAGATTCAGTGAACAGACAACTAAGCTTCTCATGTTGAGCACCACTTTAGATAATAAAGATGGTTACAAAAGATTTAATGCTTGTAGCATTTGTAAGCCAGTTGAGAAATTCTATTCTTCGAATTTTTTTGAGCAAGAGAGGATCTAATTGGCATATGAATTACAACATTATGAATTGGATGTGCCTAAAGCTCCAAATTTTCAGAATTTGTCTACTATTGTCGAGTTTTGTCAAAAATTAATGGAGACTGGCAAATCAAATATGTATCCTTTGATTGATAGATTAATTCGACTCATTTTGACTCTTCTTGTTTCAATGGCAACAACAAAATGAGCATTTTCAGCTATGAAGATTATTAAAACAAGGCTTGGGAGTAAGAAGAAAGATGATTTTTCGGCAGATTTCATGATTGCTTACATTGAAAAGGAGATTGCTGCAAAGTTCAGTTCATATGTGATAATTGATGATTTTTATACCATGAAGCATCACCAAGCATAATTAATAAAGTAAATGTATTAGGTAGGTACTTGACATCATATGTATATAACTATTTATATTGACCTTAAATATATGTGGATGACTTATAATTTGTTAGTGGTTTCATATATTATGTTTGTTTCTACGTGACAATTAATTTAATTTTAGTTTATGTTATATATGTTAATTAGTTTGACCCCCCTCTTTCAAAACTCCTTGCTCTGCCCTTACTTCTAAGTGAGATTAATAATGGACCCTTCACTTGCATGTATTGTTTTAACTAGCTTTGACACCTCCTCTTCTCTTATGTGCCTTAAAGATTGGACACGCTTTGTGGTTAATAGCTCCCTATTGCATATCTTTCGTAGTTTCCTTCGATAGTCCCCATAAGGAGAGAATGAAATGGTTGTACCATTGTAAGAAAATATTCCTGATATAAGAAGAAGAGACCTTTCACAAAAGTTGAGATCATGAGTCTTGTGCTATCTTTGGTGAATTAACTATGATGTTGGACACCTCTCCTAGTTTGAGGTGCATCAAGGGTCCACATTTGGTAGCCAAGTGTCTTAAGTGTTGATGAAGGAGCAGTGAGGCAATAATTTAGGGTATGTTTCCTATGAGGGTAAGTTTCCATGGCCCCAGGGGCAAATTGATGGTGTTGTCCTTATTATTAGGCCTTCATTTCTTAATGATTGAAGTGAATAACACTAAGAGAAAGAGGGAAGAGGCCAAACTAGAGAAAAGGTTTTGAAGATCCATGAAGAATAGAAGAACGTTGAGCAGGATCAAATAATTGAGAGAAAGACAGAAACGAGGGTCTTTACCTGCAAATATAGGTGAAATGAATTATGCTTATCTAGAGATTAATGTTACTCAAATATGTGGTGAGCACGAAGCAGGGAAAAGGGATATGATTGGTCATCTATTGGGGAAAAAATGCATACGATGGCCCTTTGTATGCGGTGATAATATTTGTACACTAAATATGTTATATCAAACCTTGTTTGATTAGAAAAATTAGTGAGTTGGAATTTAACAATAACTGATACAAAAAGTTATATCATGCAAATAGGGCAGATATTATTACTGATAAGTATTTTGAATGGGGTCATAATAGTCCTTCCTTCTATTGAGGCCGTAGTGTGATGTTTACTATGAAAGAAATTTTAATTTTTTTCACAATTTTTGAGAATATTTATCATCAGACCCGTGACTAATGTCTCTGCTTACTATAAATCCACTAAAGGAGATATACACTAGCCTCCGATTATAAAACTGTTCTATCTTCAAGATGAGAATCAAATGCTCAATATGATTAACAATGGAGAAAAACTTTAACACTTCTCGTCGATCCCATGGCTAGAAATTATAATATAAATGCAATATTGTGAACTTTTTTCGTTGTAGGAGATTTTAATATAGGGCCCATGCATATTGCCTACATCCTTCAATACTATTAAACCAATCTTAATGACTTACAACATCGTGCACTAAGTTAACAAATTAAAATTAACAGAGATTTCTTATTTATGCATAATAAATCCAAAACACACTTATTTAGCTCAGGATATTTCTTTTTCTTTTATTCCCCTCGCAATGTTATATATATATATATATATGTGTGTGTGTGTGTGTGTGTGTTGAAACATTGAATGTACAAATAAACAAATTTGAAATAAAAGTATACTTTTTTAAAAAAATTGAATAAATATTGTTATATGTTCACTAGTATATTAGCTAGTGACGTGTTAAATGCTTTGGGCTAGTAATAATATCTTTTGGATCAATGTTTTTGTTAAATATTTGAGTTTTTGTTTGATGATTGTCTTTAATTTTCGATGTTGGAAGTAGTGAGTCAAGTAACTGTATATGACTTCACTTTTTTTTGTCTTTTTGGTCTTCAAACGACTTATTATGATTTAAAAGAATATTCTATTTGAATATATTCTAATGGATGGTAACAGGAGTTAGAATAATGGGTGAAGTGTAGATTTTAGAAACCAATAGAATGAAATGTTATTTCTTGATAACTCAATAGATAAAGACTAATTTACTCAATCATCATTTAAACTTAATGGAAAAATTTCAATAAATCTTATAGTCATATATAACTTGAAGTATTGAAAAACATTTAAAGATTATAAGGGTCCGTTTGGTTTAGATTTTAGTAGAATTGGGTTCAGGGTTTAAATGCTTTTGAAATAATTAATAAGAAAATAACTAATTTTAAAAGAATTGATTTGTATTTAAAAAAGATGTTAAAAAAGGTTTAAAAGAATTAATATAATATGAAAAAGTAAAAGATAATATTTTTAACTTTCACTAGAATCAACTATTTTCAAAGTAAACACTTTTCCTAGAAGTAAAAAAATCAAAACAAACACTTTCATTTTTTTTTTTAAACCACTTCCAACCGCACCTCAACGTGAAAATAAAGTGGTATCCAAACATGCTGTAAATCACTTCATTTACCTTTTAGTTAGTGTTTCTCAAAGTTAAAAATGATTTTAATATATAATAACCTAATTGTTATTTTAAGTGATTCAATTTATATTAAAGTTCAAAATCCCATATAATTGAAGCTTGCCAAAAGTATACGAACTGATCACATGCATAGTGCTAGTGATGGAATTTGAGATAGAGCGGCATGTCTTGACCAAAAGTAGAGAAAGTTAGAGTGGCATTGGCATGTCCGTTTGATAAATTAATTGAGGCGTACCGCGCAAGATGCTTCATTAGTTGACAAACTACTATCACGTGCATGTTATTCTGCGAAGCACCATTCACCAATTAGATAGGCTTCATACTCTCAGCCCAAAATTTTGCATGGTTTAAATTTGCAAATTGATGGTTACTGCCCTAGTGGCCATTCACGCGTGGTGCATGAGCCAAGTACCAGAGCGAATCCGATGTGAGCAATGATTCTGGTTTTTCCTTCTTCTTTTTTTTCACGGTACAGTGATTTTGTTTGAATGCTAATTAAAATATTGGTTTTACTAACCAGTGTCCGACAATTGTTAGGAACCTAGAAGTGCAAGGTCTATATAGAATAAATAAATTTATTAAGATTTTAATGCATTGAATACATTGGTTGAATAAAAAAAATTTCTATTTTAACTTTTTTAACCATTAACCACAAGAGACTAGCTTGTCAGATAAACCCTTAAATATCAACGAAGGAAATAACTACTCATGTTGTTGATTATTCCACAAATTGCAAGCATAGATACTTCTTGATACTTTGATATAGTAGGTATTTATTAGATTTGGGCTCCCTTCCTATGTGGAGAAAAGCTCAAAAATTGAGCAAGCCCACTTAGCTCTACTTACCTAAGGCACAGGGGTCTGCCAATGTGTTATGAGAGAGCTCATTTTGTGACAAGAGCAGCCACATTGAGATAGAGAGAAGAGAGAAACTCGGCCCCCATATCCTTGCATTTTCTTGGTGAGAACAACCATCGTAGATCAGAGTTTGCAAAGTCATTCACCATTGGATCGGCATAAAATTTTAGTAGCAGGTTCTTGATGGGTTGTTCTTCGTTCTAAACGGTTAGATCATTGAAAAGATGTCTAGAGTATGAGATACTGTTCTCGCACAGTAGCTCTGTTCTTGTTTAAAGAACCATTTTTTTTTACGCAACATGTCTTTGTAATTTGGCATTTATTAAGTCGTTTACCGTTGGATCAAGTTGAAACTTTGACAAAAGGTTCTGGATATGTGGTTCTTCATTCTGAAGGCTTGGATAGTTGAGAAGAGGTCCAGAGAGTGAGATACTGGTCTCAGACAGTAGCTTCATTTTGGGGTATTTATTATCTTCTTAGTTCTCAATTTTAAGCATTGATGCTTGGTTGATTTAGTTTGTTGTTGGCATGATTTGTGCAGTTATTTGAGACTCTCTTGTACGTGATTTAATCATAGTGGAGCTATCTCTTTGGTCTGGATGACCCGCGGTTTTTATCTCTCACATTGAGGGGGTTTTTTCACGTTAAAAATCTTGGTGCATTGTTCATATTGTTCTAGTTTATTGTGTGTGTTAATTGCTGCCATTATTTTGTTGGTATAGTGGCTCTTCTTGTGCTTTTAAGTACGGAATTGTGTGTTTTATTTCCCAATATTTGGCATTAGAGCTCGTTCTTGGTCATTATTGATTATAGCTTGCTTGAATAATGAAGGCAAATACAAGTAAAATGGTATGCTTGAATGGTACTAATTATCATATATGGAAAAGCAAGATGAAAGATTTGTTATTTGTTAAAAATCTACATATGGTTGTGTTTACTACACAAAAACCAGATTCAAAAACTAAAGAAGAATGAGACTTTGAGCATCAGTTTGTGGTTTTATTTGGCAATGGGTAGAAGATAATGTTTATAATCACATTGCTAATGAGACTCACGCTAGAACTATATGGGAAAAGATTGAATCCTTGTATGCTTCTAAGTCTGGGAATAACAAGTTGTATTCGTTAAATATGTTGATGAATCTGCGATACAAGGAAGGGTTATCCATATCTGATCACTTGAATAAGTTTCAAGGAGTTTTAGATTAGTTATCAGGCATGAGAATTAAGTTTGAAGATGAGGTTCAAGGAATTTGACTGCTAAATACTCTATCAGATTCTTAGGAGACATTTCGCATTTTACTCACTAATTTTGCTCTTAATAGAGTAGTAACCATGTAACTTGTGAAAAGTGGTGTCTTGAATGCAGAAGTGAGAAGGAAGACTCAAAGTTCTTCATCTCTCTCAAAGATATTGGTTACAGAGCCAGAACAAAGGCACAAAGGGTAGAGGTGAAAGAAAAAGCAAGTAAAAAACAAGGCACAAAAATGTTGAATATCATTACTGTCATAAAACAAGGCACAGCCAAAAGTATTGTTTTCTTTGGAAAAAGGAGAACAAAGGTAAGCAAGAGAAGAAAGAAAAAATGATGATCGTGTGTCTACTGCTACTTCAAATGATCTTCTCATCGTAGGATATAAGAACATGATTAATATAGAATCTGATAAGTTTGAGTAGGTAATTGATAGTGGCACCTTTATACATGTTACAACAAGAAAGGAGTTCTTCACATCTTACACTTCAAGTGACTATGGAGTGCTAAAGATAGGCAATGATGGTTTGGCCAAGGTGATTGGTATAGGAGATGTTTGTTTAGAAACCAGTGTTGGAATAAAGTTATTGCTGAAGGATGTTAGACATGCTCTAGATGTTTGCTTGAATTTGATTTCAGTTAGAAAGCTTGATAATGAAGTTTTTGTTAGCACATTTGGCAGTAGTCGATGGAAGCTCACTAAAGGTAACTTGGTAGTGGCTCAAGGAAAGAAGACCTCAAGTTTGTATGTGATGAAATCCACAATTTCAAAAGGCAATGTGAATGCAGTTGAAAGTAAAGAAGCTTTTGAGCTATGGCATAGAAGGCTTGGTCACATCAGTGAAAAAAGACTCAATTGTTTGGCTAAAAAGGATATACTTTCTGGTTTGAAGAATGCAGAGTTGGAGAAATGTTCTCATTGCATGGCTGGAAAAAGAGAAGATTATCCTTTGAGAAGCATCCTCCTTCAAGGAAATCAGATTTCTTGGAGTTGGTGCACTCTGATATTTGTGGTCCATTGAAGGAAAAGTCATTTGGTGGTACTTTATACTTTGTGATATTCATTGATGACCACTCAAAGAAGCTTTGGGCTTATACTTTGAAGGCTAAGAATGAAGTCTTGGAGAAGTTCAAACAATTCTAAGTTTTGGTTGAGCGACAAATAGGTAAGAAACTTAAATGCATTTATACTGATAATGGTAGTGAATATTGTAGACAATTTGATGAGTATTGTAATTTACAACGCATTAGGCATGAAAAGACACCTCCTAAAATACCTCAGCTGAATGGTTTGGTGGAGAGGATGAATAGGATATTAATTGAAAGAGTTAGGTGTATACTTACTGAAGCATAGCTGCCTAAGCTTTTTTGGGTAGAAGCATTACTCACAACAGTACATGTGATTAATTTGAGTCTTGCAGTTGCTTTGGATAGTAATGTTCCAGATAATGTGTGGTTTGGCAAGAATGTCTCTTATGACCACTTGAGAGTTTTTGGGTGCAAAACATTTATTCATGTTCTAAAGGATGAGATATCTAAGTTGGTTGTAAATACAAAGCAATGCATCTTTGGTGGGTATAGTCAGGCTGAGCTTGGCTATAGGCTCTATGACCCAATTGATAAAAAGCTTATGAGAAGTCGTGATTTGGTGTTTGTAGAAGACCAAACCATTGAAGATATTGAGAAAGTGAAGAAGACTGAATCCCAGCATAGTAGTGATTTAATCAATGCAAATCCAGTTCAGCCACTACATGCACAAGAATTAGCAGAGAATCAGGCCCAAGATAATATGCAAGAAGATGACCACAGGATTCATGATGACTACCAGATGGGAGATCATTTAGATGCTCCAACTGATGATGTTGTTGATGATCAACATGAGATAACTACAAATCCATCTATTGTACTTAGGAGGTCTACTAGAAAGATACAACCTTCAACAAGGTATCCTTCTGATCAGTATGTGACCTTGACTGATGGGGAAGAGCCTGAATGTTATAAGGAGGCAATGGATAGTGACCAAAAGCAAAAATAGGTTGATGCTATGCCAGATAAAATGCAGGCCTTGTATGATAATAAGACATTTGAGCTTGTGAAATTGCCTAAAGGGAAGAGAGCTTTACAAAATAGGTGGATATATAGGCTAAAACATGAAGGAAATTCTTCTTCCCCAAGATATAAAGTTAGATTGGTGGTTAAAGGCTTTAGGCAGAAAAGAAGGATTAATTACGATGAGTTTTTTCTCAGATTATGAAGATGTCCTCTATCAGGACCGTTTTGAGTTTGGGTGCAGGTCTTGATTTAGAGATAGAGCAGATGGATGTAAAAACTGCTTTACTCCATGGAGGTCTTGAGGAGGAAATCTACATGAAGCAACTTGAAGGTTTTAAGGTGAAAGGGAAAGAAGATTATGTGTGCAAACTCAAGAAGAGCTTATATGGCTTGAAACAAGCTTTGAAGCAATAGTATAAGAAGTTTGAGTCTGTAATAGGAGAGCAAGACTACAAGAAGACTACTTCAGATCTTTGCATTTTTATTAAACAGTTTGCTAGTAATGATTTTATTACCCTTTTGTTATATGTTGATGACATGCTTATTATTGGTCAAATGCTTCTAGAATTGATAAGTTAAAGAAGCAACTTGAGATATCATTTGCAATGAAGGATCTCGGACCAGCAAAGCAGATTCTTGGTATAAGAATCATCCGGGATAGAAAGGAGAAGAAACTTTGGTTGTCATAAGAGAAATACATTGAAGCCGTGCTGCAAAGGTTTCAAATGGAGAAAGTTAAGGCTGTTAGCACTCCTCTTACTACACACTTCAAATTGAGTTGCAAGCAAAGTCCATCAAATGAAGAAGAGAAGAAAAACACGGAGAGAGTTCCATATGCTTCAATGGTGGGTAGTTTGATGTACGTTATGCTATCCACTAGACCAGACTTAGCTCATGCCGTTGGTAGTGTTAGCCGTTTTCTTTCAAACTCAGGAAGAGAGCATTGGAATGCACTAAAGTGTATTATAAAATATTTTCATGGTACTTCTAGCTTGAAGTTATGTTTTGGAAATGAAAAGTCTTTTCTAGTTGGTTATACTGACTCAGACATGGTAGGAGATGTTAACTCTAGAAGATTTACTTCAGGTTATCTGATTAAGTTTAGAGGTGGAGCTGTAGCTTGGCAATCTAAGTTGCAAAAGTGTGTTGATTTATCCACTATAGAGGTTGAGTTCAATGCCATTATCGAAGTGTGTAAGGAGATACTTTGGATGAAGAAGTTCTTACAAGAACTTAGTTTTATTTGAGAGAGGTATGTGCTATTTTGTGACAGTCAAAGTGCTATACATCTTGGTAAAAGCTCAACTTTTCAGTCAAGGTCTAAGCATATCGATATGAGGTATCATTGGATACGTGATGTTTTGAATGCTAGTTGTCGGAACTTGAAAAGGTTCACACTGATGAAATAGTTTAGACATGATGACAAAATCTTTACCAAGATGAAAGTTTGAAGCTTGTTATTTGATCACCGGTTTAGCGGTTACCTCCACATTGTCGTAAGGGGGAGATTTTGTTGGGTTTGGGCTCCCTTTTTCGGTCTAGACGACTCGTGGTTTTTATCTCTCACATTGAGGGGATTTTTCCATGTTAAAAATTTTGGTACATTGTTCTTATTACTCTATTTTATTATGTGTGTTGATTGCTGTTATTGCTTTGCTGGTATAGTTGCTCCTCTTCTTCTTGCAAATAGGGAATTATGTGTTTTATTTTCGAAGAGCATTTCCCGTATTGAACCTATCACTTACCATCAAACCAAAATTATAGCTATTTGTATATTTTGCCCCACCCCTCCTTCACCCCTCGTCTCCTTAGTTTTAGCTAGCTCTTCTTACCCATTCCTATCCAATCTCTCTTCCCCTCGCCTACCTGTTCCTGTTATGGTGGTCCCTTGCTGTAGTCATTGATGGCAAGTCCCAAGATGATCGATTTGGGAAAGGATCTATTTTTTCATGCTTCGGGGTTGAAGGGATTTCGAGATCTTGCTTCGTCGGATTCTGCGTGCAAGAGGATGGAGTTGTCTGGCATTAGAGGCTTGGTCGTTTTGGTGGATGATGAGCAAGATCTGGATCCACTTCTATTCTTGTCTGGGTTGTGGATTTGTGAGGTCCTTTGACAGTGGGGGTTGTCTGTTGGGTGTGGTCCTCATTGTGTTTGAAGAGGAGGCGAAGAATGCTAGTTTTTTGTTGCTTCTATTTTCATTGTGCAGTTTGATTTGGTTCTCTTGTGTTTCCTATAGCCCCCATGTTGTCCTTCAATGGCTGACGATTTGTATTACCAAGGCTTGTGCCATTTGGGTGATCATTGCAAGTGTAATACATACAGGAGTGTGGACAGTCCAAGGAACTTGTAGCTGGAGTGCGGGTTCACTAGTTGGTAAACAAGAGTGGTTGTGAGAGATGGTTGTTCTATTTTGCTTTATGTGTTGGCTCTGCTATTTTGATTTGCTTGCGAAATATGAGAGTTTGATTGTTGCTCATGAGTTGTTCATTAGAATGAACAAGAAGGTTCGAGCAGCACTATGTAAGGTGTTGTTCCATTGTTGATTTTTCATTTTTTGTAGTATGGGCTCTTCACTTCCTTGTGTGAGTGTTATTGGCTTCACTGAAACTACAATGAAATCGTTTTCAGCTGCTGGAGTTATGGTTGAACCTAGTAGAAAGGATCACTTCAAGCTAGTGTGTTTTCTAATGTGGAAGATTATCGCGCACTTATAGTGTGACGGGCAATGGATGTTGTTTTTGGACCCTCATAAGGTGTATTTTGGTTTCTGGATATAGGCCATGGATTTCACACATAATGATAAGGGTCAGCATCATTTTCGGCCTGCTACTATTGTGGCTTTGTTGTTATTGTTTGGGTATTAATATATCATGTGAAGCATGCATTGTTTCTTCAAAACAAGGAAATTTTGCATCTCCTTTTTAGATGCATGCTGCATTAAAGAATCCTCCCCACTTTGTTGCAGTTGGCTGGTATGTCCGATATTGAAGGAGTATTTTCTTGTTTTGATATAATGCTTCTATGAGTTGATGTAACTCTCTTGTGTTTTTGGGTTTGTGTTTTTATACCCATGTCAATTTTCAGATTTCTATACCTTTTTGGTATTATCTTTATTAAGAATTTAGCGCTATAAAATTATTGAAAAAAAACATCACCAAGTGCCAAAATCATTATCTTACCATTTTCGCTTGGCATCCCACATACTTTGCAACTTAGATGCACTAGCTAGAGAAGCAGCCCAAATGCCTTTGTCCTCTGGCCTGAAGCCCAAGTGCCTATGTTCCCTCTCCAAACCCTAGTGAGATCAATTTGGGGGCCGCCACCAGCCCATCTTAAGCGGCGAGTCCCCCAAGCAAATCCCCTCTTCCTCTCACATTGTTCCTCTTTCACATTATCCAATGGTTATAAATTAAAGTGGGTGTTCTCATAAACACCCAATTCAAATAGCGTAAGGGAGGCTTGCACCCATCTCAAGTTTCATGGATCATTAAACTCATTGAATTCTAAAAGTGATTTGACGAAATAAAACTATCAATTTTGACTAATTACACTTTATTACATACTTACAAACGCTTATTTATAGCCTATATATACATGAGGAGCTACTTGAATTTATCAAAATTAAGGAAGTAAATCGAGCAACAACCTTTGTTACAAAGCACGCTAACAATATTTAGAGGAAACTCATGTATATAGTTTTTTTTTCCTGGTGATTCCTGATGGATGATAAGATTGGATTCAAGTTTTCTGGTGCAGTAGATGGGCCCATCGAAGAAGAGTCATCCCTTATTTTGCCTTTTTGTTCTGAGGTTGGGGCTTGTATCTCTTTTTGGTTGTGTATTCGTTTTCATACGTTTTTGGGACTTGGCAGGTTACAGGTTAGACTCCTATGCGAGTCCCATTTTCTTCGTTTTCGTTGTATCATTTTGTACTATTGAACAGTTGGCTTCTCTCTTTTCTCTTTTGAGAGTTAAGCAATCAATATATATACCAGGAAATCCAATGTGGCAATTCCTTCTTCACTCCTCATTAATTCAATTTGATTAAAAGGAAGTTAATTATTTAATTAATATATATTTGATTAAAAGAAAGTCACACAAATTATCCAAATTGATCTCATTCGTAAAATAATTATTGTCTAAAAGTAATGTAGGATTCACGGATATTAATATGTGATCCACAGATATATTTGATATTTTTTTTCCACAATATCGATTCTCTAATATTATGCGCTAATCATATCTTTCTTATTAATCTGATATAATTTCCAATAGTGTCATGCCATATTAATATGATATCATATTTTAATTTATATCCCAATAATTAAGATTGTCATTATTGTTATATTCCAATTTCTATTATTTTAATATTTGAAAAGTTAATATCGTATCGGTTTAGGGGTTTTTTTTCTATTGAGATCAATTAAATAGTATATTTAAATTGATTCAAATCTCAATTATATATATATTGATTGATTTTTTCCATTGTACGTTGATTTATTTACTAACCTGAAAATTTTTTTAGTTATTTAATAATTTTGAATAAAGTAACTATTTGAAACGATCCATAGATATATTGATGTATAAAAATTCATGGGATGATTTACTAAATCAATTGTGGACTCAATAAAAAAACATGCAGTCAATCAGAAACACATATTGTTATATCAATTAATTCATGAACCAATTAAATAATAAGTATATTCAGATCAATTAAAACAGACACCTACTGTTTGGGTGTAAAAATATCATTATCCTAAAGAATTATAAGGAATATTTCATCAATAAGAAATCAATTGAACCATAATTATCTTTATAATATATATATATATATATATATATAGATAGATTTGACGATCGTGACCCAATTTGTGACGGTATTTTTTTGTTCAGTACACTGTTCTTAGCCTAACCAGTTTCATGATTTTTATCTCATTTCTTTGCATTTTATTATGGCTGACATGTATGTGTGTATCTACTTTATGGTCTAGATGTATGCTTAATTATTCTTATTTTGTTCTTGTGCAACACTTTTAATTACACTATGCTGATTTTCACAGGTATGATATGATCAAAAGCATTAACATTGCCTCCAAGCAAAAGATATGGACTTTAAAGGTTAGAATTATATGACTGCGGAGGCTTGCTGGCTTCCTTTCCCATAAAAAACCTTTAATAGAAATGATAGCTATGGATGAACATGTATTCACCATGAATTGTTGTTTCATTCTTATCTTTACATTTTTAATATGTATTTTGATACTACATATTTCATGCCTTTATAAGGGTGACAGAATACAATGCACTATAAAAAATATGCATGTACGCATATTTGAAGGCCTGGTAAATGAAGGAAATGTTTTTATGCTATCAGACGTTTCTATTGCATCTAATTCTGTAAGATTCAAGCCTTCTAGGCATGAATGTCGAATATTCTTCCAAAAAGACACTACTATTAAGTTAATTCTAGACTCGATCATTCCTTCAAATGGTTTTTGCCTTGTGCCACACAACCAAATTTTGAGTGAGACAAAGGAAGATGCATATTTAGTAGGTATGCTTCTGACTAATGAATATTTAATATGGATATATGACTCTTTCTATACTTTGTTACGATAATTTCTGAATTAAGGATAAATGTTTTCAGATATAATAGGTCTGATAATAGGAAAAGGGCATCTAAAGGATCACCCCAAGGATGGGAAACCATCTAAATACCTAGAAATTGGTCTTGATGACTTGCAGTAAGTAAATGCTATCTATAAGAATTTTTGTGTCGTTTATCTGCCTACATTTTGTTGTGGTTAATCATCACCTAACATGCACTTGAAATCATTGCAGAGGTGGAAGCAAGTTAAGGGTTACCTTATGGACGGAATATGCTTATCAATTGCTGAAATATATGAAGGCACGTCCTTCTAACAATTACATTGTTATATTGCAATTAGGGAAAATGAAGAAGTAATTAGGCTCTCTCTCTCACTCTCTCTCTCTCTCTCTCTCTCTCTATATATATATATATATATAACATGAAATGAGACAATTCCAGGTTGTTCTTAATTTTTCTAACTTTTTATGTTTTTATTAAAATAATGCATAGGTACGATGGGAGTCTCCAATGCTTTTGACATACCAAGGCTTTTCATAAATAAGATTTTCCTAAAGTACAAAGCTTCTGTGCAAAGTAAATAATACTTTTCCATTATGTTTAGTTTTTTAATTGCTTAATTGGAAGGAAAATGTAACTACTATTAATTATGTGTTATTTTTAATAAATTTTAGGCTGCAAGAAGGTGATTCCTCATCTTCCCAACAATTGACTGTATTATCTCATGAACCATAATACTCTGGAGGAAGACTTTCTTTCTTTGTTCATTTACGAGTTAAACCTTAAGGAAATCATGGAGGTATATTTATAGTTTGTTTTTGTCTAATGTATATCATATATTTAATTTATATGTTTCGAGCTAATTCTCTACTAACATTTGTTTTTCTAAATTCAATTAGAATGGAGTTTTCGTGACTTTTGGAATCGTGGAAGAGATTGAGACTAAATACAATTAGTGGTACTGCTCATGTAAGAGGTGTTTTAGTGGATTACAAGAAGAGGATCGAAAATTATATTGCAAAAAGTGTGAAGTTGATTGCTCTACATTTACATCAAGGTAATCAATTAAAATACTGCCTCTGTTGTTATGAATTTTGTTAATAAAGTATGCTCTCTTTTTTCTAAGTGAAGTGATGTATAATCAATTCATCTTTAGGTATAGCATCCATCTAAGAGTGGTAGATGAAACAGATTCAGTGTGCCTCTTTTTTGCTATTCGATCATGAAGCTTCAAAGTTCTTGAATACAAGTGCTTTGAGGGTTTCTTTAATTACAAAAGTATAATATAATTACTTTTTATTTTGTCTATTTTACACTTGCTTGCCTATACACGTATTACTAAACATATTCTATACTCTACATGTAGGGTGGCAACAAGCATTCGTACCCTAAAGAGATTTATCAATTCAAGCAAAAGCGTTTTCTTTTCAATTTTCAAGTCAAGATTCAAAATTTCAATTCACTTAACGCTTGCGTGATCCATGTTTTGAAGCTATGCAATGATGAGTCGATAATCAACGCATTCCAAAACAATACAATCTTGACTATGTGGTAAGTCATATTATACATTTATACATACTAATTGTGAACAAAATATATTCTTTTAAAAAAATATTTCTTAACCATGCCTAATAATTAAATGATTCTTTCTCCAACAAGCAGCTACCATTAATGAACAATAATATTTTTCTTACACTACAAAAAAAATAGGCAAATTGCGATGGTTTTCTTGGTAAATTAGGGTGTTATAACCGTCATTTTTCTCAGCTAATTATGGTTCAAGGAACCACCGTAATTACCAATGCTATTTGGTAAATTATGGCGGTTATTAAAAAAGTGCTACAATCACCTTGTATAACCACCATAATTCGGATAAATTGTGGCGGTTAAATTATGGCGGTTTCAAACCGCCACAATTAGTGAAATATTCTAAAAATAAATTACGGCAGTTTGAAACTGCCACAATTTGTGGTAATATTTTTTAAAAAAATATTAATCATGGCGGTTTGAAACCACCACAATTGGCGGTGAAATAATTTTGAAAAATTTTTAAACGTATTTATTACAATTTTAAACCACCATAGTTGCAACACCAATTTTTTTAAAAAAAAGTTTCAATAATCATGCAAAATAAAATAAAGAACAAAGAAATGGGAAATTTTAAGTACTAAAATGACTATTAGCTTTAATTACTTCAAGAAGAGGACTTTGCACTATTCAATCCATAGAAGCAATAGGAAAAAAACATTAATGGCCTAATAAAATATAGCATATAAAACTCTAGCATAACAAAGAAGGATTAGTGATGATCCAAGAAATGAAAAAAATTCACATTCATAAATTAAAAAACAGAGTAACTGGTTGGAGTGAATTTTGTTACTTGCTATCGATAGTTTATGGACAGCTTTAGTGTATCTTCAAACAGGGGTGGAAGGCTTCTGAACTCTTCAATTTAGCCTGTAAGTAAAAACATAGTCACACAATATTTACACACATTGCAAAATGTTCAGTATTTGTAAATATGACCAGCATCACACAATATTTACAAACACAATTTGCTATAAAATATTTTAAAAAACTATTTATTACAACAATTTTAAGCTAAGTCATATACAACTCATTCTCAACATCTCTATTGCTCCCTAAAATAAAAACAATAATAAATCTGATCAAGGTAAAGACAGTAGACTTGCAATAAATCAAGGCAAAGACAATAATCTAGCATTTTGATGCCAATTATGCTACATAATTAACATAAGTCCTAAATTCAACACCCTCAAACTAACCACATATATATATAGATTAATCCACACCCGCAAACTTGAACCAAACAGTGTCCTCATTGTTCAGCACAGACAAGAAAATAAATGGGAAATTTGAAAGAGAAGATAAGAAAGAAAACACTCAGGTCCATACCAGCCAAGTTGCGCCCTTAGTTGAATCCTCAAATTCGTTATCTATGTTCTCTCAAATAGTCAAATAACCAAGCTCATGCAGCAAAGACATTTCAACCTAGCAACATAATTTCAAATAGAAGGAGAAGCTAGGAAGCTGAAAAACCAAATACAAGCACACCATAAATGAGCATAAACTGATAGTCAGGAACCAAAATTCACAAGCAACTCCAGCAAGTACCAATCAGACAACAACCCAGCAAAAATAATCATATGAAGGAAATAGGACGTCACCATAGTAACTAAATAGAAGTGAATTAACACCATAGCACAAGAACATGACAACCAACCAACAAAAGGGAAATTAAGAAAAAACCTCGATCTTGTGATTAGATTCAAAAGGGTCACTTGTGTAGCATTTGAATAATAGGGACAATCGATGAATTCAAATGAAAACAATGCATAACAATCACAATTACCTTGTCAGTGGCTAGGGCTACCAAGATCAAAGTCCATGGTGTAAACATACTCAATGGTTGGAATGACGGAGGCCATAAATTTCAAGAATAAGAACAGATACCTACAGAAATACTTATCCATCATTATATCACCTCATATATGAAGCAGCTACTAGAAAATAGGTATTGCAACTCGAGAAGTAGTCCTTTTTTATTGAAGGGGTGTATAAAATTCAAGAAGATAGTGACAACTAGCTTATGCAAAATCATTGCTTAACACCAAGTGTGCCAGATAAATTCATACTAGGCAAATCGTTAAGCTCACTGCCACAAGGTATAAAATGGGATTATACCAAATCAAATGAAGATGGACCATGTAGGAAAAACTTGAAAAAAAAAACAAATGGAATAACAATGAACTCACAACAATGGTTAGAAAACTTTTCATACTGCAGTATTCACAGTGTGTATACCAATATTCTTCCTATCCTTTGTTGCTGGCTTCATCCACGACACATACTTTGCTTTAAGTTTAGCATTGACACTCATCCTTTGCTTCAAACACTGACAAAATCAATATGGTCTAGCTAAGGAGTGATAACCAAAACATAGATACAATTGAAAACATTTGAAGCAGAGCAACACCTCACAAACCTAAATTAAAGCCATCATTTTCAAAATTACTTAGTAATTTCACAGAACTATAGTTCAACCTTCAAAAGCTTAACATAACATTAAAGCCTTCTAAGCTTTCTATTCTCTGAAGGCCAACGAAGTTGGAAACAATATGGCAATTTGAGAAGGCACAAAAAATTCAACAAAACTATATTTCTAGCAACCAATTACCCTGTCAACAGACAAATCAAACCTAGGCAAACCAAAACCAAAACCAAAAATTCAACCATACAAATCCCAGTCCAGATAGATACACATCAAATTAAAATTCATCAGTTCATCATCAACAATCCATTACAATACAATTTCAATGCAGTAACAAACATAGATTTTCATTTCAGAAAATTAAAAAGGAAAGCAGAAAAGGTAAATAGAAACTGAAAAAGGAACCACTGTGAGGGGACCGCCTCACCGTCTCCGGCCGGAGCTTCCTGCGGCTGCTCCACCGTGAACCGCGGCCTCCATCCCCTCAAAGTACCGCCACCAATTTCTCCGCCGAACAGCCGATCCGCACCGCCCTTCATCCTCTACTGCCGTGAAAGCCATCACGCCTTCCCCCTTTCCTCGATCTCTCCACCACCATCATCATCCACACCTAAAAATTTCCACTCCATGTCATAAACCAAGATTCAAAAATATTTCATCAAAAAGGAAACCAAAAAAAAAAAGAAAAGAAAATAGAAGCAGAAAGAAGACTGGCCGGGCAGGTGTCATTGCCACCACTGCCAACATCACCGCAGCCATCTCCCCTTGGTCGCCTCCCCAAATGCTCGCGTGGTCTTTGGCACCGGCTTGCAGTGCATCAGCTGGCTTCCCCCATTCCTTGCGCATTGGCTGTCACCTCTCTTAGGCTTTAGTTCTCTCTTGGCCAGGAAACCTTCGCCGGTACCCCCATTCCGCATTCGGACACGCGGAGATCGGCCCAACCCAGCTCCAATCCCGGCCGCCTTCTTTTCGATCGCCAGGCCGCCTTGCGCAGCACCCTTGCACTATGGTCCCTCTCCCTTACGCGCCAACCAATCAGCTCTCTCTCCTTCTTAGTTTCTCACTCACTCTCTCTTTGCTTCTCTCTCATTCCTTCTCTCTCAGACTCTCTTTCCCTTAGTTTTTCTTTCTTTTTAGTGGGTGTGTGAATGAATTAGTGATAGGCTATGTGTATGTGGTACGCGTGCATTAAGGGTGAGTGTGTGTGGGGGGGGGAGGGGACCAGTGGTAAATAAAGGCGATTTTTAATCGCCATAATTTATTGCACATTGTGGCGGTTTTAAAGAATCGCCCTAATTTACTGCCATTTATTTCACATAAATTACGGCGGTTAATCAAACCATTGTAATTTACTGTAATTGTGGCGGTTTTAAGGAACCGCCCTATTTTTCCTATCATAATTCTCATAATTTTTTGTAGTGTTAAAAATAAAATTATTCTTTAATTATGCCTAATAATAAAATATTTTTTGGCTATCATGTAGTTACCGTTGATGAAGAATAATACTGGAATAGTGACTGAAAAGCAGTGAACAATGTGATATTTTCTCAAATGTTGGAACTCCATTTTTGAAAAGAAGTATATCAAAAGGAGAGCATATCACCCAACTTGAGGATACTCCAATATATATGAATATGTCAATTCAACAAATAAGATAAAGAGAATATATCTTCAAAGAAGAATAATTGATGATCCAAGCTTAGGAAAATGTCTTTTTACTTCTTTTTTTTGGTGCCCTGTCTAATATTGTCAGTTTGGTTGGTCCTTATTAGTACTTATTTCAGATTTCATATATACTTGGCAGTTGCTCAGGTATTATTTTATGATTTATAACGATATTTTTTTCGCAATGAAAATGTTTGACTTATGTGGCATTAATTTCATTAATATTTTGTTATGTTTTTCTTTAAAATATTTTCTATACTCATTCCTGATATAGATTCTATATTTATAGCCCAAAAATTTAATTTGTATAATTTATGATACCATGTTTAAATCAATTTTTATATCATTTGAAAAAAATCAATTTTAATTGGTAGATATTTCGTTCAATAAACATAAATCTAAAAAAAAAATTAATTGACATTTTGAGGGCTAATTAAAGGCTGATAAATAAACAAATAGTTATGTATCAACAATTTCCACACAAAAAAAATCATTAATAACATTTAAAAATCATTTCAGTTGTTAAGAGATGCAAACCTCAACAATTTCTTTATTATGAACTGAAATATAATAACAGATACAAACATATTCAGCTTATCAAGATTTTCGTATTTGATATATTTTTCTACTAATATCGATTCTCTAATATTATGCTTTAGTGATATCAATTTTATGAGTCTAATATAATTTCTAATTTTTTGGAACCAAAATTAGACAACTGATATTAATTTCTCTATCATCCCTATTTTACATTAATTTTTAGATCTTATTTAATATAAATTTTTTTATATTACCGTTACTTGATAAATCATATTATTGTGATATCAGATTTCAATTGATATCCCCCAAAAAAAAAAACCTTACCAATAAATTTTTTATTGTTTGATATAGGTTAACTACTAAAAACTTTATATATATGAAGCCAAATATATTATTATTTATATTTATATATTGTTAATCTTTTTCTGTTTTGTTGCAGATGAGTGCTAATATTGCTATCAACAGATAGAGAAGTGAGTTTCATACCATATGATTGATCAACTTCTGTAGTTTTTATTACGAACTATTGTGTCAAATGTATGAAATATTTGTAAGCTCCATTGAACATTTGAAATGGACTGCCCAACTTTTGTTGCACCTATTTATGCTTATGTTAGTTTGGTTTTTCTTAATTGTTATGAAGGTATTAGTTCGATGCCGACTATGAATATTTTTAACAATTATTTAGTTTGTAGAATAATTGCTAAAATAAAAACATTGACAATAATTAAAGTCTGCAACATATGTTTATTCTATGACAATTCAATGTAAATGTTTGCCTAAGAGATGATTTAAAATATATACTCCACAAAAATAATCAGCTTCTAATATTTAATCAAAATAAAGTTATCGTCATTTGACTTCTCTTCCTTATATGATAAGAATTTGTCAACATTATTCCTATCATTTAACTTTTCTTAATTTGTGAGCGTTTTGCTGAAATGTTTATATAATAAATTTATATAAAAATAATACATTCCAATTCAATTTTATATTAATATATTCACTATATCAAACTCTAAATCTTTTTAATCATATAATTACCCATGCATGCACGGGTAAAACACTAATTTTGTCTTCTTACAGTAAACCCAAAATCCCTCAGTCATGTCAAGTTCTTAATGCTTCGTTTCGCTAGAAAGCTTCCAATCGAAATGGTTAAATGCAAAGCTCTTTCTTTCTTTCTTTCTTTCTTTCTTTCTTTCTTTTTTTCTTTCTTCCTCTACATCAAAAAGCTAAAAATTTTAAATGCCAATTGTGCCATTGCAAATTAAAATGTTGGTTGCTTTATGGCTTGATGATCACATTTTCTTGCCTGATTCTCTTTTCACCTGTTGTTCATGCTACATGCTAATCTTGTTGTAAGAAATGCAAGGATCGAGAAATGCAAGGCTAATCAAATTTATCACAAGGAAAGGAAGTAAATCAAGTTACAACCATTGCTGTAAAGCGCGTTAAAAATAGTTGAAGGGAAACTCATATATTGTATGCTTATTAGGCAATTCATATTAATTAAGGTTGATGAGTAATGGGAATCAAGCAGAGGTCGTTTTCTCTTTTTATAGTAAACCAAAACGATTCAGTCATGTCAAGTTCGTCATGCTCCATTCCATTGGGAAGCTTCCAATCAAAATGGTAAAGCAATTGGGCAAGTGGCAGCTCCATGTTTGGTGTAGATGCAACGCCAGGGCACATCCTCCTTCCAGCACCAAATGGCATGTATTCAAAGCTTGTGCCTCTATAATCAGTTGTGTTAGTAAGAAATCGCTCTGGCATGAAACTCTCAGCATCAGTCCAGTATCTTGGATCTCTTCCAATTGCCCAAGCATTGATAATGACCTTAGACTTAGCTGGCATATCGTACCCCTTGATTTGGCACCTCTCCCTATTCACTCTTGGAGGTAATGGCACAGATGGGTGCAGCCTCAAGGTTTCTTTGATGACACACTTTAAGTATGTCAATTGGTGCAACTCTGACTCATCCACATACCCTTTGCTAGCATGTACCTTTCTTAACTCAGCTTGCGCCGATTCCATCACCTTTGGGTTCCTTATCATTTCTGCCATTGCCCACTCAACAACCGCAGACGATGATTCGCCACCACCAGAAAACACGTCCTGCAAATAGATTAATTATGGTACTAGCATGCATTTTCTTTCATATGCCAAAATAATAATAATAATAATAATAATAAAGAAGAATCCGAGAGAGAGAGAGCAAAGTTGACATCGGACACCATGTCAACTCAATTAGTTTTCATAGTTGAAATAATGAGTTTTTTGTTTCAAATATTTTGTAATTATTTTCAATAATAAATAATAAACGAGTCGATAAAGTGTTTAACGTAAAATAATGAGTTCTAATATCAGAACTCTAACATGGATATTTATATCAATAGAAATTATTGTATGGACATACTTCTAACACAAGAAGAAAAATAAACATTTTTAATTATTATCGACAATTAAAGTGTTGTCAAGAAAAATAATTTTGACATAAAATGACCGTTAAAAATACTTAATAAACTTTTATTGACAATTTTTACATATTAAAAATACCCAACATGATCTCTTTTGGGTATTTTCGACATGCACTAATTGTCGATAAATGTTTATAAGTATTTTTAATTAATGACTACTTTGTGTTAAACTTACTTTTCTTAATAATATTTTTAATGATACTAGAACTGTTAAAAATGCTCATTTTCCTGGTAGATAATATTTTAAATTTATATATATTTACAAGAAAAGTGAATCCCTGAGCTTTTTGTCTAATCACTCACTCTTTTCAGCATATACTCATAATTCGTTTATATAACTGAAAGTCTGAAACCAATGCTTATTTGAGATGTGATCAATCTATATTATATATATATATATATATATATATATATATATATATATATATATATATTATTTATGATATGATGGGTAGTTTCCATGGCCCGGGGGCCAAATTGGTGTTGTCGTCCTTATTATTAGGACTCCATTTCTTAGTAATTAAATTGAATAACACCAAGAGAAAGAGGAAGGAGGCAAAAATAAAGAAAAGGTTTTGAAGATCCACGATGGAAGAATGTTGAGCACTTGTGGTGGAACAAATGAGAGAAAGAAATAGATGAAGGTCTTTTACATACAAAGATACATGAAATGAATGATACTTATATAGAGATTATCTGAGGATGTGTTACTCAAATATATGTGCTGAGCTCGAAGCAAGGAAAAAGGATTTAGGCCAATGAGGGTGGGTGTGCTTGTCGGTAATTTTCGATGCTCGAAGTAGTGAGTGTAGACTGTGTAGTGACTGTATATGACTTCAGGTAAATTGCTTTATACCAATTTTTTCCAATGGTCAGATTCTATCTTTTTGTTTGTCTTCAAACGATTTACTATGATTTAAAAGATATTCTAATGTGTGTGTTAACTATGAGTTAGGATAAGAAATTAAAAATTCTTGTATAGAGACAATCTTAATAAATTATTGTTAGACACACTCACAAAAAAATTAGTCGGACTCATAAATGAGTAAGTATATATTGAATAAAGTTGATGAAATTCATCTTTATTTTAAGTATGTCTAAATATAATATATTAAACTTCTGCTCATACAATAATATTTTCTTATGATGTATCAAGACTAAATCATGTGGCTAGCACATTTGGTATAGTTGGGCTCTATACAAGTCTCATCAAAGGTTCGATCATTGGCTATGTGTAAGAAAAATGCCTTGTGACCAAAGGTAAAACCTCGAGTGAATAAATCACTGCTTTCAACAGTAAATATCTATAGATTCACCTAACAAAAATGTACTAAGGCTAATTTGCTCAATCATTTAAACTTAATGAAAATTTTTTTTAACAGAATCTTAATATATAACTTGGAGTATTGAAAAACCTTTAAAGAGTGTTAAATAGAGATATTTTGAAAATATTTTAAATCACTTCACTTACTTGTTTGTTTATTGTTTTTGAAATTTAAAGTTGATCTAATATATAATATAAATGTTAATTTTTGACCAAGTACTAATTCAATTTAAATTAAAATTCAAAGGCCTAGATAATCGATGATTGAAGCTTATCACGAGAATACGAACATGCATGGGCTGGGCTAGTGATGGAAATTGAGATAGACCGGCATGAATGTCTTGACCAAAAATAGAGAGTTAAGCTGCCTGTCCGTTAGATAATAAAGGTGTACCTCACACGATGCTTCATTAGTCGAGAAACTACACCACTCTCATTTATTTATTTTTTTTCTTAATTTGGGAAGCACCGTGCCACTCACCACATAGATAGGCTTTGCCTAAACTTTGGTATTTCTAATTTTCAGCCTAAAAATTTGCCTCGTTTATTGATGGGTACTGCCAAACCTTATTGCCAAATAAAAAATTCCAGGAGATTTGTTTTATCTTAGATTATTGTTAAATTTTCAAAGGGGTTGCAAGAGTTATGATAATATCAAAATTGTTGATGGTGTTCTCCACCAGTCATTCTGGAAAGCATTCTATGCTCTTGGTCTCTTAACTGATGATTAAGAGTTTATAGAGGTAATCAAAGAGGTTGCTGAGTTGTCGTCTAGTCCTGCACTTCGTCGATAATTTGACATTATTGATATCATATTCAATGAGCAAACCATCTTATGTATGGCAGCAGAGATGGGATTTATTAGTAGATGGAATTTTATTTAAAAAATGAAGAGAAATCCAACGTACAGGTACAAATGAATTTTGACCTAATCACTTAGTATGTTATCTTTGTTCTATTATGTACAGTTCATTGATTGATGTTATTTCACATATTTGACATTCTCGGACAATGATTTGCAAAATCTTTGTTTATTTGAAATGGAAAAGATTTGTCAAATCAATGGTAAGTCATTAAAGGACTTTCATGACATGCACAGTTGATACTATTCGTCATTTAGAAAATGTTTTGCGACTAAATGATCTTAATTACTCCATAGATGATGCATATGCTGATTGAGCATGAAAATTTTTTTCCCACGACTAACAGATGAACAGTTGAAAGTTTATTGTTGTGTTGTTGATACTGTAAATGAAGGAAAAGTTCTATTTTGTACATTGGGTATGGTGGAACTAGTAATACTTTTGTTTAGAAAGTTTTATTTGCTAAATTACGTTCAAACAGTAAATTTTTTCTAAATGTTGCTTCTAGCAGCATTGTGTGACTTCTATTGCCCGGAGGTAGAACTGCACACTCAACATTTGCAATCCTATTAAAATTGACTAAGGATTTAATTTGTAACATAAGGGTAAATAGTCCTAAAACGAACTTGATGAAACATTGCAGCCTAATTATATTTGGGATGGAGTGCTAATGATTAATAAATGGGCCTTTGAAGCTTGGACATAATGGCACTTACTAAAAATGAGTATGCAAAGCATACCTTTTGGAGGTAAAGTTATTCTTTTTGGTGGTGATTTTCGGCAAATTTTGCCAATTATTCCAAAGGCAAATCATCTAGATATTGTCATGGCCAATATTAATTTATCTATATTATAGAGACATTGTGTCTCCGGGCAAGCTCAAGTTATGGTGATACTGATGAATTGAAACCTTTTGCAAAATGGATATTGGATACAAGCAAAGGGAAAATTGGACGTGAAATTGATAGAGTTTGAAGTTGATATTCTGGATGATTTGTTGCTCCTAAATTGTGGTGATCCTATTTCTTCCATTGTTGAACCTACATATTCAAATTTAGTTGAAAATATGGGGAATTATAATTTTTTTGAGGATCGCGCTATACTAAACCAATAATTGGGGCAATTGAATAGGTAGATCAATATGTAATTCAAATTATACCATGTGAAGAAAAAGAGTATTTATTAAGCTCAAATTCTATCTGCAAGTCAGATGCAGACATTGGGATAGATCATGAGTGGATTATAGTTGAGTTTTTGAATGAAATCAAATGCTCTGGATATATTGCAAATATTGATCAATTAACTAGTTTATGTAATGGAACTAGACTTATAGTCCTTGGATTGGGTATTAATATATCATGTTGTCAAGTTGCTACAGGAAAAAAATGTTAGGGAGAAGATATATATTCCAAAGATGAATTTAATGCCTTCGGATCTGGTATATCTTTAAAATTTCAACGTAGAGACTTTTTGCTATCTCTCTACTTTGGAATGACTATTAATAAAAGCTAATTAAGGACAAAATCTGTCACATGTAGGATTGTTCTCGCCCAAACGATTTTTTTCTCACGATCAATTATATGTTGCTATTTCTAGAGTAAAATCTAAAGACAGGCTTAAGATAATAATTTGCAGCGAAGATGAAGATGTTGTTCGTTCAACCTGAATTGTAGTTTACCAAGAAGTTTTTAATTTAATGAAAATTGTGTGTATGCAAAATATTGCTTGAATTCATAAGTTTACAAATGATAAAGTTTGTGCTGATATTTTTCATTTTGCAATTTTTAATAATATTTTGTGTGTGTTGAATTGGTCAAACAATTTTATTTGCTATTTATTCTAGGATATCTACAAGGCTTTTGTAAGAAAGATGGATGCCTTTTATATGTGTATTTGCACTTTGTTATTGGCTATGTTTTCAGTATCCACGTTAATTTGTTTAAAAAATGGTTAAATGCATTGTAACTTCTTATCTTTAGTTCACATGCAATTTACATTAATTTTTCAAAATATGTATCGGGACACAAATAGATAATGAAAATAGATATCAATTTAATAAAAAATGTGTTTTACACTGTTTGATAACTTTAAGGTATTGCAATGCATGCTTTGAAAAATTAAATATAAATTACATATGACCTAAAATTTATGAGTATAAAAATATTTTACCCTTTAAAAAGAAATAATGTGTTAGTTAGTTTCATTTCACCATTTTCTTCCGTTAATATATCTGATTATCAATGAACCGTGCGTGTAGCATGGGTTTCCCGAGTTGACAAATTACAACCGCTTTCATGTATTTTTTTTATCATTATTATTATTATTATTTGTGAAGCACCACTCACCACCTAGCTTGGCTTTGCCTACCACTTAGATATATTTCTAATTCTCAGCCTAAAACTTTGCCTTGTTTATTGATGGGTACTGCCAGCCTTACTGGTCATTCACGCATGGTGGATGAACCAAGTGCTAGACTGAATTAATTCGATGTGACAATGATTCTGTTTGAATGCGAATTAAAATATCAATGAAGGATATATATGAGGTTCGATAAGATACAGGAAACTCAGATGCACGAACAGTGCTTTTGTGTATTGCTGATCACCAGAAGCATACAAGCCACATGCTATGGCATATGAGTGATACATTGTGAGGGTATTTGTCTATTTGATTGAGTGTGTTGGGTTCTTAAAGAGTGAAATACATACATTAGAATGATACACCTTGCCAGTATAGGAAAATGTTGAGAGCGGTGAGGTCATATTCAAAGGATAATGTGGCTTCAAAGGTAAAGAAATTATCACGAACTAACAGTCATATTATTATACGAAAGTTTATTTTTTACAAATTGTAGGTTCATTATTGGGAGGGGGTGTGAAATGATGACAATAGCTTCACGTAGGAATTGAAGTGATATAGAGTGAGGAGTGCAATGATGTATTGTGAGGAGTGATACACAAATGAGAAAGAGAGCGATACACTGTGAGGATTGTAGTGATTGTATGACTAAAATTTTCCTATTTCATGTTTGAATGTATGACTTAATATGTATATCAATATGAGAAAAGGTAGTACGGTTACTAGTGTTGGTTGTGTAGAAGACAGGAAACTTCGATATGTGTGCAAAAGTATTGTCCATTTATGTGACTTATATGTATATCAATGCAAAGAAATGACATATTTGGTTGATATTGCTTTATAAATGAAACTATGACAATGGAAGTATTGGATGACATTTCTGAGTGATAATGTGAAAGAAATAGTATGTATATTCTTTGGTTCTATAAATGACCTTGATGGCTATGCCATGGGGTCAACTTGTGGATATGTTACTGAAGACTCTACCTGGCATGACTAACTGGGTGATAATGCTATGTTGTGGCAAGAATTCTGGCTTTGGCATCAATGAGTTTTTTATCAAAGTGGATTTGAAGGCCTGATCATAATTTTTTCAATCTTGCCTTGTGGCAATAGCTGATTGAATAGGATTTAATGATTTTAACCTTTGGTGTGTTGCGAGTTAGATAAAATGGAAGGTATTTTCATACTGTGAAGGCCACAAACAGGTGCAATGAGGATTGTTGTAGCTTGGATCTTGTACAGATATTGCTATTATTTGGCTGTGTATATCTCCCCATGTGAAATTGTCTTCTGATCCACATAGAGGATTATTAGGAGTTGTTTTGATATTGATTAAATATAGGTAAGCTATGTATTTTGATGATATTTTTGTATTTTTATTAGATAGTCTTAGCATGTATTTCGACTAATATTTTGTGGTTGGGACTATTATTTTGCTGTTGCCTTCACTACCTTTTGGTGGTGAATAATAATTATAAAAAAATAAAAGGAAAATTCAGATATAGTTTTTGTTCTTGTTTTATTATTGATTACTGGTAGACTTTCGAAGAGACTATCACAAGGTACATCAAAAGAAACAAAAACAAATTAAAATGACAAGCCAACGGGTAGATGGACCAAATACAGAAAGCCCAAGAAGTACCTAAAATGATATAAAAACTATCCTTAAATCAAAACTAACAACCGATAAACTCATATAGTTTATGATGAATAGTTTGCTTATTAGGCAATTCATATTAATTAAGGTTGATGAGCAATGGGAATCAAGCAGAGGTCGTTTTCTCTTTTTATAGTAAACCAAAATGACTCAGTCATGTCAGGTTCTTCATGCTTCATTCCATTGGGAAGCTTCCAATCAAAATGGCAAAGCAATTGGGCAAGTGGCAGCTCCATGTTTGGTGTAGCAAATGCAATGCCAGGGCACATCCTCCTTGCAGCACCAAATGGGAAGCATGCCTTTTCTTTCATATATGCAAATAAATAAATAAATAAAAAAGAAGAGAGAGAGAGAGCAAAGTTCTCGGGCACCATGTTGGCTCATTTAGTTTTCATAGTTCAAAAAACGAGTTTTTTTCTTTGTCTCAAATATTTTGTGATTATTTTAAATTAGTCGATAAAACGTTTCATATAAATGAGTTATAATATCAGGACTCTTTAACATGGATATTTATATCAATAGAAATTATGGACATACTTGTAACACTACAAGAAAAATAAGCATTTTTAATAGTTCTCGACAATTAAAATGTTGTAAAAAAATAATTTTGACACAAAGTAACCGTTAAAAATACTTATAAATTTTTATCGATAATTGTTACATGTCAAAAATACCCAATGGAATCTCTTTTGCGCATTTTTGATATACATTAATTGTCAATAAAAGTTTATAAGTACTTTTAAGCGCTACTTTGTGTTCAAATTACTTTTCTTAATAATATTTTTATTGACACTTTAATTGTCAATGACCATTGAAAATACACATTTTTTTCTTATATATATATATATATATATATATATATGTTGAAATAATATTTTTCTATATAGTGAGACTAAGCTGGATGACCGCTTTAATGTTGTCACCAGTCAAGGGACACAATCTCAGTCCATTTCAAGTTGAAACTTGAGAAGAACATCAACTAGATCTTCACCTCCATCATGGCTGTTTTTTCTATTCTTGTGATCTTCTATAATATCTTGCAATATCCTATCAATCTCTCTATCCAGTTCCTCAAGTCTAGCCTTGGCCCTGCTCATCTTTTGAAGCACCCCAATAGAAGGATACAGATCAGCAATGCAATTTCCTCCTAACAGGCGCAATGATTCCTCAATAGCATATATCAATGCTTGCTGGTACCTATTCTTTTTACCAAAAGCTGCCCTGGACACTATCCCATATGTCATTGATGAAATCTTCTCACTGAGATTAACAATGGACCCTTCACTTGCATGTATTGTTTTAACTAGCGTTGACACCTCCTCTTCTCTTATGTGCCTGAAAGATTGGACACGCTTTGTGGTTAATAGCTCCATGGTGCATATCTTTCGTAGTTGCCTCCAGTAGTTTCCATAGGGAGAGAATGCAATGGTTGTACCATTGTAAGAAATCATTCTAGAGATGAGAAGCAAGGGCCTGTCACAAAAGTTGAGATCATGACTTTTCATGACCTCTTGTGCTATCTCAGGTGAACTAACTATGATGTTGGACACTCTCCTAGTTTAAAGTGCATCAAGGGACCATATTGGGTTTCCAAGTTTCTTAAGTGTTGATGAAGGGGCACTGAGGTAATAACTTGGTGTATGTTTCCTATGACGGGTAGTTTCCATGGCCCTGGGGGCAAATTGATCATCCTTATTAGGACTCCATTTCTCATTAATAATGGAATTGAATAACACCAAGAAGGAGGCAAAAATAGAGAAAAGGTTTTGAAGATCCGTGATGGTTAGAAGAATTGTTGAGGAGGAATTAAACAAAAATTAAGAGAAAGAAATAGATGAAGGTCTTTACCTACAAATATAATACTTATGAGTTTATCTGATGATATGTTACTGAAATATGTGGCAGGCGCGAAGCATGGAAAAGGGACACAACAGAACTAAGTTTTACTAACATTTGAAAAATGTTATTAAATCATATGATAATGTTAGTAAAACTCTTCAGCAACATTCATTATATATTACACTTGAAAAAAAGTTACTAAAGAATTTTTACAACACTCTTTATATTTTTAGTAACACCTCTTAAATGTTAGTAAAAAGTTTTAGCAACACTTCTTAATAATAAATGTTACCAAAAGTTAAATATGGTGTATGATTGCTGATCATCATCTAATGTGAGAGAAGATGCACAAAGCAGATATTATCACCAATGAATAATGAGTATTCTGAATGGGGTCGTATGTCACAAAAGGTGGCTTGTCCTTTGTTTTGAGTCCAAAAGGGGACAAGAAATTTGTTACCCCTTTGTCTAGCTCCAACGAAGTATTGTGGGCGAGTTACTGTTCATTTATTCCACCATGACTCTTGAAGTCACTATAAATAGAGAACTAATGCAACCGTGAATATCATCCCAGCTGAAAATATTTCGCCAGTACTTGAAGAAGCAGCGTTGAGAGAAAAATAGTGTGTGAGAGAAAATTATAAGTGTAGTATGGATATACATTAAGGGTTTTGAATATATTCTTTAGGTATCTATAATATTATAAATTGTAATATAAAAGAGTTTTATTGGAGATATACTATATTATAATTATTTTTGAATATAGTGAAATATTCTTCAAAATTCGACTCGTGGTTTTGTCCATCAAAATTATATGAGGTTTTTCACATTAAAGTTTGCTGTCCTGTTCTATTAATTTTTTTTTTTGGTATGAATAGTAATAAGTAGGTCCCATTATAAAGTATTGTTCATATGTTTTTTATTTAATAAATATTGTTATATTCACTAGATACTAGTGACGTGTTATATGCTTTGGGCTACAATAATAACTTTGGATTATTGTTTTCGGAATTCTCAAGTGCACAACAAAAAATTTTCTGCACGATGCAGATGTTGTAAACCTATGTGAACAATAAAAACATTCCTAAAGGTAATTACCAAAAAGAAAAAATTATAAACCTTACATAAGAAAATTATAAACCACTAAATAAAATATTGTATACCCATACCTAAAAAATTATAAATCAAATTTTTGTACGGTATAAAAAACTTTTTTATCTGCACATGAGAATGCATCTTTCCTTAAGGATTTGAGTTGTTAGATACTTTAATTTTCGATGTTGGAAGTAGTGAGGCTACTGATATTAGGGTGCGCGCGCGTTTGTATTTGATTTTTTTGGGGGAAAAATTACTTTTTTAACACTTTTCATGTTTTAATAAATTTTCAAGTTATTAGAATTTTAAAAGTGAGTTTTTAGCTTTTTTGAAAAGATAAAAAGAATAGCTACTGAAAAAAATCAATTTTCATCTTTTTCTATTATATATAAAATTTAAATTGTAGAATTACTTTTTTCAAAATAAGAAATAAACGCACTCTTAATGACTTCATATATTTACATTATATTAGACCGTAGTGATCATATTTTTCGAATGATCACATTTTTTTTTGTTTTGTTTGTATTCAAACTATTTACAATGATTTGAAAGAATATGTAATAGCCCACACTGCATTATCGATTGACGACTGTCTTTATAAATCAACACAGAGGCTACTAAAAGGAAGATGTATCTTGTTAGTATAGGTAATACCAATTAATTCATATAAGTCATTCTCAACTATATAATCTCATACCTACATAGTCTTAGGATCTCTCTCATTCTGGTTTGCAGTCGGTTCATTCATGTACCCCTCAACTTAAAAGGCTACCAAGAGTTGTTTCTTGTTTGTGCCTTCTTGTACCAACGATTATTCTCTGCCCTCGTCAGCCCCAGGCGTTACATGCCCACCAATTTCCTCTTGGTTTGTCCCCGAACCACACTGTACTGGGAGAGGTGATGCTCTGATATCATATTGTAACAACCCAAGCTGCCTTATGGATTGACGATGACTTTCTCCACAAACTAACATGGTGTATTTTCAGCGTACTTTGCCCTCACTCACACGCTTTCTAGGAAAATTTCTCAGGAGGTCACTCATCCCAAATTTTCTTGAAGTCAAGTACGTTTAACTGTAGAGTTCTTTTAGTGATGGGTTATATGTCGAAAAGAGGATGCATCTTAGTATAGGTAGCATCAATCAATTCATATAAGACATTCTCAACCAAATAGTCTCATACTTACACAGTCTTAGGATTTCTCTCATTCTGGTGTGTAATCGGTTCGTTCATGTACCTTTTCACTTCAAATCCTGCCAGGAGCCCGCTCCTTATCCGTGCTTTCTTGTATCAATGATCACTCCATGCCCTTCTCAGCCTCGGGCGTTACAAAATATTCTATTAGAATATATTCTAATGGATATATATTAACAAGGATTTAGGACAATGGGTAAGTGTTGATCTTAGAAACTAATGGAGTGAAATATTGTTTCTTGATGTCTCCGATATAGAATATTAAGACTATTTTAATCAATCATTTAAACTTAATGAAAAAATATCAACATAATAATCTTATAGTCATATAACATTTAAAGGGTGTTAGATAGAAATATTTTGAAAATGTTTTAAACCACTCCATTTACCTTTTATTTATTTATTTTTTAATTTAAAGTTGATTTTAACATATAATAATTGTTATTTTTTTATCAAGTAATTCAATTAAAATTAACATTCAAAAGCCCGGGTAATTGAAGCCTTCCACAACGTTACGAGCATACATGCTGCTAGTGATGAAATTTGAGATAGAAGCATGTACGTTTGATAAATTAATGTGTATCACACAAGATGCTTCATTAGTTGACAAACCACAACCATTTGCATGTTTTCCTGCGAAGCACCACTCACCACTTATTAGATAGGCTTTGTCTACCACTTAGATATTTCTTAATTTTTCTCTAAACCTATAATTACAACAAATGAAAAAAAAAAAAACCACAACTCCACTCTAAATCACATCAAAATGTCAACTACCCTGCATCACACATCAAATAAGCAACTAGACAATCAAAAGTTCTGTCATATATAGTTCATGATGACATTGTTCGCTTAATTAGATAATTCATATTAATATTATGCTTGATGAGAAACGGGAATCAAGCAGAGGTCATTTTGTCTTCTTAAAGTAATCCCAAATGCCTCAGCCATGTCAAGTTCTTCATGCTTCATTCCATTGGGGAGCTTCCAATCAAAATGGTAAAGCAATTGGGCAAGTGGTAACTCCATGTTTGGTGTAGCAAATGCAATGCCAGGGCACATCCTCCTTCCAGCACCAAATGGTATGTATTCAAAATTTGTGCCTCTATAATCAATGGTGCTGTTAAGAAATCTCTCTGGAACGAAGCTCTCAGCATCAGTCCAATACCTTGGCTCTCTCCCAATTGCCCAAGCATTGATAATGACCCTACACTTTGCAGGTATCTCATATCCCTTGATTTGGCATCTCTCCCTATTCTCCCTTGAAACTAAGAATGGTACAAATGGGTGTAACCTCAAGGTTTCTTTGATGACACACTTTAAGTATGTCAATTGGTGCAACTCTGACTCATCCACATACCCTTTGCTAGCATACACCTTTCTTACCTCAGCTTGTGCTGATTCCATCACCTTTGGGTTGCTTGTCATTTCTGTCATTGCCCACTCCACAACCGCTGTCGATGTTTCGCCACCACTAATAAACATGTCCTGCAAATAGATTAATTATATTGTTATCTCAATAAATACTGGCATGCTTTTTTTCTTCTGCATGCAAATAAAAAAGGAAAGTTAGTTGGACATCAAGAAGTGGGTATTATTAGATATAAAATCATTAATATGAAATCATCTCTTTTGAAAGTTTAAGTTGTTGGATTTGTTGAGCAAGGAGACTCTAAAAATAAATCACTGTCTATTATTTATTTAAAATCTCTACACTATATGAACTAGAACACTCTAAGCTTTAATTTGCTCACTTCTATACTCTCTCAGTGCATCAAATGTACTAGAGCACAATAAACTCTCACTTAGGCACTCCACAGTTACTCACGGTGATGCACACTTAGCACTTGCATTATTGGGCACACTTGCTGCACTACACACACTCACGGCTTGCTCACTTTGTGCACACTAATTAGAGCACTTGCTTTCACTCACACTTTGAGCTCTCCACTCAATGCTCTACCCAAGCACACGCACACAAGGCGATGTGGAATTACTGCCGACACATTGACTAGAACCCTCCAACACTTCTTTGCTTCTAGGTGGTTCTTTTCCTTTTGCTATTAAAATATTGATTGGAAAATTTTTGTTACTTCTAGTTAATTGCAAGGAACTTCCAGCATGGTGGCTTCTAGAACCTGTGGTGATTTTTCAGGATTATAGCATATTAATAAGTTTATATCTAAGCAAATGCTTCTTTGAGCCTAATTTACCTTATGTTGAAATTTAATTATTTTAATGGAAGAATGGGGTGAAAAGGATTAAACTCTGGATATTTGGTCAATGGTTTTGATACAATGTCATTAAACCATTGCTCTCTAAAGTTCAAACTATTGGGTTATATTTAATTAATGGTTTTATATCTAATAGTTATGACATCGACATAGAGAGATACAAAAATTGACTATATGCTATTTGCCATAGTTTGCCAATTTGCTAGAACATTACCCATGCACAAATGACCCATGTATAGACTAACCTGGATGACTGCTTTAATGTTTTCATCATTCAAGTAGTAGTCCGAGTCCTTTCCTGTTGAAACTTGAGAAGAACATCAACTAAATCTTCACCTCCTTCAAGGTGGCTGGTTTTTCTATTCCTGTGCTCATCTATAATTTCTTGCAATATTCTATCTGTCTCTCTATGCAGTTCTTCAGCTTTGGCCTTGGTCTTGTCCATCTTCTGAAGCACCCTAATAGAAGGATACAGATCAGCGATGCAATTTGCTCCCATCAGGTGCAATAATTCGTCCATAGCTGATATAAAACGTTTCTGCGAACTATTCTTTTTACCAAAAGCTGCCCTGGCAGCTATCCCATATGTCATTGAGCAAACCTTCTCACTGAGATTAACAATGGACCCTTCACTTGCATATAGTGTTTTGACTAGCTCTGACACCTCCTCTTCTCTTATGTGCCTGAAAGATTGGACCCTCTTTGTGGTTAATAGCTCCATGGTGCATATCTTTTTTGTTTGCCTCCAATAGTCTCCATAGGGACAGAAGGCAATGCCTTTGCCACTGTAAGAAGTGATTCCAGAATAGAGAAGCTGCGGCCTGTCACAAAAGTTGAGATCATGGGTCTTCATAATATGTTGAGCCATTTCTGGTGAAGTAACTATGATGTGGGACACTTCTCCTAGTTTTAGGTGCATTAAGGGTCCATATTTGGCTGCCAAGTTGGTAAAGCAGTGATGGGGCATTGCGCCAAAAAGTTGGTGTAAGTTTCCTATGAGGTGTAGTTTCCATGGCCCCGGGGGTAAATTGGGAGTGTTGCTCTTAAAACTTGATTTCTTAGTAATTGATTTAATAACAAGAAGAGGAAGAGGAGGGAGGTGAAAATAGAGAAAACAGTTTGGAGATCCATGATGGCAGACTGAAATAGATGAAGGTGTGTCTGTGTATACAGATAAATATGTGGTGCGCAAACCAGGAGGAAGTTTTGAGTTTGTGCTACTAGCTAGAGCCGTCAAAACGGGTTGAGCCCGCCGGGTTAATCTGTCAAACCTGTCATTTTTAGTGGGTTGGGTTGAAATTTTGAGCCCACCAAAAAATTTCAACCCGCGGGTTTTGGCGGATTGGGGCGGGCTTGGCTAGTGCCAAATCTTTTTTTTTTTAAGAAAAAATTTATAATTTATTGATAAAAAAAGTAAGAAATATGTACCTTAAAAAAGAAAAAAAAATAAATATATATAGTTACGAATACATTAATATTATATAGTTAACATTATTCATTCAAAGTTAAAACTTAAAATAAAACAATGTTATAACTCACAAATAACACTATTAACAATAATATTTTTTAGTCCAAATTAATATATTGTTGTTATGAATATTAAAAAATTGGATACACATAAATAAAAAATATTATTTAAACTTTTTTAAAAAAAATTCATCAAAATATTAAAAAAAATTTTGAATATTTTTTTATTTTTTAACGGGTTGGTCCTAATTAACCAGCTTTTACCTAAAGCAGGTGGTATTATTTCAACCTGTTTTATTTTGACGGGCCAACCCGCCTCGCCCTGTTTTTTTGCGGGCTTTTAGCGGGGCGGGTCGACCCGTTTTGACATCTCTCCTACTACTTTTAAATGATCGAATAATTTTCACCAATGAATAAAAGGTGAACGAGCGCACCTAACTATTAATTATAAGTAACGTTACATGTATAATAAGGTTATTTAATAAATATATATCACGTACCTTATTATTATTAAATATGATGAGTGAATGAAATGGGTAAAAATCACTCATCACATCTAATAGTAATAAGACATGTGGTATATATTTATTATACAATTTTATTATACGCATAATATCATTCTATCAACTATATCAGCCCTTGCTGTTAGCCATATATAATAAATTAATAATAGAGTATTAAAATAAAAAAAAAGCGTGTGTTAGAGATTAATTAAGATACTTCAAATCATTTAATTTACATTCTATTTCTTATTTTTTAAGGTCAAAGTTGATTTTAATGTATAATAATAATTTTTTATTTGAAAAATACAATGAAGCTAAACAGTCTACATATATGTCATCCCTGATGATTTCGAGCCTGAACCATTGAAGCTTAATGGCGGCCACAAAAGTCCCAACATGAATGGGGTAATGTTTGAGATCGAATGGCATGTTCCGTTTGATAAACTTCGACCAGACTACCAACCACGTTACATCTTTTTCTTTGACAAGGCACCACTTAGTAATTATCTCTTAAATGTTGAAAATCCTCAGCGGTAAAAGTTGCCTCATTTGGATTGCAAATATAATTGATGCCTACTGGCGGTTCACGAGTGATGAATCAAGAACCACATATAGCGAATTCGATGTGACAATATTTCTGTTTGAACGCGAATTAAAATATCTGTAAAGGAAGCAGCTGCTTCCGCCACTGATTAGCTAAGATACATGCCACTTGATTCTGAGCTGTATCTGGAAACTTCCATTGTTTTGAGTTTAACATGAAGTAGTGCTCCAACTAAAAACATATATTCTAAATTGAGTGGATTTCGACTAATTAATCTAATTTGAATAAGGGTAGATCACTATGAGTAAAAGATTTTTCAATGATAACTTTCCTTTTGTTATTTACAAAACTAAATTTAAAATTTTACTTAAAGAGAAATAATAATTAGCGATCGACATCATTATCTATCATACTTAGATGATGCATTTGGCGTATTACACTGCAAATTTGATGGACTGGATTTTTGCAAGTATTTGTCCTAGAGGAGATGCATGCAAAATTGAAGTTGAAGCAGGTCCTCTTCTTTCTATTCGTTTTAGTATGAAAGATCAGATATTCTTTTTTTTTTTATATATAATTAAGAAATGCTTAAAGCAAACACCAAGTATTTAACATATAATGAGATAAGAAAATGAGCTCAAAGCAGGGTATAAACTAAACCAATCATAAAATTCTACAAAAAAATGTGATCCGTACACATCTAAGCTCACAACCAAATCAGAGAAACCTTCACAGAATCAAAAAGTTAAGTGTCGCTTTGTTGGCCATGAGTGATCGCTGCAAACAATGGGGGAGAGTAACGAGATCACGCCATCCACATTATGGCATGAGCATACAAATTACAACAACACGCACCAAGATCTCGCCTAACGAAATAGACAACACCACCTCTACCATAGCTAGAAAACTTCACGAGTAAAAGAGTTTATGTCGCTCAAAATCCAACCACTACATCAAAAGAAGTCAGCAACAGCAAATACAAAAACGATTTTTAAGCAACTTGTTGGGGAAATGAAACACACAATTTCTTACTTGCAAGAACAAGAGGAGCAACTATATCAATAAAATTATCATAACAATCAACATACACAATAAATCAGAACAATAAGAACAATACATCAAAATTTTTAACGTGGAAAAACACCCTCAATGTGAGAGATAAAAACCATAGGTAATTCAGACTAAAGAAATAGCTCCACTATAATCAAAACAAGTACAAGAAAGTCTCAAATATATACACAAATCGTGCTAACAATAAGTAAAAACTAACCAAACACTAATACTTCAAATTGAGAATAAAGAAGATAATAAATACCCCAAAATAGAACTATTGTCCGAGACTAGTATCTCACTCTCTGGACCTCTCTCAACGATCCAATCGTTCATAATGAAAAACCAGATATTTAGAACCTTCTATCCAAATTTCAGCCCGATCCAATGGTGAACAACTTCAAAAACACTTTACAGTGACAGCTTGAACCAAGGAAGTGATTCTTTAAACAAAAATAGAACTACGATGCGAGATCAATATCTCACACTCCATATCTCCAATAGAAGATACAATAGTTCAGAATGAAGAACTAGACACCAACAACTTGTGTAAAAGTTTCAATCTGCTCTAACAATGAACAACTTCACAGCTGCCAATTTACAGTAACAGCTTAAACTAGAAAATTGATTCTCTAAACCAAAACAGAATCTCTGTGTGAGATTGATATCTCACACTCCATACCTTTCCACAACGATCTGACCGTTCAGAATGAAGAGCCACCTGTCAGAAACCTGCTTTCCAAATTTCAGCCGGATCCAACACTAATTTACAGGGGCTACTAGCACCAGAAAATGAAAGGAAATGGAAGCTGAGTTTTTCTCTTCTCTCTCTCTATGTGGTTGCACTCTTGTAAAAAATGAGCTCTCTTTCACAACCCTAGCTGACTCCTATCATTAGATAAGTGGATTAACTCAGTTTTGGGCATTTCTCCATATAGGAGGGAGCCCAAACCTAACAAATTTCCCCCTTACGACTATATGAAGGTAACCATCAAATCGGTGATCAAACAACAAGCTTTAAACTTCCATCTTGGCAAAGATTTTGTCATCATATCTAAACCATTTTCATCAGTGTGAACCTTTTCAAGTTCCAACAACTTAACATTCAAAATGTCACGTATCTAATGATACCTCACATCAATATGTTCGGACCTCGAATGAAAAATTAAGTTTTTATCAAGATATATAACACTTTTACTATCACAAAATAGCACATACCTCTCTTGAATAAAACCAAGTCCTTGTAAGAACTTCTTCATCCAAAGCATCTCCTTGCATGCTTCGGTAATGGCAATGAACTCAGTCTCTGTAGTGGATAAAGCAACACACTTTTGCATTGCCAGGCTACAGCTCCACTTCCAAATGTAATCAAATAACCTAAAGTAGATCTTCTAGAGTCAATATCTCCTGCCATGTCTAAGTCAGTATAACCAACTAGAAAAAGGCTTCTCATTTTCAAAACATAACTTCAAGCTAAAATACCATGAAGATATCTCATAATGCATTTCACTGCATTTAAATGCTCTCTTCCTGGGTTTGAAAGAAAACAGCTAACACTACTAACAGCATGAGCTAAGTCTGGTCTAGTGCATACCATAACATATATCAAACTACCCACGACTGAAGCATATGGAACTCTTTCCATGTCTTTCTTCTCTTCTTCATTTGATGGACTTTGCTAGTAACTTAATTTGAAGTGTGTAGCAAGAGGAGTGCTAACAGCCTTAGCTTTCTCCATTTGAACTCTTTGCAGCAAGGTTTCAATGTATTTCTCTTATGACAACCAAAGATTCTTCTCCTTTCTATCCCGAATGATTTTTATGCCAAGAATCTGCTTTGTTGGTCCAAGATCCTTCATTGCAAATGACATCCCTAGTTGCTTCTTCAACCTATCAATTCTAGAAACATTTTGACCAATAATAAGCATGTCATCAATATATAACAGGAGAATAATAAAATCATCACTAGCCAAACCGTTTAATAAAAATGTAATGATCTAAAGTAGTCTTCTTATAACCTTGCTCTCCTATTACAGACTCAAACTTCTTATACCATTACCTCGGAGCTTGCTTCAAACCATATAAGCTCTTCTTGAGTTCGCACACATAATCTTCTTTCCCTTTTGCTATAAAACCTTCAAGCTGCTTCATGTAGATTTCCTCCTCAAGATTATCATGGAGGAAAGCAGTTTTTACATCCTTCTGCTCTGTCTCTAAATTAAGACTCACAGCCAAACTCAAAACAGTCCTGATAGAGGACATCTCTACAACTAAAGAAAAAATCTCATCATAATCAATCCCTCTTTTTTGCCAAAAGTATTTAACCACCAATCCAGCTTTATACCTTAGAGAAGAAGAATTTCCTTCATGTTTCAGCCTGTATATCCACCTGATTGGAAAGATCTCTTACATTTAGGCAATTTCACAAGCTCAAATGTTTGATTATCATACAAGGCTTGCATTTCATCTTGCATAGCATCAACCTATTTTTTCCTTCTGGTCACTATCCATCGCCTCCTCACAACGTTTAGGCTCCCCCCATCAATCAAGGTCACATACTCAAGAGGAGGATACCTTATTGAATGTTGTATCTTTCTAGTATACCTCCTAAGTGCAACAGGCGGATTTATAGGCATCTCAAGTTGATCATCAACAACATCATCTGTTGGAGCATCTAAATGATCTCCCAACTACTGGTCATCACGAACCCTGTGGTCATCTTCTTGCATATGATCATGGGCCTGATTCTCTGCTAGTTCTTATACATATAGTGGCTGGACCGGATCTACATCAATCAAGTTACTATTATACTGAGATTTGGTCTTCTTTACTTTCTCAATATCTTCAATGGGTTGGTCTTCTACAAACACCACATTACGGCTTTTTATTAATTAGGTCATAGAGCCTATAACCAAGCTCATCCTGACCATACCTAACAAAGATGCATTGCTTTATCTTCACATCCAACTTAGATCTCTCATCTTTTGGAACATGAACAAATACTTTGCACCCAAAACTCTTAAATGATCATAAGAGACATTCTTGTCAAACCACACATTATTTGGAAGATTACTATCCAAAGCAACTGTAGGACTCAAATTAATCAAATATACTATTGTGAGCAATGCTTCTGCTCAAAAATACTTAGGGAGCTTTGCTTTAGTAAGTATACACCTAACTCTTTCAATTAACGTCCTATTCATCCTCTTTGCTAAACCATTTAGCTGAGGTGTTTTAGGAGTGTCTTTTCATGCCTAATGCCTTGATATTTACAATACTCATCAAATGGTCTACAATATTCACCACAATTATCAATACGAATGTATTTAAATTTCTTACCTGTTTGTCACTCAACCAAAACTTGGAATTCTTTGAACTTCTCCAAGACTTGGATTTTAGTCTTCAAAGCATAAGCCCAAAGTTCCTTGAGTGATCATCAATCAATGTCACAAAGTAAAGAGCACCACCAAATGACTTCTCCTTCAATAGACTACAAACATCAAAGTGTACCAACTCCAAGAAATTTGATTTCCTTGAAGGAGGATACTTCTTGAAGGATAGTCTTCTTTGTTTTTCAGCTATGAAATAAGAACATTTCTCCAACTCTGCATTCTTCAAACCAGAAAGTACATTCTTTTTAGCTAAACAATTTAGTCTTTTTACATTGATGTGACCAAGCTTTCTATGCCATAACTCTGAAACTTCTTTGCTTTCAACTGCATTCACACGACCTTTTAAAATAGTGGATTTCATCACGTACAAACTTGAGGTCTTCTTTCCTTGAGCTACTACCAAGTTGCCTTTAGTGAGCTTCCATTGACTACTGCCAAATGTACTAACATAACCCTCATCATCAAGCTTTCTAATTGAAATCAAGTTCAAGCGGACATCTGGAGCATGTCTACTATCCTTCAGCAGCAACTTCATTCCAACATTAGTTTCTAAACAAACATCTCCAATACCAATCACCTTGGCCAAGCCATCATTGCCCAACTTTAGCACTCCATAGTCACCTAAAGTGTAAGAAATGAAGAACTCCTTCCTTAGTGTAACATGTATTGAGGCACCACTGTCAATTACCAGTAAGACTCATCAGATACTATATTAATCATATTCTCATATCCTATAATGAGAAGATCATTTGAAGTAGCAATAGGCAGACGATCATTATTATTTTCTTTCTTCAATTGCTTACCTTTGTTCTTTTTTCCAAAAAAAGTAATACTTTTAGATGTGCCCTATTTTATGACAGTAATGACATTCAATATTTTTGTACTTTGACCTAGACTTACTTCTGCTTTTACCTTTATATTTTGTGTCTTTGTTCTAACTTCTCCCCCTATTTTCTGTAACCAACATCTTTGAGTAAGATGAAGAACTTTGAGTCTTCTTTCTCACTTCTTCATTTAAGACACCACCTTTCACAAGTTGCATGGTTACCACACTATTAGGAGCAGAATTAGTGAGTGAAATGCATAATGTCTCCCAAGAATTTGGCAGAGTATTTAGCAACTAAAGCCCTTGAACTTCATCTTCAAACTTGATTCCCATGCCTAACACCTGATCTAAAACTCTTTGAAACTCATTTAAGTGATCAGATATTGATGACCCTTCCTTGTATCTCAGATTCATCAACATATTCAATAAATACAACTTTTTATTCCCAGACTTGGAAGTATACAAGGATTCAATCTTTTCCCATATAGTTCTAGGATAAGTCTCATTAGCAAGGTGATTATAAACATTATCTTCTATCCATTGTTGAATAAAACCACAAACTTGTTGATGCTCAAACTCCCATTCTTCTTTAGTTTTTGAATGTGGTTTTTGTGTAGCAAACACGGGCATATGCAGATTTTTAACAAACAACAAATCTTTCATCTTGCCTTTCTATATATGATAATTGTAGCATTCAAGCATGCTATTCTACTTGTATTTGCCTCCATCATTCAAGCAAGCTATAATCAATAATGCCCAAGAATAAGCTTTGATGCTAAATGTTAGGAAATGAAACATACAATTCCCTACTTGCAAGAACAAGAGGAGCAACTATACCAATAAAATTATCATAGCAATCAACACACATAATAAACCAGAATAATAGGGATAATGCACCAAGATTTTTAACATGGAAAAATTTCCTCAATTTGAGAGATAAAACTAGGGTCTTCCAGACCAAAGAAATAGCTCTACTATGATCAAAACAGGTACAAGATAGTCTCAAATATATGCACAAATCATGCTAACAACAAGCAAAAACTAACCAAACACCAATGCTTCAAATTTAGAATAAAGAAAATGATAATCCAGGACGAACAGTAAAGGCACATGGAAGTATTGGCTTATCGATTGGATGGAGGATTTTAGCAGGAAGATGAATCAATAAGATGTGAACATGAAGAAAGAAGAGAGAGGAAATGCTTTTCCAGTGAACCAGTAGCAATCCGAGATGGAATTCCTTATAGAAAGAGATCTTCTCCTCACTCTTTCGTTCCAAGCCAAGAAAAAAGCTAATGTCTTTCTGAGTTCGAATTCTATGTCTTAAGCATAGTGCACGAAAGAAGAGTATGGCATCTCTGCTTTATGCTTTCTAGTAAAAGTAGGTAAGCCAGTCAGCAAGCCTATTCATTCCATGCATGCATGCAAGCAAGCTAGAGAGCTACTGTTCAAGACTAGTATCTCAGTCTCCGAACCTTATCTCAATGATCCAACCATTCAAAATAAAGAACAAGATATCTAGAACCTTCTGTCTAAGTTTCAACCCGATCCAACGGTAAACGGATACAAAAATACCAATTTACAGTGATAGGTTGAACCAAGGAAGTGATTCTCCAAATAAAAATAGAACTATGGTTTGAGATTGATATCTCACACTACAGACCTCTCGTCGATGATACCATTTAGAATGAAGAACCAGATACCAAGAATCTATTGTAAAAATTTCAGCCCGATCCAATGGTGAACAACTTCACAACTGTCAATTTACAGTAACAGCTTAAACCAAAAAACTGATTCTCCAAGCTAAAACAGAACCGCTATATGAGATCGATATTTCACGCTCTAGACCTTTTTACGAAGATCTGACCATTCAGAATGAAGAGCCACCTGTCAGAAGCTTGTTAGCCAAATTTCAACCTGATCCAACGGTGGATAATTTCAAAAATGCCAATTTACTGGGGCTACTAGCACCAGAAAAATAAAAGGAAATGGAGGCCGAGTTTCTCTCTTCTCTCTCTATATGGCAGCACTCTTGTCAAAAATGAGCTCTCTCTCACAACCCTAGCTGACTCCTATCATTAGATAAGTGAGCTAGTTCACCACCAATACACTCAGTAAACATATTCTATCCATCAAAAGTACTTTCGAAAAAAACAAGGTCTTTAACAAATCAAAGAGGAGCCCTAAACTCAAACTCCCAGCTAGAGAGGGGGCACAAACAAATAAAACGCAAGTACATAAGAAAACAACACATCAAAACAGTAACTTTGATGAGTAACTGAACCGTATGCACTAGTTTCTGCTTTTATTATTTTGTTTTAACATATGAATAACCTATTAGAGTCCAAACGTTGTTACCTACACATGGTTGGTAGGTGCTTCTTCCCCTAAATCATTGGTATTGGATTTGAGTCTTTGGTATAGAATGAAGAGAAAATTATGCTCTCTATAGGATTTCAAACGTTCCAACAAAATTGCCTTATTACGTAACACTGAGAATATACATGTGGGAAAAAATAGAAGTATCTAACCCTCATTCTCCATGTAAAAAGGAAGAGGGTGGAATTAATATTGTCCTTCTTTCATGCATATGGATATGAGTTCTCAATCAATTCCAAGCAAAAAGCACCTTGTGTCGGTGCTGACTGATTAATTGCATTCTAGCTCTATGACTCTTTGCTAACAGATCAAATGGAAGTAGTTTCCAGCACGGACAAATAAAAAAGAGAGATAATCGGAGCTCATTTTGTTGCTGCCGGACATGTTTGTTGCTGAAGTGACACATCATATGCAGTAATTTATTCGGTTTCGCCAAATTAACTCTTTTCTTGGTAATCATACCCTTTTCTTCATTCTTGAGTGAATACGGGCTTCCTTTAATGGGACGGGGCTTCCATCTTTTAAACTTGGACCCAAAACGTTGCATGTAAAAAAATATAAGAAATTAAATTATTATGTCGCCAAAAACAAACATTATCTTGCATAAAGAAATCTATATTCATTAGAAAGTGGGATCGGCCAAAAAGAGAGACTCAAACATAACATAAGACAGAAGAGAATTAATAATTAAAAGCTCTTATGATAAAGTCATGAAAACACCTCACATGACAAAATCTATTTCTCGATCTTTATCTAAGGTGTCATTTAAATATTGCCTTAAAGAAAAGATAAAATTCACTTTTGAACAATATTATATTCAAGGAGCGCTTCAGAGAATCCCTAAAAAATGTCCTATAAAAAGTGGTACAAAGATGATTTCTCAAAATCAAAAAGGTTGAGCCCTTGCACATATGGGAGGTTCAAGCAGTTTTATCTCCATAAGCTTGACAGTGACATAACTCCAATAATACAGAAGGCCTAGCGCCACGTAGAAGAGTTCCAACTTCCAACTACTCATATAGTTTTGATTGAAATAATGATGTGTGATCATGTATGTGGAAACAAACAATTTGGATTTCTTATTGGATGAAAAGATTTGGTCAGCACTTTAACCAAACTCACGAGATGATTACATTAGTGTAGCTATAGGTGCCGGAATATTAAATGTGTAGTAGTTAGGGATCTTAATTATATGTCTATTTTTGGTAGCTTTTTCTTATAGTGATAGTGTCCATTTTAAGTAGTTATCATCATCATCATCATCACCATCATTATCAGTGTTCTTTTAACTTTATTGTTATGTATTAGGATTGGTTTTACTTCTTTCATTTTTTTTAAACTTTTTTTTTTTTTGCTTCCTCTTTATACTATAAACACCCTTGAAAAAATTAAATTTATGCACCAAAAGACAACCCTCTATCTAGAGTAGTATAGATTATTATTTCGCTGTATTCCCTTATTCGACATGGAAAAATGATTAGGTTATCAAACTACGATCAAATAGCTTTATTTAGGTAGCTTTATGTCTAGAGGTTATTAATTAATTTTATCTCACTTGATATTTTCATATTTTTCAACTGAGGTTCTTCTTTATTGGAGTATTTTATTTTGTTATTTAAATACACTTAAATTTAGACATTCAATTTTAACTTTCTAAAAGTATAGTATCATTTTAAATTCTAAAAGATTTGGCGGGAAAATCTAAACCCCTATGAACTAACTGAAAAGGTAAATGGTATGTTCTTTTTTCAAGATAGTTTTTCATTTTTTTAATATTCAACTTTACGAAAAAAAAAATGATCTAAATAAGACTCAACACACATCCGTTGAGCCAACCCTTATCAAATTAAAAGTATCATATCCTAATATGATTTAGTTTTAATGCATTCCAGGGAAATATGATTTTTAAAAAAATCAAGCTTGAGTTAGTAGTGATGGGTTTGGATAACATATATCTATAAGACCTTAGCTGCGTTCAAATCCCATTGTAAATTTTCATGTGCAAAAAAAAAATAAAATAGTAGCGTGATGTGATTAGATGATACGAAAAACTGATGCACTTTAATGCATTAAAATCAAATCATTTTCTCGTCAAAATATAAAAAGAAAATCATTTTCAATTTTTAACGTCTTGTCTAAAAAGCATAAGAACGTTATGGAACAAAGTCGATTATACATATTAGACCCTGGTTTGTAGACGCTACTAGAGAACATTTAATGATATGAAGAAATTGTGACTGTGACGTGGATCAAAGTTCCATCATAAATTAGTTAGTTAGAATTTCATTCTATAATCATCACCTATATATCACTAAGTGCTCTATACATTTCCTTAATTATGGAGCATTACTTAACAATCTCTTCATCCTTATCCTTCTTTTTATTTTCACTAAGTTTCATCCTTTTCATCTCGCAGATTCTGAAAACATTAAGAAAAAAATTCAAAGCCACAAGCCAAAAAACATTGAACCTTCCACCTGGGCCATGGAATTTGCCTTTCATTGGAAGCATACACCACCTTGTTGTTGGTTCACTAGCCCATCATCGCTTGCCAGAACTAGCACAAAGATATGGCCCTATTATGTACCTAAAGCTTGGTGAAGTATCAACCATAGTGGTTTCTTCCCCGGAAGTTGCCAAGGAAGTGTTGAAAACCCATGATGCAATCTTTGCACAAAGGCCTCACCAAGTTGGTGCGGACATCATGTGTTATGGTTCCACTGACATAGCCACTGCACCATATGGTGGCTATTGGAAGCAACTTAGGACAATATGCGCATTGGAGCTTCTTGGCCCTAAGCGTGTGAGATCATTCCAATCAATAAGGGAACAAGAGGTAATGAATTTGATAAGATATATTGATGCTAACACTGGTTCTTGTGTCAATCTTAGTGAGAAAGTGGTTTCCATGACAAGTGCAATCACTGCAAGGGCTGCTTTTGGTAAAAAGTGCAAGGACCAAAAAGAGTGCATTTCCCTCATCAAGAAACTTGTGAGATTGGCTGAAGGTTTAGTTATTTTTGATCTTTTTCCATCTCAAAAGTGGCTTCATTTGATCAGTGGAGCAAAGCATAGACTGGAGGAGCTGCATAAAAGATTTGATGTGATTATTGAGAACATCATTAGGGAGGCAGTAACAAAGAGTGGTGAAGCTGAAGTAGAGGGTATTCTGTCTGTCCTCCTAAATGTTAAGGATCATGGAGCCCTTGAGTACCCCTTGACAATCAACAACGTCAAAGCCGTAATTTTTGTATGTATATGCTCCTGCATGTTTTCATTTCATATTGACTATTAGGTTTAGGACCTAATAACCTTAGTTTAGTGTCTATATAATTAAGATCTTTGCTAATTTAGGACAATGATTTTTTAAAAAGGTTGAGGACAAACAATAGTTAAAGATATTTAAAAAGGCAAGTTTTCAACTTTTATGGTGATTCCATGTATTAAAAGCACAAAAGTTCACATCCCCCGAATCAAAGTTTTATTTTTTCACTTCCTTAAAATTAGTTAGATAAACTTTTTTTGTTTTTCATTTGCCCGCATACTCCTTTATATTAGGAAAATAGAAATAGAGAGCGTACACTGGGGTAGATGTTTCTGTTGTTTTATTATCATAAAGTAAAAAATATTTTCAAACACGGTCATGCTGGCTTGAACATCCATGAACAGAAGAGATAAAAAAAAAATTACGGAACTATATATTTTTTTAGAATTTCAAGAAAGTTTGAGTGAGAATTTAAGAGTGGATATCTGTACGAGTTAATAACACATCTCTGTCATAAAAGGAAGTGATGTAACATTAGAGCAATAAAAATGACAAATGAATAAAATAAAATCCTTTTTTTTATAAGAAATAAAATCGTATTTTAATGTGCATTCTTATCACAAATACTTCAATTTTATTATAGTTTAGTCTAGATAATTGAAAACTTTATTGTAAACGTCATCAGATCTATCCTACATAATTAATAATATAATTATAATAAAAAATTTATTTTAGTTCAAAAGATGAATTATAGGTTTTTTTTTTAAAAAAGCAGCGCCATTTAAGGCACGTATGCATATATATGTGACCAAAATTAAAGCATTTGTGATAAGATGATAAAATTAAACCAACCGTGTATGTGTGTGTGTATATATATATTTCCATTAAAAGTGAAACATGAGCTGATTAATTTAAACTCATTTTCTTGCTTTAGGACTTGTTTTTTGCTGGAATTGATACATCATCAGCAGTTATAGAATGGGCCATTTCAGAACTTCTGAAACACCCAAGAGCAATGATGAGAGCACAAGAAGAAGTTAGAAGAGTTTTTGGCAGCAAAGGATACACAACTGACCAAGAATCATCATCATCATCATCTCTTGAAGAACTAACATATCTGAAAGCTGTCATCAAGGAGACACTGAGACTGCACCCTCCTTTCCCTTTGCTTATCCCAAGAGAATGCAGAGAGACTTGTGAGATTGAAGGGTACACTATACAGGCTGGAACAAAAGTGATAGTGAATGCATGGGCTATTGGAAGAGACCCCAAGCGCTGGAATGAGGCGGAAAAGTTCCGTCCAGAGAGGTTCTTGAAGTGTCCAAATAATGATTACAAGGGTTCCAATTATGAGTACACACCTTTTGGTGCAGGGAGGAGAATGTGTCCAGGGATGTTGTTTGGTGTATCTGGTTTTGAACTTTGTCTTGCACAGCTATTGTACTATTATAATTGGGAACTTCCAAGTGGAGACAAGGGAAATCTGGAAATGGATGAAGCTTTGGGGTCCTCAGCAAGAAGGAAAACGGATCTGATTTTGGTTCCCAATGCTTACAATCCTGTACCAGCTGCTTCATAAGACCATAAAATTTGTGTCGCGACTATATATATCACTAAAAAACTTATAGTATTGTGGGGGTTATTGGTGTATGAGTTGTGTTATTCTAACACCCAAAAGTGAGTGTCCATTCCATTATGCTTGTGAACGGTTTGGTCATCAAAGCAAGCAACCATGATTTGATCAATGCATCTTGTCTCTTCCACCTTTGATATTATGGATTCACCATCTTTGCTCCATGATCTGAATCTGATACATTCATTGCTGGAATACCGTTGCCAGTGACATGATTAAGCAAACCATGTCCTTCAATAGTAGCCTCAACTTGCTCCTTCCATGGGAGAAAATTTTCATCTTCTAGTTTCATCACAATCGAATTTGAGAAGGTTTGTGTGAGTATAGTATTTTGTGAATCTGGCGTCACCATTGATGAATTCCTGAAGCTCTGATTCCATGTAAGGTATTAAGGCCACGATGAAGAATAGTAGGGAGGTTAGAGAGTTGTTGAGACAAAACAAAAAAAGAAAATGTAACTGAATGATGTGATTGTATTGAATTGATTGTGATTACAAAGAGTTTGAGTATTTATATACCAGCTTAGAGTAGTGAGCTTCACTAACTCCTAACTGATTCTGTTGCATACTTATCTAACTCTCAACTAACTTAAGACTGCTCACTCTTCGTTACAGAGACACCCACTTTATCACCGTTGGATATGATGAGTGATAAAGTAAATAGAGACCATTATCATATCCAATGGTGATAAAGTCAACTATACAATTCTCCATTTAGTCCTGCCAACATTAGCATGAAATTGCAAGTATGGTATGAATTTCTTAATGTTACACGTAAGGTTGTTTTTTGAGGACTTGAGTTGTTGATTTCCGACAAATTCTTTCAATTGAACAAATCTTATATCACTCAGATGAAAGTGAATCGGTAACGCCTACCAGTTCATCCATAGCTTTTTTTTTTTTTCCTTTGAAAAAGAACTTCGTATTCTAATTATCAATTCCCACTAGAATGATTGGAATCAAGACTTTAACATTAAGCTAGTTTTAACTAGTTATTATTTAGGTCGTTGTTAGAAATGATATCAGTTAATACATAATAGAACGTATTTTCGTATGGACTCCATTAAATAATTTATAGGTAAAAATAATTTATAGGTAAAGATAATAGTCGTCCACTTTCTCATTTTTCAAGAAATCTCACCTTAGTCAAACTTTTTCTATTATTATAGCTCTTTTCAATTTTAGATTAAAAATAAGGTGAAAAAGTTTTCCAATACACATTCCTAGTCCATTTTTTTTTCATTCAAAGAGGTAGCAGTAATGCATAAAATCATTTTCCTTCAGTTCAATTAATTTATAGCTCTTTTTATTTGTAGTTCATAAAACTATTATTTATTGTTTTCTAAGCCTTCACTAAGTTTATTTTTATTACTTTTATGAATTACGTTTTTTCAAAGTAGGATTGTCTTATACTAAAGTTATCAATTTATAATAAATTAATGACGGAGATGCATTTCCCTGGATTAGCTATACCGTTAATCACTAATATGAATAGCTAATGAGTGATTTGAAATAACTCAATGGCCGTGTTAAAGAGAATAAAAAACATGTCACTTGCATTTAGGGAGCAATTAATAAGCAGGACTTATGAATGTTCTGTTCTCCTTGCAAGCAATCCAAGTATTGCCGTGACTTTTTGTAGGAATTGGGCTTCCCTCATTCAAAATTGGGCCCAAATGATATCAACCTATAATATAAATTTAGCATACAAAACTAAACAAAAACACACCAAAAAAGAAAGAAAGCCCGACCAAAGGGAAAAAAGAGAGAGAGAAAAGGACACGATACAAGTGATCACTGCGACTTCCATATCCACAATATACAACTCCAACATGCTTCTGCTTTCAAGACTAAGAAGTAACATAAACTTCCACGTATAAGATTGGCTAGAGAGCCACACCACCTGCCCTTGACTTTTCTAATTAAGTGAATGGCAGTTTAGAGGGACTTTTAATATCTATAGAACATTTACCTTGGCAAAGAGTTTAATATTCTAGGACACTATCAGCCCCTATTTATTTGTCTTCTTACTGGTACATTTACCACGGGTACTTAGAAGAAGATCTTCTAAATTGAATGAACCGGAAGAGGAGTTTCTATAGTCAGTATCAGAATATGAAAGCTTTCTTTTGTGTGTCTCAACCTTTTGAACTTGAGTTCTTTGTGAAATATATGCATCATCATCATCATCACTGTCTTCGATCTCAATAACATTTGCCAATCCAGATTTTACCCCAGCTGGCAGAAAAAAAAAAAAAGACACATATCACAAGCTTATATAAACATTTACATTTTGCAGACAAATTACTTCGAGCAAAGGCTTGGAAGATGATGAATACATAGAGAGTCAACTCTGGTACTCCAAGTAATTGAGGATACATGAAACATGATATATGCATTAAAAACACAAAGGATAGAAAAGCTACTTGTAATATTTTTTGACATAAGTATATAACTATATAGTAAAAAAAACAGCATTTTAATTTGATCGATCTTATACGGTTAGAAATGATTCTGCACTCCCCCAGAATGGACACACTGACACAAGTAAACACAAGGCACAAGGGAATCGCATGAAATACAATATAAAAGCATTGCATAAAACAAAAGTAACCAAGAGAATCCAAAGTAAATTTCAAAGTACCATTCAAGAAATGCATATGCATACAGTCACAAATCATAATAGAAGCAAGCAGAATTTCCATACCTGATGCACCAAAAAATTGGCGAGTATCTTTTCTTCTTTGGAAGGGAGCAGAACCACCAACATCCACTTCATCTTTGACCACAAAAGTAACCAGAGGATCACCTTTAGGCTCCTGATCCTCCATAGTGTTCCCACCAATCTTTGAACTCACATTCTTCAAAAGCTCTGAATCATCCTCCAACTTCACAACCCTATCAACCAGTTCCACAAATTTTGCAAAAGCCTTTATATTCTCAACCTCCAACTCGCGTTTCTCTCCCTCCAGCTCATCAATAGTTCCCAAATTCTTCTCCTTTTCATCTTCCAATCCAACCTTCTCTTTCTCCAATTCAAGCTTCTCATTTTCCAATTCAGCAACTCTTTTCTTGAGTTCAACAATAGCATTGCCATCACCCTCCCATTTTTTCTTCAACTCCATTAGCTTATGATTCTCACACTCCAACTCCTTGTTCTTGATCCTCAACTTATCAATGATGCTCTTATCTTGCAACCCATTTCTCTTCACTTCCTTCATCAAAGTTTCATAACTCTCTTGAGCCCTTTTCCCCTTCTCACACTGTTCCTCTCTCTTCTTCAGTTCTTCTTCAGCTTTAAGTCTCATTAGCCTTTCAAACTCTTTTTTTTCTTGGAGTGGACCAATCTGAGCTTTGAGTTTGGCCTCTCTGGCCAACAAAACCTCTTCAACTCTATCATAGTCCTCTGTCTGCCACGCAACATGCAAAACCTGAACCAGCTCAGCAATGCTCATCTGCTTCAGGTTTCTATGGCTGTTTGATGCTAAAGTGGGAGGGGACCCAGGTTCTTTTTTTGGTTGCAAGGCCATGAGAAGAACAAAAAGATGCAAACTTTGGGAGAAAAAGGAGAAAAAATGAAACGAGTTTGGAAAAAGTTACAAGCTTTTTGTGATGATAAGAAATGCAAGCAATGTGGGGTGAGAAAGAATTTTGCTTTGTTCTGAAAGTGAAGAGAGAGAAAGGGATGGAGGAATGAGGTGATAGAGAGTTGCAGAGACGAAGAATAATTGAAAATGGAGAGCCAATTGAACCATAAGCTGTGGAATTTGAAGTTGGGAAGCCTTTGAAAAATGTTGCCTATGGGGGTAGAATTGTAAATAAAAATGCAACTTTTGAGTTTCTCTCCTTTTTCACTTTTCTTTTTCAATTTTTTTGGATAAATTCTTTCTGTAGCTATGCAACAATGCATGGAGTTAATGTGAACGTGACTATCTCCACACCCGTTCGTATTCCATTCTGTTTGAGTCTTTGTTGAGACTCTGTGCTACTACCCTTTTGTGGCAGCTTAATTTTTTCACCCAATGTACGTCTGTTTATTTTACATGTATCAGATATCAACATCCATGTGTTATATGTATTTATACACATTTAATTAAAAAATAATCTTTTAGCTTGAATATGCACGGACACTAAAAAATAATTGGTCACATTACAAAAAAAATTAATTAATAAAAAATTATATAAACACAATAAAAAAATTCAAATAAAAAAGATAAAAAAAGTCATATAACAAAATAATATATATATATATATTATATCTATATCCTATGATTTTTTAAGTTTAATTTGTTTCTATATTTATATCATGTTCCGTGTCCATTCAAGTGCTTTATAGATTTCACCCTCGATATGGAGTGTGAGTATATGTTACTTGTGGAGATAGGTCACGTGTTTCGATTTTCAGTTGGGTTATTGCGTTGCTTTTTATGTAATTGATCTTCTATTCAAGGTAAAAAGAATTATAATTAAGTTCATATTGACTATTGTAAATTTGTAATGGGCAAACTTTTTTTTTTTCCTAGTTTTACTTGGTGAATTTATTGCTTTTAAATAACTGGGTAACATTTACAATGTTCCTGGTAAAATTCGAAAATTCAATGTTCTTAGTGTGCAGCACCATGTTCTAAGAGTGGAGTGCACCACTGATTTAAAGTGGCACATAAATTGATATAATTGAATCTAGTAACAGTTATAACAGGAGCAACTATACTCTCCATTAGATAATAACCACTAATTTTAGTGAAATTTTAAATATTAAAAAGCAAAAATAACAGTGAATTTTCCATACTTGCCCCAGATGACTTCCATCTTCGACCTCGTTCGCTCAGTCGCCAACTGGACGGGCAGGGAAGGTGGTTTGCGGCTGTCGAGACTGTGGTAAAGGGCGGTGAGCACAAGGGTGATGGTGGTGACCGCGGGTTTCGTGGTTGTGGAACCGCACGACAGAGCTCACGGCTCTGAGACCGGCGGATGTGGTGACAGAAGCACGGCGGGCAGGCGGTGGAGGGCGCGGCTAACAGAGGATGAGCAGCGGCCCATGTTCATAACTCTGGGCATTGAAATGGGAAATTTTGGCAGCAAGGTTCGAAACGTTATGGGAATCTTGCATATGTAGTTATGCTTTTTTTGGGGAAACAGCACAAGTAGAATTGAGTCTGTGATGTCTGATTCTAAACTACAGTATAAGTTTTCCTTTCCTCTTCTTGTTTACATTTTTCTTTGGGATGAAAGAAGTTGTTTGAAAACGCTGGTTTCAACATCTGCATGCCCAAGTTGAAGATTTATTTTAAATTGAACTTGAGTGGGACAACATTACTAACTTGGAACAGGGCAGTTGTTTTCCATGCTATTGGCTGCTGAGGGTGTGATTGCTAGGATTGGGATTAAAAGAGGAAAAAGATTCACACTGTTTTTTGGAAGAAGCAATGGCAAGAGGAAAAATTTTGATTTGAAATCGAGTGTAATATAGTCTTTTCAACTAGTAACACTTAAATTATTGAAACAAAGAAAAAAATTGCCTATCTATCCTATAAAACTCTGGGAACATTGAATGTTCCAGAAACATTGTAAATGCGACCAAATAATTGGTGCAAATATTTAGACTTAGAAGGATCTGTTGGGTTAGAAGATAAAAGTAGGAATAAGATTTTATTAATAAGTTCTATTTATGATTTCAAACATAAGAACACATAATTTTTACCTCTTGTGTGCGTGGCTGGGTTTGTGGGGGTTGAAAGAAAACGTCATTTCGTCAAGTGCCAGAATCTGTATTGCAATGCCTTGTTTTGTAGGTGACAGCCTCCTTAGCCTTCTTTTGTTTTTCTGTGTAGGTTTCTTCTTCACAGTCTCAAACAAAAAAATTATATATAAGGTTCAGCCAAGAGGATGAGGATATTATGGTTACTGGTATGCTTGGTCGCATAAGTGACACAGTGGAAAAATCGATCAATGAACTTAAATGTCCAAAGTTTATTATGTTAGCATTTTTACAATCAATTTTGATTAATATAAGGTGACACCAACTATTGTAATATGTCCTCATTTAAGTTTTACTCACATGTTGTGCAATTCAGCGAGGGCTTTAAACCATATAAACCTTATATGATTGCTTCCTTGGTAGTTGGATTGAGATTCAAGAGTCAATGAACTATGAGCTTGGTGATTGAGAACCAGAGAGAAAAATAACTTATAACACAGTAGGTAGGAAACGAAAGCAAATTTTCTTGAAAGAACTAACCAGGTGAAGATATATTATGCTGGTTTAACTGTATTACAGTCGACAGGGGTTCTTCAACATCAATTTAGTGGTTTGATTTTTGATTGTTTATGGAAAAGGTCTTATAACTAGAGGTCCACATGTGTGAGCTTTATACTTCAAATGGATTATTCATTGCTTCCAATGGCGATTACTTGGATTCACTTGAAAAAAAAGTCTAACTAAAATGCAACCAAGTTGTGGTATAATATATATTGCTTGCAATCATCATGGTCAATAATGAACCAAACAAAAAAAAAAAAAAATTCAACATGCTATATCATATCTGGCTCTCAGCCTACATTATTGATAACTAGCAATCACTGATCAATAACACTAACTGGCTCTGTAGTTTCCATCATGGAGGATCATTTCTTATCATTACCCATCATTCTAAGTCTCATCAACTTGATGTCTTTGATTCTAAAGGTGGGAAAGAGAGTTAGAAGCACTAGCACAACCTCAAATCTTCCTCCAGGGCCATGGAAAGCTGCCACTATTTGGAAGCATACATCATCTCACCGGCAGTCTTCCAAACCACCGCCTGAGAGAATTGTCCCAACAATATGGCCCCCTCATGCACCTTCAGCTTGGAGAGACATCAGCCATAGTGGTTTCTTCCGCAGAGATTGCCAAAGAGGTATTGAAAACACATGGCATCACCTTTGCTCAACGGCCTCACCTTCTTGGTGCAGAAATTACAAGTTATGGTTGCACTGACATTGCCTTTTCACCGTATGGAGGCTATTGGAAGCAGCTAAGGAAAATATGCACACTGGAGCTGTTGAGTGCCAAATGAGTGAGATCATTCCAATCAATTAGGGAGGAAGAGTTGTCACATTTAGTAAGATACATTTCTATGAACACTGGATCCTCTATCAACCTCGCGGATGAAGTTTTGTCTATGACATATGGCACCACTGCGAGGGCAGCCTTTGGTGAGAAATGCAAGGACCAAGAAGCATATGTCTCCTCTATCAAGAAAATTTTGGAATTGGCCGAAAGTTTCGGTGTCACTAACTTGTTTCCTTCCTAAAAGTGGCTTCATGTGATTAGCGTAATGGAGCATAAATTGGAGGAGTTTCAGAGAACAAGTGATCTGGTCCTTGAAAATATCATCAAGGCAGCAACAACAAAGAATGATGGAGATGAATGTCTTCTGTCCGTTCTTTTGAATCTCAAAGACCATGGATCCCTTGAATTCCATTTGACAATCGACAATATTAAAGCTGTCCTTCAGGTTAGTTTGTATTTCTTTGCTTCATTTCATGTTTTCGTGTTAAGACTCGAGTAAGGACTTTACATATACTTGGCACAAGGTCTAGCTTTCAATAGCAGGTTCATATATATTGTAGATGGATTAATATCTCGTGTTTCTTTGAAGATGATGATCATGTCATGAGATTTTGATAACGATTGTCTTAAGGGCACTTATTTAGAAATTAAAAAAAAGGAAAATATTGATTAAAACATTAAAATGTTCAAGTTTCTATTGAATTCAAAACTTCTTACTTTTGATTCGTTAACAAATATCTTCAAGACACTCATTGTCAAAACCCCATGTCATAAACAGGAAAATAGACACAAGTACTTTTAAATGGTGAAACTCTCTTAAAATCATGCATGACCACATCATGTGCAAATTCTCATCATTGATCAAGTATGTTATAAAAGATGAGAAATGAATGGAAAGAATATGCCTATAATCAAATCATGTGCAATTTGGACATGAGAGGGAGGATCTTCTTTCAATTTATTATTGTTGTCCAAAATGACCGGCTAGTGCTTGAACACACCTAAAATTTCTGATCCCAACGAAATGAGAAAATTTTTTATGCTCGAAATAATTCTATTACACACATTTCTTTTCACATACATAGTTTTTATCATTTGAATATATCTGACTTTACCTAATTTTCTATACACTACACTTTTAATTCGGCCACTTATGCCTGATATGAGGTGATGTACACCCACAAGATGAGTTTAAAGTTTTTTTTTTTTTTAATATTATTCAATACAAGCTCACTCTCTTGATGCAGGACATGTTTATTGCAGGAAGTGAGTCATCATCCACACTTTTTGAATGGATTTTCTCAGAAATGTTGCAAAATCCAAGAGTGCTGAAAAGAGCACAGGCAGAAGTCAGGGAAGCTTTTAGCAGCAAAGGTTATGTTGAGGAAATAGCTCTTCCGAAACTGAAGTTTTAAAAGCAGTTATTGAGGAAACTTTGAGATTGCATCCTCCTCCTTTGCTACTTCCAAAAGAGTGTGGTGAAACTTGTGAGATTAATGGATACACAATACCGTCTGGAACACAAGTGTTTGTGAATGCATGGGCAATTGGAAGAGACCCCAGGCATTGGAGTGAAGCAGAGTAGTTTTATCCTGAGAGATTCTTGGATTGTCCAATTGACTACAAGTGGTTCTGCTTTGAGTACATTCCCTTTGGTGCAGGAAATGGAATATGTCCAAGCATCTTATTCACTCTAGCTAATATTGAACTCCCTCTTGCACAATTGCTATACTACTTTGATTGGAAACTTCCCTTTGGAGTTAGTCATGAGAATTTTGACATGACTGAAGCTTTTGTGCGAAGGAAAAATGATCTGTTGGTGATTCCCATCTCCCACAATCCTGTACCTCTTGAGTAAGGCCACATGCAATGCAAGGAGTTATGAACCTAGCCAAGGGATGTGACCCATTTGTATCCCAATCTGTCCTCAGGTTTTTGTCTTAGTTGATTAAATTCTTGGTTCCTTTTATGTCCAGCTTAAGATTTTATATATTTAATTGGTGAAAAACTGAAAATATTAGACTTAGCATTTGTTCATGTTAAATTTTGTTGGTTGGTAGTAGAAAGAGAAGGCCATTTGGTAGGTGCAGGAGTATGCATTGAGAAAGAAATGATGGTTTTGACATTGCTGTTAAAGATGTTAGAAGAACAATATTATCAATCCTACTTTAAATAAACAAAATGAATAGATTCGCTTTTGGAACCTAGGTTGAGGAATGAGGCCGACCTTCCTAATCAAAGATAAAAGTCAACACATTATAGGTCGTGTGACATTTTACATGAGACGAAATGTTCTCATTGTTAACCAAGAAAATAATTGAGAAACAAAAAGAAAGAGATCATATCCCAATCTAAAACCTGATCTGGTATATTTTCCATTGAATTTTTTTTATTGGATTTTTAACCGAACCATACAAAGAAAAATGGTTGCTTTGACAACACTGTCAGACAAGGGATGTAGGATCATTCCCCTTCTTCTTAAACATAACTTATTGTGATACTTACAGATTCATGCAAAGCAGAAATTTCAAGTTATCCAAGAGGATGGGGTCATGGGGATATGGTTACTGGTAAATTTGGTAGCATAAGTAACACAGTGGAAAATCGATCAATGAAGTTAAAAGGCCAAAGTTTATTATGCTACCAATATTCCAAAATAGATTTATAATAAAGAATATAGCTGGAAACGAAGGGAACTTTTATTAAAAATTTTAACCACGTGAAAAAGACATTATGCTAGTTTAAGCAAATTGCAACCAAGTTGTGGTGTAATATATATTGCCAACTAGCATCCTGGATGATAATGGACGAAAAAATCAGTCAACGTGTTATATTGTAATCTGGCTCACAGTCTGCAAAAAATTGGATTGAAAACTAGTAATAGCTGATCAATAACAATAACCAGCTCTGTAGTTTCAATCATGGAGGATCATTTCTTATTATTCCCCATCATTCTAAGTCTCATAATCTTAATGTCTTTGATCCTGAAAGCGGGGAAGAGATTTAGAAGCAGCAACACAACCTCAAATCTTCCTCCGGGTCCATGGAAGCTGCCACTATTTGGAAGCATACATCATCTTATTGGGGGTCTTCCAAACCACCGCCTGAGAGAATTGTCCCAACAATATGGCCCCCTCATGCACCTTCAGCTTGGAGAGACATCAGCCATAGTGGTTTCTTCCGCAGAGATTGCCAAAGAGGTATTGAAAACACATGGCATCACCTTTGCTCAACGGCCTCACCTTCTTGGTGCAGAAATTACAAGTTATGGTTGCACTGACATTGCCTTTTCACCGTATGGAGGCTATTGGAAGCAGCTCAGGAAATTATGCACAATGGAGCTGCTGAGTGCCAAACGCGTGAGATCATTCCAATCTATTAGGGAGGAAGAGGTGTCAAATTTAGTAAGATACATTTCTATGAACACTGGATCCTCTATCAACCTCACAGATAAACTTCTCTCTATGACATATGGAATCACTGCAAGGGCAGCTTTTGGTGAGAGATGCAAGGACCAAGAAGGATATGTCTCCTCCGTCAAGAAAATTATGAGATTGGCCGAAAGTTTCAGTGTCACTAACTTGTTTCCTTCCCAAAAGTGGCTTCGTGTGATTAGTGGAATAGAGCATAAATTGAAGGAATTTCATAGAACAAGTGATATGGTCCTTGAAAACATCATCAAGGCAGCAGCAACAACAAAGGTTGATGCAGACGAATGTCTTCTGTCAGTTCTTTTGAATCTCAAAGATCATGGATCCCCTGAATTTTACTTGACAATCGACAATATTAAAGCTGTCGTTCAGGTTAGTTTGTATTTCTCTCTGCTTCACTTCATGTTTTTGTGTTAAGACTAGAGTAAGGACATTACATATTTGGCACAAGGCCTAGCTTTCAATAGCTGGTTCATATATGTTGTAGATAGATTAATATCTCATGATTCTTTGAAGATGATCATGTTATGAGATTTTGATAATGACTGCCCCAAGGGTATTTACTATTTATTAAGAAATCAGAAAAAAAGAAACTATTGATTAAAAAAATTAAAATGTTTAAGTTTCCACTTAATTCAGAACTCCTTACTTTTGATTTGTTGACAAATGTCCCTAGGATTCTCGTCATGTGCTAATTCTCATCATCGATCAAGTATGTTATAAAAGATGAGAAATGAATGGAAAGAATATACATATAACCAAATCATGTGCAATTTGAACATAAGAGGATCCTCTTTCAATTTCTAAGTGTTATCCGCAATAATGACTTTCTTTTAGTCAGTGGTTGAAAACATCTAAAATTTCTGATCCCAATGAAATGAGAAAATTATTTATGCTAGGAACAATTTTACTTACACACATTGCACCCGCAGGGTGAGTGTAAAGTTTTTTTTTTTCCATTTCTTTTAATATTATTCAATGCAAGCTGACTCTATCAACATAGGATATGTTTATTGCCGGAAGTGAGACATAATCCACCACTTTAGAATGGACTTTCTCAGAAATACTGAAAAATCCAAGAGTACTGAAAAGAGCACAAGCAGAAGTCAGGGAAGCTTTTGGCAGTAAAGGTTATGTTGAGGAAATAGCTCTTCAGAAGCTGAAATATATAAAAGCAGTTATTAAAGAAACTTTGAGACTACACCCTCCTCTTCCTTTGCTACTTCCAAGACAGTGTGGTGAAACTTGTGATATCGATCGATACACAATACCTTCTGGAACACAAGTCTTTGTGAATGCATGGGCAATTGGAAGAGACCCCAAATATTGGAGTGAAGCAGAGAAGTTTTACCCTGAGAGATTCCTGAATTGTGCAACTGACTACAAGGGGTCCTATTTTGAGTACATCCCCTTTGGTGCAGGGAAGAGAATATGTCCTGGCATCTTATTTGCACTGCCTAATATTGAACTCCCTCTTGCACAATTGCTATACTACTTTGATTGGAAACTTCCCTTTGGAGTTAGTCATGAGAATTTTGACATGACTGAAGCTTTTGGCACTTCAGTGAGAAGGAAAACTGATCTATTGGTGATTCCCATTTCATACAATCATGTACCCTGAGGATGAGGCCACATGCAATGTAAGGAGTAAAGAACCTAGCCAAGTGATGTGACTATTTCTTCACATCTATAGGTGAATGCACGGGAGCTTTACGTCTTGAGTAGATTAGTTATTGTCCCGTCAATAGATATTCTTGGTACATCCAAAAAAAAAAAGTGATGTGACAATTTCTTCAATTTTTGTCTTTATTAACTCCGTTCTTAGTTCCTTTTATGTCCAGCTTAAGATTTTATGTTTTCAATTGTTGAAAAATTGAAAATATTAGACTTAGCATATGTTCTTTATGATAAATTTTGTTGGTTGCTAGTTGAAAGAAAAGGTCATTTTGGTAAGTGCAAGAGTTTGCAGCACCTTGTTCCATTTGTTGGTGACCTCTTGGCATTTATTTAGCCTTCTTTTGGTCTTCATATGTTTTTTCTTACAGCCTCAAATTAATTAAAAAAAAAAAGTTTAATTTCTTTGGAGGTCCTTGTATTTTTATCCATTTTTCAATTAGATTTCTATAATTTTAAAATTTATAATTAAATTCTTATACTGCATAAAAATTTTTAATCAAGTCTCTAAATTGTACAAAACATTTCAATGAAGTCTCTATTTCGTGCAAAAAATTTCAAACAACTATTTAGAAGTTATTTTATAGGGACTTGATTAAAAAATTTTGCACAATATATGGGCTTAATTAAAATATTTTATAAAATACAGGGATTTGATCATATATTATTAAACTATATAGTCTGGATTGAAAATTTTTATATAGTATAGGAATTTAATTATAAATTTTCAAAGTATAAGGACCTATTTTGAAAATAATTAAATGAAACTATATAGGAACTTTTGTCAAACTTGGTGGCTTCATTTTCAAAGCCTTTGACAAGAAAGTCTCAAGTTTTGTTTTGATGGAGCACATGTAGCCGTAATTGAATAATGCAAATTTCAAACAATGAAATTATTTGGTTTGAAATATGGAATGGACCATTAAATGAAGTATTGAAAAAGTGTGCATATGAAGTCCATAAATAGAGCTTGTGATCCAAGCTCAACACACAAACAATAATCCAATCCACCATCTCCTCATTTTTGTGTGATAGAGAAGAGTTATTTGTTACTTCTAAATTCTTTTCTTATGTGAGTTGAGAGTATACACCAGTGAGAAAAATATTATGAGATATTTTGAGTGTATTTGGGATTTAGGTATTGAGTGAAGTGTGCCTAACCTTTTATATCTCTATCATATTTTCATAGTAAAATATTTGGTTGTCGCTTTGCCTGTGGACGTAGGTTTTAAGCCGAATTATGTTAATCCTTTTGTGTCATCTTTGTTTTACATTTTCGCATATTTATTTTTGCGCTACTCTATTTCTGCATTTTGGACCCGTCATTTCAAGTAAAGTTCTAGGTAAATTTGTTCGAGGACATCGTTCATGAAATTTGATATTCAATAATTCAATAGTCGCATCAACTTTGGGGTGTGGAAGGTGTGGATGATGACTCTTGTACAGTAAGACTTGAAAGTAGCACTTTCTAGCAAAGATTAGAAACCTGGCACAATGGAGGATTCGGGGTGGGAAAATATTGACCAAAAAGCTCTTACTACTATTCAGTTATGTATTACAGACGATGTATTGCAGGATGTCCTTTCGGGGAAATTAGCAACTACTTTATGGTCCAAATTGGAGTCATTATATATGACTAAAACAGTGGTCAACCATCTTGATGTATTGCAACGTCTGTATATGCTTCATATCATAGCAGGAACGTCGATGAGATCTCACATAACTGAGTTTACATTACTTGTGATGGAGTTGAAAAATATGGATGAGACATTATCTAGTGAGCAACAAGCAATAATGTTACTTTGTTCTTTACCTCATTCTTAGAGGCATTTTCATGAAACACTCATTTATGGACGTGAGCGTCTTGATATTGATGAGGTCAAGTCCCCACTTCTGTACGTGTCGTGAAAGGATGGAGCATGATAGCGATGATCTTAATGGTGCCGCATCTAGCTTGGTAGCTAGAGATAATTGGAAGAATGTTGGTTCAAGTAGTAGCAAAAGCAAAGGCGGATGTAGATATTGTAAGAAAGAAGGGCATTGGAAAGCAAATTGTCAAAAGCTCAAAAACAAGAAAAAGAAATACTTAAGTGATGCAACAAGTGTTGCTGAAGATGCCATAAATGTTCTTGCAGTATCAACCAGTTCAGTAGGTGATACTTAGATGCTTGATTCAGGCTGCTCTTACCACATGTGTCGGAACCAGAATTGGTTTATAACTTACTAGTCAGTTAATAGTGGCGTTATTCTTATGGGAAATAATACATTCTACATTCTGTAAGGTTGTCGGCATTGGTACAATCCAAATCAAGTTACATGATGGAACCGTAAGAACTTTGTCTAATGTTTGGCATATTCCTGACTTAAAGAAAAATCTTATTTTTTTGAGTACTCTTGATTCTCAAGGGTATAAGTGTTCTGCTGAAGGTGGAGTTCTGAAAGTCTCCAAAGATGCTCTAGTGGTGATTAGAGGTAGATTGATTAATAGTCTTTATCTACTTTAAGGTAGCATAATTATTGGTGCTACATTAGAATCATCTTCATCTAATTTGGATATTACTCGCTTGTGTCATAAGCATGAGGCAGGTATGCCTATGGTGAGCAGGTGGCTTGCTTAGTGATAAAAAATTTCTCATACCTAACTTGTGTAAATATCGTGTTTGTGGGAAGCAAACCAGCATTAGATTTAGTACTATGATTCACAGGACTAAGGGTGTTGATTCTGGTTTGTGGAACCTGATGCCTGTTTCGTCAAGAGGTAGTTTGGGTATTTGATTATGCCTGTTGGCATATTGGAGAAGCTGACTTTGACAATTTGAAGCTGGATGAAAATCAAGCCAATATGGAGATCTGTCAAACTTGTTGACTTCATTTTCAAAGCCTTTGACAAGAAAGTCTCAAGTTTTGTTTCAGTGGAGGACATGTAGCTGTAATTGAAGAATGCAAATTTCAAACAATGAAATTATTTGGTTTGAAATATGGAATGGAGCATTAAATAAAGTGTTGAAAAAGTATGCATCTAAAATCTATAAATAGAGCTTGTAATTCAAGCTCTCAACACACAAACAACAATCCAATCCATCATCTCCTCATTTTTGTGTGATAGAGATGAGTTATTAGTTACTTCTAAATTCCTCTCTTTTGTGAATTGAGAGTATACACCGGTAAGAAAAATATTGTGAGGTATTTTGGGTGTATTTAGGATTTGGGTATTGAGTGAAGTGTGCCCAACCTTTTGTATTTCCATTATATTTATATTTGGTTATCGCATTTGCCGGTTCCGTAGGTTTTAAGCCGAACCACGTTAATCCTTTAGTGCTATCTTTGCTTTATGTTTTCACATATTTATTTTTGCACTATTTTGTTTCTGTATTTTGGCCTCGTCTTTTCACAACAACTTTCAAAGCAATTAAACCATTAAAAAAAATAAAAAGAAGGAAAGAAAGAAAGAAAAGAAAGGTTTATCCAGTTTAACTTCAATTCATGTGATACTTGGGGAACTAAAAGAATGTTTGTTCCAGCTTTCTTAACAAGTAGAGGAAGAATGATACATGAATTACTTATAAATTGAGAGCTTAATTATGTATTATTATGGCCAAGTCTAATACGAACACAACAACAGTTTCTACAAGGATCAATAACTCCTCACGTTACTAAACAAACATGAGAGAAAAGCACAGTGTGTCGTATAACCTCATCATTAATAAGTTCACTTGGGATGGATTTGATAATCCTCTAGGTGCTCTCAGTTATAAAAAGCATAAGTTAATTTATTCTATTTGATAAATAAAAAAAGTTGATGTGATTTTACTTTCGATTTTTGAAAGTTAATGGTGCTTTTAAGAACACCTCATAAGATACTTTTTCAGAGTTAATTTCTATTCTTTGAAATTCAAAAAAGTTTAAAAGACTAATATAACTTTGTATTTTTTCTAAAAAAACAACTTTATCTTTTCATTAATTAATGCTTTTAATTTTTTTTTTCCATGAATATTTATGTCCATTATAGTCATTTTATAATTTAAAAGCAACTTTATAATATACTACCTTTGTTTTTCCAATAAGTGTCTATATACAATTTTTTTTAACTATTATGTGTGGTTTTAAGAATTCTAGACAATATTAATTATTTTTTTTCTTGACATTGTTATAGGAGAGATAGAGTGTTAGTAGATAGATTAAATAAGAGAAAAAATATTGAAAAATGTGATAAAAATAATATTATAAAATATACTTATACTTATTTAATTTTAAATTTATCAAATTATTTCTTTAATATGTATGCATAAGTGAAAATAAATATTTGTTAGAGAATAAAAATACTACTTCAATGGTTCCTACTCATTGATAGCAAATTTTGCATTATTTTATGATTGTTAACCTAGAAAATAGTTGAGAAACTGATCTAGTTTTCATTGAATTTTTTTTATTGGATTTTTAACTAAAACTTTGACAAGAGCGTCCGATAGGGATGTAGGATGTCACTATATGTTTCTAAAGCATATTCTATAGGATAAATTATACTCACTCTCCTGAGATGTATAGAAATATAGCTTACACCTTTTCTAATTGTGCAGTTTATACTCACAACCCCTCTAATTCAAATTTTAAAAATTTATGTTATAGTCAAACCTCTCATTCATAGAACACCATTAATAAACATAACAAAATAATTTTTTTGTGATATAAACATTTCCTAATTAATAAAATTATAAAAATATCCATAAACTTAACAGAGTGAGTAAAGGTATTTATATAATTTTATTAATTAAAAATAATTAATATCATAAAAATGTCATTCTGTTAAGTTTACCAACGGTGTTCTATGAATAAAGAGTGTGACTGTAATATAGATATTTAAAATTTGACAAGTAAAAAGAGTATTAGTGTAAACTGAATAACTAAAAGGGGTGCAAGTTATATTTTTATAAATCTCAGGAGAGGTGAGTATAATTTATCCTATTCTATATGCTTCCAGAATATCAACTCGATCTTCCCCTTCTTCTTTAACATCATTTACTGTGTGATACTTACAGATTCATGCAAAGTAGAAATTTCAAGTTATCCCAAATAATTGTGTGTTTGGGGTGGGGTGGGGTGGGGCCCGGGGGGAGCGATGGACAAGTCAGCACTTCTTTTTTTTTATATATATTATAAAAGTTTGTTACACACTATAGAATTAATCAAATTTTTTTAATAAAATATAAAGATTAGATCACAAATGTCTTAATTAAAAATTTATATAATGTATAAGAAATTAATTATAAAGTTTTAAACTATAGAGACCTAATTAAAAATTGAATTGAACTATAGGAATTTTGAGAGTAATTAAATTATTTTTTTTTGTCCTGATTGAAAACTTTTTTTTAAATCAATTTTGATTAATATAAGGTGACACCAACTAACATAATATGCCCTCATTAAGCTATACTCACATGTTGTGACAACACACCGAGGGCTGTTAACCATAGAAATCTGATATGATTGCTTTCTTGGAAGTTGGATTGAGATCCAAGGGTCAATAAACTATGAGCTGATTGTTAACCAGGCAGAAAAATAGATTCATAATAGAGTACACAGTTGGAAACGAAAGCAACTTTTCTTTAAAAATTTAACCACGTGATAAAGATATTATGCTAGTTTAACTAAATTGCAACCAAGTTGTGATAACAAATATATTGGGGGCTAGCATCAAAGGCAATAATGGAGAGTTAGTCAACATGTCATATCATATATATCTCTGGCTCTCGGAATGCATAAAAATGGATTGAAAACTAGCAATCACTGATCAATTAACACTTACAAGTTTTCATCATGGAGGATGATCATTTCTTATCATTCCCCATCATTCTAAGTATCATCATCTTAGTGTCTTTGATTCTAAAAGTTGGAAAGAGATTTAGAAGCAGTAAGACAAGCTCAAATCTTCCTCCAGGGCCATGGAAGCTGCCACTATTTGGAAGCATACATCATCTCGTTGGCGGTCTTACACACCGCCGCATGAGAGAATTGTCCCAGATATACGGCCCCATCATGCACCTTCAACTTGGAGAGACATCTGCCATAGTGGTTTCTTCTCCGGAGATCGCCAAAGAGGTGTTGAAAACACATGAAGTCACCTTTGCTCACCGGCCTCGCCTTCTTGGTTCAGAAATTGCGGGTTATGGTTGTACCGGCATTGCCTTTACACCATATGGAGACTATTGGAAGCAGGTAAGGAAAATATGCACACTGGAGCTGCTGAGTGCTAAACGTGTGAGATCATTCCAATCAATTAGGGAGGAAGAAGTGTCAAATTTAGTAAGATATATTTCTATGAACACTGGATCCTCCATCAACTTCACGGATAAAGTTTTGTCCATGACGTATGGCATCACTGCAAGGGCAGCTTTTGGTGAGAAATGCAAGGACCAAGAAGCATATGTCTCCTTTCTCAAGGAAAGTTTGAGGTTGGCCGAAAGTTTCAGTGTCACGAACCTGTTTCCTTCCCAAAAGTGGCTTCATGTGATTAGTGGAATAGTGCATAAAATGAAGGAGTTTCACAGAAGAAGTGATATGGTCCTTGAAAATATCATCAAGGCAGCAACGACAAAGGTTGATGCAGATGAATGTCTTCTTTCCGTTCTTTTGAATCTCAAAGACCATAGATCCCCTGAATTTCACTTGACAATCAACAATATTAAAGCTGTCCTTCAGGTTAGTTTGTATTTCTCTCTGGTTCATTTCATGTTTTTGTGTTAAGACTAGAGTAAGGACATAACATATTAGGCATAAGGCCTAGCTTTCAATAGGAGTTCATATATACTGTAGATGGATTAATGTCTCGTGATTTTTTGAAGATGATCATGTCATGAGATTTCGATACTTAGTGTCCTAAGGGTACCCACAAGATTAGTGCATTTTTTTTTCCTTTTAATATTATTCAGTACAGGTTCACACTCTTGATGCAGGACATATTTATTGCCGGAAGTGAGACATCATCCACAACTTTAGAATGGATTTTCTCAGAAATGCTGAAAAATCCAAGAGTGCTGAAAAGAGCACAAGCAGAAGTCAGGGATGCTTTTGGCAACAAAGGTTATGTTGAGGAAATAGCTCTTCAGGAACTGAAATATATAAAAGCAGTTATTAAAGAAACTTTGAGACTACACCCTCCTGGTGCTTTGCTACTTCCAAGAGAGTGTGGTGAAACTACTGAGATTAATGGATACACAATACCATCTGGAACACAAGTGTTTGTGAATGCATGGGCAATTGGAAGAGACCCCAGATTTTGGAGTGAAGCCGAGAAGTTTTACCCTGAGAGATTCTTGGATTGTCCAATTGACTACAAGGGGTCCTACTTTGAGTATATCCCCTTTGGTGCAGGAAAGAGAATATGTCCTGGCATCCTGTTTGCTCTACCGAATATTGAACTCCCTCTAGCACAATTGTTATACTACTTTGATTGGAAACTTCCCTTTGGAGTTAGTCATGAGAATTTTGACATGACTGAATCTTTTGGTACTACAGTGAGAAGGAAAAATGATCTGTTGGTGATTCCCATTTCATACAATCATGTACCCCTTGAATAAGACCACATGCAATGTGAGGAGTGATGAACCTAGCCAAGTGATGTGACCCTTTTGAATCCCAATCTGTCCTTAGGGTCTTGTTTTAGCTGATTCTGTTCTTATTTCCTTTTATGGCCAGCTTAAGATTTTATATATGTAATTGATGAAGAACTGAAAATACTAGACTTAGCATTTGTTCTTTATTCTAGATTTTGTGGATGCTAGTATAAATAAAAGGTCATTTGGTAAAGTTCAGGAGTTTGCCACGCCTTGTTTCATTTGCAGGTGACAGCCTCTTGGCATTTATTTTGATATAGCTTTCTTCCGGTTTTTCATTCGGTTTCTTCTTTACAGCCCAAATTTAGCCATTTGAACTTCAATCGGCTGGATACTTAAAAGAAAAAAAAATGTTTGTTTCAAGCTACCTTAACATGTATAGGAAGAATGACTCATAGATTAGTGTTAAATTGAGAGCTTGATTATGTATTATTATGTCCAAAGTCTGATAGGGAGTACACACAACGGTTTTTACAAGGACCAAGCACTCCTTATGTTACTAAACTGAGATAGAAAAACACAATTATTGTCACAGTAAAACTCATCATTAATGTTGATATCTCAATGATCATGAGAGACTTCGTTGCTGATTGATGTGTGTTACGAATGAACTGCAGATCATATTTTCTTCTTCAGGACAAGCCAAAGGATTCAGTCATGTCAAGTTCTTCAGGCTTGTTCCCTTCAGGCATCTTCTAATCAAAATGGAAAAGTAAATTTGCAAGTGAGAATTCAACATTTAACAGTGCCAAATGTGATGCCCGGACAACCAGATTTTCCAAGCTGGCACAAAAACGACACATATGTGGAGCTTATGAAAACATTACATTTGCAGACAAATTAATTCAAGCAAAAGGCTTGGAAAATGAAGAATGCATAAAGAATCAACTCTGGTGCTCCAAGTAATTGAAGATACATGATATATGCATTAGGCCATCATCAAATTCAGATAACATATGCAGCTGTAAAATAGCACAGGAAAATCAACCTTAGGCAATTCTCAGAACATATACCTGTTGTGTAAACATGGTAATATAAACTTCGAACTTGAGGTAAACTTAATTATAACTTTCTAACATTTTCACTTGAAAGAAGAAAGAAGAAAAAAATAAAAATAAAAGAGCAGACCCACAGAGGAAGACAAACTGACATGAAGTCACGGGACCCAGTGCCAAGTCAGGTACTACATCAGATATAATAACACAGGAATAGAAAGGTCACTTGTGATGGGTTTTTACACAAGTATACAACTACATAATAATAATAATAATAATATTAATAACAGTATTTTAATTTGATCTGATAGAAATAATTTGGCACTCCCTCCGGAATGGATACACTGACACAAGTAAACACAACGGAATTGCTTGAAACAAAAAAAACTAAGAGAAACCAAAGTAAATTAATACTAAGACTTCGAGGCAGGGAAATCTGAAGGAGAAAAAGTAGTACATAGAGAAACCATCCCCTTGGTGCTACAACCCCCAGAGCCTAAAAAGATGAATTGGAGTCCTTGCTCTTGGTTTACATTTAAATGGGTTGCTTCGGATTGGATTTCAGGAAAAAATAAATCCAAACCGATCACTTTTAATTGGTTTGGATTTGTTCAAATTCATGATTTTATTTTGCAAAATCTAAATCAAACCAATCCAATCAACTTCGGGTTGATTCGGATTAGGTCATTGGATTTAACTAATTATTAATTTATTTTTCAAATTTTACTCAAAAATTAAATAAAAACAGTCTAAATTGTAAAAATCAAAATTTTATATAAGTAAATTCTCATATGTTAACATGCTAAATTCTAATGTGACATGAGTTTACAATGATAATAATGTAGCGTTAGTTTAGGTCTCAAATTGCATATTAATAGTAGTAAATGATAAATGAATATGAGTGAATGTTATAGTTAATAATAATAATAATAATGAGAAGATTGATTCAGGTTGGAAGGTATAAATCCAATTATCAAACCAATATATAATTGGTTCTAATTAGATTTGAACCAATTGAACAAATGACCTGATCTGAATCAAACCAATCTAATCGGATTGCTTTGGATTCATTGTGTTCATCGGATTGGTTTGACAGCTTTTGGCTCTAGAGGATGAGTGGTTTGAGCAATTGATAGAACTGTGCTCCTGTTAGACAAAATTAGTGTTGTTAGTCTTTTCAGTTTAATGATCAAAAAAATTTGTGATACTGGGTTTTCTTAATGCTACATTCCATGTTCAAAATATGTGTGGCACATTGTAAACGTCACCTGCAATGCAAAAGCCAGAAATTTCAAGTTATCCCAGAGGATGGGGATATGGTTACAGGTATATTTGGCAGCATATGAGTGACACAGTGGAAAAATCGATCAATGAACTTAAAAGTCCAAAGTTTGTTATGTTAGCATTTTTTTAAATCAATTTTGATTGATATAAGGTGACACCAACTATTTAATATGCCCTCATTAAGCTTTACTCACATGTTGTGTCAATCGATCGAGGGCTCCAGAGTCCAAAACCTGATAGGATTTGCTTCCTTTGGTAGTTAGATTGAGATCCAAGATGGACTCAGAGATTGATTCACAGTATAATTAAATAATGACAATATATGGTAATGAGTATCAGAATAAATCTGATATAATTAAATCTATCAAATTGGCATAGCGCAGCAAAACAAAACAGGATAAATAATAATTCATGGTGGGACTCGCTAGTCACTACTCACAGTGGGGCTCACTTATCACTATTCACATGAACAGTATCTACATCACTATTTACTGTTGGGCTCAGAGATAAATTCACAGTATAATTAAATGATGACAATATGTGGCAATAAGTACCAAAATAAATCTGATAGAATTAAATATATCAAATGAGCGTGGCGCAACTAAAAAAAAATTAGGATTTGGACTCACCGGTCACTATTCAGGATAGGGCTCACTTTGTCACTATTCACATCAACAGTAATTTATATTACTATTCATGGGAGTAGGACCCACGTCACTATTCATGCCAAGATAATAGATCAAGAAATCTGCACATCGAATTTTTAACACGAAAATCCCCAAATACAGAGAAAAACTCTGGAAAAATATTCCACTATATTCGAGATAATTACACAATATCATTTCCACACTCTCCAACCCAAGAGGTAAATATAGTGTTTCCCGGTGAGAACTCTCATATTCAAATACTATACTTTTAAATACTAAAGAGTAATAAAGGTGATACCAAAAAATATTCCCGGTGTATTTACCCACACCCTACACTTTCTGGGATTTACTCACACTTTCTGTTTTTCCTTTCACTCTCAGAAAAATAACACATTCTCTATGTATTTATCGCTTCTGTAGCTCTCAACTTAGCTGCTTTGATGCATTTTCAGCTTGCTTTCTCCCCTTTATTATAGAGGCGTTTCACGTGCAGTAATTTATTACTGTTCACACATTGAAAAAGCTCCTCACAGAATTGAAATTTTCACGCGTGAACAATGATTTCACTGTTTACACATTGAAAATTCTCAATTGTTAGTACCTAAATGATCATGCATGAATAGTAAATTACTATTCACGTGTTGAAATTTTTCTCTCCATTTTCTGGTTCAATTTTTCAATAGTGATGGGCCCAACAGCTAGAACCCATAAATAGATCTAAATATCTCTTTTGGATTCTTTATTACTCTTGTATAGTGTAGAAAATTCATAAGTATTATTTTAATATTTAAAAATGAGTGTCCAGTTGGGATACATATGCTATTATTATTGGATATGATGGTAGTCTTCATTTTTTTTACCAATTTATCATATCTAATAGTAATAGAATATATATTCCAATTAAATATTTATTCTTGGGTGTTGAAATAGTGGTGATTGTAGAAAATTTTACAGCTTCAATTTTGAAGCTTCTAACTGGTGCTCACTTTCAATATATACATGGTGCTTGGCATGCATAAAAGTAGATAGATAACTAGCAGTCACTGATCAATAACACTAAACACTAAACTTTATAGTTTCCACCATGGAGGATCATTTCTTATCTTTCCCCATCATTCTAAGCCTCATCATCTTAATGTCTTTGATTCTGAAAGTTGGAAAGAGATTTAGAAGCAGTAACACAACCTCAAATCTTCCTCCAGGGCCATGGAAGCTGCCACTATTTGGAAGCATACATCATCTCATTGGTGGTCTTCCACACCACCGCCTGAGAGAATTGTCCCAAAGATATGGCCCCATCATGCACCTTCAACTTGGAGAGACATCAGCCATAGTGGTTTCTTCCCCGGAGATTGCCAAAGAGGTGTTGAAAACACATGATGTCACCTTTGCTCATCGGCCTCGCCTTCTTGGTTCAGAAATTGCAGGTTATGGTTTGGCAGGCGTTGTCTCCTCACCATATGGAGACTATTGGAAGCAGCTAAGGAAAATATGCACAATGGAGCTGTTGAGTGCTAAACGTGTTCGATCATTCTAATCAATTAGGGAGGAAGAAGTGTCAAATTTAATAAGATATATTTCTATGCATACTGGATCCTCTATCAACCTCACAGATAAAGTTTTGTCAATGACATATAGCTTCACTGCAAGGGCAGCTTTTGGTGAGAAATGCAAGGACCAAGAAGCATATGTCTCCTTTCTCAAGGAAAGTTTGAGATTGGCCGAAAGTTTCAGTGTCACCAACTTGTTTCCTTCGCAGAAGTGGCTTCATGTGATTAGTGGAATAGTGCATAAAATGAAGGAGTTTCATAGAAGAAGTGATGTGGTCCTTGAAAATATCATCAAGGCAGCAACAACAAAGATTGATGCATATGAATGTCTTCTGTCCGTTCTTTTGAATCTCAAAGACCATGGATCCCCAGAATTTCACTTGACAATCAATGATATTAAAGCTGTCATTCAGGTTAGTTTGTATTTCTCTCGGCTTCATTTCATGTATTTGTGTTAAGATTCGAGTAAGGACATTGCATATTAGGCATAAGGCCTAGCCTTCAATAGCACTTCATATATATTGTAGATGGATTAGTATCTTGTGTGATTCTATGATTTGAAGATGATCATGTCATGAGATTTTTATAACGAATGTCCCAAGTGTGCTTGTTAAGAAATCAAGCAAAGGAAAACATTGATTAGAAAGTTAAATTGTTTAAGTTTCCAATGAATTTAAAACTTTTTATTTTTATTTGTAAATAAATGTTCCGAGATACTCGTTGCCAAAACTCCGTATTATGAATAGAAAAATTGACACTAGTACTTTAACATGGTGAAACTCTCTTAAATAGATACAAATGCATGACCTTGTCGTGTGTAAATCCTCATCATTGATCAAATATGTTATAGAAGATAAGAAATCAATGGAAAGAATATGCATATTACCAAATCATGTGCAATTTGCACATACGAGGATCATCTTTCAGTTTATGCCAGTGTTGTCCACTATCTTTTAGTCAATGGTTGAACACATCTAAATTTTTTTTATCCCAATAAAATGAGAAAATTATCTATACTAGGAATAATTCTCTTTACACACATTTTTTTCACATTTATAGTTTTTATCTTTTGACTATATCTAACTCTGCCTCATTTTCTATACGCTGCACTCTTAATTCAGCCACTTATACCTGATGTGAGGTGATGTGCACCCACAAGATGAGTGTAATGTTTTTTTCTTTTTCTTTTTAATATTATTCAATAGAAGCTCACTCTATTGGTGCAGGACATGTTTATTGCCGGAAGTGAGACATCCTCCACAATGTTAGAATGGATTTTCTCAGAAATGCTGAAAAATCCAATAGTGCTGAAAAAAGCACAAGCAGAAGTCAGGGAAGCTTTTGGCAGCAAAGGATATGTTGGGGAAACAGCTTTTCAGGAACTGAAATGTATAAAAGCAGTTATTAAAGAAACATTGAGACTACACCCTCCTAGTCCTTTATTACTCAGAGAGTGGTGAAACTTGTGAGATTAATGGATACACAATACCAGCTGGAACACAAGTGTTTGTGAATGCATGGGCAATTGGAAGAGACCCCAACTATTGGAGTGAAGCAGATAAATTTTATCCTGAGAGATTCTTGGATTGTCAAATTGATTACAAGGGGTCCAATTTTGAGTTCATCCCCTTTGGTGCGGGGAAGAGAATATGTCCTGGCATCTTGTTTGCTCTACCTAACATTGAACTCCCTCTTGCACAATTGCTATACTACTTTGATTGGACACTTCCCTTTGGAGCCAGTCATGAGAATTTTGACATGACTGAATCTTTTGGCACTACACTAAGAAGGAAAAATGATCTGTTGTTGATTCCCATTTCATACAATCATGTATCGCTGGAATAAGGCCACATGCAATGCAAGGATTTATGAACCTAGCCAAGTGTTGTGGCTGTTTCTTCACACCCGTTTATATCCCAATCTGTCCTCAGGTTTTTGTCTTAGTTGATTTTGTTCTCAGTTCCTTTTATGGCCAGCTTAGTGTTGTATGTATTTAATTAGGGAAGAACAGAAGATATTAGACATAGCATTTGTTCTTTATGTTAGATTTTGTGGTCGCTAGTATAAAGAAAAGGTCATTTGGTAAAGTCCAAGAGTTTGGAATACCTTGTTTCATTTGAAGGTGACAACCTCTTGGCATTTATTTGTCACGATGGACGCACTTGCTAGATGAGCTCATTTAGGCTGGCAAGCCTGAAATATGATCCCACTAAATTAAATTACAAACTCAAATACTTTAGCTATCGAAAATCTAGCAAAAGCTCCCATAAAAACTAAACAATCAACATATCAAGTTTAACCTATTACACAATACAATGTCATAATTCAAATTTAATTTAATAGCCAGTACAGTCCAATGTTTTCAATTATAGACATAATAAGGACCAGTTATATAAAAAATCATGCTTAAACTCTTGTTCAAACACATAAATTAAAATGCTCAACTTATGTCCTATAGTTGCAAAATACTAAAGTCAACAACTAAAAATTCTGAACTGACAATAAAGGCTTACCAAAAGGAGTATCCTGAGCAAATAGCAATCCCAAAAACCTGCTACTTAGCAACCTGAAAATCTGATAGAAAGGGAAGAGGTGAGTTAAACAGACCTAGTAAGAACTATAAACAAGTGGACAAGAAAGAGAAACCAATCAACGCACAGGTATTTACAAATGAAACGGAGTAGCTTGTAAATCGTGCAAATTTCTAAAACCTATTAATAAAAATAATAGTTCACAATGTCCATACTTCTTCAGTTTCAAAAGAAATACCCTTTAAAAATTTATTTCTAAGTATAATCTCCAAAATAGTTACTAAATACATTTTTCCACTATTTATACCAATTCCTCATTCTCACATAAAATCAATTTCAGCATCATATACTCAATTACTCATGAGACTTACATAAGAAGCATTAATTTTATTTATGGAGTAATCTCAACTTATAAATCACAAGGTTTATGATATCTCAAATAAGGTTCTTTCAAATTTCATCTCATTGAAAGAAATTATGCGCACATAGGCCGTTATATCTCTTTGTTATGACAAGCAGTAATATCATTATATCTCTTTATTATGGCGAATGATATTGTCATTATATCTCTTTGTCATGGCAAGCGGTAATATTGTTATATCTCTTCGCTATGACAAGCAATTTTGTCATTATATCTCTTGGCTATGATGAGCGGTGTTTCCAACTGAGAACCCGTCATGGTTTTCTTAAACAAGCTTTTATCGAACATAATTTATAAATCCAAAATTCAATCCTCATATTAATTTAGTCTTAGAAGTATCAACTATCACAATATTTTGCAATGCAAATTGAAATAACACATAACACAATCATGACGTTATAAAATCAACAAAGAGAGCTAGCAACAAGTTCAACCAAATCATCAAGTCATACTTAATAAGCATCATAGTTAAGAAAATCAATTAATCAAACTAGCCCAATAATCCAAGTAGGTCAAAATAAAATTTTTATCAAATCTGATAATTTAGTTTCTCCTATAAAAAATTTTTAAAACACCAACACTATGTAAATAGGCACTCACAATACAAAGGGATTAATTAGGCCGCTTCCTAATAGCTCTAGAGGGAGTAGCTTGTTTCGCGTCAACGGAGGCTAGCAAACATAAACATTTGATAAGTTTAAATGGTTTATTTCAAAACAATATTAATTAGAGAGCTTATTGTACAAAACTCCCAATTTATAAAACTTGGGTTCCTAAGAATTAGAGAAAAATCAAATATTGATTCTTCTTACTACAACCTATTAATATTAGAGCTTGTAACTTATTAGATTTATACTTAAAATACAAAATATACGTCCATCTACTATTTTAGAGAGTTCATTAGTTTTAAAATATACTCTGAAATAACCAAAATGAAGAAGAGATTGACATTGGAGACTTATCTCAAATTTTAGAAGCTAGTGGGTATCAAGTTTTGATGATAAAAAGAAACAATTATAAGATTTATTGGTTGAAGGTGGAAGAGGAATTGAAAATGAAGAAGAAAGGGGAAGGAGAGAGGCAGAGAGGTGGCGTTGAGTTTTTTTTGGGGAAGGGGTGGTTTCCACAGGGACCAAGAACTGCTCATGTTACTAAACTGAAAGAGAAAAACACAATTATTGTCATACTAATTAATATTGATAACTCAATGTTCATGAGAGAAACTTGGTTGCTGGTTGATGTGTGATAGGAATGAACTGCAGATCATATTGTCTTCCTACGGACAAGCCAAAGGATTCAGTCATGTCAAGTTCTTCAGGCTTGCCCCTTTCAGCCATCTTCCGATCAAAATGGAAAAGTAAATTTGCAAGTGAGATTTCAACATTAACAGGGCCAAATGTGATGCCTAAAGAAAATGAATTGGAACCCTTGCTCTTGGCTCTAGAGAACAAGAAGGAGTGGTTTGAGCAAATGACAGAACTGTGCTGCTGTTAGGCAAAATCAGTGCTGTTAGTCTCTTCAGTTTAATGCATGAAAAATCAAACGAGAAAACTTTTGATACTGGGTTTTCTTAGTAGTACATTCCATGTTCAAAAGATATGTGGCACATTGTAAACGTTACCTACATTGCCGAAAGCACAAATTTCAAGTTATCCTGGACAATGGAGATATTGTTACTGGTATATATTTGGTAGCATAAGTGACACATTGGAAAAAGAGGAGTGATACACATACACCGCCATACTTATACCAAGTTAAAAGTTATAAATCTGTATATAAAATATTGTAAACCTATATGCAAAAGTTGTAAACCAGTATGTTGTAAACCTGTGTATATTAGTTTACAACATTTTGCATCTGGGTTTACAACTTTTTACATGTTGGTTTATAACTTTTAACTTAGTGTAAGTATATGGTGTAAGTGTGGTAGTATATGTTTATTATTTCTCTTGGAAAAATCAATCAATGAACTTAAACGCGAAGAGGCACGAATACTCCAAAAATCTTGCTGCACCCGTGTCAGATACGTTTGCGACACTGACACTTTAATGATACTCCGTATCCAAGGTGTGTTCTGCACTTCTGCTGTGCCGCTTTATATCTCGATCTCGAGAGCCCCTGATATGCCACTGAATATGGCAATGAACTACATTTTTATCATGTAAACATTTGTTCATTATTTTTTATAGATAAAAACTTGTGTAGATTTTTTTATTCTTGTAATTTTTTTGGTCAGTTCTTAGCTATGGGGTGTTTTTTAGCCATAAAAGTGTTTAGATTTGATTTTTCTCATCATAACATATTATTTTTATATTTTATTATACAACGTATCTGAACCATGTCGTGTTCTATATTTTGTAAAAATCGCTGTGTCCCTGTGTTTGTGTCATGTCATATCCATATCGCGTGTTATATCGGTGCTTCCTTGCTTAAACGTCCAAAGTTTATTATGTTAGCTTTTTTTTAAATCAATTTTGATTAATATAGGGCGACACCAACTAATGTAACATGCCCTCACTAAGCAATACTCACATGTTGTGACAACCCAGGGAGGGCTCTAAACCATATAAACCTGATACTCACCAAGCTCAATAAACTCTGAGCTCGGTGATTGAGAACCAGACAGAAAAATAAATTTATAATAAGTAGGTAAGCAATTTTTCGTACAAAATTCTACTGGAAGCACACCATGTGAAAAGAAAGCAATTTTTCTTAACGTGAAAAGATAGTGTGCTAGTTTAACTAAATTGCAACCAAGTTGTCAGTATAAAATATATTGCTAGCTAGCATCATAGGTTATAATGGAAGAAAAAATTAGTCAACATGGAAGCTGCTTTGTAGTTTCCATCATGGAGGAGGATCATTTCTGATCATTCCCCATCATTTAAGTCTCATCATCTTAATGTCTTTGATCCTAAAAGTGGGAAAGAGATTTAGAAGCACTAACACAACCTCAAATCTCCCGCCAGGGCCATGGAAGCTGCCAGTATTTGGAAGCATGCATCGTCTCATTGGCGGTCTTCCACACCACAGCATGAGAGAATTGTCCCAAAAATATGGTCCCCTCATGCACCTGCAACTTGGAGAGACATCAGCCATAGTGGTTTCTTCCCCAGAGATTGCCAAAGAGGTGTTGAAAACACATGAAGTCATCATTGCTCAACGGCCTCGCTTTCTTGGTGCAGAAATTGGAAGTTATGGTTGTAGTGGCATTGCCTTTTCCCCATATGGAGACTATTGGAAGCAGCTAAGGAAGATATGCACAATGGAGCTGTTGAGTGCTAAACGTGTGAGATCATTCCAATCAATTCGGGAGGAAGAGGTGTCAAATTTAGTAAGATACATTTCTGTGAACAATGGATCCTCTATCAACCTCACGGATAAAGTTTCGTCTATATGGCATCACTGCAAGGGCAGCTTTTGGTGACAAATGCAAAGACCAAGAAGCATATGTCTCCTTTGTCAAGAAAAGTAGGAGATTGGCCGAAAGTTTTGCTGTCACTAACTTGTTTCCTTCCCAAAAGTGGCTTCATGTGGTTAGTGGAATAGTGCACAAATTGAAGGAGTTTCAGAGAACAAGTGATATGGTCCTTGAAAATATCATCAAGGGAGCAACAACAAAGATTGATGGAGATGAATGTCTTTTGTCCGTTCTTTTGAATCTGAAAGATCATGGTACCCCTGAATTTCACTTGACAATCAACAATATTAAGGCCGCCCTTCAGGTTAGTTTCTATTGCTTCCTGCTCATTTCATGTTTGTGTGTTAAGACTAGAGTAAGGACATTACATATTATACATAGGGCCTAGCTTTCAATAGCACCTTCATATATATTTTAGATGGATGAATATCTCTTAATTATTTGAAGACGATCATGATTCATGAGATTTTTGATAACGAGAGTCTTAAGGACACTTATGAAGAAATCAAGAAAGGGAAAATATTGATTAAAACATGTAAAATGCTCAAGTTTCTAATGAATTCAATTTTTCTACCTTTGATTCGTTAATAAACGTTCTTACTAGTTGTCAAAACCTCATGTCATAAATAGAAAAATAGACACAAGTACTTTAAAATGATAAAATTCTCCTAAATCATACATGACCTTATCATATGAAAATTATCATCATTGATCGAGTACGTTATAAAAGATGAGAATGAATGGAAAGAATATGCATATAACCAAATAATGTGCAGTCTTGACATAAGAGGATCCACTTTCAATTTGTCAGTGTTGTCCAATGACTAGCTATCATTTAGTCAGTGGTCTGACATTTTTAATCCCAATGAAATTAGAAAGTTATTTATGCTAGGAGTAATTCTACTTACACACACACACGCACTGTATATATATTACATTTACATAGTTTTAATCATTTGAATATGTCTGACTCTAACTCATTCTACTTACTACACTTTGATTCGGCCAGTTACGCCTGATGTGAGGTGATGTGCACCCACAAGATGAGTCTAAAGTTCCTTTTTTCTTTTAATGTTATTCAATACAAGCTCACTCTGTTGGTGCAGGACATGTTTATTGGTGGAAGTGAGACATCATCCACAACTTTAGAATGGATTTTCTCAGAAATGCTGAAAAATCCTAGAGTATCGAAAAGAGCACAAGAAGAAGTCAGGGATGCTTTTGGCAGCAAAGGTTATGTTGAGGAAATAGCTCTTCAGCAACTGAAATTTTTAAAAGCAGTTATTAAGGAAACTTTGAGATTACACCCTCCTGCTCCTTTGTTAGTTCCAAGAGAGTGTGGTGAAAACTTGTGAGATTAATGGATACACAATACCATCGGGAACACAAGTCTATGTGAATGCATGGGCTATTGGAAGAGACCCCAGGTATTGGACTGAAGCACAGAAGTTTTACCCTGAGAGATTCTTGGATTGTCCAATTGACTACAAGGGGTCCTATTTTGAGTACATCCCCTTCGGTGCAGGGAAGAGAATATGTCGTGGCATCTTGTTTGCTCTACCTAATATTGAACTCCCTCTTGCACAATTGCTATACTACTTTGACTGGAAACTTCCCTTTGGAGTTAGTCATGAGAATTTGGACATGACTGAAGCTTTTGGCACAACATTGAGAAGGAAAAATGATCTGTTGGTGATTCCCATTTCATACGATCATGTACCCCTTCAATAAAGCCACATGTAATGCGAGAAGTTATGAACCTAGCTAAGTGATGTGATTGTTTCTTGCACCCTGTTGCATTCCCTCTCTGTCCTTAGGTCGGTGTCTTTGTTGAATCTGGTCTTAGTTCCTTTTATGCCCAGCTTAAGATTTTACGTAGTTCCTTTTTATGCCCAGCTTAAGATTTTATATTTTTAATTGGTGAAAAACTGAAAATATTAGACTTAACATTTGTTCTGTAGGTAGATTTTGTGGTTGCTAGTAGAAAGGAAAGGCCATTTGGTTAAGTGCAAGGGTTTCCAACATCTTGTTTCATTTGTAGGTGACAGCCTCTCGGCATAGATTTTAACTTAGCCTTCTTTTGGTTCTTCAGAAGTTTCTTATTTATAGTCCAAAATTAATAAACTAAAAGAGAAAGAAAAGAAAAGCTTGACCCATTTTAACTTCAACTGGTGTGATACTTAAAAATTTGTTGCAGGCTACCTTAACATGCACAGGAAGAATGACACATGGATTACTGTTAAATTGAAAGCTTGATTATGTATTATTATTGCCCAAGTCTGATAGGGAGTACAAACAATAGTTTCTACAAGGATCAAGAAATCCTCACGTCACTAAACTAACATAAGATAGAAAAACACTATAATTGTCATAGCAAAACCCATCACTGATATTGATATCTCAATTTATTTATTTATTTTTGGTTTTGCTGTCATAACATCAACATGGTTTAGGATCATGAGAGAAACTTGTTGCTGATTGATTTGTGATAGGAATCAACTGCAGATCATATTTTCTTTTGACGGACAAGCCAAAGGATTCAGTCATGTCAAGTTCCTCAGGCTTGTTCACTTCAGGCAACTTCCAATCAAAATGGAAAAGCAAACATGCAAGTGAGAATTCAACAGTAGCAGTGCCAAATGTGTTGCCCGGATACATCCTCCTTCCAGCACCAAATGGTATAAACTGAATTTCTGCACCATTGTAATCAATAGAGCTATCAAGGAACCTTTCTGGATAAAATTTGTCTGGTTCAAACCAGTAGTTAGGATCTCTCCCAATGGCCCATGCATTAACAATAACCTTGCTCTTAGCTGGTATGTCATAACCATTAATTTCACAATTCTCACTGCATTCCCTTGGAAGCAACAACGGAAGAGGTGGATGTAGACGAAGGGTTTCTTTGATGACTGATCTCAAGTATTTCAGTTCACTAATACTTGCTTCATCCACATAACCTTTTTCATCAAAGACATTTCTTACCTCAGTTTGTGCTTTCTCCATCACGCTTGGTTTTTTCACGATTTCTGACATTGCCTGATAGAGGAACCTAGACCATGCATGCAGCCATCACCAACCCACTTGAGACCATGCACCACCAACCACCACCCCATGTGAAGAGCCCATTTTTTTTTACTATTGTTGCAAGTTGTTTGAATTTCATTTCAAGATGTTTGTTGTTGATTCATTGTATCCTTATCATTCCAGCCTGTTTCCTTATCATCCTTGGTTCCTAAAATCACTATAAATAAGGTCAAATATCTTATGTAATATCATCATTGAGTTTAAGAATAATTTGAGTTTGTGAGAGCTTTCTCTCTTGTTTCTGAGCCATTTTGGTATCAGAGCAGGTTTCTATCCCAGAGTTGAGTTTTGAGTGAAGAAATCAACGGAAAGCTTGAGTTTTTGGGTGGTGTTTTAAGTGCACCAAGGCTGCCCCCTCCAGAACTCCACTTTACAGCCATTTTTGTCGCAAAACTAACGCCGCCATTGCGTCCGGAAGGTCGAAAAACCTTTGGGTAGCAAGTTTCACGGCCAACGAAGCCTCCACGCACCGCCACGGTCTTCGCCGATAAAGTCGCCGGAGTTGCAGAACCATCGTAAGCCACCATCGGACCACCGTGAGCCGCCGCCGGAATTTTCACCGGAAAATCAGAGGTAGAAGACGACCACGTCACCAGCCACGTCGCCACTCTTGTGTCGGTCAGTGACACATCATCTACTCAACTACTGCCACGCGTCACAAGTGACCACGTCAGCAGACCAGTCACTAGGAGGTTCAAAAAATTGCACTTTAGTCCCTTAACTTTTGATAATTGCAATTTAGTCTCTAAACTTTTAAAAAATTACAATTTTGCTTCTTAACTTTTCAAAATTACCTTTTTACCCCTAATTTCTAGAATTTTACCTAGCCTTCCAAAATTACATTTTTGCCCTCCAAAGTTCATAAATTGTAATTTTGGTCCCATACCTATTTCTAAAGTACCAAATTCCTATAAAATTCCAAGTATGCTCTGTGGTTGCAGTTTTGTCTGATCTTCCACATCAGAAAAAAATTTGTTATTGGAAAAGAAATTGTGGGATTGTAAAAGGCACATTTCAGGAAAGGTCTGGCTAAGGAAAGACTTGATTTTTAAGGACGCTTAGCGCCACCTCTCTTTCCTGGGAACTTCCCTGATGTTCTAATTACAAAACTATAATCTCCGATCCGGTAACCTGGTACTTCACAAATTTTCCCTACACACAAAATGCCTCCAAGATGACAAAATGAAGCAACTCTCTGAGAGATTCAAATGGAAGAAATGAGGAGACAAATCCAACAGCTACAAGAAACTGTAAATGCACAACAAGCTCTGTTAGAAGCACATAACATGCAATCAGATAATGATGAATCTAGTAGTGATGCATCATCATTTAGAAGCCGTCGTTCGCAAAGACAACCCTTTAGACATGATGACATCAAGGTAGATATTCCAGATTTTGAAGGGAAACTTCAACCAGATGAGTTTGTTGATTGGCTTCAAACTGTTGAGCGAGTATTTGAGTACAAGGAGATACCAGAAGAAAAGAAAGTGAAGATCATTGCTGTGAAGTTAAAAAAACACGCTTCTATTTGGTGGGAGAATCTTAAAAAAAAGCGTGAACGAGAAGGGAAAAGCAAGATCAAGACATGGGAGAAATTGCGTCGAGAACTAACTCAAAAGTTCTTGCCTACTTATTATTATCAAGATAATTTCATTCAACTACAGAATCTTCGACAAAAGAACTTGTCTGTAGAGGAATACACCAGAGAATTTGAGAAGTTGATGATGAAGTGTGACATCCAAGAAAGAGAAGAGCAAACAATAGCTCATTATCTAGGAGGACTAAACACTGACATTGCCCATCCAGTTTAGCTCCAACAATATTGGTCCTTAGACGATGTTATCCGTCTAGCCATGAGAGTGGAGAAACAAATACCCAAAAGGTCTTTTTACAGAACTTTTTCCTCCACTGAAAATCCGTTCTATACCCGCAAAACACCCACAGATCAATCCAGTACTTCAAGCAAACCTCCATCCAAACCCATCACCACCGAAAACAAAACCAAGGTTGTCAAATGTTTCAAATGCCAAGGTTTTGGTCATATGGCCTCCAATTGCCCAACTAGGAGAACCATTACCATCATCAAAGGAGAAGCTTTTGAAGGAACTGAACAAGAAAAAGATCCAGAAAAACCTGAAGGAGAAGAGAAGCTAGAGCCAGTATATGATGAAGAGGTCACTGCTGCTGATCATGGAGAATCCTTAGTGATTCAACGAAGTTTACACACAATGTAAACAAAAGAAGAACCATGGCTAAGGCATAATATCTTCCATACTCGTTGCACTTCACAGGGAAAAGTCTGTGACGTTATCATTGATAGTGGAAGCTGTGAAAATGTAGTGTCCAACTACATGGTGGAGAAATTGAAGATGCCAACACAAAACCATCCAAATCCATACAATTTACAGTGGCTCAACAAAGGTAGTGAAGTGAGGGTTTCTCAACGCTGCCTTGTGACCTTTTCCATCGATCAAAAGTACCAAGATCAAGCATGGTGTGATTTTATTCCTATGGATGCATGTCACCTTCTCCTTGGAAGACCTTGGCAATATGATCGTCTTGCTTTGTATGACGGTTATACCAACACTTACTCCTTCGTCAAGGATGGAGTAAAAGTCAAGTTAACTCCTCTATCACCAAGTGAAGTTAATGAAAGCAAGAAGGAATCAAGACCACTGGTGACCTTGGTGACAAAAGAACAATTAAAGATAACAACAGAGGAAGCTCAGAACATGAGATTTGTTCTACTGTTTGAATCAAATGAAGAAACCATTCTTCCAGTAGAAGTTAAACACATGCTAGCTGAATTCCCTGATATTGTGCCCAAGGAAATTCCTCATGGACTACCACCAATGTGAGACATCCAGCACGCCATTGACTTTATTCCTGGAGCAGTCATTCCTATGGACCGACTTACAGAATGAGTCCTCAGGAGCATACTGAAATCCAACATCAAGTTGAAGAACTTTTGAAGAAAGGGTTGATACGAGAAAGCGTTAGCCCTTGTGCTGTTCTTGCAATTTTAGTACCCAAGAAGGATGACAGTTGGAGAATGTGTGTCGACAGTCGAGTTGTTAATAATATTACCATCAAGTATCGATTTCCAATACCAAGACTTGATGATCTGCTAGATCAGCTGTATGGTGCTGATATCTTTTCCAAGATTGATCTTCGTAGCGGATACCATCAGATCAGGATCAAGCCAGGAGATGAATGGAAGACTGCTTTCAAAACCAGAGATGGTCTATATGAATGGACTATGATGACCTTTGGTTTATCTAATGCCCCAAGTACATTCATGCGCCTGATGAATCAAGTACTTCGACCGTTCATTGGAAAATTTGTAGTTGTCTACTTTGATAATATTTTGATCTACAGCAAAAGCAAAGAGGAGCATTTAGAACACCTTCGACAAGTGCTATAGACACTACGGGAACAAAAACTTTATGCCAATCTCCAGAAATGTTCTTTCTTGACCAATGAAGTGACTTTTCTGGGTTACATCATCACTGCTGAAGGCATTCAAGTTGACCTAAACAAGGTTGAAACCATCAACAGTTGGCCAATCCCAAAGTCAATCCATGATGTGAGGAGCTTCCATGGATTAGCTTCATTTTATAGAAGGTTCATAAAAAGTTTTAGCTCTGTTGCTGCCCTATTAACAGATTGCATAAAAAGAGACAAGTTCCAATGGACAGAGTAAGCGCAGAAAAGTTTCGAACAGTTGAAGAAATGTTTGACTGAAGCGCCTGTGTTAGCCCTTCCAAACTTTGATCAAGTATTCGAAGTCAGTTGTGACGCTTCCAACACTGGAATTGGTGCTGTCTTAAGCCAAGAAGGCCATCCTATAACCTTCTTCAGTGAAAAGCTCAACGATGGTAAACTCAAGTACTCCACTTATGACAAGGAGTTCTATGCCATTGTCCGTGCCCTGCAACATTGGAGTCATTATCTGTTGTACAAAGAATTTATTCTCTATTCTGATCATGAAGCCCTCAAGCATTTGAATTCTCAACAGAAGATCAATCGCAGACATGCTGCTTGGAGTGAGTTCCTACAGCCTTATCCATTCTTACTTAAACATAAGGCAGGAGTTCAAAATGCTGTTGCAGATGCTCTTAGTAGACGTCACACACGACTATCTACTCTCCAAATAAAGGTAGTAGGCTTTGAGACAATCAAGGAACTATACAAAGATGATCCTGATTTCCAAAAATTTTGGAATCTAACAGAATCACAATCCTTCCAAGACTACTACAGGCATAAAGGATTTTTGTTCAAAGGGAAGGCTTTATGCATTCCTCAGTGCTCACTACGGGAATCCATTATCTGGGAGACCCATGATGGAGGATTAGCAGGACATTTTGGAAGAGATAAAACTATGGCTTTAGTAAAAGAAAGTTTCTATTGGCCAAGGCTTGAAAGAGATATCAACAGACATATTCAAAAATGCAGAATCTGCCACTTGGCAAAGGCCAAAAGCCAAAACACAGGGTTATATATTCCACTTTCCATTCCAGAAGCACCTTGGGAAGATGTAAGTATGGACTTTGTCCTTGGACTACCTCGAACTCAGCGACAGAAGGATTCCATAATGGTAGTTGTGGACAGATTTTCAAAGATTGCCCACTTTATTCCATGCCAGAAGACCAATGATGCTGTTCAAGTTGCTGACTTGTATTTCAAATAAATTGTGCATCTTCATGGAATTCCTAAAACCATCACTTCTGATCGAGACGTGAAATTCTTAAGCCACTTTTGGAGAACCTTATGGAAAAAGATGGGTACCAAGCTCCAGTTCAGTAATGCCAGTCATCCACAAATAGATGGGCAAACAGAAGCAGTCAACTGACTTTTGGGAAATCTACTTCGAAGTTTTGTTGGTAAAAATTTAAAACAGTGGGATATTATTCTTGCCCAAGTTGAATTTGCTTACAACAATTCAACTAATCAAGCCACTAGAAAATGTCCATTTGAAGTAGTCTATGGCACTCGTCCACACAGTCCGCTGGATTTGACCCCTTCATCTAACAAGCAACAATATAGTTCAGATGCAGATAGCCGAGCAAAAGAAATGAAAAAGTTGCATGAGCAGGTCCGAGAGCAGATCAACAAACAAAATTCAAGGTATAAAGCTCAACGTGACAAGCATCGAAAGTGACAAATTTTTAAAGTTGGAGATTTGGTATGGATACATCTGCGAAAGGAACGTTTTCCAAATCAACCAAATGCTAAGTTGTCCCCTAGAGCTGATGGACCATTCAAAGTCGTGCAGAAAATCAACGACAATGCTTACAAAGTCGAACTACCAAGAACATATGGTGTCTCTACAACTTTTAACGTCGCTGATCTTTCGCCATATTTGGATGATGAGACAGAACTAAACTCGAGGGCGAGTTCTCTCCAACCCGGGGAGTATGATAGAGGAACCTAGACCATGCATGCAGCCATCACCAACCCACTTGAGACCATGCACCACCAATCACCACCCCATGTGAAGAGCCCATTTTTTTTTACTATTGTTGCAAGTTGTTTGAATTTCATTTCAAGATGTTTGTTGTTGATTCATTGTATCCTTATCATTCCAGCCTATTTTCTTATCATCCTTGGTTCTTAAAATTACTATAAATAGGGTCAAATACCTTATGTAATATCATTATTGAGTTTAAGAATAATTTGAGTTTGTGAGAGCTTTCTCTCTTGTTTCTGAGCCATTGCCTACTCCATAGTTGTAGATGCAGTGTCGCTTCCAGCAGTGAAAATGTCCTGAAGGAGATGTTGGGGCGTTACTTTACCATCATGTATAACATTCACCAAGAATTCATCATACATAGAATCAAATTTATCAGTTTAGCTTACTGCTAAATATGTGATTTCTGATAAGGTTGCCCCTCAAATTTGAATACATTTCACAATTATTTATACTTAAGTGTCAATAACTTAAAAAACTGGCACTTATGTCCAAATGTTTGATTATTTAATTTATAGTATTACGGCAGCTAATCAACTGTTGTAAACCATAGGATATAACTATATATATATATATATATATATATATATATATATATATATAAAATATAAGAAGTTCACCTAGGACAACTGTAAATGACTGATCTTAGGAGGAATCTCGTATATGACTCAGATTTGGAAATTATGCAAGGTTTTCTATGCATAAAATACTAAACCAAATGATTGCTTTGACTATACTGTAAAAGATATTCAAGAACAGTATCATTAGTCCTACTTTGGACTCTTTGAACAATTGTTATCCAAGAAAAAAGTTCGAAAAGTAAAAAAGAAAGAAATCATATCAATATCATCAGCATCTATCTTTCTTTGAAATAGTTGCATGGATTTTTAACCGAAACATACTAACCAAAATGGTTGCTTTGATAACACTTTCAGATAGGGGATGTAGGAGGTCACCATGCTTCTGAAGCCTTAAAAGAATATCAACTAGATCTTCCCCTTCTTGGCCAACTCCCTTTGTGTCCAAACTTTCCTCTCTGTGATCTTTAACAATGCTATCAAGTATCCTATCCACTTCTTGATGCATCTTCTTAATTTTAGTCCTAAATCCGGTAAGAAATTGTAGAACTCCAACGGAAGGATACAGATCAGCAATAGAGAACCCTGCAAGTGCCTCTGTGACATCCTCCACTAGTTCAACATACACTTTTTGATCTTTGGATTTTCCACCAAAAGCAATCCGTGATGTTAACCCATAAGCCAGTGAATTAAACACATCACTAAGATTTATAGGCGACCCTTCACTCAAGGATATATCCTTGACAAGATTTGACAACTCTTCTTCCCTGATTGATCTGAAGGACATAACGCGCTTTGGTGCTAGTAGCTCCATGTTACAAATCTTTCTCATCTGCCTCCAATATGTTCCATGTTGACTAAAGGTCATGGCCTTAGACCCATAACTGAGAACATCTACAGCAAGCACAAGAGGCCTAGCTGCAAAGATGGTATCATGTGTGTTCATCACCTCTTTTGCCATTTCGGGTGAAGATACCACCATGCAGGAAAGTTCATCAAGTTGTATATGCATGAGAGGACCATATTGACTCGCCAATCTTGCTAAGGAGTGATGAGGTAGTGCTCCAAGATGGTGTATGTTCCCTATGAGAGGTAGTTTGCTTGGTCCTGGTGGCAGTTTGGAGTCTGAGTATTTAGATTTTGATCTCCAAATGATGTTGAGTACCATGAACAGGAAGAAGAAGAAAGGAAGGATTGTAGATAAGGAAAACTGAAGCTCCAACCCCATTTCAGTGAGGAAAAAGTACTTCAGGTTAGTTAAACAAAAGGGTCTCCAAGACTACATATTATCAGAGAAAGCAAAAGCTTAGACGATTGGGTTTCGCTGCAAACTTGTATTTGGTTAGTGAACATATTTATATCGATGTTTAAGCCAAAAGGGGCAAGAGAACGAACCAGAAGTTTGAAGCTTGATGCTGAAATGAGGAAAAACAACTAATATTGTTTTCATCTGAAATCATCATGGTGGAGTAACAGTCAAGCACGAGTTGATTGTCTCTTCCATAGACTAGTCCTATCATATGAACAATATTACACATGTCACTCCATTTTTCAAAGAGAGGTTTTCATCTGGCGATATGCATCTAGAATAGAACTGAATTCATTCAAATTTGAACAAATATCAATTAGAATTTTCAATTTTTCAGATCGATTAAGATAGAATCTATTGCCCGTTACTTTTGGTTGTTAATGCTACTGAGTTCGAACATGGGCAACTAAACTGTGTAGCTTCTTAACTATAAGCTTTAAAATTTCATTATCTTACTTCTTGTTTTTTTACTTAAAATTAAATCATAAAATTGAAATTTCAAAGAGAGGTTACTTCAAGTCTAGAAATGACATACATGTAACCGATAACGAATCTGAAACTTGGAGACAAAATATCTTAAATTTTATCAACTGAGTCTGCACGCCATGGTCAAATTTTCATCGAAAATGAAACCTATTGACTTTATATTCACAGGATAACGCCTTAATTTCTAAGAACACTAATTGAAAGAAGAAATTCCATCTTCTTTAGTCTTTGAGGATTTAACAGTAAAAGTATCAAATTTCTCAACGTTTATCTTCAAGCAAGTGCGTTGAGGCTGATGGACATAAGATTGTTACATAGAAATTGGCACCAGCAGCATTAAAGTAACTGGTCCATTGTTCATTCTTCTAACTTGGGTAATGCACTTAAGCATTTTGCAATTCAAAAGCGGCACGTGCTCAAAGGGCAAAGATTTCTTGCCTCCTCGCAGCCACACCTTGGAGGGCACGTGTTCCACTCTCAGCATCATGGTCATTCATGTCTTGCGCCCAAAAAAACCACGCCGTATAAATTTATTACATGCCGGCCATGACCCAATATGCTTACTAAACCTATACATTCTGACATTTTGTTGAAAATGGAAAAATATAATTTAGGCGAATGAAGCTGGGGCTGTTTCTTTCAATCAAATTAATCACAGCATTTTCATCGACTGACTACCAGTCGTCTAGTGGGATGAAGCGCTAAGTCCCTTAAGCAAGGTCCAGAATTTGAATCTTGGAATTGTGAATGGTGCAAATAAGGTTGAGAGGGTTACCTCTATAATGAGCATCTATAATACTCAAATCTGGATTAGCCGGCAGGTGGATCAAATACTGGATAGTTTCACAAAAAAAAAAAAAATTGCATTTTCATCAATGAAGATGGGAAGAGAAATATATACGCTTTGCAATTAAGTGAACTTGTTTGTAAATATTTTTTTTAAAAAAAATATTTCCAGGATATCCACTGTCGACAGCACTAGCTAATCCCTCAAGGCAGGAGGTCTCTGAAGGGGGCAAACCTCTGATCACAAGACTCTATCCATACACTCTACCAAAAATCGAATCTCATGCTTAAGCAAGGTTAGGGTCTATATCCATGAGATTAATCCTGACATGGTTAAATTGATAGAATGATTCAATTCCTACTATTTGTAATTTTCTTGGGCAATTCTTCTATTGTTTGTGTCCTTTCTTTTTTTGTGCAATAAGAGTTTTTTGTTTTTTTATGGTATACCTGCCCTATTACATTTACAGAGAAGACTAAGTGCCCATTTTATTTCAATTGTCCAGTTTTTAAGATTTTATGAAGGAAATATTGATAACGGGATATGAAAACTGAAAATTGAATTTTATAATTTTCATAATTTTCAGTAATTTCTCTACAAAATCTTAAAAAATGAAAAATTGAAAATGAAAACTGAAGACAGAAACCAAATAGACCCTAATCATTTTAGGCGTACAAAGGCTTGACCTGCCAATGGGTATTCTCTTCCGGAATCAAACCGAGTGGCACAATAATAGTTTGAGGAATGGAAATGTTGTTCCATTCAAAGTATTAGCTGAAGGAAAATGTTAATATAAATTTTAATTTATGATAAATCATACACGTGACACAATATCAATTAGTGCTTTTGTAATATCTATATATTTATAATTTTAAATTATATTTTGAATGACTAATCTATTGGCATATGTAGAGTTTATTGTGAATTCGAGACTATAGCATCATTACTTTAACAAAAATGTGTGAACAAGGTCCGTACAGCATCCAAACTTTCTTATTTACAGTCCAAAATTAATGAACAAAAAGAGAAAGAAGAGAAAGGGTTGACCCATTTTAACTTCAACCGGTGTGATACTTAAAAATTTGTTCCAGGCTACCTTAACATGCACAGGAAGAACGACACATGGATCACTGTTAAATTGAAAGCTTGATTATGTATTATTATTGCCCAAGTCTGATAGGGAGTACACACAACAGTTTCTACAAGGATCAAGAAACCCTCATGTTACTAAACTAACATAAGATAGAAAAACACTATAATTGTCATAGCAAAACCCATCACTAATATTGATATCTCAATTTATTTATTTATTTTTGGTTTTGCTCTCATAACATCAACATGGTTTATCTTAGAGAGGATCATGAGAGAAACTTGTTGCTGATTGATTTGTGATAGGAATCAACTGCAGATCATATTTTCTTCTGACGGACAAGCCAAAGGATTCAGTCATGTCAAGTTCTTCAGGCTTGTTCCCTTCAGGCATCTTCCAATCAAAATGGAAAAGCAAACATGCAAGTGAGAATTCAACAGTAGCAGTGCCAAATGTGTTGCCCGGACACATCCTCCTTCCAGCACCAAATGGTATAAACTGAAATTCTGCACCATTGTAATCAATAGAGCCATCAAGGAACCTTTCTGGATAAAATTTGTCTGGTTCAATCCAATAGTTAGGATCTCTTCCAATGGCCCATGCATTAACAATAACCTTGCTCTTAGCTGGTATGTCATAACCATTAATTTCACAATTCTCACTGCATTCCCTTGGAAGCAACAACGGAAGAGGTGGATGTAGACGAAGGGTTTCTTTGATGACTGATCTCAAGTATTTCAGCTCAGTAATACTTGCTTCATCCACATACCCTTTTTCATCAAAGACATTTCTTACCTCAGTTTGTGCTTTCTCCATCACGCTTGGGTTTTTCACGATTTCTGACATTGCCCACTCCATAGCAGTAGCTGCAGTGTCGCTTCCAGCAGTGAAAATGTCCTGAAGGAGATCTTGGGGCGTTATTTTACTATAATGTATAACATTCACCAAGAATTCATCATACATAAAATCAAATTTATCAGTTTAGCTTACTGTTAAATATGTGATTTCTGATAAGGTTGCCTCTCAAATTTGAATACATCTTCACAATTATTTATAGTTAAGTATGGATAACTTAAAACTGGCACTTATGTCAACACATTTGATTATTTATAGTATTATGGTTGCTAATCAACTATTGTAAACCATAGGATATAACTATACATAAAAAAATAATAATAATAAGTTCACCTAGGACAACTGTAAATGACTGATCTTAGGAGGAATCTTCTATATGACTCAGATTTGGAAATTATGCAATGTTTTCTGTGCATAAAATACTAAACCAAATGATTGCTTTGACTATGCTGTAAAAGATGGTCAAGAACAGTATCATCAGTCCTACTTTTGACTCTTTGCACAATCGTTAACCAAGAAAAAAAAAAGAAAGAAATCATATCAATATCATCAGCATCCATCTTTCTTTGAAATAGTTTCATGGATTTTTAACCGAAACATACTAACCAAAATGGTTGCTTTGACAACACTTTCAGATAGGGGATGTTGGAGGTCACCATGCTTCTGAAGCCTTAAAAGAATATCAACTAGATCCTCCCCTCCTTGGCCAACTGCCTTTGTGTCCAAACTTTTCTCTCTGTGATCTTTAATAATGCTATCAACTATCCTGTCCATTTCTTGATGGATCTTCTTAATTTTAGTCCTAAATCCGGTAAGAAATTGTAGAACTCCAACGGAAGGATACAGATCAGCAATAGAGAACCCTGCAAGTGCCTCTGTGACATCCTCCACTAGTTCAACATACACTTTTTGATCTTTGGATTTTCCACCAAAAGCAATCCGTGATGTTAACCCATAAGCCAGTGAATTAAACACATCACTAAGATTTATAGGCGACCCTTCACTCAAGAATATATCCTTGACAAGATTTGACAACTCTTCTTCCCTGATTGATCTGAAGGACATAACGCGCTTTGGTGCTAGTAGCTCCATGTTACAAATCTTTCTCATCTGCCTCCAATATGTTCCATGTTGACTAAAGGTCATGGCCTTAGACCCATAACTGAGAACATCTACAGCAAGCACAAGAGGCCTAGCTGCAAAGATGGTATCATGTGTGTTCATCACCTCTTTTGCCATTTCGGGTGAAGATACCACCATGCAGGAAAGTTCACCAAGTTGTATATGCATGAGAGGACCATATTGACTCGCCAATCTTGCTAAGGAGTGATGAGGTAGTGCTCCAAGATGGTGTATGTTCCCTATGAGAGGTAGTTTGCTTGGTCCTGGTGGCAGTTTGGAGTCTGAGTATTTAGATTTTGATCTCCAAATGATGTTGAGTACCATGAACAGGAAGAAGAAGAAAGGAAGGATTGTAGATAAGGAAAACTGAAGCTCCAACCCCATTTCAGTGAGGAAAAAGTACTTCAGGTTAGTTAAACAAAAGGGTCTCCAAGACTACATATTATCAGAGAAAGCAAAAGCTTAGACGATTGGGTTTCGCTGCAAACTTGTATTTGGTTAGTGAACATATTTATATCGATGTTTAAGCCAAAAGGGGCAAGAGAACGAACCAGAAGTTTGAAGCTTGATGCTGAAATGAGGAAAAACAACTAATATTGTTTTCATCTGAAATCATCATGGTGGAGTAACAGTCAAGCACGAGTTGATTGTCTCTTCCATAGACTAGTCCTATCATATGAACAATATTACACATGTCTCTCCATTTTTCAAAGAGTGGTTTTCATCTGACGATATGCATCTAGAATAGAACTGAATTCATTCAAATTTGAAGAAATATCAATTAGAATTTTCAATTTTTCAGATCGATTAAGATAGAATCTATTGCCCGTTACTTTTGGTTGTTAATGCTACTGAGTTCGAACATGGGCAACTAAACTGTGTAGCTTCTTAACTATTAGCTTTAAAATTTCATTATCTTACTTCTTGTTTTTTTACTTAAAATTAAATCATAAAATTGAAATTTCAAAGAGAGGTTACTTCAAGTCTAGAAATGACATACATGTAACCGATAACGAATCTGAAACTTGGAGACAAAATATCTTAAATTTTATCAACTGAGTCTGCACGCCATGGTCAAATTTTCATCGAAAATGAAACCTATTGACTTTATATTCACAGGATAACGCCTTAATTTCTAAGAACACTAATTGAAAGAAGAAATTCCATCTTCTTTAGTCTTTGAGGATTTAACAGTAAAAGTATCAAATTTCTCAATGTTTATCTTCAAGCAAGTGCGTTGAGGCCGATGGACATAAGATTGTTACATAGAAATTGGCACCGGCTGCATTAAAGTAACTGGTCCATTGTTCAGTCTTCCAACTTGGGTAATGCACTTCAGCATTTGCATTTCAAAAGCGGCACATGCTCAAAGGGCAAAGATTTCTTACCTCCTCGCAGGGAGCCACACCTTGGGGGGCACGTTTCCACTCTCAGCATCATGGTCATTCATGTCTTGCGCCCAAAAAACCACGCCACATAAATTCATTACATGCTTGGCTAATTTACCACAAAAAAAAAAACAAAACAAAATCATTATTTACATATACACGCTATTGTTCATATTATTGACGAATATACACTCATTTTAATACGAAAGAAATACGTGACATAATATCACATATTTAAGGATAGAGTACTGCTCAGAATACGTGGGAGAGCTTCACTTATTATATAATACGTGACTCTGTTCCACGTATTATGTTGAACACAATACGTGAGATAGTGACACGTATTATAGCCATCCTACGTATGTTGAGAACAGCTCTTGGTCTTGTCAATTGTGTCTAGTGTGGTTGGGTCCACATTGGTGAGGGTAGTCCCGAGTCCATTATTGGGACATATTTGGCGCAATTCTTGCAAGCAAGTTGTGTCTAGAGTTGGGTCAGGATTGCCGGTGTTGCTAAAATTGTATAATTAGCCAACGAATGAACTGCATTGAGCCCTGCCAAATGTATGAGCACCTGAAAACAATGAAGCATATATAATCACTTACTCTCCGGCCAAAGAAATGAACAAATAATCACACTTTTTTTTTTGGGATGAAATAATCACATACTCCTCGGTCATGTGCTAACTATCATTTTATGAGAGAAATTCTTGAAAAGTCAAACAAGTTAAGGTGCTGGCTGAATTTAAAATGAAATGGTTGTCACATTTTTTTTCTACAATATATCTTATCTTAACTTTATTTTCTATTTATTATTATTATTATTATTACAAAATTGCTACACCTAGAAAGTATGTCTGCATGGACTGATGTGTGCTGTGCCAATCTCATAGAAGCAGTTACAATTGAAAGAATTGAGGACCCCACTCTTGATATTGCAAATAATAATAACAGTAGCTTTTTATTATTATAAGACTAGAATCCCAAGTTAATCCCTTAGGATTATAATGGGGAATAAATTAGTCCCTCAAATTTTATAAAAAAGGACAAATTAATCACTTTGTAAAATTATCGTATAAACTATGTACTGTTAACTTACTTATGCGTATTGTTAACTTGTTTACATGTACTGTCAACTTTCATAGTGGATCTTAATTTGCCTCACTCTTTTAAATGAATTCGTCTAGGCCTTTTTTTTCATTTGATATCTCCACTAAAAAGAAAGATTTTGACTTTAAGTGGAGTTTTGGATACTAATGCTGCGTGTGGAAAGGAAACACATCATCTTCCTTGTTGCTACTTAAAGGTGAGTTCTTCAGTCACTACAAGACCTCCGTGATAACCTATCTACCTACAGACTTTTATTTCATTTTCTTTCATACATTATGATCATGAGGCTACCAGGGATTAATATAAGATTTTCTAAGTTTGAGAGACTAATTTATCCCCCATTATAAACCTGAGGGATTAACTTGGGAGTTTAGTCTAATAATAAAAAAAGCTATTGTTATTATTATTTGCAATATCAAGAGTGGGGTCCTCAATTCTTTTAATTGTAATTGTTTCTATGAGATAAGCACATCACACATCAGTTGGTCCAGACCAAGGTTCTAAAAATTGGACCGGATATCGAACCGGTCGGGGTAAGGATTCGTATGCTCAACCAGTCAACCTAATATAACCTGTATATAATAAAACATATATTTATATAAATATATAAAAATATAAAATAAAATATATGTCATAAAATAACTAAAAATTAAATTAGGTATCAACAAAATCATAGAACATAACATAATTCAACTCTTAATCAAAATAAACATTATCCATATGGATCAAATCTCTCAAGTTACTACTTTCCATATTAGAAAAGGAAAAAAAATACGAAATATGATATTTTAGTCTTTTTTTTTAAAAAAAACCCAAAATATGTAATTTTGCATTTTTTTACAAAAAAAAGATTGAATCGGTTTTTTGGCTAGTTTGCCTTCGCAGTTTATCGGTTCAGTGGTTTAAGAATTCTAAGCGATTTTTCTGGCGGTTTTAACTTGGACCGGACAAAGATAGGTTCCGATTCAACCTGGTCCGACGCCTACTGATCTGGTTTTCAGAACCTGGGTCCAGACATACTTTCTAGGTGAAGCAATTTTGTAATAATAATAATAATAAATAGGAAATAAAGTTGAGATAAGATATATTACAAAAAGAAAAAATGACGACCATTTCATTTTAAATTCAGCCAGTACCTTAACTTGTTTGACTTTTCAAGAATTTCGCTCATAAAATGATAGTTAGCATATGACCCAGGAGTATGTGATTATTTCATCCCACAAAAAAAGTGTGATTATTTGTTCATTTCTTTGGCCGGAGAGGAAGTGATTATATATGCTTCATTGTTTTCAGGTGCTCATACATTTGGCAGGGCTCAATGCAGTTCATTCGTTGGCCAATTATACAATTTTAGCAACACCGGCAATCCTGACCCAACTCTAGACACAACTTGCTTGCAAGAATTGCGCCAAATATGTCCCAATAATGGACCCGGGACTACCCTCACCAATGTGGACCCAACCACACTAGACACAATTGACAAGACCAAGAGCTGTTCTCAACATACGTAGGATGGCTATAATACGTGTGACTATCTCACGTTCTGTGTTCAACATAATATATGAAACAGTGTCACATATTATATAATATGTGAAGCTCTCCCACCTATTCTGTGCAGTTCTCTATTCTTAAATATGTGCTTTTATATCAAAATGAGTATATATTCGTCAATAATATGAACAATAGCGTGTATATGTAAATAATGATTTTTTTTTGTTTTTTTCGGTAAATTAGCCCCGGCCATAACCCAATATGCCTATTAAACCTATACATTTTGACATTTTGTTGAAAATGGAAAAATATAATTCAGGCAATGAACCTGGGGCTGTTTCTTTCAATCAAATTAATTAAAGCATTTTCATGGACCAACTACCGGTCGGTCTAGTGGGATAAGGCAAGTTATGAATGGAGCAAACTAAATTAGGAGGATCGCCTCTATAGTACCTAAATCCAAATTAGTCGACAAGTGGATTGGATATCGGATAGTTTCACCAAAAAAAAAAAAGTATTTTCATCAATGAAGATTGGAAGAAAAATATATATCACTTTGTAGTTAAGTGAACTTGTTTGTAAACATGGTTTTTTTTTAAAAAAAATATCAAGATATCCATTGCTGATAGCAGTGACTAATCTCTTCGAAATAGAAGATCTCTTACAGGGATAAATCTCTGATCACAAGACTCTATCTGTACACACCGCCAAAAATCAAACCTCATACTTAAGGAAAGTTAGGGTCTATATCCATTAGATTAATACCGACATGGTTAAATTGATAGAATGATTCAATTCCTACTATTTGTAATTTTCTTGGGCGATTCTTCTATTGTTTTTGTCTCTCTCTCTCTCTTTCTTTTTTTTTTTTTTGCACAATAAGGATCCTGTTTGAAAGTGTTTTTGTTTTTAAATTTTTTAAAACTATTTTAGAAAATAAGTTAAAGTTCATTTTTCAAAAACCCAAAAACAGAAAAACTTGTTTAGCAATTTAATTTCAAAAACAATTTTATAATGGTGAAAAATAGAAAACTTGTTTGGATAATTTTTTTAAAAAATAACTTTTAAAACTTAAAAAATAAAAAACTATTTGGCAAATTGCATTACTATAAATGATAAATTTTAACTATTATGTCTTATAGATAATATTTTTTATACATACTTAATAAATAAAGTCTCAATACAACTTCCTATTTCAAAAATAATCTTTATATAACTTGGTGTCAATTTATATTCATAAATCCATTTATAAGTTATGCATGATTTTCTTATAGCCACATTCAATTTACAATTTGGTCATGGTGTCTTGTCATTTCCCTTGTAACTTCATCAGTAAATCTTGTTATGTTATCCCTATTGGAATTCACATCTAAACTTATATTATCATTCATAGCTTCAACGTCAAACAAATTTTTATCCTCATATTCTCTAAATAATCTGTCATGCATTCCCCACTTACGTACATGGTTATGAATTACACAACATGCTATGACGATAAAACGTTACTTAGAAGCACTCATGTGTAATAAAATAAAATGGTTCTAATGGCACTCATATTGAAATTAAGCAAATGGCCAAAAGTTCCATTAATTCTCTTGTGGTCCTAAAGCTTTTCAGCTCTTAATTACAAGTTGATCACTCATGTATATAAGCTAGTTAATCTACTCTTTTCTGTTACTCAACTCATTGAACAATTTAATTGAGTTCATCATATTCTTCTCTGATATTTCTTCTCTTCTCTGTTTCTTCCTTTCAATTGTTACCAAGTGTTTTTCTCTGATACCATGCCAACCATTGAAATAAAAAAAAAAAGAACATTTCATCAATCTAAGACATGAACCAGAATTTTTATATAATGTCAACTACAACTTAGAACAATTCATCAATCTAAGATCAACAGGAAGCAGCAACCATAATGGTAAAATCAACCATAATAGCAACCACAATATTCAGACATCGAAGAGAGAATCAGAGAAAAAGAGAAGGAGGGACTTGCTGCTCACTAGGTCAAGTACAGAGGCGGATCTGGGCTTCACAGGTCGCAGAGCACGACAAATTGCGGCCTGCGTCTAGGTCGCGGAGGAGGAGCTGGGTCGCGGAGCACAGCAAATTGTGGGGTCTTGGTCACTAGATGGCAAAGCACGACAGATCTGGGTCATGGGATCACAAAGCACGGCGGATCGCGGGCTAGGTCGTGGGGGCTTGGTTCACCAAGTCGCAGGGGCTTGGTCTGCGAAAGCTGGGTCGCAGAGGAGCTTGGTTCGCCGACGACGAATGGAAGAGTAGCAACAGGTGAGAAGAAGCCTGATGAAGGTGAAGTCCAACAAAATAAAATGAGAAGCAACTGTAACCTCTAATAGGATTCAAAGAAGGGGGCAAAACACAAACTCCACTAATTCACTAGTTTGCCACCGCATTTTTGTCTATTTTAAAACAAGAAAACCAAATAAACAACTCAAAGCTGTTCTTGATTTTCACTTTTTAAAACACGGTTTGTGGTTTTTCATTTTTAAAACCAACTTTTATAAAACAAATTACCAAACAATTTTTTTTTAGTCTCTTGTTTTTAAAAACTAGAAATAGTTTTTAAAACTTATTACTAAACAGCCCCGAGAGTTTTTTTGTTTTTGGTATTTTAAGGTATCCCTGCCCTATTACATTTACAAGGAAGAAGACTAAGTGCCCGTTTGTCCAGTTTTCAATATTTGTGAAGAAAATATTAACAACTAAATATGAAAATTGAAAATTGGATTTTATACTTTTGATAGTTTTCAGTAAATCCTCAAACTGAGAAATTGAAAATGAAAACCAAAGACAAAAACCAAACAGACCCTAATCCTTTTAGGCGTACAAAGGCTTGACCTTCCAATGGGTGTTCTCTTCCAGACTATAGCATCATTACTTTAACAAAAATGTGTGAACAAGGTCCGCGCAGCATCCAAAGTGCAAAGACTATAAGATCAGTTGAAGTAACTAAAAGGAATATTGCTATTTGCGAATTGCGAGCCCCTCCATGTATCCCTGAAGGATATATCAACAATCAAGAGAACAAACAAACTGTTCTGCTCAGTATTCCAATGTCAGTTAAGAATTCCGCAAAGAGCTACCAGACAAGTACATCATAGTTTATACATATCACAGGAAAAGATTAAAAAAATAAAAAATTGCCGGTGAGTCAATCATGCAGCAAGGACATGATGGTATAAAAGCAAAATGTTACATATAACCACTTGTTCTCACAGCCCTTAAAATATTTTTTTAAATTAAAAAAGAGCATCACATGATGCCAATAAAGTATTGCATTACAATAACATGTAAATGTTAACGACATTTTCCTCTACTTTCAATTATTTTTGAAGAAAATTAAAGACTGTACAAAAAGCATTAGTCAAATAATGAACAAAATAGGCATCCAACTTAGGATTACCTGAGTATAGAAAGAACTTGAAGAAACCCGTTGGCAGTAAATTTTGAGTAAAGATCCTTCAAGAATAGAGAAATACAAGGAAGGAAATCAATTGGGGACTTGCTCCCTGCAACACACAAAGTTTATAAACACATTACAAATACCCTTAAAAATCAATCATGATTATCTCTTCAAAGTAAAACAACAATAACAACCCAGAATCCACTAAATTATTGTAGAATCCATGCTGGTAAGATATCAATTTAGTTCTTCTATTCACTATTTTAGGACATCGATACTCGTGGTCATGTCTCAATTCAAAGAAGGAAAAGTCAATTAGATTACGAGGTGACTTAAGAATACAAACAGAGCATATATAGACCATGCAGGTGGCTCAAGAATACGAAATATATTGCCTGAAAATTTAGCAATTTACACAAAATTGCGATCTTCCAACAAAATTTAAAAAATGTAGAACACAAGGAAACACAGAAGAAATAAGTCATATATATTCTTTCCCAGAAGAACCATCAAGCATTAAAAAAAAATCGCCAAACCACACTAAACTTTCAAGGGTTACAACAAAATGTATCACAACACTTCAAAAACTCGATAGCATAAAGCAGTAAAAACTTCTAGAACCCAAATAACTATTGTAATTTGTAGGAATTACCTTTCAGGCTCTAGACCATTAACCTTATCAAAGAACTGATGACATTTGGAATCTCGCAATTTGTCTCAAGAATTGCTAGATCAGTCAATGAGGAAAGTAATAAGGCAAGCACTTATTTTTTTGTCCAGAAGCCAGATATCTATTACGGTACCAGTACAGCATATAAAACTTGTTATCAAGAGAATCTTGTGGCATGTTGAGACTTTGCCATTTCCCTTAACACAGCACCAACAATTGCTGCCTGCTCAAGGCAATCAGCCTTATGCAGCGCATCTAAAAGAACAACACATGTTTTGCTATGTATACGACAACCTTTCAGCCGAGTTTCCTCAAAAAGTGTATACGCATCCATTGCTTTATTGGCATTGCTTAATCCTTCAATCATAGCATTAAAACAAGCTGAATCAGGTATGCCCCCACTTGCCTTAAATCTCTCAAAGAGACTTTTTGCCTCTAGAACATTTCCAGCCTTTGCAAGTCCTGAAATCATGGTAGTGTATGTGATAGTATTGGGTTTTAGCCCTCGTTTCTGCATCTCTTGCCAGAACACAAAAGCCTTGTTAAATTTTCTAACCTTACAAAGACCATTTATCATAATGCTGTAAGTTACTTCATTTGGAGAACATTTCAAATTTTTCATGTTCTGAAAGCACACAATGGCTTCATCAATTTCCTCAGCTTTCACTAATGCATCAAGTAAGCAATTCCATGTGTATGTGTTTGCAGTCAGACCTTTCTGCATCAACTCCTCCAAAATTAAATATGCTTCATCGATCCTTCCCACCTTCCCAAACCCGTCAACAAGGCTACTATAGATCACTACATTTAAATCAACACCTTTTGACTTGGCTTCTTCAAATAACATATATGCTTCATCGAGCCTGTCGATTTTAGCCAGCCCATCAACAACACAACCGTAGGTTACGACAGTAGGTTGGAGACCCTTTGTCTTCATTTCCTCCAGTAGTTGGTAAGCTTTATTGACCTTACCAGACTTACAAAATCCATCAATAACAGTGTTGTAAGCACGAGTATCCAAATGCAATCCTTGCTCCTTCATCTCATAAAACAACTTATATGTTTCTTTAGCAAAACCTGCTTTCACAAGACCATGAATTAAAATTGAGTAGCTCCGAACATCAGGAATTAACCCCTGAGCCTTTATCTCTTCAAATAAAGCCCTCCCTTTCTCAATTTCACCTGCTTTAAAAACACAATCCATATAAGTATTAAGGAGCGGCAGATCAGGTGAACAGCCCCTATGCATCATCTCTTTGTAAATTTTGTGACCATCCTCCTTCCTGCCACACTTGAAGAAATTCCTAATAAGTGACGTATACACTACGGCATTTGGAGTCTGGTCAGAATCTAGCATCTTTTCATAAAGCATGTAGGCATCATTTACCCTGCCATGTTTGCCCAAGCCATCAATAAGAGAGCAGAATGTAACTGTGTCAGGTGTGCAAACTTTGTGATCCAATTCTAAAAATATGGAGCAAGCTTCATCTAATTTTTGAGCTTTACAGAGTCGATCAATCATTATATTTACAGTCACTATATTGGGGAACAAGCCGGCTTCTTTCATGGCTTCTTGAACCTTCAAAGCTGGTTTGAGTTCTCCGGCCTTACAAAGCATGTCAATTAAAATATTGTAGGTTGCGAGATTTGGTGCTGCATCTTTTTTCATTTCTTCATAGATCCTCAATGCTTCCTCTACCCTACCCTGTCTACCTAAGCAAGTCAGAATGCAATTATATGCAATTACACTAGGGATGCATCCCTTTCTCTTTTGCCTCTCAAGTAAACTGTATGCTTCATCAAATTTTCCAACTGAACCATAACCCATAACCATGGTATTATAAGCATATACACAAGGGACACTCCTGTTTTGATCCAGTTCTTCAAACAACTCAACAGCTTCATCCAGCCTCTCAGCCTTGCAAAGAACCCCTATCATGCTAGTATATGTCACATCATCAGGAACCAACCCTTGTGCTTTCATTTCATGAAAAAATTTCCAGGCCATATCCACTGTACCAACTTTGCCAAAACAGTCTATGCAGACGTTATATAGGACAAGATCAGCGTCAAATGAGTGGCTCCTCATCTCATCCAGCAAGGAAAGAGCAGCATCAACACGACCCTCCCTGGCAAACGCACGGATAAGAGTCGTAAACAAATATAAGCTCACTTCATAGCCTAGTTCCTGCATTTGTTGAAAGAGAGTACGCATCAGATCAGATTTACCAGCTGTAGAAAGCGCACCAATCAGCATTGTATACGCCGAAAAAGCGGGGCGAAACTTGAACTTCCTCATCATCTCAATAACACCAAAAGCTTCTCTTAACTTCCGCAGCTTGACAAAACTACTAACCAATTCAATAGAAGTACCATTACTTGGTCCAAACCCTGACATACTCATTTCCTCAAGTACCTGCTCCAAGTACTCCAAGTTTCTGGTCCTAGCCATAACCATGAGAAGTGCATCATACACTTCAGGACCATGAGCTTGTTCAGTTTTTCCCTCCACCCACCTAAAATACTGCAGTGCCACCTTCACATCCTTCAACCTCCTAATCACCCCAACAACAAATTCTGGTTCAGGCATTTCATCGAACACATCGAGGATATCCTCAACAGCAGGAACCCAAGGAACAGATTCCAAGACCCTGCATACATCATATACTGTCTTTCTGATACCATCCACTTTTGTTGCATTTTCTTCCACAAAAAAAGGAACTTTACCACGAATTTCTGAAGAAGGAGGAGCCCCATTTGACGATGATGATGAGAACTTCCTTGATAAGGGGTCAATTATTTTCCGGCATTTAAGAACAAACCGAAACTTCAGAACTGCAACAAACATCCCCAGAGAGGGAAAAAAAAAAACGCATTGAGCCAGGTTTCAAATTGTAACTCTGAAACTGAAAAGAGAATATGTGATAATAAGGGAGATAAGATAATGAACAAAAAAATGACCTTGGCTTCTCGAGAGAATTTTCATGTGTGCACACTGTGTGGTGGTTGGTTAGTAGTAAAGTAATGGAGAATCTGTTGATGAAGAAGAATGTGAAGAGAAACAGAGTAGACCAGAGAAGAGGAAGAGCAGCTCTGCAAAGAGAAGCTGAGAAGGAAAGGTTTGCTAGTTTGCTAGTTCGTTTCGCTGTATTATTTGTGAAAATAAAAAGTACGGAAGGGTTAAAAATATTTCTAATATGGTATTTAATCGTAATAATAACTTTAAATTAATCACACATTAAAAATAAAAAAATTCGTGACCGCAGGAAAAATGAAAAGAAAAAATGACTAATCTATTTTTATTTGGCTGAACTTATTATCGTATAATAAATTTTATAACCTCTATTGCATTGATAGGATTAAATTATTTTTTTACATATATAAATTTAATTTTGAAGTAAATGTTTATTATTACCTCTGAAATTGTAAGGATTCATTTAACTCCTGAAATTTAAAAAGTATTTATTTGATCCCTAAAATTATATACTATTTCATTAGTTTTTCATGATTTATCACTTAGTGGTACACGTGGCAGTTTAAAATGACAGTTGACCTTGAGGATGCTACCAAAGGTTCAATTTAATGTCTAAAAAATTTATTTGTCAACTTAGTCCCGTTCCCCAAATCTCTCTTCTTCCTCATTATAAATCAAAATCCCACATTCTGTCCTAAACCCACCAGTCGCTTCCCATTTTCGCATCAAAACACCTCTTTGGCAATCTCTGGGGAAGAGACCACTATGGCTGAAGTCTCTCCAAGTTGAAGGTGCATGGGGGGGCCATATTTTTGGGACGATTCTCTCATGCAGTGGTGTGGAGGACTGCCTAAAGTTTGGTACGATTATAGAGTATAGGATTGGCTGCCAGCATCACAGTACTTAAGTTGTCACAATAGATTTTAGGGACAGTAGGAAGAGAAATGTGAAGTTCAGTGAGTAAAGTCTTGATCCAAGAAATTTCTGAAAGTATAGCTGTAAGAGATCGATATTCTGCTTGTGTACTGAAGTGAGAGACTACAAGTTGCTTCTTTGATAACCAAGAGATGAGGTTTGGACCAAGGAAAACACAACAACCTGAAGTAGATCTTCTATCATCTAGATTTGAAGCCCACTCAGAGTCACAAAAGGCAGTCACAGGTAGCTGTTTAGAAGGTCTGACAACTAGGCCATGAGAGGCAGTGCCTTTGAGGTATCTAAGTATTCGCTTGACAGCTTTCCAATGGCTGATTAAAGGAGAGTGCATAAATTGGCACACCTTGTTGACACTATAGGAAATTTCAGGCCTAGTGACTGTTGCATATTGAAGGTTGCCAACTATAGATTTGTAAAGAACAGGGTCCTCAAAAAAAATCTCTGCCATATCAAATATTGCTTTGGTTCCCAACTGGCTTCTCTATCAGCATAAGTTTGTGTGCTTGGTTCCCTATTTGAAGATCATCATAGTTTAGGTGGCTCTTGGGTCTTAGTACAACTTGCTAGGAAGCAATCATATCGGATACACGGATTAACAATTCTATGATATGCTCGGCTGAAAATCAGGTCTTTAATTACTAGTTTAGAACCCTCGCTATGTCGGCACAACATGTGAGCAAGCCAAGGGCATATTACATTAGTTGGTATTATCGTATCTAAATAAACCAAATATTGTTTAAAATATTATGTGTGAGGATCCAAAGCGCATCAATTAAGAGAAGATTGTACAAAACATAATATTACATTTGAGTCAGAATCCAACATATTACTTAAATTTGGATTTATGGATTTAATTTTTTATTTTGGATTTACAAATCTAAGTGAATCGAATTCACATTAAAAATAATGGAGACGCTTTTTTTTATGAACAAAATAATGGAGACGATAAACTATACATACGAGTATTATATTAAAAATGTTAGTCAAATAAAATTATCGTTAAACAATATTATGAGTTCTCTCTTAAAATTAATTCTTAAAGAAACTTTATCCAAAATCATTTATTCTTATTCAAGATCTAAACTGATCTCTTTGTCAATTTCCTTTATTTTTTAAAATATTTTTCTTTATCTTCAGCAATTTAACACCAAAGACATAGATGCCAAATCCGTAAGTTCCATAAATTACATTATATTTTTGAAATAATTTTATTTTGATTCCATAAATTACACATTTTATTAATTGAAATCTATTATTTATTAATCATATATTTAACTATTTAACTACATCTGCTCAATTGTGTAAAATCTTTTGTTGGTAGAGGACTCAGTTCCATAAAATCCGTTTCTATGGTGAGAAATGGTCACCCTTTCTTATTTGATTCAATTTTTATGAATTGATATTGGTTTATTTTAGACAATTTAATTGAATAAATTAATAATTTCAGTTCAATTGATAAATTCAAATATATAGTATATATACTATTTGAATTGATATTGATTATTATTTTAATCAACTTACTAATTCAACTAAATAGAATTTATATTTCTGCAATAAAATTTAAAAAATTAATTGAACTAATTGAACTTCATTAATTGAGTTAGATAATTCTCATAAAATAAATGATAAATTTTCATTAAGAATTGAATCCAAATGATTAGAACTAAATGTCTTATTTGTTATTGGTGAGGCGTGTGTCGCGCTCTAGCATGGCACTACGCGCAGTGTGTTATTGGATTGCACACCAACCAAAGTTTCGGAGATATTTAGCCCTATTCACAAGAGAGCTAAAGATAGCAAATAAAATGTGCTTCGCTGTGGCCCATTGAGGTGCAAAATAACTAGATGGGGACATTCTCAAAAATAGGCAATGACTGGGAGAAGATAAATTGGTGAATCGATGTTGATTACTAATCATATTGATTTATTATCTAAATCAATTTACTAATTTAACTAAATATAGTATCGATATATTCGAAATCAAATTTCTAAAGATTGATTGAATTAACTTAATTATATTAATTGATTATCATACAATTACATGTAAATTTTACTTGATTTTATTAAATATCTTTTATATTTGGAATTGTAAGTTATTCTATACGGTAGAAGAAAATTTCCGAAAAAAAAAACATCTATCTGAATCTTAAATTGGGTATATTAATTTTTCATTTATTGATAAAGTATTGATTACGGTATCAAATAGGAATAAACTTTTCAAAAACAATCCATATGAATTTTAAACTAGGTATAAAATGTGATCTATTTGAACATTTTTGAACAAGATTATGATATCAACATGATCCGTTTTGTATAATATTTCGGCATTAATGTATAGATTTCAATTCAATTTGACCGTATCAATATTGATATATACAAAATGTATCGATTAAGAGAAGATTTTGCATCAAAATATTAATTGAGTCAGGATCCAAAGTGTACTAATTAATTGAGTCTGAATTTACAGTCTTATTTTAGTTAGAATCTATAGTTTAATTGCAATTCACAGATTTAATTTTTTTTTTGGGAATTAATCAAATCAAATTTCTGCAATTAATTTAATCTGAATTTTAAGATTGTATTTAGGGGACTAATGGAATTAGATTAATCAAAGCAAATTAATTCAATTAAATTGATTCTCATGTAATTATATGTAAATTTTACATGATTTTATTGATATCTTTTATTTTGGGATTGATAGATTATACTATACGGCATCAAGTGGGAAGAAAATTTTGAAAAAAATCTATTTGAATTTGAAATTGGGTATAAAGTTTGCATTCGTTGATAAATTATTGTAATAATGTAGGATTGAACTTTTCAGAAATACTCTATATGAATTGTAAATTGCGTATAAAATATGATTCATTTGAACATTTTTAAATTATATTACAGTATCAACCTGATCCCCTTTTAATTCAATTTGACCACATCAAAAATGTTATTTGAGAAAATATAATTGATTGAAAAATGAAGACAAATTAAACTTTGGACTTTCAATTCATTGACCGAATGTTTTAGGGTGTGTTTGTTTGTGATTATTTTGTCAAACAATCATATTTGTTGTCAAAAAAAATTACTTTTCATATATTTGAATAATTTTTAAAAAATAATTAAAATTAAAAAAAAAACAGTTTTCAATTTTTTTTATAGAAGCTGAAATTAGAAGCTTTTGAAAAAAAATCAGTTTTCAATTTTTTCAATTATATATAAAAAGGTTAAGTATTCTGCAAGTCTATGTAATTTCACTCAATTTCTAATCATATTCCTATAGTTTAAAAGTTTTAATTGGGTCCATATATTTTATAAAATTTTTAATTGAGTCTCTGCCAATAATAACCATTACAAAAAAAAAGAAATATTCTTAGTAGATACTAGCAACATTCTAAGAATATACTATATAGAGATGGAATATAATATAAATATCCTATTTTTTGTGGATAATAATAACTTGATTGCATGTGCATGCTTACACCTTTGTTCGAGTTCTTTAAGTGAGTTTATTCAATTCAAAACAACGTCGGAGGCACCAATACCAATATCTTTATTCACTTTGTAAGTATCATTAATTTCACGAATAGTTAACATCCCCAAAATTTTCAATCTCGAGTGTGTTCTTTCCATATCCTAATATTAGGCCTTGAAGTATAAGAAACTTCATGGTCAATATATTCATTCCTTCCAAGCATTTTACATAGAGATAGCCACCTAATCTGAAAACGTCGAGTTAGGCATTTGTAGATACTTAAAACCTACTATTGTAACCGGAAAATATATATGCAGGAAATTGGACATCCAATTCCTCTCAAATAGAGAATTCAAACATTGGTTTTCTTCCATAAGTTGGTGTAGTAGAAAAACATTACATCTGGAAGGAAAGCGAAGTAGGCATGAACAAATGAAATAATAAGAACTTCAGAAACAGAAACAAAATGCTATGTGAAAAGCAAACCAAGATAGTCACAAACAGAAAATATACCACTAATTACTCCTAAGTCTTTAAGAATGCTCCGCGGGTTATAGAAAATATCTAGTAGCTTTGGGTTCCACAGTAATAGATTTTGGCTCTGAAAATTTCCGCGAAGGCCTTGACCGTTCGATTCCAAAGTTAATCTTATCCATCTCTGGTGGTTGTCATTGACTTAATACAAAACTATCCATCATAGCTATTGACTTATTTTTTTATTCATCCAAACCTCAGCCACCTCTAATATGCAGCAATCATCTTAAACATTTCGCTGCTTATTTGTTTACCACTTTACCACATGGATTGACTGTTATATTACTCATAGGGGTTATTCATAAGGTATCAAGTTTTTAACGGTATACATTTCAGAATGAAGTATGCCACTCAAGTCTTGTTGACTGATTATCAAATTAATACTGTTTTCCTCAACTTATTCATCCTGCTGTTCATCACATTTACTAAACTCCTCCAAACACCATTCATTTTCACAAATCATTTTATCAAATTCAAATTACAAAGCAAAAATTGAGAAAGGGCTAGCAATGATGCCCCTTCTATTAAATACATAGAATTGTATTCCTTTTTGTCCTATCCTTTATTAAATGTGTTAATTCATACTAATTTAGGTTGATTTAGATTGATCTTTGTTATTATATTTTGATCTTATTTTTGGCTTATATAGGTTTATGTCATTGTACAAAGAACATCTCAACAATATGTTATGTACCCAAATTGGATTGGGCCTAAATTGTAATTGTTGGGTCTGTAAGATGAGAGGAGAGGGGCACACTCTGTGTAACTACCTACTAAGTCAGCAATAGGATAGTGGGGAAAGGAAATGCATGTGATTCTGTTATGAAGGGGGTTATATGTATGCAAGGAAAAAAAGGAGAGGGTAGGCAGAATATTGGTAAGCACTTGGGAGAGTTGAGTTGCTATGGTGCTTAAGGCTTTTCTCTCATTTTCTGCAAGATTTATACTGCTTTTCTCTTATAGGGGTATTAATAATACATTACACCACTTCTACTTCATAGTCTCTATTTGTAGCTTCTATCAATGGCATCAAACCTGCGATCTTGGGAGCTGTGGGGGTCTACTGTTAAGGCTATGCTGGAGACTAGGCTGGAGAGACTAGAAAGGATATTGGTTGAGGTCAAGCAGCTATTGAAGAGGAAACACCATGTTCACACCATGGGGTAATCTCCACCGCGGAGAGAGCACCGTCAGATTGAGCTGGAGGGCTATTGGGATAGGGGATTTAGGAGAACTACAAAGGAGAATCGCAACTCCCTTTCTCACCACAGGGAGGAGTGATTGTCTACTCTTTATTCCCGGGATAAATCTTCTAAGCACAGGGAAGGATTCTTTTCCAGGAGTGGGCCGCTTGACTCCTCTTGGTACAGTAGACATTCACCATAGTGCGAAGGAGGCCAAGGACGAGCAACCATCAAAAGTTGTGCCCATCAAACTGCGAGTGCTCACAACAAAGGATGTAGTATAAGGAGGGGACGACGAGAAGAACTCTTTGGTTATGGTCGACTACCGCGAAAGCCCTAAGATGTCGAGATCACTGCAACGGTAATGGCGCCTGAAGAGAAGGGGGTGAAAGCGAAGCTGCTACTGCCGAACTCAAAAGCGGGCACGATGGCCATTGTGATGACAGCGGATGTGTGCGTGGAGTTTGAGGTCGAAGAACTACTGCTGATGGAGAAGCAAAAAGAGCAAGGGATGGGGAGTCTTCACCGCCGTCGATGAAGGAGCCAGGAGCTTTGCCGGGAACAAGGTTGCTCCGCATGTTGATCCAAACACCACCGCCGAAACAATCGAACTCCGAAACCGGTACGACCACGGTCAATGAGGAGTCATCGGAGAAGATGACAGCCACACAAGCTTTATTCAACTTTCGCATTGCCGAAGAAATAAGAGAGGAGGTTAGGTTAGTGGTTGAGAAGGAGAAGCAAATGGTCCGCCATTCGACGAAGCTACCACTGCCGAAACCACAGGATCTGAGGACCACAGCAACAGTTGTGGAAGAAGGGCTGGTAGAGATGGAGACTACAAAATATTTTTCCAACAAAGGCAACACGAGTATATAGCAAGAGAGACCAAGGGAAAGAAAGGAATCCCACCCAATCAGTTCATTTTATGACCTAATGGGCCTGGCCCATATAAGTGAGGTTAGTGTTTTTGAACTAAATGTTGCAAGTGAAGAGTGCCAAGGATGTTTAGCGAAAGTTTTGAACTCCAATACAATAAGCCAATTTTTGAAACAAGCGGGCTAAGCCCAAAATAGTTTCTGTAAAAAAGGAGTTTTAATGGGTAATGAGGAAGAATCAATAAGCGGGCTTGAACTCTTCAGCTTGGTTTATACTCACCCTTTGGGCTCTCTGTTGTCACGACCCAACTTAGGCCATGACCGACGCATGGGAACACTTTTTCCCAGCAAGCCTTAGATCACTAAATTTTCTAGAAAAACGGACAGAGCTTCCTCTGTTTTTCGGACATTTCCCAAATAATTACATAACCTACAATGTTTCCAATAAATTCAGAGCACTTGGGCATCAAGCATTCTCAGAGTGCGCCCTTCCAATACATAATAATATTTTAGCATATACCAATCACAGTGCCAATATAGTTCAACATAAAATCAAATTAAATTTACAAATCCCTTTCCAAAACATAACGTATATAGCTAAGTCATAAGTTCTCAAATACAAGTACAACACAAGTCCAAGGAACCTGCCTGTGACATATGGAGCAATTGAGATCTACAGGCTAAGCCAACATATGGATGAAAACTAAAAGGGCCTTTACAAAAAGGCTCACCAACTTAGAATTTATTAAGATTGTGCCGGAGGAATACCGGAACTAGCACCAGCACCTGTATCTGAAAAGGGTGGAAATACAACAGGGTGAGTTTTGCAACTCAATGAGAGATAGGGTATCCATAGTTTACTAAATGCAAGCATAAAACAATATAAACATAATAATATATATATGCTCATAAAATAGGATTTTAATCATAACATGAGATTTATATACTCATATAAATTCAAATACATTGGGAATTATCCGAAGCAGAACGATAACAAGTCCAGACATGACCCAAGGCCATGTGCGGGTTAGCACCACACCTGCTAACTAGAGTTGGCCCGTAGCCATATACAAGTGCAGACATAGCTGCAGCTATGTGCGGGTTAGCACCTCACCTGCTAACTAGAGTTTCTCACAGTACACCGAGGCTAACGTCCCTGCCGTTAACTACAGGTTCTAACTATAGAATTTTCCCCAATTTAACTCAAAATCATGCACATTACATAATATAAAAGTAACATAATTTGCTCTCAAGTTCAATATTCATTACAGTTCAACCCAAAATATTTAAATAAGCATAATAATCATATTATGGCCTCCAATTAAAAGTTTATCATTTCAAACATAAAGCCACATTTTCAATAAATAAATTATTTTCTTCTATATCAACATACTTTCAGCTCTTTATACCATTTTATATTATTTATCATGCATAAAGTAACCTACAGATATACTATCTACTCACAACTATTGGTTCAAAGAACCGAAGAACAATGCCTTTGATGCCACCAATTCAAGTGTTGATGTCCGATTGCTCTATCGTTCTAGGAACAAGATAATATTAATATTTGTGAGCTAACAATACCACAAATATACATAAATTAGCCCCAAATCAATAAAAGCCCCAAATTCTAGAATTCAATAAACTTAATAATATTCCTAAAATAATTAGAAATTTCAATAATTTAAACGAAGTAGTTTAGGAGCTAATTTACCACTTGGAGTATAGAATTGGTGAAGAAAATCACTCCAATTCTTCCTAAGCTTCAAACTCCCTCTAATGGAGTTAGAGAGAGAAAATGGAGTAGAGGAGAGGAAGGAGAGAGAGACACGGTTATAGGGATGAGAAGGAAGAGGAGATGATGAGGATGATAGAGGTGGTGATGATGTTTTGAGGGAAACAAAATAAAATAAAAAAAAAGAAGGAAGTGGAGGGAGGGAAAGAGAACGGGAAGAAGAAGAAGAGGAGGAGGAAAAGAAAAGAATGAAAGAGTTACGGGAGAAGAGGAGAAGAAAAGAAGATAATAAAAGAGAAAAGTATATGGTGGTCTATACCACTTAAGGTGCACGGTAGTTCTTACTTCATTTTTTTTTTTTTTTTTTGCGGTCATCACATCTGTGGCCTTTGAAAGCAACTAGAAGATTCAGATTTCAAGGAAAGGTTTTAGAAACTAGCAATATCATTGCTAAACAGAATTTTGACTGGAACGAGCAAGTTATGCTGGCTTTGGAGCAATCTACCAATTCAAAGTTAAAAGGCTTAGTGAGTATAAAAAACTGGTTAAAAATGTTGCTTTTATAGTCATGAGAGCTAAGCACGGAATTGATAATTCAATGGATGACCTTGTTCAAGAATTTGCAAGTTTGAAGCATGTGCATCATAAAAAATTAGTTCATTTTGCTAAAGTAAGTAGAAGGTATAGGCTGGGAGGAGGTTTCTATGACAGTTCATGGTCATTAATGCCAGAAATTCTGGATACTGAAGATTTTACAACTTTTGGTATTAAGGGTGCTAAGACATATGTTGATGCTTTTGGTATTAATTACTTAAAGGACAAAGCAAAGGAACTTAAGATATGGTCATGGGACCCAAGAGGACATTACTACAATGCAAGTTTACTTTCCTCCTTCTTTTCCAAGATTTGGAACCCTAGAGGGAGGAGTTTTTATTTTTAGAAATATGATTTTGCTTTTCACATTAACAAACACATTTATATGCCAAGTTCTTTGCAACCCTTCATTGCTCAATTCCCCACATATGTAAGAGCAGGAGATGATTCATCTAGTTCTCCAGATCCTGGGGCAATAGCATTGCTGCATATGGATCAATCTTACTTGTTCCTTGGGTCTTCTTTTGTTGGGGAGGCTCCTAAAGATGCCACAGTTGGCTCAACCCTATGCTCATTGTTAAGCCCTGCAGAATCTATGATTGAAGTGATGAGTTCTACCTTGAGGACAAGGTGGAAGTTTAGGGGGGAAGTATTGTTAGGTACCCGAATTGGATTGGGCCTAAATTGTAATTGTTGGGTCTGTAAGATGAGAGAGGAGGGGCATACTCTGTGTAACTACCTGTTGAGTCAGCAATAAGATAGTGGGGAAAAGAAATACATGTGATTCTGTTATAAGGGGGATTATATATATGCAAGGGAGAAGAGGAGGGGGTAGGTAGAATATTGGTAGACACTTGGGAGAGTTGAGTTGCTATAGTGCTCAAGGCTTTTCTCTCATTTTCTGCAAGATTTATACTTCTTTTCTCCTATAGGGGTGTTAATAATACATTACACTTCTTCTTCTTCATAGTTTCTATTTGTGGCTTCTATCACAATACTTCTTTATCATGGATTTTAACATGGAAAAAACTAGTAACCACACTTATTGATGACAATGCAAACATAAATAAAGCAGTTATGATAAATAAGTTGGCCAGTAGCCATGCATGGATGATTAGCAAACTGAATCAGTTTGCATATGGCCTTATTAGAAGGGTACTGGATTGTAGGGGATGGGAATTGCAAGCAGATCATTTTTCCTACTGATAGTACTGCCAAAACCTTCAGTCATGTCAAAATTCTCATGGCTAACTCCAAAGGGAAGTTCCCAATCAAAGTGGAATAGCAATACTGCAAGAGGGAGTTTAATATTAGGTTGAGCAAACATTATGCCAGGACATATTCTCTTTCCTGCACCGAAGGGGATGAATTGAAAATAGGACCCCTTGTAGTCAACTGGACAATCTAGGAATCTCTCAGGATAAAAATTCTCTGGTTCAGTCCAATAATTTGGGTCTCTTCCAAGTGCCCATGCATTAACAAACACTTGTGTTCTAGCTAGTATTGTGTATCCATTAATCTCACAAGTTTCACCGCATTCTTTTGGAAGTAGCAAAGGAACAGGAGGGTGTAGTCTCAAAGTTTCTTTAACAACTGCTTTCATATATTTCAGCTCCTGAAGACCCATTTCCTCAACATATCCTTTGCTTCCAAAAACTTCCCTAACTTCTACCTGTGCTTTTTTAAGTACTCTGGGATTTTTCAGCATTTCTGAGAAAGACCATTCCACTGTTAAGTTTGATGTTCCACTTCCAGCAGCGAACATGTCCTGTAACAAGAGAGAGAGCTTGTATCAAACACTGAAAGAACATTACTTAATATTCATATTGAGGGTGCACATCTCCTCACATATATAAGGCATAAAACCAAAAGTTCACAACAACAATAATAACAACCAAATCTCACCCCATTCAATATGGTTGATTATACCGATCAAAAAATGTAAACGCATAGTGTATTGAGAATGAGGTAAAATCAAATGATAAAAAAAATGTAAATGTGAAACATTATGTTTGCAAGTACTATTATTTATAATAATAAAAAAATGTTTTGGCATTTCATATTAGAAATTCTAGATGTGTACAATCACTTACAACATTACAAAATAGTGTGAAAAACACTATAAGATGAGATCCGATAAATGTGCATGACCTAAACATATACATATCCTTACCATTGATTTTACTCTTTTAATGTGATCCGTTAAATGGCAAAATTTTGAGCATACTAAGGTCATGTGAAGTTTGTACATGAGATAATGTTATCCCATAATATGGCAAGTGATATCCCATATATATATATATATATATATATATATATATATATAATAAATCCTCTTAATCTCTTATGTTTCTTTTGCTCATGATGAGGTTATATGAAGAAAGAAGAGATACACACAAACTCCTAAATTGATCACCACAATTTTTAAGAAGGTTTAACCTATTTTAAGTGTTTTTGACTATCTTTCTCTCTTCATGACATGGTGAGCCATATACATACTCAACTTTTAAGGTTCTTACTCTAGTCTTAACACAAAAACATGAAATAATGAAGCAGAGAGAAATTAATACAATCTAACCTGAAGAACAGCTTTAACGTTGTCAATAGACAATTGAAACTCAGGGGCACCATGATCTTTCAGATTCAAAAGAACAGACAGAAAACATCCATCCCCATCATCATCAGTCCTTGTTGTTACAGCCCTGATGATATTTTCAAGAATCTCATCACTTTTCCTATGTAGCTCCTTAAATTTAGGCATCACTCCACTAACCACATGAAGCCACTTCTGGGAAGGAAAGAAGTTTGTAATACCAACAGTTTCGGTCGTACTCACAATTTCCTTGACTGTGGAGATATATGCTTCTTGCTCCTTGCATTTCTCACCAAAAGCTGCCCTTGCAGTGATGGCATATGCCAGAGACAAAAGCTTTTCCGTGAGGTTGATGGGTGATCCAGTGTTCATAGAAACATATCTTATGAAATTCGACACCTCTTCCTCTCTGATTAATTGGAATGATCTCACTCGCTTAGCGCTCAACAGCTCCAGTGTGCATATTTTTCTTAGCTGCCTCCAATACTCTCCATATGGTGCAAAGGCAATGCTTGTGCTACCATAAGCTAGAATGTCTACAGCAAGAAGGTGAGGTCGATCTGCGAAGGTGACCCCATGTGTTTTCAATACCTCTTTGGCAATCTCTGGAGAAGAAACCACTATGGCTGATGTCTCTCCAAGTTGAAGGTGCATCATAGGGCCATACTTTTGGGACAATTCTCTCAGCCGGTGGTGTGGAAGACCACCAATGAGGTGATGTATGCTTCCAAATAGTGGCAGCTTCCATGGCCCTGGAGGAAGATTTGAGGTTGTGTTACTGCTTCTAAATCTCTTCCCAACTTTTAAAATCAAAGACAGTAAGATGATGAGACTTAGAATGGTGGGGAATGATAAGAAATGATGATCCTCCATGATGAGACTGTAGAGCAGTTTAGTGTTTTTGATCAGTGATTGCTAGTTATCAATCCATTTTTATGCATGCCGAGAGGCAGATGTATATGATATAAGATGCTGACTAACTCTCCATTATTGCCTATGATGCCAGCCAGCAATATATATTATATCACAACTTGGTTGCAATTTAGTTAAGCTAGCCTAATGTCTTTTCACGTGGCTAAAGTTTTTAAGAAGAATTGCTTTCGTTTCCAACTGGCTTCTCTATTAGCATAAATTTGTTTGGTTGGTTCTCTATTATTGTTCACAGTTTAGATGGTTCTTGGGTCTTGATCCAGCTAGCTAGGAAGCAATCATATCACTTATCAGATATATGGATTGATATTCTACAATATCCTAGGCTGAAAATCAGGTCTTACTCGTTTAGAACCCTCGCTGTGTTGACACGACATGTGAGTAAATCCAGTGGCATACTACATTAGTTGGTACTACCATATATAAATAAAGCAAAATTGATTAAAAAAAAAGCTAAAAAATCAAACTTTGGACTTTCAGTTCATTGACTGAATCTTTTATCTGTCACTTACGCTACCAGATATTATCATATTGTAATATATCATCAATCAGATCCCCACCCCCGTGGATAATGACATGATTGTTTGTGCATATTTACACCATTGTTCGAGTTCTTTAAGTTGGTTTATTGAATTCAAAACAATTTCCGTGGCACCAAGACCAGTATCTTTAGTTCTTTACTCAGTAAGTAACTAAGTATCATTAATTTCGTGAAGTGTCAACACCCCCCAAAATTTTCAATCTCTTGTATGTTCTTTCCATATCCTAAGTAATACTACGCCTTCAAGTAGTCTAAGAAACTTCATGGTTCATAGTCAATACCTTTACTCCTTCCAAGCCTTTTACATATAGATACCCGAATAATCTAACAACGTTTGAGTTAGGCTCATGCGGATTCTGAAATCCTACTATTGTAACTGGAAAAGATATTTATGTAGGAGAATGGATATTCCTCTCAAATAGAGAATTCAAACATTGGTTTTCTTAGCTTCCAAAATTCGGTGTTGTAGGAAAACATAACATCTGGAAGGAAAGATAAGTTGGCATGAACAAATGAAATAATCAGAACAACTTAAGAACAGGAACAAAAAGACAGTCTGTGTCATGACCCAACCCTTGTCATGATTGACCCAACCTAAGATTTTATTTGTCTTTTTTTTTTTTTTCTATTGTTCTCTTAGATGAAATCGAAGCTGAAGAAGAACAGAAGGTGAACAACAGCAATGGAAGGATTCATCATTTAAATCAAAGGTCAAATTCTACCTTTGAAAAGAATATCAATCATAACGGTGGCAAACTTTTTTTTCTTTTCAAACTTATCTATCATTCTATGATTTTTGTTGATATGAATCTTCATTTTCTTCATTTGATATTGAATGTTTTACATGTTGGGATTTATATGTTGGACCAGCTCACTTTATGATTCTCTTGGATGCTTTCATTGCATTGGTGTCATTGAGGTCACTGATTCCCTATAAATTGAAGAGAAGATTCAATTGTAAATTGAATGGATCAAATTGAAACTTCTTTATATTGACAAATTCTATCATTATTTTTAAAAAATTGCTGATAATGTCTTCATATTTACCTTATGCTGAAGAGTTCTGATTAATTTGGTTGTTCAATTCAACCCCTACATGCTACAAAAAAAAAAAAAAAACAGCAAACTTAGTATAGAAGAAGAATTAAAAAAAATAGACATGCAAAACGTATTAAAAGCTTAGATAGGAATAACAAAATGGGGCTGTGTCACGCTACAGCACAGAATGCCCGCTGAAGCGAGGTGTGTGTTATTCTCTAGCGTGACAATGTTGGGAAAGTGTGACAATTTTCAATTCTCTCTGTGTATCAACCTCGAATGGTCACAGCTCGTGTGTTCAATTAAAACTCTACATGCTACCCAAAAAAAAAAACAGCAAACTTAGTATAGAAGAAGAATTAACAAAAAAAAAAATAGACATGCAAAACGTATTAAAAGTTTAGACAAAATGGAGGTGTGTCGCACTACCGCACAAAATGCTCGCTAAAGCAAGGTGTGTCTCGCGCTCCAAAACAGAGGGGTCGTTGATGAAGCGAGGCTATGTGAGCGCTAGCACGTGTCCCGCGCTGTAGCGCAATGCTCCAAAACACAGGGCCGCTTTAGCAAGGCACGTGACGCGCTCCAGCTACTGTGCTGCGCCATAGCGCACGGGATCCGCGCTGCAGCGCGATGCTACAAAACAAAGATGCCGCTATGGCGAGGCATGCGTCGCGACCTAGCATGTCTCCTCGACACAGCGCGCTGTTGCGATCGCTCTAGCATGGCAGTGCGCGCTGCGTGTGTTATTGGATTGCGCACCAGCCAAGGCTTCAGAGGCATTTGGCCCTATTCCTAAGAGAGCTAACGATAGCAAATAAAACATGCTGAGCTGTGGCCCATTGAGGTCCATAAAATTGGATGGGCACATTCTCAACAGTGGGCAATGCCCGTGGCCTCATGGGCTTGCTTGTATGGCAATGTCTGGGAGAAGATAAATTGGGGAATCGATATTGATTACTAATTATATTGATTTATTATCTGAATCAATTTACTAATTTAACTAAACAGTATCGATATATTCGAAATCGAATTTCTAAAGATTGATTGAATTAACTTAATTATATTAATTGATTCTCATACAATTACATGTAAATTTCACTTGATTTTATTAAATATTTTTTATATTTGGCATTGTAAATTATTCTATACGGCATCAAGTGAGAAGAAAATTTCCGGAAAAAAAATCTATTTGAATTTTAAATTGGGTATTAAATTTTCATTTATTGATAAAGTATTTATTAAGGTATCAAATAGGAATAAACTTTTCAAAAACAATCCATATGAATTTTAAACTAGGTATAAAATATGATCTATTTGAACATTTTTTAATAATATTATGGTATCAACATATGATGCGTTTTGTATAATATTTCGGCATTAATATATAGATTTCAATTCAATTTGACCGTATCAATATTAATATATACAAAATATATCAATTAAGAGAAGATTGTGCATCAAAAATATTATTTGAGTCAGGATCCAAAGTGTATCAATTAATTGAGTCTGAATTTACAGTCTTATTTTAGTCAGAATCTATAATTTAATTGCAATTCACAGATGTAAGTTTCTTTTTGGGAATTAATCAAATCAAATTTCTGCAATTAATTTAATTTGAGTTTTAGGATTGTATTTAAGGGACTAATGGAATTAGATTAATCAAAGCAAATTAATTCAATCGAATTGATTCTCATGTAATTACATGTAAATTTTACATGATTTTATTAATATCTTTTATTTTGGGATTGATAGATTATACTCTACGGCATCAAGTGGGAAGAAAATTTTGAAAAAAAATCCATTTGAATTTGAAATTGGGTATAAAGTTTGCATTCATTGATAAATTATTGTTATAATGTAGGATTAAACTTTTCAAAAATACTGTATATGAATCGTATATTGGGTATAAAATATGATCCATTTGAACATTTTTAAATAATATTACAGTATCAACATGATCCCCTTTTAATTCAATTTGACCACATCAAAAATATTATCTGAGTAAATTGATTGAAAAAATGAAAACAAATCAAACTTTGGACTTTCAATTCATTGCCTGAATGTTTTACTCTGTCCCTCACGCTACCAAATATTACAGTTGTATTTCATTAGCCATATTCCCATCCTCATGGATAACATGATTATATTGCTTGTGCATATTTACACAGATGTTCGAGTTCTTTAAGTTGGTTTATTGAATTCAAAACGACTTGTGGCAACAATGTCAATATCTTTACTCACTTAGTGACCTCTAGTTTAGTTTTATTGTGGGTTTTGAGAGCTGCTGAGCTTTTTAATATCCAAAAACTATTATCTGAAAATTATAATTATATTATTTAATAAAATAATATAAAAATTTCTCTTAGTAATGAAAAGTCACTATAGAACTTTTTCATAAATATATTAGAAAATCGCTTAGATTGTAATAGATATTTATGTTAAAAAGCGTTTTGTCAGTAAGTAAAGTTATATTAGTATTTCAAATTTCAAATAGTAGAAATTAGTTTTGAAAAATACTCTGCTCTACAAAAATATCATGGCATTTAAAAGCCAAGAATAAAAGCAAGTCAAACTTTTTATTTACTAAAACAGAAAAAATTAACTTATATTTTTTCATCCCACTTGATAGCAAACCAGGTCTAGGTGTGGCATTAATTTCATGAAGGCTCAACGGCAAACCATGATAGTCACTGAAGCAGTATACTACTGATTACACTAAGTCATTAAGAAGCCTACACTAGGTACAAAAAAAACTAGTAGCTTCCCGTTTCAAAGTAAGAGAATTTACTTCCCCATTTCAAATTAAATATCTCTTTTCACTTTTTAGGTACATTCATAAATCAATGTATCTAAATACAAATTATGTCTAGATATATTGATCTATAAATGTACCTAAAAAATAAAAGAGATCTTTAATTTAAAATGAAAGGAGTAGCAACCACAACAATACAAACATAAATAAAGCAGTTATGAAAAATAAGTTGGCCAGCCATGCATGGATGATTAGCAAACTGAATCAGTTTGCATATGGCCTTATTAGAAGGGTACTGGATTGTAGGGGATGGGAATTGCAAGCAGATCATTTTTCCTATTGATAGTACTGCCAAAACCTTCAGTCATGTCAAAATTCTCGTGGCTAACTCCAAAGGGAAGTTCCCAATCAAAGTGGAATAGCAATACTGCAAGAGGGAGTTCAATATTAGGTTGAGCAAACATTACGCCAGGACATATTCTCTTTCCTGCACCGAAGGGGATGAATTGAAAATAGGACCCCTTGTAGTCAACTGGACAATCTAGGAATCTCTCAGGATAAAACTTCTTTGGTTCAGTCCAATAATTTGGGTCTCTTCCAAGTGCCCATGCATTAACAAACACTTGTGTTCCAGCTGGTATTGTGTATCCATTAAGCTCACAAGATTCACCACATTCTTTTGGAAGTAGCAAAGGAACAGGAGGGTGTAGTCTCAAAGTTTCTTTAATAACTGCTTTCATATATTTCAGTTCCTGAAGGCCCATTTCCTCAACATATCCTTTGCTTCCATAAACTTCCCTAACTTCTGCTTGTACTTTTTTTAGTACTCTTAGATTTTTCAGCATTTCTGAGAAAGTCCATTCCACAGTTAAGGCTGATGTTTCACTTCCAGCAGCGAAAATGTCCTGCAACAAGCGAGAGAGCTTGTATGAAACACTGAAAGAAAATTACTTAATATTCATATTGAGATTGTAAGGCATAAAACCAAGAGTTCACAACAACAATAATAACAACCAAATCTTACCCCATTCGATATGGTCGATTATACGGGTCAAAAAATGTACACGCATAGGGTATTGAAAATGAGGTAAAATCAAATGATAGAAAAATGTAAATGTGAAACATTATGTTTGCAAGTAGTATTATTTATAATAAAAAAAAAAGTTTTGGCATTTCATATTAGAAATTCTAGATGTGTACCATCACTAACTTCTAAAACATTACAAAATAGTGTGGAAAACACTATAACAAATCGGAACCAGACCCTCTTATTTGCAAAGTGTGCATGACGTAAACATGCACATATTCTTACTATTGATTTTACTCTTTTAAGTATTAATGTGATAATAAATCCTCTTAATCTCTTATGTTTCTTTTCCTCATGATGAGGTTATATGAAGAAAGAAGAGATACACACAAACTCCTAAATTGATCATCACAATTTTTAACGAGGTTCAACCTATTTTATTTAAGTGTTTTTGACTATCTTTCTCTCTTCATGACATGGTCAGCCAGATGCTCAACTTTTAAGGTTTTTACTCTAGTCTTAACACAACAAAATGAAACAATGAAGCAGAGAGAAATTAATACAATCTAACCAGAATAACGGCTTTAACGTTGTCAATAGTCAATTGAAACTCAGGGGCACCATGATCTTTCAGATTCAAAAGAACAGACAGAAGACATCCATCCCCATTATCATCAGTCCTTGTTGTTACAGCCCTGATGATATTTTCAAGAATCTCATCACTTTTCCTATGCAGCTCCTTAAATTTAGGCATCACTCCGCTAATCACATGAAGCCACTTCTGGGAAGGAAAGAAGTTAATAATACCCACAGTTTCGGACGTACTCACAATTTCCTTGACTGTGGAGATATATGCTTCTTGCTCCTTGCATTTCTCACCAAAAGCTGCCCTTGCAGTGATGGCATGTGCCAAAGACAAAAGCTTTTCTGTGAGGTTGATGGGTGGTCCAGTGTTCATAGAAACATGTCTCATGAAATTCGACACCTCTTCCCCTCTGATTTATTGGAATGATCTCACCCGCTTAGCGCTCAACAGCTCCAGTGTGCATATTTTTCTTAGCTGCCTCCAATACTCTCCATATGGTGCAAAGGAAATGCTTTTGCTACCATAAGCTAGAATGTCTACAGCAAGAAGGTGAGGTCGATCTGCGAAGGTGACCCCATGTGTTTTCAACACCTCTTTGGCAATCTCTGGAGAAGAAACCACTATGGCTGATGTCTCTCCAAGTTGAAGGTGCATCATAGGGCCATACTTTTGGGACAATTCTCTCAGCCGGTGGTGTGGAAGACCACCAATGAGATGATGTATGCTTCCAAATAGTGGCAGCTTCCATGGCCCCGGAGGAAGATTTGAGGTTGTGTTACTGCTTCTAAATCTCTTCCTAACTTTTAGAATCAAAGACAGTAAGATGATGAGACTTAGAATGGTGGGGAATGATAAGAAATGATGATCCTCCATGATGAGACTGTAGAGCAGTTTAGTGTACTTGATCAGTGATTGCTAGTTATCAATGTCAAGTTTTGGTGGTGGTTTGACTTTAAGGCTAATAAGCCAAATTTGACTATTGATACAATTAATGCACGTAGGGCCATCAGCATTAATTGAAGGCTGGAGCTTTTATTAATGCACATGCAGGTTGTCTTTACGAGCTCTATAAAAGCGCTTGAAACAATCAATCCGCACCACCAGCACAAGAAAACAAGCAGAGTGACCCGGCATTCCAAGTTCATTTAGCTTATATTATAGCAGAGAAATTTGATTTGATTTTGTAGTTATTTTCTTCTGTGTATTAAATGTATATATTGATGAAAAAATACTGTAAAGTATTTGGGTGGATTGGAAATTTGGGTTTGAGTAGAGTATAAACTTTTTTGTATCTCCATCATATTTATATTGTGAAATATTTGATTGTCACTTTTGCTCGTGAACATAAACTTTAAGCCAAACTATATTAATCCTTTTGTGCCATTTTTACTTTATGCTTCCACATATTTGTTTTGTGCTATTATTTTTATCTTTTGACCCACCATTTCATAACAATCAATCCGTTTTTATGCATGTGGGGAACCAGATGTATACGACATAAGATGTTGACTAACTCTCCATTATTGCCTATGATGCCAGCCAGCAATATATATTATATCACAACTTGGTTGCAATTTAGTTAAGCTAGCTTAACATCTTTTCGCGTGGCTAAATTTTTTAAGAATTGCTTTCGTTTCCAACAGGCTTCTCTATTAGCATAAATTTGTTTGGTTGGTTCTCTATTATTGCTCATAGTTTAGTGGTTCTTGGGTCTTGATCCAACTGGCTTCTCTATTAGCATAAATCAGGTCTTACTAGTTTAGAACCCTCGCTGTGTTGACAAGACATGTGAGTAAATCCAGTGGCATACTACATTAGTTGGTACTACCATATACAAATAAAGTAAAATTGATTAAAAAAAAAAAGCTAAAAAATCGAACTTTGGACTTTCAGTTCATTGACTGAATTTTTAATCTGTCAGTTACGCTACCAGATATTATTGTAATATATCATTAATCAGATCCCCATCCCCGTGGATAATGACATTATTTCTTGTGCATATTTACACCATTGTTCCAGTTCTTTAAGTTGGTTTATTGAATTCAAAACAACTTCCGTGGCATCAAGACCAATATCTTATAGTTCTTTACTCAGTAAGTAACTAAGTTGTGGGGTGCAGCCGAAAAATTTGAAGCAGCCGGGAGAGATTTTTCAACGCGTGAACAGTGAAATCACTGTTCACGCATGATGACGATCTTACATAAGATTTTTCAACGCATTTAACGATTGAAATCACTGCTCACGCCAGAAAGTCGCGAAGGAGAATTTTCAACGCGAACAAGAAATTAATTATCGTGCATCGCGTTGAGCTCCTCTATAAATAGAGGCGCTTTGCTCGATTGATGGATGATAAGCAAAGAGAGATATAAGCTGCAAAGGAGAGAAAAATAACAGAAAGTGTGTTATTTTTCTGAGAGTGAGAGGAAGATAGAGAGTGTGAGTAAATCCCAGAGAGTGTAGGGTGTGGGTATATACACCGGGAATATTTTTTGGGTATCATCTTTATTACTCCTTGGTACTGCAAAAGTGTAGTATTTGAATAGGAGGGTTCTCACCGGGAAACACTATATTTACCTCTTGGGTTGGAGAGTGTGGAAAGGATATTGTGTAATTATCCTGAATATAGTGGAATATTCTTCGGAGTTTGTCCCGTGGTTTTTCCTCCGGTATTTGGGGTTTCCACGTTAAAAATTCACAAGATATTTCTTGATCTATTTTTGGTGGTGTGAATAGTGCCGTGGGTCCCACCACGTGAATAGTAACTCAAATTTACTATTCACGAGAATAGTGATACTGATTCCCATTCTTGAGTCTTTGTCGTGTGAATAGTGACAGTATTCCCCACCGTGAATAGTGATCAGCGGTCCCACTGTGGATTACTATTCACCTGGTATTTATTTTTCGCTGCGCTGCGCCGATTGGTAGATTTAATTCTATCGGATTTATTTTGGTACTCGTTGCCACATTGGCATCATTTAATTACATGAATCACCGAGCCCAACAAGTGGTATCGAGCGCAAGTTGAGCTCGGATTGTCTTGTGTAAATTAAATGGAGGAGAATATGGCATGATCAAGCTAATCATGACAAATTACTCCATTTGGAAGCCAAAATGGAGGATATACTTTTCTATAAGGATTTGTATGATCCTGTAGAGAAGGGAGATGCAAAGCCAGCAGAAATGAAAGCAGAAGATTGGAAAAAGATGCACCGAAAGGCCATTGGATTAATTAGGCGGTGGATATCGCGTATTCCACCATATAGCCACAGAGCGAATGCCCATACTCTGTGGAAGACTTTACAAGATCTCTATGAGAGGAAGATCGCAGAATAAAGCTGCAATCGGGAAGCTCGTGAATCTCAAGTACAGAGATGGAAGGTCTGTTGCTGAACACTTGAGTGATTTTCAAGATATGGTAAATCAGTTAAGTACCATGCAATTAGTGCTAGATGATGAGTTACAAGCACTATTACTTTTGAGTTCGTTGCGGATAGGGAGACCTTGGTGGTGTCACTAAGCAACTCGCTCAGGTGGGAAGGCATCTTTAGTCCAAGTCAAAGGCGGTATGTTCAATGAAGAAACTAGAAGAAAAGACTTGGTGAGAATAGACAATTCTCAGGCCCTTGTCACAGAGAACAGGGGGAGAAGCAAGAGCAGGGGGCGGTCCAGAAAACCAAAGGATCGATCGCATCGATCAAGAAGAAAGTTCAAATGTTACCATTGCGGTGAAGAAGGGCACATCAAAAGAAATTGTAAGGCTTGGAAAGACAGAGGCAAGAACTATCGGAGAAGTCAGGACGCGGCTGATGATGAAAATACTACAACCCCTGTGACAAATGGGGAAGTGGTGTTGCTCTCTTTTGTAGATGAAGAGTGTCATGTTGCAGATTCATGTGTTGAATGGGTCGTTGACTCAGCGGCTTCTTATCATGCCACTCCCAACAAGGAATTCTTTCCGTGTACAAAGCGAGGAGACTTTGGGAAAGAAAGGATGGGCAACACTAGTAATATTGATATTGTTGGCACTTGTGATGTGCGCATTCAAACAAATATCGGATGTAATCGACATTGAAGAACGTCGACATGTGCCGGATTTACGCTGAATCGATCTCGTGCATGCTCTGGATCTAGCCGGATACCACGAAACTTTGGTGATAGCAAATGGAAGCTTTCTAAAGGTTCAATGGTGGTTGCTAGAGGGACGTTGTACAACACATTGTACAAGACTCAAGTGAAGCAGATTGGAGGATTAAATGCAGTCGAGGACGATGCTTCGCCAAATTTGTGGCATAGAAGACTGGCTCACATGAGTGAAAAAGGATTGCAGATTTTGGCTAGAAAATCCCTCATTCCTTATGCCAAAGGTAGAAAGTTAAATCCTTGTGATCATTGTTTATTTGGCAAGCATCATAGAGTGTCTTTCAGCAAAAGATTGAAGCTGAAAAAGAATACTTTAGATATGGTTTACTCTGATGTATGCGGTCCCATGGAGGTGGAGACTCTGGGTGGTAGCAGATATTTTGTAACGTTCATTGATGATGCTTCACGAAAAGTGTGGGTTTATTTCCTAAAGAGGAAGGACCAGGTGTTTCAATACTTCAAGAGGTTCCATGCCATGGTGGAGAGAGAAACTGGGAAACCTTTGAAGTGTCTTCGCAGTGACAATGGGGGAGAGTACATTTCCCATGAATTCAAGAATTATTGCTCTGAACATGGCATCAGGCATGAGAAGACGGTTCCTGGCACCCCACAACATAATGGTGTGGCCGAAAGAATCAACAGAACCATTATGGAGAAAGTCAGATGTATGTTGAGAATGGCTAAGCTGCCTAAGCCATTCTGGGGTGAAGCTGTTCAAACGGCGTGCTACCTGATTAACAGATCTCCGTCTGTTCCTTTGGGCTTTGACATTCCTGAGAGAGTATGGTCCGGACATGATGTTAGCTACTCTCATTTAAAGGTGTTTGGATGCAAAGCCTTTGCTCACGTAAGTAAGGAGCAGAGACAGAAGCTTGATGATAAAGCCATTCCTTGCATATTCATGGGCTATGGAGATGAGGAATTTGGCTACAGGTTATGGGATCCAAAAACGAAAAGGATTATAAGAAGTAGAGACGTAGTATTTCATGAGCAAGAAGCTATGTCGGATTCTTCTATTCCAGAGAAAACTACTGAATCTGGTGATAAGGTTAATTTTACACCAGTCTCTCTTCCTAAAGAAAATGCCACAGAAGGGGGAGAGATTCAAGACCATGGGGTTGATGATGGGCCAGCTGTTGATGATGCTGGAGATGGAGGAGGTGTTGAGCAGGGGGAGCAAGCTCATACGCCACAGCTTAGAAGATCTAACAGAGTGCGATATCCATCCAGCAAGTATCCCAGGTCGGAGTATGTCCTTCTCACTGATGAGGGGGAGCCAGAGAGTTTTGAAGAAGTTCAGACTCATAAGGATAAAGTTCAGTGGATCAAAGCCATGCAAGAAGAGATGGATTCCTTGCAGAAGAACGATACTTATGAGTTGGTAAAACTCCCTAAAGGCAAGAAAGCCTTGAAGAATAAATGGGTGTTCAAGCTGAAGAAAGATGGCGACCAGTTAGTGAAGTATAAGGCTCGCTTGGTTGTAAAAGGCTTTGGTCAAAAGCGAGGGATAGATTTTGATGAGATTTTCTCTCCAGTTGTCAAAATGAGTTCTATTCGAGTTATTCTCGGATTGACGGCTAGCTTGGATTTGGAGCTTGAGCAGTTAGATGTGAAGACTGCATTTCTCCATGGTGATTTGGAGGAAGAAATCTACATGGATCAACCAGAAGGATCTGAGGAGACTGGAAAGGAGAACATGGTTTGCAGATTGAAGAAGAGTCTGTATGGTTTGAAGCAGCTCCTAGACAGGGTACAAGAAGTTTGACTCGTCCATGGTGCGTCATGGATATACTACGGTAGATGCAGATCACTGTGTATATGTCAGAACATTTCCAGGTGATAAGTTTATCATCCTTCTATTGTATGTAGATGATATGTTGATAGTAGGACAGGATGCAAAGATGATTGGTGATTTGAAAAAGGAGCTATCAAAGTCCTTTGATATGAAAGACCTAGGCCCTGCAAAGCAAATTCTGGGTATGCAGATTTTGCGAGACCGGATGGCTAGAAAGCTTTGGTTGTCACAAGAAAGATATGTGGAGCGGGTTCTAGGCAGATTCAATATGAAGAATGCTAAAGCAGTTAGCACACCATTGGCCAATCACTTCAAACTCAACAAAAAGAGTTGTCCCACTACTGATGAAGAAAAGAAAGCTATGGTTGATATTCCTTACTCCTCAGCAGTCGGGAGTTTGATGTATGCCATGGTTTGTACTCGGCCAGATATCGCTCATGCGGTTGGAGTTGTTAGCAGGTTTCTTTCAAATCCAAGTAGAGATCATTGGGAAGCTGTGAAGTGGATCTTGAGATATCTGAAGGGAAGTTCAAAAATGTGCTTGTGCTTTGGAGGACCAGAACCAGTTTTGGAAGGCTATGCAGATGCTGATATGGCAGGTGATCTGGACAGTAGGAAATCTACTTCTGGATTTGTGTTTACTTTTGCAGGTGGAGCTGTGTCTTGGCAGTCAAAATTGCAAAAGTGTGTTGCCTTGTCCACTACTGAGGCAGAATATGTTGCTATGACTGAAGCTGGAAAAGAAATGCTTTGGTTAAAAAGATTCCTGGAACAATTGGGAATGAAGCAGAACAGGTCTATTATCCATTGCGACAGTCAAAGTGCTTTGGATTTGAGCAAGAATGCGATGTATCACTCGCGGACGAAGCACATTGATGTCAGGTATCATTGGTTGCGTCAAGCCATAGAAGAAAAACAATTCAATCTGGAAAAGATTCACACTGATAAAAATCTCAGATATGATGACAAAAGTTGTAGCACGAGATAAGCTTCAACTTTGTGCCGAGTTGATCGGCATGGATCCTAGATGATTGCTCCTAGATTACTTCCCTATCGGCTGGAGGGGGAGAATTGTGGGGTCCAGCCGAAAAATTTGAAGCAGCCGGGAGAGATTTTTCAACGCGTGAACAGTGAAATCACTGTTCACGCATGATGATGTCAGTGCTTACATAAGATTTTTCAACGCATGAACAGTGAAATCACTGTTCACGCGTAAGAGTCGGCACTGAAGGAGAATTTTCAACGCGTGAACAGTAAATTAATTACTGTGCACGCGTTGAGCTCCCTCTATAAATAGAGGCGTTTGCTCAGTTGATGGATGATAAGCAGCAGCAGAGATATAAGCTGCAAAGGAGAGAAAAATAACAGAAAGTGTGTTATTTTTCTGAGAGTGAGAGGAAGATAGAGAGTGTGAGTAAATCCCAGAGAGTGTAGGGTGTGAGTATACACCGGGAATATTTTTTGGGTATCATCTTTATTACTCCTTGGTACTGCAAAAGTGTAGTATTTGAATAGGAGGGTTCTCACCGGGAAACACTATATTTACCTCTTGGGTTGGAGAGTGTGGAAAGGATATTGTGTAATTATCCTGAATATAGTGGAATATTCTTGGAGTTTGTCCCGTGGTTTTTCCTCCCAGATTTGGGGTTTACGTTAAAAATTCGGTGCGCATATTTCTTGATCTATTTTTGGTGGTGTGAATAGTGCCGTGGGTCCCACCACAGTGAATAGTAACTCCGAATTTACTATTCACGAGAATAGTGAATCTGATTCCAATTCTTTGAGTCTTTGTCAGTGTGAATAGTGACAGTTCACTGCGTGAATAGTGATCGTGGTCCCATTTGTGGATTACTATTCACAGTATTTATTTTTACGCTGCCCGGATTGGTAGATTTAATTCTATCGGATTTATTTTGGTACTCGTTGCCACACATTAGGCATCATTTAATTACACTGTGAATCAGTCTCTGAGCCCAACATAAGTATCATTAATTTCGTGATGTGTCAACACCCACCAAAATTTTCAATCTCTAGTATGTTCTTTCCATATCCTAAGAAATACTACGCCTTCAAGTAGTCTAAGAAACTTCATGGTTCATTGTCAATACCTTTACTCCTTCCAAGCCTTTTACATATATATAGCCGCATAATCTAACAACGTTTGAGTTAGGCTTATGCAGATTCTGAAATCCTACTATTGTAACTGGAAAAGATATATATGTAGGAGAATGGATATTCCTCTCAAATAGAGAATTCAAACATTGATTTTCTTCCAAAATTTGGTGTAGTAGAAAAACATAACTTCTGGAAGGAAAGATAAGTAGGCATGAACGAATGAAATAATGAGAATAACTTAAGAACAGAAACAGAAAGACAGTTTGATTCCGAAGTTGATCTCATCAATCTCTGCATAGCTGTCATTGTGATTCAGCACATTTCCCAGCCAGGTATGACACAGTGTTTTGTTTTGTGGACTTGATGAATTCAGTGTCAACAGCTTGTTCATCTGGGTTGCTCATTTATATTACTAAACAGATGAAAGGCTAGCCAGAATGACCTAAGTCCTTCCAGATAAATAAGTTAATTTCATGATATACATGTAGCTGTGAAGAGTGTATGTGGAAGAACTATGGTCCCTACAAATTCAAACGATTCTAGGGTGTTTGCTTAGGTACACTCTGAAAATTGCATCCAATCCTTCAAATAATGACATGAAGTAGCATAAACTAGTACAATACATTGAAGGATTAGAAAATCAACATAAATGTTAGAAATTATTATTTTAGTACATCTTAGATTGACTTAAATTGATACTAAATTGATTTTGTTGTTATGTTTTAATCTTAGTTTTGACTTATAAACCAGCTTATCCATTATACTGAGAACATCTGAAAAATGCTTCTTATTATTTTCTCTGATCAATCATCGATTTTAACAAGGAAAAAACAAGCAACAACACTTATTGATGACAGCAGAGACATAATTAAAGCAGTTGTGATACTGATAAATAAGTTGGCCAGCAGCCATGCATGGATGATCAGCATACTAAATCAACTTGCATGTGGCCTCATTAGAAGGGTACTGGATTGTAGGAAATGGGAATCGCGAACAGATCGTTTTTCCTACACACAGTAGTGCCAAGATTTTCAGCCATGTCCAAATTCTCATGGCTAACTCCAAAGGGAAGTTCCCAATCAAAGTGGAATAGCAATAGTGCAAGAGGGAGTTCAATATTAGGTTGAGCAAACATCATGCCAGGACATATTCTCTTTCCTGCACCGAAGGGGATGAATTGAAAATAGGACCCCTTGTAGTCAACTGGACAATCTAGGAATCTCTCAGGATAAAACTTCTCTGGTTCAGTCCAATAATTTGGGTCTCTTCCAAGTGCCCATGCATTAACAAACACTTGTGTTCCAGCTGGTATTGTGTATCCATTAATTTCACAAGTTTCACCACACTCTTTTGGAAGCAGCAAAGGACCAGCAGGGTGTAGTCTCAAAAGTTTCTTTAATAACTGCTTTCATATATTTCAGTTCCTGAAGGCCCATTTCCTCAACATATCCTTTGCTGCCAAAAACTTCCCTAACTTCTGCTTGTGCCTTTTTAAGTACTCTTGGGTTTTTCAGCATTTCTGAGAAAGCCCATTCCAAGGTTGTGGCTGATGTCTCACTTCCGCCAACAAAAATGTCCTGCACCAAGAAAGTGAGCTTGTATCAAATAACACTGAAAGGAAGATACTTAACACTCATCTAGAGGGTGCACATCACACCTTACATAAGGCATAAAATGAGAAGTCCACAATAACAACAGCAACAAAATCTTATCCCATTAAATTGGGTCGATTATATGGATTAAAAGATGCAAACGTGTAGTGTACTGGAAATGAGGCAAATTCAAATGCATTGAAATGATAAAAGGATTTAGCATTTAACTGGGATTAGAAATTTCGTACAATCACTGATTTGTAAAACATTACTGAGATAGTGTGGAAAACACTATAATAAGTCGGGATAAGAGCATCTTATTTGTAAATTGCACATAATCTAAACATTTACGTATTCTTACTATTGATTTTACTTTTCCTTTTTCTTAGCTTGATCTGATAAAATGTAAGGTTTTGTGCATACTCAGGTGATATGCAATTTGTACGTGAGATAATTCTATCCCATAAAGCCAATTGATACCCCCTTCCCAATATATATACTCACATATCCAGTACTAATGAAGGTTAGGCGACCATGTGCCCAAACTTTGAAGTTCTACTTCTTACACTAGTCTTAACACAAAAATATAAATTATTGAAGCATAGAGAAATACAAACTAACCAGAAGAACGGCTTTGAGGTTGTCGATTGTCAATTGAAACTCATCAGATTCACCATGATCTTTCAGATAATTCAAAAGAACGGACAGAAGACATCCATCTGCATCACCAGTCTTAGTTTTTGCTGCCCTGATGATATTTTCAAGAATCTCATCACTTCTTCTGTGCAGCTCCTTCAATTTAGGTATGACCCCACTAATCACATGAGGCCACTTTTGTGAAGGAAACAAGTTTGTAACACCAACAGTTTGGGTAGTGCCCACAATTGCCTTCATTGAGGCAATACATGCCTCTTGTTCCTTGCATTTCCCACCAAAAGCGGCCCTTGCAGTGAAGGCATATGTCATAGAGAAAAGCTTACCAGTGAGGTTGATGGGTGATCCAGTGTTCATAGAAACGTATCTTACTAAATTTGACACCTCTTCCTCCCTGACTGGTTGGAATGATCTCACACGTTTAGGACTCATCAGCTCCATTGTGGCTATCTTTCTCAGCTGCCTCCAGTAGTCTCCATATGGTGAAAGGGAAATGCTGGTGCTACCATAAGCTATAATGTCTCCAGCAAGAAGGCGAGGTCGATCTGCAAAGGTGGTCTCATGGTTTTTCAACATCTCCTTTGCTGTCTCTGGAGAAGAAACCACAACTACTGATGTCTCTCCGAGTTGAAGGTGCATGAGGGGGCCATATTTTTGGGACAAATCTCTCAGGCGGTGGTGTGGAAGACCCCTCTTGAGATGATGTAAACTACCAATTACTGGCAGCTTCCATGGCCCTGGAGGAAGATTTGATGTAGCTCCTTCTTTTTATGCATAACTCAACTAATGACGTGAAGCCACTTTTGGGAAGGGAAGAAGTTAGTAACACCAACAGCTTCCAGCTGCTGTTCTCAAGCTTTCCTTGATATAAAAAACTATTTTTAATTTTCATTTTTATTTCTTCAAAATCTATTTTTTTTTCTATAAAAAATGAGTTTAATTTGTATATACTGATAATATATTATATTAGCTGCTGATAGAAAATTGAGGAAAGTCTCAAATGATGATGGATAATTATCATAACAAGTAATTGCCTAATATAATTTATTTATTCTTTAAAATTTTTATTACTTGATCGCGTAAATTAATTTTACAGTATCAATCTATAAGAATTGAACTCTAAAATATCGTTGTTGCGCCACAGAAAAGGCCTAGTAGCATTTGGGTTCTGATTGTTCAAAGTTCAAACTAATTCCAATAAGGCGCTTGTTGGCCACTCATGTCTTGTCAAATGATTATCATATCAAATTTATAATTGTTCAAAGATCACAGTTAAAAGCCGCGTCCTGCTGTTCATTACATTTACTAAAATTTTCCAAATACCAAGCACATGCAGCATATCATTTTACCAAATTCACATTACTAACTATTTAAAATTGCATTCTTGTTAACCATGTCCCTTCTTACTCCTTTTTCTATATGAAAGAAAATGGGAAGTTATTAGCATATCATTTACAGCACTAAAGAAATCTGAAAAATTAAATTCTGAAAGAGTGTTCCGGCTGACACACTCCGGCCCTATGCCATGGAAAACATCATTGGATACAGCATAATCATTGTTACTATTGAGGTAACCATGCTCAAGAGTGTTGTCTGGCTTGGCTTGAGTCCTATTGATTGAATTTGAATAGTTGAGTCAGAGTAGTTGAATTTCAATAGTGACAGTTTAGGGAAACAAAAATATTAAGGTGCCATCCCTATATGTTTTTGTGGCCTACAATTTATCTGTATTGTAACCAACAGAAATTATCCTCACATTAGTCTCCAGCCAGGATAACCAAACAACAAGAGCAAGTTTAGTATTGTAAGCAATCACAACCGAAATTCATATAGTATAGTATATATAATAAATGGTGGTCCTAGCACTTCACAACAACAAAAGCCCTGCATAACTAATACTATCATGTCCTAAGGGCACTATGCTTTAGCAGGAGAACATGGATTCTCTCTTACATAACAAACAATTTGAAACCCACCTCAATCAGACAAATATGTAACCCCTAAACCATGCTTGAGGATTGGACTCTAGACACAATAATCATAAAATTCAGAAATATTTGAGGTATGATCCATGGTGAAGCTAGGAATCTTATCCAATTTTATGGGGTTGTTCTTCCCTCCCACCAACTTAGCTGGATTCCCAACAACAGTAGTCCTTGAGGGAACTTCCTTAATCACCACTGAACCAGCACCAATCTTGGCCCCATCACCAACCTTAATATTCCCCAATATACAAGTTCCTGCACCAATCAGCACCCCATCACCAATCTTTGGGTGCCTGTCCCCACAAGCCTTACCAGTCCCTCCCAATGTCACACCATGCAAGATTGACACATTGTTCCCAATCACAGCAGTCTCACCAACAACTATCCCAGTCGCATGATCCAGCAAAATCCCACTTCCAATCTTAGCAGCAGGATGTATATCCACAGCAAGGACCTCAGAAACCCTGTTCTGAATCATCACTGCCAGAACCTTCCTTCCTTGCAACCACAATTTATGAGCAACCCTATGAGCTTGACATGCCAAAAAGCCTTTGAAGTTCAAGAAACAGTGCACATGGCTAATGCAAGCAGGGTCCCTTTCCTTCACTGCCCTCAAATCAGCTTTCACACAATCCATAATGTTTTGATCAGATTTCAGAATCCCTACAAATAGATCAAAAAGGGTACCACTTGGAAGGCTTGCACTGCTCAATCTCTTAGCAAGGTGATTGGCCAAAGCACTTTCCAAGGAATCATGAGACAAAATTGAGGTGTGATAGTAACTAGACAAAATGGGTTCCTCAGTGACATCAAGTTTTGCTTCTTCCACCATCTTCAGCCACAGATCCACGTCATCTTCTTCAACCTGTTCAACAACTTCCTCTACAGAAGTAGTACTAGGAGTGTGCAAGGCGTTGACCTGTTGGGGTTTGCAAATGGACAAGGAGGGAACAGGATCAGTGAAACTGGGTCTGAAAATTTTGGAGTAACCACTTGAAAGATCACTGTTATGGGACCTGTTTGCGTTATGGGAAAGTGGCCTTGAAGCTTCAATAGCAGTAGAACTAGAATTTGAGGGCATGGTCTTATCAGTAGGAGGTGGAGAAAGAGGAGAGAGAGGATGATGAACTGTGTGGCAAGATAGGAACTTTGGGTGGAGAAGAGAGAAAAGGGAGGATTGGGTTGGTGCTGAATTGAGAAGCGGAGTGAGGGAGCGCCCTGCCACCATGACTTTCGCTGGGGAAGTTGGAGGATTTTCCGGCAAAATAGTAAGGCAGCAATGTTTTTTGAGGAAATGATCTTTGGGATTATGATTTGTGATCTAAAGGGGAGAGAGAGAGTACCGAGAGCACATCCTATTACTCTCGGTTATATAACTGACTGACTCTTAGGAGGGGCTGAGGATGATGGTGTCTGGTTGTTGTAAAATATAGTAATTTTACAACCAAGTATCCATTTTGATTCTTCAAAATTATATTGAGATAAATTAGTTCTTCAAACTTAAAAGTTTAATATGAGTCTCTTATAATTTAAAAATAGGACAAATTGATGATTCATCCATATAGGTTTGTATAATTTAAAAAAAAGCATATTCCTGATGAATCAAAATTAGTATATAATCTAATTTTATACTATTAGTTACTCAGAGAATCATATCAAAATAATAAGTTATAAAAATTATCATTCATAATCACAGTCACTTATTATAATTTGTCTTTTTTGTGAAATTACATTAATTGTACGTTGTAGGTGTATAGAAATTAAGCTATTTTTGTAAAGTCATTTTGTTATTAGTGTGTGTGTATATATATATATATATATATATATCAATTATTTCCATTCATTTATATAGGGAGTCATTTAAACATTTTGATTATAATCCCGATTGTTAAAGAACTCTAGCTTTTTAAATGACACAAAGATTAAGTATTGGATAATAATATAATTATTATCTTTTCGTAAAGAGAAGGGCCAAATTCACAAAGTTTTAAATTGATGTTAAGGCGTGTGTGTCTATATGTGTGAGATTTTAAAGAAAATATCTATATCTATTTGATATCTTTTAGCCAATATCAATATATCATAGTAAACTAATGCTAATTGAATAGAATGGGGGTAAAAACAATGATGGAATGAGATATATTCACTTTCTGTTTTGGGTGAATTTTTTGAGATATTCTTATATAGTATACTCGTAATAAAAATAGTTTCATTAACTTTATTCAAAATATAATAACATATATATATATATATATATATATATATATATGAATGTTATCAACTTTTATGTAAGTTTTGTTAAATCTTATTTATTAAATTTTTGGTTGTCTAAGAATTATTTAATTTTGAAAACAAATCATACAATTATGTCTTCTATATTTGGGTTTTTCATGCATGAACTAATCAAAACTTACTTCACATCGTGTCCTAGAGCTGAGCCGATTGAGTTGCTTTTTTGGTATACATCCTGTTTTATTTGTTGAATAATAATAATAATAATTTATTTGTTTAAACTAGATTATAAGTACAAACCCCATTTATTTTCTTGGGTGCCTTAAGTGTATTTTTTTCTATGAGTATTTTCTGAGTTAAGTCTTTTTCCGTCTTAAACTATGATGTCATTCTTTCACTATAAATTTTAATGTAGCAAAAAGAATAATAATTCATACAATTATATATACTCAAGATTTTAATATTTGACAATAATTAATGTATGACCTTCAAGCAGTATTATTATTTGGACATCCAATTTTTGGTGCCTATACACATCCACCTAAATTCAAAAGGTGGAAAATAATAATTTCTATCTTCGAATGGGTCCTATGAAATCTAATGGTAGTGGTTTTTGTGTCTATATGGAGAATAAGATGATGAGTATTCAAATAATATTTCTCACTTGTGAAAGGAAAATGCATCTTTGCTTCACTGTTTCTGGTCTGATTGATTGGCATATTTACTTTGACTACCCCCACCCTAATGTAACCCATGACATCATCCTAAATATTCCGATGGCATAATAATTCATCTATACAAACAAGATTGCATATATCGGTCAGAATGCAATGTGCGAAAAATAGTATAAAGTACTTTTTTGAATTGATAAAATAGTATAAAGTTAACTATAATTAATTAATAAACAATATAAAATACAAATTAAAGTGTTATTTACATATACAACGTTTTCTTTGCATATAACGTTACTCATTTTAATATTTTTTCTCGAGAAAAATTCTCACACGCCTCTCATTTTTATTGATTTATTTTTCAATCCCTCTCTCCTTTGCATTCGCCAATTGGTAACCCGCTGCAATATTTTCCCCCTATTTGTTCACTCAGCATGGACAAATAATAGCATTCCTACAGTAGATTGTTTAATATGGCTTGCCTGTTGTACTTTGCTCTTAACCATAGTAGATTACATTTCATTCTTCTCCCAAAAGTAGATATTTTTTTTTTTTTGATAATATAGCGCTATGGCTGTTATCCTATCCTATATTAAATATGAATAGGCAAGTATATTGAACATGATGAAACATTTCAAATTTAATAATAAAACAAACTCAAGTTTTACTATACCGCTGTATCTATTTCTATCATACCTCGGGTCCCTTTTCAGTCTTCATGCTTTATGAAGACTTATTTATTCTTTGTAACATATGAGCCATAGATTAATTGTTAGCATAAAAATGGAGAATCCTGTGTGTTTGAAGGTTGCCGTCTGAGGTATTCTGTATTATTACACAAATAATGTGTTTTTTTTTAGTTTTTCTGAAATCGTAAGGGTAGAAAGCTAAAGTTGAAGGGCCTACAAAATCATTACATCTTTTGGATGGATCTTGGATAACAAAGCATGTTTATCTTGTTCTTGACCGGTCCATCATTGTAAACCAATATTCGTTGGTGTTATAATTTTTAACATTTAACTTTTGACATATATTATGTTTGTATCGTCTAATTATAAGCCATGTTAAGGACTAAGACTAGCATATTTTTCGAGTGTTGTCAATATGTCAGCTTCTTTTGAGCATCATTCGGATTTTGGGTAAAGGTTAGTCAAAAGAAGGTCCTCCCTTATTGCTTGTTGTGTGAGATAAACAAGTAGACAAAGACGTGTTGTCATTATAAGAAAGCCCGCTTGCATTATTGAAGATGATTAGCCCATATACAAGTCATATGTGATCATGTCATATATGTTAGTTAATGCCTACTTTTCTATTTCGAATGGATCTCAAAGTCTTCATCTAATCAAATTTTAGTGACACCAGTTGAATGTTTTCCTGTTAAGCAATTCTTATAAAGGGTTAATATTCTTTTACATGTAATACCACTACTTTAATAATTTATCAGTTCCATTTACAGAAGCCTAAAACACCTGAGGTGTAGAACTAGCATGGTCCACTACTAAATATTCCCAAAAGCGATTCACAAATATTGCGCCATTTCAACTCAAGATAATAGTATCAGGCCAAAAAAACCAAATCAAAAGACAGTATGCAGAGATTTGTCGTTATAGCTACTTTATTAAAGTCGAAGATTCTCATATCAGCAGTGGAGCATATTGTGACGGAAAAGAAAATAAAAAACAGAAAACGGGCATTGCTATGAGAATTTTTTTTTTTTCCTTTTAACAAAAAATATAGATAAATTTGACACCAATCATCGAACCAGAGCCGAGGCACAAGCGCACAGCTCCCAGGCTCATTGCTATGAGAATTTTAAGATCAGATGAGAATAATAGACAAACAATACTCAAAAGCCAAAACAACAGCCGAGGCCATTTTTTTTTTCTTGTTTATGATCTCTCCATTGTGATTAATGGATTATATGGCCTCATCGTCGCATAGGAGGGGGCAGATTCTGAAGGAGGTATTCTATTCATCATTCGTTCCAAGCACAACGCAAAATGTAAAGTATAAATGTAACACCACTATGGACTACGGTTGAACAAATATCAATAAATAAATATATAGAAAAAGTGAGTTCAGGATGAAGCAACTTGATAAAATCCAATATACTAGACCCCTTTCATTATAGAAATAGAATACAATTGATGTGGATGTTCGCCAATTACATACAATTCAGCAAGGCTCTATCAAGGGAAGAATCAACATTACGGCAGATGATTATATGTGCCTTCTCTATGGAAAGGTTTAACAAACCTGTCCCGGCAATAATTTGTAAGCGCCCTCCACCAGATACCTTTCTCCGACAACGAAATCCATTCCTTGAATGGATAATGAAATTGACATCAAAGGAACATCAATAATGCCAGAAAGTGGACCAGAAATCAACATTTGCAAATGAAAATATAAATCAAGATAATGTTAATTCGGCGATAATGTGGAACACGAGCCAAAAAAAGTAGAATGAGTTCAAGAAAATAGAGTTCCCATGAAGAAGAAAAAAAAATGTCAAGGCTGACAATTAAAACCCTTCTGTTCATTACCAAATTTAGCATTACATGAGTCGAGCATCATGCATAGCTTTTCAAACCAATCAACCAAAAGATTCAAAATACATCATTAACAGAATTGACTAGAAAACAACTTGTAAGTCATGTCAGAAACAGAATTAATAACACGATAACAACGTATATTGTACACAAGTATGAATATCTCTGCTACAACACACAAGTGCCTTTTGAAATCTATTTGGGGACTGAAGGGCAGAAAAAGAAAATGATGTTATTGGCAGTGAAATGTATGATATCTGTTGATGATATATATTTCTTAAGTATTAATAGCAGGTAGAAGCTCACCCGTTTTGAATATGGTTTGAGAACCTGAAATGACTGTTATCCTTAGAGCTTGACCTCTACATCAACACCAGCAGGAAGATCAAGTTGCATCAGAGAATCTATTGTTTGGGCAGTAGGATACAGAATATCAATGAGACGCTGATGGGTTCTGATCTCGAAATGGAACCGAGCATCCTTATGTACATGTGGGGATTTAAGAACACAATAAATTCGCTTCTTAGTTGGTAATGGCACAGGACCCATGGTTTTTGCATTGGTAGTCCTTGCTGCATCTAATATCTGCTTGCATGAATCCTCAATCAGGGGTACCCAGTAAGACCTAAGTTTGATTCTAATTTTCTGCTTTGGTGCCATCTGATAAATAAAAAGAGAAATGAAAATTATCAGATTACCTGAATTTTATGAGAATACAAAGAAAATGGCAGACATATCTTGAATTGTTATTCCAAATCTAATTTCTTGGAAGACATAATAAAAACAAGTCAATGATTGAAATCATCCTCAAACCCTTTGATTTCTGTTCAGACCCTTACAACTGCAGGACAACATGAAATTTAGAATAGCATTAGCCATTAAGCAAAGATTACTCAAATAATACATTCTGGTGTTTCCTTTTCAACTTGGGATTATAATTCTGATCATATCAAATTCCTGTCCAAGGAAGTAGACTCCTGTCACACAACCCCTCTAAAACAGGTTTTTGAAGAGGACTTATCTTTGTCTGAACCAGGTTATAGTTTTAGCAGGAAATAAGGAGTTGATGAGCATACCGCATCCGCATCTGCACCAATGCTAATTGATGAAGTACTCCGAGCCTCCAAGTCTCCAGCCTAAAACATGTTCACAAACAAATCAACAACACTGCTAACTGGATGCAGGAGAAGCAGGAAAGTATTATATACGCAATTTCAAGATGCTTTATTTCATTTTTTGCAGCTTATTGGGGTTTAAGATTTCAGTTTTTACAACTTATGACTCCTAATCTACTCTTTCTGGCTAAGGCTATGTCATAATACATTTTTATTAAATAGCATATACACACCGCACACAGCCGAAAGACAATTGCCATAATTTTCACTTCTCACTTTCACTCTCCAAAAACCTTAAATTATTCAAATCCAATTAACATTAGCTATCACATAATGATCTATGTTTCAATTAACACATTCTAGAAACTTAAACGAAAAAAAAAGGATTTTTTCTACTGTTCCACGACAAAAAACAAAAAAAGGTGAAATGCAGAGACCTGAAATGTGGAATCAGCAGATTCATCACCAAGAAAGGTTTCAGGAACTGGGTCAATGGGTTCAGCGGAATCCTCCAATACTTCAGGTGCAGCAAAAACCCTACTTGATGAGTGCAGAAGTTTCGGGGTTCTGAGCTTCAAAGTGTTACCAGACACAAAGCATAAAGACGCGAACTTTGAGTTGGAACAGAGCGAAGAGGAAGGGTTCGACAGTGAACGAGGAGGAACTAGTGACGCAGAAAGAGAAGAAACCGTCGCCATTGAAGCTTCAATGATACTTGCTCTGCTCACTCTGCACTCTGCTGAAATTTTATCCAATGTTTTTTATTTTAATTTTTATTAAAAAAACATTTTGGGCCTGAGATTACTGTCTTAGGCCCATAAGAATTGGACTTCGAGTGGATCATTGGTTGAGTTGTTTCTCTAACATGGCCGATAAAGGTCAACACTGATATGGCCCAATTTTTATTTTTACGTTCCAATTTTCTTTTTTTTTTTTTAATAACATTTTGGCTAATTCAATTTACCACTCACTATTAGGAAAAGAAAAAGAAGATCTAAAGTTGAGTTTATTTAAAAAACATGATAGACTCCAAATAGACTCCAAAATGCATGGGTCTTTACGGTCAACATGTGTTGCATTCATATCAATGTGGAATGCATTCACATCAAATATAATTATTTAAATTTCTTGAATTGATAATAATTAAATCAATATTTTGTGATATACAAACTTAGTAGGACCATCAATTTTGTATGTTTGGTATTACTATTATTATTATTATTATTATTATATAACATACTATTATTAAAAATTATTTTCTTCTTCTTCTTCTTAAAGAAAAAGCCACTTTGAGTCTTTTATTACTAAAATTATTTGTTGAATGAAAACTATAGTGCAAATATTACTTCACATAATTATTTTTCTTTTAATCATATACTTTTCTCAGTGTCTAAAAGGTAACTTTAGTCCACTTACACATTTCTAATATGAAATTTATGCTGTTAAGGAGCATAATAATTAATATTTTTTTCCTTTTTATAGGGGATGGGTAAAACTATTAGTAGAATACTAACTTTTTAATCAATGGTGATCGATGTAATTATTTTTATTGTTATTATTTATTATATATCACCCTAGACATAAAAAATAGTCATATTTTATTGCATATTTTTAATGACAAATTTATACTCTTAAAGAAGTCTGTTGCAAGTAATGACCTAGAAATTCAATCAAATTTATTAAAGTATTATAAATTGTATTACATAAGCTCTTGTTCAATATATCATCAATTGTTTTGTCAATTACATAATAAGATTTTACATTGTTTTGCTAGAGCTTCAACTGTATAGAATATGTAATAATTAGTTCAATCAATAATATCATTTAAATGAGTGCATAATGTTATTTTTAAACTTTATATAGAAGTATTTTAAAACTCTTGAAATTTTTTAATATTAAAAAATGTGTCTTCAATGTTTCATTTTTTGGGAGCATATATAGGCAAAGCAAATATATTGTTAAAATTTAAGAACTAAAATTACTTTAAAATTAAAAAATAAATTAAATTTTTAAACAAAAATTTTCAATTTTTTACCGACAATTACTAATGACAAATACGTTACTATTTTTAATTCAAAATAATAATAATTTATTTAATTTTTGAGATTTCATTTATTTTTATAGTAATTATATTAATATGTAATCATATGGAATTATTATTTTTTACTATATTTTGTATAATTAAGCAAGTTTGAAGAAAAATTTATTGAGTAGCACGATCATTATTAGTTAAATTAAGAAACTGTGAAGTTTTATGAAAAAGCATAATATCAAAAGTAAATTTAATCTAAGTTGAAAATATTAGAAATAATTTTAAAATATTTATGATCATATTAAACAATAAATAGTAAAATAAAATACTAACTAATAAAGAAAACAATATACATGTGACCTACAAAATTATTGATAAAAACATTTTATTTTTTTGATTTAAAAATAATTTTAGTTTTTCATTTTTTAATAATTCTAAGATGATTAATGTATTTATGATATACCACATTAAATTTTTAATTTATAATTAACTTTTAAAATTAATATTAACTGATAAAAGATTGATATCTTATATTAAAACTAAATAAAATATATTGCATGAATTTTTTTTTAAAAGATGTTATAGTCAATTCCGTTAAACTTGGCATGCATTAAATATTTTAAAGTTAAAAAATTTTGATTTAAAAATCAAATCAAATTAATTTTTAAAATGATAAAAGGATTAATTATCAAAATTAATAACATAAAAATTATGTTGTCATGAGTTAAAGTTAATGTAATTATTGAAGTTTTAATCTAATTGTTTAAAAAATAAAGATTAATGAATACTCATATAGTTACAAATTATTAGAAATTACAATAAGCTTTAACTACAAATTATATTATAATTTATGATAGTTACAAATTCAAATGAATTTTTATTATAAAATATAGCAATTCATATGATAATTGCAAGTTAGTGTGAGCAATGAAAGCAAATGTAGTGAATTTTATTATTTATACTTTAACTTTTAAAATTAATATATGAAACTAAATAAAATATTGCATGAAATTTACTTTATTTAAAACGTTATGGTCATTTCCTCTAAACTTGACCATTTTAAAAAAATGATTCAAAAATAAAATCAAACTAATTTTTTAAAATTTTAATAGATTAATTCTCAAAATTAAAATTATAAAAATTATGCTGCCACGAGTTAAAATTCAATGCAACTATTGAAGTTTTTATCTAACTATTTCAAAAATAAAAATTAATAAATACTTATGTAGTTGTAAATTATTAGAAATTAGAATAAATTTTCACTGCAAATTATATAATTGTTTATGATGGTTATAAATAAAAATGAATTTCAATTATAAAATATGTTAAATTATATAATAATTGGAAGTTATGCAGTGAATTTTACTCTATATATATATATAGGTAGATACTTTAACTTTTAAAATTATTAGAAATTAAAATAAATTTTTAATAAAAATTATATTATTATTTATGATAGTTATAAATTAAAATGAGTTAATTATAAAATATAATAAATCATATGATAATTGCAAGTTAGCGTGAGCACTGAATATAAATGCAATGAAATTTACTATATATATAGATGGATAGATGGGAGGCCAATTTCTAGTAAAATATTTTACCTTTTTTTAATTAAAGTAAAATGATGCTATTATTACCTATATATACGTACCACCTTGCATCTAGATATTTTTTATTAAATGAAAAATATTAGATACTAGATTTTTTTTGGCTCAAATTTATTTATGTGAACGATGTGGTATACATATTAATTCTTTGATGCAAAAATTCGTTGTACTATTTTCTCACTTTACACCAATGTAAGGTGCTTCGGTTCATATTTGCACCAAGCATTATTTTAGCTCAGACACACATTAGTTGCACCTAAGAATGTCGTTTCGCCTTATACAGAAGTGAGGCACCTTAGTTATGTGAAAGGGTTTAATCAATCAACTTGCGGCTGCAAGGGAGGTGGATGTTAGTGAAAGAAGGTGATCACCATGAATGAAGAGTTTCACGTTAATTTGAAGATCGTGGGTGGTGCAGTTTTATTAATTACCTTCGTTAATTCTTAAATAATGGCCACGGACTATTATATGAGTGAGTGAATGAAGAGTTGAGATCAATAACGCACCATTAACTTTTAGTGGCACATAAATTGTAACTCCCAAAAGAACGGCCAATTTATTCTTCTTCTTGTCTAAACGCATACCATTATTACTCTCTTCAACTTTAATTTCTCTTTAGCCGCCATATATATATATGCTAATATAAATTATTATCACTAGCTAGGATCGGATCACAACTTGAATTGTGACATGAAAGGTAGCTAGTTAATGTAATGTATTCCCCCAATCAAATTGACCAATAAAAGTTTAATTAAGATTCTAATCCTACCATCAAATGAAATGGCCTGATAAAGTATTGAAAAGTCTATCACGTCCAGAGCAGATTTTTAGCATATATCATCTAATTGGGATTCTTTAATGTTCCGATTTCTATACTTCTTATTTATTGTCCAATGAACCATATTTCTTAATGCGGTGGCAGTTGTCAGTTGAGAAAACCCAACTACGTGCACTTGATGAACATTTAAATATGAGAATCGCTATATCTTAAAAAAAAGAATAATTGAAGTTGACGATTACTAATCTAAAATTATCACTGTTGAACAATAACTCAGGTAACAACAAATCACCATTTCGTTTAATTAACATGACCCTCCACGTCCAAATAATAATAAAAATAAAATATTAATATTAATTACTTTTTACTTTAACCATCTATATATAGTTATACACCTCAAAGTAGCGTTTGATTCAAGATATATTTAGTTATCCATGTGAATAACTACTTGAAAATGACGTGCTTCCATGTTTATTACAAACTAAACAAAATTGTTTCTGGACATCAATTATTTCCTGGAAAAAGATTTTCCTATAATTTAGTAAGATTTCATTCCTACGATGAAAGGTGAAAGTAAAAAATTTCCATGATATGATAATGATGGTTATTAAACACAAATATAAAAATATTTCTCAATTATTTGACTTTTTCCCCGTAATTTTCATTTACATGCGCTCATCTAACTTCATAAATCCATTGTGTTCTCAACTTAAAAACTTTTCTTAATTATTATAAGATTTTAATTTGTATATACTGACAGTGTAAAAATGTTATCTTTACACTGTCATTCAATCAAATTACTCTATTTAATTTTTTGACATTTAAAGTAGTGGGTGAGAGATTTAATCACTTTTACTAATGTGACAACACATGATTGAATGACAGTGTAAAAAAAATTTACACTGCCAGTGCATACAAATTAAACTCTTATTATATTGGTTAAGATGAACAAATTTTGAAAAATTAATTGTTAATTTTTTTTTCTAGAAACATAATTTTCATTTTGAATTGTAATGATAATAAATGTGTTCGGGGTATCTTGAAAATCATAACATATATATATTACAAAATAAATAAGTTTTAAATTTATTTTTGAGAATCTCAACAAATAATCTTGAAAATGTTTAATGTTTAACAAATAATTTGTTCAAGATATCCATGAATAAAATTCTCAATAATATTATACCTGAGAATGTGATTCCTAGGAATATAATTTCAAATTTTGAAAAGAACGCCGTCTAAAGGTAATTTATTTTTAATCCCCTTTTAAGAAAAAGATCATCTTTATTGCATTCAATGCCTACGTTAGCCCCATGAAGCTACAACCGCACTTCTTGTTGCCGATCGAGTTCTTTTCAACTCTAACAATTTCACCCCTTCTGCTGCATTAATTTAGTAGGCCTTCATTTAATGATATTCTGCTTAAACTTAATTGGATCTCCTTCAATTAAACTGATCAAATCTTATATATCATTTGAGTACTAGCTAGCCTCTTTCAGTTCATGAAGTTGAAGTACTTCCTTTCCTCCAAGATTGGAACACTCTCCATATATTGATTTATTATTCCTACTTTCCTTCATAGCATTCGCTCATATATCTAAGAGGGTAGATTCAGCTCACAAAATAAGTTTAAGTGTGTTCTTTCTGTCCTAGCTACAGGAGGGATTACTAATTAAGATGAGGTTATCCGTCTTTGAAGCTTTTGTTTTGGTTTTCATTGTTTTATCGTTAGTGATCAGTGCTGTGGTACAAGGTGGTGATAGTGATGATGATTATGCTAGAAACTTCATTACTTGGGATGACTTCATGGTCAATGAGCAAAGTCTCTCCGGCAATGTTGGTGGTCGAGTTATCGTGGTCGATCAGGGTGGTAATGGAGATTCAACCACCATTCAAGGGGCTGTGGATATGGTTCAGGAAAACAACACACAAAGGGTCAAGATACATATTTATCCTGGAACTTATAGGTACAAATATAATTAAGTAGCACGTTGGTTTTGAGTTAATTATTGTCATCAACATTATTGGATTTTTATAGCATTGTCAAATCACAGGCAGTTGTTATCTTTATTTGCTTGTTAGCTTTTGCAATGCAAGAAAATTTTAAGTGCTCTTATTTATGTATATATATATATATGCTTTTATTCATCTACTTAAGCTTTTAATAGAGATGGTTTCATAACATGATATTATAGTCTTCATAACGAAGTGGTTAGAGATTTAATTATTGTTATTCATTATTATGAAAAAAATAAAACAATCAAACCCAAAAGATATATTCAGGTAAATGGGGGTGTGTACATATATATATGGCATTAGTTAAGAATTTTAAAATAGTAAGTATTCATTGGGATGATGTGGTTTTATAAGTTTTAAGGGGTAGAGTCTATCACTAAATTTATAAATTTACTTTTATTAGAAACCTTAACCAATACCATAAGAATATTGATTATATAAACGCTATATATAAAACTGCTATTAAGATTGATACATATGGACAAGAGGGGCGTCATTTTTTCATAAGGCACCAATGGTTTGGTTTGCTATTGAAAATCTGTTGGATTTGAGCAAGTAAAGAATAACATTAAATCTCATGCACATGTTAGCTTTCAATATTTGTATGATTAAGAAGAGAATTAATAACTAGTTCATACAAAATTTTATGCAGAGAAAGAGTGCATGTGCCGATAAGCAAGCCGTTTATTTCATTTATAGGTAAACCTAACATAACAGTCAAAGCCAGTGCACTAAAAAATATAACGGCCAATGCAAATGCTCTAAATGTAACAGACATGGCCAATGCCTTGCCTGTAATTACAAATAGTACTAAGGCTTCGGACAAAGGTTCAGACGGCCAAGCAATGGGCACGGTTAGTACAGCAACTGTTTGGGTAGAATCTGATTTCTTCTGTGCAACTGCTCTTACTATTGAGGTGAGAAGAAAATCATGAGTAATGATATTTGTACTTACAAATTAGATATTCTTAGGTTGACATGTTAATATAGAGAAATAAAGATCCAATCTTGTAACCTGATTTATCACCATGAGCGTAGTTTCAAATTACAGTTTGTTTTCATTTTATATATTTTCTAGATTTACAAAAAATATAAAAACTATATAATTCAGGTTTTAATTTTTATTTTCAGTTTTTAGTATTCTATTTACAAAATTCTAAAAATAAGAAGGCTGAAAATGTAATCTGAAAATTATTTTGTAGAACAAAACACACCCTTGATGTTTTATATATTTTCATTTCTATGGTGTCTATAGAGTGTGTCAGAGTTTTCGAGTATAAATAACATGACTCGAATGTAATTATTGCTAACCTAAACTATTATTTTTGTCATTTTACCATAAGGTGACCTTTGATCCAACTTACCTTAACCGAGACTAAAGCCCTTTCAATCCTTGATGCATTTAGAAGAATTAATTAATATTTGCATACTAATAAGAAAGACCAAACATGTTTAATTTACAACAATATTGTGATGTCTTATTAGCAGAATTTGGTGGATAAAGATGCAGATAGACGTCAAGCAGTGGCCTTGCGGGTAGATGGTGACAAAGCTGTGTTCTACCGAGTTAGGCTTGTTGGGGAGCAGGACACCCTCCTAGATAACACAGGAACCCATTATTTCTACCGAAGTTACATTCAAGGATCCGTTGATTTCATATGTGGCCAAGCAAGATCACTGTTTCATGTAATAAATTTTTGCTTCTGCTCTTCTGAGTTTTTTAAGTAATGTCTAATTATCCTTGTACAAAATTTTGGAAAATGCTTTTTGTACCCTTATTGCATTGATATCTAATATTTAATAGATAACACATATTGATCCTTGTACAACTTTGGTGTGGTGTGTCTCTACTAGCAGGAGTGCATACTATACTCAGTAGCAGAGTTTTGGGGCGCAATTGCAGCTCATCACAGGGATTCAGTTGAAGAAGACACTGGATTCTCATTTGTTGGTTGCACAATCAAAGGAAATGGTAGTGTCTTGCTTGGGAGAGCTTGGGGAGACTATGCAACAACAATATATTCCTACTGTGACATGGATGATATCATTGACCCCATGGGATGGAGTGATTGGGATGTTCCATCTAGACAGGAGTATGTATCATTCTAACTCTCATTTAAATGACACACTGCATATTGAGAAATCTTTTAGAACATATATTTTATACATCACTTTGGACATACCAGAATCAATGTCCAAAACAGAAGTATTATCGAATTCATTGAAATCCCAGTATTAACCCATGGTTCTCCATAATTCCTCGGAAGCAGATTCACCAGTAACATACTACATCCATTTCTTAATATTAGTCATTTTGGACAAATTGATTCATCAAAAGGTCAACATAGCCAGTTACATTGCTTTAATTGAACCAATTTATCCAAAACAACTAATATTATGAAATGAAGGGAGTAACGGAAATCTCTATTCCCTGTGTAGAAATGAATGTCCACAAAATTTATGATCAAATAGCACTACTACTGTAGATTATTGTGTAATGTAACTAGTTGCTGGTTTTACAGGACAGCCATGTTTGGGGAGTACCAGTGCTATGGAAAAGGATCAAATAGAACTGGGAGGGTGGAATGGTCAAAAGCTTTGAGCAGCGAGGAAGCTAGGCCTTTCCTTGGCAGAGACTACATAAATGGAGACAAATGGCTTAGACTACAATAGCTATTTCATTTATCCAATTAGATGATATATGGTTCTCTATTCGTCTTAGATTTTTCATCCTTTAATTTATTTACATAGCTTGTGCATTTCTTTGGTTCTCTTCAATAAAGGGAAATTTTCTACTTCGTTATTTTCCTTAGCTGACAAGTTTAGAGTTCAAGACACTCAAACTGTCATAGGAATCATAATTATCATAATTGTAAACAATTTTTGTTCATAGTCCAAAATTGTTCTGCTCTCCTTGCTAGCTCATATTAGGACCTCTGTTGGAACATGGACACTACTAAAAAGGGAACTTGAATTACTATCACAATAATGGGCTAGTTCTAAGAAAAACTAAGGAGTAATTCTATTCTGCACGATATATAATTATCAAAAGATATGTCAGATACAGTTGGTACATATGTGATGAATTTTTATTGATTTAAATAAAATTACAGATACTTAAAATTTTTAGGTTGTTCCAATCATATTTTATCACACAATTCAAGTGATTATTTTTTGGCAATTTTTTTTTCGGCCGACAAGTATTTTTCAGAAATAAATTGAGGAAGTGTTAACCGGAAAAGAAACTGCTATTGATCACCTCTTAAAATGAAGACTTCATAATTAGACACCCATCACTAGAACCAAATCATAGGTGGTTTCAGACATTAGCTTTATTTTAATTTGGACTGTCAAAATGGTTCAGAAGCAAAGGGATTGTTAACCCCAGGAAAACAAAGCAAAGCTATAAAATCAACTACCAAATATTCTTGTACGGGCACCAAAAAAAAAACCACTGTACATGTAATTTGTTAAAGATTGTCCATAACTATCTCTAAAATAAGTTATATATGTTACAAAAAAAATATAAAAGTCTATTTGGTTAATTAGCTGACCTGAAAGGTTTGGCTGTAGTTTAAAATTAAATTAATAGACGGTTGAATTCATCATAAATCAAAGTTCAAAGTTTTGGACAAACTTAGAGATGGGACTATTAGGCCAATTCCAAGAATCACTCGCCCGATTCAAAATATAAAAAAAAAAAAAAATTCATTCCCTGATATTATTTGCTCACATTTCTGGTAGCTCCATCCATAACCTTTTCCTGTCCTTAATGAACACTTAAACCATTTTTTTTTCAATGTGAAATTGCAGACATCTACACTACATTGAGCAAGCTGACATGAATCAATCTATGGGCCTAACCAACAAGTGACTAATAACGGTGGAGGTGAGGGTGATGGAAGCATGTGTGTGTTATTATTATACAGAGAGAATATCATGGCACTCATGACTGAAGACTTTGAAGCGGCCTCATGACTCATGAGTGCAGTCTATTAATTGTTTTTACCTTAAATGGCCACTGACTATAGTGAATGGATAGTTTGAAATGATTTGGTAGTATTGTACAATCTCAAGAGATACATACATAAAGGTAAACAATCAACCCACACCCATTATTTTTTGATAAGACACCCATTATTCATTTTTGCACTTGTAAGATATTGTAACTGCTACTCTTATTATTATATGATGGCTACATTTATTCTCAATATTTTCAATACAATTATCTTGTGTGTGTGTGTGTGTGTGTTTTTTTTTTCTTTCTCCAATCCTCATTGCCTTCAAAGGAACGGCTTCAACTTTAACTGCTCTGTACTTAATATCTTCCCATGAGGCTATTGGTTGGTGTGTGTCTTCTGCTATGTGCAATTAATCCATCCCAATCCAATCATTATTGATGAGATGCTAATTGTGAATTATGTGAGAATATTTTAATGTGATTAATAATCAAAGGGCCGGTCAACTTCTAAAATAAGAAAATGTTCCCCCCCAATTTGCCTAGTCAAATAACAGTGTCCACCACAAGACTTTAAAATTCTTTGATATCTTGTCTTCTTCATACAATCAATTTCTATATATGTGCCAAAAGTGAACCGGAAGAGAATATATAAAAGGGAAAGAAATATCTTCGAGTTTTATTTTATTTTTTGGTCTTGAAATATCCATGATTTGATACGAGAATTCATTAATTGCTCTTACATTTTACAGATTTGATACAAGGAATTATTAGATAGGTTTTACTTTGTCTCTGGCCTCATAGTGTTTAGGAGGGACCAGAATCATTTCTTAATGCTTCTATCTACTAATTTCCCAGCAAAAACGCACACCTAAAAAATTCTCATTTGTAGAAGTAGCTCAACCATAACATCAAAAATTCCAACTAGTATTGTCGATCTATCTGCCGGACGAAAATCAACAAGTCAACTTATTTGCAAAATCCCATCAGTAATGCACATGATGCAGCACAATAATTGGAACAAAAAGAGACTGAACTTTACAAACTATTCAGTCAATAAAATTTCAGAAAATTGTCATGTCATTTCTTTCAAAGTCAACACTTTATCACCCTTTCTGATTCGTGATTAAATGTGAGTACATGGAAATTAAACTCTATGTGTATTGATTCAAACATTTCAAATTAGTTTTGTGCTAAATAAGAATTTGAACAAGTGGTGACAGTTAATTTGGAGAAGAAAAGAAAAACATTTGAAGGCCAATATTAAGATCCAAGAGCATAGTGGGAGGCAGTTGCACCCAATGCTTGCGCCCCATGAAGCTACAACCGCTCTTCTTGTTGCCAAGTTCGTCCTTTCTCTAAACTAATATGCTACCAACCGTCTCTTCAATGTGATCAACTTTTAAAAATAAAACACTACTATGTCAGTTACACAACACTCTTTCTGCTGCACTAGGGGCATAAATAGGTTCATTTATGAAAAAACAGAAAAGAGCTTCACTCACAAAGTCTCTTTATGTTCCTTCAATTAAACTAAAAATACGAAGTCCCCGGCCCATGTTATGTTTTCCTTTCCTTACTTCTATTATGAAAGTCCCTCCACTTTATATTTCATAAATAACAACATGCAAGGCTTACCATTGGAAGAGATGTATCACCACAACGCCTCCTTATTTATTGCAATCAGCTACTCCACGCTTCAACTCTACAAACCGTTACCATAAGCTTTTTGTTTTTTCTTTATATTTTTCTTTTATCATTGGAGTTTCTTATTCTTGCTTTGGTCTTATAATAACACACTTATATTCACCTTAAACCCTCATGCTGAGTTTCATGTTGTGTGTTGTGTGGTAAAGGTGCCAAACCATGATGATGATGATGGGGTTGTCTTGTAGAGTCATGGTCTTGTTTGTTTTGCTTTTCGTGACGAGGGTTCAGGTGGATTTAGCAGAAGGTGACAATATCAATGGCCATGTCTATGTTAAGAATTACACTGGTTGGCAAGATTTGCGGGAAGGTGGCAATAGCAATGGCCATGGCCATGTTAAGAATTACATTAGTTGGGAAGATTTGCAGGTGGATGATGCGGAAAGGTTGGCCTTGAAATCAAACAACGAGGTTCGAGTTATTGTGGTTGATCAACATGGTAGGGGACATTCGGATACTGTTCAAGGGGCTGTGGATATGGTTCCAGTTCACAACAAAGAGAGGGTCAAAATCTACATTTTTCCAGGCACTTATAAGTGAGTAACTGCTCATATTTTTTGTCCACATTTTAATTCAACTTTTAACACCTTGATGCAAGTTTTTTTGGCAGCTTAATGTGTCATTTATTGGTAGTTGGTTTCTAAAAGGAGTTGTCTTTATTCTTTGCCTTAATTCTGGTTCTGAAAAGATACGTTTTTTGTTTTCTGGGTTTGGTGAGTTTTGTTAGGTTGGTATTTGATGCAGCAGTTATATTTGATTTCCCAAATTTCCTGAATCTTAAAGGCTTTATTCTCACACAATTTTATCATAAAAAACTAGACTTTCTATATATATATTAACCCTTGTTTATATGCAAATTTATGCAGGGAAAAAGTGCTTGTGCCAAGCACCAAGCCTTATATTTCATTTATAGGTAAAAGAAATGAAACAGCAGGTGCTGTGATTACTTGGGACAGCAAATCATCTGATAGGGGCCCCAATGGCCAAACATTGGGCACTTATGGTTCAGCAACTGTGGGAGTTGACTCAGATTATTTCTGTGCAGCTGAGATCACTTTTGAGGTAATTAAGGATCTAATTTTTTTTTCTACCTAAATAAAATTATTAAGTGCAATTTGGAATAATATGTAAATCTTTGGTTGGTTTGCAGAACTCAGTAGTTGCAGTGCCTGGTGGAAATGGAATGCAAGCAGTGGCCTTGAGGGTAAACAGTAATAGAGCTATGTTCTATAGAGTTAAGATCAAAGGAACACAGGACACTCTCTTAGACAACACAGGAACTCATTACTTCTACAAGTGTTACATCCAAGGAAAAATTGATTTCATCTTTGGCAGTGCAAAATCACTCTATGAGGTAAGATGAGTCTGTTCTTTGTCAACAAAAGTCAAGCTAATTAGGCAGTTACCAATTAGTCCATTCATCTGTGAGTGATTCTGACATTTTAAGAGGCTTATTGTGTCTATTGACCAGAAATGTCATCTTCAGTCAATAGCTGAGAGCTTTGGAGCAATTGCAGCACACCACAGGGATTCACCACAGCAAGACACAGGGTTCTCTTTTGTAGGGTGCAGGATTAGAGGCACAGGCAGTGTGTACCTTGGTAGAGCATGGGGGGACTACTCAAGAGTGATATATTCCAATTGTTACATGGATGATATTATCAATCCTCAAGGTTGGTCTGAATGGAATCATCCAGACAGAAAAAGGTATAATACTAAAAGGTTATTATTCTTGAATTGATAGTGTAGAACTACATATTATACGCTAGCAAATGGCATTTCAGGACTGCAGTGTTTGGTGAGTATCTGAACCATGGAAAAGGAGCAGATAGAAGACATAGGGTGCCCTGGTCAAAATCATTCAACTATGAGGAAGCAAGGCCGTTCTTGGACAAGAGCTTCATAAATGGAGATCAGTGGCTTAGACTCTAGCATTATGCTGCAGTTGTTCTTCATAGAGCTCGTTTACTATATCTTACACATTAGCAAATGAAAAATTTTGATGCTTTGCTTTATTTGTATGTGTGATAAGTGACAAACAAGGACACGGTCCCAGATGTTCAATCTGTATCATAATCATAATGAAATCCTAACGTGTTTTTGCTCTTGTCAAATCTCACTTGAAGCAACACTTAAAGGGAACCTTAATGCTTTGTTTGGAAGAATAAGAGAAAATAGATATCAATAAAAGGGGAAAAACAGAAACATACAAGTATTTTCAGAAAAAGTAAAGACCTAAAGCTTGAAACTCACAGTGCCTTCTGCCTTCATTCTTACCTTTTATAGTCAATCTTGATAATAATGTTCACAATATCATTCTTTGGGAATCTTGACAAGTGATACCACTATCTTCAATTGTCAAACTTGAACAGCACATCATACTTTTCATGTGTGTGTGTCATTGTAAATGGTAAAAAATAATCTCGACCTTGATGGTACGAGTGAATTTCTTTTTCTTTTTTTTTTGAAATGTTGTCCCCTCCCTCTCATTTCTTTAAATTATTAAAAATCGAATTGATTGTGAACGACTAGATAAATTTTCTGCAATATCCAAATTAGTCAATAATTGTTTTGAACACATTCTCATAAATTAATGTTAAAATTTAGTTATTCAGTATTATTAGTGTTAATTTTAAATTAATTTAATTAGAAATTGAAAAATTGCAATTAATTAGTTTTGATTTTGTAATATTTAAAAAAATGAAAAATTAAAAAAATCTGATTTCTTTTAATACGCTGGCTCCAAATGATCGAAACTAGGCAAACAAGTGAAATTGTTCAACAAAAATATGTCTATCATGAAATAAATCTGATTTCTAATACAATCAAAGAAACCAAGCACACATACTACCCTCAACACCGTACTATGAAGGCAGCTAGAGACATATTATTTACATCCTAGCGTACTAGTGGACTCTACAGCAAAGCATTGAAATGATGGCCAATGCTTTACGATCGGCACCGTCAAAAGTTTATGCACGAATTCTAAATGTTTATACTTTATCCAGCCACTTCCATGACTTCCGCAGCTTTACAGTCTTTCCCGCAAGTCCCAAACACTTCCATATGCCTATCATTGTTAACATCTTTGTTATCATCATCATCATCATCACAATTGTTTTCATTATCAAATCCATGTATTTCAATATCATCAACTTTAAGTACAATTTTGTGAGGGAGACTAATTTTTCCTCATGTTTATTTTTTGGACCAGCGACAAGTCCTTGTTGATGACATTGGCCGTGACAAAGTGCTAAAACAGAATTTCATTCCCTGGAATCAATTCGTGCTTTTCAGCAACAAAATTACATAGGAAAAAAAAATAATTGATTGTTAAAGACTAGAACAAAACTATATCTTCCCTCTATTTGACGTGATCACTCATCAACATGTAATGACTTAAAAATCACTGGTCAATTGACCAATCAACTTGAAACGCATCCGACAAGCTTATCTACTAGCCTCGAGGAAGGACAACTTTTTACAGTGTACTACATTTCTATGATCAACCTCTCCAGAATCGACCAAATTGCTTCTGTTGCATTCTCCTGCATCATTTGGATACAACCCAGAAGAAAAATGAATAGATAGGATAAATAATTAGCGTAGCATCAGCTATTTATATATAACACAACGCAGCATTCAAAAACCAATGATTACCTCTGATGCTCTTTGGATCGCTTAATGAATTCAGCTGGAATATCACATCCTTGGTAAGACCCAAGCACTGGTCTTATATCAGCTGGATTACTACAGGCAACAACTGCAAATACATAATGGAGAAATAATGCAACTTTCATAAGCTTAAAAAGACAATATAAATTTTAAACATCACTTTATTTTTAAACAGTTTGTAGAAGAATGGCATGAAAATCAATTTAATTTTAAAATTGAATTCATGCTTCAACGTCCTTTGGACTGCTTGTGCTTACACTCAAGAAACGGTATAAAATCCAAAAGAGCTGTGTCATCTTTATCATGCTGCGTCCATGGTTTGATAGGGACACAGTTCTCGGGCTGAAGGCAACTTTCCAAAGCATGGCCACTTAAGTAAAGAACTCTTCCCGGATCTCTGTTTAGTTTTGAAAGGTCCTGCAAAGTCAGGGCAGCAAGAGGGGAAGAACATGTCATTTATAAGAATATCCTGAACACATCATTTGTTAAGAACCATAATAAGATGGTAGGATTAACGCAGGACCAAACAGATAATATTGTAGGTTTTCAATTTAAATTAGGGTAAAATACACTGATTTCCCTAGAGATTCAGTGAAATTCACCCCGCCTCCCCTCTATTTATCCAGATGACAGTGACTTCCCTTAGATGCAATGTTCATTATGCAATAGAGGATAGGATGGTGTAATGATTTTACAAACTCATAAGAAGTCGGTATAATATTTCACAAACTCAGGAACCTCGTGAAAAAAATTTTATAAATAGAGGGGAGATAGGTTAAATTTCACCCCTGAAGGGAGATCAATGTAATTTGCCCTTTAAATTATTCAGTTTCAAGCAAAATTACTTTTCACTATTACATTATAGATAATTTTTCCAGCACTTGTTTGTATTTGTTATGATTGATGGTACCCTTGCCACAGGAATTCACACATATAATTTGAGAAAAAAACACAGTAATATCAACTCAGCCAGTCAGTCGTACTCTGAAGTGTTTCCCATCCTGATACTTGGTAGCTGGCCTTGATAGCCTGTAGCTAATGCAATGCTTCATATCCAGCCTATCTATAACGGGTGCTACAAACTGCACAAATCAACAAAAGCAAGAACAAATGAATATTAAATGTTGTTAATGTTGAGAGAAATAAGAATGCATTCAGAATAGAGGGAAGCAAAATCCTGTTACCATATCTTGTTCATCTGAATACACCACAATTTCATAGAACTGAGCTAGATGTTCCAAGAAAGCATCAACTCCAGGTCTTTTAAAAGTTTGCCAGCCTGTCTCTCGCTTTACATGCCAAATTAAAATAAAAAACTCAATAATATAGTCAGATATCTTCAAAGATAAGCAGCAGTGGCAAGTAGTAAGGACATAAACATATAAAGCAATCATAAACTATTATTCAAGCAAGCCTAACATTACCTATCACATCAAATATTTAAAATATTTTTCAACCATTTTGTTAATCCTCCTACAAAAAAATAATGGTCAATAGTTTATTTAGAGTTGAAGCTTTACCGTCCAGTAATAGTGAATTAAAGTCTCATTGAGATCTAGAACAAGTGTAAGCACATGTCTCTGCTGAGGAAGCAAATCAGGAAGGAGCTTGTCTGCATACGGTTCAGTATAACTCTAAAGGAAGCAATAAGATCAAAGTATTACACTAAAGGTAGGAAATATATTAAGAAAATACAAATGTCAAAACCAAGATCAGACAAGAAAAAGCAAGTGCATACGCGAATGTTTTCTTCAACTAGCCTTCTTGCATCCAAATAAAGCTCTACTGCTTTAGCAGGCACTGGGATATTGCATACAAAAGAATCAGCATACCATTGTCTGTTAATAACAAAGAAATACAAAAGTATACTTAATTAGGAGTTTAGTGAAACCCATCCTCCCAAAAGCATGTGTTGCACCTAATACTCACACAAATAAGATTTTCTCAGCCAAACCCCTATACCGTGTCATAATTTTCAGATGATGAAAACAATTTAATAAAGAAGTTCAGGCCGATCCACAACTGGATCACTTCTATCTATAATATTGATTCATCCATTCCATACCCAACACTCCAAGGGAAGGGAGGTAGATCACATTAAGACATGCAAGCAAATAATGATTATTTAACAGAGAAGAATAACACTAATATAGGACAAGCAATGCACAGACAACATTCATGGAACACACCTGTCACTGGAGTTGAGTATAGCATACCTTGAAATTTCTGCACAAATATGGAGCAAAACATGTTACCCTACTAATCTCGTGGCCTATAAATAAAGACTAAAGAAACAATCATAATTTATCGTATCAAAACCAGGCAGAGTCCAAAACAAAGCTATCACAAGGTCCACCAAGGACATTTCGAAGAACAAAACAATAATAACCTAAGAAGCACGGATACTCCAAAAATCTTGCCACAACCGTGTCGAACACTTTTGCGACACCGACACTTTGACGACACTCGGACACCCGTATCCAAGGGGTGTTCTGCTGTGCCGCTTCATATTTCGATCTCGAGAGCCCTTGATATGCCACTGAATATGGCAATAAACTCCATTTTTATTATGTAAACATTTGTTCATTATTTTTTATGGATAAAAACTTGTGTAGATTTTTTTATTCTTGTATTTTTTTTTGTCAGTTCTTTGTTATAGGGTGTTTTTTAGCCATAAAAATGCTTAGATTTGGTTTTTCTCATCATAACATGGTATTTTTATGTTTTATCATACAACATATCTTAACCGTGTCGTGTCCTATATTTTGTAAAAATCGTCGTGTCCCTGTGTCCGTGTTGTGTCGTGTCGTATCCATATAGCGTGTCATATCAGCGCTTCCTTGATAATAACTCTCAATCTGATATCGTTAAATTCTTCTAAACACATAATGAAAGAATAATACAATAATCTCACACCAAAAGTATAAAATCGATGAAACAAGGCCAAAGTAAAAAGAATTCTAAGCAATAATTTTTGACATTCAACTCAATCTAATTTTATTAGACTATCAATACAAAGAAAAGAATTACATCGATATCTAATCATGTATCATCAGATCAACATAAGTGTCTGGCTCTTACAATGACTACATCAAAGCCCCAAACATTCAGTAGCACATGATTAGATGACAATGTAAATCTCTTTACCAACAACAACAAAACTTTTTTCCCATTAAGTGGGGGTTGGTACGTGGATCAAATGAAGTCATTGCGTCCTACCATAAAATTCTTTCCACTAAAAGCATATCAAAACTAATACCATCAACTTAAAGCATACATAAAGCAGCATGTCAAATAACAAGAAACCACATTCCAAGAACTGATTCGTCTGCCAAACTATGTCACGGAATTAAACTCCGCATACAACTGTAACAAATCAAACACATGCTAGAAAATAAGATCAAATATACAATCAACAAAGATTGATTAAATGTAAAAGAAAGCTGGTCAGCACTCACATCCAGAGCAGTGCCACCATCTCCAGCAGCACTGTGCTTAGCCGACTCACGAAACGACCTCGTTTTCTGGTCTATTTCGTCCAAACTATAAGCTGCAAAAAAAAAAAAAAACCTCGTTAACACGAACCATTTTCAGATCAACGTAATTCAAAAAAACAACGCTAACATATCTAATTGCTTAATCCGAATTCAAACCAAAAAACACACACACACACAGAGACAGAGAAACCAGCTACACTGAAAATTGAAATGAAGAAGAACGATAAGTGAAACGAACCGTAAGAGGCGTAACCGGTGAAAGCGGTGGCTCCGGTGAGTGCAGCGACGACGAAATATTTGAGGAAGCTCCGGCGGCCAGAGGAGGCGGCGGGAGCGTCGGCGGAGGGAGGAGCTGAAGCTGCATTAGCGGAGGACAGGAACCGAAGACTGCGCTTCGATGCGAAGCCAATGGCTCGTGATCGAAGGATTCCGAAAGACATAGCTCTGTGATGATGAGAATTAAGTGTGAAGAGTGAAAGGGATTGAAGAAGAACGAAGACGAATGAAGAAGTAGGGTTTGCGTTTTTTCTTTTTTTTCGCAGTTGCGATTTGGCGTAGCCACCAATCAGCTTAGTGCTCTGTTTGGCTACCCCCTTCTTCTACTGCGAATCCCGTTTCCATTTCTTCGCGTTTACTTTATTAATACTAGTAGGGTGCGTTAGGAGGCGGTTGCGCTGTTTCTGGAACGCGATTATTTGGGAACATCTTTGTTTGCAAAAACTAGTAACATGTCATGATTTAATTACCTTGTAGAAAATGCACTACTATTATTCTCATAATAATTAACTTCCTGGGGGAAATATAATATTTCTCACATAATTTAATTTTTGATGAATTTTTAATATAAAATTTTTTTATATAGTCATTTAATAAGAAATTGTTAAATTAAAATGTTTGTAAAAGTGTAAGAAATTTAAATATTTTGGTCCTCTTCTCCTTTCATGAATTGACCCATGAGTCAATTTTTGGTTTTATAAATGGTTGATTTATTGGATATTTAAATATACAATTCATCTACAGGTTCATTAGATAAAAAAACTTCGACTTTTGAGTTTTGATACTAAAACAAATAAATTACTTTAGATCTGATATCAATTGTCACATTTAGAAAGTGTCAATGTGCTTGAACTCGATTTTCATTTTACATTTTAAGCATCAAATATAAAAATTAATTATTATAATTAATATAGTAATACATGATTAGATAATTATGTAAAAAAATTTATACTATTAATACATAAAAATTAAATTCTTTTTTATTTTTACTTTATAGTTTTACACTTTCAACACATAATTTTGACATTTTTTTATTCAGATATTTAATTATAGAATTTGATTGTCATCTACTAATGCATAAAACTTTTTTTTAATATAATTATTTAATTATATATTATTATATAAATTATAATAATTAATTTTTATATTCACTAAAATTATTTCGACAAAATATTTTAATTAAATAACAATATAAAATAAGTTCACACTTGTTCATTATATTAGAAGTAAATTCTTAATTGTAACACTATTCTGGCTATGTAGAATCATTCATTGAAAATTTGACTCAGGTTGTTTCTGTCATCGAACTAGATTTTTACCTTTTTTGAATAAAAAAATTGTGGTGATCAACTCTTTTGGGTCGTAGGATTGAGTATGAGTGGGCTTTATAAACCCTCAACAAATTTGATCCATATCCATAGGCCACGCTTAGCAGAATAACTGGACCTTCTTGATTTTTGCTCAACAGGAAACAGAACCTTAGTGATACAATATTGCAAACTCAATGTTGGCCCAACAACTTCTATGTCCAGGATGGTAGACCATTAGACTAATAGTTAATCATGATATTGTTCCACGACCAACAAAATAAAATCATGATATTGTTCCACGACCAAACAAAATAACATCATCATATTGTTGAAATCTATATGATTTGATCATGCTTACAATGAACTTTTTTTTTTCTTTAATATCCTATGCTAGATGTCTACTTCAATTTGAAAACAGAAAGTCAGAACCTACAAATCAACATGCGTAAACGGGTCAGTGGCCAAAATGGAACAGATAGTACAGCTAGAAAATCAAATAGCTAGGCACACAAATGTCATTGTAAACATCTCAATTCACTAATAAAAGATGCCACAATCCCAAAGTAAATTATATTTTCTACTAGGAGCTATTTTCTGCTACAAACCATCACTAATATAAACAGTATTATAAAAATAACCTCAGATTAATCTAGGCAACCAGGTTCACATTTGATCAGGCCACAAGAATAATCCCACAGCAAATGACCTTTTCTCGTGAAGGGCACCCTTAAAACTGAGACCATACTCTTTGAGGATCATGTCAAGCCTCCAATCCTCCATGCTCTCATAGTCTTGCTTGTTGTACATTGGATAATGAACAGGCATTTGGAACCCGCCAGGGTACTCATTCATGTTGCACACTTGAACCTGGGGTATCCCTTCTTCTCTACCCTTCAAGCTCTCACCACCATCTTCATTATTCTTCCTTCCTCGAGGGCCATGATGAATGCCATTAGCCTTATTGTTATTGTCTAGTGTTAGCCCAAATAGTTGCATGAAAGCTGTCACATAACATCTGAACAAACCCATATTTTGATGCCTTTATTAAGTAATTGATTCCCTAGTGTGATTGCCTTAAAGTAAAGTTGCAAATATTGTGTTTAATTTGAGAATAGTAGAATATTGGTATCAATTATATATAGAGATGGAAATTGATGGGTTTAGGACGTGGTTTTTACTTTACAGAAGTGAAAACAGCAACTGTGGCACACCGTTTTTTTTACGGAATATGTGACACCTTGGAAGGATTTTAAACATGATAAGTTTTGTAGTACTGTGAAATGAAATTAAGCGTTATAAAGAAAAGGCCACGGGAATCATCAAGTAGGTTCTTCTTCTTGTCCTAATCACTTTTACAGTGGTTTTTCACATTCAGTGACCGGCTTAACAATGCTTTCCTCAATTATCATCATGATAATAAATGATCTAATTTTGTCATGGTTTCAAGGTTTTTGTTTAATTATTTTTTGAACTTTTGTTATGGCTTTATATGAATTCTTAATGTATCTGAAAAGACAAAAAAAATTTCCTCTCGGCGATGTGTAATCTGGAATCTCCTAGAAGTCACATCTGTGACTGTCCGTGAGAGATATATTTCTCATTCTAGTTGAACTCATAAATTAAACAACCTGGTTAAGTTAAAAAAAAGAAAAACTTAAATCTATTTTTATCTCCTTTCCTTTCAAGTATATTACAGCAAGTCTTTTCTTTTTTCACTGAAAACCATGAGAACAGGATTCTTATTCATTTTTTCTCCTTTATTTGCTGCATAAATTTCAACTAATAGATATCTAGTGTGTGTATATATTTTCCCTAAATCCCTAGTATCTAAAGTATATCTAATTTATACACCAAGAAAAAAGAAAAAGTACATCTAACTTTATTGGAGTCTAATATGTCTACTATGAGAGTAAAGTTCTACTATAATTTGTTTAATCATTATATTTTGATGTCATAGTCAAATGAGAATTGAAAATGGATAAGAGGCTCGTGAAATTGAATGGAGAGGGGTGCCAGGCAAATATGAAGCGAATAGAGATAAGTTATGCCATAAAATGAAAGAGATTCCAAATCAATTTTATCTACAAGCAAGGAAGCTATAAGTAATGCAACTAGGAATCTTATAGAGAGTTCTCCCTAGGCTCAAAATGAACTCTACAAGTCGAACAAGATTTAAGGGAGACATCATAATTTGAAGATGTTGAATCACTTGGTATTTTTCTATTTGTAAAGATATATAGTTGAGTTGGAATATTATTTTTTCCTTTAAGAAAATCAAATGAAATGTAGAAATCCTATTCTATGTATAATTATACATAATAGAATTTATTTTCAAGCAAGGAGTACTTTCTTGAGTTCATAGTTATTATTGAGGGGCTATCATCTTTATTCTTTTGTGGGACTTCCATATATTTTTCTCTCTTTTTGTGTTAAGTTTGGTTTTGTTATTCCCTCTGTGGTGTTTTCATTATCCCATTGGTGGTGTTTTTACTATCCCCTTTTATAAGCAATTGATGTCCCCTTTTTATGGGTGTTTTGGTTTTCAATTGTAGGTATTTTTCTTATTATGATCTTACAAATATAGAGATATTTATATCTATTTTGAAAAAAATATGATACTTTCTTTAAGATGCAACACTTGTTGTAATAGTCTTCATGTGAAAAATACTTAAATATCAATAGTTTTTGGGTAAACAATAGAACCATCTATTAGTTATTAGTTCAGACTGTGAAAAACATTTGTCTCTTATGTAGTTTGGATATAATGTAGTTGTTGCAATTTGTAAGTGCCATTAAGTTTTTTTATTAATGAATTTTTTCCTTTTCCGTAAAATTAAAATAAAAAATTCTTGCTTTGTGAGTTTGTGACCACTAAAACGAAGATAATTCGGTCATTATCACAGCAAAAATAGCTTCTGATGTTGGCATGCCAAGTATTGCCAACAACTAGAGCTGTGCCAAGCACCATGAATGAGAGAAGATTTTAGCAACTAATATTTTTCTTCGTTCTTTTCATCTACTAATTACAAAACTTGCAAAATTTTCCTTCCAGCATTTTAACATATTCCATCTCCTTCCACAAAATAACGAATAGTAAAGCCATTAAATCTGAAAGCATAAGCAATAATCCTTGTGACAAAGGATAAGTTGACTTTAGAATAGATAATCCCGAAAATTTGAAGTCCCATGATTCGATTCTATAAAAAGTTTAGATAGGGAACCAGGTTTCCCCAAGCTTTATAATGCTTTTTCTAATGCAGTAGTACTTATCTATTATTTTTTTCTTTTTGACACTATCTATTCTTCTTTTTCTTTATGCAGTTTAATCAACAACATTTTGTTGCTTTTGTTAGATATTGTGGAAAGTTAACATGTGGAGTTGAGTACATGCCACGAGGCAAAAGTGTATGTTGTATATGATGCTTTCTTGCATGACTCAGAATATTGGTACTTCCGTGACAAAATGAGTGTGTTGTACCAAATCACTTACTGCCTAAATTCAATATATTCATGATTTCCAGGTGAGAAGATTACTCAAAACAAAGAGAAGTTTAAATTATATTATACTTAGTGTATTAGCTTATACACATCTCAATGTTTTGATTGATAATACAACCAACCATGCACAATTGGCCAAGTCATCATTTGATAAACTCTCAAAGAGCAATAATGCAGTAGCGGATTTTTTACCGTCAGTATGGGGACTCTAGGACCTCAAAATTATTGGCGTAGTTTGACCAATGTCCCTCTCTCATATCTATATATCTATCTATATCACACACATGCATTATGAGCTGGTAAATTTTAATTTCTATTATGGGATTAATGTGCATGGTGCATGACTTTGAATGTGGTCACCACCTTTTCCGTCTTCTTCTCTATCTCCTCTCCCAAGCCACAAAATTACTAGGTTTTTCTAGAGTATCAGAGAGTATTATTCACCCAATTCCGGTTAATAGGACTTATATGACTAATTTATTGCTACAATAATTGTATAAGTTAACGATAGATGTTATTACTGATTAATTAAAGCTAAAATATCATCAAATAAGTAAAGCGAATGAAGAATACCTTCATTATTCATCAAGAAGAAATCATAAATTAGCATTTGAAGCTCATAATCGATTTTAAATTTGTCCTTAAAATTGGTAAAAGCTAATCAAATTAATCCCTCAATCTAGTTAAGTTATCGTCCTTATTTTTAACAATTTCAAAGGCCTTAGAGAAATTTCTGAAAAGCAAAGAGAGAGAGAGAGAGAGATTAATAATGGACTATGAATTACTTCGAGAATGAAAATGATTTTTTCCCAATAATTTCCTTTAGCCGCACCCCGTGGGATTTAGGGTCCAAATTAAACCCCACATGAATGCCGATTGATAAGTACAATTCAAAGAGGGTGAACATGAAGATAACCATTGCCAATTTTATGCGACAAATAGTAGTTTGAAACTTGGCTACTTACCCTTCAAGTAGCTATCTTCATTTATGACAAAATCCCTGAAGAGCAGGTGAGCCTTGGACAGCATATAATGTGCCATCTGCCTCACAATAATTTGCCGAACAAGGGTACTTTTGGGAACTAAAAAAGAAAAATCATAGGTTCACCTACCATAGTACCATTCTATATAATGAGAAGGCCTTCATGACATTCACACACCAACCTCCCCACCATTCTCAAGCAGATTGGACACTATGGATCAACTTAAATACCAAAATATGGTAGCCACCTTGACACAAAGCTTAAAATCTCATCACAATCTATTTAGGCTTACACAATTGTTGGTCTCAGTATCTGTGTTTTCCTTCATGTTTTCACCTTCTTCCTTGCTTGTTTTCCTCCATTACTTCAAATTGTATTTCTCCACAATCCCATTCCAACTATTCACCCACAACATCGACAAGAACTGCATGTTTCTCCTATGCAATGGCCTCCTTGTTTTTGTTGGTATAACTAGATCTTTCTCCGGGTCTAGTGGTGGTGACGAACAACCTTCTAGGTATGCTGAAGACGATTTACAGTCTCGGTTCCCAGATGTTGATGAAAATCAGCCAATGTTGGAGGAAGAAGCCAAGGAGAAAACTAGTGAGAATGATGAACTGGATACTGCAGCAGAACACACAATAGACATCAAGCACTATGCTGAAGAAGTAGATGAAAACATAGAGAAGATAATCTTTGTAGATGAAGAAGAAGAAGAAGGGAGTGACCATTCAGTTTTCAAAGAAGAAGAGGAGGGGGTAGATGAAGAAACTGAACTATTTGACGCAGGAGATGAAGAGGAGGAGGTAAATGAAGAAATTTATAACTCTCTGAATGAAGAAAACATTGAAGATGAAGATGAAGAAGAGGAAGAAAACAGTATGTTAAGCACTGAGGAGTTGAACAAAAAATTCGATGATTTCATTAGAAGAATGAAGGAAGATCTGAGAATTGATGCTAAAAGGCAATTAGTCGTAGTTTAAGTAACAACCATGGTGTTCTTTCCCTTTTTTATTCGGATCTTTTTCATTGGAAGGGCCTAGTTATTTGTTAGTTCCTTTTTTTTTTTTTTGGTGGTTCCTTTTCCTGCTTCCATGCTCAACTTTTCTTGTATCCTAGCTGTATCCAATGCAATTTTGTACAACTATTTCTCTGCTTTTCCCTCATGGTTGCATGCACCAAGACCAAGCTCTACATGCAAAATTTCTAGTGCTTCAGTTACGGCCATAATCCAATAACATGATCACTCACTATGTCAATGGAGTAAATCAAATACATGGACACAATTTGAGTTCATGATCAAAGGTACACCTTTCCATGACGATCTATGCAATGCATTGGTTGCAAGATTTTTTAGTAACAGAAGTTATTCATTTACTATTTTAGTTCTTATTCATTTATTAAACAAAAATTAGTTATCTGAATGTTGACAAATGACATGATCCATGTTTAAGAAGTGGGCCCGTAATAGATTTATAGGCAATTAATGTGTTCAATTAAGTGTTGAAAATGTACGTATATTACCAAAAAAAAAAATGCACGTGTACAGCCACTTGTTTGGTCATCAGTATTCATATAAATGTCTGGCCTAAAAGTAGTGTCTTGAATAAAACCTGATTAACAATGTTTCAACATCCGTATGATTCCACTGCATTCTAAATAATTGAAAGATATTTGTGATAGTGTTAGTAACTGATGTTACTGATAATTGAGAAACATAGTATATGATTCCCATCCACCTGCAAATTAAAGTGCAAACATAGTACGATCTCATATTAATGATATAATTTACCTTATTATTATTTATTTGTTTATCTACCTTTTGGATTAGACGGCCATTCTTTTTTAAAGACCAATTATTTTAGGAGTAAATATAATATTCCTTCCTTGGGTTAAATTGGCTGTTATTGAATCTCAACTTAGTAAAAATATTTATTTATTCAATAAACTTGTATTTTATTTGTACTGTACTATTGTATTGGTAGAGAAAAGAGAGATTGAATTGATTCTTTATGGTTCGATAACAGAAAACGGCAATTAAAAATAACTATTCAATGAAAGAACTAATAAATAAAATGCATAAAAATAAATACGATATGAATGAAAAGTTGTACAAACATATTTATTTTGGTTTAGTTTCAACGTGTGACTTACGTCTAGTCTTTAAACTATATTTTAAGATTTTCTTCACTTGTTGAACTTTTATCGACAAGGGCTCTAACGAATCTTTCTTTATTTCAATCTCAAATAGAGTAATCCGTGATTTGCTTCAAAGTGGAACAACTTTTGCCCCTTTCTTTTCTTTATCTCTATATTGTTTGTTGTTGTTGTTGCTTTCTTATGTATGCATACATGTAAAGCATTTCATATATTGCCTTATTTTGTATTTGAAAAATGTTATTTATGCCTATAAGACATGAGATACTATATCAATTCATATCTCATCCACCATTAGATGAGATATGGACTTTACTTAAATGAGATTCACACTCCATCTAACGATAGATGCGATATAAGTCGACACAGTATTTCATGTATTATGTGTACAAATAACATAGCTCTTTTGTATTTGTTTAACACTTTTAAGATAAGTTGAAAGATTATAAAATTTTCTTATATATTTCATTATAAGTATTTTGAAATACTTTTATGTTTTTTATTATCTAATTATAATTCACTTGAGAGTTGAGACTCTGTTTATCATTTATCTTCTTTTTAATCTAAATAACAACCTGCAATGAAAAGTTCCAGTATGCCCACAAGGTAACACCTTATCATCAAGCTTATGCTTGGCATCAAAGGAAACAAAATTACAAGCATCACACACACACACACACACACACATACATATTATTTTTTGGAATTTTATGATTGATACTTTTATTTCACCCCTGTTGGACATGAATAGCACTTTCTTATTCATAAAGGCCGGATAAAAGGTGGGTTAAGAGGATGAGTAATTTTTACCTTTTTGAGATTAGAATCCAAGTTTGTTGCATAGCTTCAATGCTTCTGCAGTTGAAAATTAATCTCATTAAAGGTTACATGGGTTGACTTACAAATTAAACTAATTTAAAAAAATGAAAAAATTACTTCCTTCTGCTTTGGAATTCACTTTTTATGCATTTGAAACATTGAAGTACGTACGGATAAGCCTCATAGCAAGTGCAAGTTAATGATTGCAACCAACATAAGAAGCCCTTATGACAGTGAAGTTTCACAAATAATCACCCAGAAGATGGCCCAGGAATATGGAAAGAGACAGGTTCAAAGAATTGATATAGAAATTATATGGGGCCAGAAAGCTTATTTAGTCTTAGGAAAATTATATTTTAACATTCATATGGGTGTATGGGTTTGTGAGAGGAGTGATGGAGAGAATAATTTAAAAAAAAAGTAAATGATGAAACCCATATGTTTTATAAATAGAATGTTTAGGTATTTAAAAAAATTGGACGTTAAAATAGTAAATTTGTTAATCTTAAGACCAAAAACTGGGCAGATGTTGATGTCAAACCTAGTTAGTCGTCTCTCTTAAGTTAGCTTACTTATTAAATGTTAATGTTAATATGTAACAAAATACATTTGAAGGTCGAAGGCAACTCAAACAATTAGCCTATAACATAACAGACACAACTGCAGATAGTTCTCAGCAGCAATTCATTTTAGAAGGCTCCTATAAAGTTATACCTCTTTGCTCGATCAAGTTTCTATTCTGTAAAGCGAATGAAGGAGATCATAGGAATCTTAATTAGTGCATATAATAGTATAACTTAGGCTTGAAAATTAAAACAATTATAGTAGCAACAAAAAGACACATACTTTTGTTCTTATTTCTGAAAGCGACCCAAGAGTTTGTCTATTACCTAGCATGCTGTGGTACAGATGGCCCAGAATTAATAAATGCCTTGACACTGATATGTCAGAAAACAAGGGGCCTTTCATTTTCACTTCCTTAGATGGGTTTTTCATGGCAAAGCTGGTTCTTCCCAAGTAGACCCTCTATCAAAGTGTAGTCAACCTCGAAATTGAAGGTATACTTGTTTGATTTTTTATAGGATATTAAGCACCAACATTTGATTGGTTTAAGTAATTTTGTATTATTCCTCTTAAGTAAAATCTTAGATTGAAGTAATGCATGTGAAAAAAAATAATTAAGAATAGAACTTTATTCCAAAATCGGTCAATTTGACTCAAGTTAAACTAGTTAGAATCCAATTAACTTTGAATACGGGGCAACGTAGATATAAAAATAAAATTAAATAAAATAAAGAACGATATTAAGGTGGAGAGATGTGGAAGGACCCTTTCAAACTTGGTGGGACTAATCCAGGAGACAAAAACTACGTAACAGTAGTAAAGTCCAAATTAATATATCTTCCTTCTTGATGAAAAACGGTGACTGTTCTTCTGTCCTACAAAGTACTGATTCGTGCATGAATAACTAAAGCAATAATACAAAGAAAAAGAAAGCAAATCCGAGATATAGGATAAAGAAAAGCTATATATTATGACATATCAAGGAGAATGTGACTATCCACGTGAGTTCTTATATCATGTGGCAAGGGGTGCCTTTGATAGCCAAATTATTGAATTGGCGTGGCTTTAGAAGAAGTCATATTTGATGAGCAACACTAAGCGTATCAAGTTATATGTATTGATCACATTGATGATGACAATTCATAAGATTGTCCATCTGGTAGCAATAATGCATTTTATATATGCTCAATAATGAATTGGGGTCTTTTAAATTCGATATGGTTTGGCCCCCCTTGAAAATAGAGGTAGAATTTGATGTAGAAAATGAGAAATAGGAGCGCTCTATACTTGCAAATGATATGAATCGCATATATTCTATTATTAGTTGTGTGCTTGAACATAAATATGTGAATAGAAACCTAAGTCTAGTTTGTCATGTCAATATAAGGCATTGTTTAAAAATAATATTATCTATATGAGATATCACCCAGGCAGAACTTGAGCCGGCCTCCTACTAGGGATTTTGATATTGATCTTAACTTTTATGATATGTTCAGCGCATTTCCAATATCGTGACTGTATCCACAATATTTGTACTCTTTGAGATCCCAAAGTTCAGTTCTTCATGGCTTCTATAATCTATACCACAAGTGCTATTTATTTTTCTTTTCAATTAACTACCATCTGTACAGTTAATAGCTGCTGGAATTTTTTTTAATGTACAATCTATATCTTTAAGGGTAAATTACATTAATCTCTCTAAGGTTTATGAAAATGCAACTCAGACCCCCTCTAGTTATCCAGCTTACACTCACACCTGATCTGCTTGTCAAATTTTTAAGTATTTATATTACAGTCACACCCTTCATTCACGGAACACCATTAATAAACTTAACATAATGATATTTTTGTGATACTAACTGTTCCTAATTAATAAAATTATAAAAATATCTTTAAACTTAACAGAGTGGTAAAGATATTTTTATAATTTTATTAACTAGGAACAGTTAATATTATAAAAATATCATTCTGTTAAGTTTACTAATGATATTTTGTGAATGAATGGTGCAACTGTAATATAAATACTTAAAAGTTAACAAGAGTGTGAAGATGAGAATAACATTTGTAGAGATGTAAACAGATTTCCAAAAACCTCAGGGAGATTAATGTAATTTACCCTATCCTTAAAGTTCATATAGAACTAACCATTTATAATAGTATTTAATTTTAATACACTAATAATGTAAAAAAATTTTACATAGTTATTTAATCATTTAATACCACATTAGCAAAGCAAGTACAATTAATTTTTACTTTCATCACTTAAAAAGTCATACAAAAAGTGAAATTTAATTGGATAATAGTATAGAGCTCTTTTATATTATCAGTGTATTAAATTTAAATTCTAAATCATATTTCGGAATTCTTTCACGCAGTGTTTAATTTTACAATAGAATTTTGGGCTTGGTTCCTTTGGTTTTGAGCTGGGGAATTGCAAGAAGAGTATTCTGATACACAACTCAAATGGAAAAGCATAGTCGCAGAAAATTAGAAAAAATATATACATAACAGAAAGGTCCTCTTATTAGGCCTTACTTCTCTAATGTGTAAGTTTCATATTATCTAAAAACAAAATCAAGACAAGTCGCCCTGATACTATAATTTTGCGTGTTCCAGCTGATCATTTCTAATCCTAATTTTGGTCTTATATACCAATAATTAGTAGTATCTGATAATTATGTTGTTTATCATTAAATTGTACAAGTCACTAATCAGAGATTTCAAGTATGATATGTATGCATGTACGTTGTAACAGGTAAGGGCGGTGAGGGCGGTGAGGGCGGCCCTAGAGGTAATTAATAGCTGTGACCTGATGTGGAGCACAAGCCAATAGGGGATATGATATGAGTGTGGAAAAGTGATGTTATGACAAAGACGCCACTGGAAAGATAATTTTGTTACGTCACATTTGCCAAATAGAGAAATTCTGATATGCCCCCAAAATATGTGAATATGCTTCATGTTTATTGAAGAAGTGACACTTCAATTAAAAATAAATATAAAAAATGAGTATTAGTTGAATTGTTATTTTATTAGTGAATATAACATGAAACATATTCATGTGATACTATAGATGTCCTAAGAATTTCTCCATCAACAATAATGTTAAGGCGTAAAAGAGAAAGAGGAGACGATGGATTTAGGTGATTAGAAATGCGTGAGAAATGTGAAAAATATTAGCGTATGTTTAGGTACCATTTTTCATTTAAAGTTTTTGGTTTATCTGAGGTATCCTCCACGGAGATAATTCTGATCGAGGCAAGAACTGTGGTTCACCACTTTGTGAGAGAATAGCCTCTTTTATTAGATGTAATCACCCTTGCTATATGAATTTTGGAAAATTATAGACAATCAGAATCAAATTGCTTTGATCTCAGAAAATCTTAAGTTGTGGGATGCTCCAAGTTGGTTAAGGGCATTTTATCTGACCAGTTATGATAAACATTTAAACACTTTAATTCCATTCCCTTTTGCGCATGATTTTTCCTGTGTTGTATGCTTTTGAAATGAATCGTAAATTACCTGAAATAAATTTCTAAATCTACGCGTTATTCCAACTCTAATGTCTCCCTACTGTTCTGCTTATGTTCATAAAACATACAATGGTAGCAAGTAGCAATATTGGAAAAATGTTTCGGGTATTCTTTTAACTCAAATTTCGGTATACTGAAGAGGGTTGGGCGAGTTAGGTCACAGATCCAATAACATAATTTTTCCTTTGTCAACAATATTATTTATATAGATTAAAATAAATTTAAGACAATCTATTCTATACGAAGTTAAAGATACATGCCAAGTAGAGAAAATAATAAGGTGTGTTTCTTGGAAGTTGGATGTATTAGCACAATGAGATAAACCTATTTATAAAGTAAAAATAAAATCAAAATATAATAATAAAATTAATTAATATCAACTTAAATGAATATGAATTATAAATCTGTTCGAGGTATATCAAATCAATCTAATATATAATAAAATAATATTGATTTTTAAGATACAAGTTATTAGATGCAAAAATCTTTGGTGTACCGTAACTTATTGTCTCAAAAGCTTAAGCTGTTAGGTTATGGTACACAAATAATTTTTATATTTAATACAATCCCTTACGCAAATGTTACTTTGGGATTTGAAGCGTAGAAAATGGATAGATTTACCGTATTTTATTTTAAAATTTAATTATTTTTATTTAGAAGTGAGAGTAATTATAATCAAATTTTAAGCCACTCGATGACAGAGGCTCCGAAACCAAATACATTGATAAGATGAAAATTATTCTTGGACGGAAGCACTATAATGTGAGGTACACAATGTTGTCCATTCCTGAAGCAAGGGTTAGTTCAAAAACAAGAAAGCAAATGGTGTAAAACAAATGGACAAAAGCAAATGGTATATAACAAATGGGCATTCTATCACAGCATGGATATTTGTGTTGTCCAACAAAGTAAGAAGAATCAACAAAATAAATTCTATCCTTTCCTCTTTAATCTCTGTAAGATGAAAATCCGTACTATAATTTTCTGTCTTCCAGCTGATCACTTCCAACTGTGGTTTCATATTAACTATTCAAAGTATCATCATACAAATCCCTCAATCTCGTGATCATCATGTGCATCATTGCATATTGTACAAACCACGGCTAATCAGAGAATGAACCCAAGCATGATTAGTAACAGGTCCTACATCACTGTGCATTCGTTTTGTCTATTACTCCCTGATGTCTTCCCTCTTGGGGCTGGATTATGCGGTTGTGGTTGCGGTCGCGGTGGGGGTGGTGGCCACTCAGGTGCCAAAGGTGGAGGTCCATACGGTCGAGTTGGCGGTAGCCAAATCGGCGGTGGCGGACAAGGAGGGAATAATGGTACTGGTGGAGGATGGCATAGCGGTGGTGGGAAAGGATGCCGGGGATGTGGAAGTGGGGGTGGAGGTACACAAGGTTGATAACATTGGTGTTGAGGAGGGTATATTAATGAAGGATATGAGCATTCCATAGTACCATAGGGAGGAGCATATCCACAACAATCTCCATAATAAGGACTTCTTCTTTCCACAGCCTCACCATCAAACTTAACATACTTTACTTCTGCATGTTTCTCATACTTTTCTAGCACACTCAATAGTGTTCTTGGTTTTACTCTGCCTGTTACTTTCACTGTCCCTTGTTCTCCATCAATGGTGACATTGTAGACTCCTGAAAGTTAGTGTGGAAAGGACATAATGCATTATCTTTTTAGAAAGGGACTGAAAAGATATTTTTTGTCCAATCTACAAAATCACGCATTACAACACTACAATGACTCCTTTGCAATAATTTTTCTATAGGAAAGCATAATTCAATTCACATTATGGAGGGATCTAAATAATTCAGATATCAAGAATCAAGAGAAAGAAAATGTGTACCACGGATGTTCCGCAACACTTGCATCACCTTCACTTTACATCCTTGACACTGCGTATTTATTTTTAGAATACAAGTCTGAAAAGAAAAGGATCAAGCAGCCATGATAATGAATACTGCATCATAGGTAAACAAAACAATTTGTAAAAGGGGGGGAGAAAATGAAATGCTCAAATAATGAACATGTATTTTGGTGTCACCATTTCAGCTGAAGAGTACTCCATTGCATATAAGTCCTTTAGAAATTTATTTAATTTGGAAGAAAATGTACAAAGGTAAATTCTGGCTTCCGCTAGGAGAGCATGGCTCAGAGGTGGAGGGGCTTGAAGGAGGAGGTGTCTTCCAAGGTCAAGATCAAACCGGCATCTGGTTTTTTAACTTCATAGTTCATGCTCCTTTAGGCACTGGATTTGACTGTGTTTTATTTTATAATGAAAAAATTAGCTGGATTACATGTTATGATTTCCATTTTCCTCAAACTTATTACACCACCTTCCTGAAATCTCGGCCCCATTATTGTGAAATATACTCTCTTTAACTCAGCAATTAACACCATCAAATCAATATCAAACACTTACCATAAATAGGCCCAACGATAATATTAAGCCCATATATATGGAAATAAATACAGAAGGCAGTTACCTTAAAAAAAAAATGAAAAAAAGATTGCATATAGCCTCTTTTTTTTTTTGGTACATTTAAATTTTGAAAAAGTAAGGATGTTCGAATTTTTAATCTCAATACAAGTTGTTCAAATTCAACGTTTTACAACCAACCCATTCTTCATAGCTTTACATGGGAGAGTTTGCATACACTCCTCATCAAGTTCAATTTTGGTGGGCGTGGCTTAGATATACGGAAAATATTTAATAAAATATTTGTTTTGTAGCCGCGTAATTGAATGAAAAAAATATTACAAATGCTCTTGATATCAAATCATAAGAGCCATAGGGTAGAAAACTTCTACCATTGATGACGCCACTTGATAGCCACATGATAAGGTTTGTAATCCATCATTCTTTCATCGTCGGTGATTTTGCAACCTTAAAGATATATGTCTGTGAATTTGGACATTGAAGAGTCTATAATTGATGATATCAAACTCATGATATCTTGACGTATGTAATCACAATCTTTTTTTACGTCCAAATCGTTTCTAATATTTTAAAGAGTTAATGTTTATCTTAGTCCCTAACATTCTATGCATGAGTCATTTTAGTCCCCCACTTTTAAAATAAATCAATTTGATCTCTCACATTTACAAACATAAATCAATTTAGTCCCTTTGCTAATATTTATTAAATCAACGCTAGTTAAGAACTCATCTTGAGGGAGACAGAGCTTTTGACTGAGAGAAAATAAAGCTCATCCAAGAGTTATTATAGCTCAGCCTACAGAAAATAGAGCTTGACCAGTAAAAATAGAACTTAACCAATAGAAAATAGAGCTCATCCGATATTATTTTCCCATCTACCGAGCTTTATTAGCTATTGGTCAAGCTATGTTTCCTTCGGGACGAGCTCTATCCCCACCAGACATAAGTATTGTTTAACTAACGGTGATATACCATAGAGATTAAATTGATTCACGTTCGTAAATCTAAGGAACCAAATTGATTCATTTAATATTAAGGAATTAAAATGATTCATACAAAATGAAATGTCAAGGATGAAAGTGAACATTGACTCTATTTTAAATGTTAATTTGATGGAATTTTTTTTTTCTGTTTCCTAAAGTTCTATTTGAAGCTGTTTTAGAGGGGCGGAAAAACATTTCGCCCCCACTTTCCTGCATGAAAGCGATTAATATTTCATGTAATTTTTCTAATAAATATACTTACGTCTCCTCCAAACTCTTTAGATGTATTTTACGTTAATTTAACGGAAAAACTTAAGATACTAAACCCAATTCTCTCCCTCAAGAAAATTTGAAAGACAGGAAAAAACTAAATTCTTGTTAGATATTTTACGTTATTTAATCTTGTAAATATCGATTGAGAAATTGCAGGTATGCAAAGTTTGATTCTCCTTAGTTTTGATTCTTGCCCCCCACGGAGAATCATTTGCTTGTAAATAAGGAGTCCCAATAATAATCAATCAAAAGGCCATTAAGTAATGAAGCTGATTCTCACTAAATGGAAGAATTTTCCTTTTCTAAATACTATTACCGTAATGTTGAGATTCTACAACTTTCTGCGATCCTTCTGTGCCAAAGTTTTCAATCTTTTTTTAATTTTTATTTTGGGGGTGAAAAATCGCCATGTCATATGCAAGTCAATTATAAGCCAACTTTAACAAGACTGGGTTAGAAAATATGGGCCCAAAAATGCTATAACGCACCCACTGCACTCCCCCAAAATTCAAATGAGCCCATTCCACAACTGAAAAGGGATTACAGCCGAAAATTCTGAATAGCCTTTTGTGACATACGAGTTCAATCATTTGTATTAATTCTATTTAGTACCGCAATAGAAGCAAAGGTTACATGGGAGCTTTTAATCTTCAGAAAAAGCCAAATAAACGGCATGTGCTGAAGGTGCCTGAGCCCAATAGCTTGTGCTGCTGAGCTTAACACATATAATGTCCAACATGCTAGATGGTCACTTTACCTTGAATTTTAGATGGTAGGTAAGACTCTGACAAGAATGAAAGTGTATGCACAGATAATGCTTCGATCTCAAACTTTACACCTCTCTGCAGCATCAGCTTTAGCTCCAACCTTCATGGGTAACATTAAGACAGCACACAGCGTCTCTCAATTTAGTTTAAGGAAGAGAAAAGACAAAATGTCACGGAATGTAAATGAATGTCACCTCCATTGTGGCACTTCCCTTTGCAGGTAGCATCTAAGCAACATAGCTTCAACTTTTCTCGTGTCTTACAAGAATATTGAAAACACAATTTTGTATCAGGTATGTCACTATGTTAATCTGAAACACTACAAGTATCCTTATTCCTTTACCTTCAGCAGTCAGAGGGAGGAGGCACTGCTTTGGAACAAAATATCTCTCAGAATCGGAAGGAAAAGCTCCAAGCCATTGTATCTCCGGGACACGAAGATGTTTTGTGTCATAAGCCATTTGCTAACATAATAGGGGGGAAAAGATTAGTCAGGCAGGATATGGAAATGTAACTTTTGGCAGATATTCAATCCATTCAATAATCCCGTATATTTCATTTCCAGAACCCTGTCATGATATACATGTTGAAATAATTCAGGATTTACTGAGTTTAAAATACTAACCATGGAACCAAATCTATAAGTGGTTAAGATGTCAAAGCCATAGGGGTCACAGTCTACCAAGCAATAAGCAGGCAGGTGCAAATTTTCAACTAGAAGCCGCAGAAACCTGTCAGGATACAAAAAGCATAAAATCAAAGAAAGACCAATCTAGCACATTGGCAATTGTGCACACCGAAAGACATTCACGATGCAATATGAAAATGCAGGCTGGCATATGACTTGATAGCATGATATCTTAGGCATGTGAAAAAGATTTTTCACACCTTCTTGTAGGAATATCCGGGTAGCCTCTTCCCTGTCCAAAGACAAAATCCAAACACACAGATATTGTTGTAGTAGAAGCTGATTAACAAATACAAAATTCAAACACAAATATCATTATAACAGAAGCCAATATGTTCAGAAAAGTTCTTACAGTGATGACGATGCAATGATTTGCACTGCAGAACTGGTCGTTTACTAATCTTTGGAAAACTGCAAGTTCAATATGGGCCGTCTTTTCATTGGAAGCTCTATCAGGAGCGAAACATCTTTTATTTTTTCTTTACTTTTTTCTTCGTTCTTTTAACCAGAACAGAAGCATTTACTTACCTGATTCTTTCTCGACAACTAATATGTAATGAGCAACACTAATGATATCTATACACGAGTTAACCAATGTTTCTTCCGATCGCTGATCACTTTGTAGTATAACTTAGAAAGAATCATTAGAAAAATGAAACTAAACAATTGCAGTATATTCTCCCAGAAATTAGGATACCTTTAACTTCTTCAACATGAACAGGAATAGGGTGGGCCTGCAGAAAAGCTAAATGCCTGCACTTCATTGAAATAGTAAAAATTAATTACTAAATTAGTTTAGTTCTTGGTTCTTACAGTGTTGGGAGAACTGATGCAGTCAAATAGCCTTGTTCCTTCAGAGAATCTTATCCAGCCCATGACTAACCTATAACAAACAAATTTGATCTATAAGTAACACATTTGAACTTGACATTATAATATGAAGAACTGAACCGGATGCAAAGGGTATGAGCTCTGAGAAAACTAATTAATAATTGCTAATGCAGCAGGAGATAAGAATTTCGATGGCAAAATACCACAAATCCCAGCTTTGCCAATGTAGAAGTATAAACTACAAAGAACCATAAATGAAATCATATTTTATCACTGCCATAGTGCCATTAAGTGTGATATCAGTAGAATCTGCTTACCAACAGGAGATATGTATGCTGTGAAGTTCATGACAACCTTTTAGACATACCAGTCGCAAGGTCTTATTTTATACAAAAACATAACACATAAAATGACACAACATAGTGAAAACAAAACTATTTCTACAGTGCATTTTCCAAGATAGAGTGTGATGTCATATTGTACCCATTCCCGGCAGAAACCTGCAAAATGAAAATGTGAAAATATAAGCTTCCCGAACATGGTTAACTTCTAGTTCAAATGAACAAGCAACAAGAGACGCATAATACTTAAAAATTCTAAGGCCAGTAAACCTTCCCTTTGTAATTTTAGCAGTCTCCCACTGAGTGGACACAAATACAAGATATTAAAATTTGGAACACGCCGGTCGAGTGACATTAAGAAATTGTTACTTTCTCCAGAAAATCCCCCCCCCCCAAAAATGATGACGTAGGAACACCCAAATGTCCCGGTTAACGTTACATACACAGTGATACTTTCGCTATATGCCTATATCTCCTTTGTCCAGGTTCTAGATGTGTTTTATTTCAGGGCAGCAAAACTATTATTGACTAAAGGCTAAAGCTAATGGTGACCTAAGAACAGAAATTCAGAGAAACGTTCTATTCACCAAAATCCACAGCTTTTATGTCAATGTTAAGAAAGTCAAACCAAAAGAAACAATAGCAAAAGGAGAAAGTACAAAAAATCTACCACATTAAGGTTATGGCGACTGCACTGCATAAGGACACATATGTCATTAATTGCACGGTCCACAACTGACTGATCTGCATTGTGAGAAGAAATAGAATGCATGATAAAACGCAATATATCACGCAGAAGCTAAATCTTTACTATAAAAAGAAATCTTTTCAACAATTTATGTACAAGATTGTGACAGGTTAAACCTGAGTATAACGAAGAACCATAATAGACTATTGCAACTTTTTCCATGAGAAGACATTTGAGCTGTTTATACTTGAAGACGTGTGTTGTGTAATAGGAAGGGATCATTCTAAAAGCAAACTAGTTGGTTTTCTCATAGCACAAATATAAAAAACAACAATCATGCTTTGCTCCATGGTATCCAAGAAGCGTCAGTGTCTCACAAAAATAAGTTTCATAAAAGCAGGATCCATGACATCAAGATAATGCCAAACACCAAGAAGAAAAAGACATTTGTGATCTTTGACCAGGGTATTGCCACAGACAGTGTTGGGTGAGACAAACCCCTCAGTCACTATTGTGACTAAGACGCCCTTCCAGCAATTATCTCCTCTAGAGTTTGAATCTGTCCTCTCCTGGAGGAGTGCACCTTACCACTACACCCAATGCTCGCTGGTAGAAAGACATTTGAAGCCATAATGACTGCCAAGTCATTAGTGCAAAACAATTCCATCTCTCAATATGGATAATGCATTGCATAATTTGTGCTACCTTTAACCATATGTTTTCAAATCAATATATAGCCTCACTTCTACTTCCAACAGATGGGTCTCGTTCTCTAGCCAAGCTACACTAAAAGAAAATAAATTCATCCCAAGCTCACCTAAAAATACAGAAGGATGCATGTAATAAATGTCTCTCTTTGAACAATGCCTGCTCTCTTGCAGAAGTTTCTGAACAATGAGTAGCACTCTCAACATGACATCTGAAAGTCACCCAAAACAAAAAGAACTCGTCAACGGATTCAAAATCTACATCAGCCAGCAAGTTTCATATCACAGTCCAAAATCATCTAACACCCTAAGTTATAAGAGTAATTTCTATTCACCAACGGTATAAAACAACTCGACACTATCCAATAAGATTCCAAGAAAGTGATAAATCATGATGGATAGTTATTACAGTGGATAGATACTTACCCTAATTTGTTACTTTTTGTTACAATTCATGGAAATTATTTTATTTAGTTATTGAGACTATTTTTGATGCATTGTGAGTATAGAAGAGTTTTATATTGTCATCCCATCATATGCTTCTATTTATAAGACTTCTAAGGTAATGAGTGATTGAATCAAACAATTTTGCTGATATAGTAATACATAATTGGATGTCTGTGTCAAGTTTTTTTACGCTGACATTGAATATAAATTAATTTCTAAGTTATGAACCAAAATGGAGATAATAATAATAATGATTTAATTTAAAATTGAAATTTAAACCAAAGGTGGATATGAAGGAGAGCCGAACTGACCTACTCTGTGCACATGAGATTTCCTGCAGAGAGTGAGAACTTCCTTCCCACAGGGCAAATCAGAGCCACAAAAGCTGCATCGCAAATTAGCAATGACAATGGAACAAAAGAAAAAAGAAAAAAAAAAGCGGTGAATATTATTCCTTTATTCAAATGTCAAATGAAGCGTAAAATAAACCGGTAATTGTTTGAAGAAACTGAATTGAAGGGGATTTTGGACCAATTGGGATTGGGATTAGGATTGGCGCAGTGATTCTTGAATCGATCGATGAGGATCACCGGTGATCGGCCGTCGCTGAGGTCTGTGACCAGAGCTCGAGTGAATTCTGCGATCAAAAGTGAGTGAATGGATTAGAAGCTTACAGTTATATGTTAAGTATGTAACTAACATTAACAGCATTAAGTAACTACTATAACTGAATAACCAACTTCACTATGGATGGAGAAGCATCGTTATGAATCAGCTAAGAGGGAATGGAATGGTCACCTTTGATCTTGGCGAGTAGCTGGAAGCTGCGTGCTGACTCTGATTGCGAGCTCAACCTCTTTCCCTCCAATCTTTGGCCTCGCTTCTTCATTTCCCCTCTTTGAATTTAAATTCTCTTCCCACGTCTATACCATATATAAAGGGATTCATTTTTTAACTATTTTTTTCTCCTAATTAAATTGAATTATATTTTTAAGTTTATTAATATAATTTTATGTGTAAAAAAACCATTCTTACAAAAACAAATAATCATCATTCAACTCATAATACAAAGTATTTTCATGGACTGGACCTTCATAGACCTACAAAAATTGAATAGCAATTAATTGTTATAATACTTTTGTTTTTAAGATACTACTAACTATAATGCTAAAATCCATTAAAATAAAAAATGTGAATCGATAGGTAAGAACAGTTCATTAGTATATATAATTCTTTTGAAGATATATATATTTTTTCAAAAATCAATCTATAAGAATTTAGGGTGCATTTTTCTGATTTAAAAAAACCTAAAAAAGTAATTATAAAATTTAAATTTTATATAAATTGAAAAATAGAAAACTTATTTTTTTTAGAAAAAAACTACTCTTATTGGATTTTTTACAAATGGCTAAAAATTGATTTCTTTTAGAATTCTAACATTTTAAGAAAATATTTAAACATAGAAGAAGTGATTTTTTGGATGACAAAAAGTAATTTTCACCTTAAAAATTCTCATCCCAACACTCTAATGGGTCAATGAGCCATTGTATTAGCTTATTTTAAATTGGATATGATATTCTGAGATTGGATATTACTTAACGAGATTGGCCCACTTAAATGTAATATTATAATTTCTTTGTGATCTAACTTTTCATTTTCAAAATCAAGATAGAGCAGTCCACTCCTGAATGAATTTTAAAAACAACTTTTGAAAAACAAGCAGTTGTTTCTTATGAGGGCAGTTATAACCAAACATGCAAATTGTGTAGAATAATCTTTGGGTGTGCTTAAAAAAAACGGGAATTCCATCCTAATTTGTGTAGGATAATTTAGTGATGATACTTCATGAATGTAAAATAAACTAATTTTAATTTTAATGCAAATGTATAACTTGTATACATATAAATAAATAAAAAATTAAAGAGTTTAGCTCATAGCTGACTAATTCTCTATATGTCAAATTAGTAGAGTTAATAACAAAAGTTAGACATAATAAAAATTAAGTTAACTTTTAGAAAAATCACTAAAATTGGTTTAATAGTAAAGAATTTATAATAAAACGTATAAGATTAGATATTTAAACCTCAGTATAAGTAATATAATTTTTGAAGTACTAAAAAAAAATTAGCTTTTAGAAAAGGAATTCAAGGTCAAATCCAAAATAAATTTTTAAAAAAGAAATTCTCTTAATTATAGTTGTTTCTACAAAATTATTCTCACATTGATATGATTAAAAAATTATATCAACTCAATTAGAAGCACACAATAAATGTGCCTCCACGATAAAATAAAATAATAAAAAAAAAGAAATCCCCAATCACTATCTCGCCATTCCCCCCATATCCTTGTTATATATTTCTTTTTCTTAAAAAAAAAGGTTAAGAAGAAAGAAAAAAAAACTTTGTCTAAATTCAGAGTTTATCCAACGTTTAGAAATAATTACAAGTCAATTATCAACGATAAAATTTAGGATTTTAAACCAAAATTATAATAACATATGGGCTGAACATCAATTAAGTCCTTGACACCTTTTTCATAGATTTTTCTTTGAACTTTAACTACTTATAACATCTAGGTGTTATTGTCTTGTGCTTGTTTTACTTTTAGGAAAAATTACAATTTACTTGTCATAACTATAAGTTATATACACTTTAAACTTTAAAAAGGTATAGTTCAATATTTGAACTTTTTTAATTTACCAATTAATCATTTTATTAATTTTTTATTGATTTTTATTTTTTAATAAAAATAGCATAAATTTTTTGAAAAATTAGAGTATATGATTGCATTGTTAGAAAAATTCATGTAATTAATTTATACATATTTTAAAATTTAGAAGAATATAATTTAAAATGCATATTTATATAAATTCCAACTGTCGATTTGTGTTTTTGAAAATTTAAGGATTAACAAATGCAGTAAAATTTATTATTATTATTATTATTTGTTGCCAGCAAAGTGTTGTCGCATGGAAAGCATGTCATTTTCATTTTCTGGCCAGGACGACAAAGTCAAAATCTAGTTGAAAATAAACAAAAAGGTCTGATAGTGGGCCCCATACATAAGCTGATTAATTACCTCAACGCGGAATTTAGTTCATAATTAATCGATTGATTATTATTTTATTTTGGAAATGAGAATAATGGGATCCACATCCCCTGCATCAGAAAGAACTTGTTTTTCTCTGTTCCCGAAGCTCTCCGAAGACATGGAAAGAAAGACTCTGCAATAACCCTCATCTTCGTCTCTTCTTCACTCCAAACCCAACAGCCACTTCAAATTTCAAAGGTGAAAAATACTTTCCTCCCTTCTTAGTATACTGTTCATAGAACTCATTTTCATAATTACATTAATTCTTATTAATTATTGTTATGTATTTGTGTTTTGGCTTCTTACTTAAACTTCAACACTTGCCTTTCTTCCATGTGCTCAACTCCCACTTAATTGGAATTTGCACTTCTGAAATACTAATTTTTTATTTTCACTTTTTTTAATCCCCTGTGGTTGTTAGCGATCCATTACCATCGCCTGTGAATTTTGTAAATCTGTTATCTTTCTGAGTTTCTGTGAAGAAGGTGTTTTAGCATTAAGGCTGGACGTGTGTGTCACGGTAGATATCGGTGAAAAATCTAATGCTCCTTCAAGTTTTTTAAGATGATGAAGGTTAAAAAGTGTTAATGGTCATGATCAAGTCAGATCCACTTTGTTGATTCAGTTTATACCAAAATTGATGCATCATTGTTGTCTTAATAATTTGGGCTGTTGTGATCTTGACCCACAACTGGCAATCTGTAAATTTCCTTGTCTTGTTTATTTTCAATGACTCTTACAAGTTGAGATTTTGAAGGAATCAACGTGGAACTGTTTGTGTAATTTTGGATCACTGTTGAAGTGTCTGAGGATGAAGTTCCATTGAGGTGACTGAAAGAACTGAGCAAAATCAGAAAGGAAACTGGAATTTACTTCAAATCTATGTTGTTTTTTCAAAATTAACAGGCTACTTCTCAAATTCTCAACTTTTCTATTCCCTTTACCTCTATTTTTTCCCCTCGTAGGTGAGATGTGGCACTCATGAATTTCAGACAGAGAACTTAACCGGGAATTGTTAAATAAGATAATTAGATAATGCCAATGTAATAATCATCGTTAGAATTTGAAGTATTATGAATTTGAGGCTGGGAAATTGAGTGGCAATTCACAAATTTGAAGTCCTTGTTAATTACTTGTTTCTGCTCAACCTTTTTTGGGCTTATAGAGCTATGTGCAAAGTCGCATTACTTCAATGCTCAAAATATGATTGTGTTTTCTTTGAATTTTGATGCTTACAGCTCTTACAAATTTACTGGTCCCCAATTGAAGGAATCAAATTCAGAGACCCATATGAGCTGGATGTGATAATCCAAATGAATGTATTTTGTATTTGTGGCTGTTAATTGGAAGCAGAGCTAAGAACATGGATTGATTCACTGGCGCGTACTTGTTTAGTTTTCCCATGAAGCCCTTTGTATGAATTTCTAATATGCAATGTAATTTTAATATGTTATATCCTTTGACTTCATAATTGGACATTAGATTGTATCCTTTATGTAGTACTTCCCTTTTTATTTGACTGACATAACTAGTTTGGATTTCTGCTCAATTGAATCAGGTCCTTTATAACTGATCCTTCCTTTCTAAATTCATCTGCATGGCGAACACCGAAGCAAAGGAGCCCTTGTTGTTGGAATCACCAGATCCTGAAGCTCAAAAGGATAAAAGGCAATTACACAAGAGAAGACTCCTCCGTTCTAGAAGTGCTCCTTGCCATCCTCAGGAGACAAATGGCAATACATCAATTCCGCGTTCTGTGTCCATACTCGGGAATATACATCCAAGCTTTAAAAAAGTGGCTATGTACCTTGCAGTGTATTTAGGTGTAGGAGCTGTAATATTCTACCTAGTCAGGAACCAGATCAAGGGGTTGAAGACGGACGGGGTTCTTGACGCCGTATATTTCACAATTGTGACGATGACCACCGTTGGATACGGAGATCTTGTGCCCAACAGTAACCTCACAAAACTACTTGCGTGTGCTTTTGTTTTCTCTGGAATGGCATTGGTTGGACTAATCCTAAGCAAAGCAGCAGACTACTTGGTTGAGAAACAGGAAGGTTTGCTAGTTAAAGCTATGAACATGCGCCGAAAGGCTGGTACAAGGCAAATTTTAAAGGAGGTTGAGGTGAATAAAACAAGATACAAATTTCTTCTGGCCTTCTTCCTTCTCTTGATTCTCATTATTGCGGGGACGATTTTCTTGGTCACCGTAGAGAAACTGGGTTTTGTTGATGCCTTCTACTGCGTTTGTTCTACACTAACAACCCTTGGTTATGGGGACAAAAGTTTCTCAACTCAAGCAGGAAGAGTCTTTGCTGTGTTTTGGGTATTAGCAGGTACTATTTCTTTAGCTCAGGTCTTCCTCTACATTGCTGAGCTTAACACGGAAAGCAGACAAAAGGCGATGGTCAAGTGGGTTCTTACAAGGAAGATCACCAATTTAGACTTGGAGGTAGCAGATATTGATGAGGATGGGACTGTTGGGTTAGTTGAGCATTCTTTCAAAGTCTTATTGTTGGGCAGTTTATTTTACCATCAATGATTTACATGAGTTCATTTTTTCCCTAATCTTGTTTGGTTCTGTTGCTCATAGGGTTGCTGAATTTATTGTTTATAAGCTCAAAGAGATGGGGAAGATTAGTCAAGAAGATATATCACTTGTGATGCAGGAGTTTGAGGAGCTTGATGTTGATCACTCTGGTACACTCTCAGTTTCTGACATAACACTTGCTCAGTCATCTTAAATTTACAAACACATTGTATATTGTATACAGAAGTTTTTATAGAGTTTGCATTTTTGGAAATTAAATTAACTTAAATTAAATTGTGTTATGAATTTAACAAAATGAAGTTATATGAAAAGAACTGAACTTTGCAGTCAGAAATGGTCATAATGTGAATAACAATTAGTGTTATGGTTTTATTGGTGAATAAAATGGCATTCATCCAACCCGCTACCATTGTGAAACAAAATATGGAAATCTAGTAGTCTCCCAAATTTACTCCTCCAATGGGTAAAATGGTAATTGGCAAAACAATAAAAAAATTTAAAGAGCTTGTCGATAATGTGAAAAAGAGAGGAGCATTTCCCTTTAGATTAACGAAGAGTATTGAAATCATAATTTACCAGATGAATATTCTTACTATTTTGGTTTAGAGACAAATTTACTGTAACAATACAATATGAACTGCATAAGGGCATTCATTGCAAATTGCCAATTTGTTGTGTTACAAATGGTAATATCATGGATGGAATTCCTCTGTTCTCATTTGGTGTTTTATTTTCTGGATCTTCAATTAAATTTTGTCGTGTACAAAAATTATGAGGAGTTAAGAAAACTTAAATGGATAAAAAATTATGTGTGATGTTATTATTAAATACAATAATACATGTTAAAATTCTATTGGAGGGGTTGAGAATAGGACAGAAAAATGAGGTGGAAAATTTGAATCCTAATATCACACCGATAAAAATAGTCAGAATGTTAATGAAATATAACAATGATTATCGAATAAAAAAAACTATTTGTTTGTTACAGAGAACAAATGATATTACTTTGACAAAAAAGAAAAGATTCTTTAGGGTATGAACTAACCTATTGGTCTAATTTTTCTTTATAATTCTATGAATTCATAAATCACATGAGTTGGAATTACTAGACTTATGAAGGGATTTTAAGTAGTTGATGCTAATTCTTTAATTAATCAACTCTCCTCTTCATATATAACATGTTAATTCCTTAACTATGATTTAACAAGAAAAAAGGGATTATGCATGAAATTCAATCCCAAATTCACACGAAATTCAATCCAACATTCGTTATAGCTAGTTTATACACAACTTTGAAAATTATGAGGTATATCTTTATAGCTAATTCGTACACAACTTTTTTAAATTATGCAAGAATCCTAAATCACTCCATGAACAGAATTCATAGAATTTTCATAATAAAACAAGAGATAAACCATCAGTCTCATAATTTCAACATTATAAATTCAAGAATTTAAATCAATAGCAACCATCTTATACCAAAACCCTAACTCCTAACTATGGAGTTTAGTAATTCATTCTAATGAAGAATGAAGAAAGCAAAAGTGTAGAAAAATTCATGAAGAACCCAAAAAATGATAGATGAATCTTCAATCTCCATTCTTCCCCTTGTTCCAAGGTGTTAGGTTATAACGTGCAATTTTTAGCGTCTTTCTAAAGTATTTAGGTTAACCATTTGATGTTCATTGCATCGTAAACTATTTATTACTTTAAAATACTTAGCGGAAATACTAGTAAATTTTTTTTGAAATATAAAACAAAATGAGAGCTGCGCGACACGTTAATTAATAATGCACGAAAGGTAATAAAGCAAGCATTGCATAGCAACATGACATAAGCAAGTAAAAGCACATCATAATAACATGGAACTGCATATTTATATAATATATGATATGCCCACTTGTGTAGAGTGGAGCTTAGTTTGATACATCATAAACAGATACAACTAAAAGAAATACAAAGGAAAATACTACAGAAATGTAAAAGCAACTCCCCTACCCAAGTGCAACTAAAGGGATAACCTCTAAACAAAGGAGGTTCATCCTCATCTAAGTGATGTGTCTTTCTGCAAGATGCTCCATCGATTAAATGCGTCACCTCTCGTGGCGTCCATCTCGAGAGCGAGGCACATATCCCAGGAAGCGGGTGAGCTCCTCGGCGTAAGAAGCGGCAGGAATCGGGAGTGACCCCCGTGATGGCCGCATCTCGAGTCGTCGTGCAACGTGCGTTGAGTCGGTATCCTCGCCTCTCTCATCATTTGGTGGAGTGGGCGGGCTCTCACTATACGAATGGGTGGCGGGTCCTCGGACCAGGTTGGTCTCAGAAGTAGGTCTGCAGGGCATGTGGTCGGGATAGTCGCGCATGGTTGAGGCGCGGTGTGCATCTGCTCTCGTTATGCGTCTTTGGCAGCGTTCAAGCCGTTCGTCGTCGTAGTAGGGTCTTTGTCGGGTAAGCGATGGGTATGCGGGGTGGCGAAGGGCGCCCCTACAAACATGAAGACTCGCCGTGCCTTTGTCCCTCAAAGTGGTATGACCGAAGTGATCAGGAGTCATAGTGCACCTCCCACATCAGGTGTCCACGAAAACGAACGTCGCCATCTTGCTAAAGAATCTCAGTAGGGCCTCCTACTACTTAGGTGTCATCATCTACGTCCTCAAGAACCTTGGGTTTAGTATACAAAATAAGTGAGCATGCATAGGTAACCATTTTTAGGTTCTAAAACATAATTAGCCAAGGTCCGTTCATTTTAGCATGATTCTTAATGACATGGATGCAATCATATTAAAGAATGTATGTATGGATCTACCTAATGCAAGAACAATAATCTCAATAATAGGAACATCATAATAGTGGCATAAAGTGGCAATTAAATTCTCTTTGTGACATAATCATCATAACCCATATAGGCCACCCTAAAGACAATCGCTCTAGGGAGGTCTTCAGTGAAGCAGGTGTTAGCGAGCGTGTCGCGTCTACAGGGTTATGAACTCATCCTCATAGTAATCGCTGGAAATTTGCTTAACATCAATCCAGATAAGTGTAACATAATCATAAACATAATCCCGAGCTTATCGATTGCGGGCAAGGGGGCATTTTTGGGAGTGCTCGGCCAGGCAGGTGTCACCCAAGAATTCATCTTAAATCACCAGATGTCACATGATTTCTCTGGAGGTGCTTTGGGGCAGGTGTCGTCAGAGGCTAAATCTTAGTGCTGCTCATAAAAATTTCATGGGTTTTCAAAATATTACGAATCCTCGAATTTGTCGAAATTCGGTGCTAAACGTAGCATGCCGAATTTCTTCCAAATTCTTTTTTATGCCACATAAGTCAATCAAACATGCATCCTCCATCATAATTTCATGCATTCACATAATCATCCTCATACTTTCACAAGCAACATTAAAATGCATTATACTCTTGGTCATACGGTATTTTATGCTTTGACCCTTACGGGCTTTAAACTTGTGATGTAATTAACCTATCAATTGCTATCAAACTTTTATGTACCTAAGGGTTCTCTTCTATCAAACCTTATTATTAATTATGCGCTCTATTAAATCTGGACCACATCATTCCTTAGGGGCAGCGTTATAAACTTATGATTACGGGGTTCTAGAACTTGCGTTTTAGACCCTTTCTTGGTTCTGTCTTCACCTAAGGCGCTATGAGTTAAACCTAAACCAATCATGAGTCATTCCTATGCCAAAGAACTAATTATAAACATTTTTCTCTACATTATAAGGTTTCTGGACAGATTCTAAGAATTAAATGTTCTAAGAGTTCTAGAATTGCGGTTTTACGGTTTTCCCAATTCTTAGTTTCATGAGGTGCTTTAAAATTCAATCCTACTTCAAATGTAACCAAATTTTTCATGATTAAACAATCCTAATCTGATTATATCCCCATTAAAACAGTTTGGGCAGTGTCCATAAATAAATGGGATAAAACCATGCTAAATTTTGACTTTACGGTTTTTCTAGAAGGCTAGTTTCTCTTTTAACATGCATAGAAGTGTTCCTACCTCATCATACATAATTTTCGCACATCAAAACATCATCACACAACAACAAACTCATCATGACAAGGCCGAAACACACGAGTCAGAAGGTGCGTGACTTGATGTTTACAAGGCAATATAAGGTCTTTAGTTTCTCTTGAAACCAATTTAGAACTTTTCAAACTCTTTTGCAAACCATTTCATTTTGTGAAAGAGACTAAAGGCATCCTTAGGTCAGTGACCACTTAACCCCTCCTTAAAGAGGGTTAGATTCATAGAACCTTGTTCGTCTTAAACTCAAACAAATTCATGAGATTTAAAAGGATTCTTAAAACTTAGTTTACGGGTCCTTGAAGCTAGGTGAAACTCATTCAGGTTAAATCATCGCTCTGGTGAAGTCATGCATTCAAAGAATGCTCCCACATTAAACTTTAACTTGAGATAAAATGGGCAAGTCTTTGAGCTCTAAGGTCTTTTAAGTGATGACATAATTTAAACATGTTGTGCACTTTATTTTATTCTTCATTACAAAATAAAGTGAGAGCTTAAAGTAAATATGTAAGATTTGAATTGTAAATATGCAAAGTTTGAATTAAATATGCAAGACTTGAAATATAAATATGCAAAACTTTAAATATGCGAGTTCATTTCTTTATTTTAGTCTTTCAAGCGCCAATGACAATGATCGACTTTAAAAGCGAAATAGAAGAACTTTGAGATTTAGTTAGGTGATAGTGCAATTCTCATTTTAAATCTTTATGTTCTTTAGTGATGAAAAGTAAATATGCTAGACAAGAATGTAAATATGAGATGCAATCCATTCTTGATCCCTTTAACTTTAAGTGATGGCGTGGAAATTTAAATATGAATGCAAAGCTCAAAATAAATATGTAATGCATAAGCTTGAATTTAAATATGAATGCTAGTCCATTTTACTTCTTATTAGAGCTCATACAAGACTTTAAAGGGACTTAAACCTCAACCCAAACTCATCATGACAAGATAAAGTAAAAACAAGGGTGAACCTCAAGGATTCCTTAAAAACACAAAGTTTCTTTTCTTGAAATGTAAACATAAATAACACTTTTATTAAAACTCAAGCACTAGAGACCTCATTGTGATGAACACATGGTCATCATCTAGAAGCTCTCATCATCAAGCCATTGTAAACCTCCATGGCCAACATGGCCTAAAACTTAGAGAAAGAAAAAGGAAAAGAAACCGAAACTCTTAAGAAGAAAAAGAAACATTTGAAACTCTAGAGACCATGATCTTGATGATGCTTTACCACCAACATCATGAATCCTCATCATTGAGTTCATGTAACCAATTTTAAAACATCATCAAAGTGAAAGGTTTCAAAGATTCAAGAAGAAAAACTAAAAACATTTTTAACTCAAGAACAAAGATCAAGCTTTAGAGATTGTTCAAGTGATGAGCAATCGTCATGAAACTCTGCGTAACTCATTGAGCTCTCAATCCTTTGATCCTCAAGCCTCATGGCCGAAAACATAGAGGAGAAGAAGAAGAAAAGAAGTTCTAAAAAGATTCAAGAGAAACTATAAACACATAAAGGAATTAAGAACTTTAAATGAAAGAACTCTTGAAAGAAAATCCCTACCTAGTGGTTTGAAGATTGGGATGAGAGAAGAGGATGAAGAACTTGAAGACTTGAGAGAGAAAAGAAACTTTGAAGTCTTTCTTTGAAAACTTATCTTATGAAATAAGCCAAAGTAATCTGAGTTCAGCGAAGTATTTATAGAGAAATGAAACAAATGAAAGGTGCATGGAGGGAGGAGGGCTTCGGCCATTACAGCCCATGGGCAACCCCCATAAGTTCCATGAGGTGAGATAATGTGGTCTTGAGGCATGGTGAGATATGGTTCAAAGTATGGTGAGGTATAGTTCAAGGTATGGCTTCAAGCATAGTTCTTTGAGTGAGAAAGCGATTGACGTGTGATGTAAAGGGAGAGAGAGGGCCGAAGTGCATCAGCCATGGGGGGAGGGATTTCTTGCATTTTAATTGTGGTTTAGAGTTGTGTTTAGGTGTATCTTTGATTAGGATTAGGATTAAGAATTTGTAAGAAAGTGTTTAGGTGAGAAAATGGGTAATCAAGGTTGTCAAGACATAATTAAAGAGTGTTCTTGCATCATTAGTGAGTTATAAACTCATTTTAGTGTATAAACAATTATAGACACAATTCCTTGATTTAAGGAATTGGAGAGAAACATTATTGAGATTAAAGAGTGAAATCTTGAGTTTTAGAAAAGGGATTTAAATCTAATCTAAGCAATCATAGGTTCTAATTAATTTTAATAATTTATTTTGACTCTAGATTAATTATGAAAATTAATTAATCTTCGTTTAGAGCCTAATATTGCATAGGTTTACTTAATTAGATCATTAAGCTCAAAAACACTATTCTAGAAGTAAAATCGTAATTTTGTACTAAAAGCTTTAGGACCATGGGACTCAAGCAGATGTTTTGAAACATGTAAAAACATTGTTTTAAACCTCTGAGGAAAGTTTAGAAATTTCCGATAGCAGCTTTAAGCGTAAAGCGGCAGGTATTTTAGTCGTTTATTGGCCGAAAAAATGAACTTTTGCTCCGAAATACGCTCAGTCATTCAACTTCAAATATTGAGTTGGCCCTTCGAGAAGTGCCCAGGCCTGCCGTCATAGAAATGAAAAACGCCGAGCATTTTGGTCAATTTCACTTCAGGCAAAATCGGGGCGTTACACCAGTAGCCTCAAAGCCTTCTTCCCTGTGTTTCTTTTTGATTTTCTCTACCTAGGTCCCCCAAAAGTTACCTCTTTTTCTTTATTTAAAAGAACTTTTACGTATAGGTTTTTTTTATCATCGCCTGGGCGATAAATGTTGAGCGCCTAGGCAATGGCTCTCTAACAGCGACTCTATTTTTATGTTTGAGTGCCTAGGCAATGGATTTTGAGTGCCCAAACTCTCCCTGCAGGGCAACAAACATAAAATTTTAATTGATATAAGCTACCTAAAAACATGTAAATATAATTAAAACTCAAATTAAAATAAAAATAAACCCAAAATAAATTATTAAACATGCAAAACCTAAAATAACAAAAAATCCTAATAAAAAGCATAATCAAATGTTTAAAATATGATGATTTTTGATAATTTTTCACATATATAATTGCACACATAAATAGTATATCACTTATCCCCATTCTTCACACTACACAAATTATGCAAAAGGATGTAGCACACATAATAACTTGAGCTATATTAAATAAAAACACCTACCAATAATTATGTTAGAACTACCGGTGGGAGAATTAGATAGAAAATAAGTTGCGCTATTATTCATGACTGAGCAAAGTATCAGTATTACTCCCTATAGCCACTGCACATCAAGGGGAGGAATAAGTAATAAGTATACACACAGCCAAAAAAAAAAAAAAGGTACTATTAAGTACACAGCATAGATGAGGTGGGTGGCTGTGATCTGGTTATGGATCTTGAATACTGTCTACCCGGAGAGCATATCCACACTTATCTGTTGGGTGTGAATGTGGCTGCAGTCAATTTCAAAAAATGGTCCACATACCTTCACAAATTGAGTACTCCATGAAAATTTCAAACAACACATAATGGCAGTTGAGCACCATTGTTGGCTTTCTTTATTACAATCACTGTTGCCTGTTTTTTTGTTCACCGAGTTATGTTTTCTATGGTCAGTGTGTATATATAAAATATCGTGTTAACTTATATCGCATCTATTATTAAATAAAGAATGAACTTGATTTAAATAAGATCTACATTCAATCTAATGATAAATAAAATATGAGTTGATATGATTTTTCATTCATAATAAATAATATTTATATTTTTCTTTGTTCACCACCTTGACACCAATCTGCAAGGACAGAAAAAACTACAAAGCAAATTCAAGGCTTAGTACAATCAGTGTGTAAAATATTAATAAATTAATTAATTAAGTTATGTAATTCAATTCAAAGTTTTCAACTCTTGGTGCACAGACTGACATTAACATTTTTTTTAACCAGCGAATCTTGATGAGTATTATTGTGAGATAACCTTTAAAACTACGTCATGGCAATATTACCTGACATTAACAATTTGCAAAACAGTAATAATTTGTGTTCCTATAAAAAGAGAAACAGTTATTTCTATGAACAGCATCATTTTTTTTTTTTGAAAAAGTTATGGGGCTAATCCCTCATGGCAGGCATATCTTAGAGTGGGACTAATCCCTTACCTATGACAGGTATCTCTTAAGGTATCTCTACAGTCGAAAGCTGTGGGATTAATCCCGCACTTATAGTAAGCATCTCTTAGGGTGAGAGAGTTGGGCAGTGACTTTAATTAAACTTTCCATATCAAAATCGGGGATCGAATCACGATATTTGACAAGAGAGGATAAGTCCTTACTATTCAATCACACTCCGGGATTTGAACAGCATGTTCTTACATCATCCTTCCTTCAGTCTGCTGCATCTCCTTTTTGTTGTAGTTAAATATAAAAGATTTCAAAGTATATAATGCCTTTAAAAAAATATTTAAAAAATAGACTGATATTTCCTTATTGATAATTTTTTAATTCAAATTTATTTAAATAAAATATCTTAATTTTAATGAATGTAAGATACCTATAACCACCCAAAAAAATGTAAGATACTTATAAATTAAATACTTTGATATTTAGTTTATTATTTTTGTTGAATTTTGCATTTATATATACACATATGTTAAACGTTACACTTAATAATTTTTTGGACACTTAGAAGTACATTTAATTCACCGAAAAAATAAGTGCACTTAATCATAGTGAAACGATTTCTGAACTTCAAAATTAATCGATAGGATTAGTCTTACGAGTGATTCATACATACTTCAAATGAGTCTAACCCATGCATATACCTCGTAGTCTCACCTGAAAAAATGATTTGATTTTTCATGTCATGAAATTGAAACCTAACATACTCTATCATTTCAATTGAATTAGAAAGATGCATGATCCTTTTTTTAACAAAAAAAAAAAAATCATCGACTGGCAATTTCTTGAATTTTAATATGAGCACAATAGAAAAAAATGAGTTTAATTTTTATTTAAAACTCTGGAATCCTAAGTTGAACAATATATATATATATACACAAAAAATTATCCAAACTCTCCTTTGAAAAATTTCAAACAAGACCAAACATGTTAATATTCCGTGGGGTAGAACTGTAGAAGAATGAAGTAGGTCCCGAAAAATAATAATACAGTAATCGACACAGGAGCACAGAGAATCTATAATATGGCTGGCACATGGTGCTGTACGACGGTTCTACAACTTTCAAGACCTATTATTAAATTTCCTTCACCAACCCGAAAAAACAAATTATTTATGTATTATTATTTGAATTTTTGCAGGTATTATAAATATAAACAATAACTATACTATTTTAATACCCAATTTTCTTAAATACTCTACTTATAAAACATGTGAATTTTACCACTTGCCTTTTTTTTTCTCAATTTATCCTCTATCTATCACTCATCTCACATACATATAGATTTCAATTTATCCTCTATCTATCACTCATCTCACATACATATAGACCAATATAGGTGTACCTTTGTGGATATTAAAATAAAATTTTCCTATAAACAAATCTTATGCATATTTTCAACTATGTATTAATACATCTATCAATAAATTAAAAATATTTGACTCGATCATTTATTATCTCAAAAATATTTTAAATAAAAACATGCAATTAAATGAAAATATATATCAAAATTATTCTCATATTATTTTAATTCCCCGTATGCTCTTTTGAGTACAACATGTTTGCTTCTTTGAAAAGCCAAAATTTGAACAAAAACTTAATTTTATTTGCTTCTACGAAAGGAAATAAGAATAAAGGTTGCCGACTATTGCTTTGACATTTTTCAGAAAGATTAATGTTATATATTTCGAAATTTTATATAAAAATTATAATAATTATTAGCTAAATAAAATAATATAACTCAATAATTTATTTAAAGATTAACTGAATATAAAATCTCAACAAATTTTTTAGCTTTCTAATATTTCCCATAGATGCATGCACATATATCACCACTATAGCATAGGCAATTAGGGTTGATACAAAGCAACATAGCATAGGCAAAGACCATTTTTATTTATTTTTTAACTTATTGATACTGATGAAGTAGCCGAACACTAATTTTTAAGAGTTAAAATAATATTTTTTTTTATTCCATTGAAACAAACAATAGTATCGGGGGTAAACATCACTGCAATGAAAGACGCGGGTGACTCTAGCACATTATATGATAGACGACCATTCATGACCTAAGCATTACTTCATCAACCATGATAAGTATGAATTGTGTGTACATCGCAACAACAGAACATTGCATTTATCCCCAAAAGAAAAAAATAATAATAATAATACACAAGATTGCATCTTTACAATCACGCCAACACTTTTTCAAGCCTGCCGCGACACCGAATGGCCAAAACATCCCCATTTTATAATTTCTCCACAGTTCAAACGCAATAACATCAATCAAATAATTGTGACAAATCAGAATTTACATCTTTTTCGGTTCAAATTTCTGGATAGCTATCTCATTGTTTTGCCACAAATAATAAGTTAAAAAATAAAAAACAGAAGAAGGCATAGAGAATTACAATATGCAACTGAACCATAGAAATAATACGAGATAAAGCTGCCAATTTAATTATAAGAGCGAAAGGAACAAGATAAAAGTTAACTACTAACTAATCATAAGAGTTCTGATTGGAGGAAGAAGAGGGGTTAATAATTATCGTTACATGATATCAGTAACAACTAATAATAATACACAATAAGTAACAGTAGTTTGTTTCGCTATCATTTCATTTCATTCATCTCTCTCTCTCTCTCTAACCTTAGTCTAATCGAACTTGTTGTGAGCAGTGTCCAAATGTGGATCGGAGTGGTGGCCGGCAACATAGTCAAGGAGCGGGTGGTCAAGGGAAGTGTCGGTAGCCGGTAAAGGGGAGGTCTTGGAGAAGAAGACGACCAAGGCGAGGACAATTGCGGTGGAGAGGAGCAGTGGCCAGAAATAGGCCAAGAGAGTGCCGAATCTTGGTGCCACCACGATGAGGGACAAAAGGGTCACTGAAAATACCACTGCTGCCAGGATGTGGTATCTGAACTTGAGCACTTTTTCTGGGATCTCCATGGCCTATGATAAGAAAAGAAAGAAAAGGGTGAGTTGGTGGAGACCAGTGAGTGATGTGGTCACTGGTGAATGAAGTTGAGGTGATTGGAATGTGTGACTGAGGGAAAGGAGAGAAGGAAGAGAGAGAGGGGGGGGGGGGGTGGGTCTGTGAGGTGAGGTTGGTGTTTTCTGCGCAGAGATTCTCTCGGACAAAGAAAAGGTGTTTGTTTTTGGAGGATGAGAGAGAGAGAGAGAGAGTTTTTTATTATTTTATCTGTTGAGTAATTCTTTAGTTTTCCACTTGGGCACCGGCTATGGTATTTTCAGCTTTTAACTCTCCCAAATTACTAAAATAGCTTCTCTAAGTTGTTTTATGGACAGTAGATATCCGTTTGTTTGGGATTTTTTTGAGTAGGAACTACTTTTATTCATTTAAAAATTTATTTTTTATATATTTAGATAATTTTTAAAAAATAATTAAAATTTAAAAAAATTAATTTTTTAATTTTTTAATTATATATAAAATTTAAGTTTTATAATTTTTTTTAAATCTGAAACATAAGTAACCTAAATCTCTATATTTATCAAGAAGCCACGAAACCAGCAAAACCAAAATCAATTATCAACTTGTTTGGTTATCGACCAATGTAGCTCCATGAGGCAGTTATGCGGCATCCCAATGCAACTTTAGTGAGAAGTGAAAAATTCCTCCGTTGAAAAGAACTGATTCTACATGTTACCCACACAGCTATGTAACTGGGGAAGATTCCTTTGCTCTGGAAATGTTACACTACATCGAGTGTAAATTTTCATGAAAGTTTAATTTTGATGCACTTACAGTCATCTAATTAAAATATTTTGTTTGGATGAATTTTTAGGTAGTAGATATAAAAGTTAACTATCATAACTTATGTGGCAATACATGATTGAATGACTGTGTAAAAAAATTTTATACTATCAGTACATAACAATTAAATTCTTTTTATAATTGATTACTTTTTTTAGTGGGACTCAAAGTAGGATCCAACTTGTTAATCAAAAATGAAATGAAAATTTACACGTTATGGTTATGTATAACTAGTCATTTAACCCGTACCATGCATGGAAAGATAATAAAAAATAATTTATTAATTATTACAAAAAATAAATAATAATTTATTTACATATATCTTATAGAAAATTAAGTATATAAATTTATCTTAAAAGAAGTTAATAGTTAAATAATTAAATAAGTGGATAAAATATAAATGTGTCATTCTATTTTATATCTTATATTGAAGATCATATTTATAAAGTTGAAAATATTTTGATAGCTGACCTATAACTAACAATAAAGAACCTATTTTATGAAAATTTTACACATTTTGAAAGTTTAAATTGTTGAATAAAGATAGAGAATAAATAGATAATTTTATTATATCATGAGTTATTTATAGGGATGACAATGAGTATCTATGAGAAAAGGGACATGTCTCATACCTCTCGTCACTGTTTAAAATTTTATCTCTCATCCTTGTCCCCATCCCCTTTATAGGTCCCCATTTCCCATTTCTCTTGGAAATTTTGAATCCCCATGGTGTTCAATGGTTAATTAACAAATTTCAAAAAGAGAAAAATTTTAAAAATATTTTATAATTTAAAACATAAATATCTATAATAATAAATATTAATAATGCAACATAATCCAAATTAAAATTAAAATATATACATAATACAAATATAAAAAAAAAATTAAAAAATAAAGATGTATTATTCTTATCCCTATTCCATTTAACAAACGGAGACTTAGCCCCATAGATCATCCTTATGCAGACGAAATATGTACCAATTCCTTTCTCCATTGGGTAATTCCTGTGTGTACTCATTTTTTATTTTTTTATCATCCCTAGCCTTTTATATCTTTTTAGTAAATTAAAATATTTAATTTAAAATATAAAAATATATTTTCTAATTAATAAAAATAATACATAAATTTAATTTATATGATTTCAATTACACGTCCTTTCCTTGTACATCTTTTTAATAAATTAAAATATTAATTTTAAAATATATGTTATAATTAATGTGTAATAATTAATAAAAAATTATTTATAATTCTAATTTATATAATCTCAATTATTAGAGTAGTATATTAATTATAATTTTTTAATAAAAAATAATATAACTTTTTAATTTTTAAAAATTAATAAGTATTTAATATTATTATCAAAGAAGTGTAAATTATAGAATTGACTCTTTAAAATATTTTAGTGTTAAAAAATTGAAGGTATTTTTTTCAAAAAAAATTAGTATGAAAAATCATGGAATTGATAGATTAGAATGTTTAAGTTGTAAAAAATTAAATAGGATATAGTTATACATGTACATAGATAATTTTTTTATTATAATTTTTAAAAGTTCTATATTTAAAATTATAAAATTTCCTCTAATCCCATCTTCATTTAGAATTTTGCCTTCATTCTCATGCACATCCTGGTCATGATGCACATCCTGGTCATGGGTCTCCATTTTTCATTTCACATGAAAATTTGAATCTCTATTGATATTTATGGGTTTATTAAAGATATTTAAAAATAAAAAATTTTAAAAACACTTTGAAATTCAAAACATAAATATCTATAATAAAAAATACTACTAATACAACATAGTTATAATAGGTTTGTTATCGTTAATACTGTGAATGCTAATTTGTAGGTTTTGATGATGCCAATGAAAAAGCAAATGGCAAAAGAATAAAAGCAAGAAGATGTACAAGCATTTGATCAAGCCTATGGTTAGGATATTTACGACTTAGATTAATTTTGTTAAAAGGCTTTCACTTAAATAGGGTTATTTGACCATTTTCAAGTCAAGCAAGTTTTAATCTTTGAAATAAGTTTGAATACAACGAAAACCTGTTTTAAAAAAAATTCAATTGCCTTTAAATGAAATTTTGATTCAACTTGTGAAAAATATTGGCTTTATTTTAAAGGAAATGAATCGCATAATGATTAAGTGTTTTTAGAATGAAAAAAAGCTTTTAAAAAGTGTTAAACTTTCACTTTTCAAGTTCTGGAATTGATGTAATCAATTATAATATAGTGTAATCGATTACAAATCTGTTCTTGAGCCCAGAACCTGAATGTTCATGCATGTAATTGATTACAGTGAGAATGTAATCGATTACCAGCAAGTGGCCGTTGCTTGTTTTCGAAAATTTGAACTATGTAATCGATTACAAGGTTGTGTAATCGATTACCATGGTCTGAAACTCGCAAATAAGTGTGTTTGAAGAGACATATCTCTTGATATTAATCTTCAACGGATCACGCGATTTGTTCTATATAAATACCATTGTTTAACACTTTTTAACACACAGAAAAACATAATATAAAGATCATTTTGTTCTATCATTCTCAATTCAATCTTTGTGATCAACACTTGGCCAAATTGTCTTATTCTTAAGAAACCTTATAGGATCTCAATTTGTAACATCTACTCTATTCAGAGAGTAATTTCTTGTAATACTCTTTCAAGTTTGTGTACAATGGTGAGGCATCCCTTGATAGAACAAGAGTGGGGTATCTCTTGGTTCTTAGAGACTCAAACACAAGGGTGAGGGATCCCAAGGTGTAGGAGTGATCTTTGATTGTAAAGGAATTAAAGTTAATGGAACTCTCAAACAGGTTGTTTGAGAGAACTGAATATATGCCACAAGAGGTGATCGAACCAGTATAAACCAAGTTTGCAATCTCTCTTCCCCTATCTCTTTACGTTTATTGCAAACTTACTTTTCATTATCTTGTTAATCTTGTTCATACACATAATTACACTTTTACATCTCTTGCATTTGTATCCATTAAAATAAGTTTTTAAAATCTATCTTTTAAAACTTGTTGAAAAAGTCATTATAGTGTAATATCCAAGAAAAAGATTTAGAACTCAATTCACCCCCTCTCTTGAGTTCATTGAGGCCACTTGGTTAACAAATACTATAATTATATATATAAAATTTTTATGGTATAATATATTGAATTATAATTTTGTTTATGCTATTTGTTATATTGATTTTGTTAATGGTAGGGAGATATGAAGGTATGATTAGAAAAAAAATAATTGATGATTAAAAGATAAATTAAATTCAAAAACTTACTTTAAGTGTTAAGATTATAAAAAGAGTGGGGTATAATTTTTCTATAAATAACACATAGAAGATTTTTTATGTAATGAGTCTTAAATATTAACATTATATCAATTATTATTATATTTGATTAAGAACAAATTTGGTATAAATTAAATTTTGAATTATCATCATATAAAAATCAATCAATTAGCAATTTGTTAACAATTTGACCTACCAGTTTTTTAAAAAAAAAAATTTGATTTTGAAGCTTATTTATTTTGAAAATATTTTCTTTATAATTTTTTATATTACCTTCAAATATGAGGCTATTAATGGTTATTAATTTAATTATAGATCATAATTATATTAATATGGATTCTCTCTTAATGTAAATTATAATATTTAATTATTATAATATTTGATTCTTTAATGATTGTAATATCTAATTTTATTTCATATAAATAATTAATAAATAAATTATAAATTAAGCTTAAAAAAATATTTAGATATAAAGATTGAGAAAAGTGGTGCCTAAATCACTGTATGAATGACATGTGAAGTCTAAATCACTATATGCATGACATATGTAATAATTTTCATGAAATGAGTCTGAAATATTAGTATAGTAGATTTATACAATTAATAAATTTTATACAAAATCTTAATCATTAATAATTTTTAATTATAAATAAGATTCTGATAAATCTCTATCATTTTTTTCTTTTTAAAATCTTCTCCAATTTTTTTAATTTTTTTCAACATTAAATTTTTTTTCAAAATTCATTCAAATCTTTTAAAATATAAAATTATCAAAATTATCATGTATTATATGATTGATTTTTTTTCAAATTCATTTAAATTTTTTAAAATATAAAATTATTGAAATTATTTGTAAGAGCTCAAAGGTTATTGAAGGTATAATTTTATGGTTATCCCAGATGATCCCAGGATTTTCATTTTTACCTGTGCACATATATAATTTTTTTATTGAATTGACATATTCTTGGTCTTCAAATCATTAAAGTAGTCTATATATATAATCAAATAATGTCATCACTAATGACACAAACAAATATTCTGTCTCTAAATAATTAAATTAATCATAATCTTATTGTTAATAAAAAGGAAAATAATATAACCTAGTGTATATATTTTATATTTTTCTTATTATTTATATACTTAATTTCATAAATTTAATATATTAGTATTTAAAAAAAATCACTACCCACATCGAATATAGAAGTTTTAGATTTAAAATTAATACTAAAATTATGAAATTAATTTATTAATATAATTTATGATTTCAGCATTGTAATAATTAAAAATATTTAATTAATATAATGCAATCCTATTATTAAATACAAATGATTATTAATGATATGCTAATAATATGTAATAATTATAATTTTATTTTTTTAAAAAAATTAATGAATAATTTCTTAAAATATGGGCTCTAAAATTTTCTCATTATAATATGTATAAAATTTTTCATTAAATAACTCTGAAATGTTAATATTATAAATTATAGATTATACATTTCACTGGGAAGGTATTCATTCTCTATGCAATGAAAATTAATACTTTTTAAGTTATTAAAAAAAAAAAAGAAAAAGCTTATGCCTTTTGGTTACTGTTTCAATTTTCTATATTTTTATAATAATTTATTTCAATGAAAAGTATCTCAAGCTATATTAGTTTAAATTTAAAAGAAGTCACGTAAATACTCTAGATCTGTTAAAAAAAAATCTCAACAATTTTTCTGAGCAATTTTGTTTTCTAAACACTCATATCGAGTTAAAGTGGGCCAGTAAAAGTGGGAAATTCAAAAAAGACGTTGGACCCACCCCACCCCACCCCACCCACCCCACATTCAAGTAACCAAGCCAACTTAGACCAAGAAAAATGAAACCAACTACATACATACATATTACATAATAACAAAGGCTTTTGTTGTTTGAATACCTTATTTTTTCAAACACTTAATATTTCATTCATAATCTCATCATTTATTTTTTATTTTTTTTAATTTATTCTCTCTCTCTCTGTTATTCTTCTCATATTCCATCAAACCACATGAGAGTATCTACACTGATATGGTCTCAAAATATCATTTCTCCGTAATAAAACATAACATGGCATAGCAGTTGCAGCTTCGGTTGTCCTGTTGTGTGTGTTGCGAGAAAAAATGGCGGCTGTGGGAGTGAGAACCACAGGCGCTGTTGGTTTGGGAGCCGCCATCTTTGTCTCTGTGGCCTTTGCATACTTCATCTTCGACCGTCGATCCAATAAGAACAAGAAGAAAACATCGTCGACGAAGAAATCGAACAAGGGGCTTGTGGATGCCATTGGCAACACCCCTCTAATCAGAATCAACAGCCTCTCCGATGCTACTGGCTGCGAGGTAGTGTAACACTAACACCCCCTTTCTTTCTTTCTTTCTTTCTTTCTTTCACTTCTCCTCTCCTCGACTTCTGTTTACGAAATTAATTATTTAGTCAGTGATTGATTAATTAATTAATTAATTGCACTCACGGTCACGAACTTACTCTATTAGTACTGTTTTGAATTGATTTGATTGTTCAGATTCTTGGCAAGTGCGAGTTCCTGAACCCCGGTGGCAGCGTCAAGGATCGCGTCGCTGTTAAGATCATCGAAGAGGTGAGCTCTGTTATTTTCCTCTTTTGCATATCTGAAGTATGAATAAGAAGTTCCCTAGAACCTTAGGAAAAAAGGAGGGAGAGATTCGCTTTTCATATTTCATGCTTAAATAGGAAGGATTAATAATATCAAAGCTTTGGGTCATTTTATTGATAAGTAGCAAAGCTAATCCTATTCTTTTTTTTTTCTCTTCAGAGTTACTGCTTTTTTTGTTTATTTTATGGTTGTTATTGTTTCATGTTCCCTATGATTGATTATGCAGGCTTTGGAATCTGGCCAGCTACGTCCAGGTGGAATAATCACTGAAGGGAGTGCTGGAAGCACCGCCATTAGCATTGCCACTGTTGCTCCTGCCTTTGGGTGCAAATGCCATGTTGTTATACCAGATGATGTAGCCATTGAGAAGGTACCTTGTTACTGTAATGATGCAAGTTCACTGCACTGCATAGCCATAACCTGTGAGGTTTTGTATGTGATTGATTACTTTTCATGAGGACTATTTTGTATGTGATTGCTCCATATAGCATGTTAGAAAATGCTTGCTGCTGTGGCTTTGAGTTGTCTGAACAGTATAGTCTTCTGACCCTAGGCAATTAATCTTGAGAAGTGCAGTTTCTAGTTTACGTTGAGAAGTGCAGTTTCTAGTTTACCATAAACTCGTTATTTGTATATCAGTTTAATTGAAATTTCACCATGTTTTCCTCTGTTTTCCCCTTCCCTTTTCCTTGTTTACTCGAGCATTTTCTTTATTTATTCTATTGGAACCATATTTCAGTCTCAAATAATTGAAGCCCTTGGGGCAACTGTTGAAAGAGTACGACCAGTGTCAATTACTCACAAAGACCACTTTGTTAATATTGCGAGAAGGCGGGCATCTGAAGCAAATGAGTTTGCCTTAAAGCATAGAGGTTCACAATTGAATGGCAAGGACACAGAGCAAATAAATGGCTACAACAATTCTGATGAAGTCAATCACTGCTCACTCTTTTCTATTGGTTGTCAAGGTGGATTTTTTGCTGATCAGTTTGAGAACTTAGCAAACTTTAGGGCTCATTATGAGGGTACAGGGCCTGAGATTTGGGAACAGACGAAAGGAAATTTGGATGCATTTGTCGCAGCAGCAGGCACTGGTGGTACTGTGGCTGGTGTTTCCAAGTTTCTTCAGGTTCGTCCCCCCTTCTTCCTCCTCTTAAATATTGTCATTTGGATTATGAAAGTTGCATGAAGTTCTGGTCTTTTGTTAAACAGGAAAAGAATCCAAAGATCAAGTGCTTCCTCATAGATCCTCCTGGTTCTGGTTTGTTTAATAAGGTTACAAGGGGAGTGATGTACACTAAAGAGGAGGCGGAAGGACGAAGATTGAAGAATCCATTTGACACCATAACAGAAGGAATTGGAATTAACAGGATAACTAGGAATTTTGCAATGGCAAAACTTGATGGGGCTTTTCGAGGCAAAGATATGGAGGCTGTCGAAATGGCTAGGTTATACCTTTCTCTTTTCTTAGTCTACTCACTTTCCTTACTTTCAAAGGGTATTTTACATGATCAATGAATTGAATTGTTGACTTAATTTTTCACTCACTGTCACTTTTTTCACATATCAGGTTTCTTTTGAAGAATGACGGGCTCTTCCTAGGGAGTTCTTCAGCAATAAATTGTGTTGGGGCAGTTAAAATAGCACAGTCTATTGGCCCTGGTCACACCATTGTGACCATCCTCTGCGACAGTGGAATGAGACATTTGAGCAAGTTCTATAATGAGGAATACTTGTCCCAGCTTGGCTTGACACCAAAAGCAACTGGTTTAGAGTTCTTGGGCATCAAATGAGCAATGGTCTCTGTTTTGAAGTTTTAAAGCATTAGCCTACTCCCACTACACCAGTGTTGGAGAAGATTTTTGGCATCAGATGAGAGTGGCTAGTCAAACCAGGTTCGTTGATAGATCAAAATATTGTTATCCCTGAATGGCCTCGCGCGAAATTGACTGGACACGTACTGGGATCTGGGAATTTCATTCGAGAAGCCATAACAATGTCCATCATATTGAGGACTTTATATTTGTTTGATAAATTATTGGGGGTGTTATTGTTATACGGCTTATTCTTTGTTAGACTAGACTACATGATTTATTTAATTAGTGAAAGTGAAACGGTGGCTAGTTCTTTATCGACAAAATATGTTCGATTTAGACTCGAGTATTCTTTTGAAATTATTGAAATGACATATAATTCAAAAAGAGGATGTTTAATTTCAGTATCAACTTTGATTACCATTACTTATGTAGAAATGTTGCAACTTGCTGTAGAAATGTTGCAACTTGCGGAAAGATCTATTGATGTTTGCATTTACCTAAATTTGTATCAGTTCTTTTAATTCTGATTTTCGTTTTTTTTTTCTTTCAAACAAATATGTAAACAAGTAGAAGCTAAAATTTGAATTGCATAATACTTTATCAAGTATTCTTTTTTAAAAAAATGAAAAAGAAAACTGTGTAGTCACATCCACATTTGAGTTTTATACAACAAAAACGTGTAAGCTTCCGTTCTATTCATTATTCTTGTGCTTTTTCATCATGGGTTTATCTTCCCATGTCATATCCTTGGCCTATGTAAGAACTTTGCTTCCGACCAACCAACTTCCACCATAAAGGAAAAATGAAATCAAGGTATCAAGCCTTTGATTCCCACACAGAATAACAATATACTCGGAGGCACAAGAACTTTAAGCATTGTCAAAAGACCAAGTGATAAATTTATTGTCAGAGTACATAACTTCCGAAACTTGTGTCTCGAGAGAAGCATTAAAGTATAACAGAAGGTGTTGAAGTTCTCTAAGATTGGCTCAGGAAACTAGAATCTTCAATGTGTGCTTCACCTCCTCTCAAACTGAGATTCATGGCAATGTGGATCTAACCAGTCCTTTTGGGATCCCTTTGCCATGTTGACACTTACTTTCCCACCACCACCAACTAGCTCTCTCAAATTATCAACCTTATTCTCCCTACCTGTCCCACTAGTTCTCTTATCAGCTTCTTTCAGCTTTTGCTTGAACCGCTGCTTCCGGTTAGATGAATTTGGCTCTTGCTGTTTCGATTGTGACGGAGGAGCTCCGTGTGGTCCCAGATAGATGTTCTCTTCCTTCTTGGCCTGCACAAACAAATATAATAAGCATAAACATTTCTAGCTCTACCCAAGCAGTTCCATCATTGAAAGCCGAGATATTATCAAGTCTTCTCAATAACAAAAATTTCTGTCAGCTTACCGTTGTGGCAGAATTTGAGGATTCTACGTCTGGAACATAAGGTTTGCTTTGATCTGAGTCAATTCCCAAGCTTGGAATTACAAATCCATCAGTGTCTACAACAAAGAAGACCACTAATTCAAGATCAACAGCAAAAGCTATCCATAAAAGATGAAAACCAAAAAGACATCTGAACTTAGCAAAACAATAAGTGGTAAGGTGCATGCATCTCACAGAAGAAAACTAAACCAAACAACTATTTCATATTCAGGGTGAAAAACTCTCAACGCTGACCTCTTAATTTTCATAGCAAACAAACTGCATAGTAACTTGGAACTCTTAACCGTATTTAAGCAGACATATAGACTTAACAACATGTAATAATAAACTGAACTCAGTGCTGATGATATACTCTGTACAGTTTACTAGTAGTACATCATGTTTCGAATCCCTATTAAATGCCTCTAGATTACCCCAAAAAACAGTCCTAATTGAGTTTAAACTTCAAAAGGATAAAACAGATATCAAACCAAGCCTGAGCTATAAGCATTCACCACAACATTCTTTTACACACAGATATGAAAGGATGGGATACAACAAACAACACCACCACCTAAGCTTTATCCCACTAGGTAAGGTCGGGTACATACATCCAACAGCTGCATGAATCATTATGTTTACATGTGATCCAAAAAACACGGCACAAAATAAACCAATGTCCCCCCCCAAAAAAAAAATATCCAGAGAAATGAAAGCCAAAAACCAAGAACAGATCCAATTGGCAAAACTTGCACTGTGATTCAAATAAACTCCACCCAAATGCAACAAATCAAACAAAATTCAATCTTGGCACAACACAAATCAATCAGAGATCCATTCTAACACAAAAGGGAAGTGGGCACTCAAAACCATATAAAAATTCCTCTTTTTCTCCTCTGTTCATACAGCAAGAACATAAAAAATAATAACAAAAAAACGGAAAAAACAACATACCCCACTCATCTTCTTCTTGTTCAGTTGGACGAATTGTGGGCAACGAAGAAGGGTCCATTGGAAACTGACGACCATGGATTTGAACGCAAAGTGGGCGCTAAAGCCCCAATGAAAGAGAGCGCAATGAAATTGGGTGAATCCGCAACACCGATCTCGAGGGAGAAGAATCGAAACAAAATCTATTTTATGCAATCAATCGAATCAAAAGATAAGGGTGCTTTATGTGAAGGGGGATTTTTTTTTTTTTTTTGAGGAAACAATAAAACCCTAATTCTAGGGTTTCGGCGTGCGTTGTTGATTCGTCGCGTGCCTGAATTGCCCTCGCTTATTCGGCCGGACTTTGCTTGAACATTGGACCAATAGTTCTTCACGCTTCGAGGGTAGTTTTGTCATTAAGGTTTTAGAATGGGATTCCCTGAATTTATTTATATTATTATTTATTTAAAATATGATTTTTTTTATATATATATAAAATTTATTCTAGACATTAGACACGATATGCTTGATCTTTTCATAAGGATTTTATTTTGATAAACAGAATTTACATTATGAAAAGACTTGTTTTAATTTACTAAAAAAAAAGCTTTTCTAAGTTTTAAAATTATTGACATGTGAATCATTAATGAAAAAATCAGGAATTAAATTCAAATCATAATAATAAATTATAAATAAATTTTTTTTAATAGAAAATAATAATGCTTAAATATATATAATTATCTTTATAGTGATATTTTAGAAAAAAATCAAATAAAAAATTTACTAGATAAATTAATCATATTTATACTAATTTTGTTGGCACAAAAATCAATACTATTTTTCTTAATAAAGTGATTGATGTATTTATATATAACTCAGAATAAAATAATATTTCTGATTATTTATTTCATTCAATGATTTGGGTAAGAAATATGGATTTGATGAATCAGTGTTGAATGTTGTGGTATTATCCTAGTACTCACATTGTGATTAAGTCAATATTTTTTAAATTAAATTAGTAAATCTATGGATCCTTGTTTGGTTGATTTAAACAATCAATTTGGAAGCTAATATCATAGTCAAATCAAATAGAAGACATTGTAACTTATAGATAAAGGACATTTATAATTTGATTAATTACACTAGCTGTCCTGGTTTTTAAAATATTGAATTGAAATGCTATATTATTTTAACTCAAGTGGTTATTTGAAAAAATAAAAATAAAAGTAAAACTCAAGTGGTGTAAACTATAAAGTCTTTTTAAATACTAGTTAATATTGGATTATTTTATGTTATCTTTACTCTAACCCACTTTTTCTAGCAGATTAAAAAAAAAAATCAGAAGAAACATCTCCTAGGTTGTTCTCATTGCATTGCCATACAGACACAGTCAACGCATTGGTTGCTTCACTTAGAATAATCTTAGCAGTGCAACACACACCTCCAATCACGCACAAGTGTAAAATCTCAGTCTCTACGCTCAGGTGGAGATGAAAATGTTGTGCTTCATGATAAATTAGATGGAGAGCTTTTTGATAATTCGATTCAAATACTACTCTAAAAGCTCCCATCTTGATTTTTATAATTATCTTGTTTTTTTAGGGATTTGATTGGCATAATAAAATTTTTATAATATACCAGGGTTTGAAAATATTCCACTGCTGCTAAAATATGAATTGCTGAAAAGAAACTTGAAAATATCTGAATATGATCAAAAATATTTTTAGTAAATTATAAGAAGTGAGAGACTTTTTGTTTGTAATGATCATTAAAGATTAGGCATATTCCACATGCACATGTAACCCCAAAAAATATTCCACGTACACACAAATTATCAAAAATTTGACATGATCTACAAATGGTAAAAAATTATCAAAAAATATTCCACATACACACAAATTATCAAAAATTTTCCAGCAAGCAACAAATAGTCAAAGTCACGAGAAAGCATTTCAGCAATGTGATGTCTTTTTGTGAATACCCTCAGTTTATATCCTCTCCACATTTGACATGATCCACCAGCAGAGATTTTCTTGTCTGTTATTATTATTATTTTTTCAGTTTTTATCGTAACATCATTTCTTCATTGGCACGAGCAATGATTAAGAGTGAGATAATTAGATTCATGCCAAGATTTTACACACAAGGAGCTAAAAGGGGGCGTAAAGCTGACAGGGACATTCACAATTCAGATGCATTTGCAAAAATGCTTTTCTTCGTTTCAAGATAAAAAGCAATAAGCTAAATATGCATTAAAGCCTTTTCTGTTTTCTCTTTTAAGAAGATTTTACTTATTGAACTCCTTGCTTCCGTATTTCGTATAGTAATTGTTAATCATCTTCTATCCACTTATTACATAGGCCAATCACCACGTAGAACTTGGATTTTTCATCAATCCTGAGACATTCTAAATTTGTTTGTATTTTTATAATTCACCACATGTCATAGTCTTTCCACTATCCTTCCTTAGCACTTACTAGGAAGTTTATAGAAGGTTATTATTATTATTATTATTACTCACACGCATATAACGTCAGCATGATCATGGATCACCTAGCACCATCTTAGCACAAGGATTTAGGAAAATCTATCATTCATCATGTGGTTTAGTTGCAAGGGAAATGTTAACACGGTCAAAACAATATAAATAGAATCTTTCACAAAATCATAATAAAGTAGTAAGGTTCACTTTGAGGTATGAATTCTGTCTTTCTAATGTGAGGAGTGGTTTTAGATCAATCTACTGTACAAATCTAGCTTTGATATAGTTGCTAAATCTACTTGTTATTGGTTGGGTTTGATCTAGATTTCTAATTGATATTATTTTGATATTTTATGCTTTTAAAAGATAAAAAAAAGAAAGAATAAAATAGGAAGATACAGATGATGAGGGTAGTAGCATTGAAAATTGTTTATGCCAAACGAGCAAAAAAAAGAAAAAAAAGAATTGAGAGGTTGAATATGCAGTATGGCGAGAGCGATCAACACCATGACGATGATGATCATGATGCTGCGTTGTTAAGGGGATTTGAAACTTTGTTCACAAAAGTTATGTTGATAAGAGGGTTTGTAACTTTGTCCTTAAAACTTGCATCATTGATGACGACATGCTTTCATGAGTAATTGGGTACAAGTGAAGATAGCTTGTGTCTTAAGTTGCGAGTTATGTGAATAGTGATGCATTTTGGTTTTGGGGTTTGAGAGAGATTTTATTGAGATTGATGATTGAAAGTGATTTATTTTAATGGATTGATTTGTGAAGTCGCAGTAAAACTCGAACCACCTAAACTTCTTAGCCTCTTTTAGCTTTGTTTATTTGTTTGGCTTGTGTGGATCAAGGATTTTTCTTGAACATTATCTTGTTCATTACAAGATCTTGAAACCTTGTATTGATAGCCAACTACAACCAAAGGGCCTACGTAGCTTCTCTGTTTCCTAGCGTGAAACAAGACATTAATGGAGACTACACTACAATATCACCAAGATATCTCTTCCACAATTGGCCTCCACTCCATCAAACCCTGCATGACATGCTGAAGTAGGAGTTTTGCTATTTCAAAGCTCCAAAAGCGGGTGTCTATTGGGACATATAAGAACTGTAACAGTTATGCATGCAAGAGCAGAAACTGAAATGCAAGAAATTCAAAGGAGAGTAGTACCAGAGTGGTATTGCTCCCCCTTGGTTGTAATCGATATTATTCTGACTGAAGGAAGAAAAATAATGATGTATGTTCGGCTAGACTTTCGAGAGGTCTAGTTCTCTCCCAAGCTCCAATTCTTTCCCAACTTTTCTGAATACCCCCCTCGGTATCCTGCCTTCAACCCATATAATTCCCACCCTCTCGCCTCTAATAAAATTCACGCGTTCCCTCCCCCTCACTAACTAAGCCACCTAGGCCAAGTTAGTTACACACCCCATCTATTCATTCGTGGTCACATGCCTTCCCTTGTGTCACCAATTTCTTTTTTATTTCTTCTCTTATAAACCTGGTCATAAGGTAAAATCCTATTACTTGGGCTAGCCTCATATAGGTATAGGGAATTATCAGCATTGTTCACACTACTTGAGGTTCTAACAGGACACTCATTTTATAATTGTCAGATGTGATGATGATCCACATTTATTTTATTTATCCATCACATTTAATGGTGATAAAGTCACTGTAACGCCCAGTTCAAGGTGTTGAAATTGTAAAACTTGCAGAAGTAGAATGGAAGTCGTAATAATTACTCCATGGCTTTTCCTGCAGAGCCAAAGCACTAGAAAATGGGCCATTAATATATAGATAACGCTGCTCATTTTATTTCATTTTTTAATAAAATTTGGAGGGGCAAAGTTTTGTTGACCATCAAACTTGAAATTTCATTGCCTGAAAAGGCTATTGTGGATTTATACGTTTCCTTTTAGGCTTCCTGTGGAAGTCTTGTCAGGAAAATAAATCATGCAATTGCCATGCTTACATTTGTTTTCAGGGAAAATATCTGAACAATGGAACCCCCATCAAAAAGTGCTGTTTTGGGCAATTTGTATATTGAGTTTCTGTGAAAAGGTTTTGTTTTGTTGTGAATATAATATAGGGAGAAGCATGAAAGACCATTCTTAAGTACATTATTGATGCCTCTTTAATGAAATTTGTTTTGAAGGGTATGTTATATAGTGCTATGTGGGATGGGAGGGGTCAGATTCTCAGATATATGTCTGGCACATGCATTTGACAATTCCAAGGCTTTGGGTTTGCAAAAATTGACGGAAAAACAAACACCACAGCTATCTCCAAGAGAATGAGCTGCAGATAACAAATAACAAAAGGTTTCCGGTCAGAGGAAAAAAAAAAGAAGGAAGAAAACAGTTTGTTTTGCAGTTTGTTGCATTGCTGGTAGAGTTGCTCTGAAGTAGAAAAAATAAGCCTGACCAAGTCTCAACCATGTCAGGTTTGAAGTTTGATGGAGAAGAAGCTGCTGGCTCTGGAGTTCATTTTGAATCTTCTTCACATTGAAAGATAAAAATTTTTCCTCCTTAGCTTCGTTTTTGACATTTTAGCAACAGTTGACAAAAATGGGCAGTGAAAGTCATCAACTTTTTGCTTAAAAGGCTCTTTTGGCACCCCAAAATCCCTTTTTTAGCACATTGAAACTTCTCCCTACATTCACTCAGCTAAAAATTTGTATTTTACCACAGAAAAGAGTACAGATTCAAAAACAATATTTCAGGTACTTGCATGTAGTCTTTTCCATATATCTTCTCTCCTTTTCAACAGTTCTCTCTGCTTTGTTGGGGTTACTTGGGCCCTTTCATTTCATTTGGCTTTTACATAATAAGTATATTCCTGTCAGTGATCATGGAGAAAGTCTCCAAGCAACAAATCTGTAGCAAGCTGTGTTCTTTCCTACCTATCATCCTTGTTCTTGTTCTCTTCTCATTTTTCTTTTTCTTCTCCTCTCCTTCCCTTCTCACAACACTGATTGCTCTTTTGTCTGCCATGTTTCTTGTCATACTGACAAGGAAAAAAGGGTCCCCAGATAGAAATATAGTCCAAGATAACCTGAAGAAATTGGGGTCACAGCCTTCATTAGATGACGGTGATGTTACTCACACTGAAGTTACCAAAGAAAGTGAAACTGGTAAAAGGCATGAGCAACAAGCTGAGGCACGGATAGACTCTTCATTTCCAACAGATAGTGAAAGCTTCAACTTATCAATCATGGATAAAAATCTTGGACTCAATGCTCAGGAGTATAAGCAACATGCTGATCCAGATTCAGGTTCTTCACTTACATCAGATAGTGAAAGCAGTACTGGCTCAATCAAGAGTGAAAAAGGTATTGAGAATGATCACAAAATAAGTCAAAATCTTCTTAGCATATCTGATAGGTTGGCCTATGACAATGATCTTGTTGATGATGATGAGGAGGAGGAGGAAGATAGCTTGATTGAAATCAAGCTTCCAAACAACCACTTCTTTGGCTTAGCTGATGATGAGGAGCCTAAGCAAAAGTTGAAATCCAATTTGCCAGAGTTCCTGCCAGAATCCATCTTCAAGCATAAAGGCCTCATGGAGCTCTTAGAAGAAATTAATGAGATAAACGAGGATGAGAATTTAATTGAGATTGATATTTCCATAGGATCTACCAAATGTCAAGATTTGAGAGTGAAGCAGGAGCTGGCATATTATGGAGATCAATGTGTTCTTAGTGATTGATCTTTGTTCCTAATTTTCATCTTAAGCTTCTGTGTAGGTGAAGTTTTAGTCATCAACTGTTTCCCTTCTTGATGTGTAGCAAAGTTTTGTTTTCTACCTCTCTTCTATTAACTTGGCACTTCAATCTTAAGCTGCTATCTTTTAGGATGAGTTAAATTTGATTTTAGCTAAATCTTTTAATTTACAACTCTAGTTTGATATTGTTCAATCTAAATGAGATTGGTTGATTTTCTTTTGCAGCTAATATCTAATAATGTATTGACTTTTAAGTGTGAATTCTAATTCTTATGTCCAAACACAGACCCTTTAGTGTTTTGTGCAAAACATGGCATGATGATATTTTGTTTGTACGCCTTTAGACATGGCAGCAATCCACACAAAAAAAAAAGACTTTTATAAATGCGTGTCATCAAATTGTTTTGTTCTTTTCCTCTTTTACTTTCCCTTTCAAATCTGCTAGTCTCTTTCATGTCCGGGAAAATTTATTAACCTGCATGGTTGAACTGCTATAATTCAAATGAGGTTCAAATTTTACATTTCACGGGTTATGTAAGGAAATGGAGTTGCTAAGTCCAATTATGAAAAAATTAAAAAGAATAAATTAGTCTATGGCCCCAGCTTACCAAGTACTAAACAACAGGAATCTCACAAACAAAAATAAAATGCATTCCAAATGAGTAGTTATATATTAACCGAGAGTAATATCCGGGCTCTACATGTATTACATGAACAGTAAATGGATCAAATGTGTTAGACACATATTTTGTTCCTGTTACCCTTGCTGTAGAAAAATGGATCCGTGTACAATTTTCATTAGAAGGAATTTAGGAATATTTTTTATTTTGGTCGTTAAAAACAATTGCGATAAAAAAATTGCGACAAAACAAATTTTGTCATGAGAAGGAATATATGCTTATACCACTAAACTGGTGGAGTGGTCCTAACGTGTATGGGCCTGTGGCCCATTTTTTGAACGATAAAAGAAATTGGGCCTTTCTCTTATTCAGTTACAATCAACCATAAAGCAAGATGGCAAAAGAGAGGGGGAAAAAAAACTAAAGGAAAAGACACACATTCTCACACAAAGTGTGCAGTGGAGAATTTAATCTCTGATTGATTTGAAGAAAAAAAAAAAATCTTTGATCCGAAATCCCTATCAAAATTAAATGCTTGTCTCAAAGAAACGAAACATTTGCTGGCTTTTTTTTTCCTTTCTAAACGAGACATTAAATTAAATTATTGATATAATTGCAAGCTATTAAAAAAGATTAAATGTGACATACACAGGCTATGTCTATACTCGGGTCGCATGTTTACGATTTATCTGTGGTGAGCACAGAACTCACATGTCTATCAAACTTCTTTTGATTCATTCTTGGGATAATAATTAGTCTAAATCTCTAGTTTAGTTCATCTGTTGAAGTAATTTTGATCACTTGCACCTTTTGTATCAAAAAATTATATATATATGGGTTATGATCAAGTAAGTTATATCGATATAACATTAAGTAAAGTTACACTATTTATAACTTTCAATGAATTTATTTTTTTTGTCGATCAAATCGTTGAATTATATTTATCTATCATAAATATCATTTGTGTCAAATTTCATAAAAATTGAATATCAATAGTAATGCATTCATATAGCTCTTATTTTTGTTAGTTTTAAGTATATATATTATATTGATTTTGATGTATACAAAAATTATGCCAAATAATTTTAAATTAATTTGAGATTTTACAGACCTGATATATACGATATAAGTTTCTAATTCAACGGTAAGCTTTCTAAAAATTTACACAATAAAAAGTTATTCAATAGTGTAATATTTATTTAAAGTTATACTGGTGTAACATGATTCTAACCTTTTATATATATATATATATTAGTTGTTTGACCCGTGCAATACACTAGGAGATAATAAAAAATAGTTTATTGATTATTATAAAAAATTAATGATAATTTATTGATATATATCTTATAGAAAATTGAGTATATAAATTTATCTTAAAGGTAAGTTAATAGTTAAATAATTAAATAAGTGGACAAAATATAAATGTGTCATTCTATTTTATATATTATATTGAATATCATGTTTATAAAGTTGAAAATATCTTGATAGATGATCTATAACTATCAATAAAGAGCTTATTTCATGAAAAACTTGCATATTTCAAAAATTGAAATTGTTAAATAAAGAAAGAGAATAAATGGATAATTTTACTATATCATAAACCATTTATAGGGATGATAATAAATATCCATTAGAAATAGGACATATCTCATGCCTTTTGTTATCGTTTAGAATTTTGTCTCTCATCCCCATCCCCATCCTCCTTATAGGTCTCCATTTTCTGTTTCCCGTGAGGATTTTGAATCCCTATGATATTCAAGAGTTTATTAATAAACTTTAAAAAGAGAAAAACTTTAAAAATATTTTACAATTTGAAACATAAATATTCATAATAACAAATACTATTAATACAATATAATCCAAATTAAAATTTAAAATATATACAAAATGCAAATATAATAAAAATAATTAAAAAATAAAGATGTATTATCCTTATTTCTATCTTATTTAACAAATGAGGACTTAATCGCCATAGATCATCCTTATGAAGGTAAAATATGTGTCAATTCTTTTCCCAATTGGGTAATTCTCGTGTGTACCAATTTTCAATTTTTTTTATCATCCCTAATCATTTATATCTTTTTAGTAAATTAAAATATCTAATTTAAAAATATAAAAATATATTTTCTAATTAATAAAAATAATACATGAATTTAATTTATATGATTTCAATTACACGTTATTTCTTTGTACATCCTTTTAATAAATTAAAATATCAATTTTAAAATATATATTATAATTAATGTGTAATGATTAGTAAAAAATTATTTATAATTCTAATTTATATAATCTCAATTATTAGAGTAGTAAACAAATTATAATTTTTTAATAAAAATGATATAATTATTTACTTTTTAAAAATTAATAAATATTTAATATCATTATCAAACAAATGTAAATTATATAATTTATTTTTTTAAATATTTCAGTGTTAAAAAGTTGAAAGTATTTTTTTCAAAAAAATTAGTATAAAAAAATTATGGAATTGATAAATTGGAATGTTTAGGTTATGAAAAATTAAATAGAATATAGTGATACATGTAAATAAATAATTATTTTTATTATGATTTTCAAAAGTTTTACATTTAAAATTAAACAATTTCTCCTAATCCCATCTTTATTTAGAATTTTACCTCCATTGTTATGCACATCCGCGTCACGGGTTTCTATTTTTCATTTCACATTGAGATTTGAATATCTATTGATATTTACGGGTTTATTAAAAAAAATTTAAAATATTTTGAATTTCAAAACATAAATATCTATAATAACAAATACTACTAATGCAATATAATTATAATAGGTTTGTTATTGTTAATACTATAATTATATATATATATATATAATTTTTATGGTATAATATATTGAATTATAATTTTATTTATGTTATTTTTTATATTGATTTTGCTAATGGTAGAGAGATATGAAGGTTTGATTGAAAACATAATTGATAATCAGAAGGTAAATTAAATTCAAAAACTTACTATAAGTGTTAAGATTATGAAAAAAGTGGGGTATAATTTATTTATAAAAAACAAATGAAAGACTTTTTATGTAATGAGTCTTAAATATTACTATTATATAAATTATTATCATACTTGATTAAGAATAAACTTGGTATAAATTGAATTTTGAATTATTATCGTATCAAAATCAATCAATTAGCAATTTGTTAACAATTTAACCTACCCATTTTCTTTAAAAATAATATGTTGATTTTAAAGCTTATTTATTTTAAAAAATATTTTCTTTATAATTTTTTATATTGTCTTCGTAATGTGAGACTATTAATGGTTTTTAATTTAATTATAGATTATAATTATATTAACATGCATGGGTTCTCTCTTAATCCAAATCATAATATTTAATAATTGTAATATTTGATTCTTTAATGATTGTAATGTCTAATTTTATTTCATATGAAAAATAATTAATAAGTAAATTATAAACTAAGTTTAAGAAATTTTTAGACATAAAGATTGAAAAAAGTGGGGCCTAGATCACTATATAAATAACATATGAAGCCTAAATCACTATATGAATTACATGTATAATAGTTTTTATGAAATAAGTTTGAAATATTAATATAGTAGATTTATATAATAAATAAATTTTATATGAAATCTTAATCATTAATAACTTTTAATTATAAATAAAATTCTGATAAATCTCTATCATTTTTTTTTAAAATCTTCTCCAATTTTTTTAACACTAACTTTTTTTTTCAAAATTCATTCAAATCTTTTAAAGTATAAAATTATCAAAATTGTCATGAATTGTATGATTATTTTTTTTTCAAAATTCATTCAAATCTTTTAAAATATAAAATTATTAAAATTATTTGTAAGAGCATATAGATTATTGAAGATATAATTTTTTGACCATCTCAGGTGATCCTAAAATTTTCATTTTTACCTGCGTATATATATAATTTTTTTATTGAATGGACATATTCTCGGTCTTCAAATCATTAAATTAGTTAATATATATAATCAAATAATATCATCACCAATGACACGAAAAAATATTCTACCTTTAAATAATTAAATTCATCATAATCTTATTGCTAATAAAACGGTAAATGATATAACTTAGTGCATATATTTTGCATCTTTCTTATAATTTATCTACTTAATTTCTTAAATTTTATATAATAATATTCAAAAGAAAATTATCACCCGCATCAAATATAAAAATTTTAGATATGAAATTAATACTAAAATTGTGAAATTAATTTATCAATATAATTCATGATTTCAACATCGCAGTAATTAATGATATTTAATTAATAAAATGCAATCCTATTATTAAATACAGATGAATATCAATGATATATTAATAATATGTAATAATTGTGATCTTATTTTTTTCAAAAAAATTAATGAATAATTTCTTAAAAGACATGGGCCCTAAAATATTTTCATTGCGACACGTGTAAAACTTTCCCTCAAACGACTCTGAAATGTTAGTATTATATATATATATGTGTGTGTGTGTGCTTGTATATGGCATGTATATAATATTCAGTATCTTTGTATAATTTTTAAAATGATAGTATGAATTTTTATTTATTAGAAATATTTGATATTTCTTATTTAATTTATTTTAATTTAGGAAATACTAATAATTAAAACATTCAACGGAGTATATTTGACTAAGAAATTCTTAATAATTAAATACTTAATTGCTTCAGCAATTTTAAAGCAATTTTATTATATCAAAATTGTAAGAGATTTCTATTACCAATATAAAATACGAGATAATAGTAATTCATTAAACCGTGATTTAGAAGGAAAAGAATATTAGAATTCGGAATAAATATAACATTCATGCATGGATCAAGTTTATAAGAATTTTTTTTTTAATAATATATATGGAAGAATAAAATAAAAAAATAATAAAAAAATAAAAACAGGGCATGAACTTTCGAATGACCCACGACGAATGTGTTTTGATGCCACACGTGTGCAGTGGCAGTGCATGCAATAAAAGACAAAACACAAATGAATCCGAAATCGTGACCGTTCATCTTGCATGTAGCCACTGAGACGAGATCTCAACCGTTTGCAGGTCGTCCTACGTGGCACTTAAATTTCACAATTTAACTTCCGCATTTGAAGTCCGAATTATGAAATGTCAGAAATAACCCTCACTTGCTCATTGAGTTATAGAGAGAGTGAGAGAGAGAGAGAGTGAGTGAGTGAGTGAGTGGGTGAAAACACACACTTCTCAGCTCTGAGTGTGAGAAATCTGAAGTTCAGTTGTGTTTCCTTCGGACTTCTGAATCTGTAAGCTTCAACTCTTGAACTTTTCTTTTTTTAATTAATGTTTTTGAAGCTAAAAGTTTGCATTTTTTTTTTTACTTTTGTTGTTGTTGTTGTTGTGAAGTGAATTGAGTTGTTGGGTAGGTCTTTTAGGGCTTTGGAAATGCTTACTTGTCGATAAAAATTGGAGCTTTCTTGGATTTAATTTGATTCCACGAGATAAATTCGACATCTTTATTATGTTTTGGTTGCTTATTTTAATAAATTCGGGTATTTAGGATTTAGATTTTCACCATAAATGTTTCTGTATCTGTTGAAGTTTTTCTGGTTGAAAATGGCTTAATTGTGTTTACTCTTCATCTAGGGGGCATGGTCATTTTGAGTTTCTTAGGAGTTAAATTCAAAGAGAAAATTCACAGTTTTGAGGTTTTTTTTTTTAATTTTTAAATTTCTCTAATTTTTTCTGCTTCCTAGCTAGAGACTGCTATTGACTTATTGTTTATACAAAGTGCATTGCATAGTTGATTGAGGGTTTGGGGTTGATCTTCATGTTTCTAAGTTTTTTTAATTGCAACTTTTGTCAGCTTATCATGGCTTGGAAGGGGATGTATTCAGTTTTTTCGGTTGGGACGGCAATTGAAAATATTATTTTTTCTTCGATTTGGTTCAATTCTGAATGTGATCTGGATTGAAATGATCTCCCATTATTGGAAATGGAATATCTTTATAAGTTGGGGGTGTTTAGATGCGATTCTGTGGGGTGAAAATCACTTTTTTTTTTCAAACCAAAAAAAAAAATCATTTTTCATATATTTAGATATTTTTTAGAAAATAGTCAAAATAAAAAAAATTAGTTTTCATCTTTTTAATTTTAGAAGCTAAAAAGAGTAGCTTTTGAAAAAAAAAAAAATCTATTTTCAACTTTTTCAATTATATATAAAATTTAAGTTTCATAATCAAATTTTTTAAAATCTGAAACAAACGCATCCTTAATTCTGATTCATGGTCAGTGGAAACATTTTCTATGCAATCATCTAATTATATACATTGTGACATTGTTATTTGACTTTTACCATAACTACCTAAAATCACAGATATAACAATATATGATTGGTTGACTATGTATAACACTCTACATTGATAGCATATATTGTCTAATTTCATATTTTATGAATAATAGGTATTATTTGTATATTCTAGGGTTAAAAGCACTGCCTGCTGGATATGGATGCTTAACATTTCTTGTTTCTTTCTTCTTTGCACTTTGCTGTTTTGACGTTGGTATGCGAAAGAATTTGTTTCTTCCCTTGATAGGCTTAAGTTATCTAATTTAACAAAGCCAGTGTAGTAGAAAGTGTGTGCAGGAAGAAGTAATTTTGTAGATGTACTGTAGATAAGATCGATATGGGTGAGGAAGAACCAGTGAACGTAGTTCCGAAGACTGACTCAAATGGCAATGGCATGCCAGAGAAAACTGTAGATGGCAAAAATGACTTGGAAGCTGATGGAGGAAATATCTTGGAGTATAATGGAGTCAAAGACTTGAAAGAGGATGGTCTAAAAGAAATGGAAGAAGATGATAAAGGTGATGGCAAGGAAGAAGCAGAACAGGTTAAGAAAGTTGAAGATGGTAAAGAGGTAAAAGACAATGAGAAAGTTGATGGTGGGGAAGAAGAAGTAAAGGAGGATCAGAAAGATGATGCTGGGGAAGGAGTAAAAGAGAATGAGAAAGTTGATGGTGTGGAAGAAGCTAAAGAGGATAAGGAAATTGATCATGTGGAAGAAATTGAAGAGGATAAGAAAGACCCTGGCATGAAAGAAGTGGAAGAGGATAAGAAAGATGATGCTGTGAATGAAACTGAAGAAAATAAGAAAGATCACAGTGGGTCTGTGAATGAAAGTATGGATGAAGGAACTGGGGTTAAGGAAATTGTGGATAGTAAAGAAGAAGAGGAAATTATAGAAGCTGACAAACCAGAATTGGATGCAATGGAAGAAGAGGGTATCCTTGAAGACGAAGTTGAGAGCGGTGAAAGGGAGAAAATTCAAGAAGAACAGCATGAGGATGAGGATAAGGTCGATACCTTAAAAGAAGAAGAGAAGGCAAAGGGTAGTAAGGTTGAGAAAGGATCCAAAAAGCGTGGGAAAGGGAAGATCGATGAGGAGAAGGTGGTAAAGAAAAGAAAGGAACTGACGGAGACAGAGCCAAGGACTCCTGCTATCAATCGTCCTGTACGTGAAAGGAAATCAGTAGAGAGGTTGGTTGCATCAATTGAGAAAGATGCAACCAAAGAATTTCAAATTGAAAAGGTATTCATTTTCTGTTTCATATTAAGCGTTGATTGTGTATTATATCAGAACTTATTTGATTTACACCTTTAATTTCAAATTGCAGGGTCGTGGTACACCTCTAAAAGATATACCCAATGGTATGGTGTTTTCCTTTGTCTGAAATTTTCCTTTCCATTATGTTTTATGAACTCCTTTCTATTTACTCTATCTAGATGTTAACTAATGCCTAATGTCATTGCCCAAGCATTCCATATTCTTCATTGGTTTACTCAGATGTTTACAATGTTGTTTTGTTTTGCCAACATTCCTTGTTACGCCTTACAGTTTGCCTTATAGGGAAATAGTTGATTGAATATTTTGAAATTATAGGTGTATATTTTTCCTGTCTCTCTCTTTTGTAAACTATTGTTAGGGCATTATGATAGGATTCAATATGGTGTTATCTGTATTTAGGGCTGGCATTTGATATCTCGTTGGGTTAGAAAATCTAAGTTCCAGAAACTGTATGTAGGCATTTAAAAGAAATTCCACATCATGACACATGAAGAGTATCTTCGTCATTGGTGATGGAAAAAAATCTTTAGGTTGAAAGAGTTCTGTTCTTTTGTATAATGTTGGTAAATTTTTTAGGTACTTTTATGTGGATTTATATTACTTAACCAGATATATAAAAGATGTACTAAGTTTTTTGTTGTCTCTTCATATTTTATGCTGTGGATATATGTTTCTGCTTTTTTATAACAGCTAATAACTTTTAATAATCTTGTGTTTTCTTCTTTAGTGGCATTTAAATTATCTAGGAGGAAGACTGATGATACTTGCAAATTGCTCCATACAATTCTCTTTGGACGGAGAGGGAAGGTATATCCTACTTTTTAAAATATCTATCTTTTCTGTTACAATCATTTAACACCACCTATATTGTCTTATTTTCTTCAACATTATATTATGCCATGTCTACAGTTAAGGATAAAGGATTGTGCGTGCTTAGACTGTTCAAAGATTACACTTACCTCAGATAATGGAATTGACAGGTCACACTGAAATGTTAGGATACTTCTATCTGACTTCTTTTTTACTCTCTTTGCACTTTGCAGGCAGCTCAGATCAAAAGTAATATATCAAGATTTTCTGGTTTTGTGTGGCATGAAAATGAGGTAGTTATTTCTTTCAAAAGTACAGAAAATTTATTCGTGTAACTTGCAACCAAGTCATATATAACAAATTGTAGGGTTCAATTTGCCATCTATTGTCTTTTCTTTCCATAAGCGCTTTCTTTTCTGCAGAAAGTCCACGTCTGTTTAACATCTAAAGCCAAATATTGTTACTGCAGGAAAAGCAAATGATTAAAGTAAAGGAAAAATTGGACAAGTGTAATAAGGAAAAGTTACTGGAATTTTGCGATATGCTTGACATACCTGTCGCCAAGGGAACAACAAGGAAGGTTTGTTGGTTTTGCGCTGCTGATGCTCTTGTTTGGGTGACATATTACTCTGTGGGAAGTGATTTTCTGCCAATTCTGCTTTATCTGCTAATCCTGTAATTTCTTTTCAAAATCGTAAGACCATCATCAATGCTATGTATGACAATCATAATGAATTTACCTCCTTTCAACTTGACGGTTTTGCTTGGTAATATTTAATTTCTCTGTATTTTCTCATGTTGATAAACTTCTACATAAGCAGGAAGATATTGTTGCAAAGCTGATAGACTTTTTGGTTGCCCCTCATGCAACAACAACTGTGCTACTTGCAGAAAACGAGAAGGTTTATTATGTTCGCTTTTCCTTTTTCAAATTTTTACTTTATTATGTTATGCTAATCTGTAAATGCTTGAAAACCTATGTCTATGGGGCAACATGCTCATTATTATGTTTTTCCTAATATTAGTCAAATAAAGTGAAAAAGCGCAAGCGCACAGCAACCAGAGGTTCATCAGGATCTGGAAGAACAAACTCTAGGCGTTCCGCTAAGGTGCTATTTCATTCCTTTAACTGCAGAAATTTGAAATGTGATCTAAGCTATATATTGTGTGGTGAAATGCTTTGAAACATTAAGCCTTATAGTAGAATATTACTCTTGCTTGCTTTTATACTTTGCATGTTTATCCCACTTCTAGTTGTTCTCCATTCCTTGCATCGCAATCCTTATTACTATAAATACTTTTTGCAAAGTGACTGACTGGTTCTTGTCTCATACTTGATATCCAGAGCCCCTTGGCCGCTTGGGAAAGGGGTCATTATTCAAGGGTTTGTTATGTCCTTTCTAAGTTTATATTGAAGTTAAATGATTTGAGGAAGATATTAGTTTGAAGATTGCATTGTCTTATCCAATGCCATGATGCCACCATGGTGGCAGGATTTTGGAAAAATGCCATCAACATCCCACCACCTATATTATTAAAATGTTTGCATACTGGTGGTTCATTAACAGCACTTCTTGTAATTGCTGTAGAGTGGAAGGTGGGTTGAAATTTCTTTAGAGTGCCATATCTTCAACTTCATTAAGTTTCAATGAGACTTGTTTGGGCACCCCCGTTTTCCTACAGATAGTTAATGAATACTATGCTTATGGTAAACGTCACTATTATTACTTTATAATTGATTTGTGCAATGATAGTCCGCATTTTTCATTGACAACTTTTCCTGAAGTATTTGATTTTCTAATATTTTCAGAGTCGAAAGAAAAATGAAGATTCTTCAGAAGAGGAGAGAAAGAGTGCAACTGACACAGAAGATGAGTTTGAGGAGAAAGAGAGAGATGAAGAGAATGAGGAGGAAAATGAAAATGGTGTTCCTGATAAGTCTGAGGATGAAATGCCCGAGCAATCTGAAAGTGAGGATAAATATGATTCTGATAGTGAATCTGAAGATGTGAAGAAACCGAGAAAAACTAGTAAAACATCGTCCACAAAGAAAGAATCAGCTGCAAAAAGTAGAACAAAGAAAATTGCAGTGACACCAAAATCTCGCTCAGGACCAAAGAGAACTCCTAAGAAATCATTGTCTGCCCACTTGGAATCTGATGATGATAGTATGGAAACTCCTAAGGTCTCTTCAAGGAAGAAGAAAAATGAAAAAGGAGGTAATCAGAAGACCTCAACCCCAACTAAATATTCCTCCAAAGAGAAAACAGGTAGATATTGTGAACTCTTCTTCCTTGTCATTATTTCATCTTAAAATGTTAGGATTTGCTTAGTTATAGTGAAAAGTTAGTAAAATAGCCCGTGCTATGCACGGGAATGATATTTCAAATTTGTTTAAATCACTTATTAATATATTATAATTAAATCTGATTTTTAATCTTGATGTGGATAGTCCTCAGATAAAATCAAGTATATTTATTTTTTTGTTCTTGTAGTCTTTTAGTGTACATGTAATTAAATTACATAGCAATTTGAATCATCAATTATGATACATTCAAGTTAGCTACAAATGATTCATCTTGAAGATAAAACGAAATCATTTATGATCTTACAGTGATCTTGAAATAATCAAATTCGCCCGAATCTCAATTCTGGCTCATCAGCATCATTATCCTTTATCTTTCTTTGATAAGACTTTTCAACCATTTGTTATCCTTTTTTTTTTTGAATTTTCATTGTAAATCACCTGCAAAATATATAAACATAATATTAGTATGATAATGGCTTTTAATTCTATATAAGCTGAAATAAACAAATGTAATATTATTTGAGCACACATTTCTACATATTTCTTTGTATACTACATTTATTGTGCATCCCTCCGTTATGGCTTCATGATTTTCCAACAAAATTCTCAATCCATTCTTTTTCTTTTACTTTTTAAAGAGCTACATATAATTGTCAATGAGTAAATACTGGCCTTGGTAGATATAGTCCAACAGTAGATGATGTTTGTCGTTGCGATTTGTTGATTGTCATAGTGAATGAAACTATGATTGGAAATTGCCTTCTTTGAAATTTGATTGGAATCGAATTATTGTTTGGAATCATATTCATTCTTGGTATCAAAACTGTCTTACAAATCCTGTTGTCGCTAAGAGTCAAGCATTCAATGACATGGTTTCCCATTCAAGGATATTCCTTACCCTTGTGTCTACACAACAAAAATTAACTCCTGATTATTATGATAATAAATAAATAGTAGTGATAAAAATTAGTGAACAACACCTAAATGAATGGGCTCAAGAAATTTATTTGGAAAAAAAAAACAAAATTGATACAGAGATCTTGTATGGGACGTAGGAGATATCCTCTACTAAATCGGGGGCGAATCCGCGGGAGATCTGGGCGCCATATGGCCGATCTTTAGGACCCATGTCTAAGTTGTAGTGATCTGGGCCAAGGTGTTCAGCCCATATTTCTAATCCAGTACATAGCCCGAGCTTAGTTGAACGCCGAGTGTCGAGGACAAATATAAGTGACTAATGCTGTTTGGGCCGAGGATTTCATGCCAAGCTCGAAGATGTTGTCTTGAGCTGTGAGCCTTTTCAGTTGGTGGCAGTTGTGGGGGGACGTGTCATGACACCTCCTTTTGCCAATGGTGGGCAATCATTTCTCATTAATGTAGAATGGTGCGTTTGCATGCTCGCCGTTGGATTAAAGTGGCTAGCTCCCTACCTTGGATGAAATGAGCATCTCAGATGCGTTACTAAGTGAAGGGAAGCATTCTCAGTTGTTGGATTAACTCGGTTTTAGTTGAAAGTGGGAAAGAGGGATTTCAAAGTTCTTTTCTGCAAAACACTTAAGTTTCTCTTTGCGTTTTCTTCGTTTCTGCCATTTTTCAGTATTTGAAAGCTTCGAATCCAGCCCCTAAGCTTCAATTTCCTCTCTTTTCAATTGGTGAGTTTGATTTCTCTATTTTGCTTGGAACCCTAGGGTAGAGGACTGTGCTTTGCTTGCTGTGTCTGAGCTTCGTCTACCTTCTCCTTTGTTTAGGTATTTATTAATGGACAAAGGGAAGGACGTTTCTACCTATGGAAAAGGGAAAACCATGGTAGATGAAAGTATGATCCTTATGGTTGGATCAGTAGCGAAGTTATGGAGGTGGCTTCCGTTTGTCATGATAGGGAGGCCATCCATAGGTTTAGGGTTGCTTGTTTGGTGTCCTCATGTGAGGAAAGAAGAATAGAGCGTCTCCCTTGTCGTGCCGAGGATAGGGCATGTAAGTATAGGGAAGGGGATGGTGAGGCAGATTTTATTTATATGTATTTTGAGAAACTGGATGTAAGGGTGCCTTTACCCGCTTTGAGGATGGGTGCCTAAATAGGGCTAATGTTGCCCCTTCTTAGCTTCATTCGAATAGTTGGGCCTTCATTCGAGTTTTTGAAAACCTGTTCGATATGCTCGGTCATGAACCTAGCGTAGGTGTATTCTTTTATTTTTTTTCCAGGTTAAGGGGGCAGATAAGGAAAGTTGGATTTCATTCAATAGTGTCCCCAGGAAGAAGTTGTTGGCCCTGCTAACCTCTAGTTTCAAGACGTTTAAAGATAAGTTTGTCGAGGTTAGTTGAGACTGAGTTTCCTTTCTTCCTAGGTTCGAGCGGCCTAGAGAGGTTTATTTTGTATTGGCAGCATAACCTCCGCTTGATCTTGTAGGTAGAGTATAGCTCCCATTCCCTGGATGATCGGGCTGCGATCGATTACTTAGAGGAGTGCGTGAGTCCGGGCTCTCCTCTTTCATGTGGAGTTTTGTTGGAATTGGGGTATAACAGTGAGAAGGCCCTCAAGCATATAGGTGCCCTTTTGTTGAATTTTCTTTTTTTTGTGGCTGGGATTTTCTATGTTTTTGCTTATTTGGTCTTGCATTTTCTTTTGTAGGTGAAATGGATTTAAAGCTTGCTCCCAAAGACATTTCCGCTTATGTCTCGCAAAAGAGGGGGGTTGTCGGCACGAAGCAGGTTCCATTAGTTTCTCTTGGGGCTGGCTCGAGTTTGGGCATCCCTACTGACCCGACTCTGTTGCAAACTCGGAAGAGGGTAAGGGTGGAGACAGGGCCTCAGCCGATTCCTTCTCTTTCTTCGAATGCTCTGGGTGGGGCAATGGAGATCAAAGATTTTCTCGACACTGTCAGCCCTTCCAGTCTCTGGAGTATGGAGTTCCCTTTCCCCGAATTCATAGACCAACAATTCGGCCACCTTCAAGATGCGGCCATGGTGAAAAGGGCAGGGATCCCTGGTCTTTGCCGTTATTTTGAGATCCAGGGTCTTCGCCAAGCAATGATTGCTCGGCACTTGGAGGAGTATGGGGGGTCTACCCGAGAACTGGAGGCGGCGAGTTCTGCCGCAGCCGACCTCAAGGCTAAGAAAGAGGAGGCCGAGGTAAGGTTGCCCAAGGAGAGGGAGGATTGGGTTGCTGTCAGAAAGGCGTTTGAAGATAAGATCAGTAGCCTGGCGACTTGTGCTTAGTTGGATGTTGAGGCTGCCGGGCTCCAGGTCAAAGAGCGTGAGGCCAAGAAGAAGGAGCTCGAGACGGAGAACCAGCGCCTTAAGGACGAGGTCGACTCCCTGATGGGTGAGGCGTTGGATCAGTACATGGCTGGCTTTGATCAGGCCCTTGACCAAGTGCGGTTTCTTCATGGGGAGGTCAACCTGTCTCAGTGCGGCCATTTTAAAGAGGTTGTGGGTGGTGTGCTGATCAACCACTTACCTGCCGATGAGGACGTTGGCGAGGAGGCTTGGGTTGATGCTGATCAAGGAGTCCATGCTGATGGAGGGAATCAAGACCGGGCCGAGCTTGTTGGGCCCCTTCAGGCCGTCTTCCCTGAGGAGGGCTCTATTGATGTTGACCGATGATTTTGTACTTGTATATATTTTCTTTTTCTCCTAGTTGTGTTCGGATGCTTGTAATAAACTCTAATGTACTTGGATGTTTGTAATGACTGGGTGCTTTCCTTTTGTCTTCAATTTTTCTATGTTTTGCTATTATGCTTGTATTTGTGATTGGCTGTTCTTGATTTCAAAGTTTCTTGTTCCTTGTTGTGTGCATCGGGTGTCTCGCCTTCTTGCATATTGGAAGTTAGATTGATATTTTATTAGTATTGGTTAAGTCTACTTTATGCTGATTCTCTCCAGGTACTGCTTTATACATTGAAACAAATTAGCATTTATACCATATATTGCAGTTCATCATCTGATAGTGTATTGGCTTGGACAGAGGATACAATTTTAGACCAACTCTGGGTAAATCTGCGATAGACCTGGGCGTCACGTGTCTGATCTTTGGGACTCGTGTTCTAGCTCTAGTGGGTCGGGCCAAGTTGTCCTACCTATATTTCTAGTCCAGTACATAGCTCCTGAGCTTAGTCGTGGGTTGAGTAGCTAGTATCTGGCATATAAAAATTCATATAAATATGTCTTGTACATGAAAAATCTTTATGAGATGTGAGAAGATATGCCCTGCATATAAAAAATCTTGAGATTATAAATAAGGTGATTCTGAAAGTAATGAAAACGTATATGGGGAGACAATAGCATAGCTCGGCATGAAAAGGCAGAGGGCCTGGTGTGCATACCAAACAGGGGTTTTGCTGGAAGCTCGGCCTCAGACATTGGAGTGCCTGGTGGGAGTGCGAACCAAGGCTTGTCTGGAAGCTCGGCCTGAAAATTAAGTGGGTACAATAATATGCTTGTGGTGAGAAATCAAAGGATTATGCATTGAAGAAATGCTAAGGTTTATAGAGAACTCCCTTGTGACCTTTGGGGGTATGACAATGAAATATCAAGATGCCGACCAGGATTTTTACTTGAAGCTCGACCTAATAAAGCGAAGTTCCTGGTGGGGATGCCGACCAAGGTTTTAATGTTTGGTGATCTAATGCTGAAAAATGAGATAGAACAGTAATATGCTCGCAATGAGAGATCAAAGAGTTACAATGCATTTATAAAGAATTGATAAGGTTTATGGAAAGCTTCTCTATCATATGTGATCTTCTTCTTGGGGGTATGACGATTGTATCAAGGGGTGTATGCTCAATGTCTGAGAGATCTGCAAATTACTTTAAATCCGAGGTAGGAGTATGCTCGGTAATTAGAGTTTGAGAATAAGGAGATATATAATAAATTGTTTGTGAGAATGATAGATATATCTTGTTAGAGTTTTGCTGATAGATCATGAGGTAACTCGGCCGAGGCAATGTCAGAGCGCGACCGGACATGGCGATAGAGCTCATTTTGGAGGAGACAGAGCTCGACCGTCCTGTGTCAAGGCTTGACTGAGGGGCATAGATGAAAAAGGATATTGGTTGGGAGAAGGTGGAACTCGTCCGAGAGGAAATAGTTCTTGGCCAGGAGGAGGCAAAGCTCGACTGACAGGTGGCGGATGGATATAAATGCTTGATCAACAAATGCAAAAGGTAGAACCTAGATATAAATGAAAGGAGCACCAAATATAAACTTAGGTGGTACTTTATAAGTGTTAAGTAAGTTAATATAAAATTGACAAAGTAAAAGGATAAAACCTTACCAAAGCATTGCTTCTCGCTTCATTCTCAGATATAACTTCTTCGCAAATAAAAAAATCATTAGCACCATCCACATTTCGAACCAAATCAGGAAGCTAATCAACCTGGTTGAAAAAGAAATTGATAACAAAAATTATTTTAAGGTTTCAGAAAAATTAAAATCATACCAAATCTGAAATCCCTCCTTAGTCTTCTTCATCCTTTTCCCACATACTCAAAACAGATGCACAGCTTTCAACCAAATAAATCACTAAACACCTCTTCTTTTATCTTGCAACCTCAACAAATCACTCAGTCAAGCCGCACCGCACTTCCAACCCTACAATTTGTCATCAAACCTATACCATAAAACCAAAATGAATCAAGGCAAAATGTGAACCAAAAACCAGAGCTAAATAAGTTTTGATCTGAAACAACAACAGAAACCGGTGAACTCAAGGATACGACCTATGCCAATTACAAAAGAATCAAACCATATCATTTTAGAGCCAAAAATGAAACAAATAAAAAATTCAAAACAAAAAACAGCTACCCTGCCCCTGTCACCTCCCTGCACTTGTCACCACCATTGCCATCTCAGTCGCCCTCAATCACCAAGCAAAACTATTGTGAGATACTCATCAGAATTGCAAACCTCTGTCATCCTTCACCCTGACCATGAACCCTCAACCGTGAGCCACCCTCCACCACACAACACCACGAGACCATAGCAGACCTGCAAACTGTTAGGACTGAAATTGAATGACACACTTATTGATGAGAACCTTTGGTAATCCTCAAGAATCCCTAAGAAATGATACACGTATGAACCTTAGGAGAGTACAAAGTCTCCAATCTCTCTAAACTCCAATTACAAATGATCAAAGGCACTCTAAATAATCCTTATTTATAGTCAACTAATCCCTTAACTAACGAACTTCCCTATCTAATTTCTTAACTGATGGATCCTAACACTACTCCCCCCCTTAGAAATTCACCTTGTCCTCAAGGTGGTGTACAAGAGCTTAGTACTAGCCTGAATCATCATTTTTCTATTTTTAGTAACAAAATACAAATACTTTTCTCGTGGATCCCATATCTTCAAATTTGCTCCAGGTTCTTCCTCCCTTTGAGCTCCTTCATGCACTATAATCCTACATCCTAGCACAGAGATGGAAGTATTCTTTAATTCTTGAGTAGAGCCCATCACTTAAGCCCAAGGTTGGCACCACCTTTTTATTTCCAAAATTGCCTTGCCTATTGCCAAGGAATTGGGTTGGGCCCAGCAATCGATTTTTATAAACTTGCAAATATGAACTCCAGCTTTTATTCTACTTGTGTTGGTCCTGGCCCACTAGAAGTGTGGAACTCCCATGACCTAATCCCTCCCTTGTTGCTCTCGTCTCTCTCTTCTTCCTTATCTTCACTATGGTTGCTGTCGCTGTCCGGTGAGACAATGCTGCCACTGCCGCCGCGCTGTGGTCCTCGTCGGGGTCTTCATCATGGTAGTTAGCACAGCATCTGCATATTTATCTCTGCCAGGGAAGTCACCTCCGCTGTAAAAAAAGGCATTCTCCTTGCTGCTTGGTCTACCATATCCAGCTTACTACTCCCTCCCACCGCCATTGACTTTCCTGACATACTTTGAACTCGGTGGTCGTCCACTAGGCGCCGCGGCCTCTGACGATAGACCTTGAACCACCACGCTTGCACTGGGAAATGTGGCTGTGCTTCGTCCTCCGGTCTTCGCTTCTAGCCACTCGACATTTTCCTCCTTGCCTTGCTCCTCTCGATCTGTGCCCTCTCTCTTCTTGATGGCTGCAAACTCAATCTCGAGAGTGGGCAAATCGACCAGTTATCATAGATTTTTGTCATCATTCCCCTTCTGATCACTCTTTCATGAGCCTGTTTCTTGATTTGCCTCAGAAGACCCATCAAGAACGGTGCAAACGACCTCGTTTACATCTCTTTTCTTCTTGGTTTCTTCTTCGATTCTTGATACAAGAAGTTCCAAATCGGAAACTTCATTCTGGATAATTCTCGACAAAACAGGACTGAAATCCGGCTGGTAGTGGTGGAGCAATGCCACTTCGAAAGTAAACATTGTTGCATTGGGATTGCGTTGCTTCCATAACCGACACCATTTTAGTGCTTGGCCGAATAACCCCTTCTCTACCTCGAACAACCTTTGTGCCTCTGGTGTTCCAATGGCATCCCAAAATTTCCTTGCACAGATGATCCACAAATATCCGTTTTTTCCATCAAACACAGGAAACTCTTAATGCTCCATTGCTTCCATGGATGCTTTTCCCAAGATGATACAAAGCTTTTGATACCAGTGTTAGGAGTGAAATTGAATGACACACTTCACTGATGAGAACCCTTGGTAATCCCCAAGAATCCCGAAGGAATGGTACAAGTATGAACCCTAGCAGAGTATAGAGTCTCCAATCTCTCTAAAACACAATTATAAATGATCAAAGACACTCTAACTAATCCCTATGTTCCTTATTTATAGTCAACTAATCCCCTAACTAACTAACTTCCCTAGCTAATCTCTAACTAATGGATCCTAACACAAACCATTACCACCGTCAAGCCTCAACCACACCTAACAACATTTGAACCATGATCACCATAACCATCACCGCAGATCCTGTCCTCAGAGGCCCATAGTCACGAAAATTGAAACCCTATCACTATCGCCCCCCCCCCCCCCCCCCATGTGAGCCACCATCTCCAACCTATGGGCTACGCCTCTACTGTGACTGACTGCCATGATCTCCGCCGCCCTCATCCCTGGCCCATCGCAAATCTGCACATGAAATATGAAAAAGATGGGTCATGCAAGAGCAAGAGGCAAGATACAAAGAGAAGAGAATGAAAATGTTGGAGAGGAGAAAAAAAAAAGGTGGGAATGGAAGAAGAAAACAATTCAGAGGGAGAATGAGAGTTGTAGTAAAGATGAGTGATTGCAACTGTTAAGGAATAAATGGGATTAGTGGGGGGTGGATTGCGGTAGTGGAATGGCAGGAGAAAAAAAAATCCATGGATAAGTAAGAATGGAGGAAAGGAAGAAAAGGAATGGAATGCTCCATTGAAAAAGGAAAAAATAAATAATGATTAGGGTAATTTAAAATTTAAATTTTGAAATGTAATTGGTGGGATGAACCTTCTTTCTCCTATTTGTTCCGTATGCATCATATCATTTTCATTCATTCATTGCTGCAGTTATTTTGCTGTGTCATTAGCTCCATTATATTGCACTGTTACAGTTGCTGTGCCATTAGCTCCATGACCATGATATAAGCCAGTCCGACATTTTGGGGGGAATTTGAAGCTCCATGAGCAAGACACGTAAGCATTTGGCGCTTAGGAAACTTGCTGGATGTCTGGGTTTTAGCAATAGATGAAGGATAATGAAACTTTTAGGAAATCGACCAATAAAAACACATATTACTAGTCCATGTGTTTATTTTCCTGTTAGCTTAAATGAAAATGTCTTTAACTGAATAATACTAAGATTTGTCCCGCTAACGGGGTCAATTAGATGGATTAGATGATGACGTAGTATCTTATCATAAATAATGTCTAAATTCAAACCATTAAAATCTAAATCTCATTTAATAGTTTTTACTATTATTTTTTTAGGTCTCTCCCTCCCTCTAGGTATTGGATCAAATGTCTTCAATTGAAAACCTGAAAAATGGAAATTTATGTTCAACATTTTCATCCTATATATGTTATGAAACATCTTTCTATATGTATGTAGCAGACAAGGTTACTAAAGGAAAGGGAAGGAACAAAGAGAAGTCGAACCCCAGTGATGATCAGTTACGCAATGCAATATGTGAAATTCTTAAAGAAGTTGACTTCAATACGGTAAGGACTAAGAAGTTGCATTATTTTTGAGAGCTGTATGATCCTTCACTGGTACAAGTGGGATTTGTAAAACTTGTTAGAAGTAATATACAATATTGCAATTTCCGTTGCTGTTACTAGATTGGCCAGCTATGCCAGTCATTGTTACTGATTGTCTTGTGGCCATGTAAATGATAGTGTCACCGATATATCTACCGAAGGTTTTATGTTGTCCAAGATTGACACTGTTTTTCTCTTTTGCAGGCTACATTTACGGACATCTTGAAGCAACTTGGTATGTACCATTTACTTTTACCTTCTCTTTTTTCAATTTAATAATGGGGATGCTTTTTTCAGTTCAGAACTATGAGATTCCAAATGTTGTAACTGCTATGAGTCGAAGAGAAAAATATCCTTATGTGTAATAATCCTGCCATTTTTTATGGAAGGAGTTCTACCATAACGATTGAGAAATGTGAACAGCATTGGAGATAAAGGAATTTTTACAATTTATCATAATGAAACTAAGACTCTTTTAGGTTCCTAACAACGTTGCTAACCACTTTCCAGCTAAGCAATTCGAAGTCGATCTCACCCCAAGAAAGGCATCTATAAAGGTCATTATTCAGGAAGAGCTGACAAAGCTAGCTGATGAAGCAGATGAAGATGGAGATGATGATGATGAGAATAATGATGAAACCCGATCTGCTGGCCGAGAGGTTGAAACCTGACTGAGGATTAGTTGTGACTGCTTGAAGGTAGGTTTAGCAATGTATACTTTAACCACGGTTATACGTGCTATGTACACTTTGCTGGGCAAGAGTGGTTGTAACATATTCTTAGACATCCATCACATCTATGAAACAACAAACTAGTATCTGCAGAAATTTTAATGGAGGGCCTGTGGAGGTTTTTGGTAACCTGCCAGTGTGCAGTTTCTTGTGTACACAACAAAATGGGTAGTGTTCTGTTACTGTCGGTGGATATAACTGACCAGCCCTAGTTTCAACTATATGTCTAGTTCAATAAATGTTTTGACAATTGTTGTCACATTGCTCCCTAAGGATAATGCATGGTTTAACTCTTTTTTTTTGGTAGGTTCACTCTTTTGCATGGGTAACTCTTTTATCTACTACTACTACTACTATTGTTATTATCATTATTAGTGTTGTGTGTAAAACCCTTTTATCTTTTTTTAAGTGATCACTTTTTGTTGGTGCATGACTTGATTTGTCATGCCACACCATTTGTATATCATCTGGTCTGATGAAGTGACCCCTTCAGTCTGCTATAGTCCTTCCATAGTCTCTATTCATTAACATTTTAGATGTCATCTCTGGTTTTTGTAGTTGGTTTTATTTCTTCCAATAGGTGTGGCCACTTCGAGTGCGCCGAAATACAACCCCACAATGTGGCTGTAAAAGAGCTGTTTGTTGAAAACGTGACTGAATGTTAAAGGTGAGAAACACAAGCAACGAATAGTGTATGATATGTGTCTAGCATTCTAATTTAGTTTTGATAATCAAGTTGAGGGTTCGATTCTTACTTTAGAAATGAAGCAGTTTTAAATTCCTTGATCAATGTCTATTCTTTTAAACTGACCTACAATTTGCAAAGGATTAATCAATGCATTGAAAGATATCATTGAAAATTAAAAAGAAAAAAGAATTCTAAGCACTGTTTTGTTTTCTAACTTAAACTAATGGAGATCATTACTTCACATATTAGTGGAGCAAGTCAAAAGGTTCCTAGTTGGATGCTCTCTCCACTCAAAGTAGTGGAGCACCAAAGGAAAAACCTCGTGTTATTTTAACCCCCTTAAAGGACTATTTAGATCTTAAGGTGTTATTGTTTGAGGAAGGTGGAGGAGTTATAATTAATTCTATTTTGTATTTATTCGGGGTGATAAGAATGTGAGATGACTGCCAACATGTCGATTCTTAAGTATCGAAATGATTATTTGCAAGGTTTGGACTCGATTCCTTGTTTTTCTTCTTAGAAATCCTCCTTCCATGGGCTATGTAGAAGAGCCATTGCTAGTGTTAGTCTAAACTTGCATGTATTGCAGTATTGGTCTTTAGTGTAAATGCTATTTCCTTTAACTTTCATTCAAAATATGAGATGATTGAAAATGAAGAATAACATATTGTTTATAATTAAAACGAAGAATAATTTATTTATACATCATTATATAAATTTTAGGGATAAATGTATGTTACCCTAACTTTTAGGTCACATGCAATTTATCCCCTGACTTTTCAAAATGTGTATTACAATACCCTGAATTTTTCAAATTGTGTAAAACACACCTCAGTATAATTTTAGCAACTAATAAATGTAAGATTTATGTGCACTTAACCCCCTTGAAATTTCTAATTTATGCAACTCGACACCTTGTCCATAAATATTATATGCAACTGACCTCTTGATTTTATTTATTGTATGCAATCCGACACTGTTATAACTTAAATTTTTGGGGGTTTTTTTTGCACAATTTAAAAAATTTAAGGTGTTGTAATGCACTGTTTAAAAAGTTGGAGATTTTTTGCACAGTTTGGAAAATTCAGGGTGTCGAAATGTACGTTTTAAATAGTTAAGGTTTAAATTGCACATGACCCAAAATTCAGAGGGTCAAAATGTATTTAACCTTAAATTTTAATGAACTGTTGTGTAAAGGGGACTTTTAACCATCTATTTACCAAGTACCAAGAATTGAAAATCAAAACATTTATATCCTAGTTTATTTCCATTCTTCTTATCCTTCATGGAACACATCCTATATTCTTAAACTAGAAACGTCAATGGTGGATGCAAGTGTAATGTTATAGGAATAATAAAATTACACAATATATATATATACTATGTATCTTATCGTCATTAGATGTAATGAGTGAGTAGAATGAGTAGAGGCCACTCATTACATCTAATAGTAACAAGGTGCATGATATATATTTATTCTGTAATTTTATTATTCTCATAACATTACTTTGCATGCAATATTAGCATAAGCTAGCTTTTGACCCGGGCTTTCTTTACTCATTTTAGTTTTTATGATATAGTGATAAATCTTTTGTAGAGGAAACCTCAAAGTTCATCTCACTTTTCTCTCGTGGTAATTCATTATTGGAGTGTATGATGGTGATTTTGATCAAACTTCTTTGTGGTGACTCTTCGTTTTTTTTTTAAAGAACTTCGTACATAAATGTAAATTACAATAAGTTCATTACCCACTAATTTTTGTTTGGTATAAAACATTGAACTTACATTTTTAAACCGTTACCCATATCCGACTCTGTATAGGGTATTTAGCTGTAAGACTCATCTGCCTCATTATCTCAAATAAACTTCACATTAGCTGAAAAATTAGAGACTAAACTGAATTTGAGACCAACATGTTTTTTAATTTCTTATTCTTTGTCGTTTGGCCATTACTAAAATATTTTCGTAAAAAACAAGAGAGAGTTAACAAAAGAAGAGAAAGGGCATCACATCAAGAGATTAGAAATTAAAACAATGATGCATGGGTCGGTGACCCACTTGGCGCCCCTAATAATGTTTAATAGTGGAGAGCTACATGCAGCGTCACTATGTGTGTGACAACTGACTATAACTAATGCCAACTGTTTGGATGCTTGAAAGGCCTGTCTTCAGATGATTAAATTATTTGCGTGTGCATAGTATATATAATATGTATTTTGGTTATTAAAAAATTCATTATATACAAGTCATACAAAATTCAATACTCTTCAATCTCATTTAAGATGTTTATTAGTACCACTATTTGTACCACTACGTCTTACCCAAGTTTAAAATCAGTTGACCAGTATTGGAGCACTTTCTTCTTCACTGTTAATTCAATGTTTCAAGGTACGGACCAATTGTTGAATCTGTTTAACTTCTTGTATGAGGTGGTCATTTAAGAGTGTATATCCTAAAATTAGTGGGCAAACAAAACATTTTTTTAAAACAAACGATAAAAAATTTGCTTACAACTAATTATATTTATGGGAAGGTTTATGTTCTAGTTCGAGATAGATATAGTCAAAAAGAATAAAGCAAAAGCCATGGAATAGTTGTATTTGAAAAATATTTTGTTTCCCATATCTTTATACTTGTTAGAGTGCAATGGGACAAAAGACAAACAAAATAAATTTCTTCACTTGATGAGGACTAGTTTAAAAGAAGCTTTATATTGTTTGGTATGAGTAGGAATTTATTAAGGCCTTAATTAAATGGGGATTCATCTAAATAAAGCTAACGAAGAGGTATTTAGCTGAAAGTGACGACAAAAATTTTTTTATTCGACTCATGCGATCAGCATAAACAAATATTCAGCCCCACCATTGGAGCTTATTCAAAACATGAACAAGAATTGAGAGACATTTTCAACATATTCTCAATGTGAATTTGAGATATTTTTTGAAAAAAGCGTGGCCCGTTAACATCAAACTGATACAATATCTAAGTCCCTTTTCTTCTTAACTTTATTTTATGTTTGTAAAATTGTAATGGTATATGATATCGGAGAATGGATCCCCTCATATCTAAATTATACACGAGGGGGAGGGAGCCATGTATGTTTTAATCTGCACCCTTTATTTGTTCAACTGTATTTTTTTATTTATTTTAAAATAAAAAAATGAAAAGTGTGGATTAAAATATGACACCCTCATTTGTAATTCACACATTAGGAGATCCATAGGCATGATATTTATACATAAGATTTATTTCTTTTGATTCTTAAAAAATGTAGTAACTTTTATGTTCAAAGGACTAGACCCCTTGAACATCACTATTGAATCAAGAGTAATATTATTGACACAATGTTTTCCTCTTAATTATAGGAGCTGCACAAATTTGATAATTTGTGACTATAGAAAATATATTTTAAACATTATTTTTATTTTTCATAGCAAAGAACTTTTCCCACGTATCATATTTTTCAGAAGAACCAGCTGTATGTTCTTGTGAACGCAAGTAGCTACATATCTTTCTCGGTTGCACAAATTTGTACTCATCAAGATCAAATTTTCTGAAAAAGGAAGGAAAGTACGTAACAGTGACCAGCTATTCATTCCACATCCCACATGCCCTACAAGCAATAATTCGCACATGGACTTTTGCATCTTAGTTCTCATAGATTATAGATTGTATGGCAGAAGACGATAAAAGAGCACGGCAATATTCCAATCAAAGGATCCCCATATATATATATATATATATATGAGTTATGTCTATTGCTATATATCACCGACACATCTAATCAACCCCCTCCAACCTTTGATTAAGATTCACCATTTGGAGGATACTATAGAGATGTTTCAAGAGAAAGCTCCTAAATCAAAACCGAGGACAACAAAAGAAGTAATTAATGGTAACTTGTTTTGGCAAACATAGTTTGTTTTTGCAGTAATTAACCAGATTCTTTCTGCTATCTAGTGCTACACTATCTTAATTTGGTTGCATTGGAGTGATACTATTTAGTTATTATAGTCCTTATACTTTGAGACTAGGCTAAATCAGTTCGTGGTTGTCTCCCAAGATGTGAAAAGATAAAGTCCACCTGTAATTTAAGTTGGGGATGTACTTGTTCTATAATGAATGTCGTCCCTAACCAAATAGGCAAGATGCAAATGCAGTCTAGCTAATATGTACTTGAAAAGTGGGCATACGGGTGATCTTAATATTCTTTTATATTCTCTCCTTGCAACATCGGAGGGAGGACAAAGTAGGGATGTACATGCAAAGCACTTCGAAAGTTTAAGTTAGTATATCAGTTTGAAAAGGATGCATACCTTTGTCACGATTAATTACTCACAGAATTGGTCCATAAAAATTTTCAATTTGTTTTTATTCCTTGATCAAACATACCATAATAGTGAAATATATAACGCAAGCCGATTTAACTAAAAGTGAAAAGATCCGAGAGTAATTCAAGAGGATTCAACCGTGGATAGTGGAATGAAATCATCTATTCAAAATGTTTAATTACAGAGGCTTAATTTAATACACATATATATAAGGACCAATTTAATGAATTAATATAAATTTAGGGACAAAAACTTAATTTAACAAAATAATTATAAAATTAACAATGCTTATGATACTTAATTTTGACTGATTAAGAAACATAATATCATAAATTAAGTGTTATATAAATAAAAGTATGATTTTAATTTTGATGTATTGTAAATATAAAATTTATATATACAACTTTAAGGTGATTTTTGTAAGAGTTTAATTCTAAAGAATGGGACAATGCATTCAAAAATAATTATTCATATATAATTTATTAAATTGAATTGGAAAATATTATGATAAATATTAGTGCATATTCTATCGAACAAGAAAAACAGGACTAAAAGTAAACGAATTATCGAAAGAGGAAAATAAAAAAGGTTGAAGCAACTTTTTTTTTCAACCTTGATTGAAGGACGAATAACAAAGTTTCTACCTAAGAGACTTTTGTTAAGTGTGCATATGACCTTCACAAGAAAAGTTAGTTCGTCTCATACGAATGATACGCCGTGAAACATGAGTAGAGAGAGATAAGCGAAAACGGGAAAGAACTTATGCTCTATTGCAACCCTTTTCTGTTTTTTTTTTTTTTTTGGTTTATCAAGTATTCATTACCACGTACAATAATTAATTTCTGTACAGTTCATTTAAGAAATAGATATTAGGCATAGATTTTAAAATTGCTTTGTTTATAATGAAAAAATTGAACCCTTAATATTTAATTAAAAAATAAAAGAGTTCTTTAGTCCCTCTCATGCTCTAACAAAAGACAATGATGTTTTTAATTCATGTACCACGCTTGACGAAGTGGGAAAGAATAAAGAGCCTCGTGTTTTCTTTTTTTTCTTTTTTAATAAGTGAAACTTTCGTCGTCGCCGATGTTATATAAATAAAAAGCCTAATTATGTTGATTAATAACAATACAATAACACAGATGAGTCCTTAAGTATATATGAATTTGTTTATTGAGCAGGAGTCAACAATAAGAAGTCTCTTATTCTCTTCTTTCTTAGTCAAATATTAATGATTCAATTCCTATCTTAAAAAAAGAGCAATTTTTAAATTTATGATCCCCATCTATCTCTTAAATAAATCTATAGCCATACAGTAAATATGTTTAGGAAACCCAAAAAAAAAATCCAATATGAAAGAAATAGGAGGAGGGCGATTAGCAAGTCCAAGTCAGACGCCGACCAAGTGGCAGATGCCTCACCAACGGTCCAGATGAGTCATCCCTCACCCAATCCAACGGCTCCAAACCCCTCCGTGCAAGCTCAGACTTATCGACTAACAACGGTCCACAACCCTCCACGTGCCCACCAGATAAACCCTTATTAACCAACCAACCAACCAACCCAACGAACCCTCCCTCGCTCACTCCCCCAAACTCCCACTTCCCCCCCCCCCCCCTCTCTCTCTCTCTCTCTCTCTCCCCCCTCCCCGCCGCCGGAAAAAACCTCCGCCGCAACAGCCGTCCCAAGTACCCTTCCGAAAGCCACACCTTCACCAATCACCAACTCTCAGTTCGTCGAAACCTTTCACCTCCACTCCAAAGTCAACGCACATTCAAAATTCCAAATCGCGCTGCAAAAAAAAAAAAGAAGAAGAAAGAAAACAATAGAAACTTCCTCAAAAAGTTCACCAATCCTCCAATCACCAGAATTTCAGACTCCTAGGGTTTCGGAAGCACCGAATTCAAATCCAAATCCAATTCAACAAATCGCTTCAACTTCACGCGGAAGCGATTCGATTCGAAACCGGTTCGAGTTGAGCTGGGTCAGCGGCGTTAATGGCGGACTCGGACAACGAGTCAGGAGGAGCGCAGAACGCTGGGAACAATGCAAACAGCAGCGAGCTTTCGCCGAGAGAGCAAGACCGGTTCCTACCGATAGCGAACGTGAGCAGGATCATGAAGAAGGCACTTCCGGCAAACGCGAAGATCTCGAAGGACGCGAAGGAGACGGTTCAGGAGTGCGTCTCGGAGTTCATCAGCTTCATCACCGGCGAGGCCTCCGACAAGTGCCAACGTGAGAAGCGGAAGACGATCAACGGCGACGATCTGCTCTGGGCGATGACAACGCTAGGGTTCGAGGAGTACGTTGAGCCGCTCAAAATCTACCTCCAGAGGTTCAGGGAGATGGAAGGTGAGAAGAGCGTGGCGGCGCGTGATAAAGACGCCGGTGTCGTCGGCACTGGATACGATTACGGTGGCGGCGGCGGCGCCACGATGGGGATGGTGATGCATCAGGGACACGTGTACGGTTCTGGTGGATTCCATCAAGTGGCTGTGAGTGGTGGTAGTGGAAGTGGTGGTGGTCCTGCTATGGGTAAGGGTGGGCCCAGTTATCCTGGTGCTGGATCTAATGCGGGTAGGCCCAGATAGAGGAAAATGTCTTGGTCTTTGTTGTGGTTGACGTGTCTTTTTTTTAATTTTTAATTATTATTAATTCTTAATTGAATCTTAATTAAATCCGCAAAGACTTTTCAGGCTAATAATGGGTTGGTTAATTTGGCTGAGGGCTTGTATTAATTAAACACTCTGAATTGAGTGGGAATTCTATATAATTACACAAAAAAAATAATTAAGTATGAATTCTAATGTCATTGGTGATTTGGCAGGCACGCTGTAAAGTAAGAGATACCCGTGAAGCCAAACATGGGTTAGTAATATTGTAATTGTAACTGTTGTATGACAGGTTTAGGGCTTCTTTCTTTTGTGATCATCACTTGTAATATTATTTACGTTCAAATGGTCAAATATTTCTTCTTCCTGCCTATTGACTTCAATCAGTTTTTACTATTATTATTATTATTATTATTATGTGATAAAGATGGTGTAAGGGAGTGAAAATTGGAATAAATAAAAGTCTGTTTGGTTTGGTTTGAATTTTCAATTTTTATTTTTAATTTTTTAAATTTTATAAAAAAATAATGAAAATTATGAAACTTTAAATTTTAGTTTTTAATATTTTCTTCACAAAATTAAAAAATTAAAAATAAAAACTGAAAACTAAAATTAAATAGGCCCTAATGCTTTCATCTGAATTTTATTGTCACATGTAGGAGGAGCGGATATCTTTTGTTTGATTATATGTCTATAAAAGAATATATACAGATTCTTTTATAAAAATTATAGTAATTATTTGATAAAATAAAATTATATCACTTATTAATTTGTTTAAAGGCTAATAATGACACATAGTGTTGGGTACAAATGACAAAATTTCTAGTTATCTAAATTTTTTAAAATTTTTTTTCTTGTAGTTTTCGTACTTTAATTCGACTATTCTATAATCTTCCAACATTATTCTAGCAAATCACAATCCGGTAGATATTTTGGCTAGTAACATTGTTGAATGGGAGGATTTTTCTGCAATTTCAAAAGTTGAATTTCAGTACGCATGCATTGATTATTGTCTGGGACTGCGGTCTCTAGTTACAAGTTCCACCAACAACTCTTTCCATCCCCTTTTAAGGATGGATTCATCTAACCATTATCCTTCATTAAAAATTATGTTAAATTTGTGAGTGTATACTGTATAGCAGTATTCTTGTCTCAAATGAGTAGTTAGTCTAACCAAAGTAACAACCTCCACGGTCCGTCATCATGAAAGTAACAAGAAACCTAACAAAATATACCATTGGGTTTTGGGCTTGTGGAAGAGATACATTTTGTAAGTAATTGTTCCTCAAACATGATTGTCTCTAGTAGGTATGTCGTGGGGGGAAAAATGTGTAAAGTGTACCCCAAAAAAAAAAAGTGTGAAGGGTACAATTTTAGTTAAACTTCTTGGCGGGTAAATATATTTGTGCATCGAGATTGTTGTTGTCTTTTTCCCAATGAGACTCTTTAGAGAAACTATATATAGATCGCTTGGTCCTCCTTTTCTTTTTTCCTTTTGCTAGGTTGGTATGATTCATATTTCTCTCCTTGATATTTGACTACATATACCTCACTACTTTCAACAGTGGCACTTAGTATCTGGTTCAGACCGCTCTAAATAACACCTAAGCATCGTTCAGATTTTTAAGCAACAAATTGAAGTCAAAGGAATAGTAATTAAAAGTCATATTTGAACTTCAATGACTTTGACTCCATAAAACATGATTAAACTGATTATCGACGAAGCCATTAGAATTGATTTAATGGTAAAGGATTTGGGTAGTATGCATGAGGTTCTAAACTCAAATCTCATTGACATTAATGTAATTTCTGAAATATCAAAAAAAAAAACTGATGATTGACGGATATATTTCCATGAATATGAAACAATTTTCTGCTTATAGAAGTTTAGACAGGATGACTGTTGCAATTGGGGAGGTGGAATGATCAGGAATAAAAGATTATTTGCTAAATGGTGCAGTTTTATTTGGAGAATGTTATTCAGATTTGTCTCCCTAATTTTTCTTTTTAGGTGAGGATCACTGTAGATTTAAAAAAGAACTGCACATGATCTCAATTCGTGTGCATATATAGCATGACTTTTTGTTATTTTTAATGCTTTCTGCCATTTAATAAGAAGCTCTCCACTTTGTAAGATGGCTTGCTGGAAGCAGGGTTGATCCCAGCCATGCAACGGGTACCAAGATTGTGGCATTACTTTTGTCTGCGCTCGTACGAGACATTGCTCTGCTAATCAAATTCCATTTTTAATATGTTTCAAAGTTATTAATTTATAAAAGAAAAACTTAACCTATTTTTATTAAGATTTAATCTCTTTGCACTTTCGAACAATTTTACTCTCTCTGCTAATTGACAAGTGATACAAAATAGTGGCCAATATTATAATCACCAGCTGTGATTTGTTATTTTAGTGAGATTTTATTGGTTTACACTATAGAATAATTTTATATTATTATCTAATTAAAATATTTTATTTTCATTATTTTTTAAGTAGTGAGGGAGAGATTTTATTATTATTTTTTTTAGGCTCTAGGTGGGAAAGCCAACTATATAATGGTTAATAGACTAATGTGATAATATATAATTGAATAACTGCATATAAACTTTTATATTTCCAATGATTCAATCTATTGAAATTAAATCCAAAATATAATCATTCAATTTCTTGTAAACCTGAAATGTAAAATAATCTTTTTATTCTTTAATAGATTAAAAATTTGTTAGCAAATATGAAAATTATTGTTTTAACAATTAAGAGGATAATAAAAGATTTTGTTACATAATATTCCATTACTTCACAGGGAAAGATATATATTCCTCAATAAAAATAAATGAATTCCCTTATTTTCCTACATTTTAATTTTCAAACAATAAATTACTTATCAATTGTAGCAACAAAATAGTAACACTGTATGGTTCCCTGTCCATAAACATATATGATCAGAATCCATCTCATACCATTAATGACAAGAAAAAGAAAAAAAAAAATCAAATCATCAGAATCCTTCTCATGTCATTTTTTATTTTTTTTGGCAAGTTTTTCATCTGTGCAAAGAATCATGCATGGAATCGAATTATCAATTGCTCATTTCCCAAACATAGCAAACCGCGTGAAACCATTGCCAAATCTGCAACGTTTCACAGTTGTCCTCGCTTCACTCACTCTACAATCACATCGTTTCAAGTGTTCCAGTCACTCTCCTATATATATAGATACACACACACACACCCCTTCATATCTTCAGAACAAACAAAAACATCCTCGTACTTGAAAATTTCTATTCTACCAACGTTGTTGCAATCTTTTCATCTTCGAAACTCTTCTATACGATGATGTTGACGAACAATAGGGTTCATGTGCTTGCACTTTTTCTTGCACTTTCGGTTATAGTACAAGCAGACAACCATGCACCTGCTCCATCGCCGTCGCATTCTCCGGCACACTCGCCGGCTAGTCCTCAGCCATCCCCTGCAAAGTCTCCGTCTCTATCTCCGCATTCGCCTGCTCTGGCTCCGGCAACACATCCTCCGGCGCCTTCTCCGGCACCTCATTCCCATCCTCCCGTGAGAACTCCGGCACCGTCACCGGCGACGGTTCCACCACAACCACACGGTGTTTCTCCTGTGCGAAGTTCGCCGTTGGGAAGTGCTCAACCTCCAGCGAACGACGAAGATTCGAATTCGGGTTTGAAATACGGTGCGCCGGTTACTTTGTCTGTGTTGGCTCTTCTCTTCGCTTTGGCCTTCTAGGCAAAGCGTTTGATTTGTGTTGTTTCGCAGTGTTTGTTTTATTATTATTATTATTATTTATTTGCTTGGTCTTTTATTTGAGTTTTTTTTTGTTTTACCTTTTTAATTCTTTGGGGAGTCATTGGGAGATGAATAATGTACTGAGTTCATTCTGTTTTCGTTTGGATTGGATGGATTATATTTATTGACTGATTGAGAGTGGATTATTAGTTTATTACGTTTTATTTTCAGAATTCATAATCAGTCTCTTTTTTATGTCTTGTGCTTCAATTTGAGGAGATGGAATATAAATCGGAAAGGCGATGACATCAACGGAACTTTGGGATAGTGAGTTGGAGCGGTAAATATTTCTTTTCCACGTGAGTGGTTGATTTGAGGCGGAAGCATTGGATTTCAATCATTTAAAATGAAGAGTTTCATTTATAAGATTAATGGAGTAAAAAGTACTTTATTTTTAATTTTACTGATTCAAAAGAAAAATCTCCTCACCTTATTTTCTGAAGTAAGATCTTTATTCTAATATCAATTTAGAGGATCTAAATCTGAGAGAATTATATTCTTATGGGATCTTAAATACTCAAGTAAGGTTGTGTTTACAAATGTGATAATACTAATTGGACAATAATATAAAACTCTTAAATTTTCAATATCAAAATTATATCCATTTTATTATTATAATTAATTATTACGTACTGATAGTATTAATTTTTTTTACACAATCATCTAATCACATATTACTACATAAGTCATAATAATTAATTTTTAAACTCATTACGTCAAAAATCATCTAAATAAAATATTTTAATTGGATGAAAATATAAAACAATTTCATATTGTTAATATCTATTATTAAACTCTTCAATGATTATAACGAGCATGCACTTTGTATTTGTATTAGGATTAGGATTTAATTATGGTGGAGATTTAATTTCTGTAAGAGTACGTTGACGAGCCTTTCAATATATTATTAGTATATTCTTTTGGTATTCATAATAGTTTTTAAGGTACCAGTACCTATTATCAATGAGTGGTTATTATTATCTTGAACCCTACAAGTTTTCTATTTTTTTCATAAAATTGTGCATATGGCTTAATCTTATTAGCTACTAATTCTTTTAAGGTATCCACACTCTTGAAAAAATTGAGGATCAAGAGAAACTCTCATATTATCAGTTTTAAAATTATTACAAATACCATCCAATTATATGTTGATATATCATTAAAAATGTTTAACCTTTTAAATAATTATTCAAAAAACACACATATATATCAATAATATATCAAAATTAATCTCCAACCAATAGCTTTATCACTTATAAAAGATGTGATACCTCAGGTCCATGTACTATTGACTAAGTCTAGTACTGCTTTTAGGTAGCTTGGAAACCTCCGAGTTTTAGAAAACCATCATCTTGCTAAAGTTTGCATTTTATGTAGAACAGGTTAGCGAGGATCCCCGATGTTGATAGATGTTCAAAATGATACAGTTTCACTAAAATGCATACTCTCCCTATATAAACCCCTCCACACATGTTTTACCTCAAACTTTCTAACCCTAGCTACTACCCTCCCTTCCTTCTCATACCCCCCACTCTCACCTTCCATCAATCCCACCTCCTCCAAATTTCAAGGTAATGATTGTTCATATATATATATATATATATATATATATATATATATATATATATATATATATATTTTCTCTCCTTTCCTTCATGTTCATGAGTTAGGATGCTTATATTCTTAGTTGTTGTCAAGTTTGGCTACACCTCAATGTTTTTAGAACCGTCATAGTGTGTTTATGGTATGTTCATGAGTTGTTTGTGATTCTATGATAATTGTTGGTGTCATTCCAAACTTCCAAGGTCCAGTTGCTAGTACCCACACACTCGTAGCTCCAAGCGGTAAGTGGGTTTGAACACATAACCTCAGCAAGTCATGCTACCTAAAGGCTTATGTGGGGACGCAGCTCTTCATGTGCTAGTCATGTTTTCAAATCGAATCATGAAAAAAGATTGATTAAATTCACGAGTAACTTTGATTTTTCAAAAAACGAGAATCAAACTCATGTGTCTCAATAAAAACAATTTTTGTAGAGAAATTGTATAGCCTTTGTGTTGTACAGTTGAATAAAAAGTAAGTCTTATAAATGCTCTAAATATTTAGAGATTGATTTTTTCATATTTGGCTGGTTTTGATTTCGATGATCCTTTAAAAAAATATATTTTTTAATTAATCTTTTTAATTAAGATATGTTTAGATATAATGTATCTTTATTTATCGTCAAATATCATTTTTATGTTATAAAAAAGATTTTTTTTAGAAGATGAAAATTTCAATTTCCCAAAAAAGATATTTTGTTTACTTTTTCTAGTAATTTTACTTTTACTTAAAAAATTATCCAAATATATCAAAAAATATAAATAATTATTAAAAATATATTTTTTAATCAGAAAAAGCACTTTTGAACGAGTTCTTTGTACATTGTCAATTAATTATATTTTATTTTTATATGAAACTTTTGATGTAATTATAGTAAGAATTAAATACTTTTTATGATATAATTATATATAATTACATAACCATATAATAAACATTTTACCTTGATAGCACATGAAAAATCCATATATAAAACTTATAAAAAATATCTCGTGTGTTTTTTTTTTCTCTAATAAAACCATGTCCAACATTTGTTACAAATATATTTCATGTTTTTAATTTGGAGTGAATACGCATTTTTCATACTTTTTTTTTTCAAGATTATCAAGGTATCAAATATTTTGATTGTTATTTATCTTTTTTAGTTTGATATTGTTATATCCTTCTAATATTTATTTCTATATATTTTTAGGGTTTAATTTTAATACATTGACAGTGTAAAAGAGTTTTACACTGTCATCTAATCACATCTCTTCTTTTGTATGATTTTTCAAATAATGAAAGTTGAAAGTAATTATATTTGCTAATGTGTTATTACATAATTGGATAAATATATAAAACTTCTTTACACTGTCAGTGTATTTTAGTTAAATTCATATTTTTATTTACATAATACCGCAACTACTGAATAAAAATAAACATAAAAGTAAACTTTTGTATACCTAAGAATTCATTCAATATTTTCTCTTTAAACAATTTTAAAAGATATTGAGAAATTTTATTGTGAAAATAATTACAATTAGGGGGATTCTCACATGAACGTGACAGTCATTTTTTTCTCTCAGAATTTGGACCCCCTGAATTCTATATAGTGCACAGTAGCTTTTTTTTTTATTTTTTTCCTTTTCGTTGCCATTACTATTTTGTTAATTTTAATTATTTTTAATATTATTTTTATTTATTTTTTAAAGAAGTTGGTTGTCCCAACTTCTACTATGTGTGTAGTATTTTTTCCTTAATTGTTGTACTTTTTTGGTAATTTTAAATATTTTTAATAATTTTTTATTTATTTTATAAAGAGTTCGATTTATACAAATTCCTTTCTATGTACATTTATATACAGTATATTTTTAATTTTAATTTGTTAATTATATTCTCTTAAAGTTTAATTAGCTTCCAAATTTATTTTGTAATATTGTTGTATTTTTATTAAATTTGCTTTGGTATTACTTTTTATTTTGTTATGAGTTTAATTAATTATGACTTGTAAATTTTTTAATTTGTTCTTTTAATTTTTTGTTTAATTATTTTGTTGCAAACAATGTTATTTTTAGTTTTTGATATTTAATATTTTAATTTTTAGTTTTTTTTAGTAAATAGTGCTATTTTTTCTTTTTTTTTTACCCAATATTGTTTGTCTAAACTGTGTTGCCTAAATTTTTTTAAAAAAATTTCAGTGTGTCTGAATTATATGTAATAAATAGTAAAAAAAAATTTTTCTTTTTTCAAGGTACAACCATTCAAATTTTAAATTTATAAAATATTTATCATTTTATAATTTTTTATTTTTTAAATAAATGAATAGTATTTTTTTTAAAAAAAATTTTCTTTTTTTTTTAAACACAATTCGGGGTTCCCGAATTGTATAGGTTAAATAGTAATTTTTTCCTTTTTCTTTTCTTTTTTTTAAAGAATAACTAAAAATAAAATAAAAAAATAAAAAAGAAATTTTTAATTTATAAAATATTTATCATTTTATAATTTTTTATTTTTTTAAATAAATGAATAGTGTTTTTTTAAAATATTTTTTTCTTTTTTTAAATATAATTTGGGGTACCGAATTGTATATATTAAACAGTATTTTTTTATTTTTCTTTTCTTTTTTTAAAGAATAACTAAAAATAAAAATTTAAAAATGAAAAGGAAAAAAAATAAAAAAAATACTGTGCATTGATGGGTCTAAATTCTTAAAAAAAAAAATAATATAGGTATTAACCATCGAATATAGGAGAGTGGGTACCTTACAATTATTCTTAAAAAATAACCCATAGAATCTACCAATTAATAATTGATTCGTTTGCGCTCAAAAAAATAAATAATTTCTATCACTTCATGTCCAAAGAAATAAGATATTTTTAATATTTTAATATTTTTTTAACGACACAGTCAAATGAAATTTTTTTTATTATTTTATTTTCACTCGAAAAAGAAAAACAAAAACAAAGCCAGTGTTATCTATCGTGTCGTCCTTCTCCTCTCTGGTTTCCTCATCTTCTCTTCCCCAATCGCTGGCCCCAAAAACCAAACCTTTCTTCTCTTCTTCTTCTTCTTCTTCTTCTCATCCATGGCTACCTCTACCTTTCTCCTTAACCCTCTCACCTTCTCTCACAAAAAGCCACTTCATTCCTCTTTTCTTCTTTCTTCTTCAAACCCCTCTTCTCTTCTCCCTCTAAACATGATGGTGCTTCCAAAGAGGCTCAGAAAACCAAACAACACTGAACTCAGAAGCCTCGTAGTGGCCAAATCCAACGGCACTGATTCTGCAGACGCCCCTGACCGTTTGATCTCTGCCCTCTGCTACTTCTACCCTTTCTTTGATGGCATTCAATATGGCAAGTATGTCATCACTCAGTTCTACCCTGTTCATGCCATTGTTCAACCTTTGGTTCCTGCTATAAGGATCTTCAAGAGCTTCCCCTTAAATGGGTTCCTTGTGTTTCTGACCCTTTACTTTGTTGTTGTGAGGAACCCAAATTTCAGTAGGTATGTGAGGTTCAACACAATGCAGGCTATTGTGCTTGATGTGCTCTTGATATTCCCTGACTTGTTGGAGAGGAGCTTTAACCCAAGGAGTGGGTTGGGCTTGGATTTGATGATGAGTTTGGATAGCACTGTGTTTTTGTTCCTTTTGGTGTGCTTGATCTATGGCTCTTCTTCTTGCTTGCTGGGTCAATTGCCCAGATTGCCCATTGTTGCTGAAGCTGCTGATAGGCAGGTTCTTTGATTGATCCATTTGATGATTTAATTGTATAGCAACTTGTTATCGATCAATTTCGGACTAGGTAATGGAAAAAGTTTGCATTTTTCACTTTACTAAATAAGTTAATAGAAATGCTAGAAAAGTTATGCAGAACAGGTCTTGTTTTGCTGTATTCTTATTTGATTTTGAAACATAATGAATTTCATAGCATGGATTTAGTTTTGGTGCATGTTATATATTGGATCAAACACTTATCACTAGGGCAGAGTTTATGGACAAGGATGTACTTTTATTTTCTTAAAGCTTCCCTTGCACGAAGAGTTACTCAGGATTGTAATGTATGACCTTGCCCTGATACCGTTTGTTGCATCGAGTATTTACTACCATGTCAAAAGCTATAACTTATGATAATGATGCAAATTTTCATCCTTAAAATTTCTCATAAGCACATTTAGTATAAGGGATTGTACCCATTATCGACGCACGTGAGATATTAAGACATCAAATTCTAAGGGTAAAATAAATCAATATCAGACAATGGGAAACTTTCCTTTCTTCATTGTTACTTGATTTTGGTGTGTGTGTGTGTATATTTCCTTTCTTCATTTAAACTATATATATATATATATATAGCTGTCCAGAGTGTTCGAAATGGATTAAAGAAGTAAATAGAACTTTAATCTCTAGATTCGTGAGCTTGTGAGGAAATAGTAAGAAAATGGTAAAGTTTGAAACTTCTTCCCACGTGGCTTTGGGCAAAAAACAGGTAATACCAGCCCTTAGAGATGGTGATGGATGAATGGAAGTCTTTCCTCTTCCTTCTATGCTAGGACGCCGTTTCGGTGTCTTTCTCTCAATGCTGTAGTGGTGTTTCCAGAATGAGGGCGTATTCTGGGTCACCTTTACTAGTTCTGGGCGTCGCTATGGTGAGAAGTGATACTCTAGTTGTTATGGGGTGCTGAGTTATAGGTTCTTGTGGTTGTATATGTGTGTTTTCATGGAGAGAGAGTGCTCTTCAGGAGTTAGCCTCTCTCTTCTCTGGTTTTTACTCTAGTTTCAGAACAGGGGCGTGTTTATGGTCGCCTTCACTGTGTATGGGTGGTATTGAGAATGAGGGTTCCAGGTTCTGTTTACAGAAGGGTGCTTGTTCTTTGTGAGTTCAGGTCGTGTGTGTATGTTGTGCGTGTGTGAGGAGGGCTGTCGGGGGCATTATGTGTTTTGGGCATTGCTGTGGGAAAGACAAGTTACAGATGCAGTATTCTTGTTGCTGTGGCTGAGAGTGATGAGTTACCAGCCATGGCCTTGGGAGAGAGCTCTCTCCTTTTGAAATGGGGGTTGTGTGTGTGCTTGTGGCTTCGAGCCCCGTCCCATAACGTTGGGACCAAGGAAAGGGAGCTCTAGCACCTTGCCAGCTGTAAGTGATGGAACAGCAACATGGACAGTATGCCTTTTAGCTGGCTCAAGGTGCTGGTGTGAAGTGACGTGAACAGTGACAGCTTGCTAAGTGGTGACTACCTATGCTTATAGTGAGATGGGTTAAGTAACCTTCTAACCATTTGGGTTTTGGGCCAAGGCACATGCTATATTTGGGTCATTTTGTGATAGTGTGTGTGTGTGGTTTGCTTTGTTACTAAAAAGGGTTCCCTCACAACAACCGTTCCTCTCTCCATTTCTCCCCAGGCGCGGCGTCTTTACTGGCGGACTGGAAAAAAGGCTTCTTTACATCTCTTTGGCTGCCCTTTATGGGCCCAAATCCTTGGGCAGGGGTAACAAAATCCCAAATCCTACTAAGCCACATGTAGAGTTAGTTCCCTAGATCCTAATATCAACCCTTCAAGATTACACTATAATTGGCTTTATCCCATGTACCTATTTACTTGAAAGGCTCATATTAGGATCTATTTTCTTTGCCACTACCATCATGATTAATTCCTTTAGTCATGTTTTAAACTGATTCATAAAAATGGATCAGGAACAATAGTCTAAATGAACGGATGAATGGATGTGGTTTTTGAGTCACTTATAGGCTACTTCACGTATCCGTAGAATAGAAAACTTCAATTGATACTTGGTTGATAGTATGATATTCTTGTTCTGCCTACAGAAACAATTAGGTATCTTCACTTTTCATGAAGTGTTAGTTTTTATGTTTGAAATATTGTGGGTTTATCAGAGTGATATCTTTCTGGAACGGTTATCTATAGTGTTTACTATGCATTAGGGAGAAGAGGAAACAGAGGTAGAGGCATGTTGCTGGTGTTATGATCAATGGCTGAACATAAAGGCAGTACGTTTTCTTCATACAAACCCAAAATCAAAATGAAAAATCAAGATGTTCTTGTTCCTGTTGTATGCATGTGAAAGGAGTAGGACCTTGCAGATTCCGTAGATTATGTCTATTGCTATGCCTTTTGATGGGTTTTACTGCCGCTTCAGTGAGTAGTTGTGAATGGTATCAGTGTCAATTTCCACTGCTAATTTGCTGCAACCGAAATTTTGTATTGGCTAGTTATTGGACGAGGGAAAGTTTTTAAGATCACAAAAAGCCTGTAGTTTATCTCACGTGGTCTCACTTTTCCACTTGAAAAAGTAATTGGTAAGGAAAATATTATTTGTACTTAAATAATGACATCTCACCGAATGGTAAATAGGGTGTGAATTGATACACTTTTCCATAACATATGGATACAAATAACACAACTCAATTGATATTCTTTTCCCCTTCAATCATTGTCTTCCTATCATTATTTGTATGTTTTGTCTGAAATGGGTTCAAGATGTCCTGCAGTGGGCTAATAGGTTTTGTTGACCCTTTCAAGTTTATGTGAAATGGATCTGTAGTAGCTTATCGGGAAAACCCCAGTTAATATATTGATGAATCTCAGAAAACCATGAACCGAAATTAGAGGACACCCAGAATTGCGTTTTTCCTAGGATAGTTCCCCAGCTGGTTGACATGCTGATTTAGTTTGATCCTCGATCCCCATTGTTGCTGGTATATCGCTCTATGCTGTTGTACATCATCCAGGATAGCTCTGTCTAGCAATCCAAAACTCGTTCATTGTGGCAGTTGCTCTTAAACGTTGCTTCTAGGTAGGTGTTGGGTCCTTATAAATAATGGATCAATCAAACGTAAGAAATTTTCTATTTTATTGACGTGGAGGATTTTCGTAACAGAATAGATGAGCAAATGGATCAAAGTGGAGGAAGAGTTCAAAATGAAAGCGCCAATTCGTTACGAAAAATTTAAGCCAAATCATAGGAAAGCTAAGTAAGAAAACTACAGGTGAAAGATAGAGAAAAACCACGACTAATCAATTTTCATCTCTTTTCTTTCAAGTGAAATGATCACAATATATAATAACATTCAATATGCTATAACCTTCACAACTTTATCTTAACTACAGAGTATTCATTTCTAACAAATATTTCTTCCCTAACATCTCTAGTGTAACTTGTTGATGAGGATGCACCTTGTTAGCAGAATAAACATGCATCACTGGAGAGCATATTCTCTCTTCAACTCATCTCGTCTCTCTTTCATCTTGCCGATATGTATATGTGTACATGTATGTACCTAACTCTAGACGAAGGCACATATTAAAGTAGTGTTGTTTTCTCTCCTGAAACGGACTTTGGAAATGTTAAGGCCTGTTTGCTTTGCCTGTTTTCAGTTTTCTGTTTTGTGAAGGAAAAACTGAAAAAACTGAAAACTGAAAAATACAAAGCAAACAGGCCCTAGAATAACGAGCAACGTAGTCAAGCAAAATCATCATGGCTGCAAACAAGCCATGAAAAATGAAACACAGAATAAGGAGGATTGTCGATTTGTCGGTGTTGCGTCATCACTTGCATATTCATGAGTCATCCATTTGCAACGTGGCATCTTCGTGCACCGCTCCGAGCTCTCGTCTCCTTTTCAAATGGCCCCATCTAAACGCTCTTTTTTAACACGAACAAAAACTTACCATGAAAAACGAAACACTTGTTTGACAATAATTACTCTCCCTAATCTGACGCTAGTGATGCTCTATTGCCTCATCTAAACCTTGCTAAAGTGACAACTACGTCAATCGTGAATAACTGATCTATCCACTTATGGTAGAAGTTTGTTTTTTATGTCGGATTTTCTCTTATGCAAGCAATAAGTTGAGTTCTTATAAAAATCGAAAATAAATAAGAAGTAAAATAATGTATGGCACACTAGTACTAAGTCAAGGCTAGTCCATCATTTTGATTTTCTTTTCCCTCTATGTTTTTAATATGGACACAAGAGTATTTTGATATATGGTATGTTCATTTTCACGTTTATAATCAGTTTGAGATTGAATTTTATTCCTCTGTTTTTTTTTTAGTAAAGTAACCCATTTGTTCCATACAAAATTCTCAAATGCACTAGATGATTAAAATGCAAAAAAAAAAAAAAAAAAATCAAACTTACTTGAGTTACAACCGTGAATAGTGAGTAGTGTTGTGAAATCAATAATTCAAGCATCATATTTGATGTGACTTATACTTATTATGTAATTTTATTATTAAGTAGACACGTCAATGTTAAGGCAAAACTACACTCTTCGAGGCGCAAGCAATTGTCTCGACACGTGCCCTTGGTTAATACTTAGTTGCTTACTCTTTTGTCAGTTCCACCTCGGAGAATCAACATGCTTCTCGCAGCATAAATATGAAGTGTGCTTTACCAATTACCAAGCCGCGCAGCAAGTACAGAGCAAGCAGTTCTTTTGCCTTTTACTAAAGAATTCCGTGTGCTTGCTGCCATAAGTGGCATACCAAGATTTTTTTTGAAGGGGCAACTCTTCCTGGGATTAGCTTCATAATTCTTCAGTTGAAAAATTTCAGCCATAATTCATAAGTGGAAGGGATTTTATTTTCATATGAAACACTTATATGATGTTAATAACTGTTAGTAACTTTTTAAGGATTGCAATAATAAAAATGCTTTTGTCATGTTACCAGGCTTTAGGTGTTATGATTTACGGCATTCGGTGGCATATCTCATCAATCAGCACAATAATCACCTTGTCCTCACTCTCCTACTCCCGATAGTACTCTCTTGATTTGCGTGAAATGGATAAGTTTTCTTTCGGATGATTTGCATATTGATAGGACTCGAGGCCAGCCAAAATATTTGGACTCAGCGCATAAGAGAATAAAGCCTTGAAAAATCATATAGCACTCTCCTCCACACAATTTGGTGTATGAAAGGATGGCAGGATTCATTACAATCAGATATATTCACACTTTAATGTATCAATTTCTCCCAATTTGTAGAAAATAGGAAGTATTAACATGTAGATTAACAAGAGATGATCTATTACTACGGGAGCATCTATTAGAAGTATTGACAACTTGTTATTACATCACATTATACAGATAATGTCCAATTTAACATGATTATTGATTCTTAAAGGACTCAGAGGATGATAAAGATAAAGACTGCTACCAAATCTAGAAGAGATAAATAAAAGAAGAGAGAATTAGCATCATCATCAAGAAGGGAACTTGAATTGGAAGAAGAGTAGAAGCAACAAAGCCTTCACCATTAGGCACGTATGTGTAAGGATATGGAGGCGAATAAAGATAAGGAGTTGGAGGACCATAAGTGCTGTAATAATAAGGAGGAGGAGGGGTGCAGCACTGAACACCTGCAGCTGGAGGGCACTTTTTGCTCTGGCCTCCCTCATGTGGTGGTGGGGGTGCACCATATATAGAGTAGCCAGAAGGTGGAGGAGATGGTGGTGGTAGTGATGGTAGTGGTAGTGGTGGTGGTGGAGCTCCATAAGAAGGGTAACCAGAAATTGGTGGAGATTGTTGTTGACATGGAGGGTCACATTTGACATCCCCTGATGTATTATCACCATATGCTTCAAAATGAAAATAGGACAGTGATAACCAAAGGGGTATTGCTACAACTACCAGCAGAAACTTTGATGGAAACATTTTTTTTTTCCCTTATGATAAACTTTTAAATGTTTTCTTTCAGAGTGGAAAATCAACATATAAGATGGGAGAAAGGAAGGGAAAGAAGAAAGGAGATGGAGAGCAAAATAAAATGAGGATTGCTTTATAGCGAAAAAAATGGAGAGTTCTAGATTCAATTTTTCAATTTTTAATAAATTAATTTTGTAGTTATTCCTGGAAATTATCTTGTAGGTGTACATTACATGAATTGAATGGGAGAGAAATAAAATAAAAGAAAATTAAAGAAAAAGTCTCTATTTTCAATAAAATAATAAAAAAAGAAACATATATAATATGTCTAAAATCGGTGTATGACAAATGTGTTGAATATAGACATTCTTATCCTAATATTTAAAAATTGATATCATTGAGCAATCCACTCAATTATTTTTAAATATGATAAATAAATTAAAAAAATTGAAATCATCGTTATATATATTTAAATATTAAAAGAGCATTTTATTTATCATCAGCACCTGTTTAATATGGTCTTGGATCTTGCGACCCTTTTCTTCTCTGCATGCTGGATGCGGTGCCGCATGGCAGCACAGTTGTCACGGTAGTATTGAAGCAGCATGCACAAATGTCTTAGCTTGCATGAGTCTCTATGCTAGACTGCTAGCAAATTGTCACAAAGTCTTGTACCTTTTGCTTTTCACTTCCACTATTTTTACTTTATATTTGAAAGGTAGGTTTCTTCTGCCTTCTTTTTTTTTGGTCCATAGAATTTGTCCTTTTTATGAAAGTAACTCCTGCACTACCTTCAACAATGATGGAGTTCGTCACAGAGATGACTCATGACTATAAAAGAAGAAAAAGTTTATCCAGGCAATCTCTCTTTTGAGAAAGAGAGGGACTTAATTGTCCATGAAAGATTTGACAAATGAACTTTGGTCATCATCTTTGCAACATTATTTTTCTTTTCTTTTCAATTTTATATATATATATATATATATATATATATATATTTTGGTGCATTTCACTATGTTGTGTGTGAATAAAGAAAGAGCTTAATTTATATGTATAACTCATATAAAATAATTTTATATTACTAACTAATAAAAATTAAATAGTATCAAATTATAATAGATAGTTATTATATTATTTAGTTATCTGATATTATTTGACTTTTCTTAATTTTATCTGTTGAAATTTTTTATAATTAGGATGTGTTTGGTATACAGAAGTAATAATGACGGGAAGTTTTTCATAAAATAAGTTTCATGTGTAATTTATAAATGAAATTCATTCATAAAAAATTATCTTCCAATTTTAACTATAGTAGCAAACACATTACTAATGTATAAAAATAAAAATTAAATTTATAAAAAAATTGAAAGATGAACCGCCATTTTAAATTACAGGTACATAAAAACAATTTTAAAATTTAAAATGATTGAAAATTTTAAGGAGATAAGCTTGAATTGTAATTTGTAAACTTTCTTTCTTTCTCTATCTTTTTTTCATACTTTATTTCTTTCTTCCACCAAGTAAAAGAAAAAAAAAACACATAAGTCTAAACTTGTTTTTCATCTCCCGGCTTTTTTCCACACTCTAACCAAGCATAGGATTCTGTATAAGGATCACTAAGAATTCAACCAAGGGAGACTCACAACTATGTATGTGGCCAAGTAGCATTATTTGCACAACGTATCTAATCAAAGTGTAGAATCCGTTATGTCCAAAATGATACAGGTTGAAAGCAACGTGCGGCAAACATTATATTTTACCAAAAAGAAAGCATCAATTTCAGCTTTTGTATGTCAAACTAAGACGTAGGTTGATGTAATTAGAAGACATATACATGCCACGGCTATTTAAATATAGATAACTCAACTACTCGATGAAATATTATGAGTCACTTAAGGGCTAGTGCTTTTGGGTAAAAGGAAAAGTAGCATATTCCTCCAATGACATCTAATTTGTAGGAAAAGAGAAAACACAGCACGAAAATTGTAGCCAAAATTGAATATTACAAAATGTAGCAAAAGATAGTCTAGTTATATACTTTGGCTTTAGTCTAACGTTCGCTTCTTGTCAAGAGCTATTTTTATTGAATGGAGGGGTTAACTTATACCTTAAATTGAGATCTGAATTAACTAGAGAAAGTCAGAAAAGGGGCACTAATCTTGAACACTTTAGAAATTGCAAACTTAGACATGCAGAAAATTGTGAACAAAAAGAATCCTCTAGCCTATATGCTTGTAGTCAAGAATCCATCGTTGTAACCAGTTTTCCAAGGTCATTTTCAACAATGAGAGGCACCATGATCTGAACCCATCAGAGAATTGTGCTGCTTTATGGTTTAATGAATGTCGGGACAAGTATAATTATTACCATGCAGAATTGTAGATTGCATTCGCTTATGGCCTCCCATGATGCTCTTAATCAACAAAACCATGGTCAATGTGGGAAAATAATTGGATGTGTTTGGTTTTAAAAAATAGTATCCAGTTTTATTCATCATTTTTTTATTTCTTAAATTTTATGAAGAAAATATTAAAAATTATGAAAATTACACAGTCAAATTTCTAGTTTTTATGTCTAGTTTTTAATAATTCACTCAAAATCCTCAAAAAAGTGCTAAAAATTGTTTGTGAAACTAAATACAATATAATAATCAAAAGAAAATACCTGCGTATAGGTTGTTGGTACAAGTCCCACATGGAGAAGCTTTGTTGGCCTTCTCACTTTAACAAGATGAAGTAAGCAAATGGTTTTGGGTGTCAAAAAAAACTGGGTGGGTTTAGTACCCTAAACCCTAATTACGTGCCAATTTTTGGTAAAAAAAAACGGCCTTTATAAATTTATTTTGTTGTTGGTTTGAATGCCTTCACCTTATAAGTTATAATGGTTAATAGCTTGTTTGGTTTGCCCGGGCCAATGTTTTCCCATTGAGTTGGCAGAAACTGGGTTGATCGAAAAGAAGTGAAAGTGTTTTTGGTCTGGCTTTTCTACTTCGAATAAAAGTGTTTCACTTTGAAAAAAAGAAAATTTATTTTTTCATCCCACATTATTTCTTCTAAACTCACTTTTCTCGTACTTTTTACAAACATAAATCAATTTTTTCATAATCAATTTTTTTAAAATCACTTCCTTTAATATCAATTATTTCAAAAGTAATTCTACCAAAATCTAAACCAAATGGATCCTAAGGGTGTTTGTTTAAGTTTTCAGTTTTTCATAATTTTATGAAAAAATATTAAAACCTAGATTTTATAATTTTCATAATTTTCAATGCTTCTTTCATAAAATTTTAAAAATTAAGAAACTGAAAATTGAAAATTGATACCAAACAAACGTTAAAATGGCCACCAAAATGTTAGCTTTTATGTGCTGGACAAAGTGATCCAATAGCTTAATTCAAGTCTAAGTTGAACATTCATCATCTAGTCCAACTCACAATGCAAACTTCGTATCAAGCCCAGCTGCAAATATAGCCTATGGGCGATGGAGATTTGTCCAATCCAAGTGCTGAAAATGACAAGACATATGGACAATGGAGATCAAGTGTAGTCCAATTCAAATTCAGGTTCATTTAATATGTCTCACTACTATTAGGCAGCCCAAATAATTTCAAACCCAACAATTAAAACTCCAAAATTCTACTCTGATCTTCTGATGTTGGTATAATTTTTCGGTTAAATGGTCCAATGCAAGTCTAAGCCCAAAGCTGCAAATAGGTTCAACGATCAACGCTCTGCGTATTATCTTTCAATGTCACAAACCAGAAAAAGAAAAAACTGCTTTCGACCAAACGGAAAAAAAAAAAGAAAGAAAAGGAAAAAAAAACCCCTCAATGTAAATTTCTGTTTCTTTATAAAAGGATCTTCTCTTTTTTTCCCTCTTTTCCTCATCATAAATATTTTTTCCCCTTTTTTTTTGCTGTGATGTATCAAATGGGAAAATGAAAATAAATAAATAAATAAATAAATAAAGAGATAATTGTGGCTGAACTGGATCTGAAGTGATAGATCAAGTTCATAGCACAAAAATTTCAGTGTTTTAATTAATATATAAACTTTTTTAAATAATTAAAATTATTAAATATATAAAAGAAAATGTTTGCGTGGCTGCTTAAGTTCTAACAAAATGTAAATCAAATGATAGATAAGTTTTTTTCTTTTGAGGTGACAAATGGTAGGTAAGTTTAAATTCAGTAGTTAAAGAGTTCTTGTAATATTAAAGATTTGAACTTCTAAAGAACGATTATAAAAAGAACGATCTCAAAATAATGAATAATAATTATTGTTATATTAAAAAAATACAAAATAAAATCACAGAGTTGTGCCATCTCCTTAGTCAAATGTAATATGTGGGACGTGGAAAAGGGAACAAGGGAAGAAAAGACAAAGTGTAATCAAATGTGTAAAATGTTAGCTAAAAGAAAAAAATAAAATACTACTCAGACATAATTAAAAATGTGTGCATATATATATATATATATATATATATATATATATATAATATACAATGTCAAAAATAGTGATTAATCTTTTTAAAGTGTAAAGTTTATAAATGTGGATTTTATTTTTTGTTTGAGATCCTCTCCATATGTATATATATTAAAAATTTATGGCATCCTAGTCGCCAGTGACTCAAGTGGCACAACATTCGTGTCCTTTAATTGAAAAGAAATAAGGAAGAACAAAGAACATTTGGGTACACGTTTGAACTAGAAAATTGTTTTTTTAACTTCTATTAATTTATTAGTTATTTTCATAAAAAATCCACTTTATAATGAAAACGATATTGAGTTGACTGACTAAGAGAAAAGGTAAAAATTGAAGATATCACTATGGATTATTTTTAAAACCTCTTTTAGGATGTGATAGCGTCATCTGTCGAGTAAAAAAAAAAATGTGATAGCGTCAAGATAAAACAATATACCAATTAAATGAAAGTAAGAAGAACTCAATATCAATTATAGTCTTTGACAAAAAAAAAATCAATTTTAGTCCTTTGAAAATATAGGTGACATTAACCTGGCCCTTTAAAAAAATTTACATTAATTAAGTTGCTCAATCATTAAAAGAGGCGTATGTGGTTTTCTAAAACAACAATACTCCTTTGAAAAAAAATTTTCAATTTTTACTTGTGCATGTAAATCAAGGAAATAATTGAATTACTTGAATGCTCGGAAAATTTTAGTATATTTTATAAAATTATTCTTATTATCACTTAATTTCACTATCTTCCTTAACATTGATTCTCATACTTAATCCCTTCACTTATACACAAGTATCAATAGTTTGTTTAAGAGTAATGATATTTTGATACCCAAAAAATAGGTGTTTATTCAGAAACTTATTTTATAATCATTGGATGTGATGAATGTTAAGAATAAGTAGGGATCATCATCACATCTAATGGTTATAAAGTGAGTGTCTGAATAGACACCTACTTTTTAGGTGTCAAAATATCATTGCTCTTTATTTAATAGGAAACAGAAGGAATAAAGTAATTAATAATGTCTCAATTTTTTTAGAAGGACAAATAATTATAGAAAATGAAATTCTGAAAATAAACATTTATTTAAAAATAGAAGTAGATATACATTTGGTCATTTAATCAGGTGAAGCTGAAATAAATTATTTAGTCCCTTGGGAATTAAAATATTTAGGTCAATTATCAATTTTATACTCATGAACAATGGTAAGATAAACCCTCTACAATCCTCCTTTTCCTTACATTTCATCTCCTTTTATATGCATTCTCTTCTTTTTCATTCATATCTCGTGAACATATTTTTATAAAAGTACTTATAGATCATTCTCTAATGGAAGAAACTTAAAAATCAAACACAAGTTATAATAATGTATGACCGAAAGGTTGATAAAGTGATTAAATCTATTGCCTTTAAGCCATTATATAATTGATTAGTTGTGAAGGACATGAGTAGTAAGAATGAGGTAGTAGATTTAAATCTCACTATAATCAATGTACTTCCTTCATTATAAACTAATAGTCACTATAATAAATAAAAAGAAACTGATACATTAAAAAGATAATATATTTGGCTATAATTTTTCATAATGACTATTATTTTATAATGAAGAGAGTAATTTCAGAATTAAAAAAAAATCCGTTGCTTTTGCATTTCTTATTTTAATGTATATATATCAAAGTCAACATAAACACAAAGCAAAAAGTAAATAATTAAGGAAGTAATAATTTTTGAATTAAATACCATCTTTATATATATCTACTTTACAACCCAGTTTGCCTCTTGTTTTAATTGATCAACTTCGGTTTGAAATGTAACAATTTTTTTTCCGATTGTAATAAATACTTTTCAATTGAGGATTCTTGATTGCATCCCTCATTAATTATACCAGTAAAACCAGACAAGGCACACAGATTTTCTTACCATCTTTTTTTTGGTTGATCTCCATTTTCCCACCCTCTATAAATTCAGCTTTGTGATGAACTCAAGCCATTGTATATTCAAGAAGCAAATAAAGAATTAAACCTTTCTATCCTTTTAATTTTGTTCAAGAAGAGTATGGAGCAGGATGGTTCTTCCTCTCACTATGGCCAGCCTGATAACTCGAGCTTTAGTAAGCACTCCCAATAATATACATTTGCTATAAATATATATGGGCCTTCATTACTCTTGTTCTTATATACGTATGATATATAAACCAAATCCCGACTTCTTCGTTGATATCTATAGTGGTTTCAATAATTGTTTGCTAAAATTATGGTGTCACGCATTTTTGTTATTTTTTATTCTCAGTTTCAAAATCTACAATTGTTTTCATTACAAAAGAAAAATCGGTGTTTTTATCTCTCTTTTCCTTTCTAATTTGTTTTATTTTGTTTTATAATCTGATCATTCTTGGTTGCTTCCAGGATCATACATTCTCTCAAGGCCACAATTTTTTTCTTATTGTCACCATTTCAATTTTGCGTTTGTTGTTGCTTATTTTTTCTCACATTCAGATACGTTTCTTAAGCCTCTGTTTGGGTCGTTTTTCGCAAAGGTGATGTGTTAGGTATTTCCAATGTGCGATACAGGACTTGAAAATTTTGTATTTTTGGGATGACAAAAAATGAATTTATATGAATCACCTTATAACATATGAGTTGCTTTTATTTGTGGGGTTTTGCTCCTCAACGGTCATTGCCCTTTTTTGTATGTGACATTCTATATATTCATGGTTTGTTAGGAGAGAAATGATAAACAAACATCACTATACTTACACCATATACTTACATCAAGTTTAAAATTGTAAATCAACATGTAAAAAGTTATAAATCCAGATGCAAAAAATTGTAAACTAATATACACAGGTTTACAACATACTTGTTTATACTTTTTACAAATTGGTTTACAACTTTTACATATATGTTTAAAACATTTTATACACAGATTTACAATTTTTAACTTGGTGCAAGTGTGTGGTGTAAGTGTGGTGATGTATGTGTATCACTCTTCTTGTTACGATTATATTTTCTTCTTTCAATTTTTATATCTAGTTCTTCAATTATGCGAAATCAATTCCTATATTGATGGAATAACTAAGTTAAGCAGTACCAATGATGATACAATTAGATTTTGGTAAACTCTTCCTCCTATATTATTGCTTTACCTCATTGAGAATATATTAAGGAGTGGATATTTGTGTGATTACCTTTCGCTTTTGCCTCGTTGTTAGTTTTCATCCCTAGACCAAAAAAAATATATCCAGTTCTTCAATGATTTTTTCATCTACTACGTTCATGGATCGAATGCATACTTTTTTTTTTGCGTACCAATCATATTTCCTTTCAAAACTTGCAGGTCCTCATTTTTTTTTTCTTAATGCATGATAAATACAAACAAATCTAATCAAATTACAAATTTATTTTTCAGGCTCAAGTAGCGATAATCCTGCACCTGACAACCAAGATAGCCCCAAAACCCTGCCCATTTCGAGTATTGTGAGGCTCATGAAACAGATCCTTCCAAAAAACGCGAGGATCTCTGATGAAGCGAAACAAGCCATCCAAAATTGTGTTGTGGAGTTCATTGGATTCGTGACCAGCGAGGCCAGCGAGCAGTGCAAGAGGGAGCAACGAAGGACTGTCACTTCTGGTGACCTCATTTGGGCCATGTCGAGCCTTGGCTTCGACAAATATGCTGAGCTTCTCATCATCTATCATCAGCAGATTCGATACAACGATGTTGCAATCGTTGAGCACATGGTTGGTGTTCCCCTTTTGCCACCACGTGGGAAGGAAGCACAAGACGGAGCATTGCCGTATGGGGGTGTATTTGGCCCAATGGGCCAGGACGGGCCAGGTGGTGGAAGCAGGTCAGGCCATGGGGCTTTTCTTGGCCCAATTGGTCAGGACGGGCCAAGTTGGGGTGGGCTGGACAATGGGGGCGATGAAGAAGGAGCAGCTATGTTTGATCCTCTTCCTTTTCTCAACCGTGACTGTTTTCTTTGAGATGGCTGAAGGAAGAAAGTTGTAGTTGAATAATGAACAAAACTATTATTATTCTACTTTCATTGGATATCTTTGAAGGGACATTATGAGGTGTTTGTCAAATATTAGTTGAGAGTGAACCTAACCTTTTCACTCAACTAATGTTTAATAGACACCTCAATCCTCATAGCATCTCTTTAAGGTATCTGAAAAGGTAGTATAAATATTATTGCTCTAAAAATATGTAAATATAAAATATTGATTGAAGAAAAAAAAATGTAGTAGTTGAGTGCGGAATAATATAAGACTATGCAGATGTAAAATATTGCCTTGAGATTTATTTAATAGAAGTGTAGCAAATGTAATAAAATATTATACCTTGAGTGTGCATTGTTGTTTATTATCAACTTAAATGTTATACATTTTTTAAGTTTTCCATATTCAAATTCTATCTATGGGGGAAAAAAATAATATCGCAAGAATTTTACTCCGATAATTGGCCAGCTTGCTTCAATTTAAATTATTTAGAATTTAGTAGAATATTATTAGATAACCTTGAACGAAAATAGTAACTGATGATAATATCTTATGGGAGTTTTCTCTACAACACTTTCCCCTTTTTCCCACCTCCCCTTCCCCAAATCTACTTCCCCCTACATCCAACTTTGTTTAATATTGAGCAACAAAATTGCTAATAAATTATAAAGAAGTTAGAATTATATTGGCTTCTAATCTTATAATGAAAATGCTTAACATAATAATAAGTTAAAATTGCCTTCTTCTTTTTTTTGTCTTTTCCCTCTTGTTTTTACTTTAGTCATAAAACAAACTTACAAGTATTAAATTAACTTAAAAGTGTATAAAACCATTACCACTAACAAATAAAACAATAAAAATCATGCAATCTTTCGATGGTGATGATGAATCATTCTGTTTCATATACTGATAGAACTGGATAAATGCGTAGGTCAATCTTCCTTTTTCGTTGCTATGTGCTTTAGGTAGAATATACAATTGTTTAATTATTCTAGCTTTATGATTATTTAATTTCTTAGAAGTTAAACTCTCCCTCTTCAATTAATCGGTCCAAAAGTCAACTTTAAAAGGATTCCATTTAGTGTGGCACAATGGCCGCCTTTGTGGTTTGAAATTTACTTAGGACTTGTTGGATAAATGATTTATTTAAGTCTTTATATAAAAATAATTTTAAAAAAGTAATTTATGAATAAGTTATTTTGCGTTTTAAATATATAATAATAAAAATATTTATTTTAAATGTTTGAAAAATATTTTTCTCAAGTGAAATATTTTAACTTCTTGAGAAAAAAAAAACACTAAAAATGAGTTTGGAGGAGCAATGAGCTATATAACCAAATAGAATAAATGTAATTTTTGACTTTGAGAGAGTTGAAAAAAGTCATAAGGATTGCTATCCAAACGGACCCTTATTACCACCCATTTGATCTCATCTACCATGTAACTTTACCATATGTTACAACAATGTTATCACCAAGATTAAGAGTTCATGGTTCTGGAAGGAGACATTTATACCTCTCACATCATTAGAGAAGCTAACAACAATGCATACTTCTTGGCTAAGCGCCTTTGGTGATAACAACTTCTCTTATTCTTGTCTTGGAATGCGCCTCTTGTTAGAACGATGCGCCTTCTTCTTGATCATTGAATTAGGAGCTACTTGTTTTCTTTATTTATCAAACGTAAATCCACCCCATCGTTAAAAAAAAAAGCACTTATTTATTTTATGGTTGCTTCTCTCAATGACAGTGCTATGATATATGTAGTTTTACCCATCGCAGTAAGGCTGTTAAAGAGAGTTTTGGAAGTGCTAGACTTTTCCAATCTTGTGTCATTTTAGACATAGATGAAACCTGTGGAAGAAACTAATCCAAGTCCTACGCGCTTCTAGGTGAAAACACAGCTAAAAAGATAGCATTGATAAATTCTTATGCCAGATTTTCTCTTGCAAAAGAAGAGGAACCTGTTACGTCTTAGATTGAACATGAAGTCACTTGATTTATGGAATTATTATTACTCCCTCCATCCGAACATAACAGATACTATGGAACAACTAGTACATTAAAAAATCAATATATTTACCAATAAATTATAGCCGAATACATTGACTTTTTAATATTTCAGTTTAACCAAAATGTCAGTTATCCCTTGACAGAGGCATTATTAGCTACAGTTCAATTTAGTCTAATGCAGGAATTGATTATTTTTCATACTACTCAATGAATGATTGAAAGATGCAGACTTCAATCAAGGTAAATATACTGGTTAGCTTGCAGGTATTTTGATTTTTCATCTGAGAATTGATGTATCAAGTCCTCGCTCGCAGCTTCTGCAATACGGTTAGACCAAATATTTGCAATTTGGCTTATGAATTATGTGATGTTAAATTCTCTGTAAATTTACAGCCACAAAAAAACACTCATTGAAGATTGGCCCCACAGGTATCATAACGACTCTTGCAGTAGTAATTATTTATCATTGGAGTTTGAGTATAAATGTTGTTCTCGGATATAATCGACGACTTCGTCCGCAGTAAGGTATTTTATTGATAATCCTCTTGATATGCACTCCCTGAAATTTGTTAAAAAAGATAAGAAAAATTGAACTATGCCTCCCATTTGTTAAATCATCATACTCAACTCTAATGAGAGCAAACAAGGTCATACTATTACCTTAACCTCGTTGAACTGATTTGATTTGGCACAATGTCATCCACAACTTTGATATAAGCCTAAAAAATTGCAGTGGCAAATTAGATACGTATAAAAGCTGAGTGGCAAAGCAGTTCATTCTGAAGCTTATTCTTGTTCAACGAAAACCATAACTCTAATAGATAACCTTGTTTCATTGCTAATCAAGGTTCAGTGTGGATTTGACAAATTTTAACGCTTAATATATGCCTTTGGATATGGTCTTTTACCTAAAAAGATCTCATTATTCAGCCTATACTTTAATCTGGTCCTACTACAAACAAATCAAAAAAATCAATGCATAGATTGCTACATTTCATTGGAAATGCACATAAGCAAATAGGACGAGTTTGAGAAGTTTGATATACCTTATTCTCATTCAAAATTTCATCATTACATATAATCTTCTCAACATCTTGTCCTTCTCTGCGAATGCAGACTATCCCGTAATCTCTGCATATAGTCTTAACCTAAAATGCAATAACAAAATTTTAGCAATATTGCAAATCACTAACATGCAGATTTATGCTCCACCTATTTTTACCTTGTACATATGTAGGAAAGTAAAACTTTTTAAATTATTAAGCTTGTCAATTCTAACAATAACTCTCCACCGAATCTATCTAATTCCTAGCTTTGAATTCCACTACCATTTCTGGATGGTTTACCAAAAATATAATGGGGCTCAAATGGGACAAGATCTAGGTTCCACGATTCATCTGATGATTTAATGTGAAGCTAATCGTATTCTAAACAAAATTAGGTGTTCCAAGTATACTAAATGCAGAAGTACCTGGTCGCGAATCCAGAATCCCGGAATGCCAAAAGAATGAAGCAGATCAGAACCACAGACAAGCATGACCTTGAGGGATTCTGCACTAATCAATACAAAGCTAGTTACTAAATTTTATATCGCCATCAGAGAAAGCAAACAAAGGCATCTAGGCCTAGCATTAAATTTTTATACAATCAACAAAGACATTAAAGCACCATTTTAGAGTTAGACTATTGTCACATATAACAACAATGAGAATCTACTTCAGCTTTGAAGGCTTTTGTACAGTACAGAAACAGAATAAGCTGGCCAATTGATTATGCATGATATAGCACCAAGAAATTTTAAAATTACTAGAGGTAAGAAAGCATGCCCTAACATTAAAGCCCACGCATTAATCATTTAAATAACAAAACATTCCAAAATGAGCACCTAATCATAAGGACTACATTGTTCAAAAGTTCATCAGTAGTGGGTATTATCCCTCATGACTTTAGCTCCAATCTTAAAAGCATTAAGACAGCTAGTGTTGCTTCCTATTTCCCTTGTTTTAAATATTAAGTTGGGGGCAGGAGTAATATGAGACGGAAAGTAGACTGTGTGCTTTCAATGAAGATTTGTTTGCAGAACATACCTCTAGATACTAACGCTTTCTCACAAATAGAACTGCGGACTCTGGACAGAACAGTTAAAGTGCGTTGATATGTGCTTTGATTTGCCTGTAGTAGTTTAAAGCCAGATAAAAAACTGAAATATGAGGACATGAGGCCAGCCAGAACAATATATTTATGCAGATGATACCAACGCATTTTGTCTCAACTTCAAATATGAGGATAACGAAGCTTTTATGTGCATATGAGAATAGAGAGATGTTTGCAAGTAGCAGATAGAAGATGAATTTACCTCCCACGGATCAACCATTACAAATTCTGAACTTTTGCAGGCAAGATCGCATAGTTGTATTCGATGTTCAGCAGATATTAGGCCCTGTATCAACATACAAGCAGAAGACAATTAGACTAGTGTGCAGAGTGAAACAAACAACATTTGATAAAAGCTGGCCAAAAAAGAAATCATAATTGCATAAAGAAAACCGTAGGCCTTAGAGAAAAGAAAAATAAAATTTCAAGAAATCTTTCACATCTCAAATAAGTTGCTCATAAATCTCATAATAACTTCAGTGTTTCCAACATGCCAAGCATATTTTTAGTCATTTACAGTTTGGTAACAAGTTCTACAGCTACACATTTACAAGTATAACAAATGAAGGAGTTCTATCTGCCTCACTCGCTTCCAAAAAGTAAAAAGAAGAGAGAAACAATGGATCTTTATCTCTCTTTGCTTGACAGCAACATACCTTTTTCTTGTATGCATTGTTCACAGGTGACATGTAACCTCCAATCACACAGTAGCCGCCTTCTGAGTTCAAAACATCTCTTGCAAGCTCTAAGGTTAATGCACAAAAGATAAATTCATTACAAGATAAATTAAAGCACACAAAAATTCAAGATATTATGGCAATGGATTTCCATCACAAAGCACTTGAGGTGAACTAGATGTAATATTCTGAACATATATGTATCTCTCCCCCTTTACCTTCATTTAGTTAGCATAACTACAAACTCAAATATCATAACAGTACAGGAAAATGAAGATACCACAGTTATAAATTGTCTCCGACGCAAATCCACAATTCAACTGAACATCTTTACAAAGCTGGGCATTTCAATAGCAATTCTTATTATTCATATCTGACTTTTAAAATCGCCAAAGCATTAGCATAAGCATATATATAAAAAGGCGTAGTGGAATAAACAGTTTTTCAGGGCTCAAACATGAGGAAACAGAAGGAAAAAAAAAAAGGGGGGGGGGGGGGGGGTTGAAGAATCAGAGCTCTGAATGCAACTCACCGAACATTCGTAAATGCATGAAAGTAGGTGGATTAAAGCTTCCAGTTGCCACAAGAATTACATATATCGTCCCACTGATTTTTTCCACAGAGAGAGAGAGAGAGAGAGGGTCATAATTGATAATAATAAATTACTCAGAAAAACTTCCCTACAACATTAACGAATAAACAAATAATTAAGGAAATAAAGAATAAACATACTTGGTTGTGGTTGCAGGGTTGCTCAGTTGCAAAGCTAATTTATCCACTGGCAACGGAATGTCCATAACGCTGAAACTATAAAAAAACAAGCAATCATAAGATCCAAAAAAAAAAAATCAAATTTCGTTTATTGGATTGAAGTTGGGGTGGAGGCGGGGGGTGTGTGTGTTGGAAAGAGGGGGGGGGGGTGGTTTCGATTTTAATGCTTCTTAAGTGCAAGAAGAAAACGCGTTTTCTGAGTTGAATTTCGGAGAGGTGAAGTTTCAACCTTGTTTTCCTTTGGCTGATCAAACAAGCATGGATACCAATCATATTAATATGAATAAAAAGAAAAAAAATGGAATTTCTAATGTTTTTGGAATGGAATAGGAAGCTGAGAATACAACATTGGAAAGTCAAACAGAAGAAGCAGAGCAACGAATATCGTATACCCTTGCGTTGGTTCTACGCCAAGCTACAGAATGCTGCAGAAAAAGGATGAAAAAGAAAAAGGAAAGAAAGAACAAAAAGAAATGAGAGAAACTGAGGTCACCATGTAATGTATGATTGGGAGCTTCTATCAAACAGATTGGGAGAAATATTTGAAGCTACGAGCAACTAACTAAAGACACACACAATACTTACTGTGGCCGACGTCGAGGTAGCGGCGGAGCTCAGCCGTGGCGGGTGGGGGTTGTGGTGGTGGTAAGCCAAAGCAATGAACGCAATCGTCGGTTTCTTTCTTCTCGATCTAATGGACTTTGTGGTCTCTGCCTGCACGTTGTTTGAGGGCCTATGTGTTTGTATGGGCTTTGTTGGGCCTGTTCTTTACGCATTGGCCCTATCAATTGAATTGAAACAGTGTTTGTTATGATTATACTCTTTATTCATCATAGTTTAAATTTAAAAGTCATAGACTCTTGGGAGACGTAATTAATTGCTGTAAACTAGAAAGGATGAATGGAAGATCCAACACCTTTGGGCCTAGGCCCATGTAAACCTCTGCTGCATTCAGACCAAAAACGAAAAAAGAGGAAGAAGCTCTGCTGCATTTGCATATCAAGGAGATGAAGTTACTTAACAATTTTTGTATATTATTTATAACGGCTATATTAATCATCATACAGTGGCATTTGCACGTAAGAAGTAGGGAAATAGGAATCTTTCTTGAAGTCCCACTTTGCTGCCGGCCGTGGTGCCTCTGAACCACACGAATCAGTCCCTTCACATGGCCCATCTACCTATCATGCCATATCAATAATGTGTCACTTTTGAATATACGAATGACATTGGGTGCATAACATACAAATGGGGTTTTCCCAACATTTTGGCTGTTTTTTTTTAGCTGCATTATTTTCGTTACTATATTCCTGCCCTTCTTGCCAATCTAAACTACTAACACCTTTTTCAATGATTTCAAACTTTTTTATAGTTTAATTTCTATACATTAATGGTGTAAAATTTTGTTATGATGTTATCCAATTAAATTATTTAATTTACGTTACTTTTCAAATAGTGAATGTGAAACTTAATCACTTTTACTGATTTGAGAATGCATGATTTGATAACAGAGCATAGAAATTAAACTTTTTTTACGCGGATGATTTCTGCTCTTGATCATAACAAATCATCATTAGATAAAACATCCATTTATTTTATAAATTTAATTTAATGTCACATTATAAAAAATGATGTTAGTGAGGGAAAAATTTTGTTAAGATGTTATCCAATTAAATTATTTCATTTACGTTACTTTTTAAATAGTGAATGTGAAACTTAATCACTTTTATTGATGTGAGAATGCATGATTTGATAACAGAACATAGAAATTAAACTTTTTTTTTACGTGGATGATTTCTGCTATTGATCATAACAAATCATCATTAGATAAAACATCCATTTATTTTATAAGTTTAATTTAATGTCACATTATAAAAAAATGATGTTAGTGAGGGAAAAATTTTATTAAGATGTTATCCAATTAAATTATTTCATTTACGTTACTTTTTAAATAGTGAATGTAAAACTTAATCACTTTTACTTATGTGAGAATGCATGATTTGATAACAGAGTATAGAAATTAAACTTTTTTTTTACATGGATGATTTCTGCTCTTGATCATAACAAATCATCATTAGATAAAACATCCATTTATTTTATAAGTTTAATTTAATGTCACATTATAAAAAAATGATGTTAGTGAGGGAAAAAAAATAAGAAAGTAGACTATGATATTAGTTAACTTAGTGTGTGTATATATATATATATATATTTCTCTTTTGTTTAATAATGGAGTAAGATTCTATATAATATATGTGTGCATCAGTATTTAACAACCGTTGTAAAACGCACCAAAAGTCTATACAGTTGCATTATTAAGTTTAAAACCCACCGACGCGCCTTCTTTGTAACGGTTTAAACTCCCCAAACAAAGAACAACAATACCTACCTACCTACTTACTATTGCACTCACATACACTAACAACAAGAAGTCAACAACACACTTTGACAAATTATTCACACCTCCATCATCTTCTTCATCATCATCATCGTCGAATCGATTCTTGAACACATTCTTGAATGAATCTCCCTTGTTCCATCACCATGCCTCCAAGAGCAACCCACCTCATCATCACATCCATCTTCATCTTGTTGCAGGCAACAGCAACACTCTCGGTCGCAGACAACAACGTGTCCTCCTCCTCCTTCGAGTTCTCATCCTTCACTCTCCGCAACATAACCCTTGTGGGGGATTCCTACCTCAGGAACGGCGTCGTCGGCCTCACACGCGCCGCCGACGTCCCCACCACAAGCTCCGGCGCCCTCCTCTACGACAACCCCATCTCCCTCTTCGACCATACCTCCTTCTCCACCTCCTTCTCCTTCTCCATCACCAACCTCAACCCTTCCTCCTTCGGCGACGGCATCGCTTTCTTCCTCTCCCCTACCAATACCACCACCAACACCCTCCCCGGCGGCGGCACCCTCGGCCTCCCCGCCACCTTCGTCGCCGTCGAGTTCGACACTCGCCAAGACCCTTCTTTCCACGACCCTAACGAGAACCACGTAGGTTTCAACGTTGACTCCTTGAACTCAATCACCACCGTTGATCCCATCACTCACGGCATTGATCTCAAGAGCGGCAACACCATCACCTCTTGGATAGACTACAACAGCGAGAAAAGAATCCTCACAGTGTTCTTGAGTTACTCTTCTTCTCCCAAGCCTTTAAACCCTGTCCTCATCGTTCGTGGTGTCGATCTTTCGAAGCAGTTCAAGGACAACAAGGCTTATGTAGGGTTCTCAGCTTCAACAGAAGGAAGCACTGAACTTCACATGATCGAGAGATGGAGCTTTCGAAGCTTCGGTTTTGTCCCTCCAAGACAACACTTAAGCCCTCACAATGTTTCTGATAACACCGTTGGTGTAACAGTGGGTGGTGATGTTGATGTTAATGCTAACAAGAAGAATAACAACAACAAGGGTGGTGTTCTTCCTCACAACAAGAGGCTTGGGATTGGTGTTGCTGTTGCGGGTCCTGCTTTCTTCTTTGTGGTGTTCTCGATCTTGGGGTATGTTACTGTTAGAAAATGGAGAGGAAACGATAACAATAACAATAACAATAACAATGGGAATAAGAAGAAGGGTTTCAAGGCTGAGTCCTTTGTGGCGTGTCCTAGGGAGTTTGATTACAAGGAGTTGAAGATTGCAACCAGGGAGTTTCACCCCAGTAGGATCGTTGGACATGGTTCATTTGGGACTGTGTATAAAGCATTCTTTATGTCCTCCGGGACCATTGCTGCTGTTAAGAGATCGAGGCATTCCCATGAAGGGAAAACTGAGTTCCTTGCTGAGTTGTCAATCATTGCTGGTTTGAGGCACAAGAATTTGGTTCAGCTACAAGGTTGGTGTGTTGAAAAGGGGGAATTGCTTCTTGTGTATGATTTCATGCCTAATGGGAGCTTGGATAAGATGCTTTACAAGGAACCTGAGAGAGGGAAGTTGTTGAATTGGTCTCATCGGCTTAACATTGCTGTTGGTTTGGCTTCTGTTTTGGTTTATCTGCATCAAGAATGTGAGCAAAGGGTGATTCATAGGGATATCAAGACTGGGAACATATTATTAGATGGGAATTTTAACCCAAGGTTGGGGGATTTTGGGTTGGCAAAGCTTATGGATCATGATAAGAGTCCTGTTTCTACTTTGACTGCTGGAACAATGGGGTACCTTGCACCTGAGTATCTTCAGTATGGTAAGGCTACTGATAAGACTGATGTGTTTAGCTATGGTGTGGTGGTTCTTGAGGTGGCTTGTGGGAAGAGGCCAATTGAGAGGGAAGGGCAGAAGATGGTGAATTTGGTGGATTGGGTTTGGGGGCTTCACTCTGAAGGGAAGGTGATTGAGGCTGCTGATAAGAGGTTGAATGGTGAGTTTGTGGAGGAAGAGATGAGGAAGCTCTTGTTGTTGGGGTTGAGCTGTGCAAACCCTGACAGTGCTGAAAGGCCTTCTATGAGGAGGGTGCTTCAGATTCTCAACAATGAAGCTGCACCTCTTGCAGTTCCCAAAGTGAAGCCGTGTTTAACATTCTCATCTGATTTGCCACTCACAATTGATGAGATTGTTTCTGATGCTGAAGAGTTCAACACTAGCCAGTCAATGTGTGAGATCAAGATTGACTCTAATAATTGCTGAAATGAACTTGTTCATTTTGATTCTTTGATTCTTTTCTTTTTTTATTTTTCTTCCACGGTTTGTTGTAATGTGTTGCTGCTATATTCTCTAGTCTGAATATACTAGGAGAAAAAGGCATAGTTATAGTTCATTGACAATAAGTTCAAAGCTAATCCATTGAACTTCATTCATTTCATCGTCTAAGCTATGTTCAAGGCACGGAAGCTTTGTATAGTATACACTGAAATTGATTTTTTTGAGTTTGATCATACTCTTGAATCCTCAGGTTTCATCTTATGCTGAATCATACTCTTGAATCATACTCTTGTATAGTATACACTGAAATTGATTTTTTTGAGTTTGATCATACTCTTGATTCCTCAGGTTTCATCTTATGCTGTTTGCAACTTTCATGCTCTGCTCTTTGTTTTGAAATAGAGAGAGCTGTTCATTAATGGTACAAAAATATTATTCCCATACCCAAACATGTATGTCCAATTGGAACACCTATTTTATTATTGTTGGATGTAATGGTGACCCCAACTTTCTCCACTTATCCATCACATCCAAAAGTAATAGAGTAGTTGTCTCAATTAGACATCTATTTTTGAGTGTTAGGATAACAATGCTATTAATGTATGGTCCAACTGTTACATTAGAGAATTAACTATCTTTCTGGCAATTGGCAAGTCCTCAACAAAAGGCATTGTGTTTGTTACTAACCTATGTTGAAATCTAAAAGGCATGGTTAATTTTGCTGACTTGGAAATGTGTGAAAAATGGCATATACTTCTAATAAGGAGAAGATAAATGAATAGAGGCTTTCAATGCAGAGCCAGAGGCTCCTGTCTCTGTTTAGTGAAGTTCTGCATATATTGAAGTTATTGCTACTTTGACCACGTGTTCCAAAAAGAAAAGGCGAGCGTGGAAAGAAAATGACATTAAAAGCACATAAATGAGAGTTCTGTAACGGCTCTATTAAGATTCCTAGACCAGAGTACCTACCTATAAGGGCCCATGAGCACATGGGCAATCATCAAATTTTTGGAACATATGCAACTTATTTATTTATTTAATGTATCTATCTAGCAATTTAAAAGAGGACGAGGTCTGAGTTGCTTATAAAAAAGAATACCATAAGGTTCTATAAAAACAATGATGCCAAAACGGGGAAGCCATTTCATTGAATAATTATTGGAAGGACAAGGTGCTACTTTTGCATCATTGAAAGGCCAAGATAGGAAAAAGGGGCAATGACGCATTACTTGCACATACATTTACTCATATACAAACATTTAAATTTAACTAGATGCATGGTAAACCCAATTAAATCTTAACTAGTGTTGATATAAAACATTTTCAATGAAACAAAGATTTTATCAACCTTATGATGTGAGTAGCAGCATGTAAAATCTTTTCTCTAGAAATTGTTCATTGGCTTGACTCAGTTTCGAAGAATTCTAAATCCATTTCTTTAATGTATCCAGCTCCGACGTACTACTTTGGATGGAGGAGGTGAAGCAAGTACATGGGTGGAGGAAGTGTTGTTGATAATTTGGGCCTTGCCCAACATTTCCTTCACTTCTTGTGAAAAGGGTCCAAGATAAAGTTTGGCGCAAAACCGATTATACGACATGCATAATTTTGGTACATATTGGACTTGGATTTTAATTAACGATAAACAGTTCTTTTTTAAACTCTAATTAGAGAGTCATGGGCCAGTCTTTGTTTAGCCTAATTAAATAATTTACCCTCTGTCTAAATAAATTGGTTAATTTGGCCCAGGATTTTTTTTATTGGTCGTGATTTGACCCAGTTTAGTCGGCTCTAAGTAGTATCACTTTCCCTAAATCAAGTACAAATTCTCTGTGGCCGGAAAAAAATTAAGCACAATCGTTTTCGACCGAAAAAAGATTTAAGGGCAATTGTTGATTTTTCAAGACATTTTCAAGGGATTATTTGAAATCAAATTATCATATGTGGTGAATCTAAAAGCTGTAAGGGTGGAGCATTTATCCTCATGATTTTAATCTCAAAAATCATAAAACACACACACACACAGAGCCATGAACTACTTTTTGCCAAAAAAAAATAATTATTAGGAGAACGTATTAGAATAATTTTTTAATATTATATTATCTTTTGTGAAAATCATTAATATTTGAGATTCAATGAATCATAAATCTAGCTCGATTTAGATCAATTTTACATAAAGAGTAAATTTTTTAAGACTACTTGTTTTTATACATAAAATTCGAACCTAAGATATTATTATTCAAAGAGAATAAGTCACTTGAACCAATTATGCTTTAATTGTAACATTACATTTCTAATGTATATTGGCTTGTTTGCCTTAGATTTTTCATGAACACTATCAGCCTATATATCAGGGCAGCGGAGCAAAAGATAAGATCAGAAGATCTTGAAAATTTTTGTCTTGAAAACTGTGTTGTCATATTTGGAATTTGTATTTTCACGTTGTTGTTTGTTCTGGGCTTTAAATGCAATATAGTAGTGACTAGTGAGGATCCTATTTATATCTTTCAAACTGATGAACCTAAGGAGAGGTCCACATTTGATCGAAGAAATGAAGTCCATTTCTGCTTTGTTCTTGGTTTTCTCTCTTCTCCTGGTAAAGCTTTTCTGCACCAGCTATATATATATACAAAAGTTTATTTTTATCTTAACTTTCATTGCATCAAATCCAAATATATATGTGTGTGTGTGTGTTAGGAATTTCCTTATTTAATTTCCAGTAACTAATGAGTTGTTTTTTGATTTAAAAAAAAAATTGGACCCCATGAATTCAATTTTCATATGTTTTTGGTTTTGTGACCTTTTTTTATTTTCTCTGTGCTGAAATAGGTTGCCAATGCCAAGCTCAGCTATGCAAGAAAAGACATGCATGGCCAGGGGGAATATTGGAGGAATATGATGAATGGCCAACCTATGCCTCAAGCAATCAATGACCTTCTTGTTCAAGATAACCGACTAGTGTCAAATAAAGCAGGAAAGGATCATTTTACTAGGGACTTTGATGTTAAGACTAATGTCATACTGTATCACACTAATCATGCTAGGTCCAAGAACAAGCAGAAGCAGAAGCCTTTGAAGAACTGACAGATCCTCATCAAAGGAAAAGCATACTACATATCAAAGAGGGGTTTGAAGCTATCAGAAATAATATGTAATTAGAAAATAATCATGCATTTACGCTGTCACTAGAGCGTTATTACTATTGCATTGTGAGCCACTTCCTTGTTATGTGAAAAGTCATGCATGTAAGCACGTTCTAGTTCATAGAAATAATGAGGGACAGAGTTAATCTTGAACCCGTTATTAAATATTTGTAGATCGATGTATTATGCTTTATTGCTCCTATGATGCATCTATTTTTCATATAGACATGAATCACGTGATGATGTTTCCTATCAGGATTGCCTTTTAACTAAATTCTTACCCAGCTTTTTCTCCTCAAGTTACGACTGTCTATAGTAAGTTTGGTTTTATTTTCCTTTATTTTGGCAGAGCCCCAAATCATGGTCGTTTGGGCAAAAGATTATTATTAGATTTTTTTTCCCACTCATGGTTTTGTGATTCTAGAAGCAAAACCAGACATATTATTGACCTTTACAAAGCAATATTTACTTAGTATAAATCTTATTATTTGAACTCATATTTTAAAATATTATAGGGACAATCACTCTTAAACATATATATATATATATATAGCAGAGTTAAAGAACAAAATAACACAACTAAAATTTGGAGATAAGAAAGGTGAAATTGATAAATATCTTTGACAAATAAAAAAGATTTTTAATTAGGGGAATAATTACAATTTCTTAAAATATAAGAAAATAATAATAATACTAAAAGTACAAATACACAAATAAATACACTAGGAGGGACCTAATATATCTTTCACTCTCAAAAACACTTAACATAAATCTCTCTTAACACTCTTTGCTCTCTATTGTGAGACATTAAAAAAGAATAGCTAGCAACCCACCTATGTATAGAACTTGGGTGCATTACATGCTTCACTATTAAGCAAAACATAACAACTTGATTTAGCTAGCTAGCATACACGGTTTTCACAAGTCATCATAATTATTGCAGTAAAACTTATCTTAATTAACTTGCAGTGGACAAATTCAACTTGAATTTCATGCAAATCAAGATTAGATGCAACGATCCTGTAACATGCAAATTGGCATAGTTAGAGTATTCTCTTCGACTTTTTTGACCTCATATGCACCTCCCAAGTAACTTGATGTAAAATTCAAATTAAATTTTAGTTCATGCGAGGCGGCATGAATTAGGTAAACACAAAATTGACTTCGTATATTTTCACAGATTTTAACTATATGGATCCAATTCAATGGTGTAAAATCTAAAAAAAATTTGAATTGTGTTATTTATATTTATTATTTATAGGACACCGTATTAATTTACATCACATCTATTATTAGATGAGATATAGATCCTATTTAAATAGAACTCACACCTCATTCAATAATAAATGAAATATGAATTAATATAGTGTTCTATATATAATAAATACAAATAATATTTTTGAAAACTTTTACTTCTCTTTAATTTCCCTATGGGATGAATCTAGCTCTTTTGGGATAGACCTAGTTTCATCTCATAAGTCAAAACTTATGTTTGAATGCAATAGATCATCAAACTAGAATTAACTAGATAGCGGTTCCTATACACACACACACACATCAAGGTTACCGAATGTGACTGATGATCATATGAAGTATATCTGAGTTGCTCTCACCAGCTGTCTGTATCCACAATTCGCCATCTTGCATGTGATGTGACAACCTTGTCTTGCATGGCTACAATGTCCAACATGCATCAACGGTTCAAAATTCAAATGATCATTTTTTTTTTTTGTTCAATACTAAGTATTCCAGTTTCTTTGAGTATCAAACTACTGTTTTTGTTTGTTCTAACTTGAAACTTTGGAAGGAAATAAAGCAGAAAAAAAGAGAAGAATTTCAGTGACACGTTGTGGACATGCACAACACAACAATTGATACCTCAATTACTCATCAAGAGTCGGTGCTCACGCATGGCGGTGTAGCTAATTTGAAACAGCCAAATGTCAAAGCAGCCACCGCCACTCATGCTTGTTCTGTTAATTAGCTGCATATCTCAGTCCTGTGGTTGTATGGAAGAAATGATAAGACATAATTTCCTTGAATAATATTTTGTATATAATAAATTTGTACAATAACCATACACCAACACTCACAATATTATTTTATCTTTTAGTACATTAATATCTACTCTCATAAAACTCCAAAAAACATTATAAGTTTTGGTATAAGATTCTTATACCACTTTATTATACACATAACATTAGTTAATTTTCTCTGAAATGAAAATAAATTTTTTATAAATAAGATTTATATGTAATTTTATATATTAAGTTTATTTATGAAAATTTACTCTCTAACCAAATATACCTTTACTGTAGAAAATTTTATTATTATGTCAGAGAAAAAATAGACATTAGAAGCTAACAAGACATTTGAAAACCTTTACTAAGATGAAGTTAAATTGAATTCTATTAAGAATTGGATTTCATCAAGAATTAAATTAAATTCTTATGTTTAGAATGAGTCAGTAAATTAAATAGTTAAATTCAATTTGTTAATTTGAAATGATTTTAAAAATGAATTAATTTAATTATTTTTTATTATTTTATCCTTCATTAATAGATTAGGAGCAAAATATTATATTCAAGTAAGGATATTTTGATATTTTCATATGTTAGAATTTAATTTCCACATCAAATCACACTCATTTGGAATATTTTAGTATTTTTATTTATTAGAATTAAATTCTTTACATCAAATCACACCCATTTAGATTTAATTTTAATTTCTTGATTTTATTGAATTTCAATTCCTATAAAATTTTAATTGCTTTACTTAAGTTACTTTCAAAATATAAAATTCAATTCAATTTCTTCATAAAATTAAATTCCAAGGATTTTCAAACCCTTGTAAACCTTGATGAATACAGTATTTTGAGCTGTTCTTGAGAAAATCTCCCGTATTTTTGTAAGTGATATCGACAGGCGCAATGGATTTATTTTCTTGCAGCAAATTAGAACTAACTAAAGTCTGAAAAATAACTGAACTATTGTTTATGAAGAGTATAGTTTTTTTAAATTCTAAGCAAACACCAAACAAAATAGTATGGTATGCCAAGTAAACAAGATATATTTAAGATGTTAATTTTGATACACTTTCATTCACAATGATATATTCACTGATCTCAAATTCAAAGCGTGGTGGTTAATATTCATTTTATGTTTATAAGGGACTTGTTGCAATGTTAATTAGTGCATGCCATTCTGTATTCTGATGGACAGTGAGAATAATTTATAGGTCATTCATTTAAATTAAGTTCATAGCTAAACCATTGATGTTCATATATGATCTAATTCAAGGCAGTATATATATATATATATATATACACACACACATAATATTGACTCTCTGTTTGGTCATCTCTATTTCTCAACTTTATTCCTGTTGTGTTTTCCTATTTTGGGAGCTCACTCATGGTGTTGGCAACCTTTTTAGAGTTTTAATATCCATTATTTGCTGGCAGTATTTTAAAAACTTCCACCACGTCACCTGATTTATAAATAAATAAAAAAATAAAAAATAGCCCTACATTTTCAAACGTAGCACACAATATCACACTATTGACCGTAGTATAATGACTGTAACATAGTCACTGTATTCACTGTAATGTAAATAGTCCAAAACTCCAAATGGCTACAGTTTTAGGTTTGATGTTGAAATAAAATTGTGGTGCAAAACTTTAGGCATGCGTGTTATGGCTTTTATATGTGTGTGGTGCATGTATATGCAAGCTCATCATGCAAAACTTGAAATATTGTGAAAAGTATGAAGCATGAACTCATTAATAAAGAAATTAATGTTCATATAAAATAACAGAAAAAACATATAGTACAACCCTTTTTCCTTCATTCCCAGCTACTAGTGGAGCCAACAGTACTAGGGTGCTACCAAGGTGTAGCATTGTTAGTAACAAAATATTCGTCTTGTTGTAGAAGCCAAATTGAATTTTATCTCGCTGGTTGATATGGTTCTGCTCCATCATCATCATCATTCTTGTTGCAATAATACAAGGTCACTGATATTCCATCACCGCGCATCACAAATTTGTCACCTTGTCATCTCAATTTGGAATACAATCCATGGAAGGGAATATCACTAATTTCGTATAATGTAAAATCAATAATCTGCAGCTCTGTTTTTTTTTAAAAAATTTCATAGATATTAAGTCAACATACATACAAAATTAGGGCATCTTGAATTGAAAAGAAACTTCATCTACTCAGGAATTATATGCAAGCAATGATTATATATCTTCCTTAATCTACATGAATTTTTTTAATTAATTACTTTAAAAAGAAGTATTTAAGATATTATGTGATATAATTTTTCATTTTAAAATAATTAACTGGGTGTAAGAAGACTTATTAGGAGGATTTAGCTTTATTCTTATAATTTTCAATTTATATATATCCCATCAGATAAATGTTACAGGACTTCTCATTTTTCTGATGCTTTTGATAAAAGTAAAAATAGTTGTTAACTTTCTATTTCCATCATATACATTTCAAATTTAGTCCACTTTTTTTATAAAAAAAAAAATCACATTAATGAAAAAGAAGGATAACATTAATATATGCAATCTGTATACATGAATATAATCAAACGAACAATGTCAAGCTTTAGGGGGTGGAACACTTCAATTCCTACACTTACAAATTAAAATATTAAAATTGATTAAAATATAAAATAAAAAGATATATTATTTCAATATGATAAGACAAAGTCATGTGAAAACCCATTTTCATTTTTTGTTTGAGAAGCATTGAAAAAATAGTTTTCTTATTATGAGAAAAAAGGTGCAAATATTTTATATATGTTTTTCCTATATTTTCCTTAGCCAATATTCCACAAAGAGAAACTTTTGCACTATGCGTATTCACTTTCACATGTCTTCTTCCCTTGTATCAAAACATCCATATAATACAAATGATCGTATAAAGTTTAAACTTAAACTTCAAAATTGATCAAGATCAGCCTCCACTTCAAACATGCTTTTTTTTGTCTTAATAATCTGAACAGAGGAATTGAATTTCAATTCCTCTTTCCATTTATTATCTCTGCATAAAAGAAAAGTGTTTCCCTATATATGTTATATTTGGGTAAGAATAAGGAGTACTCCTGATGTACACAATCTAAACACACGATCATATTTGACATACAATCAATCAATGACCATTTCATCAGCAAAAAATACAAAACGTCATATATGTAACCAATCCAACCTAAAGCATAAAATAGCATCACATACCTTGAATTGCATAAGATAGTGCCGCATGTATATAACACATCTACCTTAGCTAGAAAACGCAGGCATGCATGTGATGATGACAGGAGAAGAGGGAGCACACTCCCAACAAAGGCAAAGACTCTTTGGCCATTCCCGGGTTGTGCCCTCTCTCTTCTGTCAACATGAAATATATATGTCATCACAATCCCCAATCACCGATAAACTCTTCATCATGACATGTATTCCTTGGCAATGTTTGTGACCATCTGTATCACTGCCCTTGATCAACCAAAATATACTCAGAAAATGAGACAATGCGTATGTATATATAGGGTGGCAGATTTTGTATGCATAAAAAAACAAGCATCCTTTTGTCTTTCTTTTTGCTCTCCTTTTGGTCTAAATATATGAATATGGTTATGTTATCTGGATATTTATTTAGGTATGCATTTTTCTAAGTCACAAAATTTCGATTTACAATTAAATGCAACACATCATATAGGAGCTTGTATCCAAAAAAGATAAGATTGATTCCACTTAAATGTTGTTTTTGTTTGATGATAATCTTTATATAGAACAATAAACCCAAAATATTGACAAGTTTGAAATAATACTGAAACTGAGAAAATGAACATCCGCGATCCCGGGGAAGATTTTAAACATCTTTTTTAAAACAAAAAAAAATTATCTTTAAGCTTTTGATATGATTTTGTGATTTGCCCCCCCTTATGTGTATAAAAAAAGGAAAAAAATGTTAGAATCATTAGCAAAATCTCATGATTGATTTTAGAATTAACAAGATCTCATGATTGATTTCTTCCTCCTAAATAACTGCTGTAATTATGTTCGTAATATATAATTCAGCAAATGAATTATTGTGTTTGAATTTCAAATTAGTTAGGCAGCTAATTATATATGTAGATATATATATATATATATATATATATATATATATATATATATATATATATGTAGATGCCTTGCTAATAATTCCTTAAATTAAATTAGAACTTAATATATGAACATAACACAATATTCTTCCAGCTTTTATATGGTATCGTAAGATAAAATTTCTATCTTCAGTGCAATGTACGGATCCAGCTCTTCTTGGCCTTGTGATCATCTAATCAAGAGATACTAATATATCTTATATTTCCCCTTCCATCAAAATTATAAACCGCAGTAAAGAAACGAGGTTTGGAAATTTTATGTATACTAAAATGAACACAAATATTGAGGCTCATATATTTTCTAAAAGCTTAGCTTACTTTCAAAAACAGAAAAAAAAAACGATGACAAACCCCTTTATATATAATTATTGCTAAATATGCATATGGAGAGCACCAGTGCAATCTTTATTTCATGACGATTTTAAGCATCTCAGATCCAATATGTGTGTGTGTATAAAGGGAGGAAGGAATATATACATATGCACATACATAATAAGCTAGAACAAGAATTAATAGTAGTAAATTAGAGCACGAAATCACCTGCATGTATAAATGCTCGATCACAATTCTTTCCTCCCAAACTATATATCCAAGCTGACCAGCTAGCTGTCTCTTCTCTTCTGATTGAGGGAGCACAAGAATAAGGCCCTACATAGAGAGGGGTAAAAATGGGAAAGAGATCCTGCTAGAAGACTTATCATGGAAAGGGAAGAAGAAGAAGAAGAATACCTTTTCCTTTTTTGGTATATAAGTAGAAGATGAAGATTTAATAAGGGGAGAGAAACGTACCAAACAAAAACTCTATCTGAAAGGAATAAATAACACCAGATGGCGGTTTATACATACATCAAGTTCAATTCATTGAATATAATTAATCGATCATATGGAGTGACCGATGGGTCTCCTTATTAACTACATCTGGGAAAATAAACTAGATTTAATTTGCATTTGATTAATTATGAGGCAACCTTTTTTTTTTTTTAGTTGGTGTCTAATAATATATTATTATACTGTTATTAATTAAAAGTGCTTGATTTTTGTAATATTTACTTTTAAAATCATATGTAAATATAAATATAAATACTATACAAGCAACCATTAATTACTAACAACATAAAAACATTACAGTGTTGGTATATTAAAATTAATCTTCAATTAATTTATATACACGCTGATTTAAAATTGACTCAGATTATGAGATAATTATTAGTAAAATATAGGGCGCATGCCTTATCTGCTCGGCTAACCCATTTGAATTTTCTAAAAAGTTCTTTGCGGACAGTGTGATATGCATGATTTCTTGTTCACATTAGCTGATATACCTCATTTATTTCTCTTAACGAATCTTCTGAATTAAATTTATTGAGTGGGTCGGTGTTGTTTTTATCTGGCAGAAGGTAGCTGTTTCAGTATTTATTTATTTTGTGCAGTTATTATTATTATTATCATCATCTTTGTAACCCTTTGCTGTCACTGTTACTATTCTCTATGCACATCGATAGAAAACGGCTGAATTGTAATTGACTTAATGCATCTCGCATGTGGCAAATAACAAATTTGTCCTTTTCAGGTATTTGCATTTGCATTTCTATTTTGTCGCAACATGCCCCTACACTCCAGATCTATCCAAGATACGTATATATCCTGATGGTGAATTACTTTAATTTCGAAAAAGACATTTCAAAAGGCTAACGCACTTTATAAGGAAAACTAAATTAATCAAGAGCCAGATTTGTTAGAAAGATAAATTAATCGCAAACAATTAACTGCATACTGTGCAGTGAAACACGTGAGTTTGAACATTGAACAGTGTACAATGATAAAATATTGTATTAATTTGATAATATTTAATCACTAGCACTAGCATACTTAATAGTTAATGCTTAACTGATAATCAAGGGCTTGATTCCTCACAATATATATAAAAAGAGCCTCATGATTAAAAATAAAATTCATGACTGATTTTTCTATTTTGATGGGATTAATCAGTGCTTATAGTATTGAATATTTTGGCTCACCAAAAATACAATAAAATTCATATATGAAATTGTGGGATGACATGATTGTTTTCGTAGCAGTGAAAAATTAAATAAACTTTGTACATATAAACACTGTTCATATAACATGATGACACATTTAAGTCTTGATTAGTTGAATGATCCGCTTTTTATTGATATAATTCTTTTACGTGATTCATTTTCAAGAATTCTGAATCAACAGATCAGTTGAATGTAGAGTCACGGATGAAATCATTTTCTTACTGACTTGAAATGGTAGCATGAATAGTTTAATACAATGAAACATATCACCAAAACAAAATAAGAAACAAAAGTAAAGAATACTATAATGGAACCAACCACCATTGAAGGCTATGCTTTGTGAAACTTTGTGACCTCTCTAAGAAGTGCAGAAGATAGAACATTTTCAGTGACACGTTGTGGACATGCAAATCAATTGGTACCTTCTCATTTCATTTGTAGCCCATGCATGGGAATTGGCAATGCATTCAACTTGGAACAAGCCAAACGCAGTCACTCTCACCCATGTGTCAATTAGCTACAGGGTTATTTTTCTTTAGAGGTATGGTTGTTGAATAAACCTATTTAGACGCCAATCATGAATACCATGTGTGAAACATGTTAAAGAAGCACAGTTTTTCTTTTTAAACTTTTTTACTGTATCTATTTCTCACCCAACCTGTAAAATACCTACAAAAATATCTAAAAATGATCTTGTTCTTGACAAAATCTCTTCTAATATTGCAGTAAACTAGAACTTAATGGTAGCTTAAAACTTGAAAAATAACTAAAGTCTTTGTCAATTCTTAACTTGAAAAGGTACGAATTTATCTTATGCTAGCTCAACAAATCAGAAATTCTTAAACTCTGGGAATATGTTTGGTTAGAGGGTAAAAATAGGAGAAATTTTTTCATGGATGAACTTTATGTGTGTTTGGTTAAGGTTGAAACTCCACCATTAGCTATTGCCTCTCAAATTCAAGTTCCTACTGTGTCAACATTCATTTGATATTTACATGAACAAACTGCAGCAATATGTCCCCATAACTATCTATCATCGGCATCCAGTAACATCAAGGGTGAGTTGTACCTAGCAGAATGACAGTCAACATCAGTCTTTGTTAACAGCTACTTCTTCCACGAATTTCTTGAAGCAGCAGAAGTATATGCATTTTGGCAATTAACCCACCACAAAATTTGCCTGTTGAGATAGAAATGATATTTTGAAGTGTACATGAATTCGGAGAAAACTAGAAGCTCGGAGTGCCATTCAAAACTTTAATCCTCTTGACTTCTGTTATGGTTAAGTATCATCATCATTGCCAAGTGCCTGATGAAAGTGAAGTTGCAGACATCTAAGATATTAACCTTTTTAAAGGATGGGAAATCACAATGTCTGCCCTGGAAGTGAGGTATCCCACAGAAGGCAAATACCAGGCTTCAAAGCCTAGAGATATGGAACTGACTAGGGACTGACCAGCACAGTGGCAATTTGTAAGCAGCCTCTTTGTTTTTTGTTGAATGTCATCCCGAAAGGGGATCGAGGCACCAAGGATTACAACTACAACAACCAAGCTTCATCACCAGGCAGGGTCGACTATATAGATTAGATGATTGCTTCCTCAAAATTCATGTTATAAAGCTCGCACCAATCGAGCTGCAAAGGAGCCATCTAGTGAATGTTTTACTGGGTTGGAAAAATAGAAACCACTTTCTGTCACAAAATCAGGTGGAACAAATCTGTTTACAGGATCAATGTGAAAATCCTGAAATTCAGAGAACGATAGATTAGCACTTGAAAAGTGAAACTGGAAAGCCCAGTACAAACTCCACAGATTATCATACACATGCTGCCCCTGTTAATCATACCCATGCTGGGGGGAGTTTCATTTGTAAAATTACTCATAAAACTCATCCAATCATCCATAGAATTCCCCCACCCCCTCCATTTTTTACTCCCTTACCAAACATACCCTTAGGGTGTGTTTGGGATAAGGGTGAAAATAGAGTGGAAAATTTCATGGTTGAGCTCTGTGTAAATTTACATATGAATCTCATTCATACAAATTTCACCTCCCATTTTTATCCTTAAACCAAACACCCTCCATTAAAACTTTCAGGTAACCCAAATGCTAAAGAAGCCGATCACAAGCTTAAAAGAAGGATTTGGCACTTAAAACAAATGGCATAGAAGTCATGTCTCGTGAACATGGATACACAAGATATAACTTCACAATAAATACTCAAAATTAAAGGTAACTTATAGTATTACGAGGGGCGGGTGTATCTGAAACCAAAAAGAATATTGGAAGAAGACTGGTGATAACACTTACCGGATGTCTAACAAGAAAAGCTGCAACTCTTTCATCATTCTCTTCAGGATCTATGGAGCATGTACTGTAAACTAATATTCCACCAGGCTTTACCAATCTACACAAGCAGAAAGAGGAAAACAATGCATCACAGATAAGTTTCAGCTACTGCTCTAAAACAAACTTCAAGATTGGGATACTGAAGTTATCATCTAAGAACACAACAAGCCTAGATCCACTTCAAGATTAGAAACAATGACGAGAATGTGAAGTTCTAATTCACTTCTTCATTTGATGTATTAACTGAACTGAAAGTATTGATTCACTAAGCCACTCATGGAAAGTTGAAGACTGATTTTCTAAACCTAATTTCAGTTCATTATTATAAATTCATCCTCTGAACTTATGAAAAACTTCCAATACTATTCAAGAAATTCCATAATAGTAGTTAATACTAAAAAATTACATAGTTACCATATTCATATGCCTCACAAGTCACATCAAGTAATGTGCACAGACAGAGGGACCATTGAAGAGAAATTTGGCCTTACTTGGATGCCGCATCAAGGAGCTCATCCTGTAATTTCTTCAGTTGTTCCATATCTTCCAGCTTCCTGTTCCAACGCAAGTCCGCCCTCTCCAAAATCCAAGGAATAAGAACAGATTAACAAACAAGTAAAAGGAAACATTTAAATTGGACTCATGTAATTTTGTGAAAATAATGATAATGAGTAAACACAAATATCTAAGACAGTCACCTTGGAAAGAACACCAAGTCCAGAGCATGGAGCATCCAACAAAACTTTGTTACTCTTAAGTGGTTCACTGTCCTGGAATATCCGAAAGAAAGACATATCAGAAATAAACAATTCCTGATTTGGACATGATATCAGGTGATAACATACAGTTAATGTACGAAGATCAGCACAGATGGTGGTAATGATGCCATCTACTTGATGCAACTTTGCTGTCTCTTTAAGAATTCTCAACCTACCCCGATTTACATCAACTGCAAATACCATACCTGCAAACACAGTCATTTTTTATTAACGTTCAATTTGGAAAATTAGAGTTTGTAAAGAAAATGAAATATAACATGATTTTAATAAATTCTTTTAGACTAATTAATACCTTGGCCTCTTAAACGAGAGGCCATGTAAAGGGTCTTTCCACCAGGAGCAGCACAACAATCAATGATAGTGTCACCTGGTTGAGGATCCACAGCAGAAACTGCCATACCTGAAATTGTCAATGTGCCAGACATTGTATGAAAATAAAACCATATTACATAAGAATTTATCTTCATTAAAAAAAAATGAAAGAAGTAAATGCAGACTTTGAAAGGCCTTTGGCCATATGTCTACTTTCTAGTTGCTGACCTAATTTCCTAAATTATGCTAGTTGGTTACTCATACATCCTATCAAGCACAAGAAAATTGTATTAAGTAAATACAGTACTCCTAATAGGTGAACATGAAAGTATATGAATAATGCATTAGTCCGGGTTGATCATCATAGCAAGGCACAGGCATTGTTTCCAAGTATAGTGAAAGAATGGAAAAACAACTTTAAATATTATAGGCATCACTTCTATATGAAAAGATGAAAAGTAGACCTGCACTTTCATCCTGGACGGAACATAAACCTTTTCTGAGTAATCCTGCATGAATGACAATCTGAAATATGAAAAATAAAAATATTCAACGTTCCCAACAAGCAAGTTGTGCCAACTCTCATAACTAATGACAACAGTAAGACGCACAGGGCTTCAATGCCTCCGATCATTATATCGTTATATCTATACACTAAAAAAGGGACTCACAGTAGCCAGATGAAACACAATTTCACACTATCTAACCTATTAGGCAATTACATAAGGTAGAAAATATACACTGATACCATACAGTTCAATATCCACCCTGCAACTGCAAGATAAACTTTCTCCTTTTGCAAGTGTTTGGCTCCAAAGAATTCAGAATCACAGTAAGGAAATTCACAGATGAAAATAGTCATAAGATCAACTCATTGCCCTACTGTCATACCTGCAACCCAGTTTTGACACGAACAAATTCGTCCAAATGAAATGAAAGCTCGTATGGGACCTGAAGTTTGATAAAAGAGGCTTAAACCCAGAAGTGATGGACAGATTATCCAAGGAACAAAGAAGTCAAATAGAATTGTAATGTGCACATGGAACATGGACTTGTAGCTTGTGCTCAGCCTCGCACCCATCGAGAAAGAAAGGAATTCATTTGAAACAAATTGCAGGAAGCAAAAACTCAAAAAAGATTATAAAAAATAATACAAAATAAAAACAAATAAAATTATTAGTATTACAAGCAGAAGGTAATGTGCCACATTTAGTCATGGAAGTGGTATAACCTTCAATGTATTAAGCTGTGTCACAAGCTCATCTCTTGAAAAACCTCTAGCAAGGTTTGCTCTGAAATTAACACAAATAAACAGTTTGAGTTTTTTATTTTCTGCATTATATGCTAATTTGGGAGGAACAGAGAAGAAAGGAAGAAGCATTTACTAGCCTTAAGCTGAAACTGGGTTCACTGTTGTTCCATATCATCAATTTAATGGCTTCTTCCTGGCCAAGATACTTCGTCCATCTCCTTACCATCCACTACAAAATAAGCAATAACAAAATATTGAACTTAGCATCCCTTATTATGATGCTTACAAACTTTTTATCATCATTAGTCTCATGAACAGCAATGTTTCTGTTACTCTTCATATTCTTAGTTAAATCCAGTCATATTTTGCCAGTACTTATGCTGACTACAAAAATAATAAAAAGGAAATAGTTTATTTATTCCCTGTTAGCTATTTATTTCTAATTCCAGACTATCTTAAAATTAGAATTAATTGTGGTGCAAAAAGAGATGGCAGTTACACACTCACAACTGGATGTGAGTGTAGAGTTGCCAGAGCACGTGCTTGAGCACGATTATCACCCTCCACTTTGGGCAAAGGAAGACTACCATCTTCCTGCAAGTGAAATATCAATGGATTTGATTAATTCTTCATGGTTTCCCACCCGTACTGGTACAAAATATATAATCTGCAAAAAGGAAAACCTTAAGCACAACTAGCTTTCGGAGGATTCCATTGACCATGTTGCCAGCACCAGGTCTGAGAGCAACTTTGGCAAGCCTAACATTCTGCATTTCATACAGCATAGTGACAATACAATGAAGAAAAAGTCATACTTTGAAAAGTAGTTATTGTCATATCATAGTAATAATCAAAACTTTCAGCCCACTCACTAATCATCAAACAGTTGGAAAAACAAACTATCCCCTAACAGCCTCTATATATTTTAATGAACAAAAGTAACAAAGTTAACCAATCAAGCTTACTATTACAATGAAGTCATCAGATTTTACTTTTACAAATTAATTCCTCTGAAATTAAACTTGAACTTGAAGACAAACCAAGAAACAACAATTAATCATCAAAAATCATCTCTAGGGACTGTAAACAACATAAAAAATAAATAAATAAATTCAACAGATGAGAATCCTCTGTAATAGACATACAAGCCAAAAAACATACCTCATCTACAACAGCGTATGATGGCATATCTAGTTTGACAATCTCATAGAAGCCAATGCGTAGAATCTGAAACAAACCAAGGTACTAAGATCAATAATCAGACGTCCAAAGAGTATAAGACCTCAGACATCTTTTCCACACAATTTTCACCTATAAAATCTTTATCAACAAGTGCCAGACTAAATTAGAACAATTGTTAAGGTTTTTCTTCTCAGGTCCTTTTGTTTATGCATGTAGTATTTACTTAATTGATGACTCCTGTAAACATGCTCATAAGAAGTAAAGTGCCCAACATGTCATCACCTGTAAAAGAAGAGGTTCCATGCTAGATATATCTTTATCATGACATAGTGAACTGATCAGGTGATCAAGATATCTTCTCCAACGAATTGTGCCCCCAACAATGTCAGTAACCTATGTAATTTTAAAAAACAAAACAATAAAAGAATCAACAACTTTGTTCATGAATGCTAAATGACATGAAATTGAATTCAAAAAAGTAAAAAATACTTCCAAGTTTCAGTCTAAAGAAGCAAGACAATACTCTAGTCTACAGAATCCAGACCTCACACTATGTGGTTTCAACCACCGGTATTTGAAGTTTACTGAACTTCAACTGATCTAGTTTCAGCCATGTCGAGCCACCATGAGAGTAAAGTTGTCTCAGATAATTTTTTTTTCCTTCATTCACAATACTCAGACCCGACACTTTACTAAAGGGTAAGCAGTGCCGAACCACTTGAACCAAGCAAGCATTGGTTCTACACTTCACACTATACCACCTTCATTAGTACATAAACCAGAACCTCTACTGTTATATTGACTACGAAACTAGAAAGTTGTTTCCATCGACCAGAACATCAAATTCTTAAGTAATTTGAATGAAAACATAATTTATAAAAAACAAAAATTGTATGTAAAGCAGAGAGAATGGTTTAAAAGTGATAACCAATCTAAGATCATGATGACTCAATTCCCGGGTTCGAAAGCCAAGCGTTCTCTCAACATATCCCATCTCGTTCTCACCCGAACCTTTGCCTTTCTCATTGAGAAGGTCAGCAAAAGCACCACCAAGCTCTATCCTCATCAACCTCACTGCTGACACTACAACATGGGAGGAGCAAAATCAATACCAAAAAGACAAGAAACTCCATAAATAAAAAGCATCAAAACAACGCAAGGTTCAAATAAAGCCACCCCATTAGCACCAATTCTAATTGCAACATAATACAGAAGCATATATAGTGGAATTGATGTATATATACCAGCTCTATGAGGGGAAACCTCTAAATTCGGCTTCTGGGTTTTGAGCAAGTGATTGGAACCACCTGAAAGTTTCAATTTTTAATTCTGGGTCATTGTAATAATTTAAGCATCATCATTATCATTCAGTGAGCAAGTAGAATAGTAGTTAGTAGCTGGGAAGCATAAATGAAGTTTTGTTTGTTTTTTTGTTGTTACCTCTGGTAATGGATATGTTCGAGCTGCGGGTTCTTTGGGAAAGCTTCTTCGAAGGTTTGTGAGATGAAGAACAAGAAGAAGAAGCTGAGGTTTTGTGGGGTTCTGCTGCATGGAAAGGGAGAACCAGGTACAGCACTTGCGCCATGTTTTTAGCTTCTGCTGAGTCCTAATGTTTTGTTTTGGATGGGATTGGATGTAAAGATACGTTGGATTTTTTTATTTGTACATTTTTTCAATATAAATGAAATAATATTATTTAGTATCAACCTTACCCCCCAAAAAATTGTTATTTACTCGTTTCATTTAAACACAACTGTCATTTTTTGGGTGTTTTAAGAATTTCAAATTATTTGTCATTTTTTTTATTCCAATGCATGATTAATTAATTTATGTCTATTTTACTCATATTTATTGGAGAGAGTAATAGTTTGATATTCTAATGGTAAAATTTTCCTGCACCTCTTTGTGTGGATAGCTTGGTCCATTTCATTGAAAAATGTAGAGAATCGATGGAAGAGTCTAATATCTATCTATATATATATATATATATATTTTTTTTTTTTTTTGTGCCCGTAAATTCTCAAGATATTCAAAATTAAAAAGCATGGTTAATCTATTCGAGACATAAAATTCATACATACTTATGGGTGTATATTATTTTTGACTATAAAATATTTTCCATATATATTATTAAAAATTAAATTCTTAACTAGATATTTAAGGAGTTTAACAAGCTACCATTTATAGTAGGTTTCATGGGTTAAAATAATGTAACATTGACTTTGACCTGTATGAATATTTGGACATGGTAGACAATACCAATGCATAAGAAATTGAGTAATATAATTGATACTCATAAGGTGAAGTATATCATAATAACTCACACCTCATCTAATAGTAAATAGAGTGTGAGTTGATATAATGTCTCACAACTATTAATACAATTAAAAAAAATTTATAAGCTCTTATCATAAGTCGTTGTCATTTTTTAACATGTATATGCAGAAGAAATATCGTTGTTATTGCTTTCGTTCATGACTTGCTTATCACTTCAATATTAAGGTGGTTAAAAAGATCAAAATAATCTATAAGAATAAGGGCTAATTGATTTGAGTTTTTTCAGTTTTTAATTTTCATCTTTAGTTTTCTAATTTTTTAAGTTTTATAAAGATAATATTTAAAATTTTAAAAACTATAAATTTCAATTTTTATTTTTAATTTTTTATATTTTCTTTACAAAATTTGAAAAATAGAAAAACTGAAAACTCAAATCAAATATGCCCAAAATTGTTGAGCATAAAAAAATTATAAAATTGATGGGACAAACAATAGATAAATTAATGTAAAACAACTTTTTTTTTTTTTTGGGTACAAATGTAAAAACAACTTACTCTCGAAACATATTACAAGAAAAATTATAGTTCACGCATTGACCATAATCGTGGGTAGGAGTATAGGTTGTTATTCAATATTATAATTATTCCGTAAGGTCGTAATAAGATGTTTGCAATTGAGAACGGCATTGAATCGATGATATTCTCAAAACTTTTGATCTCAACGTAGACATTCACGCGTATACAATTGACTTGTGGCTTTTGACTTATTGTAAGTGTTAAAAAAAAAAAAACCAAAATTATCCAATCATTCAAAGAAATATGAACCGGACTAACAATCGACCATAGACCTCCAAAACTCAAAGTCATATAAGAGATTAAAGAATCATATCTCTATTATAAAAAAAGCATATATATCTCTAAATATCAAACATCTTGTAATTGAATGTTAATAGTTGCATAAGCTTCTTCATAGTTGATGTAATACCTGATGACGAGAGCAGGTTGATCGCTTGCACGGTAATGCACGGATTTGACAATAAGAACTCCCAAAGAAAGTTCTCTAAGAGAGTGAAAGACATAAATGAACCGATTACACAACAGAATGAGAGGGATCTTAAGATTGTATAGATATATGATTATATAGTTAAAGATGACTTATATAAATTGATTGGTACTATTTATGCCAACAAGATGCATCTTCTTCTCGATAGCTCATCACTAAAGAACTTCATGGTTAAGTGTGTTTGACTTGGAGCAATTTTTAGATAAGTGATCTTCTGGGAAGCTTTCCCAATAAGCATATGAGTGAGGATAAAATATACTGGAAAGACTCCGTATTAATTTGTGGAAGCATTTGTTAATCCATAGGACAGTAGAAGATGTTACAATTGGCTTCTAATACATTACAGAAATCTATCAGCTAGTCCTCCATAATTTTTGCTACCTCTCTCGTCAAGACATATTCCATATATCTAACCTCTTTTACGTTCTCTACTTATAGACCTCAAAGACCGAACAAACCTAAATGGCCAACCACCCCAAGATACAGGCTAGAATAGTTTACGCATGTACAAAATTTACATGATTTCTTTCTGAGCAATGCTATGTGAAAAAAATACGTAATAAATATATATTAAACATCTTATTATTATTAAATGTGATGAGTGAATGAAATGAGTGAGGGACCATTTATCACATTTAATGATTATAAAATATATTATGTAATTTTATTATACAACGAATATTTTTCTTTCTTAATTATAAAAGAAAAACTTGATGGATGCAAGTGGAATTTTGCCTTCGCCTAACAGATGTGATTTGCAGAGAGAATATATTCTTGCCGCAATTTGAAAGTTTATGGGGTACCACCATGGACAAATTGGACACCTTTTTCGTGTCTACTTTTCTTTAATAACAATAATAACAATTAAATTGATAAATTGACTGATAAAATAGTACATAAATAGTGATAGAAATAGAAGTGCTAGTGCGCCAACAAAAGACGTTTCCACACTAACCAGATAGCAACAGCAAAAACAGCGTTAAAACTGACCCCCCCCCATGTGGAAGTGCGCCGTCTCCGATACCTCATTCCCCTCCAACACGTTGCGTTGACGCCGTTATAACTTTTCCTCTCTCTCTAAAAACGCACACTCTTCTCTTCTTTCTTTCTGTCTCTGAAATTTTCTCGCATTTTTTCCCACTCATTTCCTTCTCCCGGAAAATCCTTCCAATCCAGTATTCATGTCGGTATGTTCCCCTTTTTTTTATTTATCATTGTAAGTTTGTTCAATTTTCTTTCTCATGATTCTGTTTTGCTCTGCTCGATGATTTGATTCCTCATCGATTATTCGCGTTTAGCTTTTTTTTTTTTGTCTGTGTTGCAGATCCATGATATTTTTCGTTTCGCAATAATTTTGATTCAGTAGTTCGATTTATTTATAATTACTTTTTTTCCCCTTTCAGTTCTTGATTTTTTATAACAAGATCCGTGTTCTCTGTTATTTGATGTTTTAGGTTTAAAAAACGTAAGGTGGAAGAACTTAGTAGTTTCAGGATCATGGTTTTGTCTTGGTTGTTTGGATGTCCAATAAATAAGTTTAGAAGTTTTTGTGTAATATGATATGATCAGCCAACTGATCATATAAATTTAGAAGAGAATCAATGGCTGTAGTTGTGTTCTGTTTTATTTTGGGAACTTCATGATTCTAAGATTATGGAATTTTCAGGGAAGCTTGTTGCATCAGTGTATAAATCAGTATCTTGAGACACTGATCTATCAAATTATTGTTGTACAGAGAGAATCTGTTATGTGATCAGCTTTGATTGCTAATTATGATTAGTTTTAGAGAGTTTACATATTTTGAAGTTCATGATCATAGTGGTTTTTTTTTTTTTGAAGTTTTTTAAAGTTCTTATGTTACATTGACTTATTTTGACTTTACCAGGAGAAGGGTCCGCCGCTACCCAAGTTTGGTGAATGGGATGTTAATGATCCGGCTTCAGCTGAAAGTTACACTGTGATATTTAACAAAGCTAGGGATGAGAAAAAGACAGGTGGCAAACCTGAGTCACCTGAGAAAAAGGCTGATCCTCATACCAAGCCTGCATTAGATCCTGCCAAAACTCAGAGTGTAAGATGTTCTTGATTAACCATATCTGTCATTTTGTACAAATTCTAATTGTGATATAGTGTATATGTCTGTCTATGTCCATTTGTCTTGTTTTTCATTCTTGTTGGTATGTGACAATGTGTCTCTGCAGTATGTATGTTATGTACTATGTATGTATGTATGTATTTTCAGATGGATTTAGAAACAATAGGATGGCCAACTGAGTTGGCAATGATTTATAGGCAATAGCTTCTGCTAATTGTCAAACTTGCCTTTTCCTGTGCTGATTGTGCCATTGGTGGTAACTAATCTGCTATTTGTCATTTTCTTCAGTATTATACCTTAGTTCAACACGTTTGCACCTGGATGCCTTTTAGTGGTAAATGAAGTAATGAACCTTATAATTCTTGTCTACATATTTAGCTGTTCTAGATCATGGATCATGAATGAAGTTTGTTTCTGAACAGATAACTCATTAAGTTGTGTCTTTCTTTTTCTTTTTTCGAGGGTTGGTGGGCAGGATGGTAGAGTCTTTTATTCATTGCATTTGATTTTCATCAAATTTGGATTGTCCAGTGGCAAAAATCATTGAATAGATGGCAGGAACTCAAAATTAATTCGCAGGCTTATGTATTTTTCCTTCTCCTTCTCACGAATGACTCAATTGATTTTCAGAAAAAATGGTTTTGCTGCATACAAAATCCTGCTGCTGAATCATAGCGATGGTTGTCTTGTGTAAAAGCTTGAACAGAAGAACATGTTTATGATAACAAGCGGCCAATGTTTTCTCGAGGATAGGAGCTGTAGAGCCATAAATTAATACTGTTGGAAATTGTTTATGTGCTGTAAAAGCGAGTTGCACTAGGGGAGAGAGTAAAGAAAACAGACTATTATCTGTATGTATCTGTATTGATGTTGTGGTTTATTATTAGGAGCAAAGGTTGCTTCCCTTTTTTCCTTGTCTTGTGCTATGGGCTATAGAGATTTGCTTGCCATATTGTATATCTTGATGTATAATTAAACAAATTTTATAAATATTTTATTCCTTTGGTTTTCTTGCCTTAACAAAGCTTATTTAATGCTTACCTTACTTTCCTTCTATTCGGTCATTATAATATTATGGGGTTGTCATTAGCTGGTTATTGTTTCCAAGTTCCTAAATCATACCTTTTCAAACTGTGATGACAAAATCATTTTCGCTCAGAAGACAAGTCATTTTTCCAGCATAAATGTTGGGTCCTAAATCCTATTACATCTTTAGCATGCAAATGAGCTCTTTGCTTCTCAAATGAGCTGATAATATACAATGCTACACGATGATATGAAACTATTGGTAAACAATACACATTTCTTTCACTATCCTGGCTAAAAGCATGACAAGTATGCCTTATTTCGTTTGAAATTTAACAAAACAAGAAGATAATATATTGTGAAAATTTTCAAATAAAACACACAAGCAGAGACTACTTTAATTTAATCAATTCAATATGTGAAAAAGGATAGATGCACTGCTATTGATTTCACAGCGGTAGAGCTTGGTAATCTGCCCTTGTCCTTCCTTAAGAAAAGGCCTTGGTGTATAGGGAAATTGATGAGCACCAGAAACACACACAATAAAACTTGAAACGCCATTTCCTCATAAGCTTTAAGCCCTTCTTTACTGAGGACTAACTCGTTTATAATACCAAGTAAACAAAACAAATTGAGCAATGCAAGTGGTGCTAATTAGGTGAACAGTGGAGAAGAGGCTCCAAACTCCATAACTTCTTTCTCATAACATGGGAAACGTCCTCATCCATCATCTTAGCTGTGATTGTAAATGGAGAATTTGAAAGCCCAAATAACTTGGAGACGTTGTCTATGAGAGCAAATAAGTAAGAGCTTGTTCCCTTGAACACCCATATTCTTAGGTTATTCCACCAAGCCTCTATTGTACCTCCAAAGAACAAAATCTCCAGAAAACTGTGAGCACTGTCCCCAATGATTACATATGCGAAAGGGATGAGCACGCACCGATTAATATACATGCATCCTCAATAAAATGTATCCATTTGCTCAGAAAAATTATGCAAATGTATGTTACGTTATACACGTATATAAACCATAGTAGAATTCAATTAATTAATCACGGATCATTTAAAGGTATGAATGGAAAAATAGAGTTCGTTAAAATGATTTTCCACTTACCTTTGGGAACAAGGGAATCCCTTTAAGGAGATAAAGTGAAGGGATGATGGAGTAATATAGCTTTGGGAAACATGTAGTTGCCCAAAAGTTATAGTAGCAATATGACAATTGGAGACCTAAACTGATCCTTCCATGACCATGGAACACTGGATTGCACTGAGAAAGGAAAAATTGAAGTTTGCCTTCAGCCCACCTCTTATGTTGAACAAGTGTTTGAAGCAAGCTGGTTGGAGCAAGTATTGCCTTCCATGGTGGGTTGAAGTACGCTGATTTCCATCCTTGGACCTTAATACACAACCCTGTTACTAAATCTTCTACTAGACACCCATACTCTACACCCATCTACAAATAGAAGAGATTGTGAACAAAAAATTAATCACTGCATGTTTACTTCTGATCTAATATTGTTTGTCAAATTATATTTCAAACACCCATATGGGTGTAGACACCCATGTAGGCCCACATGGGTGTGAGAGAAGAGAGAGAGAATAAGTTTTGAGAAAAAATAAGTGGTGGGATCTATGTATTTTATGAATAGGGTGTTTAAGTGTTTGAGAATATTATTGGGTGTTGGAATAACAAAATTGGTAACCATCCACGCCATGGAGCTCCACCTTCATATACAATTATACATACTTAGTTATAAAATCATACTAATAGTGGACAACAATAATAACATAATGTTATCTATGTATGTGATAAAAGAACTAACCATTTCTTTTTTTAGTAAGCAACGAACTAATAAATTATATCATTTCAGGAAAACACCTTAGTTTCAAGAAGGTGATGTATACAATATTTTAGAAGGAACCTGTTATTTCTCCATGTGTTTTAGATACTTCTTTGTATGTATGTATCTGAGATGTTGCTGTTTGTTTCCATTGTATTCTGGCTGTTTATTTTATTTTAATTATTTTAATTGTTCTGTTATGTGATTTCCCTTTTTCGGGGTTAAGCTTTTTTGCCTAATTATCACAAATAAAGAAAAAAAAAAGGTATATCTGAGATCGATGTGTAAATAATTAAAAAATTAGTTTAATTTCTAGTTAATATTGTGAAATAATTGATGTTGTATAAAAAAAATGCTTTCACTGAATTAATCACTTAACTAAAATTTATAGTATTAATAAATAATCATCCACGGTTTTTTATAAATAAATTTACCGCCATTATTCCTTCTTATTTATATATAACTTTATGTATATTAGAAATTAAGGGTGTCATCGTTACCTTGTAGTTTTGTACAAATAATAATAACACTCATCCTAGAATTATTTGTGCGCTGTTAGATCAAAAGCCAACCTTCAAATCAAATCAAATCAAATATATAGCGGCAGGGGCAGGTGGAAGAATTCAATCAATGTGCAACTTTTTATTCCGCCAACAATATTATCAACTCACATCCATAATTGAGAGTAGAACTCCCGCACAGATCATTCTTAGTGACGTTCTCAAAACTCGGGGGGAACTGCACAAAAGCAATTTCATGGCCTCTCTTTTCGTCCATGAAAAAGCAAAGAGCATCTCTCAGTGATTGTGACCTGTTTGAGTACACGTCACAGGCTACATTGAGAATTATCTTCGCGTTGCTAATCACTGATGACACTCTTAGCTGCATGTGTGAGAAAACAATGTAATCATAATTAATTCACATTGGCAGATACATATTTCATAGAGAAATGCTACTATATATACTCGTACCCATAGATAAATTTAGACACAAATCTTGATTCTTTATATTAAATTAATTTATGCGTACACTACCAAAGAGTTCATAGCTCCAGCTTTGAAGTTGTGGTGATGTTGGGGTCTCTTCTCACGAGCCAAATACACCAGATCTTTCTTTCTTTCATGGACGAAGTGTATATTTTATATATACACTCCCTCCCTTTCTTTCTTTCTCTCTCTCTTGTCTCCTCTTTCTCTGTAGTCCACAGAACCCCACCCCTATCTTATGTTTCAAAACCATGTTGCCAAGCTAAGTCCACTGTCTTGAGAAATTTTTATTAATTTATAACTCCAATAAATTACTTGAAGGATTTTCTATCGATAATAATTAATTCTAAAAAAATATAATTATCGACAGAAAATCTATTTATAATAATTAATTCTGAAAAATTAAAAAATAAAATTACTAATAAAAAATTTGTCGATAATTTTCAATTTTTATTAATTTATAATTCTAATTAATTACTGACGAATTTTTCATCGGTAATAATTAATTCCAAAAAAATAAGAAAATTTAATTACTGGCGAAAAATTCATCGGTAATAATTGATTCCAAAAAATATTTAAAAATAAAATTATCGATGGATTTTTTATCGGTAAAGTTAAACTTAAATAAATTTTAAACATCATTATCGATAGATTTTCTGTCTGTAAAAAAATTTGAAAAAAATTTAAAATAAAATTATCGACAGATTTTCTATCTGTAACACGAGCGTCATACTTCACACCAACTGGTGCGAAAATTATTTGCGGATTACCGGCGGAAAATCCGTCAGTAATGTCCTCAGAGAAAAAAGAAAAAATTTCTCGGATTTCTCATTTTTAGTCAGTAAATTTGTCGGTATTATCGACGTAAAATTTTTATCGGTAAAATTTATCGTTAACTCGTGTTTTTCTCGTAGTGTTAATTGATGGAAAGTGTTCCGAAGACCACTGATCAAGCAAGTTCATTTTCCTTCCACCAATGTTCGTTGTCCGTAATTACCTTCATTTGGGCCACACATTTTTGTTCTTTTTGTAAGTGAAAATCTAAATTTGTTCTTATAATTATTGTGGATAAAAATTAGTCTCTTAGAAAATATTTTTGTCTTTTATTTTTCATTTGAAAAAAGACATGCGTACCCTCTATATATATTAATTAAATCAATATATATTTCAACACCTAACGAAAATGCACATAAGATTGTTGAATTGTTAATTTGACCCTCTCTTAATATTCTAAATATTGATATGACAGCTAACATAAAGAGTGTACGGTGGATACGAAACAAAATGATTTTGGTCTGATTGAGTTATTGGACCAAAGCTTGGCGTAACAACTTCCCTTCTGACTCTTAATTCTTACTCAAGAATTTGGATCACATGGCACTGTTGACTCCCTATGACACTTTTATTGGTGGTCAATTAAACATATGAATAGGCGCTTGATATGTTTGGACATCTATCATGGCAATGGTATGCATATGTCCCTTGGTTTGGCATGGCTAAGTTCATCCTGTTGGCATGAGCTACATCAGTTATGGTGCTTTGGCATGCCTATGAGCTATGGTTAATGCTTACTTGGGTTCTATCTTTTTGATGGCAACGTTGAAGGAGTTTGTGTTCATAGTCTTTTAGCTAGTTTTTCTTTTTATTTTGGAATCATTTATGTGGCCTTTGTCTCGGCTTTGGTTTGGTTTGTCTTGAAAGAATATTGTGTACTCTCCTGTTTGTTGTTTTTGTTTGCTTGCAGCTATTATTGCTTGGCTTGAACTATACGTCTCCTTATCAAGAAAAGAAAAGAAAAGCTAACATAAAGATTAAGTGTCTCTTTTTATTAAAAATGAGACATCATGAGGAGATTTTTAAATTTTGAGAATTAATTTCTCGTAGACAATATTTGCTAGAAAAGAATATACATGAGGTTCTGTTTTTCTTTTGGTCTTTAATGTAGCTGCACTTTACAAGCTTATATATTGTGGGAGGTCATTTCTTCTTACATTGTGTAGCAGCTAGACTATGAATTATACATGGATATTAGCCGCTTTACTAAAATGCACCAAAAACTAAGTAGTTTATTTAGGAGCGAACTCAGTTAAATACATTCAAGTAAGACAAAAGCAGAGATTGCTTTAATTTAGTCAATTCAATATGTTGAAGACGATGGTTGCACTAAGAGCCAATGCTGTTGATTTAACAGCAATAGAGCTTGGCAATTTGCCCTTGTCCTTCCTTAAGAAAAGGCCTTGGTATATAGGGAAATTGATGAGTACGAGGAACCCACACAACCAAACTTGCAACGCCATTTCCTCACAAGCTCTAAGGCCATCTTTACTAAGGACTAACTCCTTTATAATACCAAGTAAACAAAACAAATTGAGCAATGCAAGTGTTGCTAATACAGTGAATAGTGGAGAAGAGGCTCCGAACTCCATAACTTCTTTCTCATAACGTTGGGAAACGTCCTCATCCATAATCTTAGCTGTGATTGTAAAGGGTGAATTTGAAAGGCCAGATAACCTGGAGATGCTGTCTATGAGAGCAAATAGGTAAGAGCTTGTTCCCTTGTATAACCACATCCTTAGGTCATTCCACCAGCCCAGGATTGTGCCTCCAAAGAACAAAAACTCCAACAAACTGTGAGCACCGTCCCCAATTATTACATATGCAAAAGGTATGAACCATGGAGTAGACATCTGTTAAACCCACCAGTTAAACACAATATTACTACGTATGCTTCTGAATACAATGCAATGCATTTGCTTAGAAAAATTGTGCCCATACGTATATGAGTATAATTTCTATGCATTGATAATATAAAACTTTTTTACATTGTCATCCAATCAAATTATTTAATTTGAATATTTCTAATTAGTGGGTGTGAGATTTAACTACATTTGTTGACATGGCAATACATGATTGGATAATAGTGTACAGAAGTATTATTCTATAAGTACATAGAAAATAAACTCAACACACACACACATATATATAGTAGAAACTACTTAATCATGGATTATTTAAAGATACAAATGACAAAATTTGGTTGGTTAAAATGATTTTCCACTTACCTTTGGAAACAAGGGAATCCCTTTAAGGAGATAAAGTGAAGGGATCATGGAGTAATATAGCTTTGGGAGACATGTAGTTGCCCAAAAGTTGTAGTAGCTATATGCCAATTGGAGACCTAAACTGATCTTTCCATGACCATGCAATGCCGGACTGTACTTAGAAAGAAAAATTTGAAGATCGCCTTCAGCCCACCTCTTTTGCTGAAGAAGTGCTTGAAGCAAGGTGGTTGGAGCATGACCAAAGAATGCCTTCCTTGGTGGGTTGAAGTACACTGATTTCCACCCTTGGACTTGTATACACAACCCTGTTACCACATCCTCCACTAGACAGTCATACCTTACACCCATCTGTACAATAGAAGAATGCATGCACCAAAAATTAATCATTGTATATTTACTCAATGTTCTGAAAACCGGACCGGCCGGTCAGACTAGTTGAACCCTTGAACGCTTGTCCTGACTGGTTCGATGTCCGGTCCGGTTTTCAGAGCCTTGCATTTACTCGTATGATATAATTAAGTTTTAGCCCATAACTATGGTGTTTTTGTCAATAAAGAAAATAAGCCACCTCTTTTCCCCATAGAGTGTTTTCTTCAAAGGTGCAACTTGCTAGACTCTTTGATTTTAGTTCCAGTTCATGCAAGTTTGCTTCCATGAAATGGTCATTCTCACTCTTGCAATCATTCTTGTAGCCAGCACTTAACTTCCTCCCACAGAGAGCTTCTCTTCTATGAAAGCAGCATGTTCCAATGTACAGAGGGCCACCGTAACCGTCCGCACCATGGAGCTCCACCTTCATATACATGCGTAATTATAAAATTATAGTGATAGTGGACAACAATAATAAATTATTAACATAATGTGATCATTGGGTAAGCTACAAACTAATAAATTATACCATTTCACGAAAACACATAAGTTTCAAGAAGGTAATCTATACAATATCTTAGAAGGAACATGTTACGTGCTCCATTGGTTTTAGACACTTCTTTGTAGGTATATATGTTATATCAATATACGAATAATCAATATTATTTCAAAATTTAAGAGTGAATATTTCATTTAAACACCTATCTTATTATTATTGAATGAAATAGTAATACTTACATGTCTTTACTCACTTGTCTTATTCAATCGTAATAAAATGAGTATCCAAATAGGATACCTATTTTTAAATATTTAAATAATATTATTGATAAACGATTAAAAATTAGAACTAAGTTTCCCGTTAATATATAAAATAAATGATGTGGAAGAATTCAATCTATATACAACTTTTTATTCCCGGCAATATCAAATACTCACCTCCATCATTGAGAGTAGAGCATTCCCGTACAAATCATTCCTAGTGACGTTCTCAAAACTCTGGGGAAACTGCACAAAAGCAATCTCATGGCCTTTCTCTTCATCCATGAAAAAGCAAAGAGCATCTCTCACTGATTGTGAACTGTTTGAGTACATGTCACAGTCTACATTTAGAATTATCTTCGCGTTGCTAATCACTGATGATACTCTTAGCTGCATATGTGAGAAAACAATGTAATCATAATTAATTCACATTGGCAGATACATATTTCATAGAAAAATGCTACTATATATACTCGCACACATAGATAAATTTAAACACAAATTTTGATTCTTTATATTAAATTAATTTATATATACACTACCAAAGAGTTCATGGCTCCAGCTTTGAAGTTGTGGTGATGTTGGGGTCTCTTCTCACGAGCCAAATACACCAGAGTTGGCAAAACACACCCGTCTACATCTTCCGAATCATGCGGGTCCTTTTTATGTAGTAGTATCTGGTAATAATGAAATATAATCAAAGGAACAAGATGGATGCATTGAATTGAATTCAAAACTCATAAGAAAATAGGGATTTGCAACGGTTTACATTATTTGAAAAGGTGCTGTATCGATAATTTGCTTACATCACAAGAAAAAAAAAAGTATAATTCTCTCTTCAAATGTAATTTTGTGCAATTTCTTTTCTACTGTTAGTAGCTTGGATACTTGCAAATAAATGTAAAATCAGTAACTCCTCTACATAAAAGTTGTAATTCTTATTATTTCTACCAGAAGAACAAAAATTTCTACTTTTTAAAGTATTATTACAAGAATCATTTTATAGAATTTTTTTTTTGAAAAAAAAAAACTTGTCGATCTATAATATAAACAATAAGGAGAATATCAAGTGTGAAGAATAGATCTTGATGATTGAATCTTATGTACATAGTTAAGGTTACAAATAAAGTCATATGACTTTTCTAAATAATCATATAAAATTAAAATAAATTTTAAGCCTACATTCTATATATGATTATATGGTCAAGATTAGTTCATCATATCTCATCTAAAATTATCTCTCTCAAATCTTAATTAGTCATTTTATATGGCCTGTAAAAGCATATGCTGATGACATAGATCCTTCTCTCCCAAAATACATACTAATAAAATAAAGTTATTGCGATTGGTCTAATAATGAATGATTTATATAATATATATAAGATTCTATTTTCAAATCTTATCATACCCAGTCTAATATAATTTCATAAGTAAATGGAAAAAAAAGAAGATCTGATGAGAAGGTAATATACTTGAAGAATTGTATCATGGTCACGTCGAGAAGAATATGAATCCCACTGAGAAAATCCACTATGCTTTGAGCGTGCTTCTCTGGGCACCCAACCCAAATTAGCTACAGCTTCGATTCGTATTTTCATATCCTCATATAATTTCTATAAACATGGAAAATGAACACAATGTAATATTGTGAGACGGAAATAGACATAGCATTCGCAAATCCACTTATTCATCGAAAAGAGTAAGCGATGAGCATCATTTTAGTCATTGAAAGATAATATTACTGATAAAATAGTATCAAAAGAAACTATATATTCATTCGTAACCCTTGTTTATCATGTTTAACAAATTCATCCAAACATCAATTAATCTCCATTTTTCTTAACAAAAATTATTCTTTTAAAGTCTATTATGTCAAAAATATAATATTTTGATCGCAAAAGCTGTGATTTTACAATGTTAACTTGGTATAAAATTGGCTATATTGTCAAATATACAATCTTTTGAACATAATGGTTCTATAATGCGAATTTGCATAAAATGTGACACGTGATCACTTTTGTCAATAAAAATGGGTCAATTTATATGTGGGTGAATTTGTCAAATAAGATATATTTTTAAGGGTTTATAAACAAATATAGTTTCTTTTGAGGGCTATATCAACGATATAATATTTTGGGACTAAATTGGAAGTTCTCCCGAGACAACTAATTAATTTATGTTTACCTTGATGCCTGCAAATTCTTTGGCATGATTATGGCCATGTATTGGATAAGTTGGTGATTCAAGGTGGCTATTAAAATAAGCAGCTGGTGAAGTTTGTTGGACCTTGAAATTCTTGCAGAAAGGCAACCAATGCTTAGCAAAGATAGAAGCTTCTAGAAGAGCATAGAAAGTGACATCGGAGGCGGCATCATCAGAGAGATACACGCTGAGCTTCTCAGCTGGATAGTCATAAGCCATAACAGATAACACTGTATTCATCACCATCATCGGTGGTTCAATTTCTGGGTCTGCCGTGCACACAAATATGTCCACTCCTGGCAAGCTACTCTCATATCTGTCACCCATATTTTAATTATATATGTCATATATATGCATCGATCAATCTCATGGTCTGTCTGGTTTATAATATGCAAATAATAATTGAGTTTAACAGAGAGTTTATATATATATATATATATATATATATATATATGTATGTATGTGTGTGTGTGGCTGGGATAAGAATAGCATAAATAGTTATATCTACAAAATTATATATAAAACTCATTCATAAAACACTTTGAGTTTAATTTTTATAATTATTGGTGCAAAAATATTATTTACTATTATCAAATTATATAATATTATATTAATTAAGATAGTTAAGTCTCATACATACTACTTACAAAGTGTAAATAAGAGAGTTTTTGATATATCACACCATCAAAATTAAACTCAAAAGTTTTTCCTAACATTTAATTACCCTCAACAAATCACACAATAAGTTTATCCACACAATTAATTTATATTGGAGAGAGAAATAGACACGATTTCAATAACAAGTAAAATCCTACAAAACTTCCCAAATATAAAAACCTATTAAGCATGTGTGTTTGTTTTTGTCTATTCTTATACTACACTAACATGTTCGTGTGATGTGATTGACATACACTAAAGTAGTGAGTTCCCTAGCTCCATAACCACGGCTTCGGATTCCTTGGTCCTTCCTACGTTTGGGACCAAGGTTAGTCTCTTCACTAAATATTATTAAATTACTTATTTAATCTTATTGTTATTTCTTATTTTCATCTTCAACCCTTGCTGTTGCTTCTCCCCAACAGCCTACTGTGTCTCCACCACCATTCCAGCTTCATCCTTTATCTCACTATGGGTCTCCTCTTCCATGCACAGTTCTCATGATCAATTAGCACCATCCCTATTAATCTCCTACCCCACACTGAAAATTCCTAAAAAACGTTAGCTTTCTTTTGGCATAACAAAACCCACAACATTGCAGCAATACAAGAAACAAAAGAGGGAGCGAAAATAAAAATTGGAACTTTCACTTTTGGAGTAAATCCATGTAATCATATATAATGGCTTTGTATTGAACCACTGTCATGAGTTAGTTTGGAAGACCATTTTGGAATTGAGAACTCGTACTCTCTCTTCTCTGTTATGGAGGTCATAAGGTCAGAGGAACTATAAATAATGGATCTAATCTTGAAAAAAAAATGCCCTCTTTCTCCCCATATTATTGTTTTCGAACATTTATGCATTGATAAAGCATGTTACATCCCTGAAAATGAGATTTGTTTTGGTTGTTGATATAAATTGTGTACTGTAATTTTTTTTCGACTCTTTTCTTTGTATCAATCGAACCAAGTTTCCAACCTTGATGAAATTGGCCGCAAAATCTGGAATTTTATTTGGAATGATGCTTATGGACAGAGAGGTGGTGATCAGTGGTGCTGGTCGATGGAAAGGTGGCGGCCAGTGGTGTTGTGACAGTGGACGGTTATGCGACAAAGAGGTGGTGATCGATGGTGCTAGGATAGTGGACAGTGGTATGAGAAGGGTGTGGGTAGTGCTCCACCAATGGCAGACCTCAAACGCCTGTGCGTTGACGGAGTAGAGGGAGGCAATGACGTGTTGGAGTGGAGGGAGCAACGAGAAGAGGGATAAAATTGGAATCTGAAAATCTATTTAGGTTTTTGAATTAAACTTATTTATTTATTCTATTAAATCTACACCATTAATATATTTTAATGTTAAATCTAATGACCATTGAAGAGTAGAATAATGTTAGTCCCCTACTAGGTGCGGACCAAGTAATCCATGGCCCCATAACCACTTCCAAGGCATGAAACTAAGATTTGAGGGAGTAAAGAAAGTAAACAAGTATAGAACTATGTATAACCTTTGAGAGAGTCTGTTCTTGAAGGTTTTCCTGAATACAAGGTTCCATTGGAGGGCTTGATGGAAGATCCAATGGAGGCCGAGCCATAGTTCTGCAGCAAGCAAACCAATCCATGCCCATGTCCCATCTTCACCCCCTTGGGGTATGTGGCTCAATCTATAAGCATAGATGAAGCACGTGGCCACAAACAAAGAGATTACAAAGAGCCTGTACACGAACCTTCCTTTGGCTTTGCTTGTCTCAAACAATGAATCCATTACACGCATCGTTGATAAAAATAAAAATTTTTCTGCTATGAATTTTTTAAAAAAAAATCATAGCAAAAAAAATTTCATTATAAATTATTTTGAATTCAAAATAAGGCAATGATTAAAACCATGCACACCACATACAAACCTTCAACTCTAACCTATAGCTAGCTAGTTGTGCTAACTTGCTTTTATTTATGGCCAGTTGAACTAATCATTCAATATTGCTGTATATGGTTATGTTATGGGCAACAAGCTTTTATCTTGTTGTGCCCGTATAATGCTTCCCACTGTGTTGTGTGATGACTGTTCGTTGCAGCACGAGGCCAACCTAAAGGACAAAAGGGGTTGCCGAATGCACTTGACCTGCTTGATGACCACCAAAAAGATGATAGGCTTAGCATTTAGCATTTCTCACATTCAATATTGTTCACATATAACCTTTTCAACATTAATTATTACATATATAAAATATAAATTTATTATTATATAATTATTTAATGATAGTTATAACTTTGATTTTCTATGAATATATCTGTAGCTACAAACATAATTACAAAATTAATTTTTAAATTAAATACATTTTTGGTTACTAAAAATCTAGGCAATTTTGGTTTTAATTTTTTTTACTTTAATTTTGGCCCCCTTTTTTTATTCAATAATTTTATTCTGGCCATTAACCCAATACCGTTAAGCAATGATATTTACAAAGACTAAACGTGATTCTTAAAATATTTATTTATATGCATTAAAAATAAAATTTTAACATTTATAAGGATTAATCGCATATTTTAAATTAACAATAGGGACCAAAGTTTGGAATGACAGGAATCACAAACCCAATGTTGAAAAAAAATTAGGAACCAAAAAGGGGGAATTTTTATTCTTTTTAAGAGAGGCTAAAACTAAAACAACATATATTCATACGACTAACTAACAACATATTTAAGTTATTTCCTGTCATATAACTATAAGATTAATTATTCAAGTAGTACGGTGATTATAGAGTTTTCTTAATAATTATATTGTTATAGATCCAAATCTTTATTATTTTTATACATTTTTTTATTAATAATTTAGTTTTGATACATAAGTTCTATACTTTCATTCAATCATATACTCTTATATATAGGATTTTTAAAGCAGTGAACAATTAAGTCAATGATTTTAGTAATATAATCATAATTCATAGTTGGACGTCTATGTAACTTTTTCTCTCGCGTGAATAATGTATATAAATTAAATTCATCATTGATATATTAATTCTCACATAATATATTAATCACTATATCATACAACTAAGAAATTTAGTGAAATGAGACCTTTCCTAACAAGTGTTGAATCGTGTAGAATTGCATTAATCTCTAGGAATTTCCAACTCGAAGAACCGATAAATCTATAATCTATAATACTAGTATTTCAGAGTTATTTGAGAGAAAATTTTACACATACCGCAATGAGAATATTTTAGGGCCCACATCTTTTAAGAAATTATTTATTAATATTTTTTTAAAAAATAAAACCATAATTATTATGTATTATTAGCACATCATTGATAATCATCCATATTTAATAATAGGATTGCATTACATTAATTAAATATGTTTAATTATTATGATGTTGAAATCATGAATTATATTGATAAATTAATTTTATAATTTTAATATTAATTTCACATCTAAAATTTTTATATTTGATACAGGTGGTGATTTTTTTTTAATACTATTATATTAAATTTATGAAATTAAGTATACAAATTATAAGAAAGACGCAAAATATGTGCGCTAGGTTATATCATTTACCTTTTTATTAACAATAAGATTATGATAAATTTAATTATTTAAAGACGGAATATTTTTTCGTGTTATTAGTGATGACATTATTTAATTATATATATAGACTAATTTAATGATTTGAAGACCAAGAATATGCTAATTCAGTAAAAAAAAATTATATATATATGCAGGTGAACATGAAAATCATGGGATCACTTGGAATGACCATAAAATTATATCTTCAATAATCTCTAAGCAATTACAAATAATTTTGATAATTTTATAGTTTAAAATATTTGAATGATTTTGAAAAAAAAATCAATCATACAATTCATGACAATTTTGATAATTTTATACTTTAAAAGATTTAAATCAATTTTTTTAAAAAAAGTTAGTGTTGAAAAAAATTAAAAAAATTAGAGAAGATTTTAAAAAGAAAAAATGATATAGATTTATTAGAATCTTATTGATAATTAGAACTTACTAATAATTAAGATTTCGTGAAAAATTTATTGATTGTATAAATCTACTATACTAATATTTCAGACTCATTTTATGAAAACTATTACACATGTCATTCATATAGTAATTTAGGCTTCACATGTTATTCATATAGTAATTTAGGCCCCACTTTTCTCAATTTTTATGTCTAAGGATTTTTTAAACTTAATTTATAATTTAATTATTAATTATTTTTCATATGAAATAAAATTATATATTACAATTATTAAAAAAATTAAATATTACAATCATTAAATATTATAATTTGCAAGGGGAGAGAACCCATGTTAATATAATTATGATCTATAATCAAATTAAAAACCATTAATAGTCTCACATTATGAAGGTAATATAAAAAATTATAAAAAATATTTTCAAAATAAATAAGTTTTAAAATCAAAATATTTTTTTAAAGAAAATGGTAGGTCAAATTGTTAATGAATTACCAATGATTGATTTTGATATGATAATAATTCAAAATTTAATTTATACTAAATTTATTCTTAATCAAATATGATAATAATTGATATAATAATAACAATATTTAAGATTTATTATATAAAAAGTCTTCCATGTGTTATTTATAGAAAAATTACACCCTACCTTTTTTATAATCTCAACACTTAAAGTAAATTTTTGAATTTAATTTACCTTCTAATTATCAATTATTTTTTTAATCATATTTTGATATCGCTCTACCATTAACAAAATTAATATAAAAAATAAAAACTAGCATAAATAAAATTATAATTCAATATATTATACCATAAAAATTTTATATATGTAATTATAGCATTAATGATAACAAACCTATTATAATTGTGTTGCATTAGTAGTATTTGTTATTATAGATATTTATGTTTTGAAGTTCAAAGTATTTTTAAAATTTTTCATTTAAATTTTTTTTGATAAACCCGTAAATATCAATAGCAATTCAAATCTCTATGTGAAATGAAAAATGGAACCCTGTGACTGGGATGTGCATGAAAATGGAGGCAAAATTCTAAATGAAGATGAGATTGGGGAAAATTTTCTAATTTCAAATGTAGAATTTTTGAAAACTATAATAAAAAAAATTATTTATCTACAAGTATCACTATATTCTATTTAATTTTTTACAACTTAAACATTTCAATCTATCAATTCTATAATTTTTTTCATACTAATTTTTTTTGAAAAAAATACCTTCAATTTTTTAACATTAAAATATTTTAAAAAATCAATTCTATAATTTATACTCCTTTGATAATAATATTAAATATTTATTAGTTTTTAAAAAGTAAATAATTATATTATTTTTTATTGAAAAAATTATAATTGATATAGTACTCTAATAATTGAGATTATATAAATTAGAATTATAAATAATTTTTTAACTAATTATTACACATTAATTATAATATATATTTTAAAATTGATATTTTAATTTATTAAAAAGATGTACAAGGAAAGGACGTGTAACTGAAATCAAATAAATTAAATTTATATATTATTTTTATTAATTAGAAAATATATTTTTATATTAAATATTTAATTTATTAAAAAGATATAAATGACTAGGGATGATAAAAATTGAAAATGGGTATACACAGGAATTGCCCAATGGGGAAAGGAATTGGCACATATTTCACTTTTATAAGGATGATCTATGGGGGCTAAGTCCCCATTTGTTAAACAGAATAGGGACAAGTATAATATATATTCATTTTTTAATTATTTTAATTATATTTTCATTTTGTATGTATTTTTAATTTTAATTTAGATTATGTTACATTAATAGTATTTATTATTATGAATATTTATATTTCAAATTATAAAATATTTTTAAATTTTTTGTAAATTTGTTAATAAACCCTTGAATACCATAAGAATTCAAAATCTCCACGGAAAATGGGAAAGGGAAAATAGGGACCCATAAGGGGAATGAGAATAGGGATGAAAGACAAAATTCTAAAAGGTAACAGGAGATGTGAGACATATCTCATTTCTCATGGATACTCATTGTCATCCCTATAAATGGCTCATGATATAGTTAAATTATTCATTTATTTTTTTCTTTATTTAACAATTTTAACTTTCGAAATGTGTAAAATTTTCATAAAATTAGTTCTTTATTGTTAGTTATATGTCATCTATTAAGATATTTTCAACCTTACAAACATGATATTCAGTATAAAATATAAAATAGAATGACACATTTATATTTTGTCCACTTATTTAATTATTTAACTATTAACTTACTCTTAAGATAAATTTGTATACTTAATTTTCTATAAGATATATGTAAATAAATTATCATTTAAATAACTAACAAATTATTTTTTATTATCTCTCTGTATATCGCATGGGTCAAATGATTAGTGTCGCAACCGGGATCGCGACGGGACGGCAAGAAAGGAATTTCAGTTTTGAAAATTATGGAGTCGCCACCAAGTTTATTAAAATTTGGGAAAACATGGAAAAACCCATTCATTTTAAAAATGGTCTTTGAAACCAAATTTGAGTTCGGGAGTCGGTTCTGCATAGAAAATTAAAAGAAATTTATTTAAATATTTATTCTTTATTACAAGAAAATTAAAAGAAATTTATTTTTTTCTTTTTTTAAAAGAAAAAAAATTTTGAAACCATTATCATGATTCGAGGTGTCTAAATGATGAGTTAACAATGCCGTGTTAACCTTTTTTATTTGAAACGAAGCCTTTGACAATAAGCATATAATTTAAATTGATTTTGCACTAAAATAAAAGAATTCTTCTAAATAATAAATATTTACAAATAGAATCTAAAAAGTGAAGATTTATTTTTGGTATTTTTGTAAGAGAAAATATAAAAATCTTTTACGAGAGATATTTGAAACATCAAGTTATCACAACTCAGATGTCCAAATATCAAGTTAACAAGCCATCATGGCTAAATTAACCTCATTATTTGAAATAAAAATTTTGATAAATAAATGAATAAATTTAAATCGAAAATGAAAATATAAATTATAAATATTTACAAATATGATAAAAAGAAATTTATTTTTTTATATTTAAAAAAAACAAATATAAAAGAAAAAAAATAAACAAATATTTTTAGGAAAATTTTTAAGTCATTAAGTTGTCACAACTCAAATGCCTGAAATATCGAGTTATCAAGCCATCACGGCTAAATTGACATCTTTATCTAAAATTTCCCACATAAATGAATATTAAATAAAATATTTTAAAAGAAAGATAAATTATTTGTAAATATAACAAAAAATAAAAATTGCATAAAAAAAACTACAAGTAAAAAAGTATTAAAAATTTACAAATAAAATGAATTATGAAAAGTTAATTTTGAGCAGCGAGGATTGGAATCCAGCTGCTACGTTATCACCAGTGCAATAGGGAATTTAAAGTCACGTAGTTCTATAAACAAAATTATGGATTGAATGATTTTTATTTAAAAGAAAGAATCCCCAAGAACATCAAGCTATGTCAACATGTTCAGTGTTACAAAAAGGCATATAATTAATAAGTAAATAAAATTACTCGAATTAATCCCATTTTGAAATTGCAATCTAATGATTAAAATTTATTTTTTTATATTATTACTACTTTTTAACAAGAAAGAAACACATTCATTTTATTTATTCTCAATATTAATTTCAACATAAATTTACAAAGCTAAATTGTAAACCAATAACAAACTTGCAATTAACCTGTGCAAAATACTAAGACAAGTAAAAACAATCTAACTAAAAAGAGTCCTAATTATGATTTTCTTTTCTTTTCAATCTTTTCATTTTTTTTTAGCTTTAGCATAAACCAAAAAAGGAATTCTAATCACCAAATCTACTAGGCACTCAAAAGATCAAAACAAAATGATAAAGAATATATTATAAACTCTTTTTTCTCCCTTTTTTTTAAACAAAAATAAAAAGAAAATTCAATTAAAGACATATGTAAATCCAAAAATAATAATAATAATAACAATAAAACAGCCCAAACACCTTCATTGTCCAATTTTTAGTCTAAAGTGGCCTAAAAAAAAAATATAGCCCAAGTTCACACAACCCAAATTAACACAAAAAAAGGAAAAAAAAATTAAATAAAAAGGAACAAAACACAAAACTCTCTCTCTTACTTACACCTTTTAGCGCTGCAGTTTTCTCTCCCTTTGCGCGCATAATACATGCTAGACTAATTTGCCTTAACACATTGCACACACACAGAGCAAGAGATAGAGAATGAAATTGAGAAAAAGGGAGAGTGGATGAGAAATAGAGAGAGCAAAGGAATGAAAAGGAGAAGGGAGGAAGGTCGCGGCCTTAGGGAGTGAGGCGGAGCCGACGGCGTAGGTGGAGGCGGAGAGGGAAAGGCGTATGGCGCTTGGTGGAGGATCGAGGAGCAGACCGCGAGGGGGAGCCGATAGCGCGGTGGCGAGGATGGATACAATGGTCGGAGGGTTGATCCGGTGTCAACGCCGTCTTTGGGGACAGATCCAGCATGAGAAAGCGAGCCCAGCCAGCGGCCTTGAGAGCGGCGTCTGGGCGAGTGAATGGAGATTACGGTGGTGGTGGACGTGGATCGAGCCTTGAGCACGATGCTTCTCTTCAATTGACCCGAGCTATTCAGGTAGCGCGGATCACGCGAGAAGCGGCGATGTGGATCGATAGTGTTCACGCGGCTCAGAGGAAGCCCGATCGGTGGAGGAGAGAGTGCGTGGTGGTGAGTGTGGGGTGAGAGGAGAAAGCGTGCACGGCGAGGTGGCGGAGGGCCGAGAAGGATGCACAGCTGCTAATGGGTTCTTGGTTATGGGATGATGGTGTTTCAGATTATGAGGCTAGGGGAAGAAGATGATGAAGGGAAAGGGGGGGCCGCGATGGCATGTACAAGGGGAGAGGGAGCCAACGATGGTGGCTGAAAAGGAAAGGGTAGTGGCTCCAGAAGAAGAAGTTAGGAAAACGGGGACGCCGGCTGGCGACCATGGCGGTGGCGATGGCAGCGGCTTGGCGTCCTCGCAACCTCGATTTCCCTTCTTTTGTTCTTAATCCGATTTGTGAATTAAGATTGAATTTGCGATGGTGATGGATTGTATGGATTGAATTTGTGTTGATGAAAATTTGGAAATTGGATTTTTCTGTGTTTGCTGGCTGCTTGATATATCCAATGTGCTCTTTGATTTTTTGTTGATTGAAAAATTCTTGCTGATGAGTGATTGGAAAAATTCTTGTTGCTTCCCAAATTTCTGGTGATCTTCTTTTTTTTGCTATTGCCGCTGATGGTCTATATGAATGCCTCCCCTCTCAATATGTATACCGTGGATTTTTTAGATTCTCCCAATTCTGCCAAATTGCCCGGGACACTATCATTGCATCTGTTTATTTTTCATGCTTTCTCGTATCCCCATGATTTCTCGTGACCGCATCCAGGGGCTAGGAAAGAAACCCGTGAGAAAGAGGAACCGTGAATTTAGCAAGGAAAAAGAGAGGAGAGGAGCTCGAACAAAGGAGCCCGTGACTCCTTTTTTTGTTTATTTGTTTTTGTTGTTTTTTTTTTGGAAGTAAAACGGGTTTCAACAAATTGGGTTTTTTTTTAAGGCCAAATAGCAAATCGAAAATAAAGGGATGGGCTGAAAATAGCATAAATAGGCTAAAAATAAGAAGTTGAACATTTTTTATTTTCTTGGAAATAATATATATAAAAAAAATCAACCAGCAAACTCTTTTTCTCTTTCAAAAGAAAGACTTAATGAAATTATAATGCAAATTTTTGGATTTTCTTGTTAAAAAATCGGACAAAATTAGGTGTTCACAACTGGTATACAACTATTCATAACTATAGTAACGTATGGTTTAAAAAGAGAATGAGATTTTATGCGTCTTCGCGGTTGGAAGACTTCTCTATCAAGGAATCAAAGGTTTAATTATCAATCATAAAGAGAGAGACAATTTTCAAGCAAATAAAATAATTTGGACAAATTACACTTGGGATTTACTATGGTTTGGTGAAATTCAATATGTGCCATCTCTATATGTTAGTTTTAGTGGTTCATAGATTTACAAAATTATTATACCGTCCTCTACTCTATCATGTATTAATTGAACAATATGTTCATGAAAGGTCAGCACCATCCAAACATATAAAAGGGAGTTGAAATAAATTTTATCAAACTTCATAAGAGGTCAATGTAATTTGTTCTAATAATTTATATAATTGATTGATTTTAGTCTAACAACAACAAAAATTTGAATGTTAATTTGTCTGCTACCCAGGAAATTAAATATAAAAAAAATTAGCATTCATTTAATTTTTTATTTTCATTTTCTTTTATCATTTTCTATGTTTTATACTTTTAGAATTTTGAGAAGGAAACGATGAAAATAGAAAAAAATGAAAATATAAAATAAAGAGACACTTATTACTTTTAGAAAGGTCTCTTAAGTCTAGATAATTATATGCGATTAATTATCAACACGGATCCTCAGTAAAACTAACCCCATGTACAGGTTCAGTTATTCGATCTTTATTTTTGTTGATAAAGTTTTGATTTTGAATATTATGAATAATTAGACCAAAAAATGTTATGAAGAAAAAAATGAATTTCATTTAGATGCATTGTTAATGTAAATATATATATATAGATGGTTAATTATATATTGGTAAATGTATATCAGTAAAAAATAGGTTGATTAAAAGGCTTACAAATAAAAATACATGAATAAATAATAGAATAAAATCCTTTTACACTACTACAGAAATTCATATAGTTTATGAATAATATTTGGTGTACAACTAAATTGCATAACAAATGCACACCATACACTTTACTATCATTGAATGTGATGTGTAGTCTCCACTCATCCTACTTATTCATCAAATCTAATAGTGATAAAGAGTGTAATGTGCATTTGTTATACACCTAATATCACTCATACTTTATTGGTTGCCTGCATGCACTATGTATGATCTTCACCTTGTAGATGGCGGGGTTTAGATATGGGGTGTTCCTTAAAACAACACCCAACATTTGGCTAAACTAGCAAAGGAAAGTAATTAGGTAGCATGCCAATGAAGCCAAAACAATGGACTTGAGCATGACCAAGGATGATATGCACCCTTTGTCACTGCGGATTACAAGAGCTTCATACACTGGTAAATTCACCATTACTATCAATGCACTAAGCATAATCTGCATCATCAATTGGCTAGAGTTGTTGAATTCCAAATCCATTAGAATCCTCTTAATCCCCCAAACAAGGCCAAAAAGGTTCAGCATTGACACAGTTACTATTATGGTTAACATGATTGAAGAAGAGCCTGCAAAATCGATGACCTCTTGCTCATACCTCTGTTGGACATCCTCAGTGACCACTTTATCTGTGATGGCAAATTTTGTCTCTGATAGCCCCAGTTGCTTGGTTATGGTATCAATGAAGCCAAAGAAATAGGAAGTGGTCCTCCGGATGAGCTTTATTCTTTGAAAGTTCCACCAAGCCTTTGTGGTGGACCCACAACTCCAAGCCTCACATAAGCTATAGCCATTTGTGGCAAGAAATGTATAAGCAAAGGGAAGGAACCATAAGCTTGTAAGCTGCAAACACATAAAATAGAGGGAAATTAAGGAAAACGAAATATAAGAAAGAGGAATTCTGAAATGCTCCTTTTGGAGCAAGGGCTTTCTCTTACTATAATCTATTTAAATGTTTGTCGCATAAGTTTTGTAGATTATTCATATTTCCTTATCCCTTCATGGCCTCTTCTTTATATAAGTGTTCTTGAAACAAGAGATTTCTCTTGATATTATCTATTCATGTTGATCATCACAAAAGTTTGTAGATTCTTCACGAAGTTAAGGTGGGCAAACTGTAATTGAGTCAAAGTAAGGGAAATCTCTTGCTTCACTCGCACCAAAAACTTTTTCTATAAGGAGACTAGATTGAATGCAAAGACAACCTGTGGGAACAATGGTATGCCATGAAGTAAGCAAATAGGAGGAATAGTGACATAACATAAAGTAGGCAGGGACAAAGGAGCCCATAAGAGGTATGCACAATATGCCATTTGTAGAAGGGCCCATAAATGAAAGGGCAATACTTGGAGAAGAAAATCTGAAACATGCCTTCTGACCACCTCTTATGCTGAATAAGAGCTACATCTAATGATGTTGGAGCGACATCCAAGAAAGCCTTTCTTTTCGGATTATAATAAATCGATTTCCAACCCCTGCATGTGATTACAAGGCCTGTGACAATGTCTTCAACAGCAATACCATACACTATCCCCATCTACAAAATTCAAGCATAAACATCATTAATTTTAAAAAAAATTTAGCCATATACCTAGTTAACAAATTAATGAACACATTCAATCACTTACAATTAATGTTATCTTGACAAGAAAAAGTTGACGTAAGAGTGAACACTCACACAGGAAAAAAAAAACATTTGAGTATCTCATAACAATGGATTAGATTAAAATTTTATATCTTTCTCTTTAAATTGATGTCTTGTGCACTTTTATGTTTACTTTTAATGTCTAAATAACATTACTCATCACTTGAACACTGAAAGGAGTAGGAGTAACTCAAAGTTAGTTAAAGCTAGTTAATCTGTTAGTCCGGTTGACAAAATTTGTTATACATTAGTTGTCAATCACATGTGAATTCTGTTAGTTGCCAATCACATGTGATCAAATTCAAGCCTTCATACAAACTACAGTTGTGTATATAAACCTTGTAATCACTACTACTCAATTAGTCAATGAAGAAAAATTCTCAAGCTCACACACTCTCTTCTCTCAAAGCTTAAACGAGCTAGTTTTTCTTTCTCTTTACCACCAGGAGTCTGATACCTTACATGGTATCAGAGCTCTCTGATCCATGGAACCTACACACGCTTCCTTCACCCTCAAAACCTTCTCCAATCCTATTTCCTTCAAGCTCGATGAGGGAAACTATTATTCCTGGCGCCATCAGGCCTTGGCTTGCATCAAAGCCAACAAACTCAAGCATCATCTTGACAGCAAGAAAGTCCCAATTCAGTATGCATCAGAACAAGATCGAGCCACAGAAAATAAATCTCAGCAATATCTTGATTGGGAGCAGCAAGATCAACATTTGGTATCCTGGCTTCTCTCATCAATGGATTCTGACTTCACAAATCGCATGATTGATTGCGAATTTGCGCATGAAATCTGGAGCAAGCTTGAAGAATATTTTGCAGCACACACAAAGTCAAGAATCAAGCAGCTGAAATCACAGTTGAAAACCACAAAGAAGACTAGAACAACCCTTGAATACATCACAAAGATCAAGAAAATGGCAGACTCACTTGCTGCCCTTGGTTCCCCTTTATCGAGTGAAGAACTCCTTGAGGTAACACTTGAAGGCCTTAATGAAGATTACAGCGCTTTTATCACAATGGCCATGTCTAGGCCAGAACCATTCAAACTTAGTGAGCTTGAAGCTTTACTTGTTGCACAAGAAGATGTGATTGAAAAATTCAGAAAGACTGAACTTACATCAGTCCAAGTTAATATGGCTCAAAGGGGACCACCTTCAAGAAATGAAAATGGTATGCAGAACTTCAGAGGTGGTTTTCCTGGTAGAAGAGGAAGAGGCTGAGGATTTAGAGGAGGAAGAACCTGGACTTCAAATCGACTTCAGTGCCAACTTTGTGGGAGAGTTGGACACACTGCGTGGCAATGTTTCCACAGATTTGATCAAAACTTTCAAAGTCCTTTATGCCCCAATGCAGGTCCCTCCCCACCCTCAAGCTCTTTTCACAGTCCTGCCTCAACCTCACAAAGTCCACAAGCATATCTTGCTACACCTGCAACTCTGACAGATTCAGCATGGTATCCAGATAGTGGAGCATCTCACCACCTTACCTACAACCAGCAGAACCTCATCACAGGCTCTGAATATAATGGATCTGAACAAGTATACATAGGTAATGGTCAAGGTATGAAAATAGCTCACATTGGCAACTCTTTCCTCCACTCAAACTTGTCACACACTACTTTCAAGCTGCAAGATGTTCTTCATGTACCATTCATAACAAAGAATTTGCTTAGTGTCTCAAAATTTGCTAAAGATAACAATGTTTTCTTTGAGTTTCACCCTGAATTCTGTCTCATTAAATCTCAAGTATCCAAGGAGACTCTTCTCCAAGGAACTCTTAAAGATGGGCTTTATCATCTAAAGAATCTGCAAGTAGTATCAAAGTCACCATTAGCAGCCTCAGTTTTTCATGCCCTCTGTAAATCTGACTTAGCTGATCTTTGGCATAAAAGATTAGGCCACCCTTCCCCCAAAATTGTAACACATGTATTGAGTACTTGTAATCTCATTGATTCTAGCAATAAAAGTGCCATTTCAATTTCTAATACTTTGTGTAATGCATGTTGCATGGGAAAACTGCATCGATTACCCTTTGTCAATTCAACCACAACTTACACAGAACCCCTCCAACTTGTCTTCTCTGACATATGGGGGCTTGCCCCCACACCAAGCCAGGGAGGGTTTCGATATTACATATGCTTCATTGATGCCTACACCAAATACACCTGCATTTATCTACTAGTTAACAAATCTCAAGCTTTTCAAGCATTTCTCCAATACAAACAAACCATGGAAACCATGACAGGTTACCAACTAAAGTCCCTTCAATCAGACAATGGCAAAGAATATTTGTCAAACACCTTCACCAACTACCTCACCTCAAATGGCATCTCCCATAGGCTTTCTTGCCCTTACACCCATCAGCAAAATGGCTCAATAGAGCAGAAACACATTACATCGGCTGGTCTCACATTATTAGCCCAAGCCACTTTACCACTAAAAATGTGGGATGAAGCCTTCCTCACTGCCACTTACCTCATCAACCGATTACCTTCCCAAACCACAAACCTTATGGCACCATATGAACTCCTACATAACAAAAAGCCCAACTATAACTTCCTTAAAACCTTTGGCTGCACATGCTACCCCCACCTCAAACCATACAACCAACACAAATTAGATTACAAAACACACAAATGTCTCTTTCTTGGTTATGCCAGCAACCATCACAGATACAAGTGCCTATCTCCCTCTGGTAAAATATATATCTCCAGAAATGTCCTTTTCAATGAACAAGAATTTCCATATTCACAACTCTTTCAGTCAAACAGCACTCACACCTCATCTACCCCACCTCCACCCACACAAGCCATGCTCGTTATTCCCTTGTCACATACCACCATCACACCAAATGCTGCCAATGTTGATCTGTTAACATGCCAGCCAAATCCTATTACACCTGTTGAGACTATTAATTCTCTGTCTAGTGGTAATTCTGCAGGTTCCTCACCCTCTTCCACTGAGCTTGAGAGTCAACTTGGCCATACACAGCCTTGCTTCTACTACAAACAAACGTGCAGTGCCAATTATTCACACTATACCAACAACTGACAACACTCATTCCATGCAAACAAGAAGCAAGTCTGGAATTTTTAAACCAAAATCTTATGTTGCTGTAGTCACAGATTCTGATTTCCTTCATCATGAACCTACCACAGTCTCTCAAGCTCTAGCAACCACTCACTGGAAGAAGGCCATGGAAGAGGAATTTAGTGCCCTACAAAGAAATCACACCTGGTCCTTAGTTCAGCAACCCACTCATACTCAACCAATTGGTTGCAAATGGGTGTTCAGAATAAAACGGCATTCAGATGGCTCCATACAAAAATACAAAGCAAGGTTAGTTGCCAAGGGCTTTCATCAGAAAGAAGGAGTTGACTTTGATTAGATTTTCAGCCCTGTAATCAAACCAACAACAGTGAGGGTTATGCTGTCAGTTGCACTTTCAAAAGGATGGAACATACGGCAATTTGATTTCAACAATGTCTTCCTTAATAGAGATCTTCAAGAAGATGTATACATAGTCCAACCTGAAGGTTTCATTTCCTCTTCCCCTCAACTAGTTTGCAAATTGCAAAAGGCACTCTATGGCCTAAAGCAAGCTCCAAGGGCTTGGTTCTCCAAGTTGAGCTCAACCCTAAACCACTTTGGTTTCTCCAACACTAGGTCTGACCCTTCCTTGTTCACCCACTTCACACCAACATCAACCACATACATTCTCATATATGTGGATGATATTCTGGTCACAGACAGCAACCCTGAAAAAATCCAGCAACTGATATCAAGCCTCAATCATGTTTTTACTTTAAAAGACCTTGGTGAAATGAGCTTTTTTCTTGGAATTGAAGCTTCCAAACTTCCAAGTGGGGAAATTCATTTATCTCAGACCAAATACATAAGAGACCTTCTTCACAAAGCTCACATGTCAGATGCAAAACCCATGCCCACTCCCATGGTTTCTAGTTCAAGACTCTCAGCTCAAGGTGATTCTGCAGCAGCTGATCCCACACTATATAGGTCACTGGTTGGTGGTCTTCAATATGCCACAATCACTCGATCAGACATATCCTTTGCAGTGAGCAAAGTTTCTCAATTCATGCACTCCCCACTTGACATACATTGGAAGACAGTCAAAAGGATCCTTCGCTACCTAAGTGGAACACTTCACCATGGTTTAAAGTTTCATCCCTGCACTGACATTAGACTGATTGCCTTCTGTGACTCAGACTGGGCATCAGATATAGATGACCGCAAATCCACCACTAGATATTGTGTCTTCCTTGGACCAAACCTCATATCTTGGTCAAGCAAGAAACAAAATGCAGTCTCTAGGTCCAGTACTGAAGCAGAGTTTCGAAGTATGGCATCAGTGGTTGCTGAACTAACTTGGTTGCAGACCCTCCTCACTGAAATGCATCTCCAAAATCCCACCACCCCAACAATCTATTGTGACAATCAAAGTGCAGTCCTCTTAGCTGCTAATCCAATCCTACACAGCCGCTCCAAACACTTTGAAATCGACTTACACTTTGTAAGGGACAAGGTAGTTCAAAAGCTGGCTCAAGTGCAACATGTTCCTTCCCAAGTACAAGTAGCAGACATTCTGACAAAACCCCTATCTGCAATTCCATTCCTCAACTTTCGTGACAAACTCAGGGTTGTGTGTAACACACCCCTCAGTTTGCGGGGGGATGAAAAGAGTAGGAGTAACTCAAAGTTAGTTAAAGCTAGTTAATCTGTTAGTTTGTTAGCAGCAAGACTGTTATTCTGTTAGTTGTCAATCACATGTGAATTCTGTTAGTTGCCAATCACATGTGATCAAATTCAAGCCTTCACACAAACTACAGTTGTGTATATAAACCTTGTAATCACTACTACTCAATTAGTGAATGAAGAAAAATTCTCAAGCTTACACACTCTCTTCTCTTAAAGCTCAAACGAGCTAGTTTTTCTTTCTCTTTACCACCAGGAGTCTGATACCTTACAAACACAAACCTCCTTCCCCCATTGAGTGCCTTACTCATAGGTGCAAGTGGCAAGTGCTTTGGATGCTTCATTCAATTCATTGACTGTTCTCTTATCTTCTCTTTGGGGCTTAATATCCCTTTTTGCTTTGTAATCTTTCAAGTGAGTTCCTGACAGACTTTCTCTTTGATGGAAACACCCAGTCCCACAATACAAGGCTGCTCCGTGTCCACCTATGCCAGCGAGCTCAAACTTTATGCACACATAATAACAAAGTCAAACCCACAAACAGATTTCAGTGCACCCTTATGTGTGTGTATGGGAATTTATAGACTAATGTTCTTTGTATAGAAATTAAAGTTTGAACATAAGAGTAGAAGTAATGTTATTTGACCATATTATTCTTTGTGGGACTTAGATCAAATGGGGTCAATATCCAATCTAATAGTAAATAAAAGTGTATTTACACAGTGTATAAGGAATAATATATTCCAATAACATTTCTCTAAGAGCGTTGTTCATTGTTAATATAAGATGTGGTGTTAATATAAGATATGTTGTGTCTTTCTTTGTTTCCACTCTTATGTCATTTTTCTATGTGCAAACAATATTGTTTCCCACAGTAATTTACACTATTACGAGAAATGATATTTTGATACCCATATGGATATAAACACATATGTGGGTCCCATGTAATGTGAGAGAAGTGATGAAGAGAGAATAAATTGAGAAAAAAAGTAGGTGATGAGATCCATATGTATTGGGAGTAGGGTATTTGGGTGTTTGAGAAAATTGAGTGTTGAAATAGCAAAACCTTATTACTCACCATGGTGACCGCAGGGAAATTACTTGCATAAGAGTCATTCTTCGTGAGATTATTAAAGTTCATTGGAAACTGCACATAAGCTATCTCCTGGCCTTCTGCTTCATCCATGAAGAAACATAGTGTTTCTCGAATTATATCTGCGTTACTTGGGTACATGTCACAGTCCAAGTTGAGGATGAGTGGGGCGTCACTTATCTTTGATGACACTCTTATCTGCCATAATGAAACTTGTGATGCATCAATGAATCAAGGCAAATAATAGTAAAAAAATAATAATAGTGAAAGCGTCTTTGCAATGACACCCAAAAAAGAGCTTTACTTTACGCCCTTTGACTGTAACTTATGTGTACTTCGTTCCTTGAAATAAAAAAAAGGTGCAGTATGATATTTAAACTTTTTTGAATGTACATTTAAGTCCTTTCATCAAAATTTTTTGTCAAATGTTAGTAGGAAAGAAGTATACTTTATTTCTTGATTTTTATTGCCAGTACGCTTTAATATTTAAAAATTAAAAAAATGCAGCTTAATTATCCATACTTTTTAAAACTCTATTTTTATTAACAATTGATAAAAATTTAACAAATGGATTAAAGTGCACACTTAGAAAAATTTAGAGATCATATTGCACATTTTGTTAGTTTAGGGATTAAGTGACCCACATAATTGTGGGGGATAAAATAGAGTTTTTTTTAAAAAAACTCAAGCTTCTATTTTAAACTTCTGTGGGGAGTAAAGCTCTTAGACCATAAATAGATAGAAAAGGAAATTATGAAACTATGTTAAAAAATTAGTAAATGGACAAGCATTGAAAAACCGCCATTCGATAATAAAACTGGGATTTAAGTGAAAAATAGACCGTTTAAAAATAAGTTCAACGTGTACATAAAATAGAGTTCAAGTTTCGAGAAAAAGAATGAAAAAAAATTATACAAAACAAATCAAGCATTGAAAAACTGTCATTCGAAAATAAAACTGGGATTTGAGTGAAAAATAGACCGTTTAAAAATAGTTCAATGTGTACATGAAATAGAGTTCAAGCTTCAAGAAAAAGAATGAAAAAAAATAATACATAACAAATGTTGATTAAATTGAACTTACCTCTCTTAAGGTGGTAAAATTCACCTCAACTCCTTATTATTTATAAAATTTACACAAAATTATTAAATTTGTGAAATCATCATATTGATTTTCACTGAATTTGTAAAATCATTACAATATTCCTCTTCATTACACATTACTAAGTGCATCAAGGGAAGATATATCACTGCCAACCAAAAAAACAGATAGGAATTGAGGTAAATTTCACCAATTCTCAAAGGAAATCATTTTAATTTATCCTAAAACTTATGGAAAGCATTTCTACCCACTAATTTTCGACCTAACTAAAGCATAGGTAATACTGTGTAATTAAAGTATGAAACTCTTTTTAAGATGAAAAATCAACTTTTCTGTTCTCTTTTCTTGTAATCTTGTGTTAACATGCTGATCAACTTGGATCGTGAACAATATAATTTGTATAAACACAGATTGATGATTAATTTACTAACTAGTGCATTCAAAGCTCCTGCTTTGAAGTGGTGAGGGCAATTGGGTCGCTTCTCGCGTGCCACGTATACGACTGTTGGTAACTGAATTCCATCTTCATCTATAGCATTTGTGTCCCTACCATCGATTATGATCTGGGAAAGAAAAATATTGAAGAAGAAATATTTTATTAAAAAGCAAAGTCAATAAAAATTAAAGATTTTTCTTTTGGTATCAATAGAATAAGGAAATGCACTTTTTTGTTTTCGACGGTTATAATTGAATTTTTTGTATTCTATATTTTAATAAATTAGGTTAGTTGAACACGTGTCACATTCTTATATAAATAAAAGTATTGATACCTTTAAATTTTATAATGGTACCTGAGAAACTTAAAATTAAATTATAATAAATAGTGAGTATACGATCATTTCAACATGAACCCTTCTTTTTTTTTTTTCTTGAAAAATAAAATGCGGCTGTGTACGTTTACCTGCACAATAGACAGGTGGTCTTGCTTTGTTGTTTTCAGATTCCATTCTGAGAATCCTTTGTGTTGGTTCCTCGCACCCTCCGGAAGCTTGCCCTTTGCTACCGCTAATTCAATATTCATTTTCATTTCTTCGTATAACTTCTGCCATAAATATTTTTGAATCATACATGTAACGAGACGAGATTGAAGGAGAATGTAAAATTCAATTGATAATATATAAAAATTAATCTCTATATAATACTACCTCCATTCTCAATAAATATCCATTTGGACAGATTGATACACCACGATTTATTCAAATACTCACTTATTTGAGATTGGAAGTAGTAATAAGTTAAACACACCCAACAACATTAAGCCAAAAGTACGTTTCAACTTTCAAGGCATGTACATAGTATAATTATAATGTGGATTTAATTTTGATACACTAATAGAGTATAAAAAAATTTTATATCGTCAATCAATCATATAATGACATATCAACAAATATTGTTAACTTTCACATTCACTATTAAAAAAATCATGCAAATAGAGATTCGATTGAATGATAATCTATCTATAAAAATTAAACTCCTAAGATATAATAATTAAAGAAAGCTCCCATAATTTACCTTGACGAATAACCATTCTCTGCCATACTCGGTGCTACTAGTACTAATGTTACAATTTTGGCAACCAGCTAAGTATGCCTCGGGTGACCTGGGTTCTACATTGAATCTTCGACAGAATGGCAGCCAATGTTTTGCGCAAATGGAGGCCTTAATGAGGGCATAGAATGTTAGCTCCGACCCCCCATCATCAGAGAGATAGACATTCAACCCAGGTTCTGAAAACCGGACCGAACCAGTTGAATCGGGAATCGGCTTTTGTCGTGGGTTGAAAGCTGCCAGAAACCGCCATTCAAAAGCCGAGAAGCATAGGGCAGAACCTGGACAAATTGGCTCGGTCAAAAAACCGGTTCGAACCATTTTTTTTTTTGTAAAAAAATGCAAAATTGCATATTTTGGATTTTTTTAAAAAAAAAGCCTACAATATCATATTTCCTATTTTTTTTTCTTTTCTAATATGGAAAGTAGTAACTTGAGAGATTTAATCCATATAGATCATATTTATTTTGATTAAGAGTTGAATTATGTTATGTTCTATGATTTTGTTGATACCTAATTTAATTTTTAGTTATTTTATGACATATATTTTATTTTATATTTTTATATATTTATATAAATATATGTTTTATTATATATCAGTTATATTAGGTTGGGCCGATTGAACCTCTAAACTTCTTCTGACGGTCGATATCCAGTCCGATTTTCAGAACCTTTCATTCAACTTCTTCGAAGGATAATTGAGCGCCATTGCTGATAATATTGTGTTAATCACCATGCATGGAGGCTCTAATCTTGGGTCAGCTGTGCACACAAAAATGTCCACTGTAGGTAACTTGTCTTCACTATATCTTTAAAATATATCAAAATTTTAATTTTTTTTTTGATAATTAAGAAACGCTTAGAACCTGTTTGCTTTGTCAGTTTCTAGTTTTCAGTTTTTTCTTTACAAATCTGAAAAATTAAAAACTGAAAACTGGAAAATGCAAAACAAACATGCCCTTAACTTTTCAAAATAGAAATTAGAAAGAACAAGTGGTGTTGAACACACAATGAAAAAAGAAAACAAAACTGAACAGTCGTGGAAAGAAAAGTAAAACCTCCCATATTCATCAAGGCCCAATAACGCTGAGCTTCTATCACCCGTTGGGCTTCAAAAATGAACATGGGTCGGTGGCTAGAGAGATGGGACGTATGGAACTCAACCAAATGTGCACCAATTAGGGGCAAGATCTGTTGCACCCACCACCTTCCTCATAAGGAAAGCGCATAAAATGAGAAGGTACCCGCACACTCCCCATCACCAATGGTTTGAAAATGCCTTTCAACTCTACAAGAAATGCCCAACCAGCCATAGAAAACCTGCTTCGCCACGACCAACCACCGTCCACAGACTGAAGACAACAAGCATCCTCTCCAAAACAATGGGAACACATCATCTCCACAAATCACTAACATTCTTGAGCCCAAAACAGAGCTAAGGAATTCATCCAAATGGAGTTGCACCAAATAGCATAGCTCAAGCCAAGCAAAACTTGAAAATGCAACAACATCTGACAACCAACTCCAGCAACAAAGAAGAGGATATATCCAGCAAAGAATTATATGTTCATATATTCATATAATTTATTATACTTATATGTTCATGTATAATTATTTTTCTTAAAAAAGTAATAATTTAGTCTAAATAAATTATATTTTTTTCCTACATTTATATTAATCTACTGTCATTCTAATCTTTATATTAAGACCTTAAAGAACATTTACAAGTGGAAATAATGAGAAATAGTAGTGAGTAGGAGACGCCATAACACTTTTATATATATATATATATATATATATATACGAGTGAGAAATAGAAATGCCTGAGCAAGAGTCTATCTTTGAAAGGAGATTGAAAGGTAATACTCCAGCGAAGAGAAGGAGTGAGAATCCAGTACAATCCGAAGCCAATCTCGCACACAAAAACACCAATCCAAGCCCAATATCTGCCAGTGCCTCCATCTGTTGGGATGTTCCAAAATCTGTACACCCAAATTAGACAGATGCATACAAATATTGCTGATTCATAGAGCTTGTATGCCACTCTGAATCTTGCTTCTTTTGTCTCAAACAAAGGAAGTTCCTTGTTCTCTTCTTCCACACCTTGCTTCCTCATCCCTCTTCTCTCCCTCACACACACACGCTAGCTGATGCGGTATTGTGCTTTAATTTGTGTGCGAATGCTAAAGCTCGAGTAGAGAGATAGACAATACATATAAGATAAGATTAGATTGGTGTGAATATATTGTCTGTGTAAAGTTTTTATATTATATTATTAATAACTGTCAACCACTTATGTGTTATTTTTTTTTACATGATTTTTGAAAGGCTAAATTACAATAACAACTTTAAAGTTTATTAATATTATAATTATTTTTTTTAGATTTTAAAATTACATCCGACTTTATAACTATTACACGTACTTTCCTTATAAGTGACAGACCATCAACTCTGTCAATAACACGTAACTGTTTATATTTGGATGGTTTAAAAATAAAATAAAATGAAGATAAAATGTCCTATATGACCAATATTAAAGACTCTATTTTGTAATAGTGTCAGAGCACCGTTCCTCCTTATACATCACCCTCTCCTACAACTCAATCACAAAATTACTGTCCTTGTCACACGCTGCCACCATCATTTCTCACGCTCTTTTTGTGTGAAGTAATTCTAAATATTGTAGACTTTTATTTGGTATATTTAGAAACGTCTCCTTCAATCGCAAAATTTGCCAATTTGTATCTGGTAAAGAATGCTGCGACCATATACCAATCATCAAATTAGTATTTTTTTTTCCTACTGTGTCTATTATTTACTTTGTATTTAGCTGACAAATTAAAATTATGAATGAGTTGATTATGTAAAAGTATTATCTATTTGAAAAATATTTTATGATATTCTAAAATAATTGAGATTATCTTAAAAACTATTTTAGTTGTAATTCATCATTACCAAAAAAGAAATTGAGATTATCTTAAAAAAATTCTGTTGAATTTTAAGATCACATTAATAATAATTCTTGATCGTTTTTAAAGTCTGAAATTAAATCACCATTAAAATATTAGTTTGAGTATAAAATGCTCGAATCACTTATAGATAAAGTAATGAGATCGATCCCATAAGATAAATTAGTTTCTCACTTGCTATCGAATAAGAGGGTATTCTAAGAAATTAAAAATTAAAAGTTCGAGATTAAATCAAAAACATAACTTTGTATTGTTTATTGGTTGCATACACACTATGTGATCTTCTCCTTTTAGACAGCAGAGTTCGAATATATAGTGTTCCTTGAAACATCACCTGCATTTAGTAAAACTAAACTAGCTATCAGATGAATGTAGCTAGGCAACATCCCAATGAAGCCAAAATAATGGACTTGAGCATGACCACGGATGATATGCACCCTTTGTCGCTGCGGATTACAAGAGCTTCATACACCGGTAAATTGACCATTACTATCAATGCACTAAGCATAAACTGCATCATCAATTGGCCTGAGTTGTTGGATTCTAAATCCATTAGAATCCTCTTAGTCCCCCCAACAAGGCCAAAAAGGTTCAACATTGCCACAGTGACTATTATGGTCAACATGATTGAAGAAGAGCCTCCAAAATCAATTACCTCTTGCTCATACCTCTTTTGGACATCCTCAGTGACCACTTTATCTGTGATGGCAAATTTTGTCTCTGATAGCCCCAGTTGCTTGGTTATGGTATCAATGAAGCCAAAGAAGTAGGAAGTGGTTCTTCGGATGAGCTTCATTCTTTGCAAGTTCCACCAAGCCTTTGTTGTGGACCCACAACTCCAAGCCTCACATATGCTATAGCCATTTGTCCCAAGGAATGCGTAAGCAAAGGGAAGGGACCATAGGCTTGTAATCTGCAAATTAATAAAGCAGGGGGAAATAAGTGCTAGGAAGGTTAAGGTATATCAAATACAAAGAAAGATATTCTTAACTGCTCTTGAAGAACAAGATATTTATCGTACTCTAATCTATTTAATGTTTGTCACATTATTTTTATAGGTTATTTCTATCTTTATAACCATTCATTATCATTTTTATAAACTTGAATAGAAATATTTTGAATAAATCAAAGTAGGAGAGAAATCTCTTGCTTCTTAATATTTTCTTTATTTGGAAGCAAGATATTTATCTTACTCTAATCTATTTAAAGATAACATAATATTCCTATCTCTTTAATCGCTCATTATCTTCATAAAGTTTATATGAATAAATAACGAATGAGTTAAATAAGAGGAATTTCTAGTTCAACTTTTAAGTCCTCCTATATAAAACTGAGAAATATTATTTGTATATAATATTTGTAGGACACCATATTAACACAATATCATCCATCATTGGATGGAGTCTAGTCTCAACTTGATCTGTGTTCCATGCTCCGTCTGATCCAATAATAGATGAGAATATGTTCACACAATGCCCTACAAATATTATATACAAATAACATTGCTCCTCTAAAGCTTTCTCTATAAGGAAAGTAGATTGAAAGCACAAGACAATTAACCTCTGGGAACAATGGTATGCCGCGAAGTAAGCAAATAGGAGGAATAATGACATAACATAAAGTAGGCAGGGACAAAGGGGCCCATAAGAGGTAGACACAGTATCCCATTTGCACACCCAAGTTCATCTTCCCATGCCCATAAACGAAAGGGCAATACTTGGAGAAGAAAACCTGGAACAAGCCTTCTGACCACCTCTTATGTTGAACAAGAGCTACATCTAAGGATGTTGGAGCTACGCCCAAGAAAGCCTTTCTTTCCGGATTGTAATAAATCGATTTCCAGCCCCTGCATGTGATTACAAGGCCAGTGGCAACGTCTTCCACAGGAATACCATACACTAACCCCATCTGCCAAATTCATACACAAGCAGTATTGTCAATTTTCAAATTTTGTCACAAACCTAGCGAAAACGAAAATGTACACCTAATCATTTTACAATTAATGTTATTTGAACATAAAAAAGTGAACATAAAAGTAGAGGGCATATAACAGAAAAGAAAAAAGAAATTAGACAACAGGGGATGGGTCAAAATTTTGGATTCTTATATCTTTATTCGTGTCCAATTTTATAATTTCCATTTTATGTTTAAATAAAAGTTAGACACGAACCTCCTTTCCCCATTGAGTACCCTGCTCGTAGGTGCAAGTAGCAAGTGCTTTGGATGCTTCATTCAATTCATCAATTGTTCTATGATCTTCTCTTTTGGGCTTGATGTGCCATTTGGCTTTGTAATCTTTCAAGTGAGTTCCTGAAAGACTTTCTCTTCTATGGAAACACCCAGTTCCACAATACAAGGCTGCTCCATATCCATCTATGCCAGCCAACTCAAACTTTATGCAAACAAAACGAAGTCAACCACGCACACTTAAGTCCACCGTTATGTGTACAGGGTATATGGGGACATATAGGCGCGAATTAAAGTAAGATTAAAGTTATTTGTACATAAAATTTGAACATAAAAGTAGCTATTAATTGTTACTTATCAAGATGTTTTGTGTCTTCATCTATATGCCCTCTTATGTCATTTTCTATATATGTGCAAACAACATTGTTTTCAATGGTGATTTACACTGTTTTGTTATACCTACCATGTTGGCTGCAAGATAATCATTTGCATAATGGTCATTCTCGGTGAGATTATTGTAGTTCTGTGGAAATTGCACATAAGCTATCTCGTGGCCTTTTGCTTCATCCATGAAGAAACATAGTGTTTCTTGAATTATATCTGCGTTACTTGGATACATGTCACAGTCCAAATTGAGGATGAATGGGGCGTTGCTTATCTCTGCTGAGACCCTTATCTGCCATAACGAAAATTATGATGTTACAATAAAGCCAAAAAAAATAGTGAAAGAGTTTTTGCAATATATATATTTATTTATTTTTAAGACTTTATCGTTTTCACTATTTTTTGATAAAATTTTAAAAACAGAAAAACACAAAAATAAAAACAAATAATGGAAAGAGAAACTAAACTCTCAGTAAATTGACGTGGATCGTAAAAACAGCCTTCGATGATAACACTATAGGATTTAAGCTAAAAAATACGCAGTTTGAAAATAAGGTCAACGTGTAAATAAAGTAAAGTGCAAGCTTCAAGGAAAAAAAAAAGCGAAAAAAAGATACTATCAATATATACGACAAAATTTTTTAAAAAGATTTTCTACCTTCTTATTTTCAATCCAGCTAGCGCATATAGGTATAGAGTAGTGTTTAAGTAAAGTAGTAAACCATTTTTTAAGATGAAAAGGTCAACTTCTCCGTTGTCTTTTCTTTTCCTGTAAACATGCGTTAACATGCTGATGAACTTGGATCATGAACAATATAATTTGTATAAACATAGATATTGATGATTAATTTATTAACCAGTGCATTCATAGCTCCTGCTTTGAAATGGTGAGGGTAGTTGGGTCGCTTCTCGCGTGCCATGTATACGACTGTTGGCAATTGAAATCCATCTTCATCTACTGTATTTGTATCCCTTCCGTCGATTATGATCTGGGAAAATAAAACATTAATTGAAGAAGAAATATCTTATTGAAAAATAAATTTTTACAAATTAAATTATAATAAATTGCTAGTATACGCTAATTTCAACTTGAACCTTTTTCCTTTTTAATTTTCTTTACAAATAAAATGGTGCTACCTGCACAATGGACTGGTGGTCTTGCTTTGTCGTTTTCGGATTCCATTCTGAGAATGCTTTGTGCTGGCTCCTTGCATCCTCCGGAAGCCTGCCCTTTGCTACTGCTGATTCAATATCGCTTTTCATTTCATCGTATAATTTCTGGCATAAATATTCTCAAAGATTTAATTTCTATATATATGCTTACGATATAAAATAACATTAGACTAACGACTAATATAATTTTATCAAAGTAACACATCATATAAAATAAATACCTACTATCGCAAAGTCATACTCTCCATAATTTGTCATTTTGATAAAAATTTTATTGATTGGTGATGTAAAAATTTTGTGCACAATCAGTATAAAAATTGAACTCTACTTTTAAATCATACTTACAACAAAATAAGATTGGTAGACAATATAAAATTAGGCTGATAAAGCCTAACCCTAAAATAGAGAAGTTTGAGTAAATCAAGTATTTCACTTGGCGTTACCAAATACAAAATTTATCCAAAACCAAAAACAATTATGAAATAAAATGATATAGACCAAATCCAAAAAACACATCAAACAAAGCGATATATCCGGGAGGTAAAAAAAAAAGAAAGATCCCCAAACTTTTCTTGGATCTCATTTTTTTTACCGATATATTACTTAACACATAGGACCTATTTAGTTTCAGTTTTCTAGCTTTTCAGATTTTGATAAGGAAATATTAAAAATTTTAAAAATTACAAATTTTATTTTTTTAGTTTTTATTTTTAATTTTCAATATTTCCTTAATAAAATCTAGAAAGCAAAAAACTGAAAATTAAACACATTTGCTGGGGAAAAATAATAACAAAGCAAACACAGCCAGAGTTAAGCTAAAAATGCGTTTTGAGACATGCATATAGTATAATAGTATAATTAAAGTAAAATATGATAAAGAAAGCTCACTTAATTATACCTTGATGAACAACCATTCTCTGCCATACTCAGTGCTATTAGTGCTAGTGTTACAATCTAGGCTAGCAAAGTATGCCTCGGGTGACCTGGGCTCTACATTGAATCTTCGGCAAAATGGCAACCAATGTTTTGCAAAAATGGAGACCTTAATGAGGGCATAGAATGTTAGCTCCGACCCTCCATCGTCTGAGAGATACACATTCAACTTCTTTGAAGGATAATTCAATGCCATTGCCGTTAATACCGTGTTAATCACCATGCATGGAGGCTCTAATCTTGGGTCAGCCGTGCACACAAAGATGTCCACTGCCGGTAACTTGTCTTCATATCTGTATAATATGCCAAAACTTTAATTATGCAGTTATTTCACTATTATCGGGTAACAATGACTTGAAGCATGCATAAAATCATTATGTGATCTTAATCGCAATGAATGATGATTTTATATTGGAACCAACTGCAATGCTTAAAAGTTAAAACCTAGCCATATAGTTAAGCCATCATCTAATTAATTACACTTATAAAATAGCAACAAAATTTTGTAATAAACAAATAGCCACAAATGTGAATAGTTATCAAGGCCAAGCTAGTTGACTAATCAATTCAGCTTATTGTGTCAAATAGAGTCATCCTGTCATAAGTTACTGAACAGAAATAATTTAAAATAATATTAAAATAAAAATAATTATATTATTATCATGTATCCTTAAGGATAAGCTTTTATAAATTAAAAAAATTAATATTTTTTTCTAGCTTTTAGTAATTGAAATAAACAATGAATACGAACTTTTATCCTTTAAGACCTACACTAATAAAAAAAAATTTAAAATATATTGCAAGGAAATCATAGAAAAATATAATGACAAAGTAAATTTAATTGTCAGTAATTAATAAGTTATGATCAAATGAGTATTTGGATGTGTAAAATTACAATACAGTGATATTTATATATGGAAGAGCTGGTGGCAGACTGTTAAGTTAAGCTTTGATTTAACAGCTGTTTAAACTTTAGAATAATCCCCTCAATAATGTATGAGGGGAAAAAAAGGAGCTAGGAAGCACATTGTCACGAACGGTCTTTCTTGAGAGGTTAATAGATGAAAAGTTAGAGAAATTCTGAAAGATCGTAGGAAAATGTAGAATATTGTGGAACAGTGTAGAGTGCTCTAGAATGTTCCAGAAACTTGAAGAATTGTGTAGATAGTTCTAGAGAGTTCTAAATACTTCTGGAACCATGTAGAACTTTCTAGAAGGATGAAGAGACATGAGGAAGTATCTAGAAGCATATAGAGGCATGTAGGAGCTATCTAGAATGTCCTTAGTAGATATGTATAGGAGGTTCTAGAAACATGTGAAGATGTGTGAAATATAGGAAGGTTCTAAATAGAAAATCTGGACCGTCCATTAGAATCAATCTCCACCGTTCGTTAAGGAGGTGAAAGGCTATATATAGGGGGTGACCATTCTTGGCCAAACCATCCAAGACTTTGAAGTCATTTGTAAGTATTTCATTGTGTTATACAAAGAGAGTTCTCTCCACCAAAGTTCTCTCCACCAAAGTTCTCTTGTTCTCTTGTGCTCTTAAGCTTACATTTGTGAGTCGTTTTTGAGTGAGTGACTTAGTCTTGCTTTCGAGAGGTTGAGTAAGTCAAAATGCAAATAGCAGGTAGGCGTTGGAGTGTGTTGGTGTAATGACATGCAAACACACGATTTCTTATATTCGATCTAGAATTTTCATTTTTATATACTGATTATTATTGGCTATCCTAGGATGGAATCTCCGTACACTTTATATAATAGCCAATGGCATATCATAGACTGCACCTTTTTCTGTAGATAATTTTTTTCTATAGATATTAATCAATACTAAAGATTCTCTACGATGCGAAGAACAGCATTAAGATACACCAACCACTAAACTATACCTGGGAAATGCTGGGATTTAATCCTCGGCCCACATCCAAAAAAGTTAAAATATTTTATAAAAGTGAGAAGGATTTGTTGTATAAATAGTTTTTAAGAGTTGTCTATATAATAAAAAATTTATAAGAATATTTTATAACTTTAACTATTTAAAAATTATATATAATAAAATATTTATAAAATTGTGGGTGTAAGTAGTGAAGTTTAAGCCACGTTAAATTTTAAAGTAATGTTGGTAAATAATAAAATTATACAATAAATATATATCATACACATTATCATCCTTAGATCTGATGAGTGAATGCGATGAATAGGGATCACTCATAATATCTAATGGTGATAAGATATGTGATGTATATTATTATACAATTTTACTATATAGCAAATATTTTTCTAAATTTTTATCACATCTAATAATAATAAGATATATGATATATATTTGTTATAAAGCTTCATTGTGCAGCAAACATTTTTCTAAATTTTATGTGTTTGTTTTTATATTGTTTTTGCTTTGCCCCACCGGAAACATCTAGATACCACCAATAAAAAATAACAAAACATAGACGCCTATAAAACAAGAAGCCATTCCAACAAAACTACAAAAATATTATTTAATACCTCAAAATCTAAACACCTAGACACCGTCTCATATATATTATGGGCCCACAATTCTCTCTCCTCCTCTATTTCTCCTAAGGGTGTGGGGTGTTCACCTTATAAACAAGGCTACAGAACCAAACAAAAAAGAACAACAGCCAAATAGCAAGATACATCAACATTACACAGCGACACCTGCGGCAAAGCACCATTCTATCGAGATAAGGAAACAACACCATCGTAGACTGTACTTAATTTGGCCAGAAGCACATGCAACACCATTTTTGAGATGGGGAAAGAAAGAAATTCTTGTGCTCGTGATTAACATAGTTATATTGAATATTGATTTAGAAGCAGTGAGAATATAAATTTAGAGAAATGGAAGGACGTCAGAGACGGAGTTTGAAATATATTGCCATTGTTATTTGCATGCATATGTTATGTCTGATTTTATTTTTTATTTAGTTTTTGGTCTGAGTTATGTCTGATTTAATCGTCGACAGCAATTTACCGTCTCTGTTTGGTCTCTACGTAGGTGCCTTGACTTTCCAAGCACAAGAAATAGGACAAACGTCGTAGAAGTGCTGCAAGTGTTTTTTTGGTGCAGCCAAAATTAATTGCTGATAGAAGATTTTCAAAAGGTGCATGAGGATAAGAAGATAGAACCGAGAAGTCAAAAAATGATGGGTTGCAAAAGGGCAAAATACTTCTGTGAAGGTGCTATAGAAACAATCATAATAATTCATTTTAATTTATAATTTTTTAAAAATTATATTAAAAATGAAGAATGATTGAGTGTGGGAATATTCCTAGAGAATGCATTAACTATATTTCAAAAACATGCAAGAATTTCTCTCATAAATAGAGCTTTGTTTGTAGCACTTTTTGCATCAACTCACTCCTCTCCTCTTTAGAGAAATGAGTATTTTTTAATATTGAGAGTATCCATCAATAAAAAAATATGGTGATGTATTTTGGGTGTAATTGGAAATTAGATTGAGTAAAATATAACCATTTATATCGTCATCATATTTTTATAATGAAATATCTTGTTGTTGCCTTTATCAATAAACATAGGCTTTCCAATTAACAACATTAATTTCATGTATTTTTGTTCTTACGCTTCCGTATATTATTTTATTTTGTGTTATTTTGTTTGCGTCTTTGGACCTTTTCTCAACAAAGGGTAATAGAGGAAGTTTGGAAAAAATAATAATAATAATTAAAACAAAATACAGGAGATGTAAGAAAAATATGTAAAAGAAAATGTGTTATAGGAGGGATTTGGATTAAGAAAAAATAAAATGAAATCTAAGTTCACATCCTATGGGGGCAGGAAACGAAATTTGTTAGGATAGATCAATACCTAAAAACCAGAAAAATTCTGTCAATTATTTCAAACACAAAAATTGAAATTGGGGTTTCCAATTCCAATTCAAATTCCATGCTCAATTCCAAGCTCTAAATCCTGGGCTTAATTCATATATACTCTTCTAGTATATTGATTAGTGCCACTAAGATTTAAATTTATGATCTAAGATTTAAAATTATGATCTCATATAAACTATCCAAATCATATACTATTGGTCTATTTCTAGTGGCTTCTTTTTTTAATTATATATACTTGAGATGATCAAATATATATCGTGTGATCTTATATAACTAATTAAAATTAAAATATAAAATCACAGATATTTTTAAATAATGATCACGTAACTATTAATTATTATTAATAATTTTTAATCATGATTATCGATATATGGTTATATGGCTCATATTTGCTCCATTGGCTCTTATAATAAATCACTATTCTCACCGGAGTTATCCCCTTCAATTAAAAAAGTGAGATTCATCAAGAGAAAGGAAAATAGTGATTAAATGAAAATAAAATAATAATTTAGTCTAAATAAATTATATATTATTTCTACAATTTTACTAATATATTGTTATTTTATTCTTTATATTAGAACTTTAAACAACACTTACAAGTGGAAAGAATGAGAAAGACTTGGAAGAACCTGAGTAAGAGCCTATCTTTGAAAGGAGAGTGAAAGGCAATTCTCCAGCGAACAGACTGAGTGATTATCCAGTACAATCCAAAAGCAATCTCACACACCAAAACAGCAATCCAAGCCCAATATCTGCCATCACCTCCATCTGTTGGGATCTGTGTGAATCTGTACACCCAAATCAGAGAGATGCATGCAAATATTGTAGATGCAAACAGCTTGTATGCCCCTCTGAATCTTGCTTGTTTTGTCTCAAATAAAGGAAGTGCCTTATTCTCTTCTTCCACACCTTGCTTCCTCATCCCTCTGCTAGTCTCTCTCTCACACACTAACTGAAGAGGTTTCTGTGTTTTTTTGTGTGAGACTGCTATAAAGACGAAAGAGATGCATATATATCCACGATATGTGTGTGTGTATATATATATATATATATATATATATATATATATATATATATATATATATATATATATATATAAGATTTGGTGTGAAGGTATTATTTGTGTAAAGTATTTTATATTGTTAATAATTGTCCACTATTTATATGGCTAGGGAATTTCTGCAAATTCAATCTGGTGGCTGCGCTAGATTGAAGTTTATTATTGGTTCAACTAAGTTGAAGTTTATGACTTCTTTCACTCGTGATGTGTACTTTCGTCCTTGCTCCTCAACTTGTTATGTGAGTGCAGCTTTCATTGATATAATTATCGATTGAAAAATTGTTAAGGACCATTTATATGTTATTTTTTATATGACTTTTTGGTAAAAGTTAAATGATTTAGTAAAATGATTATACATTATTAAATTATCACAAAAGACTATAGCCAGTGGTCCTCACTTCAAATTTTAAAAAAAGAAATAATAAAAATTACATTTGACTATTTGAGGTTTGCTCAAATGACACTCCACTCAGTTCTTCTTGAAATTTGACATTCTACTCCATTTTTTACCAAAATAAATAAATAAAGAAAGAAAGAAAATAAAAACTAGCAACAGTATGAATTTTAAAAACATAATTTCAACTCAACATGCCTCCTAAATTAAACTAATTCTTAAAATTCAAATCATAAATTCTATATCCTCAAAATTATACCTGACTAAAATTAAAATTAGACTAGTTGAGTTACTGCATAAAAATGATATATGTGCCTTGCAATTGAAAAGTGCTGAGAAATATAGGATAAGTTAGCCTATTTTGAAGGATTTACAGGACAAATTGATCTTTAATTGTTTATAAAATTGTTCGAATTGATCTCTAATAAAAATATAAATAGAATAATAAATTCACTTAAATACTAAAGAATAATTCATTTGTCTTATATTTTTAATTGTGAGGGATTGCAAATATATTTTTTTCTATGATGGACTAATTTATCTTTGCTATTTTTATCACGGGTCAACTTAGCAGTTTTTTTTTAATCTGTCTATGATGTTCTTATGCATCAACTCGAATAAATGAATAATTTTTTTATATTTTAAGCTAGGTATAGATTTGAAGATATGAAATTTATGATTTGAATTTTAAGAATTAGTTTAATCTAAGAGACATATCGAGCTGAAGTTATATTTATAAAATTTATCCTCTTTCACAAGTTTTTATTTTTTATTTTATTTATTTGTTCTTTATTTTTTTAAGAATGGGATAGAGTGTCAATTTTAAAGAAAAATAAAGTGGACTATCATTTAAGTAAACTTTAAGAGTAATTTTTGTTATTTATCCTAAAAAAATGACTATGCCGACTCGGTCCTTATATATATATATAGGCCTTTAATTTTATATAGTGACAGTGTGAAAGTGATTCTATTTTATCATCTAATCAAAATATATTATATTGTTTGATTTTTAAGAAGCTCAATATGAGAGTTAAAACATTTATGTTAATATGACAATATAAGATTAAATAGTTGTGTAAATACTTTTTTTTTATTGATAGTATTTAAAATTAAATTATATATATAAGTAGTAAGGGTTGTATAAGTCCTCCAAAAAGTTTATATTTTTTTAGTAGTATAGACTTTGACTAACCGTCCGTTTGGTTTAGCTTTTAATTAAAAGAATTGTTTTTAGAAGAATTAAAGTTAAAAGAATTAATTGATATTTGAAAATAATTGCTTTTGTTTATATGCGGTAAAGTAAAATTGCTTTTGATGATAAAATTAACAGAAAAAAGAGTACTGAAAGTAGAGTAGTGAAGTAAGTGAAAGAAAGTAATAGAGCGTATTATTTTATTTTGATAAAATGAAAATGAAATGTATCATTATCCATCTGCTCTCACTAAAAATAATTTCTCACCTGAAAATAAATTTTTTATAAGCATATGTGGAAATCAACCTACTTCAATTTATACACTTTTCATTTTCGGTTGAAGAAAATTAAGTTTGAAGTGCCAAAAAGTATATCCAAGCATCCGCTAATTTGATTTGAGCCTGGTTATTAGCACTTTATGAGGGTGCCCCATACAAACTTTTGTTTTTCCTATCTATAAGACTTGAAATCAGAACCTTACTTAAGGGAAACAACCATAGCTACCTTGAACCTGTCAAATATTGGTAGAAAAGAGAAATTATTGGAATGATCTATTATTAGCTAGAGAGAATGTTTTTGTTACTTAGAAAGTGAAAATGAGAATTTCAATTTTTAGATCCAACTAGTGGAGTGAGAAATTGAGAATACACCAATCAAAGATACCGTGACAATTATAGAGTTGATGATTTTTGTATTGGTCGGGGTTCAGACTCAGGAGGGAGTGTCTGTATAAATAGTACAGTTGGAGCAGAGCGTGAGCAATGGTTGTTTAATCTTTGTTTTCTTAGCAAGCATCATAGCTTCACTCAACGACAAGTCAGTCCAGGAAAATGTGCGCTTTGGTGTTGGTTTTCGTTCTTCAGCAGAGAGTCACATGGCTGTAAAAGGGCCACATGTGTCACAAAAAGGGTTCAAAAAAAAAATAATAATGCATATAATTGTTACCAACTGATATCGACACACCCACATTCGGCCAGCACGTGAATACCCGATTTTGTTCAATCTTTTAACAATAAAATCTAAAAATTTGCACCTAGTTTATCTTTTTTTTATTTTATTATAGTTCATTAATTATTCCTTTTGAAAAAAATGAAAAATGAAAAATTTTTGCTGTTTGTTTTTTTGTATTTCAAAAAAAAATAAAATAAAGTGAAGTAAAATAAAAAAAAATAAGGGAGTCACAGGCTCTGTCTTCAGGCTTCTCTCCTTGTTTTCCTTCCCCGAAACAAGCCCGTGAAGCATGGGGATAAGGGAAGGCGTGAAAAATAAAATGGACACAATGATGATGTCCTGGAATTTGGGATCTCTCTTTCGGCAGAGCTAAAAAATAACGTAGGGTATACATATTGAGGAGGATCAGAGAACAAAAAAAAAATTTTGGAAGACACCCAAGAAAAAAATTAAAACACAGAAACATCAGAACATCAAGGAGAACTTGAAAAAAATCAACAAGAACCAGTCCACATACAACCCAGAAAGAGAAAATCAGAAGCAGTAGCAACCTAGGTATTCATCAGTATCATTTTTTTAAAAAAAAATTGATAAAAACAAAAAAAATGATACAGTGAGGCCGCAGCCTCCCTTGCTCCGCCGCGGCCTCTTCCCCTTTCTCTTCACCACTCCTCCATCACCCATCCTCTATCATCTTCTTCCTTCATCTCATCCCTCTCATAGCCTACAACACTAAACCACCATGAAAGCTCTCCAGCACCATCATCACGAACCCGCGACCCCTTCCTCCTCTATCTTCCCTCATCACCTTCACCTCAACATCATCACCACTCCATTCCCGGCTCAAGCACCACCATCACAGCCCCCTCCCTTCCTCTCAGCCTCCATCCTCGTCCTATCCTCCTCCCTCACTGCGGCCATCGTCTCTTCCTCCCTCTTCCCTGATCTCGCGAATCCAGCACCTCGAACCAACTCACCGCCGCGAAACCACCTTCTCGGACCTCTACCAGGAAACCCATCCCTCCCTCAGATCTCTCTACACCCTCACCGGCCAACTACCATTATCATCATCCTTCCACCAACCGAAATCTCCTCTTTCCACCATGGGATGCCAGCGGTTGCCACCATCATGTAGCTCAACCACCTGAAATTTTTCATCAGACCATAAATAAACCAAACACAAAGTTGGAAGCAAGAATTAAAAGAAGCTAAAAAAAAAAGGAAGAGGCCACCGCGAACTGCTTTCCTCAGCGGCGAACCTCAGCCTGCAGAACCGACTACCAGCCGCTCCTTTTCCTCGTCATCATCAACCGCGAACATCCACCCTTCTCGGCCCTCCATTGCATGCGTCCAGCCTCCCCTCTGCGCTGTCCTCGCCGCGAACTCAGCTGTTCTTGACATACCCCACTGCCGCGTGAAGACCGCAGGTGGTGTTTCCCCTTTCCGATCTGAAGCTTCCTTTCTCTGACCACCGTCGCACAAGACCGCGCCCCCGTCTGCCACCTCTAGCCCAGCCCCACCGCACCTCCGCCGTGGGTCATCCTCGCCGTGCCGCGGCTCCCCTTCTCTTCAGCGTCGCACAAGAACCTTCGAACCACCTCACCACCGTGTTTGATTTCGCGACTCCCCTTCCCTTTACATGGTCACTGCCACGAACCCACCTCCTCTGCCCTCTCGCACGGCCCCCCCTTCGCCCGCGTTGCCACCGCGCTGGATCTCCTCCTCTAGCCGAATCTCTTTGTTTCTCCCTACCTCTCACCGCCTTTTTCTTCCCTTGTGAACTTGTGTGTGTAGAAGATAAAAGAAGAGAAGAGAAGTCGAGTGTGTGTGTGTGTGCTCAGGAAGGAGAATCCGTGAGTGAAGAGAGAGAGAGGAATAGTTTTGTTTTTTATTTTTAGTGTATGTGAGTATGAGTGAAAGAGAGAGTTGTGTGTGTGTTGAGTGAGAGAAAAGAGTCCGTGAGTGTGTGCGTGTGTAAATTGGGGATTTCTTTTTTTAATTTTTATTAATTTAGTTTTGTTTCTTTTTGTTGAATTAGGATTTAAATTTAAGTTTGGAGTTGTGTTTGTAAGGTTAGTTTTTTTTTTTTATTCTTAGGTTTATTTGCTGGGTTTGACATTTTATAGGTTGGCTTGATTTGAGAATTGATTGTCTAGTTAAGTTTTCTTTTAGTCTTTGGTTTTGATTTAGTTTAGGCCTAAATAAAAGTTTTAAGTTTGTAATAAATATTTTGATTTTTTTTTTGATAAAAAAAAAGAGAAGAGAATTTATAATATGTGTTATTTTATTTTATTTGAACGAAATTAGGTAAATTAAAAAAAGAAAAAAATAAGTTATTCAATTTAATTTTATTTTATTTCATCTTATTATTTTGGGTGAATTTAATGTTAATGTTTCTATTAATTGAAAAAGACTAAAAAATAAAATTAGGACCATTCTTTAGTTTAATTATTTTATATGTTCATACGTTTTGTTTAAATTAACTATAATGATGTTCATGAATGTTTTTTAGTGTCTTGCTTAGATTAAGAATGTTTGTGTCTTATGTTTTTAGTTCAATTATACTCTTGCTTATGTGTTTTGATTAAAATTAATTGTGTAATTGTAATATTTTACATTTCTAGTTTGATTATTTTACATATTTTGTGTATTTGCGTTTGTGAATTACTTATTTAGTTTTGTTATTTTATGTGACTATGTGTTTTGTGTGTAATTAGGTTATGAATTATTTTTTTTCTCTTGGTTTAATTATTTTATGTGTTTATATGTTCATTTAAGTTAATTGTGTTTAATTTTATGGGTTCCTGTTAAAATTAGATTTGTTTATTTAAAAAAGGGAGTTTTATCCATTAGCTATGACAGCTTGATATTCTAAAATCCCCTTTCAAAATTAGATTTTCATTTTGTTTGTAAATATTTTATTATTACTTCATTTTTTATATTATATTAATTTGAGTTAATTATTAAATTATAAATATCCCTTTTCAAAAATAGAGTTAATTTAACCGTGACGGTTTTTTAACTTTAAATTTCAGAATATTTTAGCTGTGACAGCTTAATATTCTAAAATTCTCTTTCAAAATTAACTTTTCACCACTTAATTTATTTGTAAATAATTTTCCTAGTATCTTTTTATGCTATTTATGTATTTTGTTTCATTTATAAGCTCCTTTTTTTTCTCATAATTTTATTTCAAAATCTTTTATTTAACTTTTGTTATTGTAGATAAAGAGTTAATTTAGCCGTGACAGCTTATTAACTCGATATTCGGTCATTTGAGTTGTGACGGCTTAATGACCTGAAAATTTTCTTAAAAATATTTGTTTTTTTTCTCGTTTTTTTTATATATATATATATATAAAAAAATCAATTTCTTCTTATCTTATTTGTAAGTATTTATTAGTTATATTTTAATTTTTGATTCAAATTCCTTCACTTATTTGCCTTTTCAATAAACAAGGTTAATTTAGCCTTGACGGCTTGTTAATTTGATATTTGGATATCAGAGTTGTGACAATTTGATATTCCAAATATCTCTCATAAGGTTTTTTATATTTTCTTTTACAAAAACACCAAAAAATAAACTTTCGCTTCTTTTTAGATTCTATTTATAAGTATTTATTATTTAGAACAATTCCTTTTTTTAAAATTATATGCTTATTGTCAAATGTTTTCGTTTCAAATAAAGAACGGTTAACTTAGTCGTGATGACTAGTTAACTCATTTTTAGGACATCTGAATTGTAACAGTTCGATGCACTAAAAATTCTTTTCTTTTAAAAAATAATTTCCTTTTAATTGTCTTGAAACAGAAAATAAATGTTTGAAAAAGGTTATTTATTTAATTTGCACAGTTAATTAAAGGTACCGTCCAAGGACGGGTGTACTAGGGTGCGTGGGATTAAATTCCTGCTCTTCCCTATACATAACCGACTCCCGAACTCAAACTGGTTTCAAAGACTATTCTCTAAGAAATGGGTTTTTCCAACGTTTTCCCGAATATAAATAAACTTGGTGGCGACTCCAATATTTTCAAACAAATTTCTCTATTCTTTTTTTGCCGTCCCCTTCGCGATCCCGGTTGCGACATTGCCAATTCAGACCACCTCAAAATTTATTGGAATAAGTTTGGATCATGAAATATAATCCAGTGTATTTTTTGAATTGAACTTTAATCATATTTTAGGTTGGACTAACCCAATCTAAAATCAAATATTTTTTTAGAGATATATTTTTTATAATAATTAATAATAAATTATAAGATTTTACAGTTCAGTTTATATAATTTGATATTATTTTTATATTGATATAATTTATTTTGAAATATATATACTTTAATTTTTGTCTTACTTATAAAATTTCATAGTTTTACTATATATAATGTTCAAGTTCTCATATGTTGTTTGAAGGTGAGGTTTACCCGGTTATATATTAATCAGGTCATTATTGGATTTAAAAACTTGATCCATATTAAAAATCGAATTGGGTTTATAGTTAATCCAACTCGACCCAACCCGTCAACCTGTACACCCCTATCATGCACTAATATACTATTATTGTGATGTGCAATATATTATTTTATTAGCTGAACATACATGAGCCTAATTTAATGGACTTATATACTATTAACATGCACCAGTCTTTCCGTCTACTAGCAACCATCATTCTTCAACATATTTGGTCACAATTCCAATAACAAATGTAATTTTTTAATGTATACATTGAAAAATAACAGTTATTATTGAACGAAGGGAGTAATATACTACCATTTTCTTACATGTGATAATCAATCATGTTTTTCCACATACAACATGTTTCTTAATGCTTGCAACGAACAATCAGAGATATAATTTGTCTCTAACTAATGATATGATTCCTTAAAAATATCAATGTCCATTTATATTGTTATGACCTTTGAGGCTTTGACACATAGTACCTCGAAATCTTATCATGCGGTGCATTCGATTCTGCATACTATGAGTAGCTGAATTATCGCACTCACTCGTATCGAAGGACCAAAAAAAAAAAAATCACCGACACGATGGACAGTAAGCTATTTGATAAATTAAACACTCCACTATTTATTCTTTAATCTTAAATATAAATTATATTATAATAACAATTTCCTCTTACAATTGTTATTATAATTATTTATATTTAATTTTAATGATTATTAATCTTCTCACTCAAGATAATATTAAAAAATTTAAAAGTAAGAAACTTAAAAGATTGTAAAAACATGCATAAATAGTAAAAGAAATTATGTATATGCATGAATGAAAAAAAAAATTTATCTGAAAAAAAAATCTAAATTTAGGAGAAAGTTATGTATGATAATTTTATTGGAAGAACGTTAATGTATACTATAAATTATAGATGAATAGATTATAAATGGATTATATAATACATATATCAATGAGTTGAGTTTTTTTTTTAAATCACATTTACGGTCAAAGAAGTTCAAGGAAAAATTAACATTACTGTCAGTAGTCGTCAAAACAGAATATTATAAACGTTTCATGATAACTAATATTTTTCTTGAAAAAAGAAAGTGAAAAACAATCATCATATTAGCAGTATATGTGAATAATAAACAGAGACTGCATAATGTATAGAGTTATGTTATTTGATCGAGGCATAAATGGTGTCTTCTTAATATTTTTTCAATATATATGTATATTGAGATTTCTTCCTTATAATATTGAACAGTAAAAATGTTAAGAAAGGACAGTAGGTAATGTACACCAAACGTGTAAAATTGCGCCAGGGAAAAAGAAGTCTAGAACACCTTCGATCATGCGTGCGCCGCTCTCTGCTATTGGCCTACTGGTGTTGGACGTAGCTGGGAATCTGTGACCCGCGGTGAATACAAAAATATCCAAAAAAGAATGATGTTGGGAACATCATCGTCATGTTCATCTGTGCAATTGGAGGAGTCATCTTACTTTTCGTGTTCAACCATACCCAGTACAATTTGTACAAGACGACAGGAGCACCTTTGGCCAACGAATACAAACTTCGAGTTGATGGTGGTACCATCAAGTTGCATCGAGAATAAGGTAGTATTTGCTAGCTGTTTTATCCGGTGACAGAGACAATAATAGTTTTTAGGATAGAAATATAAAAAATTTTAGTGTTTTCAAAAAGTGAAGACAATATGATATAGTACAGAGATATAAATTTAATATTTTTTTTTAATAATATATTTAAATATTTTTCAATATATCCTCAAACCCATGCGTGGTACAGCAGTGGTTCAATGACCAGCCAACAGTGGTTCGGCGATGGTCTGGCGACGATCCCCAGTGGTCCTACTGGTGTATATAATATTTTTTATTATGTATTTGTTGTATTGTTTTTGTATTTCTAAACAAAATATGGAGATGATTATCATGTTCTGTACTTCATAACTAAACATGATATATAGAGATAGTATTTTTTATGTCCTTATCTCTAGTGTTATTATGGTTTCTTCTCCATTGTCTTGTGACATATATCAAACACCTTGGTTTGTGCCCCACTTTTTCAATTTTTCCTTTAAAAACAAACTAAAAATTGATAAATATTGGAAGTATTAAACCAATCATTCACAGTTTAAAAGTTTCTTCCGGGTCTCTTAGAGCACCTCCAACAGGAGCTTGGGAGCATCCTAGTTGCAAGAGGGGACCCACTAGTTGGGCATGGGATAAGACTCAACCCATTGGAATATATCAAAGAAGTGGGACGAGTCCTACATGGACCGTCCCAAATGTACCTTTTTTTAAATATTGTGTGTAAATTGTGTAATTAGTTTGATTTTTCTAATACCAACGAGAGTTGGCTCAAGTGGTATATGCTTGAGTTCTCTTAAGTAAGGTCTTAGGTTCGAACTTTGTGTATAGAAAAAATTCCTATAGAGAGAGTTAGCCCCACCAAGATGTGGATGTTCCTAACTTGAACAAAACTGCCTCCAATGGAAAATATTTGTGGTTAACACAAAAAAAAAAGTTTAATTTTTCTAATTTTTTTTAAAAAAATATTGTGGAATCAAAATTGGGATCAAGATTGAGACTTACCATTGAAATAAAAATCCCACTTCAAACCCAATTTTCCTTTTTATGACACATTGTTGATGTGGCATATGGTGGGGTAAAAAATGGGATCCAAAATGGGATTGACCATTGGAGATGCTCTTACTTTCCAAGAAAAAAAAACACTTTCATCTTTTTGCAACATGTCTTGACACCCCAATAAGTGACGATTGAAAATTGTTTGAAAATTTTAGAGTCACAGACAAGGTTTATTAATGGAAAACCATTGAGAAAATCTTTTTGTAAAAAAATAATAGATTTTAAACCAATCAATGATAATATAATCATATTTAGGAGTCTATTAATGCATAGAGAAAGGGTGGAGACTAAACTCAATAACACTCATATCCATCCTAGGATGGAGATAATTACCTAAGAGTTAATTATACAATTTAAATAACTTAAAACATATAAAATTAACCCCTCAAAAAGATGAAGACAAAAAACATAATATTTACAAATAATTAACAAATAAAGATAATATTAAATTAAAGTATTTTCAAATTAAGAGGAAAAAGTAAAAAACATGAGAAACAAAATCATGAAAATTTAAAGTCTAGTCCAGTAGAGGATCCTTGCTCCTAGTTATCTTTTAGTACAATGAAAAACTCAAAACCACATAGTTCTATAGAAAATAAGCGTGTGTTAGGTAAGTTTATGTATAAAAAAATTATGAAAATATTTTTTAAAAAAATTTATTCTTGCACATGATTCAATTTAATTAGCACTAGACATCTCAATAAATCATTACACTTCAAAAAATGATGAAGGTAGGACAAGTTACTTAATCACTAGTTCTATAGATTTTTTTTTTTTCTGGTCAGGAAGGGTTGTTTTTATTGATCAGAGAGTTGGGAGAATGTTTCAAAAGTAGAGAAGCCTCATGTGGTTTGGGCCCAGTTATAAGGGATGACCCAAGTTGCTTAACCAAAAAAAGCTCCCCTGCTGTGCTGTAGACTCCATGCGACCCAACAAATGTGGGCCAGAAGCCCATTCGAAGCACAGAAAATTTGTTGTAAATTCTGATTAAATGGGCGAGCACACAGCATATCCACTGTGACGAGCACGTAGAGAAAAGAACGCAAGCCAACGGTTTTGGCGACCGGTTCGGTCTCATAAAGGAGCGGTCCAATCACGCGAACCGGTGGGAACAAAGGTACTATGAAAAAGTGAAGCTTTGTGTTTTACTATGATTATTAGTACGGGGATGATATTTTGACACCCAAAAAAATGGGTGTCTACTCAGACACTCACTTTATAATCATTGGATGTGATGGTGATCCCCACTTATACTTAACATTCATCACATCCAATGGTTATAAAGTGGGTGTCTGAGTAAACACCCACTTTTTTAATGTCAAAATAGCATTACTCTTATCATTATTGTGTGTCTTTGTCCTTAACGCTTGACGAGAGTGACTTCAAATGTTGCCCACAATGTGTTTGATATAAGCTCCCAATCATACAACTCCACGGTTTATTGTGTTCCAAATGTTTTACGGGAATTGCTATTTTTTTTTTTCCTTTCAAAAAACATTAAGATGATTTGTTCATTGTTCATTTTATCTTTATTGTCTGCTTTGATTTTAAACATTTTCTGAATAATCAAATGTTGAGCCACTTGAATCAATTGAGTATTTGAGTGTAAAGTGTAAACATTGTTACTTAGTTTTTTTTTCATCATTGGTTCATCAAATGTGGTTTGGTTATTAATGTTGCTCTAATGTTCTTTATTCTGGATTCCTTCTAAGTTCTAACTTCTTGGGTTGCCTGGTTTACATATGTGTTAATCTTGGTCCAAGGCAATTTGAGAAGATACCCAACTGTTGGTTGAGTTTGTTATTCGATACAACGTTGCTGTTAAGCTTGTTGGGCAACCCATTTGGCATGGACATAGTACATTGCTATTTGGATGGCAATGCTGATGCTGTGGAGTTCTGTCCACATGATTCACACCGCCATGTTTTGGCAGCCTCCACATACACGCTGCAAGAAGGTAGCCATCCCAGTCGACGTGGAAGCATTTCGCTCTTCAGTGTTCATGCTGATAAAGGTGATCTTGACTTGGTTTACAATGTGGAGACTTCTGGCATATTTGACATAAAATGGTGCCCGCCTGGAGGCAATGCAAATCCTTTTCTGGCTCAAGCAGATGCTGATGGGTACTTGAGAATTCATATGCTGGAGGGTTGTTGTGATGGAGCTGAAGGTTTGAATTTATTCCTTGATTCACTTACATTACACCATTTTCAGTGGGGAGTACAATCCCAATACTGTAAATCGTAGTTCAGTACTTCTATGATAAACTGACAATGAAAAGCACCAGAGTTGCAGAAAGCACATACACAGTTCACTGTGAAAGAATGGAAATTGGAAAAGTGTCAAATTTAATTGTTATGTTTGTATATATTCTTAACATAAAGTCTCCAAACCCCACCATGAGACTGATATCAATGTCATCCTTATTAAAGGTTAGGGTCGTTTCTTTGGCTATTTCTAGGATTATGATTTGTTTCTATTCGACTCCTGTCTCTTTCTTGATGAAACTACTTGGATCTTGAGTATTCTAATTGCCTGTTAATTTTGATAGCAGCTTCTGTTCTTAATTATATCACTGTTGCATTCAATTATGACACTAAGATTTGGTTTCCCTACATGTAAAAAATGACAGTTGGCTAGGTATTCTGTTGGTCATCTTGGGGAGCATCTATAAAAGTCTAACACAAACTCTCACTTTGAAGTTATGCTTTAACCATTATCTTCCATGTATCAAAGTTTGTTGGTTGTAGATGGATAAGTAGTGTGACACATGCCCAAGTTTGTCATAGAAATCTAGCATTTTTTTTCGTGAAGTTACTGACGTTTAATGAGGAGGACTTATCCAACATCATATCCTCTTATTTCAAGTTTCTAGTTTGCTAGAGAGATGTTTTCTCGATCAATTTTCCAGTTACATTGTAATAAGGTTTTCTTATTTTTCAATTGAATATTTATTCTATGACAGGGGCTTATCTTAAAGACATGACGAGTGAAAAAATCAGTAACTTTATGTGCCTGTACCTAGACTGGAACCCTTCAGCCACATCCATCACAGTAGGGCTATCTGACGGCTCGGTGTCTATTGTTTCTTTCCTTGAATCCAAGTTGGGAATTCAGGAAGAGTGGAAGGCACATGATTTTGAACTTTGGACAACCTCCTTTGATATCCACCAACCAAACTTGGTATATACTGGCTCTGATGACTGTAAATTCAGTTGTTGGGATTTACGGGATAGTCCTTCCAGTATGGTATTTCAGAACTCTAAAGTCCATAAAATGGGTGTCTGTTGCATTGAAAAGAGCCCTCGTGACCCAAATAAGCTGTTGACAGGTAGCTATGATGAATTTTTGAGGGTATGGGACCTAAGATCAATCTCAAAACCTGTTAATGAGACTTCCATTGGCTTAGGGGGAGGAGTTTGGAGGGTGAAGCAACACCAGTACATTCCAGGCATGGTCTTGGCTGCCTGTATGCACAATGGTTTTGCAATTGTTTCCATCAAAGATGGCGAAGAAGCTGAAGTGTTGGAAACTTACAAGAAGCATGAGTCCCTTGCATATGGAGCAGATTGGCAGAAAGGAGAAGCAAATCACAGAGGTGAAAAAACCAAACCACTTGTGGCTACTTGCTCATTCTATGACAAACTTCTCCGGGTCTGGAGGCCAGGCAATGATATTATCTTGTAGGATGATGCTTAACATTAGGCTCAGTTTGGAAGTGTAATGCTTAACCAATTATTTGTTGAATCATGTTTGCGGCAAACATTGAAATATGGCACCAAGTATTTCCAGTTAATCGTTATTTCAAATCACTCATTCATTGGTGCCTTACCTAGATTAGATTTGACTTCTTGGGGATGAGTCTTGAGTGGGTAAAATAAAATATATATTGCTTCAAAAAGGAAAAGCAATACTGCTTAGAAAAACTGTTTGCCATGTTTAGCAATTGGCATATGTGCTAATAAATTCCTTTGTATTTTGTGATGTTATTATTGTTATACATACGGTTGAGTCTTCTTTTCTTTTCCTCGTAAAACTAGAGAAGCTTAAGCATAACTTTATGAACATGTTCGCATTTTAATCTTCAAGAAAAGAATATGCTTAAAACACAAATTTTAGAATGCAAGTAATTGTTTGGCAAAAATCATTCACTGTCACGCTTTTTAACTATGGAAAATAAAGACAAGGAGCTATTTTTTTTTTACTTTGGTGGATCTCTCATAATAACTGTGATTATTCAGTCGATAAAATCACTATCAAAGTAGTTCTGTAATAACTATATAGCAATGTCACAGTTCATGGTGCTTGTAATTTATCTCTTATTTTAGATAATCTTATTTTATAAGAATTATGCTTGATTCATAGTCTTTGCTTTAGAAGTTCAAACTCAAAGTAATTTTCTTTTTTCTTTTTTTTAACAGGAAAGCGACTGAGAAATAACATGAATTTATAAAGGTGTACATCTACCTTTCTTGATAATGAGATGTAGCTGTGCAAGTGAAAAAAAAAGAAAGAATAATAACTAGAAAGATTTGAAAACACGATCCATTGTTGCAGCTCCATGTGTCAATAGTCACTACAGTCCATTTTGTAGGTCAAGCTGAATTATCCGAACCCCACCATTGACACTATCCAAAGATTAGAAAGTGATATAACTTCCGTGTTATTCTGTGAGATTTTGGTCCCAAGTGAAGTGGCCATATTCTCAGCCTAAATTTAAGTTTATATGCCATGTCAAATTACCTTAATACTTATATACCACTAATCATTATTTAATTTTTTTTTATACCATTTCAATTAGCTTAATAAAAGCATGGTCCATTTAAGACTAATTTTCTAAATTAGTCCTTAATAAAAAAAAATCATCCATACAATTGTTTTTGAAAAATGAAGAATCTTCTGCATAATCTCTAAAAAGTAAAATTATTGGCCAGATTAATTATTTTCGAATCAAAAAATAGTATTCAATCATTCAAAAAATAGGTATCTATTGGGATATCTATTTTAAAATCATTGGATATAATTGTAAATTCTACACACCTCTCCTATCACATTAAATCTAATGATTCTTAGATAAGTGTACCAATAAATACTTATTTTTTAGATATTCAAATAATCCCACTTATTTCCAATGTTTTATTTCCCAATTTTTCTATGGGACGGTGCCAATGCTAACAGGGGACCCTTCTCTACTATAACTATTTGTTATTTTTGTCTGACAGAATCTTACGCGAGGGTACAAGAGTCATTTTATCTAAAAATACAAAGACAACATATTCCACTAAGGTACAAGCCTACAAGGAATTAGAGGCAAGAGAGTGGAATTTTGAATAGTTTCACGATTAATTGCACGTGACCATCATTGCCCTTTTTATTATAACTCTTAAGAACCTGACATGCCTGCTGATACAAAATTTGTCTTCATTCTTCACCGCTGCTTTCGGATTCTTCAATTCATCAATTCAAACACACTAACACAAAACCTCATTCCCCTTTCTCTCTCTATTTATTTTTCCTTCCCTTCAAGGATGTTTAGATTCTTCATCGTGATTTCACTCTGCAAATTCAATGCCATTGATTTCATAGTGTCTTGGAAATTCTGAAGAAGCAAGCTTTACAAGGCCTTGAAAGGTGATTTTTTTTTTCAAAATAATATCTTATTTTTTGGCGATTTTTCTTGTGGGTTTAGTTAAAGCTAGAAACTTTCCTGCATGGTTTTACGTTTGGAATTTTGGGTTTTTGGAGAATTTTGAGTTTCGATGGGTACGAGGATTGGCAATGGTTATCGAATCCACTGATGATTCAAAGATTGAAAATTTGGAATTTGATATGTTTTAGGGTTTGTGAAGTGTTTTTTTGTTGATGGGGTTTTGTTAAAATGCGTGAATAATAAGCTGGACTAGATATATCTGAAATGTGGGATTGTTTTGAGTTTGATGTTGATAATGTGTTACTTGTTTATGTTGATCATGATGTTCTTTCAATTTTGTTACTTGTAACATGTTGTTTTTGAGCAGGCTAGGCTTCAAAAATCACTGATAGTATCTGAATTATACCTGCAATGGTAGCGAAAATCCGACAAAGTGCTGCTGGCTCTCCTAACCCAACAAAGGCTGAGGTTGGAGAGATTGATACCAGTCCACCTTTTCAGTCGGTTAAGGATGCTGTTACTCTATTTGGAGAAGGTGCTTTCTCTGGCAAAAAACCTGCCATTAAGAAGGCAAAACCTTACTCTGCTGAGGTAACACTGGTTTTATTTTTTGTATGTATGTGTGTGTGTGTGTTCTATTGAATGGAGCAGTAACTTTAGTGTACAATTCTTTTCAATGATTGGTGTTGGCGTTACGAATGGTCTTTGTTTTTGAATTAATGGAGTAGTAACTTTAATGTAAAATTCTTTCCAATAATTGATGTTGGCATTACAAATCTAACCTATCCATTACTGTGTTCTGATGGATAAAGTTTGAGCAGGCTGAAATATGGAAAAAGATATGGTGACATTTGTTCTTATTATTCCTTCAGGACGTTTTTTTAAGTTTTATAATTATAATTGGGTCGCTAAACTTTGACAATCAGTTCGACACTATCCGATCGTTAAGCTTTGACTCGATAACCAATCACATGTCCTCATTAGCATGTAACGCTTTCCACGACCACGAGGACATGTCCTCATTTATTGCACTAGCAACAATTGTTTCTACCGCTTTAAGAGAGAATACTGTATTTGAAGGGACTGGGACAAAAGTTTAAGTAGCTTCTAGGGACCAGGACAAGCTTCCAATACGTATCATGGCCTCCATATTTGATAATATATTACCAGAGAAATCTATTCTAGGTGTTCTAATTGGACAAGCTTTTCTAACCACTAGACTAAGTTATGTGGTTATTATTTTCATTTTCTTCTCTTCAAGGTTAGCTGTGATTGTTCTCTGTGTTGCAACTAACAAGCCTTTGTAATTTCATCTAGAGAGTTTTGGCAAAGGAGACACAACTTCACTTAGCCCACAAAGAGCTGAACAAGTTAAAGGAACAACTGAAGAATGCAGAAACTACTAAGGCTCAAGCCCTAGTGGAGCTTGAAAAGTCTAAAACAACAGTTGAGGATCTGGCACAAAAGCTAAAAGTTCTCGGTGAATCCAGAGAATTAGCAGTTAAAGCAACAGAAGCTTCAAAAAGTCAAGCAAAACAACTTAAGGAAGAAAAATCCAGTATTCGTGATGGAATAGGTGGTGCTTGGAAAGAAGAGTTGGAAACTTCAGTTAAAAGGTATGCATCTATTATTACAGAACTTGATGTTGCAAAGCAAGACCTGAGGAAAATGCGTCAGGGGTATGATTCTTCATTGGAAGCAAGAGTTTCTGCTTTCAAGCAAGCAGCAGAAGCTGAAGATGCAATGAAGGCAAACACAGAAAGAGCATCTGAGCTATCCAAAGAAATTTTAGCTGTGCAGGAATCAATTGAACAAATGAGGCTTACATCTGTCCAGTCGCATCAACAGCAAGCAGGAATATTAGCTGAGAAAGAAGTTCTAAGACAATCGTATAAAGCTGGCCTTGAAGAATCACAAAGGAAATTGCTTGCTTTAAAGAAGGAATACAGTCTGGAGCTCACCAAAAATCTTGAAGCACGGCTGACTAAGACGACAAATGAAATTGGGGCTCTGCGAAAGGAAATAGAAAATAAAAAGGCATCTGACTTGGACTCTGTGAAGAGTGTCACTTTGGAGCTTGATGATGCTAAGGAATCACTGCAGAAAGTAGCGGAAGAGGAAAGCTCCCTTAGAAGCTTTGTGGAAGCTCTTAAGTTAGAACTTGATAATGTAAGAAGAGAACACTCTGAATTGAAGAAGAAAGAATCTGAAACTGAATCTATTGTTGGTAATCTGCATGTCAAGCTCCGGAAAAATAAGTCTGAGCTCAAAGCCTACTTGGCAGAAGAATCTAAAGTTAGAGGTGCATCGGAGGAAATGATCCTGACATTGAACAAGTTGTCATCTGAAACTGAAAATGCACGGCAGGAAGCAGAAGATATGAAGACCCGGGAAGCTGAATTGAAGATGGAAGCTGAAGTCACCAAACTTGCATTAGAAGATGCAGGAAAAAAGCTTAAAGTAGCATATGAAGAAGCAGAAGCAGCGAGAGCAGCAGAGGCAGTTACACTTGATCAGATTAAGGTCTTATCTGAGAGGACTGATGCCGCACGTGCGTTAACTTCTGGAGTTGGTGCTAAAGTTACAATCTCAAGGGAGGAATTTGAGTCCTTAAGTCGGAAGGTTGAGGAGTGCGATCGATTGGCAGACATGAAAGTGGCTGCTGCCAAATCACAGGTTGAAGCTGTGAAGACTAGTGAAATTGAGGCTCTCAAAAGATTGGCGGCAATACAGAAGGAGATTGAGGATATGAAGACTGCAACACAGGAGACCTTGAAAAGGGCGGAGACAGCCGAAGCAGCAAAGAGGGCAGTGGAGAATGAGCTTAGAAGGTGGCATGAGAGGGAGCAGAAGAAAGCGGCTGAGGCTGCATCCCGAATATTGGCTGAATCACAGATGTCATCAGAAGCATCTCCTCAGCACCACAAGATTCAACAGCAGAATCCACCTCCAAGGAAGGTGGAGGTGCGGAAGCTTGAAAAAGATAGAGTTTCAGTTTCAAAGAAAGTTCTCTTGCCTAATATTAGTGGCATCTTCCATAGGAAAAAGAACCAGGTTGATGGAGGGTCTCCTTCTTACCTGCCTGGTGAGGAGCCTATTTGAAATGTGTAGTTTTTGTGCAGCTCCTTCTCTTGAATGTGAGATACGCATTGGTCTGTATGAAGTGGGGACCAATGCGATCAGATTTTGCATTCGCTGAATTTTGAAAACTGTCAATAGTTCGGTCATAGGTTCAGGGATGTTAGTGTGAATGAATGGAACTCGAGTTGTGGCTGGATCACCATATATCAGCTGCTATTACATTGAGGTTAATGCCCGGTAGCATGATAAACTATTTTAGCTGGCATTATTATTATAGTAATAAGTTTTTAAATAATATACCTTATATTTTTCATCTACTTCAATGTTATCGTTATATTTTCTTCCCATTTCCTTGATGCTTTATTTTCTGACAGAGAGAAAGTAGACTGTTCTGCTGATCATGCAAAAGAGAGGTTTTGCTTGAAGTAATTTGCTTAATAATTTAGGATTAAGAGCAAGGAAAAGAGAAGATATATGGTCAAATTAATAATCGGATACAAAACACTAGCTTAATGCGTCTATTTGTACTCATAGTCAGGCCAAAGATTAGTAGTACCACTAGTGTGAGTTCAAGTTCAATAACAGAAAGAGCAATAACCCTAATTAAACATATAAGGAATGTGATAGAAACCAGCGATTCTAGGATTTGATTTCTCAATAAGATGATTGATTAAGTTACATAATACATTTTACATTAATGTAAAGATATATTCTCTGACAACCTGAATAACATATCGCAACAAATAATAAACCTTTTAGTTTTAAGTCTAGACCCCCATTAGTTGCAGTCTATTGAAGCTTGACTAACTCAAGTCAAGTTTATAAAACTATTTAGAGCGTATTTGATTAAATGAGAAAAATAGGGTAAGATTTATATAAATAATTTTTATGTTTAAATTTACATATAAAATTTATCTATATAAATTTTTCTTTCACTTTTACTCTCCATCCAAGCAAGCACATTCTTAGAGTAAAGTTTTCTTTGCATTATTGTTTTAATTTACAAAGATCAAACTTCATACCTTACTCATTGTTTTTCAGATGAAAGAAAAACAAAATTGAAAATTTTAGTGTACACAAGAAAAACTCTACTAATTTTTAAAATTACTAGAATTTTTTTAAAAAAAAAACAGAATGCAACCCCTAAATGACATGTGTCATATGACCCATCACCCAATGGCTGACCCGATTCCACATGTTACCCCCGGTTTCAATCCCACAGGAACCAACCCCTTCCTGCTTCACCCTCCAATGTCAACTACTACTCCAAAAGTACAACAAACAAACATCATCAAACCCCTCGAGAGAGGAAACAGAGAAAGAGAAAGCGCGCACACACACACACACTCACTCACTCACACTCACTCAACCCTACAGAGAGAAGAAGTAGAGCAAGAACAGAGAGACCCATTCACCCCCTTCACTCGATTCTCTCAAAGCTTCAAACTTTAGCCCAACAATGATGTCGAGCAATAGAGAGAGAGAAGAAACCCTCACATTCACGATCCCATCTTCCTCTTCCAACTCCTCCCCAGTCACTGTCTCCGACCAACTCGACAGCTACCTCGCCGACCCAAGAAGCGCTTCCGGAAGCTTCCAGAGCGAGGGCATCCTCGGCACCACCCCTGCCTTGGGAGATCCCGCCACCGACGCCGAGTTCGGGTTCCTCCGCCCCGATTTCCGGCACAGCCCTCTCGCCGGCACCGTTGACCTCTACGAGCGTCACGTGTTCCTGTGCTACAAGAACCCGGGCGTGTGGCCGCCGCGAATTGAAGCTGCAGAGTTCGATCGGTTGCCGAGGTTGCTCTATGCTGCTGTTGTGGCCAAGAAGAATCACATGAAGAAGGAGGTGTTGTAAATTTTTGGTTTTCCTTTCTTTTTTTTTGTTTTTTTTTTTCCCAATCTGAGCTACTTTTTCATGTGGAGTTATTTGTTGTTGTTGTTGTAGAGGGATTTTTAGATGCTCTTGAAGTAAGGAAAAAAGTGTTGTTATGTTTTCATTTATGATTTAAGATTTGGTAGTTATGTTATTGTTTCATTAGGAATGTAGTATAAATGAGTGGCGACAACAATGGGCACGAAAATTTGAAGTGTTAAAATTTTGAATGGAATAGAGTTGGGCTCTTTTTTTTAGCTTTGCTTTGTTAGCACTTGAAGAATTTCTCGTTGATGTATGTCTTGATTTTTGTGAGTTTGAGGTGATTGGTTTTGTTGTTTAAGTGTTCCTTTTTTTTTTTCCTAGGGGGGGTTGGGGGGATTGTGTCTGCTTGAGTTTTGCTTGTTGATTTTGTTGTTGTTCTGGAGAAATTAATGTTTTTCTTTAGATTGGTTGCTGTGTGTGTGTGTCATTTCTTTTGCTAGTAAGGTTTTAACTTTATGGTACTTGTTGTCTGGTTGAGTTTTGTTGTTTGGGAAAATTAATGATTTCCTCGAGATTGAGTCTGTGTGTCATTTTTTTTTTTCGTTAGAAAGTTTTTAATTTAACTTTGTGGCATGTGTTTTAAGTGCTAATTGAATATGCTGTGAAAATGTTGATTCCTGTTTTCTTTCTTTTAAATTTTAATTTGAGTGAGGCTGATTGCCTTGGACTTATATGTTTGCTAGACCCGTTTAACGATATGCGAAGGTCATGATGGGACTGAAACATCTAATGGGGATGTATTGATCTTTCCTGACATGATCAGATATAGGTTGGTCCATGTTCTGTTTTGCAGCTTCTGATTCCCTAGTGAAGTTTTTTCTTTTTTTCCTTTTCTCCCATATTTTGTTACCAACAACAATATTAGTGAAATTGCAGGAGATTAACACATTTTGATGTTGAAACGTTTGTTGAAGAAGTTCTTGTTAAGGATGGAGAATGGCTTCCTGGAACCCCAGATGCATTGAAAGGTTCATATGTTTTTGTGTGTTCACATGGATCCCGTGATCGTAGATGCGGGGTTTGTGGACCTGTCTTGGTTAGTAGATTCAGGGAAGAGATAGATCTGCAAGGTCTTCAAGGTAAAGTGTTTGTTAGCCCATGCTCACACATTGGGGGACATAAGTATGCAGGAAATGTCATTATATTTAGACCAAGCGTGAATGTAGAAGTCACGGGGCACTGGTAAGGGGAAGATCTGCCTGGCTATTAAAATTCCTTTTCAATCCTGAACTTTTTAATCACTATATAAAATCTTGAAATGCCATTGTAACATTGTCTATTATATTAAATATTGAGCAGATCAATATTCTCTTCAACTAAAATTTGTAGGTACGGATATGTTACTCCGGATGATGTGCCTGTATTGCTTCAACAGCATATCTTAAAAGGGGAAATTATAGACTCATTATGGAGGTAATTAATTTCTATAATGCTTTATTTTCTTTAGTGTTTTGGTTTTGAAAATTATGTTTCCCTAAGTTTTATCCTCTAAAAGACAATATGCCTTTTTTACTGCCAATAATGATTTAATATATGCTTTTGTGTTTGCTCTGAAATGTGGAATGTCACCTCAATAAAACAAGTTTTGTTTCCACATTTTAAAATTGAAAAGGGTGATCAAGCAACAAGTGGTATGTTCATACCCTTCATTTGTCAATATGTCAGCTTTGCTCTATACACCTTTAAGGGGCACCTTACAGTTCTCTTGCTGAATGTTTAAACTTTCTACTTACAAGTCGCAGTCATCAAGCATACTTTTCTGGCCAAGGGACATGGTCTTGTAATTTAAGCTGTTGCTAGATTGAAGTATATATGATAGATACTTCCTCTAACAACAGTATTTCTTTCTCTACCTCCGAATGTTAAGAAATCCTAGCTTTGCCCATAATATGCTGACTTGTATGCTTTGCAACATTTTTTGCATGTTGCCATCAGGGGTCAGATGGGTTTATCTCAAGATGAACAATTGAAAAGCCAAGAGCAGAGGCATCTGCTAAATGGCTTAAGAAATTTAGAAGAGAACACATCAGTATACAGACCTCAAGATAACTCTGCAAGTTGTTGCCAATCAAATGAAGTGAGCTGCTGCCAAGAAAATGGAGACTCTCCCTCCTGTCGGAATCATGTGTTGGTGGAAAAGATTAAAAACCATGATGTCATTGAGGCGGAGGCAAAGCTCTTGGCTGATAGTAAGAGTGGTGAGACTGTTATCTCTCGGATCAATAGCAGTAAAGGAGCTTCACGCAAGTTTCATTCCATGACGACATGGCTGGACAGCTGGGAGCGAGAGGATACTTATGCTGCTCTTGCCGTTGTCTGTGCTGCTGTCTCTGTTGCCATTGCCTATAACTGCTTCAAGCAACTGACATAAAAGGAATCAACATTGTCAGTGTTATTTAGTAGGTCTGATAACTTAGCTCTATTATGCTGTATATTAGCTTCATGTTGTGTGATGCTATTGCAGTTCCTCTTTGTATCAAATCCTTGCTGACATGCAAGGGGAAAGAGTGTTAGCTCAATCATTATTCTGAATGTGTTTGCTTTTTACTGCTTGCAGAATATTATTGGCTGAGGCACTTATATTTGGCTTAGCTTCAGCTGTACATGCTAGAAATCTTAGCCTCAATGTTCAAATTGAATATTGTTAGTTTGTTTAGGTAAAATTTGATATTTTCCTTTAATTTAATATAAAGCATGCAATTTAGTGTTCTCGAACTCGTTAGTTTATCATGATCTAGGGATGTTAAACAAGAATCTTTGCGTAGATTTTGAAGCTGAAACAAGTCATATCAGAGTGCACAGCATATGCAAAGGCTAACAGCCTTGCCCTTGTTGGGAAGAGAATGGAATCGTCTAACTTCTTATAGACTAATCCTCTCCGTAGCCGTTTTGGATAAATTAATTTATTAAAAGGTCAATGTTTTTTGCTACGATGTAGTAATAAATTTCCTAAATACAATGGAAAGTACCCCTTTCGTACAAAAATCTTGGTTTCTGCCGGCCCAAGTCGTATTAAGATAAGGAAAGAGTCTGAATACTATTGAGAAATGAAGTTGCAGTTCATGACAACATAGCTTTAATTATACCAGGTTGATATTATTTGAAAAATAAACTCTTGTTGTAAAATCATAGCACTGATCATGATTCATTGTTCAATTCTACAGTTCTGTACCAATCGCTTTTGCTTTAATTGTATTCTTAATTTAAATGGTATTGTGTTCTATTTATTCTAATAACTAAACGTGATTAGTAATAATGAAATTCCCTCAAGGGTCTTTAGTTTGCAAGGACAAATGAGAGATTGTACATTGACAAGGGAGAAAAAAAGGTAATTTGATGTGGTCCTTCATACATTGAGCAAATATCATATGCTCATCATCCCTTGGTGTTTATAAAGATTAGATTATGTCCTCAGAAACTTGCATCGAGTTGATGCAAATAATGGATATTACGTGTAATATCTGAGAATGACCACTATAGAGAACAAGCAGTATAACCTTTCTTATTCAAAAGGGATCATATATTATTATTACTCAACAATTAAAGTGGCTCTGAAGTCTAAGGAAGACCAAACAAGTGTAATCTGAGTCTCCAGGTTTCAAATACCATTAACAGCAATGCCATTTAGTGAGTTTTTTAGGCCATGCTGAATTTCCAGTTTGTGGAACTCGGTTTCTATAGTCTTGGCGATTTTGGCATCATCTGGGTCTGGCTCTGGCAAGTCTACATAGAAGGACCCTTGTTTGATTGGTGATATGGACTCCATGATGATAGCTTGCTGCTTGATGTAATTATAGAGCTGTTTATGGAAGACATGATCAAAAGAGAAACAGTTTTCAGCGTTCACTGCTGCATGATGCCGGGGTAACTTGGAATCCTCCTTCTTGCAAAAATGTGGGAGGGATGCATAGTCCATTACCTGTTCACAAGTTTTAAAAAAGAACTGTTGAGTATGTCAAACCTCTTTCAGTTGCAACAAGTCTAGTAAGAGTGAGAGTGGAAATAAAACTCAACTTGGTAGTGCTTCTTTTCATGTCTCCATGAGGAGAACTTATGAACAAGAAGAATAATTAAGATGAAGAAATATGGAAGCCCTATAATATACTGCATCCTCTATAATGGGGAGGTAATACATCACAATTTTTAAAAAATAAAAGGCAGTCTAGCATGTAAAACTCCTACTGGATGGGATAGGATCTGGAGACTAGATATACTTAGCCTTATCCCCTAAGTGAAGAGCTTGATTCTAACATTTGAATCCATGATATTAAAGTTACAAGACAATAAAGTTATCATTATACCAAGATTCACCCTCTAGGTAGTAAGGCAACGAAATTGTACTTGCACTTTATGTAATCGTGGTAATTGATAAAGAACTTAATTATTAGCATCTTCATCAATGCTTAAGTGATTTCACAGCGCTGAACTGGAAACTGGATGGTGCTATTACCACACCAAAAATGATGTGAAATGAATTTAGGCATAGTTATGAAGCAAAATAAAAGTGCTGCACTTGCTTTCATTACTGTGACTCTAGCTTTAGTCAAGTGAACCAAGAGGCAAACTCAAGTAGGATCAGGACCTTCTCATGCTACTTACTGACGTGATAAGTGTCACGTTATGAGAGACAAATTTGGTCATTATACAATCTACCATATTTTATATTGGTTTATCAATTTTGCTTTTGTATCTGTTTCTCTCATAACAGGATCCACCATTATTTATATTGATTTATCAACTTAGTTTTTGTATCTTTTGCTCTCATAACAGGAACGATACTGTGAAAGGCAGAGCAGATAATTGAAGGTAATGTTAATATTTTACCCTGAGTAATTCTTCCCTCCCACAACCTTGCAGGACCTGAACTTTCCTCCTTGTTCTTTCTTGCAATAGAGGCTTTACAACCTGCCAATTGTTATTGAAGTCAAACAAACTAAATGCTTAGCTATTTATCTTTGGATTTTGAATGACTATTGACATGTACAAAATCAAAGATAAAGTGGAAAGTCCAAACTCTAAAGATAGGCACAAACCTTCCAACATGCTGAGAATACATACGGAACATTAACAATATAGTATGAGTCTGTCTTTTCTGGGTAGTTCAAGTCATCTACGGTAGATACAGCAGTCAAAAGCTGCACAAGGTGGCCAAACAGAAAGTGTCAACCAGGAAAGCATCAAGCAGATGAAAGGGCTGAGAAGCCATGCAATGTCAATTAATATTGATAACAGTAAATTTCCAATCAAGGAACTCTAGCATGATCAAAAACAGTTTCCAAGTTATTGGCATACCCTCATTTGGCTCAGTGCTGATAGTCTTAAACCAGTCATATCCAAGACTTTCACACAGGAGCCAATGTATCGTCCATGCTTCTTTGTAGCTTTTGGCTAAAATAAAATATTCCAAAGAAGTAAGCAACATGTCTTATAGCTTATGAAGGGAAAAATAAATAAATAATCAGTTTTAGGTAATCAGTACTCACCAAGATCACGCGGTCCCTATATTCATTCATTTGGATGTGTGACTGTACATAGTATTTGTCCTGAACAAAACAACCAGCAATTTAACATCACTGAAAATCAAAAAGTTGTTCAAATGCCACACTAAGGAATGTTGAACACTGCAGCATACACAATATATTTGTATATGACTAAAAGAAGGATGGTTTAGAGATGGCATGAGGTCTTACAGAAACTTTGTCGTATGTGCTGAGCCCAACACCAACAGCAATGACAGGTAGACCCTGCCATAATTTAATCAAAAGTGGAGCATTAGAAATCCTGTAAGTGTGTAACTGTATAAGCACTACTGCAGATGATCTACAAAGATCTAATGTGCAAGTCTAATATAGAATAAAAGCATCCATAAATAATAGAAGCTGGAAAGAACCATGAGGGATGAAGAATATAAAATTTAAATATGGCCAAGACCAAAGCTCAAATGAAATGTATTATTCTATCTAAATCACAGAATACCTCCTTTGTGTAACCGGACATGCCTATGAGTTGAGAATCTCGCACACTGCTGTACAGATCAGTGGGGATTGGCTTCTGTTGAAAAAATGAAAAATGAGTAAAACTCAACAATGCAGCACATTTATGATTACAAATTCAAGGTGATCAAGAGATGAAAATCTATTTTATTCGAATAATACTCAGAAAGCATGTCAATTAACTCCGGCAACAAAGTAAGTCTCATCTTTAGAGTGTGAACTCGCATAATAACATAATAAAGTTTCAATAATTTTTTGGCAATAACATGCATCCCTATCTCCAATGCATATGCTTCAAGAAGTGAAAATAAATGTAAGAATCTTGATTGATGAGATTAGAAGCTTCTCCATCTATACACCAGATGAGTAACAGTCCTCCTCAGTTATGCAAGCATCTTGTTTTTGGAGAAGATAATTGCACAGCAAAGCAACTCACCGCTAAAACATAGTCAATCTCATTTTCCAATCTCCATTGCAAACAATCAATTAACTGTAATAGTTTATACCATCATTAGAGTGAATACATCAAAAGATGAAAGGTCAAGAATAATTCTATAATCAATCAAGTTGGGAAAATTCTACAAAATGCTTTGATAGCACTTGATAGATCTAACCATTGTGTGGGCTTTGGAAACATTGCCATCCCTTGCTTTGAGAAAGCGAACTACTGCTTCTGTTGGATAGCCCTGGTGCATATTCTGCAGTGTAAGGAGCAAGCTTTCAGGAAAAGAAAGGAAAAACTCATGATTGCAGCTACAATGCACCAAGCATTAAAATAACTTGATCTCAGTAGTTAACACAAAAATCATATAGGCATATATATATATATATTTCAAGGCAACAAATTACATGAACCGCAACAATATACTTGTTTATCCAGTGATTCTAAAACTACCTTCAACAAGGTGAACCAAAGCTTTTGACAAAAGTAAAACTTCTGTATTCAATGGACAAACTTTCTTCATCACAACTAGTCCAAAATCAAATCTTACCCCCTTATAACTGGTATGAGTCCTAAGCAGAAACAAAGGAGTATTTCCCACCATTATTCCACTAAGCTAACTTACATCATTCATATTCTTCTCATTCTCATCAAAGAGTACATAACTTCAATCGTAACTCCAAACAACTATATGAAAGAAAGAATTATTAGCAGCCACGAGGTACCTGCGATTCAGGGATCAGTTTGATTTAGTTCATCTGAGATGAACGGATACGTTTTTAAATAATCATGGGGCATATCATCATGTTATTAGTTCTACAAATTCCTTTCCAATCCATTATCATTCTCAACAACTTTAGATCAAACAAAACTAAAAGACTGAAGAACCAAACCTGGAATGTGCTCTTCTGTTGCTCATCCACTGCACCAAGGAGGAAAAAGAAAAAGAAAGAAAGAAAAAAGATCAGTAACAAATCAGCAGAGATCATAGAAGAAGAATGAAAGTTAAGTTTGCTGTGAATGCTTACAATCTTCCATGAGAGACTGCAACTGCTTGATTGCCACCTCATCACATATCCCCATGTCTCCAGTGATGACACTAGATTACAACTCTGAAGCTAAGTGCCTGATAAATTCTCAGGGAAAAATCTATAACTGGTTTTTGAAGTTTTGATCTTTTGGAGTGCTTTAAGATGCTACTGCCCACAAAACTTTAAACTAATTCACCATTAAGAGATGATGAGAAACAGAAGATAGGGGTACCCTTGTAGAATGTTGTTGCTTTGTTGTGTCCACTTCCTATGAGAAGTATGCATGCAAGTATTTTGGAATTTGTTTCTGTTGTGTGCAACTTCCTTATGAAGTCTGAATTGAACTCAACTGAGTGGTCATCATTATAAAGAAGAGGTAGAAAGAGTGTGGAACTGTTAAAAAAAATATAACAAACACCAATAGATTAGGAAAATAAATTATTCTCTTGGGGCCTATTATTATTATTATCTAGATACTTAGACTTTTTTATCTACACACTTTTGAGTCATTCTTTCATACTCGGTGGAGAAATAAAAGGGAAAATTCTTCCATGAAACATCTTGGCTCTTGGTTGTTATGTGAAAGAGTTAAAAAAAGAAGAAAAGATTGGTGGTAATTATGTGTGGTGAAGAAGAAATAGTATTTCTTCCATAGAGCATGCAAGAATTTTTCAAACACTAGTATCAGTTTTTATTGGACTTTTATAAAGTTAAAATTCTGGTAGCATTTAATTTTTGTATTTATATGATTTGAATCAAAATTTTATTTTAGAAAATAACTGCTAAATCACTAAATATAGATAAACTGGGATAAATTTGTACACTTGTTCCTATTATTTAAAAGATTTATTCTTGCAAATTGAACTATATATATATACACACACACTATAGACTATCTAATAGATAAGATTTGTATCAATTTTTTCAAATCTAATTCGCAAATTAATCAAGGATATGTGGACATTTTTCAAAAAACAAACATTTGACTTAAAAGTTAAAATTATATGCTCAGATACCGGGAAAAAAAAAATTGTCTAGATGACTAGATGTCCTTGCTTGATTTGCGAAATGAAAATAATGGATATCTAAACAAATATACTTTTGTGAAAATAATTTTTTGCAAGCTTATTCAAATGTATCCATTATTCCCCACCACCAAAAAAAAATGTTTCCATTATTCCATTGTTTTATCTTATATTAAATGTGATGATACTATTATATTAGACACATTATTTGGTAATTAAAAATTCGTTACTAAAATTAGAGATTTTCACTGAAGCATTTATCTTTCAATTTTTCTTCAAAAAAAAATTATAATAAAAATAAAAGTACTATTAAAGTCTCACATCACTTATAGCCATAATTCTTGAAAAACTCTCACTCTTTAAGTTAATTTTTAAAATAAATTGAATTAGACCCTCTCAATTCTAAGAACACTTATTCATCATATCTTGTTTACTTTGACAAGAATTAACATGCTAAAATCTTTCTTCTTTCCCTATTTTTCTTCCCACAATATATAAAGAACAATCTTTGGTGTAGTAGAAGCCATTAAGCCAATCTCCCATGTGTTTCCTTTACCCAACTTTCCCCCCTCTTAGCATATGCTCGTGAATTTTGAGTGCACACTGGTCCTCACATGCTCTCAGATGTGGTTTCACATGTTTACCATCGGAAGGCAAAACAAGTTCTATAGTGGAGATGAATGAGTTTGGGACGATATAATCCCAAAATCTCATCCATTAAAAATTGAATCAAAGGTTAAAATTAAATTTAATTAAAAATACATATTTATATTTTATTATTTACAAAATATATTTTACAAATGATATGTCCATTTTATCCTTCTAGGCTTCCTCTCACGACACCCCATCACCTTTCTCCACGGCCATGCCACCACCACCCATTTCTTCATCTCCTCCCCATCAAAGCCTGACCACCTGCCTGCTTTTTTTGCCACCACTACCATGGCCATAAAATAAAATAAATCAGGAGCAGTCTCCAGCAATGAGTTCATTTTTAATGCCGCCACCCAGCATACACCAACAAGCATCATCTGTTCCACTAATGCTAATTTCTGATTGTGGGTTTGAAGCAAAAATTAATTTTTAATGCAAGTAACAATCTTTAACATGGTTCATCGATGACAGATTGTTTCTGGCATGACCATATTTGATCTCCTCAGATTGTCTTTGTTCGCGGGTTAGTTTGAGGTGATGCTGGGCTTCCAGGAAAGTTACAGTGTGAAGAAGGAGTTACTTTTGGTGTGGATGAAACACAAAATTAAGCTTGAGGAAGAAGAGGCTTGCTGTTATAATAGTGACTATAATTCTTGGATTATTTTGGGATTAGATCGGCACCTCTTGCTTCAAGGAAAAAGAGACTTCTTGTTATACCAATGATGAAGACAATTTGATTTGGTTGATTTACGTGCATTTGAGTTCTCTGAGACCCAACAGACCAACACCCTTGGGGTTCTATGTTTTGATTTGAGGGAATGAGGTTTCAAATTTAGGGGCTTTTCAAAGAGAATGGAAAGGGGAGTGGAAGGAACAAGAGTGAAGTCACAAATTGGGTGACAACAAGAACAAGGGAAAGCAGGGGAGTATGAGATCTCTCTGTACTATGAGATTTTTCGTAGTCATTGCCCAAGTGTTTGTGCTGAATATGGGAGTTTGAAGGAAAGGGGGAGAGAGAGAACAAAGTTAGGGGACAAAGGGCTAAAATGTAATTTTAATATTTACTTTTATTCTAATGATATCCCTAACCATATGGTCCCAGGCTCATTCATCCCCGTTACAGAACTCACCGAGAAAGCAATATTCAAAGTGCCTCAAAGCTCAGATTCTTCTGGCGCTTGTGCTAATCTTTGTGCATGAATATTAATATGAAAGCATATCTCTTAAGTTAACTACAAAACTTTCAAGTATGTGGAAAAGATAAGTAATTGTTCTTCACATGTTTGAACTGTTTTGGGAAAAAAAAAGAGCACATTGCTTTTTTGTGGTTGAACATTTAACAACCACTCATGAAAACATAATCAAAGTATATCTAACCCTATTTAAGTGAGGCCATACCGTCTAAAGTTCTAAAGGAAAAGGGATAAAGGTGGCAAAAATGACAAGCCTTGCCATTTGAAAGATGCTCTAATAATACAAAATTATATACTTCACTTGTTACTAAAGTGGAGGAATCGCCTCCCATTTAATTAACATCGAAAGATCAAAGATGCCGTGTGGGTGCAACATGAACAACTCGAGAATGCACCATTTTTCGATAATGGCTGGGTGCTATATTCTTATTCTTATATTCGTTTATGCTTCCACCCATCTAATCTTCCATGTCAAATATAGTATCAAGGTCCAATAATAAATGATATAAAAACCGAAAAGCGCATCGAATGGATGCACATTTCTCGTTAAAAAGAATATATGTAAGTAAGAACAATTAACACGCTACGCAGTGAAATGATAGTATCGAAAATTTTTATATAACAATAGAAGTTAATTTTAATACATGCATTTACATTGTAATATTTTTTCACACTATCAATCAACCAAGTACATGTATTTGTAAGACTTCATAGTTTGTGCGTGGTTGAATCAAATATTTTTATTAATGTGATGACACATTATTGAATGTCGATATAAAATTATTTTACAGTATACAAATGTAATTAACTCTAATAATAATATATGTTAGACAACTAGAAAAAATAAATATTTTTTTCAGAAATTATGACACTTGTTATCGTTTATTTATTTATCTGAAAATAATCATAGCACCTCATTTTGACCTTTAAATTAAATTCTAGCAAAGATTTTAACTTTAGCATTTTTCTTTACAATAAAGTGATATAACTTATTTATGAAATTAAAATTCTAGAATCATATCAATTCATTCACATAAGTAAATTTTAGTGAACAAACAAGGGTTAAATATAGTCGTAAGTGATTTGCACTCCAGAAAGAGAACCAAGGTCAAATTCAGGAGAAAACGATTGTTAAAAGAACTTCTTAATTACCATAACGCCCTACAATAAAAAAAGAATAACTAAAAAAAGGGTAAAATTTCTTACTCTGCAGCATTTTTCATATATTTATTTGAATTTAATTTCTATTAACTAACAATGTAAAATTTTCTTAAATCATCATTCAATCAAATCTCTCAATTTGTATGACTTTTCAAGTTATGAGTGTAAGACTTAAAAACTCTTACTATAATGTGATAATATATAGTTTGGTGGCAATATTAAAAAGCTTTATATCACCTTTACATAGATATTAAACTCTATTTATTATGCTTGCACTGTTTTTAATGAGTAATATTTAAGCTACACGATGCAATTATACTAGAAAAGATGATTTTGTAATAGTGTGCTTATAATTATTTCCATGATTTCTCTCAGCATGGAAGCCAAGTAGGTACAGAAAAACAAGAAAGTTACAGAGTTTTATTCAATAATATCAAGGTTTATTGCTAAGTCGTAAGACCTGATAATGATATCATTATCATTGTTTTTAGTTATGGAAGAGTGTTACGTTATACTCAATAACCCCATCACCGGTGGTAGCATTGAGGTAATGGTGCCTAATCTCTGCGAACCCTCTCGCCATCCTGAACCTCCCTCTTCCTCCCACCACCGCAAGCTCCGTCGTAGTCGTCGTCGTCACCACCTCTTCCGCCACCGGATTCCTCGAAACCACGCTGATCGAGCTCCCATTGAACTCGCCACTCGTGAAAGCGTAGTCAACGTACATGACAAGAGTCAACCTACGGTCATCCTGGCTTGACAACACGTACATCCCCTGCGCGTTCCCGACAACCTTTGATGTCTCCTCTGGGCCTTCCCTTAGCGTGTTGTCGATGGCGTAAACGGTTCCGAATGGGAATCGCGACGACAAGGATGTTTGGTTCGCACGCGCCACCACCACCGCGGTTGGGTGTGTTCCTGTGTGGATGTCGAAGTAGTAGAAGTGAAGGTGTGTCTCCTTCACTGCCACGGGGCGAGCGTAGATGCTCCTGGAATTGTAGTATTCGGAATGCACCGTGTTGATGCCAAAGCAAAGGAGGAGCATTAGCATACCGAAAAATTGGGTGAATATTCTGCTTTCCATGTTTTTTGTTTTCTCTTCTGAAGATGAAAAAATAGTTTGAGTTAGAATATTAATGGAACAATATTGTTGTAATAAAATTTAACAAAGGTAGGTTTCTACTCTTTCAAGTAAACTAGTATTTATAACCCGTGTGATGCATCACGATAATTAAAAGACATTTGTATGATAAATATATTGAATCAATTTGAGATCATCACGTTATAATTAAAGAATATTTGATTAGCAAAAAAAAACTAGGAAAAGCTTTTGTTTATGGAAAGAGATCCGGAATTGGCTATTGTAGGAAAAAAATCTGGAAAGAGTTGGCTATATTGTACGAAAGAGATCTGACACACAAAAAAGAAGAAGAAAGATATGGGAAGAAATAGAAGGAAAAAAAAAGATAGGGGATGAAACAAAATGAAAGATTGAATGAGTGGGAAGAGCTTCTGTTTCTTTTGTGTAAGAATAAGTGGTTTTCTGAAGGCTTTGATTTTTGAAATTCAAAATGAGAGATAAAATATGGAACTTAGTGTGTTCCTGAGGATTAAAGAAAAAAACAAGTTTTGACTCTACCCATCATGACAACCTATTAATATTAGAACTTTTAATGTATTAGATTTATATTTAAAATATTAAACATATATATATATATATTCATTTTTTTTGAGAGCCCACTAATTTTAAAATATACTCTATAATAACCAAAAAGGAGATATGATTGACTTTGAACTTACCTCAAGTTTTATTTGGAAGTTAGTTGACAAAAGAAACAACCATAAGATTTATTGGTTGATGGTGAAGGAAGAAAATGAAAATGATGAATCAGAGAGGGGGAGAACGTTGAGGTGGATTTAGAGTGGGGCGAGTGGCTGGTGGCATTAATTATAAACCACCCTTGTGTGTGTCTCTCTCTCTGTTTTTTTTTTACTACCCAGGAATATCCCTCCTTAAAAATTATATTTCCTTTCCCCTTTTTTTTCTTCTTTTCCAGGGCTTCACACAAAAAAATCCTCATTTCCCTTTAAGCAAGCGAAATTTGACCAAAATCTATTAAATGCTAGTATACAAGTATAAAAGGAAGGCCAAAAAATGGAATTAATCGGACACATTACACATACCAGAAAATTTGTATTCAGAACTGTAATAACAACCATGTCAGAGCTCCATAAATATAACATATCATACAATATCAGACTTCTAGCATCTTTTGAATCCACAAATGCTATTGGTAATATAATAAAATATTAGAAAGTTCAACATGGAGGCATTGAAAATTCAAATCGTACACCAAGTTCAAGTTAACAATCTAGATTTAGATCAAATAAAGCAAACAATAATTGATGACTGGGGTTAATATTAATTATATGGTATGAAACACAAAATAATTACTAAGCCACAGACAAATTAAAAAAAACATAAAACAATGACTATATGCAGCTAAAGGTTCTGAAACAAACTTTTGCTTGTCTAACACATGATGCATAAGATAAAATAAAGAAGAATAAATGAGAGAGAATTGATATGAAACTTTTCTTTGAAATCAGAATTTAAAATTTAGAAGTCCTGCTATTAAACATTTAGATTTGGATTTGAATTTGAAACTGGCACAAGGCTACTGAAAACCAAAACTTACAGGTCCTGCTTTGTAGTTGGCGTGAAAGAGACAAATATTAATTATTCTTATGATAAGTGGCATGCATATCTTGCTTGAATCCCTTATTTAGAGGCTAAGGAAGGATAGTACAGCTTGGTAACCCATCAAAATTAATAAGGTTTCAAAGTCAATTCTGTTGATAGGTAACGCGGATATACCTCAGTTAAACCAGCATATCCCCAATGCACTTGCTGCTATGCACTTGAAAGCAAACCAGCAAAATAGCAAAAATAGATACAACACAGTTAAACCAGCAAATATCCACAACGCATTTGCAGCTGTTGTGCTCAGTTTCTCAACCTTTATGCACAACATTGTGGAGTAAATTGATATCTAAATCATGAAGGAATCTTATCTCTTAAATCATTTTGTCATTTTCATTTCGTTTCCCTTCAGCAGTTGTTTTCCAAAACTTTAAAAAAGGTAAAAAAAAAGAATGGAGTGGATTAATTTTTGAGGCTCAGCATAATACCCCTCTAATTTTCTAATCGTGTATGAAAACGTACGTGGCACTTAATTTTCGTTAGATATACGATAACCTCCTTTCCTTTTGCTTAAACATATCTACGGCCAACAATGGAGATGCTGATTGATAGAAAATGAAATTAAAAAAAAATAAAAACGTGACAAAAGGAGGAGAAAAGGGGTAGATGTATAATGCCAAAATGACAAGCCTTTCCATTTGAAAGATGCTCTAATAATAAAAAATTATATATTTCAGTTATTACTGAAATGGAGGAATCGCCTCCCATTTAATTAACATTGAAAGATCAAAGATGCTATGTGGGTGCCAGAAGAACAACTCCTCGAGAATATACCATTTATGCTTCCACCCACTGATCTTCCATGTCCAGTATAGTATCAAGGTCCAATAATAAATGACAGAAAAACCGGAAAGCGCATCCAATGGATGCACATTTCGCGTTAAAAAGAATATATGTAAGTAAGAACAATTAATACTTATGGACTATAACCTCTCTATTTTGTGATTGCTTCTGCCAAGTGGTTAAGTTAGAGGATATTTTGCTTCTGCTTGAGTGGTTAAGCGGCATTTGTTGATGATATTCCCAATTTAGGATTGTTGATGATTTGTTATTTCTCTTGCAACGAGTGTTGTGCAGATGTCAAAGAAGAACTAAGCACCACAACCGTTGCGTTCATCCTATATTATTCGTTACATTGTATTTTCTACTTACATTATATTTTTCATTTCAATTGTATTACACCTTCATCCCAAGCTGGAGATACGAAAATTACACATCTTCCAGTTTGCAGGGGTGTTAGAGAATGTAATTGCTATTAAGAATATTGATATGTTAGTTAGGTTGGTTAGTTATATTGGTTATTAGTTAGTTTTACCTATTACCTATATAAGGGTTTATCCTCTTTTATTACTCACATTTTCTATCATCAATAAAATTTTACATTTCAGTTTCTATCAATTATTCACTCTTTTTTCTCTGATCACCATGAATTTTAATAGATATGCTACGCAGTGAAAAAGATGATACCGAAATTTTTTATATAATAATAAGAATATAATTTTAATACATATATTGACAGTGTAATATTCTTTCACATCTTCAATCAACCAAGTGCATGTATTTTTAAGACTTCATAGTTAGTGGGTGAGTGAATCAAATATTTTTACTGATGTGATAACATGTTCTTGAATGTTAATGTAAAATTATTTTATATTAACACAGTATACAAATTTAACTCTAATGATAATATTACGCAACTAGAAAAAATAACTATTTTCTTCAGAAATTATGATATTTGTTATAGTTTATTCATTTATCTGAAAATAATCATAGCACCTCATTTTGACCTTTAAATTGAATTCTTGCAAAGATTTTAACTTTAGCATTTTTCTTACTCCGATCCGTAACATTTTTCATATATTTATTTAAATTTAATTTTTATATACTAGCAATATAAAAAAAATTTATACCGTCATTCAATCACATTTTTCCATTTATACAACTTTTCAAGTTATAAGTATAAAATTTAACTTTTACTAATGTGATAATATATAATTGAATTATAGTACAAATTTTTTTTATACTATTAGTATATAGAAATTAAACTATACTTGTTATACTTGCACTACTTTTAATGAGTAATATTTAAGCTACACTATGTATACGTGTAATTATACTACGAAAGATCATTTTGTAATAGTATACTTATAATTATTTTCATGATTTCTCCCAACATGGAAGCCAAGTAGCTACAGTACAAAAACAAGAAGGTTACAGAGAGTTTTATTCTATAATATCAAGGTTTATTATTAAGTCGTAAGACATGATGATGATATCATTATCACTATTTTTTTGAATGATATAATATTTAGTGTATAATAAAATTGCACAACAAAGTATATCACATACTTTATTATCATTGGACGTGAGATATGATCCCTACTCATCCTACTCATTTATCACATCTAATGATAATAATTATATGTTGCATAATTATTATGCAGTTTTATTATACATACAAAATTACTCATTATTTTTTAGTTATGGAAGAGTGTTACGTTATACTCAACCACCCCATCACCGGTGGTAGCGTTGAGGTGATGGTTTCTAATCTCAGCGAACCCTCTCGCCATCCTGAACCTCCCTCTTCCTCCCACCACCGCCAGCTCCCTCGTCGTCGCCGCCTCCTCCGCCACCGGATTCCTCGAAACCACACTGATCGAGCTCCCATTGAACTCGCCACTCGTGAAAGCATAGTCAACGTACATGACAAGAGTCAACCTATGATCATCCTGGCTTGACAACACGTACATCCCCTGCGCATTCCCGACAACCTTTGATGTCTCCTCTGGACCTTCCCTTAGCGTGTTGTCGATGGCGTAAACGGTTCCAAATGGGAACCGCGACGATGAGGATGTTTGGTTCGCACGCGCCACCACCATTGCGGTTGGGTGTGTTCCTGTGTGGATGTCGAAGTAGTAGAAGTGAAGGTGTGTCTCCTTCATTACTGCCACAGGGCGAGCGTAGATGCTCCTGGAATTGTAGTATTCGGAATGCACCGTGTTGATGCCAATGCAGAGGAGGAGCATTAGCATACCAAAAAATTGGGTGATTATTCTGCTTTCCATGCTTTTCTGTTTTCTCTTCTGAAGATGAAAAAATAGTTTGAGTTAGAATATTAATGGAACAATGTTGTTGCAAGAAAAATTTAACAAAGGAGGTTTTTGCTCTTTCAAGTAAACTAGTATTTATAGGTGATTGCTTAAGTACCCTCAGAAGCCCAACCTAGTTGGCACCACTCAAATTGAAACATGTGTTTCACTAATGTCACGCTATCATTTAATGGTCAAACATCTTTTTAAGTCCTAACATTTATTTATTTTTATACTTTGACTCCAAATATTGGTTAAATTTATTTTTTAAAATTTCACGTGAAAATCCCTAAATCTATGCAATTTCTCTTGCTGTCATTAATGACATGCACTGAAGCTTGACGTAGACTCATAAAGGAAGCATACATAGATTCTGTGGTAATTTTCCGTTGAACCAATATAGTGCATGTGCTGGATAAAGCAAGCATAAAATGAAGCATTAGTATATGCAGCAATGGAGGCAATAAAGTTGAGATTAAAATTAACTGATCCAAAATTTTACTTGTTTTTCTTCCTAAAACTTGTGTGAAACAATAATCAAGACGAACTTAAGTTATGGATTTGAATAAAATATGTTGTCAAAGTGGAAAGATTAGAACCGGGTCTAAACAACTGTTTTCTGCAACATGGTTCATTTGACCCGCCTGACCAGGGAAGAAGATGACTCTTTGGCTGGCTGATTATTATTTATGAGATGTCACATAGTTCTATGTGATAAGCATAATTGGCATGTTGGCCAACTTTTTTTTCCAAGAAAAAAGAAAATCACATTATATATTTTAATGTAAGTTTCAAATCAAACTAGCATGTCATTACAAAATGTATCTGTTCAATAATATATGTGAGTAGCTGTATAAAATTTGATAAACGAAATAATAAACATAATTTTAACGGAACTTTTTATTCAAACACATTGTGAATTAACGGAACAAAAAAAAAACACATTTTGAATTAGCGCTTTGGTTTAAACAAGTATATTAAACATTTAATACAATTTTTTTAATTTACATTTTTCTAGGCATTTTTCCTACTGTATTTTTAGCTTTAAATTTTAGTCAAAATGAATTGTTCTAAATTAAAAAGTATTTAAAATTTGGTTTTTGAATTAAATGATTTTAATAAAAATTTACTAATTAATTATTTATTTAAATGATAAAAAATACAATATTAATTATTGAAATTTTAAAATGACATAATCATACAAAAGTTCCATACATATATATATATATATATATATGAGAGTGGCTATTGCCACTCTAATATATCTATTATCACTCCCGCTTTACTATTAGTTATTGTGTTCTTTCTAGAATACCCTTTCTTTCATTTTTTTTTTTTATCAACATAGTAATATATAACATTGAATAATTATTATCAATTATATTTCTATCCATATTTATGATTTTTCAATTAAAAATAATTTATTTTATATTTGATATTATCAAATTTTATTTTCATATACAATTAATTTATTTAAAAAATTCAGGTGAATTTAAGTATTGGATTATTTTTAAATTTTTTCTTAATGTAGTAATTGCATAAACATTAAAACAATGGGTATTCAAGCAAAGACTAAATGAATGAACAATATAGACAAATTAAAATGATGTAATTTATCATCATATATCCAATGTTTTATTTGAATTTAATATTCTTGATACTCAAAAAAATTCTTTTAGTGTTTCATTATTTTTGCCCACGTAATCTATTTTATAATTTCATAAAACAATTTATCTTTCATTTTTTTCATAAACACATGCTAAAAAAATTTTTATAAAAAAATTAATAAAATTCATAATTGCAACTGAAATCAAAACATGTTACTCTTTATATAAAAAAATAAGTTTAGTTTTTGTTATGACATATAGATTAAAGGAATGATTATTTTGAAAAAAAAGAATAGATCATAAGATACAAACAATAAAATTAAAATATGCTTGATATAAGCCCTTTTAGTATCAAAAATATTAATTTAAAATGAAATATTGGATATATGATAGATAATTTATATTATATTATTTTTTTATTTTTTGATGAATATTTTTTTTATTGATTTAATTTTTTTAAAAAACTACTTTCTTATTTATGATTTAGATAGTTATGAAAGGAAAACTATAAAACTTTGATATTTAAATTCAAATTATTTTCTCAATAAATTAACTATATACGAATATAAAATCTGATAATATCAAATATAAAAAATAAATTATTTTCTAGTTACAATAAAAATTATAAATTTGAATGATATAATTGATAATAATTATTCAATATTAGATTACTATGTTGATAAAAAAAATGAAAGGAAGGGTATTTTAGAAAGAATACAATAAATGATAATAAAGTAGGAGCGGCAATAGAAATATTGTCACTATATATATATATATATATATATCGTTTGACCGATGCGATACACGGATGATAATAAAAAATAGTTTATTGATCATTGCTAAAAATGGCTAATAATTTATTTGAATATATCTTATAGAAAATTGAGTATATAAATTTATTTTGAAAATAAGTTAATCGATAAACTATTAAATAAATAAGTAAAATATAAAATTGTCATTATTTTATTTTCAATATCATATTTATAAGGTTGAAAAAATATTGATAAATGATTTTAACTAACAATAAATAGCCTATTTTATGAAATTTTTTATGTTTTGAAAGTTAAAATTATTGAATGGTAAAAGATAATAAGTGAATAGTTTTATTATATCATGAGTCATTTATAAGGATAAATATAGGTATTCATATGAGATGAGACATGCCCTCCCCCCTATTTTCATTCAAAATTTTGCTTCCTATCCTCATCCCTATCCTTAGTCACAAGTCATCATTTCTCATTCCTTCTAAGAATTTGAATCCTTGTGGATATTCATAAGTTTATTAAATTTTTTAAAGGAGACAATTTTTTAAAATACCATGAAATTTGAAACACAAATAATAAACATAATAACAAATATTACTAATGCAACATAATCCAAATTAAAGATGAAAATACGTACACAATATGCAAATCTAATTAATAAAGATAAATAATAAAAATAAAGTGGATATTTAAATATTTTATATAAATGGTAAATTAGCGGGTCTCCAAAAGCATGGGAACCTCATATCTTGTCCCTGACCCATTTAACAAATGGGGACTTCATCCCCGTCTCCATGAAGACTAAATATATCTCAATTCCCATCTTCATTACCGATTGTCATGCAGGTGCCCTCTTCAATGGGTTTTTTTTGACATCCCTAATCATTGATATCCTTTTAATAAATTAAAATATTTAATTTATAAAAATATAAAATTATATTTTTCAATTAATAAAAAATAATAAATAAATTTAATTTATCTTATTTCAATTACACCTCTTTTTCTTGTACATTATTTTAGCAAATTAAAATATCTATTTTAAAATATTTGTATAATTAATGTGTTATAATAAGTAAAAAAAATCACAGATAATCCTAATTTATATCATCTCAATCGTTGAAGTAGCACATCCATTACCTAATTATTTTTAATAAAAAGTAATATAATTATTTAATTTTAAAAAAATTACTAAATAATTAGTGCCATTATCAAAGAAGTATAAATTGTGGAATGGATTTTTTTAAATATTATAATATTGAAAAATTGAAGTCATTTTTTTCAAAAGAATTAATGTGAAAAAATTATGGTTTGACAAGTTGGAATGTTTAACTTGCAAAAAATTAAATATGATGTGGTGAGACATGTATATAGATAGTTTTCATTTTATTTTATTTTCAAAAGCTCTATAGACATTTTAGGAAAGAGAAAGAATTAAAAAATAGATTGTTGATATAACTTTTTAGGAAATAGATAGATTCGGGAGAAAATATGCTGTGATTTGGAAAAGAATATGTATGTAAAAATTTACTATGCAAAATAAATCTCAATATATAATAAAACGAATCTTTTCAATATTTAAGTTGATGAATGAATTTTTAATTATTGGTTTGATTTATTATTTTTTTATCGTGCTTTTCAAAAATTATATTTATGCAAAGGTGACTTTTTTTTCTTCAAATATATAAATGCTTTTATTTTTTATCTTTTTCAATTTATTTTTATTTTTATTAATAATATTATAACATTTTAGTGTTATAATATATTTCATTGCAATGTCGAATATAACTTATAAAAAATTTTAATTATAATATTTTAAACATTCTGAAGATTTTAAGGCCTGTAACATTTTAAATATTTAAAAATTATGAAATTGATAAGTGCATAATATTCAATATAAAGTATGTGTTAATAAAATTGAGATATGAAGGCATAATTAAAAAATAATTAATAATTACAATGCCAACAAAAATTTAAAAACTTACTTTAAATAGAAAGGTTGAGCAAATGATGAGACATAAAATTCTCTATGAATTACACATGGCAAAACATTCCTTAAAATGAGTCTAAATTATTAATAGTATAGAGTCAACACTATCTGCCTCAACTTCCACATTATGCCACACCTCATGTTCAACCATACTCCATAGACTTCGTCGCCATTGTCATTCCATCCTTTTCCTCTGATTGCCTGTAATATAATGTAGCAAGTATCATCAAGGAATATCATTGGTCCAATAAAATTTGATCCGAATATTACTCATAACAACAAAGTTTACAAAAAAAATGGAAAACAAAGTCAAAATATCACTCCTATTGAGATGAAAAAGGTTGTGAGGAAAAAAGGCTAAATCAAAATCAAATCATTGCACCCATTAAAATTCGATTTAAATATCACTCTCAAATCATTGCATTTTTCCATTTGTAATGAAATAAGATAGAATTAAAAAATTTAACAAAGAAACTTCTAAGCAATGATTTTGTATTTTTTAACATTACAGAAGGATCATAGTTTTTATTTCGTTAACAATTCAAAAAAATATTATAGTAGCTTTTATATAATTATATAACAGTTCCAAGGAGTCAATGAAATTATCGTTAATTATAATAGTTTTTATTTTGTAGTAACATGATTATAACAGCTTTGTTATCATTAATATAACAATTATACATATAAAGTTTTAATAATATAACAATAATAATTTAATTATCATTTTGTTTATATTATTTGTTATTATTTTCAAGTTAAATAATTTTGATTAAAATATTTTTTATAGCAGTCTTATTGTGTTAATTAATGAAAGAGAGATATGAAGGTATGAATGGAAAAGAAAAATAATTAATAATTAGAGGATAAATTAAATTTAAAAACTTTCCTTATTCTCTATGAATGGTGGGACATAATGTTCTCTATGAATGACACATGGAAAACTTTCCATGTAATGAATCCTAAATATTAGTATTATAGGTAGATTAGTAGTGTAGAGACAATACTATTAGCCTCAACTTTGACATTATGCCACACCCCATGTTCAACCATGCTCCATAGACATTGTCACCATTGTCATGCCATCTTTCTCCTTTGATTACCTGCAATGCGACAAGTATCATTGAAAAATATTGTTGGTCCTACAAAATTTGATCCAGATATTACTCACAACAAAAAAAATGGAAAACAAAGTCAAAATATCACTCCTATTGAGAAGGAAAAGGTTGTAGGAAAAAAAAGTTAAAACAAAATCAAATTATCATACCTATTAAAATTCAATTTAAATATCACTCTCAAACCATTATATTGCATTTTTCCATTCGTAATGAAATAAGACAGGATTAAAAAATTTACCCAAGAAAGTTCTAAGCAATGATTTTGTATTTTTTTTAACATTACAGATGGATCATAGTTTTAATTCATTATCAATTTTTTAAAAAATATTATAATAGCCTTTTATATAATTATACAACAGTTCTAGAGAGTCAATAAAATTATCATTAATTATTATAGTTTTTATTTTGTAGTAACATGATTATAATAGCTTTGTTTATATTATTTGTTATTATTTTCAAGTTAAATAATTTTGATTAAAATATTTTGTAGAGTATTTTTATTGTATTAATGGAAGAGGGATATGAAGGTGTGAATGGAAAATAAAAATAATTAATGATTAGAAGATAAATTAAATTCAAAAATTTACTTTAAATATTATGATTATAAAAATGGTGAGATATAAATGTTCTCTATGAATGACATATGAAAAACTTTCTATGTAATGAATCTTAAATATTAATATTATATATATATATATATATATATATATATATATATATATATATATATACACATATCACAATCAAATAAAATAATTCTCATAGGCATAAAAAAATACATTCATTTGGGATAACGTATACCTAAAAAATTGTATTTAATTTATTTAACAGTCAAAAAATACAATTATGTCATAAATTTAAAATCATAAATGGTTTTTAATTTTTCAGATTTTTTTAAAAAAATACAAGAGTGGCCAAAATAGAGGCATAAATTCATTTCTTATATTCACGATGAGTAATGTTGTTTTAAATATAACAAATTCAAACTATCACATTCAATATCAATCATTTGAGGATTCTTAACATGAGTTGATTCAGCTTATCAATTTTTCTCTTATGCATTGTTATAACTAAAATTTGATTACTTAGTTTTTCTATTGGCTATGCATTTGTAAGCGTTTCTTTAATTACTTCTCTATTAGTTGTATGTATGTTATAATTTGGTCTTATTCTTCATTCTTTAGGAGTGGAAATAGGCCACATCAGGATTTGGCTTGAATGGATTTGGGCCAAGTTGCTGTATAAATGCATAGGTAAAAAAAAGTTATAAGTAAGTTGAAAGCCTATTATTTTGTTGTCAATAATAACAATAATAATAATTTGGAATAAATATGTTGGACAGTAAAGTAAAAGAGATTTTCTTTTCTAGTATCTTGGCTTTATTTAGTTAAAAATACTTTTTAAAAATTTTGGACACTTGTGTAAGTCAAGTCGCCTGCTAAATATTTATGCCAATTTATTCACTACAAGATAGTATTTTCAGGTAATTAATTAAAAATAATAATTTCTTTAAAATTACTTTTAACTTAATACACTCAAGCACAAAATTGATATTTAAATAATTAATTTTAAAAATCAATTTTATATGTATATATACACATATATTTGAACTTTAAAATAATTTAATTTCACCACTGATCTAAGCACGTGTTAGCATTGTCGTATTAATTATTTACTACAAATTTATATATTCATATGTATAATACACAGTTAATTTTAATTTAATTAGTATTATATAATGTACGTTATGAATACGGCTAAATTTTTATGCAAGTTTCTCCAATTATCAACTAAAATTTTATCTCAATTCGAATGTATGCCAAAATCTTTTTAACCAAATAAAGACAAGATACCAGGAAAAAAAAAATCTCTTTCACCTAATAGTCCAACATGTTTGAGGAAAAAAAAAACTAAGAAAAAGTATTTAGCATTCGAATTAAGAACAAAATTTAGTTGATAATTGGGAAACTTGAAGAAAAAATTAGGGGTATTCGCAGAGTTTTTTACAAATATAAAATTATTAAAATCATATATTATATATATCCCTGGATATTAATAGTATTATACGATTGTCCTTTTTTTATTATAATGGAAATCGGTTTAAACCGATTTTACACCACTACATATTTCAGTTTTACTAACATTTAATAAATGTTACTAAATCATAAAAAAGTGTTGTTATTTCCAATAGTAACATTTTTATAAATGTTATATTTACTCTACGTCGCTAAAGAGTTTTAGCTACACTTTTATGTAGTTTTACTAACATTTAATAAATGTTACTAAATGTGTTTTTTTGTAACATTTGAGTATTTTTCCTAGCATTTTAAAAATGTTACAATAGATGCTTTTTGTAACATTTTTTAAATGTTACAAAAACATATATTTGCAACATTTAAAAAATGTTGTTGTTAGATGCTTTTTGTAACATTTTTTAAATGTTACAAAAACATATATTTGCAACATTTAAAAAATGTTGTTGTTACTCCTTTTCACAACATTTTAAAAATGTTACTAATTTTCTATTTTGCAACATTTAAAAAATGTTACAATATGTACACTTTGTAACATTTTTTAAATATTGCAAAAACACATATATCACAACAATTTTAAAATGTTACTAATTTCCTATTGTGCAACATTTAAAAAATGTTACATTTTACTCTCTTTTTACAATATTTTCCAAATTGAAAGGAATAAACAATTAACTAATCAACTATTAACAGAGCTCTTGACAAAATATTGATTATAAAAGTTGCTTACAACTGTTATAAAAGTGAAAAGAGATACCAGTTTTAGCTTACAATGTGCTATAGTTCTTTCATGAGTTATAACTAGCAGAGTTTAACTTTCAACAAGATATTATATCAAAGAAAAACTATCACATGATGTTTCAACTTTCAACTTAAAGCACAAAGCTTGTAATAAAGAAATAGTTCAGTACAAGTATTTTTGTTCATAGTTCACCATTCCAATTTCCACCTAAACTAAGGCAAACAATAGACCTATGGTTGCCACCTTAATCCCCCACTTTTGAGTCTTGAATCGAACACCAGCAAGGTGTAAAAAGTTGTGTGGTCCATTCAGATCAAGCCTTGGATTCGCTCCTGTGGTATGCATGCATGTAATATCAGAATGTAGTCACAAGAGAAATGGAAATCAAAGAAGTGTGGTGTAACACAGCATTCTAAACCATACACTCTTATACAAGAGTGTTGGTAACTAAATTAAGGCATCAGCAGAGTCAGATACACTAACCAAACTAACTTCAACTCTAGTTTAAGTTTATTAGAGTTCTATGTCTCTGCTCAGAATTATATTATTTCCCAGTAAGTATTACTTTATCAATGGTTGTGATAAGCCATGCCTGGTTAAATTACTCAAAAGTTCAACTTTCGAATGCCAAATTCGAAGCTCAAATGGATATTTTTGAGACAAGTTGAAAACATAATTGGTGTTGGTCAGCATATCCTAGGGACAAGTTCTCACGCCTCTTCTCTTCTCTTACTTGTTTACTTCCTTCCTTACACACACTGTCCCCACAAGCAAAAAGGCATCATCGAAATTTGGTACCTCCTTATTTTAATTTGTTCCAATCCAATCCAGCTGAGATGTATAGATAGATGAAACACAACAATCCGTACTTTTGAATGTATCAGTGCTCAGAATTATTGGATATAGCAGTGCACAACAAATGTACAACTAATAGATACTTTTCCAGTGACATTGAACATAAGCAAGTCACAATTTACCAAGAAAACACCAAAATAGACTTTTACTGAGTTATGGCCTTTACTAACCTTTTCTTCTGTCTTGCTCTTTTTTTGTGTTGGTCATGTTTCTTTCCCTGCAATGTCAACTCACCAAAGTTAAAAAGACTTCCAACCACAACCAAAAATTATGTAATAAAGATAAAATGACCAAACTTAGCAACCTCTTGTTCAGTAGCAACTGAAGAACGTGCATCGATAGCTTCTCCTTTATTTATATTTGGAATTGATATGGTGGACAAATCCGGAATCATTACACCCGGGAAGCATGTTTGTAGTTGAGTCAAAACCATGTTAAAACCACTTAACATTTCTATTTTGATTACTTCAACTTGTTCTTGTAGTTTTGCTTCCATTTCCTCTTGCATTTTTTGTTGTATACTTTGTATCTCTACTTGAGCATTCTCCTTAACTTCTTCAATAAGCTTTTGTGTTTGTAGTTGAGATTTAGTCCCCCATAAATCCGAAGGTACAACTCCTTTTCCATATGTGCGTACATGGCCATGGCAATCTTTCCCAAAGACTTGGGAAAATATATCATCTTGGCCTGTACTTTGCTCCAATGCTTCTGGATGTGAAGCTATTGCCTCCTCAAGCTTTGACTGAAAATAAGAGAATTTTATTTTCCAATAAAATATATAACAATGCAAAAATTAGACAGTTATAGAGATGCTCATACCACAACTTTACTTGTTTCCTCACTGATTGACTTTCCATTCTTGGGCTTATGAGTTATCAAGAACATTTCCACCCGAGAGGGTTCCCTTCTGTTAGGATTCTTCATTGCCTATTCAAACAAACACATAAGAAAAGGAAACCAACTATATCAATGCAAAAAGATAATTCAACAAATAAGTTTTACCTCCTCTTCACGTATTTCAGCAAAAGTCTTTGATCCTGTGGTATGCATGCATGTAATCTTTGCTCTACTATTCTTGTTCTTCCTACTTCGTTCCTTTAAAAAGAAAAGTCCCACAATAGTAAACACATTAACGTAATCAAATCAATAATAACAATAAAAAATTATATTTAAATCACCTTAGCCATATCATGTTTCCAGAATTTAATCAAAATCTTCCATTGTTCAAGAGGAATAACTGATGGTCGATTCTTTAAATTGTACTCATCTGTCATGTTTGCCTTAAAATACTTCTTCTTCATACGACTTTTGTGAGTCCTCCAACATGAGGATATAGTCTGCAAAACCCACTTTTTGGCAGCTTCGCCAATGTCAAACTTTGACTGCACCATAGCATATATGAAAATTAATTTTTAGTTTCCAATATCAATTACGGGGGAAAATGATTAAGATAAAATGTAAAGATACTAAACCGTGACTGTTTTCCACATGTCCTCCCAATCATCCTTAAGTCCACGCCAGCTTGTGTATGTTAAGGGAACAAGATGTGCATTTCTGGCTAAAGTCCCCAGATAATTGCTTAATTTTGACCGGTTATGACCAATAGGCTGGCCATGCACATTCAATCTAACAGGCAAGCGATCTTCATGGCTTAAGCCATGAGTCTTGAGACATTTTGTAGGACCCCTTTTTTGTCTACTAACAGAACCTGTTAAATATCAGTTTAAGTATATTGCTACTATAAACAAATTCACTGTGGACTTGGTGTTAATTAATTACTTACTCTCATTGTTTGATTGGAATGCTAAAGGTGTTTGACACGGGCTTGATGCAGTTTCCTCTAGCTCACCAAGAATTTCTTCCATAGAGCTGCTTGGCCATGAAACCTTACGTTTCTTAGTCAATTGAGATGCAAAAGGAGATTGATTAGGCCTTGAACCAAATTGCTCTTCTTGCTCATAAACGATATTTGCCATAGAGCTACTTGCCCATGAAGTTTTCATTTTCTTGCTTGCCATAACACTGCAAACACCAATTTAAAAGAGGAGAAAAAGGAAGAGAGTGGCAGAAGCAGAAGGAAAGAAGAGAATCTAAAAGCTACAGTAATGCTGTAAAAACCAAAAGTGAACACTTTAGTGAGAAATGAAAAACTCAAGGATAATAATTCAGATTAACAAAGAAAGGACAAGCAGAGAACATACCTTTCTACAATCTATTGTGATTTCTTACTGATTCTTTCTTGCTGATTACAGTAAAGGCCTAAACCATGGCAGATCTTATGCTTAAAATAACAGTAAACTTACCAAAGTAACAAAGGCCTAAACAAATAACAATGACATATCTCAAATAACAAATAACAAACATGTTCTTACAGCAAATAGTAAAGGGATTGTCACATATGTCAACTAAATTATAGAAATAAGCCAATTATATATCTCAATCATCATCTTGAGACTCTAATCTTATTTCTTGATGATCTAGAACACTTGTATCAATTGTCGTCCCCGGTATATCATCCCTAATCCAATTGACATCTTCATCTTCAACACTTGTAGATTGAACAAGCATAGGACTTCTTAATGGATGAGGTTCCATGGATTTTTCCATATCACCATTATCTAAGTCACCATATATATCAAACAAATCTCTTGGGATGGTGTTCGTGACAACTTGCCAACTATCACTTGGATCTTCTATATAGAATACTTGCTTTACTTGAGTTGCAAATACAAATGGATCATTTTCATAAATCAACTTTCCAAAGTTTATGAGTGTCAGTCCCAAATCATCTTGTTTACTTTGAAACCAATCACATTTGAACAACACAAACTTAGAACACCCATGATAATCCAACTCAAGTATATCTTTCAAAACTCCATAGTATGTAACATTTTCTACTTCGGGAAATTCATCTTTCTTACTTCTGAACTTGACTGTGGATGAAGTGACCATGACTCCATAGTTTTGTGTTTTCCTTTCACAGCTTTCAATGATAAACTTATAACCATTTATCACATAGGATGAAAATCTCCTAGCAGCAACATTAGGCCCTCTAGACAACCATTTAACCTCTTCACTAACAATTGAATTCCTAGCAATATCTTCAAACCATTCAGGAAAAGTAAGACAATGATCTTTTGTCTTGTTCCATTTTCTTGTTGGACCATGATGAGCTTGACTAAAAACAAAGTCCTCATGTTCCCTGCATAAAAAAAAATTAAATATAAAATATGCACACACACAAACAAAAATACAAGAGGTATAAATTTTTCTTACTTGATATATGGCATGGTGATATCACAATTGAACAATACATAACGATGAGATTGCTCCCACACAATGGAATCCAAACTTGTCATCACTCCATCACCTATTGGACCATCACAATTCTTTTTTGGCCTATTGAACTTCGTTTGGACATCATCATCCAAGTATCTTGAACAAAATGTCAAACATTCATCTGCTATATACCCTTCTGCAATCGAGCCCTCCGGGTGACTTCTATTACGCACATAATTCTTCAACTTAAGAAGAAACCTATAAATATAAGGCACAAAAATTAGGAGGATAAGCATAAGTAATATTTAATATACTTAATAGGTGAACTAAAAGAGTTACCTTTCAATTGGATACATCCAGCGGTATTGCACAGGTCCAGCAATTCTAGCTTCATATGCTAAATGTATTGATAGATGCACCATTAGAACAAAAAATGATGGAGGAAAAATCCTTTCTAATTCACAAAGAACTAAGGCAATTTCAGCATCCAAGCATTCAAACTCTTCAAGTTTGATAACTTTGGAGCATAAAATCTTGAAAAATGAGCTTAACATGCTTAGGACTCTTGCAACTTCTTTCGGTAAGGCTCTTCGTACTGCTATTTTAAGCAAGTCTTGCATCAGTATATGATAATCATGACTTTTGAGACCAAGAATTTTGTGCTCCTCAAGCTGAACGCGTCTAGAAATGTTGGAGCCATAACTTTCAGGAAGCTTTACTCCTTTCAAAATACTACAAAATACATCCTTTTCTTTTGAGGACATTGAAAAACGTGCAGGTGGCAAAAATGTCTTATTTGATCCTATATTTTTAGGATGAATATCTTTCCTTATACCCATCTCAACCAAGTCAAGGCGAGCTTTAAGATTGTCTTTTGATTTCCCCTCTAAATTCAACAATGTACCAATCACATTTTCACAAATATTCTTCTCTATGTGCATTACATCCAAATTGTGACGATGCAAATTAGTCTCCCAATATGGCAACTCAAAAAATATACTTTTTTTTGTCCATGGATCATTATCCTTTCTCTTCCTCTTTTGAGTCTTCCCAAACGAATTCTCTCTATCATCTAATATATCCAATATATTAGACCCAGATAATGGCACTGGTGTAGTTCTGAATTCTTTTGTACCATCAAAACTCTTCTTATCTCTTCGCCACCTATGCTTTGAGTCTAAAAATCTTCGATGACCCATATAACACATCTTTCTACCATGCTTTAAGTATCTAGAGCATGTGTCATAGTTACACACCGGACACGCCAACTTTCCACTTGTACGCCAACCCGATAACATAGAGTAAGCGGGCAAGTCACTTATAGTCCAGAGTAATGCAGCACATGCATGGAATAATTGCTTACTAGAAGCATCATAAGTCTTAAAACCTTTCTCCCACAACTCCTTTAGCTCATCAATTAGAGGCTGCAAATATATGTCAATATTTCTCTTAGGCGAAGAAGGACCAGGAATCAACAAAGACAACATCATAGAATGTTGCTTCATGCAATCCCATGGAGGTAAGTTATATATCATTAGAACCACCGGCCAAATACTGTACCTGCTACTCATTGTTTTATATGGATTAAATCCATCACTTGCTAACCCCAGCCTCAAATTTCGAGGATCCGATGCAAAATCAGGGTGAAAGGAATCAAAAGTTTTCCAAGCTGGTGAGTCTGCTGGGTGCCTTAGTTGTCCATCTTTGGTGCGACCTTCTTCATGCCATTTCATTGAATTAGCAGTTTTTGATGACATGAATAGCTTCTTGATTCTTGATTTCAAAGGAAAATATCTCAAAACCTTAGCTGGAATTGGAGGGGAGGCTACTTTACAGGAAACTTTTCTTCGAGTATCTTGGAACACCTTTTCTTTATATCTTGAAGCACCACACTTGGGACATGTAGTGTTTTCCTCATACTTCTTCCAATACAAGATACAATCATTAGGACAAGCATCAATTTTTTTGTAATTGAAATCCAAGTCCTTAATGATGTACTTACAGTCTTCATATGTTGATGGTAAACAAGAGTCTTTAGGAAGCAATTCTTTAAGAAATTGCAACAACATATTAAATGACACATTGCTCCACCCATGAAGGTTCTTCATATGGAGCAAACGAATAATGGTTGATAACTTTGTGAAAGTTTTACAACCAGGGTACACTTCTTGGTGAGCATCACATATTAATTTATAAAAAATTTTAGTTTCAACATCAGGCTCATCTTCATCTAAGATGCCATCTAACTCACAATTTTCAAATTGTTGTGACAACATGAATGTCTCTTCCAATAGCCCATCCAAGTTATCATGTATTTTCATTTCATCCTGCTCTTTCATCTTATTACTAGTTTTTGAAGAACCACCTTCTCCATGAAAAACCCACTTATTATAGCTCTTGTCAAATCCATCACAAACTAGATGCTCAAAAACTTCCTCTCGATCACCCCAAGAACAATTATTACAGTTCTTACAAGGGCATAGAATTTGACTTCCTTGGGCAGCATTATGAAATGCAAAATCAAGAAAGAGTTTTAACCCATCCAAGTACCTACTAGAAGACCGTGGTTCAAGCATCCAACTTTTATCCATGATTATCTAGTAAGAAAATCAATATCTGGCATAAAGATAAAGAAAAAGGAAATAAAGTAAGTATATTTCGCTAGTTTTTTTTCCAAAAAAAAAAGAGAAGATCATTGGCCTCTTATAATTTAAGCAATATATAGCAAAAGAAAGCTGCATTGTATCATAAAATAAAATAAATTCAGTTATATGCTGACAGTGTTAAAATTAATTATATTACAGGTATCAATTGCATAGACCTTAGAGTGTAAGCCTTTTCCTAACTGTGTGCTAAGCCTTATAACTAGAAAATATGCCTAGAATTAAAGACTTACTTGCTAAAACTACAAAACCAACCAGCAAAAAGCTCCTTCATTGGCTTTCAAGGACCTTTTACTATGGGATTTCTTTTATAATAAATTCTAAACCATATTAATTGCTTTCAATAAGAACTTATAAAGTTTTCAGGTCTACCAGGCAGTGGCATTCTTCTTAGCTTGCAGATATCTCTTGCTGTTACCATCTTCTAACATTTACATCTTACTGTTACTAGTGTATTATTGGGTGTTTACCGGTTCTTCTCCTTACAGATTTAGGAGTTTGGAATTTTCTATATCTTAGAATCTCCAATAATTAACTGCAATAATGGTGTATTCTAGGTGCTTATAGTGACTCCAGAGGCATTCTAGGAGTAAGGAAGGAAGTAGCAAAGTTCATATTCTAGGTGCTTTACTAATATGATGTTTCCACTCTATTTTTGGATTAAACTTGTAATAAAACTAGATGCTTAAATACTTGGATGAAGGGGACAATAAATCAATCCGAAGATAATGAACATTCTCACCTTGAAACCAATTGTTCTAGATACCTTTCTTACAAGATCAAAGCTGAATGAAGCAATTTGATGAGACTACAAAAAGAGACAGTATATACGCAAGATGAATATGTACACAATTATAACAATTACTGATGCTTCAAGCAAAAAAAAATGAGAGAGAAGTAAAAAGCTATGACGAGCTTCACAATAAAATATCCATATGAACATGAAAAAAAAAACACTAAACTAATGCAGGTAAAAGTAAAAAGCAGCAACAACAACCACCACCACCATTTAATGTCATCACATAAATTAAACATGCCAAACAACCTTTAAAATGAGTGAGACATTTCTTCAAACACATTGCATGCTCAAATAATCCAAATTTCATTTGCACTCAAAAAAAGCCAATGTAGACTATGTTTCTTCCAAATATCACATTTGTGACCAAGATCTAAGGAATTTAAGGAAGAAAGAGAGAAGAATGCAAACCTGAATAAGAGAAATGAAGTTAGAATGCTTTAATTTTGAGCAAATTGAAGTGTATGAGCATCCACTGAGACTATCAATGCTTCTGAAATACAAGAATACACGCCAATCATTTACCATCTTGAGTTAGGATTCAAATCAGAGTTAGATTTTTACGTTAGATTTTTACAAATCAAACTTGTACGCAGGGAAAGCTGAAGCAATGGCACCGATTCACAAACTCTGCACCAGAACTTAGAACGAAAGAGATCGAGAGTGAGACAGAAAGAGAGATCGAGGAAGACGAAGACGAAACCGTTACTGATCGCCGTGAAGAAAACCGGTCACCGCATTAGCTTCACCGATGACGCCGACGACGTCGACCACCTCCGTTCAACTCTTCCCCACCGATGACGCCGAACAAACCCCTCCGCTCAACAACGCCTCCGATTCTGTGTCGGTGAGCGAGAGTGGATCGAGAGATTTTGAGAATGAAATGTTTTCGACTAAAGTCCCCACCAGCTCATTATTGAGCTTGTTCTCCGCTCAACAAACTAAAAGGAATTATGCAATTGTCGTTGAAACTTATTGAAGCTCTGGGCTTGAAGTCATTGAAACTCGTGGTTCATAGCCCAATCGCCGAAGAGCTCGATCTGAACAACACTACTAGTAACACCTTGCTTGGACGGGTTTTAGTTTTAGTGGGCCGCTCCATAGGTATAGTAACACTTTTATATAATTGTTGTTTAAAATATCATTTAGTAACACTTTAAATAGTGTTTCCAATAAAATGTTAGTAAAGGCCCAATATGTAGTAGTGTTAGTATCGACGCGCGAAGTTGATTAAGAATCGGTTGAAGAAGATTTCCAAAAATCGGTTTAAGTAGATTACTGTTCAGTGTCAGTGGGTGTCAGGTTGTTCCAAAAATCGGTTTAAGCAGATTTATGAAATCTGCTTAAACCGATTGCTATACAACCTGACACCCACTGACACTGACCAGTAATCTACTTAAACCAATTTTTGAAACAACTTGACAATCACTGACACTGAACAGTAATCTTCTTAAATCGATTTTGGAACTTTTGACCAGTTGAAAATCTGTTTGAACCGATTTCAAAAATTTGCTTAAACCGGTTTTGTATACATACTGATAAACACTGACAGGCTTACTGAATAATCGTTTTAAACCGATTTAACATTGTTATCTACTCAAATCGATTTGAAATCACTAACTGCAATCTCGTATACCACAAGGCAAAGTGCAATCTATGCACTAAATACTTATTTATACAGAAAAATTATACTAAATATCTGATTGTATGTTAAATTATGTTCAAATTTTACTCAAATATATTACAATATTTTATACTTGCAAGGGCTACTAAACAATTAATATATTGCAAAATTTAAGCTAAATAAATTATATTCTTGACATAATAAACTATATAAAATAATCTACTAACCAGATGTGCTAATCTTCTTGCAATGAGGTCAACTGTATTTAAGTGATAAATATTTTCATCCGCCATCTTTTACTTCACTAATTTCACTCTCACATCACAATACCAGCCAAACACTCGAACAAAACTCTCAATATGAAGCTTCAGCCGATGTGAATTTATAGGGAAGAAGTGTGCACAAATCGGTTTGAACCGATTGTGCACTGTGCGCTGCCATTCTTGCAGAACCGCGTCAAATTGCTCCAGAATCTGCTTCAGCAGATTATTCTTCAAGGCCTAGCGCGGTCTCTCCATAATTGGTTGAAACCGATTTGCATCAACAATTCTATAGCAGGTGCCAAATCGATTCAAGCAGATTTGTATGTTTGTAATTTGAAACTTCACACAAATCGGTTTAATCCTGTAACACTCTCCTAAAATCAAAATTATTTGACCTTAAATAATTATTTTGGACATCATACATTTGTAGAATTTTTTTTATGAATGTTTATTATTTATGGTCGTATACCGGAGTAATGTATATCAACTGTAATTCATGTACGGTGAGCTCGAGGAAAGAGAGGTGGGTCACAACGGACACGCTTAAATACCAAATCTTTCCTTAGCCAGAACCTTTCCAAACTACACATTCATAGTGATACACTTACATCCAGTGACCTAAGGATGATTTTTAAACGACAAAGAATCTATTTTAATACTATTATTTATTAATCACTAATTCCCACAGTTTAAACAACTATCATCTATAGAAAACATACTTCATTGCCAACATCAATTTATAGGGTACAGTACACACTAAATATTCAAGATACATAAAGAAAACTTCAATACAACAATATGACATATTCCAAGTTTGGTAACATATAGTAAATATTCTATCTAGCACACATGATAGAATCTGATTATTTAGAAGTTAAGTCCAAGGCTACATCCATTTCATTACTGATGACGATCCATGCTATCTGGAAACATCAAAGAAAAGGGGTGAGAGAAGTCTCCCAGTAGGGTGATGTTTCCAGGGGAGTCCTATTTCATCCCAAAAAGGCTAAGAATAACGCAGGAGTGCAGCAAAATGCAATCTTTCATATTAGTTCAAATTATATTTTACTATTGTCAAGCAAGATGGAAGTGCATAATATCAATCATAATAAAATACAGTAGAAGAAGTGTAAGTGTAAAACTCCTTTTTTTTTTAATATCATGTTTCCTTTTAATGGTTATAGTCTACAAGGTTTGCTTCATATTGGATCTGTGAGAGCTCTTATTACTAGGGCGTCCCCTAGTCAAATAAGTGAATGCCAAGTCCTTGTCCGCTAACACGGTGGGGCCCGAGACATCACTGCAACATACACCAAGTCCTTGTCCGCTAACATGGCGGGGCCCGAGGTGTCATTTAACAACTGCAAGACTAAGTGTTTACTAAGTCCTTATCCGCTACCAGGCGGGGCCCGAAGTATCACTTATTCATGTATCTCTTTTACATAGTGCATATAGAATTCATAAACTATGAAAATTACATGAAGTTTTCACAATTTCTTTGATATTCACATACAGACCATAAAATTTTCCATATTTTTACATAAATCCAAACAACAAAGGATTCTTAAAATATTAATAAAACCCATTTTTCTCTGTAATTATCAATGAAGCACCAAATCACACTATTATAATAAACTTACTTTCTTTATAATAAAATATGCTTATCTTAGTTTTAATCATGCAATAATTCAATTTTAAATATTCATATAATAACTGTACTAATTCCATAGGTCTATGTACATACAAAAATTATTTTAAATCTATCTTTAGAAAAAATATATATATGGTAAAAATATTTTTCATTTATATAAAAATATGATCATAGAGCAAAGTAAAAGAGCAATCGAATCTTTCAAGAAATATTAAATAAAATATAAACAAAATTATACCCATTAGAAAAATCACTTCAAGCAAGAAACTAGCTAATTTACATGCTATATTCCTAATGGGACCATAACTTAAAATCTTTGTAAATAATATTTCCTTATGTTAATAAATGTATAATCATGTCAAATATTTATAGTCCAAGGTCCATAGTCCAATGTCCATAATTCAAGGTCAATAGTTCAAGGTCCATAGTTTGAGTCCAAATATAATGATCATAATTGTCTAAATCAAGTCCAAGTGAGTCTTAAAGATTCATAACAGTCCATATAATGTTTATAGATTCATAAGTTTCTAGTAAAGGTCATGATTAATATAAATATATATATTTTTTTGTGTCTTTTTATATCTTATTAAGTCTTAATGGTCCCAGAAGAAACATAACACATAAACCAAGCTAAATACTACATGCTCAAAGGTTTAAAATTTATTCATTATAATGAATTAAATAAAACACTTTTTATAAATCAAAAATATTTTACAATCAATACATAATGAGATCAAAACCAAGTTATATCACCTTAAAATGCCACAACTTATGCTCAAGGCTTTATTAATTGAAAATACATGTTTTAACACATTAAAATGAATTTACACAATATTTAGATATTTGAAGAGAGCATAATCAAAATTTAAGAATAATCTTTAATCGTAATTTTCAATCACATAAGTAGATAATAAATATGCATCATATACACATAGTTTAAGTATTTTATGTCACCACTTTCAAATCATTCAAAGATATTAAAAACAATAAACATAAGTTTTGAATATCATATAGCACAACATCATACAAGAAAATCATACATGAAGCTTAGAAGTGAAAGAAAACCCTTACTTGTTCTCGGAGCTTTAGAAACGTAGCTACACCAAGGCTAAACCAGCAACTTCTTCAATTTCTCTAAGCCTTTTCTAAGGGCTAAAATTCATATATAGGGTTGTGAAGTGTTGGTGTTGGATGATGATAAGAAGAGATGATGGTTTAGAGGTGTTTTTGCTAAAATTTTATAACTATTTTTGTGAAAAATAAAGGAAATGAAGAGAGAAATGGTGACTACAATTTTTGATGGATTTTAGGCTGAAGAATGAAATGTGGAGTTGTGTTTAAAGGTGTGCTATTTATAGAGAAAGGCTAGGATTAAAATATTAATAATTTTATAATTTATTTGTCATGTTTAATTAGTTTAATTAATTAAATATTAAAGTTAACATTAAATAATTTAATAAATTCTCAATTATCATTTAAAGACATACTAAAATGTTAGTGACATGATTTAAAGACATTTATTAAATTTTAATATATTTACATATAATTTAATAATCAATTATTCAAAATAAGGTAAATTTACTTAAACTAATCAATCTTAATTAAGTTAATTAATTAGTAAATAATTTTATTATTATTATTTTTAACCAAATATCATCATAAGGTTATTAGAGATGTAATACATGGGTTCACGAAATTCATACAAATTTTTATAATCATTTGTATTTTATTTGGTATTTTAGACTATTACTAGTTTTATTAGAAATTAATTAACTAATAATTTATTTAACTATCATTAAATTATTATTATATTTTTCTTTGACAGCCCATATGTCTGAATCTTATCTCTAATAAAGTTGTAAAGGTTGGCAAGTTGTCTTGAATGATTAATATATGAAAATGACAAATTTTACATTTTTTTATCTTAAAGTTATATATACTAAATAATTCATAAAATAATCACGAAAAATTATTTTTTTCTAATCTATTATCAAGAACATATATTTACCTTATTTATACATTATCTATAATTTTTATAAATTTTTTGTATAATTTTTAATATTTTTTATGTATTTTTACCTTAGTTTAGTCCATTTTTAAATTAATTAATATCTAATTATCTCTAAATAAAATATGTAAAAAAAATTTATAGCCTTCCAAGTGGGTTTTGAGCTATCCAACGTGATAAGGGAACAAGCTCACCATTTTTGAAAGTCTTAGTAAAAAATGGTTAGTTTTGGAAATATCTTTCACTTTCAAATATATATTATTATAAATATTATTATTTTTTGATGAGACTGATTTCTAGACAATTCTAGGTGTCATGTAAGAATATTATTGAGATTAATCAAGATTTATAAAAATTATCTTAAAGCTTTAAGTAGTTAATTAGATATTTTAAGCTTTATTTAAGGTAAAATTAGTTAAATAAATATTAAAGTGATTTTTAATACTATCTATGGTCTAATGAAAAATCCCATTTCGTGGTCCTCTTTATCTAATATCATAAATTAGTTAAAAAAAATTTATAAGACTTAGAATTTTTTTTCTAGGATTTTTCGAAGCTTGTTTTACATATTAAATTAAGTTATTTTTGTGTAATAATACTAATATTATACAAATTTACCAAATATTGATATTTATCATCAAAATTATTTTTAGAAATATATTTATAATTTTTTCTTTAATTTTTTTTGATACTTTCTAAACTTTTCTAAGGTTTTTGTTAGCTTTATCATCAATGACATTTTTTGTAATTTTATAATAAGAAGTTACATTCTTTCTATAATCTATGATTACCCCTGAATATTTCTTGCTAAAAATAGATCCTGAAGCTATTTAATAAAAAGCTATAATAATGTAATGCTATATTAAGAAAAATTGGGAATGTTACAAATCTGATTTCTATATCAATCAAAACAAGACATATGTGTAATTTTTTACACTACGAGACAAATACATAATATAAACATTCTTTGATTTTATATATATAAAAAACTTGGTATTCGCAATGTAAATTATATAATGGTAATTAAATTAAAATTAGCTTATATTATATATATGAATATATCAATTTAAAGTGAATAATTAATGCGATAATCCTGACATGTGTTTAGATTAGTGGTGAGATTAAATCATTTTAAAGTTCATATATGTATACAGATACATATAAAATTGGTTTTTTGTAATTAATTATTTAAATATCAATTTTTTGTTTGAATGTATTAACTTAAAAGTAATTTTAAAGAAATTATTATTTTTAATGAATTACCTAAAAATACTGTCTCGTGATGAAATGGATTGGTATAAATATTTAGCAGTTGACTTGGTGTACATTAGACTTGACTTGTTTAATAAATAAGTTGGATACAAAATTTTTAAAAAGTATTTTTTAAAAAACTAAATAAAGGTAAGATACTTAAAAAAAAGTTCTCTTTCACCTTATTGTCCAACATATTTATACCATATTATTATTATTAACAACAAAATGATAGACTTTCAACTTACTTAGAATTATTTTTACCTATGTATTTATACAGAATTTAGGCCAAATCCATTTAAGTCAAACCTTGATATGGCTTATTTCCATTCCTAACTAATTAAGAATAAGATTGAATTATAAGATACATATTAAAAAATTCTAGCTTGAAAAAAAATATCGTAATCAAATATCAGACATGTCTCTCGATTCATGAGGCAATCAAAGATACGCTTACAAATGCCCAAAATAATAAAGAAACTAAAGGTTTGTTTGTTTTAAATTTTCAGTTTTCACTTTTAGTTTTCTAGTTTTTCAGATTTGGTAAAGGAAACACTGAAAATTCTAAAAATTACAAATTCTATTTTTCAGTTTTCAGTATTTCCTTCATAAAATTTGAAAAATTAAAAAAATAAAATTGAAAACTAAAAACTGAAAATTTAAATCAAATAGGCCCTTAATCATATTTTATTTATAACGATGTATAATTAAACAACTGATGTTGAGAATTCTCAAATGATTAATATTGAATTCGATAGTTTGAATTTGTTATATTTAAAACAACCATACTCATTGTGAATGTAAAAAATGAATTTATGCCTCTATATTTTGGGCACTCTTGTATTTTTTAAAAAAATCTAAAAAATTAAAAACCATTAATGATTAAAAATTTGTGATATAATAATATTATTTGACGGTTAAAAAAATCAAATACATTTTATAGGTACTCCTTATTCCAAATGAATGTATTTTTTTAGTACTTATGAGAATTATTTATTTAATTGTGATATATATATGTATGAAACTTTTACATGATTATGTCATTTTAATAATTAATTTTTTTTATCATTCAAGATATCAATAATTTAGGAGTAAATTTTTAGTAAAATCATTTAATTCAAAAACCAAATTTTAAATGTTTTAAATTTAAAACAATTCGTCTTGACTAAAATTTAAACCTAAAAATACAGTACGAAAAAATGCCTAGAAAATATAAATTTAAAAAATTGTATTAAATGTTTAATGTACTTGTTTAAACCAAAGCGCTAATTCACAATGTGTTTGAATAAAAAAGTTTCAATAAAATTATGTTTATTGTTTCGTTCATCAGATTTTATACAAATACTCATACATATATATATATATATTGAACAAGTACGTTTTATAATTACATGCTAATTTAATTTGAAACTTACATTAAAATATATAATGTGTTTTTTTTTTTTAAAGTCGGTCAACGTGCCAATTATGCTTATCTTATAGAACTATGTGATATCTCGTAAGTAATAATCAGCCAGCCAAAGAGCCATCTTCTTCCCTGGTCTGGCGGGTCAAATGACCCATGTCGCAAAAAACGGGTTGTTTAGACCCGGTTCTAATCTTTTCACTTTAGCAGTGTATTTTATTCAAATCCATAACTTAAGTTCTTCTTGATTATTGATTCATAATTGTTTCACACAAGTTGTAGGATGAAAAACGAGTAAAATTTCAGATCTGCCAATTTTTATCTCAACTTCATTGCCTCAATTGCTGCATATACTAAAGCTTCATTTCATGCTTGCTTTATCCATTACATGTGCTATATTGGTTCAATGGCAAAATTATCATGGAATTTATGTATGCTTCCTTTATGAGTCTACATCGAACTTCAATGCATATCATCAATGGCAGCAAGAGAAATTGCATAGGTTTAGGGAATTTCACGTGAAATTTAAAAAATTAAATTTAACCAATAGTTGGGGTCAAAGTATAAAAATAAATAAATATTGGGACTTAAAAAGATGTTTCACCATTGATTGGTACTGTGACATTAATGAAACACATTTTCAATTTGAATGTTGCCACTTAGATTGGGTTTCTATACCCTTTAAATTCTAAGGGCACCCCATTAAACATTTAGATTTGCATTTGAATTTGAAACTTGCATATGGCTACTGAAAACCGAAACTTAACATGTTTTGCTTCGTAGTGGGTGCGGAAGAGAGAAATATATTAATTATTCTTATGATAGGTGACATGCATAGCTCTCTTGAATCCCTCTTTAGGAGATTAATTTATCTCGAGAGCAAATCACTTTTGTGCTCTGTTCCATTTAGTTATTGCCACATAAATAGTGTAGATTCATTGTGTTCCTTCATATATTTTTTTTAAGAATTGTTAAAAGGTTTTAAGTTAAATGTTACAATAACTGAGTGGATCCACACTGTTTATGTGACAATAACTGAATGTAGTAAAGCAAAAAAATGGCTTGCTCTTGGTGTAGCTAAGTTTTTCTCCTCTTTTAGAGAGGCTAAGGAAGGTAGCTTGATAACTCATCCAACTTAATTTTGTTGCAAGGTAAAGCGGATTTACCTCAGTTAAACCAGTATATCCATAATGCAGTTGTAGCTATGCACTTGAAAGCAAACTAGCAGAATAGCAAAAACAGATACCGCACAGTTAAACCAGCAAATATCCACAATACATTTGCAGCTGTTGTGCTCAGTTTCTAAACCTTTATGCATAACATTGTGGAGTAAATTGATATCTAAATCATGAAGGAATCTTATCTCTAAATCATTTTGTCATTTTCATTTCTTTTCCTTTCAGCACTTGTTTTCCAAAACTTTAGAAAGGTAAAAAAAGAATGGAATAAATTAATTTTTGAGGCTCAACATAATACCCCTTTTCTAATTGTATATGAAAACGTACGTAGCACTTAATTTTCGTTAGATATACGATAACCTCCTTTCCTTTTGCTTAAAGATTTCTACGGCCAACAATGGAGATGCTGATTAATAGAAAATGAAATTAAAAAAAAATAAAAACGTGACAAAAGGAGGAGAAAAGGGTAGATGTATAATGCCAAAATGACAAGCCTTTCCATTTGAAAGATGCTCTAATAATACAAAATTATATATTTCACTTATTACTAAAATGGAGGAATCGCCTTCCCATTTAATTAACATTGAAAGATCAAAGATGCTATGTGGGTGCCAGAAGAACAACTCCTCGAGTTATAAAGAATATATGTAAGAACAATTAACAGGCTATGCAGTGAAAAAGAAGTACCGAAATTTTTTATATAATAATAAAAATATAATTTTAATACATATATTGACATTGACAGTGTAATATTTTTTCACACTGTCAATCAACCAAGTGCATGTATTTACAAAACTTCATAGTTGATAGGTAGTTGAATCAATTATTTTTACTAATATGATAACACATTATTGAATATCGATACGGTGTAAAATTATTTTACACTGATAGTATATACAAATTTAACTCTAATGATAATGTTAGGCAACTACAAAAAATAACTATTTTCTTCAGAAATTATGATACTTGTTATAGTTTATTTATTTATCCGAAAACAATCATAGCACCTCATTTTGACCTTTAAATTGAATTCTAGCAAAGATTTTAACTTTAGCATTTTTCTTACTCTATAGCATTTTTCATATATTTATTTAAGTTTAATTTCTATATACTAATAATATAAAAAAATTTTACACTGTCATTTAATCACATCTCTTCGTTTGTACGACTTTTCAAGTTATGGATATACGACTTAATAACTTTTACTAATGTGATAATATATATAATTGGATGATAGTATAAAAAAGTTTTACACCATCAGTATATAGAAATTAAACTATACTTGTTATAATTGCACTATTTTTAATGAGTAATATTTAAGCTACATCATGTATACAAGTGTAATTATACTAGAAAAGATCATTTTGTAATAGTATACTTATAATTATTTCCATGATTTCTCCCAACATGGAAGCCAAGTAGGTACAGAAAAACAAGAAAAATTACAAAAGAGTTTTATTCAATAATACCAAGGTTTATTATTAAGTAGTATAAGACATGATGATGATCTCATTATCATTATTTTTCAGTTATGGAAGAGTGTTACGTTATACTCAACAACCCCATCACCTGTGGTAGCGTTGAGGTGATGGTTCCTAATCTCAGCGAACCCTTTCGCCATCCTGAACCTCCCTCTTCCTCCCACCACCGCCAGCTCCCTCGTCGCCGCTACCTCCTCCGCCACCGGATTCCTCGAAACCACGCTGATCGAGCTCCCATTGAACTCGCCACTTGTGAAAGCATAGTCAACGCACATGACAAGAGTCAACCTACGATCATCCTGGCTTGACAACACGTACATCCCCCGCGCGTTCCCGACAACCTTTGATGTCTCCTCTGGACCCTCCCTCAGAGTGTTGTCGATGGCGAAAACGGTTCCGAATGGGAACCGCGACGACGAAGATGTTTGGTTCGCACGCGCCACCACCACCGCGGTTGGGTGTGTTCCTGTGCGGATGTCAAAGTAGTAGAAGTGAAGGTGTGTCTCCTTCGCCGCCACATGGCGAGCATAGATGCTCTTGGAATTGTAGTATTCGGAATGCACCGTGTTGATGCCAATGCAGAGGAGGAGCATTAGCGTACCGAAAAATTGGGTGAATATTCTGCTTTCCATGTTTTTTTGTTTTCTCTCCTGAAGAAGAAGAAAAAGTTGGAATCAGAATATTAAAGGAACAATGTTGTTGCAAGAAAAATTTAACAAAGGGAGGTTTCTACTCTTTCAAGCAAATTCAGCTAGCACATTGGAGAAGTGTACAGGGTAAGGGTAATATTTATACACAAAATCATGTAGTACAAACATGAAACATGAAAGATTCGAACACAACAAAGAGCAATAATGTAGCAAAAACCGTACAGTTCGGCGCCACACCTAAATGCTGTAATTATATCTGCACATCAAAGATAGGAATTTTTATTTATTTATTTGTATAAACAGTTTTTGGAATCGATTCTTAATTAGGCACATTAATTAAAAAAAATTAATGAAACTTATATATGAGTGAGTATATATAAATTGAATGAAGTTGATGCACCTTATTTTTATTATAAGTGTGTCTGAATATGATATATTAAATTTGTACCTATACAAAAATAGAGATAGAAAAAGTGTGGCATTGAGTAAAGAAAAGGCAAAGACATGATGATGTAGGGGTGATTTTACTATTACTGAATTTTTTGTGTACAGATAATATTATCTGAAAAATAAAGAAAATATGAAAAAATTAACATGTAATTTTGGAAATGTGTCCAATTAAAACGGGATGATGTGTGTCCACTAACGTATAACCTTCTCTTTAAGAGAGGATAAGATGATGATAGTGATGATGATACACTTATTCTATTTTATTTTTTTATATATACTTTATATTTTAATTTGTTCATAGAAATTAAATTCTATTTTAAAAAAATATTAAAGCTATTATCTTTGCAAAAGCTGCCTGCCACTCTGTTAAAAAGGCGTTGACTAAAAGTAGTGCGAGACACCGAACACGACAATATGCTTCACATGCTGTTCACATACTAACTCGGAATTTGGGTTTATACAAGGCAAGTCACCAAGAATATTTGAAGGCTATAGCCTCAGTAGCTGTTATATATAAGGTAAGAAGTTGCAATGAGGTAAAATGAATAAATTAGCTAGGGTTAGGCATCAGGTATCGTATAGTACACTGTCATATATATTATCTTGGAGTAAAACTCTCCCTTCTGAATTTTAACACAGTTGTACGCGGTCTGGATTCAAATTTGAGATCTCTAATTTAGTTAGAATAACCTCTGCTAATTAATAGAGTTTAATATTTGTTAATTAATTGCCTAAAGGATATTTGGAATTTTAAAATATTGTCTGAATTTATTTGTTAAAATAGCGTGACATATATATTGAGTACTAGATAAGCAAGTGAGATATATTATTTTGTTTCATTTTTTATCCAATAATTCCTCTTATTTGCTATAATAAAAAATTGACGAATTTTTCTACTTTTGTACACAATATTACCGTTATAATAATCATCATAAATATAGTTTTGAGAACTAGATTGGTAATTAACTCGATTAAGGTATTGAATCATGTGGTTATTGGTTCAATCGGTGGGTTACGGATTAAATATGATTTAATTAAAATATACAAAATTATAAGTTGATGTAATTTAATATGTAATATTTATTCAATGAGACATAAATATATAACCAAGCACATGACCTAGTGGTGGCCATGCTTGCCCAACAAAATTGGTGACTTTTTTATATCTCATATCTAGTTCTCAAAAACATGAAGCCAGAATTCAATAAACATTTGTTTTAAAGTATATTTAGCTATTCTTGAGAATAATAACTTAGGAATAATGCATTATTATGTTTGTTATAAGTTTTACAAAATTATTTTCAGAAATTATTCCTTATAAAAAGATTTTCTCATAATTTAATAAAATGATGAAAGGTGGGAAAAAAATTCTCATGAATTAGCAATAACATCTATTAAGCACAAATACAAAAATATCCCTCTATTATTTGACTTTTCCCTCATAATCTTTATTTACTTGCACTTATATGTACTTCATATATCTATTACGCTCTCATATCCAAAATTATTTGATCAAAACATATTTCTAAATTTATTCTTGTTTATTTTTTCTTTGTTTTCGGAAGTGTAATTATTATTTGACATAGTTGTTATTTTTTTATTATTTTATTTAGTTATTTGATTTGGACAAGATGAACAAATTTTAAAAAATTAATTGTTAATTTTATATTGATTGGAAAATATTTTTAAATTTATGATTGTTATTTTTTTTTGGAAGTGTAATTTTCATTTTATGTAGTTATTATATTTTTAGTATTTTTTCAATTATTAGATCTTGATGAGATGAACAAATTTTAAGAAAAATTAACTGTTAATTTGATATTGATTGAGAAATATCTTTGAATTTATATTAATTTTCTGAAAATATAATTTTCATTATGGACGATAATAATAATAAATGTGTTGGAGATATTTTAAAAATTATGACATATATTATCAGGAATATATATTACAAAACATACAAATTTTAAATTTATTCTTGTGAATTTCAACAAACAATTTTGAAAATATATAATGCTAAATAAACAATTTGTTTAAAATATTCAGAAATGATATTTACAGCAACATTATTCTCAGAAATATGATTTCAAAAAATGTAATTTTAAACCTTGAAATAAATGCCCCGATGATTCTTTGCCAATAATGTTCGATGTGCAATCATGCCAGTATTTTTTAAAGTAATTTCCATAGCAATTCTGGAATTCCCCTCATAGAATTTATGAGAATTTAACTCTCTGCATGTACGTTTTTAACGAATTTAAACAAATTCCACATGGTACAAAATAAGATGGCACTAGCAAGATGTAGACTTAATTAGATCATGAGCAAGGCACATGATGACAATAATTATAGCATAAGGAATTAATTATATGAAATCAAATATGCATCTAAAAGTGGAAAATGTTTGGATTTTGATCGAATTTGGTATACCAGATCCCCTACGCCATGTATTCGCTCCGATACTTTACACTTGCACTTGTTAGGCACATAGTAAAGTCTCTTTGAATTTGCACAAGCAGTGATTTCGATGTCAGAGGCTTTAGGTAGCTTAATTGATTTCAAAGAAATTGTAACCTGACAATATTTTTAAGTACCCCTTTCGTCCATGAATATTAATTACTATGAAAAATGGAGATAATCTGGTATATTAAAAAACTAATATATCTCACTATAATTCCTTATCAGATATACTAACTTTTCAATGCACGAGAATATCCATATTTCCCATAGTGATTAATATTCATAGACGGAGGAAATATATGGTTTCCACATTCTGTCAATCAAAGACTTATTATTTTCGCAATGAAATTAAACTATCCATGCATTATTTTAGGCACATGTAGATGTAATCAGTAATCATAGACTATCTGACAAAGTTCAAAAGTAAATTTGCATCTCATGATGCAGCAAAATACTCCTTGATGACTCCCAATACTGGACAAAAACAGCCTTGGATAGCTTGAACCAAGATCATTCTCTATGGTGTTGTTTCTAATGAGACAATCCCCTTTCTTCATATATGCTCTTTCTGCCTCTCCTAGATAGCATTTGGTAGCAGGGAAAGGACAAAAAATATATGGACAATAGAGATAGTGGAGATAGAGACATAAAAAATATTGTCTCTGTATCGTATTTGGTTATGAAGTACAAAATACGATAACTATCTTCATATTTTATTTGGAAATTAAACACGAGAATACTATAATAAATACATGATAAAAGACATATGTACCCCCGCTAGATCACTGGTGGTCGACGGACGGTGGTCCGACAGCGACACCACCCTTAGGTTTGAGGACATATTGGGAAATATTAAATATATATAAGAGTATTGTTGGAAAAAATATATTAAATTTCTGTCTCTGTATCCTATCCTATCATCCCCACTTTTTGGAGGTACAGAAATTTTATATGTTTCTATCATTGGGACAAAAAAATTTTGTGTCTTCTGTCTCTCTTTCCACCATCAAACATGTTTGTATATCTGTATTTTTTTCTCTGTATCACAAACCAAACACTACCCAAGTACCAGTCTATTGGCAAAGTAAGAACAATGATTCAACTAGATTCCAAGCACTTGCTTTGAAATGGGTCCAAATGGTTCCTAATGATCTCCTCCATACACTCCTCCCCTCCATTGCCATTACTTTCTTTCCGAATACTCACAAATACAGCCGTAGGGGACGTGATGTTGCGGATGTAAAGGAAAGATGAGAAATAAGGTTGAACCTCATAGACTGACTCCAGGGCTTGCCTATGAGAATCCAATTGAGTGTGTCCTCGTATAAGGTCTTGATGTAATCAGGCCAAAGTGCAAGGTCTCTCCTATGAGGCAAATCAAGAATTACATGTGGCATTGTTAGGCTGCTTCAGAGCAAACACAAAATCTAGTGCATCATTTGAAGTCCTAAGATATCTTGAAAGACTTGTTATATCTAAAGATCCACTTGTTGGTGACTCAAAATGCACCCAACTTCCCAACACAAAATCTACCTGACAAATATTTTATCAAAACAAAATATTCATTAAAAGGTGCAAGAAGACAATGAATCCTTGTGAAGAAAAGCACTCATTACCAAGACTTTGTATATATATATATGGGATTGCTCTAGTGTTGTCGCTAAAGAATTTGGTGGTGTTGCTTGCGTTTAACCACATTTTAGAAATGTGGTTAAATGCAAAAACTTGCAAACCTTTCCTCCTGCTCCTCTCCTCTCCTTCCTCCACCCTAACCTTAACATCCCCCTCCTTGCCACACCCATCCTCCTCCAATTGCTCACAGGGGCCACCTTGGGGCTTTTTCTTTAGGGAGGCAACACCTTATCTACCTGTCATCACTATCATTATCAAGATCACTCTTCCTCTGCTCATCCTTTTTCATCTTCCTCCTATTCTTGCCCTCACACCACCACTTTTTCCTCTTCTTCTTCAACAACAAAACACTCCACCCTTCCCTCACCTTCTCTCTCCTCTACTCCTTCGCCAGCCACTCTATTCTTGATCCTTTCACACCCATCACCTTCTCCAGCCCCTCCCTCCTCCCTTCTTTCACCGTCCAACAACACATCCTCTTCCTCAACCATCTCCTGCTCATAACCAACCACCCCATCATCATCAAACCCCATGAACAGAATGGCATTTTCTAAGCAAAATTTGGCTTACAAGGCAACATTTTGATGGTGAAATTGTTATTGTGTACGTGAAAGGGTTGAATCTAGGCCGCACAAGATTTCGAATCTGAAGCACTTGTGAGGCTCGCTTTGAAGAAGAAGATTGTTTCTCCTTCTCGCATTTCTTCATCTCAAGGAACAATATGAGCTCTTCGTCTTTCTCCTTCACGGCGAAAACCGCCAAACCCCCATGCTGTTGCTACCTCTACTTCAACAAATCTTGCATTTGAGATTCCTAAGCCCTAAAACTACGATTCAGTCCAAAAAAAACCCAAGCAGCATGAACCCTAACCTCAGAATAGTTACCATGGAATCGAATAATGAAAATCCCTCTCCAAGCCCTAAGGTGGCGTCAACGAGTAGTTGGAGGAGGAGGGGTGCAAAGAGGAGAGAGAAGAGTTAAGGTCAGGGTGGAGGAGGGAGAGGAGTAGGAGGAAGGATATTGTTTTGCGATGTTTTTTATTTTCATTTAACCACACTTCTAAAATGTGATTAAACGTTGTACAAATTCAAATCTACAAGCGCGTGGCATTTTCATAGTGCTCCATATACGCAACACCACTGAATTCTTTGACCAACGATAACACCAAAGAAATTGCCATATATATATTTTATTGCCTAACCAAACACACTCTTGTATTAAACATCTTCTTATGTTATAAAAATGATCCTTTTTCAAAAGATGAAAATTCTAGTTTATAAAAAAAAAGATTATTTTTTATTTTTTCTAGTAATTCTATTTTTACTTAAAAAAAAGCAATGATATTCCAATACTCATTCATCTCAAACATCCTACTCACAAAACACATGGAGTCCACTAACTTTTTCTTTCAAATTTTCTCTCTCCATCACTTCTCTCACAATGTGATGGTGTTTACACCCATTTAGGCATTAAGTAACATTTTCCTCAAAAAATTATCCAAATATATAAAAAATATTAAAAAAAATGTATTAAAAACTATTTTTTATTTAAAAAAAGTCCAAACCAGTTCCAAATTCCTTTTTTTCTTTTTGGTTTTCTGGATTACTCTTGGTTGTCTGTAAACTAGCATATTTTTTGTTAGAGTGGGCCCAATGCAATATATGAAACTTTGAGACGTATTGAAAGCAATATGTGAAACAGTCTCACATATTCCAACTACTCCATTGACAAACATAGAGAGAGCTCAATGGTTCTTGGAAATTGTATTGCTCACAAAACGTAATAGTGTGTCACGTTTTATCTTTTCTCCAGTGACACCCGCAGACACATCATCAATGCAAAATTCATGTAATATGTGACACTTCCTCACGAATTGTTTTCATAATACGTGAGACTGTCTAACATATTACTTTTAATAAGAAAAATGAGCGTATATTGATAATTAATCCTACTACCCGTGTAAATGGATATATAATCATTTTTTATTTTGTTTTGGTAAAAAAGCCTAAAATTTGATGTTCACATTTTTTTCTGTATTTAAATTATCTTATTTACAAGTTAATGTTCTATTCTAAATTAGTGTCATTATATTTGCTTTATTCACGTTAACATTCCTAATAGGCGAGCATCCCTATGACCCACTATCATTTAGGTGAAATAAGAGACATAATTCTCTACTTAAGCTCTATTAAATCTCTCATATTTAAGATGGTTTGCTAGTATATTTGACATGAGGGTAGACTTTCTTTTCATTGTCATGCTACATTTTTTTATACCAAATTCATTTCCAAATTGCAACTAAAATATTCCAAAGAGGTGCTTGATAAACTCCATCCACACTTGATAATATAATATTTCCCTTGAATCCTATTTTTAATATTTTAATACTCATTTTATTGTAAGAAATGTAATGTAATAGCTAATAAATTCATTATGTTAGCTAAACATGAAGGGTTTCAAATTTGGACTAATCAAGCTCTTAATTATTTAGGATATTTAAAAATTTGAATTATTTAAATAAGGTGTGAAAATAAGAGAGACATAAGTTAGTTTAAAAATTATCCAGGATTTAGATTTTATGAACCAAAAGAAAAGAAATTTGGGATTCAGGACTTTCTTGATATATTTTCACATTTAAAATTTTAGGGACCTTTTTTTATACATTTTAGAAAATTTCAGGGACTAATCTAAACCGATTTTGATCTATGTTACGTCATCATGTCACATGGGATCAATATGACATGTCATCGAGACATCAGTAATATGTGGCATGTCACGTGTCATTTAACGTGTCACATTAGCAAAATGTAATGGTTGACTGATGGTTGTTTAACCAGGGACTAATGCGACCTACCGAATATAATTTCAGGGACCAAAGGGTTAGTTTCATAATTTTAAAGACTAAAGTGAAACACACTTATAATTTTAGGGAACAAAATGACACTTTACTCTATTCTTCGCCGATAATGTTCGATGTCGAATGATGCCAGTATTTTTTTAAAAGTAATTTGCGTAGCAATTCTGGACTTCCCCTAGTGTGAGAATTTAACTCTCCTGCGTGCACGTTTCTAACGAATTCAAACAAATTCAGCATGGTACAAAATAAGATGGCACTAGCTAGATGTAAACTTAATTAGATCATGAGTAAGGCACATGATGACAGTAATTATATCGTAAAGAACTAATTATATGAAATCAAATATGCATCTAAAAATGGAAAATGTTTGGATTTTGATCCAATTACGTATACCAGACCCCCCACGCCATGTATTTGCCACGATACTTTACACATGCACTAGTTAGGCACAGAGTAAAGTCTCTTTAAATTTACACAAGCAATGATTTCGACGTCATAGGTTTTAGGTAGCTTAACTGATTTCAAATAAATTGTAACCTGACAATATTTTTAAGTACTCCATTTGTCCATGAATATTAATGCTACGGGAAATAGAGATAATTTAATACATTAAAAAATTAATATATCTTACTATAATTTCTCACCAAATACACTAATTTTCGAATGCATGAGAATATCTATATTTTTCATAGTGATCAATATTCATAGACGGAAGTAGTATATGGTTTCCAAATTCTGGAAATCAAAGCCTTATTATTTTCGCAATGAAATTAAACTACCCATTATTATATTAGGCACATGTAGATGTAATCAGTAATCACATAGTATCTAACAAAGTTCAAAAGTAAATTTGCATCTCATGATGCAGCAAAATACTCCTTGATGACTCCCAATACCCGGTCAGCTACTTCTGGACCAAACAGCCTTGGATAGCTTGAACCAAGATCATTCTCTATAGTGTTGTTTCTAATGAGACCATCCCTTTTCTTCAGATATGCTCTTTCTGCCTCTCCTAGTACTTGTCTATTGGCAAAGCAGGCACAATGATCCAACCAGATTCCAAGCACTTGCTTTGAAATGGGGTCCAAATTGTTCCTTATGATCTCCTCCATGCGCTCCTCCCCTCCACCACCGTTGCTTTCTGTCCGAATACTCACAAATATGGCCGTAGGGGACGTGATGGCACGGATGTAGAGGGAAGATGAGAAATAAGGTTGAACCTCAGGGAGTGACTCCAGGGCCTGCCTGTGAGAATCCAATTGAGGGTCCTCATAAAAGGTCTTGATGTAATCAGGCCAAAGCGCAAGGTCTCTCCTAGGAGGCAAATCAAGAATTACAAGTAGCATTGTTGGGCTGCTTCGGATCATGTCAAACACAAAATCTGGTACATCGTTTGAACTCCTAAGATAGCCTGAAAGACTTGTTATATCTAAAGATCCCCCCGTTGGTAGCTTAGAATGCATCCAGCTTCCCAACACAAAATCTACCTGACAAATATTTTATTAGAATAAAAAATTCACTAAAAGGTGCAAGAAGACAATGAATCCCTCGGGAAGAAAAGTACTCATTACCAGGGATATATAGTAGTATTGTCGCCGGTCAAAGAATTCAGTGGTGTTGCCTATGTGGGGGCACTATGAGAATGCTACGTGCCTGCGATTTTGAAGTTGGTGCAGCGTTTAACCACAGCGGCACAACTTCAGAACTACAATGCGCGTGGCATTTTTATAGTGCTAGGCAACACCACCGAATTCATTGACCGGCGACAACACCAAAAAAATCTCCAAATATATATATATATATATATAGAGAGAGAGAGAGAGAGAACTCAACCCTTGAACTGATCTGGATAAAAATAGCATCGTACAAATTAGAGCCATAAGAAAATAAATATATTTTGTGGTCCTATATAATTAAAAATGGACAAATAAATCTTGACTATATAGATAAAAATTAGACAAAGTAGCTGGTCCTAAAGAAAACCATAGAGAGATCATTTTTTCTTGAGGGATCATTTTTGTTTTTTTTTTTTTAAGTAATTTTTGTTATTAGGGATCAAGTTGGGGTTTACTCTAGTCTTAGTGATAACATATACTCTAATAGCATACATATCAAAACCAATCAGATGCAAGAGAATAATAATTCAACCAAAAAAAAAAATAGAATAACTTTTTGTATTGAAATTAAGAATCGTGAGGAAAGAGCAGAAGGAGAAAATTAAATTACTGGTGAGTGAGTGTGGCCTTTTCTGATAAGCAGTGAAGCTTTGGCAGCACCACTCTGGCTCTGGTACTGCTGAACATCAGGGGGAAGCGTGCATGGAAGAAGCTCAGAGTGGAACCTATTCTCCAACGTGGAAACAAGATCAACCATGAGGTTCTTGTGAGGAGCTGAAACAAAGGGAAAGTCCATCAACTTGTTGGTAGTTTGGTTGTTGTGTGCATCCATGAGAGAGCAACGCACAGAAGGTTGATGAGGCCTTACAGAAGAAGAAAAGATGGAGAGTGGTGCGTGTAGAAAATGAGTGCTTATCATCATGACTCGCATCACCTTCTCTACTTCTTCCTAGATTATTCCTAATCCTGCACTGTCGGTCAAATGTAAAGAAGAAAAATTGTTATTTGCATTCACTAGGAGTGAGACCCTTTGTAGACCAACACTTCATCCATCATTGGATGAGGTATGGACCCTACTTGAATGAGATCCATATGAATAGAGTGTGGATCGACATAATATCTCACACACAATTAATACAAACAATCTTTCAAATGAATTTCTTTCTAATTATTTGCTTTATTTATAAGTATCTCAATCTAATTCCTTCCTAAAAAAAATAATAAAATTTGATGTTAACACTTTTTTTCTCTCTATTTAAACTATCTTATTTACAAATTTATTTGACTTCATCTTATTGAGTTGAGCTTAATCCAACCATTTTGAGATAAAAATTCTCATTCTTATTATTATTACTATTACTACTACTATTAGATTTAATAGTTTTACAAGTCCTTGTGATTTTACTCAATTTTTAATTAGGTTCCTATAATTTAAAGGGTAAATTACACTCACCTCCTTTAAGATATGTGGAAATACAACTCATATCCCCTCTAGTTGTCCAACTTACACTCACACTCCTAAGTATTTATATTATAATCACACGCACTCACAGAATATTGTTAGTAAACTTAACGGAATGACATTTTTATAATATTAACTGTTTCTAATTAATAAAATTATAAAAATACCCTTAAACTTAACAAAATGAGTAAATATATTTTTATAATTTTATTAATGAAAAACAGTTAATATTACACAATTGGAGAACGATATTCGGCATTTTATGATAATCGCCACCAAATATATGTGGTTCATAGGATCTGAAGTGATGTCTGCCCAGCATAATTGGTGACTCTTTCTATCCATTTGCCAATAATATGCTAGCCATACAATAATGCTAGTAGTATTTTACCCTTTCCTTTTAGGAATTTGGATAGCAGCTGTGGATTTCCCTAAGTAACATTTCATCATGAGCAAGACAGTTTACTCAGCAAAGATGGGCCATGCCTTATTTTTCCGAAGTAAAATATCTATTTGTTCTTGAGATTTGCTTTTTGGTTCATACAACACATTTCTTATTCACAGATTTGACGCTTTGCTAGAGTATCCAGTGAATATTTTGGCCTCATCCTTAGACTAGACTGCATGTATTGTAATCATAGAGAATACAAAGAGCTCAAACAAATTTGCACCTCATGCAGTAAAATACTCCTTCATGACTCCCAGTACCCGGTTTGCTACTTCTCGACCGAACAATCTTGGATAGCTTGAACCAAGATCAACCTCTATGGTCTTGTCTCTAATGACACCGTCCCTTTTCTTCAGATATGCTCTCTCTGCATCTCCTACTTCTCTCTTGGCAAAGGCACAATGATCCAACCAGATTCCGAGAACTTGCTTTGAAATGGGGTCCAAATGGTTCCTGATGATCTCCTCCATGCGCTCCCCCCCGCCGTTTTCTGTCTGAATACGGACAAATATAGCCGTCGGGGAGGAAATCGCGCGGATGTAAAGGGAATTAGAGAAATAAGGTTGAACCTCAGGAAGCCTATCCAAAGCCAGCCTGTGTGTATCCAATTGAGTGTCCTCATAGAAAGTCTTGAGGTAATCTGGCCAAAGCACAAGGTCTTTCCTAGGAGGCAAATCAATAATTAGAACTAGCATTGTTGGGCTACTTCGGATCATCTCAAACACAAAATTCGGTGCATCATTTGAAGTATTAAGATAGGCTGAAAGACTAGTTATATCTAAGGATCCCCCTGTTGGTAGCTCAGAATGCAACCAGCTCCCCAATACAAAATCTACCTGAAACACACAAAGGAAAAAGTATCAAGCTCAGGAAACAACAATACGCTAAGCCTTATCCCATAAGGTGGGGTTGCTTACATGAATCGATGTCATAGTGTTCCTATCGTGTATCACATTTAGATGGTACGACTTGGGAAGTACCTATTTCTTGATAGAATAGGCTAATAATTTTAGTACTAACACAAGCTCAACAACAGACAGATTAGTTAATAATTTTGGTACTAACACAAGCTCAACAACAGACAGAACAAGACCAAACGTTGACAATGAGGGGCCATCTTGTCTACCTGTAAATAATTGTAGATGCTCCTAAAATACTGATCTTCTCTACATAACAAAGATAAGTACATATCATGATTGTTAATCAAAGCTTAGGCTGCAACATTCAATAACTACGGATCATCACAGTCGGGTGCAACATAGGATGGCCTAGTTTTCACTCCTAGCACTTTCTAACCGATAAATGCGTTTTAAACCCATAATTTAGACAATAACACCATTTGAAAGACTTTCGTATCAATATGTAAATAACTGAAAATTTTAATTATGTTTATGGTTAATATGGTGAATGTGATAAAGATAACTGACAAGTCATAATGAACGTGATATGTCATCCTAATAAGGGTCAGAAAATAACAGTAATCTTCTAACCCCAAAAGCAAAATTTGGGGACCCATCAGTGACTAAGATAAGTCAAAAACACAAGATAGATGCAAGGGGGCAATTACTTAAATAATTGGGGTTAAGGGCTAAAAGGGACCCCGAAAAAAAAGTTTAATTTGAATAATAATTTGCATTGAAATTAAGAATTTTTGAGAGGATAAAGCAGAAGGAGAGAATTAATTACAGGTGAGCCACCATGGCCTTTTCTGATATGCAGTGAGGCTTTGGCAGCACCACTCTGGCTCTGGTACAGCCGAACATCATGGGGAAGCGTACATGGAAGAAGCTGAGAGTGCAAGCGATTCTCCAAGGTGGAAACAAGATCAACCATGAGGCTCTTGTGGGTAGCTGAGACAAAGGGAAAGTCCATGAACTTGTTGGTGCTGCCTTGGTGGTTGTTGTTGTTGTTGTTGTTGTGAGTATCCATGAGAGAGCAAGACACAGAAAATTGATGACGCCTTATCCTTAAAGAAGAAGATAAAATAGAGAGAGGTGAGTGTAGAAAATGGACAGCAGTAGAACAGAACATGACTTAGCTTGCATCACCTTCCTAGTTCCTAGTCCTTCTATTCCTAGTGGCACCACAAGAACTCTCTTCTCTGTAGTGCATATCAGTGTCCTTCACTCCTTCTCTCTGTTTCACTTCCATTCTTTTTGTTTTTGTTTTTATTTTTTCCTCTTTTAACCATCCCTTTTAATTATTTTTTCGAACTTCTCAAATTGTATCACCTTTTGCAGGAGTTAGCTGAATTAAATATTTATAAATTTTTAACCAAATATATATATATATATATAAATTTATAGGCAAGTAGAATCATGTAAAAGGAACCTAATTTTTCTTCACCGTGACAGCATATGATTAATTACGTTATTGATTAAACTCAACAAAGCATTTGCATTTGTGAGGGGAAAAAATATACTCAGGTTCATAGGTAAATAAATAAAGGGCGAAAAAAAGTTGTAGATTGGTTTGTATTAAATTTTCAATTTTATATGCTATAAAAGTTTTTGGAAACGAAGCTATCATGACTTTGCCTCTCTTCTCTGGTTTTGGCACTAGTATTTTCCCATTTTTTTCCGGTGGACTCTCGAGTTTTTTTTTTTTTTAGTGGTCAAGGTCACTGTTCAAGCTTCAACAACATCCATAAAGCTCTTTTATTTATTTATTCATTTTTGGTCCCTTCCCCCTAAAGTACTTTTCGTTTTCGGCCATACACATGTTGTTTGGTCATGACCCAGTGGACATTTTTTTTGGGCCTGAACCTAGTGGACATTTTGGATTTACAACGTTTTTCTAAAGAGAAAATTGGACCTGTTACATTCTGTCGACCTGACCCATTGGAATATCGGCCTTTAGTCTACCTGACCCATTTATCTTTGTTCTCTTTGGGCCGAATGGTCAGAATCTTTGGCCCAATTTGCATGATATAAATGTATCCAATTCCAGGTGATGCAATTGTTATTGCTGACTCAAACATTATTATTTCAATATTTAAAAATAGATATCCAATTAAGAAGTATTGAAATAATATTTTCCTGGGCTCTATGACCACCTGGCACGTGCACCACACTCTATCTGTATATAAATTGCATTGGGACTTTCGAATGCCATGCACTTATGCATGTTGTCCCCAACTTCATAACTTCCTTAGCCTAGCTAATTGTTGTTTTTTTTTTTCCCCTTCCTTTATCTTGAAGATATTTCTGTCATTGAGCATGGTCACGATTAAGAGATTTCGAAGTGCATTATTGGACTTTTGGATTCCGTGCATTTATGCATGTTGTCCCCCAACTTCAAAACTTCCTTAGCCTAGTTACATCAATGTGCTTTCTCTCTCTATCGAGGCCTCTGATGGATGGATAGAACGTCCATGCATTTATATATGCATGTTTGTTGCCATCTCGAGCCTAGCTATATTTTGAGTTTACTTTGTTTTTCTTTTCTAAATTGGCATTTATTTTTCATCACATCACGGTATCATTTTTCTACACTTCCGTTACTCTTTGAAATGGTCATTGAACTTGTATGTTAACAGAGGCATCCCATAGTGTGGATTTGCGATAGCTAACTAACAACCTGCATTTATTTCACTTGGCTTATATTTCACAACCTGGCACGCATTTCTCATCACATCATGTTTTTCCTTTTCTCTTCATAAAAAGTTAGGATCCGTTTGGATATTTGAATTGGAATTGACTTAAAATCCTAGATTTAATTTTATATTTGAGTTTACTGAAAAAAATTGTAACATGATTGTCAAAAAAAAATAAGAAAGGGAAATAACTATATAAACTGTGGTAATGAAAAAGATATTTAAGAAGTTTTGAAATTTGAAATTGATAATTCATGTTATATATAGGTTAGGAATTAAAAGAAAAGTCAATTTTAATTGTTTTTTGAGTAATTCCATTGAATTGGATTATAAAATTATACTTTTAATTATATATGTTACCCAAAACATAAAAATTGAACCGTCAAATTTTAAACTCCAATTTTATGCTCAATCTCGTACGTCAAATGTGACGTTAGTGTATTATATTACTACATGCTAAAGTGTTAGTTTTTTTATACAATAATCTTCTGAAACGAATTGGAAAAGTCCCCCCAATATGGGTCTACCTTAGACTTCAGTGACCGAGAGTAGCAGTGACGATGAATTGAACGACACGAAGGAAAGTTGCAGACTACAAATTGTCCAAGTTGTGTTTTTCCAATTCAAATATGGTCCACCATGTGTAAAATAATCTTCATTGAATCATTTATTGGAAGACATTAATCGCTGGTGTGAACCCAGTTTTGCTTCACGTGATTTGAGTGACTTTTGCAGTCTTCATTTCTTTGTCCGTGTGTGACTGTGTTCTCCTCTTGTATGTGTAATGAAGCTGTCTATGGATAATTCTAGCTGGCATGGAGATAGGAAAAAATTTAAACAATTTTAGCACGAGGGTGTTATTTGGACACGCCATATCAACGGCAAAAAATAAAAAAGTTGTTTTTGCTTCATGTTGGGACAACCAAAAAAAAAAATTTAAAGATGATAGATTGTAAGCCGACATGAAATCCAAAATAAATACAGTTAAAAAAATATTTCTCTTTTAATCATCAAAGGTTTAATATAACATAAAAAACCCAATAAATTAAAATATAATAATAATTCACATATTACGTATTTAAATTTTAAGAATTTTTCTAAGTATCCTAAGGACACCTTTTAAGAATATCTAAAAAAGGTAGGTTTTAAGGTTTTTTTTAATGGGTCACATATTTAGAAATCATAAAATCTTTAGAAACTTTTCATTTCTAACTCATTAATCGAAGAAAGCACCTCTTAGATAAATCTAAATTTTAATAGTAAAGAAAAGCATCCCAGGGATAGGGCATTTTATATAAATTTCTCTTCGAGAGGACACACTTTGCCTCCACTTTCATTGGGACAGTTCTATTCTACACACACATGTGCGATCACACACTGGACCATGTGCTTCTGGTTAATTACTAAAAAGATTGTTCACGAGTTTATACAATAGATAACAAAATATGGTCCTTTTTTGTCTTTTAATTGTAAGAAATATATGGACTGCACGTGCAAACATAAATCCTATAGCACACAAACAAAAGAAAAATACAGACACCAAGACTAATCACTACCCCTAATAACAGTAGTTGTTTTGAATTGCTGAACAAAAAGTTATCCACGAGTCCATAACAATAGACTACTCCTACAAATGTCCTTTTTTTTTTGTCTCTTATATTTTATATTGTAATAAATACATGAAGTAGCTATACATGCAATTATGCAAACATAAAGCTACCTAGCACAAAATAAAATAAAACACAAACGCTAAACTAAACTAATAAATATCCCCCTATATTAGTAGAGTACGTAATTTGTTGAATCAACCATATAGAATTACTGATTTCTTTGGTTAAGTAAAACTAGGGGATCATCGTCTAAGAAGAAGTTGTGAATTTAAACACCAAAACAATAATTTTGTGTAGGTATCATATAAACTGTATATTAGAGGGGAACTTAAAAAATCCCCTGTAGTACAAAACAAAAATCTCTTACTGCAATATATTAATATTTGTCGGCAGTTCAATTGAAGTTTCCAATGCATCATCCTTTGTTGCTTACAAGACTCTGGCTAGCATGCCATAACTTTTTTTTTTTTCAAAAATAAATTTAGGATAAAAGGATGACATTGTAATTCAAGATAGGAGAGGCTCCAAGTTCAGAGAAGAATTATATTTACATTTAACTCTTACTACATGGAAAAAAATAGCATTTCATACCTCTTTATTTTAAGTTTTTCGAAACCACTCCTATTCGAAATTCGTTAGACTTTTAACTATTAAATTTAAGTTAGATTGGCCTATTATAAGAATAATACTTTCTATTTACAGTACTTAAAGCCTAAAAAATTAAAGCTGAAATAGGTAAAGTATACATATTTAAATTTAAAATTTTATCGGAGTAAAAAATTTTGATATTTGTATTTAATAATATGGTTGTTATATTATTCAATGAATTTACTCAATTTCTATTTCAGAATAACGATAAAAAAATCAAATAACACATTAAAAAAATAAAAAAAAATTGGTACGCGTAGAAAATTACGCAAGAGTTAACATTGTTAAATAATGGCACTCTAAATTTTGAAAAAGGTATTCAAATTTATTAAATAAAGGGTTTAACTCAAGATTAAATAACGATAAAATAATGAAAGCGATGAAATACTAGTTCACACAACTCCCTAAAGCAAAAATAAAAACTAGTAGTAGTAAATTACATGTATCAGTGTGTGCTAGTCAAAGCACGCAAGAAACTGAGGACCAGGAGACTGACACTGCATGTGAATGCGAATTCAATCCTTAGTTTCGGCGAAAATCATAATTTCAAGAGCACGCCACGGCCACGTGGTTGGAATGGGTCGGGTTATTATATTTAAGAGTATTGTTATTATCACTTACATTTTATGGGAAATATCGTATCGACATATTTTTATTAATATTTAAATTAAATGTGAATCTCATTTAATTTGAGTCTCATATCCTATTCAATAATAGATATGAGTATGTCAACATAAGGTCCCAATAAATATAAATTAAAATAATATTTTTCTATATTTAAATTAAATTAACTATGTAGCCTAGCTAGCTTTACCGGTGGCCATTATGTAAACCCAATAGAAAATGAATACTAGCGATTAATGACGTGCTATGTGACGCCAGTTTTTTAACCAAAATTAAAACATTGAAACTGAGATCAATATTGATCGTAAGGTGTGAAATTACGTACTAAGTGATTTGTATAGTAAACATGACTATTGTTTTAATTCTGACTTAGTTGTAAAACAGATTAAAGCTGGGTAGAAAACTCCCTACATTTAAGTCAAAATGAGATTAACTCGTTAACAAAGTAACTGAGGTCGATAATATTAAATTACCTCATAATATTACCTGGCTAGGGCGACCTTCTGGGGTGAGAAGTACCTTGATTAAAAGTATTGGGTTTTTCCTTGAGTACCCTAAGAGTAATGATATTATTTTAAATTTAAGAATTATAATATAATTATGAGTATTTAAAATATTAATTAATTTATTTAGTGAGATATATGATAAATTTTTAATCATAAATTATTTAAAAGATATTAATATTTATAAATTTTATAAGTTACGTGACTAATCTCATATTAGGGTGTGAGTCAATGCTAATTTTGATGAGTTACGTGCGTTGTTGCTGAGTAGAAAATAAGTCTGCTTTGGGTTGAATATGATTTGATTTGATTTGATTTGATTTGACGTGCTGGGGTCGGCCAAGTTGAGTAGGGATTAAATGATGACTGAGCCGTACGTTACTACTTAATTACCATAACTAATAACTAATCATTTTTTAAGATATAGTATTTTAATCATAATTAAAAGTGTTGAGATCGATTATTAAAAATTAAAATATATAGTTGGAGGCAAACTAGAGGCATATTGGCAAGATTAAGAAGAAGTTTACGGTAAAGGAGAGCTGAGGAAGATGAAATGTTAATGTCAGAAGAGGCAACGACTGAGTCTTAGCCGGATTTAAAGTTGGGGGATTTTTCATATTATTATTATTATTATAAAAATTAGTGAATTATAATTAATTTATTTCGAGTCATGTCAAACAGCTATCAAAATAAAACAAGTCATAGTTAGTTTTTTGATTTATAATTGTTGAACTCGAGATATTGATTAAATGAAACAAATATCAAACTAATTAAACTATCATGCATTAATAATTAGTATTTTTCTTCTGCTAGTTTTTATGCATCTTCCACTTGTACTTTACTTTTTCTAGCTTAATTATTATGTTTTCATTTTTCTATTTTTCACGCCAATATAGGAATATAATTCGACTAATATTTGATTAGTCTATACCAGATATATGGGTCAGTCCGTAATAGCAGTAAAGCTCTTCCAAATACCTTTTTTTTTCATAAACTAAACTCGGAAAGAAGCTAAACACATTTTTCATATTACTATTTGATTAAATTTTTATTTCTTTATAAAATTTTTAAATTACAAAAAAAGTACAAGATTTTTTCTTCTTTCTTTCAAAGAAGTAAAATCATTTTTCTTCCATTTAAATCATTGTGCACATCTATAATCTATAATACTAATATTTCAGATTCATTTGAGAAAAAATTTTATACATGTCGTAATGAGAATGTTTTAGGTCCACATCTTTTAAGAAGTTGTTCATTAATTTTTTTGAAAAAAATAAAATCACAATTATTATATATTATTAGCATATCATTGACAATCATCTATATTTAATAATAGAATTACATTACATTAATTAAATATATTTAATTATTGTGATGTTAAAATCATGAATTATATTGATAAATTAATTTTATAATTTTAGTATTAATTTTACATCTAAAATTTTGATATTTGATGCAGGTGGTGATTTTTTTTAATACTATTATATTAAATTTATGAAATTAAGCATATAAATTATAAAAAACTGAAAAATATATGCGTTAGGTAATATCATTTACCTTTTTTATTACTAATAAGATTATGATGAATTTAATTATTTAAAAGCAGAATATTTTTTTTGTCATTAGTGATGATATTATTTGACTATATATATAAACTAATTTAATAATTTGAAGACCAAGAATATGTCAATTCAATAAAAAAAATTATATATCTACACAGGTAAAAATGAAAATCCTGGGATCAACTAGGATAGTTATAAAATTATGTCTTCAATAACTTTTGAACTATTGTAAATAATTTTGATAATTTTATATTTTAAAATATTGGAATGAATTTTTTAAAAAAAATCATACAATTCATGACAATTTTGATAATTTTAAAAATTTGAATAAATTTTGAAAAAAAAAGTTAGTGTTGAAAAAAATTCAAAAAATTGGAGAATATTTTAAAAAAAAAATGATAGAGATTTATCAAAATCTTATTTATAATTAGAAGTTATTAATTATTAAGATTCTATATAAAATTTATTAATTGTATAAATCTACTATACTAATATTTCAAATTCATTTCATGAAAACTATTATACACGTCATTTATATAGTAATTTAGGCTTTACATGTCATTCATACAGTGATTTAGGCCCCACTTTTCTCAATATTTATGTCTAAAGATTTTTCTAAACTTAATTTATAATTTACTTATTAATTACTTTCATATGAAATAAAATTAGATATTACAATTATTAAAGGATATACAATCATCAAATATTATAATTTGTACTAAGAGAGAACCCATATTAATATAATTATGATCTACAATAAAATTATGAACCATTAATAGCCTCACATTATGAAGTTAATATAAAAAATTATAAAAAAATATTTTCAAAATAAATAAGCTTTAAAATTAAAATATTTTTTTAAAAGAAAATGAGTAGGTCAAATTGTTAACAAACTGTTAATTGATTGATTTTGATATGATAATAATTTAAAATTCAATTAATACCAAACTTATTCTTAATCAAATATGATAATATGCTAATATTTAAGACTCATTACATAAAAAATCTTTCATGTATTATTTCCAGAAAAATTATACCCTACTCTTTTCATAGTCTTAACATCTAAAATAAGTTTCTGAATTTAATTTACCTTCTAATTATCAATTATTTTTTTCAATCATACCGTCGTATCTCTCTATCGTTAACAAAATCAATATAAAAATAAAAAATAGCACAAAAAAATATAATTCAGTATATCATACTATAAAAATTTTATATATGTAATTATAGTATTAATGATAATAAACCTATTATAATTGTGTTGCATTATTAGTATTTATTATTATAGATATTTATGTTTTGAAGTTCAAAGTATGTTTTCAATTTTTATTTTTAATTTTTTTTAATAAACCCATAAATATCAATAGAGATTCAAATCTCTATGTGCAATGAGAAATGGAAACCCCATGATTGAGATGTGCATGAGAATTGAGGCAAAATTCTAAATGAAGGTGGAATTAGGGAAATTTTCTAATTTCTAATATAAAACTTTTGAAAATCATAATAAAAAAAATTATCTATCTACACATATCACTATATTCTATGTAATTTTTTACAACTTAAATATTCCAATCTATCAATTCCATAATTTTTTCATACTAATTTTTTTGAAATAAAATACCTTCAATTTTTTAACACTAAAATATTTAAAAAAATTAATTCTATAAGTTAAATTTCTTTGATAATTATATTATATTTTATTAAAAAAATTATAATTGATATACTACTATAATAATTGAAATTATATAAATTAAAATTATAAATAATTTTTTACTAATTGTTACCCATTAATTATAACATATATTTTAAAATTGATATTTTAATTTATTAAAAGGATGTATAAGGAAATGACATATAATTGAAATCATATAAATTAAATTTATGTATTATTTTTATTAATTAGAAAATATATTTTTATATTTTTAAATTAAATATTTTAATTTACTAAAAAGATATAAATGGCTAGGGATGATAAAAAAAAATTGAAAATAGATACACACGAGAATTATCTAATGGAAAAAAGAATTGACACATATTTCACCTTTATTGGGATGATCTATGGGAGCTAAGTTCGTGTTTGTTAAACAGGATAGAGACAAGAATAAAACATCTTTATTTTTAATTATTTTTATTATATTTGTATTTTGTATATATTTTTAATTTTAATTTAGATTATATTGCATTAATAGTATTTATTATTTTGGATATTTATGTTTTAAATTGTAAAATATTTTTAAAGTTTTTCTCTTTTTAAAATTTGTTAATTAACTCTTGAATACCATAAGAATTCAAAATCCTCATGGGAAATGGGGAATCAGAAATAGGGACCTATAAGAGAAATGAGGATAGGATGAGAAACAAAATTCTAAACGGTGATGGAAGGCATAAAACATGTCTGTGAACACCCGATTTTGTCTAACCCAAAAAATAAAAAATAAAAAAATTTCATTAGTCCATTTCATTTCATTTTTCTTCGTTGTGATTGTTGTTCTTCATTGTATAAAATAAGAATAGCCCATCGCATTTTTAATTGTAAAAAAAATAATAAAAAAGAGTCAGCCCACTTCTTTTTCTCTTTTTATTTTGTTATGTCATTTAATTTAGATTAAAAAAACACAAAAAGTTTCAGCCCATTGCATTTCAAAATTTTAGTCCATTTCATTTCATTAAAACAAAAAAAAAAGGAAACCCATTACACTTTTTTGTCGTTGTTTACAATCTTAGCCCATTTCATTTTCATTTTAATTTATTTGTAAAAAATAATATAAAAAAATAAAAAAGAGGAAATTGAGAACCGATGCAACCTGAAGGAAAAATACAAAAGAGGAAATAGCATTGTAACGTGAATAGCCGAACAAAACAAGGGAAACACGCTGTAATCGTACACTGGATTAAAAATGGTGGCACAGCTCACATGCAGGAGAAGAAAAATTGAAAGAATGCAGTATGCAAGATCAAATGCAATCCCATGGAATCAGCAAGTCATATCAATTGAATCAAAAATTGCTGCTGTGAGGTTTGACAAATTGACTCATGAAAATGCATAAATGATTTTTTTCACGAACACAAAAAAGGCATCCCCATTCTTTCGACCACCACATTTCATCTGAAAACATTTTGCAGTATACACGAAAAAGAATCAGCAAGAATTACAGGTAAGCCATCTCTTCAATCGTTGATTCATGTTCAGTGTCCAACAAAAAACCCATATCTCTTTAGTAAAAGAAAAATCAACCATTCAAATCCCAGTCCAGACAGATACAAAACAAATCAAAACTCAAGTTCACAGTCCAAAGTCTATCAACCATCCATTTTAACCAAAGTCCTAAATCACAGTCAAAATAATAATCTCAGTTTTTTTCAAAAAAAAAAAGGAAAAGGAAGCAGAAACCAAAGGTGAAGCCGCGGTCTTCTTCCTCTTCTTTTCGCGACGGTCACCATTTTCAAGCATCGCCGCCAAGGAATGATCTTTCATCAGCTTTCAACTCTTCCTTTCATCATCATCTTCATTCCATGGGGTGCCTGAAAATTCAACCAAGCATCAGAGAAACCCTTATTTCCATATAAAAAAAAAAGAGCAAAAAGGAAGGCAACACGGCGAGCGCTGCACGGTGCGACGCTCGCCTCCTCATGGCGCTCCCCCACGTTGGAGCGGCTCTCCCCCTTTCCCTCTCTCCCTCCGCCAATCTGCTCAGGCCGCCGATCTGTTCGGGTTGGCATGCGGGTAGCCGCCTTCCGCCTTGGTCTGCCGGCGCCGAGCCTCGCCTGAACCTCCATGAGCACCACGCCTTCCACCCATCGATCACTTCGCGCGCGATCGCGCTGTCTCCTCCGCTGACCGCGTGGCTGCGCTTCCGCCGATCGCCCTCGTGGTCGCGGTCGCTACGTTTATATCCTCCGCCCGACCGTACCGCTGTTTGTCTCATCCGCTGGTCGCAGTGAGCGCGACTGGCTTCCCTGCCTCGCGGCCGGCCTCCTCTCGGCCGCATAAGCCCTTCCTTTCTTCCTGGCACGTGACTTCCTCTCTCCCTTCTTTCTCACTCTCACCCGCTCGGATTCTCTCTCTCTCCCTCTGCGTAAATTTTTCCTTTTGTCTCTGTGTGAATACATTGTGTTAGGTGAGTTGTGAGTGAATGCTTTTGCTTTTCTTTCCACTAAGTGTCTTCCTTTTGTCTCAGCATGTGTGTGTCACTTTCTTTCTGTTACTTTTATTCCTTCTCTCAGTGTGTTGAGTGTCAAAGTGTAGGAGTTATGATTGTGTTTGCCATGAGTGTAGGTGTAGATACGATTATGATTAACTCAGAAATAATTCTTGCATCTCTGTCTTGAAAAATAAAAAGGATTTAAAACCATTTTTTTATTCAAGGTCACCGATCCTTTTTGAGGGTCTCTGGACAACATCTTTAGCCTTGCTTTAAGTTTTTTTTTTTAAAAAAATGTCTTTTGAAAATATGGGGTGTCCAAGTGGTTTTTTTTTATGTATATATATAAATATATTTTTTTAAAGTTTAGTCTTGATTTGATTTTATAATAATTTTAATAGGAATATATATATTTAGAGTTAGCTTTCGGAAATTTTGACTTTCATTATTATTTTTGTTAGGTTAGCATTGTTTATTCTGGTGAATCTAGTTTCAATTATACTTGTTTGAGTTTGGTTAATTTAGGTTCAAAATTTAATAAAAAATCTTTTTAAGTGTTAAATAAATACTTTAGTGTTTTGCTTTTATTTAAATATTTTTTAAATATTTTTTTTCATTAATTGATGAATTGTTTTTGTAAAAATAATAATAATAATAAACAAATACTTAAATGAATAAATAGAATTAATTTAATCGCACGATGACATTATATTTGCACATATTTTAGAATATTTTAGCCGTGACAGCTTGATATTCTAAAATGCTTCCTGAATAATAAAATTAGTTAAAACATAAATGTTTTATACAGAACTACGTGACTTTAAATTCTTTATTGCACCAGGGGATACGTAGGAGCAGGTGATTCCGATCCCTGGCAAGTCAAAAATTGAATTTACATATTTATTTTACTTGTTAATAATTTTTAATGAATTTCTTTTTTTGAGAGAAATATTCTGTTAAAAATGTTAATTTAATAGATTGGGCATTAACTTAATAATTTGGAAATTTGAGTTGTGACAGCTTAATGATCCGAAATTTCCTCAAAATATATTTATTCTCGTTTGTATTTATTTATTTAATTATTTTTTCTTTCTTTTATAAAAAATACCAAAACTATTTGTTTTCTTTCTTTTCTTGATTGTAAGATTTTTACTTATTTATCAAATATTTTATTTCAAATAAAATGTTAATTTAGCCGGGACGGTTTGTTAGCTCAATATTCTGGTCATCTGAATTGTGACAGTTTGATACTCCAAAATTTCTTTTTAAAGAAGCTTTTTATCTTTTTTGTAAATAACAAATGGAAGAATAAATATTTCAAAAGAGTTATTAATAATCTGCACAAATTAATTATAGGCACTGCCTAGACCAGTGTATTAGAGTGCGCAGGACAAACGTCCCGCTTCTACAGCCATAAACCGACTCTCGAACTTGAATCTGTTTCAAAGACCGTTTAAAAAAAATAATAATGGGTTTTTCCATGTTTTCCCAATTCCAATAAATTTGGTGGCGACTCCAATTTTTAAAAAAATAATTCTTTTTCTCGCCGTCCCCGTCGTGATTCTGGTTACGACAATGTCCTTTTCTCATAGATACTTATTGTCATCCCTATAAATAACTCATGATATACTAAAATTATTTATTTATTCTCTTTCTTTATTCAACGATTTCAACTTTTGAAATTTGTAAAATTTTCATAAAATAGGCTTTTTGTAGTTAGTTATATGTCATCTATCAAGATATTTTCAACCTTACAAACATGATATTCAATATAAGATATAAAATAAAATAACACATTTATATTTTATCCACTTATTTAATTATTCAACTATTAACTTATTTTTAAGACAGATTCATATACTCAATTTTCTATAAGATATATGTAAATAGATTATCATTTATTTTTTATAATAATTAACAAAATATTTTTTATTATCTCTTCGTGCGACATATCATGATTTTCAAAAGTTTTTATCAAAGAAGTGTAAATTATAGAATTGATTTTTTTTTAACATTTTAGTGTTAAAAATTGAAGGTATGTTTTTCAAAAAAATTCGTATGAAAAAATTATGAAATTGATATATTAGAATTTTTAAGTTATAAAAAATTAAATAGAATATAGCGATACATATAGATAGATAATTTTTTTATTATGATTTTAAAATGTCCTACATTTAAATTAGAAAATTTCCTCTAATCTTATCTTCATTTAAAATTTTACCTCTATTCTCATACACATCCCGGTCATGGGTCCCTATTTTTTATTTAACATGAAGATTTGAATCGCTATTGATATTTATGGGTTTATTAAAAAAAATTAAAAATAAAAAATTTTAAAAATACTTTGAACTTCAAAACATAAATATCTATGATAACAAATACTAATAATGCAACGCAATTATAATAGGTTTGTTATTTTTTATACTATAATTATATATATAATTTTTATGGTATAATATATTGAATTATAATTTTCTTTATGCTATTTTTTATTTTTTATATTGATTTTGTTAATGGTAGAGAGATATGAAGATATGATTGAAAAAAATTGATAATTAGAAGATAAATTAAATTCAAAAACTTACTTCAAGTGTTAAGATTATGAAAATAGTGGGATATAATTTTCTATAAATAACTTATGGAAGAGTTTTCATGTAATGAGTTTTAAATATTATTATTATATCAATTATTATCATATTTGATTAAGAATAAATTTGGTATAAATTGAATTTTGAATTATTATCATATCAAAATTAATCAATTCACAATTCGTTAACAATTTGGCCTATCCATTTTTTTTAAAAAAAATATATTGATTTTAAATCTTATTTATCTTGAAAATATTTTTTTTATAATTTTTTATATAACCTTCATAATGTGAGGCTATTAATGGTTTTTAATTTAATTGTATATCATAATTACATTTACATGGATTCTTTCTTGGTGTAAATTATAATATTTAATAATTATAATATTTAATTCTTTAATGATTATAATATCTAATTTTATTTCATATCAAAAATAATTAATAAGTAAATTATAAATTAAGTTTAAAAAATTCTTTAGAAATAAAGATTGAGAAAAGTGATGTCTAAATCACTGTATGAATGACATATGAAGCCTAAATCACTATATGAATGACATGTGTAATAGTTTTCATGAAAGGAGCCTGAAATATTAGTATAGTAGATTTATACAATTAATAAATTTTATACGAAATCTTAATCATTAATAACTTCTAATTATAAATAAAATTCTAATAAATGTTTATCATTTTTTTTCTTTTTAAAATCTTCTCCAATTTTTTAAATTTTTTCCAACACTAAATTTTTTTCTCAAAATTTATTCAAATCCTTTAAAGTATAAAATTATCAAAATTGTTATGAATTGTATGATTGATTTTTTTTTTCAAAATTTTTTCAAATCTTTTAAAATACAAAATTATCAAAATTATTTACAAGAGCTTAGAAGTTATTGAATGTATAAATTTATGGTCATCCCAGATGATCATAGGATTTTCATTTTCACATGTGTACATATATAAATTTTTTTTATTGAATTGGTATATTCTTGATCTTCAAATCATTAAATTAGTCTATATAGATAATCAAATAATTTCATCACTAATGATACGAAAAAAATATTCTACCTTTAAATAATTAAATTCATCATAATCTTATTGTTAATAAAAAAGATAAATGATATAATCAAGCACATATATTTTATATTTTTCTTATAATTTATACACTTAATTTCATAAATTTAGTATAATAGCATTCAAAAGAAAATCACCACCTGCATCAAATGTAAAAATTTATTATTTTTAAAAAAATTAATAAATAACTTCTTAAAAGATGTGGGCCGTAAAACATTCTCATTACTACACGTGTAAAACTTTTCCTCAAATGACTTTGAAATATTAGTATTATAGATTACAGATTATTTAATAATATCATTTAATATTAATTTTTTTAAAAATATATTTACATTATTTGCCTATTTGTTTTCCTAAAATGTTACTCCCACCAGTTGTCAATAACTGTCTAGTTTTATGCCTCATATTAATCTCTTTTATACACATTTTACAATATCATCCTTATTACTAATTATCTTTCTTCCTTAGTAGTTATTTGTTCTCATTTACTCTAGTGAACAATATTCAAACTCGCTTCTAAATATGTTAAAAGCAATATCTCATCTCCAGTGTAGAGAGTCCTTAAATTAAACAAATAAAAACACAAATTCCAAAATATCTCCATAAAAAATCAATGAATACAAATAAAAGGAGTATCTGTCAACACCCTTTATTGTCGGCTTCCTACCCATCAATGGGAATGCAAATGCTAATGAAAAGTGTATGCATTATGAAGGAAAAAAAAATCAAATTGAAGATTATTAGAAATATTTTTAAAATAATATAAAATACAATTTATCAATGTGCTTGCCACAAAGAATGACATAAAAGCTATTTGTTATATGGGGAGAAGCTTGCTGGTTATAGGCTCAAGGAACTCTCATAGTTGTAAGAATACCTAACCATAGTTACAGCAACTAAGCAAGCCAATCTCTAAATCGCCTAATCTTTCTTCAAATGTTTATATTGTTGCATCTTTCCTGATATCAAGTCCATGTCATCGACTAATACTTTCAAATGAGTTACAAAATTATAAATCATCAATTACAACAAAGCAATGAACAAAGCCTTTGTAGAGAATAGAAGAGTACCCAGTATGATGCATCTTGCCTCTGATTAGAAAATGATTTATTTCCTCTTCTATATATCTTCTTTAAAACATATGAATTTTTTATTTTTATTTTTGTAACAATGACTAATGAGAGACTGTTACAGCAGTTTTGTTGATTTCATTTCAGTTTGAAAATTCAAATTGTGGAGAGTAAATGCTAATTGATCTATTTTTTAGGTACATAATAATTGCAGTATTTTTTACATGGCATTAAATGCTGATTACAGTCTATTTTACATATTGATGAATGATTGATATGATATTGATTCAATACAACGTAATCTTTGGGCGGAAATATCTGTAAGTAATATAATTTCAGCAGTCATTCTATATTTAGTTATTTACCTCTTTACAGCGCAGAGAATCTTTACTCTTAGTCAGCCACAGTCGTCATAGTCACACATACAGCATTTATTTTCTAAATAGAGGGTTCACGCTCGAACATCGCCTTCCTTGTCTCTCTCCTACCATTTTCCCAAGATTTTGTTCCATATTGCTATGATGCATATAGTCTCCATCTCATCAAAAGTGAATAGAGACCACAAAACGTGGCAAATTAGTAGGCTCTAGTCTTTTTCTTTTCATTTTCCAAAATTCCAGCAACGGTTCCTGTGCCATCACTATAAAAAGTTGTCCACAATGTATAGTAACCCTTTAATTTCTTGTGTGTAATAACAATCTGACGAGTAGAAGGAGGAAGAAAAGAAAAAACACAGGCTTGGGGTCCTGGCACAATGGCTGGGGTTGTCGATGAACATGAAGACAAGCACCAATCCAAAGTTGGCATTAATGGTAACAGCCACCAAACGCCCTTTTCTCTTAATCCTACAACATATGTGTTCATATAATTAATCTGAGTTCATATAATATTAGTCTCTCTCTCTCTCTCTCTCTCTCTCTCTCTCTATATATATATATATATATATATATATAATTCACTGTTTGTTGAAGAATTCATGCAAAAACTGTTCTATATATGTTCATAGTATATCTTCATGTGAATGCTATATGAAAAGGTAGCAACTTATTTCATTGTTATTTAATTTGTGTGGTTTTCTTTCTTCCTTGTGTTACATTATATTATTATATAATATATGCTAAAGGGTTGCGTTGTGTTTGTGTTTGTGTTGTGTTGTTGTTTTGTTGCAGATGATGACACAGAGGTAAATGATTCTCCTATTGAGCAAGTGAGGCTAACAGTGCCAATAACCGATGACCCTTCTCAGCCAGCATTAACATTCCGAACATGGCTTCTTGGGATTGTGTCATGTGTTGTCCTTGCCTTTGTGAACCAGTTCTTTGGCTACAGGACCAACCCTTTGTCCATTTCATCTGTGTCAGCACAGATTATTACCCTTCCACTCGGGAAATTCATGGCTGCAACACTCCCCACAAAGTCAATAAGGATCCCTTTGACCAAATGGTCTTTCACGTTGAATCCTGGTCCCTTCACTTTGAAGGAACATGCCCTTATCACCATCTTTGCCAGTGCTGGATCTAGTGGTGTTTATGCCATTAGCATCATCACAATTGTGAAGGCTTTCTATCGTAGGAGCATTCACCCTGCTGCTGCGTTTATGTTAGCATTGTCAACCCAGGTAAGAATGATTTTAAACCAGAAGAACTGATGATGGATGTATAAGCATTTATTTTCCCAGATTTGGTTATTAGTAGCATGCTGAATTGTATCCTTGGATTTTTAGATGCTTGGTTATGGATGGGCAGGGATTTTCAGAAGATTTCTTGTTGACTCCCCCTACATGTGGTGGCCATCAAACCTTGTGCAGGTGTCTCTATTCAGGTATTTTATTAATATTAATTTATTTATTATTTCATCCAGTGGATTGCCAATCTCCATAACTTGATGTAGAGGTTAGCATTAGCTGCATTTAATTTTGGACATAAAATCCATTTATAAATGCTCTTAATTAACTTATAACTATGGGTATATTTTGTAATTTTATGTTGTCTACCGTAATTATATTATTCCAACTTTCTCTCTCTTCTAACTGATATAATAATATTAGTTAAACATTCAAAAGTAGATGTGTTATTTAGATACTTATTCTATTATTGTTATTGAATGAGACTAACGGGTGAAAAAAGAGAAAAAAAATTAATATTAATCAAGTGGAGTAAAAAGGAGTGATACATAACCATTAACATACTTACATCATATATTTACATTAAGTTAAAAGTTATAAATCAGTATGTAAAAAGTTATAAACTAGTATGTAAAAAGTTGTAAACCAATATGCAAAAAGTTATAAAAAAAAATATGCAAATTTTTTTTACATATTGGTTAATAACTTTTTACATACTACTTTATAACTTTTTATATACTGATTTATAATTTTTGACTTAGTATAAATATATGGTGTAAATATAATGATGGTTGTTTATCTTTTCTTGGAGTAAAATAATGGAGAGGAAATATTAATGAGGAGAGAAAAAAATTATTAATTGAATAATTAATGAAGAAAAAATAAAATTATAAATTGATCTAAAAGTATAAGTTAATGAAAGAAAGAGATAACTGAGTTTTATGTCCAAAATGAGATTTGGAAGAACTATACTCCACATTAAGGTGTGTAGATGTTAGCAATTCTCTTCATATATATATATATATATATATATATATATATATATATATATATATATATATATTTGCAAGCTTTCCGCAGCCATTTATATGAATTATGTACAAAAAAATATTGATGCTAGTTAACAAATTCAATTCGATATATTTGTTACCTATTGTAAGATGAATAATGATATTTTGACATTCAAAAAGTAGGTGTTTATTGAGGCACTCACTTTTTAATCATTGAATGTGATGGATATTAAAGATAAGTGGAAAGCACCATCACATTCAATAATTATAAAGTGGGTGTCAAAATATCATATCCTTGTAAGATAATCTTGTTCATAATTTTTGCCATTAACAAAACAATTCTTGAATGACACAGGGCATTCCATGAGAAAGAAAAAAGGCCTAAAGGAGGATTATCTAGGCTGCAATTTTTCTTCATGGTCTTTGCAGCAAGCTTTGTGTATTATGTTATTCCTGGCTACTTTTTCCAGGCAATATCAACCATCTCTGTGGTTTGCCTGATTTGGAAGAATTCAGTTACTGCACACCAGATTGGTTCAGGCATGAAAGGCCTTGGCATTGGCTCATTTGCCCTTGATTGGAACACTGTTGCTAGCTTCTTGGGCAGTCCTTTGGCTGTCCCTGGCTTTGCCATCATCAACATGTTGGTTGGATTTGTGTTGTATCTCTACATTGTGATTCCCATTGCCTATTGGAACAATATCTATGATGCCAAGAAGTTCCCTCTCATTAGTTCTCACACATTTGACCATACTGGTGCACAATACGATGTTAAAAGGATTATGAATGCCAAAACTTTTGACATTGACTTGGACAGTTATAACAATTACAGCAAGCTCTATCTCAGCATCATATTTGCACTTGACTATGGATTGAGCTTCGCAAGTCTCACAGCCACGCTCTCACATGTTTTCCTCTTCCATGGAAAGTAAGTTTGCTCGGATATTCTAGGGACATTCTTGGTTTTCATTTTTAGTTTTCAATTTTAATTATGACAATATCATTTTTTTAGAATGATGTTACTAGTCCAAAAAAAAGAAAGTACGTACAGAATCTTCAACAAAAGTCATAATGGTGATTGAATGAAATAAAATGGTATGACCTATTAATTCATCCATTCTATGACATATCATTCTTTATGTAGAATTCTGATAAAATTTCTAATTTTCTAGCAATTTCCTTTTTGGTAACTAATATTCAAACATTTTCAAGTTACCACTAAGCTGTGATTCTATCTATTTCATTTTGTATGATAAACCATCTAACTATTTTCCGGTCATTGTCTATTTGAAGGACCATTTATCAGATGTGGAGGAAAACAACGGATGCAATAAAAGGACAACTCGGTGATGTGCATACAAGAATCATGAAGAAGAACTATGAACAAGTCCCTGAATGGTGGTTCGCCTCCATTTTGATTCTGATGATTTTGATGGCCTTGGTAACTTGTGAAGGCTTCGGCAAGCAGCTCCAACTGCCATGGTGGGGAGTCATATTGTCTCTGGGAATAGCATTAGTTTTCACTTTACCAGTTGGAGTCATTCAAGCAACAACAAACATGGTAATTAACACCTGTTGTCCAATTAATTAGAGAAAAAGAATACATAATTAGACACAGTTCCTTGTGTTAGTTTCTTAACCAAAGTTAACTTTTTGTGCAGCAAACTGGACTCAACGTGATCACTGAGTTAATCATTGGATACCTCTACCCAGGAAAGCCCCTTGCCAATGTAACCTTCAAGACTTATGGGTACATTAGCATGTCACAAGCACTCGCATTTCTTGGTGACTTCAAATTGGGCCACTACATGAAAATTCCTCCAAAATCTATGTTCATTGTTCAGGTATAGTGTGTGATTCTACGGTTCACAAGATATCATGTCCTTGAAAAATGAACAATGTTATATCTGTACGTCAAAAGTGAATACCGTATAGAAAGAAAGGCACAAATCAGTTTATTCATGGCCTGCATTTGATGTACAAACAACACTCCTACTGAAAAATGCTCAAAATCTAATGCAACATATCTAACTCATGGAAATTTCTGCTCGTGTTTAGCTGGTAGGCACAATAGTTGCTTCACTTGTCTACTTTAGCACAGCATGGTGGCTTCTCACAACTGTTGAGAACATCTGTGACCAAACAACGTTGCCAGAAGGTAGTCCATGGACATGCCCCGGTGATGACGTGTTCTACAATGCTTCAATCATATGGGGAGTTGTAGGGCCAGGGAGAATGTTCACAAAGGAGGGTATCTACCCAGAGCTGAACTGGTTCTTCCTCATCGGTGCACTTCTGCCTGTTCCGGTGTGGCTGCTCGCGCGCAAGTTCCCGGACCACAAGTGGATAGAGCTCATCAACATGCCCCTCATCATCGCAGGCGCCAGTGGCATCCCTCCGGTGAGATCAGTGAACTACACCATGTGGGGAGCCGTCGGAATCTTCTTCAACTTCTATGTCTATAGCAGGTTCAAGGCATGGTGGGCGCGCCACACTTACATCCTCTCGGCTGCATTGGATGCTGGGATTGCTTTCACGGGGGTGCTTCTCTATTTCACACTCCAAACCCATGGTGTCTTTGGTCCAACATGGTGGGGTCTTGATGCAGATGATCACTGCCCTCTGGCCAAGTGCCCCACAGCACCAGGCATAGTTGCTAAGGGGTGCCCCGTTCTGTGAGTTCCATGTTGAGGCCGCCACATACTGGACATGGAAATATATGGACGCATTCAATAATAGAAGAACGAACAAGCTGTACAGGTTGTTGTTTGCTGATTAAGCACAACTGGCTTAAGCAAACTAAGATTATGGTTGACTTTGATTCTCTGTGTTTAAGCTTTCGGATCCAATGAAATTCATTTGTGTTATTATAGACAGATTTTTACCTTGATATTCAGGCTACCATTTTTCTTTAATTAGTCGTTTCACCTGTACGATACATGAGGAGATAATAAAAAATAATTTATTGATTATTATAAAAAATAAATAATAATTTATTTGTAAATATCTTATAAAAAACTGAGTATATAAATTTATCTTAAAAGTAAGTTAATAGTTAAATAATTAAATAAGTGAATACAATATAAATATATCATTCTATTTTGTATCTAATATTAAATATCATATTTATAAAGTTAAAAATATCTTACTAGATGAACTATAACTAACAATAAATAGCTTATTTTATGAAAATTTTACACATTTCAAAAGTTGAAATTGTTGAATAAAGAAAAAGAATAAATAGATAATTTTACTATATCATGAGCTATTTATAGGGATGACAATGAGTATTCATAAGAAAGGAAACATGTTTCATGCCTCTCGTCACCGTTTAGAATTTTGTTTCTCATCCCTATTCCACTTATGGGTCCTCATTTCCCATTTTCCGTGGTGATTTTGAATCCCTAGGATATTCAAAGGTTTATTAACAAATTTTAAAAAAAGAAAAATTTTAAAAATATTTTACAATATGAAATATAAATATCCATAATAATAAATACTATTAATGTAATATAATCCAAATTAAAATTAAAAATATATATAATGCAAATATAATCAAAATAATTAAAAAATAAATATGTATTATCTCTATCCCTATCTCGTTTAACAAATGAAAACTTAGCTCCTATAGATTACCCCTATGAAGTTAAAATATGTGCTAATTTTTTTTTCCATTTGATAATTCCCATGTGTACCCATTTTCAATTTTTTTATCATCCCTAGCCGTTTATATCTTTTCAGTAAATAAAAATACTTAATTTAAAAATATAAAAATATATTTTCTAATTAATAAAAATAATATAAAAATTTAATTTATATGATTTTAATTACACGTCCTTTTCTTGTACATCCTTTTAATAAATTAAAATATTAATTTTAAAATATATGTTATAATTAATGTGTAATAATTAGTAAAAAAATCATTGATAATTATAATTTATATAATCTCAATTATTAGAGTAGTACATCAATTATAATTTTTTCAATGAAAAATAATATAATTATTTAATTTTTAAAAATTAATAAAATATTTAATATCATTATCAAAGAAGTGTAAATTATAGAATTGATTTTTTAAAAATATTTTAGTGTTAAAAAATTGAAGGTTTTTTTTCAAAAAAATTAGTATGAAAAAATCATGAAATTGATATATTAGAATGTTTAAGTTGTAAATAATTAAACTGAATATAGTGATACATGTAGATAGATAATTTTTTTATTATGATTTTCAAATGTTCTACATTTGAAATTATAAAATTTCCCTTAATCTCATTTTCATTTAAAATTTTGTCTCCATTCTCATGTACATTCCTGTAACAGGTTCCCATTTTTTATTTCACATGGAGATTTGAATCTCTATTGATATTTACGGGTTTATTAAAAAATTTTAAAGATACTTTAAACTTCAAAATATAAATATTTATAATAACAAATACTACTAATGTAACACAATTATAATATGTTTGTTATCGTTAATATTATAATTATATATATATATATATATAATTTTTATGGTATAATATATTGAATTATAATTTTGTTTATGCTATTTTTTATTTTTTATATTGATTTTGTTAATGGTAGAGAGATATGAGGATATGATTGGAAAAAAATAATTGATAATTAGAAGGCAAATTAAATTCAAAAACTTATTTTTAGTGTTAAGATTATGAAAAGAGTGGAATATAATTTTTCTATAAATAACACATTGAAGACTTTTTATGTAATGAATCTTAAATATTAGTATTATATCGATTATTATCATATTTGATTAAGAATAAATTTAGTATAAATTTAATTTTGAATTATTATCATATAAAAATTAATCAATTAGCAATTTGTTAACAATTTGACCTACCTATTGTCTTTAAATAAAATGTTAATTGTAAAGCTTATTTATTTCAAAAATATTTTCTTTATAATTTTTATATTACCTTCATAATGTGAGGCTATTAATGGTTCTCAATTTAATTGTAGATCATAATTATATTAATATGGATTCTCTTTTAGTGCAAATTATAATATTTAATGATTGTAATATTTGATTCTTTAATGATTGTAATATCTAATTTTATTTCATATGAAAAATAATTAATAAGTAAATCATAAATTAAATTTAAAAAAATCTTTAGACATAAAGATTGAGAAAAGTTTAGCGTAAATTGGATGAATGATATGTCAAGTCGAAATCACTATATGAATGACATTTGTAATAGTTTTTATGAAATGAGTATGAAATATTAGTATAGTAGATTTATATAATCAATAAATTTTATACCGAATCTTAATCATTAATAACGTCTAATTATAAATAAGATTTTGATAAATCTCTATCATTTTTTTTTTATTTTAAAATCTTCTCTAATTTTTTTTTCAACACTAACTTTTTTTTTTTCAAAATTCATTCAAATTTTTTAAAGTATAAAATTATCAAAATTGCCATGAATTGTATAATTGAATTTTTTAAAAAAATTCATTCAAATCTTTTAAAATATAAAATTATCAAAATTATTTACAAGAGCTCAGAGGTTATTAAAAGTATAATTTTATGGTCATCCCAAGTGATCTCAGGATTTGGCATATTCTTGGTCTTCAAATCATTAAATTAGCCTATGTATATAATCAAATAATGTCATCACTAGTAACAAGAAAAAATATTCTACCTTTAAATAATTGAATCATCATAATCTTATTGTTAATAAAAAAGATAAATGATACTACTTAACGCATATATTTTACATTTTTCTTATAATTTATATACTTAATTTCATAAATTTAATATAATAATATTAAAAAGAAATCACCACCCGCATCAAATATAAAAATTTTTGATGTAAAGTTAATACTAAAATTATGAAATTAATTTATCAATATAATTCATGATTTCAACATCGCAATAATTAAAAATATTTACTTAGTATAATCCAATCCTATCATTAAATACGGATGATTATTAATAATATGCTAATAATATGTAATAATTGTGATTTTATTTTTTTTAAAGAAATTAATGAATAACTTTTTAAAAGATGTGGACCATAAAATATTTTCATTGTGATACGTGTAAAATTTTCTCTCAAACGATTCTGAAATATTAATATTATAAATTATAGATTATTTTGATATAGCCAACTGTAATTAAGGTATCTATATCCAGTGAAATTTACAAGCATCTGTTTTGCCAGCACAACAAGCAATCATTTTGAAGACACTCACTATGGCCAGAAATATCATTGTTGAAACAATTTATCAGATTGGATTGATCCACCATTCCTCTTTGAATTTTGTGGTCTAATAAGGATTGTACTTGTCACCATGGATGATTCATGGTAGCAGCCGAAAAAACCTACACATATGATTGTGACTTCAGATAACTCGTGGTTTGACTTTTTTATGGGTGGTTTATGATTTAGCTTGACCGGAAGATGCTTTTTTTAAAGGATATTTTTCTTGTTTTCCAAAATGCATCTCGTAGATGCATTTGATTTTTCACAGGAAAAAATTAATATTCTGTTTTATTTAATATTTGAACACTTCTGTTCTAACTCATCATTATCTTTCGCTAACAAAGTTTTTAATGTAATTGCTCAATGGGTCAAATATTGAATGATTCATATGACTTTTCCTTGCTCTGAAAAGACCTAGAAATATCTTTTATAAGTGACTTTGGACCACCTCTAATCATTTATTTTTCTCCATTTTCGTTGAAACTATTTGTTTCCCTTTGGCCATTTATGATCACCCCTACAATGTAATCGTTTACCCTGACTTCTCTTTCTCCTGTATAACCGAATATTATCTCATCTCCATGCAAAAACATTACAAGCATAAAGCCAAAAACAGAATACATTGATACCAAAAAAAACTAAGCAAACCGTTAATTAAGTTAGTACCATGTAACAATTAGTCACAAGCAAAGCAAAATCCTTTACGGACGGAAGACTTTGAAAATTGCTTAAATAGTTGGTGAATATCCTGCTAATACATCTGAAAAAGTTTCTTCTGATAACCCAACATTCCCAAGGTCAGAATCTATTCCCTAATTGTTCATCATTGAGGATCCGGCATAGGCACCATGATGAGTCTCAGCATCACTGACGTGCAAAATAAAGTTGGTAAAAATGGAGAGACAACAAGGACTGGGATCAGTTGAAAAGCCCTGGATTTAGCCAATCCCTGAAATGGAAAAATGGATATAGATTGTGTAAGGTCAATTATAACACCAGAATGTAGAGTGCTGAAAGGCAAAAGCACTCACTTGCTTATGTCGTTGAGATGATCGTCAAAGTCAACAATGTCCTTCCATTTCTGGGACGAAATATAGTCCAATAAGACCAGATTTGCTGAAGGCTCTTTGAGAGAGAATCGACTATTCCCATCTGACTGAACCAACTTCCAGTTCTTAGATGCATCCCTAACATAAAGCTAAACCATAAGAAAAAGGCAATCTCGGTCAATGTAACAAAATAAAAAGATGTCTCTATATCATATGGCAGGAACCATATATACGACTACCAAGAGTATAAACACTTAGAACCACACATACATTAAGATATTGTTAACAAGAGTATAAACACTTAGAACAACACATATATTAAGATATTGTTAACAATTTGTTTCTTTTATGAAAAGAAAGTGCCTCATGAATGCACCATAAGTTTCATACAACTAAACAACAAATAGCATGGAATCCTTTTTGTTTGTGAAAATGTTGCATGAAACCTTATCCTGCTCTAAGTTTGCATCCTGTATAAACAACCAACATGTGCAAATTACACAACATAACTATTTCATTCCCCCACACTTCAAACTAGATAGATCAATATGCTGCAACATGTGGCAAATCAAACAAGGAACTCTCTTTTGGCTTCAGTTGAAAACAAAGAGAAAGGAAATGAAGCAAAACATTCAGGTCTGCAATTTTTAGTCTTGCCATCAGATCTGAGTTTCAAGATGTTACAACTCCCAACCAATGAAACCCACACAACAAGATGCCAGCCCCAATTTCCCATTAAGCTTTTGTCTACTTCTAGAGTTATAATGCATGAAGATAAGCCCTGAAACTAGGAAGGGGAAACCAAAGAATAAAAGCAAAGTGCTCCTTGTCAAGTGCAAAAGGGGTCTATGGAAGATACACATACTCTAACAAATGATTCTACATTTAAAAAAAGGGGTTCTAAAGTCCACTCACAAAAAGCCTTTGAGGATTTCCAATATTTGATCAACCGTGTAGAGAAGCCCAAATGAAATTCATAAATAGAGTAAAGTGAATGCAGTCGTATTATATAACCAATGTTGACTATGGTTTCCTAATACTAATATTGCTAACCTGCATTACGACGCTAAGATCCTTGCTCTTCTTCAAAGCCTCAAACTTCTTGTTATCTAACTGCGAAGAATTGAAACCGGAGCAAAAATTAGAAAAAGATGGTAACCAGAACTACACAATTCAAAACAACACCAGCAAAAATCCCAGCACATACCAAGAGAGTGCCGGCTTGGGGAAAGTAGCGGCAAATGTGGTCACCAATATTCTTGGCCACACCACTAAGCTCGTAGTCATCAGACCTCTCGTTCGCGTGGAAATAGCCAACTATGTTCAGCCCCTTAGCAGAAAAATACTCCTCTATCTATCTCACAAACATTTGTGATTGCAAAAATCAAACAAATCAAAATCAAAAGTCAGAAAAACTAATCAAACAAATTAATCAGCACCCTGAAGAAAAAAAGATAAACCCAGTTGATGATTTCACATTTTGTTCCAAAAAGCAAGCTCTTTTACGCATAATTCTAAAAGCAACGATGTCGGGTCAGAATTGAATTACAAAAACAAAAAAAAAAACGCACACAACAGTCCAAAAAAAAAACTAATCGGTACCCAGAAGAAAAAAAGACAGACCCAGTTGATTGATTTACTTGTTCTTCCAAAAAGCAAGCTTTTCAATGCAAAATTCTATCGGTAATCATGTTGGGTCAGAATTGAATGATGAGCAAAAATAAACAAATAAAACCCTAGAAAACCCAAAAAAAAAAGAAAAAGAAAAAGAGAGAGAGGTTGAAAACCAGGATGAGGGAGATCTCCAATTGAGGGAGAAGGCCGAGGTGAGAGTGGAAGAGAGGGACGGCATCGGCGATCTGAACGGCGTCGTTTGAAGGGGAGATGCGGCCGATGAGGATGCCATTGACGGGAGAAGTAGGGTGCTTGAGGGAGTGAAGAACCAGCTTTATGTACGCGTTCTGTGACAGCTCGTACTTCAAATCGTTGCTGCTCCCCATCTCTCTCTCTCTCTCTCTCTCCTCACACACACACACAGAGATTCCAATCGAAGGAGTGTGTGTAAGTTGTGATTTGTGAACGAGAGCTTCACAGTGCCAATTCTCTACTGTTTTGGCGGAATGGTGGCAGTGGCAATAGCAGGACTTGTAAACGACGTCGTATTATCATTGTAATCGACGGTTTTCATTGTAATTTACCAATAATTTATATGAAAAATACTATATAGTGATTCATTTTATATTTTCTATATGATAGTTTATTTTATATTATTTATATTAACTAATTTGGTCTTCCTCTTCCAAAATTTCAGGGTCCGTTACTACAACTATCATTATGATTTGTCAAAGATTTTGTACGTATTTTTCTTGATGTGTAGTATCACTAAAAAAAAGATACTTGGTTGACAAAAAGGCAAAATCATGATGAAAAATAATATAAATAAATGATTTTAAAAAACTAAACTTGTAAAAATATTTTTTATTTTAGGAATTCTAAATTAAAGATACCGAAGAATATGAAGGATTTTGCACAATCATACAAGTTTTGAAAAATTGTCTTTGAAACTTATAAACGAAAAGTAGTTTCCCGAAAATCAAGGATGCTTAGCTATAAATAAAATATAGGTTTAATTAATCCATCAGTCCTTGTAATTTCACTAAATTTTTAATTGAGTCCCTATATTTTAAAAGTTTTCAATTAGGTCCTTGACCTAATCACTCATTACAAAAATGTGAGAGTTAACAGAATATTTCTAAAATATTCTTTTATTATAATTTTATATTTAAAAAAAAGATGAAAATTTGCAGCCCAAGTAGGCCTCCAAAGCCTAACAAATGCCACCAAAACAATCACCACCACCACCACCACCACCTAAATAAATCAAGCACCACCAGATCTTGTGGCCAAGCCAGCCCTTTACTATGGGTCAAAACCAAGTCAATGGGGTCAGAGATTGCAAAACCAACATCACCAAAAGTCACTTGAGATGGGGTCAGGGTCAGGGACTTGCACTGCTTTGGAACCTTTGATGAAGCTAACATCACAACGGAAGAGGAAGAAAAAGATGAGTATGAGGATGAAGAAGAGTACCGAGGGAATTAGGTGGTTATTGAAGAAAGTGAAAATGAAACTTCCATTGTGTTCTTGTCATGACCCGATTTCAAAGACGTGGCCAGACGCTGAGAGCCTCATCCCCACATGTTCTTGTGACCTATGTACTGCTCTATATGCATATTACAATAGAAAAGATCCATTTAAAACAGAATTTCATATTCTATATAGAAATCACCTATTCTCTGAAATCAAGATAGTTATATCTGAAATCTTATAATCAATATTTAAAGTCTGTAGCTGTAGTATCATCATATATGAAATACCAAAGTATCAAACTACTCAAATCCAGTTTGTTTAGAAATAACCAAATCCTTTAATACAAACCATAATATGATTAAAATATGCAAAATACAAAATAGTCTCTATATGAATCAGGACTCCTACCTGCAATGACACTGAAGCACTCTAACTGAATCAGGGATGCTTCACTCAAGTGAAGCTCACCAACTGAATCTCTATTGCTGATGGGAGGTAGAAAGTTGGGAAGAATTCGCAGCAGCTACTATATCAATAAATAGGAGGGAAAAGAAAGAGGTGAGTTTTAATACAAAAACTCAGTGAGTGAATCCCTACCTAAAACCCCCTTCATGGGACACCAAAGGAATTATGCAATAATTCAGAATAACAGTAATGGTATAAGGCTTTAAAACATTTCACATAAATATATGTATATAATAAATTCATTGTTTACCATCAAAATTAACAATAATATCTAACTAGAGAAACAAGAATCTCTACTCTATGATTCTTTAGAACCAAAGTGTGCTGCTCTATGATCTATTAGGGATCTAAAGTGGACACCTAAATAGGTTCCATTCTCTGCTCTATAAGATTGTCCCTTTGAACAACTTAGTACCAAGATTAACAATCAATTCTAGCCATTAACTCGCTATCTATTTCTCAATAGCTACTGTTTAATTTCTAACAAAAAACTGAGTTCTTTCTCTATATTCTACAAAAGCCTTCTACCTTAAGGTTCCAAACTTTCTCATATAATAGTATCCAGTGTACTAGTAATTATGAAATCAACATAGCAACTTTTAATATTCGAAAATCATAAATCAAGCATTCATATACTCATTTATGCAATAATGGCCCCATGAGTTTTATTAAAAACAAGTTTCATGCTCTAAAATCAACAGTTCAAAATACAATAACCAGCAGTAATCTCAAATCTTCATTCATAAGTCTCTAAAATTATAATATAAGCTATATTTTCATGAAAATAGTTATAATGCTCAACTTAGAAGTCATAGATGTGAATCTACTTACCTGGAGTAGTAGAATAAAAAGGATTGACACCAACAGGAGCTTGGGAGGCAGAAATGGTACCACTATCTGCTAGTAAAGCAATAAAACTCTAAATCAATCTCAAAATAACTCTATTCTAACCCCTATCAATAGTGAAAGAACTTGATGACATAAGAACAAGGAGGAAATCAAGATCTAACCCCAAGAACAAGTAAGAATAGAGGAAATAGGAAGTAAAACTAGTAGAATCTCTTACCTTTAAGCCTTAGAAGTGAAAGATTGATGTTAGATTCATGAAAATGGGATATAAAAGAGGTGAAGGTTTCATGTTTTGGGGGTAAGGGTCATGTTTTTGTTTCTCGAACCTCGAAATGGGGGGGGGGGTTTATAAAACTATGACTATCTGGATGGTGGTGACAATTTGAGGCGATCCTCTCTCTAGCTCTTGCCGCTTACTCTCTGTGATCCATTTGAGGCGATCTACAGATTTACATTTCTTAATTTTAAGTTAATGTCCATTAACTTTAAAACACAAATGTAAATAAGGAAATACCCTCCATTTGGATTCAAATAAAATATCAGAAAAATAAAAATCTCAACAAATCAAAATCCAAATTTTGGGTTTTAGTTCAAATCCAGAAATCTTCAAGATTTTCTAAATTTATGGGCTAAAAAGAACCGTTTAATAGTTCTATAAAATTCATTAAAAATCATTCTTCAACTTATTTTCCTCTTGGAAACAATTACCAGGACTTTTGATACCAAGAATATAGTTCTATTATATAGCCCTCTAAGGATGTGTAGAATCTAGACTTAGTGAAATTCAGGACCCAAATTTGTCTAACGACACGTGTACGACTCTAAGCTTTTCTTAGCAACAGCATACCTATGGTATTACAGTTCTCTAAATGGTTTATGGTGTTGCAAGAGAATCAAAGTAATGTGGGTCACAAAGAAGGCATAAAGGACAAATATAATATGGAAGCACCTAATGATGGATCAAATGAAGAAGCAGAAGAACACATTGTCCCTATTTTGAATGCGTTTTTGCTCATGTGTTGTAAGTCTGCTCCAATCAAAAGTTTGTTCAAGGAGAAGGAAAAGGAGAAAAATGAAGAACATGGAAAAGAAGAGAATGAATACAGCGAAGAAGGTAAAGTGAAGGAAAAAGCTATGACAAATAATAATAAAAGGAAGAGTTTGAAATCGTTAATGGAAGAAAACAGGAAGAATGTTCAAAAGCTCGTTAAGCGTCTCCTTTCCAAAGGATTCATTGTTCAATGTTCAAAAGTTTTCTTCTTTTTTTAAATATAAAATTATAATAAAAAAATATTCTAGGAATATTTTGTTAACTCTCATGTTTTTATAATGGACGATGGGGTTAGGGACTCAATTAAATATTTATTTTTAGTACAGGATCTCATTGAAAATTTTTAAAATATAAGGGTCCAATTGAAAATTCCGTAACACTACGGAGATTGATGGATTAATTAAACCTAAAATATATAAAACCAATGGCATATAAAGATAGAAAACGAACAAAAGATATATGTTGAGAAATGATGTAAATGATTTAAACATGAATTATGTAACGCCTCGATTTTTCCTTGCGTACAAATAACAAAAATCCCCTGAGGTCATTTCTGTTCGGGAATCAAGGACAGTCGGTCCCGGCTAACCTCAAGAGGTTAGTTTTATGATTGAAGGGGATTAATTTTGTTGTGCACGATGTTAGAGGTGAAAATCTCAGTTTTTGATTTTTTTTCCAAGCGAAATTACCAAAATACCCCATGGCTAATTAATACAGAATTAATTGTCGATTGAGCACGGATTTCACCCAAAAAGTTTGGAATGTCGTTTTTAAGAGTTGTTTAATGTCTGTATAAGCCCAGGTGGTCCCGGGGAATTTTTGTGCAAAATTAACATTTTGCCCCTAATCAAGAGCATAATAAGCTTAATTGCATGATTAATAAAATCTAAGTAATATTAGGCTCTAATTAAAATTTAATTAATTTTAATTATTAATCTTGAATCAAAATAATTAATTGAGGTTGATTAGAGTTTAAGATTGCTTAGAGAAAGTTTAATTCCTTCCTAGAATCAAATGGTCTTCAAGTCAAAAAGTGAATAGTACATAATTCCATGATTTAAAGAAATATGTTGGCATTTGAAATTTAAATTTATTGAGTTTAATTCAAATTAGATGAACTTAATGTTTATGACTACTCTTTAATCATGGTTTTGAAATTTCTAATTATGTGATTATCAACCTAAATATCTAACTACTCATTCCTAACCTTTTTCCTAATTAAATATACCTCTAATACACATCCTAACCTATATTAAAAATGAAACTTGGCCCCCAAATTCATTTAGAAGGCCACGACACTTCCCTCCAATTTCATCCTCTCATGTTCCAATTTTTCTATAAATACACATGCAAGGAAACTCTTGTGACACCATTTGTTCATTTCTTGCAATCTTGGTTTAGGAATCCTCAAAGTTTCTCTCTAGTTTCTCAAAGAGTTATTCTTCTTCTTTTTCTTCTTCATTTCCTCCAAGAACCACCACTTACCACCACCTCTCTACCTCAAACCACTACACAACCACCATAGATCTTTCTTTAAACACCCCACCTCTCCATTTTCAAGATCAATCCCAAGATGCATCTTCATTCCCCTTTTTTTCTCTTGGCCGAAGCTACTTCCCTGCTTTAAGGAGGAATTGTTCTTTTCATCTTAAGACCAAGCTCTCTCTTTTCTTTGGTAGTGAGTTATTTCCAAGTTTTCATTCTTTTCTTTGTTTCTTTCTAGGGTTGAAATGTTAAAATGATAATTCTCTCTTTCTCCTCCTCCATTTTGGTTCTTTGTTTTCCTTTTTCTTTTCTTTTCTTTTTCGGCCATAATGGCCTTGTTATTGGAAAACTATGGCTTGATGATGAGGATCTTGGATGTTGGTTGCAAAACCTTCATTTAATTGACCTCTAAAGCTTGAAGGTTTCACTTCTAAGAGTTTTTGGCAAATAAAGATATTATGTTAAATGGGAGTCTTGAGCCCAGGACTCAAAGAAATAATAAATAGATTGCATTCATATTTATATTTCAAGTCATTGCGTTGCATATTTATATTTAAGCCTTACATTAGCATATTTACATTTATGTCATCACCTAAATAATTAAACTCGAAGCCTACCTATTTCAACCTTAAAGTTGATTATTGATTTAGAGTGAATGCTCTAAGGGGCTTAGAGCACTAAAATAAATAATTGAACTTGCAATCATATTTACATTTCTTGCCTAGTATATTCACTTTTCAAGTTATTACCTAAACTTAAAGATTAAAACTAGAGCTTGCATTTTCATATTTATATTCAAGCTTGTCATATCATATTTATGTTTCTCTTGCCATCACCCTATATGCCAAGATTAATATGAAGCTTATATTGCACTTTTAAAATTTATGTTATCACCTAATTAATCTGGCGCTCAAGACTCACCCTTTCAACTCACATGAGAACTTTGACTCATGGAATATGTATCTTATTAAATGTAAACATCCTTTTATTAAGCTCTCTAATTATGCTACTGATCTAAGGCTATTAATTGTGTTACTATGAGGATAAGAATTGATTATAAGGGCATTCTTTGATCTAGAATTAATTTTAAGAAAGACTAATTACTAGAAATGCTTGCTTCACAATTTTGTATGCTATTAGGAAATTAAATTTTGGTCACGGTCCAAACCTTTCTAGAATTGATGTATGTTATTTGGAGTGCTCCTAACATACAAAAATTGTTATTAATGGGTATGTTAGTCATTTTTTATAGTTAAGAGAAGTCTAGTAATTAGAAAGAATCGAAAAATGTGAATTCCAGGACTCTTTAAAATGAAAAATATGTTTTTTGTCCAGCATGTGATATCTAAGTAAAAATGACATTTAACACTTAGTAAATGTATAGGAATCACCCATAATTGGTTTAGAAATTAATTTTAGCATTGTAGGAAAAATCGGTAAAGAGAAAGGGGCAAAAATATAATTTATAGAACATCGAAAAGATTCATTTTGTTTTTATTTCAAATATGTCCAGATTTGTTTAGTAATATTTTTGGGGTTAATAATTAATGAGAATAATTGGGATTGATCCCTTAGATGCATAAATAAATAAATACAAAAGTTGGGTTTACCCGATTAGAAGTTTAATTGATTAAAGAATTATTATGAACGTTTGCTTTACAAAGTGTTATGAATTGATGTACTTGAGGTTTATGTGATGATTATATTTGCATAAAGATTGTTATAGTATGTTATGATTTCACTTGAAATGTTTAAGATGCATATGTGAAAGTAATATGAAAGCATGTGACATTATATGATAAGTAGTGTTTTTGCATCTTAATATAATATGTTAATGTTAAGGTGACATAAAACATATGGAAATGATCCTCTATACTCTCCGAATTAAAGGTTATGAGAGGTGATTCAATAAGAAAGTGATGGGTTTCCCCCTCTATTACCCCATGATAAATCTAGCAATGGCTAGTTAGGTTAAGCTCATCCTAGGCGGTAAATGCGATGAAGTTTTGGTGTTGTTTGTATAAAATTCACCAGTGGAGGTATGATGGTTGGTTTATGAAATTCACCAGTAGAGGTATGTTGGTTGGACTATGAAGTTCCCATAAGAAGGCGAGGGAAGTATGTTGGTTAAGAAGAGGGAAGTATGTTGGTTGGTTTATGAAGTTTCCATAAGAGGGTGAGAAAGGAATTTGAAGGAATTATCATGGGTTCTCCTGCATGCATATTGAATGTGTTCCTTATGTTTCTATTTATGTCATTGTATACGTATAATGTTGCATGCGATATTGACATGTATTCATGACTTAGTATGTTATATTCATAACATTAAGATGCATGCTAAAAGACACGGGCCTCGATTAATGGTATTTTCAACTTAATAAATGAATCTTATATATGCCCACCACCTTCATAATGAAACTTGAGGTTCTTGGGGACGATAATGATGACACGTGTATGGACACGGAATACCCTACTAAGATTCTTATTTAAGTATCTCATCCCCTCTTTTTCTTTCCATCTTCGTCTTCAAACAAGATCGATGGCAATAACCGTGGTCTACCCTGAGGTACCGACGTAGGGGTTGCACCGTGGTCTAGATCAGAGTGATGTAGCGAAAGCAGAGATAAAGGGCTTCCTATTTTTAGCACTGAGAAGTTTTCTTGTCTTCATACTTGTGACTTAGTTCTAGTAGATGTGCACCCTCTAGGAGTTAGTTACTTTTTAATCATGTTTAGGTTTTGTATTAGCGCATGCTCAGCCTTTATAGGTGGGCTTGATACTATTGTTATGACATTATATAATTGTGGAATATTCTTATATTATTAATGTTGCTATTATGATATTAAAGTCAATGTTATGACATGATGATATTCTTAGTCTATGTCATACTCTGTTGTGATCTGCATGTATGCTATGTGATGAATGGTTATACGCCATAACTTATGCACGAACGGCTCATAGTTTGGTCTTAAAAAAAAATAGGTTATATTTTCCGTAAACTTATTTTAAAAGTTTAAAAATCAAGTAAAAGTTATGAGACAAAAGAGTAACAGCTAATGATTAACCATTATGTGTCCTATGCGTATTGTGTTGAAAGTTAGGGTATTACAAATTAGACTTGCTATTTGTTAACTCCATAAACATTTCATACTATTTTTTTCTTCACCTAATACAAACAATTTTTTTGTATCTTTTCTCGTGTCATGTTACTAATTAACTCTTTTAATTACCAAACACCTATGTTGTATAGGTACAGGCATGGGGTATGAAAATTTTCCAAAAACTAGGGTATGGGTACGAGAAGTGTATTATATAAAATTATAACTAATAAATAATTATATAATAAAATAAATAACTTTTTATGATGTTCAAGCAAAAATATAAAAAAAAACTAGATTTGAAAGGATAAAATGGTAATTTAATTCATTTAATTGCAAAATTCAATATTTTATAAACATCAATTTGTATTTAAGTAATATTTACTTATTGAAATTTTTGATTAATAAATATCCAGAATATCAAGCAAGTACTAATCCTAAATAGTACCAAGTACGAGTATAATAACCATTTTGGAGTACCAGTCCAACACTATACTAACCATATCCACTAGAGTGTCAATCAAGGCAGCGACCCTAGGGAATAAACTCCAATGTGACAAAAATTTCGTCTCTTGCATTTTGGTCATGCGGCTTTTATGACACTTGTAGTCATGCAAGATGATTACCTTTTCATGACAATTTTATTTATAGCTCTAATACTTTGATTATGCCTTATAATTTAAGATTTCTACATGTCCGTGTTTGATTTTCACGTGTTGTTTAGACTATAACTCATTTATTTGTTCCTTAATAATATATAAAAAAAAGACTCCACCTTTTCCTTACAGCTTAACGCTTTTCAATCACTCTCATTTACAAGTTTTAAATTGAGCAAATTTTCTATTAGAAGATAATACATCAAGGGGGAAAAAATAACAAACGGGATATTTGAATATTTCGATGTAGAATGATCCGAAACTCAAATCACATAAAAAAGCAAGGTATATATGCACATGAATTTCCATTTGATAGAGTAGTTTATGTACTCTTTTGATGTAAAATAACCCCCTTATTCACCTAAGAAAAATTAAAAATTATCAAATTTTTCCTATAGAAAATTGTAATTATTAGATAGAACAAAATAATATATCCAACTTACTTACTTGCACAAAAATCATCATAACCATGTGGTCCTTTACAAAGAAAATATATTGTTCATACAATATATAAATTTGGAATAGAGTTACTTAGCACAACTCTGAGTTCTACTATTTATGGTATGATTTTGGAGATGAGGTTCTTGGACAATATTGGATTCCTTGACACGTTGATAGTTGAGGGTCCCTGCAAAGACTCTGAAGGGGTTTATGATTATTTACCATACAGAGAATATACAACTAATATGACACACATATTCCTTTTTACAAGTGATTCATTCTGAGTTCTGATTAGGGTCCCTTATGATCTCGAGGCTTCCTGGGCCTTCTCAAACCTTTGCAAGGGACGACCTTCAACAATACCCTGGCCCAATGGGCTTGTACACTCCTGATAAAAATGACGAGTATAAACCCCTTCCGTTAGGCCATGGGTCTTGGACGAAGGAATAGCCATTGGAGTACAAACCTCTCACACATGCCCTTTTATAAGTGGTCCTTTTTAAGCATAGTTATAAGAACCGGATTAGATCGGCTGGTTCAAACCTGAAACTGGTGAACTGGATAGTGGTCCGGTTCGGTTCTCCAATCAGACTGGATAAGCATCGAACCGATAAAACCTCAGTCAAACCTGGAGTTGATCGCGTCTTGTGCGTGAGTCCTATGCGCTGAAAAGGGGCCTGTGCATTGGAAATTTGGAATAAATTCCAAAACCAATGTTGTGGGAGTCGAACCCACACATGCCAGGCATCAAGGGCGCACCTCAACCACTAGGCCAGCTGCTCCTTTAGTATATATTGTGTCACAATATATATATATATATATATATATATATATATATATATATATATATATATATATATATTACACTCGTAGTTACCTCAACCTATATATTTATATATTTATTTAATTAAATCCGATTCAACCAATGACCCACTGGTTGAATTAGTGACCCGATGTTTTGACTGAGTCTATCACCTGTTTGATTCTGATAACTATGTTTTTAGTATTGACTAGGGTCTCTTATGATCTTGGAGGCCTCCTAGGCTTTCTCAGATCTTTGCAAGGGACAACCTTCAACAACATTATGGTCCATTGGGCTTGTACACACTTGGTAAAAATGATAAGTACAAACCTCTCCTATTAGGTTAGCAGTCTATGATGAAGGAATAGTCATTAACATGCACTACACAGTTCTATTATTTTCAATTAAGAGATTAATTTTGATATTATGTCGATTCAATCAAATTTTACACTTACGTCCAATTACGCATTATTATAATGTTATTATTATTATTTAGGAGACTATTAGGGTCATATTATGAAAGACGGAATGATAATACATAATTGGAAGTTTTTATAAAATTTTCATCAATAATTTATCGAGATTAGATTATTTCCATAAATAAATTTGGACAAAATTTAGAATGATAATAATATACAACATTCACGCGTATACTAACACGTGCTAGCATATTAATCATCGATTTCAGACTGAATCTAATAGTATAATGATAAATCATATTTTTAACGGTAGATATTCCTATTGCGTATAAGATTTACCATAAATTCAACCACATAATAACATCACTAAAAGAAAATCATATATTTTACAATTTCTTATGTAAAAAAGAAAATGTTCACAATGATTTGGTCTTATATTTATCACTCGAAGACACAAACATAAAACACTGTCTCCTTGTTCTTCTTCTTGCTATTGTTGTACGTGTTTGTGTGTGCTTTTACAATGAGCGGCGGTGGTGGGGGTGCAGCTAGGGTTCCGATCCCCAACAATGTACGGAAGACAATCGAAGACATCAGAGAGATCACCGGTAAGCAGCACACCGACGACGAAATCTACGCTGTCCTCCGAGAATGTTCCATGGATCCCAACGAGACCGCTCAGAAGCTTCTCTATTTAGGTACTACTTTCACCCCCTTCTCTCTCTTCCTATTCAACTCATTCATATCTCTGCCAAAAAAAAAAAAGAAAAACTTTTCACTGTAACCTCATCTGGGTCATCGTTTGTTTCCCTTTCGATCCATTTGGTCTTTTGTTTTCCTCATTTTCTGTTTTTTTTAATTACCTCTCCTTTTTTTAATTTGCTCGTTTATAGTGTTTGTACTGTTTTGAAATTGAAGATAACGGTTTAAAGTTCTAAGCTTGGCTAGATTATTAGCTTATAACTAAGCCAGTGATTATGCATGTTCAGCTGATAATGATATTATAATTTTAATGTTATTGTTGTTTTTATTGTTATTATTATTATTATTTAAAAGTTATGTTTCCTGCTTTTTGGTTAATGGGAGCTGTGTTTGGCACTTTGGATATTGTAAAGTATTTTTGGCAATTGTTCAATGTGGGTGAATATGATTGAAAACATGGGGTTATCGGGGGTTGTGTTAGTACTACTACTTCAGTGAGGATTAGCTTAACGTACTTAGTCCTAATGTGATTGTTGTTAGTAATCGTTTGATATCTATCCCGGGATCTCAGATCTCACACGTGTTTTATTAATCAATGACTTTAAGCAACTCTGTCTCGTTACTCATTTATGGTTTATCTCGACTTTTATCTAGGAAAGAAGTGGGTTTTATGGCATCTCTAATAAGATTTCCTTCGTTTTTAATGTCCTTTATGTCAATGAGTTTGTTGAGTTATGTGTATTTTTATTTTGTTCACAGATACCTTTCATGAGGTGAAAAGGAGACGCGACAGAAAGAAGGAGGTAATTTTTTTCCTCCCCTTGCACAGTTCTGTCCCTTCTTCTCCTGTTAGTTTTGCTATGTGGTTATGTTTAAGTTGGTGTTTAACTGCTGCTTGTGAAGGTTGAGTTTTGGTGTCAGATTGATTTCTTACCTAAGTAAATAGTAAAGCTCAGGTGTCTGCTTATGTTAATGACTATATCAAATTAAGTGGATGAACCTTTAATTTGTTTATCCAGTGATTGAAACCTAATGATGTTTTGAATTTTAATTGCACCATTGTGTCGGCTTATGAACAAAGTGACTGGTATATCCCATGTTTGAAAGCAAAATTATTTTTGTGATTGTAGATGTCTAGTTGTTAGTAAATGTGCTTCTTTTCCATCCCTTTCATATTTATTAGCCTTGAGTGATTTGTGTTTATGTTGTTCATTCCAGGGTTTCAGCAGCAGGGCCTCTGAAGATTCTAGGTCAAAGCATGGTGGACAAGGGAGAGGTGGAGGGGGCTATTCGTCCAATTTTACTGGTATAGTTTTGCTACTGTAACCCTTGTTTTCATTTTTGCCTTGTTTTCATTTTCCTCTGTTTCATTTATGGAGAGCCTTTTTCACAAAAGGGCCCCCCGGAAACTTTCTTTATCTAAAATAAGACACAACTTTAGGATGCCATCAATTTTATGTGCCTTTCTTATTTTGCTTCTGCATGGAGCTTTATAATGTTACTTCCCTTTTGAATTCAGCCAAATGTGATAAAGCAGCTCCTCATAGTCCCTACCAACTTCTAGCCTCTGATGCTATTGCAATTTGTTTTGCATTGACTACTGAACCTGTGAACTGTTTTAGTACATAGTCATTTTCTGTGCATCAGCAAATTTCCTGCTACTTCATTAGTTTGTTAATTGTACTACCTTGTCTTGCAAATATTTCTTGTTAGATGGTGGTGGTGGTGGGAGGAACCTTGCTATTCGTAGGGAAAATGGAGTCAATCACACTGCAGAGAGAAGCCAAAAGACAAAAACTAATACAGCATCTCAAGCCACAAGGTTGCATTTTCATTATTATTTGCTTTAAGTTGTTTGCCTCATGTGATTAACTCTGATTATGAGAAAATGTAATGATGGAAATTAGGGCAAGGCTCAAAGAAAAGTAGAAGTAAGAAATGAAAAAAGGGATGAAAAATAACACTACTCCTGTTTTTCTTTGTTCATACCTAATATTCTAACCAAATTTGATATTCATTCCACTAAATAACTTTTTTAGGGTAAACTTTCATAGAATTTGCTCTTCAGGCCATAATGCTAACATAAAATTCACAATAAGATGTCTACAATAGAAGTAATTTCCTACCATAATTTTGATTTACTGATAACTCACTTGTTTGAAATTTGGATTGCTTGATCAACTTAATAACAACATCGTGATTCTATAATTGGATCGGATCGGAAAAACCGACATGTTTATATTTTATTGGAGTGAATAGAATCACACCAGTGGCAATGATGCTTCAATGCATTTGTTTGTATTTTATTTTATATTCAGTATTGACATGTATCCTCTTTAAAATCAATTTTCTTCAACTGCAGAGCTCCAGCTGTTGCAACCCATGGTGCTGCAAATCAATCTAATGGGAAGCCTGGTCATGGTTCTACTGGCCAATCTTTCAAAGGGAGTCTTACAAGTGTGCCTAAAAGCAGTTCAGCTGTTACTGACACTGGCAATCAAGAAAATGTTCAACCTCAAGTTGCCGCTGTTGCAGTTGCAGCAGCCTCTTCCCCTATTCAGACCTTCGACTCAGGTACCAGCATTGAAGGAGGAAAGTTTCAGTCAAGTTCTGATCAACTTCAGACTTCTACTGCTGCTGCAGCATCTGGTGTTTATTCCTCTTCTTTGGATCCTGTACTGGCATCATCTATCTCCCACAATCCTGGTGTCAATGGTGCTATTAGTAGGGAAGTTGGGAATCTCCAGATATCTGCTGGAGCAAATCATGTTAAAGGAAACAAAGTTGCTGTTAATGAAGTTGATGATTTACCAGCATCCAAGAATGAAAGTTGTGCGTCTGTGAATTCAACAACCAAAAAGAATGACCCATACCAGTCAAATGAAGTTGAAAATAATCGGTTGTTTGAGCCCTCAAGACCCTCATCTTCCTCCTCCCTCAATGGTTCTTTGAGGCCATCTTCCAGTTCTGGTAGCCTGCCACTTGCAGGTAAAGTGTTAATTCTAGATTTGAATCCATGACCTTCAGATCACATGGTAACAATCTTACTATTGCGCAAAGGATCATCCTGTGCTAACAAAATGAATAATCACCTAAGTTTTCCGTTTAATCAGTTTTTTTCCTCAACTTTTGGTCCACTCATTTCTTTTCAATATATCTATCCCTTATAATGCCTTTTGGTGTGTTCACTTATGTTTCTGAAACAGCCAATGTTACAGAGGTTTCAATGTCTGAGGCTTGCGTGCAATCGACATCTGAGTTGAGGCAACATGTTACTTTTCCCAACCATTTCCAAGTACCCGAGGCTTTAAAAAGTGGTCTGACATTTGGAAGCTTTGATACTTTGGGCCCGAGTGAAACACCTGGCAATGGAACTGGTGGTGACAATAACACTTCTCCTACTCTTGAATCTTCTCTTGGGAATGACAAAGATGCTATTTCTAGGTTTGTCATCCAAGTGCTTCATGTCATTTCTGTGCATATTCAATTAGACATCTCTCATTTTGCTTCCTCTCATGCCTTTTGAAATATGTATGGTTATTAGCTTGGTCAACTTAGCTTTGTTCTCATATATCAAACTCCTTTATTCAAGAAGTAACTATAGTCTACCTTAAAGTTTCTGCTAGAAAGGTGTAGAGTTACTCTCAGAGAAAGTGTCATATCCAATCATTGTACTGGGCTATTGTCTTTTCGATGAATTATTCTGGTTTTGATTGATTTTTTTTCTGTTGTCGAAAATATTGATCAAGCCATGCTGTGCTCCTGTAATGTCTGTTTTGATGGTATTTCATGTTTGGATGTAGGGACCAAAGTGCATCATTGACTGCAGAAAGAGATCATGTTGATTTTCAACATTCTTCATCCTATATGATAGAAAAGACAGCTGCCTCAGAAGGCAATGCTATAACTAGTACCGACTCAAAGGTTGATCATCCAAAGCAGGAGCAGGAGGTATTTTTGGCTCCAGAGGGCCATCCAATTCCGAATGTTCAAAGTGCTCAAAACTATGGTCTTAATTTCATGTCCACCATGTTGGGGACTCATCAAGTTCAATATGAGGGAACTGAGCCTCAGTCACAAGAAACATCTCGTTTTAATAACTTTGTTGTAAGTTTTTCCCTCTTTTATTTCTGAAGATTTTTGTTTACTTACTATCTAAAACTGTCTTTTATGTTTAATAATCTTCTGTTGGAAATGTGTATGGTCCTCACAAAAAGTGTGTTGAATACTCACAATCTTTTTTACTGATGTACAATAATATGGAAAGTAGTAATGATTAATTATATGGGGATTTTCAATTATGCAATGGAAAAACCATTTTTTTCTCTCCCAAACTTTTAATCACTCCGCTTCTATTTTTTCTATTGTATCATTGGTTAGGGGAATTCATGTATAAAATTTGAGGGATATTTAGTTCAAGAGTGTGGATTTTTAATGCAAAAGACTATGTATTCGAATATGTACTTGAATACAAGCTTATTTATTATACCCCCATTGCATAGCTACAGAACCCCAAAAATTTGAACTCTGATCCTCATTCTATCTAATCAAGTTGGAGAGAGAATAGTTTTTCGAGATCCACTGTATGACTTAAAATCTCCTAAAATTTGAACCTTGATTCCTGGTCTTATGGTATTCACAAAAACAAATTTTGAGCATTGAATCCTCCAAGGGTTTAGCGAGGACTGTAGACATCATCTTTTTTGTTTACCAATTATTTAAAAACAATGCCTTGTGTGTTTAATACCCTCTTTTTGGTTTGATGTTTTGATATTAGCCTTTATTTATAGTTTTGTAAAGTAAGAAAGTTAAGTTTGCTTGGGATTGTTTATGAAGATTTCACGGTTTAAAACGAGTTTTATTTAATGAAGTTCAATTCAGACTATATTTTCTTTTCTTCGAGGACTTTTATTTGCTTTCCTTTCTATTTATTGAAGTTCCAATAATATTTCTTTCCTTTTATATGCTTTCACTTTTTACCTTAAGTTTCTCTTATCCTTTTCAAATCGCAGAGTGCAAGTTCCCAGGGTGTCTCTAGCCCTAGCCCAACACCACCTCTGCAGAGCTCTATACCTGTGCCTCCACAGTCTGTTTCTATTTTCAGGCCACCTTACCCTGCTAACTTCTTCCCATATGGCCACTATTACCCCCCAATTTATGTGTCTCCAATACACCAATTTTTAAGCCATAATGGCTTCGCTCAACAGCCAGCAGCTGGCAACATGTATCTACCAGCTGCTGCAGCTGCTGGGATCAAGTTCCCTTTCCCTCCGTTCAAGGCTGGAGCAAACACAGGAAATACAGCCCATCTTGGAATTCCTTCTGGGTCATTTATCAGCCCACCTGTTGGATATGCACCTAGTTCAACTGTGAATACCAGAGGCTCCACAGGAAGTGAAGATCTTGCAGTGTCGCAATTGAAGGAAAACCAAATTTATACAACTGGACAGCAGGTTGGTTCCCCTCCGTATTATTCCGTTTCCGTTCCACACGTTCCTATTTCTCAATAAATTGGAGATTGTTATGCCACTATTGTCGGCCTTTTGCTTCAGCAGCATCCATCTTATTTGATTGAGTTTATATGTTTTTATATTGCTTCATCAACATGCATCCAAATTCTTTGATTAGCTGTAGTTATTTAACTTTTTTGGTTTTAGCAGAGTGAAGGATCTGCTGTGTGGATACCTGCTCCAGGCCAAGATATATCAAGTTTGCAAGTTAATTCTCTGTATAACCTCACCCCTCAGGGACAACATCTCCCCTTCCCCCCGCCTCAAGCTGGTCATGGGGCATTTCCTGGCATCTATCCTCCAGGGCAGACAGTAGTTTCACCTTCAACACTTTTGCAACAGTCTCAGGCTGTGGCTGGGCCTGTTGAAACTGTAGGGCCCCCTTCTGGTTCTTATCATCAGCCTCAGCCTGCACAGATCAATTGGAATTCTAATTTTTAGGCCCCAAAAAAAACTTTTTGTTGGTGACATAATGTTCAAATGCACACATGAATCTGTTCAAATCCAAGTATGGGCCTGATCTAAAGTGTAAATAAGAAATGCGGCCAAAGAATGAGAAAAGAAAACTAGTACTGTTTTTGATGGAGATATTTGGTGCTAACGATTTTGAAGGCTGCTAGATGCAGGTTTTCTTTTTGTTTCTTATTTTTGTGCCTTAAGTTTATTTGCCCCTCACATGTTCTTTTGCCCCTTATAGAACATTTAGTTGTTGCTATAAGAAAGAAATTCCTAGTGATGTTATACTAAGCCAAGAGTTTCGATAGAGTAGGTGAGATTTACCAATTTTTCCTTTCTGATCTCTCACCTGTATACTACATTTTGATAGCGGAAGACATTGAATTATACAGTTCTATTTGGTGCATGAGAATTGTGACATCTATTTTCTTTAGTAATGCAATTCAAGTCTTCCTGTTGATGATGGCGGAATGTGCTTGTGGATGGATTTTTGTCTCATCTATTTTGGTTTGAAAGGTTTAAGTTCTAATTTCTAACCAGGCATTTGATCATGAATCATGAGCAAAATAACAGTCATCAATCTCTTTCAAGTTTTAATCAATGCATTAATTACAGATAAGTAAATTACATTATCGTCAATGTGTGTCCATAGATCAATGGTTGTATGATAATCCAAGATTCCCGATACTCTCACATAACATGGACGTTGGAGCCATAGAATGCTCTTTGGTTGAGGTGAGTTTTTGGCTTTGAAAAATCAAGATATTGTGATGGACTGATGGAACTCTGAACACAAACGTCTCTTGAAAATTCCCATCAAATTTTCATTGACTGAACTGCTGTGATTAGTCTGTCTATACAAAAAAACTAGCTGCATAATTGCCTAGCAAAAGCAAGTGAGATGAGTGTCTGATGAATTTGGTTTTCTTGTGCTCAACGATTATATTTTATATGACTCAGACAATGGTGGTAGTATTTACATTCAAATCTGTGCTGTCTTCACTCGTTGATTTTGGCTTTGGTGAAGAGGAAATTTGCTTTGGTAGCTGTTTGCTATTTTCCTGAGGCTCTTTCAAGTTCAACGTTGTGTAGACTGACGTTCCAGTCAGAGCAACAACAGCCCCTGCAATGCTCACAATCCCAGGATCTGAGTTGAATATGAAATAGCCTCCCAGCAGAATGACGCATGTTTTAAACTGCCCTAAAACAACGTGTGTAGTAGCAGAAGTTGCCCTGCATTGATTGACAATGTGGTGTTAGCTAATCTTGATTTATGCTCCAGCAGGCAGCAAGGAATAATCATACTAGTAGTATTTAGTGTCAAAAGAGAAATTCTTAAGTGCCCTTAAAAAGTAATTAAAATACTTTGCACAGATCTATTCAAGTTGTATAGTTTAGTAAAATCTTACACTGAGAAGTGATTTTGGCATTGAGAAGGGTGTTTTTCTTGTTAGGAGGAAAAACCAAACCGATAATTAATGCTTGATACTTTATTTTGTGGACCATCAATGGCTCACACTTTGTTTATATTTTTATTGCAGTTATTGAAGTGTATAGAAATATAGATGGTTCAAAGCAAAAACTTATTCTTTCTCTTGGAACACTTAAGCATTTTTCATGTAAAATAATTAGATATTTTGCCGTAGCAAAAGTAAGGAAGCCTCACCCCAATGCCAAGGCACCTGACCACTGCAGGAGAAAGCCAAGGAGAGCAGATAGCAAAATTGCAGTTGTGTTGTTTACATCCCACTTGAAGGATAGGACTCCCGGTGGATCTATCCATGGCATCAAAGCCCCAAGAAAGAAAACTGTGACCGGGGTAGTCCTCCACATCAACCTATCATGGTAAAGTTTTTTCAAATCCAGGTATTGACAATGGAAAAGACTTGGATCAAGTTTTTTTTTTTTTTTTAATGGATTAAGTTAATCGTGTTGATTATATTCAGTTCTCAGATCAAATAATAACAAGTGGACATTTCTCTTGAAATGAGTGTATATTTTAACATTTGAGTTATGCATTCCAAGAAGAAAGATGTCCACATGTCATTATTTCATTTGAACATTGGATAAAATAGATATAATGAAATTAATACTAGTTTTGTCCACGTGAAAATTGGGTAGTGACTACAAGTACTTACGCCAGCGCTGTCCAGTTGCCTTGCTGTTGTAAAGTAGACCATAGAATCTTATTTATGGCACTTGGGACTATCCATGCAATAGCAACTAGAGCACCAAATAAATTGAACTCTAAATCTGTTACAGTTGCAACTGCCACGCCTACTGATACAACAGCCAAAGCCAACACCTGCATCATTGCAATGACATGATTAGTGCATAAAGTAAAAAATAAAGAGAAGGACTAGAGAAGACTTTTTCAACATATTTGAAGGGCTTTACAAAAGAAAATAAAAGTAAAAGAAGGAGCATAATTCTCGACCTTTTTAAAAGAAATGGTCTTCCCAAAAAGTATGAACTCCGCAAGAACAATTGTTGGGGTGACAGCAATCTTTGCCATTTGGTAGAAACCAACACTGCAAGAGCTGGATTATCAGTATGAGAAAAGTTCTGAATCTTTTATTGTTAAGGGTATATTTGGTCAGAGAGTAAAAATAATGGGTAAATTTTCTATGAATGATGTTCATGTATAACTTTATACGTATAGCTCATTTATGAAAATTTACACCATATTTTTTACCTCGTAACAAATATACAAGATGTTAAAGCAAGAGCTTCTGGACCTGTTATACTTCAGGCTAGTGTTTGCAAGGCCAGAGGCAAATGCCATTACAGCACCAAGTGCAAATAGAGAAGAGAATGGAGTTGTTTTAGATGGAGGGGGCACAGGAAGCACTGAGAGTGCCTTGAAAAAAGCAAGGAGAACCCATGCAGTGATGTAGTGAACAAAAGTGAGGAAAATTGGGAAGTAGAAGCCAACTTTCCCCATCACCTGTCAACAAAGTTTTACATATAGTTTGCAAGAATCAATAGGATGAACTTCCAAAGAGGCCGTCATGTCATAAAATTTTACATGTAGATGCAAATTGTACTGACTAATTTGTTTGCCATTATGATCCCAACTGCAACCATAAAATTGAAGGTCAGTGCCACTGCTGGTCCACAATATCTTTGCTGTTGGCGCTTGGCTCCTTCTGAAGTTCGGAGCTCATTGTAGAGAGAAGCTCTGAGCTCTTCCAGTGCTCTACCTGACTATCAGAACTGGCATTAGCTGAAGACTAAAGAGTGAAGAGTACATGTCATCAAGTCTAGTTTATATTTGTATTGGGAACAAGGATATTGTCATCAATGGTATTGAGTATATCATATGATCATTTCATTGCAATGTGAAACATGAGCATGTCTAATATTCCAAAACAAAAAATAAAAGGAAAGGAAAGCTTTATGTTATGCAGAAAAAGAAAAATGGAGCAGAAAAGGGATGGAAATTAGACATGGTCATAAGTAAGAAGACTGAAGACATGATGAAAAATAGGGACAAATTGTATATTTTATTTCATGTTCATATGTTGTCCTCGTTTCATATTTGCCAGACATAGCTTTCGGATAATTTATGCATGGTTCTAAAAGATGATCAAAGGTGGTACAAATTTTTGGAATTCATCAAACAAATTTGCAGAAATAAACACTATCAGTCCAATTCAAAGTGGAGATTGGTCGCAGAAAGTCTCTATGATCAGTGATCGGTAACATGCCATGCAATAATGATAGTGAGCAATAACATTACGTAAACTATAGTGACTATGATTGTGAAAAACATAATGCTATGAACTTATGACTGTGAAAAGCAGATTATCAGATGACTTTTAGAAAATAAAGTACAATCTCACACAAAATGATAATGGGAAAATAATATTAACTTGAGAAGAGTTGAAATCTATCCAAGGATACATGAATGGAGGTAAAATCTGAAGTTTGATGCAAATGATGCAAAGTAGACACATAAAACTACTCGTTTGCATGCAATGAAACTAAGGTACAATTATATCTATGGGCTAAGAAATTGAGAAAAGACCTGCTTCGCCTGCATCACTGTCCTTCCTTTTAATAAGTTTTCTTCCTTCTTCTCCCCACAGCAAATCAAGCCACCCCATACCAATCAAGCCTATTCATGGACTTGGATCACATATTCAACCAAGATGCTGGTGACCCTTTTGTGAAACGCCACTATTATGTCCCAATTAATTATACTAAGAAAGCCAAAATAGAAAAGCAAATTTAAAGAAAGGGTCACATAAATATGAATGAATAGGCCATGTTGCTTAAAACACAATGAATGGAGGGGTATTCAGGAAACACAAAAAAATCGTCATCCTTGAAGGAGGTGTCATTCAAGTTGGTGAAAGGAAAAAAGAAAAAGAGAATAAAGGAAAAAAGGGGAAGGGAAGGAAATTTGCATTGTGTTCCACGAGAGAATATTGCATTTGATCTGACTGACCAACAACATGGTGACACGTATAGCAGATTTTCCAAACTGCTTGAGCTCTAGGTGAGGCTAGTAGTAACACCTGTCTCGTGTCATGTATATACTAGAGATTGTTGTAACTGTTGATTTACGGGGAAGTTAAGGTAACATCATGAACTCGTATTGTATCATTTGGAAACAGTCAAGAGACACATGTAGCAACAACCGTGAAGTGCTCTCTTATTAGGTGAGATTGACTGATGCCATATCCTTGGTTTGTGATAAGATATCATATATCAATATCATCACTGAACTTGATACAAAAGTTTCATCTTACTCTAACTTCAATGTGAATATTGCAATATTCCACCCACTGGTTGCTGATGTTAACCGTTATCCACTAAATGTTATGCTAAGTTTCCTCCTTGTGTAACCAAAATATAAGTATCACTTCTCCAACAAGAAAAAAGAAATCTCAAATCTATTTTTAAAATATATATATATATTGATGATAGCATTATGTAATTTTTAAGGCAATGAAATAGATCGTTGCTTTTAAGTTATGATCAATCATTTAACATAGTACTTATTGTCCTATTAAATTTGTTTTGATTGGTGTGCTACTTTTGCCTAAATATATATAATTATGGGAATGGATGAGATGCTGCCATTCCAAGAAATGAAACTTGACAAGTTGTCTCCACTTTCTCACACTTTATCAACCTCTGAAGTCTAAAGCCTAAAATTATGTACAATTAATAATGCATTTTCCTTCTAGTATGGACAGCGGGACAGGGATTGAGTGCACATTATACAGTTGAAATATTCAAATTCATGTAAACCCAATAAACAATCCAAATTCATAGTTTCAGTCCATAAGCGCATGCATTCATATTAAGTAGAGCTGGTGGTTTTCCTACCATGATATTGTATTACACAAGATGTTGGTCAAGTCAATTATTTGCTAACATACTGGAAAATCTAATCAGTATTGCCCTCGCTGTCTCTCTTTAGCCAAACATTCCTGGATTTTTTGCCCTTTTAAAGATGCCTCAATATGCCTGGTTTGCATACAGGCACAATTTCAATAAATTCAAGCCTTGCAGAAAATACAATGAACAAATTCCAGGAACATGAATACAGAATACTTCTCTCTCTCTCTCTTTTTTGATAAAAACATGAATGCTTCTCTTAATCATTCAAATAGATAGGGGGAAAAAAAAACTTATTGTGCTCCTATTTAGAACTTTGGAACACATCAAATACGATTACAATGTAATTCCCAATTACAAAAGGTGGTTTCCAACGATTTATGGAAACAAATTCACTTATCCTGAAAGGGATGCTCAAAGTGTTCATTTCCCTCAATAATGACATCAATATCATCTTGTAGTTTGCCTGGATCTGAGCTTCTAGAGGCCATTGCTGCTAGTTTCATTTCATACTCAGCTACTTCTCTCCTGATTCTATCAGTTGCCAGGATTTTCTCAGATATTTGTTCGAAACCTTGGTGGATGCCAGTGAGGAGCCTATACACCTGCCGCCCTGTTGGGTCTTTCTTTGCTTCCCTGCAGCGAAAAGAATGGAAAGAAATTGTTCATTACCTACCTTAAATGAAAAGCAACCAACCAGGACCATAGATGTGTCTTTGGTTTTGTGTTTACAAAACTTGATTCTTGATGACCATGATTTTGCCAGAATTGATGTTAGTTAAAAGTGATATATATTAATATGGTTATTTAGAAAGTGATTTCTACAAAAGAGAAATGATTCTTGGTACTAAATCTCTAAGTACGAATTAGCTTTACAAATATTGTCTGCCATTAGATGATAACTTCCACCTTACCCATGATTAGTTATCCAAAACCTGATGGTTGTTTGATCTTTCATATATTTTTGCACTGACATGTTTTGTACTTCTTAGCATCGCTCTTGACAAAATTAATGTTGTTAGAATAGCACCCAATGTGAAGGCAAGAAATTCTTGCTTTGGACAAAACTATGGTTTTGTAGTAGAATGAAGTTTAAGTGTGGAATATAATGCAAAACCAAATATGACAAAATAAATGCAAAATCACGTTTGAATACTGAAAAACCCATTTGAACCATCCAAATGCCCACCAAACATGCTATAAGAATTCACAGATGAGATCTTAAGTTAGGCTGCCACATGCTCTCTTCAGCTTCCTGTTTGCATCCATTTGTTTCTCCACCATACATCCATTTTATTTTATTTTCTTGTGTGCACATAGTATGCACTAGCATACTTGTGTCAGTGTGTGGATATGCGGGCAACAATCAAATGTACATACCTAAAGACAATTTCATCTGCAACAGCATATGTCCGATGCAAGCGTTCTTGGATAGAGTTAGTCTCCAATTGAACCTCCCTAGTTTCTTTTAAGATGCGCTCAATATCAGCATCCTGTTTCCGACTATTCTTTGTGATCTCCTTTATTCGTTCAGTGTATGATTTCCTCAATGGCAATTTTGGCTGCTTTTCAAGATCAGCATAAAGTTTTGATAGTTCCTCCTCCCTATAGAGAGAAAATATTCGTGTTTAACAAGAATTCAATCGAAGGTAAATTAAGAGGGATGGAATGAGAAAGGAACTTTACTACATTTAAAGGCCAACTCCCAAATAAAATTGAAAACATGTGATTCATTGATTGCTTCCTTTAAAGGTTTCACAAAATATGTAGCATACTTTCCTTGTCCTATTCTCTGAAGAAATTTTGTTTCAGCTGACTTGTACAAAGTGAAATGAAGTATTCTTCAGAATATACCTCTTTCTGATTTCAGATAAAATGACCTGCTCTTCCTGCTGACATTCTCTACACTTTTGGAGCATTTCTTGTAAATCTGGATTATTCGAAAATAGAGAGTCCTCAAGACTTCTCTTTCTCTCTTCCAAAGGTTCTCTTACATCATCCCTGTGAAACATATTGAAATCCATGAAGTGAACAGTTTTTCCTATGTTGTACCTATGACCCAAAATTTAAAGATAGACCCTGAATAGACTACCAAATGTCTAGTATATTTCATATGAATATGTTGACCTACCACTCTGACTCCAATTTCGAAAGGTAATGCCTTTTATCTTGTAGTTTTTCATTCAACTGGTCAAGGTAGAAGTCAACAGAATGATCATTATTGAATGCCATTTCAGCTGCCGACGTCATCAGTTCCAATTCTCGTTCAAGAAGCTCTAGTTCTGAAGTTCTTGCAGTTAATTCATTAATGAGTGCTTTCTCCTGGTTTTGAAAACTATCAGTTTCACATGTCATAATTCTTCTAAGTTCTCCCCAATTCACATTACTGGCATGATTAGATTAAGAAATGAAACAGCAGAATCATCCATTTTCTTCATCTCAACATCAACAACACACCCTCTCTTCATTTAGAGATTAGCTCAATGAAAGCATATAAATAGACTTTAGGTTAAAGTTACCTGCTCTTTCAAGACAGTCATATTGCAAGAGCTAACATGACGAGCAGTTTCTTCATCTCCAAGTGTAACTTTTCCAGCATCAACCAGTTCTATGGCCAAATCCTTTTCATTTGATATACAATTTTCTTCATCCTCTCTAAAACCTTCTGTCCTAGAGCTTGATTCACCAGCGGCAGCCGTAACTTCCATTTCTTTTGGATGAAGGGAAGTTTCGTTGGCTCGACAGATAGGGACCCCAGACTTGGTCCCTGCTGTATAAGGTGCCCTTGAGTCCTGAAAAGAACTTTTAAAGTTATCTTCTCTTGGATTTCTACTAGCACTAATGTTTTTAGGGCCAGCAGCTCTTCCACCACTTTAAGATGACTCAGAAATCTTCTCTGCAAAGAGTCTTATCAACTTATACAGGTTCCCTTCAGATAGATACAGGAATGGCTGCAAGCAACAGATATATTATGTCTTGAACCATAAATCCATAACATAAGAATAAGAGAAACTGTAAAAAGAAGAAAGGGAAGCAGGCGCATCACAGATACTATACAAAAGCAATCTGCCATCAAATAAAAACACCTTAAACTTCTACACCAGAAGAGAAAACTGAACCATTGATATAAATGCTCACAATAATTGACAGAAGAATGATCCAACCAATAGAAATTATTACAACAGGGATTATATGAAAAGGAAAATCAGTTTTAAACTGTGTATTGCATGTTGAGATCTATCATTAAATATAAAGGAGCCTCAGTTCAGCAAAGAAACCATAAGCTAATTAAGCTGGATGGCTTCACAAAATCAAACTTGCACAAGCTACTCTTGATGGTTTGGATAGTGTCCCTAACTGACATAAAAAGATAACTTCTTAGTGCACCTACGCTTGAAATTTTGTTAGAAATTTTGATGTGCCAAGCTATACATAAAAGAATGATTAGATGATTTCAAATCATAATATATTGATTCTTACAGGACAAAAGTCCAAACACTGACCAAGCTCATGCTTTCAAGTCTGAGATCAATCCACAGCTACAATCATCAAATGGGAAAACCATATCCAAAAGGGGTTGGTCCTAATTGAGGATTCTCCCCACACCCCATACATACAGTTAGAAAACTCCAATGAAAATTTGAAAAATAATATCACTTGCAGGCATTATAAATAATAATCTTCCTGGGAAGTGACGAAGTACCATTTACAATAGAGAAAATTCAAAATCTAATCTTTTCTTAATTTTCAAAATTTCTTTAGCATCCAAACACCAACCCAGAAAAAAAAGCAAACAAAAAACATCAAATTTGTCACGTACCTTGTGGAAGCTGATATCTCCAACAAAACCTTATCTCTCCATCGATTTCAACAGTATCTCCTGCGATTATGCGTGTGTGTGCGCGCTCCTCTTGTTGTTTTGAATGAAAAGTTTCAAGCTCTGAATCCGGGGTTCTACAGTTCGACCCTTCTAGTTCATGTAGGAAACGATGTCGTATTTCCCAAAGGCCGTGTTTGTCATCTTGTTTCATCTCTCTCAGCTCTTAATACTCTTAGGACTTCTTTTTTTTTTTTTTGCTTTATTTCTGTAAAATACTTTTTTTTATAAATAAAAAATAATAAGTTGACCATTGCCCTACAAATTAATACCGATCTTTTTTAGCGTGCTTTGTCCTCATCACAAGTTTTATGGGAATAAAAGAATATGCATCTTATTGGTATCGGTATTACAAATAAATTCATATAAGTCATCCACTGTATAGTCTCATACCTATACAGTGTTAGGATTTCTTTCATTCTGGTATATAATCGATTTATTCATGTACTTCTCCACTTAGAATCCTACTAGGAGCTGGTTTTTATCCGTACCTTTACGATTACTTCTCGCCCTCGTCACCGGACATTACATTATCCGCTCAAATTATGTAAGCTCTTTACCTCAAGGGAGATAAGTCACTATTTTCAATGGTGAATAAGCTGGGTTCACCTAAAAAGGACTACAAAAATCATCATCATATCTTGTCTTAAAACATGCATGCATGATAAAAAAAAGAAAAATAAATTAGTTTTTCTAGGCACCAAACTATTAAGAGTGATTTGTTGAATTCCAATCACATTATCTTTGTAAATGAGTCGTATCTATCTAATAGAATGCAGAAGTGTACTTTTTAGATGTTCATTTACTAGCCAATTTTTGTTCATGGTTTTGACATGTTCTTGTGACAGAAATCATAATGGTTGAATTGAAAGGATATATGTGAGGAATTGCTTTCATGCCTTTCGTGGACCAATAAAATGCCACGAGAAGTATGTTGCCCACCAACTAAGATTCTGCATTCCATATATAGGCAAGCTCTTGGTCTGATGCAGTTGACTCATGACATCTGAACTTTATTATTAGAGTTGGCCTCCAAGGGTAGCTCTCATTCATTAACAATCTAAGATCATGGAAAGCAGGAGAAAGGATGAGATTGAGGACATGTCAATGTCACCCCCATCCCTTGGTTCCATGCAGATAGCTGGAAGCAATGGCTTTGGTCACAGCATGGAGTTCATGTCTCAGGCATATCTTCCCAATAAGTACTCAGAGATTGTCCTTAAAGTTGAGGATTCCAGCGTCAACCAAGACCCCCCACTCCCCGTATATCTCAAGGTAGGGGAGAAATATTCTCATACTCTTATTCTATAAAACTGATTCCAATTTTGAATCCTATCATTTACAATGTTTTGCTTTGCTTAACATTGAAATAAGATTATTTGTACGTAGAAAATTGACATTTAAGTACACATCATCTAATACTCTGTGTATCCTTCTGGACGTTCACTTTAAATATTTATTTTTTTATATATAAATAACGTTACTCTTAAAATTCATTTGGTTTGAGAAAAAAATAAGGGTGAAAAGTTTGTGGACTAATTTTATATGCAATTTTACTAATAATTCTAGCCAACAGATTTTTCATCTCTATTTTTACCCTCAAATCAAAATGTTCCATAGGATTGTTGTAACAACATGATCTCAAGAACAGACACTTCATATCTCGTTAATGTGCAGTTTGAGGATGTAGAGTTCAAGGTGAAAAATAGCCAAGCTGCTTCCGATAACCCTGTGAAGACAATGGTGTCAAAGGTGGCCACACAGCACATGGAAGAAGATAAATACAAGAGAATCCTAGAGGGTATCACAGGAAGCATTGGCCCTGGCGAGATCCTTGCTTTGATGGGTCCTTCTGGAAGTGGAAAGACAACTTTGTTGAGAGTGGTAGGAGGAAGATTACTTGACAACGTGAAGGGAAAGATTACATATAACGGTGTTAGATATAATCCAGCTGTCAAGAGGAGGTTAAACAGATTCATATGCCATGAAATGTAGTAGATTTTATCATACAACAACATACATATCTGCTAATGTTGTAATTTTCTGTTTCTTTTTGTTTTTTCTCTCTTCACTATAGGATTGGATTTGTGGCACAAGAGGATGTGCTTTTCCCACAACTTACAGTAGAAGAAACATTGATCTTCTCTGCATTCTTAAGGCTTCCAACCAACATGAGCAAGCAACAAAAATATGCGAGAGTGGAGACCACTATCAAGGAGCTAGGCCTTGAAAGGTTTGTTTTGCATGGGTCCGTATTTAATTTGAAGAGCAATGCTTCATAGGCAAAGAAAATTATTAAATGAAACGAAATGATATGACGAGCTTATTCAACAAAGGGACAATATCTATGTCACATCATTCTAATAACTATATTCAGATAAAAAAATTCTAGATCTCTAATGTTTTTCTTGACGAAAAATGTGATAATTGAATGCTCAAATTAACTAGAAATTCCTTCAAAAGAGGGGGGAAAAACCAGTTTCCCTAAATAATCTTTTGTTTAACCATAGATGTCGGCACACAAAAATAGGTGGAGGATTTCTCAAAAGCATATCAGGAGGAGAAAGGAAGAGAACTAGCATAGGCTATGAAATTCTTGTTGATCCTTCACTGCTCCTACTTGATGAACCAACTTCAGGCCTTGATTCCACCTCAGCCAACAAACTCCTTCTAACTCTGCAGGGACTAGCCAAGGTATCAGTAACTACTAAATTTAATTGCAAGTCTGAAACATGCTCCAAGCCTATTTGGAATTATATGCTGAAGAATACTTTTGATTTGCCTGTAGGGTGGAAGGACCATAATTACTACAATTCACCAACCATCCAGCAGAATCTTTCATATGTTTGACAAACTTCTTGTGATATCAGAAGGCTATCCTGTTTACTATGGGAAGGCTAGAGACTCAATGGAGTACTTTTCATCCTTGCAGTTCATCCCGGAAATACCAATGAATCCTGCAGAGTTCTTGCTTGACTTGGCGACAGGTCAAGTGAATGACATAAGTGTTCCTCAAAATATTTTGAAAGATCAAGAATTTGCTGACCCTTCGAAAGCTGTTATTAAAGTAAGATTTATTATATAAATGCATGCTCCATCTCATTCCCACTTGATAACTTTACCTGTTGTGTTAGTATCTAAAACTCAAGTATAAAGACATATTGGAACCAAAAGAAAAAGAAGAGAATCATGGAGCAGCAAACACACCAAAACATCTTCAGCTAGCTATTCAGGTTAAGAAGGAGTGGACATTGAGTTGGTTGGACCAATTCATTATTCTTTACAAGAGAACATTCAGATCAAGATGCAAGGACTACTTTGATAAATTAAGACTAGTTCAAGCCCTTGGAATTGCACTTGTTTTGGGGCTACTTTGGTGGAAATCTTCAACCAATACTGAGGCTCAACTAAGAGATCAGGTAGGTAGCTTCCATGGAATTATTTTTTTTCACAAGACTTGGCAACTAATCTATCCCATATCAATTTTCTCTACCCACCACTTCTACATTAACATTGGAATGGATCAATATATTTGCTGCAGGTTGGTTTAATGTTCTATATCTGTATATTTTGGACATCTTCATGTATTTTCGGAGCAGTCTATGTCTTTCCATTTGAAAAGGTCTACTTAGTGAAAGAAAGGAAAGCAGACATGTATAGATTAAGTGTATACTATGCATGCAGCACTCTGAGTGACATGGTGGCGCATGTTTTCTATCCAACCTTTTTCATGGTTGTCTTGTACTTCATGGCTGGCTTTAAGAGGACTGTTTCTTGCTTCTTCTTGACCTTGTTCGCAGTGTTGTTAATAGCTATAACAAGTCAAGTAAGTTATGTCAATACCATAATAGTGTCATTAACAAACTCTCTTAAAAGTTTAAGTTGTTAGATGAAAATAAAGGTTCATGAATGATTTTTATATCTAACAGTTAGCTTCATGGGTTATCATTATCTTTGTTAATAGGGGGCAGGAGAACTATTTGGAGCTGCAGTTATGAGCATTCAAAGAGCTGGGATGGTTGCTTCTTTGATACTGATGTTATTCCTTCTCACAGGTGGCTACTATGTCCAGGCAAGCACACGATCTTGAGTGCAAGTGTTTTTTTTCTCAATTAGGAATGGCATCAATGCTAGTAAATATAGAAACTTGGTGCTACAGGATGTGCTAGATCAATTTAATTTCCTTAAGGTTTTCTAAAACTGCATTTAGCATAAGGGGATCCAACCATTACAGATGTGATGGACCAATACGTTAAGTGCATTGAATACTAAGAGTGATTCTAGCTAAATAAAACCAACGGGATGAAAAAATCGTATAAAGAAGCTGAGACAAAAATAGGACATGAGTTTGTTGGAAAATGCTATCAATTTCTGATTTAATTTGGAAAACTACAACACCACCTTAAGAGGTCATGTGATAAACCATGACTTGTTTGCTTTAGGGGGAATCTCATGCATGATCATGTGACAAAACTCTTGCCGATGTGTGTGTGTGTGTGTGTATATATATATAGATATATAAAGAAGGTTCCAACACTAACAGAAAAGTTGATTGTGTTGCAGCACATACCAAAGTTCATGCAATGGCTGAAGTATTTATCATTCATGTACTATGGGTTCAGGCTGCTGCTAAAAGTGCAGTATTCAGGAGACCAACTATATGAGTGTGGGAGCATAGAAGGGTGCAAGACCCTGCAGAGTTCACCTTCATTTGACACTGTGAACTTGAAAGGAGGCTTACAAGAAGTTTGGGTTCTCATAGCCATGGCACTGTGCTTCCGGTTGCTTGCTTACTTCTGTCTACGCAGAAAAATTGATGTATGCAACTAGTCTTTGATTTGATGAAACTCAATGTCTAAGCATTAATTAAGATGAATGCTGTTTGTGATTGTAACTTGCTAGTAACATTTGAAGGAACTGTGTAGCTACTAGTTGATAGGATCACTAAGTAGTTGCTTTGTTGTAGAAGAGAAAAATGGCAAGGAAAATGGAATACTGAATTCAATCTTTATTACCACCCAACTCAAAGAAATGCACTTCATAATTATGATGAGTTTTGTGTATTTTAAGCCTTGAAGCATCAATTATAACTGAAATCAAGGGTGATTTGTTGTTTATATATTTTTTTTGTCATACTATTTGATTTCTCCATTTAAGCCAAGATTAGCTCTCAGATGCCTTCTACAATCTTTAGTTAGATATGAAAACACAGCTCAAAGTTATTGCTGATGGAGAAAAAAGAAGGCTCATATATTTGGATTTTTTTTTTTAATTCCACAAAGTCAGAGTTAGTGATTGAATCAATCAATAAGTTCCTAAAATTAAAGTCCATGAATGGACAGAAGGGGTGTGTGTGTGTGTACCTGATTTATTTATTTTCTACACCAAAATGGACTTTTCAAAAATTATTTTTCGTATGACAACTTATGGACAGCTTAGTGTTGCATTGATCAGCATAAACCTAATTTATTTTATGAATAAGTAGTTTATATCTGTAACAAAACTTCTCAATGTTTACCGCTTTCAAATTTGAGTTATTTTTATTCCTTGTCTTCGATGATGTCACAAGATATTTTTGCAAATCTGGTATATTTGTTTAATTAGATAAATCACAAAATAAAACTATTTTTTCAATTGGATAAACAAAACTATATAATTTTGTATATTTACAATGTAAGTTTCTATCATATAATTAAATCATTCAATATTAACCAGTTCAAAAGCCTCCTACTCTAACACTGACGAAACAACATAAATATACAATAAAATAAATTTTCAATGAAAATCATGATAAGTTGAAAAGTATAACCAATAATTGGAATACATGTATTTTCACACTACCTTAGTGCTCGTGATTTTAAAAATGTTCCACTTTTTTTCCTTTGTTAATAAAACAATATATAATTAAAATCGTACATCTAAGTTAAATTCAGTTTTTCTATAAAAATTACTTCCTTAGTATTTAAATTCGAGTCTTCCATGAAAAATGCTTACTACATTTTTATTCCTTAAGTACGTTTTTAACACACAATGCGTACTTCAATTTATCTCCATGAATCAAGATTGGGATAACTTTTTTCCAACCTGGTTTTAATCAGACACACAAAGCAAGGCATCATTCCCCTTTTTCCCTTCTTACTACACTCCATTTTTTTATACCCTTTTCTGCTATAAAAGCAGGACACTTTCTTACACAAAACTCCAAAACCCCCTCAAAATCATTGAATTTTGATCATGTGATGACAACATATGCTTCTCTTCTTTTAGTTCCCACTGGTCAAATCTTAAAACCTATTCCAACCCTGCAACACTTTCATTAAACACATCCACTTTTTCCCATCTATTATTCTGTCTATCTTCTCTGACTTCCACTCTCTCTGTCTCTGTCTCGATCCTCTGTTTTCAGAAACAGAGTGTTCTCTGTTTCTGCAAAAAACTGCATAACATGGAGCTTGTGCCATACTCTGACCCCAACTCTGCCGCCACCCCACCATGGCAGGAGATGTTCCGATCTGCCTCCATCAGAAAACCAGCTCCACCACCGTCTCCTTCGTCCCATGCGCCTCCACACCCGCCGCCGCAGAATTCCAATGCCCCAGATGAAAAATCCGATTTTTCCGGTGACTCTCAGGTGCGACTCGCCCTCTGCATAGCCATGGCACATGCTGGCCTTGCCTTCGCCATTCTCATCATCTATGGCCTCTTCAAGCTGTTGGAGCAGTACCTGAAGCCAATTCAGTGGGCAGTGCTCTGTTCCATCCCACTCAGGGGAATTCAGAACGCCATTGTTGCATTCTGGTCTGAGCCACTCAAACTAGGCATCATGGAGACCCTTGTCGCGGTTCCACTTGCTGTTTTGAGGGTGTTTTTGGGTACCCTTTTCGAGATTCGAGAAGCTTCGCTAAGGGTCCTTCTCAGGAAGCCAAAGCCTGAGACACCATCAAATGAAAGGAAGAAGGTTAGTGGGTTCTCAACTGTGCTTCGGTTGCTCTTGTCTTTTGTTGTGTTTGTTGTTGCTTATGAGAGGCTTGGTGTTGTTGGGTCGTTGTTAATTCTTGGATTAGGCTTTGTTTTCAGCACAAAGGATGTGGATTCCACTTTGCTTTCCTTTGGTAGTAGTAGTAAATGTGCAATTGGTGGTTATTTTACTAGAGGGGTGCTGAAGAGATTGAAGACTATTGTGGCAATTGGGTTGATTTTTGGTATGATTGTTGGGTTCTTGGCTGGGGTGATATTCTTCTCTTATAAGATTGGAGTTGAAGGGAAAGATGCAGTGGTTTCTCTGAAGGTGCGTGTTGAGGAGAGCAATTATGCTGAGAGGATTGGTGTTAAGAAGTGGATGGATGAGAATGATGTTCCTGGGATGGTGCATAGGTACACTGCTCAGTTTTATAGGACAGTTTCTGATAAGGTTGATGGCTTGGCAATGCAATACAATATGACTGAATTCGTGACTGGTATCAAGCATTTTGTGATAACTAGCATTGCTAACTCTTCAGCACCTTCAACTGATTTGATGACACCATCACCTTACACAGAAAAGTTCTTGAGTTTGAAGAGAAGGATTAGGGATAGGGAATGGAGTCAGATTTATGTAGAAGTGGACACCCTTTTGAGAGATCTCATAATCACTCGCGAGGATTTGGTTGAGAAGGCAAAAGGGTATGCGGTTCAGGGAATGGATGTGGCTCAACGTGTTTTGGCTAGTAGTACTAATGTGCTTGGAATTGGTACAAAGTTCATGGGGTCAATTCTGAATTCCGTAATCTCTGGAGCTGCTGAGGTTTTCAATTTTGTGTCTCAGTTAATGGTGTTTTTCTCGGTCTTGTATTATCTCATCACGTCTGAATCTGGCGGGGTAACTGGACAAGTGATGTACATGCTTCCGATTCCAAACTCGGCTCGAGTCAAATGTGTTGAAGTGTTGGACAAAGCTATTTCTGGAGTACTTTTGGCCACTGCTGAGATTGCATTTTTCCAAGGGTGTCTGACTTGGCTTTTGTTCAGGCTATACGGAATCCATTTCTTGTATGTCTCAACTGTCCTTGCCTTCATTAGTCCTTTACTACCAATATTTCCACCTTGGCTTGCAACAGCTCCAGCAGCAATACAACTAGTGCTGGAAGGCAGATACATAGTTGCCATTGTCTTGTCAGTTATTCACCTTTTCCTCATGGATTATGGGACAAATGAGATTCTGGAAGATGTGCCTGGGACTAGTGCATATCTTACTGGAATGAGCATCATTGGGGGAATGACATTGTTTCCTTCAGCTCTAGAGGTAAAGTTTTACCCCCTCCATGATTTGATTTTCTGATGTTTCTATAAGCATTTGTACTCTACTTCATAGTCTCTCACACTTCATCATCTTTTAGATATCTGAATGTTTAAGTCCATATTGTTTAAACATACAATTAACGTTAGTAAATTAGACATTGTATGACAACTTGCCTATGTTAGAATTAGAAGGCCGTTGTTCTATAATTAAGACAGGTTTGCCTGTATTGTTACTCCCTCCTGGACATGCTGTGAGCCAATGAAGTCGGAAAGAATCCTCTCATGTGAAAATTTCATACAACCTCGTCATGTGTAGATTTTCATATTGATTAAAATAGTTTTTTGGCTCCAAACTAGGTCCACTTTCCTAATCAGTAGTGAAAATCTATACATAACCAAGTCATGTGAATTAGTCTAGTGGAAACTAGTCTACTTACTATTTACTAATATCCATGTCTGAATTGTTTCATTTTATCAGTGATGTTGAATACATGATACGCTTCTGGTTGTGCAGGGGGCTATTATGGGGCCATTGATAACTACAGTTATCATTGCTCTGAAGGATTTATATGCTGAATTTGTTTTGGGAGAACTAAAGGATAAGGCCAAGGAGAAGCAAAGCTAGACCTTTTTCCTGTTTATATGACAGTGTATTAAATTTATTTGCAGTTGAAGGTTCTTACAAGTACATTGTTCTTTGCCATTCTATTAGTGGAGCTTGTTCCTAGGCTCCTGACTTGTTTATAAATTATATTCTTTATCCGTATCATTCATTATGTTATAGTAACTGACAAAATAGGACTTTATTTTCAATCATTTTAGGGGTCATAAAATATTTTCACTTGGTGGCAGTGTTTGATAATTGTACACTTCTGTCATGTAAGAATTTTTCTTATTCATTGTACCAAAAAGTGAATGAAAAATAAAAACATATAAAAGCTTGTTGGAAATATAATAATGCCTGCATTTTTCTTGGATTAAGCCATTGAGATGGGTTTTAGTTACAGCTCTTTTGATGTACTATGTGCCTGAAAAATATGTGTACCTAACATTTTTTCTTTTATAATTTTTTGTATTAACAAACTCAATGCTTTGTAAATACTTCACACTCCACAGCCTTACACCGAGAAAGGAATCAAAGGATCAACTTAATCATGGCATAAAGAAAGGATAACAGCTAGGAGTTGTAGCTGTAAGATACAGTGAGCATTTTGACCTTCATGATATATAATTATTATACAAAAAGTATTCATTGTGGAAGTAGTATCTAATGATAAAAAATATTGTATGTGATATTAAGTGTTAAGTGATGACTAAATAATTGAGCCTTTTCCTAAGCAGTACAGTACAAGAAACGCATGGGACCATGGGAGTGAAAAGTCTAAGAAACACACGGAACTTTTAAATGGAATTTTATAAAGGACCCTGTCTCCCAAAAACTCAATGATGCATGTATAGATAGATATACGGACATTTTTTTTAAATGAATAATTTATAAGTTAAATACATACAGTCTTCCTAAAAAATATATCCACTTATTATTCTTTAATTTTGAGAATTCAATATAATAAATATAACAAAGTTGATCTAAGTTTTTCTCTCCAGCAATTTCATATGATAGTTCTGATGGTATCCCAGAAAAAACAAATAAAGGTTTTTTTCCCCTCTAAAATTATGTGTACTTTATTTTAATCTCTAAAATTAAGAAAGTGTCAAGTTAATCTCTAAAATTATAAAAAGTGATTCAAATTAGTTATTTTGGTGATTTAATTTAATCAATGTGAATACTATTATAAAAACTAATTGAATCACTTTTTATAATTTTAAAAACTCAATTAATATTTTGTTGATTTCAGGAAGTACAGTGAAATAAATATATAATTTTAAGAATTAAAATGAACTTTTACTCCCTAAAAAACACTTGTTAGTTTTTTTTTCTGGAAAAGGAAATTGTTAACCGGTTATGACCAAAAGACAAGAGTGCCAAATAAGGGCTAATTGACGAGTTGCATTTAAGCAAGTCCAGGGCTGAACAACCAAAGGCCCAGCAATTATGTTGCTTAACTTGCTATCACTCCAGTAAATTGCATGGATTACAAAATATAAAACTTAAAATATGGAACTTGTATCCCCACTCCACACCTCAAACAGCCCATATGTAAAAAAAAATAAAAAATTACATGAGTTAATTATTTGTAAAATTTTATTTGTGATTGAAGTCTCTTGTGAGACTCAGGCTAGAGTCCATTTTCTTGATCAAGGATAAAAGTATAGATATTACTGCACAATGTGAAATTATCACGAGAAATAATCCACTCTCACACAGAAGCAGCGAAGAAAAGGAAATTGATAGGAAATAGCACTTGTAAATTGCACCGAGCTTGATAGTACACCAGTATAATGTCTTTTCTCCATTTTTCCCTTAATAAGGATATGAATGACATGCTATTACAAATATTTCGAAATTAATGGCTCAACTAATATGAATCTGTTAACTTTGCAATGTTCTAGCTAAAATTGATCGCAGTGCTTTTAAATTTTATAAATATGAGGACATTGTGTAAAATCTCATAACATACAAGAAGTATACAATAAAACATACTTACCAAAAAAATAGTATACAATAAAAGATACACAAAATTAGACACACACATATATAGCACATTTATTGTTTACTAAAGGTTAAATATGGAATAACTCAAGTGAGATGAGTGGTTTATTGTGAGAGTGAGGGGATCAAATCTGGATTATCAGATCTGACATGAATTGTTGAGATTAAAATATAAAATCACATAATAATAGCACATTTATTGTTTACTAAAGGCTAAAATATGGAACAATTCAAGTGAGAGAAGTGGTTTATTGTGAGAATAGGATGGTCAAATTTGAATCGTCGGATCTTACATGAATGATTAAATTTAAAATATAAAATCATGTGATATTTTTTAATGATCACATAATCCTTAATTACCATTAATAACTTTTAATTTTGACAATTTATGTATGATTATAAGGTATAGATTTGTTCTTCTCAGTCTCATAATAAATTACCTCTCTCACTAGAGTCACTCCCAATTATATATTAACTTGAGTATGATCAAATTTTTTTTTTTCATAAAAAAGAATTTCACATGTGACCACATTCTACGCAACATTATAATAGGCGAAAAATGCACAAGCAATAGCCATTCGGGAAGCTGCTCGTTACAAAGTAGCAACATTTTTTCATTCTTATAAACAAATTAAAAAGAAAAAGAAAAAAAGAATCTGCTTCATGGTACACTTGGCAAGAGAAAATAAGTTCATGCTATTGTTGTCTCTAGGGAGTCGGAAGCTGCATGTATGTATGTGACTTTTACACAAAATCCATATTGAATATTTGCGTGCACATGTACGTACATAACCTAACTAAATTAAATAAAGCAAATTATATCCTATTTATAGGTATAATACAGATAAAACGAGAATGTACCATGCAACTTTGATTGGATCAGAACCATTCCGGATGTGCTGTTGGAAGTTGGTTGAACAGTTTAATTCTAATCTAAAATTTACGTAGTTGGAACTATGTAGGGACGAGGGATAATTTACAGAAAACATAAAATTGAAAAGTATATGGTTTTAATTAAATAAATAAATTATATAAGTTACTCTAGAAGTTTGTTAATTAATTAATTTATAATAGTCCTTAACAAGAGGGTGACCTGAGAGGCACGTAGCCAGACAACCAAAGGAAGCATAAGAAACTTGGAGCACATTGGCTTGCTATCGCATACTTTTCTAAGTAATCACCCTTTTACTTCAACTTTAAAGCCTCTTGATTTTCTCTGAAAAAAAATATATATACACATTTTATGGGAGAAAGAAAAAGAAGAACTATAAGATGGCGTTGGAAAGACTTCAATTGTTCCCCCATTTTATGAAAGTGATATGTCCTTTCCTTTGCAAGTTATGTCAATATATTAACACGTTGCACTTCTCACCGGCCAGATAGGGTCAAATTCTATTCAAATACGTTATAAGCAAGCTTAAACAATTTGATTTATTCGTTAATTATATGTGTTTTCTTTAGAATGATTTGGCCACTTCAGCAACATTTTTAGCAATCCCTCAATGGTTAACACATTATCGAATTGTATTCATTCAAGTAACGTATGGTCGAACAGATTGATTTTATTCCACAAATATATATTCCCCATCTTGTTTCCATTGACGTGTTAGCTCTTTAGCATCTTTATTGTGATAAGGCGAGGTCCCTAATGTAAATCGTGTTGGTACGTATTAAATTTGATGGAACCAATTTTCTCAAAATTAAAAGTTAATGTTGACCCAGAAATTGATTTCTATTTGAACCAAGATACATGTACAAAATACGTTTGGAATTTGTATAATTTGCACCATCTTTGAGTTGAATTAACATCTCGTGACTTGGACTCTTACCCGTCAATTTTCTTGGCCTCTAATTTAGACTCACCCACATCTGATTTGGAATTCTTGAGGCGAAATTGAAAATGGGGTGTAAAGGAAAGCTTAATTTGCTCTCAACATTCATAGGTTTTCTCCCTTTCATTTCATTGTCCATTTTCAATGATGGCTTAGGAAAAATTTTAGAATTTGCTTTGATTAAATTTTTCAATTATTATTATTACAATATATGTATTTGTTGCTCTCGTTTCTGGTAGGCCTACTTTCTCCTACAATATTAATCAGCTGATGTGGACATATTCAGCTTGCTTGATTCAGCAAGTTAGGATTTCCAGAAGATTTCGTACTTACGTATTTATTAGCTAATGAGAATGAAGCTTAATCCAAGTCAAATTTGTTATCATGGAAAAAGTCGTAACTAAACATGCTTTGTAACAACAGTACTACTATTGTTACTTTATAGCTTATACTGTATAGACATCATCGACGGCAACGATGAAGTGTAAATAATTAAAATTTTTATTTGTATTATTCGTAAATTTGTTTGAGGAAACATAGAAGAAATGATATATTAATAAGTAGAAATTTTAATTATATTATGAATGAGTGTAATGAAAGAATTTTACTTCTATCGTGAGTTATTTTTTGTGATAAAAATTGTGAAAGATATTACTGTTGCAATATTTTTATGAGGGACTAGCCTATTTACCACTAGTCCAGCATCTTGTTAGCCTTTGATGACAATTATTTTTCTGTCTAAGTGTTAGTCTTTGATAACAAATTTTTGTAATTGCAATAAAGAAATTGCTATTCACTCGAGTGATGGATCTAGATTTTTTAAACAATGGGGCAAAAATAATTCATAGACATAATAAAAAATTTTACATAATTTTTATCTTCATATAGAGGCATACGTGATAAAATAATAAAGATAAATTATGTATCTATTTATATACTTCTACAAAAAAAAAGGTTTAGTAGGGACACAAGCCCCCAATAATTTATGAATGTTACACTCAATACTCTATAAAACAATTAAACATATATTGTATTATTCAACTCTTATAGTTTTATCTGATTTTAATTTTAATAAGAAAAGAAGTATACGTGGGACAGTTTAAACTTATAGGTGATACCCCCTATAAGGGTATATACCACTTTGGAAAATTGGAAGCACAAATAGTGAACCAATTCTTACCCTTGATTAATACAATAATCATATTATTTATATTTATTATATGTGTTATACTATTTCAACTCATATCTTAATTATTATTAGATAAAGTATAGATATCATTTAAATAAAATTTATACCTATTTAAATAATAAATAAAATATAAATTAATACAGTTTCTTATCTATAATTAGTGCAAATATCACAACTATTAACACTATAGGTAAAAAGCCAGATATGCTTGAAGTGAAGTGGCTAATAATATGGGATAACCTAGCAATGATTCCTAGAACCAAGGAGGGCCACACCACTCCAATGACACGACCTGCTGGTTGCATTAGGTGGCCAACCGTTTACCATCCATATAATCCCAAAAAAATCAACTTCACCCGCCAGAATTCAAATCAGTTTGTGGTTCCTTGATTATGAAACTAATTTTGGTATATAATTAGAGAAAAAAATTTATATTATCATCTAATTATATTATTATTTTTATAATTTTAACATAATAATTATAAAAATTAAATTTTTTATATGATAATATATAATGTAAGAGTTATATTATTTATACTCAATTTAAACTCACATAAAATAAAAAATAATGGATTCCATTTTTTGTCTTTTTGTCTATGTAAATTTTTTTAAAAAATATAAATAATATTTCTCAGTCCTGAATAATTAGATAAAAAGTAATGTTGAATTCGAGTTTAGATATAAAATAGCCAGTGTCAAAAAAGTCATATTCCTTATAAAATCTTCAATGCTTAAATATGATTATCTCTAATTAGGATGATACCTATGGAAAATAAAAAAGGATTAAAAAATTGTATAAAAAGTATTTACACGTCTCAGCATTGAAATTGAATTTGTATAAAACAATATATAAAGATTGCATTTTTGTTGGCCATGATGCAAACAAAACCAGCCCTTTAGCAGACGTATGTATCAGATAATCACTTCAGGTCTTATCCACTTGAATTCAAAGGGACATCAACTTTATCTTAATTCCGCAGACAAAATTTTTTTAAAAATATCTTTGCGTTTGTCATAATTTTATATTAGGAAGAGAAAAGAAATAAACAAAGAGAGAGAGGAAGAAAAAAGAAAAAAAGGAAAAGAAAAGCTGTGACATATATTGAAGTCCAATTGCTTTCTCAACTTGGCTTCTTCTTTCATAATAAAAAAACACACACCCACATATGAATATGATAGAACACAGAAGCCTATAGAGGAAGTTGGCCAACGGTTAACTTCCCTCCGAACCTTGTGATTCCCTTGTATTGGAATCAAAGCAAAGTTCTTCAGTTTGATTCTTGGTCACCCTCTGAGACACAACCTTCACCTTCCCTGACACATGCTTCATACCACATCTTCCACCTCTTCCTTCTATATACAGTGTTTCATCACCACCATCTCTTCTTCATATTCACCTCCATAACCTCTTCTTCAGCTTTAAGTGCTGTATGTGTTTGCTTAAAGGTTCATGTTCTTTGAAGCTTTGCTTTGTGTGTGATATCAGCTTGTGAGTTTTGTAGTTATAAGAGTTTAAGGTGGTGGAGACCCAAAAAAGGTCTTTTTAATCAAGGTACTAGTTCCTTCCAACAAGTCTGCCACATGGGGTGTTTCAGTTTCAAGTTCTCATGATGCAAAGTTTCCCTTTTTGGAATCAATTCATGGAAAATCTCATGGGAATCACAGAAGACTTTATATCTAATACGTGTCTTTTGAGTTTAGATGGATTCTGAACGTATTGAGGCAAAAGGGGTATTCTTCTTTTCATGTTTTGGGAGTTTGTAAGTTATTTTTTCGTTAAATTCCAAAAGGAGAATATTTTGCAATGAATTCTAGGTGCTTCCTTCCACTTCCACCCGAGTCCTTGTTCAACTCAAGCAGCATGGCTTCATTTTCTTCAAATTCTGCGGCAGGAGAAGAGAGAGTGGCTAGTACTAGGAACAGGCCTAGACCTTCTTTCATGGTTCGGATGGCCATGAGGGTATCTAGAGCAAGGTGGTTTACCTTCTTGAGAAGAGTGTTTCATTACCAAAATGGATCAAGGTCCAACCTTGGCTCTAATCCTTTCAATACTAGCACATGGATGATGCTGGAGTTTATTGCTTTGATGGTCCAGATAACCATTATAACATTCACTTTGGCTATTTCAAAGAGGGAGAGACCTGTTTGGCCTATGAGGATTTGGACAGCTGGTTATGATATTGGCTGTGTTCTTAATCTGCTGCTGCTTTATGGGCGCTACCGGCAAATTCATCTGGCTCAAGGAGATGCTCTCAGCTTTTCTGATATGGAGCAGCAGATAAACAATGAAGAAACCAGGTATCCTATGAAATTCTATCTTCAAGAACTTATTTAATTTTCAGTCATTTTTGTTATTCGTGATAGGTGATAGTACTTACTAATAATCTATAGAGTACTAATTGAGTGAGTCTGCTTAAAATTTGGCTAGAAAATGTTTACAGCATCCTCTTTTTGGTTAAGTATTTCTTGGAGTAGGGACTAACTTTGTTATAGATTTTTAAAAAGAAACAATTGTTCATCTTGAGTTGACTATGATATTTCAACAAAACCAATAGGATTGTTAAAGATGGCAAAATTCCAAGAAATCGTAAAGTTATTGTCATTTGTCACCTAAAAAAGAGCTTGTAAGAATCAAATACCCTCACATACCTTTTTCTGTAGTGATCAATTCATGGCATTTATTATTTAAACAGAGCAGAATCTCTTGATTATTGCAATTTTTTGTCTAATTGTGGATAAATCATGTGAAAAATGAAAAACATAAGATGGAAGTAGTACCAGCCTTTTCGATGTGAAAGTAAATGCAAATTTATGAGAACAAAACAAGCCAATCATTAATCAAGGAATAATTAGTTTCTGCACAGTAACCAATTGGGACTAGAAAATTAATTGTGAAAGCTATTTGTATTGGCTTGAATAACTCCCACAGTCATTTACTCAAGTTTAATAACAAGTTCTTTCTAACCATGCTTCTATTTGGGTGAAGTTTGACATTGACAATGTAATTTAATTTTCACTATACTATGTAGCGTATACAGGATCTCCCATTTGATGAACAAGTGCCGGACTTCACTTGAGCTTTTCTTTGCCATATGGTTTGTGATGGGAAATGTTTGGGTTTTTGACTCACGTTTTGGATCTTTTCACCAAGCTCCAAAGCTCCATGTGCTGTGCATCACCCTCCTTGCATGGAATGCTATCTGCTACTCTTTCCCTTTCCTGCTGTTTCTGCTGTTATGCTGCTGTGTGCCTCTGATTAGCCGCCTCCTCGGTTACAACATGAACATGGGGTCTTCTGATAAAGGAGCATCTGATGATCAAATTTCGCAACTTCCAAGTTGGAGATATAAAGAAGCTCATACCAAGTTAGAGCTTGGCAATGACTCTGAAGGCAGTAGTGACAAATTGATCAATGAGGATCCAGTAAGTGGCACCTTTGTTATATATAGAATGAGTGATGCTACTCAAAAAAACAAATGAGGCACACAAATGACAATCATTGATTTGATGTACAGTTAGCCACATAAACATAATAGCTAGTACATGTAGTTGGACATTTTTTTTTTTTGTGTCCATTAGTTGTGTGAGTAGCGTTACTTTCTTTCCCTTCAATATTGATATTTGCTTCAGTTCTATTTATTTTGAGATTCATGTTATAACATTTCTGTTGAATTAATAAGCTCGTTATTTTCTGGTGTGCTTGCAGGAATGCTGCATTTGCTTAGCCAAGTACAAAGACAAAGAAGAAGTTAGACGATTGCCATGTTCCCATGTGTTCCATCTTAAATGTGTGGATCAATGGCTAAAAATTATATCCTGCTGCCCTCTTTGCAAACAAGGATTAGATAGGTAGATAATTAGAAATAGCTTATACGACAGTCAACAGGACCAATCTTATTTGGTCACATGTATACTCTTGAAGTTACCCTCAAAATTCCCTTTTTTTTTTTTTACTTTGGTTTGATATACTTTATGTGGGTCACTTGAGTGAGTTTGTGCATATACAGAATAGTTCACCAGTGACCAAAACTACACTGAAATACTTGGTTTTAAGGAGTGGATCCCCATAAGTTTTCATTTTAGTAGATTGTATCTTGATGATTTTTCTTAATACTATCATCTGAAAAGGATGTTACGGGCAACACCAAGCCTTCATTGATGTAAAATCAACTTAAAATTGTCAACTGGTGCATATACAGAATAGTTCACCAGTGACCAAAACTACACTGAAATACTTGGTTTTAAGGAGTGGATCCCCATAAGTTTTCATTTTAGTAGATTGTATCTTGATGATTTTTCTTAATACTATCATCTGAAAAGGATGTTACGGGCAACACCAAGCCTTCATTGATGTAAAATCAACTTAAAATTGTCAACTGGCAATGAAGCAACACAATGGTACGAAAAAAAAGTGAATAGTGGAATTTTTATAGAAACCATAATAGTTGTTGAACAAAATGAAGTGATATATCATCATTATTTATCTAAAAATTAATAAGCAAATCATATTATTTTGTAACAAAATTCTGAGAACGTATATGGCACTCTAGCATTTTATTTTAGAAGGTAGCACAAAGTCACAGTCTCTGTGAAATTAGCACAAATCTGTTAACTGCTATGAATACCACCGAGTTGCTGAAATTAGCAATGATATGAAGCATAGAGACAGCAGAAAATTTCCAGCACCAATACTTTGTCAATACCGACACTTTGATGATACATGGACACACATGTCAAAGACGTGTCCTGTTGTGCCGATTCATCTCTCGATCTTAAGAGTTCCTTAGATGCCACTGATACAATTCCGACTCAGGCGGACCGGCAATAAATTCCATCTCCATTATGCAACTTTTATCTTTAATTTCTGGTGGATAAAATCTTGCATATATTTTTCAATTTTTTTGTGTTATTTTTTGGTCAATTCTTGGTAACCAAATACTTTAGAGCCATAAGTGTGTTTTGATTTGCTATTTGTTCAATGTAATATATTATCTTTATGTTCTATAATATGCGTATATTGACTATGTCATATCCTATATTTTGTGAAAATCGCCGTATCCATGTATCCGTGTCGCATACTGTGCTTTTGCCAAAACAAGCATAAAGCTTCAAAATGGTAGAGAGGAGTTGGCATCCAAAAGTATTTGTAACCGTGGAAAGATCCCATATAGAATATACTTTCCAATGAGGTAGAGGCCTTATAATGGTGGAAAATTGCCAGCAGAGATTCTATTTACCCCTCATTTTGCGTTTAATTTATGAGAACTTTGTGGTCACAAATTGTTGGTTGAGCAAATACCACTATTTTTGAAAAAACTGAATTTGTTTAAGGCTAACTAGGCGCTTATACTTTTTTTTTCTCGACTGAATATTCGTTAGTTGCCCTTGTGGGAAGAATATATATTAATTAGGACACAAACATCATCACCCTCCCTAACCTTGTTGCTCAGAATCTAAATCATCTTCTGAAGCAAACAATTCATCACACCATGCCTACTCCTCAAGTACTAAGGTATGTTTGTATTTATGTATTGCTTGTGGCTTTCAATCAACATTGTCTCCGTTGAATTCTTTTTGCCTTCGTCACCATTCAAATGAATATACATATTCTTAGCAGTCTTGATTTAGAGGGAAACCAATCAACAAGCATCTTGTAATAATGAAAGATAACTTAATGTTATGTATTAACATTATTTATACATGCATGTATCACGTCTTTAACATATGATTTCTTGTTTGACAAGCAATTCATATATAATATGTAGCATATCAAACATCAATAATCAAGCTTCTCCCCTTAGTGAGTTAGCTACATATAAATCAAACCACCTTATAGTGTTTCGTCATAAACTGTCTATAGAAAAGTTAACACCAAAAACCGGCATTGTTATTTGTACATCGCAATCTAACATTGTTCAATGACACCCCATTAAATGATACGAGTTCAAACATGTAATTTTTTATTATGTCAATCTATTATCAACTCATTGGTGTCAAACACTTCATAAAAATGGAGGTTTAATCGCATGTCCTAATTACTCTCAAGGCACAGAACATTAGCACTTGAATCAGTTTAAACATTTAAGAATGTAACAAAACATGTAGTCATGTATAAGTTAATGTCAATCATATATCTTTACAAATTGTTAACTAACTAAAGAAGCATGGACAGGAAAGAGGTGGAGGAAATGCAGCAGAAAAAGCCAACTAGGATGATTAATCGCCTAATAAAACTCCCACCTTTGAATGTGGATGGTCACAGGAACAAGAAGCTGTCACATTCACATAATGTGTCAACATTATCACCAACATATGAAGCAACCACAAGGAAATCCTCTAGTGGTAGGTGGGATTGTCTATGCTCACCCACCACACATGCTGGCTCCTTCAGGTGCCGGCGCCACCGTGCCGAAGGAATGCACCGTGGTGGCTCTGTTGACTCCAATCTCTCTTCATTGGGATCCAAAGATTCACTCCATTAGTCCAAGCTCGATGGCTTGCTTTTGCTTCTTGTAATGCAGGCAGTGTTCTAAAGCTAGTGTCATATTTGTTCAGAGTACTTTTTCATAATTCCTTTCGTTCTTCAAGGATTTGAAAATTTACCTTGCCTCAACACAAATTTACGTACATATATGTAATTTGCCAGTGGTGATTGAAGAACACATTAGTTCTTCATTCACTTATTGCTTTTAACTATAGTCATAATTATGTTCATATTAAAACATTATATTAATATACTTACAATATTCCGGTGTGTATTTGATTTTTAAGGTACAATTCTCTTCTCTTATGATTCAAATCACCCATTAGTTGTTTTTTTTTCTAAAAAAAAAAAATACTTACACCCGAGGCTACACAAAAAATGAGAACACAAAAGGAGAGTAGGATCTTTATTATTATTTTTGAAATGAGATTATAAAAAAAAATTATTCTAAGTGCATATTAATATTCATGTCCTTATGTTTATGCTACTTACGTTATAATTATGTGAATAAAGTAAATATAATTTTAAACTTTGACATAATAAGAAGATGAAAAACTATTTCCCCCCTCAATAGTGTAGTGTGTAGAAGTAAACAAGATTTTTTTTTTTCCTTTTGTCTACAATAATCACCGTTTCCTTAGGCAGTAGAATTCCTCCTCCTCCTCCTCTTCCTCCTCATTATTATTATTATTATTATTTGGTCTAGTCCTTATTTTGTTGTTTTGGATAAGTAAACAAGATATTTTCTGTCAATAGTGAAAAAATAATATACATTTTCATTTTCACCCTCATCATTGGGCCCTCTGCATGCACAAAGGATAACTTTGAGTGCAAGTTGGGCTTGGCCCTTTGTCCATTTGAAGAGAGTTCATCTAATAGACTAATGCCCGATCCGTTTAGCATTTATATTCATGCTGATATCTGAGCAGGTGAGCCGCTGAAAAATTAAGAATATAATACAAGACACTCATCATTATTCTACCTTAATCAATGTTTTGAAATAATGTGACCAACATCATGAGGAGTTTTAATATACAAAAATATTATTCAAATATTTAAAAATGGGTATCCAATTAGGTCATCTATTCCATTATCTTTAGATATGATGATGACCTCAACTTTTTTCACTATATTCAATGATATGGAGTGGACGTTTCAATTAAAAAGAACAACAATGTTGTTTAATATAAATCCCCAACAACTTTATGACAAAGCTCATAACAGAAGGATCCTTTGAAGCAAGGTCCAATCAAAAGCTTTTCTGAAAACCAATTATTTTGATAGATAATTTTTTTCGTAGTCGCTTTCCGCCTACTCTTGGTCTTTATGCACAATGGCTTATCAATTATTGTTGTAGGACAAAATTATTAAAGGTGTGATATCTTGAAATAAAGAGGAACATATCCAACTATCAGAAATAGCATCAACCAATTCCCAAAGAACTTGACAATGACTTTGTAGGACACACGCTAGATAGGAAGCATAACCAGTTAGCATTGTGCTTAATCTTTCACTATGCTCAAACTTAAGATCTCTTAATTCGAACATATATGATATGTTTTCTTTGATTCGTCAAGGTGCCGAACAAGTATCTTTCTATGCTGCACTTAGGTATGCCATATTGCCTAACTTTTTCAGCATCATAATTTGTATCAGGTAGTTGGCATTTACCACTTGAGCCACGCACTCATTTTCTTCACTTGCGTGTTGAAACAATGCAAAACTATAAAATAATTGAGTGCGTAACTAAAGTAAAGTTTGATTAGATTAAATGATCTTGACACCTTTTTTGTTAATTAAGATTTTAGAATACTATATTTAAAACGTTGTTCACGCAATTTGGGATGCTAGGGAGATAAAATTCTTACCCACCAAAAAGAAAAAATATATATAGAATTCTTCGACTTTGGAGAACGTTTGGTTTCAGGAAATCATATTTTAGGAAATGATTTGTCACGAATGACATTCTTGTATATTTTTCAAAAAAGATATTTGTTAAGTATTTAAAAAAATTTAAAATATATTTTGGGATTTTTGAAAATAAATTTTGTGTGTGTTTATAATACATATTTTTAAAAATTTATGTGATAATTCTCAAAATATGCTTAACATATTGAATGTGAGATAAGTAGTAGAATAATTGAGAAGCATTTTAATATTTTTGTTCAAAAAATTTCATCCCAACGTTAATACTCTTTGATCGCAACTCATGTGAATATAATTTTCCTGCGATGACTGATACACGAAACTATTTTTATAAAACTATCATAACAAATATATTGAAGTATATTATTTGATTCATTTCATATAATTATTCTTGAAAATAAGATGATAAGCTTTAAAACAATCGTCTTCTTAGAATTAAAGTTTCCTAGAGACGAGTTTTACCCACCTGATTGGGGATTTAAAACTTAAAGAACTCTTTTGACTCGGATCGTATTGTTTATCATTCTATATTTTAAAATATAGGCTTCTTCACTTAACCTTCAATTATTAAAAATAAAAGTTTCTTAGAGGATGCGGTTCACTTCCTCTATTACTAGTCACTTTTAGGGTGTATTTGGTTAGGAAATAAAAAAGAAAGATAATTTTTTATAAATGAGCTCTATATATAATTATATAGAGAGAGTTTATCAATAAAAAATTTCTTCCCATTATTATCCCAACCAAACACACTCTTACTATACAATTTTAATTTTTCAAGATTTTAGGATTGATAAAACTTTACTTTTACACCAAATACATCCATCTTAAATTAGATTAGTTGAAATTCTCTAAACTATAAATACGAGTGATATATATATTAAACCAAATAAGAGTTTAATTTTATTATCGATATTATATGCAAAAGGAATAGTTCCTTTTAACTACTTTTAGTTTAAAAAAGAGAGAAAAATACTCTTTATCCTTTTTACTTTTGGTTTTGTGCAAGTTAGATCTTGAGTTTTCAAAGTGCGCAATGCAACCCCCTATATTTACCAAATTGTGTGAATAAACCTTTCCATTGCTAAGCCATCCAAACCTATTGTTAATCCCCATGTGCTTCTCATGTGCACATATTGTTGGATAAAAATACCCCTATTTTAGATCTAATTTCTAATCCATACTCCTTTCTCACTCAAACACACAAATCCTCTTTGAAACCAAACCTTTGATTTGCCTCAACCTTCCTTCGAACTTGCCTTCATGCAACCATACCTCTGACGCACACACATCCTTCTCTTCTCACTCAAACGTACACACATCCTTCCTTAATTTGAATTGACAAACCCTAATATGAACCAACAAACCCCAATTGAATTGCCTCCCTAAATCCTTATCTTCAAAATCCTAATTCAGACAAACCAAATCTTAAATAAGCTTATCTTAAACCTTCAAAACCTTACTCTTATCTGATACTAACTACCAGCGAAACTCCACAATTGAAGAAGGGGATAAAGAAGGCATATCAAGTAGGAAACTAAAGCATCCCTTTTTGTACGAAATTGAAGCTTTTGTTAAACAAGCTTTAAAATGTCCCCTTTATACTAAACTAAAGTAGGATGTGGGGTCTTGAGACTATGGATTTTTCTTTGTTTTTTTGTTGCTAAAACATGTAGGGACATGTAAGGGGTTGGCTTTTTTAGAGGTCACATGTGAATGCATTGTTTAATAAGATACCATTTTTAGTGGGTAATGTGTGACTTGTTTTTGTTTCTGTGTTTGTCTAACTATGAGGATAAATTTTTAGAAATTGCACAATGGTCCTTGCACTTTGTTAAATTATACAATTTCCCTAATTTTGTTTAATTGTGGTGTCTTATTTGCAATTTCTAATTCTTTGTAGATATGTCAGTTATCACATGCATTCTGTATTATGGAGGTGTGTTTCATAGTATACCTCAAATAAGTTATGTTGGTGGTGTTCATTAGGAGTTTCAAAAAAATTGATATTGATTATCTATCAACTACCTATCTATGTTCTCATGCGAAGAGTTCTGGATATAGTGAACCACCGAACTTTCAATATAAGTTTAGGGAGCAAACATTTGAGTGCTTAAAGGACTTAGTAGCTAATAAAGATGTGTTAAACAATATTAAAGCATTGGAGCGTAAGAAGGATCCAGAATTGTAAATATATGCCTTACACCTACCAACTGAGGATGATGCGGTGGCGGTTGAAATAGGGGCTGCTACAGTGGCGGCTAAAAGCAGGGGTTGCTAATGCAAGGGCTGCTAATGCAAAGGCTATTGTAATGGTGGATGATGCAGGGGCTGTTGTAGTGGCTGAAGTAGTGGTTGATGCAGAAGTTGAACTAGAGGCTACAACAGGGGCTAAAGGAGGAGGGAAAAAAGGAAAAATAGGAAGTACTAGGAAAGGAAAAGGAAAACAAAGGAAATAGTAAAGGAAAAGGAAAGATAACTGAAGATGTTGAAGATAAATTAGAATGATGTGGCTTTGTTGAGAGTAACAATGAGGAGCTTGCCTTGTTTTTTGAAGATAATGGCATGATAGATATTACCACTGAAGTTAGGTCTAATAGACAAAGTGATGAAAGAGGCACTTCTATTGGACAATGTAGTAATAACAATAGGGGTGGTATTGATATTAGAGCAGATTAGGATGGTGATTATGTGTCTGACTATGAGGATAATGACAATCTACTCACACCTAATGCATCTAATGATAAGAGTATATATTAAAAAATACATTGTTTTTCAAAAGTTTAATTTAGCTATCTTAAATTTTTCTTCTTTATTAACATTTTCATATTTGTTTGGCCCTAATTTGTCTTAATAGGGGAGGAGAAGCAAAACAAACATCCAGAGTTTCATGATTCTTCTGACACGAAGAAAAAGATTAAGTTGAAGGTTGGAATGAAGTTTGCTAACTTCAAAGTATTTGGAGAAGCTTTGAAGCAATATTGTATTGAAAATAGGATTGACCTCACATATATCAGGAATGAACATCCAAGAATAGTAGTCCATTGTAAGAACAATTGTGGTTGGAGGATGCATGCTAGCCATTGCCCATAAGAAAATTGCTTCCAAATCAAGACTTGGAAAAATGAAGAATACAAAGATTATGGGTGGTCTAATCATAATACTAAGGCAAGTACAAGGTGGTTGTGTACCAAATACCAAGACCATATTAGGGACAACAAAGGCAAGTGGAAAAACTGAAGCCTTTATGAACCAAGTTGCAAGAGAGCACAAAATATTTGTGTCAAGATTTAATATATGTAGAGCTAACAGGATAACTATGGAAAAGCTTGAAGGAAGCAATGCAGCTCAATATAGAATGCTATAGGACTATTGTGTTGTAGTAGGATTTTACAACCCCGAGTCAACCATGAAGCTAAAAGTTCATGATCATAAATTTCTAAGGTTATATACATATTTGGATGCTACCAAGAAAGGGTTAAAGTTTTGTAGACCTATGAATTATGATCTACTTAGGTGATTGCTTTCTGAATGCAGGCTTTGGTGGTCAACTACTAGTGGTCATAGTAAGAGATGACAATGACAATATATTTCCTATTGCTTATGTTGTAGTTGAGGCAAAGAATAGAGATAGCTGGCAATGGTTCATTGAGTTGTTGCTTGAAGATGTTGGTTCCATTACAGAACATGGTTGGGTCTTCACGTGTGATAAGCAAAAGATATACGGTTCTTTGTTCCTTGTATGTATTGTACAAGTTAGGGGCTCAATTGTTACTAATTGTTTCTTGTTTAATGCATAGTTTTATGGAAGTACTTAAGGGGATTGGGACTGAACATAGGTTCTGTGTTTGACATTTATACGCAAACTTCAAGCTTACATTTAAAAGGCAAGCTTTGAAGGACTTACCTTGGAATTGTGCAAGGGCAACAATAAGGGTTGAATTCAAATTTCATCTAGGAGAGATGAGGAGAATAGATGAAAGAGCAACAAATTTGTTGGAAGAAAGAGATCCTTCTACATGGTCAAGGCATAAGTTTTCACCACATGCTAAATGTGGGGCCTTGCAAAATAATATTGCAGAGTCATTTAATTCTGCAATATTGCCTGCTAGAGATAAACCAATAATTACTATGATGGAGACCATTAGCAGGATGCTTATGAAGATATTTGCGACAAAAAAAGAGGGAATGCTCAATTATAATGGGTTTATTTGTCCAATAATTCAAGCCACGCTAGAAAAGCAAAAGTTGATGTTGTCTTGTGCATTGCCTACATGGATGGTGATGGCAAGTTTGAGGTTGACACATTTTCAAAGAGTAAGAGAGTGGTTTATTTAGTTACTAGAACTTGCACTTGTAAATTATGAGATCTAACTGGGATTCCATATGCACATGTTATTAGCGTAATATATGCACAAAGGGAAGTGCTTGAGAGCTATGTGAGTCACTGCTATAAAAAGAAAACTTTTCTGGACACATATAGGACTATGATCAACCCTATACCATTGACTGAAGAGTGGCCGCAAATAGAGTATGATCTAATTCTACCATTTACAATAAGAGCTTAAGTTGGAAGGCCGAAGAAGGTTAGAAAAAGAGCTGCTGATGAGTCGAGAAATCAAACTAGGGTTAGGAAAGGTGGTAATCCTACTCAATGCACAAATTGCATGCAATGTGGTGACAATAGCCAAATATGCAAGAGGCTAAGACATTCGAATGCAAAAGAGCCAAAGAAGAAAAAAAAACAAGATGGTTTTGGTTATTTCTTTTGTATTTTGCTTCTTCTTCATTTCTTTTGTTTTGAATTGAGTTGGAGATGAGAATAATGTATCTTTTGTTGCAGGTAGTGAATGAACAACCACTGAACCAAATGATTCACAAGTTGTTTTTGCTTCTACTACTGCTAGAAATGGTTCCTTTCCTTCTCTATTTTTGTTTGGATTTTAAATGAAATTTGTTATGTAAGGTAGTTCTGTTTTTGTTTTGGTTTGGATTCTGTTTTGCTATCTATTGTATAAATATGTTTTTGGTTTTGTCTATTTTTATGTTTTTGGTTGTTTCTATTTCTGGTTTTGGTTTGGATTCTGTTCTGCTATTACATTAATCTAGTTTTGGTTTTGCTAGTGTTTATGGTTTTGTCTCTGATTATGTTTCTGGTTTTGTGTTTTGGGTAGTTCTGATTAATTCTTTGTTTTGCTACTCTAGTTTTACCGGTGTTGAAAATGCAAGAACTAGTTTTGCAGGTGCTAAAAATATAGGTGTTGGTTCCATAGGTGCTGCCCCTAGATCAAGTATACTTGATGCTGATATGATAAGTTGGGGAGAATTCAATCTTTTGATATTTACTTCAAACATATTGTATATATTACTATAAAGGTGCATCAAATTTATTTTGGACACCAACTGAAACCTTTTGGATTTGTTTAAAGTCCACTCAAAAGGCAGGTAAGCATGTATACATGTCCATAACACTTGAAACTTGAAAGTCAATGCTTTAAGATAAATATTGGACCCTTTTTATTTATTGAATAAACTGTAGCATCTTAAGATGAATATTGGACCATTTTTGTTTATTACACTATTAAGGAGAAGCAAGAGAGCACATGGGAAGATGGCTTATAAATCCCTCGATCAACCATATCCACAATCAGTGCATACTAATGAGACACCTCCAATGTCACTCACTCAGCCACTTTGATGATCACCAAGAGCAAAAAGACTAAAGATTGGTGCCAAAGGAATTGCTCAAGTTTGAAGTTGTTAATGGGCATTTTGTGGGCTATTTAAGTTTGTATTTGTCAAGGGTTTTTAGGTATTTGGTGATAGAATGTATTTAAGTATTCATATTTGAGATACAATGTTATTTGAGATATTTCCTTATTTAAGATACAATGTTATATTGATAAAATATAAACATTGAATATGTACTCATATTTGAGACACAATGTTATTTTGAAATGGAATTGAGAGATTTCTTTTCTTTGTTCAAGTACAAAACATTATACATGTAATAAGAACAAGAACCTCCAATAATAAAAACACATATAACAACTAAATGATAATTTCATTACTTCACATTTTGTCAAAACATTGTACATCAAAACATTGAAACATTATAGAAATAATACATTATACCCCACCAACCTTTAATCTAAACATATTTAATAGTTAAAACTCACAAAACATATTTGCATCCAATGAAACAATTTTAGCACCAAAAGAACCACAATAGAAGCTATAATTATATGTAATTTCTTCAATTGACTCTTGTATGAAGACGCATTCACTCTTAATGCTTCAAATTTAACCCTTTAAGTTTCCACTTTCTGATTCAACATTAATAGCTCTATTTTCTATCTTGTTATTACTTCAGTTAGCTTTTTCTTTTTCCGTAATAATTCATTCATCACTATTGATAATCTTTATGTTGTAGGTGGGTCACACCAGGGAAAGAAGGTGCAATGTCCTTGAAAGCCATATCTTGGACACCCATAAAATCTCTTACCTAGGTTTGCCTTAGTCCAAGACGTTTGCAGCTTTGAGGGAAGGTCATAACTGCAAAAATGTGAGGGAAAACCACCATTGTAATTTGACAAATTCATGCTTCCAGTTGATCCATCACTTTCCATCTTCTTCTTCCATGGTTTTCTTCTTTGCAGGACTTCTTCTTCATTCGTCTTCCCTAGTTTTCTTCTTTGTTGGGACTTCGATGGTCTTCATTGGTCTTCTTCTTCGCTAGGACTTCGATGGTCTTTGGTGGTCTTCTTGTTTGTTGGTTGGAATGGAAAAAGGTACGGATAAAGAAAGACATAATTTGGGGAGAGAGGTTTAGATTTGAAGAAACACTATGGATATAAGGCAAAAATGGAGAAAGGGAAATCGGGATTGAGACAAAGGATGCAAAACGACATAGGACAGTCATGCATTTTAGTTTGAGAAATTATGGATTGGAAATTAGATTTAAAATAGGGGTATTTTTATCCAACAATATATGCACATGAGAAGCACATAAGGACTTAACAGTGGATTTGGACAGCTTAGTAACGAAAGGGCTTCTTTGCACAATTTAAAAAGTATAGGAGGTCGCATTGTATAATTTGAAAACTTAGGATCTAAATTGTATAAGACTAAAAGTATATAGGTAAAACACATTTTTTCCTAAAGCCAATGAAAAATTGTTACACAATGAAAGAAGTTTAAAAAATTTATAAAAACATTTAAAATTAAAAAATATAGGTTGATGGACATGTAAATACTATTAATCTACTAGTAATATTAGTGTAGAACAATTTTATATTATTATTCGATAATGTATTTATATTTGTATTGCTTTTAAGATAATAGACAACTAAATTAGACATGTTGTCATGGTAGATGATTGGATGTGTTTATTCTTTTTTTTACACATAAAAAATAGAGAACCAAACAGATTTTATGATCCTAAAAAACTTATCTCACATAAATTAGAAAAAATGATCATTTGTGTATTTTTTTTTTGTGTTATAAAATATATTATTATTATTATTATTATTATTATGATCTGTCAGAGGAGCAGAGTGAGTTGCATTACAAGTTGTAATCTATCTGTCAGTGATACTCATCAGCGTCCATATCACTTTCGTCACCTTCTCTTTTCTTCACCCTTCGCGGATTCCTTCCTTCGCTTCGTTAGTTCTTCTTCTTGTGTAATCCCACACACACAGGAGAAAGAGAGAGAGCGAGCGAGAGAGAGAGAACCCTTTTCAGAACACACTCACTCACTCACAAAAACTCTTATTCCCGACCACAGCACTCTCTTTCCCTCATCAAGGTGAGACCTTTATCCATACCCACTTCACCTTTTTATGTTTTCTTCATCGGAAACCTTATAGCAGAGCTTGATTATCGTAAATTCTGACGCGGGGTTCTCGAGATTCCCTTAAATTTCGTGCCTTTCTGTTCCTTTGTGTTGGTTTCTCGGTTCTTTACATAGATCCATTAGTTTGCCGTGCATATGGGTATGTGAATTGCCTTGAAATTTTCAATTTTTGTTTATTTATTTATTTTTTCAAGGGGTATTGAATTTCGATTTTGGAATTTCTCTAACGCGATTCTCTGACATGTTTTCTATGTGAAGCTGGATTGGGGGGGACCATGGATCCGTGTTTTTTCCATAGATCAGTGGCTTGGGTACATGTGAGAGATGTAACTGTTTTTGTTTCTAGAATTTATAGTTACCAGCATCTTGGGTGGTTCTAGGAATAAATTAATTAGATATGAAGGTCCTTGTTAATTGGTTAAACTACTTTAGTGCAAGGAGTGAGTGTGTTTCTGGCATCAATTGTCAGGTTCTTTGTTTGTGGTAGTCAGTATATGTTATGAGTTAGGTTGGAATTAAGATTCATTTATTGAAATTCAAGTGAGTTATGGTCTCTGGAGTCTGGTGGCCTTGGCATAACCATGTGGAATCAATTTTAAGGAGTTTAAGCCTTTCAGGCACTTGCAGCGTTATAAAATAGCGATGCTGCCTGAGTGTTTTCACTGTCAACTAGCTTATTTCTCATGCTTCAGAGTTTAGATTGCTAACGAAAGGTTTAGTTTGTGAGTGCACGAGTGCCATTGTAAGGTTTGAAAGTTAATTTTCTGCATTTATCTCTAATCTTCCTTCTTTTCTCACATTTCCATTCAGTATTTAGTTCTAATTGTTTTTCGCTATAATTCCTGAGTTCCATAATTTGACTGTAATATGTCTGTATGTGTGTATGAGCATATATACATCTGAGCTCAAACTTCCATTGCAGTACAAAATGTATCTATATAATTGATCGCCTGTGCTTCGGTGGGAAAAGAAGGAAGCAATACATAATCTATGGTCTCTGAATATTGAGTGCTTATACTGTGATGTAATTCGAACAAAAAGTATCCATATAATTGATTGCTAGTGCTTTGAAGGGAAAGGAAGAAAGCAATTCATAGTTTACAGTTTCTGAATGTTGAGTGCTTCTAGTGTGATGTAATAAGTGATTTGAGAATAAGTTCTGACCCCCAGCTGAAGCATTGTTCTTTTTCTTCTTGTGTTTTCATCTTCATTAATTTTGATATAGATATTTTCTTTCAATTCTGAAAGCAGATTTTGTTCCCAGTGGTGCCTCCAAATTACACAGATCTTGGCATTTAGATTGGTTAGCTGAAGTTGGAAATGGTTAAAAGGTTCACTTGCCCTGTGCCCGCTTATGATGATTTTAGTAGGAAGAGAATAAATTTAATATCTAATTGATTTGTTTCTGGAACAGTTATGGAGTGTTTTGATTTAAAAGTCAAAGAGATATCATGTTGCAGTGCATAGAGGGATTGAAGCATGTATTTGCTCCCGTATTGCGATGTTGTGACCTTGATTTATATAAGCAGTCAAGAGGCCTTGAAGATCCCGAACAACTTGCGAGGGAGACAGTGTGTATGCATTAAACTTACTTTATGATTTTGATGCATTTACTGTTAAATCTGTTTTTACACAAATGAATTCCGATCTGAATGCATGCTTCTAAAATCCTGTATCTTGTGTTATTCCCTTCATATTTTGAAGGTGTTTGCTTGGAAGTGATGAATAAGAAGAGAAAAGAAACCATATGGATGACATTAATATCTTATTTGTGTTTCTGGATCCTATTATCTGTCATTTACTATTTGGAAACAAATACACAATGTTTGGACTGATGATAACCTTTTGTTTGCAACTGTATGCAGTTAGCGTAAGTGAAATTGAAGCACTTTATGAACTCTTTAAGAAGATCAGCAGTGCTGTTATTGATGATGGACTGATTAACAAGGTTAGTCTGCTTTGTCATTGGACAACTTGTGCTTTGGGCATACTGTAAATTATGTCAATTTAACCTTTTGCATGGATCCTTTTAACGAAAGAAGATATGATTTATTTATCATTCTATACCAATACCATAAATTTCATGGCTTGCCTAGGTCATTGTTTTCCTTCGTCAAAAAGGATGTAGCTTTCAAGAGTCTACAAGATGTTATTTTCTATTTTCACTTTTTTCCCCATATTATTTATATATATTATTTGCAGGAAGAGTTTCAATTGGCATTGTTCAAGACAAACAAAAAAGAAAGTTTGTTTGCTGACCGGGTATTGCTCTCTTTTCTTTTCTTTTTTCCTATTTTTAACCATGAAAATATGTTTCTTTAATCTTTGATCAGGTTACGACCCATATGAACACACTATACCCCAACAACAAAAGCTACAACCATCAAAGAAAAGCCATCTTATATAAATGTCCCATATACAAAGAAAAGCTTACCGTGTCAGCTTAATTCTAAATGAATGAAATTTCAGTTCTCCTCTGACTTGTTTATTACCCAACAGAACAACAGAATTTATATATGTACACTATGCATATTATGGTACCTCAAGTTGAAACTAGATTAGGGTTGGTATTTTTCAAATTATAATGAATTGCAGAGTTTAGAAGGATTCTAAAATAAGTTCTTAGTTCTTACATGTTATTGTTAATTTTTCATCTCTATTCAAACTAAAAGTAATTGTGTTGCTTATCTTGTTCTCATGGTCATGAACTTAGGTGGAACTCTGTATTTGAGTTAAAGTATCTTAATGCTTACTTGCAATAATATAAATGATGATGCACCCTTGTTTAGAGGATTTCTCACATGTTCCCTCATGCGCAATTTAAAGAAAATTCACATTCCAGACCAGCGTAAAATATTATTTCTTTATCCTTGCTTCATGCACATACATTGATTTATATCACCTCTTGTGGTTAGTATCTCTTATGAGCTTCTTTCTGTATTCTCTCTTAGGTATTTGATTTGTTTGACACAAAGCACAATGGAATACTAGGTTTTGAAGAGTTTGCTCGTGCTCTCTCCGTTTTCCATCCAAATGCCCCCATTGATGATAAGATTGAATGTATGTTCTATTTTGTTTGAAATTGTATTCGATTTTCATCATTTAGGACTGAGAGCTTTTAAATTAAGAAGGATGTACAGTGTGAATCAATTCTTTAATTTAGTTGCATGGACCATCATTTTTAATAAATAAAACTAAAACCATATAATATCTTGTTTCAGTTTCCTTTCAACTGTATGATCTCAAGCAGCAGGGTTTTATTGAAAGGCAAGAGGTAATTAGCCTTCTTAAATCTGATTCTCTTAAGTTTTTGCTCCTCATCTGATACAAGCCTGATTTTTATCTGGGTATTCTTTTTTTTTTCTTTTTTTGGTAAAGGTGAAGCAAATGGTAGTTGCTACACTTGCTGAGTCTGGCATGAACCTATCAGATGATGTTATAGAGAGTATAATTGACAAGGTGCTACCCTCATTTCCCTTTTGAGATTAGGACTTTTCATGTCACTTGTATTTCTCCTTGTGCACATGACTCGTCGGCATCCTTTGTCACTATTATTATTTCTTTTTTGTGAAAAGCCGTGTCGACTTGACATCAAGTTTTGGATGTCTTCAGACTTTCGAGGAAGCAGATACAAAGCATGACGGCAAGATTGACAAAGAGGAGTGGAGGAACCTTGTTTTGCGTCATCCATCACTTTTGAAGAACATGACTCTTCAATATCTCAAGTAAATTTCCAATTGTAATTTCTGGTCATTTTTCAACTTCTATGTAAATGCAATACACAAACCAAAATGAAGACAACCCAAGAAACAGTATATGAGTTGATTCCTTTGTATGTTCCATCATTGATATGCTTAATTGGTGATTGGTTGGTTGTATATGATTTTCCATTTCCGTGCATGATTTGTTTTATTATGCATGTATTGAAGACATTATTATTTTACTGGCGCTTTCTGACGTGGGTCTTTCTTGTGTTTGAGCAGGGACATAACCACAACATTCCCAAGCTTTGTGTTCCATTCACAAGTAGACGATACTTGAAGCTCAAGGAAGCATTTTACTTGATCACTTCCCTAATGGTTTCATTGCCTGCGGACAACAGAGCCGCCTCACCTCTTATGTAAAAAAAGGACGTAGCAGAGTGATTTGCTTGATTATATCTTTGAAGAAGATAATTTGGTTTTGTTGATGATTCATGTCCAGTGGTTAAACTTTCTGAACTATACATTTGATTTATTGCTTGCAACTTGCATACACCATTTTTCCCAGCACTCAAATCAAGGATTTCAGTGATGCGAATTTGTAGCCATGGAAAACCATTTGTTTGTTTGTTTGTTTGTTTGTTTTGGGTACAATGGAAAACCTATTTATTTAACAACACTTGAGATTATCCAAAATGTTGCGTAAAAGTTGCACAGAATTACGTTTCTTGACCTTATGCAAACATTTATATATATTGTGTAATTGACAGAGAATTACATTTACATCGAATCAAATTATTATTATGTAATATAAAACGCAAATGTCTTAAGGTTAATGCCCCTTAACAGCTTTTGTCGGCTATGATCCGTTCTTTAATTAAAGGAATCTAGAAATCCTTTTGATATAATTGCATTGGGACTTGTCCATTGCCATTGCGGTATTACAGGTAGGAGATGTTTATCTGGATAGATATAGAGTTGTATTATCATACTTATGGGTATAGGACATACCCTGATGAGATGTAAATTTCATTTAAATAAAAAATCTATATCTCATTCAATAGTATCAATAGTGAATAAGATATGAATTAATACAATATTTGATATCCCATAAATATAAATAACATTTAATATTAACATTTTCTGAGATTGTTATTAAAATCAAACATTTAATCCACACAATACGAAACACGAAACATGTACTACACTCCATTCACAATGGAAACCAATTTGCACATAAAAACCGACTAAAAGTAAATATTTTCATGCACGAATAAAAACGCCTCATCATTCATAATTCAGGAAAAAAGCAAACACAAATTAACTAGCAAAAACACTAGCACCGAAATAATTCGCTAAAATAAATCCAAGAAAAATCCAAGAAGTTGCACCCAATTTGTAACGTTGCAAAATTAAAAAACGAACACAGTAAAAATAAAAACCATAAGGCTATCCCTCACAGTCACTCCAATCTAAAGGGCCATTACGTCAGGTTCAAATTAATCAACTTCTTCCATCTTGCTACCCTCGGCATCAGCGTCGGCATCCTCCAGAGGAGGCATGTCAGCATCTGCATCAGCAGCATCTTCATCAATACTCAGTCCAAGCTTGAGCATCCTATGAATCCTGTTGCCGAAAGTGTTGGGGTCATCGAGGCTGAACCCAGATGTTAGGAGAGCAGTCTCGAAAAGCAAGAGAACTAGATCCTTCACAGATTTGTCATTCGTGTCTGCATCTGCCCTCTTCCTTAGCTCTTCCATGATGGCATTCTCAGGGTTAATCTCCATCGTCTTCTTGCTTGACATGTAACCCGCCATGCTGTTATCCCTCAATGCCTGCGCTTTCATGATCCTTTCCATGTTGGCTGTCCACCCATATTCGCCGGTCACCAGACAACATGGCGAATCAACAACACGGTCAGATACCACAACTTTCTCAACCTTGTCACCCAAGACTTCCTTGATCACCTTGCAGAGACCGTCAAATTTCTCCTTCAGTTCTTCCTTTCTCTTCTTTTCATCCTCACTCTCGTCAAGTTTCAGGCCTTCCTTGGTAGCAGAGACAAGCTTCTTTCCCTCAAACTCCTTAAGCTGGCCAACAGCATATTCATCAATAGCATCAACCATGTAGAGCACCTCATACCCCTTCTTCTTTAGCTTCTCCAGGAAGGGGGAATTCTCGACAGCTTTCTTGCTTTCCCCAGTGATGTAGTAGATGTCATTCTGTCCTTCCTTCATCCTGGTCACATAGTCCTTGAGGCTTGTCATCTCATCGCCACTCTTGGTTGAATGATACCTAAGCAATTCAGCCAGTTTTGACTTGTTTTGGGAATCCTCATGAATGCCTAATTTCAGGTTCTTAGAGAAAGCCTCATAGAACTTGCTATAGTCCTCCTTGTTCTCAGCAATTTCAAAGAAAAGTTCAATGCACTTCTTGACCAGGTTCTTTCTGATGACCTTAAGGATCTTGTTCTGCTGAAGCATTTCTCTAGAGATGTTCAGTGGAAGATCCTCTGAGTCTACAATACCCTTAACAAAACCAAGATATTCTGGAATCAACTCCTCACAGTTGTCCATGATGAAAACACGTCTGACATACAGTTTGATGTTGTTGGGTTTCTTCCTGCTGTCGAAGACATCAAATGGTGCCCTCTTCGGCACAAAGAGGATAGCCTTAAATTCCAGCTGACCCTCAACAGAGAAATGCTTGACAGCCAAATGCTCTTCCCAATCATTGGTGAGACTCTTGTAGAAAGCAGCATACTCTTCTTTTGTGATCTCCTCTGGCTTCCTCATCCAGATTGGCTTCTGCTTGTTCACCAACGACCACTCATGTGACACCTCTTTTATCTTCTTGGTTTTCTTCTTCTCCTCCTCCTTTTCTTCATCCACTTCCTCAACTTTACCCTCCTCTTCCTTCTTCTCTTCCTCATCCTCGTCATCAGAGATCTCCTTCTCTGCAGTCTTCTCAATCCAAAGAGAAATTGGGTAGCTAATGAATTCAGAATGCTTCTTTATCAAGTCCTTCAGGCGGCGTTCCTCAAGATACTCAAGCTGATCTTCCTTGAGGAACAAAGTTATCTTAGTCCCCCTGCCAAGATTCTCACCAGATGTATCCCTTGTGACTGTGAAGGATCCACCAGCTTGTGACTCCCACACATACTGCTCATCATCATTGTGCTTTGTGGTAACAATAACCTTGTCAGCCACTAGATAAGCAGAGTAGAAGCCAACCCCAAACTGTCCTATCATGCTCACATCAGCACCAGCAGCCAAGGCTTCCATGAATTCTTTGGTCCCAGACCTTGCAATAGTACCCAGGTTGTTCACCAAATCTGGAAAACATAATCCACACAAGCATTAGAGAAGAGATTAATTATCACACCGGGCAACACAGACAGATCTCCACAAGACTGGAAACACATTAGCTTACCGGCCTTAGTCATGCCAATACCACTGTCAATGATGGATAATGTGTTGTTTGTCTTGTCAGGAACAATGTGGATGAACAACTCTGGCTGAGCATCGAGCTTGCTCTTGTCTGTTAAGCTCTCAAATCGAATTTTATCCAGCGCCTGCATTGTAACATTCACAGATGGCAGGACTCAGAACAAATTCACAACTACTCCCCAATAAAACCACTAATTCAGCAAACATTCCAACACGCTACAGATATACTCCACTACCACTACCACAGCCCAAAGCGTACATAACCGTAATAAAACTGGGGCAAATAAATGCTATTGTACTCCTGGGATAGTACACTGATCCTGATTCAGCGAAAACATGAAACAGAGTACCATAACAAGTGGAATGAATGATTATTACGTTGCTAAAGAGAAATCAAATTTCAAACTAAAATTAAATTATTGCAAAAATAAAACTATCGCCATTTATTTGCTAAGAAAGAACGACGTCACAAAAAGCACAATGCAACCGCATTAACTACAACACTATGCCGAAACAACTACTGATCAGCTTCCATGTAACCGCATCCAAAGAACTTGAGCAATAAACATGCAAAAATCACAGAAATAAAAAAAATCGTAACAATTATAAACCGTGATTAACAATAAAATTCAATTAATAAGATCTAAATATAACTAGATCAAGCAAGATCTAAAGCCACAAAAAATAATAAATCACATAAAACTGAAAAAAAGAAAGAAGCGAGATGCATAAGTTACGTCGGAAGAATTGCTGATGAGCTCGCGGAGGAAGATCTCCTTGTTGCTGTAGAAGGTGTTGATGATCAGACTGAGCAGCTGGTTGATCTCAGCCTGGAATGCGAACGTCTCAGCCTCCGCCATTGCCGCGAGATTCCAGAGAAGAAGAAAACGACGAAAGAGGAGAAGCGGAGAAGCAGAGAAGCAGGTTAGGGTTTCACTTGAGGGTGAACAAAAAGATAGTGTCGCAGAGAATATATTTATATATAGAAGTTTTCGCAAGGTTTCTTCTGGATCCTTCTTTTCTGCTTAGTTAATCTACTTCGCTAACAACCTTTTTTTTTTTTTGTTCTTTTTGCGGGGTCCACTTGGTTTAGAACCATCAGCTGGGCCGTAGACTTGGTTTTATTTATATTCTCCGTTAGTAACACGTTATACCCTTTTTTCCCGGTTAAATTATTTTATCTGAACAATAAAGCATAAAATTCAAAATATTATATAAATTCCCCATGTTTTTATTTGATTTTCAAATGTTTACAAAGTTTGACAATTTTTAATGGATTTTTTTATTATTTTTAAGCATTCAAAACAAAATGGCACAAGGCCATTTAAACTCTTGAGAGTGAAAATCAAGTATTTATTTTTTAATATAACAACAAACAATCAAATAATTGTATAGCATCAAAATTAAGCTTGATAATGATAATTACCAAAGTTTGAGAATGTTCTATACCTTAAAAAAAATCTTATTCCACTTTTTGAAAAATATGTCGGTATGACGCAGCTACATCAGATGATAATTGCAACAAATTCAGATTTTAAAACTTAAAATTATCAGATGTCACATCCACTCATTTAGTTTGATATTAAACATTCTAAATCACAATTTTAAAACATTAAACAAGTTATCTTCACAAAAGAGACAACCATACTGCCCTTTGGGTATAAGTTGGCAGCATCGCCTTCTATGGCAGTTAATATAAATAAAGATTTCATATCCCGAAATTATGACAAAAAATGAAGATCGCTAAATTAAATACTATCATGCAAGAACAGAAATTTACGAGAACTCCAGATTCAAGAGAGCTTATACTAAAATTCACCATAAGTAATATCTAGATCTCAAAATCCATGAAATCGCAACTAATTCGTCCACAATCCAAAAATAAAAGCAAAACAAAAACATTGTAGAGATAAAAGATAGCTCCAAAATCCAACTACAATATAAAGAGGGAATAGTGTCATCAAATTTAGTCAACTTCTTCCATCTTGCTGCCCTCGGCATCAACATCGACGTCCTCGAGTGGAGGCATGTCAGCATCCGCATCGGCAGCAGCATCCTCCTCAATGCTGAGTCCGAGCTTGAGCATCCTGTGAATCCTGTTACCAAAAGTGTTGGGATCGTCAAGGCTGAACCCAGAAGTTAGGAGAGCAGTCTCAAAGAGCAAGAGCACAAGATCCTTCACGGATTTGTCATTCCTGTCCGTGTCTGCACGCTTCCTCAGCTCTTCCATGATGGGGTTCTCAGGGTTGATCTCCATCGTCTTCTTGCTTGACATGTAACCCGCCATGCTGCTGTCCCTCAATGCCTGCGCTTTCATGATCCTTTCCATGTTGGCTGTCCATCCGTATTCGCCAGTCACGAGACAGCAGGGGGAATCGACAACACGGTCAGATACTACAACTTTCTCAACCTTGTCACCCAGGACTTCCTTGATCACCTTGCAGAGACCGTCGAATTTCTCCTTCAGTTCTTCCTTCCTCTTCTTCTCGTCCTCGCTCTCATCAAGTTTCAGGCCTTCCTTTGTTGCAGAGACAAGCTTCTTTCCCTCAAATTCCTTAAGCTGGCCAACAGCATATTCATCAATAGCATCAACCATGTAGAGCACCTCATACCCCTTCTTCTTAAGCTTCTCCAGGAATGGGGAATTTTCAACGGCTTTCTTGCTTTCACCAGTGATGTAGTAGATGTCATTTTGTCCTTCTTTCATCCTGGTCACATAGTCCTTGAGGCTCGTCATCTCATCACCGCTCTTGGTTGAATGGTATCTAAGCAATTCAGCAAGCCTTGTCTTGTTTTGAGAATCCTCATGAATGCCAAGTTTCAGGTTCTTAGAAAAGGCCTCGTAGAACTTGTCATAGTCCTCCTTGTTCTCAGCAATTTCAAAGAAGAGTTCAAGGCACTTCTTCACCAGGTTCTTGCGGATAACCTTAAGGATCTTGTTCTGCTGCAGCGTTTCTCTAGAAATGTTGAGTGGAAGATCCTCAGAATCCACAATACCCTTGACAAAGCTGAGATATTCAGGAATCAACTCCTCACAGTTGTCCATGATGAAAACGCGTCGGACATACAGTTTGATGTTGTTAGGTTTCTTCTTTGTGTCAAAGAGGTCAAACGGTGCCCTCTTTGGCACAAAGAGGATAGCCTTAAACTCCAGTTGACCCTCAACAGAGAAATGCTTGACAGCCAAATGCTCTTCCCAATCATTGGTGAGACTCTTGTAGAAAGCAGCATATTCTTCTTTTGAGATCTCTTCTGGCTTCCTCATCCAAATAGGCTTCTGCTTGTTCACTAGAGACCACTCATGTGACACCTCCTTGATCGTCTTCTTTTTCTTCTCCTCCTTCTCCTTTTCCTCATCCACTTCCTCAACTTTGCCTTCCTCTTCCTTCTTCTCTTCTTCATCCTCGTCATCAGAGATCTCCTTCTCCGTAGTCTTCTCAATCCAAAGAGAAATTGGGTAGCTAATGAATTCAGAATGCTTCTTTATCAAGTCCTTCAAACGACGCTCCTCAAGATACTCAAGCTGATCTTCCTTGAGGAACAAAGTTATCTTAGTCCCCCTGCCAAGATTCTCACCAGATGTATCCCTTGTGACTGTGAATGATCCACCAGCCTGTGACTCCCACACATACTGCTCATCATCATTGTGCTTTGAGGTAACAATAACCTTGTCAGCCACTAGATAAGCTGAGTAGAACCCAACACCAAACTGTCCAATCATGCTCACATCAGCACCAGCAGCCAGGGCTTCCATGAATTCCTTGGTCCCAGACCTAGCAATGGTACCCAGGTTGTTTACCAAATCTGTAAAACATAATGCACACAAGCATTAGAAAAGATTAATTATCATACAGGGCAACACAACTAATTCAATGACACTGAAACAGAACCATCTTATCTTACCAGCCTTAGTCATGCCAATACCACTGTCAATGATCGACAGTGTGTTGTTTGTCTTGTCGGGAACAATGTGAATGAACAACTCAGGCTGAGCATCGAGCTTGCTCTTGTCGGTCAAGCTCTCAAATCTGATCTTATCCAAAGCCTACGTTATCACATTCAATAGCGACAAGACTCAGAACTTGAACTACACAATCCACACGTATTATCTGCCTAAAAAAAACAAATACGCTAACACAGCAAGGATTCCAGCTTTTCCGGATTGAAAAAAAGAAATCTTCAACATGATTTGACCCCCAATCTCCCAAACATGTTACAGTTAAATGACCCGAAATTGCAACTTCGAAGCCAATTCAAATAACCAAGTCCCAAGCACAATAAAGCATGTTGATTAGAAAAATAATGATAATAAAAATAATAACAATAACAATAACAATGAAGAAGAAAATCAACTTCATAAATTGAAGCCCTAACAAATTGAAATCGCATCAATTATACTTGCAACAACTAGCTATTCGGCTTCCAGGTAAACCAAATACAACTTACTACATGAATCACAACCAAACAAAATACAAATATAAATATAAATAAATAAAAAGCCAAGGGATCACGTCCAACAAATCCCCATCGAAATTAATCAACAAACAATAAAGCAATAAACCAACAAACATCGTATAGAACAGCGACATCAATCAAAGAAGAAACGATGCAATCAACCAAAAGAGGCTTTACAACGTAATTTATGTATATATATATAAAAATAAAACGTTACTGTAGCTTCAATTCAATAAATAGAATAACTGGATCAAGGTAAAAGAGCAAATTAATAGCTATGACAATTGCACGTAACAAAGGTGAATGACGTGTAAGCTTACATCAGAAGAATTGCTGATGAGCTCGCGAAGGAAGATCTCCTTGTTGCTGTAGAAGGTGTTGATGATCAGACTCAGAAGCTGGTTGATCTCAGCCTGGAATGCGAACGTCTCAGTTTGCGCCATTGCCTTGCGATTCGAGAGAAGAACAAGGAGAAGGAAACAACGCAGACGAGAAGCAGCGTAGAAGTTAGGGTTTCAGAGTGTGTCTGCAGGGAACGTGTAGTGACTGAGGTATAAGAAGAGTTGGCGTAGGGTTCTAGATCCTTCTGTTTCTGTAAATAAATAAATAAATGAGTAAATAAATAATAATAAGCGTTCAACGGACCCAATACCAATAATAATTCTCATGGTCCACTTTATTTGGAGCTATATATACAACCGTGGACTTGGTCTTTGTTTATTTTCAGCCATTCGTTACAGATGTTTGGTTGAACATTAAAAAGAAATTAAAACAAAATTTGTCGTCTGTTATTTTTTATATTTTTTTTCTTCTGTATTTATGGATATTGATGTCTTTATGCAATCAAGAACTAACTATGATTTAGTCTTTAATTTAATATATTTAAAAAATTTTAATCAGTAAAATATATGGTTTATTTTTAACTATAAATAATTTAAAAATATTATTTTTTTAATTTTATAAAAATACAGGAGAAATTTTTTTTGTAAAATTTTGGTTTTTGCTTAAGAATACTTAGTGTTGTGACAAGAGATTTCATTATTGTAAGGGCCCAATTATAAATTTTTATAATTAATTGGGACTTGTAATTAGAGGTTTCGTTGTTCTTTTAGATGACTTCTGCATTTTTTTCCCCTTATTCTATGATTTGGATCGTGTTCATACTTTAATTTTCTTTCTGAATTTCAACTCTTGAAATTTTTGAGACCTCCATCATACTTGGTATTTAAATAAGCTTTTGTTTGTTAGTGTAAACATTCAGTTCTTATGAAAAAATATTTGGGTATAGATGTCATTATTTTTAGTTAATTTAGTTAAGATTTAGTTTAGTTAGATTAAATTTATTATAATTTTATTTGATTCTACATTTCTTATACTTTGTTATAAATAGCTCTTTTAGGTGTTCCATGTATTATAATTTTGAAACTATCAATAATATATTAATATCATTCTCTCTTTTTGCCCATTATTCTCTCCTTTATTACTCTTTTACAACAATCTATATAATCAATGTTTGGTGTACTCTTACAAATAGGTGAAAACTTCATGAACAAGGAGAGAATCAAATATACTTATCCTTTAAAATCAATTATATTTGTTTCACGGGTAACCATATATTGGGGGGGAAAAAACATAAAGTGTTTATTATAAAACCCAGTAAATAAGGAATGTTAAAGACCTTCCATGTAACTAAATATTACCCCGTCCACATACATTGAAGTGTCCTTTTGGAAATGAATGGGAATTTGATGACTAAAAAATTAATGTATCTCAATATAATTTATATCTAAATAGATTAATTTTTTAATATATTAAATTTTCATTGATTTTTAAAACGTTATGTTATTTATACTTACAATATATAAGATATCGTGTCAACTTATATTTTATATACTAATAAAAGGGATGTGAACCCTATTTAAATAGGATTTATATTTCATTCAATAATAAATAAAATATAAATTGATACAATATCTTGTATATTATTATGAACATAATTAATATTTTTTCTTTTAAAAAGAAATTTAAAAGTAGAGTATCTATTTCTTTTGATTAACTAGTGGAGTAACTATTACGAATTTGTTATTTACTAAAGTTAATTCTGGTCAAAGTGTGTCCATTACACCTCGCAAAGTGTGCAAGGTGCATGGAGCCATGGACACAATCCACTTCGTTGCTCTGCCCCATGAGCCAAGAAATTTCAAACAGAAGGGATGTCGTGGCATGAGTAGGAGGCTAATCATGGTGGAGGAAGTTGACAGCCACAAGAGATTCAGATTCAATCCAAACCCTGTTAGGGAATGCTCTCTGGAGGCAAGGATAAAGCACGAACCAACGTTGCTTGCAAAGCCAGGAAAAAAAAAGCACCGTTATGGCCCCTCAACAAACCACCATAAGAAGGATCCATCCAAGTTTATCTTAATCCATTGGAAGGGGCCTGGGGCCAGATCCATCTCACGGTATTTATATATATATAGAACCATCACCCTTAGCCTTCAAAGCATCGGCACTTAGCAACTCTAGCCCAAATGCTATGAACCATGCACCTTCGTTATTGAAGAACTTGTACCCTCAAAAAACAAAATTGTTCACACTGTACTCCAAGTGTGCGTGAAGGAGGTGTTAGTCGTGTGATTCTTGAACAAAACCTAATAACTTCGATAAAAGTGAGCTGAACTACTCTCATACAGGGCTCATTTTGCAGTAAGCATACAGAGCTGCCACCTAATTTCATCTCTTTAAAGTCCAATAAGAATATGTATGTACTCGGGTGGCTAATAAAATAGCCAATTTAGTCATAGATTGTTTTGATCAAAGATTGGGCTAATAATGGGATAGTGGCAGATTGGGCTATGAAAAAACGAATGCACTTGTTTTTGCTCAAGTGACACTCATGGGGCTACCAAAAAAAAAACCCAAAAAGTGAGACCCAATCCAATAATTGCATTTGACTAAAGAGTTTATTTAACTTTTTATACATAAATAACTTTTAAAAATTAATTTATAAATAATTTTTAAAAAAATAATTTATTTAAATTTTTATATTTAAATATGAAATAATAAAAGTGCTTATTTTGATGTTTTAGAAAGTATTTTTTAAGAAATTTAATATTTTAATCTCTAAAAAGTATTAAAAATAACTTTTAAATAAATAATAAAAAATTAAAAAAACTAAAAATTGTAATATCCAAACTAACCTAATCTTCTATACACATGGATCGCTGGCTTGAGTGGATTCGATCTCTCTGAGTTGTGTGGATTTCAAGTTTAAATTCAGTTGGGGAATAGTGTCCCAAGCAATGGCTAGGGGTCCACTGTCATCATCACGTTGTACAGTTTGAGCAGCACCAAACCAATTGGGCAAGAGGTACATATCCAAAACTTTGGAAAACAAGCACACGAGGCCTGATAAGCTTGCTTGCTTCGAGTGTAGTGGCTGGTGGCGAGTGTTAATGGAAAGGGTACAATAGTTATTTACTCCAGAATAGACCACCTCATCATCATCCACGATTATTCCATTTCCATTTCCATTTCTTACCTCCTCTCAAGTTTCCTTCAATTCCGTATTTCATTTACTTAGGTTCGGTGCCGATCGATCTTATACTAAAGCCATTTTTTTAATTTTTTTTTATTAATCTTATACCACAGCTATTCCTATTACTATACGCTATAGTCATAGTCATATTCATATTCATATTCATAGTAGTTAGAAACTTGGAATAGAGTTAGAATCATTAGATAGATAGATAGAAGATGGAGGGATGGTTCTCGTCACGATCAGTGAGTGAAGAGCAGCGTCAGCAGAAAACGGCGTCGTCTTCATCTTCGAATTCTTTGCTTGCTGAATGGAACTCTTACGCTTCAACACAGTCTTCTCAGTCTCAGTCTCAGGGGATGGTTCCCTTCGATCTCGAATCTGCTGTTCGCTCCGCCAACGACACCGTCACCGGCACTTTCTCCGTGTAACAATTCTTCATATGCCTCCCTCTCTTTCATATCTCTCAAGTTGCCTCTTTCTTCTGTGATTAATTACTGAATCAATTAACTGAATGAATTGATTGGATTATTATTTGTTTTCTTATATTATGATTTTCTACGATTGGCATGCTCTTGATTCAGTACCACTAGGGTTTCGTTATTTCATGGAAAAAACCTGATGATGAATTTGTTTAATATAAAGATTCCATTGATTTCTTCTCGTATTACGAACATTGAAGGAAATCAACACAAGTCATAGTATTTTTTTTTTCAGTGCCAGCTGATTGATGGTTCATATCTTTTAATTGCAGAATTTAGATCTCTTTTTTTTTTTGTTTTTCTAGGTTCTCCATGAATTGCATAGTCTCATACATCTTCCCTAAACTGCATATATTTCCCATTGCATTTTTTGTGGAGAGTTTCCTGGTTACACTTCCATTCCCAATGTTATCGCCTGAGGCGGTTTAGGAATCAAATCTTGCAAGATGGTATAACCCAGAAACAAAGCAGAGCTAACAAACGGTTAGACAGTAGCTAGGTACCGTGAACCGAAATAAATGGGTGGCTGAAGGAGTGAAGAGCTTGAGCCAAGTCAGAAAACATGAGGTGTAATGAAAACCCAATTCAAATCAACTAAGAGCAGGTGAACTGAAAACCTCAACCTACAAGTGCTACTTAGTGCTTACTACTTGGGCAGAGCTATGAAATGAAACCTACTTTCAATTGTGAGAGGGCGCAGACAGCCCTTTCAGCTCTGAAATTAGGTTGCCCTTGAGTTCAAACCAAAATAATACAGTATTTTTGTGGCTCTCTGCACTTGGAGGTGACACAAAAGTGTCTGAAGAATAGCTTTTAGATTTTAAGGGTTGATTTCATTGGTCATGGGCAATAGGAATGGTAAGCTTGTATGATCCTAAGTTCCTAACAACTATCAACTGTTTGAGCTTGTAAATCATATGGTCTTATGATCAGTCACGATTTTGACAACATTGTTTGGCAATATTTATGTTCAAAAACTTTAAAGGTGAAGTTTCATTTTTCCCCCCGAATGGATCATATGCTTCATGATGGGTAGAAGCCTTCTCTAACAGAAATATTGAATAGTTTTGCCTGAACTTTATGTCTTCAAGTTGTTAAACAATTTGTCTCTGATAATTGTTCAGGGTTTCTAAAGGTGTGAGAGATATACCTGGCAACTTCCAGTCCGCCACTAGTAGTCTTCCTTCTGGGAAAGCACTTGTATATTTTGGTTTGCTTTTGGCGAGTGGGGTCTTCTTCATTTTCATTGCGTTCACCTTGTTCCTTCCTATCATGGTGGTTATGCCCCAAAAGTTTGCTATATGCTTTACTCTTGGTTGTGGATTTATTATTGGATCATTCTTTGCTCTTAAGGGTCCAAAGAATCAGCTTACTCACATGTTTTCAAAGGAGGTAAGTAGAATCTCACGTCCTTTTATTTTCGTGGTTGTAAAGTAAATTTTCCTGTTATTATATATTTTGCTTGACTGAGTTCATTTAGTAAAACAGTCTCAGCCGATTCGCTTTGATTGCATGTGTTTGGTGCTTCGGTCTGACTCTGTCTCTCTTTTTGATTATTTTTCAGAGGCTCCCTTTTACGCTGGGTTTTATATGCAGTATGTTTGGTACCTTATATGTATCAATGGTGCGACATAGCTACATTCTCTCCGTTGTATTCTCTGCAGTACAGGTATCAGTTTCATGTGTCCTTCAAAAGTTAAAAGGGAGCTCCTCAGGTGCCAAAGGCAGTAAATGCCTTTGGTGCCCAACGTGATGTGGTTAAGTGACTGGGTGACATGTGTCCGCAGAGGGGGTGCTGTTAATTGCCCCACAAGAGCTTACATGTGATTAGATTGCTGAAAAGGGGATTAGATTATATGTGAAAAGTTAATTAGGACGGTTTATAATTTTATGAAAAACAAATAAAATCCCCAAATTTTATCAAAAAGGAAATATTATCAAAGCAAGAAAATTATAATAGGTCTTTCTAGTCATCTTTGGTTCGTGAGGTCACCCAACAACAAAAGCTTGACAAAGGCTCAGAAACCACAATGTCATTATTCTTGATAACATAGTCAATCATTGATTTGTGGGTTTGCCTACCCTCTTCCCATATCTCTGTTTGTCTCTCTTTGTCTGTCTGTGTATTCGTCAAGGAAGAGAAAACTGGACCGGGTATCGAACCGATCAAGGTATTGGTTCAAAGGTTTAGAGGTCCAACCGGTTCAACCGGAATGTAATAAAAATATGTATAAATATATACATATGATTAATTAGAATATAAATAAATATATTAAATAATTAATATTAACATAATCAATAAAAAATATTCATAGATATATAAAAATAAATATAATCCATATAAAATTTCTCTAGTCTCAACCTCACAGTACGATCAGAAAGCATTTGAAAACAATATTTGTTAGTAACCAATGAGGTTTATAGTGAGCAGTTTACAAATAATGGAAAGAGGAGAATAACAACCCAATAATTTTTATTAATGTCCTTATTTGGTTTCATTTTTTTTTAATTTTTGTTCTATGACTACCATAAGATATCAATATTTAAGTTTTAGAAAAAAAAAAAATTTACAAAAAAAAAAACCGGTCTGACCGGTCCGATTTTCTCAGTTTTTCCCGGTTTTGGCCGGTTCCTGACCGATTTTGACTTCTCTCGATTTTTATCTTCTTGGATAGGTTCAGGTTAACTTGGTCGGGCCAAATTTGGTTTAAATCTGGTTTTCTTAACTATGGTATCCGTGTCTTCCATTGTAGAAACAAAGAAAGGCAGAAAACAAAAGGCTTTGAATGAAAAAGGATGGTCTTTTAAGATCACACTAAACACCGTAAGTTTTAATCTTCCTAAGTTTGAAAGAAAAAGAAATCAAATGAAGGAGTTAACAATCTGAACCTTGGATTCATCATTACTTGTTTCTTTTTACCTCACAGTGTTTCTTAGATTTGTCTGAATTCTACCCAGTAGTGCGCTCTCTTTTTCAGATTTTTTTTCCAGATTTTTTTTCTAAGATTTTGGACAAATCTGTTCACCACAGATTTTTTTTCCTCTTTTTTAAAATTCGGACTATTCAAATTCTATTTTTCATTACAATAATTTTTTAAAAAATTTTCTATTTTTCCTTTTTCTGAATTTGAATCGTCCAAATTTTGTTATTCGGTATAGTGTTTTTTATATTTTGTATTTGTCTTTTTTTTTTTGGTGTAAATTCGTATAGTCCGAATTTTGTTATGCAAGACAGTGATATATATATATATATATATATATATATATATATTCTGAATTCTTTAGTTGGAATTTTGTTCGTCATTACAGTATTTTTTATATTTTAATTTTCTTAATTTTTTAGTTTTCCTTCTTTCCTGAATTTGAAATGTCCGGTTTTTGTTGTTTGCTACAGTGTTTTTTTAATTCGAACAGTCCGCATCCTGTTCTTTGCTACAGTATTTTTTTCTCTAATTTTTTTTAATTCTTCTGAATTCAGGTAGTCCGAATTTGGTTCTTTGATACAGTAATACTCTTGCTAATTCAATGCCTTAATTAATCTAATCACGTTTTGAGTAAGCTCTTGTGGGGCAATTAACAGCACTCTTCCGTGGACACATGTCACACGCTCACCTAAACCACATTGCATTGGGCACCAAAGGCATTGTCCGTCTTTGCAACCTGAGTAGCCGTCAAGTTTAAAATGCTTCTCTGTTGCTCTGCCCTTCCCCTTGTGTTATCATGAGCATTTCCTGTGGATTTGAAGTATGCGCAAAGGCTTTGAGCATTATCTTGGATTTACTATACCAACAATACCATCTACATGGCACAATCATTATAAATATACGAGATTCTATTTCCACCTCCTGTGGGGGCCGGATTTATGTAATGGGTGTGAGCCTTACGACGTGGCTCCAACAAAAGAGAGGAGAAAGAGAAAACAGAGAGGAAAGGGGGGCTTAAACCATCTGTCTGGCATTGACATTGATATTTTGATCATACTTGCAGGTTCTCTCACTTGGATATTATGTTATATCATATTTTCCTGGTGGATCTGCTGGAATGAGGTTTTTGACGTCTTCCCTTGCCTCCAGAATAATGGCATGTTTTGGGAGGTGAATTGTTTTTGCTTAATGGAGGGCGAGATCATTTCAGATCTATGTCTAGATTTCAGCTGAAGCTCTGAGCTGACACAAGAACATTGCTGAGTTGAGGCATAATCCAACACTTACTAAGATTTCAATGTTTTGTTGCGACCATCGAATTAAAAATCGAATTACCTCTTAGCCACAAGTGTCTGAAATTACAAAATAACATTGTCTGATTGATGAGCTGTACGGAAGTCTGTTGCATTCTTCATGTTCCGTCCCTTCTCCAAAGTGAAATACCAAAAATGGCTTTCTTGAATGGGAAATTATAGCTGTTTATTTCTGTTTTTTCATTGCACATTTATCACTTTTGGTTAACTAACTGTCACATGATCACCTGTAAGCAATACTGTTCAGCCAAATGGTTAATAAATAATAATGCTATGCCATTTTCTGTGTTTTTCGAATCAGCAAGGAATCTTTCAGCAAATTAGCTATGTTTTTAATTTTGTTTCGACGCCAACTGTAACTGGATGCCACATCGATTCCATGGTCCTCACTGTCATTATTCTCCTTTTTTTTTCCCCTTCTTTCTTTGAACCAAACTTCCATCTTAAAAATGACTTGTAGAGCTATCTTGGTGAGGAAAGAGATCGAATACTTTGTAATGTTCAAAAGGGAGGACAGAACTACCTTCTTAGCAAGAGGCCCAAGATGAAGGTATAAGACTAAAAGTGGACAATAACAAACGTTTTCTCATGCTAATGCTAATCTCATCCATTATTGTGTTCCCCACAATGTTACCCGTTCAAGTTAAATCTTCTTGACAACATAATTTTGCCCTTTAGATTCTGATGCTCATTGGTGGTTAATACTTTAAGCAGTTAAAGTAGAACGATTTGTATGAAATCTTTTCCTCATTTCTACTGATCGAAACAATTTGCCATCACCCGATTGGAATTATGACTTACGGTTGAATTGATTGCTATAAAATGACATAAACTTTGCCGGTTTGAAACTTTTGACATGGGGCCAAATACATTCTAGCAAAAATTGTCTCCTTGCTTAAGGGATTTACTTAAATTCTCTTCTTTATCACATGATGCAAAATTCATAATGATGAGGTATGAAATGAAACTATTAAAGAGTTATTTACACTTAATTAATCATTTAGGGTATATTTGTGAGTTTAAATTTTGAAGAGAAAGAAAAGGAAAAGGAAGACTTCTAGTGTAAAATTATATTACAAGTTCTCCCTTTCCTTTCCTTCCAAAACCTAAATTCACAAACATATCCTTAGGGAGTTCTATCTTTAGTACATAGAATAACAAGAAGTTGACTTTGCCTTTTTAGACATGTGACTAATTTTTACTATGACGTGGGACTAGGATTACTATTGATGAGTTGGGCTTGTAAGATACAAAGCTAGTGACATTATGATTTTTTTTTCATGATAAAAGTAAAAAATGTCAAATAAAAAAGAATTATAAAAAGCGAATAACCTCCTCAAGTCCCAAATCCACTATGCTCTATTATTCATTTTCAAAGTACAAAAGAAGCAAAAAGCCTTGGCATACTGTTGATAACCCGTGAAGTTGACTGGACAAAGTTCAAGCCTTCAAGGTAGTGTAGTTTGGGAAAAATAAAGAATGATTTTTCTTTTTAATATACTATCACTTTACACCCATTGCCTCTAATAATTTATAGCATTGAAAAGTGATTTAGGAAAAGAAACCCTGGACTTAATGATATACTTGAACTGCAATGATGGGATCAGACAGTGATTTGACCATATAATATGAAGACTTTGTGTGGGCAAGTTTATACGGCATCATCTTTTTAATTTTTAATAATGGAATTATTGAGACGCATAGGACATCTTCTTCATGTAGGGAAACCAAAGGCAAAATTGAGTGGAGCTTTGACCAAAGGAAAGCCAAGTTATGGAGAAAAACAAAAGCTACATTAATGAATATCTATCACGTAAAGCATGTACTCATTGAAAGGGTGTGGCAAATGCTCTAAAAACCCTTCTCAGTTCTCACTGAGTTTGCTCATGAGGTAGGTGGTAAATCTCTATTATAGAGAAAATGGCAAAGCTTCATTAATGCTTGCCTTGCATACCAACCATTTGATTTTAATGTCTCCATCCACAGAATTATCATACAATTGATTTTGGCTTGTTGTTTAAAATAAGATGTAGACCTAGGTGGTCTTATCTATCTCTATGATTATGAGAAGCGATCACAAAGTTGGGGGACTTAGCCAAATAATTAGAAAGAAACAAAGATTTCAATGGTTTCTAATAGACTAGCTAGGATTTGTCAAGTTGATCAGGATCAAGCCTCCCCCATACGTGTGAATTTGGTGTATAACATGGCTGGATCTTCTTACATGATTTTAGATGGCTGTATGGACCCTATATATATATATATATATATATTATGGCTGCATGCATATTGATGCGATTTCACTATGTCATTATATAACAAATCTTGGGTTGGTTCCATCAATCTATGTATTATTATTGGGGATTCAAAAGTCCAATTGATGTACATCGAATTCACCACTTGCTGACTATATTGCACGTGTGCCATGCATAAAGGACAAAAGTTCAGATGGTACATCGGACCCCATTTCTAGCTAGGGTCCATCTTTACAATGCAAATCATAAAATATCTCTATCTTTCCCCCCAGGCTCTATTTCCCTCTCATATTTCTGTAATTATGGGCTTTTTTTTTTGGTTTGGGGGGTTTGGTTAAATAATCATATTTTCTTGTATAATCAGACTTGCTTGTATAATTACTACAAAGCTACCATCAAAATAAAAAAAAAGGTCATAATTAGGTGTGCAGATCGTTAATTAATTTGATAAAGACTAAAGAGTCAGTCATGCAATCACTAGGTATGTGAAGTAGAATTACTCTATTCATCATTTTAGGGAAATATACTTTTTACCAAAAAAAAAATTAACACCCACCACATTAATCTTTTAAAGATTTTGGTCATAAGTACAATTAATTAGTCACTCAAAGATTAAAAATGTCACTATATTTATCCCCCCCCAACATCCACTATTAAACAGTCAACTAATGGTGACTATAATGTCACACCATTCAATTTCGTATTATCTTTGAGGTTTGTTGTCTCTTTAATATTTCAAAATATGGGCTCATATAATAAAACCCTTCGCTTTATACGCATAGCTTATTTCGTACGCATTAGGTGAACCATATCTTCCAAGACCACTAGAAGTTGCGGCTCAGTGATAAATCAAAATGTTGCCATGAAGAAAAATGAATAGGGGACTAATAATTGTAATCGAACCGTGTGGATTGGAGGTACACGTGTTCAATGACAAGATCAATAAATGACCCTACTCTACTAATGTTTGGTCAGTGGTCACTCACATTTTTTTGTTTGTGACCACTCTATTATGTTAGTCAAATCTGAATTTTCCTCTGATCACATTCTAATATATAGAATTATATATGGTTTGTAATTTCTTGTAACGACAAAGATTTTACTCTCACTGATTAATATATACAAACAGGAATGAGGAACTTTGGGTTAATAAAATAATCTTGAAGGAATGGAATACCATAATAATATTGAATTGTTGATGAATGATAAACAGCTTCAGTACTTAGTTTAGGTTCTCCGTTACTTATGACAGCCTCAGCATCACGCAGGCATTATTAGTGCATTACATATATGCATAATTATTTTATATTAGTGAGTGGTGCCACAGAAAATCCAGCAATGTTGTTTCTTGTCATGTGCTTGGTATTGATCATGTGTTGGTATTGATCATTATAGTTGCAGTATTCATGTGGTAGGATAAACAGCTAATAACAACACCAGGAATGTGATTCAGATCCAAAAAAAAATGTGTTTTATATCCAAATCATAATCCTCGTTCATGTTTGTCACCAACCATCATGTTGTGATTCTCAAGTTATTGCTAAATAGTGAAAGTTCGAATACTTGTAAGGAAGTAACATAGACGAGTACTACTATGATGTTGGACACTTTTGCCTTTAAGAATTTAATTTTTATGCACATAATTTTATATTATTAATTAATTAATAGAACTTTATCAAAGTAATAAATTATAAAAAATAATTATTTAATACTATAATCATATATCTATAATAATTTATTATTTTGATGAAATTCTATTGATTGACAGTAAAAATGTGTTTACTATATAAAAATTAAACTCTTTTTTGGTATCCATAAAATCATGTATAAATAAAGGAAATTTGTAGTCATTTAAGTAATGAATTTGTTCATAAAAATGTGTATAATTATCTATTAATAATTATTGATTTCAATAATATAAGTGATTAATTAATTTAATCATATATATATATATATATATTCATACATAATTAATTATCTTACTATATTCATTAATTATATCAGTTAGAAATGTAACTAAAATTCTCAATTATGTACCTATTGATTCTCAAGATGTCCAAAAAAGGGAGACCCACAGGTACGAACAAATATCGTTTTCTGAAATTTTTTTTTTCAAAAAAAGAAAGAATTCTTGAATAGTTGAATTTCACATGCCATACATAAACGAAAAGTTAAAAAGAAGGCAAAAAATTGTTAATTAAGACCAAATTAAAGGAATCAAAAGAACTATCTTCGTAAATGGGATTGCTGAAGTCTTGAACGATCAGATTGCAAGAGGGTTAATTAATTATATCTATGGTTACTTTATTTAAGATATGTATCTGGTTAGAGGTGAAGAAACATATAGTGGATGGGAATCATCACCACATCTTTTCTTCTTCTCTTTGTTCTTGTCTAATCTTCCTTTATGATTCACTGAACTCGTTTTGCTGCCTCGGTATGATCCAAAAGGACCTTCTTGTTTTTCATTGCTACATGCACTCTGGGGTGAAGAATGACATCATGGTGTAAACTTGATGTGTTCATAACATGTCCCAAGGGGGGAAGCCTTTATGAGTTGCCTTTTTCACAAAGAAATTAAAAACCTTACGATAAATTAAAATGGTGGGGTTTGAGTGTGGATCATTTCAGACTAATGCGATAATTCCCATCCACACATAGCATGCATCTTTATTGTCTCTTCTTTTTAATGTTATTGGGGTCCCTTAATTTAATTTGTTCAGCATCTTTTGGCTCATTGATCTTACCTTTACCATGAAATATATATAATTTCCTGCTTTTCTACATTAATCATATGTTATCATACACCATAATCTGTTACCTTAGATAAAGTAGTTGATTAAAAATAACATTGTGCCCAATTAAGAATAGCCGCTATAGCTGTTACTAATTAAGCCATTAGATTGAATGTAACATAGTCCAATTCATTGAATCTAATGAATGAAAAGTTCTCTTGTGCACATTACAATAAAACTTGTACTGTGTGTACCATTTTGATCATGACTATATTCAAGATGCATATATGGTGGGTGTAGCTGAAACTTTCAATCTATCTGCAAAATGAAGCAGATGGCAGATGGGACAACTGGCAAAGATTCTGAGATCATGCAAGATTCATAATACACATAACAGAGTCAAGAAAATATCAAGTTGGATAAAGGGTAAGTATCTTCAATCAAATCAGGAGTGATCATCTTGAAGATTTCATTGATATGGCAGGTGGAGAAATTGGTGCCCTAAATCTGTGCACCCTAGGAAGGTTACGTTGATATACATGAGCGGGGAGTGGGTATCAAGCGATGCCAACGTGAGAAATTTTGTCAACATATTTTCTCACCAGCCTTGCTATCCAATATAATAGGAAAATATATGTTATGATATGATTGGATTTATAATGGATTTTTGGCATAAATAATAAAAAAAACGTTGAAGAGTATAAAAATTGGCAAAGTTATTTGTAAATAGTTTGTATGTGTGGTTTTTTCTTTTACTATTCATCTTTATTATTTTTACAGAAAGATTTGTGAACAAAGACGACTAAAATTTCCACTTATTTATACATAATTCTTCACACAAAAATTACAACATAATTTTCTTTTAAGGCCATACAAAAATTAAAACATGATTTTCGTTTAAGGCCTTACAAAAATTACAATATGCATGGTGACTAAGATAATTAATACAGCATAATTTTCTTTTGGGTTTCATTTTGCATTAGGCAGGCCTTGATTCTTTTTCCCTTAACTAGGTATCACTTAATTCCATTTATCAGTAATTGGTTATTACATTCCTGTCCATGTTCCATCAATCAACCTAAACAAGCTCTTCAGTTGCAAAGGATATACATGTGGGGAAGGTCTCAATCTGCCTAACTTCTTCATTTGTATTGAATTTATAGTTCTTTTTACTTTAGATAGAAGTGTCTACATAAAAAAAAAATATGTCTTTACAATTTACAAATTCTTATTACAAGTTATTTATGTATGCTTCACTCAAAAAGCAGAAAATTCATTTACCCTTCCAATTGCTTTTGAAATCTAACCTAACCATAAATCGCAAAGTTATATATCCTCTTTACTTGCGGAAGACATCTGTAAGGACAGGGAATATATATGGCCCCTCTTGACCTTTAAATTAAATGAATAAAGTTTGTGATACAATTAAGAACGTAATATTTTGTTAATCTTATTATTTTCTAGCGCTAACCCTTGATCATGATGACAACTTTGATTCAAAGAGGCTGAGCACCTATTTAATATTGAAACAGATAAATTTTGCTTTCTGCAATTTATTTAGTTTTGGTTAGTAGATAATTCCAATTTAATAGTTGTTGCTAATGCAATATATCATTGCCCCTTCCACTCAAGTTGAGCACACCTATCATCGTTTTCCTTTAATTCTTTAGAACAAAGACCACCAAGTCCAAACCATATGACCAGATCCAGTAGATTATAAAATCCTTTTTTCTCCCCACATACTCCTCATCATCTCCATGTGCACTTCACTTCTCCATCATATTCCTCATGCACTCTTTCAGCTATATATATAAATTTACAAATCCAAAATGAGTCCTAATTATTATCATTATTTTTTTAAATTATAAGAAAAAATCCATAACAATAATATCAATGTGTATAGAAAAAATATTATTGGGAGAGATCTTTACTGGGACATCTAACTATATAACAAGATATGCCATATTAGAAATATTATGACAAATAAAAAAAGAAAGAGAGAATTGCTATTTACCAATTACCAGTTCTCATTCATTTGGGTGAATTTGATACGAAATGTGGATGGGAGTGGATACCAAAGATTTTAGATTTTGACAGTGAGAACAACCCCTCTTTGCAGTCCTGAGAATCTGATCCAAATAAGTAAGGTAGGCACTGTATACAGTAACTCTAAGGGTAGCAACTAGCAAGAAGCAACCACCACATCGGTGGCTCTATCAACTACAACCACATAAAAGAGATGATGGACCACAAAATGGGCCTAGCTAATTAAAGATAGAAATTATCTTGTTGATTAACCGGATCCAGAGCTAATTAATTACATTCAACCATCATAGTGTCTATTCCATTTGATTATATTATCAACCTATCACTATCCTTAAGATAATCATTTCAATGACCCATTTCAAAAAAAGTGCTAAAGCCATTTTCCGCTCTATGTTTAATTGGTCCTAGTCATACTTAGCTATGCCTAGTTGGTTTCATGCCAACCTTAGCAGCTATATATATATATATGATAATATGAAGAAGATGTAAAGTAATTATTACTAAATGAAAGAAGGAAACAGGATAATGTACAAGTGTCCACGTGGGGAGCAAAAACTGGAAAATCTTAACAAGATTTTCATGTTCCACCATTTTCATCTGACAGTTCGCTATTAGTGAAACACTAACCAACAGGGACTAACATATTGGATTACACTCAGACTGCAAATTCCATAAAATTTCAACCCACTACTAGATGGATATAACGTAAAATATTTTATACTATTAATCTATTAAATATCACTATGCATATAATTGAGATAATTATTATAAGAGTTATATACTTTTAATAATATAATATTATATAATTGAATAATTTTTTTTAATGATAATAATATATTGAAATTAAATCTTACATGACAAGCTAAACATGATGAACCAATATATATATATATATATATAAAAGTTATGTGTCTAAAATCCATCAAGTCATGGTTATGACCATGTCTTTGTCAATAAAAAAAAAAAAAGAAAACCTGTTACTATAGTAAAAGAAAGAAAAAAAAAATAGCTGGCTCTTGAATCCTTTGCTTCTGCTCTTCCTTTATAAACAAATTATGGGGTTCCCCCCTCAGCAATCCCAAAACACATCACTACTTCTCTCTTCTCTCTTCTCTTAGCAATGTCTAGAATCTTAAGGAATCTGTCACTTACTACCAAAATCTTCTCCCTCACCTTGCTTCTATCAATAAACTCTCTTTTCTTTTCATGTTGTTACTCCCTCAATGAACAAGGCCAAGCCCTTGTAGCATGGAAAAACAGTTTAAATGGAACTGCAGATGCATTAGCATCTTGGAACCCTTTAAACCAAAGTCCATGCAACTGGTTTGGAGTGCACTGCAACTTGCAAGGTGATGTGGTGGAGATAAACCTGAAATCAGTGAACTTGCAAGGTTCACTACCTTCAAATTTTCAACCTCTCAAGTCCTTAAAGGTTCTTGTCCTCTCATCAACCAACATAACAGGCATGATTCCAAGAGAAATTGGAGAGTGTCAAGAGCTTGTTTCTATTGATCTTAGTGACAATTCTCTCTTTGGTGAAATACCAGAAGAAATTTGTATGCTAAGCAAACTGCAGACTCTTGCTCTCCACACAAACTTCCTTGAAGGCAGTATTCCATCCAACATAGGAAACTTATCAAGCCTTGTGAACTGGACACTCTATGACAACAAACTGAGTGGTGAAGTTCCAAAGAGTATTGGCTCCTTGACCAATCTCCAAGTGTTCAGGGCTGGAGGGAACACTGACCTCAATGGTGAGCTACCATGGGAGATTGGAAACTGCACCAACTTGGTCGTGTTAGGCCTTGCAGTAACCAGCATTTCTGGGAGCCTTCCTTCATCAATAGGGATGCTGAAAAGACTCCAGACACTAGCCATTTACACAACTCTATTGTCAGGCTCAATCCCAGAAGAGATTGGAAACTGCAGTGAGTTGGAGAACCTGTACTTGTACCAGAACTCTATTTCCGGTTCAATACCAACTCAAATTGGAAAGCTTAGCAAGCTTCAGAATCTGCTTTTATGGCAGAACAAAATAGTTGGAACAATCCCAGAAGGCCTTGGAAGCTGCAAAGAGCTCATAGTCATAGACTTATCAGAAAATCTTCTCACAGGTAGCATACCAGTGGGCTTTGGAAAGCTTTCAAATCTCCAAGGGCTCCAACTGAGTGTTAACCAGCTCTCAGGTACTGTACCTCCTGAGATTTCAAACTGCACTTCTCTGACTCAATTGGAAGTTGACAACAATGCTATTTCTGGAGAGATTCCGGCTGCTATTGGCAACTTGAGAAGCTTGACCCTGTTCTTTGCATGGCAGAACAAGCTAACTGGGAAAATCCCAGATAGTCTTTCAAATTGCCAAGATCTTCAGGAACTTGATCTTTCTTACAACAGTTTAACTGGTTCAATACCCAAAGAACTATTTGGGTTGAGGAATCTCACCAAACTGCTCCTTCTTTCCAATGATTTGTCAGGCTATATTCCACCTGATATAGGTAACTGCACAAGTCTCTACAGGTTGAGGTTGAATCACAATAGACTTTCAGGTACCATTCCATCTGAGGTTACCAACTTGAAGAATTTGAACTTTCTAGATATGGGAAGCAATCATCTTGTAGGGGAGATTCCTCCAACACTACACAGATGCCAAAACCTTGAGTTTGTGGACCTTCATTCCAATAGTCTCACAGGTTCAGTTCCAAATGTTCTTCCCAAAAGCCTGCAGTTCATTGACTTCTCAGACAACAGGCTAACAGGTGAACTTGATCATTCCATTGGTTCACTAACTGAATTAACCAAACTCAATTTGGGAAAGAATCAGCTCAGTGGAAGAATCCCATCAGAGATCCTATCTTGCTCCAAGCTGCAACTTCTGGACTTGGGAACCAATAGTTTCTCTGGAGAAATTCCCAAGGAACTTGGTCAAATTCCTTCACTAGAAATTTCTGTCAACCTTAGTCATAACCAGTTTTATGGTGAAATTCCACACCAGTTCTCTCGTCTTAGCAAGCTAGCAGTGCTTGATCTCTCCCACAACAAGCTCTCAGGCAACTTAGATGCTCTTGCAGGCCTTCAGAACCTTGTTACCTTGAATGTTTCCTTCAATCACTTCTCTGGTGAATTGCCTGACACCCCATTCTTCAGGAAGCTCCCTCTCAGTGACCTCACTGCAAATGATGGTCTCTACATTACTGCTGGTGCTGCAACTCCAGCTCACAGAATGGGACCAAAAGGTCATGCACGATTAGCTATGAAGATTATAATGTCCATTCTCTTAATCACCAGTGCAGTACTAGCACTGCTCACAATCCATGTCTTGGTTCGTGCTCATATTGCCAAAAAAAGACTCAAGGGAAGTGACAATTGGGAAATGACTTTGTATCAGAAGTCTGAATTCTCCATTGATGACATTGTCCGGAATCTGACACCATCCAATGTGATTGGCACTGGAAGCTCTGGTGTTGTGTACAAGATAGCAATTCCAAATGGCCAAATACTAGCAGTTAAAAAGATGTGGTCATCATCAGAGTCTGGTGGAGCATTCAGTTCAGAAATTCAGGCACTAAGTTCAGTCAGACACAAGAACATCATCAAGCTTCTTGGTTGGGGTTCCAACAAGAGCTTGAAGCTGCTGTTTTATGAATACCTCCCTAATGGGAGCCTGAGCTCATTACTTCATGGTTCAGGAAAGGAAAAAGCAGAATGGGAGACCAGATATGACATTATATTAGGCTTGGCTCATGCACTTGCATATTTGCACCATGATTGTGTGCCTCCGATATTGCATGGAGATGTCAAAGCCATGAATGTGTTGCTAGGCCCTGGCTATCAACCTTACCTTGCTGACTTTGGCCTGGCAAGAACTGTAGGAGAAAATGGTGATGATACTAATTCCAACCAAGTTCAAAGACCCCACCTTGCTGGTTCCTATGGATACATGGCTCCCGGTATTTTATTTTATTTTTTGCACTAAATTTTAACTATTTTAGTTATTTTTGGCACTTTAATTCCATTATTTGGACATCATGTTAGGACACCAAAATACAACAACTCACATAAATAAACAGCAAATTATCTTATCTTAATATGTGCATATTTCGATACTTATTTACACTCATAAATATACTATGTTTGAACGTATTATGTTCATAAAAACATTTTCCTTAGCACTTACACAACCCCTTGAATGGTACTAATTTATATTGTTTTGGTATATGTACAGAGCATGCATCAATGAAACCTATCACTGAGAAGAGTGATGTGTATAGTTTTGGTGTGGTCCTACTTGAGGTCCTGACAGGAAGGCACCCATTAGACCCAACTCTACCAGGGGGTGCACACTTGGTTCAGTGGGTCTGGAACCACTTGGCTAGCAAAGGAGACCCATATGACATTCTTGACCCAAAGCTGAGAGGGAGAACTGACCCTACTATGCATGAGATGCTACAAACTTTGGCTGTGTCATTTCTATGTGTCAGCACAAGAGCTGATGAACGCCCTACAATGAAGGACACTGCTGCAATGCTCAAGGGAATTGTGGCCTCAAGGGCAGAAGATCCTGATGTGTTAAAGGGAGGTTTAGCAACACATGCTTCCCCGCCACTTCCTAAGAACGTAGTTTCAGATGAATCTTCTAACTGTTCCTTTAGTTTCTCAGATGACTCAATGTGTTCAGCATAAGTATGCAACTCATGAAGAACCTATGATTCACATCAATTGTGCATAGTAGTCTATTGGAGAGCCAGTTAGTTAGAGCTGGCTAGAATAACTAGAGATATTCAGATCTAATCTTAGATATACAATGCAGATGCCGAAGAGTACATGTATTTGATATATACATAAATAAAAAGCGTTCTAGAGGCTTTCTTACTTCCTTCAACTAGAGTTTTTGGGCTCATTGGCTTCTCCATAGAATATAAATGGTCTCCTGGGCCACAATTTACCTTTCAATTTAAGTATTTATTTTAAATGTATGTGGTGAATGAAGGAACATGTAAACAAATTAATAGCATTTTCCTGGGCTGCAAGTATTGAAACTTCCTTGATGTTAACTGTCAATGAAGAATAGAACACGTGAACAACCTCAGGGCTTGTGGTAGCAACAACAATGATCACACTTATGGAGTACTTGTATTATTGTATAGAAGTTACACATAGAGAAGAGGATTGACAAAAGATAATTGTATAACAAATTTTGTATACCATAATCATACTGGTAATCAGAGTATAATTAACGAACATTATATGGTGATTAGAGATGATGATCAATTATTACTACAGTATTTAATTACCATTACCTAATTAGCATATATACGTGATGACAAATGTGTATTATGTGGTGATTGGTAGTACAAAAGTAAGGATTTACCTTGACAAAAGTAGTGTAAAGTGTTTCCACATTACAATCATTCAAACATGTGTAAGCTATATTATCAAAAGTATTCAACTCGTATCATAAGTAACTCAAAAGTAAACTGAAAGATAAGATATGATTGTTAGTGTAAATAATCTTGTATCAATATTGATATCTAAAAATATTATGAGAAAATTTATGTTTGAATATTAAGATTCCTTAACTGCATTTGTCTCTATCCCTCCCACAAATACAAAGGCACACCAAAACCACCCTTTCAAAGAGTGCTCAGTCACATGGTCCCACGTTCAATACCTCACATGTACATGTGCTGTCTGAGACTGACTGGGCAGAAATTGAAAACTCTCCCAGAAGCATATATTTGAAGCTGGGATTCAAAGCATGTTTATCCTAATCACTCCCACCTGTACTTGCAGGACCATTATACTGCAAAATTGGAAGATAACTTGTATAAACACATGGACAGTCGTGCAACATATACAGATTGCAAAAACTGAACAAGGGAACTTTCCATCATTTGCAAGGTTCCACAAAATTCTCTGCTATAATAATAAGAAGGGAAAAGTTTGCACAAAATTTTGCCAAGAAAAGTTTAATTTCTATACACTGACAGTGTAAAACATTTTTACATTATCATTCAATAATATAGTATCACATCAGCAAAAGTAGTTGAGTCTCACACATACTATTGGAAAAATCATTCAAATGAGATGATATACTTGGATGACAATATAAAAATATTGTATATCATCAATACATAGAAATTAAATTATAATAAAAATACGTCATAAATTAAATTCTAACAAAAACTTGATGGCCGCCTACAAGAGCGGGTAAAAATCTGCATAGTCTCTTGCTCAAGTAATATAATGTGAGTTAAGAGTATCGTCTCCACAGGGATTAGGAATAGATATGCTATCGATTTACTAAACTACCACGTTCAGGCCTAAGCAAAACAATTTAATGGAGTTAAGAAGAAATTTTAAGGAACAAGTAACTAGAAAACACTAATGCAAATTAAAGTTGAGAAACAACCAAGGTTAAAAGGCCTAGGGGACCATTTTCACCCTCTACTTCACTTGGATGTGCAAGATACTTAAATGAACATTAAGGAATTGGTTTTGTTAGCATGCCAATTATAGTTAAAGCGCATATGCAGGTCGATTAACCGTGTCTTTTTCACCTAAAACACTAAGTGTCCTTGTGAGTTAGTGTGAAATCAACCCATTGAGAACTAACATCAAACATCTACTATGCAAGGTCAATGGGTATGTTTCCATCCCATTGACTAATCCCCACACCTAAGCCAATTAAGTGTAAAAGAACAAGCATTACCCATATCAAGGTCCAATATCTCTATTCCTATGTCTAGTTCAAGAGAATCCCCCAAATCAACTTAGATGGTGGCCAAACATATAAGAGCATTAAGAATAGAAATGGGTAACCAAAACCAATATTATCAACGTTCAAATAAGCAACATTACAAACATCCAAGATCCATAGAGGGATTCAAAGGATCCCCTAGCTATAAGTTTAGCTATCCATAACAATGAACAAAACACAAACTAGTTCAAGAGGCATAATGAACATTAAAGACATAAAGAGAGAGGAAGAAATGAACAAAATGGGGCTTCAATCCCTCTCCTAGCCCTTGGTCTTCAATCTTCAAGATGAATCCTTCTCTAGTGTTGGCTCCTCCAAAACCTAGGGTTCTTCCCTCAGGCTGGCTGAAAAAGCGAAAAAAGCGAGCTTCTGCGATCGCATGTCTTACGGGTAAATGTTTACTAAAAATGGAGTGCAGTAGCGTCGGGTTGCGACGCAGCAAAAATTGTCGGGTCGCGACCTGACTCACAAAATTGATCCAATGCTTACGCGCGAGTGGGTTGCAACCCAAAGAAAATTCAGGTCGCGACCCAACAACAAAAACTTCAATTTAATGGTTTTTTCTTCTTGCTTTGCTTCCCTCCTCTTGGCTTCAACTTGAATTCTCTTCAAGCTCCAAAATTCTATAATTTTCCCTGTCAAAAATCATTCAATGAAAATTTACTTTGAATTATACAATTCATTCCAATAGTCTTGTTTATGACATCGAATTTTTCAACAAAAGTTCTAAAATAAATATGAGCCAATTCTTCCTATTTTTAAGTGTTTCACTTGGAAAATGAAGGACAAGTCATGCAATTTTCAATTCTAAATAGAGGCTAAATAACTCCATAAATTGGAGTTATCAATATACTTGGATGGCAATATAAAAATATTGTATATCATCAATACATAGAAATTAAATTATAATAAAAATACGTCATAAATTAAATTCTAACAAAAATATGTCATACATTATGCATTCTTTTTTTTGGTATAGACTTTAACTTTATGCATTCTTTCTTAGTCATTGAGTAATATTTGTACATATAAAAAAAAAAATAGAAAGTGGTACGAAAACGAAACAAAACCTTAAGCGTACCCATGACCCTTGAGTATTTTGTATCTTTCTCCTTTTATTGTCTCCACTATTAACATGCAAAAAACATTAAAACATTTCGGCTTTACTGAGAATGAGAATAATAGGAGGACAGGAACTTGTTGAGAAAAAGAAGTTCATCATAAAAGCCTAGAAATATGTGGAAAAAAATTAATACAAGGATAATGACAATGATTTATTTTTTACGCACAGACCCAAAAAAAAAAAAAATTATAGAAGTGCTCAAGTCAAATGCCTTCTACACCCGAAGGACATAAGAAAATAGAGCATGAATTCATCTTATTGTTGAGTTACCATTATTTTTGTCAAAATACTTTTTGCTTTCTTTTTCTTTTGATCACAAATAATAAAAGATGTATTTTGCATATTCCATTCAAATGCACTAACTTGATTAGTGGAAACAAAGGGTCAAGACTTATAGCGCAATAACAAGATTTCCTATCTTGAGTAACCACATAGTAAAAGAGTGCAATTCCAACCTGCAGTTCAAGGTCCGAGACCACTTGGCCCCCTTCCCTAGCATGCATGACCAAACAAAAAAGAGAAGTGGAAACTATACCCTTCCACAGTTTATTCCTTTTCATATCCATTCCTTTTTCTTTCCTCTTTCTCTATGAGATATTTACAGTTGTGATTTGAAAACACTTCATCAGGATTAGCCGTAGTTTATTACACATTTCTTTAAGATAAATGTTTCTTTCCCCTTGATGGTAAGAAAGTATTAGGCACTCCAAATTTTTATATCTGCAATTTAACAAGACTTCCCCTATAATATTCCCTTTAAGTTGATGCATTTGAACAAATAATAAAATAAAATCCGAACTGTTTTCTGAACTGCGTGTCATCATCCCACTAGGCCCTGGAAGTCTCCATCACTAATGAAATAATTAAACAGATGTCATTATAACATTAATGCAGTCATTATGACTGTAATTGGATAGCATTAATGCTCATAGTTTTTTCTAGCGTGAGCAAGCACACTATGAAAATAAGCATGCTGGCAATTGTTTCTAGATCATATCAGCACCACACCTCCAATAATAGGCACATAGTTGAATCCACAAGTAACACTTCCCTTAGTGGTAGTGGTGCTTGTTGCTTTATCTTAGCCTCAGTGTGAAAACAAGTAGCTGCAATGCACCCAGACAAGTGCAGTCTTGAGTGTTCAGATGTCATATGGTTTTCAGCAAATTGAGGCTATGAAATGACTAGCTTTTTTGTCACAGCACTATGACCCAATGGAGGCTTAAACCCTACCACCACATTACACATTATACATTTCATGAAACATGTATGGACCCTACTACCAATGGTTTTCCAGATTGGTATGAATTTCGCATATGTCCCAATTGTGCACTATGGAGGATACTGCTCCTCCTGCCTTTCTAGTTTCTTCAAGATGAAGTTAATGACATTCCAGTTAAAGCCACGGTATTGAAGCCACCTTACAATCCTTGATTTCCTTGTCTCCATGGGAACATTCTGACCCCGCGACCACTGCTTTGCGGCCTGAGCATAAAGATGATCCATGGATTGCTTTGACAAGCCAATCACTGACTTCTGATCTTCATCACAATCATTGCCCTTAAAAACTACTTCAACAGCCTTCTCAGCAACAGCTTGACTTACTCCCTTCTTGAACAGTGCCTGACACAATAATTACACTCCATCACACAAAAATAACACCCTTAATGATAATAGGAAGTAATGGCCATGTGTTGTTCAACCTCTTTGATTTGACCTAGCATTGGTCCCCCCCCAGTGAGGCTGTAATGGGGAGGAACCTTCAAGAAAGCACAACTTGGGTGCATAGGAAATTATGACAGCAAAGAATGAAGTCTTCTTCAAGGCATTTCACATATTGGGAAGCAATTAATTAATAGGAGAAATCATTCAACTACATAAATTACAAAATAAATGGAATTTATTGGGTTGGAGCTTTGTGATTGTTGAACAACTTGCTGAGAAAAAAAAAGTAACACAAAACTGTTACAAGAGTCAAGCAGGAAATGATATAATTTAATTAGAAAGTTCCTAAGTGTAGGGAAAACCCAATATAGAATTACATATACAAGGTAAAAATTCAGAAACAGATTATTTACATATCTTGGGAAATAACATAATTCTTATTACTTTAAAATTGACCTCAGTGTCAGTATCTATTCTCACATTTACACTCTCTAGTGTTTGCTCTGAAAGGAAAAAAGGTGGAAGCATCCTCACTGCTGAATTTGTCAGATGCTATCACAACGCAATACAGTTTTCACTCCTAATATTGTAAAGTTAAAATGAACACAATTTTACCAAGCAGAAGCATCATGCCACCATAAATATTTCCACTTTTGCTTCACAACAATGAGTTAAAAACCAGCATGGAACAAGGATGATGTTATGTATAAAAATGCAAAAAGTATCAGGAAGAACAAAAATTAAACAATAGACCAGCTTACTTGTTTGATCCGCCTTGGCCCCCAACTTGATGAAGACCATCTAGATTGAGAAAATGATTCAGCATACAACCTATCATTGATCAACCCTCTGAAACAAAGGGACAAAAAACACTCACCATAAATCTACAAAATGTATAAGGAAGTGAACCAATTCAGATTTCACGAATGAACTTCAACAGTGCATTTTGACAAACACTGCACAATGTGATCATTTGTCAAATAGAAGAGAGTTTACTGAACCAGACAAGCATTAATTTTGTTGCAAGCATGCCATGTTACACTGCTACAAGCAGCACTGTCATATAAATATGATAAAATTGGGCATATGGCAACTTTTGATAATTTAAGATGCTTGTATGACAGGTTATTTCAAATAGAATAGAACTACTTTATTCGCATATATAAATTAATAATGTATTTGAATTAATATATAAAATTTGTAGAATATGTTCTTTTCATAAATAGTACCCCCTATCCTTCCTAAAGCAAGAAAATTTAAATGGAGAATCTCTGCACTAACATACAAATTGGAGATTTTCAGTGGTTGGATTCTTGGCAAGTAATCATCACGAGTTCCAATAAAAGTATAATTTCAAAGCCAAAAACTCAGATGCAAAGATTAATTTATTTTACTTCAAACTTGCAAATAAGAAAATGATATGGCTGATAAATAAAAGCTCAGAGGTTCCTAAAGAAAAAAAATTGCTCAAATGTTTTAACATACAATTATCTACATACCTGCTCTGGAACTTGTTTATCACTGCCTCCACTGCATTAGGAGAGAATCTTTTCCCAAGCAATTTCTTTCTCAGCTCAACTGCTGTGAGTGCCCTGAGAAGCAGAAAGACACGCATGCTTAAAGAAAGGACTGCATTTTGAATTAAATATCGGTGCATGCCCCTCTCCACAATGAGTAAAAGCTATTAGTTCACTTGAACTATTATAAAATGTCTTCTCTTTGTCAACAACTTATAAGCAAACATAAATCCTGGAAATTCATTGTCACCAAAATTTTGCTCAACTCTTTCTGAAAGGCATGCCAAATTAGCTACACTGCTACACATCATTCAGTATAACCTCGTTCTTTGATTTACAAACACCTCTGATCAAGATAAGTTGCAGAAATAATGATTGCGATATTTGGAAGCATATAGTGACTATAACTAGAATGCCCAAGTAACAAATACAAAGTTCTAGCATTATCTTTTACCTTAGCATAGCAACAACTGGCTGTTGATATTAAAAGACAGCAATGCATAGAGAAAAATGCTTGTATAGTATATAACTAGTCTAGCATAGAATAAGCACTTTCTCAAGATAATGGAAAGCGAAGGGGGGAGGGGGGACAACAACTAACCTAGATGCAAGTAATTTAATTGCTGATTCCTCAGCATCATTGTTAAATTTGCCAATTTGTATTGAATCCTGTTCACAACAGTCTCCTGACTGATGGATTGTTAACTCTTCAACCACATCCACAACCTTTTCCATTTGTTCACAACCTACAATTCACAAATTAAGAGATCCAGAACAACTTCACTACTTAGAAATACAAGTGACAAGTGCTATATCAGTTTAAGCATGCTGATAGATTCTGCACCAGAATATTACATTATAACAAATTGAAAGAAAGAAGCCACATGTTAAAAGATACAATAGTTCATAACAAAACAAAATACGTCATTTATTTTTTAATTGGTAAATGAGAGAAGTTAAACATGTTGTGAATCTAGAAACATGAACCAATCATCCATCCTTGATCTTATTAGACCACAGGAACAACTAGCTTTAGTGAACCATAAGACAAACACTGCTTCTCCTTTATTCCCCCTTTTATCTTAATCATCTTCAAATTTCTGTACATAGATTATTATCATCAACTACCCCGAAGCCTCTAAGTGTGAAAATCCTCATATTGCTTTATGACAAGCTGGATTGAATTTAAAATATCAGAACCATCAAAAGCATTCTGGCACTTTTGTATTTAGGCAGTGCCACAATATAAGAAGAGAAAAGTTATTTATACTCACAACTTGTGGCCTTGTGGGACACCATCCAACCCACTCTCATCTACCATTGGATGGGGTGTGGATCTCACTTAGTTTGGGTCCACATGTCATCCAAGGGTATATGAAAGTGTGTCAACACAGTGTTCCATATGTTGTGAGTTCTAATAACATTGCTCATATAAGAATATGAGTGACCACACTAAAAGCTATAAACTGCCAATCCAATATCAGGCATCAAATTGAATTTGAATATTTAAAATCACAGTCTTTCATCTTTAGCTAGGCAGGAATAGGTATCAATATTGTTTCCTTGCATCCCGCATGGTGAATCAGGAGTAACCCCCAAATCAGGGCCTAGTGTGATCAGACTAAAGGATGCTGGAAAGCAGTTTACCTTTTTCACTATCATCAAACCATAAGTTGTTGTAAATTTCATTCGGACTGTGAAATATTTCACAACTTGCAACGCCTCCACGCACATCTTTTCCACTGTTTACATTCTTAGAGACACTTGCATCAAGATGGCTGGTACAGCTAAAATTTTCCAAGCTTTTCACCTTGGAGGATGTCTTAGGAATGTACCTAACATCATCAGAAGAACTAAAGTCTCTGCTCTTCAAGCACACAAAGTGACACTTCCGAATTGTCCTATTTTTAACACACAAAAGGAAAATATTATATAGTAAGAACCATGTCCAAAAATTTTCAGAATCTATGTATTTCCTAGTCCAAAAACCTGAAACTTTTGTGGGAAACAGAAAAAAATTGAAGAACTCGCTTCAAGCCCAATCCAATTCCATCCACTGGGTAGCTGAAATTAGAACTTAATTACTTAATTACTTAATTACTCTGAAAAATTCAAAATTTTCTGTCATTTTGTCTCCACCCACATTTTTTTTTTCTTTCTCTTCCTCAGTAGCCAAACAAGGGGTAACAAAATTTTGGAGCTGATTGAGAGAAAGAGAACTCACCGGGGAATTAAGAAAACGCGAAAGGGTAGCTGGCACGAGATTTTGAAGCCAATATTTCCCGCGATAATTGCCATGTTCATGCAACCTCAATTTTTGCCACAGGCACACTCAGCAAGGGTTTCATGGCTTCGTTCGCTTTCCTTCTTTTTTTTCCGGTATGAAGGTCGTCATAAATTTGGGCCTAAGGTGGGCTAGACAAATTGGCCTGTTTAGCCCAATATATCTGAATATCGAAGGGGCTTGAGTCTATGAGCTCTCCCGCTGCCGAGTGAAAATGGGAGTTTTGGGTTTTGGCCCATGGATCACATAGCCCATCTAAGCTATTCGCTTTTTCTCCAATCTCATAATATATTTCGACCAAAAATAAAATAAAAAATAAAAAGAAAAGAAAAATCTCATATGTTCTCTTAACGAATTTTGCAAAAGCATCTTAACACAATCTAAGTAATATTAAACGCTATTAACAAGGTTGATTATTGAAAATAATTACTATATGATTGATTCTGCACATAGTTATGGATCTAGAAAATTTTTGTAATGAGAGTAATAATAATACATAAATATATAAGCAGTGAATTGAGTTATATTTTGTTATTTGGTCTCATTTAAATTCAAAATGGGGTTAAACACAATAAAATAATGAAAGTGAATATACATATATCTATCTAATTACTAAACAAAATTCAAAATATTTGTGGAGGTATAAGCTCCCACTCATAAGATGGATCCATCCTTAATGTCACATTATGATTTGGTACGAAGATTGAATTTTAGAAATCTAAACTAAATCTGAATAAGGGTGAATAACTTATTAAGAATATTGATTGTGTAATTTAACTTTTTAAGGGTCAAATGATGGACTATATGCTAGTTCTTTAAAACAGCTAAAAAAAAAAAAATAAGCATGGGGCACGTTGTTAAAGAACTCTTTGTCAAATGCTAATAAAAATTGAAGGTAATAAAAAGCACAGCCTTGGAGAACACTCAGATTGAATCTTAATTAGTTCTCCAAGCATACAGAAAATGGCAAAAACCTTTGAGAGATGAACTCTCCTCTACTATGTCATGTCTGCTGCAGCTATCCTCACTTTTCTCTCGGCTATAAGGTTCACTAGGTTCCAAGAACCCTGGCTTGAAAATAAACACACCACGGCCTGGACCAATGTCATTGAAAAGCCAATCATGCACATCCCAAAAGATCTGCACAGGCAAGCTATTCACCATCACAACCTCATTCCCTCTGAACTTCCAATTCAAGTTCACTATCCTCTTGGCCAATACCCCATCAATGGTAATCCACATTTCTGGATCATCAGGCTCTGAGAGGGATGATGTCTCAATCACAACCTCATGTTCCTTTTTAACCTCATGCAGTATGGCTCCAGTGCGAAACAGCTTCTTCCCATACACATTCTCCCTCTTGCACAACAATGTGGCCTCTTCTGAGGTTGGTTTTGATTTGGTTCTGTCATAAGCATCATTCTCTAAATCTCCTAGTAACAGAAGCATCTCTTTCTTGTAAACCAAGGCAACGTAGTAGCCTGAGCAAGGCTGCGGGCCTGTGCCGAATTCTGTGTGCCGAAAATCCCAGAAAATATCTACTCTTGCGCCTTCTATTTCGAAGGACTTGAGACCCTTTTTCCCCCACGACTGCCCGGATTCCAAATCGATATTGCAGGTGAACTTGTTCGCCTCAGAAGTGTTTTGCACGCTTATGGAAAGTGAGTGTTCTGTGGGGTTCTTGCACCAGGTCACTATTATAACACTATGACAAGATTGTGCTACTTTTGTTTGATAGACAAAAGTGACATAATTCTGAAGGGAATCTTTCTTTATGGCCTCATTCTTTGATGCTTTCTTCCTGGATGGTGGCCCTGGAATGGTTAATGGCACAGCTTCTACAAGAGAATTGGCCATTACCTGTAATAACTAGGACAACTTTGGAATGAGCCTGCAAATTTATATATGATTTTCGTAATAGGATTGCTACTTGATCCTCTTTGTCCTTCAATGGTTGTCTTGTCAAAGAAGAGTTAGGATTGGAAGACCAACCTTTGATTCCTAGCTACAATGGAACAATTATGAACCATCATCTTTTTTCCACTTGTAATATCAAAAATGGAAGAGCCTCTTGTACTTAGCCAATTATATAAAGGGAAGCATGTTTTGCTGCATCATTGCAATGAATGAAACAAATATCTTGCTAATCATTCAATGTATGCGGAAAATGGCTAGGCTGAATAATATACCATGGAAATTAGAAGAATTTCAAAGGTGCAAAGTGGCTGGCAAAGGTTGAATGCTTAATGAATTGCAATCTGAGGAAATGGTGTTAAATAACTGTAATGCTTTCAAATACGTGAAAATCAAGGCTCAGTTTGAGGAACAAAATATATGCTAAGGTTGTCATTGAGGTGTCAAGATTCTTTTCTTTACCTATTAATAGGCCCCATGTTTCAGAAGTTGGAAATGAAGACAAGTTGCATTGCTAACTTTGCCCTATACTAGACCCACTTTTTGCTTTATTTTCAACCTTATTAATTATAGTAAAACGTCACGTTTGGGGGAAAAGAAAACAGTAAAAGAAGGTGCTGATCAAGATGTGCTTTCGAAACTTCTTTAAAATAGGGTGCTTACCAAAATCTGTCCAAAAAATAGTATAATAAATAATAGAAAATTGTAAAAAGAAGAAACAGAAAAATTAAAATAAATCGAACGCAATAAATATTATCATATATTAAAATATGATTGAACTTATTTATTATATTTATTATCGAAACAATAATAACTAACACATCATATTGGAAATCAACATCTCAATGCTCCCAATTCCTGGAACCCCCTTAATTAGATCAATAAAAATTGTGAACCGTAGAACAACACCACCCCATCATTTCAGAAGTATATTAACATCCGAGAATTTAAATTACAAAGGACCATGATGATAAATGAAGAAAGAAAGGCCGCACAAATCTGACCTCAACACAAGAATATTAGCCACTGTACAAAATAAATAAATAATACAAAAAAATTATCATCCTTTAACCTGAAATCCTCAAGCCAAAACAAAAAACTTTCCACGTGGTGTAGATCGGCTCCTTCTAAATTCATTCACGTATGTATTGCTGCCTTCTTTAAGATTGTTACGTCCTGAACCATTTAAAAGTTTGTTTTCAACTTTGCTTGTCAATAAAGGCTCAGCTGCTAGCACCATCCCTCTGCTTGTGACACAAAAAATGCTCAATTATGTTATCAATGAGGCTATGAATATCATGTTAATTCAACAAGAAGAAACAAGTGAACATGCAAAGTTTTTACAATGATTCTTTTAACCATACCTTGATCCAATGTTCTGAGAATTCCTTGAGATGTTCTGCCTTATAATCCTAGGATTTATAACGCCTTGGACTGTGGACTCCATGAAGCTAAGATCATTTTCAGGCTCAGAGTAATCACTCTTTCGAGGTGCCTCCATAGTCATTTCAGCAATGGTTTCCTTGTCAGAAACCGATGGGGGTACTAGATCAGACCTTTGAGTCCTGAAGGGTAATTGCTGATGATGCTTGGCCTTGGCCTTGCTTTTCCTAATAACACCTTGTCTTACTACGCCATATGCATGCTTGAATTGTTCCTCTTCTTGTTCCTGATTAACTTTCCTGGAGTTCACCTTCTGATGGTTAAAGATTGTTTCAGAAATGTTGTCCTGCTTCATTGGCTCTTGTGAATTCACATACACCTTTGAGTTATTGTCTATAGATGGGGCCATTGGCATTACAGCAAGAGATTTGTTTACTAGTACTCTAGCTGGGAATGGATGCTTAAATATTGGTTGGTTGTCTGTTGTTTCACTTTTGACCTTACTTTTAATGACAGACCCTCTATCAGTTGATATTGACCTCCTGATTGGAGGTGATGGTGATCTACCCTTCCCAGATGAGCTCACTAGTTTTTCTTCAGCCAGAAGAGACAATTTTGGCATGGATTCCTTGTCCATAAACGTTGCAGGAAGTCTTGATCTTCTTTGCTTACCCGAAGAACAACTTCCAGCCTGAAAAACAAAAAAAAAGAATTTCAGATTTAGAGAGAACAAATTACACTATGTTGCACCATGAGATATTAATAAATGGTTATATGCATGCATTCAGTAACCTCAGTGCTTCTATCATCAATGGATCTTTGAAAATTTTCAGGCTTCATGCTGCCACTAGTGCCATATTTGGGCAAACGATAAGGTGAAACAGCTCTTGGTTTCTGAGATTCTATATCATTTCGAGCATTCCCAGCTTTCCATTGGTCTAGTTCAGTCTCTTTCCTTGCCAATGCCAGCTTGACATTTGATATCTATAAATTGTTTAAACTATTATAGTATTGGCCAAGGTAAATTCAAAATTGTACTACTTATATGACTTAAAACCGAACCTGTTCCTTTAGCTCTCGAATTTCACCGGTTTCTTTATTAGATTGAGCAGCCCCAAGTTCAATGGATGCAACCCTCTCAGCAAATTTCAGTGTGCTGATTGTCTCCCCAATAGCATTGACTTCAGGATTTATATGAACAAACATCAAGGTTTTTGCATGCCCACCTATTTATGTGAAAGATAATAAAGACAAAGGACAAGAACAGATCAAGTTACTTTTACTGAAATTAACATCACTATTCAAAATCTGCAAATCACTTGTCTGTGAATGGCACCAAAGAAAAAGTGTGAAAAAATTCTTTTGTGATTCTGTTGGTTACCTAAAGAATCTTGTAACACTTGTGTGAGCTTGCTATTTCTGTAAGGAATATGTGGACTCTTCTGTGCCAAAGCAGAGATAACATCACCAAGTGCAGAAAGAGACCTATTTATATGCTGGGCCTCCTTTAGTCTCTCACCAACAGCCTCAGATTTGTCCACTCTCTCACTTCCAGCCAAATCCACAAGATGGAGACAACCCTTAAGAAGGGAGTTAGACACTAGATCCCTCCCTCTGACATGAATTGTCAACACACTGCAATAGGATGGTAAAGAATTTTATTAGATATATTTCATGGTTTGATTAACCATCTATATTCATGAAGAAGGAATTTTACCTATGGGAGCGGCTGCTTCGCTCATTTAGAGCCGTTGCACCCACAGCACGGTTCTTCTGACCAATTCTCATCAACTCCAGAACATCTTCAGTACAATTAACCGGAACTAAATACGCATCAGGCACATTAAGGCCATTCAATTGAGAGTTGTTTCGTATATCCAATGTATATCTAGTTAAGGACATGAATAAACTTAAAAAATACGTTATTGCTAAATATCAATACCAAAATTAAGGAATGTTCAGAGTAGGATTATGATTTAATAAAAATAAAGCAAATATTGGCTTGTAAAAAGGATATCTTCTATTGGAGCCATCATTGACTAATAAATCTCTAACTTGTTCGTTGTATATTTCAATTATTTGGACGCCAACTTCATATTTTATGGCCTCTGCCCTTTCCTTTGATATATGAAATAAGTCACGTAAAGCCCTATAATTTACACCCCATGTCTCTTCAGTCGTCAGATCGGGGCCACTCTATACAATCAGAAAACCACATTAAACATAAATATCTACAAGACAAATAATGAGACAATAATAAATATCCTACATGTGTAAAGTTCTAAATACACCTCCTTTTGGAGGAAAAGGATCCAAATAAAGAAACTAATTAAACAGAAATCTGTACCGAAACAAATCATATGACAATTTCTTCATATCAAGTGTCATTGATGTGCAACAGAAAATAAAGTTGACAAAAAGCATATGGTTTACAACCAGTACATGAAACGAAAGTCTTTTACTGCAGTTTTAAACCACATAAATTCGTTCTTTCCTGTGTGGAGAATTACCATTGTGTAGGTCTTCCCTGAGCCAGTCTGTCCATATGCGAAGATGCATACATTATAGCCATCTAAAACAGACCTGACCAATGGTTGAGTGTCTGCATAAATTTGTTCTGCACATGATAGTGAAAATTCATCATAAACAGCTTCAAATGATAACTCATAAGATATAAAGTCCAAAAAATTACTATTTACTCGGAAGAAAAATGAACACAATGCAAATCGTTATTTTCAACTCTTTACTACAATACATCGTTACATAGACAAATCACCCTAGTAATACATAGTATGTACTGACCCTATTTATTTTGCAATAATATGTCGAATAAAAATACAATACCTTGTGTGACATTTGTTGCAAACACCTTATTAAATTGAAATACCCTTCTAGCATCTTTTCCTTGCTTAAGAGGATTTACGATCATTATATTTCCATTTTCTCCTATATAGTCCACTGTAGATTGTCCATCTGACTGTCCTGATAAGAAGGGCCTTACTCTACAGTAGACCCTTATGGCTCCTGTAAGAAAATTTATTATTATGTGCATGGCATGTAAGTAGATCCATGAAAATTCATCGTTAAGAAAGTGTTGGAATTTCCGTGTACCTTTGAGGTCTTGTACTTGATTGTAAAGAAAGCGGTTTTCCTCCAAAACTTTGTGGTAGGAAGAGGAGGCCTCTTCAAGCATCTTGATATGACGCTCTGAGAAGTATAGAACACAACTAAATGTTATGAAAGAATAATGTATTACAAGATTTCACTTATATGGAAGCGATTTCCAATGGAAAACCAAGTTTAGATTCTTACGGAGCCTGCTAAGTTCCTGATCCCACTCGGATTGAATTTTTTTTATCTCCAATTTTGTCTCCTCAAAGAAGTACTTCATTCCCTATAGCAGGAATAAAACCATTACAGCATACCACTACAAGATCACGCATCAAAAGCAGTATATTGACTATACTCTAGGCTCAAATTTTATACCTCAAGTTGTTTCTGCTGAGTATCAATTATCTCAGCATATTTGGCAGAATAATTGACATTATGCTGATTAATATCACGCTTTCCCTCACAAATGCAGAATTTGGACAAATCATTTGATGCCAAACTACTTCTTTGATTAAGATATAATGAGATAGCTTCTATGAATTCTCTCTTAGAGAGGCAACCATTTTCGCCCTTCAGTATTTTCTTCAGCAAAAGTCCAAGCTGCATAAGATTGTTGAGAATGCCATTTTAGATGACCCTTTGCAGTAAGGAAAAGGAAAAGACTACATTAAGGTGCTTTTACATCAAAAAGTTAGCAGTAAAACTAAGGGGCACATTAAATTTTGATGTACCTGTTTGCCTTGGGAAACAAGCAGTGCTGAGAAATCCTTGACTACCTTCCTGAGCAAAGTGTCAATTACCTGCAAATTTCACCCCATACATACACAAATAAGATTGCATGAAGCAGATTAGCTCGTCACATAATAACCACAGAAGTCATGAAACAAATTTTGTACATTTAAACTAGTAGTAACCACAGAGATATAAGAACAATGGAAAGGATCTTACCGACCATTGCATTCAGCGGAAGATCTTCAATCCCATCTGCCTCTCTAAGGTAACCCTGAAGAAGTTTGAGCCCAAAGTGATCAAACAGGAAAGCCAGAGCATTGGCAGTTTTGGTTTCTTCAACTGAGACCTCTCCAGATAGATTAAGGAACTCTAGCATCTGTTCATACTGTGATGTCTCGGACTCATCGAAGGACTCATCAGCACTTTCACTGCCCACCATGTAGGCAGATGAGGAACCCTTGGGGAAGGAAGTAATCCTCACAGTTCCTCCATACCTCCACACCCCAACTCCACCTGATAGCTTCCACTCATAATATCCCTTCAAACAGAGAATGCAGTCCACAACTTTACTTGATGAACCACCCTACAAGCAGATCAAACATTACAAGAAGCCATAGCACCAAATCCCATCAACATACAATTTCAAAATAGAGCAAAACAAAATGGTAACTATGAAAAAGTTCTTGTATGCTCTGAGAGCAAGGAACTGTACCATTCCATTCAGAGCATGACTAATCAGCAAGGTGGTTATACTTTGAATAGAATAAAACAGAAGAAATTTCTTGCTCTTGGAACATGTAATAATTTCTCAGTAAATTGAGACAATGTGAAGAAAAAGGTAAGCATCTTTGATCTCAAAGGGGTAATCAAATCAGTTCCATGTTCCAACCTTTTCCAGATCCGAAGCTTCAAAAGTCAAAAGCTGCATATCCTTCACCGCCTCCAAAAAGTTCCTCATGTTCTCAAAGTACTGAATTGCAGATTGTGCAGCTCCCTCTGCAGACTGAACAGCAAGGGTGGGATTCTCCACCACCTTTCTCCAATGCAATTCCCAAAAGATTGGGAGAAAAATCAAAATATATCATTGGCGCAGAAATATTAATTACTTGAACATCAAGAAGTAAACATTTTATAGAAGTCTTAGATTTTGTGTTTCTCTCTTTATTATACCTATGGTTGTCTACTTTTTGATAGCATTTCTCTATAGAATTTTTTTATATATACATTGTGTATAGACACATAAATCGACTCGTAGTGATCACAATTTAGAATAATCGTAGATTTCAATTATGTAAATGCAGAATATGATGTTAATTATGAATGGATCAATAGCATTTGGGAAAGCAATATGTCGTTACACACTTACATAATTGAAATCCATACTTTTAAACTGAGATCACCACCTCTTGATTTAAGTGTCTAAATCACTATGTTAAGCTACTCCTAAACACACCATATGTATCATTTTCCCTATAACTGCAATGACAGCTTCTTAACAAACTAACTAATTTTCCAATGGTCAAATACTCATTCTACTATGATAGTACCTTGAGGACAGCACCGGGGTTGACCTTGTTGAGGACGTTGCAGAGAATGAGGCCATTGCGGAGTGCAAGGCAGAACTCTTCTTCCAAAGGCTCTTTTGAGAGTGATGCTGATGCGCCACCGTCCATTTGCCGAAGCCATTCTGCTGCTTGATACCTCCTTGAAGCTTAACACAACCAAACATAACACACACAACAAACACATTTCAGCTGAAGAACTGAAGAAGTAGTAGAATGACATGGAGAGAAAAAGAGCGATGTTCTGTAGATGAGGCACCATTTCATAATGAACAATTTTTCCATGCAGTTCCATGCAATCTATAACTGAGCAGTTCTTTCAACGCTTTGATATACAATCACAAAAAACTAGGTCTCGTCAACTTTATTGTGAGTGTGTAAAAATTAGGTGTTAAATTGTGTCCACCTAAAAAAGTTTCTATATAATTCTCTTTTGACTTATGTTGTTGCTCCTAGTAAAATGATAAGCGAATTTTGATTAGGTTTTACTTCACAATATTTCATACTTGTCACATCAATAACATATTAAAAATATAGTTAAAGTTAAAAACAAAAACGATTCACACATTTAAATGCTCCAAAAAATTTCAATAATAAAGTCTAAGGCTAGTATGCTCCAAAATTCAAATAAAAGTTGAGAAATTCATCATATGACCATGATTTTGTTTTTCTTCTTCCATTTTAATAGATTAATAGTGTAAAAAGTTTTTATTTTGATTGATTCTCATACTTATTACTTGAAATATTATATAAACAAAACAATTTAACCATATAAAACTTGAGTTTAAGTTATACGAACTAAGCAAAGCCAATCAATATAATTTAACCAAAATAAAAAATTATAGTAAGTAGTCTAATAATGGGTAGTAATTTACTATGATTTTTTATTTTAATAAAATTTAATTGATTGATAGTATAAAATTATTTTAGAATATCAGTGCATAGAATTTAAATTGCAAAACTATCTATATCAATTTTTCTTTTCCTGAAATATGGTTGACATCACAGAATGTGAAAGTCTGGGCCAAGCCCACAGCCACAGGCCGACAGCAATTTAGAATGGTATAATGAACATGGTGGTGGGGCGTGAGTGCAGTCCCATTTTAGCGCAATCACGATCCCCCGCTTCATCATCATGTGATGTGCACACAATCTTTTCTGCTAGCCACTACTTGTTTAATTTCAATAATAATCAAATAATTTACTTTTTCATTTTTTGTTAATTTTTACCATCCTTTTTCTTTTTTGTTAAGTAAGGCGATTCAGTCCAAGTGATTTACGTTAAGAGAAAAGAAAAAGAAAGCAAGAAAAACATATAATTTACGTTAAGAAAACCAAAAGAAAAGATTTCAGTTATCTTTTTTCTTTTTTTGTTGTCTCTAATCACAGCGAAATAAGCATAATTCGAAGACATTGTAAACATTATTTTCAAACGAAGAACTACCATACTTAAGGAATAAATAAAGAGCATTAAAAACAATTTTCGTATGCCATTGTAGACTTATTTTTCAACTGGTAAAAAGCTTGTAGCCTTTAAGTTTCTTAAGTCATTTTACACTTCTATACATTAATTCGCATTAATTTCGAAACGAAATAGTACTATCTGATTATAAGCAGTAAATATGGCAGAGTTTAATAAGAGAACAGTGCTAGCTAGCTATGCCTTAAGATAGTAAATATACCAAGTAGTATTAATAATTAATAATTAATAAATAATTGATACCTGCTTCCTCTGCTTTCCTCTGAGCCAATTCATGATCGTTGATGCTGTCCTCCAAGACACTGAATGAAGCCTCATTGACATTGTTGCTACACACCGAACCCTTCAACCCTCTCTTACAAGGAGACGTGAAAATTGAGCTCTGTAAGCTCTCCTGCGGCATCTTTACCTGAATGAAACTAAATGGCACTGTTCTTTGTTTTAGTTTATTTTATTTTTCTGTGCAAAAGCCACAATCGGAGAAACGTTTCAAACACAATTCTTATACACTCCAATCCCAATTTTTTTTTTTTTTTTAAAAAAAATTCTATGTAGTATGCACTGCAGAGTCATTCAATATTATATTATCAGATCAGTCATGACTGATAGTTGATTCTCTTATTCAGGACTTAAATAGTTTAAATTCGATGTAAAAATGTTATACACCACTAGTATATTAAAATTAAACTAAACAAAATATCAAAATCTTCAAGTTTAAAAACATACACTTAAATGAAAATTTTGCACTCAGTATTTGATTGATTCAAGTAGTGGGAATATCAGAGTTAGAATATCAGAGTTTCAATACTCAATAGTGCTTAACAAAATAAAAAAGAAGGGAATTGTGCAGTGTTTGCACTAGTGGTGTAAGAATACAATAATTTGATAAGGCATTCAAAGAGGAACAGAGGAAAACAGAGGAAAGACTATGTTTTTTCAAGTTTTAGAGAAGTCAAGCCCTGTTGAGTGTAAGATAGTATTTCGTGTTCTGAGAAAGAAATTACCTGGGAAAGTGAATGATGAAGAGGAAGAAGCTGAAAGCTTAGTGCAATGGAACTTGGAAGCTAATCCGATCTGACCCAGAAACCAAAGAGGAAAGCAGAGTCCTCGACGGTTCTATGAATGAATGAATGAGCATTCAAATTTTTGAGGTGGCTTAGCATTAAATGCTTTGCTTGGCTTCAATGTGAGTGTGTTTTGAGTTTGGAAACAGAGTGAGTGACAGAGTCAGAGGAGAGAGAGAGTGTGTGTGTCCGTGTGTGAGTGCGAGTGTGTGTGATACAAAAAACTGCAAGCAGAAGACAAAACTTTTTGAGTTTTAAAACGTTGGTGTCTCCGTCTCTGTGGGGGAAACGGTGCAGTAACGGCGTTAGATATCGTGTCCGACGTGGCACTTCATTAGGCGACAAGTGTGGGCTTACGTGGGACCCGTGGATAGTTGGACCAAACGGCAGGATCCCTTCTCAATGATGGTATTCATTGGTGGTAGCCATAGAACAAAGCTTGGGTTTTTCAAAACTTCTTGCTAACAAAAACGCCGAAAAAGCTGTGTGTATAACTTCTAATTATATCTTAACTTAGTTTTTACTTACGTAATCATTTTGACTTATTTCCTTACATGTACATTGGACGATGTGTTTGGTATAATGTGCATTATGTGTCAGTGAATGGAAAAAATTCTTATGTGTGGTTATAATATATTAATATAGTTTTCTTTACGGTTCATCTTTTGATAATGTAACTCTTCCTCGTTGCTTGAAGTTTTCAAATTGGTTAGCAATTTAAATATATGTCAGAAATAATTCAGTTTTTTTTTTGTTTCATTCAAGATAAAAAATAAAAGATACTCCTATATAATATATAAATAAGAGAATGGGAAGAGATGTGAATAGATGCTGAATTATTACACAATAATTGACATGGGTAATAAGATGCTCGAATGTCACTCAAGCACTCCAGATTTTTCTAAATTAAATATGTTGGCATGCCTCATTTGATAGCTAAAGAAAAATTGACATAACAATGTACATTTCAAGAATAATGTGTGTTGAGTATGTGTTCTTGCTTACAGTGATCTACTTAGCCGAAAAATGTAAACACTAACATTTTTTCTCCAAGGACATGGTATGGTGCAATGCATGGATGATGCACAAATCAATATCCAGTTAATGTAAGAAGCTCATGAATAATAGTAGTATCTTAAATCAGTTTTGGCAAACCCAGCTATAATTGATTATAGTAAAAATAAATTATGACTTTAAACAAAGTTGTATCTTGAGAATTTCATTAAACCTGCAAATTTCATTCAATATTTCGTAACTGATATGGGTTTAACCAATGAAGATTGTTGAGCCCATACAAAAAAATGAAGATTGTTGAGTTTACGGTGCAACAAAATAATGTCAACTATCTCTTCCTTCCCTTTGACGATTACATCAAAACTAACTGTAAAAATTATAGACATAGAATAAAGGGCACAATCAAGAAAGCAGCAATGTTAGCGATCTTTTGACTAGGAAATAAATCAATTTGCTTATTGGGGCCGATTTCAATTCATGCAATTAGATTGAATGCTTCCCATGAACAAGATGAAGACATTACCTCATATATGGGAATTGGGATGTGATTTACGTTTGGTGAAAATTGAAAAAAGCGAGAAAGAGATGGTTGGCGAGAAATCCCTATAAATAAGGAGAGAAAAAAAAAAGGGATACAAATTATAAGTTCACCATGGTCGAATTGAAAGCTTACTTAATTTCCTTATCAATTGAATTACACAAGTACCCTTAATGCGAGTAGTTTGTAAGTGCAGAAGCTGGTGCTATTTATGTCTTTAGAACATGTCCAAGAGAGTGATAAATGGGTCCCATAGTTTGACAGGAATAAAGGCATAAATCTCTCTAACCCACCATAATGTGCGTTAGATTTTGAAAAAGAATGAGAGCCAAAAGTTCTAAAGTTTAGTCCTGTTCCCGAACGTTGGATCCCCCAGTTTTAAATTGCAGCAGGTGTTACCCTTGTACAATGCATTATTTTGCATTTTATTGCCCACCATTTGATGGACCAAACAAAAGGACCTCACCCGTTTTTCTTTACATATCATTATTGAATATTGAACACTTTGAATGCATTTTTCTTAGGTTGGTTAAAGACTATGTGAAACATGATTTCTGTAATAAGCATGCATCCAATCGCCATAGTACTAGAATTTCTTCTTTCCCAAAAGAGATGGAAAACCGCATGGCTAATCGTAGATTAATATTCCACTAGATAATGTTTTCCTGGTACTATAAGGGTTAGATATAAAAATTATTCATATATCTTTATTTAATCTCAATTTTTAAAAAAGAGGGTTTATAGCATGATATCAAAGGTCTATATGTTTAAGTGATTTAACATTTGATTTTTGTAGTTCTATTATTCTATATTTTTTTCATAAGCCTATTATTCTAATGTTAAACAAGTTGATTTTAGCAGAAAATTAAATACGATAGACATACATTTTAATTTACACTGATCATGAAAATATATATTAGATGTACAAAGTATTCATGTGTCTTCATTTAACACATCAATCGCTAAGTTTTTTCCGATGATATCATCACATCATGTATGGCTCTCTCTTTCTTCAGCTCTCCAATTTCATATTCCTTAAATTGCATAATAGAATTAAGTTAACTGGAACTCTTGAATATATAATATAACATTTAATTATTGTGGTGCCTTTTGTGAATGCGTGATTTCTTCTCTAAACACCAACATGCATGACCTTGTATGCAAAGGATCGTGTGTGAAGAACAATGTCTTTTCTGACCAAAGTTAATTAGTAATGAGAATTCGTGTCAAATTTAATCCTTGGGTCGAATAGATTAGAAGACTTGACCAATGATAAGCGGAGAGAAAAAAGAAAAGAAAAAAAAAAAGAGAGGTAGATTGAATCTCGCCGCAAAATGCCGCAAAAACGGAAATAAGTTCTGTAATTACAAGTAATCTCATTTTGCTAATTTGTTGGCGGAAAAGGAGAAAAAGAAAAAAGAAAAATGGAAATAAGTTTGTAATTACAAGTAATCTTATGGTTTATACTTTGAAGTGATTAGACATCTCAAAGGGTGGGAGAGCTGGCTCAGGTTTTTTAATTAGTTTTTCATACTCAAAATTATGGATCGAATTCCTGACATTTGATTAAGGGAGGATGAGTCCTTATCACTCAACCACACCCTGATTATTGATCTACTGATCCCATAAATTCTCAGTGCCCTTTTTCTTTTAGACTTATTGGTCCCTTTATTACTTTCATAGTCTCTTAATTAAAGAGACCAACAACCAGAATCAATAATTTAACCTCATAATTAAACTAGGACAACAACAAAGGCTTCTAGCCCTGGCGTTTTTTTTTGGGGTAAACTTGAAGCCCTTGTATCGTTGTTGCAAAATGCAACAAACAAATACATTCAGATATAGGAAGTTTTTGTTTTTGGGGGGTTGAAACTTGAAACCCATCAATGAGTACTAGAACTTAGTGACCATAGAAGCTTTAATAGGCTTTCACATGAGGCTTACAATCTTACATTTGGGCCGAACCTCTTCCAAGTTTGATGATTTTGGGGCCTCATATTGCACGCATACATTGGAAAAAAAAACGGGAAAATGAGATATTGAAGCCCCGTAAACTCTCAAGCAAGGGCTTTTTGTAAGAAAGATGATATTTTGATGCCTATATGGATATAGATATTTATGTGAGTTTCATATAATATAAGAGGAGTAATGAAAAAAAAATAAGTTAAAAATAAAATAGCGAGATCCATATATATTATGAGTGAAATATTTAGGTATTTAAAAAAATAGGTGTTGAAATAATAAAATTTTTTTTTATCAGGCTATTGTTGATTGGAATGATTATAGTTAGTGGTTGCTTACTTGGCTCTTTCCCCTAACAAAGATGTATTGTACAATTGTCTTTCATTTCAATTCAATGTGACCACTTTCCGCCATTATGGAGGACCCCCTCAGGTGGCTCTGATAATAAATTTGTCTTGCATGTATATATCCGTTCATAGCCCAAATGATACATCCCTATGGCACTAAATTCATGCGAAACGGTAATTTGCAACAATTATTTAACACAATCTTTTAGCACTTCGACCAAAAGGTGAAAAAATAATAATAATAGAAATCTTTTAGCTCGACTTTTCTCTCACCAATATGATAATAGTCGAATGATTTAGGATCTGATTGGGAGCCAAAATATTGAAGGAGTGACAAGGAAAGAATGAAAGGAATGATTTTCTTAAACATGTGTTTGGGAGTTATTTATGAGGGTGAAGGAAAGGACTAGTTAAGAAAAGCAAGGGAAGTCCCTTCTCTGCCATTATAAACAGTAAAATTAGTATCCCCAAATTGGGGGTTAAAGAGAGAGAGTTGTGTTATTGCTTTTGATTGTACTATTTTAACCCTTTATATTTTATACTCAATAAAAATTTTGCTTAAAAAATTAAAGAATAAAAGTGAAAAATAAAATTTAAATTCATTTTAATTCCACTAATCTATATTATAAACTTCCAAGTAAATATGTGGTTACTTTATTTTACTCCATTTATCACTTTTCTTCTCTATTCCATTAATAATCATTCTTTTTCATCATCTATAAAACTCTCAATCGTATCCTTCATGTAAAAAAGTGTCTTGCTAGGATTGAGTTAACACTTTATTAATATGTTTTAATTCTAATATTGTTAATATATTAAAAAAAATTCATAATTATTCTATTATATATTATCATATTAATAAAAATATTTAACTCTATTGATTATTACCTAAAAACTAATATAAACCTCTTTTATATTGATAATTTATTAAAATCATATCATATTATATATTATATGCATAAATGGGAAATTAACAATTCTCTGTAAGAGTGACGAGTTTAACAAACGGGACTTCACCGTAGGATTAACCTAGTCCATGTCCTTCACCTCATTACGGATAAACTCTGCGCTGGCTGTAGGTTTTTTTTTTTAAATTTTTTGTCATCCGTATATTTAATATCCGCCACGATTATTTTTTAACTTCATATCCCAATAGAGAATAGTCCTGGTTCTAACAATTTCAATTTTCAAGAAATGTATGAATCAGTGGTAGACGTGGGTAATTATTGGTGCTACTAGTGGGAGCCGATTGACGAAACGACATGCCGTAGAATGAAAAAAGAAAATGCTTTCAACCGAAAAGGATACGTAAGAAAAGAAAAGAGAAAAATTGCTGGATAAAGGACAGTGGGCCCGACATCTGATTCAGTGCCAAGTTGGATTCTCAAAATCTTTTTAAACTCATGACCAAAAAAAAAACTGATTGAACTTCGGCCCATGGGCCCCACAAATAGCCCCGGTGACATTTTTCCATAACTCAACTCAACACAGACACACTAACCTACAATTGCAAACGCACTTGCCTGGGCCATTTTCTCTTATCTAGCTACCACTTCCGTATACATACACTCTTATCTCTTGAAAAATTATTATTTCACAATAATTCAAAATTAGTCTCTTTGCTAATGATGTGATGTGCATAAATCACATTGCCCTACAGTATATTCGTATCAATTTTGTCATCATTTAATTTGTAATTAATGTTAACCTACTTATTTTGGCACACGTACCAGCAGCAAGAATTGTCGCGACATCATTTGACTCCTCTCTCGGTTAAGCTACTAAAATTGTTTAGTCTTATACACAATTGAAAATAAGGAAAGCATGTATCATATTACATGAATGAATCACATAGTATTTTGTTAGGCTTTCAATTTCAATCTAGGAACGACAATGGTGGCACAAGCTTTGGTAATTACCACCGAACCGCCCTAAAATCAAGGACATCTCTCTCTCTCTCTCTCTGTCCTTTTATCACTGTCACACGTAAAATAAATAAAATAAAATAAAAACTCGCTCCATGCTGGTAAGTACTAGTAACTAGTTAAGGCTCGTGTGCATGCATCAGTACCATCTAGATGCACACACATCCATACATACATACATGACAGAGTGAAAAAGGACACGAGTGTGTCAAGATATGAAGTAAAAATTTGCTGTAACAAAAACAGCAACAACTCTATAGATAGATTAGATATTATGTGATAATGTTTTATCAAAAAAAGATATTATGATAATATATATATGTAATAATATGTCAAATAATTACAATTGATTATGAGAATAATACATATAACATAAATAAAAAGAAACGAGGCACAGTGAAAAGTAGGCCCTAGTGCGCCAAACCGCCATCATCATCTTCATATATTCTGACAGCATTCTTCAATACCCTCCGTGACTGGCCCAGATTTTCCCTTTTTTCTTTTTCATCAGGCTGCTCTCTCTCTCTCTCAGGTACAATTCTGAGCTCTTCGGGGTACGTTTTTCCAGCCAGCATTTCCCTATATTAATTCATTGTTCATTTATTTATTTAGATCTATATATATATATATATATATAATATCTTTGTTCATAAAGTAGTGTTGGTTTGGTTCTGTTTGTTGTCATTTACAATGAACCAATAGCATGTTAAGATTTCAGTTTGGAACTCTAAAGCCATGATTTATATAAGAGTTATAATAAGAGAATAGCTTTTATCCACACAATAAACCAAACATGCTAATTCGTTTATTTGTTGGTTTGTTTGTTTGTTTCTTCTGTCCCATGTTTGGTTCCTACTTGTGTCGGTCGTATTATATTTGAATGAGCTTTTTCTCTGACTATTTTTTCCTGGGATTTTTTTCTCCCTTCTTCTTCTTCTTCCTTCCCACTTGGTTTTGTTGTTGGCTACATGGTTGGAGGGATTGTTAATAGCTGAAAATAATATAATGTCCATTGGATCAGATGGATGTGCGATGGTTTTTATTTGTTTTGTTTGATGCAACTGCAGGAGGTATCATATGATGTCTTGTTTTATTTACCCTCTCAATATATCATGGCAGTGATCCTTGAAATTGGACAATGAAATGTTTGTCAAAAGTTCAGGAACTTAGATATCTAGTGTTGTTGTAATAGGTTGTTTGAACATCATGACCAAAACCAAAATGGGTGTTCTCTAATGCATCTCGATCTGCAATGGCAAAATGCCTCCTAAAGGATAATGAAAACAGCATGGTGCTTTAGGATAACTCATTAAATTGCAAGGTCTCGATCTCGTCTAAGCATAGTTGCATGTTGGGTTTTGATTATTACGGGGTATATAATCCTTTTTTAAGCACTTTCAGAGAAAAATTTGAATAATAAACTAATCCAAACAAGTACCTAGTGGCTACTCTAGTCTTTAATTAAAAATGTCTAAATGTACCAAAGTGAAATGATTGGCATGATCCAATCCACATTTGCAAGCTGTCGAGATTAATGCTTTTAGATAGCTGCAGACTCCATAAACTGTCCTCCACCTACATTTTATCCAATCAGATATCTGCATTCATGTATCATTTGTTGGAACATTGTTAGTTATTGACTTCCCTTGCTGTGATGTTGGACCATTATTTTTTTCCAGGTCTTTGCCAATAGGTTGTAAATCAGTTGAAGATTTAATGGGGTCTACCTCTGAGGTTCATTTTTCTGGATTTCACATTGATGGGCTAGAGCAAAGAAAGGCTGGCATGGAGCAACCAACAACTTCAGAAACTGATATGTATAAACAACCTTTTGTCATAGGTATGTTTTTGCATGTCAAGTTTCCAATATAGTCATAAAATCACTAACTTCCTGGATGGGACTTGGAACTCGTTGATCATGCTGGTGCACTTTGTCTTGTATTTCCTGTGTCTCATCTCTTGCATTATTGCATAATAAATTCTAATAAACTGAGAGCTTGCAAGGCCTGTAAGTGGATTGTGTTGCTCTGCTATGGCAGAGAAAATGTCACTGGCCTTGCTTTTTTTTTTTCCTCCCACTTTTGTATGTGGTTGAGCAATTAGCTTTAGTGTTTTAGCTTACAGGAACAAAATTACTGTTGAAGAGAATCAGACATTAATATAATTTTGTTTTAGTTGGAGCAATGAAATTTCTTGTAACATAAGTTTATCACCAATAGAAATGACCTGTTCAGGAGTCATATTTCCTGTGGGAAGAAATTACAGTCATCTTGCTTGAGTAAACTTATATTCACCTGAGATGAAAGTTACTTCACATTTTTATATGCTAGTCTCATTTCTTGCATCATAATTTCTTTCACTTAAGTCATTACTCTTTTGTTTTAAATTTTACAAAATGGTGTCAACTTATATATCTTGTCATGTTTAAAAAGTTTACTTAAGTCCTGCAGTAGCCTTTAGAGTGTTCCTTGTTTCAGAGTTTCTTAAAACTTATTTTTTGCAAAATTTTAAAATTTTATTTTGCAATCTTAAAACTTTGAATATCTTTCAATTTTTGCAAAATTTTATTTTGTATCCAGGACTCTAATTTAATTTTTATTTACTTACCTTCTTTTTGTATATTGCAGGTGTTGCTGGGGGAGCAGCATCTGGCAAGACTGCTGTTTGTGATATGATTATTCAGCAGCTTCATGATCAACGAGTTGTACTCGTTAATCAGGTGACGAGTTCTTTCAATAGATACTTATTGATGGCCAAATTGAGAATTTATTGTTTGTGACTCAAAATAATAGAGGGAACTATCAGTTAGTGCTTCAGGGCTCATAAGCATCCTGCCTCCTCCTCTATCTGGATCTCCTTGGGGTTTTGTTTGATTTTATTTTCCCTATGATATTCAAAGCATTTATTTGAATGATTTTTTCAGCTTTCTTTTGTATTTCATTGTAACTAGATACTGTGTTATCTTCATTTCTAACAACAAAATTACCCGACCCCTGTTTTTCTATTCATTCAATTTTAACATTCTATTGTTCTCACCTCCTCTTTTATTAGAAACATGATGTATATGGTGATTTCAAGTTTTCTTACCAAAAGAAGTCATACATTGTAAAATATGCTACCCTATTGTTTTGGCCTTGTCTATGATTTGTGTTGCTTTTCAACTTTCATTATGTTTTAAATTCTATTAGATGTTCCTCTTTTTTTGTTTTTGTATTCTTTTCCATTTTGAGGGGGTATGTTCCCAAATTCGGGTTGATGTTTCTTATTGCACTCATGATGATTCATTGGCCATAAATGGATTATTTAATTTACAACAGGATTCATTTTACCTTAATTTGACTGAAGAGGAACTTACAAGAGTACAAGATTACAACTTTGATCATCCTGGTCAGTTCAAGTGTACTCATTAGTCTCTCATTATTAATGACTTTTTTCTTTATCTTAAGAAATTATAAAGGATGAGATATGCTCTGACCTTATTGGGATGATTATTTTATTTCCTCTATTTTAGTTCTGTTTATTGACCTACTGCAGCGTTAGTTGGTGAAACTACTGCAGGTTATACATGCCTGAATGTTGCTTAACTCATGTAATATTTGTCATGAGCATTCCACATGTTGAACTTACTTCTTACGAAATGTGCACTTTATTGCTTTGCAACTGAAAGATTCTTCAAAGAAAAAACAGAGAGACCTCCTTTTCTATTATACGAGGCTTAAATAGTTTGCTAGCAAAATTAATAGTCAGGCCACATGGTAGTAAACATAACTCACCCAAAATTTGATAAGTAGCAGCTTCAATGTGGAACATGACATTTTAATTTTCTCAAGGCATATGTAATAACTCCTTGCATTATTTCTAATACATGTTTCTTATGTCATCAGAAGCTTTTGATACTGAACAATTGCTACTCATCATGGACAAGTTGAAGCGTGGCCAAGCAGTAGATATTCCAAAGTATGACTTTAAGGGTTACAAGAGTGGCGTGTCTCCAGCAAGAAGGGTATATAGAACCTTTTTTTTCTTTATTTTCTATTTATTTTATTATCAAGCTAAAGAGTAGTTTTTGAATGTATAGAGGAAGTGCAAAAATATTTTGGCATGATGATGATTTTTGTGTTTGAATTTGAATGATTTAATGTACTAATGATTGCCAAATCATCCAGTATGTGCTTCTTCTGGCTTTTCCTCTTGAGCAGAGCAGATTTATCTGAGATAAAGTTTCAACCGTTATGTTTCCATTTTATGTTGGCTTAATGTGTCTCACTGTCATGTAGGTAAACCCTGCAGATGTTATAATTTTGGAAGGCATCCTTGTTTTCCATGATCCACGTGTTCGGGCACTGATGAATATGAAAATATTTGTCGATACAGGTCCTTTATTATGTTTGTTCTGATTTAACTTGTATAATTCATTATATTGTATGTTTCCAGATTTGAAAAAAAAATCATTATGTTGTATGTTTTCTGTAGCTTTTATTAATTTATATGAGATCTGTTGCCATATTAACTTTCCTTTTAATCTCATTGACTTGGTTTTCACCCTAACAATCCTGATCATGGTATAGGAAAATGTTTCTTCTTCACATTATCTAAGAAAATGCATGTCTTTTATCAAGTGCTACTGATGCCATATCTTCAGATTTGTTTTATTACTCACCATCCTTTTTGTTTGTTCTCCGCTAGGTATTTATAGGCTTGTATATCTCGAATCTTTATTGCATTACTAAGTTACGCTGTCACTTTACATTGTAAAATTTTCAGTGCAGATGCTGATGTTCGTCTGGCAAGAAGGATTAGGCGTGATACTGCTGAGAAGGCTCGTGATATTGCAACAGTGCTTGATCAGGTAGCAACTTTCAGCCATGCTAGTTACACTACCCTTAGCATATTTTGATCATCTTCCTTTTTTTTTTTTCCCTCTTCAATCTCAGATGAATTACATTTGCTGCATTGCAAGACTTGGAAATGTTATTTTACTTCATGCTGGTGATCAGTTACTATGCTTGTACCTTGATAAGTGGAATTAAACACAAGGGTTCATTTTGTGCTTATGATATTGATCAAGCTAAAACATTCTTCTTTGTCATGTTTTGAACTTTAAATCCTTCAACTCTATAAATTTTAGTTGCCGTCTTTCCTTTGTTTGATGCAGTATTCTAAATTTGTGAAGCCGGCTTTTGATGACTTTATCCTTCCAACAAAGAAGTACGCTGACATCATTATACCCCGTGGAGGTGATAATCATGTGGCCATTGATTTGATTGTACAGCATATCCGCACAAAGCTTGGCCAGCATGACCTGTGTAAAATATATCCTAATTTATATGTCATTCAGTCAACTTTTCAGGTACTTATTGCTATTTAATATTTATTGACTTCTTAAATCATCTATCTTCCATCCTCCATCAAGAACTTCAGCTAGAGCTTTATAATTTTTTTTTTTCAATGTATAATATATATATGTGTGTGTGTGACTTGAACCATATTCATAATTGTTATTGCTGCTATGCAGATACGGGGCATGCATACCTTGATACGTGATTCTCAGACAACAAAGCATGATTTTGTATTTTATTCTGACCGTTTGATTCGTTTGGTATGTAAATGTGGCTTCATTTGTTGAGTTCTTGATTTTAGTTGTGGTATGACATTCTCTTTAAGTATTATTGGTCACAATTCAATTCCCTCGCTTGACCAGGTTGTAGAACACGGCCTTGGGCATCTGCCATTTACAGAAAAGCAAGTAATCACTCCTACTGGTAAGCTGTTCAGTTTCAATGTTGTTTTCATTGGTTTGTATTGTATGCTCCTTTATGAATAATGCATCACTCTGTTCTTCTCTCACTGCAAAATGTTGTGGATGATCTGCCTGTTGGGTATTTGGTTTCTCAAGTGCTGCCATATTGTTGTCACAAAATTGAGGAGTACCATGAACTACATTTTCTCAACTTTGTGTTTGAAATGTCTAACCTATATTGTGGACCTGTTGGAAGGACTATATATCATCACCTCTGCCGTCTGACTTCCATTTCAACAAACTCTTTTTTGATAAAATGGGAACCAAAGTTGTATCATGTTATTGTAGTTGAGAGGCTTGCTCTGTTGTCGATGATTTTAATTTCAGCAATTGCTATTCTTTGTAAGAAATACTTTTGTATCTACATTTGTTTATCTTGTGATATTGTAACAAATCTTTACAAAATAGGATTGGTTTGTGGTAACATCTGATTATTGTCCCTCAATGCAGGTTCTGTATACAGTGGTGTGGATTTTTGTAAGAGGTTGTGCGGTGTCTCCATCATCCGGAGGTATCGACTAAAGTATTCTTTCTTAATCATCATACTTAAAGAAGTCAACAAATAAAGAGAAATATCTATTGTTGATTGGAGATTTGGGGTTTAGAAGTACCAGTTTGTTTAAATTGCTTATATTGGTTTTTTTTTAATATCTATCTGTCCTTATATTTAATATCTTTATGATCTAATTTCAGTGGGGAGAGTATGGAGAATGCTTTACGAGCATGCTGCAAAGGTATCAAGATTGGGAAGATTCTTATTCATAGGGAAGGTGACAATGGTCAACAGGTTTGTTATCTGTGCATGTTCTCAACAATATGACTGATCCTCGTCTAATTTCATACTGACTTCTTATCCTTTGATTATTGAGCAGCTAATATATGAAAAATTGCCTAATGATATCTCAGATAGGCATGTGCTACTGTTGGATCCTATCTTAGGCACAGGTAAGTCCTTTCCATAATGTTTGTTTTTATTTTCAATCTGAATTTACTGATAAATACTATACCAACTGTGTTGGCAGCCTTTTGGAACTTCATGTTACATAGCCGTCGGCATAATAAGAGTGAATTAAAAGTTTGATATTTTAATTCACTGGTTTTTGTTTGTATTAACCTTAGAATATCTTCATTTTCAGGTAATTCGGCTGTTCAAGCAATTTCCTTGCTTTTAAAAAAGGGTGTACCCGAGTCCAAAATTATATTTCTCAATCTCGTATCAGTAAGTTACTGATGCCTTAGCCCCTAATTTATATATGGAAAATGTTAGACAACTAGAAACTAATTTAGAATTTTGTATCCAGAATAATGTAGCATAATTATTAGCTTTTAGATGAATTGATGGGTTATACCACTTTTTCCATCCAACAATCACCATCATTTCTATCAAAGATTCTGTATATATTTTTTTAATTGTGTAGCATATATATGTATATAATTTTATCTTGCTTTTTTCTTATCTTGTTATATCCTGGTGATGATTTACATTTTTGTTCTTATGTGGCCAGGCACCTCAAGGTGTGCATGTGGTCTGCAAAAGCTTTCCAAGAATAAAAATTGTGACATCTGAGATTGAAATTGGTTTGAATGAAGATTTTCGTGTTATCCCTGGCATGGGGGAGTTTGGTGATAGGTACTTTGGAACAGATGATGATGACCAGCAAGTGGTGGCCCCTTCTAAGTAGTAGTTATACATGCTTGGCCAAAAATCCACAATATTCTTTTGGTTGATCATTTCTCTTGAGACTTTCGTTGAAATTTGCTGCATTAATACTTTGGTGGGCCCTGAGTTTTAGTTTCAAGTCAATTTTGATCATAATCCTCCTTTTTTTTCACAAATTTTGTGTTCCTTTCATTATACCAGAATTGTTCTTTGTAGTTTGAACTTATTCTTTCCTGGATACTAGCTTATATGCATATTTTTACAAACCCAGAGATTTACTCTATATAAAGAAATGAATATACAAATTCTTTATTTTGCATTTGTTTGACTTATGTGACCATAACTAGTCAATTAATCTACTAATCTATATACATATGACCAAAAATAACAATAATAATCTATATTGATATCTACATCTATATAAACAGAATTGGGTATAATAATTACCTTTTGTTGTACAACTTTCCTTTCCATTTTACCCTTCCAGTTCTCATTCTTCCAATTCTTTTACTCCTGTTTTCTTTTGAAACAATTATTTTTTTGAAAACAACAATACTACTTGATTTAATATTTATATAAATAATAAAGGTTTTACTATTTGAAATTATATATATGGTTCATGGTAGTTCCTAAAATTATAAAAAGTAATTTAGTGATTTGTGCTTGAAAACTTTATCTCAAAAGTGAATATAATAGAATGAATGTTGTTTGAGTAATATTGATCAAAATCACTTTTAGATGTGTGATTAGGCTTTTTCACCAAAATAAAATAAGAAAAATGATTATTTACGGGTGTTCAACAAGCCTGATGTTATTTACCAATATATACTAAATATAAATACTAATTAGCTTTTTGTAAATTAGCTAACTATGCAACTATTTATAGCTGTTAAATCAGCTCATAGCTAGCCAATTTATGTGACCACAATCACCCTCTAACTTACTGTTTTACATTACCCGCGAGGTGAATAAATAGACCCTCTGACATGTCGTGAGAAGCAGATTTGAGGGGAAAAAAATTTTCCTCTTTGTAGAGTGGATGACTAAAAAAAAATGGCAGGGAGATTTTATGTCACAGCATGCGGAACTTGCAAACTATACTAGTTAAAGTGAAAATCTAAAGGTTTGCCAATAAATGCAATCACCAATTAAAGTTAAAAAATTAAAAGAGGAAAAATTTTAAAGTTTTCAATATATTTGGTATATTGAATTTGTGAGTATTTAGAAAAATGATAAGATTAAAATTATTTTTTTTATAATTAATTCAATAGTAACTCTAAAGTAGTTATTTTGTTTGGATTTAAGAGTATAAACGGATTGGCTTAATCCAACAAATTTGGCAATTCAAATCAAATCAATGAAATTGGTTTAGATTAGATTGTGTAACTGGTTTATTTTTAGTTGAAATTAATACAACTTGATTACCTAAATACCAAGCCTGAATACTAGATCAACTATTTTTTAATTTATTTTTGTAATAGAGTCATTTTTTTTATCATCTTGGTTTACATTTGTTTAACTGTATTGCTAAATAATTCTAGTTTTAAGTAAGCCATCATTTAGTTTATAACTTGATAATTTAAGTAAATTTATCTAGTTAGTGATGCAATCAGGTTTGCACAAGGGGTTAAAAGGAAATATCGCTGACATGAACAATGAAAACTGGAAGGAACTAAATTTGAGAATAACTAGTACAATTCGTCTGTGTTTGGCTAAGAATATTTTTGCAAATGTGCAAGGAATATCAAAAGTCAAGGAACTTTGGAAAAAACTTGAAGGGTTATATCAGGCAAAGGGCATCTCAAATCGGTTGTTCTTGAAGGAACAATTTCATAATCTGCGCATATGATAGCATGATAGTCTCTGATCATCTTAGTGTCATCAATGGTATTGTCTCTTAATTAGAGGCAATTGGAGTGAAGATTGATGATGAAGATAAGGCACTAAGGTTTATATTGTCCCTTTTGTCTTCCTATAGGCATATCAAGTCCGTATTGATGTATGGGAAGGAAACTATGAATTTTGAAGAAGTTGCCAGTAAAATCATTGTTGAAGAAAGAAGAATGAAAAATGAGGGTAGCGCTTCATCTAATTCATTGTTTGTAGCTAGAAGTGACACTTACAGGAAAAAGAATCGTGGAAGGAGTGTGACATGCTAGAAATGCAGAAAATCTGGGCATGTAAAGAAAAATTATCTAAGTGGCGCAGTGTTGGAGAGGGACTCTCAATCTGATGCTTGCAATATTGCTCTCCTATAGGGAGAGGATAATTTTTACTAGAAGGTAAAAAGCGTATCCTCATGGCTTTATCGCGCTGCCATGGAAAAGGATAAGTTGTTGCTAGTGGATCCACAATTGCACATGGGCATTGATTGGCGTTGAGATGCAGAGCGTGTGGTGGGAGTTATGTCGATGGCTGAGGAACTTCCAGGAAAAACCAATGTAGAAGTTTTACCATAAATTTTTAGCAAGGTTTCAACATGTGCCAAGGTGAAATTCTTGGAATTGTTCTATTCTAAGTGGGCATACTTTTTATGATGGAATATGATAGTTCTTTAAACTATGATTGTTGCTATAGAAAATGACAATGAGGATGATTGTCGGTGCTGACAATGTACATTTAAGTTTGTGTTTATTTCAATCAATGTGGAGATTGTTAGGATTTTGATTTAAATAGGTTTGGGGAAGAAGTCCCACATTACTTAGAATTGGGATAGAGCGAGGTTGCCAAGGTTATATATATGAGTCTAAGTTCTCCATTTCAATTTGCATCATTTGGAAAAACACTTTAAACTTGTATATGATTTTTCTTCTTCTGTATTCTTGTTTTAGAGTGCTGTGAGGTGTAGTTTAAATATTTGCTTTGGAGAGTATGGGTGTATTGGGGTATGGGTGTTTAAGAGAGAAATCTGTGTATTGTAATAATTTTCACATAGTGAGAGTCTCTGATTTTTTTTTTGACAGCGATCGTGATTTTTCTCCGATTATAGAGTTTTTACATTAAATTTTTGTGTTATGGATGTAAAGTTTTCACTTTCTCCCTGAGAACCACGTTAAATGATCAAATCAAGCCTTCCCTAGACACATCTGTTGGAAAAATAAGCCATTTAACGTGGTTCTCAGAGAGAAAGTGGCTTATTTTTCCAACAGATGTGTCTAGGGAAGGCTTGATTTGATCATTTGAGTCCTGATGTTGTAACACTTAACACATTGATACATGGGTTGTGAGTCTCAACACAACAATAAGATTGTTGTCTTGTGATATGCAGTTATAAGTTTAAATTCTGAAAACATATATCCACCCGCCCAGACCCCACCAGTTGTTAGCATCGTGCACTGCCCTTTCTTTATATGTGGACTGTGTAAGAATTCTCGGGCTGTGGAAGCTTGCAAAAGATGGTTAATGGTGGGTTTGAGCCTGATGGTTTCACCCATAAATAGTACTATTATTGATTATTATTGATTGATGCGTACTGCAAGGTGAGGAGGGTGCAGGATGCTATTAGGATTCTCAAGGATGCGGTTTTCAAGGATGATGAACCTGATCATGCCATGGCTGTGTTCAAGCATAGAATTGGGAAGGGTTTGAGGCCAAGCATTGTTAATTGAAAGGGATGTCTCAGCAGGGTCTGATTTTGCATATTAGAAATTCTTTCCGCTTGTAGAAAATTCAAAATGAACATATTTATATAACATGCACTTTTTGAATCAGATTTTGTCCAGTGGGTGCAGCTTCAGTCTATGTTTTGCACCTTTTTTTTATTTATGTGTTTGTTTGTATGGATGTTGCCTCACTGACTCCACAAGCCTTGCTGGCAAATTGTCCATTCTGTTTTGTGTTTTCAAAGCAATCTGAAGGCAGCATGGAACCATCGTCGGTGCCATACAATCTGAGATCCCGTGGTCGTGTTGCTGGCACACGCTTATTGAGACGCCCGAGCAGTCCAGGTATACAATAGCTCTAGTAAACATTATCACCGTCACAGCAGGTCATGCTCGTTACTTTTATTTTTTGGTAATTTTGATCACAATTAAATTACATTAATCGAAATAAGGTTTGAATCTAGGACCTCGTACACATTACTCAAACCTTTCGTCACTGGACGCTTTGTCAAGGAAAAGTTTCCTCATCCATTCAAGGCAATGTGACACTACAACAAAAACCTAAAAAAGGTTAATTAACTTCTTGATCTTTGTCTATCGATTTCCTTCAGTTGTATTTTATGCTAGAAAATTCTTCTTTGTTATTTGTTTTTCAGGTAGTAACAGCACAGGGTTTCTCAAGTGTGGGAGTCCCAAACCACATATTACGAGAACGTTGGCATTTTTCATGTACTGCGCATCTTTACTGAATTATTCTATATTGCTTTTTTTTTTTTTTTTGTGTGTCTCGCTCAATGACTTTGTTGTTACCTCAACAAATTATCTAGCCTTAATTTTAGGGACGGTGTTGCAGATACTCATATTGCTGATATCATTCCTGTGGCCTGTGAAGTTTGTGGTTTTAAGAATGAGGCTGCAATCAAGAAAAGATCAAGGGCCTTGAGGTTTCATTTGCTTTCTGTTTTAGTGATAGTGTTAGTGTGTGCGCGCGCGTGCCAACGGGTGCATAAGATTGCTGTGGAATTGATAGCTTATAATGAGTGCCTTGTTTTTATTTTGAAATTGAAGAAAGGAAGCTGAAAGAAGTTCGGAAATCACAAACTGGACGAAGTGACCCAGAATCAGACTACGACAAGTGAGAATTATTACTTATGGTTTCTATTTGATCATATATTTCCCTGTGCTTGATAGACATCTATCCTCAGCTTATCTATGATGGTGTTCAATTAAGTTGTTTGATTTACTTTGTGGCCTGCTTCTCTGTAATTTTTTTTTTTTTCTTTGGCAGTGGTTTCTCAGACCCAGAATCCCGAGAATAATATTATTGGGGGAAACCTTCTACTTCAAGATAAGATGTTGAACGCATTTTGAGTAGTGTTAGTTGCGGACAGTACTTGGAAGCTCGACTACCATATATATATATAATGCATGTGCATATGCTTGCGTTATTAAGGTTGTTTCTTGGACCATGTTTACATAGTAAATTTACCCGACTATTCACGGGAGGTTAAGCAATTGCAATGTGAAATGGATTTATACGACAAACTAGAATTTGTTCTCGTGATTTCTCGGTCTGCTTCGAGTTACAAATTGAATCCAAACATTTCCTATGTTACCATATCGACCCTTCTCATTTTGTTGTTCTTCTATTGTTAAGGAAAATGGGATATGTTTAAGAAAATTTGGGGTTTTTTAACCAAAATTTTTTTAAAAAATGATTAATTATGAATCTCCATCTGGTTTGATATTGTTTATCAATGTACCCCGTTTTTTGAATTATAGTAATACTGTTTATAATGAGACGAATTATGTGAATAATATGTCACATCTAACTACAAAATGAATTATACAATGTGTCAGCATACAAAACGACGAGTTGTGCAGCGTAATGCGTGCAGTCAAATTGACCGTTGCAGTGAGAATATAACATAAAACAGCTAGTTGTTAGATACGTTTGACAGCTAAACGAATTAGGCGTAATGGACCAGTATAAAGCGTAGTTCTTTTCGTGATAGACCTTGCTGTTTCTTCTTTTTTCATTTTTTATTCAAAGAGGGTGAGAGAGTTGGAGTGGGAGAAAAGAAGTCTAAAAAGACCTGGGAAAAAACAATTTATATTATCGGAATAAGTAGATGTCATATTTGTTTGGCTCAAATCCACTATATTTTTTCCGATTGATCATTTCGGATGAGACTTTCACCGGAAAGGAGGTTGAAATTTGATGAATTAATACTTTGCTGGCCCTTAGTTTTAGTTTCAAATCAACTTTGATCATAATCCATTTTTGTTTTGCATATTTAGTGTTCCTTTTACTATACCAGAATTGTTCTTTGCAGTTTGAACTTATTCTTTTCCACAATGCTAGCTTATATATATGCATATTTTTACAAACTTGGAGATCTACTCTACGTATAGAAATAAATAGGATAAATAACAATAACACCCCTTGAAGTATGGAGATATCACACGACCACAATCTTTGTAAAGATATGTACTCCGCCCCACTATCACAAATCAATCTTTTGTCAAGAAGAGTCACTTTGACAGGATATGCACATCAATCTCAGTATTTGGATGAACCAGAGATATCAGCCTTGGCCTAATTCCAGCATTTAGATTGATTAATTGATTGATCGATGCGTAATGCTTAACTTGGTACATGGGCTTATGGTTGTTGCATGAATCTGCCACATTTAGATTGAATGTTTGTATTTGAACATTCCCTTGCTCGCAAATTCATCTAGCATTGTGCTCTATGTTGGGTGGATGGATTTGTTGCATCATCCTGTTTTGATTACATAAATTCAACAAATCCTTATGCATGCCATAAATGGGTGCTTGCAAAAGTGTGAATTGCCTCACTCTCTCCTGATTCTCCTTTGCTTAGTGAGGACGATGATGAAGCCTGCAGCAGTCAAAATATAATGGTAATGTCTCAGTTTTAAATTTTAATATTATTTTCAAGTGATAGCGAGATACAGCCGTTTAAGACTGTTAATGAGTGGGGTGGATTGCACATTTTGACAAAGATTGGGGTTATATGTCTTGTCTCAATACTTCAAGGGGTGTTACATTTATTTACCCAAATGAATATATAAATTCTTTATTTTGATTTTATTGGATTAAGACAGCATCTTGGGACCCCCAAAATTTGTGTAGGTGTTGTGTGTACTGCGTATTAGTTTCTCTTCTATCACTCTCACAAGTGAAAAGCAGAAAGATTACATTATATATTTATATATATGCTTTATGTTTAAAAGCAGAAAGACTACATTATATATGAAGGTAAATTGCACGTAGATGGCAACCAAAAAGAAAAAACTGCATGAAGATATGTTGCGAGAGGGTGGCACTTGATTATAGACAAGACAAAAAGCGAAAATAAATAAACCAAAAAAGAATGTGGTTTAGACACAATTCTGCAAACAATCCACATATAATAGCCTTTAGGTAGATATATGTCCTAGTTTGTATCCAAAGTTAGATATCCAACAGAGAGAGAGCCAAGTCCAAGAGGATGAAGAGGCTAAAGGTTTCCACAAATATTTGTTATATATAATATTGAAATGGTTAAGCTGCCACTTGGCAGGAAGAGGAATCACATGTTGCTCTATCCAAGTGTGATAACCTTCTTTAGGCTAATCACTTGACACGTGGTCCTTTTGCATGGGGCTGTTATGGATACCTCTTGGTATATTCCATTGAGGGTTATCCTATATAACTTGGGTCTTGGCTAAACTACATTTTCGTGCTGTCGTCTGTTATCTGTTTCCCGCCATTCCAATAAACATTTTTTAAAGCTTAAACCATGTCTGCCTTTGTGGGAAAGTATGCAGGTAACAATCTCATATTCTCAATTTCTCATTCTTGGTTCCCTTGTTCTTCAAGGTTATTCTCTACTCTATCCCTAGCCACGTCTTATAAAACCATCATTCCTAAAAGTTTTAGTTGATGGGTGAGGACATATGAATGATTTTATATCTAACATTAAGTCATCTCTCATTCATGCTTCAGACTGTATTACAATAACAAGTTTTCAATGAACTACCAACATGTCAATTGTTTCATTTGAAAATTCTGATTACCACGAAACTAGTATGCTAGAATAGTTCTGATATTTAGTGACACTCTCAAATTACCATAAGATATCTATACATTATGTGTTTGCATAATATTTTCCATCCTAGTAAATGCAGCATGACCTCAGTAGACATCGAGAAGTGCCAAATCATAAAGGTTTCATGCCTAAGAAGCTCCTTCAAGTTTATGCAATCACAAATTCTTAGACTTGGGGTTAATTTCCAAATGGGTTTTGGCTTAATTTATCCAGATGAGCTTATCAAGAATGCCAAGTACATAGCCACACCAGGGAAGGGCATCTTGGCAGCAGATGAAAGCACAGGCACCATAGGGAAGCGCTTAGCCAGCATCAATGTTGAGAACATCGAGTCCAACCGCCAGGCGCTCCGTGAGCTCCTCTTCACCTCTCCCAATGCCCTGCAATACCTCTCTGGTGTCATCCTCTTTGAGGAGACTCTCTACCAGAAGACCTCTGATGGAAAGCCTTTTGTTGAGGTCCTCCAAGAGAACAATGTCATCCCAGGGATCAAAGTTGACAAGGGTGTTGTTGAATTGGCCGGCACAAACGGTGAGACTCTATGATGCACAAATACTTCAAAGTTGCTCACATAATGTATCGTATTCGTATCATACTATATTCATATTTGATATCAATACTCTCATAATACTTCAAACATCTATTGTACTGAAATATTTTTTAATATTTCAAGTTGTACTTGTATTTGCTTATCATATCGTATTGAATACTCGTATCCATACCCATGGAACATAGGTGAGACTACAACACAGGGCCTAGACTCCCTTGGTGCAAGTTGCCAGCAGTACTACAAGGCTGGTGCACGCTTTGCCAAGTGGCGTGCAGTGCTCAAGATTGGCCCTAGTGAGCCTTCTGAGTTGTCAATTCAGCAGAATGCACAAGGGTTGGCTCGCTATGCCATCATTTGCCAGGAGAATGGACTTGTCCCCATTGTTGAGCCAGAGATTCTGACTGATGGGGGTCATGACATTACTAAGTGTGCTGCTGTTACTGAAACCGTGCTTGCAGCTGTTTACAAGGCCCTCAATGAGCATCATGTTCTTCTTGAGGGAACACTCCTCAAGCCCAACATGGTTACCCCTGGCTCTGATAGCCCAAAGGTAAGTTTGCAAGACAAAATGGACCTAAAGCTTAGTTAGCACTTAGCAACACATGCATACATATGATGCTATCTATCGGACACTTAAGTGGCTACATATTACCGGCACTATACAATCTTAAATCCTATCAGAGTGGAAAAAGAAAACTTGTGTTGCATATGATTCATAACTTAACATATCACTATTACATTAAATTGCAATGAAATTAGTGATAGTGATAACCCATAGAACTGACGTTGCATGAAATTTTTTCATGTGAAACTTTTACACAGCCTTTTCATGTGTGATATTTTTACTTCATTCTCTTTTATCATGTGTCTTAATTGGCATCACTTTTTTTAATCAATGATATAAAATTGCATATGATTAGATCATTTGAAAATTTCACATGAGATTATCTATTATATTTCCTAGTGTTGTGAGATGTAAATGGTTACATAGCACAATTGTAGTAGCATCTAACAATTTCTCGGACACACACATTCATAGACATACATTTGGTGGTTGAATACCTAGCACTTGTAATTGTTATTGGTAGCAGTTGAAATAAGAAAGAGGGTATGAAAAATTCTCCATCTAACCAACAAACAACATGCATTCCTGTGCAGGTACCGCCTGAGGTCATTGCTAAGCACACAGTTACAGCACTCCGCAGAACTGTCCCAGCTGCAGTACCAGGGATTGTGTTTTTGTCTGGTGGACAAAGCGAAGAGGAGGCTACACTCAACCTCGATGCAATGAACAAGTTGGAGGTGCTGAAGCCATGGACACTCTCATTCTCATTTGGGAGAGCACTGCAGCAAAGCACACTCAAGACATGGGCTGGGAAGAAGGAGAATGTTGCAAAAGCTCAAGAGGCATTCCTGGCTAGGTGCAAGGCCAATTCAGAGGCTACTCTTGGCAAGTATGAAGGTGGAAGTGGAAGTGGATTGGCTTCTGAGAGTTTATTTGTCAAGGGCTACAAGTATTAAGGGTTGAAAATGGAGTTGAAGGGCATGATTTGGGGGGTGGATGCACTTTAGCATATGTATAATGACGCAACTTAAGCTTTTGCTTCTGATTAACATGCTTATTTTTGGGTACATATGTTATAAATTTCACTTTATATATATAGGAGCTGATTGCAATGACCAAGGAGATTATGTACCACTCAGAAGAATAAAGTGCCACATTTTCATGTGAAAGTAGTGTTAGAGTGAATTTATAGGAGCCTAAACTAGTAAACTCTAAAAAACAACCAGTCAAATATGACGAGTTACAAAGACAAAGGTTACCTTCTCTTTTCACCTCTCCTGTATTTTTAATCAAAAAAGTTGGTGGTCTTCTTGAAGGAGTTACCGTCTGTGCCTTTTATAACTTTATGATTGCTTAGCTTCAAAGAATTCATATAATTAATTTTTAAATTTCGATAGCCCAAAATCCGTAAGTGGTGGTAACCAAAAGTAATGTTTGGTGTGTCACTACTCACTAGCAGGCCAAGAATATTAGGATATTCCGCTAATACTGCTGTTCATATACTTTATTGGATTCTGAGTGAATTTTATGTGATTAAACTAATGTAAAGTGTTTGCTTTGAAGATTCTGGACCAAGACATGATCTTGGGATGCAGTGCTCACCATACTAAACTATGCGTGTATAATTCGAAGTCCTAGTTGATACCTCATCAATGATCAATCTTTGCCAAGCCTTTTTCACATTTTGGCTTTATGTATTTTAGTGTCAAAAGGGATCCCTATTAGTGAAAAAAGGCGACAGTATTAAAAGGAAAATTCAATGCTTGCTTTACAGAGCCTGTCACAAGTTACCAGCCTGTTCAGGAAGAGACTATTAAAATCGATACTAGTAGACGTCTACCGAAAATCATAATCATGAAAGCAAAATATTAATGATAAATAGATTAATTTTGATACATTACCGGTATAAAATATTTATACGATTAACTAATCAAATCATATATATTACATGATTTTCAAGGATATCAAAATAGAAAACCATTAATTTTAATGACATGACTATGTATAATTGGATGGTTAATTAAATTTTACAATAAAAGTAGATCAAAATTAAATTTAATTAATAGACAAATAAAAACCAAATGTTATCTTTCTTTGTCTTTTTTCATTTCTCATGAGAATCATACCACTCTTTTGCACACAGGTATTTACCACTAGCTGTAAAATTGAATAGACCAGCAAGAAAGCAATGAACAAGCACAACAATTTCTACCATGGCTGTTCATCTTCTTGTTATGCACTGTCTGGCTACTAGAATACCTGTTGGTGGACCAGTCATCTCTATCTGGCATATGCTATGCAGCCAGTAAGTTAAATGCATGAGACCCATGTAGAACCTCACCTTAAATGTTCCCCTTAGATTGTAGTTGACCCTGTTGCTTTGAACCTGCCTTTGAAGTTTCACACTAACATCCTGAGGCAAAAACACCAAGCTGGACAAGAAGTTCACTGTTTCCAACCTGGTTTCCCTTGGCCTCTGAGAGAAAGGCTTCAATGACAGTGATGATATGAGCCTGTCTGAGAAGAAAAGCTCAATATCCAAAGACTCAAACCTCACATTAATTTTCCTGTTGGGGTTGGAGAAGTTTGCAAGGAGAATGAAGTCACCATTCAAGTACTGTGGTGACTCAAAGTACACAACATTGAGGCTTGCATTAGGAATATCAAATACGGGGTTTCTTGGTTTGAAGGTTAGGTAGAGTATCAAGGTTGCAATTCCAAAGAAGATAAGCACAAGGCTGAAGATGAGGCATAACACTGCAGCACACCATACTACTGGTTTGGTCCTGTGTTGCCTAAGTGTTGGTCGCCTGCTTGGCTTGTTGGTATCGGAATTTTGGGCTTGTGACTCCGAAGGAAGTTGATTCCTTGGTTGTTTTGATGTCACAAGTTGTTCAGAGGCTGCATCAGTTTGCTTTGAGGGTGGTGGTGGGAGTAACATGTTGGAGTAGATATGCACTACTAAAAAGGGCCACTACAAAAGTGATGAGCAAAATATGGGTGTGAAGATGAAGATTAAGTTGTTTATTAATTCCAAATGGAGCGATGGATCAACAAGGGAAGTGAAGAGGGAAAGAAGCTTTTTAAATAGAGTAAGAGCGGGTACAGTGTTTCTCAGGGCATTGGAAAAAGGTGGGAGTGGGTGAGCTAGAGTTGGGGCCAAATTGATGTGTGTATTTTGAATGTTGATTGATGCTTTTGGTATGCGGCAATGTTTGAGAAAGTCCTATAGAGTGGAGTTCAACAGAGGACTCACTTTTTCTTTATTGCTTCTTCTTTAAGGCTCCAAGTGTTCTACATGGTTTGGACCTACACTTTGTCAAAAGGTGCATGTTATGTGAAAGCAGCCAATTCGATTAAGGGGTAGGAACATGGATGTTGGCTTTATTTGATAGCGTATTTCTTAGCATTTGATTGACTTAACATTTTAGTCCATCATGTCTATAATAAATGCACCCTTGGAGCTTGGTGCGATTTTAACAAAACTTTGAAAAGTAAAATTACACTCTTATTAATGGATATAATTTTTGTCTAGTAATAAGTGGTTGACTGTGCATGTGCTATGTAGGATGTTTAAGCACTAAGGAAGCATAGGTAGAAAGTGAACAATAAGGTCCGTGTTTCATAAAAGCAATCAATCATGTTGAATGGTGAGCCGGTTTGGGTGCCCTCTCTGCCGATTTCAATAACAAGTGTTCCACTTCGATTCAATTATGCGAGTCAATAATGTTATTTATATAACTTTCGGAAACAATTGTCCTCTAAACAATGATTAAGAGTGGATCCTAATTTTTATCTCAATCTCAGCCAATGTTTAAAAAACATCGCAGATGTCTATTAACAATTGTCTTAGAGTGTCTATATAACTTTTTTCCTATTTATGGTCCTTGAGAGCAGATATTGCTGCCTGCATAACAATGTTGAGGAAAACCCCTTCCGGAGTCACTCCTTCACATAGATTTTACATAATATTTCTTTCTTGTGTTAGCACTATAGGGCTCAAAAATTCAAGAATGGTATCCTTGGGTTTATCATACAAAATCACTCTTGGGTAAGAACTTATATATAAAGCACACAAATCATGTGTGACACGTGTTAATTTATGTGAGTCATATTAAAAGTTGATACTTTTCTTTATGAATTTACAATCAGTGTTACGCATATCAAACATTGGCTTGCAAGCCTAAAATATATTTGGATTGGTGGTAAGCAGTGGAATAAAGCTCGGTAAAATAGAAAGGAATAAAGAGAAGTGGAGTAGAGAAGCATAATTATTTCCCTCCATTGTCTAGATATTTTCATAATAGAATAGAGCCGAATGATGGTAATTTTATGAGTAAAAAATGGAAGAAAAAGGGAATTCCATTTCATTCCGCCCAAATTGAAGGAGAAAGAGGACAATAAAAAATAATGGAATTTTTAATATAATCAATTTCATCCATCTCCATTCCATTCTATCCATTTTTAAAATATATAAACAATAGAGCTTTAACACATCCCATTCTATTCTGGTCTGATCTATCCATTCCCATCTATCCAATTTGGGAGTTTGGATTTAGAAGGGAAAAAGACGGGAATGAATGGCTTGTAATATAAGATTTTAAAATTTTATATGTAAATCATTTCCTCTCTTTCCCTCCTCTCTATTCTAAAATCCAAACTCAAAAACATATCATAACCGATGTTTAAGCAAGCATGGCTGCTTATGTATACATAATAGTAACACTTAATAGTTAGACGAGGGGATAATATACACCATAACATGTTGGTGGGCTTCCCTTCTCAATGGGTCCAACAACTGATAAAAAAAAAAAAAGAAATTGCAAAACAAAAAAAAAAGAAAACCGAAAAGGAAACAAAAGAAAAGAATGCTGCAGTAAGTGTGATTTTGAAAAAGGAGAAACGGAGGTGCGCAAGAAGTGCAACGCCGTGGAGAAGAAGAAAAAAGAAAAGGGTACTGCAGTGGACTCATCATCAGAAGGGTAAACATGTTCCGTTTATCACGAAAATTTAGTATGTTGTTCCTGATGTTGAGCTTGATCTTTTGATATAGCATGTTAATTTTATTGCCTTCTCTGGTGGCTATTATGTTATACCTACATTGTAGAGTTATATGATTGTGTTCCATCCATTAGGTGAATATCCTGTTGATTGTTGAGATTCTCTACTGCTATTAGGAAGACTGTGTCATGACCCGCCTAAAGAACGTGACGGGCACGTGAGGACTTCGATCCCTACGGAAGCCTATAATAACGTGACTGACTCATATGCATGAATAAATCGAATATATCCAAAATATCTCAAATTCAAACAAATTTCATAATTCTAAAAATATTTCCAATCATAAATACTGAACATAAAACAGCGTAAAATCCATAACCTGGGCCAAAGCCAAACATAATTAAATAAATGATTGAAATTCTGAGAATAGTCAAAATAATATAATGCATGTCCGGGACCTTACCTACACAATTATTGGAGTACTACTAAACTGACATAACCAACCGTAAGCTTCACTCCAAAGCAAAACTCACCAAAATAAGCTACAACACTACTGGGGAGGATCATGTGGTTCAACTAAACCTGCAGCTATATCTGTAAGGAAAGGAAAAGAGAGGTGAGTTTATCAAAACTCAGTGAGTGAGCCTCCACTCACAACTCACAGGGGACAACAACAAAGATACATAACATATACATGCAACTTGATGTAAAACATTTTATATAATTACATATGACTGTACTGAAAGTAATAAGTTAATTAAATCCATAACAATAACTAATGGAGAAATATGAATTATTTTGTATATAAGTATCTGAGCTGAATAACTGAATCTTAGTCAATGACTAATCTGATTGGCATCTAATTAGGTCCCATAAATGGACACCACACTGGGTTCCTTCTGTGAGTGAGCCAGTCCTCTAGTGGACCACTTGGTACCAAGGTTAACGATCAATCCTGCAGTCGTTAACTCGCTAATCTGTTTCTCAACAATTATTGGCTAAAAATTAATAGGAATAAAATTCACTATTCTTATTATTCGTACAAAATTAAAATTCATAAAATATTCTGATTAATAATATAAATCTAAATCATACATACAAACAAGTATGGTCTCATGAGTTTTCTAAAATAATGATTTATCAAGATAACTATAAACAATAATTTTCTAAAATTTCTATAATCTATAAAAGCATATTTCTTGGCATAAATCATTCTAAAATTTCACAAAAAATTTATATAATATAGGAAAATAATAATAATGACCAAAAGTATGGTCATGAACTTAAACTTACTCGCCGTTGGTAGCAGGGAGTGTGCTTCCACAACCACTTGACTTTGTGGAGTAGGAATGATACCAGTAACAATTTTTATTTTCCTTCTTCGAACTCTTTCACTGTCGCCTTATTATCCTTACACGCTCATGCTTTCTCCCTCTCCTTCTCACTTTCATTCACACTCTATTCTTTGCAACACACAGGCACACACCTACACCTATATATATATATATATATATAATGGAAATAATATAAAAAAAACCATGCATGCTACATGCACGCTACTTACCTAGTTTTTAAAAAGAATGCGTGCAACACGCATGCATATATAATATTTATTAATAAAATATAATAATAGTAATAATATAATAAAACAAGCAATCCTATGTGCCTCATGCAACACGGATTGCACTTATACATATATATAATATAATAATATTAATTACATAAATAATGATACTAATAATAATAATAATAGTAATAATAATTAATAATGATAATACCAATAATAATAATAATAATAATAACTCCTATACCACTAAATTTTATTTTTGGGGAATACATAGTGAAAGTTTTTACTGGACCGAGTCCCTGTGTTTTTTATCCCTCTAATTGGGGATTTTCCTACGTTAAAAATTATGGTGTCTCTTGTTTTATGTTTTTATAAAATTATTATACTGTCTAGAATATTTTTGGTATGACCTATTTAACTGCACAAGTGGAAAAAAATATTTGTTTCTTTCACTGTTGATAACAACTTCATTCCTAAGGTTTCCCCAACAAAGTGGTATCCAGAGCTTTTGTTATTTTTTTTATCTATGTGGTTTAAATAGAGGAACATCAGGGGCCAAATATGATCAAGTTGAATTCCAAAAATTAATCAGTCTGGGAGACTCTCATGGAAGACATATTATATAGTAAGGATTTGTATGATCCTATTGAATGTGATAAATATAGACCTACTGATAAGTCTGAAGTCGAATGGAACAAAATGAATAGAAAAGTTATTGCTTTGATTAGGCAGTAGTTTGATCTTAGTGTGTATCCACATGTTGACAAAGAAACTAATGCTCAGAGTATGTAGCAGAAATTAGCAAATTTATATGAGAGGAAGAATGTGCAAAATAAGGCATATTTGATACAGAAGCTGGAAAATATGAAATATAAAGAAGGCGATTCAATGCCAAAGCATTTGAGTAGCTTCCAAGAGATAGTCAATCAGTTGACAACTAATGAGATTACATTGTCTGATGAGTTGCAAGTATTATTGTTATTAAGTTCTTTGCCTGATAATTAGGAAGTCCTGGTTGTAACATTGACTAACTCAGCTCCAAATGGGAGGTTGATATTGTTAATGGTTAAAGAAAGCATGTTAAATGAAAATGCTAGAAGAAAAGAGCGGGGTTTGATTAGTGCCTCCATCCAATCAGAAGCACTTGTTGTAGAGTCACGGGGGAGAAACCAAAATCGAAAACCTCATAATACTGACAGGTTAGAGAACCATAGCAAGTCAAAAAGTAAATCCAAGACAAGAAAGGAATTTAATTGCTATCATTGTGGTAAGTCGGGACACATCAAAAAGCATTGCAGGTACTTGAAAAGAGAGAAATCAAGAAAAAGAGATAAAGATAAAAATAGCAACAATGATAAAGACATTGCTACTATTGCATATGATGATGTCCTTGTTCTACATCATGAGAACTTTATAAATCTTGCATGTGATGATTCCAATTGGATCATGGATTCTGGTGCCTCATGCAATATTACTCCAAGGCATAAGCTTTTCTCTACTTATACTGCTGGTGACTTTGGCAGAATAAGACTAGGAGATGAAGGGATATGTAAGATTGTTGGTATGAGAGATGTGTGGCTCAAAATTAGCATAGGATGCAGATTACAATTGAAGAATGTTAGGCATACGCCTGACATGCGTCTTAACTTGATGTTAATCAAAGCATTGGACGGAGAAGGTTACTACACTACCTTTGGTAATGGGAAATTCAAAATCACCAAAGGGTCACTAGTTGTTGCAAGAGAAGATAGTAGTTTCACTGCTCTCTACCAGTTGCCCAAAAATTTGTGCAAAGCAAAGGTGAATGTTGTTGATGATTCCTCTCTAGACTTGTGGCATATGCGTCTTGGCCGCTTGAGTGAAAAAGGACTTGGCGTTCTAGCCAAAAATCAGTCTCTCTAGGTAAAAGGTACGTTTCTAAAGATTTGCACTCATTATTTTGTTGGAAAGCATGCTAGAGTAGCTTTTCTTTATTCAAGACCTTATAGGAGACCACATGTAGTAGATTTAGTTCACACTAATCTCTGCACTACGGGCACAAAAACTGTAGGAGGTGCATCATATTTTGTGACTTTTATTGATGACCATTCTCAGAAAGTATAGGCTTTTGTGTTGACATCTAAAGACCAGGTGCTCGGAGTTTTCAAGAGCTTCCATGTAGGTGTTGAAAGAGAAAAGGAAATGAAACTAAAATGTGTCCGAGCAGATAATGCTAGTGAGTACAGGGGTCCATTTGAAGACTATTGCAGAGAACATGGAATCAGGCTTGAGAAAACGGTTCCCAAGATTCCTCAACATAATAGATTTGCAGAGAGAATGAATCATACAATCAATGACAGAATCAGGTGTATGCTCTTTCATGCAAAGTTGTCCAAATCCTTTTGAGGTAAAGCAATGAGAATTACAGTGGATTTGATCAACTTTTCTCCTTCAGCTCCTCTAGATAGTGATGTTCCACAGAGAATATGGACAGGGAAAGATGTCTCATATAGTCACTTGAGGGTGTTTGGCTATAGGGCTTTTGTTCATGTTCCAATAGATTAAAGGTCCAAGCTTGATGGGAAGTCTAAGCAGTGTATCTTTATTGGTTATGGTTGCGAAGACTTTGGTTACAGGTTATGGGATCCGACAAGTAAGAGAATAATCAGAAGTCGAGATGTGATCTTTCTTGAAGACCAAACCATTGAAGATTATGAAAAGTTGGATAAGCCAGTGTCTGTTACTAGAAGTGAAAGTGATGTTGTGTCAAAGTCTCCTCCTAGTACTCTTGTTGATGGGGGAGATGTAAAGGTTGATGGTGGGAATACAGGTGATGGGCTTGCATCTACTCTTGAGGTGCCAATTGAGCAAGTTTTACCAGAACCACCAGTTGAGTCAAAATTTTGAAGATCTATAAGACCGCATCAGCCTTCTAAGAAATATCCTTCAGATAAGTATGTGATGATCTGTGATAGTGGGGAGCTAGAGAGCTACCAATAGGCTATTTCTGATGAGCACAAAGACAAATAGTTGAAGGCCATGCAAGAGGAAATGAATTCCTTGCATAAGAATCACACCTTTGAGTTGATGAAGTTGCCAAAGAGTAGAAAAACACTCAAAAATAAATGGGTGTTCAAGCTGAAAATTGAAGATAATGTCTCACAACTAAAGTACAAAGCAAGGTTGGTTGTGAAAAGTTTTGAGCAGAAGAAATGAGTTGATTTTGAAGAGATTTTCTCACCGATGGTGAAGATATCCTCTATTCGAGTTATGCTTGGTTTAGCAGCAAGCCTGAATTTAGAGGTTGAGCAGCTTGATGTGAAGACCGTATTCCTTCATGGTAACTTGGAGGAAGAAAATTATATGGAACAGCCAGAGGATTTCAAGGTTAAGGGAAATGAGCAGCTTATGTGCAAATTGAAGAAAAGTTTATATGGCCTCAAAAAATTCTCTGATGATGATATAGGTATAGTAAGAATACTTCGAACCATTGCGTATTTGTAAAGAAATTCTTTGATGATGATTTCATAATTCTCTTGCTTTATATGGATGACATGTTGATTGTTGGTCATGACGAGCAGAAGATTCAGAGTCTTAAGAGTGACTTGAGCAAGTCCTTGGCTATGAAGGACTTAGGTTCTACAAAGCAAATCATTGGCATGAAGATCATTCGTGACAGGAAGAATGATAAGTTGTGGTTATCTCAGCAGAAGTACATTGAGAAGGTATTGGAGAGGTTTAGCATGAGTTATTTAAAGCCTGTTGGTACTTTGCTTGTTGGTCATTTTAAATTGAGTTTACAACAATGTCCTACAAGTGAGAAAGAAAAATAAGAGATGAAGAAGGTTCCATATGCGTCTGCAGTTGGCAGTTTGATATACGCTATGGTATATACTAGGTCGGATATTGCTCATGTTGTTGGTGTTGCTAGCCGGTTTCTCTCTAATCCTGGTGAGGATCATTGGCAAGCTGTGAAGTGGATTTTTAGGTATTTTCGAGGCACTTCCAGAGCTTATTTATGCTTTTAGTAGTGGTCAACCTGTGTTGGATGGTTACACCAATGCGGATATAGCTGGTGATCTTGATTCTAGGAAGTCTACTTCTGGTTATATGATGACTTTTACAGGGGGAGCCGCGTCATGACAGTCTAGACTTCAGAAATATATTGTTTTATCTTCCACTGAGATCGAATGTATTGTTGTTACTGAAACTTTAAAAGAACCCTTGTGGATGCAAAAATTCCTACAAGAATTGGGTCTTGATCAAGATAAGTTTGTGCTATTTTGTGATAGCCAGAGTTCTATCCATCTTAGCAAGTACCCAATATTTCATTCCAGGTTGAAGCACATAGAGGTGCAGTATCATTGAATACGTGAAGCACTAGAGATAAAGTTGCTTTCATTGGAAAAGATCCATACTGATGACGATGGCTCAAATATGATGACTAAAGCTTTGCCGATAATGAAGTTTATTTCTTGCAGATACAACGCAAGCTTAGTGGAGCAACGCATCCCTACTTGAGTTGGGAAGAGGGAGATTTGTTGGTAGGCTTCCCTCCTCAAGGGACCCAACAACTATTTAAAAAAATTGCAAAACAAAAAAAAATCGAAAAGAATGCTACAGTAAGCGTGATTTTGAAAAAGGAGAAATGGAGGTGCGCTAGAAGTGCAACGCCGCAGAGAAGAAGAAAAAAGAAAAGGGCAGTGCAGTGGATTCATCATCAAACGAGTAAACGTGCTCCGTCTATCATGAAAATTTAGTATGTTGTTCTTGATCTTGAGTTTGATCTTTTGATATAATCTGTTAATTTTATTGCCTTCTTTGGTGGCTGTTCTGTTATACCCGTACTGTGGAGTTATTTGGTTGTGTTCCGCCCATTAGGTGAGTATTCTGTTGATTGTTAAGATTTTCTAGTGCTACTACGAAGATTGATTGTATTCCCATTGATCATAGTGGAAGTTTTTGCTGGATCAGATCCTGTGAGTTTTTTGTCCCTCTAATTGGGGGTTTTCGCACATTAAAAATTACTGTGTCTCTTGTTTTATTTTTTCTGCCAAATTATTATACTGCCTAGAATATTTTTGATATTACCTATTTAACTACACAGGTGTGAGAAAATATTTATTACTTCTACTATTGATAATAGGTGCATTCCTAAAGTTTTCTAACATAACATAGCCTACATAAGATTCTGGTCATTATCAACTAAAAAAGTCATCACTAGATGCATAACACAGGTGCAGTGTACTTGGAGTTTTAATGCATAACACAGGTGCAGTATACTTGGAGTTTTATGTCAGCTTAGTAAATTAAATTATGAGATGTTTATTGACACTATGTAAATCTGAATATAAGTAAACTTTGTCCATATATTTGCTAAAATTAGTGTCTTTTCTTTGTTCATCTTTATTTTTCATCTTTACTAATGGGTGTTCTATTTGGATAGCTCATGTTTCATTAGTTAACTAAGAATCTAACCGAATACCACTGCTTGGAACCTCCCAGAAAGTTACAGGATCAAGGCTATATGCCTTGTTTTTTGAATATACCTTTGATGTATTGCAATTTCCCTGTGTAATGTTATTACTGAACACGTCCTTCAGTGACATTTTTACTCATGTACGTGTGTGTGTATATATATATATAATTTGGACATACAACCTACTTTTCTCTTTCTTGCATTAACTTATACTTTGAGATAAATTTGTAATTTCAATGTGTCTACATTAATTACTCTTTTAACTTTTTTTCTCTCGTCTAATTAATATTCTCTCTACATTATTCTTCTTTAGGAGAATAATATTGATTTGCTTTACATTTTTCTCATCTGAAAAATATATAAGTGATGAAAAATTTAAATAGTATTATTATATATTGAATAAATATATTTAATATTAATTTAATAAAAATAAACACTTTTCATCTCAATCATCATCACCGAAATAATACACTGGCATAATGTTTTAAAATAGTATTTTACTGTTTACAAAAATTCAAATCATATTTCAAATAATAAAATAGAAGAAAAATTACATTCACTTCTCATAAAATTTATTAAAATTTAACTCACATTTCTTTTATTTGCTTAACCTATACTCAACTCCATTTATAGCATAAAAAATTAAAAAAATTTAAGTGAATTACTGAAATTGGCCTTTACCTTTTTTCCTTCGCTCAAGATACCCTCTCCCAGCACCATAATTGGACCGGCTTCTTCAAAACGCCAGTCGCCAGATATGAAGTTTACGTTGATCGAATGTACAAAAAAGCAAAGTTTCAACAAATTCAAAACTAATAATAATAATAATAATAGAATAAGATTGGAAGCACTTAGTATTACTATTATATATTACTTAGTGAAATTGCGATGAGATTGTTGCAAATCAAAGTCACTACAAATTGAATTGGGGATTGGGTTGTCTTGCAAGCAGGAGGGAGGCGTCGACGAGCGTGGAGAAGAGATTGGGACAAGGGCAGAGAAGAAGTTTTATAATCAACATGATGATGATGGTGGAAGTGGGTTTCTTGGTGGAGGCAAAAGGATAAAGGTCAATTTTGATAACTCAATTGAAATTGTTTAATTTTTTGTGCCGTAAGAGGTTAACCAATTAGAGTGGAGCTGAGTTTAATATTGACAAAATTCAAGGAGCTCAGTGTAATTTGTTCTGAAATATATAGTTAGAAAAAGAGCTAAATAAATGTGTGAATCCAAGTAATATAACTAATTCATTTCTTTACAAAATAATTTTAAAACACTTAAAGCAATGTTTTTATTATTCGGTAACAGTTTTGGAGAAACAAAGTTTATAACAATCATCAGGTTATTTACAGTATGTTAAAACCCACGTCCGTACGTAATAAAAGTTTAATTTGAAATTGTATATTAATTTATACTATTTTACTGAATATGCTAATAATCAGCATGTATTCAATAATATCATATTTACATTAGTATTTCAGTAAATTATTATTATTTACGTAAGAGAAAAAAGGAAAATATTAATATTATTAATCAAGTAGAGTAAAATAGTGAAATGAGAATATTCATGAGGAGAGAGAAAATAGATAATTAATGAAGATAAAATAAAATTGTAAATTTATCCAAGAGTATAAGTTAATGAAAGAAAGAGAGAAGTGAATTTTATGTTCAAAATAAAATGTAGAAGATGCTAGCCTCAATATGAGGATACGGAAATTAGTATATATATGGTAAACTCTCTATTGTGTTAGATGGACACTTTTTAGGTCATTCTCAGTAAAAATCTATTGTGTTAGGTGACGGTTGCCTATCATTGTTGAGGAATTGGAACTATGGTGGGTTAACATGTCAAGAGCAAGCCAAAATTATTTTGCCTCCAGTCCCCTGATTCACCTCCTTGTTTGTTTAGTTTTTCTGCAGAAAGTATCAAGCTGGAAGCGTTGCAGAGAAAGCTTTAAAGAATTGCTGAATGGAAGAACTGCATTGAGATATGTATGTTGAGTTCTTGGAAGAAGAGAATGATTACAAGGTCCTATATATACAGTTGCATTGTGTGCAAGGGAAGCTAAGCTACGTGCTTAACTACTAACAGGTTAGGGAAAAACAGAAAACAGAAAGCGGTTATTGGAGTTGGCTCTTGTGATGAGCACGTGCATGAAAATGTATCCGGGTAACACCCCCCCTCAAGCTGGCAGGTGGATACTTAACATGCCGAGCTTGTCGCACAGCCAAGCAAATGGCCCCGGGGCCAAAGCTTTGGTCAAGATGTCAGCGAGTTGTAAGTCAGTGGAGACAGGCAGAAGTTTCAACATCCCAGATTGCAGTTTTTCCCGGACCAGGTGGCAGTCCAGTTCTATGTGTTTAGTCTGCTCATGATAAACTGGGTTGGAAGCTATGTAGATTGCGGACTGATTGTCACAGTATAGGTTGATGGGCTACAAGTCCGAAAGCTAAAAATCTAAGAGGAGATATAGTAGCCATTGTGCTTCACAGCATGCAAAGGCCAATGCCCTGTATTCAGCTTCGGAGGAGGATCGTGAAATCGTGGTTTGCTTCTTACTACGCCACGAAAGTAAACTAGAACCAAGGAAAAAACAGTAACCACTGATGGAGCGGCGTGTGTCTAGGCAAGCTCCCCAATCAGAGTCCGAGTAGCCTTTGAGCTTAAAGTCAGAATTAGCTGGAAAGAACAATCCTGTGGTCGGCTTCCCCTTGAGATACCTGAGAACCCTGTTGGCTGCTTGGGCATGTATGTCCGTGGGACAGTCCAGGAATTGGCTAAGTCTCCCAACTGCATAGGAGATGTCAGGCCGTGTGTTTGCTAGATAGAGTAAGCATCCAACTAGGCGCCTATATGAAGATGTGTCAGATAAAGGTTTTCCTGAATCCTTGGAGAGCTTGAGTGTATAGTCCATTGGAGTTGATACTGGTTTAGCCTCCAAAAAACCAGAATCCTCCAATAAATCTAGGGTGTATTTCCTTTGATAAAGAGTGATGCCTTTATTGGATTGGGCAACCTCCATACCAAGGAAGTACTTGAGATTCCCCAGATCTTTGATCTTGAATTTGGTGTCCAGGAAGGTCTTTATAGCATATATTTCATCAAGATCTGTTCCAGCAAGCACTAAGTTATCCACATAAACCAAAATGGCAGTGAATCCTGAGGAAGAGTGCTTGGTGAATAAGGAGTAATCTGCTAGGGATTGTTAAGGAAGGTCTTTATAGCATATATTTCATCAAGATCTGTTCCAGCAAGCACTAAGTCATCCACATAAACCGAAATGGCAGTGAATCCTGAGGAAGAGTGCTTGGTGAATAAGGAGTAATCTGCTAGGGATTGTTTATAACCCGAGCTAAGTAGGACTGAGGTGAGCTTAGCGTTCCACTGTCTGCTAGCTTGCTTCAACCCATATAATGATTTTTCAAGTTTGCAAACCAGGTTGGGGTGGGAGCTAGGAACTTCAAGACCTTGTGGTATCTTCATGTAGACTTCCTCATCTAAGTCACCATGTAGGAAGGCTGTATTGACATCTAACTGATGTAAAATACCATCCTTTTGCTGCAGCAAGTGATAACAATACCCGAAGGGTAGTCATTTTTACCACAGGACTAAAAGTTTCCAAGTAGTCTATGCCATAGGTTTGAGTGTAACCTTTGGCAACCAACTTAGCTTTGTATTGTTCAATTGTGCCATTGGGTTTGAATTTGATCTTGAAAACCCATTTGCTCCCAATGGCTTTCTTCCTAGGAGGCAGACTAGTGAGAGACCAAGTTGTATTCTGTTCTAGAGCAAAGAGTTCAGCTTTTATGGCTTCTTTCCAACAATCATGGACCACAGTAGAATCATAGGATGTAGGTTCTAAGGTGGTTGACACATTTAGGGAAAAAATTTTATGTGTGTGTGACAGGGAATGATAAGAAAGGAATTGCTGAATAGGGTACTTGCTTGAAGATGGAGGGAATGCAGTGGAAGTAAGCAAGGCACAGTGGTAGTCTTGTAAGTAAGGAGGAGGTTTCCTTGATCTCTCAGATTTTCTGATTGGGACAGTAGGCAGGGCTGGTTGGTGTGGTGTGGGTGATATGTGGAGAGATGGTGTGGGTGATGGGGAGTGTGGTGGAGGTGAGTTAGGAACAGGTGAGTGCGTGTGAATTATATCAGATGCGGGTCTGGGTGCTGATCGGTGGTAAGTGGTGGGGAAATTTGGCATCGGGTGAGGGGATGAGTGGTGTGGTGTATAAGGTGAAGTGTCCTTGCTGGTGTATGGAAAGATATTTTCATAAAATTTGACATTTCTTGAAACGAAAATACCTCTTGAGAGTAAATCATAGAGAAGAAAACCTTTTGTTCCTGATTTGAAACCAATGAAAACACATTTCTTGGCCCTTGGGTCTAATTTGGTTTTGTTAGCAGTTAAGCTTGAAGCATAGACTAAGCAACCAAAGACTTTTAGTTGTGATAAGTCAGCTTGAGTATTGTATAACACAGAGAATGGTGTTTTATTTTGAATAGCTTTGGAAGGCAATCTGTTTATCAAATGCACTGCATGTCCTACTGCAAAATTCCAGAAATTCTTTGGTAAGTTAGAGTGGAACAAGAGTGCTTTAGCTGTGGTTAAAATGTGTTTGTGTTTTCTTTCCACAATTCCGTTTTGTTGGGGAGTTTCCACACAACTAGTATGATGAACAATTCCCTTTTGAGTGTAAAAGTCATGAAAAACGAATTCTGGTCCATTATCAGACCGAATTGTTTTAATTTTAGTGGAAAACTGAGTTTCAATCATTTGGACAAACATTTTAAGGAGTGTGGCAGCCTCTGATTTATTTTTCATGAGATAAGCCCAAGTAAATCTTGATTTATCATCAACAATTGTAAGAAAGTATTTGTGTCCAAACATGGATGGGATGGAAAGAGGACCCCATATATCTACATGAATGAGATCAAGAATGTGTGTGCTTCTAGAGGTGCTGTCATTAAAAGGCAGTCTTTGTTGCTTTGCCAAATGGCATGCGTTACAAGGAAGAGTATTTTTGGTATTCTTTACAAAAGGAAAAGTATGATGCAGAATGTCTAATTTCTCAGGAGATGGGTGGCCTAACCTATGGTGCCAGAGGTCTAACATGGTTTCGTGATAGAGATTTATCATATGAGATCTAGGAGTTTCCTTGCTTATTGACTTTAACACGTATAGTCCATGCTTTTCTTCAGCTGCACCAATCCTCTTCATCGAAGGCATGTCCTGGATATCAGCAGAAGACTCAGAAAAGGTTAAATGACAATGTAGAGACTTGGTAATTTTTGAGACTGAGATAATGTTGAATGTAAAAGATGGTACAAGTAAGACATTGGTTAGGTAAAGTTCAGGGGTGAAGAAGACAGTTCCAGAAGTGGTAGTGATTGTTTCACTACCATCTGGTAGTTGTATATGGATCGGTTTAATTTGCTTATGACAATGGAATAAGGAAAGGGAATGACATACATGGTCTGTGGCACCAGAGTCAAGGATCCACGTATTTGGTTCCAAGATTCTACAACTAGCTAAGATATGGGCCATACCTGGTGGATTAGGGACCGTGACAATTTGGTTGGTGACATGATTTTGCTGTGATTCACTTTGTTGGAGTAGGGCCAGTAAAGCCTTTCTTTGCTCTGGAGTAAATTGCAACTCGGGTACCTCATTATTAGTTTCCTTTTGGGAGATTGAAGTGCTGGCATCATCAAAATCTTCACCAGCTATGCAATTCACATTTCTTGGCTTATAGTGAGGGGGAAAACCAATTTTAAAATAGCAGGAGTCAACCAAGTGTCCAGTTTTACCGCAATTGGTACAAACTTTGGTTGATCCTCCTCTGCCTCTGCCTTGAGAGTGTAAGCCACGACCTCTACTTTGGCCTCTGCCACGGCCTCGAGTTGGATTAGTGAAGTCACCAGTAGAGGTAGTGTTAAACATTTTAGCTTCAGAAGCATCTTCAGGACAGCATTGTTGCTCTTCTTGAAGTAGTAAAGAAAGCACTTTGTCCATGTCAGGAGTTGGCTCCATGAGCATGATTTGAGATCTAACACTGCCATACATGTCATTCAACCCACGCAAGAATCGAATAACATATTCCTTTTGTTTGTAGCCCCTTACTATGCCAAGACCACAGCGACAGATTCCAGTGCAAGGGTATGGTGGAATGGGTTGAAAGCTGTCTAGTTCTTCCTAGATGATTTTCAATTGAGTAAAGTATTTGGTTATAGAAAGATCACCTTGTTTTAGTGCATACAAGTTCTCAGACAATGTGGCAATACGATAGAGATCGCCTTGATGATATCGTCTTCATAAGTCTCTCCATAGATCAGCAGCGACTTCGATCCAAAGAATGCTCTGATAGATTTCAGGGCTGAGAGTATTGCATATCCAGGCTAGAATCATGGTGTTGCACTGATCCCACGCATCAAAGTTTGGATCAGTTTCTTGTGGCTTCTAAATGGTGCCATCAACAAATTGTAGTTTGTTCTTGGATTTGAGTGCGAGACGCATCGCCCGCGCCCATAGGTGGTAGTTGCCACGCCCTGTGAGAGGTGTGTTCACCAGTGTTGTTCCTAGACTTTCATTGGGATGAAGGTAGTAGGGGTCACGAATCGGAAGAGGAGCATTTCGCCGATTTGGATCGTGGTGCTGATTGCGCGCATCTGTATGATCATGATCATGAATCACCTCCGCCATTAAAGGCTCTTGATACCATGCAAAAAGTATTAAGCTAGAAGCATTGCAGAGAAAGCTTTAAAGAATTGCTGAATGGAAGAACTGTATTGAGATATGTATGTTGAGTTCTTGGAAGAAGAGAATGATTACAAGGTCCTATATATACAGTTGCATTGTGTGCAAGGGAAGCTAAGCTACGTGCTTAACTACTGACAGGTTAGGGAAAAACAGAAAACAGAAAGCGGTTATTGGAGTTGGCTCTTGTGATGAGCACGTGCATGAAAATGTATCCGGGTAACATTTTCCAACAATTAATTGTTACATGAAGATTGAGGAAGTTCAGATAATTTTTCCTCTTATAGCGAACATATTAGACCGCTTATATTTGAATCTACTATAATTTTTTTCTTATATTTCATAGGAATTTTCTATTTTAGTGGTTCAAATCCTATAAACAACATCATAAAGTAGGGGTAAGAACACATATATCTATCCTTTTTAAATCTTATCAGATAGGAGTCTCGTACTTTGGGTCGACCTTTATATTTTTGTAAGGATCTTTTCTTCCTTGAGTAAAATCCATTAATGATGAAGTGATTAGGATCGAACTGTGATTAGGATTGAACTGCTGTCAAGGGATTTGGGTACTTTTTGCATGAAGTGAAGCGTTTAAATCTCATTATATGTCTAAAGAAATATCCATTAATGACCGTGCCGTTTGTTGTTTGTGATACTGTGTCAGGTCTTAGATCTCATGCAGTTTGAACCCGCAGTCCACGTGTTCGTATTTTCCATTCTGTTGGTAAAGATATCCCACCTAACAGTACAAAAACATCCCACATGCACCCTGCCACCGTCCATCCCTTTAATATCTGTCGGGGTCCTTAGATTTTCCAGCTGTGACACCAACCGCTCTATCACAATAAACATACCTCTACCCAGTAGTCCACTGCTCTCTTGCCTGCAAGTACGACCCATGCCATTATACAGCACTCAAGATAGAACATAATTGCTCTTTCAAGAACTTTTGATTCCTTGGTCCATTTGCATAAATCCAAATCAATCCTGGGGAAAAAAAAATTCACACTTGGGCAAAATCAAGTCTAGGTTCACATGTTCACAACCAGTAAAAGGTTTTTATTTTTCCATTTTTTCTTTTAAAAAAAGAGCAAGAATACAGAAGATGTGAATTCCGCCATTGGTTAGCTTTTACTAGCCCATGTGTTTTCTTAGCGTCACAGTACAATTTTCGTAGTGCTAGGTGGGATATTTTACAGTGAAATTTCAATATAAAATGTTTTAGGATCTATTTATTTTCAAAAGAAAACATAAAAGTGACATTGCCCATGTTTTAAAATTGCGGTCGTGTGGCTAAATAATAAGGACATAACCACGTCTTCAAAGAATATCGTGAAATGAAAGTTTGTAATGTGCTAGCAAACATGTGGTTAAAGGAAGTTATAGAAATTGGAACACATCCCCGCATTGGAAATAGCCCTGCCTGGAGTTGAAGATCATTATTGTGATGATAAATTGTAAGGATTTGCATACGGACAATCGATATTCTTCAAAGCTGGCAATGGACAATTTTTGTGGCGATAAATAGTAAGGATTTGCATATGGGAAAGGAAAACTAGTGGAAATGGGCAATGGACAATTTTTGTGGGCAATGGGCAATGGACTATTTGGTTATTGTTTCTATTTTTTGTCTTTATTTTTTATGTTTTCTATTTTTAATATTTTGTGAAGAAAATTCTAATAATAAAATTTTATTTTCAATTTTTTTTATTTTTTATTTTCCTTATAAAATTTTAAAAACAGAAAATATAAGAAATGAAAACAAAATGAAAATTGAAATTAAGCAGAAAAAATAATTAATGAACAGAAAAAATAGGCATTGATGTTGATAGCTATCAAAATGACAACCCCCAGGTAAAAACCGCAAATAGATAACATATTGATGATTATATCCGACAGGCTGAGAGTACATCATTGAAGAGCATTAAGACCTTGGTAGAAAAAAATGGTAAAAGCGTCCATATGATCCCTTGGTAAAACTAAGCCAATCTCAATTCCACCCTCGACATCTCTGCTTTGTAGGAGAGAAACAGCCCTTGTAGAATCAATAGAGATCTCCTCTATTTTCCGGGGCCTCCCCCACCCAAAATCTGATTCATAAAGCTTCAATTTTGGAGACCAGGTAGCATGTATATGGTGTTCCGACCCATGTAATACCCCCCAATCCAAAATCCACTTCTCGGCCTCAGCAAAAATTGATGCATCAAGCTTCTTAACTGTGCTTCCAATTGCTTTAGCTGCAACAACAATCCCGTGTTCTCCAAGCAACTCTTTTCTCCTCACTGATGCCCTCCCAAAGCCAACACAATTACCCAGATATGTCGTGGGAACTGGGAAGTCCAACCTGGTTATGCCACCAGCAACGAACCCAAAGTAAGTGGGATCTTCATGAGACAATTTCCCATCCACACTTTTTTGGGTCTTGACCAAACAAACCCACAAAAAAGCACAAGTTAATACATAAGCGGATAAATGCACAGGCGGGGGGTGATTCTTTTCCTTGCAACAACCAACGATCAAGCACTTTATCTTCTCCATCTCAGTTTCCCCTATCAAGAAAGTGGCTCTAACCATGCCTGAAATTGATGGATCTACTTTGGGATTTCTACCTATGGCAATGTCCTCCACTAGTGTCCTTCTTATCCATTCTTTCAAGAAAACCTCCTCAAGGCCTTTTGCATCAACAATCACACTTCGATCACAGAATGGCAGTGACTCCAGTGGAAATGGTGAAGCCCCAGAGCAACAATACGAAGCCCATGTCTTGAAGAAATTGTCGAATGTTCTCCCATCAGCTACAACATGGTGAAAAGCTAGGCCGATGCACATGCCAACACTTGGGAAAGCTGTTACTTGAATAGCTAGCAGAGGAAGCCCTTTCTCTCCACATGAAAGACTTGAGGCCAATTCGGGTACAAGTGAGTGGAAGTCATTGACATCTCTAGGGTGATTGCTGCACAAGAGTTCGAAGTCACCATTTGACATGGCAACTGTCAGTGAAATTGACTTGTCATTAGCGAAAGCGAGATGGGGTTTGGCGGGTGCATGTGAAGGGACAAAGTTGCCGGCAAAAGGGTAGTAATGTTGAAGTGTGAGAGAGAGCGAGTGCTTCAGTTTTGGGATGGTGGTGCTCGTGAAGTGAGAGATGGGGTTGGGGAATTCATAGAGAAACAGAGGTTGGCTTGGAGAGAAGAAAAGCCAAGGAACGTCAAAGAATGTTAGGGGGAGGAGAGAGGTTGTTGGAGCTGTATTGGGAGGGCAAGTGACCTTGCATTGCTCAAGAACCTTAATTGTGAAAGGTTTGGACATGGGTGAAATGTTGAGCAAGAGAAACGAGGAAGATGGATGACACAGTGTTATGGCTGCATAGGGGTGCCATTTGTTATTTGGAGATTTTAGTAGGATGCCGAATATAAAACCACTCTCATATGGATATTCAACAGGTCCTCATGACCCCACATAATTTTGAATTTTTTTTTTAATAATCATATAAATACAGCTATATATTTGCCCCCGATAACATATTAAAGGTCACCCACGCTCATATGTATCATGTATTATTTTATCGATTATGATAACTAATTTTTAAATAAAATATTATTTTAATCTTTGAAATTATATTTTGAAATTTTAAAATTAATTCTTTAATCTCTGAAATTACATTTTGTAGGAAATGTTAATCTCCGATCAAATAGACGTCAGTCAACTGTTATATTTTACTGACATGACATATTAAGTGACACGTGGCATGCCAATGACGTGCTAATGAAGTGTCATGTTGATCTTGCGTGACATGCTGAAGTGGCATAGATCAAAATAAGTTTAGATCAGTTTCTGAAATTTTTTAAAATGTGTCAAAAAAAATCCTTAAAATTTTAAATATGTCAAAATAGTCCATAAAATTTTCTAAAAAAGTGTTAAAAAAGTCCCGAATCCCAATTTTCTTCTTTTTTCGTTCATAAAATCTAAATCTTCAATAATTCTTAAACTCACTCATTTCTCTCTTATTTTGATGCCTTATTTAAACAATCTAAATTTTAAATATCCTAAATATAATTAAGAGCTTAATTAGTCCAAATTTAAGACCCTTTATGTTTAGCTAACATAATTAATTTATTAACTGTTATATTACATTTCTTAAAATAAATAGGTATTAAAATATTAAAAATAGGATTCAAGGGCCTCTTTGGAATATTTTAATTATAATTTGAAAAAAAAATTGATATTAAAAGAATCTAGCATGATAAAGAAAAAAAATTTACCCTCATGTAGAGAATTGTGTCTCTTACTTCACCTCAATTATAGTGGATCGTAGGAAATGACCACCTCTTAAAAATGTTGATGCGATTAGAGCAAACACAATATGTCTCTAATTCTCTTATCTATCATTTGAAATATATATACAGCATATCTATTCCTACATACATTTTGATATTTATATATTATTAATAGTTTCAAAAAGTATTAGGTGCGTATCAAATAGTGTTCTAAAAATCAGAGCCAACCGGGCGATCCGATTGAACCGGGAACAGGTCCGGGTGAGGCCAAAGAGCCGTTCAACGAAAAACTGCTAGGAAAACCGCTCGAACTAGCTGGGAACAGGAAAACTTGGCGAACCGGACCGGGTGGAGCGGTTTACCTGTTTCTGATTTTGCCTTACAAAAATGATCCAGGCGATGTGGTTTCGCACACTTGTTAGAGAAAAATAAAGTTGAAAACGAAATTTCAATCAAAATTAGAAGGAGGATGGCTCTCTCTGCATATTGCCCAAGATATCCCGATACATGGTTCTCTCTGTATCAACACCGCTTCAGCACCATGCCAGTCGCTTTTGCAATCATCGCCGTTAAAGGTGAAGCCTCCCCCAGCTCGAGGTAAAATGTACGTGGAGCTCATATCTCGTAATGATTTATTCCTCTGTGTTGTCAACGGAAGGTAAACACCGCTGGAGCTGGGCCAGATCGTTTTGTGTTATTTACTCGTTGCCGGAGGCGGAGGAGGCATGCAGCTTTGTTTTCTCTTTCAAGCATGTACGATACAGATATCAGATATCTGAACCTTATCTCGTGACAGCCAGTAAAATTCCTCCTTGTTAGATTCTTGTGGGACCCACCATGTCTCATCCTAATTTCTAAATTTGTGTTCAAGAACTTCTCCTAGTTGGCCTTTCATGGGCATTGTATGTTCCTATTGGGCAGTTAGCTCATATACAAGAACAAAACAAAAAAAAAAAAAAAAAAGAGAAGAGAGGGAGAAGGAAATGTCATATTTTTATGTGTTCTTAACTCTCTTGTTTTGTTTATTTATTTGTTAAGATTTAGGTATGGATTTTGAAATTATATTATGTTATATAGGTTATGATAATATTTAATTTAATTTTTAATTATTTTATAATATATATTTTATTTTATATTTTTATATGTTTATGTAAATATATATTATATATATTTTATTATATACTTGTTATAATTCGATTGAACTCTGATTGAATCTCTAAATTAAGATTCTGAAAATTAGACCGGGTATTGAACTGGATAAGATAAAGATTTAGAGCTTCAATTAGAGACTCAATTAAAATATAACTAGTATATAATAAAATATATATTTATATATATATGTAAAATGAAATATACGTTATAAATATATTGCATATTACATGGTTTATCACAAACGATGAAATCAAAGTTCTGAACAAGCACTCGACGTGCTTTAGTCTTGCGTGCACAGAATGCGAATCCAGAGATGTGGTGGCGTCATCGGATTGTTTGTGATGGCAAATTACGGGTGGTGATGTGGAAGATGTGGACAAGGAAGGTCAGAAGGGAAGCGGTGAACGGTGGGGTGCGATGGGACATAGAAGGGAAAGAAAAACAAGATAAGGATAAAAGAGTCATTGTGTAAGCAATTAGCATGTGGTGCCAAACTATACCGGTACCATATAAAAAGCCACAACCGATCATCAAATTCAACCACTAGATTGATGAGATTTTATGTTTATAAAATATTATTGGATGAAGTAAATATATTACAATTTACTAGGGCAAGTGGATCTGTAGCCGGTATTTATTTATTTTACTTTAATAATAAATAATCCCTCAAACTTGAGTCATCCTATATATAAAATTATGTTATTTATATTTATAGAATGTGAGATACCATATTGACTCATATCTCATTCACCATTAAATTTGATGTAGACTCTATTTAAGTATGATTTACACTCAATCCAATAATAAATAAAATATAAATAGACACAATATCTTATACCTTAAACTTAAAAGTCATCACTCGAGAAATGCTCCAATCATATAATTAATGACACACAATCTAAATACATTAACTTCTCTTAAGTATGGGTGCTCCAGAATGATTGTCATACATGTATTGGTTGTCATACTTGTATTCCTATCTAGTATTTATCCAATACCGATATTTGATGAGTATTTTGGAGATTTGTTAATCAACAATTACAATAAGTAAATATTATTTAAATACAAATTAATTCCTATAAAATGTTAAATTTTATAATTAAATTAATATTTTATCCTTTTGAATAATATGATTCTTTGGATAATTTTACTTGAGCAAAGTAAAAAAATATTTATTCTATGATATAATTATTTATTAGTTATAATTTTATATTTTTATATAAATATATCTTCCAGTGTCCATACTTTAGTTGTTAAAAGAATTTCATACTCCATTCTCGTCTCTATACCCGGTATTGATACCATACCCGTACCTATATAATATAAATTAATTTTTTAATACATCACATTTTCTTGACTTTCTAAAATGATTATTAGTGAGGAATGAATGGGGGGATATATTGACACCAGCGACCGTGATTATCGTAAAATTTCTAACCAGCAAAAAGTTTGCGCTATATGTATGTGATGGCCAGTATTGGATTATGTGCATGAATTTGTGAGATGGGGGAAAAAGCAATAAAGCATTGATGCAACTCCGTATACTGCCACACCTGTCTTTTGCTAACGGCCGGGTAGGGTCCGTAAACAAAATAATGTCTCTTGCCTGAACCCAATAATTGATTCGGGAGAAGCCTAGGGCCTATTTATTTTGTATTTTTTAGTTTTTAATTTTTAATTTTTTTTTTATAAAATAGAAAATTAGAAATTAAAAATAGACAAAGCAAACAGACCTAACAATTAACTAAAAATAAGTGAAGACCAACACAGAGCTAATCCAATCAAGATTTATTATTTAATGGCTAAAAAAGTTAGCAACTATCAAATAGGGGGAAAAAAACTTGGAGGTTAATGTGATTGGGATGGGGAACTACTCCCCTCCTTACCCCAACTTATTATCATCTTTATTTTTTTTATCACTACTATTGTTAACAAAGAAAAAAGAAAAAAAATTGTAGAAATTTTGTTTAAGGTACAAATTGAGTTTCTCAATATATATTAATTTTATCCTGATTTTATTAATGATAACTTTCCCCCTTTCTATCATCTCTTGTACGCAATTATAATTCTTTCTTATTTATTTAAAAATAATTTAATTAATCTAATTTTTCAATAAAGTGAAGAGCATATCCAATCTTTTCCTGATAATGTAATCATTTTTATACTATTGAGCAATTAAAAATTTTGATATGGTCCATTATCAAATTGTATTTAATTCAAACTTTAAAAAATTACACAAAATGAATGAGTTGTCAACTTATATTAGTTGACAATATCAGTATATGACAATTAATTCTTTTTTTTGGATAAATTTGAAAAGGTTTCTCTCTATGTGTTTGAAAGAAAATGAGAAAAAAAATGACCACATAGAAATATAAAAGTTAAAAAAAAAAATTTCTCTCTCTCTTAATTTATCTCTCCGATTACTATTACTCCTTTTTTTTCTCTCTCCACTGAAAACAATTTGCCCTCTTTTCTTTATCATGTTTTCTAGCCAAACGAGGAAAGAAAACTTTTTATGTAGTCCCCACTCAATATTTTCTCTTTCTCTCCAACCAATAAGGTTAATTTAAAGTAAATTTCGTACAAAGATTAATCATGTATTAAACAAATTCAGATATAGAATGATATGACTTAATTTGACTAAATTTTCATTTTTATCTCCCCTTTAATTCAAGTCAGTAGATTTAGTTGAGAAAGAAAATATGATAAAGTTGAAAAAACATTTAATAAACTATAACTTTTAAACTTCTTAAATGATAGATAATTTAAGGTTTTTTTAATGAAAAATGGCTAGTTATTAACACTAACCCTAATAAGAGAGACATGGTCACACGTCGTCAACCCCGGCTTACCATTGAGTCAACTACACCGCTAGGTAGACCACGCTATAAATACACAACCACTAGCAACTTCCCAACACGCCAAGCACGTCCTCATATGTCGCAAGTATGAAGGTAAGATCGATTCCGATTCATGACTGCATGAATGATTGAATATATATGTCGTTGATGAAGCTTTATTAATTAATTTATTTATGAATTGTTTTCCCGCAAAGAAGTATTTATTATTATTATTTGTTGAATTAATTCCAATCGGTGCAGCAAAAGATAGTTATAAAAGTGCAATTTGGGAGTCCTGACAATTTTGACAAATGCAGAAGGAAGGCCCTCAAAATTGCGACGAGGGCACAAGGTATATATTTTGTGTACATGTCATTTGATTCATTTGGCTTGTTTTATCAAAAGAACTAGCTAGGATTAATTATTACACCACGAATATCAATTTATTCATAAAATAATTAACGTGGCTATAGATAACTAGATAGCTTGGTACGTTATCGATAATTAAATTAAGCTCATGGTATGTATATATGCATGCGTGCAGGTGTGAGTTCAGTGTCGCTAGAAGGGGAAGACCGAGATCAAGTTGTGGTGATAGGACAAAGGGTCGATTCAGCTTGCTTGACTAGGGCTTTGAGAAAGAAATTTTGCTCTGCCGAAATCAAAAGCGTGGAAGAAGTGAAGGAAGAAAGAGTTGATGGTGGTAAACATAAAGGTAAAAAAGAAGAGGAAACCAAGCCAAAAGAACCATTACCATTGCCACCATGTTGTCATGGACACTGTCCACCTTGTCCACCGTGCGCGATCTATGAGTATGATCCATATGGTAGTAATTGCATCATCTTGTGAAATTAATATTATTCCCGCAACATATATATATATATATATATATATATATATATATATATATTATATAATATAATATAATTCTACTTAGAGAAAATAATAATAGTAATAATAAATCCTTGAGCTTCTTGATCTTCATTAGTATCATGACATCACATGCCTCTCTTTGTAACCCATCAATATGGCTTATTACTTGCATGGGTTGAAATTCACCGTATATAGAATATGAATTACTAGACTACTACATTTGGATGTTTTCTCCTGAAGGAGCACAGGCTGGTGTATCTCAGTTGATCTAATAAATAGAACTCTTTCCTGCAAGTGACAATTACACGTCTCTATATTTTAGCATATATAATACGTAGTTTGGAATAGTCGTTGAACTAATTTGAAAAAAACGTACTGTGACTTCAAGTGCTGAGGCTCCAATGAATTAGTTTTTACGAGAAACCATACATACAGCTCTGCAATGTTAGCGCTGCTTAATGTCCATATTTCGGTGTCAAATCAATTCAAAGGCCTTGCATCTTTGCCACTACCCATTACTTGCCTACTCGTCAAGTCAAATTCTACGAATATGGATATGACCAATTCGACCAATGAACAACGTACCTGGACAAACTCGACCGAATTAATTCGCATAGTATATAAACAGTAGTTGGTTGCGCAGCTGTCTTATTCCCTTCAATACTCATGCACAGCCTTTCTTTTTCGTATTAATTCATTTGTTACACTGGGGCCCAATTTGTTATCCCCTGATCAGAATTATATCGTCAAAAATAAAGAGAAATACTGAAATCTTCTTACATGTGGAGAGGAAGATGTGATTTCTCCTTTATTTTATTATCATCTATAATATTAATATTTCAAACTCTTATAAAAAAAAATTTTCAGGTATCATAATAAGAATAATTTAAGACTCAATTTTAAAAAAATTAATTATTAATTATTTTTTAAGAAACTATAATTATGACATATTATTAATTATAATATTATTGATAATTAATTATCAGTATTTAATAATATGATTATAATATAAAAATTAAATATATTTAAAACTTAATTATTGATATTTAATTAAATCTATAATACTAAGATTTAACATTTCTTTGGATTCTTTAAGGTGTAGCTTTTAGAGTAATTTAATACCCATAAATTTTATAACTTTAATAATTAATATTTTTAAAAAATTATAATCATAATTATTGTATATCATTAGTTTGCTATCGTTAATTTATATAATTTTAATATTCATAACAATTATTTTTAATATTTGAATAATTTATACTGAAATCTACAAAGCAAAAAATGTTGTACATTATTTTGATAACCTTATATTAGATTTATTTAAAATAATTACTGATAAATAAAATAAATAATCAAAACTCATTTTAAATTATATAGTTTATTTTTTAAAATATGAATGTTTGAAAAAATTTTAAACCAGATAAATTATGTTACATTACTTATATACTCCTAATTATCAATTAATTAATTATTATTTTTATACCAATTGATAAAATGATAATATATATATATATATACATACTGTATATGATACATTATATTTAAATCAATATATTTGTTGATTTATAATATTTGTTATAAACTAAAAATTTAGCCTTGATATACTCAAATGAAATAAATGATTCATTATATAATAAAATATTCACTATGATTATTTATCAGTTTTATCTTTTAACTCTTTTATTATCTATATTGGTTATTTTTGTTTTAGACATTTTTTATTTTAGTCTTTTTTAGTATTATATTTATGGCTTGATGGTTAGTTATTATTTTATATTATGACATTTATAAAAATCAAAAGAGAATTTTAAAAAATATTTATAAAGATATAAACTAAATTTTAAATATTCACAAAAGTCAAATACATATGCTAATATATTTATATAGGCCTTAAATTTAAAATGACAGAAACTAAGCAATTTATGAAATTATAATTTCATTATTTAATATAAAATTGAGCTTTATTTATTAAGCTAATGCGATTTTAAGGTTTTTAAATTATTCTGAAAAAATAATAAATTCATGTATGGTAAGGTTATTTGAGTTTTTTTTTTTTAAATTTTGGAAGCTTAATATATGAATAGAATTTATCAAAAATTTCTCATACATTTCCTAAGCAATGAATTTATCAAAAGTATAAAAGGAATTGTTGAGTTAGTGTTTGAAAATCAGCTAAGGAAACTTTTTGTCATATTATTAGTGACAAATACAATGACCATACCGTAATTTGTATGGGATAATATATTTGGAAACTTTAAGAAAATTAAATCTTATATGACCAGAGAAATATATTAAGAAATTAATGTAGGTTTTAAATTATAATAGACAAATATTGCATTTTTTAGAATAAGTTAATTAACAGTTTGATATTATCATTAAAAGAAACTTTACTTTTTATATATCTTTCTATCCCAAGTTCATAGCCAAAGAATTTATCTTTAATTAAAATTAAAAAATTATTGAATTCAAATGGAAAAAATTTTTGAAAAATTTTAAGTCCATGTCATACCCAAATGATTATCCACTCAATTGATTTCAAAGTCATCTCTTAGTTAAAGAGTTAAAATATGATAGAGAACAATTGTCTGATGATCTTGAACAGTACTTATCTTCAATGAATGAAATTTAGAGGATGATTTATGATAATATAATCGACTCTATAACTATTGAGAAATGAAATTTTTATTTTGTATGTAGTTGTAGAGGAACCTGAAAAATTATTTATTTGGAGAATATTCACTAAAATGAGGTGTAATTGAAATCATGTAAATTAAACTTATTTACTATTTTTCATTAACTAGAAAGTATGTTTTTATAAATTAAATATTTGAATTTCCTAAAAATATGTAAATGGCATAAATGATTAAAAAATCATCAAAACAGGTATCCATAGGGATTACCTGAAAAAAAAGGACGAGAACAAAAATACATTTAGTCTTCACGAGAATGAGGGCAAAGTCAGTATTTGTCAAAAGAGATAGAGACAATGAATAATGACGAGCTATCTGTCCCATGAAGATCTGACAATTTCTCATTTATATATATATATATATATATATATATATATATATATGTATGTATGTATGTATGTATAAAGAAATCTTAGCACACATTTAACTTTTTAATTATCTTTATTGAATCTGCATTATGTATGTATGTTTATTTTTAATTTAAATTATATTATATTAGTGGTATTTGTTATTCTTTTCATTTTAAAATATCTGTAAATTTTGGATAAAAATAATATGTATTAGAAAAGGTACTAAATGACATTAATAATTGGATAAAATATAGTAAGTACACTAATATATCCTTATATTTTAATCAATATAGAACACTAATATTAAATGGAATACTTTAAAAATAATAAATTAATTACGAGTAATATTCAAAGAAAAAAATTAATGCTTTATTGAAATACGAAATTGATAGATATTTTGAAATAAGAAATTATTTGAAAGTTGACAGATATTCTGAAAGGAAATGAGTATTATACATATTTATATTTCGAATATCAAAATACTTTTCAAAGTTTTTTTGAAATTATCTTAAGAAATCCACGAATATCTCATACGAACTCAAATCCTTATGAGAAATAGGAAATAAGAACCTATGATAAAGATGAAGATGGAAACAGGGGATAAAATTCTAAACAAAGACAGAGTGTGGGAGACATATTTCTTTTCTAATGGGTATCCGTTGTCATCCATATTAATGATATATATATATATATATATATATATATATATATGATATTGTAAATATATCAACTTATTTTATTTCATAATACATCAATTTTAATTATTAAAATATGCAAAATTTTTATAAAATAGTTTTTTATTGTTAGTTAAAGGTTATTTATTGAGATTTTCTCAACTCTATAAACATAATATTTAAAATAAGATATAAAATATAATGATTTATTTCAGATCCATACTCATTTATATTTTGTTCATTTATTTGATTATTTAACTGTTAATTTACTTTCAAAATAAGTTTATGTACTCAATTTTCTATAAAATATATTTAAATGAATTATAATTTATTTTTAATAATGACTGATAAACTATTTTTCATTATCATCTTATGTATTGCATGGGTTAAATAATTACTAACTTGATATATCAGAATAATGGGTCATTTTCAGTTTCTTAACCACTCAATATCATCGTTTTTTAATCACTACTTTGCTAATTTGTCATGCTATATATTCATGATAAAACAGACAAGAAAAAAAATCTTGCCTTCAAATGTTCAAGTTCTCGAGTCGGTGCTACTTATAAAATGGAGACCTACCATCATGACTTAATTAATAGGCTCGTCCGAAATAAAGAAATTTCAATTAAAGCATATAAATCCATGTTTGGGAATTTTATATGGGTCATATAATGGCCATTTTTTCCTTTAAGTTATCTTATAAATTTTTTTTATATGTTGTTTTATAAGCCCATAATAAGATAATCCAAATATATATTTCTTTAGCATATATGATTTATATTTGCAATTAAATGTGTAAAACTAGTAATTTTATAATCGTCATTTGTGTGCGTCGATGAAAAATCATGAACTCACTTTTGAAAAACTAGTTCATGGGGATTTAAAAATAATCAGAAGGGATTGCCACATTAGTCCACATCTATACTCCTGAACTCCAAATTAAATTAAAGCATGTGAATATGCTTATCAACATGAATTTTTGTGTAGCCACTTACAAATACATATACAAATCAAATAGTACGTCCAGCTATCCTATACCCTACATATATATTATATGTACATATGTGTTGTTCATTAATACTACAGGAATATTGATTATTTGAAAAATACAGGAACATGGAGATGAGTTGGATCTAAACAGACAAAAAGACGAATGTGATTTGGCGAAGTCTTTCCCAGAACTTTACGTGGGACGTAGAAGTCAATACCACGAGAATTTGGGGTTGAACCAGAATCGATATATAATAAAATATATATTTATATAAACATATAAAAATATAAAATGGGTGATAAATATATAGCATATTTCTTGGTTTATCTCACCCAATGAAATCAAAGTTCTCAACAAGCGCTTGAAGTGCTTTAATTAGTCTTGCATGCACAGAATGCCAATCCAAAGATGTTTGGGGTCATCGGATTGCTTGTGATGGCAAATTATGGGTGGTGATGTGGACGACGAGGACAAGTTAAGGTCAGAAGAGGAGGGGTGAATGGTGGCGTGCAATGGGCAATAGGGGGTATAGAAAAACAAGATAAGGATAAAAGAGTTATTGGGTAAGCAATTAGCACGTGGTGACAAACTATTCAGGCACCAAACAAGAGGAAGCCACTGAGCCTTAAATTCAACAGAGTGACGAGATTTCATGCTTATAAAATGTTAATTGAATGTAGTAAACATATTATAATTCACTCGAGGTAAGTGGATCCATAGATGATATTTACTCATTTTATTACTTTCATAATAAATAACTCCCCTCTCACTTGAGTCACTATATATATAGAATTGTATTATTTATATTAATAGGATATGAGATATCATACTGACTTACACATTATTTGATAGTAGATGAAGTATAAATAAATACGGTGTCTCACACGCTAAGGTAAGAACTCATAATGCTAGGAATTCTCCCATTATAGAATTTGAAATGGTTTCTCTTTATATGTTTGAAAGAAAATGAGAAAAAAAATATGACCATATAGAAATATAAAATTTTAAAAAAAGTATTTTTCTCTCAATTTATCTCTCCTACTAGTAGTACTCCACAGAAAACAATTCGCTCTTTTTTATCTTGTTTTCTTGCCAAAGGAGGAAAGAAATTTTTTTATGTAGTCCCCACTTAATTTTTCTCTTCTCATATATATATTCTCTTTCTCTCTGATCAATAAGGTTAATTTAAAGTAACTTTCGTACAAAGATTAATCATGTATTAAACAAATTCAGATATAGAATGATATGACTTAATTTGCTAAATTATCATTTTTATCTCCCTTTTAATTAAAGTCAGTAGGTTTAGTTGGAGAATAAAAATATGATACAGTTGAAAAAAATTAATAAATTATAACTTTTAACTTCTTAAATGATAGATAATTTAAGGTTTTTTTTTAATGAAAAAAGCTAGTTAACACTAACTATAATAAGATCTCCAACCAAGTTTCGGTGAACTCCATTCCACAGCCAATTTATCAATCAATTAGTAATTACCTCATAAAGATGCCCTGAACCAAGCACATTGACATCCATATCAACCATAATAAGAAGGCAAAGCAAATTTGTCAGTGACAATAAATATTTCATAATTGAATTATCACTGTAAAACATAAAAATAAAAATCACAATCTTGATTTCCAATGTGATTAGCAGCAAGAACACATTTCAGAATCGAATCTAACATGCACAGCAAGAAGGAACAATAACGAGCCCTAAAGGACTCATAGAAGCATCCAATATCAATATAAATTATAAGATTTTAATCGTATTAACTAACGAACATAATAATAATAGCTAATTGTTCAAGAAATGTCTATAAGAAAAATGGATAAGCTTACATATGAGTATGGACTGTGATTTTGTTGGCGGAAATGGTGAAGATCGAGGACGAAAAATGGCGGAGAGAAAATTAAAAGGAAGAGGAAGAGGAAGTGGTTGATGATGAGTAAGGTAAAGTGAGATCCAAAGATTGTGACCTTCCATTGACGATGTGGTCGCAAAAAATGATGGTGATGACAGGAGCGAAGATCAGAGTGACGGCGATGATTGGTAGCGATGAAGATTATTGGTAGCATGGTGGCGGCAATGTATGTTAGCGATGGAGATGATCGGTAGAGACGGCAGCGACAAAGAGCATTACACAAGGGAAAAGGGTGGTGAAGGTAGAGATGGTGAAATCAGGAACCGGTGATATTACAAAGTGAGGAGTGAAAAATAGGGACACTAATTCTCTAAATTAAGGATTTCACTTAATAAAGTAAGGAGATTTCATATTTAAATTAATAAAGTTAAAAATGAAATTATTTTATTAATTTAAAAGTGAAATACTTCATTTTACTCTTTAAAATGAGAGGATTCAAATCGAAAAAGTAGGATTCTAAGTAATGTTATAATTAATGGACATTTAGCTGCGTCTGGACAAGCACAGTTAAAAAAGCATGTTATTTGGCATGGTTTTTGTAGTGAGAGAGACATGGTTACAAGTCGTCAACCCTGGCTCACCATTGAGTCAACTACACCTAGCTAGGTAGACCACGCTGTAAATACACAATCAATAGCAACTTCCCAACACGCCAAGCACCTCCCCATATGTCACAAGTATGAAGGTAAGATCGATTCTAATTCATGACTGCGTGAATTATTGAATATATATGTCCTTGATGAACCTTTATTATTTATTTATGAATTGTTTTCCCTCAAAGAAGTATTTATTTTTATTATTTGTTGAATTAATTCCAATCGGTGCAGCAAAAGATAGTTATAAAAGTGCAATTTGGGAGTCGTGACAATTGTGGCAAATGCAGAAGGAAGGCCCTCAAAATTGCCGCAAAGGCACAAGGTCTATATTTTATGTACATGACATTTGATTGATTTGTCTTGTTTTATCAAAAGAACTAGCTAGGCTTAATTATTACACCATAATATTAAATAATTCATAAATAATTAACCTGGGTATAGACAAGTAGATAGCTTGGTACGTTATCGATGATTAAATTAAGCTCATGGCGTGTATATATGCATGCGGGCAGGTGTGAGTTCAGTGTCGCTAGAAGGGGAAGACAGAGATCAAGTTGTTGTTATAGGACAAAGGGTCGATTCAGCTTGCTTGACTAAGGCTTTGAGAAAGAAATTTTGCTATGCCGAAATCAAAAGCGTGGAAGAAGTGAAGGAAGAAAGAGTTGATGGTGGTAAACATGAAGGTAAAAAGGAAGAGGAAACCAAGCCATTGCCATTGCCATTACCATTACCACCATGTTGTCATGGACACTGTCCACCTTGTCCACCGTGCGTGATCTATGAGTATGATCCATATGGTAGTAATTGCATTATCTTGTGAAATTAATATTATTCCCGCAACATATACATATAATACAATGCTACTTAGAGAAAATAATAATAGTAATAATAAATCATTGAGCTTCTTGATCTTCATTAATATCATGTCATCACATGCCTCTCTTTGTAACCCATCAATATGGCTTATTACTTGCATGGGTTGAAATTTACCATATATAGAATATGAATTACTAGACTACTACATTTGGATGTTTTCTCCGGAAGGAGCACATGCTGGTGTATCTCAGTTCATCTAATAAATAGAACTCTTTTCCTGCAAGTGATAGGAATACATCTCTATTTTTTAGCATATATAATATATAGTTTGGAATAGTCGTTGAACTAATTTGAAAAATTCATCGCTCAAAACGTGTGGCTTCAAAGTGCTGAGGCTCCAATGAATTAATTTTTATGAGAAACCATATACACTGGCCATTAATTTGTTTAGCATTCAGCTTTGTAATCATAGCGCTGCTTATCGTCCATATTTCGGTGCCAAATCAATCCAAAGGTCTTGTATCTGTGTCACTACTCATTACTTGCCAACTCGTCAAGTCAAATTCTACGAATATAGATATCTATGACCAGTTCGACCAATGAACAACGTACCTGGACAAACTCGACCGAATTTCATAATCATCACGGGTCCCCTTCAAATTGCAATTTAATTTGCCCATGATATGACGTGAAGAGATTTTTAGTTACTTGTCATATGTAGCCAGGAGAGGAAGAACTATAAGAGGAAAATACTACACAATAAAAAGAAAGTTTTATGAGAATTTTATTTTCAAACTAATACGACATGATTTTTTATTTTTTATAGAAATAAGTGAGCTCATCTCATTTTATTTCATTCAATAATTATTAAATTGTCTATCAAAATTTATTCAATTTTTTTTAGATATGTAACACTACTCACTATGAAGTTAAATTTGCATTCTATACCTTCATTAGGGGGCCAAACTTAAACGGCTCTTCATGTTTGGTTATTTTTTATTTTCCAACTCGATAAACATAAGTCTAATCTCGCAAGATAGTACCAGACACCTAAGCGGAGACTCATTCCAATAGTATTTTTTCCATACATATAGGTCTGCCTCATGTCTAAGGAACTCAAACTCCTTCCACTCATACCAACACCTCATTGATTTTCATGTGCAATTATTAAGATTGGAGAAAGAGATTTTTTTTAAAAAAATTATGTATGATATGTCAACAAGACAAGAAAATTGCATGTGATGTGGTCTCTTCAGATTGAATGCTCTAATCTAATGTGGTGACCTTTCTTTCTTTTTTCCAATGTGAAAACTGCTTTCCTTAAAACCTTAAGTTGATAAGCCATGACATATAAATGGTTTTATACTTAATATATTTATTTTTTGGGATTGAAACGTAAATAATGCATAAGCCCATTTTATTTTGTATTGAATTTTAAGTAATTTTATATAGAAGTCAAGGTAACAAGAATTGAACTCTATACTATTTGATCATATAGGTATTGATACTATGTCATGAAACCACCTGTCCTCAAAGTTTAAATTATTAGGTCATGACACATTAATGATTTTATCTCTAAGGTAATATTTGGTTTCTGTCCTAGGACAATAAAGACAAAGATAATACGGACAATAACGATGAAAACATGAAAGCACCATCTCTGTATCTTATTTAGAAATATAGAGTCCAGACAAAAATACACTATAAAGATATTACTTACCCCTATATACCCACTGCCACCGAGGCACAACCAAACCACTGTTGTACTGCTGCTAGACCACCACTATTGCCACCTGACCTCTCATGATAGTTAGGATAAAGAGAAAAATATTATAAATGTATGTATATTATTAAAAGAAAAAATATTAAATTTTATCTCCATATCTCATCTCTATTATTCATCTATTTTGAAAATAAAATTTTTTTCTGTATTTTATGTTGTAAGAAATTTCTTTTACATTTTTTACATGCCTGTACAACTAAATACCGTCGTGTCACTGTACGTTATATTCCGGGGACAGAAATCAAGGAGTTGTTGGGTGTGCAGCTACCCAATAGTACCTATTAGTAGTATTAATAGTATTAATTTTTTTAGATAGACAACGGGGCGTATTAATACTACCTAATAGTATTAATAAACATTACTTGGTTGCGCAGCTGTCGTTTCCCTTCAATGCTCTATAAATACCACCTAATGTTCTATTATTTCGCTTCTTACACTGGGGCCAATTTGTTAGACGTGATCAGGATCGTAGAGTCAAAAATAAAGAGAAATACTGAAAATGGTCAGTTCAGTTTCAGTTTTTCAATTTTCTGATGAAAATATTAAAAATTAAAAATTAAAAGCTCAAACTAAACATAATTGAAAAATTTGCTTTATGAATTGTTTTGTTTTCATTAGTTGATAAATCTTATTAATGGGTCATTTTCAGTTTTTTAACCACTCACTTTCATCCTTTTATAATCGCTACTATGCTAATTTGTCATGCTATCCAGGATAAAACAGACAAGCGAAAAAATCGCTGCTACTTGTAAAATGCAGACGTGCCGTCATGACTTAATTAATAGGCTCGTAGGAAGTAAAGAAATTTCAGTTAAGGCATATAAAGGCATGTTTGGGAATTTTATTTGGGTCATATATATAATGGGATTTTTTTCCTGTAAGGTATCTTACAAAATTTTTATTATGTGTTGTTTTATAAGCCCATAATAAGATAATCCAAATATATACACTTATTTAGGATATATGATTTATATTTGCAACTAAATGCGTAAAACTTCAGACCAAAAAAAAAAATGTGTAAAACTTATGATTTTATAAATTTGTGTGCATCGGTGAACAAGGGGATGGCTATTGCCACTCCACGTTAATTGCTCCCATGTATAATATTCCTTAAATATCCTTAAGTTTATTTTAGTATTTGGTTTTTTTTTTCTTCTCAAAACGAAATTATGAATGGTGTCTATGTAGCATATGCAGTTTCTGTTGCCCATTTTCCTGCTACTTCAAGCCTTGCGAGTTTTTTTTATCTTCGCTATGGGTTGATGCCAGTTTGATGAAGATAGGCCTCTTGCTCCTCAATGTTTTGGGGTTGAGGTTTGTCAATCATCGAAAATTTTAAATAGAAAGAAAGAAAAACACTGGATCATGACTATATCGTCTTACCTGCGATTTTTTGTTTTTGATAATTTTATAGGAAGAGCTGTGGCCTGTGACTTCACAAGAGGCGTCTAAAAAATATAGATGTTGCAAAGTGATATTTCTAATGAATACATAATTAATACAATTGGCTTTAAGACTAAAATATAATTTTTGGTGTTGCCGGGACAAATACCACTCGAAGATTTTTGATGAGTTTTTTTTTTCTTATGAAATTGCAAAACTATAAGATTCGTTATGTATTATATAATTTTTGTCCAAATACGACTTGAAAAAAGTATTATATTTATATTTGATTAAATGTATAATTTATTTGAATTTTATTTCACTACACTTTTTAATTCAAGTTAAACATTATATTTAAGTTAGAAATTATTTGTGTTGTGTTAGAAGTTTAATTATAATTAATTTTTATGTCTAATATTAATCGATACAACTATTAGATATAGATTTAAAATATCTTAGTAGCAATATATTAATTAAAAGTATTTTTAAATTAAACACTTTTAAAAAGTTCACAAATAAAAATAATAAATAAAAAATGACAATAGCAATTGAGATTCTAATACAAAATTCTTAAATTCAATTTTGAAAAATAAAAAATAAACTAACTACTACAATAATCTTAAGGGCATTTAAGGTATAGTATAAATAAAGGTAATTGATATGGAGTGACAATAGTCAAATGAGAGTGATAATAGCCACTCCTAATAAACAATCATGAACTCACTTTTGAAAAACTAGTTTATGGGGATTTAAAAATAATCAGAAGATAATGCCACATTCGTCTACATCTATACTCCTAAACTCAAAATTAAAGCATGTGAATCTATTTATCAACGTGAAATTTTGTAGGCACTTATTAATCCATATACAAATGAAATAGTACATCCACCCATCCTATACCCTGCATATATTACATATACATGTACACATGTGTTGTTCATGAATACTGCAGGAATATTGAGTATTTGAAAAATACAGGAATATGGAGATGAGTTGGATCTAAAGAGACAAAGGAAAATGTGATTTGATGAAGTCTTTCCCAGAACTGTACGTGGGACGTAGAAGTTAACACCACGAGAATTTGATGTTCATTTCTTCTAGTCAAGTCTTCGTAGTTTGTTCGATCATCACGTGATTTGTATCTATCAGAAAAGTCCTCCATCGTTTTCTATTTTTTTTCAAGTACTGCTTTTATTCAACCAAAATAAATTACCATTTATTCATCCTTCAAATGTCGCTAATAGGTTAATTAAGATAATGCTCGAAATAAATAAATACATAAATAAAAACATAATTTGTCAATTGAATCTTGTGCTCAAATTATTTAACAAAAAAAAAAATCTATTGCCAAATGGATCTAAAAGTTTTAATGAGTATATTTATGAATAGAGGTTCAAAATCAACTGAAGCATGAACAGCACATTCTTTACATAAATCTGTGCTCTTGAAGGATGTGTTCATATTGCTCAAGTTAACACATGGCTCACTCAAACTAATTAAATTCACAACACGAGGGATGAGAACTTGGACTCTAGAGAGAGCAAAAGAGGGATCCAATTGGGTAACGATATCTTGGGTTGTGGCCCAAAAGGCCTAAAGTGCGGTTCAGACCCAAAAAGAATAATAATGATAATAATAATAATAATAAAAAGAAGAAGAAGAATGAGAGTAGGGTAGTTTTGTAGATTAGTCAAACTTCCAAGGAATATATACTTTGCTTTCAAAGCACATAAATATAAAAAATATTCTTCTACCTTCCATCCAATAGTAAAGTCACAACCCCGGACAACAAAGATAAAGCAAAAAGTTTTATTTAATATATTATTTACTATTCAACATTTTATTTAAAATATAATAAAAAAAATAATGTAACTCATCACCATACCGAGAAGATATCAAAAGATAAATTAAATATGGCAGAACTTCTTTTCTTCCCTTGCTCCTGTTAGTAGCTGAAAATTCCAAGACAACACTAAATGAAACACGTAAATGTCACACATGCCCAATAATACAAGCAAGAAATGTAAGACTTTGCCAAAACCAACCAATAGACATGCATCATCTGTTATCACGTATCAGTCATCACTATCCCATACCATTAAAAAAAATGTGCACTGCTGCTACAATTTATTTTTTCCTTTTTTCCTTTTCTTTTTTTTTCTTTGCTGCAAAGACCATACCAAATAAATTTGATGTGTAAGGAAACAGGACCATCAAGTCACTACCAGTTTCTATCTTTCTCACTCACCCTCTCTCTCACACACACACACACACACACACTTATAATACACCATCAATGGAGTTAAAGCAATTATGAAAACCATAGGATAGGATAAAATTGCAATATAGCCAAATAGCATATTTGACATATTACACGTTTTTCAGATATTTGATTGGTTATTACTCATTACACCGTTTTTTTTTTAATTAAAAAAGGAAAACATTGGTTTAATGGTAGTGCAGAGAGCGAGACAGAGGAAAACAGAGTGAAGGAACAGAGCATGTTCATATGAAGAGTGAAATGCTGTAGAAGAAGAATAAAAAGGAACAGTCAAGCTGGGAAAGCCAGGGCAGTTGTTGTTGGAAGGTTTCTTTGATTGCATCCATGAAATCGCAGCAGCACTTGTTAGAAGGATGAATGACTCTGCGTACAGAGTTGAAACCACATCTCGTCTTGCACAATGGAGAATAGAGAACCTGGCTTCTTGCACTTACCGTAAATCTGATCCTTTCAACATAGCCATGTGGAATTGGTAACTCTCTCTCTGTCTCTCTCTCATATGTTTCTGACAAAACATTGACATAGGATGCAGGGCATTTGCAAAAGAATCGTGTTTGAAAAAACAGGGGAGAAAGTCGGGTATCTGTTAATCATCGAAACAACTAGCTGAGAATTTTGAGAATGTAATCTCAGAAGAAATTGAGGGGTAGAAGCACGTTTAGCCTTCTTCTTTTTTTGGTTTAGGATTTAATTTGGATGTATTCAAAGTGTCATCTAATAATATAATAACACATCAATCAATATAGTTAGCTTTCATCCTATTACTTGAAAAATCATTTAAACGTAGATATTTGATTGTGCATCAAAATTAAACTATTTTTTCAATTTATTTTTGTCCCTTTAGTTGGAGGATGCTTATGTGGATAGATAACTGAGTATTATTTTCTTTTGGAAAAATGAAGGCATTTATCAGTGGAGAAGAACCGGGTTTCGTGTGTCAAGTTATACCCAGAAATATCCAATCTAACAGGGGATGAGCCCCCGATTGCATCTTTCATCATTCGGGTGCTTAGTTCTGCTAGAGATCGCAAGGCCTTGGCCCAATCAGGTGATAAAAGTTTCTGTGGTTTTTAACTTTCACTTTTTTTTTTTAATTGTTGATGAAATATAATTAATGCAGATAGGATATGATTGAATACTATATAGTTGTCAGCTGTACTTACTACAATATAATCTTATTAAAGTGACACATCATTAATTGGAAGAGAAGATAGCTAAAGCTTTTATCTTTGTGCCATTCCTTCTTACATCATTAGAACTCCTCAACAAAGTGCTGTTGATGAAATATGGTGTTTCAACAATTCAATGGTTTCTCATTTTATACTGATTACTTTATTTTATTTTCCAATATGATGCAGAGATAAAAGACAAACTTCTCAGCAACAGAGAAGGCTTTGTGTGGGTAATTGAGGTTCCACTACCCGGGAGATTCATTATTGATGTTGAGTTCCTGGATTTGAAGACTGCATCTCCAAACGTACTACTACATTCTACATACACATATGTTTACTTTTAGTTGCCCCTCTAGTAATGAGTCCAAATGATTGATTTTGGGGAACGAATTCTCCAGTGTGAATTTTTCACATCACTTAATCACGTGTGAATTTTCATCATTTGATCCAATTCTGTCATGTGTTTTGTCGGCTTCACTTTCCATATCAATGATAAAAATCGACACATTGATCAGGTAACATGAAAATTTCACACGCCGGATACTTGTTTGTATGTGTAATGCATTGTTATAATCACCACCAGTTGACCACTCAACTAATACCGTTATTCAGTCTTGAGGAATAGCCACTGATGGTGAAGCAGAATCATAGCAACATATATTTAACATTGTGCTACTAGTGCCTTACCTCACCATGTATGTACCACTTTCTTATGCAATACAGGGAGGAGACCATTGTTCCATTTGGCCTAACAGATTTCTGCAGCAAATATCAAATGCAAAAGCCCTCGATTCTCTCGGTAGAATGCTAACAGAAGGTATCCACACAGACATCACAATCAATGCTTCTGATGGAAGCATTGGAGCTCATCGCGGCGTTCTTGCTGCTCGGTCACCTGTCTTCTGCAGCATGTTATCGCATGATCTTAAGGAGAATGATGTGTCTACCATAAATATCTCAGACATGTCAATTGAAGCTTGCCAGGCATTTCTGAATTATCTTTATGGTATCATCAATCATGAGGAATTTCTAATGCATAGAGTGGCCCTTCTGCATGCGGCAGACAACTTTGACATATATGATTTGAGAGAGGCATGTCATGAGAGTCTTGTAGAAGATATTGATGCAACCAATGTGCTTGAGAGGCTACAAAATGCATCTTTGTACCAATTGCCGAAACTGAAGACTAGCTGCATGCAATATCTTGTGAAGTTTGGTAAAATATTTGACATAAAGGATGATTTCATTGCCTTCATGCAAAATGCAGATAGGGATCTGATTACTGAAGTCTTCCATGAAGTTCTTCATGCCTGGAAAGGATTCTGAAGAGATTCCAACTTCAAAGAACGATAGGAAAGCAAGATATTACAAAACATACACACAAAATAGCTTGTCTGGATACATGTTGCAGCATTTGTTTGATGAATGTTATTCTTTTGCTCGGATTGATTATTATTATTATTATTATTTTAATGTGATTTCAATGTACAAAGGTATTAATTTTTCACTTTAACTTTCTTGCTTTGTTAGTATAGTGTCCTTCAATACTTTCATCAGAATAAGCATTGTCATTAAATATGTTTTTACTGTCACCTAGTATCACTTCTTTTAATAATTTATGATTCTTTTTTTTGGTGTGGGTGTGTCGAGCTTTTGATAATTTTGTGCTTATATTATCTCCGACGGTATGGGGAATTATTGGAAAAGAATTCATGGCAATTGATTTAAATTTGATCGTTACATAATATTTCATTTAGAAATAACCATTTGAAGATCATATTGGTTGATTGTATTCATTTAGATTGCACTCATCATGAATGATGAATAATGAATGATAGAGGGTTTGAGGAAAGTTCTACGTTGATGAGCTATTAATAAGGTGATTAAGTAAAACTTCTTTTCTTTTTTAAAGAGGATTTCAAATTGTTTTCAATATAATTTCAAATATCTTTCTTATATGGAAGGGAGCGTTTCCAATGTTCTGGTAATATAAATTTGGGAAAATTACATTTATCTTCCCTGAGGTTTTCTGAAATATAACAGATACTTCCTCTATTTGTCAACCTGACAACAAACGGAGTTAATCACTGTTAATCGGAAAGGATCTTAGTTGAGAGAAAATGAAGCTCATTCGAGAAGAAATAGAGTTAGATTGGAGGAGGAGGATCTCGGTTGAGAGAAAGTGGAGCTTGTCTGAAAGGAAATAAAGCTTAGCCAAATGAGGAGGAGTTCAGTTGAGAGAAAAATTGAGCTCGGTCTGAAGAGGAAGAGCTCGGCTAACATGTGGCCGAAATTGAAAGGCATCTGAAGGAGCTCCAACACATATCAGCCGAAATCCGCCTCCTCCTAACCGAGCTATATTTTCTTTCACACAAACTCTACCTTCACCTAACTGAGATCTTTTTTTATTTCTGCCGCCCTGCTAAGCCTTGACACAGGAAGCAAATAGCATCATTAAAGCTCTATTTGTTTTTATTTAGTTCAAGGGAGGTAAATATCAGATGAACAAATAGAGGGAGTGTTTGTTGCATTTTAACAAATCTTAGGGAATATGAGTGTAATTTACCCTATAAATTTTTTGTTATCATGGACAATAGCCAATAAATGATAAGCAAATAAAATTAATAGAAGACAAAAGAAAAGAAAGAAAGAGAAAAGAGTTCTAGGTTGGGCTTATGGACAATTTTCTTTATTGGTTAGAGTTGGTGAGTAGTTGCTTATCTTATTTGGGCTTGTTATGCCCCATTTTTTTTCTTGTTATCCAAAAGCGAATAACACTTTTTGACCCAAAATAAAAGTTAAGCAAGAATATAAATTTGACTATTGTACTCAAAAAAGAAAGAAAGAAACTTGACTATTATTAATCTGGATTTTTCGTGAGAAAATAAGAATATAAATTTAATGTATTGTTATTTGTGAGAAGTTTTTACAATATTCTTCAACCATCCATTGTGGCTTATTAAAAATGTTAGATTATACCAATATATACTTGGTTGATTGTACCAATATTAGTTTGAGAGCACTAAGAATTTTTTGTTATGACAATTATCTTTAAAGTTTAAAGTCAAACTCAATGAAACGGTAAAAGATATATATTTCTAACAATTTTTTTAATAGAAGGGTTAATTCTACGCTTTGATAGATTAGTAATTTTTCACTATATTCATGTAGTCTCCTTCCATAAAACTTTTACGAGTTTTAGTTATAATTTTGACAATAATTCAACTATATAACATTACTCTTATCAAGTGTATCGTGTAGGTTATGTCACCTTCAGTGATCAACTATCGTGATTATTTTCATTTTGTAAGTGTTAATCATTAAGCAAAAATGTCAAACACGTAAGCAAAGAGTATTTGGGCACATGGCCCATAAGTTACTATTCCAATTCCCAATCAAAACACGCTTTTATAGTTTTATTTACGATAACCATGCATTATTCAAGATAAGCACGACCAGGAGTGAGATAACAACCTCCGTCCCGTCGAATCATAATTCCGGGTCGCATTGTTACGAACATTTTAATTTGAACTTTTGAAGGAGAAACGGATCATGAAAAGAATTTATTCTTAGTTGCCAAAATATACAACAATAACGTGTGTCCGGTGTAGAACGTAGAATGAAACCATTATTCCCTTTTTGTCTCGTCAAATTGGAAAATGATAATTCTCGCATAAAAAGAGTTGACGCATGAAATATCCATATCCATCTGCATGTCTCTTATTATCAACATCATCAAAAAAAAAAATTAATTTAACGAGCATATATTCGACTGAAATACACATAAAAAAGTATATATTTTGTGTGATAAAAAAATTATTAAAAATAGATTAATTTTGATAACCAAGTATAAAAATGTTACTATGTATTGATTTTTGAGAGATTGAAACTAAAGTAAACTGCAAAAGAATTGGCCTTGTCTTAAACTCAAAAGTGAAAATAACTATCTTTTCATAGAGCAAAATTCTCCAAAAGACTATTCGAGTAATAATTTCCACAATTCTTTGTCATCAAATGAAGTTTTAAGAAAATACTTATGATTATCCCCGCTGAAATTTAAAGGGGAAAATAAAAAAACAAACAGTAGCAGCAATGGGACAATTAGCAAAGACACTTGATTTAGAAAATTAACATGAACCCCAAGAAACAATCCTAATTAGAAGATACCAAGTATACCAAAATACTAATTATAAAATAAACAACAACAACAACAATAATAATAATAATAGTAATAATAATAATAATAAAATACAGAAGAATCAACCAGAATGGAATGTAGCAGCACAATAATAATAATAATAACAATACGAAGAAAAGAAGAAGCTTGGAGTGAAACTAGAACAATGGTGGTGGCTGATAACCCAAGAAGGGTCTTCCCGTTCCTGCTCCGCCACAATCATCGCAGTAATTGATAGTGCTCTCGACCTTGTGCAATCCCTGCTTGAACACTCCGAACCCGAACATGAACCCGATCACGATCACCAGCAGAATCAGGCACGTGCAACACATGCATAACCTGCCCGAAAAACACATCTCTCACCGGCAAACTTTGAACCCAGCAAAGTTTGAATCTTTTTCTTGTGGGTATTTCGGATCTGCAAAATTTTCAGGTTCAGATTTTTTGCTTGAGGGAAAAGATTGGGGAAGATAATAATGAATTTAAAAAGAAAGAGAAGAAGAAGAAGAAAAAGAGAAGAGAAACAGGAGAAGGCAAACCTTTTTGTCTTTGTCACGGGTTGAAAACGTTTTGACGCTTTTGTTCGCTTATAAGGAGAGCTATCTGATCCATTAACAACTAGACTCCTTTTTATTTTTGGTGCGAACAACAAGATTCCTCTATATATAGAGTTTTGTTACATGCGCAGCTCATTTGTACCATTTTTATACAGCTCGTCCAGAGCAACCATATAATTATATACAAACAGCAAGTAAAACGAAACCTCAACACCCTTGATCTTGACTCGAATGCAGCCCCATTCTCAAGCTGACAATAGATTGGGGCTTCATTACTTATGTTGGGCGTGGTGATGGGAAGCAAGGCATTTTGCCTTTTGCTATTTCGAGTCAATTCATTATAACATTGGTAGTGTAAAATGTGACAGGGTATTTGGAAACCCTTCAAGAATTGGAATTCAACTCTTTGATTTGGAACCTACTAATAGTATGGAATTGAAATCGTTTTACTTTATTTCATTTGATGATAACCGCTATGATTTTTGTTACAAATTCTGGCAATATTTTTGTGGCTGTGTAGCATTACTAAAATGTCATTTTGTATCATTTTGGATTATCGGGGAGCCAGTCTATCTCCTATGGGCTTGCCATCACAAAAATTCTATCCTTTGACTAGTGCTGAGGACGCCGAACGTCCTAGTGAACATGGGTGAGTGCAACTGCTCCAAATTTGCTTGCTGCAATTTTAACTGTTATTTTTTCATATGGTAAATGATGTCTCTTGCAGCAAACATTGCAATGTTGGAAGCCTTTATTAGGTATCAGACTCAAGGTGTGGTGGTGGAAAGCAAGAACTCGAGTAGAGGGTATGTTAGAGAAAGTGAATTGTATTGACTTGATTGAATGAATGATTAGCGTACAAGATAGATCTTTTATACATGATAAGGATTATGCTAACTCCAACTGCGTAGCACTAATCCTAATTAATCACTCTAATAGAAACTAATAACTCTAACCGATTGGTAACAGCAACTTGATGACAGTTATATTCTGTTTATACACTTCACCTGTCAGCCTTGATCCTAGAGTGGTCTGCCTTGAACAATTCTCTACTTCAGGAATTCTTGATGGCCTTGAAGCTACTTCTACAGGCGTAGCAGGAATGATTTTGGTCCATGATATTTATGGCCTACTTCCAGATGATTTTATGCATAACCTAATGTGTGGCCTACTTCACATGTCAACTGCACGGATGGTGAATAAGTTTATCCCTACCTCAAACGTGCAAAGTAACTAATTTTCCTTCCTGTAAACCAATCCTTTGTTTTCATTAAGGCTCAGAAAATGACTACTAGCAATTAATGGCTCTCTTTATACACATTTATTGCAGGAAACCCATGGCATACATTACCAAAGCAATCACACAAATTCCATAAAGCCAGCTTCAGTTATTGCTACATTCACATCCCGGGGACCAAGCACTATTCTGCCCTCAATTCTACAGGTTGCCTTATGTTTCATCTTCAACTTTGCCATGCTTTGCTTGCATTTAATCAATCACTCTTCATTTTTTCCCTTGTATATATCATGTGTGTGTGTATATATATATAGTGCAACAATGTTAATTTATTCTCTATTTCAGCCTGAAATCACTGCACCTGGGGTAAACATAATTGCTGCTAACTCAGAAACTGCAAGTGTATCTAGACTAGAATCGGATAATCGCAGAATTCCTTTCAACGTTATGTATGGAACTTCTATGTCATGCCCCCATTTCGTTGGCATTGTTGGCCTTCTCAGAACACTCCATCCTTTGTGGAGTCCAGCAGCTATCAAATCAGCAATTATGACCACTGGTAGGTACCATTAACAAATCTTCCTACTTTAAATTTTAGAAAAATATTTTGTATAGAGACAAATTTTAACACCTTATATTTAGACATATTCACAATAAAGTTAATATGACCAAAAATAAGTGAGCGTGGAAACCACTCTTATTATGAGTGTGCTTAAATATGAGACGTAAGAATTATATTTGTACAAGATTCTCTCCGAGTTTTATCCTAGAAAACATTTCATATTTTTTCTAGCATTTCATTAATTTTTGTAAAAACTATTTTAGTAAGCACTCTAGATAATAGCCAAAGTCCTACTATGGACCAATTCCATGAAGAAGCAACTCCATTTGATTATGGGGCTGGCCACATTCAACTTGATCTTACAATAGACCCAGGACTTATTTATGACTTGAACATATTGTTGATTACATGAAGCAATTATGTGCTGATCTCAGTCAAACCAAAAACAAATTGAGGCTAGTATAGGGGAAAACAACTTCACTTGTTGTGATGAGTCCTACAATGTGGTGGACTTCAACTACCCTACAATCACAATGCTTGATCTAGGAGAAGAAGACATTGTAAATGTTACTCGTGTTGTTACAAATGTAGGCCCTGCCAGTATATACAAGGTGAAAGTGAAGGCACCAAAGGGGGTTTCGATTTTGGTTGAGCCAAGTTCCTTGAGTTTTAAGGAAGTTGAGGGGAAGAAGACATTCAAGGTTATTGTGAACGCACAATGTTAGGAGTTAGGGGAAACTATAACCACATTTTATGTGTTTAGGGAGTTTTTGTGGTCAGATGGAATGCACAATGTAAGGAGTCTTATTGTAGTGAAGTTCTTGTGGAAAATGATTATATATATTAGGGAGATGGAATTCATGTCAATTGGCTATTATAAGATATCAATAAAATAACAAAGTGATTTATATGCATTTTTGCGTGTTATTATAAGATTGGATGCTAATTTGTATATCTTATCTCAAATATGTCCTCTAGGAAATCTGACTAAGTATCAATACATTTTGTCTTCATCTTCTGGGAAATCGAATGCATGAACCAAAATGTTAGAATAAAAGCATATGGGATGGAGTGTTTGCAATGTTCTGATCATATAAACTTTTTGCTTTCGTGGACAATAGCCAAGGAATGATAAGCAAATAAAATTGATAGAAGAAAAAAGAAAATAAAGAAAGAGAAAAGAGTTCTGGGTTGGGTTTATGGACAATACAATATACATGGCTGGTTACAGTTGATGAGTAGCTGCTCACCTTATTTAGGCATGTTATGCCCTATTCTCTTTCTTATTGTCCAAAAACAAAATAAGAAGTTTGGACCAAAAATGAAAGTTAGAGTGAATACCCTTGTTAGTCCCTTAAGATTTTTTAATTGGACTATTTAGTCCCTTTAGAAAAAAAAATTGCCTCATTAGTCCCTAAAAGACTAAAATGTCGGACCCATTAGTCCTCCGTTACTTGGTTAACACGTGTGGAGCAGTATAGTCATGACGTGGCAATCACACGCTGAAAACAAGTGAAACGAAGAGGATAGGAACATATAGAACTCCCAAAATGTCACCATTTTGTTGATGTGGTAAAAGTAAAAATAGAAAAAGTTGCGAGTTTGATACACTTGCATTCGGATTCTTCATCCTCTACCCTAACCTCTGCATCATCTCTCCACCTTCACCTCATGTTCATTATGATCTCTTCTTAATCATCTCTTTATCTCTAACCCCAATATCACCTCCACATTTTCCCCTGCAAATCACTTTTACTCCTTGTTTCGTTAAGAAATTAGTGACAAAAAAGCAGAAAGTTTGAAGACGACGACACGAAGTGAAGCGTGAATAAAGTGACATGCAAGGTATGCTTCCTTCTTCCTCGAAATATTCTTTGTACGACTCAAAAGCATGTGGTCCATCTATTAAAATTTGATTAAAAGTGAATGTTTATTTGTGTTGTTTTGGTTAAAATTTTGGGTTGTGGTCTAAATGGTGGTCCCTAGGAAAAATGATTGGTTAACATAGTCAGTAATGCATGTGGTGCCTGAAGTTCCTATGGTGCTTTGTTAAAATAATCATTCGATTAGGGGTAAGGTTAAAATATTGGTTCTTTTGGGTTATTATTAAAATATTACTTGTTATGGGGTTTGACTTATAATATTGCTTCTTCTGGGTCTTGCATGAAAAGCTCCATGTTTGATGTTTTTTGCATTACTGTGATTTTTCAGATGACCAAGTATATGATCCCTATTTTTCATCATGGAGGCAACTTTGTTAGGGATAATAACAGAGTATTAGATTACTTAGGGTGGTAATAGAGAAGTTCCCACCAGTGGATATTGATTCAGTGAATTTGTTTAACTTTGTTATGTTATTTAAGGGTCTAGGATACCATGACTACAGAAAAATGATTTGGTTGAAACCTAATTGCCCTAATTTGGAATAAGGATTAAGACCTATTGTGGAAGACAAAGAAATAAATGAAATATGTGATGCTAGACTAAAGAACAAGGGTATAGAAGAAATGCATATATTCTTTGATCACACAATTTCATAACCTAAAATTGTAATTGTAGTGGATATAGATAATTCATCTGAAGAGTCATCCTATGAGGAGCCACCCTCTGATGATACATTATTTGATGGTTATGAGAGTGCAAGTGATCAAGCATATAAGCCTCCACACCCTGGCTTAGAAAATGAGTCTAATGATGATGATTTATCATTTGACGATGAGGAGGAATTAAGGCCTACAAGGAAGAAGAAAGTTGAACCAAAGAAGAAGACCACTCCTATGAAGAAAGTAACCCCTAAGAAGAAAAAGAAAGCAATCCCAAAGAAAAAGGATAATGGTGCAGGTTTAGGGGATGAACAAAGGGTAAGTGTAGGTGGAGATAGGAATTAGGCTAAGGGCAGTGAAGACTTGGGGACAGATTCTAATAGATATGAATGTAAGTATACATCAGAGAAGTTGCTTACTTTTGTGTCATCTAACAGTGAAGGAGATTGTAGGCTTGCTTACCCACAATTCAATGCAGATGCTGAATTTGGTCAAGTGCATTTTGAAATTGGAATAGAGTTTGAAACAATAAATGTTTTCAAGAAAGCTATGAAGGATTTCAATATAGTAGAAGGGAGACAGTTTAAATGGATGAAAAATGACAAACTGAGGGCTAGGACCAAATATGTGGCTGAATGGTGTAAATGGATGATTGTGTGTTCATGGAATAACCTTACCAAAAGCTTCCAAGTGAAAAGACTTGAAGAAGGCCACACTTGTTGTCAAGGTTTTACAAATAACAAGGCTAATATAAAGTGGGCCAACCACAAATCGAAAAAACAAGTTAGGACTCATCCCACAGTAAAGCATAAGGAGACAGTAGATCACATGAAGGAAAAATATGGTGTTCAATTGGAGAATAAATTAGTTTACAAGTCTTTCAAGAGTGTAACACCCGGTGACAAAGCCGGGGAGTGATCGCCAGTGCAAGAAGGCACGGACAAGGAGCGGCTCCTGACAGACTTCCAAGTGGAAGGGTACATGAATGAACTGATTATATACCCGAATGAGAGAGATCCTAAAACTGTCTAGGTATGGGATTATACAGTTAATGAGGGCTTATATGAATTAATTTGTACTACCTATACCAACAAGATGTATCTTCTTTTCGGTAGCAAATCACTAAAGAACTCCATAGTTAAACATGCTTGACTTGGAGTAATTTTGGGATGGGTGACCTCCAGGAAAGTTTTCCCAAGAAGCATGTAAGTGAGGACAAAGCACGCTGAAAAGACCCGTGTTGGTTTGTGGGGACAGTCGTCAATCCATAAAGTAGCAGAGGATATCACAAATGGTATCAGAGCCTGCACATTTTCATGTACGGTGTGGTTCGGGGATGAACCAAGCAGAAGCTGGTGGGCATATAATGCTCATTGACGAAGTTGGGGATTGATTGCTGGTGGAAGAAGGCATGGACAAGGAGCGGCTCCTAGAAGATTTCCAAACGGAGGGATACATGAATGAACCGATTACACACCCGCATGAGAGGGATCTTGAGACTGTCTAGATATGGGACTATACAACTAAAGACAGCTTATATGAATTGATTTGTATTACCTATACCAACAAGATGCATCTTCTTTTCGGTAGCCCATCACTAAAGAACTCCATAGTTAAGCGTGCTTGACTTGGAGCAATTTTGGGATGGGTGACTTCCTGGGAAGTTTTTCCAGGAAGTATGTGAGTAAGGACAAAGTACGCTAAAAAGACCTGTGTTAGTTTGTGGGGACAGTCATCAATTCATAAAGCAGCAGGGGATGTTACAAGGAGAGCTAAGGAAATGGTTAAAGGTAGCAAGAAAGAACAATATGGGAAGACATAGGACTATATGACATAACTTATTAGAAGCAACCTTGGAACAACTTGCAAGATGGAAGTGATTTCATACCCAGATTTTCCTTACTTTTTCAAAGGATGTTTATCTGCTTAGATGCCTACAGAAGAGGATTTAAGAATAGTTGCAGGCCAATGATAGGCCTTGATGGATATTTTCTGAAATGGTATTATGGAGGCCAACTACTTTCAGCTGTAGGGTAAGATGCAAATAACCACTTTTTATAGTTGTTTATGCTGTGGTGGATAGTCAGACTAAAGACAATTGGAAGTGGTTTTTAACCCTTTGGAACTTCATTTCTAATCAACAAAAGGTAAACAACTTTCACTTAGTTATTACCAATTAGTTTGGTAAAGTTTAAAGTCCGACATTTGAATCTACTTTTTTGAAGGGTTTACTTCCTGCCTTGAAGGAGGTGATGCCAAATACACATCACAAAAGTTCTGTAATACATATTTGGAAGAATTTTATCAAGCAATGGAAGGACAAGCAGCTTAGGGGGATTGTGTGCCAATGTCCAAAGTGCACAACTGTCCCTGAATTCAATGCATGCATGGAAAAGCTGAAGAAGACAAATGAAAGGGTCTGGGCATACCTGGACAAGTTTGAACCTTCAACATGGGTTAAGGCCTATTTCAGCCACTGGTCCAAGGTTGATAATATTACTAATAACATGTGTGAGGTGTGGAATGAAAAGATTGTGAATTATAGGTCCAAACCTATACTCACAATGTATGAAAAGTTAAGGTGCTACATCATGCGAAAGATGGCAACGTACAAGAAAGTGTTTGCCACTTATACTGGCAAGATAGCACCTATGCAACAGAAGAGGTTAGACAAGATGAAGGTAGACAGTAATAAATGGATCCCTACACGAAATGGTGATAATGAGTATCAACTATTTGAAGTTCAATACTACTCCAAGAAGATGGTTGTGGATCTCACCCTACACACTTGTGCTTGCAATATATGGCAACTAACTGGTAAATATGTTTACACATGCTAATTGTTTGATTTCACTCTTTAATTAGAAATAATGAAGGATTTTAATTGAATTTGTATTGAAAGGTTTACCATGCTAGCATGCAATTGCTTGGAAAAATGAAAGACCAGAGGATTAAGTTCACCAATGGCTAACAACCATCAATGCCACCTGTATACACTGCCTTCAACCAGTGAATAGTAAAGAGTATTGGGTCAAGACAGACTACCCTCAGCCAATCCCACCATTAATTAAAAGGCCAATTGGTCATCCCAAAAAACACGGAAAGAGAGATAACAGTGAAGAGGTGCCTCTTAGTGGCAATAAGATGAAGAAAAGTTGGCGTGCTACTTGTCCGAAATGTGGTCAAACTGGCCACTACTTCAAGATATGCAAGGAAGGACTACCAGTCTATGGTCCTCCAAATAGACCTAAGGAAAGGAAGTCTAGAAGAAAGAAATCTAATAGGAATAAAGGATAACCAACCCCTCAGGGTGAAACTGAATCACAGGTAAACAATTCAACTCAATATGGCATTTTTGTCCTGTTTTGATTTTCATTAGAGACTACTTATGGCAATTTATAAATCATGAAGGTCCAATGTGCCATGTTTATTAATCATGAGTGACAATTTAATGTGTCAGTGTTTTGGATGTTTTTTTAGGATGTCAATGCCAATGCAAATATAACTACCAAACAGATCCAAATTTCAAAGACCACCGACTTTAAGCCCAACCAACCAGTCTCAATACCTCCAATTCCAACTTCAGCCCCTGCACCAAGTTTTGACCTTGCACCAGCAATGAGGCCACCACCAACTAGGCCACAAAGGAAGACAGGTCTTAGGTCATCTCCAAGTCCAGCCTCAGCACCAAGTCTAGACCCTGCACAGGTTTCTTATTACTTGGAGTCTTTTGTTGTAGTATTGGATATTCTGTATGGATACTAACTTAATATAAAATGGTTTTTTAGTATAACTATGAACCAGATCCATGTGGCCCACCAATAGTTAGGCCACCACCAATTAGGCCACAAAGGAATGTAGGTGCTAGGCCACCTCCAACTACAGCCCCAAGTCCAACCCAAGGCCAAATTAAAGGCCAAACCCCATTGCTAGCCCAAGGACAGCAACACATGCTAAGGAGAATGCAAACAACTCTCTTTAAGCCTCTAAGTCCAACCCTTATATCCAATCCAGCCCTTACACCAATTCCAGCCCCTGCATCAACTCTAGATGGAATTTCTTCGGAGACAATGGCAGCAGCAAGTAGTGGAACAACAGCAAGATTGTTCAAGTTCATTCTAACCCCAAGAATGAAATTGTTCAAGAGAAAATGACTTAATCTGGATGTGTAGTTTCATTTTTTATAATGAACATGTTGCTGGCAGTTTTTGAGTTTCTGCTGGAAGCTACATTTTGTTAAATGTTTAGGGCAATATTTAAACTTGTAGGCCATATTTTATTTCTTTTTGGTCAATTATGCTCATGTTATGCATGTGTTCTCTATATAGAACATGTGTTTTGACAATTCAAGTTGTAATGACACTTTACAACATCAATACAATTTGAATGTTTAATTATATTATTGTTCTATTGATTTGATTACTACATTTCATTACTTTATTTCATACTTTATTAGACTTGATTATTTGTCAAGTTCCAGATTATGGTTCATGGTGATGTAATATACAGGTTTAAAAGTGCCAAAATGCCATGATGCCACAGTTCAACTATGGCTTTTCATATCATTCATACTTTAGGATCATTATATCACTTCAAAATAAAAACATCTAATCTCCTGCACCTGCTTCTTCATTTCATAATAAAGCCTACAAATACAATTACAACCACTACTATAATAGCAATTCCTACTTTGAACCTCCTAATTTCATTAGCTACCCTATCAACCTCTTCTTGCATCTTCATCTTTAGATCATTCTCCAGAATATCAAAATCTTTTTGTATCTGATTCTTCATTTGTTCAAATCTTTTTTCAACCATTTCATTTAACCAGGGACTGATGCCATTAGCTTCATTCTCCCACAAGAAAAAGCTACAATAAGGCTTGTTCTCCTAGAATGACACAAACAAAGATTAGTATATTAGTGTATTAATGCAGGTGCAAATAAAAACATTCATACTCACTGCATTATAGTCAGGGCAACCAAAAAATGGCCTGTTTGGATTTCTCCCAATCCTTGATATGAACAACACAACATCCATACCACAATAACACATAGGAACATAACCCCTATTATGCACCACTCTTCCTACAGTTGTAACACTCCCACTGCTACCTTCTTTTGCTCGTTGTCTTCCTCTATGGCTACTAACACCAGCCGAGCTACTTCTCATTTTCTGTTATGATCTTTCAAAAATGGACGATATAATGGTGGGAATACCATAGAAGTGAGAAGAGGGTTATGGGTTGATAGGTTTAGGGTAGAAATTAGGAGATGATTACAAGGTTGAGGGGTAGTAATGGAGTACAGGGTTATGGGTTTAGGGTAGAAATTAGAAGATGATTATAAGGTTTAGGGAATTTATAGGGAGTACCATAAAAATTAGAAAAGGCGGACAGAAATGAGAGAAGGATTGGATTTAGGGTTCATACAATTACAAATTGAAGAGGGTTAATGAAGGAAAGCAAGAAGATGAACCTATTTGGGCCATCATCAAAATGACGTCGTTTTGGTTGTATGGCATTTAATGTTCACTTCACAGTCCACATATGCATCACCGTTAGTATTTGAAGTCTCAAATCCGTTTAGGAACTAATTAATCCTATAAATAAGATCTTCAGGAATCGAGACTGTAGTTTTGGATGTTGAGGGACTAAATAGACCAATGAAATTTTCTTAAGGGATGAACACAGTAATTTACTCTAAAAGTTAAGCACTTCACTATTGTACCAAAAAAAAGAAAGAAAGAAACTTGACCATTATAAATAAGGATTTTTTAATGAGAAAATAAGAATATAAATTTAATGTGTTATTATTTGTGAGAAGTTTTTACAATATTCTTCAACCATGCATTGTGGCTTATTGAAAATATTAGATTGTACCAATACTTGTTGATTGTACCAATATTAGTTTGAGAGCACTTAAGAATTTTTTGTTGTGACAATTATCTTTAAAGTCTGTCACAACGTACCCAGAGGGTGCCACGACGGGGATGACAACTGATTTTAAAATAAAAATAGGAGTCGCAACCAATTTTAATTCTGGTTAAAATTGGAAAACCTTTTGATTTGCAAACTGGTCTTTTAAATGAGATTCGAATCCTGGAGTCTGATTATGATTAGGGAATGGTGGAAACTTAATCCCACTGCACCCCTAATACATTCGTATAAATACGGTTACCCTAGAGCTTATTATGCAAATTAATTATAATTTGATAATATTTATTTTTCCCCAAAAATTTGTAATAGTTACAATAACACAAAGGAAAATAAAATAAAAGAAAGAAAATTAAAGTAAAGGAGATCATAATTTAATGAAAAATATATATTTTGGCTTGATAGTCGTTAGTTACACCTATGTATCCTCTGGTACAATGAGGAACTCAAAGCCACTTAATTCTGTAGAGAATGATTGTGTGTTGAATTGATTTTATTAAAGAAACCAATTTTAAAGAAGCTAAAATCCACTCTTGCACAGGATTTAAAATAGTATGAACTATACAATAAATCCTTACATTCTCGTGAAACTTGAGGATAGCAAGCTATACATCAATATCACAAGTTGTTGCGTGGATTTTAAAATGAAATGAGAAATGTGTTGATTGATTTTAATTTTTGAAAAGAAAGTATTTTTGATTATTAAATAAAATAAAAATTTTGACAATTTCTAATTTTAACAAGAATTAGGAAAATTAAATCATAGACATAAACTCACAATTAATTTAAACAAAACACATAAACATATAAAATAATTTAACTAAAAAGAGAGAAAAAAAAAGAAATTTTTTTTTCACAAACACTATACACACAACTAATTTAAGCAAAACACATAAATACATAAAATTATTAAACTAAAAAAGTAAAATAAACACAATTTCATAATTTATGCAAAACACATAAATAATTAAACCAAAACAAGGTCCTAATTATTATTTTCTTTTTTATCCTTTTTTAAAAGAAAACATTAGCAATAAATTAACCCAAAATCAAAGAAACAATAAAATCACTTTTTATTTATTTTTGTGTTTTAAACTAATTTATTTAATTTCACTCAAATGATTTAAAAAGAAAGTTAAGAAAGACATATCATAAACTATTTTCTTTTTTTTTCTTTTTTTTAAATTAAAATGCTCAAATATTTATTTTGAACCAAATCAAATAATATCTTTTTTTTATTCATTTTAGACCAAAACAAATCTACTAACTAAACCAAACAATTGAAAATCTAATTCAATAAAATAAAAAAAATAACAGAAATGATAATAATAATAATAATAATAATAATAATTTCCCCAACCCCTAATCTATCACCATACACTCTCCCTCTCTCTCTCTCACATATACACACACACGTTAAGATCTCTCTTTCTCTCACACACATGACAGATACTCTCTCTCACGCATATATTCATATACACATATGTTAACACAGAGAAGAGGGAAGAGAGAGGACAGAAAAAAAAAAAGATCTAGGATGAGGCCGCACGCGATGGTAGAAAAAGGGCGCGGCTCCCGGCGATGTGGGTACGCAGTGGCGTGTTTCAACGCGGGACAGTAGGGAAGCCACTGAGATCGCGTCGGAGAGGTGGGAAGAGGCCGATAAGGGGATCTGGCGTTTGAGGGTGGTTTGTAGTTTTTTGGTAGCGAAGAAGGAAGAGGAGGAGAGAACTGTGAGTCGTTGATGCGAGCTGCTCACAGCCTTGGGCGTGGGCTACGAAAGGTCTGCGGCATTCGGCTCTAAAAGAAAGGTTCTGAGGAGGAAGAGAGGGGAACGCCGCTGCGAGCTCCACGCGGCGGTGGCAGCACGGTGCGAAGGCAAGGCGCCGCAGCTTTAGAAGGCGGTGACTGAGGGCTAGGCGTGGTGGTTGATCCAATGGGGAAGAGGGCAGATCCAGCCGCTTGCGGTGGCTGTTATAGGGGAAGATCTGAAGCTAGCGAAAGGGAGGAAGCCGCTGGCGAAGATGATGGCATGGCGGCGGAGTTTGCGGCTACCGGGTAGTAGATCACGTGGTGGAGGGTGGAGACTGAGATGAGGTCGCGGCGGTGGTAGAGGTTCACGGTTGCTTGGTGGTTGAGGAAGGCGGTGAGGATGGCTGGTGATGGTGAAAGGTGGCTCCGTGATGATGATGTGATGTGAGGCCATGGAGGTTGATGATGAGATGAGCCATGGAGGTTGATGATGAGATGAGCCATGGAGGTTGAAGATGATGATGGGAACCATGGTAGGCCGCGACAGTGAAATGGGGAAGGCCGCGACCTCCTCCTTTTCTTCTTCCTTGTTTCTTTTTTTTTGTGTTAATATCTGATGTTGATTATTGTTGTTGCTGCTAGATTTTACCTTGTTCTTTCTTGTTGTTGCTGGATTATTTTGCTGGAATCGTTGCTGGATTTGAAATTTGCTTGCAGGTTGGTTGAGCAGGATTCTTGGTGTATCAGGATGTAGCTTTTGAAACTTTTTTTTGAATTTTCTGCTGATTCTATAATTATTGTTGATGGTCTGAAAAATTTCTTCTTACTTCCCCCTCCCCAATTCCCGTTAATGATGATTATATGATACTTTTGGTCAAACAAAATTATGTTCTGAACTCATTTACAGCTCACTAGTAAACCTGTAATCATCACAAAAAGAAGGAATGATGCCGTTGGGGAAAGAGGGCATTATGATGTCTTCCTTTCTTTTGTTTTTTGTTGAAGAACAATGAAGAGAAGAGGAATCCGATATTCCTCTTCTTTCTTTTTTATTTTATTTATTTATTTATTTTTTTAAAAATGGTCAAATAAGGGATCCAACATCCCTTTTTTGTTTATTTTTTTTTTATAGTTAAAAAAACTAAAATTGATGGACCTGAACCGAGAAATGGGCTAAGAAGGAAATGAAATGGGTTATATTTTTTATTTTATTTTTTGAATCAATAAAGTGTGGGTTAAAAAAAAAGGAATAAGCTACAATAAAAAAAATGGATTGAATTTTTTTTATAAAAAATAATAAATATGGAAATAAATAAAAGTTTGAACAAAATATGGTGTTCACAAAGTCAAACTAAATGCAACGGTAAAAAGTATATATTTCTAACAATTCGTTTTAATAGAAGAGTTAATTCTACCTTTTGATAGATTAGTAATTTTTCACTATATTCTTGTAGTCACTTCCTTAAAACTTCTACAAATTATAGTTGTAATTTTGACAAATGATTCGAATATATAACATTACTCCTATCAAGTGTATCATGTAGGCTATATCACCTTCAGTGATCAACTATCGTGATTAATTTCATTTTGTAAGTGTTAATAACTAAGCAAGGATATCAAACACGTAATCAAAAAGGTTATTTGGGCACATGGCCCATAAGTAACTATCCCAACCAAAACACACTTTTATCTACGATAACCACGCATTATTTAAGATAAGCACGACTCGTGGTGAGATAACAACCTACGTCGAATCATAATTCCGTGTCACATTGTTACGAACATTTTAATTTGAACTCTTGAAGGAGAAACCGATCATGAAACAAATTTATTCTTAATTGCCCAAATATACAACAATAACGTGTGTACGGGGTAGAACGTATAATGAAACCATTATTCCCTTTTTGTCTCATCAAATTGGAAAATCATAATCCTAGCATAAAAAGAGTTGACGCATGAAATACCCATATCCATGTGCATCTCTCTTACTATCAGCATCATCAAAAAAAAAAAATCATTTAACGAGCATATATTGGACTGAAATACACATAAAAAGGTGTATATTTTGTGTGATAAAAAAATATTAAAAATAGATTACTTTCGATAACCAAGTATAAAAATGTTACTATATATTGATTTTTGAGAGATTGAAACTAAAGTAAGCTGCAAAAGAATTGGGCCTTTCCTTAAACTCAAAAGTGAAAAAAATCAATGTAGTCTTTTCATAGAGCAAAATTCTCCAAAAGACTAATCGAGCAATAATTTCCACAATTCTTTGTCATCAAATGAAGTTTTAGGGAAATACTTACGATTATCCGCACTGAAATTTAAAGGAAAAAAAAAGACAAAAACAAAACAAAACAGTAGCAGCAATTTAACAAAGACACTTGATTTAGAAAATTAACATGAACCCCAAGAAACAATCTTAATTACAAGATACCAAGGATACCAAAATACTAATCATAAAATAAACAATAATAATAACAAAAAAAAAATACAGAAGAATCAACCAGAATGGAGTGTAGCAACACAATAATAATAATAACAAAACGAAGAAAAGAAGAAGCTTGGAGCGAAACTAGAACAATGGTGGTGGCTGATAACCCAAGAAGGGTCTTCCTGTTCCTGCCCCGCCACAGTCATCGCAGTAATTGACAGTGTTCTGGATCTTGTGAAATCCACGCTTGAACACTCCGAACCCGAACATGAACCCGATCACGATCACCACCAGAACCAGGCACGTGCAAAGCATGCATATCCTGCCCGAAAAACACATCTCTCACCGGCAAACTTTGAACCCAGCAAAGTTTGAATCTTTTTCTTGTGGGTATTTCGGATCTGCGAAATTTTCAGGTTCAGATTTTTTGCTTGAGGGAAAAAAATTGGGGAAGTTAATGATGAATTTAAAAAGAAAGAGAAGAAGAAGAAAAGAGAAACAGGAGAAGGCAAACCTTTGTGTCTTTGTCACGGATTGAAAACGTTTTGACGCTTTTGTTCGCTTATAAGGAAAGCTATCTGATCCATTAACAACTAGACTCCTTTTAATTTTTGGTGCGAAAACAAGATTCCTTTATATAGACAGTTTTGTTACATGCGCAACTCATTTGTACGATTTTTATACAGCACGTCCAGATCCAGCGTTGAGAAATAACAATATAATTCGGAAAAGAAAGAAAAGAAAATTTTCTTTTTGTGGTCTTCTAAAACTTATGTATCATAACAATATGCTAATTAATGTATGAGTAGTTAGAATTGCAGTTGTTAAAGAAATAAGATTTTCTTTATATAAAAAAAAAGAAATAAGAATTTCAGCTAAGTTTAAGGTGAAAGTACTAAAATATATAAGTGTCATTAAAAAAAGGTAGTAAATATAAGTAAGATAAATAATAAAAAAATTCAAATTCTTAAAATACTAGCAATATACCGGAAATTTATAATTACTAGCACTTAATTTTCTTACTTTCCTCACTAATGAATTCGACGTTTTCTGTTATTGTTTTTGTGGGTTTTTAGCAGGAAGCGTGTTGAGGTTTTGTTGAGTGGAATGTTTTAGGTTGTTGCGTTAAAGGGGGGTGGTGTGGTGTAGTGCGGTGAAGTGGTTGAGTCTGTTGCAACAAGAAGCATCGCAAATTTGGATATGGTGCCTAAAATTTTGGTGATTGGTCCATCGTGAATTTGACTAATGACGTGCTGCGATAAACCCATGAAAATGTACCAGTTACTTATGCCACATTGTGAGGGTTAACGTCCCTTTCTATGCTTTTCAAACCGTAAAAACATCATACGTCTGATTTTTTTCGTTTTTCATAAATAAATCATACGTTTTTTTTTTTTTCCCTTCCCCGACCTAAACTTATCATTCCCTTTTTTTTCAATGAACAGGTCATACGTTTCATTTTTCATTAACAACCGAGCGTTTCGGTTTTTGGTGAATTCTAGGGCCTATGGTTTAACATTTAATTGTATGATTATGGTGAGGGTGGCCCATTTGATATATGGGTTGTTGAAAAGTAATTAGAGTCCAGACCAAGTAGCCGAAACCAAAACCAAAAGACCCCTGATTTTTACCAAAACCAAGACATACTCCCGAATCCTGATATATTGGCACATCACATAACAGCCTATCGAATCCCATCTGAAGTTACTGCTCGGGTTGGTTAATGGTTGGGCATCCTCAAATTAAAGCCCAATTTGAAACAATACACAATATTTTTTGTCTGAAACCATACACAAATCGACCTAAAAGAAAACCATACACAAAATTTTAAAAAGATGATTGCACCTTGATCACATGTTTAGACGTGTTCTAGTATGCTGATCAATAAAAATGTGTTATGATATAATTGGTCAATATTAATTCTAGAGGCACCTTATATTTTCGCTCCTCCAATATTTATAATTTTCTGTCTTGATAGAATCACTGATATTGAGGCTCTATTTCCAAGAACCCGATTTATTAGATCTGACTCAATAGAGATAGGAGTAGGAGTTTTTTAACGAGAATTTTATTTATTTCTAGGGCTTAGCCCAAAAACCTCTAGCTAAAAAGGTTTAGCTATCTACCATATTGACCAACTCCACCTTGGTTCCTAAATTGACATTCAAATCATAATAACTATTACGAATTTCCACCATCTTATGGATATCCTAAAATTCAATTAATTTGAATGAAATATAAATATATAAATTAAAAATATTTAATGCAGAAGCTTTAAAATTATAAAAAAATATGCATAATTAATTTAAATATAATAAATAAATATAAGGTGAAGAAAAAATATGAAAAATTATAAACGGATATACGTAACTAGTTTAAGAGAAATTAAACTCAAAATTCAAAATAAAAAATGATAATATATGTTATGTTTCAAGATATAATATTAAAAACTGAATTTATTGAAAAAATTGACATGTCAATTGAATAAACAAATATAGATTAATAAGTAAAAGGGCAGGTTAATAACTAACCTAAGCGCCACAGTTGTGTTAATATTGGGCTCTTTTAGACATATTGAGTCATGGCCTGCTTACTTTTCACCTTTCGATTGAAAAAGCTCTTATCCATAATTTACCCATTTTTCAATCTGAAGGTGAAGTAAAGCAAAACATGACTAGATATTCCATGAAGTGTCTAGCATAAGTAAACACACCCAAGTGCCACTAGAGACTAGACCCAACACAAGTACCCGCAAGGGATTCGAGCTTTCACTGAAGCTCTACTTAGATGGTACAAACAGCTTGCTGACTCAGTTGTCTTTGTTTTATTTTTTTTTTCTGCTGACGTAGTCACGTATTAGCCTTTATTGGAACCTTGTTTCTCCCCTGAAGTCCTTATTTATGTGTAGAGATGTAACAAGTTAATTAAGCAATTTAAGATTCATACCAAGTTAAACCTATTTTAGAACTAGGAAAATGCAAAACTGAATATAATTTAGCTTTATCACCATATTCTCATACGTTGCTTCTCCGAAAAGCTATATTACTTTTTTTTTGGTGCGAAAAAAGCTATATTACTTTAGTCACCAAGGTTTAGATTGTAATTAATACTTGCCGATTTCACTGCTGCATTAATAAAATATAAAAATAAAAAATTAATTATTTTTAAATTATTTAATAAAATTCACCCATAATATATATATATGATAAAAATTATTAATTTAAAAATAATTAATTCTTTATTTTTATATTTTATTAACTTTCCCATTTCAAAGGAATGAAATATAATCCTTATTGCTCATAGTTGTATGCACCAAAAGGGAGGTTCTATTCACTTTCCAAAAAATAATAATAATAATAATAATAAAATAAAATCAAGGAGCAGGAAATGAAATTGAAAAAAGAAAGAGAGAGAGAGGGGGGGTGAAAAATCTCTACTACGAATAAAATGACAAAAAGAGAGCCCTCTTTACCAGATTTTTTGTTTATACATTTTTCTTCGTGATCTTTTTTCCTCTTCTCAATACACAACTTTGTTAATATTTTTTTTTTTTTCAAGCTATCTCTACCAGCATTGGTCCGTTTCCCATCTCCGGCTCCGGTAGAACCCGGAACCGCCATTCGGACTCGCCAGCGGCGTCCGACTGCTGCCGCCGCCGCCGCCGTGCAACGACATATCGTACACTGCTCTCGCCGCCGGATCTGACAGCGTCTCGTATGCGTCATGGATCTCGATGAACTCCCTGACGTCGGATTCCGGCAGCCGCTCCGCCGAATCAGGGTGGTACACCTTCGCGAGGCTCCGGTACGCAGACTTGATCTCCATCGCAGAAGCATCCTGCTTGATCCGAAGCACCTCGTAGAGGCTCGCCGGCGCCGTCGCCGTCGCCGCGAAAGCGCGCATCGAAGGTCCGCGTTTATCGCCGGAACTCCCAATCGGCGGCCGCATGAACGCGGCGGAGACGGAGCGGTGTTCGAAGGAGTGGCGGAGTGAACCGCCGCAGGCGACAGCGGTGACGGCGGCGGTGAGCTTGAGGTTTTGGGTTCCCAGCATCGTTGGCTGTGGTTTGTGGCCTCTTTTCTTTTCTCTTTTTTTGCGATGAAGGGTAAAATGGGAATTAAGAATGTTGCAGTTGTGCTGCTTGTGTGATAGTTTTGTGCAGTTAGAATGGATTGTTGAGCGGAGTGTTTATATACTGTATAGTGGTCACAGAGAGAGTGAGAGATAGAAAAGGGTAGAAAGGTAATTTAATGTGCCCCTGGTATAGGTGACGAACTGCGTGTATTGTTTTGGAAAGACTTCTAGAAGCTAGGTCCACACGTCAAATTTTTTTCAGCTCAAGATTCTCTAGTTAGATAAATAAAGAAAAGCAAAAGGAGAAGGTTCACAAAGTATATGATGTCTTTTGATAAGAAATTCCTCTGTTTTAAAAATTAAAATGGAGGCTGAGTGCGTTTTCCTTAATGATTTTGAGGAGAAAACGTCAAGAAAGTGAAGCCATTAGGGGATCAATATTTAATTGAATAATGTTCTTTGCAATTTGCGCTTGACTATAATATTCAGGAACTATTTAGCGATTTTTTTCTTTTTTTTTTAGAGAAAAATGGCAAGCACTTTGTGTTCATCTTTTTTTTTTTTTTTGGTAATTTTTCTTTCCAATGGCAACTCATGTAGCTTGTTAATGCTGCAAAGGAAAAAAAATTATGGTAAAGGTTACTTAGTTTTTGAGTTAAATAGTTGGCTAATTCTTCTGACTTGTTAACTTGATTTGCCATTAGTATATATCTATCACTGCAATTATTGGAAGCATATTTCGCTATGATTAATCAATTTGGTGTATGTTAGTGTTAAACAATTTCAACAATAATTAATACGAGATTAAAAGTATATGTAGTTGCGCCCGCGCGCACATGTACATATATAAAATAATAAAAGAGGAATGTCATTGACTTATTTTCCTATTCAGGCAGAGCAGTACAAGTTGGCGCGTGTGCGTGTATATATATATGGTATGGGATTGAAGTTCACTTTATTAAGTTTATCAGCTCAATTCGTCACTATTGGAACAAAAGGAACGATAAGTAAAGTACATTAAAAAAGAAAACACTATTGTAATTGTTGGGTCCCTCTAGTTGTGGCTATTGCTTTGAACAATGAACCTGAACTAGAAAGCAAGTTACATATTACTGCACTACACCACGGCCCTTTCTGAATTTCAGTGGGCGCCAGCAGCATTTGTACTGATTAGCGTCGTAAATGATCATAATCATTAGTCAACTTCTTAATTATAGTAATTCAGTTGCTTAAGAGAGCAAAACCATGTACTCACCAAACAGCGACAGTAAGTTCCTAAAACTAGCAAACCAAAACCATAAAGAACCTGGTGTGATTATTTGTCGCTTTCTATTTGTGTCACTTTTAATTTAGCCAATTTGTGAACCAAAGTGTTGCTGTCTAGCTCTTGGTAAAGTCTGGGTCAGTCTTGCGTATATGTTTGTAATAAACTGACTTTTCTTTCTCCTTGGTTGAGCATATATCCCTGACTGGCCAGCCGTTGGCCTCCTTCTATCCTGACCGTTTCAGTTTAAAGGGAGGATCATGCTTGTCAATTTAAAATATCTATGCCCTTAATGCGGGTGCATCCGAGGCCTTTTGGTGCCTTTTAGAGCCAATCTAAAGAGCTCCTCAGGGAGACCTACCAAGCTCAGTCTGATTTCATGGCCCAAACGAATTGGTAGAGTAAATAGAGCCTCTGCCTAGCCCGAATTTTGAGGTCGGTCGGAAGCCGACCGATCCAATAAGCTTGTAGAAGACCGAGTATATATGAATTATAGACATGATTCCCTTACTTATATAGTTATATAAGCAAAATATTTTCTTTTACCGAGTTCTCTATTCAAGTTTGATTCAACTAAATTTGAAAACCACATTATACAAATTGCATTTAATTATCCGTGGCCAAAGCATATAATTAAACAATTTCTTTTTAAAAAATGGATCTATACATACTTTACGCATAGAACATTAATGTGATCATTTATTATGATGCAATATTGATCATATTTAAATATAGCTCACATCTTATTCAACATTGAACGAGATGTAACTACATTGATATGGTGCCTTATGTGATGTATGTATACATAACATAACTTCTTTTTTGCTTAACCAATAATGATGAAATAATGATAAATAAGTTACCCATCAACTTGGGCGATAACTTTCTCTAGTCTTTACTCTCACGAGAAACTCTAGTGTTGTTGTCTTTCTTCTTCATGTCATGCCGTGTTTTTATCTTCTATTTAAGTAAGGTTTAAATCTCATTTAATATCATATATGATGGCTCATGACTACCTTAACCTAGGCTTAATTATATTTGAAATCTATATTAAAGTAATTGAAAAATGGCAAATAAATCTTCTAATGATTTCTGTTGGACTAACGGATAAGAAAATAGGGTTTTCCATCATATTCTCACTATCAAAAGATTGATTCTCAGTTACTACTTCAAAGAGCATTATTGGTAGAAACGGATAAGGCTAGCCGTAGTTAAAAGCCTGTGTGTGCATTGTTCGCTGTTACGTTGAACTTCTATTGTGATACACTCAACCTAAACTTTATTTAAAATAAATAAATAACAACGTGAGTGTGGATATTCATCCTAATCCACATAGCGCAATTATGAAGTGTGAAGACGACCATTCACCAAAGCAAAATCGTGGCATGATCTGGCAGCTAGCTCTTGACATTGCCAGCCCATATTGACAACTCTCTCTCTTCTCGCACAGTTACACTTTATCTCATGTTGTCCGTGCACTTTTCCTAATCATCGTCACACCCACGTCCTCCACTCAAAAACCTCACCCTTCATTTTCCCCTTTTTTCCAAAAGAAAACTCGCTCTTGATTTTTTTTTTTTTCCTACAAAGGATACATTTATAAATTTGGATTTTAAACAGTAAGAGAGAGGAAAGGATTTATGAGAGAACTTAGTTTTCATTGACAGTAATATTGGCCCAAGAAAGAAAGAAAACAGAGATTATAGATCACATCTGATTACCCTTCTCTTTATTTTATAGAGACCAGATTATATTTAGGGTCATTTGATCCATATTGAATCAATCTTATCATTGATTTATCATATATTATATATTAATAATTAAACATGTCAAATTTAAAAAATAGTAGACGATAATAATCATATAATCTATTAATCGATACCTACTTGTATTTTTATAAAAATATATTATTCATCAAAATAAAATAAAATGATAAATTATCAAATTATTTTCAAATCATATGAAACTTTATATACTTGATCTGTTTAATATGAACTTTAAATTTAATTATTGGATTGATATAATTTTATATCAAAAAAAGTTATTGGATATAATAATTATATTAAAACTTATTCTTGAAATAAATAGATCACACTCTATATTTATGGATATTCATCTTTTTGTCATAAAATTGAAATCAATTTCAGCCCATCCCAACAGAGCCTTATATATTATATTATTATTACTATAGGTCTAATGCTGGGACCATAAAAACAAACATTGCTATCATTAACTGATTGGCCATAAATTATATTGTGTCTTACCTTTGGGAAAAAAGCTTGACTATATGATGCAGAATTAATGTCAACTTTAGTGGTTGATCTCTATCAAATATCGATAATATCACTGATATATAGTTCAATAATAGTACAATCATAGATTAGGTACGCGCCTGCCTGGATTGACTTAATTTAAATTAAATTTAGTTATAATTTAAAGTCTACGAAAGAAAACATTTGCAATAAAAGTAGTTAGTGTTTTAAATAAGTTAATCTAAAGATAATATGGGTCTATATTAGAGTGCAATTCGTGTAGACAGATAATTGAACGGAACTCCCTAATGAGTGGACGCTGAATCATATATCATATATATTATATGAAATCGGTGGTTTCTAAATAAGATTCCATGGTAGTTGGCGCAGGCTAGCAATGGAGGAGGGCCTTCCTTCTAGAAGCTCTTGCCACATATATCAACATGGCGATGTGATGTGAGTTGCTAGAGTTGGATTGAGTGGCAGTCAAGCCCAGCACTCTCTGGTTGGGACCGTACATACTCAAAAAATAAATAAATAAATAAATAACCTCACTCATGCATGTGGACCGTGCTTAATTGCTTACTCCACATTGCGAGTAAGGGACTTCTAGAAGGACAATCCTCTTTTTGTCTTTTTTTTTTTCAGGGACCAAAAAAGGGGACGATCTTGGGAATTTATTTTTCTTCCTTGCAATATCAATAATAATATATATGGCTTGATTTTCTTTTTTTTTCATGAAATAAATGCATTGAACCAATCGCAAATAAACATAGGGTTATACTGATTGTTGTAATTGAGTAACAAGATATATGATGTTTGGTGGGTCATTATTTTAAATGTGGGTGTAAGGTGGTGGTTTAAGTGTAATATTGAAATTTATAAAATGTATGTATAATATGATGTTTTTTAATACAAATCGCTACGTAATGATTTATATGTAATCTTAATTGAAAAATTGGTATTTTTCATACATAAATCATTACGTAACGATTTGTGTGATAAAATAATATTTTATTTTGATTTTTTCAGATTTTAGATCCACATAAATACTTACATAGTGATTTGTGTTAGTGATCTATTTAAAAAATAATTTTATTTGATCTATTAAATCCCTCGCAGACTCATCACTTTAAGTCAATACTAGTTTGTCTCTCACAAATCACTAATGAGTAATTTACATGTAAAAAATATTATCTCAGTTGAAATATCCCCATATAGTCCCATATTACACTAATACATAAAAAGAAACCTCATTATTAAAAACTTTATCGTTTGGTTGAGGTGATGGTATACTGGAAGGAGTGCGATGTACAATATACATAAGGGATTTAGGCACATTTATAAAGTGTGTAAATGCATTCAAAAGATTGGTTAATAAATTTAAACACACCTTCTAAATATGGTTAAACACCTAATATGTGGTACACCACACTTCATATGGTATACTATAGACAAAATCATGATGTTTAAGATTATGTTATATATGAAGTATATGGGCTAAATAGTAATATTAGATATAAAATTATTTATATATTCTCATTTAAGAATATAATTACTTTTTGAGAAAATAAATTATGATATAATATTATAACTTTTGTGATAAAGTGATTTGGAGTTGAATCTCTCTTTTTTCTCATGCTTTTAAATTGTTTATTCTTCAAGTCTAAAAAAAATATCCACTGTTACAAGGAAAATGCAAAGGATTTCAACAATGTGAAGTGATATTAAACATAAATTAGTTATGTCTCAATCAACTATTTTGAACTTTTAAAAATAAATATATTTAATGACAAATAGCTTAATTATATAAAAACCATGCGACCCAATAAAGAGAAAAACTCTACTCTCAATAAACCTGGCACATTGTTATTTATTTCGTCACTGTCAAAAAGTTGTAATATTAATACGTTTCCTTATTTTAAGTGTATACACTCTCCTATTTGTTTTTTAATTTTTTCAAAAAGAATTTAACTTTAACACGCTATTAAAATGAAGTCTTATACGATCATTTAAAGTATTTAGCTTTTAGAATAATTATCTATACATAATATAAATACCATTCATTAACCGTGAAAAACACAATACATTTATAATGTATTTAACTTAAACTCTTCTTTAAATTATCTATAAGTTTATATATATTACCCTAATTATCAATGTGCAACTTTTAAAGTCGAGATTAATTTCAGTGTGAAAAACAAAATCTATTTACAGAGTGCGACTCATATGAGACCAGATATATTTACAAATAAGAAAAGAATGAAACAAGTGTTTATTTCCTTAGTGCCAAGCAAAAAAGTGTTAATTAATTTAGTTGTAGTACTCGATTGACGTTGGTTTCCATTCTCAACCTTGGACGCAGACTAACTCTGAAATTGTAGGAAAGTGTCATTAGTTAACTAGTTAATACTTATATTATACTATGCTTATGAACCACTAACGACTGCTTAATAAAATCCTCGTGATTCACATGCTTTAACAAAGCAAGTCCAATTAGGCTTGTACTTTAAAGAAAATGCAATCTTGGTTCTGCTTTTCGATCGCATGTCTGTGGAATGAGAGATACAAAACATTAATATTCAGTCAATTCAAGACTATAACTATATGGAGTTTATCATGACTTTAATTATATGCCATGACCCATGAAGCATTTAAAGCACAATATAACTTAAGCCATGCTGCAGTTTTGATCAACTTATGCGTGCTTGAATTATGCGGATGCTAATATTTAGACAAATGTTTGGTATGATTAATTAATGTAGTCGCTTTTTTTTCATATTACTGAGTAATTTGCAGAAATTGTATAATTCTTTCTCAGAAGTCAGAACCAGCCCAAGCAACCGCTGTTTATAGCCATGTAGTAGTATATTATAATATTAATACTTGGTCAGACATGGTTTAGATTTATATATGCATAAAGGTTGCTGCATTTATCACACCCCTTTTTCAGGTGATGTATATGTAGAACATAGTTCTAGTATAGCATTGGAACCAGGCAACGTTGCTCTTATGGGACTTTCCGATTTTTCATCAAGGCAACGTGCTACCCATATAAATTAAGCCTTGTTCTGTCATGATGTGCAAATAATTAGAGGTGCATATATTCTTAGCTTTCGAAGCAAAGCAAGATTCAAAAATCATTGTTGGATATTGTTATAATTATCTGTTAATATATAAGATTTTATTCACTGAAAGGCTACATAGATGCATCAAGCTGCAAACTTTGGTGTAAATAAATGAGTTTAATTATGATATATTGCCGGGTAAATGAATTTTAACTATTATCCAATTTTAAATATCTCATTTTGTATAACTTTTCAAGCAGTGAGAGAGAAAAATAATTATATTTACTAATATGTCATTAAATAATTAGATGAATATGTAAAAAAAATTTACATTTTCAATGTATTCCAATTAAATCCTAAACAAAATAGTTTTGACGCATTCTACATTATTATAGGAAGTAGCAACTTATAGAGTCACAGGAATAGGAAGAAAAGAAAAATCTTAGGGACTGTTTGGTTGGTGTTTTTAAAAACAGTTTTTGAGTTTTAAAAACAAAAACCCAAATAGACTCGTTTGGTGTTTTGTAAAATTTGGTTTTAAAAATTGAAAAACAATTATTGGGTTTTAAAAATTGAAAACCAAAAACAGATGAAAGTTGTTTTTGTGTTTTTTCATTTTGTTAAGGGGTGAAAACATGATGGCATTTTTGAAATTAAGTTGAGTTTCTATTCTTCACCTTCCTTTAAATCTCGTTGGATATCTCCTTTGTTGACAACTGATTTTTCTTGAAAAACTTCTTCCTTTCTCACCATTCCCTTATTCCAGCCATCAACAGGGAGACCAGCTCCCCCATTCACCGGCGACTCGAGCAGCACCCATTCGTCGGCGACTCAGGCGACGGGACAAGCCCCTGATCACCGACAACGCGGGCGACGTAAGCAGACCCAAACACCAGTGTAGGCCATCCACCCCCCGAGATCCGCCAGAGCACGTGAATCGGGACCTTCATCGGGGTCTTCTTCCAGCCTTCTCACCTGTTGCTACTACTGCTGTTGCTCCTTTGTCGCTGGCAAAGCTCCTCCATCACTAGCCTTCACCTTCATTGCGGTGAACGAGACCCGCAAAGCCCAGATCCGACACGACCCCCCACCGGGCATTGATGTTATGGTTGATCTTGGCCGCGAGGTTGAAGGCGGTGAAATGATGGTGATGTTAGAAAAAGGGGTGGCGCTGGCGGAGTGGAGAGGAGGCAGCGCGAGGGAAAAGGAAGAAGGAGGAAGGGGAAGCCCATGGGTGGCTCCACGATGGAGGAGGCCATGGCGGTTTATGTTTTTGCTTTCCATTCCTTTTTTTTTTTTTGAAATTCTGAATCTATGTTTGATTATGTGTGGATTGAGATTCCATGAGCTGAGATGCATTGTTGATGGTGATGATTGTTAATTTGTTGATGGAAATGGATTATTGCTGTTTGATTTGTGTTGATTTGAGAAGGGGATGTGGGACTGAGATTGTTTGGAAACTGGTTTGATTTGTTGTTGTTGTTGTTGCTGTTAACAAATTGGCAAGATATCGTGACCAAATTACAAATTGGATGTGGCTATAAAAAAATCATGAATAGCTTATAAATAGATTTATAAATATAGATTAATATCAAGTTGTGTTAAAACTATTTTTAAAATAGAAAGTTGTATTAAGACTTTATTTATTGAGTATGTATGGAAAATATTATTCACAAAACATATAATAGTTAAAGGATTGTTTAAAATTTGTCATTTATAGTTTTACAATTTGCCAAATAATTTTTTATTTTATTAATTTTAAAAGTTGTTTTTCAAAAAAATTATCCAAACAAATTTTTTGTTTTTTATTATTATAAAACTGTTTTTGAACTTAAATTGTCAAACAAATTTTTCTGGCTTTTTGTTTTTAAAAATTGAACTTAAAACTATTTTTTAAAATAATTTTTAAAAACAAAAATAAAAAAATGTTTTCAAACAGCCCCTTATGGACCGGGAGAAATTTTTGCTCACAATTGTAAGTTGTTTTTCAACTTAAGAATTTCAATTATAATTATTCTTCAACAATTTTACGAACAAGATTGTTCTTCGGGGAAAGCCCATTTTTTTTCATTCTTGATCTGACGAAAACCCTTCATTCTCTTTTTCGTCGAACAACACTTTTTTGGTAGAGCTAGAATATTTTTCTCTGGTTAGAGTAGAGCCTGTTTTTGGCCATGGTCCAATGATTCTATCCAACAACAGAACTTCGTAGTATATCAGGCAATTGCGACATGCTTTTTGTCGACCACAAACGAAATTACGAAATGGGCCTGCCAGTGACATGGACCCAAACAAGGGTTCTCGTGTCAGAGAGATAATGCGCGAAGGTCCAATGAAGAATTCTTCAAATTAAAAAAAATTGAAGGTAGGATGTTAACAAAAAAGTCTTATAGAAGCCTGATCAGGCTGAGTCGTGTTGGGCCTATTCGGGTCACACTGAGTGGAATCAACTTTTATTGTTTTCTTCATTTTTCCAGCCCAGTCCACAATTTTGTTTAGGCTATTTTGGTTAACCCAGCTCGACACATTTTGATAGCGACATAAAGCTATAGGGTAGAAGGGAGAGTAGAGCGAGACAGAGCAAATGAATTATCACGAATGAGTAATATTATTTTGATTCATATTTTATAAGTATTATGTTGATACACTCATATCTATCATTGAATTAAATATAAATCCTATTTAGTGTGGGTCTCACACTCTATTCAATAGTAAAGTGAGTGTATTCAGTATGATATTCTACGAAGTATGAATAAAAATAACATTTTTCAACGAGTTATTCCTTTGTCTGTACTTGGCCCAAAGTGATGTGCTCATGTCAGCTACGTTGTTGACACTTGATAGATGCATGTCGTTTTCTTCAAATCAGTGCCACAATTTCCACCTACTTATAGCTAATATATGTGACATTGCTTTTTAATTTACGTTTTCTACCATTGATATGGACCGTCCATCGTCGTTCATATGAATAGGGTCATCTTATTTTTTGTCATTTTATAATTATATTCACAACATGGCTGCAATGATTAGAGAGTTCGAAGCCAATAGTGGTTTGCCTCCGCCATACGATAGGCTGCGCATATTTATATTTTGATAGAGCACCTAGCACCGTAAATTGGGGCGTACGTGTTTAATAGTTTGATTTTAAACTTAATTAACACAATATCAATACATATTAATCACGTAAACATTAGTATATCATTATGATTAACTGCCATCTCGATTTCGTATGGCCTCACTCTCAGTCACGTGTCAGCCAAATCTGCAATCCCGCATCTAAATTCTGATTGCGGCTTCTTTGACTTGAAATATTGCTGAGTCTCAATGATTAACAATAAGAAAGCTAAGGTATAAATAAGCGTGGTGTGTAACTAGACAGAGTCATACAGAGTACACGAAATTCATAAGCACGTAGCCCATTCATTGAGGACTATTTGTATTTGACTATCAAATTTGTATTTGTAGTTGTAATTTTGAATAAAAGATCGATAATGAAAGAATCGACATATGATATTTTAAGCAAAATAAGTTCCAATAACACAAACAAACAAAAAAACTCGAAGAGATATATTAGTTAATATCTTGGGAAAAATTAAATATTTTTAAATGTATAAGCTTAAATTAAAACAGGTTGCTATAATTTCAAAATTAATGCGTGCCTCTCCTATTCCTATCAAATAACTGTGTAATTATCAATATAGTGCTACAGAGTGATTTCTGTGGCCCACCTTAAGTAGGTAATTGACATACACAAGCTCACTTTAATGTTTTAAAAATTGATTAAATATAATATCGAGGCTTACTAATCTTACAAAAAAAGAAAGGAAAAAAAAAAGCAAAGTGCGCGCTAGAAGTGTAGTGTACTCAAGTTAGAAACTTACAGCTGGTGGTTCAAAGATGAATATATCATTTAAATATCTTCTTGAGCTCAAAAATTCTTTAAACTTGGTATTATTTAATGATAATCAGGTCGTAAAGTTTAAACCTCATTGTTATCATTACCATCGATGTGAAAAAAATACATTTCATAATTAATGATACGTGTGTTTAATTTAATAGATATGTAAGAATTGTATATCTAAAAACTATATGTATATGGAGCAGTTCACAAAAATTTTAACTACCCAAATAATTAATTATGTTTAGTGTGCATTTGATCAAATTAAAAATTTAAATAACCATCAAGTTATTAAGTTATTAGGATTGGATTATTAATGAGGAGTTTATGAATTTATCATTATCTTTTACATATATAAAACTTATTTAACGATTAAAGAATAATGTATGTTTTTTTCCTCGTATCATAAAGTAACTAAGAATTGTTGTGTACCAAAGGATTTCTGTTTCCCTTTCCTTTTTATACCCCGTATATTTTATTTAGAAGAAAACATATGCTGTCCAATCAGGTCGAAAATGCCACTCAAATTAACTAATTAAGATGCCCTTAATGAGTGGTAGATATTTAAGTGGCCAACAAAGGCACATCTAAATTATAAAAGAGAATTTCATTGCAATTATCATTATTAATTATTATGACTATGATAAAAGAGGCTCCGATTAGAAGATTTACTTATTTATTGTCCGATGAGTAACTTCACTACCATTAACATAAGAATTAATATGACAACAATAATTAAGGGGATAACTAATTATAAATATATCATAAGATATATAAGTCCTCCACAGGCGAATGGAACAATGTAAAACTAGCTAGTACATGACGCTTCTTGCATATCCAAACAATCTATTTCAAAATTAAATAGTTAGCAAGGGTAAATAAGCCACCCATATATGGTCAAAATGAAAGCATATGTAAGTGCCAAAATATCACTTCCTTAGTTCTCATATATAGCTTTTGTTAATTTTGAGAGATAAGAAAATGGTTAAGCAAAACAATATTAATTGTGTACAAATAATGCCTTAGATTGGTGTTTCAGCACAACCAAAATCAAGCATGTTGAACAAGTAAAGGTGGCTGGTTACATTTTTTTCTTTCTTTCTAAGAAATAATTGTTAATATGACTCTCAAGTTCAAAAGTAAGGCTTTACACGAATTAATAAACAATGACTTACATATCAACAAATAAAATTACGTCAAACATTTACAATCAATTTGATTACTTCAAGTTCAAATCAATCACCCATACACGTAGGTTGTGGGGTGGCAATGACCACTAATCTACTATATTACTTGTGCACATCGCGTTGCACACGCATTCAATTGGCAACGAACTAAATTGATATTTTGGGGACCATGTGCCAAGTCGGATATGAGCTTTGAATGAGTCGCAAATCTTAGCCACCACGTCAGTGCCACGTTGGTTTGTCAAATCTGACGTCACACTCATAACATTTTTCGTAAACATATCGAATCCGTTAGTCATTTCCTGCCCCTCAATCAACGCAAACATAGGCTGATAAAATAAAATTAAAATAAAAATAAAAATCAATACAAAGGAGAAATACTTTCATGTTGATGAACATACATGACGTGTAATTCATATTATCTATAACAATATATTTTAAATTTTGAGTTTAATTTTAATATATTAATAATATAAGAGAATTTTATATTATTATTTAATTAAATATATTTGTATGAATTTTTAAGTAATGAAAATTAAAAGTAATTATACTTATTTATATATCTTTATATGATTGGATGACTATGTAAATTTTTTTTAATTATGAGTACATTCCAATTCAATCATTAAATTTTTTATATAATTTTTAAAGAGTATAAATACTAATAATATAACTATCTTTATATTATCATGTAATGAAAAATTTCCTTATATATTTATTATGAGATTATGAATAGTTCAAATTTTTCAAAAGCTATAAAAAAAATGAGTTATCAGTATTTTATTTATTAATAAAATAAAAATACTCTATATTATTTGTGATCTTAATTAATTTTATTTTCAGATATTATAACTTATAATGATTGATTGTGTACTGTAACATGCATTAAATTTACTCCAATAATATCGAAGAATTTCTCAAATCGTGACACAACAGACAACAAATGAATCCCCCATTGGCCTCAAAAATCAAGTTGCTACTTCGAAAATGTCAAAGACATTGACGGCATACCAAATGGTCACCTGTTCTTTGCCCCACCGGATCATTCGTTGCACAGTAACTCAATTATTTGGTATTTTCTCTGACTATGAGAGGATTTTCTAGGGAAAGCAAAAGTGGTCACGCGGACCCTATCTTTGGGAAATGCCACGTAATTCCACTTTCACCATTCACGAAGCATATTTTTCTATCGACCCTCCAATTATGCTAAGCTGCTTCGCAGCTTTATCCTTCCATCAATCTACACCTCCAACCCATCAACGGCTCTGATCCCTGCCGTTACTGGCAAACGAATAACCTGCTACTCAGGACAATTGGCTGTACTTTCACGTGTATTTTGTTTTTCTTCGATCTACCCAAAAATTACGTAGATTTTTTTATATGCATAATAAATTGACATGCTGTGAATTTATAAAATATCTATTGATAAATTAGAAGATTAAATACAAATAAAATCTTAATTTTAAAGGTAGAATATAGGTCTTGACAAACTAGTAACCAGAGTGAAATATCTTTAATAGCGTCTAACACAATTCTGCAAAATAAGAAACTATTTTGTGATAAAACCAATAATGAGAGATTGTAATAATTTGTAAATTTGTGATCTTCTCTTATGATTTTGTATTGTATGTATCTGCGGCACGATTTTCCAGTCGCCGACCATTTTAACCATATAAAGCGCTTAGCTTCAAAAAGTGAAAATAGACAAGAGGACGTCCACATCCGAAGTACTAAGCCGCTAGTGGCGCAAACTAGTGCCACAAAAAAAAAAAAAAATTAGCACAAGGTACGTTCAATCCATTGCCATATGATATTATGATATAATATTCCAAGAGCTAAGCGAGTTATGTGGAGTGGCTAGATTGCAAAATTTATGATATACAATTTTTTTTTGTCTGTTGGAGGCTTGAAAGAATCTATAATCACACTCTTTTCTTAGAAAACTATGTCACATGGATGCTTATACGATGGTATGAAATACAACATAAATCAAATTAAAACATATAAAATATAATTAAAAATATTAAATAAATATCTGATATTAATGTATTTATGTCAACTATTTTAATATTTACATCCAAATACAGTGGCAGATACACAATTCGTGAATCATAAATAATTTAGTGATAAAATACCAATAATTCCTAACACGTTGGGCACATAGACCCAGTTCGTGAATCATAAATAATTCAGTGATGAAATACCAATAATTCCTAACATGCTGGGCGCAGAGACCGCGTTACGTGTCATTACAATTTGCTATAAATACCCCTTTGTCCTTCTTCCTCGCATGTCACGTTCACCTGTGTGTTCTCATCTCATTTGGATTTGGAGCAAGACAAGTTAACAGCAACAATAACAACAACAGAACAGCACTCCTAGGTAAGACTGTTGGCATTTGGAAGGTTGTTTTTGAAGACAAGAGGAAGAGAAGGATGACTGTTGGGGCGGGAATCTGTGTTGCTGATGGCAACTTGATGGTGTTAGGGAAGAAGGTTCTGAGTCATGTCCATGACAATGTTCTTGTCACCCCTGCATCTGGGGGTGCCCTTCTCAATGGTGCATTCATGGGGGTTGCTTCCCATCAAAAGGGTAGCCGCACTGTGTTCCCTATCGGCACGCTTGAGTATGTTCCTCATCATCATCATCTATATCTGTATTAAACTTTTCTCTTTTGAAGACAAAAACATATTGCGAAACTGTGTTGTTAATGAACATGAGTTCAAGCTCGGTTTTAGTTGTGAATTTTGTTTTATGTTTTGTGAGTGAATGATGTTTTTTTGTTGTGGCTTGTGAAAAGCTAGCTAGAGGGGTGTGCACTTGATTGTCTTTGTGTTGATTGTGTCATTTATATGGTTTGTAGTTTTCCCTTTTGGTTTTTGATATTTGTTATGTGAGCTAGAGAACTTGTGCTAGTATTTCGGGTTGCTTCGATTCTGATTGAGGTGTTGTGTTTTTTGGCTTCAGGGGGTTGAGATTTATGTGTCTTTTCCGGTTCAAGATGTGGTGGATGACACAAAGGATGGGGACTTGTGGACAAGATATCCCCATGGAGACGCAGTTCTTGCTTATTGAGGCAGAGAATGCCTCTGATTTTGCAGGAGGAGTCAACAATGGAGAAGACCAAGCTGGTGCAACCTACGCAGTTTTGTTGCCCCTCTTAGAAGGAGACTTCAGAGCAGTTCTTCAAGGGAATGATCAAAACGAGATAGAGATCTGTGTGGAAAGTGGTATGTGTGCTATGTGCCCTCTAATGTCTTCTCTTTCTTCAGTGGGGGAAAAAAAGATTTAATTTATCAATAATTCAATATATATATATATATATATATATTGTGATTGCAGGGTGTCCTGATGTGGAGGAATTTGATGGAACTCATTTGGTATTCATTGGGGCAGGATCAGATCCTTATGAAGTCATATCTAATGCTGTCAAGTGAGTTCCTATCTGCTTTTGGTTCTTATGTTTCAATGCTTTCACTGCTTTTAAGCTTATATCGTGGTTCAAAATTCTATATAGGGGCCCTTGGTTTGGCATAGTTTTTCTTTAATCATTAAGCGGAAAACTGGCTTTCAGGCCTTAATCTTTTGAAGTAATCTGGGTGTGCAGTGTTTCTTATATAGATATGTGTATCTGTTAAAGTCATTGATTTGATTTCGTTTCCAATTTTGCTCAGGACTGTTGAGAAACACTTGCAAACATTTTCTCATCGTGAGAGAAAGAAGGTGCATATATCCCTCATTCCCTGAAATGGAAATTTCATTGTTTGTCCTATTTCTGAGCAGTGCATCTTCATGTTCATTATCTTATCTCTTAAACTTTCCTTCACTTGTATTCAGATGCCAGATATGTTGAACTGGTTTGGCTGGTGCACATGGGATGCTTTCTATACTAATGTCACTTCAGAAGGTGTAAAGCAAGGACTAGAGAGGTGTTACTTCTTTCCATAGACAATGGTTAAGTTATAATAAGATTCATGCGTCACATAATATAAGCACAATTTGTGCTCATTACATTTTTTTTTTTTTTTTTACCTTTTTTTATGGTTTGCAGCTTTGAGAAAGGTGGAATTCCTGCTAAGTTTGTTATAATTGATGATGGATGGCAATCTGTTGGTATGGACCCCAATGGTGTTGAATGGAAATCTGATCATGCAGCGAAGTGAGTACCTTCTATCCTAAGTTTCATTATGTGATTACAATTCCTACATTTTACAACATTGAATAACTTTAATTCATTTGCTTGATATCTTCTCCATCAGCTTTGCAAATCGATTAACGCACATCAAAGAGAATCACAAATTCCAGAAGGATGGCAAGGAGGGTCAAAGGGTAGAGGACCCATCTTTGGGACTCCGCCATATAACCAATGAAATCAAAGAAGAGCATGACATAAAGTATGCTATTTCCATTTTATTTCTTCTGTTCTCTGTTCTGAAGTAATTTTTAAGTTAAAATTTACATATGCAATCTAGTATGCTTATGGTGTTTGGAATTTTTTTCCCCCTACCTTGTTGGCGTCATAGGTACATATATGTGTGGCATGCAATAACAGGATATTGGGGTGGTGTTAAGCCTGGTGTTACTGGCATGGAGCACTATGAGTCAGAGATGGCCTTTCCTGTGTCATCTCCTGGTGTCGAATCCAATCAACCAGATGAAGCCTTAACAACCATTGCCATCAATGGGCTTGGCCTTGTCAATCCTGAGAAAGTCTATCACTTCTATGATGAACTTCACTCGTATCTGGCATCTGCTGGTATTGATGGTGTCAAAGTTGATGTTCAGAATATCCTTGAAACTCTTGGGGCAGGACTTGGTGGTAGGGTGAAACTTGCAAGGATGTACCATCAGGCATTGGAGGCATCAATCTCTAGGAACTTCCCTGATAATGGAATCATTTGTTGCATGAGTCACAACACAGATGGATTGTACAGGTAGACATTACTTAGAAAACTTAACTGAATGCTTTTGTGAACATTTGATTTGTTGGTTACTAGTATTATTAATCAATAATATTTAATAATGATTTTTTTATGAATTTAATTGTGTAGTGCAAAACGTTCAGCTGTTGTTAGAGCATCAGATGATTTCTGGCCAAGAGACCCTGCATCCCACACGATTCACATTGCATCAGTTGCTTACAACACCATTTTCCTTGGTGAATTTATGCAGCCAGATTGGGATATGTTTCATGTCAGTTTGACACTTCTTCGTTCCCTTTTCTTGTTTCCCCTTGAAAAATATCATGTACTTGCTCATTTAAGAGGTTATTAACTTTGAATCTTTTGATCCATGATAGAGCCTACATCCAATGGCTGAGTACCATGGTGCTGCACGAGCTGTAGGAGGATGTCCTATTTATGTCAGGTATGAAATGATATGATGAGTGGTGATGATGACTTTTTTTCTTTTCACTACTGAATTAGGCTAATGTTTTCTCACGTTTGAATTTTGTTACATCATGCAGTGACAAGCCAGGACACCAAGACTTCAACCTTTTGAAGAAACTTGCACTTCCTGATGGTTCTATTTTGAGGGCTAAACTTCCAGGAAGACCAACTAAGGATTGCTTATTTGCTGATCCTGCTAGAGATGGGAAAAGGTAAAGAATCTAGAATGATTTATCTACCTATATATATACTTGACAATTTGATATAGCAGCTTCTTTCTTTCTTCTACAGAATTAGAGTTTTCTTTTTTTTTCCCAATTAATCATTTTGCATTTTTCTCCCTAACTCATTGGATGATTCTTCTTCAGTCTTTTGAAGATTTGGAACATGAATGATTTCTCAGGAGTTGTTGGGGTATTCAACTGCCAAGGTGCAGGGTGGTGCAAAGTTGGAAAGAAGAACCTTATTCATGATGAGAATCCAGGCACGGTGACCGGTGTCATTAGGGCTAAAGATGTTGATTATTTACCTAAGGTCACAGATGATAAATGGACAGGAGACACCATTATATTTTCCCATGTTGGTGGTATGTTTCTAGCCTAAATATGATACCTCTAAGGATGGCAAAAATTAATCCATGTTTTATCTTGTCAAAATGGGTTTTAACTTTTTTGTGATGCCAATTTGCAGGACAAGTGGTTTACCTTCCAAAGGATGCATCCATCCCAGTCACCATGAAATCTAAAGAATATGAAGTTTTTACAGTTGTTCCCGTGAAGGAATTGATCACTGGTGAAAAATTTGCTCCTATTGGTTTGATCAAGATGTTCAACTCAGGAGGGGCTGTCAAGGAGTTTAGTTGTGGACGTAATGGAAGCACAAATGTAGTCATGAAAGTAAGGGGTTGTGGCCAATTTGGAGCTTATTCCTCAGTTAGGCCTAAGTTGATTACAGTTGATTCCAAGGAGGTAGAATTTAGATATGAGGAAGAATCTGGTTTGTTGACTATTGATTTGAGAGTGCCAGAGGAGGAGTTATACCAATGGAGCATTTGTATTGATTTATGAACCAGTGATTCTATTGCATGCAAAGTTCATGGCAGTTTGTTGAGTCTATGCAGACCTGTTGCAGGAAATGTTTGTAGTTCCTTATTGTTGTAATGAATGGTCCACAGAAGCAAATGAATAAAATTTCATGAAGCTTCAACCTATTTTTTGTAATATACAGCAGCATAATGCAAATGCAGTATTTGCATGTTGGTTCCCTGTACAAAATGAATCTCTCTTGGTTTCACTATGCCTTATTGCTTTTAAGTTCTTAGAAGTATTATGTAATACAGTGAACAAATTTAATGCTGATCATAAATTCCCTTTTAGTTCACAAAATTATTTTACTAATGAGCCAGTTATTAAGCCCTAGTTGGAAAATAGGTTAACATTTTTTATATGACAAAAAAAATTAATCATAAAATGAATTTTTTTATTAATTGATACCTAGCCTGTGATATTGGATATATATCCTTGCAAACAGCTTTTAAAATGGGACTAGTGTTCCAAAACAAATTAACAAGAATGTCATTATATAAATAATGATTTACATACTTTATAATTATCATCAATTTGTATCATTCCTTTTAATTAGTATGAAATTTTTAGTTTTTCTTTTTAATTCAAGAAGAAAACATGCTAGGGGATGATCAAATTGTAGAAACGATTTGTTTGCCATTCTGAAAGTTATTAATATCTTTATAAAAGAAAATTTTCTATTTAAATCCTTTTGTTTTAAGAATCTAAGGTAACATTTAGCCTCGCACAAGATCCCTTTTATACAGAATAACCTTTTCATAGATTTTTTTCTTTCTTCTTTCTTTGGTTGAGTACTTGGAGGTTTGTTCTCTGTGTTGATATCTTTGTCAATCTTTTAATGATGAGAAGTTACTTGACTAATTTTCATATATAAAGCATAAAGATTGAGGACATATATTATATTTATTAATACCATCTATGTGTTATTTGATTCATATTTAATTGCATAATTTGTTGTCTGTAACATTCCATTTTTCACAAAATATTTTATAGAGTAATTTAGTATATTCTTGTCAATTGTTTGAGTTAATTATTGAAAATAGCTTCATGCAGAGTTATCAAAGAATTAAATGAATTAGATCTGGATTAATATGAAAAATGAAGATATTAAATTAAAAATATAATAAAATATATGTTTATATTATATATACATAACGTAATATATACGTGTAGCTTGATATACATAATGTGCTATATATATGTGTGTATGTGAGCGCACGCGCAGTGCAAGTATACAAATAATACAATATGAGTTGACACTAATAGGTGTGTGTACGAAAGGGAGCGTGAAGGAGAGAAAGTAAAAGACTTAGGACCTAAGTAGTGGCAAGAATCCAGGAACATGTAATAATTGTGTGTCAATGAATCAACCTTAAAAAAAAATTGCAAGATAATAACAAGGAAGCTGCATTTTTATCGTGTGTGGAAGTAATGTGAGAAAACATCATGAATGACATAAAATGTTTGAAAAAAATTGACTGCATTTACCTATAAAAGGGAGGTGCTTTAAAGGGTATGAGCTCTGTAAAACAGAAAAAGAGTTATATAGTAAAAATGCTATAATTATGCACAAGAGAGAGGGGGAAGTAAAGAAAGAGAAGGCGTGGTAGTAAAAGTGACATGCCTACATAATATTGTTATCTGTAAACAACTTTAAGATAGAGAATAAGCCTATCTACAAACTAAAAATTATGACTATATTTATCAATTAATATCACTTTATGTGCCATCTTTTTAATATTAATCATGCTAACTGCTATTATTTATTATCATTTTATCTTATCTTTCCTTCATATTTATAGATTATTATGAATATAAATATTAAAATAATTCTAATCACTAAATTAAAAAGATTCTATTCTCTCTTCATTGATCTCGTTGGTTTACCCGGCTCTAGTTTTTTTTTTTTACCACTCAATTACAAATATTCTCTTCTCCCTTCATCCATCAAGTGCAGATTACTGTAGCATCAGTTTCTTCTTTCTACTTTACTATTTCCTTATATTTATGTTGTCTATCATTTAATTCAAGTTATTTTAATGTTCCTTTTTATTTACTTGGTTGTCTATTGCAAGTTTTTTGCATCATTCTTCTATTTTAGAAATTCCTGTATAGTCTGCATAATATTATAGTTTGGGTTGTTAGTACTCATAATAATTTATGTAAGGGACCTATATTAAGAGTTAAATATCAAATCTAATATTAAAAATAAATAAAAGTTATCTTACATGGATTTGGACTATTAAGTTAATTATGACATGAAATTTTATACTTTGACTTATTATGACTTTATGATAAGAAAGACCAACTATGAAAAGTTTAGAAGATAAAAAAATAAATCTTAATTTTGGTCGCTTTAGAAATTAATATTTAGATTAATAACTCTATACTTTAAGAAAATTTTATCAAGTTTATAGTATAGTACATTTTATATTAAGTTTATGTATTAATTTGTATTTTAGTTTGTTGGTTATGTTTATACTATTTAATTTGTTATGATTATTAGTTAAGCTTGCTAATTATTTCATGAGATTTTATTTTATTGCTTAAGTACATGTATTTTCATATTTAATCATGAATTTATGCATAATGATAAGTAATTTAGAAAAATATATTTAAGATTTTTTACCTAGACAAAAGGATAGATATAATATCCTTTTATGTTACCTGCTTTGGTTAGTGTAGCGTAAAAGTCTTGCTCTGTTATCATGATGTTAAGAGAGTGATAGAGAAATTTGTAGGCATCTATTATTGTTTATACTTGGTCTAATTTGCTTCTATATGTGTTTAATGCTAATGATTTAATTGAGTTTTGCATTATTGAGCCTCATTGGATTTAATTGTTGAAATTTAGTTAATTTCGGATTTTACACTCACTATGACCTTTTTGTCTTCCACAGATCATTTTGAGCTCTAAAAATATCGAATTTAGGTGATCTTGGTGGCTCCTGAAAGATAAGACCGAGATTTATAATTTTGGGTTTCACAGGCTTCATCAAATTCATTCCGTTTCAAGGCTTAATTGGGCTTCCAAGTTCCAGAGCTAATGCTTAGGCGGGTCCAAGACCTTTCCTCACATAATTGGGCATATCTCACTCATTTTTTATCCAATTAAGGCATATAATATGTCTCTGGAAAGCTTATCCAGAGAGGATTATCTTATCCAGATCAGATTTCAAAAATCAGGAAAATCTGGATAAGATAAGGTTAGTGATAAGTGGAAATCCGGGTAGGGACATTGGATTGCCTATAAATTTCTGTTTCCTTTGCAATTCTGTACTCAATCAACAATAAAAAATCAGAAACTTGTATTTTCGTTTTTCCTTTCAAACTCAAGGTGTTCATACAGAGAGCTTGCCAATGGAGATGTCCATGGAAGGCTAAACTTCTCTTAATCCTTGACATCATAGATAGTTCGTTTGAATTCGGAGTTCCTGTTATATAAATCTTATTTGTATGTATGCTTTCCTTTTCTAAACTTCAATTTCGATTATGGATTTGGTTATTTAACATGATCATGTTTGAATTATATCTGATTAGATATAGGACTAAATTCTTTAGTGAAATTGAAGTAAAGGCTGAATAACCGAGTGGTTGTTCAGGTTAATCCAAACTGCACGTAATTTGACATTCATTTAAATTGCGATTGTGATTTAAGGATTGTTGAGTAAAAACTGTATGATTATATAGTTGATTCGGATTAACAGAGTAGCATACAAAGTTAACTCTTTTGAACTGTGATAAATTCTGCCAATAGTCATGATGTCTGGGATTGATTCTTTGATCAAGTGTGATTCTATTCTATTTCTGCTTCTGTAATCCTTTCATTCTGTTTCATTCTAAAAATCACAAACTCCCCCCCCACCTTTTTATTGTTATTAGTATTTACAATTCGATAACATAACTGATGTGTCATAAGGAAGAATGACCCGAGTCTACTTATACTACAAATAAGGGGATTTAGACTATTTTGATATTGGATGCGACAACACATATCAAAATTTGGCGCTGTTGCCAAGGATGCATATTATGTTATCTAATCTTGTTATATATGTGTGTTTCAAATAATTCTGCACATATTTCTGCTTCTATATTTCACTAACAGTGGTGTTGCAGGCTATTGTTTTTTGTTGCTGCAAAAAATACAGGTAATTTTTGACTTACTCATTTTACCTTGAAAATTTTTTTAGAAAATCAGAAAAAAAAAGTAATAGACCCAAGATAATTATTAGAGTAATTGTCTTGCTATGCTTATTTTTCCAAAAATCCTTCATTTAGACCACTTTTTTTAATTTTTTTTTTATTATTTTTTTTAAAATGAAAAAAATTAGTCAGATTACTTCCCTAGTATTTTAGAGTACTTCTATGGTGTTATTTATTTTTTAAAAAATTAATTGATAGGACTTTTCAATTTCTATTATATTTCGCAGTATATAGGGTATTTTGAGTTGTGTTCCTGAATTCTAGCTGTGCTTTTTGTGTGTGTGCATGACAAGGTCTGATCCTGGTGAATTGTATGCACATGATCCTGAAATAGATAGAACTTTTCATAGATTGAATAGAGTGAATAGGAATTTGGTTTTTCATAGTGTTGCTGGTAGTAATCAAGGTGTTAATTTGAGTGATTCTGCAAGTGATTCTGTATCTAATTGTGCATCGGATATCAGTGTTCTTGTATCTGAAATTAGTATTGATAACATGGCTAACAGAACTTTGAAAGAATTGGATGCACCTGATGTTGCATATTAGCCTTTGTGTATTCAATATCCTGAGTTAGAGGTGCCATTTGAGCTTAAGTCTGGTCTAATCCATTTGCTGCCCAAGTTTCATGGTCTTGCAGGAAAGGATCATAATAAGCATCTTAAGGAGTTTCATGTTGTGTGCTCCACCATGCGATCTCAAGGAGTGCCTGAAGAGCATATCAAGTTGAAAGCATTTCCTTTCTCTTTAGATGCTAAAGCAAAGGACTGGTTGTATTATCTTCATCCAGGTTCTGTTACTACATGGCAAGAAATGAAGAGATTGTTCTTAGAGAAGTTTTTCCCTGCATCCAGAACAGCATCTATCCGAAAAGATATTTGTGGCATCCGGCAGTTCTCTGGGGAGACTTTATATGAGTATTGGGAGAGATTCAAAAAGTTGTGTGCAACATGTCCTCACCACCAGATTTATGAACAACTTCTCATCCAATATTTCTATGAAGGGCTGATTCAAAATGATAGAAATATGATTGATGCAGCAAGTGGTGGAGCATTGATGGACAAGACACCTGCGAAGCGAACTCTAATTGCTAACATGGCGCCAACTCACAGCAGCTTTGGCTCAAGATCTTTGCACCCGACTAAGGGAGTCAATGAGGTATTTGCAGTGGCGATAATCAGAGGCTAGAAAATAAGATAACCGAGCTTACATCTCTTGTAAGACAGCTAGCTATTGGACAACACCAGCAAATCAATACAGCAAATCAGTGTCCTTCACAAGTATGCGGCATATGTACCACCACAGGTCATTATACTGATGCATGTACTACATTACAAGAAACTGATCCAGGAGTACAAGATTCAGCTGCAGTGGCCGGAATGTTCATTGGATGGCCGCAGCAACAGCAATCATACAGACCTCAACAACAGCAAAAGTATGATCCATTTTTTGAGAGGTACAATCCAGGGTGGAGAGATCATCCTAACCTGAGATATGGTCCTGTGCAGCAAAATGTACCACAGCAACAAAAATTTCAAACAGCAGGACCAAGTCCAAGTCAAAGTAATAAGTACCAACCACCTCCATTTAGATAGCAGCAAAATATGCAGCAAAATGTGATGCAACCCATGCAGAGTACCAGTGCAGATCCTACATTAGAGGATTTGGTGAAACAGATGGCGACCAGTAACCTACAGTTCCAGCAAAATATGAATTCTACAATTCAAGACTTACAGACACAGATTGGACAGTTGTCAACTTCAGTCAACAAAATGTAGTCAGAAGGTTCTGGCCAAATCCCTTCTCAATCAGTCATCAATCCAAAAGGAAATGTGAGTGCCATTACATTGAGAAGTGGTAAGGAGATAGAAATAGAGAAACAGAAAATTGAATCTGGCGGCGAGAAAATAGAAAAAAATGATGCAGCAGAAAAAATGGAAATTCAGAAAAAGTCAAGTGCTGCAAATTCTAATTTCATACCTCCATTACCTTTTCCCATCAGAATTGCTCAAACAAGAAAAGCAGCTGAATTAGATAAGGAGCTGTTTGACACTTTTAAGAAAGTAGAGGTCAACATCCCTTTCTTGGATGCCATAAAGCAGATTCCCAAATATGCAAAGTTTCTTAAGGAGTTATACACTCATAAAAGGAAGTTGAACGGTCATGAAAAGGTGAGCATGGGTAGAAATGTTTCTGCATTAATTCAGCCCAATATACCCAAGAAGTGCAAAGATCCAGGTACTTTCACCATCCCTTGCACCATAGGCAACTCTAAATTTGGGAATGCAATGCTAGATTTAGGTGCCTCCATAAATGTCATGCCTACATCCGTTTATAGATCATTAAAGCTTGGAGATTTGAAACCAACTGGTGTAGTAATCCAACTAGCCAACAGAAGCACTACACATCCAGCAGGTGTGCTTGAAGATGTGCTTGTTCAGGTGTGAACAACCGATTTTATTCAATCTTTTCAACAATAAAATCAAATAGTTTGCACTTAATTTACCTTTTTTCTTTATTTATAGTTTCATTTCTTGTTTATTAAAAATATAAAAATAAAATAAAAATTGAAAAAGGAAGCAAAGGAGTTCACGGACTCCTATCTTTTCTTTCCTCCGAGGCAGGCATGTGAACGGGGAAAAGTCTTTGAAAAATAAGATGGGAATGGAGGACACCATGATGGTGTTTCCCCTCCACTCATTGCAAATGACAAACGCTCTTTCGGTGGTGGAAGGGAGAGGATCCAAAGAAATATAGAGTACATATTGAGAGAAGACACCAGTTTCAGGGGGGCGAAAAAAAACTTTTTTTTCACGAGAAAATCAACTGGAAAAGTTTCAAATACATACACAGAGAACCGAGAAAGACATTTTTTTACAGATCCTCCCAAATTAGTGACCAAACAAAAATCGCCAGAGCCTACTCCCATCATTCTTGGCCACCATAGCCAATTAACCCAGCAAACATCATTCCAGCTCAAATGTAAACCAAACACAGACCAAACACAAAACACAATTGTCACCAATATTAGCACCATCCATACAGTCCATAAGATCAACAACAATCTAGCATCCATCATTTTTCTAAATTTCAGCACAAATAAAAGTAGAGGCCAAGCATCAGAGAGGTAATACAAGATTAGGCCAACCTTAATCAAAATGAATCTCACACAGACACAATTCATAATGTTCATGAACTAAAAAATGAAAGGGAAAGGGATGGAGGCCACGGTTGTTACTGCCGCTACCATGCCATTAACCGCCGGCCTCCACTTAACTTCCTCCACCCCTTACTCCTCATACCTCCTTAGAAGCCAACCGCGAGCCACCGCACCGTGAGTATCAGCCACCGTCCTGAGCCCCCAGCCGCGAACCGCGAGCCTCCACCCTTCTTGGCCTTCGTCGGACCTCCACCTTCAACCACCACCACTCCCTCCTCTCCAACCCATCAACGCCACCGCCACCTTTTCTCGGTCCTCCATGGACCACCACCACATCCCCTCAGTTAGCAAGCCCTCCATCACCCACCGCCGCTAACCCAACTTCTCCACCGCCGTCCGGATCTCCACCGCTCGACACTCACCGCGCAGATCTGAAGCTCTTCCACGCGCAGATCTGAAGCTTTTCCACGCGACGACTCCCCTTCGCGAGTTCCTTAGCTTCCCTTCGCAACCGTCCTCACGCGGTGGTGAACCCGCGGTTCTCTCTCCTCACACCGCAGCTCCTTCCTCCTCGATCACGGCCGTGCCACCACTTCATGCGCCGTGGACTCCTTACCTTCCATCGAAACCACCGCGTCCCTGCCGGCGGTCACCGCCAAAGACCTTCCCTTTCGCGGCCACCCCTCCACCATTCTCCCCCTTGCGGCCTTCTCCATAGCCCCCATCCCTTTTCCTTCTCTCTGCTTCCGTTTCTCCTTTCAGTGTTAGTGAGCTAATAGAATAAGTTAGCATATGGCTATTAGTGAGAGGAAATATACGTGGCCGTGTGTGTGTGTGTTAGTTTGGGAGAAAGTTTTAGTTTGTGTGTGTGCATAGGAAAGGGAAAGAAACCGTGAGTGAGTGAGTGGAGGAGTGAGTTGTGTGTGTGTGTCCGTGAGGTGAGAGAGAGTGAAATTTTTTTTATTTTTTTATTTTTTGTTTTTGTTTTGTGTTTTAGTTTTTATTTAAGATTGTATTAATAAAAAAATAGAGTTTAGTTAACTTAAATTTTCATTCCTTTTTTAGTTAGTTGTTATTTCATTTTAGGTTAAATTTTGAATTTGTTCAGGTTTGTGTTCGTGTTTGTGTGGTTAGTATTTATTTTAATTTTGGTTCTTGAATTCATTTACTGGGTTTGGGTTTAATTTTGGCCTAAAATAAACTAAAGGGTTTTTATGTGATTCAAGAGTAAATACTCTTTTTAATTTGAAATGTGTTCTCTCTTATTTATTTTTATTTGAAGGAAATTTTTTTTTAAAAAATATAAAATAAAATAAAAAGAAAGAGTGACTTATTTTTTTTTTCTTGATTTGTAGGTGTTTTAGTGTTAGTGTTTTTTTTAATTTTAAATTAAAAATATAAAACAAGTAATTAGGACCCTCATTTTAATTTAATTATTTTATATGTTTAATTTAATTCTGTGTTTATGTTTATTAATTAATGTTATTTTTGTTTGGTATTAATTATTTTAGGTGTTTTGCTTAAATTAATGATGTCTATGTTTATAGTTTAATTATTTTATGTTTATAGGTGTTGCTTAACTTCTATTGTGTAACTTTTAGTTTAATTATTTTATAGGTTTATACGTTTTGTTTAAATTAATTATATAAGGGTATTCATGAATGTTTTTTAGTGTCTTGCTTAGATTAAGAGTGTTTATGTGTTATGATCTTTTAGTTTAATTACTTTCTGTGTTTATGTGTTTTGATTAAAATTAATTATGTAATTGTAATATTTTGCATTTCTAGTTTAATTATTTTACATATCTTGTGTATTTGCGTTTGTGAATTACTTATTTAGTTTTGTTATTTTATGTGATTATGCGTTTTGTGTGTAATTAGGTTATGAATTATTATTATTATTATTATTATTATTTTCCTCTTGGTTTAATTATTTTATGTGTTTATATGTTCATTTAAGTTAATTGTGTTTAATTTTATAGGTTCCCGTTAAAATTAGAATTTTGTCTAAAAAGAGAAGTTTTATCCTTTTTTTGATTCAAAATAAGTACTTGAATGTTTTATTGGAATTTATATATTTAATTAATTGATGAATTGTATAAAAAAAGAGAGAGAGAGGTTAATTGAGCCGAGACGGTTTGTCAATCTCATGTTTTGGAATATTTTAGCTGCGACGGCTTGATATTCAAAGTCTTTTTTTTAAAAAAAATAATAGAGTTAATTTGACCGCGACGGTTTGTTAACTTTATGTTTTAGAATATTTTAGCTGTGACAGCTTAATATTCTAAAATTCTCTTTCAAAATTAACCTTTTCACCACTTAATTTATTTGTAAATAATTTTCCTGATATTTTTTATGTTAGTCGAGTATTTTGTTTTATTTATAAATTTCTTTTTCTTAAATTTTATTTCAAAATATTTTATTTAACTTTTGTTATTGTAATAAAGAGTCAATTTAGCAAGAATTCATTGTTAACTCGATATTTCGGTCAGTTGAGTTGTGACAGCTTAATGACTCGAAAATTTCCTCAAAAATGTTTGTTCTCTTTTATATTTGTTTCTATTGATCTATAAAAATACGTAAAAAAATAATTTTCTTCTTTTTCTCTTACTTGTAAATATTTATAATTTGTATATTTATTCTCAATTTAATTTTGTTCATTTATTTAGTAAATTTCTTATTTAAATAATAGGGTTAATTTAGCTGTGACGACTTGTTGATTTAATTTTTTTGGATACCTGAATTGTGACAGTTTGGTATTCCTGAAATTTCTTTTGAAGAATTTCTTTTATTTATAGTTTCATTATAAATAGAATAAAATAAATATTCCAAAGGTTATTAATAATTTGCACAATTAATCAAACGTAGTCAAGGTCGGGTGTACTAGGGTGCGTGGGATTAAATTCCTGCCCTTCCCTATACATAACCGACTCCCGAACTCAAACTGGTTTCAAAGACTATTTCTCTAAAAAATGGGTTTTTCCAACGTTTTCCCAATTCTAAGTAAACTTGGTGGCGACTCCAATATTTTCAACATAAATTCTCTTTTTCTTTCGCCGTCCCCGTCGCGATCCCGGTTGCGACATCAGGTAAATGAGTTGATTTTCCCAGCTGATTTCTACATTCTGGAAATGGAAGATGAAATGTCCAGCAATGGACCCGCACTGATTTTGGGAAGACCCTTTCTGAAAACAGCAAAAATTAAGATAGATGTGGATGCAGGAACTCTTTCTATGGAGTTTGGTGATGATGTTGTGCAATTCAATATTTTTGATGCAATGGAACATCCTTCGAAAGAGCATTCTCTTTTCTATCTTAATGTCATTGATTTTCTGATTGATGATTACGCAGATTTAAGCTCTGAATATGATGATTTTGCTGATTTTGATGAATTTGCTGATTGTGAAGAGTTCAAAAGTGTGGAGATTGATTCTGCAGAAACTGTTGCTGTAGAAAATATTTGTACAGATTTGAATATTGCAGCAACAGAATTGAAAGAACCACCATTACCATCCATTATGCAACCACCAACTTTAGAGTTGAAACCTCTACCTTCACACCTAAAATATGCTTTCCTAGAGGCTAATAATAAGTTGCCAGTTATTATAGCAAATAATCTCCAACCGGATCAAGAAGATAAGTTACTGCAGATGTTGAAAGATCACAAGAAAGTTATTGACTGGTCTTTAGCTGATATTCCAGGGATTAGTCCTTCCACTTGTATGCACCAGATATTGTTAGAGGATGGTGCTAGAATCAGAAGACTGACCACAAAGGCGGCTGAATCCTACCATTTTGGAGGTAGTGAAGAAAGAAGTCAGCAAGTTGCTAGCAGCAGGGATCATTTATCCTATATCAGACAGTGAGTGGGTTAGTCCTTTGCAAGTGGTTCCTAAGAAGACTGGCATAACTGTTGTGAAAAATCAGAACAATGAATTGATTCCAACTAGAATCCAAAATAGTTGGAGGGTGTGTGTAGACTACAGGAAGTTGAACCAAGCCACTAGAAAGGACCATTTTCCTCTTCCATTCATTGATCAAGTGTTAGAGAGACTTGCAGGCAATTCTCATTATTGCTTCTTGGATGGATTCTCAGGTTACCTTCAGATCCATATAGCACCAGAGGACCAGCACAAAACTACTTTCACTTGTCCATTCGGCACTTTTGCCTATAGGAGGATGCCATTTGGTCTGTGCAACACTCCAGGTACTTTTCAGAGGTGTATGGTAAGTATTTTCTCAGATCTTTTAAAGAGTTGCATGGAGGTATTTATGGATGATTTCACTATTTATGGATCCTCATTTGATGCATGTTTAGAGAGTCTGTCTAGAGTCTTGGATAGGTGCATTAAGACTAATCTTGTGCTAAATTTTGAGAAATGTCATTTTATGGTGACAGAAGGGATAGTCTTAGGGCATTTAGTATCTAGGAGAGGCATTGAAACTGATAAAGCCAAGATAGATGTTATTGCTTCTTTACCTTACCCCGTGTCTGTGCGGGAAGTGCGTTCTTTTCTTGGCCATATAGGTTTTTACAGGAGATTTATACAAGATTTCAGTAAGACAGCTTTACCTTTATCCAGACTGCTACAGAAGGAAGTGGAGTTTGTTTTTGATACACCTTGTTAGCAGGCATTTGATGAGCTGAAGAAGCAACTCACTACAGCTCCCATCATCCAACTACCTAATTGGGAGTCTCCTTCTGAGCTGATGTGTGATACTTCTAATTTTGCACTTGGAGCTGTCTTAGCTCAAAGAATTGGCAAGATTTCTCATGTTATAGCCTATGCTTCACGGACATTAGACACAGCTCAAGCTAATTATACTACCACTGAGAAAGAACTTTTGGCTATTGTTTTTGCATTAGACAAGTTTCGCTCTTATTTACTTGGTTCTAGAGTGATTGTCTTTTCAGATCATGCAGCATTAAAGTTCTTATTGAAAAAGCCAGATGCAAAGCCAAGGCTGATTCGTTGGATGTTGCTACTCCAGGAGTTTGATATAGAGATCAAAGATAGGAGCGGTGCACAGAACTTTGGTAGCTGATCACTTGAGCAGGATCGAGCAGGATTCTGACCTTTTGCCTATCAAAGATGATTTTCCTGATGAGCAGCTTATGCAGCTGCATGATACCACCACTTCCCCCTGGTTTGCTGATTTAGTTAATTTCTTGGTTGCCTCTGTTTTTCCCCAACATGCATCTAGGTCACAGATTGCTAAATTAAAAAGTGATGCCAAATACTATGTATGGGATGATCCATATTTGTAGAAATTTTGTAGTGACCAGGTAATTCGCAGGTGCATACCAGATCATGAGATCCAGTCTGTACTTCATTTCTGTCATGCTTCCCCTATTGGAGGGCACTTTGGACCACAGCGGACAGCTAGGAAAGTACTGGACTCTGGTTTCTATTGGCCTATCATTTTCAAGGATGCAAATCAGGTTCTTACCACTTGTGAGCAGTGCCAGAAAACCAGATCTGCCATCACTCGTAGACATGAGATGCCACAACAACCTATTCTTTTTTGTGAAGTTTTTGATGTTTGGGGTATTGATTTTATGGGACCCTTTCTTGCCTCTTTTGGATTTACATATGTTTTGCTTGTTGTTGATTATGTATCCAAATGGGTGAAGGCCAAAGCCACCAAGACTAATGACTCCTGTGTTGTTGCAGATTTTGTAAAGTCTAACATATTTTGTAGGTTTGGTGTGCCTCGCGCTATCATTAGTGACCAAGGGAGTCATTTTTGCAATAGGACCATGGAAGCTTTGCTTCGGAAGTATGGGGTTGTCCACAGAGTTTCCACTGCCTATCATCCCCAAACTAATGGGCAGGCTGAGGTTTTTAATAGGGAGATCAAGAAAATTTTACAAAAGGTAGTGCAACCAAATAGGAAAGACTGGAGCCGTAGGCTTGAGGATGCTCTTTGGGCTCACAGGACTGCTTACAAGACACCTATAGGGATGTCTCTTTTTCGAGTTGTTTTTGGTAAAGCATGCCACCTTCCGGTGGAGATTGAGCATCGTGCATATTGGGCAGTTAAGTGTTGTAATATGGATTTTGATAAAACAGGTGTTGAAAGGAAATTTCAGTTGCAGGAACTTGAGGAGCTTCGGTTGGAGGCTTATGAGAATTCAAAATTTTACAAGGAGAAAACTAAGAAATTTCATGACAAGGTGATTTCTAGGAAAGAATTCTTTGTTGGCCAAAAAGTCCTTTTGCTCAATTCTCGTCTTAAGCTCATGCCCGGTAAGCTTCGTTCAAGATAGGATGGTCCTTTTGTTGTTACTAACATTTTTTCTTATGGTACAATGGAGATCAAAAGTGAATCTAGTGACAAGAGTTTCAAAGTTAATGGTCACTGTCTGAAGCATTTTCATGAAAACCCGGCATTGGTAGGGGAGGAACTAGAGGAGCTATCTTTGGATAAGCCCACTCATCCTCAAGTGCAAATTTTTCCACTATAATAAGGGAGTTTTTCCTCCTTTGCTTTTTAATTATACAAGTTTCTTTATCTTTTATTTTGTAATCACATCTAGGACAATATGTAATTTAAGTGTGTAGGAGTGTTTTAGAATTAGGATTTTGTCTTCCTAAGTCTTTCTAAAAAAAAATATAAAAAAATATAAAAAATAATATATATATATATAAGAGTTTGTTTTGATTTTGTGCTCAAGTTTTCATGGCATGATATGGATGCATTTTTAGTAAGCATTGATGATTAATTGATGGACCAATTGTGATAGATTTATCCCTTGAGAGTTTTTGAACCTTGTACATATGAATAACTATGTTTTTATTTGCTTGTGTGTTTTCACTCATGTTTGTTAGTCACTCAAGAACTTGACTTAACTCTTGTTGAAGCTTTTGGTTCACATGCATGTATTGAGATGATTTAGGCCATTTTTTTTTCTATGCTACTATCCAAATTAGACTACCTTGCATTAATTCCATTGTTTGCCTATTTGAGCCTATTTAAACCATCCTTTGTTTTGTAATTCACTACAAGCTCATAAAGTGAAAAACAATTATTCACCTTAACTTTAGAGAGTAAAAGAGCTTTGGAATGGGTTCTTAAATAAATGTAGGAGTTATCCAACAATTTGAGGTTTTCTTGTTTTGTTTACTTCATCTATGTATTCGTTATGAAAACAAAAATGATGAAAATGATAAAAAAAAAATTGTGTTTAGTTGTAAATATAATAGAAATCCATATTTGGCAGAATTGAAAAAAGAGAAAAGAAGAAGAGAAAAAGAAAAAGAATATATATATATATATATATATATATATATATATATATATATATATATATATATATATATATATGAAAGGCAAAATGGAAATGGAGTTCAGCTGTGCATGTTTATTTGGAATCATTCCTCATGGCTCTTCTAGTCTCTTAGGTTGATAGCTAGTATCCTTTCTTATATCTTCCCATACCTTAACCCTGCTACAACCTGGAAAGTCCTTTTGATCTTTATGTGCATGTGTTTCAAATGTTGATGTTAGAGGCTTGTCAAGCTTATGGTAGTGTTAACATTCATGATGTGCTTTGAGTGTAAATACAAGCCTAAACACTTGAGAGTTTGCCTAACGAGATTCTATTACTCTTGGTTCATCTTTTAATTGGATTTGTCTTCTTGAGATGTTGAAAATGTGTTCATACATATGTTCTGAATTCTTGTGAATAAAGTGTTTGTTTCTTATTTCCAATGGTGAATTTTTAGGCCCCTATGATTCAACTTTTGGATTTTGCCCAGGAGTGCAAAAGACTAAGTGTGGGGGAATTTAATAGAGAAATTTTTAGGCATCTATTATTGTTCATACTTGGCCTAATTTGTTTCTATATGTGTTTAATGCTAATGATTTAATTGAGTTTTGCATTATTGGGCCTCATTAGATTTAATTGTTGAAATTTGGTTAATTTCGGATTTTACACTCACTATGACCTTTTTGTCTTCCACAGATCATTTTGGGCTCTACAAATATCGGATTTAGGTGACCTTGGTGGCTCCTGAAAGCTAAGACCGAGATTTATAATTCTGGGTTTCACAGGCTTCATCAAATTCAGTCCGTTTCAAGGCTTAATTGGGCTTCCAGGTTCCGGAGCTAATGCTTAGGCGGGTCTAAGACCTTTCCTCACATAATTAGGCATATCTCACTCATTTTTGATCCAATTAAGGCATATAATATGTCTCTGGAAAGCTTATCCAGAGAGGATTATCTTATCAAGATCAGATTTCAGAAATCAGGAAAATCTGGATAAGATAAGGTTAGTGATAAGTGGAAATCCGGGTAGGGACATTGGATTACCTATAAATTTCTGTTTCCTTTGCAATTCTGTACTCAATCAACAATAAAGAACCAGAAACTTGTATTTTCATTTTTTCTTTCAAACTCAAGGTGTCCATATAGAGAGCTTGCCAATGGAGATGTCCATGGAAGGCTAAACTTCTCTCAATCCTTGACATCATAGATAGTTGGTTTGAATTCGGAGTTCCTGTTGTATAAATCTTATTCGTATGTATGCTTTCCTTTTCTAAACTTCAATTTTGATTATGGATTTGGTTATTTAACATGATCATGTTTGAATTATATCTGATTAGATATAGGACTGAATTCGTTAGTGAAATTGAAGTAAAGGCTGAATAACCGATTCGTTGTTCAGGTTAATCCAAACTGCACGTAATTTGACATTCATTTAAATTGCGATTGTGATTTAAGGATTGTTGAGTAAAAAATGTATGATTATATAGTTGATTCGAATTAATAGAGTAGCATACAAAGTTAACTCTTTTGAACTGTGATGAATTTTGCCAATAGTCATGATGTCTGGGATTGATTCTTTGATTAAGTGTGATTCTATTCTATTTCTGCTTCTGTAATCCTTTCATTCTGTTTCATTCTAAAAATCAAAAACTCCCCCCCCACCTTTTTATTGTTAACATAACTGATGTGTCCTGAGGAAGAATGACCTGAGTCTACTTATACTACAAATAAGGGGATTTAGACTATTTTAATATTGGATGCGACAGTACATATCAGAAAGCAACACCAAATAATGGAAATTTCCTAAAAGAAGATCTTCGACTATGTGTGAGACAATTAAACAAACGAAAGTGAAAGATTAAAGCAAAGGAATGATAATCTTAACAATCTCTGCATGGCATGCTGTTATCTTGTATGTTTTTAGTTGTACATGATATCTGATTATATTCTTATGAAGATATGTGACCATGTGTAGTTTTTGTGTAAATGCGATTAGAACCATCATAATTCAAAATATTTTATAAATATTCATTTCCCACCGAAAATTATTCCATTCTCATTCCTATTTCTATTAGTTTCAAATTAGTCTAGCTATGCTCATGAGGAATACAGACTCTTTCAGATTTTAGGTGCATTTGAAATTATGTTTAAATAATGAGTTCAAGATTATTATGTGTTTTATAATAATTTGGTTTGTAATCAGTCATGTTAAGTACTTTTGTCAGAACACTTTTGTTTGTATTTAAATAGACCAATGTAAAGTGTCTAATTGCAATATGTAAATTTTTAGCAATATCTTTAGTATGAACAGATGTTTCATTGTCAATATGTGATTTGCTGTTCAAATTCTAAAGAAAGAAAAGAACTATATATTTATTGAATGAAGAAAATGCTAAAAATTGGAATGCTCATGCTACAAATTATACATGAATCCAATAGTATTATCACAGCATTTTGGACGCTATATTCAATGCAATAGTATTAAGCAAAGTAATTTTGCATGGCCTGTGCTTAGTAAAAGTTTCCGACTAGTTTTGCTAGTACTAGAAGACTTTGAGGGGTGCGCTCTTTGTAATGAATTTATCTTTTTTTGCCTTTTTTTTTCTTGCATTTTAGTAGAGCAGTACCCAAATGAATGGACAAAATTATAAACAAACAGAAATCATGACCCTATAATGTGTTTTGGTGAATAAACGACTTTAACATTCCCACGCCATATATAGTTAACTATAAAAACATATTGATCAAAGGGTATATTCCATAATGCATGTGGTTAGAATTAAATGGACCTAACTCAACATCAAAATCTAGCAGAAAGAGGGAGAGTTTACCAAAATTTATGAAGGCTATCTAGGCCTTATTTCTAAACGATGTGAAACTTTAATACACCCCTCACATTTAGGACTGGACAAGAATTTAGAGCATGAAATTTGACTGACTGGACATATGGGAGCGGCTTAATAATAACCATAGGATAATGTTTTATACCATGTCATGAAATCATCTTTAAAAAGCTTAAAGTTTTTAAGAGAGATTATTTCATAACATTATATCAAAGTCACTATGACCAAATAGTCAAGAGTTCGAACTTTCATTCTGATAAAAATATTCATGCTCAAGCCCAAAAAGAGACACTTGCATGAGAGGGTATATTGACGTATAAAACTATTTATGTATCTTTATCCATCAACTTAAAATCTTAGAAAAGATAATCTTATAATAAAGAATAGGAAGGCCTCATAGCTGCCTTTTTTTTGTTGTTTTGTGATTTCTATATTAATCAAAAAAATCTCACATTTTTATAGAAATTGTTTCTAGGAATCCAAGGGAATGTTTAATTCCAGAAAACATTATTTTGGCCTATTTTTTATTTCTACATTAATTTCAAAAATCCTACTTCATTTTTATTATGTCTTTTATTTTTAGGATTTTAGCGAGAAACCATTGGAAACAACAATTTGAAACTATGAAAATAGTTGAAAACAATGTGATATTTTTGTTGTTGATTCCCACACAACGCCGGTCTCCACTTAACAAAATTTTGTATAGTATTAAAGGACGGAAATGGCTTTTGGCATTCCTATTTGTTTACTAGTCATTTAACCCGTGCGATGCACAGGATAATAATAAAAAATAATTTATTAATCATTGTTGAAAATACATAATAATTTATATAAATATTCTTATAGAAAATGGTATATATAAATTTCTTTTGAAAATAAGATAATAGATAAATAATTAAATAAATAAATAAAAATATATATGTTTCATTCTATTTTATATCTTATTTTAAATATAATGTTTATAAGGTTGAAAAATCTTAATAGAAAATCTATAACTAATAATAAATAACCTATTTTATGAGAATTTTACTCATTTTGAAAGTTAAAATTGTTAAATAATAAAAAATAATAAGTAGATAATTTTACTATATCATGAGCCTTGTATAGGGATGACAATAGGTATCAATTACAAATGAGACATGCTCCTGCCCATCTTTTATTAGAATTTTATCTCTCATTCTCATCCTCATCCTCATTCTCATCCTCATCCTCATTCTCATCCCTATCATGAGGCCTCATTTCCCCTTTCCCTTGGGAATTTGAATCCCTATGGATATTTGCGAGTTTAAAAAAATCCCAAGTACGGAAATTTTTTTAAAATACTTTGAAATTTAAAATATAAATGTCCTTAATGATAAATATTACTAATGTAACATAATCCAAATTTAAAATAAAAATATATACATAATGTAAATCCAATAAAAATAATAAATAAAAATAATGAAGTTGATATATAAATGGAAGATTGGCCTCATTCATGGGGCGGGAATCTCATTCCCCGTCTGCCCTGTTTAACAAACAGAGACTTCACCTCATCCCTATAAAGACTAAATCTATCCTTATTCCTATCCTTATTGTAGGTAATACTGCGGGTACTCGATTTAGCTTTTTTTTTTGTCCTTCCTAGTCATTTTACGTCATTTCCTTATACATCAATTTAGTAAATTAAAATATGAATTTTAAAATATATGTTATAATTAATGTATTATAATTAGTTAAAAAAGTCATAAATAATCATAATTTATGTATTTTTTAAACATCACATATGGGTTGTAATTTTAATTCATTATCAACTTAAAAAACATATTATAATAGATTTTTATATAATTATATGGTCAATAAGATTATTATTAATTATAATAGTTTTATTATCATTAATTAATTCTATAATAATTATACATATAAAATTTTAATGATATAATAATACATTAAATTATCATTTTGTTTATATTATTTGTTATTATTTTCATCTTAAATAATTTAGATTAAGATATTTTGTAGAGTATTTTTATTGCATTAATGGAAGAGAGATATAAAAATCTGATTAGAAAAAAATAATTCCTTAATAATAAATATTACTAATATAATATAATCCAAATTAAAAATAAAAATATATACATAATATAATCCAATAAAAATAATTAATAAAAATAATGAAGTTGATATTTAAATAATGTATATAAATGGAAAATTGGCCATCATCCATGGGGTAGGAACCTCATTTCTGTCCCTGCCATATTTAATAAACAGGGACTTCATCTCATTCCTATGAAGACTAAACCTATCCTTATTCCTATTCTTGTTATAGGTAATAATCCTGCGGGTACTCGACTTAGCTTTTTTTTTTTGTTTTTGTCATTCCTAGTCATTTTACGTCTTTTTAATAAATTAAAATATTTAATTTATAAAACATAAAAATATATTTTCTAGTTAATAAAAATAATGAATAAATTTAATTTATGTGATTTTAATTATACTTCATTTCTTTGTACATCAATTTAGTAAATTAAAATATAAATTTTAAAATATATGTTATAATTAATATATTATAATTAGTAAAAAAATTCATAAATAATCATAATTTATGTATTTTTTTAACATTACATATGTGTTGTAGTTTTAGTTCATTATCAACTTAAAATACATATTATAATAACTTTTTATATAATTATATAAAAGTCACACATAGTCAATAAGATTATTATTAATCATAATAGTTTTTTGTGGTAATATAATTATAATAATTTTGTTATTATTAATTAATAGAATAATAATTATACGTATAAGATTTTAATGATATAATAATACATTAAATTATCATTTTATTTATATTATTTGTTATTATTTCCATCTTAAATAATTTAGATTAAGATATTTTGTAGAGTATTTTTACTATATTAATGGAAGGGAGATATGAAGATCTGATTAGAAAAAATAATTAAATTTAATTTTTTTCAAAATATTAAGATTATAAATGTAATACCCTGGAATTATTTAGAAATTAATTTACTTTTTATTAACAAAAGTTTCAATATTTTGATAGACTTGGTGATAATAAAGACGACTTAGCAGCCAAAAAAAAAGAAAAAAAGAAAAGAAAAGATGAATAGTAACCTTGTGGGTCCCACAGTCTGAGACAGTCGAAACTCTATGATCTAGACTAGAAGATGTCCGGAACCGAAATATGATCATATAAAGGTTAGGAATGGTTAGAAATGAAATTCTAGATTAGGAATTAAATTTAGAGCAATATCTGTTTTTCCAAGTATGATATTTTACCCGTTTGATAAAATATTGACGTATAGTTTTTTACACCATATGAAGCAATCAGTGCAAGCTTACCACCTAAAATATGTCACACCATTACCTTTATTAAGAACTAATAGGAATTTTATAAAATTTCATCTAATTACCTTTAAGAAATCAATTTTATCATGGAAAGTAATATGGATAATATAAAAAAAAATCAAAACTTATTTTATCTTTTCCTTGATATCTCGACCAGCTTTCAGACATATAGAGCCTTCTCCATTCTTCTTCAAGCAAACATCACAAGCTTACAAACCAACCTAAACTACAAGATTAAACACCAACAAGTTTGACACAAATACAAATTCATCTCTTGAAAACTTAAATCAACTCTTTACCATAAACCCTCATCTTATTATATCAACCATCTTGGCTGTTGTTTCTGCTTTGTTAGAAGAGGATTTGAGAGGGTTAGATCAAGAATTGGGTGTAGGAACTCTTGAAGGGAAATCAAGAACACGAATTACTATTCCTAATTCCAAGAGCCAAGTAGGGCTTTATTTACCCTCTTCTTTTCAAATTTTACTCTGAAATTTACTGATGAATTGAGTCTGAAAATTTTAGTTTTATTGGTTGATAATATATGAATATAGATGTATTAATTTTGGTATAAAGTTTTGATGATGTTATGAAACTCTTTTTGCTAAAACATGTTGTGACTATGTTGCTGGAAATCCCGATTTTAAGCATGCAGGTGAAATCATTCGAATTTTCTGACCAAGTTAGAGACATTAGATTGAGTTGAAAATTTTCTATGATGTAGCTAATATATTAAGGTATCTTCAGTAAAAATTTTGAGTCATTCTGGGTACTTTTGCTATATTTAAAAATTCAAGAACCGAATTAGTCAAGGTTGCTGCCTGCACAGCCCAGTTTGTAGTACTAAATTTGTATAATTTTATTACCTTAGCGAATTATTAGTTAAAATTTTTACAGGATGTTAAGAACATATTGACGTCCAACCATAATTTTTTATACGAAGTTCTGGGTTCATTTGATAGGGTAGAAAAATTGAAACTTCTGACTGTTGGCTGAAACAGGACAGTTCCTGACCTCTGAAAATGTGAGAATTTTTAAATATAGCTAGAGATCTTTTTATACTTTGAGATTTTTATAGAACCTTGTTAATACATGGAATTACCTCTAAAATTTTACTTTGCTCTGTTTTAGTGAAATTTAGTAGCTGATTCATAATCTTCTTTAGAACTGAAATTCTGGACAGCATGCTGAATTGTTGAATTTCTAATGACATACTAATGATTTGATCTCATTCATGTTATCTAAATCTATGAATGAAGCTGAGCACATATGAATGTGATTACTTATTACAATTGCTTAAATATGAAAGAAAGTATGGGTTATGATTTTTGGGCTGGAGAAAGTAAATCCGGTCAGTTAGGGAAAGTAAACCTGACTACCCTCGAATTGAGTCGGGGAAAGTAAACCTGACTAGGAATAGATTTGTGTAAGAATTGGAGAAAGTAAATCCAATGATCATGTATAGGAATGAGCTCAGCCTGAAAAGCAATCTATTACCCAGGAGTGAAATAATTCTCCATAGTCAAGGGCCAAAACAGTTAATGTAACAATTGTTTTAAGTTACTCTTTATGCTATGTGCTATGAAAATAAGATTTATTATTCAATTGAGATCAAATACTTATGTATTAAGTTGACATCATAAATTCTAAGAATGGTGATTGCATAAAATGAGCCTGCTTCGGATAAAGGTTTTATGAACTAATATATCCATTATTAATTATGTTACTTGCATGCAACATTTCTATAATTAAACCGAAGCAGCTGGGGTAGATAATGATGGCATTTATATGTGTATAGGAGTACCCTACTGAGAATTTTAGAATTCTCATCCCTATGTGTATTCCATGTCTACCTCAGGTTCAGCAGATGACGCTCACTAGAGGATTCAGTGATACTCAGTAGCCGTCAGTTGACTATATGATACTATAATTAGAAGTTTAAGTACTCTTTTATCACTAGACTTATCTTAGATAACTCCTCATGTATTTAGAGCAGGTTTATATGCTGTAATTTGATATGTGTACTCTAGCTACTGGAGGACTGTACATTATACATGTATGCTAAATGGCATGACCGCCTACTTGTAAACAAATAAATTGTTGCTACAATGTATAAGTGTGATACAAAGTACCATACTCTTAGTTACAGTGTTTAATCCTAGGTAAAATACTGTAATTAAGGGGGTGTTACAATAAAAATGGTGGGCCATAATTTTCTTTATAGATGACGCATGAAATTTTTTTTATGTAATGAGTATTAAATATTAGTATTATTATAGATAGATTATATATTATAAATTTATAAAAAATCCTAATTTATATAATTTTTTAATATTACATGTGGATTGTAGTTTTAGTTCATCATCAACATAGAAAATTTATTATAATAGCTTTTTATATAATTATATAATAGTTAAACATGATTAATAAAATTATCGTTAAGTATAATAGTATTTTTTTAATATAATTATAATAGTTTTGTTATCGTTAATTAATACTATAATAATTATACATATAAAATTTAATGATATAATAATATGTTCAATTATTATTTTATTCATATTATTTTTTTATTTTCATATTAAATATTTTTTAATGAGATTTTTTTGTAGAGTATTTTTATTGTGTTAATGGTATAGAGATATAAAATTATGATTGGAAAAAATAAAATAATAATTAGAAGATAAATTAAATTCAAAAACTTGCTTTAATTATTAAAATTATAAAAATAGTGGGGTCTAATTTTTCTATGAATGATACATGAAAAACTTTCCATATAATAAGTTTTAAATACTAGTATTATATATTATAGATTACTACTCCATATTAATTGCTCACTCTTCTATTGTACCTAAAATAGCCTCAAGTTTATTTACATTTTGGTTATTAGTATTTGGATTAATGACTTCACCACCCGAATCCTCCTCCACAACCGCAACTCCACCTTACCCTTTTTCCACCACGTATAGGCTAGTAAGGCCGCACCGTTCCTCTCTCCAACTGCTGCAACCCCTCTTCTTCAAATTATCGCATTTACCCTCAAGTAAGCTAATTCTTCAAATCTTGATCCATCATTCTTTCAATTCCAATTACTTCCATAACATCTCGCACCCCTCCCTCCAACATTTGAGACTCCTGGTCTTGGGACATTTTGGGCATAATCAAGGTTTAGGGTTTTACACATAGTTTTAAAATTGGGCTCGACAATCGACTCGTTAAAGACGTTGGGCTAGTGGGTCACTAGTTCAGCCGGTTGAACTAGACATATTTAAATAAACATATAAAAATCCAACTAAATACAATAAAATAACATAAAATATTAATAATTTAACACATTTTAAAAATTTACATGTTTATATAAAGACAAATAAAATAATAAAAAATGTATATAATTAATAATTAAGGTATTTAAATCATAAAATATATACATTTAAAAAGAAGTTCTTTTTTCATGCTACATAAGAGCTAAAGCACAAAATTGTTACAACAAGTAAATAGGGCTATAGTTTTTGTTATAGTTATCAGACTCGACCCGATTAAGGCACTGAGTCACTAGTAATTGGTTTACCTCGTAAGTCACTGATTCAACTAGTTGAGCCATCTATAATTAAATCAATTTTTTAAAAAATTTATTAAGCAACATATATAATTCTTTGCATATATTATACCAAAGACAAAGCTTGGCTTAGTGAAAAGTGGGCACTACTCACACTTTGCAGGCATAGGTTCGAACCTTGTTTTAAGAGTTTGTGGAAAAAATTTATAGCACCTTGGCTATCAAAGGAAGCTGGCAGCTGGTCTGGTCCGATCAATGAACTGAACTAGATTAATGACCGGTTCACTGATTTTCAGTTCGAACTGACTTGTCCGTTCTTATAACTATGGTTTTTGTAATATACATAAGTAGAATGCAAGAGAAAATAATGCAAATGCAGTCTTTGCATGGTTCCCTATACAAAATGAATCTCTCTTGGTTTCGCTACGCCTCAATTCTTTTAAGCTCTTAGGAATTTTATGCAATAAAATAAGCAAATATATGCTGGTCATAAATTCCCTTTTAGTTCACAAAATTATTTATTAGTCAGCCAGCCATCAAGCCATCAAGACATGGAGATGCGATTGATTGATTTCTTGTTTTCTTTGGTCTCTCCAATGCAAAGTAGGTTTGTTTAGGCCTACGCGAGGTCTTGCAAGATAAATCATGAAATCTCAAGCAGTGAAAGCATTATTGAAAGCATACAGTACGGGTGTTTGGAAGATGAAATTATTATGTGAGGAGTGAGAATCAACTAAAAACCGAATGTCTTATCAACTTGCTCCATCAAAGGTTCTGAAGAAAGGAAAAATCAATTCCTACATAATGAAGTACAAAATAGTTTCCATTGATTTTGCAGCACAAAATGCATTTTGAGTTCATACTTCAAACTACATAATTGATTCCGAACGTGGGGTCTTATATTAGATAAATTTAAAATTTTAAAACCATTTTTTCAAAACCAATTCTGTCAATAAGCAGTAATGTTACTAGGCTTGAAATTGTATTTCACAGAAGAGTAATACCAAGTTCAGATGAAAGTAAATTTTACTGTATAAAACACCCAAATTAAATGCAGAAAAAAAGAAATGGAAGCTGTGCAAAGTTGGGTTATTCAGTTATTCTTACGTTTTTTGGGGAATTTCACTACAGCCAAAAGAAAAAGGTGAATTTCTGAAACGACAAGTTCTATAGGCCCTCAAAACGACACGTCGTTGAAGTGAAATAACCGTAGTCTTCGCAAAACCTTTGTTAAACCCTCACACCTTCAACTCAACCCGAGAGAGAGAGAGAGAAGGAGATAGAGAGAGAGATGTTGGGAAGGAGAGTGTTGAGTTCAATTTTGCGTCGCAGCAAAGAAGCTTATGAGATTCACAGATTCAGAAGCACGACGAGGCATGAACCCTCCTTCAAGTTCTTTGCCCCTTCCATGAGCAGGCATCGCTTTCATGCTTTTCGATCCCATCCTATTCCAAAGGTTAGTCTTCACTTTCATCATGTCCAAGTTTCGTTTTTTTCCAGCTCCCATGAACCATAACTCTTCGAATTTGCTTGATCCCTTAATCCCTTTTGTTCTTTATCTTCTCAAGTATTGTGCTTTCATTGTTAACTCTCTCTGATTCCATCCTATTCCAAAAGTTATCTTCATTTTCACCATTTTCAGCTTCTTTTCTCATGTGGTTTCTCTTCAAATTTCAATTTTTCAGCTCCCATTAACCATAACTCCTCAAATCTGCTTGATCCTTTAGCTCCTTCGTTCTTTCGCTTCCCAATTCCAATCATATATCCCACTTAAATTTTAATGATATTTTCGCAAAATAGTTTTTATTTTTTATTGGAATTTTGAGCTTCAATGCTGTTCATCTACTTCGTGTGAATGTTTTGGTGTTCTAAGGAAATTGTGATAGTGCTTTCATTATAAACTATCTCCATATATCACATTTGAATTTCAACGGCATTTTGGTAAATAGCTATTTTTTGTATTGATCTTGGATACTGTTCAATTGTCTCATATTTTGTATCTGAATGTTTGCTACTTGTAGCTAGCTCTAAGGAAATTGTGGTGTTGCTTTTCAGGGTCATAACATGCCATGCTTCAGGAGCTTTTCTAGGATGGTGTCTGCTGGAGCGGAGCATAAGAAGGGGATGAAACTGCTTGTGACAGGGGGTGCTCATGCCCAGAAAGTGGTGGGAGCATGGCTGTTCGGCTCTGCCGCATGGGTGTTTAGTATGGTGGTGCTTGGAGGTGTTACAAGGCTCACCCGATCTGGCCTTTCTATGACCGATTGGAAATTCACGGGTACTCTCCCTCCTTTGTCTGATGAGGAATGGCTGCAAGAGTTTGAGAAATATAAGCAGTCACCTGAGTATAAGCGGTAAACACAAGCCACTACCATCGATTGATTTCTTGCAAGCGCCACACCATCAGTGCAAAATTGCATAGTATATACTCCAGCAAATTTGTTATTGTACACCTTTTGATTTATAAGATAGTCTTTTAGGAATTATTCTACTGCTCTTTTTAATTTCATCACTGCAAGAATGACATGATTGTGTGTTTTAGGGTATAAAGATGATAATTAATATATGATAAGTTGATAACAATGTAGAATACTTCACTTAATGAACCAAATATGAAATATTCTTTCTGGAATTATGCCACTGGACAAGCTTGTTTTAATTCTCATGCGCTAATTACAGTTTTTAATATTGGCTACGCATTTAGTAGAAATATAGAAGGGTTGATCAAGTGGCAGTTATTACAAATGTTAGGATGATGGTAATTTTGTTTCACATTTGTCTCAGTGTTAATAAAGGGATGAAGATTGAAGATTTCAAATTCATATATTGGATGGAATATGCACATAGAATGTGGGGAAGAGCGCTGGGAGTCATGTTTGCATTGCCTTATTCATATTTTCTCCATAAGGGGTACATGACCTTGAGATTGGGACTGAGGCTCTGTGGTCTGTTTGGCCTGGGTGCTGCACAAGGTCTCATTGGCTGGTGGATGGTTAAAAGTGGTTTAGAGGTTGGAACAATGGATAAAATAAATTCCTCTGTTTATTTGAAGTTAAATTGGGCAGAAATGCCACATTCTGATAACATTTTCCTTCCTTAGGAACCACCATCTGAATATTCACAGCCAAGAGTAAGCCCTTATCGTCTTGCAGCTCATCTTACATCGGCATTTGCTATTTACTGCGGCCTCTTTTGGACTGGCCTTTCCGTTGTTATGCCCGAACCACCAGCTGAATCACTAACTTGGGTTCGTGGAGCTGCCAAAGTGAAGAGACTTGCATTGCCTATCAGCGTACTTGTTGGTCTTACTGCTATCTCCGGTGCATTTGTTGCTGGAAATGATGCTGTATGGTAGCCTGTTCAATAGTTTCATCCCTACAATATTTGTACTTGAAACAACTATTGAGCATTTGATAAGGATAAAGGATAATTGTTCTGCTTGAATATTGAATACCAGGGGCACGCATTTAACACTTTTCCAAAGATGGGTGATACATGGATACCAGATGACATTTTTGAAATGAAGCCTCTTATTCGAAATTTCTTTGAGAATACATCAACTGTACAGGTAAGTTATCCATGCTGATATGACCGAAAAGTCAAAATCAAGTTCCTTTGCTCTTTTACGTTTTAGTATGGTTGGTTTTTATTTGCTTTGCAAGTGCTGAGAAATTCGAACTGAATTAAATGCTTATTGAATTTGGAGTGATAGCCATGTATTTATCCGTATAACTGTGGTTTGGGAGCAAAAGTTTTGATTTCAAATGTCAGTAGCAGTTTTCCATTTCTTTTTTCTTTCAAAGAGGCAAATTTACTGCACTTCAGCTCCTCCGAATGTCATCATGCCTATGCATGGAAATTTTACATGATCTTCTAATAATTTCTTTGCTTTTAACAGCTTGATCACCGTATCCTTGCGACTGCAACTCTGATTTCAGTGGGCATTTTATGGTTGTCAACAAGAAAGCTGGACATACACCCTGCAGTAAGATCACTGATTGGAGGCACCCTTGGCATGGCAGCCCTTCAGGTCATTATTTCAGTTTCCCGTTTTATATTGTCTATAATATTTATAATTTTGTGTTACTTGGCTTCCTTCTTTGCTGTACTCATGAATCTCTATCTGCCTGTTGATGAGGATGATAATGACGATCATGATAATAAGTTGATCAAAGAGTTAACAAGGAAAACTTTTTGGTGCTTGTTTCCCTAGGCAGTCTAGCATAGTGGCTGTTGTCATGAAGTATATGTTATGTAACTAACTTTTGTGTGGTTACAGGTTACCTTGGGAGTGTCGACACTTCTTTCATATGTACCTGTTTCACTGGGCTCTGCACATCAAGCTGGAGCCTTAACACTTCTGACGTTTATGTTACTGCTTAATCACACGGTTCGAAAGCCATCATTGTCCCTTCTCAAATCCTTACCTCAGGTTGTCAAAGCAAACTAATTGTTTTGCCGGTATTTGTGATTCAACAAGCATAGCCATTTTATGTTGAGTATGGCTATTATATTTTTTCATGTTAAACTCACGCATTGAGCTCCATGTCCAATTTTCCATTGATGGAGTGTTCTTTGTTTGGTTTGTACGTCTGAAGCCTAAAAATTCAGGTGATACAATTGATCTGTTACTTTCATCATCTGTGTAATGTATGCTGAAAATTATTAGAGAATCCTTGTGTATACTGATACGGATTAAAGTGAAAGAATCCATGGCCTTCCATCTTTTATAAAGGCTTTTCCTTCGCTTAATAAATGTCATTGTTCCTAAATCTGCTTTTGGTACAGAATAGCATTGCTCTGAAAGCCTTCCTCAATCTTAGATGCCCTCAAAGGAAAGACACTCAAGTAACCTTGCTTATTTATACTGCTTAGTAGGAAATTGACTTATCTGGAGATATTTCTTTATAATATGCCATGTATGAATGTCCATTCTTCGTTTGGTCTCATGATTTCTTTCAACTATGGCCTTTTATTTTATAAAAGTAAAACCTTTCGCTTTGCCGATGCCTTGAGAACCCCCCCCCCCCCCCCCCCGCCTTTTTTTTTTTTTGTTTCCCATTTCATTTGCCTTCTGTTAGAGAACTATGGTGGTTGGCCAATAATATTTTTAGCTGTTGAAGATTTAGATGAGCAGAGTCTAATACCAGTAAAGAATCCAACAAGAGTGATAAATGCCACATCACAAACTCGTAATTCCTTTGTTTGTTTTAAGAGAAAAAGAGTGGAAGGAAGATCAGAGGGGAGAAAATGTCTAGATTTATGTGTTTTCCCTTGTTTGGTTCAAGAGAAAAGGAAGAGGGAAAAAAAAAATTGACTCCCATTCTCAAAATTTTCTTTTCATATTTGAAAAGAAAACACAAAATGAGACGTTTTAAAGTTATTTATTTATCTTAATATTCAATTTTAATTTTATTTTCGAAGTATAAAAAAAATCTTCACATCTAACTCTATATAAAATAAAGATATATATGTCGTTTAGTAGTTATTTAATTTTTTGTTCACATATTTTTAAACAATTTTTTATTTTATTTTTTTCTTATTTTCTCTCAATTCAAACAGACATGAGGAAAATATCTTTTTTTTTTCTTTCTCTATTTACTCTTCATTTCTATCTTTCCTTATGTTAGAAATTTATGCTTGTTGTGCTAGTCATGTGTAATTCTCTTTCTTGTATTTCAAGAAACGTGGCTTCTACATGTTACTTTTGAAAAGTGGGTTCCGATATATAATTCAACTAAATCTAGAATGGCTATTATGATGGTTACTCATGGGATAGAATGGTTTGCTAGTTGAATGTCAAAGATGACGGTTAGCATATGTGCCACCAATAGAATAAGCATGCATCTTCTTCAATAACACTTCATTAGATTGTCAAAGGACATGTTTTCAGACAAGGAGCTGCTTGAAGAGGAAATCTCAAAGTTGAATAAAAGTTCATTTTAATGTCTAATGTGATAACTTGTGATTTTGAAATGCTTCATTTATTTCCACAAATAAGAGTTTCCAAGTTGTTTTCCTTTTTCTCGTTATATGCTAAAAGTCATTTCAGTTGCTAGGACTTTGAAAATTTGGCAATGGGGTTGTGTGGGTGGGTTTTATGGAGAATCACAAATGTTTGGGTTTATTATGGATTCCCTATTTATTAATTATTAGATCAAATTATTTAACAAAAATGATATTTATTTAATAGCTAATAATAGGAGATCCATAATTAACCTAAATATATAAGGTTCGTCTTATAATTTACCCTATTAATATATAGGTAAATTATATTCATCTTCCCTGAAATTTATAGAAATACAACTCACACCTCTCTAGTTATCTAACTTATATTCACACTCTTTCTACTTGTAAATTTTAAATATTTATATTACAGTCACACTCCTCATTCATAAAACACCATTAATAAACTTAATAAAATGATATTTTTGTGATATTAACTGTTTTAAATTAATAAAATTATAAAAATATCTTGATCCACTCTGTTAAGTTTAAGGATACTTTTAGAATTTTATTAATTAAGAACAGTTAATATCATAAAAATATCATTTTATTAAGTCTATTAACTGTGTTGTGTGAATGAAGAGTGTAATTATAATATAAATACTTAAAATTTGATAAGCAAAAGAAGTGTGAGTATAAACTGAATAACTAGAGAGAATATGAATTATATTTTTATAAACCCCAGGAAGGTAAGTATAATTTATCCTTAATATATTCTTTTGTCAAATTTGACAACATCAAATGGCGAAATTCGTTACTCCGCTCTACGTACGTAAGCCCAAATTTCAAGCTGTTGCGTGTTGGGAATCGAGAAAAGAAATTTTTAATTACCCGTGTTTTCATTCTTAGATGAATTTTTCCCACAATTAAAGCCATATACAGAAAATAGTGATATTATTATAAGCACATTGAAGAACCTTTATATATACTTCTCCCCCTTTTCACGGATTTTTTTTTTTCAATGCAATATGTTAAGATGTTATATCAAACACTTGTTATTAGACCAAAAATTATAACTGATGGCAAAAAGTTATAAGTGATGATAAATAAGGTGTAACTTTATTTTTTTATAGTTCTCACAGCTACATTTAACATAAAGATGAGAGATGCTTCATGGAACGATTTTTTTTTTTTTTTTTCAAAAAGATATGAAAGGTAATGCAACGACAGTTATTAGTTTAGCCAAAAGAAATTGAAAACAAAGATGAATGGAGATATTTCGCAAACCAATTGGTACTTACTCTTCCAAATAGAGTAGTGTTATGCATATAATAAAATTACATAATAAATATACATTATACGTTTTATTATCATTGAATATAATGAGTGGATGAGATAAATGAAAATCACACATCATATCTAATAATAATAAAATATGTGATGTATATTTACTATATAATTTTATTATATACTAAATATTTTTCCTCCCATCTATGTATCTTTTTCCGATATACCTATTGCAAATGCCATGGGTCAAAGTATTACGTTCATCGGTTAGAGTACTGTGGTCATATCAATGCTTTTCCTCATTATTGTAAGATAAGTAAATTTAATAATTTATGGTGGATAAGAGGGCTGTTCCCACTTTTAGCAGCGAAATATTTATGTGTACTCAATTTATATTATTTTTTGTCACAAAAAAAAAGCCTTGCATAGAGAAAAAAAAAAAAAAAAAAAGGACGTGTGATTACCTTGAGATCCAGATATAGTCCCTGCGGCAGTATTCGTAAGTTCAGATTATAAAAGGCCTCGTATGCTCTTTTTACACAGAGACAAAAGACATGTTCATTTATTGCCTCTAATTTTTTTTTTCATTACTTATGCATCCTCTGGTTTGTGATTGCTGAGAAGCTAATCAACTTTGGAAGAAGAATTTAAGAAATGGGTGAGGAGGAAGCAATAGAACAGTTGCCCTTGGTTGAAAGCTGTTCTTCAAGGGATATCTCGGAAGGAGAGCCTCCTAACAGAACAGGTAATTTTGTTGCTGCACTTCTTATATTTCTAATGGCCTCATTATTAATCTTCAAACTGATAATTTATAAAATTCATTTCCTCCCCCAAAAAAGTGCCCTTTTTCTATTTTTTTGGATCTATAAAAGCACTCTTCTCCTTCCCATTAAGCTATACTAGTGCCTTTACTCTCGCATGCACAAGCTCTGCAACCATATGGTACAGTATGAGTTGAAAACAAACGACGAAAAGATTAGTTGGACTGGTAGATATGTGAATGACAGTTCGACAACTACTACTGGTTCTCAACTGGTTTTCTTTCTTTTTTGATTGCAAATTTGCATTGAAAAGAATTTTGTCTTTATTAGGCAATAATCATGCTTACTACTCAAAGACTAACTATAATTTCCAATTCTAATTATGCTTGTGATGTGTTGAAGGTAATGTATGGAGTGCAGTGGCACATATAATAACCGGGGTGATAGGGGCAGGGGTGCTGTCTCTAGCATGGTCAGTGGCACAGCTGGGGTGGATTGGTGGTCCATTGTGCATCATACTCTTTGCAGTCAGCACCCTTGTTTCATCATACCTTCTTAGTGACTGCTACAGATTCCCTCATCCTGAATATGGCACAATCAGGAGCTCCTCCTACATGGCTGCAGTCAAGTTGTACCTAGGTTGGTTAAAACACTGACAAATTATTACATTTTTCTGATATACCATGTCAACTTGAGCTCATTCCACTACTCGAGGTGACAAATCAGCTTAAGTTATATATATATATTTTTTAAAATAACAAATTTGATTAAAAAATAAGTGCATAAGTTAGTAATACATTTTATTGTTAACTTAAACTGATATGCCACTTGACGAATGAAATGTGCACAATATGAAGTAATACTATGAGATTGTACAATATATGGATATATATATTTGGTGTTTTCTTTTGTTTTCACCCTCAATCATGATTCTCAAGTGTTGAGTTGAGTTGACTTTATACTTGGAATAAATAATTAAGAAATGTTATGTAAAAACGTAGGCGAGAAAAGGGAAAAGGTGGGTGGAGTGCTGACTTTTGCGAGCTTATATGGGGCTACCGCGGCCTACGTTATTACAGCTGCTACCAGCACCAGGTAAGCTTCATTTATTTTTCTGCTTTCACAATCTAGTGGTGAGATATGGATGATATGATGGCATTAATATTTGGGGTTAAATACTGTCACATAGTATTTGGGGTTGAAATGCCGTTGAATACTGTCACAGTTAGTTCTCTCTCTCTCTCTATTTGTGTTTTGGACATAGCTCTTTGGGTCTAAGACATGGCTCTACAATTGGCAAGGTAAGTCTATCGAAAATGGGTTGGGCTAGCTATAATTGGGTCAACTATGATTGCTATGAGTCTGACCACTGACTCCAGTTTGAAAACTTGGACCTATATTTGGGCTTTGTAAGTTTAACTTGGCCCATTGGGATTTTTTGGTCTGGGCCCAATAGGCTTTGTGTATGTAGAATAAGGAGGAACTTGCTGTATCCACCTATTAGTCGTGGCCCTGATCCAGGAAGTGCTTGTGAGGCAACTCTTTTCATTTTGACAAAAACGATGAAAAGGGGCAGCTCTTTTGATTCACACCCTATTCTAGTTTTCTTTGGAGACAAAAGAAAAAGTCACCAAGACCCAAAACAAAAAACAAAAAAGTAAAAATAAAATAAAATGTCAAAATTGTTCAACAACAATATGGGATCAAGGCCAAGGCTCAGTGGTGATGTAATGCCTTGGGAAATCCCATGATCAGGGTTCGGTTCGGTCCTGACGATGGGAACCTCTACCCCCTCCCCTTGAATTTATGTGACAAAAAAAAAATCATGAAGTTATGTCCATTATTTCATAATATTTTTAAGGAGAAGTATTGTATTTTTATACTACCATAGAAAAAGCTACATCTTGCTCCAACATGCATGGAGCCATGGACAGCGTAGGGCTAGAGTCCCTTCAATTAAAGTGAAGATGACTCGAGAATCATCCAATCCTAGATCAAGGGGACAGTAATCCAACCGAGGAAAGCAAATTGAAATGATGATGGGCTTCAATATGCAGCAACAACTATGAACATGGCCCATTGCCCCATATGTCATTTTGTCCTCTTTGATGGAAAGTTGAGAACTTACGAATCTGACAACACAACACAGGCTTCTTCTAGTCGACGGATTCACGTAACGACAATGTCATCGGTCCATTCAAGGGACCTACCCTATCCCTTCAAGGGTGATGAACACAGTGCACGGATCCACCTAGAATTATAAAAGCAACGAGGCTAGTTCACTTGCTTATAGGAGTTTTGAAATTATATCGTAAAATTATTTATTTTAAAAGTTTAAGTTATTAAATTAAGGTATTTGAATGCTTTTATACCTGATAACGCGTCTAAAGATTGAGATGGCAGGCTACCCCCACAAATATTTTACTTGTCAATAAACAACCACTACCTTCAGTTTTCAATTCAATTTTACTTTTGTTGAGTTGAACACAAGATAATAGATATTTATATAGAAATATGCAAAAGCTTAGCTCTACTCACTATTATAAGATGTTTTGTTCGCCTAATGTTGCTCTTATTTATTTCTGCATAGAGTTTAATTGAAGTAAAGAAGAAATTTGTTTTAATTTTATTATTTGAGTTATCATGGAATTGGATTATTTCAAATGAAGGTTCGTATGTTTATCTATAGAACAAGTAACGGCCTTCAAACAAAAAAAGAAATAAACCTTTAGGGACTCAATATCAGAGTTAAATGAAAAAACGACTCTATTTTGTATAGTTGATTTGAAAAGCTAAGCTGCTAAGAAATAGTGAGGAGGTAGAATTGTTTCCTTTTCTCTTGTTGTATTGTTAGTGTCACTAGCATCATCGCATCATGTTAATGGCGTAAAGCCACTTGTCAAAGAGAGAGTGAAAAGAGAAAAAAGTAAAAAAAAAAAAAAGTTAGAAGGTGCCATTTTATGAGTTATAAGTTACTATACATGAATAGTATTCATTATGTGAGCATCGGATTCACGAGATTTACTGTGCAAGTTACTATATATGCATAGTAACTTATCATGTGAGTACCGAAATTACGAGAAAGTTACTGTGTATTGATTGCACGGTAACTTCCAAGCTTCTGAATTCATTCAGTTTCAGCATCATAAATTCAGAGAGCATTCACTAATATTTAGTGTCTTCTGAGAATTTCTCCTATTTTATAGTGAGAAATGTATTCTCCTAATATAAAAGAAGATGTTATTGTTCTTTCTTTATATTTAGAGAGATGTGTAATTTTATCTTCCACATAGTGAAAATCTTTCTCGGTTCTTGCACAGTAAATCTCATGAATCCGGTGTTCACATGATGAGTTACTATATATGCATAGTAACTTATATAGTATTTTGCATAGTGACTCTCGTGAAATGGCGCCTCCTGACTTTTTTTTTTATTATTTTTTTCTCTTTTCACTCTACATCATCGACATCACAAATAATAATACTGTCAACAATCTATCCTTTGATGATATCGCTAGTGCCATCTTGAAGAAGAGTCTAGGCGTAAGAATAAGGAAGGTAGATTGAAAAGTTGAAAGCAAGCAGAGGCATTGTTGGTGACGAGAGGGAGATCAATGGAGTGTGACTCCAGTGAGAGTCATGGTCGGAGTAAATCAAAGTCAAGAAAAAGGAAGAACTTCAAATGCTACCAATGTGACATGAGAGGGCATTTGAAGAAAGATTGTCGGTATAATAAGAAGAATGCAAATAAAGCTCCAGAGGCATCAATCTTTTAACGATGTGTTGTGAGTACCTCTGAGGATGGAGAAATCCTATGTAGTGAGGCAGCAATTGGTTCTAAAGGCGGTGAACACCTCACTGATATTTGGATCATGGATTCAAGAGCAACATGGCACATGACTTCACACTTTACAGTTACGAACCTGTCTCAGAAGGATCTGTGTTCATGGGAGATGATCATGCCTTAGAAATTACTGGTGTTGGTACTGTCAAAATAAAAATGTTTGATGGTGCTATTGGAACAATTCAAGGAGTACGACATGTGAAAAGTTTGAAGAAGAATATGTTGTCTATTAAGCAACAAGATGACCTCGGGTGCAAGACCCATATTGAAGGTGGGATTTTGAAAGTTGTTAAAGGTGCTCTTGTGGTGATGAAAGCAGAAAAGATTGCAGCAAATCTATACAGGCTTCAAGGAGATACGTTGCAGAAGGCGGATGTATTAATTGCATCAGCAAGTCAAGAAGAAACGGTGATGATGTGGCATTGCAAATTAGGCCACATGTTGGAACGTGGTTTGAAGATTCTTGCGGAACATAATCTTATTCCCAGGTTCAAATCGGTGAACTTACCATTTTGTGAGCACTGTGTTACAAGCAAGTAGCATAGATTAAAGTTTGGTAGATCAATTGCTCTGAGTAAGAACATTCTAGACTTAATTCATTTTAATGTGTGGGAGTCACCAGAAATGTCCCTATGAGGAGCAAAATATTTTGTATCATTCATTGATGATTACTCCAGGAGACTATGGGTGTACCAATCAAGAAGAAGTCAGATGTGTTTCCAATATTCAAAGACTTCAAAGCAAGAGTGGAACTTGAATCCGGGAAGAGGATCAAGTGTTTGAGGACAGACAATGAAAGAGAATATATAGATGGAGATTTTCTAGCATTTTGCAACCATGAGGGTATTCAAAGGCAATTCATTGTTACACATACACCTCAGCAAAATGGTGTAGCAGAGTGGATGAACAGAACTCTCCTAGAAAGAACAAGAGCATACTGAGAATAGCAGGTCTAGCCAAGTATTTCTGGGCAAAAGCAGTAAAAATCGCCTGTTATGTGATTAATCGGTCACCATCAACTGCGATTGGTTTAAAGACACCAATGGAAATGTAGAATGGCTGGCCGACATATTATTCTTTTCTACAAGTGTTCGGATGTCCAGCATATGTTATGTACAACACTCAAGAAAGAACAAAGTTAGATCTGAAGTCCAGAAAATGTATATTCTTGGATTATGCTGACGGTATAAAGAGGTATCACTTGTGGGATCCCACTGCTCGCAAGGTTATTGTCAGCAGGGATGTTATATTTGTAGAAAATGAACTGCAAAGTGAAGAAAAAAATGGCAGCACTGTCAAGGAGACAACTGCGGTTCAGATATATGAGAAATTTGGAGAAAAAGATTCTGAAGCAGAATCAGAGCATGATGAACAAGTACCAGATAAGGCCAATGATACAGCAGTTAGGCGATCAACATGCCAGACACAGCCACCAGCATGACATTCAGACTATATTATGGCAAGCCACGATGCATTTTGTCTTCTAATAGAAGAAGGAGAACTATCAACCTTTCAGGAAACTTTGAGTAGTGTTGGCTATGTGTGCTGTATTTGATTTACATCTTGAGCATTTAGATGTGAAAACTGCTTTTCTTCATGGAGAACTTGAAGAGGAGATTTATATGCTCCAACTAGAAGGTATTGAGGAAAAAGGAAGAGAAGGCTTGGTTTGTAGATTGACCAAATCTCTATATGGTCTAAAACAGGCATCAAGGTATTGGTACAAGAGATTTGATTCCTTCATAATTCGCCTCGGATATAATAGATTGAGTTCAGACCATTGTACATACTATAAGAGGTTTGATAACAATATTTTCATCATTATGTTGTTATATGTGGATGACAAGTTGGTGGTAGGCCCCAACAAAGATCAAATCTAAGAATTAAAGGCATAATTAGCTACGAGTTTGATATGAAGGACTTGGAACCTGCAAACAAGATCTTAGGGATGCAAATTTACCGAGACAGAAAAGATAGAAAGATCTGGCTTTCCCAGAAGAATTACTTGATGAAAATCTTGTGACGCTTCAACATGCAAGATTGTAAGCCAATTTCAATCCCACTTCTTGTAAATTACAAATTATCCTCGAGTATGTGTCATAGCAGTGAAGCGGAGAGGATGGAGATGTCTTGAGTACCGTATGCATCAGCAGTGGGAAGCCTTATGTATGCCATGATTTGTACTAGGCCAGATATTGCTTAAGCAGTTGGAGTGGTCGGTCGATTTATGGCAGACCCAGGAAATGAGCATTGGAATGCTATGAAGAGGATTTTGAGATACAGTAAAGGAACCTCTGGTGCTGCACTATATTTTGGAGGATAAGAGTTCATTGTCAAAGGATATGTTGATTTAGATTTTGCAGGTGATCTTGATAAAAGAAAGTCTACTACAGGCTATATGTTCACACTTGTAGGCGGAGCTGTGAGCTGGTTATCCAAGTTATAGACTATTGTAGCTTTGTCTACTATAGAAGCTGAATGCATAGCAGCTACACAAGCTTGCAAGGAAGCTATTTAGATTCAAAGATTAATGGAGGAACTCGAGCACAAATAGTCAAAAATTACTGTGTATTGTGATAGTCAGAGTGCCTTGCACATTGCAAGGAATCCAGCCTTTCATTCTAGGACGAAGCATATAGGAGTCAAATATCATTTTGTTCGAAAAGTAGTAGAAGAAGGAAATGTGGATATGCAAAAGATTCACACGAAAGACAACCTAGCAGAAGTTATGACAAAACTGATCAACACTAACAAGTTTGAATGGTGTAAATCTTCCTATGGCCTATCAGAAACGTAGACAGCATGGAACTGGCAAAATGAGAAAAGTTTTGATAGCTCACCAAAAGTGGCTTTAAGTGGGAGATATTAGTGGCGTAAAGCCACTTATGAGAGAAAGAGTGAAAAGAGAAAAAAAAAATAAAAAATAAAAAAGAGTCAGGAGGCCCCGTTTCACGAGAATTACTATGCAAGTTACTATGCAAGTTACTATACATGTATAGTAACTCATCATGTAAGTACCAGATTCACGAGATTTATGGTACAAGTTACTGTGCATCACAGTAACTTGTCATGTGAGTACCGAAATCAAGAGAAAGTTACTGTACATTAATTGCACAGTAACTTCCAAGCCTTTATAAATAGAAGCTAAGTTCATTTAGTTTTAGCATCACAAATTCAGAGAGCATTCACTAATATTTAGTGTCTTTTGAGAGTTTGTCTTATTTTATAGTGAGAGGTGTATTCTCCTAGTATAAGAGAGGGTGTTATTATTTTCTCCTTATATTCAGAGAGAGATGTAATTTTATCTTCCATATAGTGAAAATCTTTCTCGGTTCTTGCCTGTGATTTTTTCCTCATCATTAGGGAGTTTTCCATGTAAATACTTGGTGTCAGTTCCAATTCTCTCAACTCTATTTTAGTTGCGTTGAGCTGTTTCCATTACTCTGATTACCCATCACATCAATGTATATCCGCAACATGGCATGTGATGCCACATTCAGTTATGGTTTTTCTTATCTAATGGTTCGTACTTCGAAAGTGTATAGCTTTCTCCACATAAAAATGGGAGTTCATTTTGTTTAGACTTCTACTTGAATAATTGTGAGGAGTGAGGATCGAGCATGTATGAACTCTGTGGCTTATATATGTTCGGGTAGACATAGGCTAAATCCATTTTTTCATTCTTTTTTTATGGACTAGACAGGCAAAGAAGAAAACTGAGGATTTCATTACCATTCACAATGCCACAACAAGCAGCATCACAATATCACATATACACCACTTGTTCATGCGTACATGCATGTTACATCAAATTTTTCTTTTTGCCATCTCAGATTCTTGTTTTGACAAAACGGACAAGAAAAAACAAAAGCAGGCCCTCTTGTATATGAGCAGCTGGACCGCTCCATGAAAAGGAAAACTGCTTTTTTTCTGATGAACTTGGGATTGGGTTGGATTGAGTGACCACTTTGAGGATGATGTGCCTGTATGGTGGCAGTGAAAGACTCTCAAGGAATTAGTGGTTGAGTGGGCTTAACTTTGCCAAGGGAAATGAGAATACAAAATGATCACTTTGATGTGGATTGTAGTATGGAGGTATAGAAAGAAGCTTTATAGTTTCTTCATTTGTTAGCTTTTTACTGTGTTAGTGTTAATTGGTTAATGAGCAGCCAGTGATATAGCAAACAGGAAATAGAAGCCGCATTTGTTAAATCAACAAATTATTAGAAGCCGATTGCAGCTTTGGAAACTATATATAGGCTTGAGCATACCTTATTGAATTGAAAGATGGTTCAGGTCTTAGGACTAGGACCAACATGCTACATAGGCCATGATTTCTGAATTATGACTATTCTGGTTCAATCATAGCAGACATCTGGTAAGAAAATGCTGTATATTCCTTAACCAGATGATCTCTAAGATTGTCTCAATTCATCTTACCTTTTCTCATTTTACTAGTCACTTTGGAATGCAGTTGCGAGCACAGTCCTGTGTGATTGAAATCAAGGGTGCATGTTATTTGGACACTATTCTGAATACACAAAATAACTCACACCTCTTCCTACTCGATTACATTTATCCCTTGATCTATGCAATGTCACATCAAAACTTTTTCTGAAAAAATCCACATACAATTTGAAGATTCAACTCTAGTGGGAAAAAACTGCAGAAGTCGAAGGAAGATTAGTTTTATAAGAAGTAACCTTAGCATTCCTAAACTTTGATAAAAAAACATCCCTGAAAATTTGCACAATTCTTCCTTCCAGATAAAGATGAGGCAAATGATATGAGAGGGGTTAAAAGTCAGTTTAAGATACGACTCAACTCAACAAAGGTGTTGCTTTTACGCAAATGATTCTGAATACTCCCCAATCAAATTCAAAATTTTCTTTATATTCCTTCAAATGACAGAAGCTTAGACGCAAGAGGTGCTATGTATGATGAGAAAGGGTTGAAAACCAACTTGCCATTAGAGCACTAAACAATATTGACAAATTGGTGCATCAAACTTTCTGGCCTACCACGATAAGGGTGCTTTCAATTCCATTTTAGTTTCAAATCACATGGTTTGTTAAAGACTACCCACTTGGAAATAATGCTACATTGATATGCAGAAAATAATGGACTCCTTCTATTATTATAGGAGGAATGAATAAAAATCTATTAATTGACAACCTATATCTGGATCCATTTTTGTTATTAAAAAAAAAAGGGAATATCAACCAATCTGATTAATCCTATGTGAAATTCTAAATTACGAGTGAATTTAATTCTGAAATCCACCAACAATATAAAATATTTTTACACAATCATGTCATTTTGTATGTCCATATCATTTATCAAAATAAATCTGATTACGTAAATATTCTAAATTTTCCAACACTTTCCCCCTACCACTCACGTGCCTATCATCGATTTTACCCACCCACTTACCTCTGGCTGTGATAGATACTGAATTTGCTACTATGGACGGTTGACCGCAGAGAAAATATCCCAAGCAGAACGTGACATCTCAATTATCTAAGTTATTTGAAACGTCTAACGGTCGATTACGGAGTGGCCACCGCATAGAAGTCTTATAATCACGCACCATCATAAAAACTTCATACATTCAAAGAAGGTATACCTTATATTTTCTTCCTCACGAACCTTTTCCATCGGCTTATAATTATACTGACATGAAGAGTACTACCATTGGGTCAAGTTTTCTAATTTTGTCCTTTGTCAAGCAGCTAATAATGTAGTTTTGTTCGACACTTCGTCACTTCCTATGGTTCTACACTCACTGGAGCACATTTAGTCCATGTACTTAAGAGTGGTGCATTGACAATACATTACAAAGCAACACACACGCATGCTTGCAAGCAGAGTTTTGATTTATTTGTCACACTATTTTTCATGCAACCACTTGTGCTGCTGTGTCAGTCTGTTAACCTTGATAGAGTTGTCCACTTGTCCTAGACTGATCTACACTAATTTGTAAATCTTCATGTAAGTTTTTTTTTCAATTTTTTTCAAATTTCCTGGGGATAGCCTTGCATGCCACATGCAGACAAAAGTTATGTAGTCCCCCACCTAGTTATAAATTTGAATTCATGTCGGTACCGAATAGTTTATTTTGATTGTAGTTATCTTAGGCCTTTCTGTGGGGCTTAAATTGCAGTGACATTTCCATGGTCTTCCTTTGAGTTGGATGCTTTGATGAAAATGGCAGTGAAAAACTCTCTTCAAATAACCAGAAATGGTTCTGATGCTAATGATGATGATGGGCATCCCAAAAGGACTGGTAAAAGCCTCTTTAGGACCATAACCATTCCATGTTCTAACTCTTGAATTTGAATCCTGAATTCTAGTCCTTGCATCAATTCTACCAGGAACCCTAACGAGTGCTGTGGCTCATATCATTACTGCTATTATTGGTGCTGGTGTTCTCTCTCTAGCATGGAGTACTTCTCAATTAGGATGGATTGCAGGACCAGTTGCCTTGCTTTTATGTGCAATTGTCACCTATGTTTCTTCATTCCTCCTTTCCGATTGTTACAGAACTCTAGATCCTGTATCTGGAAAAAGAAACTACTCCTACATGGATGCTGTTAGAGTCTATCTTGGTAGTAACACATCTACTCTTGTGTAATCACTCTAGCCTCAAATTCAGGATATGGTTCCAGTGATGTTTGTCATCACAATTATACCATCTAATTGCGTTTCGTGTTAGTTTAGGTAATAAAAGGACATGGTTGGCTGGCATGCTTCAATATTTGACCTTGTATGGGACTAGTACTGCTTATGTAATTACCACAGCTTCATGTATAAGGTACCTCTCAAGTAAAATCCCTCATAAAATGGGGTGACTATCATCTCTATGCTATTACTGTTTTGTGTGCTGTGATTCATTGCTTGCAACTGTTGTTTCTCATTTTTCATGTTATATTAGAGTGACTGTGTTGTAGATGTTTTTTTTGTTCATGCTCTAATAATACATGATGTTTCTACAAACGTAGAGCAATTCTGAAATCAAATTGCTATCACAAGGAAGGGCATCACGCCCCTTGTAACTATGGGGATACCCTGTACATGATGCTGTTTGGACTTGTTCAGATTGTAATGTCATTCATACCTGATCTCCACAACATGACATGGGTTTCAGTTGTTGCTGCCTTAATGTCTTTTACATACTCATCTATAGGACTAGGACTTGGCATCACAACAGTAATAGGTAAGGTTAATTTTCAATTTTTCTTTCAATAATTGGATGTATTTGGTTTTAGAACATAGTTTTTAGTCTTTTCGTTTTCAAGATATTGTGAAGGAACTACTAAAAATTAAAAATAAAAATAAAAATAAAAATTTTATAGTTTTCACAATTTTCAGTATTTCATTCTAGAAAATGAAAAAATATGAAATGAGAACTAAAAACTGCTTTTTGAAACCAAAGCCACCTTCCATTACTTGTCAATTCAACCCTTCTGATCATTAAAGCAGCAGGATGAAGAAAGAAAAGTATTTTTGTACTAAAACCCATATCTAGCTGTTGCATTTCTGAAATATCAAATGCCAAGAAATTTGGAATTCTAAATCATGTATGAAGCAACAAATTATATTATGATAAAACTTAATGTTTGTACACTTGCACTTGTAGAAAATGGAAGAATTATGGGCAGTCTGACAGGAGTTCCGGCTTCAAATATTGCTGACAAAGTGTGGTTAGTCTTCCAAGCACTTGCTGACATTGCCTTTGCCTATCCATACGCTATCATACTCCTTGAGATACAGGTATCCACATATTAATTCCAAAGTGTGGCGTTAGGAAGAGAGACAAAACACTATTTAAAGCTGAAGAAAAATATTGAACTTTCTTTTTTTGGTTGAGCAAAGGACACTCTTGAGTCTCCTCCTTCAGAAAACAAGACCATGAAAAAGGCCTCTATGGTTGCTGTCTTCATTACAACATTCTTCTACCTCTGCTGTGGATGCTTTGGATACGCAGCTTTTGGAAATCAGACACCAGGAAACCTCTTGACTGGGTTTGGCTTTTATGAGCCTTACTGGCTCGTTGACTTTGCCAATGCTTGCGTTGTTCTTCATTTGGTGGGAGGATATCAGGTACTACTAGTGCTTCTAGTCAAAGTTGACATTAATACATTAGACCATAACTTAGTGTTACTCACAGGAACTACTTCTTTCTTTCCTTTAGTGAATCCTTTTTGTACACACAAAGTATACTTCTATTTCATGACTAAAAAAATATTAACTAAAATCTCCCATAAGCATCTTTTCTAGGAGTTCCTCAATGACATGATCGATTCCTTATGAATCACCAACTATGTCTTTGAACAACTAATTGGATCAATAATCATTCTTACAGAAAATAGAAAAGAATAAAATTTTTGGGTTATCTGAATTGTTTTCCGTACACAACAATACCTATAGTAAAATTGTTATTATAGCTACATGGTCAAGTTACTAGTGACTCTATAATCTTTTCAAAGTTGTGATTCTTTTGTATGATCTTTTCATCAGATTTACAGCCAGCCAATATATAATGCTGTTGATAGATGGTGTTCAAGGAAATACCCCAACAGTGGGTTTGTGAATAAATTCTACAGATTGAAACTGCTTCGGTTGCCAGCTTTTGAGCTGAATCTGCTCAGAATATGTTTTAGAACAGCCTATGTGATTTCCACTACGGGACTTGCAATCCTCTTTCCTTACTTCAATCAAGTTTTAGGAGTGCTAGGGGCCATAAGCTTTTGGCCACTAGCTATATACTTCCCTGTGGAGATGTACCTTGTGCAGAAGAAAATTGGAGCTTGGTCTAGGAAATGGATTGTTCTTAGGATTTTTAGCTTTGTATGCTTTCTTGTGTCAGTGGTGGGTCTAGTGGGATCACTTGAAGGAATCATAAGTGAGAAACTTAGCTGAAAGGGTTTATGCCTATGGTGCTTAATTTGTTTGTGTAGTTTGGTTGCTTTTACTTTGATGTAATTCAGTTTCAATTTAATTCTATTTAGTCTTGAGAGTTAAATAGGGTATGAAAAGTGAAGGTGTTGTACAAGGAATTTCAACTCAATAAAATAATAATAATTATACAGTTTGGCAAATAATTAGATTCATCTCTAAATTTTAATTTTGCAGGGTCACATCAAAATTGCGTTCTGCAATCCAAGAGTAGCACATTTTTCTCAAAGTAATGGAGATGAGTTGTTTCCGAACACTTAAAAGAGTTAATAATCAAAGAACAAGGAACAAATTATCACATTAATGAATACCATGTATGTCTACTATCTGAAACTATGATTAAAAATTAGGATAAGAACAGAGTAATTTTGAACAACATAAAAAGAACATACTGTCTCATTTAGGAAAGAAGCTGCATGTGCACTATTGTCTTCTCCTACTCTCATAGCACGCATCGGTGAACCTTCTCAATCTGATGGTCTGTTTTCATATCAATAATGTTACTTGTCCCACCTAAAGTGTGCAATACTTGGGTGGTACAAATAACATTATTGTTTTCATATAATCTGTTATATGCTTGAATATAGTAAAATGCATACTAAAAATTTGGGAGTGGTATAAACTCCACGTGTATATAAATCGTGTAATTTGTATACCGAATTAATTAACATTAAAAAAATATAAAAAGTTTCATGCTCCACGTATATTTCATACAATAAAACTAATGATTATTAATTGATCTTGTCTACACAGCATTGAGCATGAGTTAGTAAAAATATTGTTAATAATTAAAAATTATTATTTTAAATTAATTTTAAAAGCATCAATATAAAGTATTTTATACTGTTAACTGATCATTCAACTTTTATATGACTATTAGAGTGTGGTAAAAATCAAATACTTTTGATTATGTGACAATATATCGTTAGAAAACAATGTAAAATATTTTTGTAATATATTGATGCTGTTAATGAAATTTGTAAGATATGTTTTTTTGTCAGCATTATTGTTTCGTAGTTGATTAGCAAGCCTTTTTGTGTTCGAAGTTATCGGATTATTAGTTTGATGGGCTATTCTTATATGGGCCCAAATTCCCAAATAAATGGGCAACACATATAAAGACGATGGGCTATGGCATATGGGGTTGGGTTAAACAAGTCACGCTCTTTTTCGGTTTTCGGAACAGCTTTGTTGAGCTGAAAGTGCAGCAAAGCAGAAGGGGGTGAAGTTGCAGGACTTGGGACATAGATTTTACGTTCATCTGTGTATGTTTTTTCAGTTTTAATTTTTTTTCTTTTAATTTACTTCTTTTTTCCCGTAATCTTTATATTGCCTAAAGAAGGGTCCTAATTCAAACTTGCAATCCCATTTAACTCGATTTATGGCTTCTTACATTATTTCGTATTCAATTAATCAATATTGCAGAAACTATATCATAGTGATGTATTTGTCAAAAGCATTTGGACGAACACTGTTTGCCGCTGCTGCTCGATCAAGAGCTTATGCCTCTTCCGCCGGTGCCGCCACTGCCACTGGCGGCGAAGGCCACAACCAAGGACTATTTTACACGTGACGAATTCTTTTCAACAATAGTTAGTTAGTTTGTTGCTGAAATTAGTGAATTAGTTATTGAAGTTTAGTTAGTCAGTTAACCCCTCAGTATACATGAGCATTGTAAGCTATGATGCATGCAGGGGTACTTTAAAATAGTTAGCGTGCCCGTATTGCATGTGTTGATATCAAATATGATACCATTGGTTATATTTTACATGTTTTTAGTTAAATTTATAACATATCTTCATATTATACCCATATGGTATCGGATACTTGTACCAATATCCATGTAACAAAGACTGTAAGTTATTGCAGAAATACGTTTCTGCTTGCTACTTTCAAAGATAAAAATTGGCATTAATTTTCTTTTAATGTTCATTTGTGATAGATACTGGTGAGTTGTGATTTGTGAATTGTGATTTTCATTTTTGGAGCTATAAAAGCTGTACCAAATTTGTTCTGGTGATGGATGTGTTCCTTGGTTTGCTTGTCAATTGTTGTTGTTAGGTCGGGGTTAGAAGGCCTCCAAACTACGTCTGAAATCTTGGGATGACCTTCATAAGTTGTGTTATGTGTTGTTGATGGAGAAAAACATGCTAATGACTCAACGCCAGATGCTTCATGCCCAGAACTTTCATTTTCCTAACCCGCAGCGCATCTCCAAGGTTTATATTATATGACTTCACTTCTTAATTTTTGCACTTGTTCGGCTTGTTACCCTTAGGTATGTGAATAAGGAGAAGTTCTTAGGTGCTATGGGAGTAAGACATTTCTCTTGTTTTGGATTATTTAGAGTTTGTTGAATTAGCTTTGTGGTTTGTTAAGGAAGAAGGTAGTAGGTGGTTAAGGAAATAAAAGTGACCGTCAAAGCTGATATGGCAAACTCTAAATGGATCAGAGCAAATGAAATATCTTGCTTCCAAAGCACCTAAGAATTTTACTCAGATCAGCAGGTGTTTGGCATAGGAAAATGGAATGGTGGTGTTATCTTCTTTTCCTGAACAATGTTTGGTATAGAACAGATTTGAGAGAAATTGAATGTTTAATGTTAAATGTTTAATATTTGGGTTGGGGGTGGTAACAAAAACATGCATGGTAGGTTGGTTGATGGTTATCAATGACTTTTGTTGATATATTTTTGTATGAAATTAGGTGAGAAAGTCAATGTGCCGCATCAAGCAAGTACTTTGAAATTTAAACTCTGTTGTTGTGGTGGGGAAAAAGAACACGGTTGGATAATGGTTATCAGTGATATTTCTTTATCTGTTTTTATGTGAAATCAGGTGAGAAAGTCAATGTGCTGCATCAAGCAAGTACTTACTGAGAGAGCTATTGATGAACCAGATCCCAGGAGGTCTGCTGAGATGAAGAGAATGATAAATGCTCTTTGATGATTTACAATGGATATATTCATCTCTCGTGGCACAATTGGGTATGTTGTTAGAGTAGGATATCTACTTTCATGGATGTATAACATTGATTGCTGACTTGGGGCAGTTTTTCCCAAAAAAAACCATTACTCACAAGAGTTTGACCTGTTGATTGGTTCTTGATTGATTTTGTTTGTCTTTAGAGTCAATCTCCTAGGAAACCTAATTAAGCATTTCTCCTTCCCATCCGTTTTGTTACTTGATAGAGAAGATGGAAACTGAGAAGCATGTCTCATTTTCAACCAAGCCTTATTTTCGCAACAAGTATGCAGTGGTTTACATCCCAAGTGTTTGTTGTCCTACTATCCATTTCCTACTTTAAGATGTATCAGACAAATGTTAGAACTTAGGAGTTATTCACCATGAAAAATAATGGCTGTGCAGTATCTTTTTATTCTTTATGTTAGATACGCTGATAATTTATATTCATAGTTATCTAAGTTTTGACTTGGGAATGTCATATTTTCACATTATAGTGGGTATGATTATGAGACACCCCATTCTGGTGGGTATTGCATGTCTCCAGACATATTTAGATGCCACGCCTCTAATTCTGTTTATATGGAAATCCTAGATGTGGATAAGATGACAGTGTATGAAATTGAATGAGTTACACTGAACAATGAACATAAACGCCTGTGCATATATTTGGTTTGGAAAGAGCCTTTGCCGTTTTCATTTCAGTTTTGGTTGATTGGGGTTGCACTCTGACTGATTATATGTGAAAAAAAGTTCAAGAATTAGACTGCAATTGTGGATGTTTACTCAATTGTAATTGAAGCTAGACAACCTTGAGTTCAGTTGCAGTTAGTGTTTGTTTGGATAGCAATTTTTCTCAGAATTGAGCTTTCCAATCACTTTTGATAGTACTTTTGGGAGGAGATTTGGAAGAGTTTAAGGTTGCCATGGACTAATAGTTCATTTCTTGGGCAAAATGTGAGATTGAAAAGTGAATGCAGAGTATATGATACCGTCAGTTCATTCTTAGTTCTGATGCCGAGCTATATTTATTAATTTTGGTTTTTCTTTGGTACATGTTGCAGCCTAATCTCGAAAGTTATATGTTTTCAGTACCAAAATAGTTTATATGGGTTTTTGTCGTTTTCAAGTGACAAGTACCGGCATTTTTTAAGATGAAATGCAAAGTCTAAATTATAAGAAAGTAACTTGCAATAAGAGATTGCATTATTCTCCTCATTCTGCCGTCAAGAGGGTGGACATGAGGGGACGCATGATTTTGTGCTGTTCGGCCTTTGTTGAACACATTTTGATATTGATTTTATTATTTATCCTTTGTAGCATTTTGAGTTAAATTTTTAAATTCTTATTTTGCTAGTGATTCAAATTATACTAAATATTCCTTTGGTTGGCCAACAATTTTAATTTTAGCTTTAGTGCAAGAAGAAAATGTAAATTAATTCCAAAACAAATTCTTTAAAGTATGGATAGGATGAAGGAATTCCGAAGAAAAGAAAAGAGAAACATTTTTATTTGAAGTGAACATTCTTTTGATAGGAGATTTTTTTTTATAGGAAATAAAGAAGTTTTCATGTAATTTTTTTTCTCCCTATTTTGGAATCACATTATCCACAATGAGATTTGAACTAAGAATTTCACATACACTGCTCAAATCTCTCACTACTAGATGAAGCCTACTGGCTCACCATGTAAGTTTTTAATCAATTCTTATTCATTTTATAAATATTTTAAGAAATTAATTTTAATGTATTGTGGGAATAAAGAGTTTTATGACATTATCATTCAATCATACACGTTTGTTTATAAGATTTTTAAAGTAATGAATCAATGAATCAAACACTTTTAGTGGTGTATTAATGCATGATTGAATATCTATGTACTTTTTTTGAAAGTTAAATTCCTATTGTAATATCTTAAATTTAACAACCAAAAATAAAACTTCCCTCTGTTTTTTTTTGCCCTTTTCCTTTAAATTTCTCCATTGTTGCAATGATTGAACGAAATTAAAATTGTTTATTTATCTTCAGAAAGTACCAAAATTGTTAAAAGTATACGTAGCCATAAAAATAATTAAATAAATTGGAAAAATTAGCATGTTTTCCCTCAGTTAAATATTATAAATAATAATATTATTCACACACTGTATTCACCAAGTTATTCTGCCATTACTTTTCCAATAAAAAAAAATCATATTACAACAATCTCTTTCCAATAATTCACACCCATCGAATTACATTTTTTCCATTAATATTTTATACCGCAATAAAAAGATACTATAGTACTAAGATCCGTTGAAAATATTGTACACAATTTCTTATTTTAGAATCCCGGATGCAGTTGTTAAGTGTAATGATTCATATTCACTAAATTGCAATTATCATACTGTATAATAAAACAATATTTAGATTTAAAATTTCTTGCTATATCTATCAAAGAAAATAAAATAGCGTAGACTCCTGGCGGTTCTCTTGCTTTTTATATCACCTCCCTCCTTCAAATGAAAAGATATTCATGAAACCGTTTAACGTGAAAACTGATTACTGTCCATAATTTTTATTCCAAGAACCAGTGCCCACATATTGAAGCGAAAGAGGCGAAAAGCAAACTTGCTTTTGCTTTAAGGAATGTATAAAAGTCAGAATTATTAGTGAGTCCGCATATATCTCATCTAGGTCTGAACTCTGAAGTCTGAACTGAACAAACTCAACCAATTAAGGCCACATGGGACTAACAGCAGCGGCAGGTTCAAGTGACAACAACAGCAACACTCCACTGTTGCTGGATCAAATAACATCTGATCCCGTCAAAAGAACAGGTATTCGTTGTGATCTGTTGGATAGTTTTATGTATGTTCTGTTTGGAAGTGAGACAACAATAACATACATGATTATGTTAAGATGATGATGTTTTGTGATGATTGAATGTAAAAACAGGGACAGTATGGACGGCGGTGGCACACATAGTGACGGGGGTGATAGGGTCGGGAGTGCTGTCTCTGGCATGGAGCATTGGGCAGCTTGGGTGGGTTGCAGGCCCACTTTCCATTCTTCTCATTGCAGCCGCCACTCTCGCCTCTGCTTTCCTTCTCTCCAACGCTTACCGTTCTCCAGATCCTGAATTTGGCCCTAACCGCAGTTCCTCCTACCTTGATGCTGTTGATTCCCATCTGGGTAGGTTCAATCTGCTGCATATCCTTTTCATTTCGATGAAAATTGCCCTTACTTTTACAGCACAGCACCATGATCATTATCCTGTTTTTCATTGTTATTTTTCTCCTATTATTTCATTTATGAAATTTAATTACAATGGTAAAACCATTAGGATTGAGTTAATTTTGAGTGAGGCGAGTTTGGTTTGAAGAAAAACGGGTTTGAGTTTTCATTTTTGTGTTTCCTGAATTTTACGAAGAAAATTGTGAAATTTAATTTTTAATTTCATTTCCTGCTTTTTAGTAATTTTTTTATAAAATCTTAAAAATGGAAAAAGTGAAAATAAAAATTAAAAAATTATGATCATGAAACTTTTGAAATAGTGGAGTTTATGTTAAATTCTTTTTTTTTTGCAAGAAGTTTTACCTCGAAATAATTTTTTTTTTTTGTTTATATAGGATATACATATATGCAAGCTATATCTCTGTTTATGAGAAGAAAAATATTTTGTTAGGGTTTAATTATGCAAATTTTAAGTCCAATCATCCACTTCCGTGAGGAACATGAGTTCTTAAAGACAGGTTCTAGATTTAGGCTCTTATGAAGAATAAGAGTCTTTACGTGTACGAAATGACATGGAAATAGGAAATTTCCATTGGGAATCACATGAAAATGATAAAGTTGATCTTTTCTATGAAAAACATGTGGAGTAGAGCGATTGTGTTGGCGGATAAGTGGCTTTGAGTTGGACCACTTTAAGTTACCTACATGAGTGTAACTAGTCAATTAATGGCCATGAATTTTAGCCATCCCTTTACCCTTTTTTCCTCCTTTTTTTTCCATATTATACCATTTTCCTTTATGGGTTAAAATCATGTAAATAGTTAATCAGTCAATAATTAAGAAACCTAGTTCATCGTATTCAACATTTCACTTGAATTTCCTTTACAAATTTATTTTAAACGACTACTCTTAAAAATAATGTTCAGTTAATAAATAGAATTTACTATAAATTTTATTTAGGGTACATAATTCCGATGTTTGCCTCCTTATATGTCTTATACAAAGATTAATGATGATTATAAGAATGTATTTAATAAGTAAAGCAGTGAGTTTTATATTAATTGATCAGTGTAATTTGTTGGAAAGTGGTTTAAGGTTTAGGAAAAGAAAATATTGCTTTATTAGAAGACTGCTATTACATCAGGAATTTTTGAAAAATATTCAACATCTAAGGGGCTGTCCATTTTGCTGAAAACAGCTTTCAGTTTTCAGTTTTTCAGATTTGTGAAGGAAAAACTGAAACTTGAAAACAGTTTTCAGCAAAGTAAACAACAGCCCCTAAGTTTGCTGTATCATTTGTCAAAATTTCATCCAGAGTTTTTCTATCCTCTAGTCAAATATGGCACCACATTTTGAGCAACATATAAGTATATATACCATAGACAAGATTGCTATTACAAGATCCTCGGTGATTGTTACAGGACTAAGGGATGGACGACTATGTGGCCTTCTGGTGAATATAAGCTTATATGGTTTTGGAATTGCCTTTGTCATTACATCAGCTATCAGCATAAGGTGCAAAATAAGACTTCTTATCACTTGCACTCCACTAGGGAACTATGATTCTGTTCCTAGAATCTCGCTATAACTAATTTAGTCTGCTATTATGTGTATTTGTGGCTGCAGAGAAATCCTAATTTCAAATTGTCACCGCAACAAAGGGCATCAAGCAGCATGTGAATTTGAAGATGCATACTATATACTGGCTTTTGGTGTTATACAAATTGTTCTCTCACAGATACCCAACTTCCGTAACATTGAATGGCTTTCAGTCCTCGCTGCAATCATGTCATTTGCTTATTCTTTCATAGCAATGGGGCTTTCCATTGTGCAGATCATAGGTATGCTCATTAGTATCTGATTAATGGTTTCAAACTTCAGACACACCATAACTAGCTTGTGCATGGACAGTTCCATGAAAGTATATATGCAATTTTCTGATAATAATTTGCTCAGAAAAAGGACATGCTGAGGGTAGCATTGAAGGAATCCCTGCCTCAAGTGGCACTGAAAAGTTATGGCTGGTAGCTCAAGCACTTGGTGACATATCATTTTCCTATCCCTTCTCAACAATTCTCATGGAAATACAGGTATCTCTACCCTGTGATCTCATGTATCTTTGCCACACCCTTGGGGTAAAAGTACAAAATGATTAACAATTATATAAAGGTTGATATAACTTGCCACAATTCTTGAAGGATACTTTGAAGTCACCTCCACCGGAAAACCAAACCATGAAGAAGGCCTCTCTAATATCAGTTGCAATCACAACATTCTTCTACCTTGGTTGTGGATGCGCTGGATATGCAGCATTTGGTAATGCTACACCAGGGAACCTTTTAACAGGTTTCGGATCCTCTAAGTATTATTGGCTCGTAGACTTTGCTAACGCTTGCATAGTGGTTCACCTAGTTGGTGCATATCAGGTACGTAAATATAATATAAAGATATTAAACATCAAATTTTATATGGTGCTCCCATTTTATGCCTATTCAATTCCATGTTCTTCATCACATGTCGTGGAGTAAAATGTTATGAAATCATCATAGCCTGCTGCACATTTTCCAAGTTCTGCCTGAAGGGCAATGTATCTGTTTTCTAATTTCTCTGCTATAACAGAGTGCATGTTCATTTAACTATGTTTTCGATCTTGTTTTTGTGTAGGTGTTTAGCCAGCCACTTTTTGCCACTGTTGAGAATTGGTTCCGTTTTAGATTCCCAGACAGTGAATTTGTGAATCACGCATATCTCTTGAAACTCCCATTGCTGCCAGCATTTGAACTCAATTTTCTGAGGTTGTCTTTCCGAACTGCTTATGTTGCATCAACCACCGTGATTGGGTTGATCTTCCCCTACTTCAATCAGATTTTGGGATTTCTTGGCAGCATAATCTTTTGGCCATTAAGCATATATTTTCCAGTGGAAATGTACTTGAGTTTCTCCGGTATTGAAGCGTGGACGACTAAGTGGGTCGTACTTCGAACTTTCAGCATTTTTGGCTGTGTGTTTGGATTGTTCACTCTAAGTGGATCCATTGAAGGAATAATTACTGCAAAATTAAGCTGACAAGTGACAACAAGCTTTAAGACATCTCCAAGAATTGGAGCCGAGGAAAGGGTTATGCCTGGAATGTAGATGAACGCGTGCTTTTGCTGTTCAGGTTTTTCAAGACTGTAAAGGCATGTTTGGTATTAATTTTGAGAAACAATTGTTATATTTTTATAAGCCTTCTCAGGAAGCTTAAGATTATAAACTGTTTTGAATCGGGAAAAAAAGCTAATCCAAACACACATTATATTGTAAGGCGTAGTTCAATTGCCGAAGCTTAAGATCATATGCTCTTCTTGGCATGATCTTTTATTTTTCAGTTCCATAGTCATTGGCAACAGCTCTCTGCAAGTTTTATTGTTTGGTATAACCAATATTTTCGTACATTGTTCAAAGATTACTAAGCAATGCAGAAGTGAATCACAACAAAGAAGAAAACGAACATAAACAAAAATTCAAACTAGTATTGTCCAGGAAAAAAAAAGGCCCGCACGTGAAACTAGTATGAGGATCTAGCCAGCATGCAAACTTTGAGCAAAACAGTCAGCAACGGATAATATATATATATATATATATATATATATATATATATATATATATAGATCAGCAATGGGTATACAGATAAAGAGGAGTTGACCGGGCATCTTATGGATGAGCTACCTCCCTCTCTCACACACGTTCCACAGCGTTGAATACTTTAATAAAATCACGCACCTTTGATGCCTTTTCAGGCCTTAATTTGGCAATTAACATGTAGCCTGTGTAATTCTAATTTGGACCCTTAACGAATATAAAGTAATAGCAGGAAGGACACTACCAGAAAATTATTAAAGAAATCAACACACACAAATATTCCACGTCTTCCCTTTTTGCCTCACAAGTTGTGGATGACAGATTAGTCTTAGAGGAGTGATATACATACACTACCACACTTATACCACACACTTTTATCAAGTTAAAAGTTATAAATCTGTATATAAAATGTTACAAACCTGTATGCAAAAGTTATAAACCAATTTACAAAAAGTTGTAAACCAGTATGTTATAAACCTGTGTATATTAGTTTATAACTTTTTACATATTGATTTACAACTTATAACTTGGTGTAAGTGTAGTGGTGTATGGTTATCATTTCTCTTAGTCTTATACCTGATACTTCCATATTAGCACTTCTTTTGGAAAAAGAGAATTAACAAGTAAACGAGAGGCACACAAAATGGGGCGCATTCTATGCTGTGAGAAGGAAAACGTGAAAAGAGGACAGTGGACACCAGAGGAAGACAAGCAGCTCTCCTCCTACATTGCTCAACATGGAACACGCAAATGGCGGCTCATCCCCAAGAATGCTGGTTTGTGCATGACTCTCTCTGTATATCTAATCTTCTACATGACTTTCGAGTTAGTCATGGCAACAATCAAACTGTTTTAATAACATATTTATGCATGACTAGGTGATCGTATGAAGATCTTTTACACCGACTATGTATAAAAATTATATACTATGTTATCAATATAAACCAAAACATACTTATTTTGCTTGTGGTAAACTCGTGAAACAGGCCTGCAAAGATGTGGAAAGAGCCGCAGGCTAAGGTGGACTAATTACCTTCGTCCTGATCGTAAACACGGCTAATTCTCAGATACTGAAGAGCAAACCATTGTGATGTTTCAGGCAGTTTTTGGTAACCGGTACATAAAATTGTTATTACTTGCATTGCAGCTTGAGGACTGTTGTTATCTTAATTTTATCATCATTATTATTACCTTTAATGGTTACTTAAATGGATGTTTTCAGATGGTCACTGATAGCACACCTGCTTCCAGGACGCACTGACAATGGTGTAAAGAATTAATCATTGGAACACCAAGCTTAAGAAGAAACTATCAGGCATGGGTACTGACCCTCTCACACACAAGCCATTCTCCCACCTAATGGCTAAAATTGCAACTACATTGGCACCCCCTCAGTCTGCTCTCCTTGCCGAAGCAGCACTTGGCTGCTCCAAAGATGAGGTTCTCATCTTTCTTACCAAGAAACCAAAGAATAACTACCAGGCTCAATGTTCCACTGCAGCACTTGGAAATAGCATTGCTAATAATTACATGAACTGTAAACCAGAAGAAAAGTACAACAATGTTGAACAGGTTAGGCTTGGCCTATCAAAGGCTAAACAAGAACCTGAAATGGTATCCTCAAAAGAACTTTGGAAGTCCACTTCAGCTACATCTGCAAGTTTTGCAGTGTCCTACAATGTTTTCCCCACAATGTCAGTGTCTCAATTTGGTCTGCTTCTTTTGGCAACAAAGGGGATGATGTATCACCATTTAGCCAAAATGTGTACACAGGAAGCACTGCAAAACCATGGATCAGCAATGCCAGATACAAGGAAAACCTGAAGATGAAAATGGACATGATCATTTTGAGACTTCTGAAGAAATTGGAAGTGGGTCCAATATATTCAACCCAGATAGTGTCTTGTGGGATTTACCACCGGATGATCTAATTAACGCCTTAGTATAAGAAAAAGTACACCAAAAAGGAAGGCAAGAAGTTCAACTTCTGGGATAGTTAGTTAAATTTCTTATGAAGATATGACACGATGTAAATAATAGCTCTTTCTACATATTAAAAGGTACTTACCAAAGTGAAAAACGTAGCCAATATTCAGAAGTCTACCAGCAATATCTTACAAGGAATGCTAAAACAAATATGATGATCAATTGATGAAGAAGAAATACCGACAAGACTATGTGAGCATGGTCAAGAAAATGAAGATCAAAAGAATGAAAAATAATATTCATCAGCGGAGAATACTAAGAGAAAGAAAGAGAAATAAAATATGCTTGTGTTCTCGCTGCATCCTCCTTGCCTAGAAGAAGTTAATCATTATTAATTAATGACTTGACGTCAGAAACTCGAAATCTTAGACACAAACATGATTGAAATTCACAATAGTGGGAGGGTGAGAGGTAAGTTGATATATTTGTATAAATTTAATTTTGATTCATATTTTATATTAACGAATCATGTAATTTTATTTATAAGATTTTCAATATTTATAATAGATGATTAAATCTAATTTTTCTACTAATATGTTAATATATGATTTGGTGTTCATATAAAAATCATTTTATATACTTACACCATGTATAAAATATATCGAATCTTTATGGTATACATTTATAACAATTTTATTATGTATAATGGTTGGTGTTAGATAAATATTGGCTTATTGTAATTTTAGAATGCATGGATAAGAAAGAGTGAGGTCTGCACTAAGGACAAAGATGTAAAAGTGATCACCGATGAGAAAAATTCTGGTATGGGTATAAGTATAAGAATTATTTTTTAGATGTACTTATAAAAAAAATATAAATCCATAAATAAATGAGTATATATTTAATAAAATTGATGGAATATATCTTTATTATAAGTGTACCTAAATACGATGTATTAAATTTCTGCCTAATTGCCTATACAATAATCTCTCCTCCAATCACGTGCCTGAGCTCCTTCGATTTTTCTACTTAAGCGTTTTTTTCCTTTCAGGTAACCTTTATTCATCATCTAATCATTTGCACCTTCACCTTCCTTTATATGGCCCGTAAAATTCTTACACCTACCGCATATATGAATTGAATCGGACTTTTATTGTGACTTTGACAATTTTATTATGTATAATGGTTTATGTTAGATAAATATTGGTTGATTGTAATTTCGGGAAGTATAAGGATGAGTGAGGGCAAAGAATGTGCGACAGTGCAAGTGATGCCCAATCACGTGTCCGGGTTTCTTCGCGTTTTTACTTTCCTTTGAGAAAATTAGATAATTGTACTCAATAATCTTTTATTTTATAAAATTATTGTTGAGCTTTCTTGAAATCTATTAAATTTATACTGATCTTTTTTGTAGATACTAATTTAAGTGATAAAAAAGAAACTATAAAACACATATATAATTATGAAATTATAATATTTTAAAAATATTTAATACATTAATAAATAAAATAATTTTTAGTGAAAACAAAACTTAGCTATATAACTTATAATAAAAATATATATTTTAGTTAATATACATGATAAACATTATTAAAATGGTATCGATATGAGAACTTAATATACTTTTAGTAAACCTCAACAATGGTCAATAATAATTTTACAAAAGAAAATAATATCTTATGCAATTATATGATTTTTCGAGAGAGATAAGTATACGTTACCCTTTTCCTTATTAAGTCGTATTTATTCACCATCTAACTCTAACCACTTCCACCGTCACTTTAATTCTGGTCTCTTTGGCCATTGAATTCAAAGAAAGAAAAGGAGAAAGACAATCGATTGAATCCTAATAGTTAAACAACATTATCTTTTCGAGAAATTCTTTTGTGATCCTGAGTCGTTAAATAGGATTATGCTCCTTCCATTCAAATTATGCCATGTGGCAATAGGCCACCAATAAAAATTAAATCTTAAATTGTGATAAACTAACTATGGTTAAGTATTTTATTTGTTTTATCATAACTTCTGGAAGAACAAAAAGAATGGGTCCTGCCACTTAAAAAATAAAGCAATAAATCATTTTGGCTGCGTTTACGTCTGTTCTTCTTCTCTGATGATACCCAGAAACCAGATACCCACACTCAATGAGGTGATTGGAGTTTGGACCATTGAACCGTTACATATGGAAGCTGCTGTGATTCTTGATATCATTTGAATTGCACATCGACTTGGGTATTTTTGTGCTTTGTTCCTGATGCTGCCGTGGGAGATATGAAAAACTATCGAGAAAAAAAAAAAGAATGTTTTAAGAAACAATTAAAATTTTTTTTAAAAAAAATCTATTTTTAAGAAATTTGTTGTGTTAATCGATGGGTCCCACTTTTTTTATTTTCAGAAACAATAAAAAATAAAATAAAAAGAAAATAAACCATGGTTAAGTATGTCACAGTTGAGATTTGAAATTAAGTTAATACTTATTTTAGTTTCTCACTTTTTATTTATGAGTCATTTTAGTCTTTTACTTTTAAAATAAGTCAAATTAGTCCCTGATATTACAAAATGTGAGTCAAATTAGTCTCTTATTCCACTTTTATTTAACATTTTATCAATTAAATGATTATGCATAACGTTAAGTGATATCTTATCATACCATATGTCATATACAGTATAATGAAATTTAAAATAACTTATTTTAATATCTAAAATTACACAAAATAAGTCATTTTATGACTAAAAATGAATATTTAAATGGCTCATACTATTAGAAATTCGTGGGATACCAACGAATGTTACTGACAGGTACGAAATGGTCGGTAACTACCGATAGCATCTCTGAAGGATTGTTGTATTTTTCTAATTAAAACAAATTTATATATATACCCGTCGGTTTATCTGTCGGCAAACGATGACGCTAAATCCCACCAAATGGCGCGCATTATTTCCGGCGGGTACAATATTTTATTTTTTAATTATATTTTTATCAATAGTTATTGACAGGTATATCGATTGGTAGCTTATATAATTTATATTTTTTTATTTTGTCATTATATTACCAATGGGTTTACCGACGTGTTATTATTAAATTTATTTATTTTGTTTAATTACCGACTCACGTAACAACGGATATTTAATTTGATTTTGTAATTAATTTTTATTCAATATAACCGATGGGTATACCAACAGGTATACTGATTAAATTTTTTTTTATTAAATTACTGACTACCTAACTGACAGGTATTTTATTTGATTTTACCATTATTTTTTTTATATATTACCGACGGATTTACCAACCGGTACTTAATTATATAAGTCATCTTTAATTGTTTAGTCTCATACCTACACAGTCTCATGATCTCTTTCATTCTGGTGTTTAATCGGTTCATTTATGTACCCATTTGCTTAGAAGTCTGCCAAGAGTCACTCATTGTTCGTGCCTTCTTACACCAGTGATCATTCCCTGCCCTCGTCACCCCTGGGCGTTACATGCCTACTAACTTCCACTTGATTCGTCCCCGAACCACATCATTCTAGAAGAGGTGTTGCTCTGATACCATTTGTAACTCTCATGCTGCTTTATGGATTGACGACTGTCCCTACAAACCAACACAAGTCTTTTCAGCATACTTTGTCCTTACTCACACCCAATTTGGGAAAACTACCTAGGAGGTCACCTATCTTAAAATTTCTCCAAATCAAGCACGCTTAACCGTAGAGTTCTTTAGTGATGAGTTACCGAAAAGAAGATGTATCTTGTTGGTATAAATAGTACCAATCAATTCATATAAGTTATCCTTAATTGTATAGTCTCATACCTACACAGTCTTAGGGTCTTTCTCATTTTGGTGTTTAATCGGTTCATTGATATACCCTTCCACTTAGAAGCCTGCCAGGAGCTGCTTCTTATTCATGCCTTCTTGCACTAGCAATCACTCCCTACCCTCGTCATCCTCGAGCGTTACAGTGCACTCTATATTATATGTCATTATTTTCTTTGCATTTCCAACACATATAGGTTTGTAGTGAAAAATCTCTCCATAGAATTTATCCATTTTTCATTTTAATAATTGACTGGAATTCTTTGTACTTATTTTCTACATCAATCAAATCAATAATAGGACTCCAAAAAAATTTTAAAAATAAAAATAAAAGAGGAGGAAATTATCAAAGCTAAGGAAGAAATGAAAGACAAACAATTTTTTCTCTCCCTCAATTTTCCCACTAACTAAACAAGACCATCAATGGCAAAAGCTAATCAATTTAAAAAAAATGTTATTATAAGGCTAATGGATGCCTATAAAAGCAAGTAAAATATCGCAAGTGTATGGGTTGTTCAAGTAATATAGTAGTGAGTAAAAAAGTATCGTATTCACATGGATTGAAGAGAAGTATGCTAGTGATCAACTAAAATATCGTATTCAAGTTTAAACAATATCCATTTAATGAGAAATAAGCAAAGACAAAGAAATGACCAAGTAACTAGAAAATACTAACACAATTAAAAATGAGAGATAATCAAGGTTAGAAGCCCCAGGGGACCTTTTTCGTCCTCTACTTCACTTGGATATGCAAATTAATTAAATAAACATCAACAAGTTGATTTTGTCAGCATGTCAATTGTAGTTAAAAACCTATGTCCGGGTTAGTTAACCGTGTCTCCTTCACCTAAAACACCATGTATCCTTGTGAATTAATGTGAAATCAACGTATTGAGAACAAACATCAGGCATATACTATGCAAGACTAATGGGGTATGCTTCCATCCCATTGACTAACCCTTACACCTAAGCCAATTAAGTGCAAAAGAACTAGCATTATTCATAGCCAAAGTCCAATATTTCCATTCCTATGTCTAGTTCTTGGAATCCCCAAAGCAACTTAAATGGTGGCTAAACATATAAGAGTATTAAGATAAGAAATGGATAACCAAAATTAACATAATTAATATTCAAATGAGTAAATCTACAAAGATCCAAGATCCATAAAGGGGTCCAAAAAATCTCCTAGCTACAAGTTTAGCTATCCATTACAATGATAAAATAACCAACTAGTTCAAATGCATAGTGAAAATCAAAGAGCAAGAAAGAAAGATGAAGGAAATAAACAAAATATGGTGCTCGAGTCCTTGAAGCTCCACCAACCCTTTTGCCTTCAATCTTCAACATGAATTTCTTTCTAGTCTTAGCCTCCTCTAGGACCTAGGTTTTTTCTCTGAAAATATCCTAAAAAACAAGGTAGAAAAATGAACTCCTTTTTGCTGCCTTAAGATTTGGTTTAAAAATTTACTAAAAAGGGCCTGGGCCGTGTCAGGTTGCAACATGGTAAAACCATCAGGTCACAACTCACCTTTTAAAAGTTGCTGAAACATGTGTGCCCAGTAGGTTGCAACCCAACACATATCAAGTCGCAACTCATCAACTAAAATGCTCCTCTCAATGGCTTGTTTTTATGCCTTACTTCCTTCCTCTTAGCTTCTAATCGAATTCTTCTTAAGCTCCAAAAATCTACAATTTTCACTGTCAAGAATCACTAAATAAGATTCTAATTTGAAATTTGCAATTTAGTTTGATAAATCATGCTTCATGACATTGAATTTTGAACAAATTAAAAGCTCCAAAATAATAGCAAGCGAATTCTTCTTATTTTATGGTGTTTCACTTAGAGAATTTAAAGGCAAAGCATGCATTTTAAGCCAAATTAGAAGTTAAATAACTCCATCACCTGGAGTTATCATAGGCCTCGAGAAAGCTAGTCATCCTAAGAAAGGAATTGCAGACCTGACTCAAATCCCTTCCCTTCAATGTCTTGCCTTGCCTTGCCCAGTGCAAACTGAGAAAATCGTCTCTCTCTTTGTGTTTTTTTCTCTCTACATGCATTTTTTTTCCTTATTTCTTTCAACTCAGAGGGCACAAACTTCTTGTCAATATTATCATCACACAACCTCTAAATCCCTCCTTGAAGAATAGCATAAAGGAAGATCACATTAAAGCTAATGGAAATGCTTTTTTGTTAATGTTGATTCTTTCATAATGAATGTTTAAATTTTTAATTTGTTTAAGGGAACATTAAGTTTTAAGCAAAGAGTGTTCTCATCATAAACATATTTTTTTATCCTATATAGTGTGCATTGTTAAATACTGTATAGTATTAAAATTTTATCCGACCTTGTCTTATCAGGCCTTATCCTACTACCTTTTTATCCTATCAGGTCTTATCTTATTCAACATATCAAACGAGACCTAAGGCCAACTTTTTTCACATGTTTGGTGTCACATGATAGTATAATATTATACTACTATTTTTATACTATGATTATACAATTAAGTTCTTGATAGTATTATTTTTATTAGTCAATCCCAAATTAACCTTGACTCACAAACGCCCCAACCATCAGTATTAGCTCACCACCCACAGATCACCACTTGCCTTGCCGCCTATTGCCCGCTCGCCACCTGATCCCCCTAACCCGTCGGTCATTGCCAATCATTCCCCCATCACCACTTGCCACCCGTCAGTTAACTCCCTCCTTTCCCCCGGACCCTACCTGCTCGCTCATCTAATATCAATCATGTGCACACTAAACAATAGATAGTATAAAAACTTATACAGTAAATTTCTTATACTACACTATCAGACTTTGTACTTTCATGTCTAATATTATTAGACTTTATTCTATAAAGGCCTAAAAAGATGGTTTTTTCATTTATGGAGTGTTACAAGAACATTTGTCAAACAATTAAGGTCTTGCTTGGTGCATCGTATAGGATAAGGCTTAATAGTATTAGACATGATAGTACAATGTTTGATAGTATAATATAAGCAATATATTGTATAAAGTTTCTATATTATCTATTGTTTGGTATGACTGGCGGCGCGAGGTGCAAGCGTTGGCAGGTGGGTGGTGGGCTACTATTGGTTGTGGATAGGGTTGGGATGTTGATTTTGAAAAGTAAGTCAATGTTAATTTCAGATTAGCTAGTTAAAATAATACTAGTAGGTATTATTAGGTCTCTTCGGACGTGATAACTCAATACTGTAGTCATATGATAAAAATTACTTGATCGTATAACATTATACTATCATATGTGACAAGAAAAATGTGATAAAAATTGACTTTATAGTATTAGCTAATATTATCAAGTCATATACTATGTATCGAATGGGTATAAGAATAGTAATCTTGCTTTAAAACTATGGGAATACTTTAGGTATCATATTTAATATTTTTTAATAATAATTATCAGAAATGTTTACTCCATCTTATTAAGAATAAGTATCATTTTTTTACTTTTTCATATTTTAAAATATCTGTCTATTTATAATATCTAGATAAAAATATTTGTTTCCTTTCTATTTCTACTCTTAATCGTGATAAATATATTCATGGTAATTGGTAGTTATGAATTCATTGTTATATTTTATTTATTATTTTATATTTCAAAGTTGGTATCATAATTATTATTATTATAAGCTTAATAATAACTAATGATTTTTAATTTAATATCAAATATTACCTACGTTTGCATCTCGTTTTTCTATACGTTTCAGTACGTTGCTTTTGCTTTAAATGATAAAATGAATGTTACTTTTAGTCACAAAATTTATTAAATTATAATTGAAAAATTCATGAATTGAACGTCTTTCCGTTGTAACATTACACAATTTATTTTGTTTCACCTATGAACGTTGTGCAATGGGAAAGAAGCCTTTCTAAGTTTATAAATAGAAGTGTAATAATCTTTGTGAAAATGTGAGAGAGTTACGCTATTAGAAGACTACTAATTGTGTTTTTTACTTCATACACAATATATAAAAAATACAGAGTTCTTTTTATTCCCTTGGACAAATTCAATAAAGTTGTTTTTGCATAGCTTACTAGTTCAAGTGTAGAGTTAATGGAAGTGACTATTGTATCATGAGGGGTATAAGCCGTAAAGACCCTCTGCATCGAATAATTATCTCGTGGTGATGAAATGCTTTTAAACTCAGTGTCTAGCACACTTCAGCCATAATATTGATAAACTACTCTATTCTAATCTATCCTTATTGTGTTATTTATATCTAATTCTTTATTTCATTATTCATGTCTCTACTAATTCCATTGTTCAATGATTAATTTATTTTTAAGTACTTTAGTTGTGATGTTAATTTTAATTAGTTTTTCCAACATTCATCTACCATGACAATGTGCACAATTGTTAGAAAAGTGTAGTATTAATACAAATTTATTTTTTACATGAGGATAATTTTATCAACTCATATAATTTTCTATATTTATGAAGATATTATTTTTTCTCCCTTAATAAATGTGTTATTTGGTTTTTAACAATTGCCTAAACAGCACTGTAAAAGTCATTTAATCTATAAAAATATTATTTTAATACTTAAAAAAATGGATATATAATAAAACATTTATTTTATCACTATTAAATGTAATAGTATTTTTTAATTATCTTTAATATCTATTATATTAAATAGTTATAAAATGAGTATTAGAAAAATATTATTATTCGCCATGTTTGGCTGGCTGCTCTGCTTTGCTATGGAGACCATAAAATTTCTGGGTATTAGAAAAACATTATCCTTTAACTTACACGGACAATGTGAGCCCAATGTTCCTTTCGCATATATTTCCGATGACTTGAATCATTATGGTCGGCTGTGTGTGGCTGACAGCTCTGCTTTGCTATAAAGACCATAAAATTTTTGGGTATTAGCAAACCATTATCCTTTAATTTATGCGGACAATGTGAGCCCAATGTTCCTTTCACGTATATTTCGGATGACTTGAAGCATTATGGTCTACCATGTGTGGCTGACTGCTCTGCTCTGCTATAAAGACCTTAAAATTTTTTGGTATTAGAAAAATATTATTTTTTAATTTACACGGACAATGTGAGCCCAATGTTCCTTTCACATGTATTTCCAACGAGTCGAAGCATTATGGTCTGCCGTGTGTGGCTGACAGCTCTGCTTTGCTTTTGCGCTGTTCCGCAATATAATTAAATGCTACCAAGATTCATCAATCATTCACCTACGCACCCACCCCTCACAACTCCTTTCATTTATTCTCCTCGTGAATCAATCAACTCCGTCCCTCTCTCCTTCCAATTCCGTGTTGAGATGGCATCAGTTGATGTGGGGAGTTTGACAGTGAAGGAAGTCGATCCGATTCTTTGAACGATGAAGTGATGCTGCTCGCAGATGTGCGCAACAAGATTAGAGCTGTCCGAGATGAGCTGTCACTGATACAAGAATACCTTAAGGATGCGGACGCCAAGGCAGAGATGGGCACTCCCACCGTGAAAGAGTGGGTCAAGCAACTGAGAGAAGCTGCTTTTGGTATGCAAGATGCTGTCGACCTCTATTTGTTCAGAGTGGCGCCCAAGCGACCTCAAAGACAAAGGTGTGTTTCTTAGTTAAGTTACATACAGCTTGCTGATTTCGTTACAAAGTTGTTGATTAGATCGCTAGTTAGTTGTAATTGTAAACTATTTGATAGAGGAACCTAGACCATGCAGCCATCACCAACCCACTTGAGCAGCCATCACCAACTCACTTGAGACCATGCACCACCAACCACCACCCATGTGAAGAGCCCATTTTTTTTTACTATTGTTGCAAATTGTTTGAATTTCATTTCAAGATGTTTGTTGTTGATTCATTGTATCCTTATCATTCCAGCCTGTTTCCTTATCATCCTTGGTTCCTAAAATCACTATAAATAGGGCCAAATACCTTATGTAATATCATCATTGAGTTTAAGAATAATTTGAGTTTGTGAGAGCTTTCTCTCTTGTTTCTGAGCCATTTTGGTATTCAAAGCAAGGTTTCTATCCCGAAGTTGAGTTTTGAGTGAAGAAATCAATGGAAAGCTTGAGTTTTTGGGTGGTGTTTTAAGTGCACCAAGACTGCCCCCTCCATAACTCCCCTTTACGGCCATTTTTTCACAAAACTAACGCCGCCATTGCGTCCGGAAGGTCGAAAAACCTTTGGGTAGCAAGTTTCACGGCCAACGGAGCCTCCACACGCCTCCACGGTCTTCGCCGGTAAAGTCGCCGGAGTTGCAGAACCACCGTGAGTCACCATCGGACCACCAAGAGCCGCCACCGGAATTTTCACCGGAAAATCAGAGGTAGAAGACGACCACGTCACCAGCCACGCCACCGCTGCGTGTCCAGTCAATGACACATCATCCACTCAACTATCGCCACGTGTCACAAGTGACCACGCCAATGACCGATCACCAGGAGGTTCAGAAAATTGCACTTTAGTCCCTTAACTTTTGATAATTGCAATTTAGTCTCTGAACTTTTAAAAAATTACAATTTTGCCTCTTAACTTTTCAAAATTATCTTTTTACCCTTACTTCTCAAAATTACCATTTTACCCATAATTTCTAGAATTTTACCTAGCCTTCCAAAATTACATTTTTACCCTCCAAAGTTCATAAATTGTAATTTTGGCCCCATACCTATTTCTAAAGTACCAAATTCCTATAAAATTCCAAGGATGCTCTGTGGTTGCAGTTTTGTCTGATCTTCCACATCAGAAAAGAATTTGTTATTGGAAAAGAAATTGTGGGATTGTAAAAGGCACATTTCAGGAAAGATCTGGCTAAGGAAAGACTTGATTTTTAAGGACGCTTAGCACCACCTCTCTTTCCTGGGAACTTCCTTGGTGTTCTAATTACAAAACTATAATCTCCGATCCGGTAACCTGGTACTTCACAAATTTTCCCTACACACAAAATGCCTCTAAGAAGACAAAATGAAGCAACTCTCCGAGAGATTCAAATGGAAGAAATGAGGAGACAAATCCAACAACTACAAGAAACTGTAAATGCACAACAAGCTCTGTTAGAAGCACATCACATGCAATCAGATAATGATGAATCTAGTAGTGATGCATCATCATTTAAAAGCCGTCGTCCGCAAAGATAACCCTTTAGACATGATGACATCAAGGTAGATATTGCAGATTTTGAAGGGAAACTTCAACCAGATGAGTTTGTTGATTGGCTTCAAACTGTTGAGCGAGTATTTGAGTACAAGGAGATACCAGAAGAAAAGAAAGTGAAGATCATTGCTGTGAAGTTTAAAAAACACGCTTCTATTTGGTGGGAGAATCTTAAAAAGAAGCGTGAACGAGAAGGGAAAAGCAAGATCAAGACATGGGAGAAATTGCATCGAGAACTAACTCGAAAGTTCTTGCCTACTCATTATTATCAAGATAATTTCATTCAACTACAAAATCTTCGACAGAAGAACTTGTCTGTAGAAGAATACACCAGAGAATTTGAGAAGTTGATGATGAAGTGTGACATCCAAGAAAGAGATGAGCAAACAATAACTCGTTATCTGGGAGGACTAAACACTGACATTGCCCATCCAGTTCAGCTCCAACAATATTGGTCCTTAGACGATGTTATCCGTCTAGCCATAAGAGTAGAGAAACAAATACCCAGAAGGTCTTTTAACAGAACTTTTTCCTCCACTGAAAATCCTTCTATACCCGCAAAACACCCACAGATCAACCCAGTACTTCAAGCAAACCTCCATCCAAACCCATCACCACCGAAAACAAAACCAAGGCCGTCAAATGTTTCAAATGCCAAGGTTTTGGTCATATAGCCTCCAATTGCCCAACCAGGAGAACCATTACCATCATCAAAGGAGAAGCTTATGAAGGAACTGAACAAGAAGAAGATCCAGAAGAACCTGAAGGAGAAGAGAAGCTAGAGCCAGTATATGATGAAGAGGTCACTGTTGCTGATCATGGAGAATCCTTAGTCTTAGTGATTCGACGAAGTTTACACACAATGTCAGCAAAAAAAGAACCATGGCTAAGACATAATATCTTCCATACTCGTTGCACTTCACAGGGAAAAGTCTGTGACGTTATCATCGATAGTGGAAGCTGTGAAAATGTAGTGTCCAACTACATGGTGGAGAAATTGAAGATGCCAACACAAAACCATCCAAATCCATACAATTTACAGTGGCTCAACAAAGGTAGTGAAGTGAGGGTTTCTCAACGCTGCCTTGTGACCTTTTCCATCGGTCAAAAGTACCAAGATCAAGCATGGTGTGATGTTATTCCTATGGATGCATGTCACCTTCTCCTTGGAAGACCTTGGCAATATGATCGTCGTGCTTTGTATGACGGTTATACCAACACTTACTCCTTCGTCAAGGATGGAGTAAAAGTCAAGTTAACTCCTCTATCACCAAGTGAAGTTAATGAAAGCAAGAAGGAATCAAGACCACTGGTGACCTTGGTGACAAAAGAACAATTAAAGATAACAACAGAGGAAGCTCAGAACATGAGATTTGTTCTACTATTTGAATCAAATGAAGAAACCATTCTTCCAGTAGAAGTTAAACACATGCTAGCTGAATTCCCTGATGTTGTGCCCAAGGAAATTCCTCATGGACTACCACCAATGCGAGACATCCAGCACGCCATTGACTTTATTCCTGGAGCAGTCATTCCTAACAGACCAGCTTACAGAATGAGTCCTCAGGAGCATACTGAAATCCAACGTCAAGTTGAAGAACTTTTGAAGAAAGGGTTGATACGAGAAAGCGTTAGCCCTTGTGCTGTTCCTGCAATTTTAGTACCCAAGAAGGATGGTAGTTGAAGAATGTGTGTCGATAGTCGAGCTGTTAATAAGATTACCACCAAGTATTGATTTCCAATACCAAGACTTGATGATCTGCTAGATCAACTGTATGGTGTTGATATCTTTTTCAAGATTGATCTTCGTAGTGGATACCATCAGATCAGGATCAAGCCAGGAGATGAATGGAAGACTGCTTTCAAAACCAGAGATGGTCTATATGAATGGACTGTGATGCCCTTTGGTTTATCTAATGCCCCAAGTACATTCATGCGCCTGATGAATCAAGTACTTCGACCGTTCATTGGAAAATTTGTAGTTGTCTACTTTGATGATATTTTGATCTACAGCAAAGGCAAAGAGGAGCATTTAGAACACCTTCGACAAGTGCTACAGACACTACGGGAACAAAAACTTTATGCCAATCTGCAGAAATGTTCTTTCTTGACCAATGAAGTGACTTTTCTGGGTTACATCATCACTGCTGAAGGCATTCGAGTTGACCCAAGCAAGGTCGAAACCATCCACAGTTGGCCAATCCCAAAGTCAATCCATGATGTGAGGAGCTTCCATGGATTAGCTTCATTTTATAGAAGGCTCATAAAAAGTTTTAGCTTCGTTGCTGCCCCATTAACAGATTGCATAAAAGGAGACAAGTTCCAATGGACAGAGCAAGCGCAGAAAAGTTTCGAACAGTTGAAGAAATGTTTGACTGAAGCGCCTGTGTTAGCCCTTCCAAACTTTGATCAAGTATTCGAAGTCAGTTGTGACGCTTCCAACACTGGAATTGGTGCTGTCTTAAGCCAAGAAGGCCATCCTATAACCTTCTTCAGTGAAAAGCTCAATGATGGTAAACTCAAGTACTCTACTTATGACAATGAGTTCTATGCCATTGTCCGTGCCCTGCAACATTGGAGTCATTATTTGTTGTACAAAGAATTTATTCTCTATTCTGATCATGAAGCGCTCAAGCATTTGAATTCTCAACAGAAGATCCATCGTAGACATGCTGCTTGGAGTGAGTTCCTACAGCCTTATCCATTCTTACTTAAACATAAGGCAGGAGTTCAAAATGCTATTGCAGATGCTCTCAGTAGACGTCACACACTACTATCTACTCTCCAAATAAAGGTAGTAGGCTTTGAGACAATCAAGGAGCTATACAAAGATGATCCTGATTTCCAAAATTTTTGGAATCTAACAGAATCACAATCCTTCCAAGACTACTACAGGCATAAAGGATTTTTGTTCAAAGAGAAGGCTTTATGCATTCCTCAGTGCTCACTACGGACTACGGGAATCCATTATCTGGGAGACCCATGATGGAGGATTAGCAAGACATTTTGAAAGAGATAAAACTGTGGCTTTAGTAAAAGAAAGTTTCTACTGGCCAAGGCTTGAAAGAGATGTCAACAGACATATTCAAAGATGCAGAATCTGCCACTTGGCAAAGGCCAAAAGCCAAAACACAGGGTTATATATTCCACTTCCCATTCCAGAAGCACCTTGGGAAGATGTAAGTATGGACTTTGTCCTTGGACTACCTCAAACTCAGCGACAGAAGGATTCCATAATGGTAGTTGTGGACAGATTTTCAAAGATGGCCCACTTTATTCCATGCCAGAAGACCAATGATGCTGTTCAAGTTGCTGACTTGTATTTCAAAGAAATTGTGCGTCTTCATGGAATTCCTAAAACCATCACTTCTGATCGAGACGTGAAATTCTTAAGCCACTTTTGGAGAACCTTATGGAAAAAGATGGGTACCAAGCTCTGGTTCAAGAGTGCGGTCATCCACAAACAGATGGGCAAACAGAAGCAGTCAACCGACTTTTGGGAAATCTACTTCGAAGTTTTGTTGGTAAAAATTTAAAACAGTGGGATATTATTCTAGCCCAAGTTGACTTTGCTTACAACAATTCAACTAATCAAGCCACTGGAAAATGTCCATTTGAAGTAGTTTATGGCACTCGTCCACACAGTCCGCTGGATTTGACCCCTTCATCTAACAAGCAACAATATAGTTCAGGTGCAGATAGCCGAGCAAAAGAAATAAAAAAGTTGCATGAGCAGGTCCGAGAGCAGATCAACAAACAAAATTCAAGGTATAAAGCTCAGCGTGACAAGCATTGAAAGCGACAAATTTTTAAAGTTGGAGATTTGGTATGGATACATCTGCGAAAGGAACGTTTTCCAAATCAACCAAATGCTAAGTTGTCCCCTAGAGCTGATGGACCATTCAAAGTCGTGCAGAAAATCAACGACAATGCTCACAAAGTCGAACTACCAGGAACATATGGTGTCTCTACAACTTTTAACGTCGTTGATCTTTCGCCATATTTGGCTGATGAGACAGAACAAAACTCGAGGGCGAGTTCTCTCCAACCCGGGGAGTATGATAGAGGAACCTAGACCATGCAGCCATCACCAACCCACTTGAGCAACCATCACCAACTCACTTGAGACCATGCACCACCAACCACCACCCATGTGAAGAACCCATTTTTTTTTACTATTGTTGCAAGTTGTTTGAATTTCATTTCAAGATGTTTGTTGTTGATTCATTGTATCCTTATCATTCCAAATTGCTTCCTTATCATCCCTTGTTCTAAAATCACTATAAATAGGGCCAAATACCTTATGTAATATCATCATTGAGTTTAAGAATAATTTGAGTTTGTGAGAGCTTTCTCTCTTATTTTTAAGCCACTATTCCTTCCATCCGGAAATATTTGTCCGATCTTAAAAGTTTTAATTTCACATAAATATTTCATTTAAGAAATTTAGTTAATATTAATTATTTTTCGGCTACGCCTCTGTTACATGGTGGATGCGAAAGACTAAGTGGGAAAAAATATAAAAGATAGTTGAAAAAGACAGAGGTAAACAGTAAGGATAATTTGGCAAACAACACCTAAATTTTTTTAAGACAGGTTTTTTTCATCATTTCCTTAATTCATAAACACATTGAAAACTGGCCAAGTATTTCAAAAATGGGGGTAGTAGTTTAGTTTGTTTACTGTGATTAGATTAGTTATTAAATTATATTTCTCCTGAAAACATATATATAAGGCATCGAAGTGTTGGCATGCTCTCGAAGATTGGTTTCGTATTGAGAACCGTGGTACCTCGCCATAAGTTCACATCTGACATTGTCAACTTCACGGCATCAATACGATGGCTCAAGGAACAGAAAGAAGCTCTTGGGCTTAGTCCATCGGCAGAAAATGGTGTTGCGAACACGCTGCCTACACGTGCACGCCTTGACCTTCGTATGGGTGCACATTTTCTTGAGGAAGATGAACTTGTGGGCGTTGAGTATGACAAGAGTTTACTCAACGATTGGCTGATGAATGGAGAAAGCAAGCGCACCGTCATCGCCGTGGTAGGCGAAGGAGGACTAGGTAACGTTTTTGAGAAATATGTGGTCTACAGTACATACCCTACATTATATTTAGTTATTTACACTAGGCACAAAAAGACAAATAATATTGTGGAGGCCAAAAGATAAATGACTCTACCACAGTGTTATTTATCTTCCTTTACACAGTGTATGATGTAGGTCCATGCTAGTGTATGACGTACACCAGACATTTCTCAATATTTTCTTTTTTATTTATTTATTTTATTTATGATTCTTTTTATTATGATTTTAATTGTGCTGGATACAAAATATACTTAACTGTATCCTTCAATATTTTAAAAGTTGTCTGTACGAGGAAATATTTAATTAAATGGTAATGTATAAAATTTGAGATAGATTGTGCACGAAAATAATTTTATTATTATTATTATTATTATTATTATTATATGTTTAATTTTAATATATTGATAATAAAATAATGTTCTATATTATCATTTTTTATTATCTATTATCATCCAAACATATACTAAAATATAAACAAATATAATTGAATTTCACACTCATAGATCTAAAATTCAGCTATAAAATAATTTAATAATTTATATTTAAATTTAATTGGATTTGAGTTGCAATAATGGTATAATATGTTAACTAATGATAACAAAATCTTTGTGATTTTAATTCTGAGGATTAATCTTACTGATATTTTGAAAAATATAATTTTTTTAAAAGTAAGAACTCATATTCTTAGTTTTAAATTATTTTATATTCAAGTTTAAAGAAGTAAGCGACCTGAATATCCTAAAAAAAATTGTTTACATATTTATTTAATTGCATTTATTAATATCTTTATCAATAAAGTTTATCATATTGAAAATTAAATAATTACAGTAATTTATTAGCTCATGAATAATATAATTTTTTTATTTGGATAATTAGTTTTTCTAAATTTTGAAAAGACTTAAATATATTTTTTGTTCCTAAAAATAAATAAATTTTCATATTGATTCATGAAAAAGAAACTTTCATTTGGTTTTGATTCAGACATTTTTAAAACTAGTAGGTTTTAGTTCTGGTTATTCGATTGTTTCTGTTAAAAACTGAACTGACTAATAGAAGGTTAAGTCATTTAATAACAAAAACTGAACTGAACAACCATGCTTATAGAGGCTAAAATCCAATAGTTTTAGAAATATTTGGACTTAAACTAGGCAAAAACATTTTCAAGAACTAAAATAAAAATTCAGTTATTTTTCAAGAGCATGAAGTATTTCTAAATCTTTTAAAAACTGTAAAATTATTTTAAATTACATAAATAAATAATTTCACATTTGAATTATTTAATAGGTTAAGATTATGATACACTTTACTAGGAAATAATTTGAAAATTAATGTGGTTATAAGTTAGATAAAACATATAACGTGATCAAGTAACCTTTAATCTAACATATCAATTTCTCATATTGATTCCGTTTACTTTTCTTCACATTTGAATTATTTCGCTACTTAACAAAATTTTTACCAATTAAAATATATGTATATATGTTTAAATTATTTGGTTCCAAATTATTTATTAATTATATGTATGCGTAATGGTTAAAATTTTTAATGATTGACATTTACTATAACTGAAATATAATATATTTAGATTATACTTTAAGTGTTGTGATTTTAATTATTATTTAGGAAGACTTCCAATTTAACGAGTAGGATAGCCATAGTTTTTCTATTTGAGATATGCTTCATGGAACAAAAAAATTTCGACAAAAAGATACGAAAAGTAATCCAACGGCAGTTATTATTTTAACCAACAAAAATTAAAAACAAAATATGTGGAGATATTTTGCTATATATATATCTATAGCAAATTATATTCAACTCTTTAGGATGGTTGAAATTTAACCTGCCTCTCCTATATTTATAAATTTTGTTTATGAGATTTAAAATTTATGAAATCAGTGCATCGACTTTTCCTGAATTTATAAAATCATTACTTTTATTTCTCTCTTATCATATAATAAACAATATATTAAGGGAAGGTCAGTGCTACCTAAATAAATAGAGGGGAGTTTGGTTGAATTTCATTAGACCTCGGGATAGCTTAGTGTAATCTATCCTAATAAATATCATTATTCATGTTACCATACCACTTTCTGCTATTATAGGATAATTAATTTTTGAGTCTTATAGGCATTAGGAGGAAATAATTTTTCTTCTTCAAGGTGTATCTGAATTAACTATAAAACTGTAAAATTGAGATTAAAATTGTAAGTTAAATTGATTATTGCTTTATAATCAATTATATAAATATCAATTTTATATTTGGATGTATTTAACTTAAAAATAATTTTACAACAGGGTGTTTTGTTAACATTGTATGAAAAAATTACTAAAGTAATGATAATAAAAATATCTTGTTTTATTATAAAAAATAAAAATAGCTTGTGTGAAATTATATATTTATATTATTCAATTTTGATACCTAGCTTTAATTTAGTAAAACTACGATAATTCTAAAATCATCACCTTCTACTTATATTCAAAAGTTTGAAAAAAAATTGATTGTAATTATAAATTACTTTAATATGCTTAAAATTATAATTTGTACTTTCAGTTAATTTTTTTACCCGAACATAATAAATTATTTTGAAATATCTTTCTATTCAAAAGACTGTTTTTTATATTATCATAAGCATGTTTAATTTATCAAACATTCACTCAATCCCATTTATATCTGCCAACTCATTGTTTTGCTTCAATGATTAAAACATAACGGCCCACTAAAGATACTTGATAAATAAAATAAAAAGTACAGTAGCAATTTATTTATTTAAATTAATAATTATGTCACATTATTTTACTACCTAAAATTTAATAAATTTTTAACTCCTCATTTTTTTTCTTATGAAAACTGAATAATAGTATAGAGGGAAAATAACATGTTCTCCTCCTACACCATAACGTTTTTCTAATTTGAATTATTCTCTTCTCAATATTTCTATGAAGGCAAAACAACTATTGTGAAGAATGTATACAATAAATATAAGGAGAACAAGTCTTTTGAATGTTGTGCTTGGATCCCTGTACTTCGTTCCTTCCAAGTGGAACACCTACTGAAGACTCTACTGCAATCCTTGTACGAGAATGATGGCAAAGTATATGCTACCCCAAAAAATAGAGAGGAAGTAATGGACAAGAAGACTTTGACAGAAAAACTAAGAGAATATCTGAAAGGAAGGAACTATATGATCGTCTTTGATGATGTATGGGAAATAGATTTTTGGGGAGCTGTACAATTTGCATTACCGGATAATAGCAACGACCGTTGTAAGATAATAATCACCACAAGGGATAAGCGAGTGGCTGAGTTTTGTCAAAGTTCTTCTTTGGTTCGCATCCATGAGTTGGAACCTTTGCAGGCAGAAGATGCTTTGAAACTTTTCCTTTTAAAGGCATTTCCAGTTGGTCCCCAACGTTGCCCCGAAAATTTGAATGATTTGTCTAAAAGCTTTGTTGAGAAGTGTGAAGGAGTGCCACTTGCTATTGTGGCTATTGCAGGTCTCCTTTCAACCAAGAGGAAAACTGTATCTGAATGGAAAAATGTATATGATAGCCTTCGTTTGAAATTCTCAAGTGATCCCCATCTTAAGGGTTTCTACCAAGTCTTATCAGAAAGTTACTATGATCTTCCCTACCATCTCAAGTTGTGCCTTTCATACTTTGGCCTTTTTTCTGAGGGCTACACCATCAAACGTACAAGACTCATTCATTTGTGGGTAGCAGAGGGCTTTGTAAATGAAAATGAGTTGTATGAAAATCAGACACTAGAGGAAGCAGCAGAAGAATACTTGGTTGAGCTCATTGGTAGGTGTTTGGTTAAAGTTTCTAGTTTTACTGACGTTGGAAGAGTTAAAAGCGTTAGGGTCCATGATTTGATGCACAACTTTATCAGCAAGAAGTGTGATGAGTTGAACTTTTGCCAAGTGGCAAAGGGTCAACAATTTAGATTGCATGAATGGACTAGACGCTTATCAATCCATGAAGGTGTTGTTATTGAAAAGGATAAAAATTATGGTCGAGTGCGGTCATGCATCAGTGATATTAAACAACTCCCAAATTCTACATTGAATTCACTGCTTTCCTGTTCGAAGCTGTTGGTGACATTGGACTTCGAAAATTCTGCTCTTGATCATCTTCCTGAAGCTATAGGCAACTTATTGAACTTAATGTATTTGAGTGTAAGGAACACAAAGATCAAGACCATTCCCAAGTTCATTGGCAAGCTTCAAAAGCTAGAAACTCTAAACCTAAAAGATACCGAAGTGTGTGAGTTGCCCGTAGAAATTAACAGGCTTGTTAAGTTGCGCCATCTTTTATCTTATTCCCGTGATTTCAGTGCACCATGGGATTATGTGAATGGCATGAAACCGAAGGAAGGAATAGGGGGTTTAACAGCTTTGCAGAGTCTAGCGATGATTGATACAATTGATGGGGATGGTTTTATAAGAGAACTGGAGAATCTGAAGAATATGAGACGATTGGTCATTACAAATTTAAGAAGAGACGATGGAAATACTCTTTGCAATGCCATAAAGAACATGCCCCATCTTTGCTCACTAGCAATCAAGGCTGCTGAAGAGCATGTTCTTGAGTTGCAATCATCAGTTGATTTTCCTGTTAACATACGATGTCTTGTCCTAGATGGCCGTCTAGAAAGAGTGCCGGAATGGATTCCTAAGCTTCAACGCCTTGTTTCGTTATACTTGTTTGGGTCAAGACTAGCTGATCCATTGCCTATTCTTAATGGTTTGCCAGAACTGTTGGGTCTCTATCTTGTCAACTCTTTTGAATGTGAAGAGCTACATTTTAAATCTGGATGGTTTATGAAATTGAGATATTTACGCTTAAGAGATATGGATGGCTTGAAAACCTTACAGATAGATAAAGGGGCACTACCTAACCTTGAAAAATTGTTACTGAGGCGAATCCCTCAAATGGTGAAAATGCCAAATGATATTCAAAATTTGGAAGCTCTCAAGCATCTTCACCTCAACGATATGCCAATTCAATTTGTGGATGATACTTTAATAGGATGGGAGGAGAAAAACACTAAGTTCCGTATTTCCATAATCTAAGGATCGGTTGTTGGATTTTTCATGAGAAAGCTTCAAGAATAGAGTATCAGTAGCTGAAGTGGATTGATTCAATCTCAATCAAGAGTCAACAAAGCTCGTGATAACATGTGAAATTGCAGAGGTGAAAGTATCTAAGGTTGCAAAGATAGGTAAAAATAAATAAATCTACGTTATTATTGTTCAAAATTGTATCTATACATTTGGATTACCGAACTATAATTGGCTACTAATTACTGTGGTGACTAACTAATTAGTTACAATAATTCTACAACTCCTGTAGGCATGACATATATAGAAGAAATTGCTGCCACCATCCCTGATTTTTGTAAGATGGGACGAACCCGATAGAGTCAAGCATCAGTTTGTCTTGAATCAATCCACACCAATGATGCCATATTAGCCAAACTATTTACACACCAGTACTTTACGAGGAAGAATTGAACCTTGGGGAATATCAAATATCAACGCTTCAAGTGAAGCTGGTATGCTTTTTATTTAGAATAATGTTTGGTGTACAACTAAATTGTACAACAAATGTATATCACACACCTTACTACCATTGGATGTAATGTGTGGTTCCCACCTATCTCACCCATTAATCAAATCTAATAATGACAAGGAGTGTAATATGCATTTGTTATACAATTTAGTTGTACACCTAACATCACTCTTTTATTTACACTCTTTTTTAATTCCTTATCATAACTAACAATTTATTAAAGTATTGTTCACGATCAGTGTTTTTCACACTTTTTTTATGTTAGATTTAAACTAGTCCTAATTATGTAGAGGAACTTGCGTTACATTCCCAAGGGACTTGCCATATGCATGTCTATTGCAATAATCCCCACCATGGCACAATGGTGATAAGGAATGGGATTTTGGGGGAATTGATGGTGCCGCCTCCTAGTAACTCAAGGAATCAACTGTTGGATTTGCCATAACCGAGCTTCAAGAATAGAGAAGAAATAGTAGTTGAAGTAGATTGACTCTAGAATCAAGAGTGGTGCAACAAAGCCTGCGATACCATACAAAAGCATTCGGAATTGCAGAGGTGAAAGTATGATTGCAAAGATAGGTAAGAATGAATAAATATGTTGTTATTGATAAAACTTGTATCTATATAGATGGATTACCAAACTCTAATTAGCTACTAATGTCATATTCCAGATCCACGTGTCCTGTATAGAGTCTTATATAGCTTTAGATACTTTAGAACCAATCCCTTTGTTATAAAAACCCAGAAAAGCAGAAAACCAAAAAAAAAAAAAAATTTGCAGATAGATCCGCTTTAATGAGGATGACTGGCCTTAGCGAGTGTAGTGCATGCTCAGGGTGTGTTGCTTTTGCCAAACTCGCAATGGCGAGCCCTCGATATCAGGAAAACATAAAAAATGACACAGTTTCATTAAATGACCTCTATCTTATATAAACACTTCATAACCAATTCCAAACCCTCAAACATGAACCTTAAACCCTTCAAACCCTTCCCTGTCCCCTCTCACTTAAAATCCAAGCTCCTCCCTCTATCCAATCATCTAGGGTAAGGATGATCCCTCATGTAAGAAGTTTACATGATGTTTCCTTCCCAAAAATTGTCCCTAGCATATTTTATAGTTGTTTGATGTTGTTCTTGGTCATATGGTAATTGTTGGTGTCATTTCTACCTTTCGAGGTCAAGTTGCCTTACACTTTGCCCTCGCAATGAATGAGTTTAAGCTTATGACCTTATTTTAGGGCATTATAGATTTTTTCCTAGCATCGTAATCGTTGTATTTGAATTTATGAATTATGTCAAGATTAAAAAATTTATGTTTCTTTGATTATATCATGAAAATTACATTTTTGAAGTACATGGGACCATTATTGATGCCTGCATGCTGTTTAATGTGTTTTGTTCCCCAAAAATATAAACTTATTGAAAATATGAGCTAAGTATGATCTATAGAATCTGTTAGTTATGATTCGTTGAGTTATTTCAAATGATTATTATAAGACATGAATTATGAAACCCCTTTTTAGCATGAATATATATGAAGGATGCCTAGATAAGAATTAGAGAGAAATAGAGTTATAAGTTAATGACAATAAATTTGTTAGCTTTGGTATACCATGTTGTCCATGAGGGACAATTACTGTTTTACTCAGATTACAAATAAGGGACCTACTTAGGTGCCCATAATTTGTTCATGGGGGATGTGGTTCACAAGGGATTGTTTTATATTAGTAAGATGTTCATATTTTCGAGTGATTGAGTATCGCCTTTTACAACATGTTTAGAATTTCGTTTCTTCCCTGATTTCCTCATAATAGTTTATCTTATATTTTGTCACAAGGATTAGATGATTTGCTATTATTATTATAATGTATTATGTATAAAAAAAATTGATTTCTAGTTGAAGCATTATTGTGATACTCGGCGTATACGTGGCAGCGGATAAGTTCTGTTTTACCCCAGTGTTCCCTAGGACCCACCCGTGTTGCTGGGAAAGCCCCGAGATGCCCGGAGGACCTTTAGTGCAACTGATGTGGTGAACTGTCACCGCTATAGCGGTCACAATGGGGTGACTATGGGTTTTGGGCATCAGGGGGCCGCTATAGCGGTCAAGGAAGTGTGGCAGCATGTTTTGGGTGTTTTGGAACCGCTATAGTGGTCATAAGTGGGGGTAGACCGCTATAGTGGTATCAGCAGTGCACAAATAGTGCAAAACACGTCGTTTCGCGTTAGTGAAACCTCCAACCCTTTTTAAACCCTCCAAACTCGGGATTTCATCCCCATTTCCGAAACTCCTCTCTTCCTAACTTTCTCCCACTCCTTCCTCTTCAATCCTTCTTCCTCCAAGAGATTAAAGGTGAAATTTATGGGTTTTGTTATCTCCATCCTTCTCACTTTGTATCCTAGAGTTTGGGTTTGTTATTTGTCTCCATTGTTGTTAAGTGGGAGTGCTCCCCCAATGTTGTTAGAGTTAGATTTGAGTAATCTAGAGGTTAATGAAGACTAATCTTGTGTCTTGTGGCTCCAACGGCAGACGTTGGTACCGTTCCTTCTCCCCGAAGCTCCGTTGAAGTTGACGTCACCATTCCCTCCCCTCCAGGTGAGTGGATTTGGAACCTGTGGCCCTTATGTTGGTTATGAAAGTTAATTTTATAAATTCATATTCGATTACATGATTTTAGAAAGAATTTTAAGATATTAGAGGCTCTTATTGCTATGTTATAATTATTGAAATAGCGAATTCCAACTAGAGCATGAAATATTTGTTTTATTACAAACTCATGAGACCATTATTGTTAAATGATTTTCTCACAGGAGCTGGAGTATTTCTATTATATTCTTGAACTGAGATTTCTATAAAATTTCCATGATAATATTTTGAACGAACGATTTATGAATCATAGAGTTGTAGTTAGAGAAATATTAGAATAGAGATTTAGGGGAAATATTATGTTCACTGGTTTAGAGACTAAACGTTAGCTATAGAGAAACAGACAGTAAGTTAATGGCTGATCCCAATCGTTAACCTTGGTACTAAGTTGTCTCGAGAGGACAATCTCACAGAGTCGAGAACGGAACCTGTCTAGGTGTCCATATTAGATCCCTGAGGGATCATAGAGTATAATATTTCGATTCTTGAAGAACCATAGAGGAAAGATCCATATTTCTCTCGTAGAGTATTGTTATTATAAATTCAGAGAAATTTCTATTTAGAGCTTTTAAATTCACATGTATATTAGTATGATTCTAGATATTATTGCATCAACTGATTTTAATTATTTGCATATGATTATCTATCTTCTTGGTCATCCCATGAGAAGATTATAGGTGAGGACCTACTCACTGAGTTTTAAATGAAGTTCACCCTTCTCCCTTTCCCATTGCAGGTGTCGTAGACGTTGCGGGTTCTCCTATTCTACCTCCACCCCCGCAGTAGAGATTTATTAATTGATGAGCTTCACTTAGTGTGAAGTACTCTATTTTATTTTATTTTTTTTGTTAAGAGATAGAGTGCTTCAGTTACATGAGGGACAGGGTCCCGGACTATAGAGATGGATTAGCATTGTTTTATCATGATTATTTTGTATCTACATGATTATAGATTTCATGTATATTTTGTATAGAGAGTAACTCATGTATTTTGAATCTCAGTAATATGTTTAGTGGTTGAAATGGAAATGATTGATTTTATTACTTTAGAGATTTACGTTAAAGTTTGATTATGTTTATGTTTCATGGAATAAATGAGTTATTAGAGATGAAATGATGTTTTGCAAACAGTTTCATATTAAAATATGCATATAGAGTATCTTAGAGGTCATGAAGCTTACGTGGAAACGAGGATTCCCACATGCAGGTCACATGTTCAAGTCGGGTCGTGACAATTACTACATATAAAATTTAGTTTTAGCTCGTTTGTGTTAGTTTTATTGAATGGTTAAGCGTGTAGGGACACGCTATGGTCCTGTACTCTAACCTTTGTAGAAACTAAACACTATTGTGTATGTTATATGTAGAAGGTTAAGTAGGAATAGAAGAATATGGTAGGAACTCACTGAGGCTTTGGTAGCAACCATAGATCAAATACCATGCGATATATTTGTGTAATACCCTGCATACACGTGTCCATTGACACCCTGTGTACACGTGTCCATTGACAGATTCGGTACCACCCTAGGTTTTCTCGAGACCCACCCGAGTAGCTGGATTGGCCTCGGATGTAGGAATCAAGTTGCAGCCCTAGGTACTGTAGAATTATGCAAAACATATTCATTGCAGCGAACCAGTGAGCCTTTCTGTGCTCGCTTGGTGGCACAAGCTCTAATTGCAGCGAGTGGTGATGTTTCCAGGCTCGCTGCAGTGAGCACCCCATGTCAGCACAATATCAGAAAATGACACGGTTTCACTTATGACCTAAACCCCTTTATAAAAAACCTTTCCCTTCGGGTTTCACTTATAGAGATCGAAGGACCCCTCCTCCAAACCCTCATTTCCTCTCTTCCTCTCAAATCTGGTCCAATCCATCATGTCAAGGTGAGTTATGTTGTTAGATTATGTCTCCATTATCTCCATTCTTTCATACTCTTGGTTTGGGCATTGTCATTTCTTTCATTTTTGTCAAGTGGAGATGCTCCCGATATTGCTAGTGTTGATCTAGAATAATCTAGAGATACCTATTGATGTCTTATGAGTTTGATGGTTGTAATGACAGACATTGATGTCATCCCTCCTCCTTGGAGCTCTTACAGAGTTGTTCCCTCACGTTTAACCCCTCCAGATGAGTGGGTTTGATCTTGTGGCCTTACTTTGGTCATCCTATAAATTATTCCTAGCATCATAAAATGATTAGAGACTATCTGCTTGGGTTTGGTTATGTACTAAAATATGTAATTGTATTTTAGCAAGGATTAGAGAATATGTTTTTGAAACTTAGCATGAAAATCTATGTTTGTCAAAATGCATAGGATAACACTTGGAATATAATTGTTATCACATGATTAATTTATGGTTTTCTTTTAGCTTGGTTTGTTTCATGAGAATCATATATAGGTGGGGAACGAAAATGTGAAATGTTATGTTTTATTTTACAAGAAATTGGAATGGTTAAGCTTAGAAAGTTTAGAATCCCTTCTTTAGTTTTTAGACTCCAGTATGACTTAGATAGAGAATTATTGAGAGGAACAGAACTATGAGTTAACGGTAGTTAACCTTGGTATACCAAGGCCTAACAGAGGCAATTTATCCCCATTTTAGATCAGTTTGACAGGGACCGTTAAGATCTCTATTAGCTTGAGGCCCTTGTTCGCCAAAAACTGAGCACTTTCTCTACAATTGATAGATAGTCTGTTCCCTTGTTGTAATTCTTTGAGAACTAATATGTATTTAATTTCCAACACCTATGGTTTTGTAGCGAGCATGTAATTATAAAAGAAATGTTTTACACTTATTGTATTATTATTGTTATTATATGTATTCTTTTCTTGGCCTATGTATGGTTATGAGTGAGAATCCACTCATTTAGTTTTGTTGCAAAACTCACCCCTCTTCTCTTCCTTTTTTCCACAAATATAGGTGTAACTCAGAATCCTCATCTTCCTCTCCCTCAGCACTAGATATCTTCATAGTAGGTGAGCTTCACATTGGTGTGGAGCCATAATATTTTGAATTTTTTTGTATAGTATTCCATGATATGACGGACAGTATCTCAGACCACATGCATTGATATATATATATATATATGTGTGTGTGTGTGTGTGTGTGTGTGTGTGTGTGTGTGTGTGTGTTTTGCATTTCGTATACCATGATTCTTTTGTATTAAAATGATTTAGCATTTATGGTTTATTTTGTAAATGAGCAACTCAATATGACTTACATTACAGCTACAGCTTCAGATTTTATCTATGAAAAGAGCTATTTAGACTTGCTAGGAGTTTAATGTAAGAATTGATTTATGATTTGAAAGAGATTTTATGAATAAAATATACATATAGTATGACGCAAAGATCACGAGGCTTACATAGGGATGAGACTCCTCACATACCGATCACGATCCAAGTTAGGTCATGACAACTTGTGTCTCATGGTCATGAAATTGGATATGTTATGCATCACAGTGTGAGTCTTTTGTACTTGGGGAATGTAAATGCTTTAGTAGGTTACTTCATGTTTTCCTATGAAAATGACATTGACATGAAATCACGAGTTACTGGTTAACTATTTAACTAAAAGTAGAACTCAAGTTATTTGTAAGATTTGCCTTTATTTATGTTCCAAGAATAAGAATGCATTTGTAACTCAATTGAGATAATTCCTTTTAGATTAAAAAAAAGAGAGACTTGGACTATGTTGAGTTACCTACATATGAGTGTAACTAGTTAATTAATGGTCAAATAAATTTTGGCCGTCCCTTTCTCCTTTTTCTTTTCTCTTTTTTTTTCATTATACCATTTTCCTTTTTTCAAATTCTAAATTGACCATCGACAAAAAAATTAGTGATAAGGAGCTAAAATAATGTAAATAGTTAGTCAGTCAATAATTAAGAAACCTAGTTCATCATATTCAACATTTTACTTAAATTTTCTTTACAAATTTATTTTAAATGACTAATCTTGAAAATAATGTTCAATTAATAAATAGAATATACAATAAATTTTATATTCCTATGTATGCCTCCTTAAATCTCTCATACGTAAGTTAACGATGGTTATAAGAATGTATTTAATAAGTAAAGTAATGATTTATTATATTATTATTTAATCACTGTAACTTTTGGGACAGTGCTTTAGGGTTTAGGAAAAGAAAAATATTGCTTTATCAGAAGACTGCTATTACATCTAGAATTTTTGAAAAATATTCAACAACCTAAGTTTGTTGTATCATTTGTTAATATTTCATCCAGAATTTTTCTATCGTCTAGTCAAATATGGCACCACATTTTGAGCAACATATAAGTATATTAGTGTAGACATGATTGCTATTACAAGATCCTCAATGATTGTCACAAGACTAAGGGATGGACGACTATGGGGCCTTCTTGTGAATATAAGCTTATATGGTTTTGGAATTGCCTGTCATTACATCAACTATCAGCATAAGGTGCAAAATAAGGCTTCTAATCACTTGCACTCCACTATGGAACTATGATTTTGTCCCTAGAATCTCACTATAACTAATTTAGTCTGCTATTATGTGTATTTGTAGATGCAGAGCAATCCTAATTTCAAATTGTTACCACAGCAAAGGGCATGAAATGGCATGTGAATTTGAAGATACATACTATATATATGCTGCTTTTTGGTGTTATATAAATTATTCTCTCACAGATACACAACTTCCACAACATTGAATGGCTTTTAGTCCTCTCTGCAATCATGTTGTTTGCTTATTCTTTCATAGGCATGGGGCTTTCCATTGTGAAATCATAGGCATTCTCATCAATATTTGATTAATGGTGTCTTACCTTAGACACACCTTTGCTAGCTGGTGCATGGATAGTTGCATGAAAGTATATATGCAATTTTCTGATAATGATTTGCTCAGAAAAAGGACATGTTAAGGGTAGCATTGAAAGAATCAGTGCCTCTATTGGCACTGAAAAGTTGTGGTTGGTAGCTCAAGCACTTGGTGACATATCATGTTCCTATCCTTTCTCAACAATTCTTATGGAAACACAGGTATCTCTACCTTGCATTCTCGTGTAACTTTGCTATAGCCATAGGGTAAGAGTACAAAACAATTAACAATTAACAATTATATAAAGGTTGATATACCTTGCCACAATTCTTGAAGGATAATTTGAAGTCAACACCACCTAAAAACCAAACCATGAAAAAAGCCTCTCTAATATCAGCCACTATCACAACATTCTTCTACCTCGGTTGTGCTGGATATGCAGCATTTGGCCTGCTGCTGAATGAGGAGGTGTGGCTCCTCACTAAGCATCTGCAACCATATCTACACCATTGTGGACTTTACTACATGTTTTCATTAGCTTGCATCTCCTCACGGCATAATTTTCTTTGGGCTGAATCTTAGCCCCCAAACACATGCCATAGGTGTGGTAAATTCTCACCTGACTATGCGGCGTAAGAGGTTGCGTGGGCGGATAATATGCATCATGCGATGGTAAAGCTTCGCAAACAACGCGGCAGCAGAAGCACACATAGTCAAAAATTGTTCATCACCTAACGGTGGTATCATCAATTTGTGGTATAGCATCACACACAACGTAGCGGCAGGGGCATGCACGGGCGGAAATTGTACATCACCTAAGCTGTGGTATTACCAAGCGGCGGTATAGCCTTGCACATAATGCGGCAGCAGGGGTACGCGCAGGCAGAAATTGTTTATCACCTAAATGGTGGTATCACCAAGCGGTGGGATAGCCTCGCCTGACTATGTGGCGTAAGAGCTCGTGCGGGCGGAGGAAATTGTTCATTGCCTATGCAATGGTATCACCAAACGGTGGTATAGCCTTGCCTGACTACACAGCGTAAGAGCTCGCCCGGGCAGAAATTGTTCATCACATAACGGTGGTATAGCCTCGTACACAATGCGGCGGCAGGGGCACGTGTGAGCGGAAATTGTTCATCACCTAAGCAATGGTATAGCCTTGCTTGACTATGCGGCGTAAAAGCTCACGCGGGCGGAAAATGTTCATCACCTAATGGTGGTATCACCAAACAATGATATCCCCAAGGGGTAGTATAGCCTCGCACACAAAGCGATGGCAGGGGCATGCGTAGGCAAAAAGTGTGAAATGGGAACAAACCTCACTACTTTGAAATGCAACAGAAAACTGATAAGATCAAGGTACTTCGCGAAAGGCTACGAAGCCATGTTAGGTCCAACCGATAAAACAAAGGAATCTAAGTCCCCCGCGCGATGACGACGGCCATGGAACACACACTGCCAGCACCGCCATGGGCTTGGTGGTTTTTAGCGCCAGCCTCTTAGGCTACATGACGAGGATGACGCATTGGATGGCCACACGCTAGAGGGTACTCGTGCAAGGGTCGCTGCTTATAAAGTTTACTGGCTCGGTGGATGCCTCAGCTTCAACATCCACGCCGCCTTAAAAAGGGCCATCTTGGATGACATTGAAGTCCCGTCTCTGTCTCTCGGTGGCGGAATCTCCGATTATTATAGAGACAATGTTGCCATTGGAGCTTTTTGCCGCGATGGAGAAAAGGATTTTTTTTTTTTATTTTGTGATGCTCTTCTTGCCTCCCCAGTAGAGTCGCCAAATGTTTTAGAGATGGTTCCATAGATCGCTATGAGGCAAGAGAGCTAATAGAGGAAAAACCAAAATAGGGTTGGCAGAGAGTGCTTTCCCCTCCCCTCTTTCTTTTTTTTTTCTTCTCCTCATTTTCCTATTTCTCTATGATATATATAAAGAAAAAGTGGCAGGAGCAAAAATGGGGTGGAGGAGAATGCTTCCCCCCATGTGAAGAGACCTCCTATTTTTCCTCTTTATTGTCTTATTATGTCACATCATATGTCACCATTTTATTTGTTAGGTAATGATGTTTTTATCTATTGAACAATGAATTGAGTTAGATAGCTGTAACCAAACTTTCAAGATACTTTAGTGACAGGCCTTTTTTATTAGGCGAATATTTTATTAAGTCCACTTAAAGTTACTTAAGGTGCCTAGGCGGATATATTCTTCCTTTATCTTTCTCCAAAACACGGGACATTTTGGTCTTTAAACATGTAAAATAAGGCATTTTAGCTGCTGCTAATTTTACAGGTTTAAGGACCAAATTGTTGCATACTTTGAAAGGTAAAGATCTCAAATGAACTTTCAAGTCCTAAATAGTTACTTTGTTCCCCCAATATTTTGATTAGGAACCAAATTAATTTTGTTTTTGGAAATTGACTGAACTTAAGATATGTTAATTTATTAATAAGGGTCAAAGTATAAAAATAATTTTTTAAGATTGTCACGATCCGCCTAGAAAACGTGACCGGCACTTGAGGACTTGGATCCCCACGGAAGCCTCTGATAACGTGACTAGCTAATATACATAAATAAATCAAATATATTCAAAATATCTCAAACTCAAATAAATTTCATAATTCTGAAAATGTTTTCAACCATAAATACTGAACTTAAAACTGCATAAAATCTATAACCTAAAGCAAAGCCAAACATAATTAAATAAATGACTAAAATTCTGAAAGTAGTCAAAACAATATAGTGTATGACCGAGATCCTGCCTACACAATTATTAGAGCACTACTAAACTGACATAACTAATAATAAGCTCCAATCCAAAGCAAAGCTCACCAAAGAAGCTGTAGCACTACTGAGGAGGATCTTGTGGTGCAACTGAACCTGTAACTGTATCTGTATGGGAGGAAAACAGAGGGTGAGTTCATTAAAACTCAGTGAGTGAGTCTCTACTCACAACCCACATGAGACAACAATAAAATATTCATAACATATAAATGGAACTTAATGTAAAATATATTTTTTATATATTTACATATAATTGTACTAAAATCAATAAGTTAACTAAATCCATGACAATAATTAATAGAGAAATATAAATTATTTTGTACATAATTAACTGAGCTTAATAATTGAACCTGAGCCAATGGTTAATCCGATGGGCACCTAACTAGGTCCTATAGTGGACTCCACACTGGGTTTCTTACTGTGGATGAGCTAGTCCTCTAGTGGATTACTTGGTACCAAAGTTATTAATCCTTCAGCCATTAACTTGCTGATCTGTTTCTCAATAATTATTGGCTAAAACTAATAGCAACAAAATTCATTATTCTTATTATTCATACAAGACTGAGATTTATGAAATATTCTGGCTGATAAATCTAATTTATACATACAGCAAGTATGGTCCCATGAGTTTTCTAAAATAATAATTTGTCATGATAACTATAAACAATAATTTTCTAAAACTCCATAAAAGCATATTTCTTAGCATAAATAATTCTAAAACTTCATAAATAATTTATATAATATGAAAAAATAATAATAATAACAAAAAATATGGCCATGAGCTTAAATCCACTCACCGTTGGTAGCTGAGAGTGTGCTTCCACTAACAACTTGACTCTAGGGAATTGGAATGGCACTGATAGCGAGAGAGATTAATCAAAGGAAATTGAGTGAAGCCAGTTTTATTTCTCTAGGAAAAATTCCTTGGACAGTTAGGATTCTTAGAAAATATTTGAGAATATTATGATGTGCCTAAAATATACTATGATGCAACAAAAAGAATTTCGAGGACGGAACCATTAGAGTTTGTGTATGCACAGAGGGTGATGGACATAAGCTCTGGTAGCAACGATTCAAGGTGGTTGTCATCTATATATATATATATATATATATATATATATATATATATATATATATATATATATATATATATATATATATATATATATATATATATATATATATATATGCATGATAATACTAAAATAATAGCACTATATGTGCACTACATTGCTACTTTATCTAATAAAATTAACACTTGGAGTACTCATATCGTGCACCTATATATATTTTAATAAAAGCAACGCTCACACATATAATATATTAGTAACACTACACTACCTAGTGCACATGCATATATAATAATATAGTAGTGCTAGCACCATTCAGCTAAATAATAATATTAAAATCAATCATGAAGCACATATTCAATAAAAAGACAACTATGTGTAGTGTGCAAGTACGTGATATAACGAATCAATAATGGTAACTATGTGCAACACGTGCAATAACACCAATAATAATAGTGAAAATAAATGATGATAATTTAGATACTAACAAATTTCGTATTTAGGGTATTACAAAGATATATATTAATGATCTTCATTTTAGAAGCTAAAATATTAAGTAGTTAAAATTGTTTTTAATTATAACAATAGTTTTATTTTTTATTAATATAAATTAAAGTATAAGATATTAAAGATGAATAAAATAATAAAAATAGAAAAGAAAATTATAATAAACGATTAATAGGAACAGATCTCTTTTTCTTATTTTGTTTTTGGTGTAATATGCATATAGATTTATATAGGACGTAAAATGTTACTGAAATATTTACCTATATAATAATATTGATAGTAGTAAAACTTAATTGTTTTATAAATGACTTTATGGATGTAAATTATATTAATATTTTTCTAATGTTACTTAATGCTTTGAAGTGTAATTTTGGTATTTGATTTATATACTAAAAAAAAGTAAACTTTAAAAATAATTTTTTATTTAAATTATTAAATGCACTTTTGAACAAAAAATTAAGAATATTAAAAATATAAATATAATAAAAACTTTTTATTGATTATTTTATGAAATTAATTTCCTCATAAAAATATGATGATAATAATAATATTTTTCATCACAAAAAATAATAAAAATACATATTTTACTTAAATAAATAAATAATTGATCAAAAAGAAAATAAATAAAAATATGAAATATGATTATACAATTAATATCTTGATTTATATTTATAAAACATATTTGCACTATAAATATGATGATTAAACAATAAATATTAAAGTAATAATAAAAAATTATTAATAATAAAGTAATGAACTTCAATTAAAAGTTCGAATAAATAGATGAGAATGTTAACCATTTATATATGGTGTATAGCCATGAAATATAAAAATAAAATATAATACTGATATGATCCGATACTGATACAAGGATGCAATGAAATTTTCAAATTTAAGATGTGAGAATACATGTATATATACTGATTGTATATGAAATTTGTTAAATTTAAGATGATATTATCAATATGTTATTAAATTTATTTGAATCTAATCATAACTATATTAAAAAAAATAATATATAACTTATCATAAATATATTAAAAAACACAATATATATATACATATTTTGTGGACAAATCAGTTCATAAAGCCATCTAAAAATCAATTTTATTATATTTTGAATTATCAATATCTATAAAGATACGATGCGTCTTAAATACTGGGTAGAGTGGAATGATAAAGCGTGTGTGTAATATAGATGTATAATCAAATAAAATTTATTTTAAAAAAAATCGGGTGACTTGCTTTCCTATTTTAGTGTAACACGGATGAGTAAATGGAGGAGAGTGTATAGTGCTGAATGAGAATGTTCTGGATAAGATGGAATAATATTTATATATAATAATAAAATGTTTATTGTCCACCAATATGGCTTGACCCAAAGTTTATTGGGATGAATTTGGGTCTTAAAATTTGATCCGATATACTTTTCGAGCTGGGTTTAGGTTACACGTCAGACTGGTCCGATCCGGTCGGAAGTCAAATAATTCCTTAAGAAATACATATTTTTATAATAATTTATGAAAAATTATAATATTTTAAAATTCAAGTAACATATTTTATATAATTTAATTTTTTTATATTGATATAATTTATTTTAAAATTTATATCATAAAATATCTATAAAATTTTATTTATTTCTTATAAAATTTTATAACTTTACTATATAAAATATTAAATTCTCATATATTGTTCGAGTGTCGAGTTGACTCGGCATGACCCAAAATATAATCGAATTATTATCGGATCGAGTTTGAATCTCAAAAATTAATTCGATTTAAAAATTAAGCTGGTTCAAATTTTACCTAACCCGACTTAACCTGTTACTTGTATATTCCTAATGCTCATAATGATTTTAAGAAAAATATAAGCGTGGCCATGTGGTTAGCCATGAGTTGGCAAATGGAAAGTTGCTTTGCGAGGTGACGTCTTGGTCCAGCATTCACCGAAAGATAACAAAGGCAGTAGAAAGTAATACTAAAAAATAGATGCTTAATAGATAATAATTTTTATTATTTTTATTCATTCATCATATTTAATAATAATAAAATAAATATTTTATTTAGATATCTATTTTTTAATATTAAAATAATAATAATGTCCTGATTGTTTGAGTCAATAAGAGGAAAAGGTGATGCAGTGGTTGAGATAGAGAAAGAAAAAGAGGATGTCATGAAAGTATACTGAATGGTGAATTAATTTTCGGGTTGTGTTAACATGGTCCCCCGCTGTTTGGGATCATGTCATAGTCCATCAAGATAATTAGAAACTTGACCCTGAATCCGTTTTATTAATATTGCAATTAGAGTCATTGCATTTTTTATTTGCAACTGAGGTCAAAGAGCGACAATGGTGTGTCCCTCATCCTCTGAGCGCTAGTCATATCTGAAGGACTTCTAGTGGTGGCGTTGTGGTTCGTCAACTGGGCCTCCTCCTCTCTCCCTCTGATTTGTCAACACAAGTCTTTCTCTGCTTTTGTGGTCGTTTGATTCCTCAACACTAGCCTCTCCTCCCCTCCATGGCAATAAGGAAACCATTATCAAGCAGCATGAAATCCGTGTACCATGGAGCATCTAACTAAAAATAGAAGCCATAGCATAAATTCCAAACAAGACCACAGATCTCAACATAAACCCCAATAAACACCACAAATCAATAACTCTCCCTTCCCCCAAACCAATGAATCGTGAAGGAAAGACCTACATGCAGGTTGATCCCAAAGACAAGGACACAGCACTCATCTATTCAAACAACGACACACCACGATAGATGGAAAAGGGGGAATCTGGAGAAAAAGGAACAAACCACGTCAAAGGAAATTTTATCTCAGTTGTTCAAATTGATTGTTTGTGTTAACATTTCATCGCACTTTCATCTTAATTTGAGGCTTATGAGTTCTGAATCCACCGCTACTAATTACGTCATCCACGGATCAACCTTTTTGCCAATTGCAGATGATTTCCTCTGTTAACACTGCTTTGCGCAGACCCTATTCCACCGGCGGAGGTTGATCCTAGTTTTGGTCAACAATCCGATAAGGGTTCTACAGCAACAACTAAACACTGGAATCACTCAGTGTAAATTTCAAAAGATTTTGATATAGATAACATTTTACCCGTTAGATTTAAATCACATTAAATTCAAAATCATGGTGTAGAAGGACCATGACGGGTGTAGAGATTAAAGTCTTCTCGGTGAACACATTAGATAAGTGCAGTATTTATACAAATTTATTTTTTACATAAAAATAATTTTACTAATTTATATAATTTTCTACGTTTGGCGAAATGTTATTTTTTATTTGTTTTTCACGGTTCCCAGGAGAGCAATGCAAAAGTCATTTTAAATAATTTTCTACCGTGTGTGGTTGACTGACTGCTCTACTTTGCTTGCACGCTGCTCTGCAATATAATATAAATGCTATCAACATTTATCAATCATTCACTTATGCACCCATCCCTCGCACTCCTTTCATTTCTTGTTCTCCTCCTCCTCCTGAATCAATCAACTCCCTCCCTCTCTCATTTCAATTCCGTGTTGAGATGGCATCAGTTGATGTGGGGAGTTTGACAGTGAAGCTGATCCCATTGCTGAATGATGAAGTGATGCTGCTCGCAGATGTGCGCAACAAGATTAAAGCTGTCCGAGATGAGCTGTCACTGATACAAGAATACCTTAAGGATGCGGACGCCAAGGCAGAGATGGGCTCTCTCGCCGTGAAAGAGTGGGTCAAGCAACTGAGACATGCTGCTTTTGGGATCCAAGATGCGGTCGACCTCTATTTGTTCAGAGTGGCGCACAAGCGACCTCAAAGACAAAGGTGTGTTTCCTAGTTTCATGCATACAGCATGCTGATTTCGTTACTGAGTGCTTAATTACTTGTAATTGCAAACTATTCCTTCCATTCGGAAATATTTGTCCGATCTTAAAAAATTTGATTTTGCATAAATAGTTCCATTTAAGAAATTTAGTTAATATTAATTATCATTTAACTCTATTAAATGGTAGACGAGAAAGTCTAAGTGGAAAAAAATATAAAAGATGGTTGAAGATGAGAGAGGTAAACCGTAAGGATAATTTGACAAAGCACACCTAAATATTCTTAAGGTCTAGATTTTTTTCAATCATTTTCTTAATCCATAAATACATTGAAAACTGGCCAAGTATTTCAAAAATGGAGGTAGTAGTTTAGTTTGTTTATTGTGATTAGTTAAGTTAGAATTCTCCTAAAAACATTTATAAGGCATCGAGGTGTTGGCGTGCTCTCCAAGATTGGTTTCGTCATGAGAACCGTGGTACCCCGCCATAAGTTCACACGTGACATTGTCAACATCACGGCATCAATACGAAGGCTCGAGCAACAGAAAGAAACTCTTGGGCTTAGTCCATCGGCAGAAAATGGTGTTGCGAGCACGCTGCCTACACGTGCACGCCTTGACCTCCGAATGGGTGCACATTTTCTTGAGGAAGATGAACTTGTGGGCGTTGACTATGCCAAGAGTTTACTCAACCAGTGGCTGATAAATGGAGAAAGCAAGCGCACTGTCATCGCCGTGGTTGGCGAAGGAGGACTTGGTAAGGTTTTTGAGAAATATTTGGTGTACGGTACATACCTACATTATATTTACACACGGCAGAAAAAGACAAATAAGATTGTGGAGGCCAAAAGAGAAACGACCATACCACAATGTTATTTATCTTCCGTTACCTAGTGTGTGTTGTAGGTATGTGTTCTATACCAAACATTTCTCAATATTTTATCTTTTATTTATTTATTTTATTTTATGATTCTTTTTATTATGAGTTTGATTGTGCAGGATGCAAAATATACTTAGAGTTTAATTTATATGCATTGATGGTGTAAATCAATTTTACACTATCATCAAATCATGTGTTGCCATGATAGTAAAAGTGATTAAATTTTTCTCCCACTGCTTGAAATGTCAAACAAATGGAGTGATTTGATTAAATAATAGTGTAAAATATTTTTACGTTGTCAGTGTATATAAATTAGACTCATATACTTAACTCTCTCCTTCAATGTTTTAAAAGTTATGTGTATAAGGAAATATTTAATTAAATGGTAATGTATAAAAATTTAGATAGGCTATGCATCAAAATAATTTTATTATTATTATTATGAATTTAATTTTGATATATTAATAAGAGAAAAATATTCTCAATGAACAAAAAACAGGACCGGGCATCGAACCGGTAAGGGCATTGGTTCAAAGGTTCATAGGTCTAACTGGTTCAACTGGAATATAATAACATATATATAAATATATACATATGATAAATTTAAAAGCAAAAACCTATATTAAGTTATCAACATTAACATAACTAACACAAAATAACATTGTTCAAAGGTCTATAGTAAACATTAGTACATAACCTACACATAAGTCAATTATCTCTAGTTTCATCGCCTCAACTTCTAATAAAGTACGAAACATTAACTCACATGATCACATCATCACAAGACAATATTCAGAAATAATGTTGCATCAACATTAAACTTACAGAAAGTAAATCAAATAGGATCATCAAAATATGCATTAATTTGTTGGAGATCTTGATCAAAAGCTTCATTCTCATGTCCTTCTCCTTCATCATCAAATGAATCGCAAGGCACATCAACAAGATTAACCTCTCCATCATCTAACATAATAAAAATATAAAGATACGTAGAAGAGTTTATAAATAAACACTTTATGAAAAAATGAAACTATAAAACTAACCAACACGAATTGAAGGAATATAGTTGCCTTCATCAACCAATTCTTCAATAGTAGTGGGAAGTTCTGGCTCTTCAACTTCTTCCGTCACCCAAAAATGAACTAGATCAATACTTTGGTAATCAATTGGATCATAAGACCTTTTCTTTTGATGTGACGTAAAACACAATAGCAAATTATTGTAACAATTTCTAAGTTTGCTAACCTAAAGTTCCAAAAATAAGTAAATAACATAATGTCATTGATAACTATTAAATAATGTCTTAATACCTAGTTTTAAGACGTAAGTTATACGTCACAAAAACAATATCATTTAGCCTTTGATGCTCCAACCTATTCCTTCTTTTAGTGTGAATTTGTTCAAAAAAGACTCCAATTCCACTCACATCCTGAGGATGAAAATGTTTGGCCAAGAATACGAATAGCTATCTTTTGCAGAATCGGAGTACTACCACCAAAGTATCTCCACCATTCACCTACATAGATTAAATATAACTATATAAATATTTCATTCCTCATTAATCATCAATAATTCATAATTTACTTTGAAATATCAAAAGCAAATTAAAATATTAAACTAAATATCCAATATCTTACTAGGTTGGAGTTCCTGGGGCTGCCTTTTTAGCATTTGGCCGATCAAAACTTTCTTTGCATTCTCAGTATAATTGCAATTCCTTCAATGCTTTAATTGAGTCACTACAAAGACTCTTTACATTAAACAAATCAAGTAAACCTCGTAAAACATTATACTTCTCAACAAACTTCTCATCATAAAAGAAAGCAGGGTTTAAAAAGTTAGCTGCTGCATGGAGACTTCGCTTTAAGTACTTATCACATCTTGTCTTTATATAATATCTGTGTAAGGTTGATATGCAATCTTGTTGTGCTTGAACATCTCCTTAATTGCATTTTTAGCCCTTTTCATTCCCTCATATACATATCCCAATGAAGGTTTCTCATCAGAATCAATAATTCTCAACAATCTAATTAAAGAGGCAATAAGCTTACATACAATAAAACATTCCTCCCAAAATTTGTTGTCCAAGACTATTTCACTAACATTTCTCCCACTAGCATTCCTTGCTAACTTGTGTCCAGTAAAATGAGAGTCTATAACCAAAACTTGCAAATTTGTCTTATGTTCATGAATATTTTTCAAGGTAAGAAAGACAGTAGCAAAATAGGTAACTCCTAGACGAACAATTTCTTTCCAGCCGGGCCTTTTTCTAAGCCAAGACAAGAAAACCATATGGTTGTAAACAAAGATAGCAATCTTGGAAACACGGGAAGCAAGACTACTTATGTTTGGTATGCTACTTATATCTTTGAAAACAAGATTTAAGCAATGTGCAGCACAAGAGACCAAAAAATATGATCATACTTTTCATGAATAAGCTTCCCAGCTACTACATAATTGGCAACATTATCAGTCACTACATGCATAACATTATTTGATCCAACCCATTCAATAACATCAACAAATATAGCACGCAATGTAGAGGCATTTTTAACTAAATTTGAAGCATCCACGGACTTAACAAAAGACATACCAGTAGGACAATAGACCAAAAAATTGATCAACATTCTCTGCCTTTGATTTATCCAACCATCAGCCATAATTGTGCAACCATTTTCTTTCCATGAGCTTCGATAACTTTCCACAAGCAACTGACACTCTTTCTTAAGATCAGTTAACAAATGAACTCTTAATTCATCATAACAAGGACCTTTAAAACTAGGTCCCATACCAGCAATAGCATCCATAGCATCTTGAAAGTATGATGATCGCACTGCATGAAAAGGAATCTGTGCATCCATAAGCCATCTAGCAATTTTTACTTTAGCATTATGTGTTGCCTCTTTGCTTTGAAAGACACTTCCCAAACTTGGTTGGGCTCCTGGAGTTGTCCTTGGTGCAAAATAACCATGGATATTTTGAGAAGCATTTACCTTTCTTTTACTCTTGTCTCCAACAATTTGCATCTTCGATGGTCGAGGGGTAGGGGTAATCTCTTCTTCTTCTTGTGCCATTGCTTCTTCAATCTCATCATCACCAAAGTTCAAAAACTTATCATTACCTTTTTTACCTTCTTCCAAAAGCCTTGATATTTGTTCTTTCACATCATGAGGAGCTTTTTTGCATTTAGCAATATTTCCTTGTTTTCTAGCAAGATGTTGCTTCATTCTATTAATCCCTCCTCCTTTATACTTGGACAAACAAAATAAACATGTGTATGACATCTTCCCTTTGTCGTCAATAGATAAAGAAAAATGTTTCCATGCCGGATTAGTTTTCCCATGAGTAAAGGCAAAGAAGGATTGGGTTTCAGTATTAGCAGGATTAACATCAACAGAGGCAGCATTAGGATTAATATTATTGCTATTATCTAGTGATGGATCATTAATATCCATGTATGGAAAAAAGAAGTATAAAACAGTTAAAAACAATGCCAAAATTGAAAATTCATATTAGGAAATTATAGCAACAATACAATACAATTTCAACATGCTTAGTTGTTAGCCTTTTAGGTCCCTAAATGAGTGATAAAATTTCCACATTATCATTGTTTTTGGGTCCTCTCAGCTATAACAATTTAAAGTTTAAACTTTAAACACATTATTTTTTCTTATAAATAGGCATTTTGTTTATACACAGCAAAGTTTGTTATGGGACTGGTTATATAATCTAAAAGTTACACAGGTTATGATAAAAATCATTAGGGCAACTCATTACAAATCTGAAAGTACAAATAGAAAAAATAAAGTACAAATCACTAAACTTAAACTGTATACAAATTAGTAAATTACATAAGGAATGAAAATGTAATACTTACCTGGCTGGTGCAATGCGGAAAAGCTAGGCGGAGCAGAGGCCGGCGACGCGAAGAAGCTAGGCAGAGCAGAGGCCAACGGCACGGAGAACTGAGAGGAGCAGAGGCGCGCGGGCACAGTTGCATAGAAGAGATGAGCAAAGGCCGCAAGCGAAGTGGACTAGGGAGCAGGGGCAGACCAGCTCACGGAGCAATGCGAGGAGCAGAGGGAAGGTGGAGGCGCTGGGCGAAGGTGCTGCGCAGCTGGCAGAGGGGCGAATGGCTTGAGCTCTACCTCTTTCCAAGGGAAGAACCCTAAAGTGTAAAGTGACAAAAGAGAAAAGACAATAAGCTATTCTGAATTTATGATCTCACTTTTAGCCTTTTTTATTTTTTTCAGCCAAAATGACTGAACCGCCAACCCGTTAAAACCAGACCGGTTCTCAATTTTTACCGGTTCTGACTGGTTCTTGACCGATTCTGAGGCTACCGGATTCTAGGCATTCAACCGAACCAATCACCGGATCGGTTCCCGGTTAACCTGGTCCGATCGGTCGATCCGGTTCTCTTAACAATGAATATTCTTTATTATCATTTTGATTATCTATTATCATCCAAGCATATACTAAAATATAAATAAATATAATTGAATCTCATACTCACAAGTCTAAAATTCAACTACAAATAATTTAATAATTTATACTTGAATTTAATTAGATTTGAGCTGCAATAATGGTATAATATGTTAACTAATGATAACATAATCTTTGTGATTTTAATTCTGAGGATTAATCTTATTGATATTTTAAAAATATAATTTTTTTAAACTAAAAACTAATATTTTTAGTTTTAAATTATTTTATATTCAAGTTTAAAGAAGTAAGCGACTTGAATATCCTTAAAAAAAACATTGTTTACGTGTTTATTTAATTGCATTTATAAAAATATCTTTATCAATAAAGTTTATCATATTGAAAATTAAATAATTACAATAATTTATTAGCTCATGGATAATGTAATTTTTTTTTGGATAATTAGTTTGTCTAAATTTTGAAAAGATTTAAATATGTTTTTATTCCTAAAAATAAATAAATTTTGATATTGATTCCTGAAAAAAAAAATTATTTAGTTTTGATCCAAATATTTTTAAAACTATTAGACTTTATTAGTTCTGGCCATTTGATTGTTTCTGTTAAAAATTGAACTATAGAGGGTCAAGTCATTCAATAGCACATGATAGTCAACAATCATGTGTGACATGGACTAAAACCAAATAAATTTAGAAATGTTTGGACTCAAACTAAATATTTTCAGGAACTAAAACAAAAATTCAGTTATTTTTCAAGATCAGGAAGTGTATTTAAACCTTTTAAAAAAGTGTAAAATTATTTTTAAATTAAATAAATAAATAATTTCACATTTGAATTATTTAATAGGTTAAGATTATGATACTCTTTACTAGGAAATAATTTGAAAATTAATGTGGTTATAAGTTAGATAAAACATATAACGTGATCAAGTAACCTTTAATCTAACATATCAAGTTCTCATATTGATTCCGTTTACTTTTCTTCACATTTGACTTATTTCGCTCCTTAACAAAATTTTTCCAATTAAAATATATGTATTTATGTTTACATTATTTGGTTTCAAATCTATAATTTATAATATTAATATTTCAGAGTCATTTGAGAAAAAGTTTTACAAGTGTCTCAATAAGAATGTTTTAGGACCCATATTTTTTAAAATATTATTTATTAGTTTTTTTGAAAAAGTAAAACTATAATTATTATATATTATTAGCATATCATTGATAATCATCCGTATTTAATAATATGATTATTTTATATTAATTAAATATCTTCAATTATTGTGATGCTGAAATCATGAATTATATTGATAAATTAATTTTATAATTTTAGTATTAATTTCACATCTAAAATTTTTATATTTGATGCGGGTGGTGATTTTCATTTGAATACTATTATATTAAATTTATAAAATTAAATATATAAATTATAAGATACAAAATATATGCGCTAGGTTATGTCATTTGCCTTTTTATTAACAATAAGGTTATGATGAATTTAATTATTTAAAGGTAGAATTTTTTTCGTGTCATTAGTGATGACATTATTTGATTATATATATAGACTAATTTAATAATTTGAAGACCAAGAATATGATAATTTAATTAAAAAAAATTGATGTGTGTACGCAAATGAAAATGAAAATCCTGATATCACTTAGCATAGCCTTAAAATTATACCTTCAATAATCTCTGAGCTCTTACAAATAATTTTGATAATTTTATATTTTAAAATATTTGAATGAATTTTGAGAAAAAAAAATCAATCATAAAATTCATGACAATCTTGATAATTTTATACTTTAAAATATTTGAATGAATTTGAAAAAAAAAGTTAGTGTTGAAAAAATTTAAAAAATTGGAGAAGATTTTAAAAAGAAAAAAATGATAGAGATTTATTAGAATCTTATTTATAATTAGAAGTTATTAATGATTAAAATTTCGTATAAAATTTATTGATTGTATAAATCTACTATGCTAATATTTCAGACTCATTTTATGAAAATTATTACACATGTCATTCATATAGCAATTTAGGCTTCACATGTCATTCATATAGTGATTTAGGCCCCATTTTTCTCAATCTTTATGTCTAAAGATTTTTTTAAACTTAATTTATAATCTACTTATTAATTATTTTTCATGTGAAATAAAATTAGATATTACAATCATTAAAGAATCATATATTACAATTATTAAATATTATAAATTGCACTAAGAAAGAATCCATGTTAATATAACTATGGTCTATAATTAAATTAAGAACCATTAATAGCCTCACATTATGAAAGTAATATAAAAAATTATAAAAAAAATATTTTCAAAACAAATAAGTTTTAAAATCAACATATTTCTTTTTAAAGAAAACGGGTATATCAAATTGTTAATGAATTACTAATTGATTGATTTTGATATAATAATAATTCAAAATTAAATTTATACCAATTTTATTCTTAATCAAATATTTAAGACACACTATAATACTAATATAATAATTTATTCTTAATCAAATATGATAATAATTTATATAATACTAATATTTAAGATTCATTACATAAAAAGTCTTCCATGTGTTATTTATAGAAAAATTATACCCCATCATTTTCATAATCTTAACACTTAAAATAAGTTTTTGTATTTAATATGCCTTCCAATTATTAATTATTTTTTTAATTATACCTTCATATCTCTCTACCATTGACAAAACCAATATAAAAAATAAAAAAACATGAATAAAATTATAATCCAATATATTATACTATAAAAATTTTATATATATAATTATAATATTAATGATAACAAACTTATTATAATTGTGTTGCATTATTAGTATTTGTTATTATATATATTTTTAAGTGCAAAGTATTTTTAAATTTTTTTAATAAACTCGTAAATATCAATAAAGATTCAAATCTCTATATGAAATGAAAAATAGGGACCCGTGATTGGAATGTGCAAGAGAATAGAGGCAAAATTCTAAATAAAGATGAGATTGGGGAAAATTTTCTAATTTTCAATGTAGAACTTTTGAAAATCATAATAAAAAAATTATCTATTTATATGTATCACTATATTCTATTTAATTTTTTACAAAATATTCAAATCTATCAATTCCATAATTTTTTTATACTAATTTTTTTGAAAAAATATACCTTTAAATTTTTAACACTAAAATATTTTTAAAAATCAATTCTATAATTTACACTTCTTTGATAATGATATTAAATATTTATTAACTTTTAAAAAGTAAATAATTATATTATTTTTATTAAAAAAATTATAATTGATATACTACTCTAATAATTGAGATTATATAAACTATAATTGTAAATAAATTTTTACTAATTATTACACATTAATTATAATATATATTTTAAAATTAATATTTTAATTTATTAAAATGATGTACAAGGAAAGAACGTGTAATTAAAATCATATAAATTAAATTTATATATTATTTTTATTAATTATAAAATATATTTTCATATTTTTAAATTAAATATTTTAATTTACTAAAAATATATAAACGGCCAAGGATGATAAAAAAAATTGAAAATGAGTACACGCAGGAATTACCTAATGGGAAAAGGAATTGACACATATTTCGCCTTCATCGGGATGATTTATGGGGGTTAAGTCCCCATTTGTTAAATGGGATAGGAATAGGGACAGGGATAATACATCTTTATTTTTTAATTATTTTTATTATATTTGCATTTTATATATATTTTTAATTTTAATTTGGATTATGTTACATTAATAGTATTTATTATTATGGATATTTATGTTTCAAATTATAAAATATTTTTAAAATTTTTATTTTTTTAAAATTTGTTAATAAACTCTTGAATACTATAGGGATTCAAAATTCCCACGGAAAATGAGAAATTGGGACTCATAAGGAGGATGGAGATGGAAATGAAAGACAAAATTCTAAATAGTGATTGGAGGCATAGGACATGTCCCATTTCTCATGGATACTCATTGTCATCTCTATAAATGGCTCATGATATAGTAAAATGATTCATTTATTCTTTTTCTTTATTCAACAATTTCAACTTTCGAACTGTGTAAAATTTTCAAAAAATAGGCTCTTTGTTGTTAGTTATAGGTTATCTATCAAGATATTTTCAACTTTATAAACATGATATTCAATATAAGATATAAAATAGAATGACATATTTATATTTTATTCATTTATTTAATTATTTAACTATTAACTTATTTTTATGATAAATTTATATACTCAATTTTCTATAAAATATATATAAATAAATTATCATTTACTTTTTATAATAATCAAAAACTATTTTTTATTATCTTCATGTGCATCTTACGGGTCAAATGACTAGTTATTTATTAATAATATGTATGCGTAATGGTTAAAATTTTTAATGAGTGACATTTACTATAACTAAAATATAATATATTTAGATTATACTTTAGAGTGTTGGGATTTTAATTATTATTTAGGAAGACTTCCAATATAAAGAGGAGGATAGCCATAGTTTTTCTATTTTGAAAGATGCTTCATAGAAAGAAAAATTTTCGTCAAAAGGATACGAAAAGTAATCTAGCGGCAGTTATTATTTTAACCAAAACAGAAGATGTGGAATAAAAATATATTAACTATGGAGATATTTTGCACACCAATTCGTACCTAAGCTCTTCGAGCTCTATGTCTTTTGAAAAATGCTATACAACCCAACAAACTGACCGAGTCCGACTGATTTGGCACGTTGTGCATTAGATTGTTTCTTCTTTTCAACTTTAGTTCTATTTTTTCTTTAATTAGTTTCTCTCTCTTTCTTTTAATTTCTCCTTCTATTCCATCTCTCGGATAAACACATTTAGCACGCAATGAATCTATCATCAATCAAACAAACACCATCTATCGATCCATTTCTATTACCCATGTTAAAAAATCAGCACTAACTTTGGTCGAGCTTCACAAAAGAAATAATTTGAATTCCATCGGTTAGAATCAACAAAAGACCCTAAAACTCAATTGAAAATTTTATCTCAACCTTCTTTCAATTAAGAGTTCTTTTGGCTTCCATGGTAGAAGGCCAAAGTTTAAGGATGGAAACTTGGAGAAAGTGCATCATGATTGAAACAGCAAGTAAATTAAACTGTACAGTGCAATCATAATTTTTAGCCTATGTTTTCATCTCCTCCATAACCCACAATAAAAAGGGAACTTCAACCATTGTAGTGGTGCCTTTAAGTCTCATTGTCTCTGCTGTTATCTTTGCAATAGCAGTGTATTGGTGCCATTTTTTTTTTCATTTTTGTTGCTAAACCTAATGCCTTATTTGTGGTGCAGATTAGAAATTGGAGGTAGATTATTGATCTGTTTATATATTATTGGTTAATACAATAATCCCTAATTGAAAGTGACGTGGCTTGGTAACTAAACTAGTATGGTGCCAACAATGTCAGTTAGTTCAAATTCGGTCATCGGACTCGGGCCGAGTAGCACAACTCATATATTTTTCCGATTTGGGAATGTAATCCGCACGTGAGGAATCTGATTCCCACGTAAGTCTCATAACATGTTTACCTCTCTATACGCATATTTAATTAAAAAAATCCATTTAAATCATGATAATATCAATAATATTAAAGAACATTTCATATTTACATATAGATATAATCAAAACAACTAATTCATAAATCAACAACAGTAATCTAATAGAGAAACATGAATCTTTAGTTGTGCACAATCATGTGACATAACAAAATCACTAAACTCTGGGGGCACCTAACTAGGTCTCATCTCTAATATCTCTGGCCCTGGGGGCATCTTGGTATATCAAGGTTAGCGAAATAATTATCGTTAACTCACAGTCTGTTTCTCTCTAACTGTTGTCTGATCTAAAACCATAAGACCAGTTCTCTTCTCTAAATCTCTGCAAGGGTTCTACTCTGAGTTTCAAAAGCTCTATCATATAAAAACATACAAATTTAGAAATCATATAATAATTATAACATCTGTAAATTGTCATAATCAAAATCCATCTGTTTATAAATTCTTTTTAGCAACAAGGATCCCATGGTTTTACATAAAACTTGATAAATCACATTCTCATAAGCTTGATAAATCAACAGAAATCTCTAATCTATTTGAAAAAATCTCTAAAATCATACATTAAGTTACATTTTTATGAAAATAACTCTAATGAATAATATAGAGATTACAAGTTTAAACCCACTCCCTTGGAGGGGTGAAGAATAAAGGTTCAACACCAACAGGGCTATGGGAAATAAGAATAATATCAATATCTGATATTAAAACAACAGAACTCTAGATCAATCTGTAGATGTCTCTAATCTAACCTTATCAATGGTGGAAGAACATCCTAGTATAAAGAGATGAAAACACAAGATCTAACCCCCAGGAACATGGAAGAATGAGGGAAAAAGAAAGCAAAATCAACAAACTAATTTACCTTGAGCTTGAAAGATGAAAGATTGGATTTAAGTTTGAGAGAAAATGGAGAAGAATAGAGTTTTGGTGATGAAAAGGGGTAGAAAGGCGAAGTTCTTCATATTTTGGGGTGAGAAGTGTGTGTGTGTGGTTTGACACCCAAAAAGAGGGGGTTTTATAAAAACTTGAGCGCTGCAACGCTCACTCGAGTGCTTGTTTTCCTGTTCTGCACCGCCTTAACCCCTTGTGACTATTGTAACTCTTACTTTAGCACTACGGCGCTTTTCAGAGTGGTTTTTCTCAAAATTCTAGGTTGTTATGTGAGTGGAGCCTTCCAACAATACGAGTGGGTCCTAGGAAACTCAACGCCGCACTAGATTTGCTTAGGGACATGTATACCTAAGGTATTACAATTGACCTCTCTAGATTGGATGAAATTCAACCTGCCTCCTCTATATTTATAAATTTTGCTTGGGAGGTCTTTGAATTTATATACCGACCTCTCCTAAATTTACAAAATCATTGCATATTTTTCTCTTATCACATAATGAACAATGCATTAAGGGGAGGTCAGTACTATCTGAACAAATAGAGGAGAGTTAAATTGAATTTTAATAAAATTCAAGAGAAGTTAGTGTAATTTACCTCAATAAATATCATTCATGTTATCATACCATTTTCTACTATTATAGGATAATTAATTTTTGAGTCTTGTAGGCATTAGGAGGAAATAATTTTTCTTCAAGGTGTATTTGAATTAACTGTAAAACTGTAAAATTGAGATTAAAATTTGAAGTTAAATTGATTATTACTTTATGATCAATTATATAAATATCAAATTTATATTTGGATGTATTTTACTTAAAAATAATTTTAAAGCAGGGTGTTTTGTTAATATTGTATGAAAAAATTACTAAAGTAACGATAATAAAAATATCTTGTGTTATTATCAAAAATAAAAATGCTCGTGTGAAATTATATATTTATATTATTCAATTTTTTATATTTAGGTTTAATTTAGTAAAACTATCATAATTCTAAAATCATCACCTTCTACTTATATTCAAAAGTTTCAAAATAAAATTGATTGTAATTCTAAAATAGTTTAATATGCTTAAAATTATAATTTGTACTTTCAATTAATTTTTTTACCCGAACATAATAAATTATTTTCAAATATCTTTCTATTCAAAGGAATGTTTTTCATATTATTATAAGCATGTTTAATTATGCACTCAATCCCATTTATATCTGCCAGCTCATTGTTTTGCTTCAATCGATTAAAACATAACGGCCCATTAAAACTGGAGTTGATATATATATATATATATATTAACAATGCTACTCAAAAAGAAAAAAAAGAATTTTAATAGAGTTTATATAAGGATACTTGATAAATAAAATAAAAAGTATAGAGGCAATTTATTTATTTAAATTAATAATTATGACACATTATTTTAATAAATAAAACTTAACAAAATTTTTAACTCTTCATTTTTTTTTCTTCTGAATACTGAATAATAATATATAGGGAAAATAACATGTTCTCCTCCTACACCATAACCTTTTTCTAATTTGAATTATTCTCTTCTCAATATTTCTATGAAGGCAAAACAACTATTGTGAAGAATGTATACAATAAATATAAGGAGAACAAGTCTTTTGAATGTTGTGCTTGGATCCCTGTACTTCGTTCCTTCCAAGTGGAACACCTACTGAAGACTCTACTGCAATCCTTGTACGAGAATGATGGCAAAGTATATGCTACCCCAAAAAATAGAGAGGAAGTAATGGACAAGAAGACTTTGACAGAAAAACTAAGAGAATATCTGAAAGGAAGGAACTATATGATCGTCTTTGATGATGTATGGGAATTAGATTTTTGGGGAGCTGTACAATTTGCATTACCGGATAATAGCAACGACCGTTGTAAGATAATAATCACCACAAGGGATAAGAGAGTGGCTGAGTTTTGTCAAAGTTCTTCTTTGGTTCACATCCATGAGTTGGAACCTTTGCAGGCAGAAGATGCTTTGAAACTTTTCCTTTTAAGGGCATTTCCAGTTGGTCCCCAACGTTGCCCTGAAAATTTGAATGATTTGTCTAAAAGCTTTGTTGAGAAGTGTGAAGGAGTGCCACTTGCTATTGTGGCTATTTCAGGTCTCCTTTCAACCAAGAGGAAAAATGTATCTGAATGGAAAAATGTATATGATAGCCTTCGCTCGAAATTCTCAAGTGATCCCCATCTTAAGGGTTTCTACCAAGTCTCATCAGAAAGTTACTACGATCTTCCCTACCATCTCAAGTTATGCCTTTTGTGCTTTGGCCTTTTTCCTGAGGGCTACACCATCATGCATACAAGACTAATTCGTTTGTGGGTAGCAGAGGGCTTTGTAAATGAAAATGAGTTGTTTGAAAATCAAACACTAGAGGAAGCAGCAGAAGAATACTTGGCTGAGCTCATCGGTAGGTGTTTGGTTAAAGTTTCTAGTTTTGCTATCAGTGGAAGAGTTAAAAGCTTTAGGGTGCATGATTTGATGCACAACTTTATCAGCAAGAAGTGTGATGAGTTGAACTTTCGCCAAGTGGCAATGGGTCAACAATTTAGATTGCATGAATGGACTAGACGCTTATCAATCCATGAAGGTGTTGTTATTGAAAAGGATAAAAATTATGGTCGAGTGCGGTCATGTATCATGAGTGAAATTAAACAACTCCCAAATTCTACACTGAATTCACTGCTTTCCTGTTCGAAGCTGTTGGTGACATTAGACTTCGAAAATTCTGCTCTTGATCATCTTCCTGAAGCTGTAGGGAACTTACTGAACTTAAAGTATTTGAGTGTAAGGAACACAAATATCAAGACCATTCCCAAGTTCATTGGCAAGCTTCAAAAGCTAGAAACTCTAAACCTAAAAGATACCCAAGTGTGTGAATTGCCCGTAGAAATTAACAGGCTTGTTAAGTTGCGGCATCTTTTATCTTATTCCCATGATTTCAGTGCACAATGTATGCATGTGAATGGCATGAAACTGAAGGAAGGAATAGGGGGTTTAACAGCTTTGCAGAGTCTAGCTATGATTGATGCAATTGATAGGGATGGTGTTATAAGAGAAATGGAGAATCTGAAGAATATGAGACGATTGGTAATTACAAATTTAAGCAGAGACAATGGAAATACTCTGTGCAATGCCATAAAGAACATGCCCCATCTTTGCTCACTAGCAATCAAGGCTGCTGAAGAGCATGTTCTTGAGTTGCAATCATTAGTTGATTTCCCTGTTAACATACAGCGTCTTTACCTAAATGGGCGTCTAGCAAGATTGCCAGAATGGATTCCTAAGCTTAAACATCTTGTTGCGTTAGGCTTGACTGGGTCAAGACTAGCTGAAGATCCATTGCCTATTCTTGAAGGTTTGCCAGAATTGTTGGTTCTCTATCTTATCGACTCTTATGAATGTGAAGAGCTATATTTTAAATCTGGTTGGTTTATGAAATTGAGAGATTTATCCTTACGAGAAATTGATGGTTTGAAAACCTTAAAGATAGATAAAGGTGCACTACCTAACCTTGAAAACTTGTTTCTAGAGCGAATCCCTCAAGTGGTGGAAGTGCCAAATGATATTCAAAATTTGGAAGCTCTCAAGCATCTTTACCTCAACGAGCATTTTGTGGATAAAAAATACTATTTCAACACTTAAAAATGAGTATCTAATTGGAATACTCACACTATCACCATTGAACGTAATGGTGGCCTCAACTTTCTTCACTTACCTTTCACATCTAATAATGATAAAATAAGTGTCCTAATTGAACACCTATTTTTAGGTGTTAGAATAGCAATACTCTTTTGAAGTTGCAGAGCTGAACGTATCCAAAGTTACAAAGATAGGTAAAAATAAATAAATCTATGTTATTAGTGTTCAAACTTGTATCTATACATTTGGATTACCGAACTATAATTGGCTACTAATTATTGTGGTGACTAACTAATTAGTTACAATAATTCTACAACTCCTACCGGCATAACATAGATTCCATCGTCTTACCCCTTCACTGGTTGAAGATATTGATGATGCACTGTTGCATGGATATGCTATTGGCCATACACATTTTCTTCGATTGGGATTGTAGTAAGTGTTATTTATTATATGTTTTTATTTATTTTCATTTAATTGCGCATTAGTTGTATATTTTATGACTTACTCCTGAGTTTTGTATTTAAATAAGGTGGTCAGATTCTCCCCTGCACATGCTACATTTTTTTCATCATTTCTTTGATAATTTGAAGGGGATGAGGTAATTACTAGCTTGTGTACATTTAAATAACTGATTTATGTTGTAGTTTAACTAACCTCATTACACATATATTTTTTTTTCACATTACGTGGCAGTGATACATAGAAGAAATTGCTGTCACCATCCCTGATTTTTGTAATATGGGACCAACCCGATAGAGTCAAGCATCAGTTTGTCTTGGATCAGTCCATACCGACGATGCCATATTAGTCAAACTATTTACACACCATTACTTTACGAGGAAGAATTGAAGAACCTTGGGGATATCAAACATCAACGCTTCAAGTGAAGCTGGTATGCTTTTTATTTACACTCTTTTTTAATTCCTTATGAAGATGAATCAAGTAGTTCCATTTCCGTAGGATAGAATCTCTCCTTTAGGATTTCTGTTATTCACCTCTGTAGGTAGACGTTAGTGTACATTCAAATTATTGTTTTCATTTTGTCCTATTATTATGCTCTCTTTCTGTAACAGCTTTTACTTTAAAATGAATAGAACCAAGCTACTCAACCTTCGAGTAGCCTTTTCTAGTAGTAAGCATTCGTATGGTATCAGATTTTGCCCATGGCTAACACCACCACTAACTCTAGAGTGTCCAACTCTTCCACCTCTTCAGTCACCAACAATACCTCCCCTTACCTTTACCCTTCCACTCTCAACATCGGTAATTTTGTCTCTCTGGATCTTAACTCAGCCAATTATGTTCTACGACGATCCCAGATGCTTAACTTGATTGAGAGTCAAGATCTTGGTGGCTTCCTTTCAAGAGAAACTCCAGCTCCATTGCCATTGATCCACTCCCCAGTGGCCATCGGGACCCCTAGCCCGAGGTTTGATTAGCCTAACTCGGACTTCTCTCACTGGCGCAAATCAGATCGGTTGGTTCGTGCATGGATCACCGGCCGTTTATCTGAAGAGGCCCTGGCTTTGGTAGTTGATTTAGACACGTCTCGAGATGTTTAGCTTGCTCTGCAAGAGGCTTATGCTCCTACTTTAGTTGAACGTGAATTTTTACTCAAACAAAAGTTATCTCTTCTCACAAAAGAACCATCTCAGTCCATTCACAAAGACATCAGGAATTTTAAATCATTATGTGATGATCTCTCCCTCATTGGCAAACCCTCCTTGACCAAGACAAAGTCTTCCATCTTCTTCGCAGTCTTGGACCTGACTACAACCCATTCACCACCACAATGCTATGCCCTCCCATCCCATCCTATCCATCCCTTCTTCCTCAACTCATTAACTATGACACCCGCATTACCGAACTACCTAAATCTCTTACACCTGCCTTCTTTGCTCACCATGATAAACACCACTCCAAACGCCAACCCTCTCACTCCAGGGCTTGCCATTCACGACCTCAGTTCAACTCGAGAGGTCGCAGATTTGCACCCCACTCCTCTTCTTCCCATGCTACCAAATCTTCCTCCCCCTCAACTACCACCAAATGCCAAATCTGCAAAGCTAATAATCACGAAACATTGACATGTTCTCAACGGTTCAATCATGCTTTCCAGCCCAAGTCTCTCTCTCCTGCCTTGGCTGCTCTTACAATTCAGAATGCTGAAGATGCCAATGCATGGCTCCCTAATATTGGTGTAGGAGCACACATGATCAACAATGCAGGTATCTTATCTAACATTCGTAGTGACAAGGGGTCTGCCTGTGTTGCTGTTGGTAATGGTGATATTCTTGACATTTCTCACATTGGTGATTCCTCTATACCTATTTCAAATGGGTCTTCCATGCCCATTAAGAACGTTCTCCTCGTTCCAGGAATTCAAAAGAATCTATTATCTATAAGTCAACTCACTACTCAATTTCCTTGTCTTTGTGAATTTATTGATACTAACTTTGTGATAAAGGACAAGAAGACAGGGATGCTTACTGACTAACAATTTGTTAACTTATTGTTCACGATCAGTGTTTTTCACACCATTTTTATGTCAGATTTAAGCTAGCCTAATTATGTAGAGGAATTTGTGTTACATTACTTGCTATATGCATGTCTATTGCAATAATCCCCACCATGGCACAATGGTGATAAGGAATGGGATTTTAGGGGATTTGATGGTGCCGCCTCCTCGTCGCTCAAAGAATCAATTGTTGGATTTGCCATAAGCGAGCTTCAAGAACAGAGAAGAAGTGGTAGTTGAAGTAGATTGATTCTAGCTCAATCAAGAGTGGCGCAACAAAGCCCGTGATACCATACAAAAGCATCCTGAATTGCAGAGGTGAAAGTATGATTACAAAGATAGGTAAGAATGAATAAATATGTTGTTATTGATAAAAACTTGTATCCATACAGATGGATTACCAAACTCTAATTAGCTACTAATGTAATATTCCAGATCCACGTGTCCTGTATAGAATCTTATATAGCTCTAAGATACTTTGGAACCGATCCTGTTGTTAAGAAAACCCAAAAAAGTAGAAAACCAGAAAATTTTTTGTAGATGGACTCTAATTAGCGAGTGTAGTGCCTACTCGGGGTGTGTTGCTTCTGCCAGACTTGCTTTGGCAAGCCCCCTATATCAGAAAAACACAGTTTCATTAAATGGCATCCCTACCCTATATAAACACTTCATAACCAGTCCCAAACCCTCAAACATGAATCCTAAACCCTCCAAACCCTTCCCCCTCCTCTCTCACTTAAAATCCAAGCTCCTCCACCTATCCAATCCTCTTGGGTAAGGATGATCCCTCATGCAAGAATTTTACAAGATGTTTCCTCCCCTAAAATTGTCCCTAGGTTTGATGTTGTTCTTGGTCCTATAGAAATTGTTGGTGTCATTCCTACCTTTCGAGGTCAAGTTGCCTCACATTTGGCCCTGACAATGAATAAGTTTAAACCCATGACCTTATTTTAGGGCATTATAGATATTTTCCTAGCATTTTAATCACAATATTTGAATTTATGAATTACTTCAAGATAAAAAAGTTTATGTTTCTTTGATTATATCATGAAAATTACATTTTTGAAGTATATGGGAACATTATTGATGCCTACATGCTATTTAACATGTTTCGCTCCCGAGAAATATAAACTTATTGAAAATATGAGTTAAGCATGATCTATGGAATCTGTTAGTTATCATTTATTGAGTTATTTCAAATGATTATTATAAGACATAAATTATGATATATATATATATATATATATATGCTTAGATAAGAATTATAGATAAGGAGTTATAAGTTAACAACAGTGATTGAGTATCACCTTTTACAACATGCTTAGAATTTCGTTTCTTCCCTGATTTTCTCATAATAGTTTATATTACATTTTCCTACCAGGATTAGATGATTTGCTATTATTATTGTAATGTATTATGTATAAAAGAAAAATTGATTTCTGGTTGATGTATTATTATGTATAAAATTTAGTTTTAGCTTGTTTGTGTTATTTCCGATGAAAGGGTAAACGTGCAGGGGAAGGCTGTGGTCCTGTACTTTAACCTCTGTAGAAACTGAACACTATTTTGTATGTTATGTGCAGGAGGTTGAACAGGAACAGAAGAACAGGACACGGACTCGCTGAGGCTTTGGTAGCACCCATAGATCAAATATCGTGGGATATACTTGTGTCTCATGACCATGAAATTGGATATGATATGCATCACAGTGTGAGTCTTTTGTCCTTGTCGAATGTAAAAGATTTAGCAGGTTACTTCATGTTTTCCTATGAAAATGACATTGACATGAAATCACATGAGTTAATGGTAAACTATTTAACTAAAAGTAGAACCCAGGTTATTTGTAAGATTTGCTCTTATTTATGTTCCAAGAGTAAGAATGCATTTGTAACTCAATTGAGATTATTCATTATAGTTTCAAAAAAAAAAAAAAAATCGACTTGGACTACGTTGAGTTACCTGCATGAGTGTAACTAGTTGATTAATGGCCAAATGAATTTTGGCCATCCCTTTCTCCTTTTTCTTTTTCTTTTTTTTTTTTCATTTTACCATTTCGCTTTTTTCGAATTCTAAATTGATCATCGACAAAACAAAATTAGTGATAAGGTGTTAAAATCATGTAAATAGTTAATCAGTCAATAATTAAGAAACCTAATTCATCATATTCAACATTTTACTTAAATTTTCTTTACAAATTTGTTTTAAATGATTAATCTTGAAAATAATGTTCAATTAATAAATAGAATATACAATCAATTTTATTTCGGGTACAAAATTCCTATGTTTGCCTCCTTAAATCTCTTATACGTAAGTTAATAATGGTTATAAGAATATATTTAAAAAGTAAAGTAATGATTTATTATATTATTATTTGATCAATGTAACTTTTAGGACAGTGCTTTAGGGTTTAGCAAAAGAAAAATATTGCTTTATCAGAAGACTCTCATTACATCTAGAATTTTTTAAAAATATTCAACAACCTAAGTTTGTTGGTATCATCATTTGTTAATGTTTCATCCAGAGTTTTTCTATCTTCTAGTCAAATATGGCACCACGTTTTGAGCAACATATAAGTATATTAGCAATGACATGATTGCTATTACAAGATCCTCAGTGATTGTTACAGGACTAAGGGATGGACGATTATGTGGCCTTCTTGTGAATATAAGCTTACATGGTTTTGGAATTGCCTTTGTCATTACATCAGCTATCAACATAAGGTGCAAAATACGACTTCTTATCACTTGCCCTCCGCTAGGGAACTATGATTCTGTCCCTAGAATCTCACCATAACTAATTTAGTCTGCTATTATGTGTATTTGTGGATGCAGAGCAATCCTAATTTCAAATTGTTACCACAACAAAGGGCATGAGTATCATGTGAATTTGAAGATGCATACTATATGCTGCTTTTTGGTGTCATACAAATTGTTCTCTTACAGATACCCAACTTCCATCACATTGAATGGCTTTCAGTCCTCGCTGCAATCATGTCATTTGCTTATTCTTTCATAGGAATGGGGCTTTCCATTGTGCAGATCATAGGTATGCTCATCAGTATCTGATTAATGGTGTCTTACCTCAGACACACCATAACTAGCTTGTGCATGAACAGTTGCATGAAAGTATATATGCAATTTTCTGATAATGATTTGCTCAGAAAAAGGACATGCTGAGGGTAGCATTGAAGGAATCAGCGCCTCCAGTGGCACTGAAAAGTTATGGTTGGTAGCTCAAGCACTTGGTGACATATCATATTCCTATCCCTTCTCAACAATTCTTATGGAAATACAGGTATCTCTACCCTGTGATCTCATGTAACTTCGCCACAGCCATGGGGTAAAAGTACAAAACAATTAACAATCATATGAAGGTTGATATAACTTGCCACAATTCTGAAGGATACTTTGAAGTCACCTCCACCTGAAAGACAAACCATGAAGAAGGCCTCTCTAATATCGGTCGCTATCACAACATTCTCCTACCTCGGTTGTGGATGTGCTGGATATGCAGCATTTGGTAATGCTACACCAGGAAACCTTTTAACAGGTGTCAGATTTATTGGCTCGTAGACTTCGCTAACGGTTGCATAGTGGTTCACCTGGTTGGTGCATATCAGGTACATAAATATACTATAAAGATATTAAACATCAAATTTTATATGGTGCTTCCATTGTATGCCTCTTCAATTTCCATGTTCTTCATCATATGTCTTGGAGTAAAGTGTTATGAAACCATCATAGCCTGCTGCACATTTGCAAGTTCTGCCTAAAGGGCGGTGTATCTACTGTCTAGTTTATCTGCTACCATAGAATTCATGTTGTTAATAACTATGTTTTCTATCTTGTTTATGTGTACGTGTAGAGCCAGCCACTTTTTGCCACTGTTGAGAATTGGTTCCGTTTTAGATTCCCAGACAGTGAATTTGTGAATAACACATATTTCTTGAAACTCCCATTGCTGCCAGCATTTGAACTCAATTTTCTAAGGCTGTCTTTCCGAACTGCTTATGTTGCCTCAACCACCGTGATTGGGTTGATCTTCCCCTACTTCAATCAGATTTTGGGAGTTCTAGGCAGCATAATCTTTAGACCATTAAGCATATATTTTCCAGTGGAAATGTACTGAAGCGTGGACGACTAAGTGGGTCATTCTTCGAACTTTCAGCATTTTTGGCTGTGTGTTTGGCTTGTTCACTCTTAGTGGATCCATTAAAGGAATAATTACAGCAAAATTAAGCTGACAAGTGACAATAAGCTTTAAAACATCTCCAAGAATTGGGGCCGAGGAAATGGTAATGCTTGGAATATAGATGAACGCATGCTTTTGCTGTTCAGGTATTTCAAGACTGTAAGCATGTTTGGCATTGATTTTGAGAAACAATTGTTATTTTTTCAAAAGCTTTCTCGAGATGGTAAGACTATAAGCTGTTTTGAATTGAAAAAAGCTAATCCAAATTCACACTAAATTGTAAGGCGTAGTTTAATTGCAGAAGCTTAACATCTTACGCCCTTCTTGGCATGATCTTTCTGAGAAACTAGTAGTCAGTTCCATAGTCATTGGCAATAGCTCTCTGCAAGTTTTATTGTTTACATCACCAATATTTTCATACATTGTTCAAAGATTACTAAGCAATGCAGAAGTGAATCACAACAAACAAGAAAACGAACATAAACAAAAGTTCAAATAAGTATTGTGAAGAAAAGAAAGCCCCGCACGTGAAACTAGGATGAGGATCTTGCCAGCATGCAAACTTTGATCAAAACAGTCAACGGATAGAGGAGTTGACCGGACATCTTATGGATGAGCAACCTGCCTCTCTCACAAATTTTCCACAGCGTTGAATACTTTTAATAAAATCATGCACCTTTGATGCCTTCTTAGGCCTTAATTTGCCAATTACCATGTAGCCTATGTAATTCTAATTTGGACCCTAATGTACATAAAGTAATAGCAGGAATAACACTACCAGAAAATTATTAAGGAAACCAAAACAGAGAAATATTCCACGTCTTCCCTTTTTCCCTCAAAGAATTGGAAAGACTAGTAGTAGAGTTCTCAAGTTGTGGATGAAAGATTAGTCTTATACTTGATACTTCCATATCGGCGCTTCGTTTGGAAAAAGAGAATTAACAAGTAAAAGAGAAATACAGAAAATGGGGCGCATTCCATGCTGTGAGAAGGACAATTTGAAAAGAGGACAGTGGACACCAGAGGAAGACAACAAGCTCTCCTCCTACATTGCTCAACATGGAACACGCAACTGGCAGCTCATTCCCAAGAATGCCGGTTTGTGCATGACACTCTCAATACATCTTATCTTGTACATGACTTTTTAGTTAGCTATGGTAACAATCAAACTGTTTTAATAACATATTAATACATGATCAGATGATAATATAAAGATATCTTACACTGACTATGTATAAAAATTATATATATGCTATCAATGTAAACTCAAACATACTTGTGGAAAAAGCATGAAATACGCCTGCAAAGATGTGGAAAGAGCTGCAGGCTAAGGTGGACTAATTACCTTCGTCCTGATCTTAAACACGGCCAATTCTCAGATGCTGAAGAGAAAACCATTGTGAAGCTTCATTTAGTTTTTGGTAAATCGGCACATCATCTCTTTACAGTTGTTATTACTTGCATTGCAGTTTAAGGACTGTTATCTTTATTTTACCATCATAATTATTATTATTACTACATTTAATGGTTACTTAAATGGAAGTTTTCAGATGGTCACTGATAGCACACCAGCTTCCAGGACGCCCTGACAGCGATGTAAAGAATCATTGGAACACCAAGCTTAAGAGGAAACTATCAGGCATGGATACTGACCCTCTCACACACAAGCCATTCTCCCACCTAGGGGATGAAATTGCAACAACATTGGCACCCCCTCATGCAGCTCTCCTTGCTGAAGCAGCACTTGGCTGCTTCAAAGATGAGGTTCTCCACTTTCTTACCAAGAAGCCAAATAACTACGAGGCCCAATGTTCCACTGCAGCACTTGGAAATAATAGCACTGCCAATTACATGAACTGTAAACCAGAAGAAAAATTCAACAGTGTTGAACAGGTTAAGCTTGGCCTATCAAAGGCTACACAAGAACCTCAAATGGCATCCTCAAATGACCTTTGGAAGTCCACTTCAGCTGCATCTGCAAGTTTTGCAGTGGCCTCCAATGTTTTCCCCACAATGTCGGTGTCTCAATTTGGTCCTGCATCTTGTGGCAACCAATTCAAGAGAAAGATGCATCACCATTTAGCGAAAGTGTGTGTAATAGAAGCGCATGCAGAACCATGGATCAGCAAAACCAGTTACAAGGAAAGCTTGAAGAAGACAATGGAGATGACTTTGAGGCTTTAAAAGAAATTGGAAGTGGATCCAAAATATTCAACTCGGACAGTTTCTTGTGGGATTTACCACCAAGATGATCTAATTAACCCCTTAGTATAAGAAAAAGTACACGGAAAAGGAAGGCAAAAAATTCAACTTCTTGGATAGTTAAATAAACTTCTTATGAAGATAATCAATGACACAATGTGTAAATAATAGGCCTTCTACCAAAGTGAAAAACGTAGCCAATATTTTCAGAAGTCTGCCAGCAATATCTCAGACGGAATACTAAATCAAGCAAAATATGATGATCAACTGATGAAGAGGAAATGCTGACTAGAATCTGTGAGCATGGTCAAGAAAATGAAAACAAAAAAGAAAAAATATTCATCAGAGGAAAATATTAAGAACAAAAAGAGAAACAAAATTTGATTGTGTTCTCGCTGCATCCTTCGTGCCTAGAAGAAGTTCATCTTTGTCGATTAATGATTTGATGCCACAAACTCAAAACCTTAGACACCAACAAGATTGAAATTCATAATAGTGTGGTTGGGGGCGCCGGGGGGGGGGGGGGGGGGGGTGAGAGGCAAGTTAATACAAGTTTAATTTTGATGCACTTTTTATATTGTTATCGAATTATGCACTTTTTATTTATAAAATTTTGAATATATATACTAGATGATCGAATGTTTTTTTGTTTTTTAACCAATATATATGTTAATATATGTTTGGATATCTATGTAAAAAATCCTTTTATACTTGCCTTATTTATAAACTCTACCGACTCTTGATAGTGTCCATAACAATTTTATTATGTATAATGGTTGGTGTTAGATAATTATTGGTTGATTGTAATTTCAGAATGTATAAGAAAGAGTGAGGAGAAGGAATGTGCAAGTGATGCCCAATCACATGTCGGGGCTTCTTGGCGTTTTCATTTTTCTTTTCCGGTGGTCTTTATTCATCATCTAACTCTAGCCACTTTCACCGTCACTTTAATTCCGCTCTCTTTCTTGTGGGCTCTAACCGGGGCCATTGAATTCAAAGGACAGAGACAATGAATTAATGCTAATAGTAAAACAACATTGTTGGTATTTGAATCATGCAAAATTCAAGAGATCCAATACATTTGAAAAAAATTAATTTTTTTTTCTTTTAATAAGTGTTACAAGAGCATTTGTCTAAGAATTAAAGTAGTATGTTCAGAATAAATTGGTTCATTGAAAATTTAGTCAGATACGCTAACTTTTCAATAAACTAATTTATTAAAAATGGCTAATATTCCCTGTGCCCTTCAATAATTGTCCAGTTTTTAATGCTCATTGAAATCATGAAAATAATTAGAAAAGCATCAATATTAGATAAAGTCAAGAGTAATTGACTATACTATTCTTGTTTCTTTTTAATACTCCAACTTTTTCTCTCTCCTCCAATAGTATTTAATTGGAATATTGTTGAAAAGAAATAATTAATACTACTTAAATTTTGTAAATGTATAATTATTTCTAGAGAAAGGAAACTTTTAAAATGGACAATGTAATTACTATTGAAGAAGGAAGGGAATATTATGAAACGGTTGTAGTAGCATTTGAGCAAGATGATTACCGAAAGAGTCATTTGATTTACGCCGACAACGTGAGCCCAATGTTGGTCTCACATTTATTTCGGACGACTAGAAGAATTACGGTATATACTGTGTGGCTAGCTGCTCTTTGCTTTCACTCTGCTCTGCAATACAAATACTATATATCAAGATTCATCAATCATTCACCTACGCATCCGCACCTCATAACTCCATCATTCGTTCTTCTTGGTGTTGTTTTCCTCCTTCGAATTCCGCGCTGAGATGGCATCAGTTGATGTGGGCAATTTGATCGCGAAGAATTAATATCAAAAACTCACTAAAAATAATACGTTTAATATTTTTCTCTCACAAACATAACAGAACACACATGATAAATGGAAGAGAAAATTCTTTTAGGCTTTGATAACTTGATGGGATGATTCAAGCACGGTACATGACTTTGCTTTTTATAGGCTTTACAAAATAATAAAATATTAAATAAAATAAAAACCCAATGTTGAAATAACTAAAATGCATGAAGCAGTAAAGCTTTGAAGGCTATGGTGGGCTATGGTTTTTCAGCTACGTTATCTACTAGTAATAAAGCATGTGCTGTAATTTCTTTAGAATAACTAGTGCATGACAAATCAAGGTGCAGTAGCAAATTTGCTTTGTAACTAGCCAACACACGGTAGTCTATATGATGGGCTATTGGCTCCTACATGCAAAACTATGGGTAAAGCTTGGTTTAATATTTCTGACATGAATGATGAAGTGATGCTGCTCACAGATGTGCGCAACAAGATTGAAGCTGTCCAAGCTGAGCTGTCACTGATACAAGCATATCTGAAGGATGCGGGCGCCAAGGCGGAGATGGGCACTCCCGCCGTGAAAGAGTGGGTCAGGCAACTGAGACAAGCTGCTTGTAGCATCCAAGATGCCGTCGACCTCTACTTGTTCAATGTGGCGCCCAAGTGGCCTCAAACACAAAGGTAGGTGTTTGTTTGTTAGTTAGTTACAATTTGCTGATTTCGTTTCAAAGTTTTTAGATTAGACTGTTAGTTAGTTGTAATTGTAAAGTGTAAACTATTCCTTCCATTCGGAAATATTTGTCCGATCTTAAGAAATTTATTTTTCAATAAATAGTTGTTCAATTAAGAAATTTACACAGTATTAATTTTCTATTTTTTTAGCTACACCCTCTTAAATGATAGAGATAAGAGAGTAAGTGCAAAAAAAAATAGGATACTCTTTTCGAACCATAATATAAGTCGTTTTTAAACTTTTATCTTATTCAAAATATAAATTATTTTCATATTTTAAGAAAGAAATAATTATCTTTTGCCCTTTTTATTTTTATATTTATGATGAGTGAGAGTGAATGAATGAGAATATAATACGATTATTTAATGGAGAGATAACTTATAATAAATGATAAATGGTATTTTTGTCTTTTATTTTTTTTTCTAAAGGATCAATGAAATCTAATCACCACCTTAATTCTTGTGTATAATCTTAAACGACTTATATTATGGATCAGATGCAGTAGATAATTGAAGAAAACAAACGTAAATAGTAAGGATAATTTGGTAAAAGTTTAATTAATCTACAGGTCCCTATAGTTTCACTCAATTTTCAATTAGGTCCTTATAATTTAAAAGTTTGTAACTAGGTCCCAATATTGCGTAAATTTTTTTCTTTAATTAGGTCTCTATCACTATAAATCGTTACAAAAAGTTAAATTAAACATAATCTTCAAAGAATATATTTTAGCTACACTTTTAGATTAAGAAACAAAATCCTAGCCAGTTATTTAAGTTGAAACACTAATACAATTAGTGATACAAGCTACACTCTAAAACACCACCATATCTTAGTAAAAATAAAAATAAAAAGTAAACAAAATAAAGGTTAAATGTCCAAGTTAGTTCGTTAAATTTGAAAAATCTCATATTAACCCCTCAAATTTCACAAATAAGGATAAGTTAGTCCTTCCATCAAATTATTGTCTAAACTATTAATAGAAATATTCATGCGTTCTGTTAACTTGCTTATGTGTACTATTAATTTTCATAAGGAGTTTTAACTTGTCTAATTTTTCTGTTTTGCGCAAAATAAATGACTACTTAAAATCAAAATATTTCTTTTGAGTAAAGAGCTATGGTGAGAAAGAAGAAGAAAATGATTTAAATGACTTCATTTAGAGGAGTGAGGTAAGTCAGAACCACCATAAAAATTAACAATACACATAAATAAGTTAATAGTGTATGTAAATAAGCTAACATGGCACAACTCAATTAACAATTTTACAGAGGGATTAATTTATTCCTATTTATGAAATTTGAAGGACTAATATGAGATTCTTATCTAAATAGCTAAGTTGGTCTAAACTAAAAAAGAGAACAAAAAGAGAGTTCAATAACGTGCAGTGTTTTAAATTGATGCGGTTGCGGCAGTGCCTGCAATGGCATCACACCGCAATCGCTGTGTGAATTTAAATCATGAAAAAAAACCGTGACGTAACGGCATTGCGGCAACGGAACACATCAAACAAAATGTCCCCTCCTGTTTATATCAGCCTTTCAGTACATCAATTTTTGTCCCTTCTTTATTTTTCAAAAAAAAGATTCTCGGTGACTCAGTATTCAGTATTCACAAATCAAAAGAGAGAAAGAAAAATTCCCCATCAATCATCAATAAATTAAAACAAATGGTGGTGGCCGGAGGGAGAGAGAGGGGGGAGGGAGAGGAAGATAAAGGGTTCCATGTCAACCCAAAAATGAACTTTGTCTCTGTGACAGTGTTACTACTCTCCTTCAACTTCACATCCTCCGTCGCCAACCCAGAAAGAGCAAGCTCTATTCTTTTTCCTTTGTCATTTTCGCTTTTTTTTTTGGGGGTCAATAAATGTAGATCTAAGTTCTTTGTGACTTGAGGGGAGGAAGGTTGTGGTTCTTCCATTTTGAAAAATGAAAAATGGAAAGATTGAGAAGAAGAGTTGTGTGAGTGGATGTGCCCACGCCTTCGTAAGATGAAGAAGACCATCGGACTCTATAGATGGAGTTTTTCATTTAACATTTTTATATATAATATGCTTAAATATATTAAGAAGAGTGTAGAAGAACTGAAGAATTGAACGGGGATGCAAGATGCAAGCTTTTTTAACTTTTTAAATTTTTTATATATATAATATAATAAAATATATATGATATAATATAGTTAAATGTATATAGAAGAAGGGTGTAGAGCACGGGGATAGAGACTTTTTTAATTTTTTCCTATATATATATATATGCAAAAGGTTCTAGTGGATGCATTTTTTTTAAAAAAAAAACCGTTTTGGAAGGGGTAAGTAGGCAGACAACACTTGAATTTTATATTAAAATAAAATATATTAAAAAAAAGTGTTTTGAAGGTACTTTTATTTATATAAAATAGTTACAAAAGTAAAAAATAAGGATGTGAATTTTATTTTATTATAGTGAAGTGGTATCTCTAAAATTGTGGTCTGATTGTTCATTGCATGGGCCAATTAGCGACTTGATCACAATTGCAAGATATTGAATTCCTCTTAGAAATTCTAATTTTATTATGTATTTAATATGTTTGAGACACAAGTTTGTGTCAAATATGTTGAAGACTTATTTATTTTGGTGTTGTATTGTTATACTTCTCTTATTTTTATATTTTGTGTAAAGAAAAAAAAAATCACTCTACAATGGCTGCAATCTGCATCGCAGTAGCCGCAATGCCCACAATCACAGCGACCGCAACCGCAATTTAGAACACCGGTAACGTGGGTTTTGAAAATGCAACATAGGCAGAGGATTGAGGTTTGGTTAAAATAAGAGAGAGGCTGGGTTGCATCTTTGGACAACTGGCCAGCGTAGCTCCGTCAACGACATGATGATGAGCACGCGAGAGGTGGTGGCTAGCTCGCCGTAAGGAGTAGAACGCAGACGATGGTGGCATTTATGCAAGTCTGTGACTGTGTCGAGGCTAGCAGAGGTGGTGGCTAGCTCGCAATGTGACAGCGCTCACAATGGCAGAAGGCCGCGATGATAGTTGCTCAATGCAATGGTGAAATGAAGGGCATTGAAGTGCCCAAGGAGATGATGGATGCAATGAAGTGCACATTGTCGAGCGTTGAAGAGCTTGAAGCATAGTTGCCACACATTCTGTCTCACTCAAACCCTATTACTTTCTCAAATATGCCACCCTTCAACGTGCTCACTCATTCTTCACCTTCGCCAACATCACTTCCACCTTTTTCTCGAGTACGTAACCAATAATAAAAGAAATTCTTACACCCCTTTACTTTTTTACTTCTTTTGATGACCGAAATACCTTGTGCATCTGCATGTTTATTTTGTTCATTTTCTTTTTTATTTATTTTTAAAATAATGTTGATACCTATTTATTTGGGGGTGGTGGTGATGATGGATAATGGAGGATGTAGATGGTGAATGATGAACGAGGTGGTGGTGATAGAGGGGAGACAGACAAGATGGGGGAAATAGATGGGATGGGGTTTGTAGGTGTGTAAGGTGGTGTTGTAGAGTGCATCATGTATTACTAGTTGTATTAGTGTTTCAGTTTAAATGAATGGATAGGATTTTATTTTTTAATCTAAAAGTGTAGTTAAAGAATATTCTTTGAAAAGATTTTGTTTAGTTTAAGATTTTTATCACAGTTTATAATGGCATAGACTTAATTAAAAAAAAATTGTATAATATAGGGTCAAGTTATAAACTTTTAACTTATAAAAATCTAATTGAAAATTGAATGAAATTCTAGGGATCTGAAAATCAATTAAACTTTTGCTAAAATAAACATAAATTTTTCTTAGGATTGAAATTTTTCAGTCATTTTCTTAATCCATGACCAAATTTAAAATTGGACAAATATTTCAAAAATGGAGGGAGTAGTTTAGTTTGTTTTTTGTGATCGGTTAAGCTATTCGTTCTCCTAAAAACATATGCAAGGCACCGAAGTGTTGACGTGGTCTCCAAGATCGGTTGCGTCACGAGAACCGTGGTACCCCGCCATAAGTTCACATGTGAGATGGTAAACATCACAGCATCAATACGAAGGCTCAAGGCGCAGAAAGAAACTCTTGGGCTCAGTCCATCGATAGAAAAATGGTGTTGCGAACACGCCACCTACACGTGCACGTCTTGACCTTCAAATGGGTGCACATTTTCTTGAGGAAGATGAACTTGTGGGCGTTGACGATGCCAAGGGGTTAACCAATGATTGGCTGATAATGGAGAAAGCAAGCGCACCGTCATCTCCGCAGTAGGCAAAAGGGGACTTAGTAATGTTTTATTTTTTGTTTATTTTATTTTATTATATTTATGTTTTTTTTTTTTGTTATGAGTTCAATCATGCTGGATACTATCCCATTACGATATATGGGCAATGGTTATTAGATCTTCATTTTAAAAGGTAAAGTAAAAAGATTTTATCTTTAAATCAATAAAGTTATAAGTAAAACCCCCTTTCATCTATTGATCTAAAGGTTCAAATTCATAATATATATATATAATCATAGTGTCCAAATGGGATAGGAAGGGCTTTATTTTTCGCTAATCAAGTGTTGATGGTTTGATTCTTACCTTAGAAATAGAGAAGTTTTAAAAGTCGTGTCTAGCGCCTATGCCCTTAAATAGACCTATAAGTATGCGAATGGATTAGTCACTGCACTCATCAGTGGATACTATGAGAAATCAATATATATCTATACTAATCATTTAACCCGTGCGATGTGCGGGAAGATAATAAAAATAGTTTGTTACTTATTATAAAAAAATAAATAATAATCTATTTACATATATCTTATAGAAAATTGAGTATATAAATTTATCTTAAAAGTAAGTTAATAGTTACATAATTGAATAAGTGGACAAAATATAAATGTGTCATTCTATTTTATCTCTTATATTGAATATCATGTTTATAAGGTTGAAAATATCTTAATAGATGATCTATAACTAACAATAAAGAGCCTATTTTATGAAAATTTTGAACATTTTGAAAGTTGAAATTGTTGAATAAAAAAAGAGAATAAATAAATAATTTTATTATATTATGAGCTATTTATAGGGATAACAATAATTATCCATGAGAAAGGGGACACATCTCACGCCTCCCGTTACTGTTTAAAATTTTTTCTCTCATCCTCATCCCTATCCCATCCCCTTTATAGGTCCCCATTTCCCCTTTCTCGTGAGAATTTTAAATCCGTATGATATTCAAGGATTTATTAAAAACTTTAAAAATATTTTATAATTTGAAACATAAATATCCATAATAACAAATACTATAAATATAATATAATTCAAATTAAAATTAAAAATATATACATGATACAAATATAATAACAATAATTAAAAAATAAAGATGTATTATCCATATTCCTATCCTGTTTAACAAATGGAGACTTACCCCCTATAGACCATCCCTATGAAGGCGAAATATATGCCAATTTCTTTCCCTACTAAGTAATTCCCATATACCTATTTTTAATTTTTTTTATCATCCCTAGCCGTTTATATCATTTTAGTAAATTAAAATATTTAATTTAAAAATATAAAAATATATTTTCTAATTAATAAAAATAATACATAAATTTAATTTATATGATTTCAATTACACATTCTTTTCTTGTACATCCTTTTAATAAATTAAAATATCAATTTTAAAATATATGTTATAATAAATATGTAATAATTAGTAAAAAAATCATTTACAATTCTAGTTTATATAATCTCAATTATTAGAGTAGTATATCAATTATAATTTTTTAATAAAAAATAATATAATTATTTACTTTTTAAAAATAATAAATATTTAATATCACTATCAAAGAAGTGTAAATTATAGAATTTATTTTTTAAATATTTTAGTATTGAAAAATTGAAGGTATTTTTTTCAAAAAAATTAGTATGAAAAAATTATGGAATTGATAGATTGAAATGTTTAAGTTGTAAAAAATTAAATAGAATATAGTGATACATATAGATAGATAGTTTTTTTCATTATGATTTTCAAAAATTCTATATTTAAAATTAGAAAATTTTTCCTAATCTCATCTTCATTTAGAATTTTACCTCTAGTTTCATGCACATCCTATCACTGATCTTCATTTTTTATTTCACATGGAGATTTGAATCTCTATTGATATTTGCAGGTTTATTAAAAAAATTTAAAAATACTTTGAACTTCAAAACATAAATATTTATAATAACAAATACTACTAATACAACACAATTATAATAGGTATGTTATCGTTAATACTATAATTATATATAAAAATTTTTATGGTATAATATATTGAATTATAATTTTGTTTATGTTATTTTTTATTTTTTATATTGATTTTGCTAATGGTAGAGAGATATGAAGGTATGATTGAAAAAAATAATTGATAATTCGAAGATAAATTAAATTCAAAAATTTACTTTAAGTGTTAAAATTATGAAAAGGATGGATATAATTTTTCTTTAAATAACACATAGAAGACTTTTTATGTAATAAGTCTTAAATATTAGTACTATATCAATTATTATTATATTTGATCAAGAATAAATTTGGTAGCAATTGAATTTTGAATTATTATCATATCAAAATCATTCAATTAGCAATTTATTAACAATTTGACCTACTCGTTTTCTTTAAAAAAAATATGTTGATTTTAAAGTTTATTTATTTTGAAAATATTTTCTTTATAATTTTTTATATTACCTTCATAATATGAATCTATTAATGGTTCTTAATTTAATTATAGATTATAATTATATTAACATGGGTTCTCTCTTAGTGCAAATTATAATATTTAATGACTGTAATATTTGATTCTTTAATGATTGTAATATCTAATTTTATTTCATATGAAAAATAATTAATATGTAAATTATAAATTAAGTTTAAAAGAATCTTTATACATAAAGATTGAAAAAAGTGGGACCTAAATCACTATATAAATAATATATATAATAATTTTTATAAAATGAGTCTAAAATATTAGTATAGTAAATTTATACAATCAATAAATTTTATACCAAATCTAAATAATTAATAACTTCTAATTATAAATAAGATTTTAATTTATTAGTATAATAAATTTATACAACCAAAAAATACTTTGGTTTTAGCGGGCCTAACATCAAACCTACCCCAAATAACCTCAGAAAGTGAAAAAAAAAAAAAAACCCCGAGATCTATTAGGTTGACCCTTGTTGTTAGCTTTGCAGCTGTATACCACTGCACCGTGAAGAAGAGAGTGTTGAGAGGAGATGGCATCAGTTGATGTGGGAAACTTGACGACGAATCTGATCCAGTTACTGAGAGATGAAGCAGTGCTGCTCGGGGAGGTGGGTGACAAGATCGGCGAAGTGAAGAACGAGCTGTTAATCATACAAGCGTACCTGAAGGATGCCGACAACAAAGCGGAGATGGGCACTACATGAGGCAGGCTGCTTTTCGCATCCAAGATGCCGTTGACCTCTACATGTTCAAAGTCGCGCCCAAGCGACCCCAAAGACAAAGGTAGCTAGGAAGGAATTAGTTCGTTACTTAGATACAGGTTCCTGATTCCCTTCCAAAGGCTTTTTTTTTTTTTTTTCCTAATAAACTTTTGAAAGTCGTAATATCCATCTTAACACTAAAATTTTATTTGGATAAATAAATTATTTAATAGAGTGCTTAAAATATTTTAATGAAATGAAATTAAATTAAATTTATAAAAGAATTAATTAAATTCTTATATTTAAAATAACTCATAAAATTAAAGAATTAAATATAATTTATTAATTTAAAATATATTTAAAAATAAATATATTTATTTATTTTTAATATTTTACCTTTTATTGATAAATTTACAAAACATTCCTCATATTTCATTCTCAATATATGCTGTAATACTGGAATTCCTTCAGTTTTGTGATTCAAATACCTTCTTTAATTTGGAATAAAGGGACGGCTATTTTTTTTTCCTTGACTAGAGAATTGGTCACGTATCTATTTATCTAGACAACTACATCTCCGAGGAATACAAAAATGATGCTTGTTCGTGTCCTCATCCACCAGTAGTTTTGTAGAGAAATTGAAATATAAAAAACCAATTGAGAAAGTGGCAGAGGCCATTTCGCAGGGAAGTATTTTAGTTGAGGAACAAAGGAACAGAGCTAATATTCAATGTTATTTTGGTAATTTTATTCTTTTAGCTCAAGTCCATCATCAAATCAGATCTATTTGGATCTGATTTATTTTTTTGGAGTTTTAAAGTAATTCAATTTTCATAACATTTCTATTCTTAAGGTTAAGTTGCTTTCAAAGCAGGGAATTGAATTTAATTCTTTGATAGAATTGGATTCTTGGGATTTCCAAATATCCTGTAAGCATTTATACAAAGGTAATTTTTAAAAAGTAACTTATAAATAAATTATTTTATATTCAACTATATAATAATAAAAGTATTTATTTTTAGTATTTTTGAAAGTACTTCTTAAAAAATTAAATATTTTAACTTCTCAAAAAGTATTAAAAATAATTTTTCATATGAGTAATACGTAATGTAACCATATAGGATAAAAAGTAAAAAGAAAATGACTTTTGAATAAATGGATCATAAAAACAAAAACATTTATTATTATATTTTCAATATAAAATAAATTTTTCATAAGTAAATTTTTAAAAATAACATATATATATATATATATATAAATATTTAAATAAATTATTTATCCAAATGTGATAAAATTGTTGATTTACAGTGCTAGTTAGTTGTGGTCAGTTAACTGATTAGTTATATTTCTCCTAATTGGGCATTGTATTGTTAGCGTGCTATGCAAGGTTTGTTTCGTCATGAGAACTGTGGTACCCCGCCATAAGTTCACAAGTGACATAGACCAAATCAGGGCATCAATACAGAGGCTCAAGGACGAGAAAGAAAATCTTGGGCTGAGTCTATCGCCGGAAAATGGTGCTAGGAACACGCTGACGGCACGTGCACATCTTGACCTTCGAATGGGTGCGCATTTTATTAAGGAGGATGAACTTGTGGGCGTTGACAACGCCAGGAGTTCACTCGACAAGTACTTGATGGATGGAGATAACAGGCGCACCGTCATCTCCGTGGTAGGCGAAGGAGGACTCGGTAATTTTTTATCTCTTATTTATATTTGTTTATTGTTACGATCCTTTTTATTACGAGCTCAATTGTGCATGATCCTGCCCTACTACAAATATATATACATACACATTTAATTCTTTAGTATTTCCCTTGAGATAAGATTTAGTGTAATTACATTTATCTCTTGACAATATAAAAATATTTTATATTATTATATAAGTATGTATTAGGATAAAATAAATACAAATACACATATCATTTATTGAGCTAAAAATATGATAGATTTTACTAAGGATGTGATCAACTAACCTTTAATACTAACATATAACATATCAACTTCTCACCTCGATTGCTTTTACTTTTCTTAACCAAAATCTTTCAGATTGAAATATAATGTATTCACATTTTCATTATATGGTTTCAAAATTCCCACTAATCGTGTGCATTTATAACTATTAGAAGTTGTGATGAATGACATCTACTGCAACTAAAATGCATTATATTTAGATTATACTGATTGTTGTAATTACTAGTATTTAAGAAGTCAATAGCGGATTGCCATTAATAATATTATTTTTCTTTTCTATATATCTTCACTTCACTTTTTTGACAGTGAAAAATGTAAGTAATTTTTATTTAATAAAATTTTAAGTATATCTAATAAGCTAGCAGCTAATAAAATCTAAATAATACAATATACTTTAGTACCATAGTTACTTCCAATTTAGTAATTGGGACCGGTAGTCAGATAATTGGATAAAGGTAATAAATTAAATATTAAACAGTCAATATAATTTAGTTTTTCAGGGATATATGTGATATTTTTTAAAAGATTTTTATATCAATTTAGTAGTTAAAAAAAATACCGTCATCAGTTTCATTTTTGAAAGATTTTGACGTCAATTAGTTTCTAAAGACAAATATATAAGAGTTTAATTTTTATGCATTGTCAGTATAAAATATTTTTATACTAACATTCAATTAGGTATTGTCAATTAGGCAGAAATGTCTTTATTTTGTCTTTTTTAGATAGCGAGTGTGAAAGTTAAAAGCCTTTACTTAGGTTATAGCATCTGGTTGCTGTTAGTGTAAAACTATTTTACACATATAATATATAGAAATTAAATTCTAAATGTAATGTGATATTACTTTCGTCCCTAAAAATGCAAGTAATATTTATGTGATCTTTGCTCCTAAAAATTGATAAACTTATTTGGTGTTACATGTATCTTTTAAAAATTAAAATGCTACCATGTGTGCTTGTTTGAATGAACTTAGATAGTGGTTGGTTAGTGATATAGGACAGAAAGAAAAACACAAAATTTTTATACTTTCAAAATTTAGGAACAGTTAGGACATAATATAGAGACAGAAATTTAATATTTTTTTTCTTATAATATTTGTATATATATTTAATATTTATGTCTCCGTCTCCACTGTCTTCATTGTCATTGTATTTTTGTCCCTATCTCCCTACCAAGTGCTACCTTAGTGTATTTACTACTAAAAGTAGTGACTAATCCCTTGAGCTGTAGTGCTCGCATATGTAAGTCTTGCTTTTAGTTACAAAACCTTCTCCGTATATAATGAAAAAAAATAGATATTAAAGTAACAAAAAAAATTTGATTGAAAATTTCTTAGCTGATTTAAGAGAAAATTAAAAGAAAATGTTTTTTCTATTTTATTTACTAATTAACACATTAGTTTTATGTGTTATTGTTGTTTTACACTTTCTCTACATTTTCAATACAATAACTGATATATTAATAAATAAATAGAACAAAACAAGGTATTTCTTTCGCTTTCAGAGCACTAGGGCCTATTTGTTTTGCATTTTTCAGTTTTCAGTTTTCCAGATTTGTAAAGAAATCGAAAAAGCGAAAAGCGAGCCTGTTGCTTTGCTTGAGTTTCGATTTTGATTTTGATTTTGATTTTCCTTTACAAATCTGGAAAGCGAAACTGGAAAATGCAAAGAACAGACTGAAATTTTAGGTTTCAGTTTTGATTTTTCCTTCATAAAACAGAAAACTGAAAACTGGAAACTGAAAATTGAAAACAAACAAAGCAAACAGGCCTAAGTTTTTCTCAAAATATTTAGAAACCAAAATGACGTCTCATGTAATTTTTAGGGACTAAATTAATGTAAGAGATAGTTTAATGTAAAATAAAGTTGGCTTAATTTGAACTTCTATGAAATTCTAGAAAAGTAAGTTCGAACATTATCTTTACATATGACGGAACATTACCACTAGCGTCAAACAAATAAGCGAGGCTTGTGTTATTATTTTTGCATTGAGAATATAGGATTATAGTTTTCCTTTTCTAAACTTTAATATGAATATGAAGAGCGCTGGCTTGGTATTACTTACTGTAACTAAGCACTTTCTTTTAAGGCAATTAGCCGCCTCTTTTTTTTTTTTTTTATGGAACGATTTCATAATAAAATAATGGAAAATTTTATGCCATACCGTAGAGATTCATATCCTCTATAGACATGCCACTTTTTTTTTTCAACTTGGTAAGAGTATAATGTATGTAATCTGACGTAACCGCCATCTAACTTTAAATTATTCTCTTGTCAACATTTCTATGAAGGCAAAACAACTATTGTGAAGAATATATACAATAAATACAAGGAGAACATATCTTTTGAATGCTGTGCTTGGATCACCATGTCTCGTTCCTTCCAACGGATGGAACATCTACTGAAGACTCTACTACAATCCTTGTACGAGAATGATGGCAACCAATCTGTTGCCCATGAAATTAGTGAGAAAGAAATAGACAAAGATACTTTGACACGAGAACTCAATAAGTACTTGCAAGGGCGAAGTTACATGATCGTGTTTGATGATGTACATGAAAAAGACTTTTGGGGAGGTGTAGAATTCGCATTACCGAACGATAGCAACAACCGTTGTAGGATAATCATTACCACAAGGGATAAGGGAGTAGCTGAGTTTTGTCAACGTTCTGCTAAGGTTCTCATCCATGTGCTTGAACCTTTGCCTCTAGATGATGCTATGGTACTTTTCCGTCAAAAGACATTTCAATTTGATCCCCAAGGTTGCCCCAAAGATTTGGATGAATTGTCTAAAGCCTTTGTTGAGAAGTGTGAGGGAGTGCCACTTGCTATTGTGGCTATTTCTAGTCTCCTTTCAACCAAGACAAAGAATGTATCTGAATGGAAAAAGGTATATGATAGCCTCCGCTCAAAACTCTCGAGTGATCCTCATCTTGGAAGTTTCCATCAGGTCTTGTCAGAAAGTTACTATGATCTTCCTTACCATCTCAAGTTATGCCTTTTGTACTTTGGACTGTTTCCTGAAGGGTACACCATCACGCGTACAAGACTTATTCGTTTATGGATAGCAGAGGGCTTTGTAAAGGAAAATGAGTTGTATGAAAATCAGACGCTGGAGGAAGCAGCAAAAGAATACTTAGCTGAGCTCATCCGTAGGAGTTTGGTTAAGGTTTTCGATGTGCATGCCTATGGTGGAGTTGCAAGGTCCATGATTTGATGCACAACTTTATCGTCAAAACGTGTGAGGAGTTGAACTTTTGCCAAGTGGTGAAAGATCAACAATTTAGATTTGATGAATGGACTAGACGCTTATCAATCCACAAAATCACTGGAGGTGTTGTTGTTGAAAAGGATCAAAATTATGGTCGCATGCGGTCATGTATCATTTGTGATACCAAACAACTTCCAGATTCTATGTTGAAGTCGCTGCTCTCCAGTTTCAAGTTGTTAGTGACATTAGACTTGGAAGATTCACCTCTTGATCATCTTCCTAAAACCGTAGGGAACTTACTGAACTTAAAGTATTTGAGTGTAAGGAAAACAAAGATCAAGACCATTCCCAAGTTCATTGGTAAGCTTCAAAAGCTAGAGATTCTAGACACAGGAGATACCAAAGTTCGTGAGTTGCCTGTAGAAATTAACAGGCTTGTTAAGCTGCAGCATCTCCTTTCCTATGCCCATGATTTCAGTGCAGGGAGGAGTTGTTTGAAAGGTGTGAAACTAAATGAAGGAATAGGGGCTTTAACATCTTTGCAGAGTCTAGTGATGGTTGATACAACTAATGGGGATGGTGTTATTAGAGAAATGGAGAATCTGAAAAATATGAGGCGGTTGGGCATTATTTTAAGCAAAGACAATGAAAATGCTATTTGTAATGCCATAATAAGCATGCCCCGTCTTTACTCACTAGAAATAATGGCAGATGATCAGCATGAAGTTCTTGAGTTGCAATCATCAGTTGATCCTCCTGTTGATCTGCAACGTCTTTACCTAGAAGGGCGTCTTGAAAGATTGCCGGAATGGATTCCTAAGCTTAAACATCTTGTTAAGTTGCGCTTGAGGGGGTCAAGACTAGTTGGAGATCCATTGCCTATTCTTAAAGCCTTGCCAGAGTTGTTGGAGCTTGTTCTTGACAAGGCTTACGAAGCTGAAGAGCTACATTTTAAATCTGGATGGTTTATAAAATTGAAATGTTTGAGCTTAGTAGAGATTGATGGTTTGACAACCTTAAAGATAGATAAAGGGGCACTTCCTAACCTTGAGATATTATGGCTCTGGTCAATCTCTCAGATGGTGCAGGTGCCACATGATATCCAGAATTTGGAAGCTCTTCGGCAACTCGACGTCTACAAAATGCCAAGTCAATTTGTGGATGATATTTTTACGGGATGGAAGAAAAATACTAAGTTGCGTATTGTCATAAACCCCACTAGGACACAAGGGTGACGAGAAATATGTTTTTGGGGAATTATTGGTGCTGCCTCCTCTTTAGCTTGAAGGATTGATTGGCAGATATTGGATTTGCCATTAGCTAGCTTCAAGAACAGAGAAAAAGTAGTAGTTGATGTGGATTGGTTCAACCTCAAATCCACATTGATGTGGATTAGTTGACGTAGACATTGTCTATAGTTGTCTGGGATTGTAATAAAGTGTTTGGAGTTTGTCATTGAAAGCTTGTTGGGAGGTATCTATGTGTGGGTTGTCTAAAAAGGTGGTGGTGGTACCCGGCCATTTGTAATGAGCTCTCTAAATGTGGTGTGTTGAGAATTTCTCCGCGTTAGGTCCTCTTTATTCATCATCTGTTTATCACTTTGAGTTTTCTGAATCAAAATTTGGCACTCATTAAAAAGATCCTAACAAAAAATAGATGGGTAGTTTTGTTGCATGAAATTCTCATGGCCTGACAAGCATAGAAGTAGGGGTGTGGTTGGTTGATTATTTCAACCTCTCCATATTTGAAGATTTCTCATGTTAAAATTTTTTCTCTATATATTCATATTTATACTATTGTGCTATGCGAATTGATAAAAGTAATTTTACCAAAGGGAAAAGATATTATGACTCACCAAATTTTATTTCTCTTTGATCAAAAGGGAAAAAGTGGCATTTTTCCCAACAGGACGTTGTTGCTGTTTTTCATTAGCAAGTATGATTCCTTTTTTTGTCTTTGTATGATTCTAGATCGCAAAGAAGAGTGTGATGTGTCCAACCCAAACAAACCCGCTATAGATCATTAAGCCCAATGGACAGCCACACTTCGCACTTCTCCCTTTTGATCCAGAAAAAAGTGATATTCTTCTTCCTTGGGCGTACTTTGTCCTTTTCTTTATTTGTCCAGTTCCCTATCTCGATCAGGGTAGGGAAAAAAAAGTCAGGGTCAAGGTCAGGGATTAAGGGTTACTTCAGTGCTTGGATTAAGGGTTTCGCTATCTCATATTTATTTATAGTGTTATTTGTATTCATGTGGTATAAAATATCATGTCGACTTATATTCTATTGAATGACAGATGGAGCACAAGTCGATGCAGTGTTTCACAATCTATGATTACAATTAATATTTTTCTCTGTTTTGAGCCGAGTACCATTCATGGAGTTGCAAAATTTGAAAAATAATAATTGAAAGAGGAATGATTTTTGTACGCCCTTAATTTTTAAAGACACCCAACACACCCTCTTATTTTTACTATTCCATTGTCTTCGCACCTTTTTCTCTTTCTTTCGTTTTTTTTTTCCCTTCTCTCTCTGGAGTATTAGGGTGTCCAGATTTAGCCCAAAGGGTTCGAGTAACGCATATCTAATTGAAATGCATGCCATATATCGATATCAATTATTTGAAGAGAAATATTAAATGTTCACCGTCAAACTTACATCATATACTTATATCAAATTAAAAAATTATAAATCAGTATGCAAAAAATTATAAACCAAAATAGAAAAAGTTGTAAACTAATATACAATATTATAAACCATCTTGATTTACAACCTTTTGCAAATTGGTTTACAATATTTTATATACTAGTTTACAACATTTTACTTGGTATAAGTATATAATATAAGTTTAGTAGTATTTATATATCACTCCTATTATTTGAAAACTCAAAACTTGGCTTGACAAGAAGGATGCAGATATCTTATAGCCAAATTATTTTAAAATTTATTATCCAATACTTATATAACTTAGTAATGGAAAAAAAAAAAGAACCATTTGCCCAAAAAAGATGAGAATCGAAAAGGATTATTTGCCTTGAATTGATCATGTATATCCATATTTGCACATTAGTAATATTATTAGGGATGCTTTCAAATCCTTCGGAGCTGAGATATTGCAATGGCATGTCCCTTACGGGGATCTTTCTTAACTAGCTGGCATGACAAATAGTAAATCTCGTGATGGTTGTTATGTATCAATGGACATAAAAGCAAAATAATTGATGGGAAGAGAGGGTCCGGAGTTGTACTAAAATTATGATTGTTAAGGTAGATGTTGTTTGATCAACAGAAGATTAAACAGGTCCATGATCTTTTCATTCTTTGTGACAGAAGAAGTTGCTCAACCTCGGATTCTTGAAAAGTTTGGCAATCGATCAAATATGATAAAGCCTGATCTCGTGTCTCGGAATATGTTTGCATTACTTTCATTGAAAAATCAGCCCCTTCAATCTCCACTTTAACTAGGACAGAAGCATCAATCCATATGCAAATAGCCATTCCCTATTTACACATGAATAAACATCTAATATTTCCACATAAATACCACATCTGATATTCCCACATAAACACCACTTAGTTCATAAACATAAGCAAGGCACATCCATAAATAATGTTATTAAAAATCATACGGCCTCCTATAACCTCTCCTAAACATCCTCCCAATTACCAAATTACTTGAAAAAGGTAAATACAATCGATGTCTTTTAGTCTTAAAAAGTAATCAATTCTTCCTTATCATAATGACAAGCACGGTTAAAAAAAAATTTTGGTTCACGATCAAGGATATTCACTGCCGACATGACTAAATCCCGCTTTGACTTGACAAGCATCTCGATAGGCGGGAGAATCCACCCAAGAATTAAGGTTTCTCCATACTCAAAGTCAATGATTGAACTCATGATATTTGATTAATGGTAAAGAAGCATAGTAAGATTAGTGCTACAATCTGGTTTTAATAATTTAATATCAACCATCATGAAACACATAAAGCACCTGAAGTATGTGAAAAAACAAGATGATGAGAAATTTTGAGATTCTCTTTTTTACTTCTAGTAGTATGACAAGCAAACGACATTATGACAGACCCACACGAGAGTCTCTACATTGGATTCTTACAGATCAAGATACATCTGACACATTACTGATTTCAGTTGCTTAATTACAGCCTGCTATGTTTAAAAAACAAAACCTAATCATCAGCCCTTTATTCGCACTCAGAGTCAGTAAAGGTTGCTTAACTGTCTTAACTGCAACTTGCTATGCTTCCACTTGTATGTTAGATTTCTATACACATGAAAATATTCACCACCTTTTTTTTTCATGTAAGATTTAAACCAGTCCTAGCTATGCAGAAGAACTTTGTGAGATGACCCTTAGTTTGATGATTATAGAGACTGATTAACTGAACCCAACTTATTACATATTTAGTATAATTAATTAATATAATTAATTCTAGGCAAAGAAACAAAGCCGTAGAATGAGTAGTGGGGTTTAGGCCTTACCAACTACAAATCATTGCCCAAAACCAAACACATCAAAATACAGCCTTTTCTTTATCATGTATCAAATTGAATATGATAATTCGAAATTGCTATGCAAGTTTGTGTAACGCTTACAATTAATTGATACAACACAGCTAATGTGCCATTAAGTAGCTAACTGCCTAGCTAAACACTTCAAAACTTAAAATCATCATGTAGTCCAGAAGTGAAATAGAAGTGTGTGTGTGTGTGAATATATATATGAGTTCAATTTCTCTGAAGTATAGACTAATTGACCAACTGAATAGCTTTGTAGAGTTACAATAGCTCTAACCCTCACAAACCTCTCTCAAATCAAACCCATATTACATTATTTGCACTCAGCACACGCTCTAATTTAAAGGTCAGAGCATATAGATCTCCTAGCAAAAGGATATAAGAGGACAAAGAAAATAAACTTAAAATCTAAATCTACCTAGAGAGCCACCCCAGCTAAATATAGTGACTGAGAACCCCTTAAGTTGCTAACCCATCTAGAACTAGCAGAAAAAGAAGGGGTGAATACATAACTGTTCCCTAAGATTCACCATTTCAAAAATAATCCAAAGATCTCAAAGCTAAGTATACCTCTCAATATAGCCAGAGGCATGCATGATGAGAACATTTATAGACTATAAAAGCACTTCGAAAGTACATCTTCCAAAGTGTTAGGAGCTTGTATACATATGTATTTAGCAAACAAATGAAACCGAAGCATCTTGAAGAGCAAGGCAGAAGAAGACATCCAGGTCCGGAGGTGCAAAAAATGATAGTGATCTACGCAAAGAGCAATTTGTGAGGACCCTTGGCTTCTTTGGCGCTGGAGGGCATGTTGAAATTTCTGGTATCCGAAACTTGTGACCTTTTGGAGTGGAGCACATACTGTCAGCAACCTCAACTGCAGAATCCTTTGAGGAATCTTTGGAGCTTGTTGAGAAGCAGCTTGAAGTGAATGTTTCTTGTTTGTTCTGTGGATGATGATGCTTCTTCTTGAAGTAGTTTCTAGCAGGCTTTCTTTTTCTTCCTCTTATTGTCTTTGTTGCCTTTCCAGAAGGGGCCATTTCTTGAGAGATAAAAGAGAGGAGAAAAGCTTGTATTGGTTAAAAGAAGTGGTAAAGGCTACTATATAAACTGGCATGTACAAAAGCAGCAGGCAGTGGCAAGAAGAAGCAAAAGCCTTCACCCAGTTAGAGAGCAGAACACAAGCTTAATTATCCTATTAGGGATTGCGGTGAAATGATATATGACACTGAAAAGTGGTTTTTAATTTGTAGATAAACCAAGGTAATGATTCCTGTGGAAACAGTAGTCTTGTATGTATGTAGGTATATATATCTGATGCCACAAAAAGTAACTCCCTCAACTAACACACTAATGTGGCCATTGGCCAAGCAAAGATGGTGAAATAAGGAATCCAAGACAAGATTTCTGAAAAAGGAGACCAAACCTGTATCATATATGCCTTTTTCTGTAACACCCATTAAAGAAATTAATTAAGAACTATACTAAAACTTCCAAACATATTAACCCAGCGAAAAGCCTAAAACATAATTAGTACCCAAGGCCTTTGAATATGCACAATAGTTAACCTATATGAGAAGTTAACTAGCTTTTTCAACCCCAACAATCTAAGGGTAACTGTTTTATTAATCCATATGGCACAAATTTTGTATAAACATCACAATAATGCCAGTGTAAGTGCACAAGTATCGAAATACGTATATACTAAAATAAGATGGATATGCTTATCAAAATACGTATTTACTAAAATCATAATAAGCTTTTAATGTTCAAATAATTAGACAACTCATTTAATCCGGTAAACTCTGATTTTAGTATTTAACCCGAGTGGAAAAAACAGAAAATGAGGAGGCTGAGATTTCTGCATCCGTACTTCTTGGGACCTATATTATGGCATGAATTGAATGACAGTCAAAAAGAGGGAGAGAAATAAGATCATTCAAACATTTTGGGACCCTTCTGTATAGACTTTTTATTTATGGATGATGACTTGAATTATTGGCATTTCACCAATAACCAAAAGCACGCACTAAAGAGTTAACAAGTAATAACCCTTGTAAAAAAAAAAAGTTAGTGACCCATTTTAGCCTTCCTACCTATCGGGGGTTAACTGAACAAAAATGGATTGAATCCTCAACAAACTCTATTTTACCCAAAAAGTTAAAGATTTGAAATATGAAAAACTCTCCTTGAGAAAGTATAATATTATTTACTACTCCAAATCCCGGGGCTTAGGTCACATAACTTTTTGTGTTAAAAAAAAAGAAAAAAAAAAGATAAGAATAATTAGTCTTCTTTGGTTTGGAGTTTAAAATTTCAGCCATTATGTTCTAACTCACCTTGCTAACCTCAAATTTTCAACTTTCAGCTTTATCGGAACATAATTCAAATTTCCCCTTAAAAAATGGATTTCAAATTTCAGTGCCACTTTGGGATCATATTTTTTTTTTTTTATGAAAGAAAAGTTTTTGTTATATAGATAAGTTTACTGCTATTTTTGTCGTCCTTTTCATGATGATATATACATAACACCACACAATAAGTCCCAAATATGCACAATCAACATAATGTGACTGATATCTACTGATGAATCAATTCTGGAAAAACAGCACACTAGACTTCTGCGCTTACAATTAAATGAAGGTTTATATAATTTAAATTGAACAGTAATTTTCATTTTAATTTGTAGCCAGTTAATTGATATTAGTAGTTATCTATCTACATAATGAGTAACATGCATGGTGGAACTGCTCAAAGAACAGTTAATAGTTAAGATTCTCATTTTGATCCATGAGAATATTTTTGTTGTTCGGCCCCTAATTGATATAAATTTTTTAAGAAATATTCAATTGATCTAGGGCGTTGAAAAAAACGGAGGCCTCCCTCAGTTTTGTCTTTTAGCCCTAAATCTTAGCTTTACATGAACAGAACCATACACTAAAAAATGGCTTATCTATTGTTTCTTCATAGGATCCTAGAAGAGTTTTAGACAGCCGTGCGTGAAGATGCATTTGCACTCTTTCTCACATAGATTCCAGCACTTATGACACATTTACTAAGAATTTTTCGAAGTTGGAATCAAATATGGATTACTACAAGTCAAAAGGAGTTTCATAAGAGCTGCTATGAGGATTTTGCAACAATCCAAAATTAAAAAGAAGAAAATCCATGCTTTTCTCTGTAAATTCATGGACAGTTGATCCTTAACTACATAAACCCTTCTATTTTTTCTTATTTTAATACCCTTCTCCTTTGTGGCGTTATTTTCAATTTTTCCACATTTTCCTATATCCCAAACAATGCCTAAGAATTAGTAAAGGCCTTTTCTTGGGGCCTGTTGTAGCAAAGGCCTTTCTTTTTGGGTTCTGGACATCTGGCCTATTTGAGAATTTCTTGGGCTGAAAGAACTGCCTCCTGTTAAGTTATGTTGATTACAAATTATCTGTATTTCATGACGCAAAACAAAAAGTATTTTGTTAAACGCCCACAACAAAAAGTTAATCTTTATTCAAGTGGGCTTGAATTAATCTAAAAAAAATCAGACTGGCCTAATGTTATTCAAAACTATACTACTAGCTCATGACAAAAAAGAGAATTCTACTAACTGACATTCGATTGGAACTTTGACTGACCGTACTTTCAGTTAGAAATAGCTTTCAGAAGTAGTAGGCTACTAGGATGGACGCACTTTGATCACATTGACAATTTTTTTTTTGTACTGCAAATTGACAATTTCATATCGCGTATTCTGATACTTTATAATTTTTTTTTCCACACAATAAGGTTGTCCACAAATGATTAGTTCGCTAGAAATATAAAATTCACAAATATGGATACTGTGTTTGGACTTTTAACACAGGCCTCAAATGTCATTCAGCTAATGGTTTAATAACATGGTGCTATTTAACATGGTGCCATTTAAATAGCCATTATGTGAATGTTTATTAAGATACTCACTTAATAATTATTAAATATAATATAATAAATAAAATATATAAAATCTACCATTATATTTATTGATTGTTAAATAAGTGATCTATTGGGCACTCATTGCATGTTTGAATAGTATTGTTGGGCTTAATACCTTGTAATTTGATCATTATGGACCTGTACCTCTCATGCACGAGTACATGCAATGTAGCCTTTGGGGGCGGGGGCGTGGGGTGTATGTTCACTCAATTGATGACAAAGACAAAGGTTCAAAACCACGTGTCCATTCATTAATCAAACTGAAGAAACCGTCCGGATGAGTTGGCCTGATTGCTAAACAGAAGAAGCCAACGTTGATTTTGAATTCTTCGCTTTTTCTGCTCCGGGAATTTCCGACCTCAGATATTTTGTCTGGTTAAGGTTCACAACCACACTTTCCAAATCCCACCCACGCTCTTCTGTTCCTCCCTCGGCTTCCTTGCACCAAATCATACCTTCTCTCTCTTCCCTTCAAGCTTAACTCCAATACTGCATGCTCTTCTTTGACTACAATAGCTCAGTTTCCAGTTTTCTCGGGTACCCACGATTCCTCCTTTGCTAAAATATAGTGGGTACCTGTCAAGTTCTCAACTTGTGCCATTTTTGGGCATAACTTTCCTCTGGGTCTGTGTCTTTGAAAAAGTGGTTATTCTGAGGCTTTGTGTTGTGTGGGAAGAGGATAATGGTGAGTGCTCTATCTGTTGTGGGATCATCTGTGGTGGACTCGCACACTTGCCCTTGTTTGTGCGTGGATGCTCTTCCTACTAATACTACTAGTCATGCGAATATTAAGGGTAGCGTACATGTTGTGTTTTGGAAGAACAAGCATTTGGTGAGGCGTGGGAACATGGAACTGAGAAGTTCCTTTGTCGATGGTGTGAGAGAGTGGCGGCTCTGTGTCAATAGAAGCTTCAAGAAGCAGCGCAAGGATCGGAGAGTGGCAATTGTCAACGAGCTCGGTGGGCAGTACGAGGACACTTTTAATGATGTTAAAACGGTAAACATAACTGAATCTTCAAAATGGGTCATTGAGAATATAATATATGGATGACCAATAACAATTTATGATAAACAATTCAGATTCATGATGCTGTTTTCATAATGTTTCTTTTCTTGTCTTTCCTTATTGTCAATTTTCCTCTTACCATTGCTCTGCTGCCTTTTGATTTTGAGTATAGTCTAAAGTTGTAGGTACTCCATTTGTTACCTTAATGAATCTCTGCTTATAAAATATATGACAATTTTTTTTGTAAATAGCCAGAGCTTTTTGACTCTGCATCTTAAAATTGTTAACTATTAGATAATTAATTATAAGTTGTGGCACACCATACGTACCTTTGGGAGATGCTTTGACAATTTCTCCAATAGAAAGATTCGATCTGCCTCCTGTTATGTACGAAGCTAGCTTGCATTCCCAAATGAACATTACTATTTCAACATTAAAAAGTAGGTGTTCAATTAGGTCACCCATTTCATCACAATTTGATGTGATGGATTGATGGAAAAAATGGAAGTCACCATCACATCCAATAATAATAAAGTGGGTGTCCGACTTTTGGTGTTGAAATAACATTTGTCTTCCTAAATATATAAGAGCAGGATCATTTTCAGGAACACTGAATGTCTAATATTACTCGAGAATATATGTTCTTCTGCATATCTTCCACTAACCTTCAGCAATTTGTCTGCACTGTTGTTGCTTTTGATCTTATCTAAATTTATCTATGGGTGCAGCAAATACTCAACTATTTCACATACAAGGCTGTGAGGACAGTTCTTCAGCAGTTGCATGAGATGAACCCACCTAAATATACGTGGTTTTACAAGTAAGTGAAATTTGTCTTGTAGCAAGAAAAATTAGATACGCTAGAATAGGGCAGTAAGTGAATCCAGTCCGTTCATGAGCTATTTCAGCTCAATTTGTTAGTCGCTCATTAAGCTGAGCTCGTGAGCTCATGAGCCAAGCTTGAACTAATGATTTAAGCTCATTTATTAAATGAGCCACAATTTAGCTTTATTGTGTTTAATTCATTAACTCTTCAGCTATATTATGTGGTATATATTTTAAATATTATGGTGTGTTAATTATAAATAATGAAGGTAACTTGAAAAATTTTTGTATCATATGTATGGTATATAAATTATGTTAAAAAATATGTTATGTATTGTAGTAGAAATTCTAATCTATTAAGTTAAAAAGTTCCATTTATATTTAAACAAGTCAGCTTACAAGCTTGTTCGAGATCAGTGAGCTTTTAGTGAGTCGAGCTTGAGATCAAATTTTAGGTTCGAGTGTTAATGTGTTGAGGCCGAGTTTTGCCCAGCTCTGCCCACTTCTAACCCTTCAGTCCTACACTAAGAACTAGTTGAGCCAACTTTAGCAACTATTTCAACATGAACTTGTGTAAAAGAGAACAGTACAATCTCATAGTAATGTTATTATTATTAGTATTATATGCTTAACAGAATTAATCATATAGCTAATTGTTTGTCGTGATTTCAATGTTGGCAGTTTTGTTGCAACACACCAACCATCAGAAGGGAAACGTTTTCTACGATCCCTCGGAAAGGTAATCTTAAGTACTCTAGTTAGTTTTTATTTTTACTTGATAATTTATAGGATAAGATTTTGTCTTATAGTTTTAACTTTCAAATACTCTGCTAAAGAATTACTATTATGTTTAATCAAAAAAAGGAAAGAAAAAAAAAATCAGTTGCATTTCAAGTTCAGGTCAAGAGCTGTTACTTTAGGCTGCTTCTGCTGTTTATTTTCTTATGCCAAATGTTACTTATTCTCAAAACTGGTTTAAGAAATAACTCATCCTTGTAAGCATGTTATGATACTGAAAGCACTTTCCTAGTAGAAGTAGGAAGACAATCTCTACCAAATTGCACCGTGTATGCCTTAATATACTGCTCAGTTTTTATCCCTTCCACGCCTCCAATATTCATGCCTGCATGTACACTACTGTCAGTTTAATGCCTTTAACACAAGATATGGTCCATATAAATGATATAATTTTCAATCTAATATGTCATTGTTTTGAAAAACATGTTCACGATGTGTTATGTGATGACATTGGAAATGATGTCATGTTATTCTTTTCTTTTCTTTTCTTTTCTTTTCTTTTTTTGCGCCCAATTGGTAGGAGCATCAAGAGCTAGCCGAAAGAGTGATGGTTACACGGCTTCACCTCTATGGTAAATGGGTCAAGGTAATGAAACTCATTAGTTATAATTTTGTTTGATGCTCAAGGCATCAAGTGAAAACCTTTTGTGAAGGAGTGATGTAATTAAATAGGTAAAATTTATAACCTTTTTCCGCCTCTATTATTCTTGTGCAGAAATGTAATCATGCTGAGATATATGAAGAAATCTCGAATGAAAACTTGGAGCTAATGAGGGAACGGCTCATGGAAACTGTAATATGGCCTTCAGATGACACAAACACAGAAAAGATCGGTTGATAAGTCAGCGCCTTTCATCCAATATTTTTCCTTAGTCTTTTTGTCCCTTCACCTCTTCCTAGTCTCGGCATAATTTTGGTTTCAGTGTCAATCCGTATGCTTCTTTGTGTCATTTTCCCTTAATTGGATTGTCAGTATTTCATTGTGTAAATTATGTATATATCTACACCTTTTTAAATAATAAATTCATTATTTAGATAGTTTAGAATGAAGGATTCGCGAGCGGGTTATAAAAAGTTAGAGGCATTTGTTATTGGTGTTTGTAACTAATCTCTAAAATATAGATAAGCCATGTTTCTATGTTAGCTTCCAAAGTGTGTAAAAGCAATGTTAAAGACATTAGAAGTTTTATGTTTTGGGCTTATACTCGATCCTAATTATGTGCCATAACAATGATTTATGTATTAATACACATGCCCTTATAGATTTATGAGAAAATTTCCCCAGATCAAGGCTGCATATTGCAAATTTCTATCAATTTTTTCTTCTTTTTTTCCCCCTCATCTCTACATGTATGATCCAACGCCAAAATCAGGACTATTATAAATGTATAAATTTTTGTCAAACTATACCTTAAAACATTTTCCCTGGTATCAACTGCACTTTTAACTTTATGCTGTTTTCGTCCTCATGGGTTCTAAGACGTGAAGATTGGATTACATTTGATGCTACATGACATTATTTTATTCATTTAAGAAAGTATGGAAGAGAAGAAATACTGGAGAAACAAATGGATGATTTTGATTATGCACGAGGAACAAATTCTTCCCGGAGCACTGTAGAACAACTCCAAAATTTACCATGAATCGTATAGGAGCTTGCGGTTGATCGAAAAGGAAAAAGTTTTGAGACTTATAAGCATGGTTTCTGCTAGGCAGCTGCAGGAAACAAAGATCACTTGGGCTCATAAAGCGGGTTACAACATTGTGCCATCTGAGCTTATCCAGTTATCCGTAAAAAGATCAAGCATCAGATGAACCAGAGAGGGAAAAAGTATACAAGGCACGCGCTAATACCCGAAACACACACTATCACTACCCTTCAATTGTTGCTTACACGTACAAATACAATTCCACAATTTGTCAATAGACCAAAACCAGGATGAAGCTGAAACTAAGTTCTAAAGTTGACATTTACTACTCATATTGTACAATACTAAAGCCTATAAATCTACTTTGAGCATCCGACTTACAAAAAGCAATACATAGTGTAGGCAATAAGAAAATGAGACTACGGGCGTAACCTGGTCAGGAGTGCTAACAAAATTGAGCACTGATTGGTTCAAAATATTTAAGTAATTGATACACCTGCAAATGGAAGCATGAGAAGCACGAATCATTATGACAAACTATAACAGCAGCACCATATCTTGAAGAGACTTCAAGGAAACGCACGAATAGTAAACAAGTACCATAACGACAAATAATCAACAACTGATCTCTATAATATGCTTGCTTATTGTACAAACACTGAACAACCAATAATTTCACAACAGATCTTCCATCTTATTTAGTAGTATTTCCCATATAAGGCTAAACAGATATCAACAACATCGTTCCAATTTTGAACTGCATATACATTAATTTTTTTCTTGTGACCCAAATAAAAATAGAATATCAAGAAAGAAGCTTTTATGTTAGCACTAAGGAAGTCATTGAAGTACATCTACCAAAACATACCATATTGGAAAGGGTAGATACCCCCTTACATGTAAGGGTACTGGAGCAAAAAAAAAATTCTATCAAGATTTCTCTTCTTTGCCTGCAGCCAAGGGGCTTTGAATGGAGGACACAATCGCATTTAACTATCACCAAAAGTTATAATCTGCCCAAGCGCATATCTTGCACGAAGCTGCATCAATAGATGAAAATATACAAAATGACTAAAAGAAGTTTAGAACAAAAGTACTTTGGAATAGAGATTTAAGATTAAACAACCTTCACATCCATGGAAGAATCATTGGCCATCCTCTTGATTTGAGAGACTATGCCAAATTTACGCATTTCAACAATCCGACCAAATGCACCAGGACTTGCAGGAAAAGTCAGATTTACTATGACCCAAACAGCAGATGTGCGTAATCGACTGTCATTACTATGCAAGAACTGGGTGAAGAAAGAGTGAGACCCATTTTCTGCTGGTGGAAAGAGTAGCTGCATTGTGGCCTGTTTATGAAACTCATTCCCACTTGCAATATTGCTGAGTATGTACATTGCCTACACACACAAACGAAAACTAATTAGTTACATCATTGGTATTGATACCAATGCCAATTGTAGTGGCTAAATTTTCCACCACTGAGTAATTAGTTTCAGTTAGTTTCAGAAGTGATTTCCAACCTGTACCCCAATTTCAGTTTTTAAAGATTTTCGCAGTTGCCTTCCAACAGCATCCAGTATGACACCATCTTCAGCAAAAGCATATTCAACACAATCCATACATCCATCAACAAGATTCCGAACAAGGGCCAGAGCTTGTTCTTGAACCGAAGGTTCAGGATCTGCTAAGTATACAGAGTCAAGGACCACTTCTTTTGGCCGGTGCCAATAAATAAGAAAAATACAAAACATCAATGAAGATCATTACCACAGATAAGGGTAGCCACAGAAGACGCTGTCAGCTCCATAAGAATTCCATCTTTACACATCTTATCTGCAAGAAATACCATATTCCTCAAGGCCCATACAGCATTTAACCTTAAAGACGAATCCATAGACTTTGTCAATTGGATAAGCTCTTTAACGCCTCCACATTGTATGAATGTTGACTTATGTGGTGTGAAGTCAACCACAATGTTGCTGATAGCACCAAGGGATGCAACCTGAAAGACAATATAGAAAAAAATTTGGCCTGCTATATTGGAACAAAATTATGTGGGAAAATCTCATTCAATATGGTTAATGATTGGGAATGAGATTTGCCAAAATTCCAATGTGTTTGGGGAAAAGGTCAATTAGGATCTGATAAATTAAACACAGTAAGACATACCTGGACAGAAGTAGAAAGGTCAGAGAGAAGCCGAACCAAAGGAATGATAATCCTTTCATTCATAAAACGACCTGCACTCAAATTCTGAATGGCAACTTATGAGAACTAAGGTATAGCTACTACCTACCATAAAAAACTATTGAGTACCACATATGTGTTTCATGCTGCAAACCTTGATTGAGCGAGAGACACTTTTCAAGCAAATGCAAGCTGCAGTGCGTACATTGGCATCATCATGGGTTAAGGCATCAACTATTAGATTCAGGATCTGTATTCACCCCACCCAAAAAAAAGGGGGGCAGAAATTAAAGGTGGACTTAGTATCTGAATACATAATTTACTGGTGCAAATCTTGTCATATATCTGAATACATAATTTACTAGTACAAATCTTGTCATATATCAGAATACATAATTTACTGGTACAAATGTTTATCATGGCTTCATGACATTATGAGATTGCGAAGAAACACAAAATTGCTTATCATTTATCAGGATGAAACGCAATTTGCATTAATTCAATCATGTTCAAATGGCATGGTAAAAACAAACATATCACTAACTGAGCAATGAATATCTAAGAACTGGATACTAGCAACAAAAATATAAGATTGGCTCGTAGTGACAATGAAATAACGGACCTGCAATGAAAGAAACTTGGACCTGCAGCACTCCAATTTAGAGCAAAGAACAGCCAAGGCTAGAAATATCCCTTCAAGGCGTTTGGGATGTATAGAGCAATTTTGCAAGTGATTGTAGAACTTATCAATAGCATTTGCCTCAAATGCTAACTTCTGTAAATCTTCCTTCTCTGCAATTAAACTCGAAAAGGCAAAAGAAGCTTCATCTCCAACTTGACCAGAATCATCAAGCAGCTCGAGCAGAATATTTATCAACTTGGTTTTGATTCCTTCGTCTTGCAGATAGCAAGAAGCAGCATTCCTTACACAAATCAGGAACAAGCACGCCAGTAACCTTGTCCGAGAATATCTGTCTTTAGTTAAATCAATTACAATGTTCAAAGCTCTTCCACTCCGAAGGTGGATGAATTTAGAGATAGCTTCAGGATTGTTTTTAATAATCACAGCCAGGGACTCCAAACTAGCATCTCGCTGGCTTATGGAACCAAAAAGAAGGCCAACAAGTCTCTCTGAAGCACCAGCGTAGCATAATATGTTCTGCTCAGCATTTGTCTCACAAGAATGAATAACAATGCTAGCACCTAGTGCAGTAAGACTTTCACTCTCACTTTCCAACAGTGAAAGCAGGAACTCCACATTCTCTTCTTTGAAAAAGTCATATTTCGGAGCCAGTTTCGATTGATAAATCATTCGAAGAGAACGTGCAGCTGCATCTACAACCTGAAATCAAGAGTCCAAATGCCTATTACACAACATCGGAGATTAAAAATAATAACAATAATAATTACATTAAAAATATTTCTTACAGCTATAAGGAAGCAGAAATTGCATCATTAGAACCATAATAACACTCTAGAAACTAATTAAGTTTAAGATAAGCACTTAACTATTTTCAAACGAGTGATCTCATTCCAAAAATTACAATGCATTATCATGATCAAATAATCGTAAAAGAGAAACACTAATCGCAACCTAATCACAATCCTAAACAGTTCTCTGAGCATTGCAATTTCATCATCTCGAGCTTTAATTTCTGGCAAACCAAACAGGGGAGAAAAAAAAAGAAACGGTGAATTGACCTTGTCATCGGAGGCTGAGAGGAGCCTGAGAAGGGGAGGAAAAGCTCCGGCGTCGAGGACGGCGCGGACGCCGGCGTCGAGGCCGCATGCGAAGCTGCCGAGGGCGGCGGCGGACTGGACGACAAGGTCGGGGCCGGAACCGCAGTCGGCGAGTGCGGCGGCTACGGCGGGGACGGCACCGAGCTTTATGTAGAAGAGCTTCTTGGTGCGGTTTCCGATTATGTGGTTCTTCAGCTGGCGGATTGCTTTGAGCTTGATTTGGCAATCGGAGGAGGCGAGGCGGTCAAGAATGAGATCGGATGAGGGGCGGGAGGCCGGCATGACGGTGACGGTGGCGGTGGCGGTGGCGGTGGCGGTGGCGGTGGCGGTGGCGGTGGTAGAGGAAGCTCATGCACGGCGGAGAAGAAGGCGCAAGCTGCCACAACCACGATGCCAGAGAGAGGCAGATAGAAACCCTTTTTTATTATTATTTCCTTCCTTTTTTGAGGGTTTCTTTTGTTGTTAGAATTTTTGAATAGTAAAAAGCGTATGAGTGCGAATTTTTTATTTATGGCAATAATGGATTGGACATTGGACAAGGAGTGTTCTGCTCTTCGTTATTTTGGAATTCAATGTAAAAGGTGGCGCCATTTTCTTTCAATTTCCGCACCTTTATTATTATTATTTACTAGTCCGACCAGAGGCACTCGTATTAGAAATGATAATGATATTTTGATATTTAAAAAATAAATATCTATTTAAATATTTATTTTATAATTATTAGATGTAATAATGGTCTCTACTTATCATTAATATTTATCACATTCAATAATTATAAAGTGTGTGTTTGAATAGACATTCACTTTTTGGGTGTCAAACTACCATTACTCCTCAATATATGCATTTACTGTTTAATAAACGATGCAACTTTCTTCCTATGAAAGAATAGAAAAAGCGTAGAGAACTAAGAAGCATGGATACACTGACTTGATGCTCTGTCTATGTGTCGAATACATGATGGACATCGACACCCATACGATATTTATTTGAACCGCGTCCGAACTCATACAATTAAAAAATAATTTTTTTGAGTTTAGACATAGCAGGACATTGCTTTAATTCATTGTGGACACAGCTTGGACACATCATGGACATGCTTGAGTTGGTTTTTTTTTCAAATTTTTAATACCAATATAAGTCCAAAATCAACTCTAGTTCTTTAGTTTGACTTGTGCTATTGGGTCATTTTATTTTAAAAATTCATTAGTTGATCACAAAAAAATAAAAAAATAATTAGATAAAAAAATTATACAAACACGATAGAGAAAATTCAAACAAAAAGATCATACAACAAAATAAATATATATATATATATATGACGTGTCTGTGTTCTGTAATTTTTTGAGTTTGGTGTGTCTCTATATCCATATCGTGTCCTGTGATCGTGTCAGTATCTGTGCTTCATAGGTAAAGAATATGAGTTATGGATTTATGGTGATTACTTAATAGAAAATTATATTTATTTTCTTGTAAATAATATAAGTCATATGTTTATGGATTTAAAAAAAGTTCAATATAATGAAGAAACACCAAACTCAGATATCAAACACAATCCCTGGTATAGATTTTGTATTAAAACGTGCGGCTGTGAGCACTTGAGCCGATAGCTTTTTTTAATAATTTTAATTTTTGAATTCGGTTGTAATTTATTTAAAGTGGAAAAGCTTATTAGAAATTTTTTCTCTTTTGGGGTATACAAACTTATTCAAATTTTGAACAGATAAGACTTTAAACAAACGACTGCATAAAATGTTTATATCTGGAAGTAACTATAATAATTTTCCTCCTTTTGTGGTACTCAGAGATATAGGTTGCCTCTAGCCATAGAAGCCTCTATAGTCTATGTATACTGTTTTATGGAACGAAGTTCCGCTAAAAGTTAAGAAATCCAGACAATTACTCATTGCGTTAAACCCCATAGTTTATGTATTTATTTATATAAACACATGTAAGTTATATCATTTATCTATAATATTAATATTTCAGAGTTATTTAAGAAAAAATTTTATGTATATCACAATAAAAATATTTTAGGGCCCATATCTTCTAAGAAGTTATTCATTAGTTTTTTTGAACAAAATAAAACTATAATTATTACATATTATTAACATATCATTGATAATCATCTACATTTAATAAGAGAATTGTATTACATTATTTAAATATCTTTAATTATTGCAATACTGAAATCATGAATTATATTGATAAATTAATTTCATAATTTTAGTATTAATTTCACATCTAAAATTTTTATATTTGATGTGGGTGATGATTTTCTTTTGAATACTATTATATTAAATTTATGAAATTAAGTATATAAATTATAAGAAAGATGCAAAATATATGCACTAAGTTATATCACTTATCTTTTTATTAACAATAGATTATAATAAATTTAATTATTTAAAGGTAAAATACTTTTTATGTCATTAGTGATAACATTATTTAATTATATATATAGACTAATTTAATTATTTGAAGATCAAGAATATGTCAATTCAATAAAAAAAAAATTATATATATTCGCATGTTAAAATGAAAATCCCGAGATCACCTGAGATGACTATAAAATTATACCTTCAATAACCTCTAAGATTTTACAAATAATTTTGATAATTTTATATTTTAAAAGATTTTAATAAATTTTAAAAAAAATCAATTATACAATTCATGACAATTTTGATAATTTTATATTTTAAAAGATTTGAATAAATTTTTAAAAAAATTTAGTGTTGAAAAAAATTAAAAAAATTAGAGAAGATTTTAAAAAAATGATAGTGATTTATCAAAATCTTATTCATAATTAGAAGTTATTAATGATTAAGATTTCGTATAAAAATTATTGCTTATATAAATCTACTATACTAATATTTCATACTCATTTCATGAAAACTATTACACATTTCATTCATATAGTGATTTAGGCCCTAATTTTCTCAATATTCATATCTAAATATTTTTTAAACTTAATTTATAATTTATTTATTAATTATTTTTCATATGAAATAAAATTAGATATTACAATCATTAAAGAATCAAATATTACAATCATTAAATATTATAATTTGTACTAAGAGAGAATCTATATTTATATAATTATGATCTACAATTAAATTAAGAACCATTAATAGCTTCACATTATGAAGGTAATATAAAAAATTATAAGAAAAATATTTTTAAAATAAATAAGCTTGAAAATCAACATAATTTTTTTAAAGAAAATGGGTAGGTGAAATTATTAATGAATTACTAATTGATTGATTTTGATATGATAATAATTTAAAATTTAATTTATACCAAATTTATTCTTAATCAAATATTTAAAACACATTATAATACTAATATAATAATTTATTCTTTATAAAATATGATAGTAATTGATATAATACTAATATTTAAGACTTATTACATAAAAAGTCTTCTATGTGTTATTTATAGAAAAATTATACCCCGTCATTTTCATAAATTTAACATTCAAAGTAATTTTTTGAATTTATTATACCTTCTAATTATCAATTATTTTTTTCCAATCATATTTTCATATCTCTCTACCATTAATAAAATCAGTATAAAAAATAAAAAATAGCATAAACAAAGTTATAGTTTAATATATTGTACCATAAAAATTTTATATATATAATTAAAGTATTAACAATAACAAACCTATTATAATTATATTGTATTAGTAGTATTTGTTATTATAGATATTTATGTTATGAAGTTCAAAGTATTTTTAAAATTTTTTATTTTAAATTTTTTTTAATAAACCTATAAATATCAATTGAGATTCAAATCTCCATGTGAAATGAAAAATGGAGACCCATGACTAAGATGTGCATGAGAATAGAGGCAAAATTCTAAATGAAAATGAGATTAGGGAAAATTTTCTAATTTCAAATGTAGAACTTTTGAAAATCATAATAAAAAAAATTATCTATCTACATGTATCGCTATATTCTATTTAATTTTTTACAATTTAAACATTCCAATCTATCAATTCCATAATTTTTTCATACTAATTTTTTTGAAAAGAAATACGTTTAATTTTTTAACGCTAAAATATTTGAAAAAATCAATTCTATAATTTACACTTCTTTGATAATAATATTAAATATTTATTAATTTTAAAAAGTAAATAATTATATTATTTTTTATTAAAAAAATTATAATTGATATACTACTCTAATAATTGAGATTATATAAATTAGAATTATAAATGAGTTTTTACTAATTATTACACATTAATTATAATATATATTTTAAAATTGATATTTTAATTTATTAAAAGGATGTACAAAAAAATGACGTGTAATTGAAATTATATAAATTAAATTTATATATTATTTTATTAATTTAAAAAAAATATTTTTATATTTTTAAATTAAATATTTTAATTTACTAAAAAGATATAAACGGCTAGAGATGTTAAAAAAAATTGAAAATGGATACACACAAGTATTACCAAATGGGGAAAGAAATTGACACATATTTCACCTTCATATGGATGATCTATGGAAGCTAAGTCCCCATTTGTTAAACGAAATAGGGATAGAGATAATACATTTTTATTTTTTAATTATTTTATTACATTTACATTATGTATATATTCTTAATTTTAATTTGGATTATGTTGCGTTAATAATATTTATTATTATGGATATTTATGTTTCAAATTGTAAAATATTTTTAAAATTTTTCTCTTTTTGAAATTTATTAATAAATTCTTGAACACCATAAGGATTCAAAATCCCCAGGGCAAATGAGAAACGAAAAATGGGGATCCATAAAAGGGATGAGGATGAGGATGAGACACAAAATTCTAAACGATGTTCGGATACATGGGAAATGTCCTATTTCTCATGGATATTTATTGTCATCCCTATAAATGACTCATGATATAGTAAAATTATCCATTTATTCTCTTTCTTTATTCAACAGTTTCAACTTTTTATAAAATAGGCTTTTCATTGTTAGCTATAGGTCATCTATCAAAATATTTTCAACTTTATAAAATTGAAATTCAATATAAGATATAAAATAGAATGACATATTTATATTTTATCCACTTATGTAATTATTAACTTACTTTTAAAATGAATTTATATACTCAATTTTCTATAAGATATATATAAATAAATTATCATTTATTTTTTATAATAATTAACAAACTATTTTTTATTATTTCTTCATGCATCGTACGAGTTAAACAACTAGTTATTTAATATCTTAGAACACGTAAAATGTATCGTTAATTATTAAATAGAATTTCGAAATACATCTACAAAAGCAGCACAATAGCATTTCTATGGTAGGGCACAAGACAACATAAAATAATTTATAACAAATTACGACCTGGTGAATTATTTCAAAAAATTCAAATACAGAAAGATAGAGAACGAAAGGAAAATAAGAAAATTATTGTTCATATATAAGTCTCTATATAATTTTGTTTAATAAGAATACAATTGAAAGATTTTCAAACTTTAAACGAATCTAAATACAAAATGCATAGAATTATCAAGTAACTATGATATTTATATATCACCCATAGGTCATTGATCAAGGCTGTTTTTAGAATTTATACCCATGAACTCCACATCACAAAGAAACAACCTTACAATTACATCGAGCCTCATTCTATTGAGGATTCCTACAGCTAATTGAACGAAAACTAGAAACAGAATTTGATATAAAATAATGTTGCAAATAATATTATGCAACAAATTGTGAAAAATAAATACATAATTTGTTGGGATGGACGTTACGAGTAAAACAACCCGTGGTCACAAAGCAAACAGCCAGGAAACCTTATAGATGTTGTAGTTAGAACTTAGAAGGACCCAACTGAAAAAACATGGGCACACAACCAAGTTATGCGGACTCACCAGCCGCAACATGCTACGTAAGTTTAAAGGATTGTCAAGATCTAGATTCTAGAAGATGGATTTTCTTTTGCCACGCTTGGGATCAATGACTAATTTAGAAAAATCTGGGTTTGTTGGTTGGTACTGTGCTGAAGGTGGTGGAAAGAGAAATAGTGTCTACTTTTCAATCAGTCAGATCAAATGATTAAGCACCAAATTTTTACTACTTTGGGGGGCAAAAGTAGTCCATAATCTACACCAACTATTAGGTGTTTTACCCTTTTTTTTTTCAGCCTTTTCGTTGGCCTGCAGTTCTTTTGCAACAAATCTAAGAACTCAAAATGCTTAAACCAGAGTCAGGACCATGGAGTAGAAACGGGGAAAATTCGCCAAGCAACAAGAATACAAAGCAGCATCACATGCCCGGTGCCGATATTTCAGTTCAACCACGGAAAACTGCTGGTGATCCATTTCAAACACGAGTCCACCGATCAACCAGATCAGGAAGAAAAAAATACTGCTACTTCAACCTAAATAAATAAAGACTGCCCACATAATTACAAACCATCCAAACCGATGAGCATGAGTTTCAAGAGACCGTGGCATTGGCATCATCTTCATCGCCTTCTCCTGCTTCACTGAACATGTACTGATTTTGATACTCCATCAAGTACTGCGTTGATCTTTTGACATCCAAAAATAGATGGTAAACCCGGTTTATATCCTCCAACTCCACTACCTTCCCCTTCCGCTTCTGGCATGCCAAAGCAGCTGCTATGATGAGATGGATAGCATATCTCAAGGATGTTTCTACACCTATTTTGGTTAACAACTGCTTTGCAGCTTCAGACATTTCCACATCTTCCTCTTGGCATCTGATATCCAGAATCTTGCGAATTTCATCCTCTGTGTAAGGTTGAGTTGATATGATAAGAAGGCGATCAAGTAGATCGATGGGAATCCCATGAGGGGATTTGTAGTTGGTGCCTCTAATAGTTGTAATGCCTCTGTTGGTAGCAACAACTAGTATAGGAGCCATCTCATTCTCCAGAGCTCGATTAAGGAAGGAAAAACACTCAATGTCAAGCATGTGAACCTCATCAATGAAAAGGACACCCGGCACGATCTCTGCCTTTCCTTCCTCTCTCCACTCCGCCACTTTGGTGTCAATTTGTTCTCTGACTTCAGCACGAATTTCACCAGTATCACCAGTGAAAAGAGCCAGAAATCCCTGTGTTCTGAAATTAATATAACAGAATCAAATGTTAGAAAGAACTAAAAAGCAACCCATAAAGCAATGACAAGCCTTGTCAACAATTTGAAGGGTCAAAACATGCCATACAAAAATTTCTATATCTTTACGCAAAGCTTCATAGTTCATAGCAGTTTATAATTGATCAACAAGTATGAGTGGAAAAAAATGGAATAGAAAATAATAGAACTCTATCAACTCCCATATCATTACAACCAAAAGCAAAATACATAGATGTCAAGTATCAAAGCTGTCAAAAAATATTTTGCTAAATAATAATCCCAAATAAAATAATAGTCACTAGCGCACTTGCATCCCACAGTTTGGACAAAGGATGGGCAATGGCCATATTGCTTGCCACAAAATGTGACCACCAAGGCATGTAAAGCATCCCTAGGTCACTAACCGCCACAGTCCACACACTATTTTCAACTTCGGGAACTGAACCAAGATTCACCGGCTCACCACACATCCATGGCTCCCACAGAATTTTATGCAAATAGAGGAAGCAGTAGGCCAGTCATTAAAGAGAAACTAAAGGAAAAGCTCTTCAAGAATAACATACAAGGAACCCCAAATGTATTACACAGCCATATATACTCCATGGATTGCAAATAAACCCAAAACATCATATACAACATAAGAAACTAGGATCTTTCAAGTATTGCCATGATAAATTACCCTTGAAATTGCACAATAGAAGAAGTATCAATCTAACTTCCCAAAAATACAAAATTGTTCCGAAGATTGGAATCACACTCTGGCAGAAAATTCCACGAAATAAAAAAAAAAAAATTGAGCAAGAATGAAACAGTTTCATCCTCCACTAGCAAAACATTTTAAGTCTGCAGCTGGTTTACGACAGCACTTTACCATAACCTTGTCATTGCTTAAATCATAGTCAACTACTTAAACTTCAGCTGGCAATAGGATAGGAAAGAAGAGGTACAAAAACAGGGCAATCCTTCCATCAATCTAAAACCAGCCCAAACATTCCCCCTACTAATCATAAGTTAATTCACAACTCATCTGCACTGCAACGTCACAGCACGAGTAAAACAAACATTAGGTGTTCAAGCAAAGTACCTGCTATTGATAACATCAATCTCATGAAGAGTAACACAATGCACGACCTCCTTGCGCTTCTGCAACTCCCCATCAGGGCACTGCACGAACTTCACCTGATAACAGACTCACAACAAAACAAAAACCATCAATAACAAACTGGATAACTAACACTTCAGTTAGTTACAATTGTTGGCTACGAGTTAGTTACCTGAGGCCCCATGGCGTCGAAGTCCCTGGACCTCGAGAACGACCTCCCGAGCTTCGTGATCTTTCCAGAAGCTTTATCAATGGCGATGACGTCACCGCTGGTCACCTTCTCCTTCCCGAGAGCTTCGATCATCTTGGCGCCAAGGTCGTACACGGTCTCCATCTCCGTCGTCTTGAGGGTGAGCTTGCCGGACTTCGAGGCAGCGCCGGCGACGGCGGGGCGGTCGATCTGGACCTCGACGACTTCCCCTTCGATGACCTCGGTCTCCTCCTTGATTCGGACGCCGATGGCCTTGCGGAACGCCTGGGTGAGGGCTTCGGTTTTTGACATCTCGAGGGAGAAGAGCTCGCTGCCGGCCATCATGGCGAATGGTGTCTTGAGGCCGAGGGACTTGGCCATTCCCATGGCGATGGCGGTCTTGCCGGTTCCAGGCTGGCCGGCGATGAGGACAGCGCGGCCGGCGATCTTGCCGTCGCGGATCATCTGGAGGATCACGCCGGCGGCCTTGCGGGCTGAGGCTTGGCCAACCATGCCCTCCGAGACGGCGCGGGGCTCAAGGGAAGAGTCGAGGCCCAGGCCGCGGATGTGGGAGTGGGCTCCTATGCGCTCTATGCGGGTAAGGTCGCGAGTCTCTGATAGCTTCAGCTCCGCCATCGCCGCTGGTGCTGGTGGAATTAGGGTTTTAGGGTTTTCGAAATTTGGGGGGTAAGGGGGTTTAGGGTTTGTGCTGTTCTTCTCTTTGTCTTGCGGAGTGGTACTAGCGGAGTTGGTACTATACAGTGTACTCCACGAAGCCGCGCACACTTCAGAAGGAGCTTAGGGCTGGCTACACATGGGTTAAGGTTCGGTTTGGTTCAAACTTCAAAGAGGGTAAAAGGGAAATTCCAAAACTAATTATTTAAGGATGAATTAAGTGAGTTTGGTTAATTTTGTGAGGAAAAAAAAATTGAATGATTTGAAACAATCCAACCTAATTTGAAATAGGTTAGATTGGAATGGGTCATTGGAGAGTTGATTTATGTTATTTAAAACTGAAAGAAAAAAAAAAAAGGCTTAACATGTTTGAAGAGGTAGAAAGAACTAGAAAATAGTCGAAAATTGGGAACCATGCCATGTACAAAAAATTCTTATATGTAAAGTTATAATCTAACATTAGCCAGTGTGAAATGCATACAATAATTACATAAGAAAATATGAATAAACTCTTGAAATTTGTTCATTTACAAAACAAACAGTGTGTTGGTTTGAGTCAATAGTGTGTTAAGGTGAAAATTCCCTAAGATATGTAGATGTCGAAAGGAGTTTTAGGGGAAGGCAAATATTCAATCGACAGGTTTATGTCCAAAACATGAGTGAGCAGTGTCAAAAGAGGATAATAAAACCAAAATGTGTCGATAAATAATATTAGGAGGGGTAAAAGAAGTTGAAAGAGTAGTAATTTTTTATGCTGTCAAGGCAAGAAAGGAAGACCTTAAGCCATTGACCACTCAAATTCTTGAAGATAAGTATCAACATGATTTGCTCAACAAGAAGTAAAGTGCTGAAGATCAGGTCAAGTGACGATGATTTTAGAGGTTCAGCTCACATGGTTATTAAAGTGTCGAAGCATTGAGGACTTTGGAATTCATCGCAACATGTGATTGATAACGTCGATAGTGCAGAAGCAATTATTGAAGGTGTCTAATTTTTAAGAAGCAATGGAAGTAGTGGAGAGGTTTTCAAAGACAATGTGGATGAAAGCATGAGGAATGAACGTGGGCATAAAGGTTCAAAGTTGTGAGGACACGTAGCAATAGTAGTACAGAGTTTTTGTCTATAAATGAGTATTGTCAGTTTCTTTTTGCTTTTTTCTAAAGAAAAATTATAAAGCAAAAGTTTTGAGAACTCCTATAGAGGAGCCACTTTTGTTCCTTGATATACCATTGAGAAGTAAAGCTTGATTAATGAATTTTATTTGTTTTTTCATTGATTGAAAATCAAACGAAACATAGTTTTTTCATTGGGCTCCCTAAGCACATGGTTCTAAATTTGATCATGAAATTATTGTATACTAAGAAAATACTGTGAGGATGGATCTCTATATAAGTGTATGATTGTATATATTACAAAAAATTAGTCTCTCACTGTAATACCCCGGGTTTTAAATAAAAGGATTAGAAAATTTTTTTCGAACTATAAATAGTGACAGTCACCTTGACCTGTCGTTCGGGTCCCGAATTTCACTAAGTCTGGACCCTACACATCCTTTGAGGGCTCTATGATAGAGTCATAGTCTTGGGATCAAAAGTCTCAGTAATGGTTCTCTACAGAAAAATGAGTTGAAGATTGATTTTTAATAAATTTTATGAAACTCTTAAATTTTTCATTTTTTGCTTATGAGTTTATAAAATCATGAGAATTTTCGAATTTAAACTAAAATCCAAAATTTGGATTTTGATTTTTCTGATATTTTATTTGAATCCAAATGGGGGTATTTCCTTATTTACGTTTATGTTTTAAAGTTAATGGATTAACTTAAAATTAGTAAATATAAACAAGTGCATTTTGGAGAGTATTCTAGAGAGCGTTGCAGTAGTCAGGGAACAGTAAGGCGGTGCAAGAGACGATTTTATGCTCTCTAATGAGCGTTGCAGTGATCAACAGATTCATAAAAAACCCAATTTCGAGTTCCAGAACTCTCTCATACATATTTTACACCCTTTCTCCCTTTCATAAGTACGAAAACACCGCCTCCCAACCCCATTCCATCCTCTAAACTCTATTTTCTTCCAATTCTTTCAAGTTTAATTTGGAATCTTCCATCTTCTAAGCTTAAAAAGATATGTTGTCTTTCTAGTTTTGCTTTATTTTCTTAAAGTTTTCCTTGTTTAGAAGGGGTTCTCTATGTTTCTCAAGGGAATGAAACTTTCTACCTTGTTAGAGATGGATTCTTCAGTATTTAGAGGTTTAGAGGTTAATCTAGAGTTCTATTGCTTCTATGTTAGATACTGCTACCAATCCTAGCTCCAAGTGTTCTGTTGGTATAGAGTCTTCATTGTTTATCCCTATAGGTGAATGGGTTCACATCTGTGATATCTATATTGTGCATTAAGATTATGTTTATAAAAATATCATTTACTGTTTGAGTTTAGAGATTTTTGCAAAGAAGTTTGGGATTTCTGTTGATTTATATGTTTTAGAACTCTTGGTTTTAGAGCATGAAATTGGTTTTTCATAAAACTCATGGGACCATGTTAGTTATACTGATTTTATGTAGACTTAATGACATATGTAATTAGTAGAGGCTTTTATGGTTGTTCTAATGGATTACGAAACTGATTTGCATATATGAAATGGTTTTATACCTAGATATACAGTTAAAGAAGAAAACGGAATTATGATTGCAAGCTTTACTATTTTGAAGCATAATGTTGAGTTTTCTAATTATGAAAGCTTGATAGTTGAGATATGTTTTAGATAATCAATCAAAAGGTTTTAGAGCTTGAATCTTCCTGAGATTCAGAACTGTTGACGGCTACATAATCTGTGAAGGTATGGGATCTTAAATGTCTACATATGGTTATCTCTTGGACATGATTTCATAGCCACGGTTATGCTAAGGTCAGACTGTTAGAATCAAGTAGATTTAGAGTTCTTAGAGTATAAGAGTTCATTGTTGATGAAGAATAACCTAGAAGTTCAGACATAAAAGGATTTTAGAGCATGAATCTTTGTATGACTCATAACACTTGGCGTATATATATTCTGTGGGCTTGAAATTATCATATATGATTTCATAGTGACAGTTATGCTAAGGTAAAACTGTTAGAGAGTTACAGGGATTCAGAGCTCATAGAGAATTAAAATGTTTAAGGGTTTTCAGATTTATATGGATTTATTTAATTAGTTTATATGGTAGCTATAGAGAAACAACCAGCGAGTTAACGGCTGGAACTAAACGTTAACCTTGGTACCAAGGCCCATGAGAGGCAAATTTATATATATGATAGATTAGTCCACGAGGGACGCGGTTCACAAAGAACCGTTAAGATTTCAATTAAGAACTCTTATTCACGAGGATCTAGGTATCCACAGAGCAGAAATTACTGTTTCTCTAGGAGCTATTATATTATGAGCTTGTATGATTTCAGGGATGAAAATAAGATAAGAAAATTATTTTTGAGTTGTCACATGATGATTGGAATGTATATATAAACATATATGCATACTTGACCATGAATACTTTTGAGTATTAATGATATTATCGTGATTTTATACATTTTTCTTTAGTGTCCCATGGAAAGGGTTTTCAAGTGATGATTCACTCATTAAGTTCTGGTAACAAAACTCACCTCTCTCTCCTTCTCCTGTTTTTATAGATAGAGCAGTTGCTATGGATTTTCTTCAACCCCCTTTCTTCCAGCAGCACTAGACTTCAGTTGGTGAGTCTTATTGTCATTTTGATTTAAAGTGCTCAAGTGTATATGTAGGCAAAATTCCAGACCTTAGATCATGTTTTGCAATTTAACATACTATGATAGTATATTCATATTTTGTATTTAAAGATATATTTGTATTAATTTAATGGAATTTTCAAACAGAGCAACTTATATTTTTATGTGAGGTATTATGATTTCAGACCTCAGAGACAAATTATGAAGCTGTAGCCATGAATATTTTGATCAATGTGATTATTTTGAATTTAAAGAATATGCGATTTTTATGTAGAAAAAGAGAAATTTTATAGTTTTTATAGTTTTTATGAAGAAAGCATACATGTAGAAACAGTTAACAAGTCACAAAACTTGTGTGAGAATGAATTTTCTCACGTGCTGGTCACGTTCCTAGATTGGATTATGACACTCACCCCTTAAATATATATATATATATATTGCTTCTTGTTTAACAACTTCACCCAAACATCAACTGATCTTCATTTTCATTAACAGAAGTGATTCTTTCAGAGGCAATTTTGTCATAAACATGATCTTTCTAGGGCTAAAATGATTGTTTTACAATGCCAAATATATGATATTTTGGGATTACAATAGCGGTTCTACAATGTGAACTTGGCATACAATATAATCATTTCTATTAATAAAAGTGGAGGTCAATTGACATTAATTTAGGTAAACTTGTCAAAATAGGTCGCTCTTTTGAGGGTTACATACAAATATAATTTTTTTTAGTACTATTTTATTACTACCTAATTTTTCAAGAGTCATCTCTTTTGGATTAATATGAAAAATTAAACACAAAAAGGGGAAGTAAGTGTCACTTAGCGGTGGAAGTAATGCTACATTAATGATGTATTTGATATGGAATTTAAAACGAGGAAGAATTCTTCAATGGATTAGGTTCTATGTGTTATGTTTAACAAAATCTTAAAATTTAAGCTAAATCAACTACTGCAAGTAGTTGAATATAAAAGAAAACCAAGCACGTCACGAGCTAACATCAGTGTATAGGCTAGGAGACCTTACCACTACGGCATGACGCGATTATTGAATAGAATTTGGCCAGAAAACCTATTAATCCATCCATATAGTAGGACAACTTATATAATACAATCAACATAGGTTTCATCTGAAGGAACCCATATTAGGTTTTATGCACGAGGTGTTTTGGGCTTACGCCGAGGTTCTGATGCTGGCGAGGAGGTAGATGTCATGTCTTCATGTGTTCCTCAATATATGTACCCAGACCATGAGTGTCAAAATAATCTACCACCCTTTGCAGCAAATGTGAACTTATGATGTTAGTTCATGTTTAGTCACTAATGCTTTTGATCCCCAAGGATGATGACAAATAAGGATGTTTCAGTAATTTCATGCCTTAAATTTTTGTCAACTTATTAGACTTTTGCCATTAAATATAATGCCTGCCAACAAGATAAATGCACCGTTAAATTTAGTAGTATGTGTAGATAAGAATAAAGCTTAGGAAAGATCAATGTAAGTTTTAAAAAATTGAGGAATGTTAGTTGTAATTTTATTGAACTTCAAGAGATAGTGTAATTTTTTAGATTTTAAATGTTATATAATAATTGTGTTAAAGGGTAATGTCAAGATATTAAAACTAGATCACTAAACACCAACAAACGATAATATAATAACAAATTAAAAGTATTTGGGGATAATTACAAATTAAATGTTTTGTAAGCTCAGGAATTCAACTATAAATATTTTTTATTGCAAGAGACCTATTTGAATTTTTGTAAAAGGTTTGGGAATTTACACAATAATTTAACTTACATTAAATGATAAAGTTTAAGTTATGAGTAATTATATTATGATATATTAACATGACAAATTTAGATATTTCTTTTAAACGTTGTGTAAAATTTGAATTGCAAATATTCAATTTAGATTTGATGGGTGTTTGGATATGATTCTTTTGAGGACGATTTGTTGATTTTTCAAAATATTTTTTAAAATTTAATAATTTAGAATGTTTTACAATATATATTATATTTTATATACATTTTTTTTTAACCTTTATGCAATGTAAAAAAAGGATATATTAATTACATCGTGAATGCACGAATTCAAAGAACCAGTTAATTTACAACTGAATAGTCTAAATTATAACAATTGCTGCTCAAAAAATACCCGCAAGTACTTTTTATAAATTTAAGGTTAAATCTTCGGTTTGTAAGCCATTTTCTCTTCAGCAAAAATGTAGTTTAAATGCATCTGTAGTCGTATTACTGGTAACACTAACACTGCTTTATTTATCACTGATAAATGAATGTGAAAACGAAAAACCAGTGGATACCCTTGAAAAAGAAGTAAGCTAGTACTAATAAAAGGACAAGGGAATGGTCCCACAAGAGCTTCGATGATGTTTCGTGTGGACTCTCTCGAGCTACATCGAGCAGCATATTTGGATTTTCCTGGGGCCTACACGTGTCCTTGTTGTGCCCTTTTCCTGGCTTGACTTAGCCGCTAGAGTAGACGGTTTTTTAAAGCACCGAATGTGTGAACATTGAAATCATAACAAAATACTAGTAATAATCATAATCATATTATTAGTGTATTAATTGTTGTAATAATAATAATGTATCAACGTCCCAAGCACTTTGTTGCATGGGACATTTTTATTTGTAATTTTCATAGGCAAGCACATGATTAGGCAAATGTAAGTGTCATGATCCTAGAACTGATGCTCCGATCAATAAGCATTGTATTGCCTGTTAAAGTATCAACATTTTACAAGTTTAATTCACTTGGGAATTGAAGATTTTTCTTCTATTTCCTTTCTCAATTGTCACTATTATCAATTATGTACGTTCAACACACTTTGATCGTGATCTCTCAGTGGAATATAAATACTTAATTTTTCGAAAAAGGGGATAGACACTTAACTAATTTTGATTTTGCATTTATTTATGGAAAAAATTAGAAAAAAATCGAAAAGTATATCCTCTTATATAACTTACAAACGTGATTATAAACATACTTAGAGTTATATCGACTAAATCTTTAAAAAGATTGTCGTGTGAACTCCTCTATTGGTAGCAATAATAGCTTAAACCCAACGCATTTATTCGTTTAATCGTTTTTGGTAGTAAATCCAGTAGGATATTAACACAGCAAACATATGTCAATGTTTTTATTTTTCTTTTATCATTCTAGAATGTTGTTCATCCATTTACAAAAGCAGTTATTTAGAAAAGAAAACACAGCTGATGAGCTAAGTAGCGGAGGCTGAAGGAAACATGATTAAGTCAAAATAATTGATTATGCTTCCCACTAATTCTTCCTGCACCTACGTTCACGCACTATTTTTCGGCCATGTGAAGTTCATTACTCACGGAAAAATTTAAATGTTGCTACATACTGCACAACTTCGACCTAATACTTTCGTTTGTAATGCTGCACACATGTCATCCAATTATTCCTACTCCCTTATTCTTCTAAGTTGTAATCATATATCATGAAGTAATTGATGATGATAATAATAATAATAGTAATAATAATAATCATTAAGTATTATTGTGCCATAAAAACTTCATCATGGCTTAGCCCAATATTTACAAAATTGAGGTCGATGTGCTCGCTGTTTGAATGAAAACAAACACATGCTGTGTAATACTATAAAATATTCCCAATTATTAATAACAACCTGAAGATTAAGTTTGTTCTTTAAAAAAAAAAAAATTGGCTGCTTTTGTTTTATTCGTGACATTAATTTTGATGTACTTTAAACTTGTAACCAATCAATCTGATTTCACATTATGTTTGATCTTTGAAATAGTTCTTATATATAAAAGTAAAATATTTTAAACAATGTAATAATACATAATTTTGGTATACTATAAAACTTGTATAATTATTGAATTATACATTAATAGTATTTGATTTTTATGATAGCAATCTCGAAAATCACATACATTGTAATATATAATTAATTTATAGTATAAAAATATATTAAAATGATAATTACTATATGAACATTGATAATTTTTATATACTAATAGTGTAAAAAAATCTGCCATCTAATTATATATTATCATAACAATAAAATTAGTTAAGTTTCACACACATTACTCAAAATATCATATAAATGGGATAATTTGATTAGAAGATGATATAAACTTTTTTTATGCACTATCTGTGCAAAGAAATTAATCTTAAAAAAATTAATGGAAAAAAAACTTTTATAATAAAAAATGTATTAGAATTAAATAATTGATTTTGTTTAATAGGTTGATCCACGCAGTGCCAAACTCGGAAGGTTCAAATAGCAGTGAGTGGACGAAACAAGAAGCATTCCCTTCTAGACCTGGTTTCCTTCCTTCCCTTGCTGTTTGTTTGCTTGGTTGCTTCCATTCCATACTAGTCCACTCTTCCAGCCACTGCTTCCTTTTTACCCTTTTCATTCCGTTGATTTGAAGAGTGGCTGTTATATATATATATATATATATATATATCTTTTTTCCCTTCACTTCTTCTCCCTTTAATCGTCTGGATCAGTCTCTCTATCATGCCCACATAGCTTAGATTACTTCCTCATGGTCATTTTCATGTAAAGATCGCAACTTTGCATCTGGGTAGTTTTAGGAACTGAATTCCTCTTATTGTTTCATATGCTCTTGTTATAAATGAAGTATGTATATTTGATTTATTTTTTTTATTTTTGGTTTCATTTAATTGTTATGAATTATGATTGATAGGGAACTTGAAATTGGTTGTTATTTGTTAATCATGGATAGGAAGTTCTGAAATTTTCAGTTTAAAGTTTCATTTTTGTTTGTTTGTTTGTTTTGATAACTGAAATCTTTGTTTGTGTGATTTGTGAAGGGAACTGAGAAGAACTGCCTGAGCCTGAAAATTTAGTCTTTTTCTGCTTTGAAGTTTGGGGTGTGATGTGGGCATCTAAAACCATGCTGCGAGTTTGGACCCTTTTGTTGCTCTCAGTGTTGTTGCTAAGGAGCGATGTTTTTGTGTATTCAGATTCTGATTACTGGGTTGGTCTTGGAAGCTATGACATAACGGGTCCTGCAGCTGATGTTAACATGATGGGTTATGCCAACACAGAACAGATTGCATCTGGGGTTCACTTCAGGCTGAGGGCTCGTGCTTTCATTGTTGCTGAGCCTAAGGGTAACCGGGTTGTGTTTGTGAACCTTGATGCTTGCATGGCTTCACAGATTGTTACTATTAAAGTACTTGAGAGGCTTAAAGCAAGGTAACACACTAACAATAATGATTCATAGCATGTTTGGTAAACGGTTATTTCAGATAAATAACGATTTTTTAATTTCAGAAGTTGTCTCAGTAAGTTTTTTATTATAAGCTGTTTTGAACCCAAAATAAGCTAATCTAGACACACAATTATTATTATGATTATTTGCAGAAACTATGGTAGATTGTCTATAAATTAGATTTCTCCTTCTGTGTGTTGTGGTGGATGTTTCCATCTAGTAATTTATTCGATGTGGTTAACTGTGTGCCTGAGGTTGTACTTTGTTTTATTTGTCAGATATGGTGACCTTTACACCGAAAAGAATGTAGCTATTAGTGGAATTCACACTCATGCTGGTCCTGGCGGTTATCTTCAGTATGTTGTGTATATTGTAACATCCCTTGGATTTGTGCGCCAGTCATTTGATGTCATTGTTGATGGCATTGAGAAAAGCATTGTCCAGGCCCACGAAAGTCTCCGCCCAGGATCTATATTTGTCAATAAGGGTAAGGAAAAAAAATTTGCATTCCTTCTCGGTTTTTTCTCTGCTAGGCACTCTGAACACTCACATGCATATTCAATAAGTCAATGTTATTTGTAATTATGGTTCTTTTGCATGCTGTTGAAGCATGTCAGGAAATGATGAAAAGCTATGGGAAGCTAATTGCTTAGTTTTAGAGTTTTCATTTTGTTTTCGATGACCTGTGATTTCTTCATCAATTTAGAAAGTGAAAGATAAGGGAATTAAACATGAGTAGCACCATCACATTTTCACCTCTTAAACCTTATAACTAATACAGATGGTCAACAATCTTGATTCATGTATAATAGATGAGACACTTTTTTCTTTTAAGAAAAGCGTCAATTTAGTATTCCCCCCCTTCCCCTCTTTTGTGTTACTAATTGGGACACTCTGAAAATTGTATTATTGATTTCAAAAATTAATGTGACTAGCAAATGCACTAGTTGGTTGCCAAATAGGTTGATTGTTATGCCAACTTTCTCCTTCGTTTGGTGATATTACATGGTTATAATGCAGTTATCTTCAACTTGCAGGAGAGCTCTTGGATGCCGGTGTAAATCGCAGTCCTAGTGCTTATCTCAATAATCCTGGTGCGGAGAGAAGCAAGTATAAGTACAATGTTGATAAAGAAATGACTCTATTGAAGTTTGTTGATGATGAATGGGGTCCTGTTGGAAGCTTCAATTGGTTTGCTACTCATGGGACTTCAATGAGTCGTACGAACTCATTAATTAGTGGGGATAATAAAGGTGCTGCTGCACGATTTATGGAGGACTGGTTTGAGCAAAAAGGCTCTGCTAGAACTGATTTTGTTGGATTTGAAGATGGTGGCATCCCCCGAAGAATTTCCAACATAGTTCCCAGCCTTCATGGTAATCGTAGGTTACTTCTTGTGCTTTGGTGTTGACGGCTAGACATGAATTGGTTTGGTAGCTCCTTTCCCAATATAGATTTAAGAGACATGATAAATATGTTCTTAAATAGCTTCAGAATTTGTCGGTTTGTATGGCCCGAGGTTCATCATTTGAGATGCTAACACATTTGAAATCCCTGATGATGTTGTAGTTGATTGGGTAGCTGTGTCCTAACTGGTTTTCCGGTTAAACCAGTCATAAATGAATACATATGTGGCTTTTTAGATATTAACTTTTGTCTTAATCTGGTTAAAGAACAAAAGAACTTAGCTTTTAGTGGTTTGTCTGTAGATATAGTTTATGCTTGTGCTTTTGACTTTTACAAGTCTTTTCGTCATAGAAGTCCTTATATTTGTGGACTTATGTCACATGTAGTTGTCTGCATACAAGACAAAATGCAGATATCCTAGCAGTGTGATTGAGCAATCTTGTGACGCATAGTGAATGGTACCTTGGTTTATACAACTGATGTAACTAGTTCATAAATACGGGGCATATCTTATAATAATGCATGACTTATATTTCTAATCAACTTAAATTTGTTGATACAGACCATGAATTACTGGAACTTGCTGCATCCTTCCAATCTCCTCCTGGTAGACCAGCTACCAGAACTTCGAGTGTTGCTAGACGTGTGAGAGGTTCCCTTGCACAGGTTGACAGGCCTAGATTTGTATCTGCATTTTGCCAATCAAATTGTGGTGATGTTAGTCCAAATGTACTTGGAGCTTTTTGTACAGACACTGGACTACCTTGTGACTTCAATCATAGCACATGTGGAGGGAAGAATGAATTATGCTATGGCCGAGGGCCTGGGTAATTATCTATTTCATGCTCAACTTCTCTCTAGTGCATTCAAATTTACCTAAGCCATTGAGATTACTAAATTCCATTCTATAACTAATGTGGCAGTTATCCAGATGAATTTGAAAGTACACGTATTATAGGAGAGAGACAATTTAGAAAAGCAGTGGATCTATTCAATGGAGCATCTGAACAGATTAACGGGAAGGTTGATTTTCGGCATGCCTACATAGATTTCTCCCAGCTTCAGGTAAATCTTTCAAAAGCTGGAGCCTCTGAGGTAGGATCAGGAAAGACATGCCCTGCTGCAATGGGGTTTGCATTTGCTGCTGGAACTACAGATGGGCCTGGAGCTTTTGATTTTAAGCAAGGAGATGATCAGGTAACCCCTGAATTTATCACTTATGCTTAACCACTGTCCTGGACTTGTATTCTTAAATAACTTTCTCAGTCGATGCTTATTCTTTATTATAACTGTATGCCAGGGCAATCCTTTTTGGAAGCTGGTCCGCAATTTACTTAAAACACCAGACCAGGAACAGATAGACTGTCAGCACCCAAAGCCCATTTTGCTTGATACTGGTGAAATGAAGCTACCGTATGATTGGGCAGTAAGTTATTTATGTATCCTGAACATTATGATTTACAGTCTCTAGGCTCAGTTATGTTGTGTTCTCTTTGATGGCTGATGTGGAAAAAGATGGAAGGTTGATGACATAGAGACTGATTTTGGCTTATGATTCACTTTCCTCACTGCATTGCATACCTTGATTAACTTTTTTTTTTTTTTTGCATGTCACTTTTTTTTCTTTAACAAATTCAAATGATTGAATCTCAAAGAAAGATAATTTTATATCACTAGTATGACTAGTGGTCTTGTTCTTTCCTGGCTTTTGTTTGGGTAGAATTCCTAGTACATGTTCTCCAGTTCTTGTGGTTTTTTCCAAGACATTTATTTGATGATCTTTGATGGCAGATGTTCCATATAGAACACTCTGCATCTACTTTATTATATTTTGTGCTTATAAAAGGACAAGTTTTACTTATGTAAACCTTTCTTCACTGATGTTCATTTGCAGCCTTCAATACTTCCAATCCAGATCCTCAGAGTTGGGCAGTTTGTTATTCTTAGTGTACCAGGAGGTATGAGCTCTTAGTCTAGTTTCCAATAATGATGTTACTGTTGAAATTTCTTTCCTTCACATTTGAAACAATAAGTTTCAACTACCAATGACTTTGCTACAATGAGAAGTACTGTATGAATCAATATTAATGAAAAATAAACTCACGGTTGTTCTTTTTTTATTTTTGGAAGTTCATGGTTACTATGTATGTATATAGGCGTTTGTCAGACAACCCAATTTCGCCAATGTATTTCTTTGGGTTCTTCATGCTAGTTGTAACTGTTTTTAATTCCGACAGAATTTACAACAATGGCTGGGAGGCGTCTTCGTGATGCAGTGAAGACAGTGCTAAGTGGCAGCAAAGATTTTGGTAGTAATATTCATGTTGTTGTAGCAGGGTTGACCAATACTTACTCACAGTATGTGACTACATTCGAAGAGTACGAGATGCAAAGATACGAGGTATGTTGTGATTCTTTTGGAAAGTGACATGAAGCATGGCAGTAAATCATTTTTAGATTAAAGCAAGAACAGCATCACTAGTCGAAGTTTAATTTTAGTTATGCAAATTTTTACTATCAAATAATATGATCTTGTATTGGCAAGACACACATGATGTAGAAGCATTGGCAAACTTTTCTAGTATATGTCTACTTCTGTTTCATAGCTCTTCATGCTTAGAGCATTGTGCATGTGGGAAACGCTGTGATATTGACAATAATGTTCCTGCATGAAACCACATTATCTGCCAGTTTCTAACATCAATTTTCTGCGTTGTCAGGGTGCGTCCACGCTTTATGGTCCACACACACTGAGTGCATACATTCAAGAGTTCAAGAAACTTGCAACCGCTCTCATCAGCGGCCAGCCTGTTGAACCGGGCCCTCAACCCCCGGATCTCCTGGACAAGCAAATAAGCTTGCTACCACCAGTTGTGGTGGACACAACACCTCTTGGGGTAAACTTTGGGGATGTTATCTCTGATGTGCCAAAGAACTCTACTTTCAAGAGAGGTGACATGGTCACAGTTACTTTCTGGTCCGCATGCCCTCGCAATGACCTCATGACTGAAGGCACATTTTCCCTTGTGGAACTCCTCCAAGGAAAGGACACCTGGGTTCCTAGCTATGACGACGATGACTTCTGCTTGCGCTTCAAGTGGTCAAGGCCTGCGATACTCAGTTCTCGCAGTAAAGCCACCATAGAGTGGAGAATCCCACAGGATGCAAGTCCTGGTGTATACAGAATCAAACATTTTGGGGCTGCAAAGAGCTTGTTAGGATCAATTCGCCACTTTACCGGTTCATCAAGTGCATTTGTAGTAGCATAGTAAAAGGGGGGGATACTGCTTACACATGTTGTTCACCTATTATTATTACTATATTTGCAATTTGTTGTACTACTGAGCTCTCTAGCAGAGAACATTTAATCAGTGATGATTACACTATATATATCATACATGTTGTTCACTATTCCGTGTCAACTTTCCAACAGATTACACAGGATTAGAGTTAACCAAGTTTTGGGAACAATTAATTATAGTAGTTAATTAAGTCGTTGTATGGCTAACAGTTGCTCTTTAAACATTGTTAACTACTCCTATGTTACATGCATGAAGAACAGGTTTTAGGAATTGTGGAACTCCGATTGTCATCCTTCTCACGTTTCTTAAAATCTATAATTCTATATCATGAATCTGTAGCTACGGAGGTTTACGACTTCTCTAATTTTGTTAAGATCAAATCTTTATTTCATTTGTTTTTTCACTTTTTGAGAATGCTAATATCATTCCCTGATGGCATTATCGATGTTACGACTTTTGATTAATTTGAATCCCTTGAAAAAAGTAATACAATTATCTAATTGTATATTATACTATCCCATTTAAATTTAAATTAATGTTATAAAAACTTGCTAGTGCATTTAGATTAATATTGTGAAAAAAAAATGAAATTTCTCAATTTTCATCTAAACACATGAAATTTACGAATGAATTTATAGCTTCGCTGACATGAGTTGTTTTAACTTAATTCTTATATTTAAGTTCTAGATAAAGTCAAGAAGAGGAGCTTTCTCGGCTTAGTAGTTTTATTCAATACGAGAACAATTGTTTAGAATAAAAAATTATCCATGGCTTCGACGAAAAAAACAAATGAAACTCGATATATTATTGATTATTAAACGATTAAACGATGGGGCAGTGTTTATTAATCGATCTAGTAGTTGGGGCATAAATAAATATTTTGAAATCAAGAGTAAAAGACAGCAAAGCCCATTGATACGGCGTCGTTTGGCAAGAACACGCTTTCTCCAATTTCTACAGGCCAGGTGCAGCAGCACAAGCGCAGTGGAGGAAAGCAATAAAGTAAACACTCACATCACCATTCACCACCACCAGCTCTCTCTGATACTGCGAACTAGAATCTTACTCACACACACAGAGACAGAACAAGAAGAAGGAGAGCTAGTAGCAGCAGGAACATTCCAACTGAATTGAATCGAATAGAATTGGGAATTGGTGTTTGTGTGTGTGCGGAAATGTCAGTGCAAGAATACCTGGATAAGCACATGCTCTCTCGGAAAGTCGAAGACGCCGTCAATGCCGCCGTTAGGGCCAAGACTTCCGATCCCGTCCTCTTCATCGTACGTCCCTCAACATCCCTTTCTCTTACGATAGATTCTTTTTTTTTTTTTCCGTTCTCATTATCTTACGATCTTCTCTTCGTGTTTTTTTTTTTTTTTGCTGCACGTTCATTGGTTCAGTCGAATCACATGAAAAAATCAGTGCAATCGGTGATAACGAAAGTGAAGGCGAGGCAGATCCTCGACAGCAGAGGCATTCCAACTGTCGAAGTCGACCTCCACACGAACAAAGGCGTCTTCCGCGCTTCCGTCCCCTCCGGCAACTCCACCGGCATGTGAGTTATTCATTCAATTAGTTACGCTTAGTGGACAAATAATTAGGGTTTTAGTATTGTCTCTTTTGTTATTAATTAATTATGCTTCCATTTTTATTAATTAATTTCAATGTAAATGGACTGTGCTAAAATGCTGGTGATGGTTATATTTTTGGTTAGGTATGAGGCTGTTGAGTTGAGGGATGGGGACAAAGGTGTGTATCTTGGAAATGGTGTGGCTAAGGCTGTTAAAAATATAAATGAGAAGATTTCTGAAGCACTTGTTGGTATGGATCCCACTCTTCAGTCCCAGATTGACCAGGCCATGATAGACCTCGACAAAACCGAGAAGAAGGTTATTTATTCTCAAATTCCTTCTTGTTCATATTAGGATGTGTAGTGTAATTAGTTGTAAAGGTTCAGTTAGTTAAGTTTGTTATTATATGAGTTAGTTACACTTAAGAACAACTTGACTTGTATAAAAGCTTTTGGTAAGTTATTCAGTTCAGTTTCTGCAGTTTATTCAATCAAGAGAGTTTGTTAGTTATTGATTCTTGTTGTTGTTTCTAATTTTTGTTTTCAGGGTGAACTTGGGGTTAATGCTATATTAGCTGTGTCCATTGCTGCTTGTAAAGCAGGGGCTGCTGAAAAGGAGGCACGGTTCTTTTTCTCAATTCATGTTTTTTTATAAGTTTGTTCAGCTTTTAATGTGAAAATAAGAGTATTTGTTCTATCCCGTTATCATCAAAATAATAAAAACAACTAAAATAACAGGTTCCGCTTTACAAACACATTGCTGACCTGTATGGAAAAACCAACCCGATGCTTCCTGTTCCTGCCTTTACTGTTATCAGCGGTGGGAAACATGCTGGGAATAATCTGGCCATTCAGGTATAGTTTCTGTTGCAATTTGATTTCTTAGGCATGCTCACTAGTGCATCAGTAATCTTTCCTCTGTTAGGTTTGTGTTCCCTTGCCTCTAAAGAAACTTATGGAAAGTGAAGTTAAAATGCAAAATGAGCATGCAAATACTTACATTATATGACAAGTTAATTGTAAAATAATTTGGGGCTAATACACTTTTGTTCTAACTTTATCTTTGGCAATTGGATTGTTGTATTTGATTATGTTCTTTATCTGAACCATTAATACTGATACACCATGATAAGTTCTGTGTTCTATCTTCCACTTCATGAACTTTTAGATTCTGCCAAACATGAAAGCTTTCTTGCATAATTTGTTTCAGGAAATAATGATTCTTCCAACCGGTGCAAACAGATTTGAGGAAGCACTGCGAATGGGCTCTGAAACCTATCATCACTTGAAGGTGATTTTGCAAATTTATCTATGTATAGAGCTCTCTCTCTCTCTCTCTCTCATAATCTATGTTATGTTCCAGGTTAGGAACATATCAAGTTTAGTGTTGTTGTTTACCTGTCCTATAACGATTTAGATCTTATGGCCTTGATATTTAATTTTAATTGATTTCAGCAATCCAGTTTGTTGTTTCTCAGCCAATATATATGTATTTCTCATCAGTGTTGGATTAAAGAATCCCACTTGCAGATATCATGTTTAAGCTGATACATTTCGTTTTATTGTTTATGATAAAAGGGCAGGCTGTTATAACAGAAAAATACAGTACACATGACTGTAACGTTGGTGAAGATGGTGGCTTTGCTCCTAATGTCTCCAGGCAAGCTTTTTATAATATAGACTTATTGTATTTCTGTAGCCTTTGAAAATCTTTCTTCTCTAGGCAAGTGTTGTTTTGATTATATTTCTATTTTTAGCTGACTTAATTTAAGTATCATCAGCTTTAGAGAAGCCCTGGATCTTGTAAAGGAGGCAATTAGTCGAGCTGGTTATAGTGACAAAATAAAGATAGCACTTGATGTTGCTGCTACTAGTTTTTGCATAGGTAATTAAATTTTTCTGTCTCTTTTATGCTTGTGGATTCTTGGGAAAATGAAAGTTACCAATACTTGCTTACTTTAAGTTTGCTTATTGCTTATTTTATTATATGCTTTTTCCTTGATATAGGTTCAAGATATGATCTGGACTTTCAATCTCCTCAAAAGTCAGGACAGACTTATAAATCAGCAGATGATATGATAGAGTTGTACAAGGAACTATGTACTGGTAAATCACTTTATCCCTCTTTTTTTCCCCTAATGATGATATTATAAATTATTTAGGCTATATTTCATGTTTATTTTTCTGGATCTGCAGACTACCCAATTGTGTCAATAGAAGATCCATTTGACAAGGAAGATTGGGAACATATCAAGTATTTCTCTAGTCTCCGAATTTGTCAGGTGTAATTTCTTAAGCAACTGATATTTTGTGAGTTTAATGTGTATTCAATCTCTGTCCTGATTAAGTTGTGCAGCCTGAGATTGGTGCTACGGTGTAGGCCCTTGTCATTTTCGTGATTACAGAATATTTTTAATGACAAATAATAACAAACTGCCAGTTGGTGTATGAATGCCATATTGACCCATAAATAAGTTATGTGAAAAATGGAGAAAAAGAAGTGTAATGCTGATACCAAATCTCTGTTACCTTATTGTGGTTTAGTATTAGAAAGCTCACTGACGTGTTACCACTGAGATGTTTTGTTGATCTATTGGATACTTGGAATGGTTTCCCTTAATTCAAATGCCTGTGCAGGTAGTTGGAGATGATCTTTTGATGTCAAATGCAAAACGCATTGAGAGAGCAATAGTAGAGGATGCTTGTAATGCTCTTCTTCTTAAGGTAACTGACTATTGCTTAAATGAATTTTCAAGGGGTTCCTTTGTCTGCTGACAAGTTTCTCCTAATTTGTTTTAACTTTTTTTCCTTAATATATACTAAATCCAGTTGTTCACAGAAATAATCCTGATTCATAAGTATGTAGGGGCAATGGATATCCAGAGATTTTGGAAATGGCTGCTTTTTCAATTTTCATTCAAATACACTACAAGATCATAAATTGCAAAGCCAGTTTATATGAAAAGACAAATAAAATCTAAATATTAGCTTGCCTGTAGCATAGTTTTGCCACATGTTTTAGCTTCCTTCATTTTTGGGTCATTTAAGGGGGTATTTCAGTCCTCCTCTTTATACCCTGCCTTCTATTTTCATGGAGAAAAGAAACACTAAAATGTGATCATTTCTCATTTAATTTAGGTCAACCAAGTTGGAACTGTTACAGAGGTGATTGAGGTGGTGAAGCAGGCAAAGGAAGCACATTGGGGGGTGGTAACCTCTCACAGATGTGGGGAAACTGTGGACTCTTTCATAGCTGATTTATCTGTTGGCCTTGCCATTGGTCAGATCAAAGCAGGTGCTCCTTGCAGAGGAGAGCGACTAGAGAAGTACATCCAGGTCTCTCTCTGATTTTTATGCTGGTGGTTTTAATGCACTGTTATGCTTACTTCATGTTTGTTGACCTGCTAACCGTATTTTTTCCATCTCACCAATCCTTGACCCTCGGGAACCATTGGTGGTACATGTACAACATTAATAGGTTTAAAGCAATGATTTTGTGACCCTTTGTAAATTCCTGGTTGTAAATACACCATTTTGTTCTGGCTGTTTATGCAATAGCATCCATAACGGTAGATTTTCTATGTTCATATGGCTTCTCTGAGCAGTATCTATGTAGCATGACAGAGCAGTTACACATCCTAGGCTAACCATATTGCAAAACATGACCAGTGTTAGACATTTCAGAGTTTTGTGAACTATCTGGATGAAAATCTGACTTTTAAGAATTGCAACTTGTCATATTAGGGAGTTCCTTTTAAAGGGATTTGAATTTTGAGTGGGTTTCTAATTCTATAATTTTCTTCTTGCTTTTTATGTATGTATTTTCAGTCTCAATTATACTGTTTCTCTCGGATATCTTGTCCTGTCGTATTCTCATTGTTCCTTTCATTATAAATTCTTACTCATAAAAATGTAAAAGATTGGATATTACAATGTGTGACACGTGCAAACATACTGGGTCCACATTGACTTATTTTACAAGCAGCGTTCATTACTAGCCACATTCTCATCTACGGATGAAGTTTACATATTATTCCTGTTTTATACTATGATGCCTCTACTATGAGTTTTTGTCCTGGAGAGCGAAACCAGATGAAAACATAAGAGTTGCAATGTGAATTTGATGCAGATACTTCGGATTGAGGAGGAGCTTGGAGATCAAGCAATTTATTGTGGTGAAGATTGGAAGCAATAAAAATGAACAATTTCTTCGGATCGATTTTTGAGATATGTTTTTCTTTCTTGAAATTTGATGCGGGAGGTTGAAGTTCTTTGCTGTACCATAGTCATCAACTTCTGATGTCCTACTGTTTTTCATTTTTCTTTTGCTATTAGGTTTAGCCGGTGTTATCAAGGAGTATTCAAGATGTGTATGAGATAGTGTGGGCTGTTTTGTTATATTGGACAGATACTAATACTAATTCAACAATGAAAAATTCTGGGTTATTTCATCAAAATAAAAATTGTTCTGAACAAGTAATCTTGGTGACGGTTGTCTTATTCTCTGAAATAACTTCGCTCTATGTATTCTTTTCTTTCTAATTATTAAACTTTTTAAGCAATAATATACTTTCGGTCTTTGGAAGGTAAGAGATAAAAGTATAGGTATTACACTCGGCTCTTCGAAACCTCAGATTCCTTCGGATTGATTGAGAACAAATCTTTGGTTAATGGAACCTCACGTGCTGATATGCTCTGCTTCCAAATGAAATTGTTCTCTGCTATTCTTTTATCAGCTTCGATTCCAAATTATATCATGCTCCTATTAGTCGAGCTTTAAAGAATAGCTTGTCTTCAAATATGATATAATTATGCTACTTCAATGGTTAGATTTAGAAGCAAAGGCTATGATCTAGCATTTCAAGTTGAATTCACCTCGAAACCAGTACCACAATCTAGGAAAATTCCTATTACATCAGTAGCATGTCAATCCTAATAGGCAAATGTTAGATCACTTTAAAGCACATGATTACAACTTTAGTTTCTGCTCATCAAGTAAACTCTAGCCTTTATGATAAACCCACCTCCAAGCTTAAATCCAGGGCTAACTGGGAAACCTACCACCTGTCCAGGTGGCACCCTCCCACCTGAAAACTTCACCACACTCCGCATGTACTGAGGATGGAACTCAGCTCCACGACTTGCCTCAAAGTGACACGGTGCAGGGTCAAGTGAGAAAGCTACCAAATGGAGCAACCACACTGCCTTGGCCACCCCTAAGAATTCATTGTAAAACCGAGTCCTTGGATGCTTTCCTGCAGAGACTTGACTCTGCTGCTCCAAATTGCCAAACAAGGACTCCTCCATCTTCTGATGGACGATGTCAATGTACTTTTTGGAGCAGAATTTGCCAAAATGGCATGTTGGCAAGATTCCAAGGAGCTCAGTGGGATCCATGGACTTCATATGTTGGTACTGGGCGAAGCAATCGCAGCGAAACTGATGTGGGTTGAGGAGGGTGGAGAGGCTGCCATCAATGTAGAAAGTCTCATGGTCGAATCCTTGGAAGATTTTCTGGGAGATGTAGGATTCAACGGCATACTTGGCATGGTGAGGGGACACCGTGGTGGTGGCTGAAGAAGTGTCATTGCATTTGATTTCAGTGGTGGTGGCAATAGCTGCTTCAATGGAACAAACAGCAGCTGTAATGTCCCAATTCGCTTTGTGCATGAGCGAGAGGAGCAGAGATGTGAAGTACTTCGTTGCTTCTCTTACATGCACCATTTCTGCTTCAAAGAGTTGCGGGGATGGAGCTGCTGGAACCGCTGCCAAAGGAAAAAATAACATTATACCAAACTAGGTTTAAATTTTCAAGTACCAAAGTGAACATTGGTAGTAGATGATATAAGACACTTATAGAAAATACACTTCAAGGATGCAAAAAACTACACTTTTTTTTTTCCTTCTTTTTCATCAGCATCATCTGAAAAATCATGTATTCTCTTTATTAAAATATCTATTTGCATAAAATATGTATCATGTGTTAATAATTACAGATTTCATCATTATTACATGTCACTCTAGTCACTTTGATGAATGAATCTTTCATCAAGAAGTTATCACAAGTTAAATCTAAACAGGTGTCCAAAACATAGCTTTTTTTTTTTTTGAAAAAGTAAATACATTTTCTTTTTACCTTGAGTGAAGGCAAGTTTTGTGCTAGGGTGATGCCTCCCCGTCCCTGATTTGTTCTCCCCTCCATTGCATTTGCATGAGAGGGCAACAACACACTCAAGCTTGTCTTCAAGACCCTGAATTTGCAAATCCTTGTCCTTCACTTGCTTCTTGAGGTCTTCCATCACTGCTTCATAGGGTGCCACCACCTCTCTCACTCTCAGTTCATGCACTCCTCGACCTCCACCACCACCACCTCTCCTCCTCCGGAACCACCTCTCCCTCAACACGGCAAGCTTCTTCAGCTCCGCCACCACCGCCACGTCAGCCACCCTCATCTTTTCCTTGTCCCAAGGGCAGTGTGCATCTTGTAACCCCACGTAAGCTCTCTTCATCCTTGACACAGATTCAAACACTTCATCCATTAACACCTCCTCCTTCATCTCCTTCTTCACCTTCAAATTACCATAATCATGATCATCTTCTTCTTCAACTTCTTCATCATCATACTTCTTGTTCCCTTGTGAGTCTGAGTGGTCGCAGTCCTCTTCCTCTTGCTCGTTGGTTTCGGGGAGTGGTGGCTGGATCAAGCAAGACGTGGTGACCCTTTGGATGAGATTTGTGAAATTCAAGACCTTTTTCGTCATTTATGTATGTATGTATATGAGACAGAGGGACAAAGAGGAGGGAGAAGAAAGATATGAATGTGATATGAGAAATGGTGACAGCTGAGTTGGACCACAGAGTCGATAAGCTAGTTAATTAGTTGGTTGGTTAGTAATAATACTGAATTGCAGAAGAAGAATAGAACTACATATGCATGGAGGGAACAAATGTGAATTCCGAACAACAACATGTGGCATGCATATGTATGAGAGTATGTGTCCGTCTGAAATCAACGCCAACACCCACCACAGTTAAAAAGAGAGCGAATTTGTGAGTTTGGATTTTAGAATGGAAAGGATTTACAGTGTAAAATTATATTAAATGTCCTGCTCACCCCTTCCCTTCTCTCCAAAATTCAAACTCACAAACATACCCTTAGCTTTCTTGTTTGAGAATGACAAGAACAGCTAAGAAAAATGGAAACTTGCGGGGAAATGAAAATGAGAGGAAGCGCTACTTTTGTTTGCTACATTTCAGACTTCGTATCGCCTTTGAGATGGCTGGATCCGTTTAATTTTTCGGTTTTTTAATTTTATAAAGAAAATATTAAGTACAAATTTGAGTTTTTAATTTTTTTTTAGATTTTATAAAGAAAATATTAAAAATTCTAAAAATTATAAAGAAAGAAATTTTGTGAAAAAGATACTGAAAATTTTGTAATTCAGATTTTGAAAATACTGGAAAATTGAAAACTCAAACCAAACAAATCCTTAGGACCTGTTTGGTTTAAGTTTTTAGTTTTTCAATTTTCCAAATTTTGTGAAGGAAATACTGAAAATTGGGAATGAAAATAGAAATATGAAATCTGTAATTTTAAGAATTTTCAGTATTTCCTTTATAAAATCTAGAAAACTAAAAAACTGAAAATGAAAACTGAAAACTGGAAACTCAAACCAAACAGGCACTAAAAGTCCTGAAAACTATAAATTTCAGTTTCAAGTTTTCATTTTCAGTTTTCAGTATTTTTTTCATAAAATCCTGAAAACTAGAACCAAACAGCCTCATGAGATCAATTTTATATTGTTGATTTTTTTTTCCATTTAATTGGAATTTTTTTTTCCTTCTCCCTTTTTGTGAAAGGGTGGGCCTATGTTTAAAAGGAGTGCTAAAGTAGTTTTCTTTTTCTCTTTTTAAGTTCTTTCTTTCTAGTTCTAGCCGATAAGAAACGATTTTACAAATAATTATTTTATACTAGTTGATGTTCATTAACTTTTATCGAATATATAAAAATGGCTTCTGATTTATAAAGCTTTGCATTGATAATAGAGTTCGAATATTGAGAGGTAAAGATTTTTTAAGTTTAAACTGTAGTTTGTTTTTTTTGAAAAAAATATTTTTTTTAGGTTTTTTTTTCTTTATTTCAAGAAAGAAATTCATCCAAACATACTTACTTTTACTAAGAAATATCTTTTGCTCTGAAAATAGCACATCCAAACCAACTGAAATTGTACAAATTTACCAGAGAATTGAGAGAAACATCAATTGAATTAATACTAGGTTATATTCGTATAAGATCCTTTTTACTGAAGAAAGAAAGAAAGGAAGTTGACATATACTTGCTCTTTGTCTATCCTTTGCTACACACCTGCCTCTTTTTTCCGGCTAAAATGCAATAATGCGGGACAATTATTGAGGTGAGGTAGGCAAGTGTTGCAAATTAAACACTGATTCCAAAGCCATTTATTTATCAATCAACTAACTTTATACAATTTAAGCAAGAAAAATCACCCAATGTTTTTCTGTTTCCAGTAACAACGGTACTCATATCTTGCAATTAATGGGCACCCCCTAACTAAAGGCTTGATTCAGTCGTCCTTTCAGAAGTACCCCACAATGTGAATGGAAAATGGGATTCTATTTGATAAAATGAAAGAGCTTGCCTTTTGTGAGGAACTCAAGGATATAATGCACTAGTGCCATTCACGAACTAGATCACCCACGTAAGTAATGAAAGCAAAGCAACTTGAATTGCCAATGCAAATCTACAGCACCTAAAATACCAAAAGAAAAAAGAATAGACAAAAACTTACATAAATGCATAATTATGAAGCATACCTGTCCACCAGTCCTCACAAGTGACAAGTCCGTGCTTGAAAGTGGAAAGTTTAACTAGAACGGCAACAAATTAAAGCCGGTGTGAGCAAAAAATTTCTTTTATAAGTGCAATTTTAACAACTTATTTTTAAGCATGCTCTCACAATAAATAAATAGTAATACTATTTTGACATTAAAAAAGTGGGTGTCTGAATTATAACCATTGAATATGATAAATATTAAGGATAAGTGGGAATCATCATCACATCTAATGGTTATAAAGTGGGTGTCTGAATAGACATTCACTTATTGGGTATTAAAATAGTATTACTCCATAATAAATTAGTGCAATTTATAAATGAGTGAATATATATTACTATTACACTTGATGAAACTTCTAATTTTATGAATGTATCTAAATACGAAGAGTTGGATTTGTGTATGTCCACACAAAAAAGATATGTTATGTGAGCTCCTTTGTTTAAGAGAGGCCCATCCCTTTAAGCTGTGACATCTAAATGACATATACCAATGAGAAGAGAACAAAATCCGTGCATAGTTTATTCAAAATAGTAAGCTGTTAAGGAGAAAAGTAGAGGACTGCAATGCTTACCATGTGATCTGCTAGCAACAGGAGCACCTTTTTTAGGTAAATCAGGATATGGTGAACAGTGGACAAGAAAACCAGGGACAATCCCTGAATCAAACTCAACTACCATTGGTTGAGATGCCATGAATATTAGATAAAGCCATAAGGGCAGGAAAAAAAAAATTATAATGTGCCCTAAGAACAAGTCATTATGTTGATTTTTCATCTCAATCTCTCGTCAAGCTTTTGGTGGTTGAGAAGATAAAAACAAGTATATGCAGCATGTACTAACTACATCCAACAACGCTAGAGACGATCCTGAAATGAGTTCTGTTACTATATGTCGCAAAAGACCAACCTTGTACTCTGAATAAGCAGCTCCAAAAATGCTTACGAGTGAGTGTAACCAGGGAGCAGCTATGAAAATGTTCTCGTTATGCTCATGTTCAATCATCTGTGTAAGTGGCCATTAATTAGATTAGGTATACCCAAACCCTGCAGCTCTTCACCAATTATCAGGATTCAAGACCACAGTAAGATGTACATATAAAAACGTAACAACCAGGGTGTTAATTATGCATAGCATAATGTAACATGCAAACGAGAGAGAGAAATTCAGCTGCAAAATGAAGGCTAAAATTGCGTTTGCCGGGAGTCGAACCCGGGTCTATTGCTTGGAAGGCAATTATCCTAACCGTTGGACTACAAACGCTTTGCTGTTTGTTCGCGTGATGATATTGACTTTTTCTCTTTACTCTCCCTTATGAACCATGCTCATGTACTGGCCTTGTTTGAAAGGACACCTGATGCACACATACATACATGCATACCCTGATACTCATTGAGCGTCCCATGTACACATCCAATAAATATCTTACAATCATTTAAGGATTGTATAATATGCTTGTCGCAATCATATACTTAATTGTGTGCTGATTATTGACATATTACTCAAATATTCTGTGAAAATATGTGTTTACAAAATAAGCTTTTGAACAAACCTGGTAGTAGCTTCTCGAGCTGGCAAATCTATGGAACTTTCCATATTTTTTTAACCTACCTAGGAAAAAACAATAGTATGAGTTTTCAGAGATCGCAAATCTTTTTCAAGTGCAAGCTACCCTATTCTAGTTTCTAATGGCTTTACATAGTGACTGTAGCTACCCATCCATCTGTATATTCTGCTAAATTAAATTGAGTTAACTCGAAATGTCAAACTCCATCCAAACCATTCCAAACTCAAATCTTGAAGAAATTTAAAAATATATCACTGCATTATTAACTTGGTATTGGCGCTTGGTAGTTGGTAGTATATATTTTAATTTTTCTTGAAATAACATATGCATGGGAACAAAAACAATCTCAATGTCTGCGCCAAGTGACACCCTTCAACGGTGCTCATGGCTTGCCTATCACCCTCTCTCTCCTCTTATGATAATATCACTGAAACAAAAGAACGGTGCAAATTGCAAAAGAAGATCGTTTTGGAAATGCCAAAATCCTCTCTCAGTCATACAACCTTATTATTATTATTATTCAATCCACCTGCACGTCTATCATGCCAAATCCTCATTGACGTTTATCACCAAAGACAAAACTTTTAATCAACCATGCGAATACTAAGTGAGATCTCTATAAATATTAATTTAAATGATTAGGCACTTACTCCACTCAAAACAATGTTTAAAATTTGAGCTATGTGAACATCTTCGTAAAATTTGAATATGAATAGTTTTTTAAAAAATTAATGTAATATTGATATAAAAAATTATATTACCATTAAAGTATATATTATTATTTATTATATATAAATAACAATTATAAAAATTAAATAATTATACTAATATACTTATATATAATTATATGGTTGCATAAAAATTTACTTATAGAAATAGTATTGTTTCTTTACAATTCAAAACAAACAAATTAATCTCTTCCTTCGTCCAGGTGCAAGTCTAATATCTTATTACATTTTAAGTATATTAGTTATTACTTTCAAGAATAAATACCTAATTTTGTATAAAAGGATGTAATATATTTATGAATAACCAAAATGTGTATTTAATCTAAACTATTTGTCTTTTTATTTCTAAGATTTAATTGGAATATATTTACAGTATAAAAACTTTTTACATATTCATTCAATCATGTAATAACATATCAGTAAATATGATTATTCTTAAGTCCCCACTATTTGAAAATTATATAAGAAAAAAGATAGGATTAGATGATAATATAAACACATCAAAATTAAATTCTTATTTTTATGCTAAAAATAATGAAATATCTCTTACTATACACTGTCTCCATCACACAATAGGGAAGTCACACACTAAAAATCATTCACAGCCACAACGCACACATATACAAACACTATCGTTATTTGTTTCTTTGAACAAGTGAGAACAAAGTGTGTGTGAGCTTTCAGTGAAATCCAACAATGGCATCTATGGCTGCGATTGGTGTTCTCAAAGTCCCATCTTCTTCCTCTTCGCCAACACTCTCTTCCAACGCCGGCGGCAGAAAAACCATCCCACGCGCTCTCTCATTCGCCGCGTCACAGCTCTCCGGCGACAAGGTTTCCCCTGTCCCTGCGTCTCCACGGGGACGAAGCTGCACCCGTAGCCATGTGATTGTCACTCCCAAGGCCGTTTCTGATTCCCAGAACTCACAGACTTGCCTTGATCCCGATGCTAGCAGAGTGAGTTTTTTTTTTTTTCAATTGACTTTTTACCCATTTAAAAATTAGTGTAAAAATTAGATCTTTTTCAATCACATGTTTGTTATCTCAATGAATTAAAATGTGGGTATGTGTAATTGGAGCTTGGTTTCAATTGATTCGCTTGGTATTGTAATGATCATGCTACGTAGGGTAAAAGTTAGAATTTTTATTTTTTATTTTTTGTTCTCTGGTCTCTCCGTTGGATCAAATTAGAAAGTGAGGACATTTTCAGCATGTGTTTTTGTTTTTTTTTTTCTGTTTGGGGGGGGGGGGGGGGGTTTGTTTGGTCCTCTATTTGAAATTTGATGCATGTGTGTGTTGGTGATTTGGTGGATACTATGGCGCAGTCTGATCCACGTAGCCAGCTTCACCTAGTGGAACAAGGCTTAATTGTTGGTACATGGATTGGTGATTTGGTGTTGTTTGCAAAGTAGTATGCTTTGATTTTGATGATTATGTTGTTCTTCAGAGTGTGCTTGGCATCATACTCGGAGGTGGAGCCGGGACTCGTTTGTATCCACTGACCAAGAAGAGAGCAAAGCCAGCTGTTCCTCTTGGAGCTAACTATAGGCTAATTGATATTCCTGTAAGCAACTGCCTAAATAGCAACGTGTCCAAGATCTATGTTCTCACACAGTTCAATTCTGCATCCCTGAATCGGCACCTTTCACGTGCATATGCAAGCAACATGGGTGGCTACAAGAATGAGGGTTTTGTTGAGGTTCTTGCAGCCCAGCAGAGTCCGGAGAATCCTAATTGGTTCCAGGTAATAACACACCATTGACTCTGTTTTGCAGTGCTGCATTCCGTCCACTTGATGTTTGAGGAATCATTTTATTGTGTTAATCTCTTGAATTATATTATGCTTTGGAAAGTCACTACCTCACAATTATCTTGTGCTCTGAATTTTTGGCACTTATTGGGAGCTTTTATCACTGGCTCTAATGATATCTGAACAATTCAACTTCATCATTGCAGGGCACTGCAGATGCTGTGAGGCAATATTTATGGCTTTTTGAGGAGCACAATGTTTTGGAATTTTTAGTTCTGGCTGGTGACCATTTGTATCGAATGGACTATGAGAAATTTATCCAAGCACATAGGGAAACTGATGCTGATATAACTGTCGCTGCCTTGCCAATGGATGAAAAACGTGCCACTGCATTTGGATTAATGAAGATTGATGAAGAGGGACGTATAATTGAATTTGCAGAAAAACCAAAAGGAGAACAGTTGAAAGCTATGAAGGTAAGCCCGTACAATGGGTCTTATATATTACTTCTCCTGCAATTATTATCTGCACAATCAGTTAAAAATGTCTTCATTTTTCTCCACTAGGTTGATACTACTATTTTGGGTCTTGATGATGAGAGAGCAAAGGAAATGCCTTATATTGCCAGCATGGGTATATATGTGGTCAGCAAAGATGTGATGTTAGACCTGCTACGTGAAAAGTTTCCTGGTGCAAATGACTTTGGTAGTGAAGTTATTCCTGGTGCAACTTCCATTGGAATGAGAGTAAGGGTTCCTTCGAATTGTTTAATAACTTTCCTGTTGTTGTTATACATGGTATAGTGTAAGAAGCATAACCTGAGAATATCATAGCGTAGGGAGAATTTGTGTTACTATTTGTTTGTGTCGAGCTAAATCCTCTAACTAATGAATATGGAATCTGTAGGACCTGTGCAAATGAGTACATACATATGCCCAATTGATTGCATTTCTATGGTCTCATATTTAATGATTAAGTGTCTTTCATATAGGCAGTATAAATTTTTTGTAATGAAACTTTAGTATAACAAATGTCATTGCTAATGGATAGTTGGACGTTTCTACATTTGATCTGTATAATCTTTCTATCAAAGCTCTAAAGTGAAAAGTTTCATGTTATGTTTGTGAATATTGCAGGTGCAAGCTTATCTGTATGATGGATACTGGGAAGACATTGGTACAATTGAGGCTTTCTACAATGCTAATTTGGGAATCACCAAAAAGCCAGTGCCAGACTTCAGGTGACCAAATATGGCTATTTGATGTAACCATTCTATTTTCAGCATATTTTGATAATAGCATCTTCAGTGTGATGTTTATATTTTCTTTTCTTTTTCCTGGGATTGGTTGCAGTTTCTATGATCGTTCATCTCCAATCTACACCCAACCAAGATATTTGCCACCATCCAAGATGCTTGACGCCGATGTCACAGATAGTGTTATTGGTGAAGGATGTGTAATTAAGGTAAGCTGATTAGAACTTCCACCACCTACTGATCTTTTGTGTGAATGTGAGGCCCATGTATACATTTCTTGACAGAGACCTTAGATATAATGAGATTAATTTTTTTATAGTAAAGCTAACATTGTATTCTATATTTTTGTTTCATAGAACTGCAAAATTCATCATTCTGTGGTTGGGCTACGATCTTGCATTTCAGAAGGTGCAATTATTGAAGACACATTGTTAATGGGGGCAGATTATTATGAGGTAATACGGCTAAACAACTAGGACCTAGTGTATTTTAAGTTTTAATAGCCAAAGGTTTGACTTATGAAAGGCGTTTTAGCTTGCATATGAATAAGGTTTTACAGGTTGAATATAGCTTGACTAGCAGTTCTCACTGCAATGCTTTGTTTTCGCAATTTCTGTGTTCCAGACGGAGGCTGACAAGAGGTTTCTGGCTGCTAAAGGCAGTGTTCCAATCGGTATTGGCAGAAATTCGCATATCAAACGGGCAATCATTGACAAGAATGCTCGAGTTGGCGAAAATGTGAAGGTAACAATATCATCAACTTTATGCACCTTTTGTACTCATTCTAAGCAAATTTATCATATTAATCTAGGCAAGTTGGTTTTGCCCTATTATCTGATAATCTCAGTACACTTAGCTATCAAAAGCTATGTAAAGGATTCTACTCCATATGTTTTCTTTTCACACATCCACTACACTTTGTTGGCCATTTCTACTCCTCTTGTGTTTCTAGAGAATCTAACATTGGGTTTCAATGCTCTCAGATCATTAACAGTGACAATGTCCAAGAAGCTGCAAGAGAAACAGATGGGTATTTCATAAAAAGTGGGATCGTCACAGTAATCAAGGATGCATTAATTCCAAGTGGAACTGTCATCTAAAACGCCCTCCTCTATTGCTTCTTAGCAAGCAAGAGTTGTGCTTCCACGTGCAAAAGCTAAGCTTTCTGCTGCGTGAAATATTATATACACTTGCCTAGTGGCTTGTAAGTAATAGCGGAACAGAGGACCCCTCCTTTGAGTAGTAACGCTGTAGAGTTCATTATTCAATCCAATAAAAGTTTCTTTGTCCTGCACTGCGATACACGCATGATCCTTAGGGTACACATTTTTTTTTTTGTTTTTTCATGTGTGCAAGTTTAACGACTTGTATTTAGACATTTACGATAAAAATAAATGTAAATAGTTTTATTCAAGATACAATTATAGGGTTTTGCTCATCAATATCTTAAGGCCAATAGTTAAGGGAAAAAAAATTCCAAAGTTTTAAGTGGATTTTATTGCTAGAAAACATCAATACTGTTTTTTCCATTGCATAAATTATCATTTTTGATTCCTCAATTAGTGTTTAAAGATTATGCATGTGTCGATCTAACTTTTATGTGAGTGCTTAAATATGAGTTCATTGGACGCGTCTATTGTAAAATTATTCTTTGCTTATTGCTTATTGTGTATGAGGGGGCCAAATGTGCGGGAATTATGAACGAGCACAGGTGAACGACCTAGATTCTGTCAAACATAATTTGGGATGTAATCACTTGTCAAGATCTAATAAAGATGGAACTTATCCCAGGGCAATATTTGAAAGGTCCTCTTCGTGGTTTTTCGTCTATAAAGCGATTTTACTTTATACCGCAAACTTGCAAAAGTAACACCTAAAGTGAATTGCCACGCAATACCTATAATTGAGATTGTATGTTATCAGCCAATATTTAATGGGGCGCACTATAAGAAAACAATATGATGTATAATAATAAGGCAAATACAAGGGTGTGTCATGGAACGCAAGTTTCAAGATCCTGGAGGCTAGTATCTACTCCATATTAATGCACATAAGGTAATTCCATAGAAATTTTTGTTCGAATTTGTCTACGAAATTCTTTTAGAGTATTCATTTAAGTAGTCTAGAAATTTTCATGACCTTTTTTTTTGGGTCAATAGGTTTTCCACTGCCTTTTTTCGGCCAATCGAAACTTCCATGACACACTAGCGTTTCAATGCGGCCCAATTCAGTGATGCTGATGCGCCAGCCATAAAAAACATATTTTGAATTCAAGCTAGAAAACCCAATTGTATTAACCAGACTTTTTTTTTTTAAAAAAAAGACCCAATTGAAACAGTTGAAATTTCCTTAAAACTAAAAAAAGAAAAAAGGAAACTCCTCATAAGGAAACAAAAGGGAAACTCATATTTAAAAATAAAAAAAGTAGGAAACTCTTAGGTACAATAAAAAAATGGAGCTAGTTTACACTTTGATTACATCCACGAGGGAATAAAATTATGGGCGGAGTCTGCCTGTTTCACATGCCGGATAGGATAAAAGATAATAATATAAGATATAATAGAATAAAACTTGATAGTATGAGACTTAATAAATTTTTAATATTATGTAGTATTTGGTGTAACACTGTATAAGATATTATATTTTATATTTTATAATATTATTATTTATTTATAAATAATTCTAATATTTTAATTAAATATTAAATAAAATAAATTTTTTATTAATGATTTATATACAATTTTTAAATATCATATTTATGTAAATATTTATTAATTAAAATTTAATTTATTTTAAATATTATTATTTATTTCAATATTTTATAATTATTTATTATTTCAATAAATTATATAAATATTAAATAACTATTTATATATTTTTAATATTTTCTTTTATAATTATAATTATTTAAATTTAAATTTAAATTTTAAAATAAATATTAAATCAAAATATTTTTATTACCAATCCTTTCTTTTATATATTAGATGTTATTTTTTTGAATATTTATTTCTATTTATTATTTATTATTTTATTTTATTTAATATTTATTAATTATAATTACTTTTTTATTTTTATTGTATATGGCTATATTGATATCATATATTATTTGTTAATAATATTTATTTATTATGAAATAATTTTATTTATAAATTTTAACTTATTATTATTTATTTAAAAATTATTTTATTTTAATAAAATATTAAAAAATAAAAGTGATTTTATATAGTAAAAGTTAATCAGGCCTAACATGACCTCCTCATGTTATATATTTTAACATATAAAAAAATTATAACATATAAGATTATATAATACGTTATTTGTATTAAATAATATATAAAAATATAATATATAGCATAAATTTATACTATTATAGTTAATACTGCATATCAAACACACCATAAGATATATGCTTGGTGGATAGTGCTTTTCAAGGATGCTTCCGCTTCCTCGTCAAAAAAAAAAAAAAAAGGATTCTTCCGCTTATAAAAAATATAAGTAATTTTTTCTCTTAGAAATGTAGAAAAGTTGAAATACTTTTCCTTTTAGCTTTTAAATGTCCCCGACTTTTGAGAGCATCTTGTGGATGATTTTTAAAGTTTGATTTATACTTTTCAAAACATAAAATATTAGTATCTTATTTTAATTAATGAGTGGAATTTAATATTTTTACGAAAAATTATATTACTTCCTTTAACATTTAATAAAATTCAATTTATTCTCTTTTATTTGTAAAATTTATGCAAAAAGTTTTCCAATTTATAAAATTATTATATTGATATCCCCTTTATTTATAAAATTATTATAATAATCTCTTTTTATTATATAATGAATAATATATCTAAAAAAATTAGCATCATATGAACTAATAGATAAGAAATGAAATAAATTTTATCAGATATTAGATGAGACGAGTATAATTTACTTATATTTTTAACGGGTACTTCTATTTAACAAGTTTTCATTTTTCGCCATATAAATAAATACCTTACCACTCACTTGTACAGATATATCAGCATACAAAAGCAAATATAAGTACAGACTAGGGTAATTGAAACCTTTTTCCTTTGACCAATTATTTCCTTGACTTCGCTTTATCTCTCTATGCGTGGCTGTGAGCTATACTGGAATGTGAGATCTGCATGTGTCTGTTCTGATTGTGAATGTTCATAGGGTATGTCAAGATTGTACTTGGTGTACCTCACTCTTTGAGATGGAATGAATAATATAAACAATTTAGGTAGCGGTCACGTTTTCTATAGTGCATGCAAATGAGGAGTATGATTCTCTATCTTACTTTATGCATCTAATTTTTAAGTGTGATTCTCCATCTTAGTTTATGCGACAAATTAAGAAAAATGAGAGTATTTTATTTTTGGGTACATAAAATGAGAGTATTAATTAAAACGACTCATGAAATTAGCACAAAAAAAAGACTCATGAAATTCTTAAAATATAATTTTAACTTTAAGAAAAATGATCCTGGCATTCTGCTGAGCCACGCAAAACGGTAAATTTACAAATACGTTGAAGACAAAAATATTATATATATAGAAAGTTATAGTACACTAATATTCTAGTCCTAGCTATATACCTATCACTATATGACAAAAACGGATTAGTACCTAAGTATGTCAAAAGGAGTCAGGACACATGCATGCCACAGTCAGTTTTTTAAAATTTATACATATAAAATATAAAATAAGTAACATGAATAATTTTTTTTAATTAATTTTACTGTAGTAATATGTTGGTAGCCTATAATATCGCGTCATGACTGCATTATGATAGCATTATAGGCATGTTTAGATAAACTTATTTATGGTAACATATAAGTAAAAGATTTTTGAAATAGTTTTTGGGATAAAATTATATCTTTAATAAATTGTTCATAACACGTGATTATTTTTTTTTGTTTATAATTTAATTATATTATTACAAGCAACCAAAGGATTAAATGTTTGTTGAAAAATAAAAACAGAAAACAAAAGAAAAACAATTAGACTAAAAACTAAAATAGAAAAACAAAGCAGCCAGGCACTATATTATGAAATAACAATGAAATTTTTTTTGACCACACACGTATATTAAAAGGAAGGACATTTTTTTATATTATTTTTCTATCCATTTTAAAACAAATATTTTTTATTTTTTAGATTCATTAATAAAATAAAATATTAGATATAATTTTTAAATATAAATTATATTTAAACATATCACTTTATAAATAAATATAAAATATGAAAAAAATATTTATCTTACAACGAAGTTGTATTATATAATAGTAAAATTTATTCGTGTTAACTTTGTTATTCAAAACTTGCATTGTAGTATATAATAATTTTATAATAATGTGAAGTTGAAGTGTGCAAAGGTCAAAGTGAGAATGAATGAATGACAGCTCTACAACTGCTCTCTAGTCCCTAGTCTCTCCTGCTTCTCTGCATTTGCCTGCCTGGCTGCTTCTGCGTCTGATCCTCATCTGCTCTTTCCTAATAGCGTGGCTACTCTGCTAGCTATAGCCCTGCGACCTTTTCCTTCTGCTATCATCCATGGCTCCACCTTCGAAGTTCCATCATTTTAATTGAATTGAATTATTATTGTTGTTGTATAACATTAGCCAGCTTCAATCCAAGTCCTGTGTTGTGAAACAGAGAATTTAAGACGCGAATCTTGTAAGTGTTCTGTGGTCTTCCTTTTTGGGACTTAAATTTTGCATAGCTGTCCATTCCATGATTTGCTTCCCTCATTTTAGAGTCCGTATTGCCTCCGAAGCTGCACCTATTAGACCCTCCTCCACACATTCCCACAAGTCAGGTCTGCAATCAATCCAACTTCGATTTATCTGTATTCTTTCTCTCATATATATATATATATATATATATATATATATATATATATATATATATATATATATATATATAAAAGTGATTTACACTGATATGAAAAAATGAATAAATTTACTTGTATATGGTGTTTAGAATCCGTCAATAGTAGATTTTATGTTATTGAATCTGACTTTTAGTGCGGATTCTGTAAAAAATATTTTTTTTAGCGGATTCAATAAAAATATTATTTTTTATGCTGAATTTGTGGCGGATATAGTGTAAAAATATTTTTTTTATTGAATCCACCAATGGTGGATTCAGTGTTGAATCTGCCTTTGATGGATTCTATATTGAAAACACCATATTGTGTAAATTTTTTCCAAAACACCATATTGATATAAATACACTATCCAAATTTCATATACAAAAAAGACCCTTAAATTTATGAGTTATGTTATTTATATTTATTATGTATGATATACTATACTGACATACACCTCATCTATCATTGAATGGGATATGGACTCCATTCAACTATAATCTACTTTTTATTCAATGATGGATAAAGTATGAGTTGGCACTATATTCTATACACAATTATTATAAATAATAATTTTCTAAATCTATAAGAGATATTTACGTAATAGAACGTGTTAAATATAAAATTATTTATATATCTTTATTCATCAACTTAAATTTTGAAGAGAAATAATTTTGTAGCACTTTTATTTCGACAAATGTGTGACATTTGATATTACTCCCACCCACTTTTAAATATTTATTTAGTAAAAATTTGTAACATCATTTGCTATTAAAATTTTAATCAAGCATTAATTATTTTTTAGTTTTACCTTTATTGTATTCAATAAAAGTATCTGAGACTAACAAAAATTGTGAAAAACGAAAAATCATAGTTAAAATGTTTTCTTAGGTTATTTTTTAATTTATGTGTTAATACCTTAATTAAAAGATAAATAAAGCGAACCAAAACAATATTTAATATTATATTTAACACATATTGAAAATATATTTAAATAATCACATGACCCGAGATTTAATTCAAGACTTGTCATTGTAACAAACACAATTAGCTTAATTCCCCAAAAAGTTGTCATTGTCTTTAGTACTTGCACGTGTGCGTCACTCATTCATTTCCGTTTTATTTGATTGAGGAATTCTAAATATATTTATATTTATTTAGACTAAAATTTGTATTCCTCCGTTTCTGGAATTTTAAAAATCAAATCTAGACCGCTATTGAGTCCAAAGCAAGGGTATATATACATTTGACTAATATTATTTGTAATTTTTATTTTTTTTATAAGTTACAAGCTACAACGTATTTGTTGGAAAAAAAATAAGCTGTATAAATTTTTACTTCTTAAAGTATAAATTTTATTATTTTTATAGGAAATATTTAACTTCTAAAAAAATTATAAATAACCTTCTAAGTACTATAAACTAAAACAATTGTCCAAATATAAAATAATTTATTTCATATAAACTCTTCATTATTAATTTATTTTTCAGAAAATACCTTAATTAATTTATATATTCAAACAAGGCTTAAGCCATATTTTGAATAGTTTGAGTTATCTCAAAATTACATAATATTTATAATTCATATTGTTTTTAAATTTAATTATAACAAAATTATAAAAATTATTAAATTATTAATTTATATGCAACATAATTAATTTTTCATTTTGATAGAATTTTAAAAATATCTATGAAATATTTCTTTGTTTTGATTAACCATCTTCAAAAGTTCATGCCCAAATACATGTATTGTATAAATTATATATTTCACCCAAATTTAACGTTTCACCATTGACTCATTTCGTTGGTCTTCTAATCTTATATTATCATGACTTAAGTTCAATTCTCATTTTATTTATTAATGAATGATCTATAAATATTTTTATAAGCATTTCATAAATCCATAAATATTATAGCCCTTAATAGTCTTCACCTTAACTTAAACTTTAAATAACCAAAATAAAATCATCTGATCCATCGCCACATCTCTTTTGTGAGTAAGTAATGTGATGATAGTTTAAATTCATATTCGTTATCTCATTCAAAATTTTATCATTTTATTTAAATTTCATAAAAAGGTATATATATACACACAAGTAAATGATGAAAGCAATTAATAATTACATATATTTATTTTTGTTTAAAATTAAAAAATTATAAAAAGGGAAGTGTTCCTAGTTTTTTTAAAAAATTGGCAATTTTATAAACTAAACTATTCATATCTTTAATTTATTTTAAACACCCTATTTTCGACATAGTGATGTGATCGGCAAGATCTAGAAGTAAGGTCTCCTGCTATGAAGTATGATCTCCTACGAAAGCTTTTAATTAAAAAAAAAATGATCTCCTACGAAAGCTGCTCACGAGATGCATCTCAGTGGTCAAGACTCAAGACTCATGAGTAAAGATAATTATAGTGATTGGTGGGTGAAAATAGACAAAAACAGATAATTATAGTTTTAAACGAAAAGGAATGGGGGATACAAATAAAATATTAAAAGGTTACGGCGTGAAATTTTCGCACAAATTTAGTTATTTAAAAATATATAAATCTTACAATACTCATTTATTTTAGCTCAAAGCCTCAGCATTGAGAATGAGAAGCATCGCAATTCCAAGACGAATTAAATCAGAAAAGCAACAAATCGTCTTTTTGTGATACCAAAAAGAATGACTGTAAAGGGAGCGTGAGATACGCTGCTTGGCGATTATTTAGGACGACATGTATATGGCTAACCCTATAGAATATTAGAATGAATTTGCCTATTTCAATTTTTTTTTTCTCTTGGGTATATAAATACAATTTTTTTTTTGTTTTTAATACTGTTAAGTGCTCATTTATACAAGATCTAAAGCTGCCTGAGTGGTAACTTTCTGATGTACTTTCTGTCACTTGCACTATTTTCAATTGGGTACTTCTTTGTGGATCTATTTAATTGGGTACTTTCCCTGCTTTCATTTTAATGTATTTAAGTTTTGAAGATTTTAAATGATGTTTCACTGTTCAATGATATTTGACAAACTAGTCAAACAAGGACAGCTATGTATTGCAGTGCTTGTTTGTTATAGACTCATCGCATATTCAAAATTATGTTTATTCTCTGAAATTAATTTTAATACTTATTTTTTTGGGATAAAAAAGAAAACTCCTACCACGCAAGTGCTTGAGAGCGCAAAAGTCGAATACAAAAAAATGGTCAAGAGGAAACTAAAAGAAACGTCCCAAATAGTTACAAAATGATCAAATTAGCAGACAAATAGAAAAGGATGAATGGGAGCTAAAAAAAAACTATAAATAACTCTTCGCATTTTCTAGTTAAACATGGAAACCGGTAGATATGCATCTCCAAACGTACGACCACAACCACAACAATCAAAAGTTGCACCATAGACCAAGACTTTTAGTTCTCTCCATGGGTCAATGGGTGAGAGTAATTGGTTGTGTGGGCATTCCGAGAACATGTATACTAGAAAGGGATTGGAGACTAGGTGCATGTTTGGATTGGCATTTAGTGTGACTCGACGTGTGTTCCTTCTTTCTTGAAGTTGTGCTGCAATGTTTGGATAATCTGCGTTGAATTATTCTTAACATGATTTATATATCAAACCCTAATTTGCATGGAAGTGACTTTTTATTGCTTTTGTGTTGGATCAAAATCATGTTAGAATTTTGTTGAGATTTTTATACTTCCATCACAAATATAAAATAAAGAAAAGTGACAACTTTCATATTTAATGTGGACCTTTTTTGGTAAGCTCATGAGTAAAAGTGGTTTTGATCAATATGATCCAAATAACATTCATTTTGCCAAACTTGATTTTAAGATAAAAGTTTTCAAATATAAATCATATTATACTAAGCTCAATCTCAATCAAAATCAAGTTTATAAAATCATGTTGATTCTAAATTAAGTTTGCAAACTCTAATCCAAATAAGGAAGAGGGTTTCTTCATTGTTGTATCTCAACCATTTCTCTATTTATTAATGTTAATTTAATTTTTCTGATAATTATTTTTAAATTTCATAAAATATATAAATTAAAAGTATATAACACGTCTTTTCTCTTATACATTTTAACATGTTCTATTAATAGTTTTCTTCACAATGTATTGACAGTGTAAAATAATTACATTGTAACATATAGAAATTCAAGAAACTATTAAATTATGCTATATAATTATACACTATCATAATAATCCACTGTGGTTTGATAATATTTTGAATTTTTATCGATTGGTAGTATAAAATGCTAAGACAAAGTTCACATCATCAGCTAATAAAATTTCAAGAATAATATTATGTATATAATAAAATTATAGAATAAATATACACAACACATATTATCACTATTAGATGTGATGAGTGGTTCCTACTCATTTCACTCACTCATCACATCTAATGGTGATGAAATATACGATTTACATTTATTATATAATTTTATTGTACACATAATATTACACAAATTTCAAAACAAAATGTCGAATCTTATTTGATAACTACCAACCATGATAGGTAAAATATTGATTCATAACAATTAGTTTTAATATCTTTAATTTCATTTCATATAATTCTATTTTATATTAATATATTTTTTTACTTAATATCATTCTAAATATTTATTTTAAATACTTATTAATAAATTTATTAATTAAAATGATTATTATTAAATCTTAATATAATTTTTAATATCATTCATAAGTACAATTTTGTTACACAGATAATATAAAAGTGGCTTTATGACGTTAATAAGAGAGTGTCAAATTAGATAAAAAGTTATCAACTAATATTTCATTTTATAATTACATTTCATTTTATAAAAATTAAATTCAATAATTATTTTATAATTACCATTTAATTATTTTATAATAATTATTAGTATTTAATATATAATTCATCAAAAATCAAATTATGAAAGAGAGTACACCAAACATACTTTTAATAAAATGGAATGGTGTATAAATTTTTAACCTAATAAGATGGCATATCATCTATTGATATCTCAAGGGGTTAAATGTATTTTACTCAAAATAAAATATAAAATATAAATAAAAACATATTTAACTACAAAATTACTTGGCGGCAAGAAAATATAGAAAGATAAAAAAAAAACAGGAGTATTGATATTCCCACGTAAAAAATTGTATGTTTTCTAATATGAACTTAAGATAAAATTTTTGCAGCAATATGTGAAACGGAGACTTTGCTAATATCGGTGTTTGAACAACTAGTTCTCCTCCTTCTTGTTGTATATAAGACCCAAGAAAGACGGGGACAAAGAGCAAATGATAAAGACTCAAAGAAGAAAAGGTAAAGTTGATAGGATGAGAATCTTGACTTCACGAAGATTTTCTAATGATGTAGAAGTGAGTAGACCAGGTCCAATAACGGGCTTGGATAAGTAAAAAGGTCCAAGACTTTTTTTCTTTCTAGAGCTTATAGTAACATTTGATGGAAATCTCTTTCATTCTGAAATTATTATAGTAAGCAAGGGACAGAGGAAAAAAAAATTGGGGCATTACAATTAAACAAGGTGACCTTAGTTTAATTAGCCCATGTAGTTAACGCAAGAAATTTAAAAACTCAAATCAAATGGAACACAAGTGATGGTTTCCTAGTTCAAGGATTCCATGTAGGAGAGAAGATTAAAGATTAAAGATTAATTAAGATTAAGCTCACTGGCCCTGAGTTGCGTTGCAATTTATTGATCTTTGCGCCGTTATGCATGTGCTTGGAATATCAAGTTGAACCAGAAAAGTGTATTGCTTTTTTCTCTAGATTCTATTCTCTAGAGGGTCGATTATGGATGCATTAATAATCATTGTAAATCATATGTACTGGTCATAATAGTGGCACAAAAATGAGGGACAGTAAAATTCACGCTCACTTTAGTTTTAGCGCTTATTGCTCTGACCATCCAAGATTTTCTCTACTCGGAAAAGATTAAAATTAAGAAACGGAAACATGCACTCATGTTTGTGCTTTCCTTGCATGATTACAGTGCAAAAGTTTGCTAATTGGAAATTTGGAATGAGGACCAACTAAGTGTGGAAAGCAAGGCTCATAATGCAGTCTATTACAAGTGGTGCTAAAGAAGAAATCTTTGCTCACCGAATGAATAGAGTGGATTTAATCCTTCAAACATTTTTCGCTTATGAGTACTTAACAATATCCGAGATTAACAAACTTTTTAAAATTTTGAGCATTGAGGGTGTGTTTGGTATGCTATATTAGGTATGATAATATATATTATGCTTCTATACATTGTTTAGTGCAGATAATGTATTGTATAAACTAATATATTACAACTCCCTAATACGTTAAAATGACGTATGACTTCATACAGTATAAAGAGGTCGTATTAGACCAGATTAACTTTTATCATATAAGGTTACTTTTATTTTTTAATATTTTATTAAAATAAAATAATTTTTAAATAAATAATAATAAGTAAAAATTTATAAATAAAATTATTTCATAATAAATAAATATTGTTAATAAATAATATATGAGATCAATCTAGCCATATACAATAAAAATAAAATAGTAATTATAATTAATAAATATTAAATAAAACAATAAATATTAAATAGAAATCATATTTAAAATAAATAATATGTAATATGTAATATATAAAAGGAAGGATCAATAATAAAAATATTTTGAGTTAATATTTATTTTAAAATTTAAATTTAAATAATTATAATTAGAAAAGAAAATATTAAAATATAAAAGATTTATTTAATATTTATATAATTTACTGAAATAATAAATAATTATAAAATATTGAAATAAATAATAATATTTAAAATAAATTAAGTTTTAATTAATAAATATTTACATAAATATGATATTTAAAAATTATTTTTAAATCATTAATAAAAATTTTGATTTTATTTAATTTTTAATTAAAATATTAGAATTATTTGTAAATAAATGATAATATTATAAAATATAAAATATAATATCTTATACAATATTATATAAAATATTGTATAGTATTAAAAGTTTATCAGATTTTATCAATGAAGAGAGAACTAGATCGACCAACAGGGTTAGCAGGAACCTGCAGTGGGTAGTCCTAAGTTAAGATAAAAAAATCGAGGAAAGTCAAAACCGGTTAAAACTAGGAAAAACTGGGAAAATCGGCGAACCGGATCGGTCTGACCGATTTTTTTTTCAAAGCTTAAATTTTTTTTATCTTAAAATTTTAATACTGATATTTTATGGCAGTCATAGAATAAAAATAAAAAAAATAAATCAAAGAAGGACACTAACAAAAATTATTGGGTTATTATTCTCCTCTTTTCGTCATTCGCAAATTGCTCACCATAAACCTCACTGGTTACTAACAAATATTGTTTTCAAATACTTTGTGATTGTGTTGTAAAGCTGAGACTAGAGAAATTTTATATGGATTATATTTATTTTTATAGACCTATGAATATTTTTTTGTTGATTATGTTAATATTAATAATTTAATATATTTATTTATATTCTAATTAATCATATATATATATATTTATCTATATTTTTATTAGATTCTGGTTAAACCCTGGTTGAACCGGTTAGACCTCTAAACCTTTAAATCAATACCTTAATTGGTTCAATACTCGGTCCAATTTTCTCTTCCTTGAATTTTATACTATCAACTCTTATTTTTTCCGGCATATCAAACAGCCCGAGTCTATCACTCTTCAATACTAGTTTGGGGCGATATGATATATCAAGTAGCTCAACGTCACTTTTTTTTTCACGTAACTTTTTCAATTCGATTACAAAAACTCAACTACCGCTTTTAAAATGTGGAAATTTTCAGAAAAATAACTAATTATAATTTATTGTTTATAACTCAAATATATACGAATGAGATCCAGCTAAATGTGTACATTTAGCGCACACATATACCTTAAATAATTGATAATTGATCAATTTGATTTGTATATCTGACACGAACTCGGATCGCACACAACAAAGATCTAAATTATATTTATTTTCCTTACTTATGTCTCTTATTTTCTCCTTGTTTTGTAATGTCAATCACATAATAATCTTTTTAACAACAAACATTACTATTTCAGAGGGATTATTTAGAGCCATTTTGGTCTAGATTTTGATAAAATTACTTTTAAAATAATTAATATTGAAGAAATTAATTTTAAAAAAATTGATTCATGTTTGGGAATGAGATTAAGAAAATGAGTTTGAAAAATCATTTTTATTTAAAAATAATGATATTTTGAACATGTAATTACTAAAATGGACATTATTTTTTTAAGATAGGTGTGAGTAGCGATTGGAGGTAATAGAGAGATAGATAAAATGGTCTTACCAACTGGTTGTTTAGAGTTCAACATCCAAAAATTACTATCAGTAATTTCGAAAGAAATTGATTGTTTTGAACGTCATTTTAGTCGGCAATATTGCTATCCATACACAATTACTTCTGTCCAACTCAATTCTACTTAACGTAAGGGAAAAATCTATGTAAATCAATCAAGTAGTTAAAAGTTGATATATATTGACTGCTATTATCATGTGGTATAATTTGGACGAAGTTGCTTCCCCTTTCACTTGCCTGTAAGTTTAAATAAATTTTTCCTCTCTAAAAACATATATGTTTTATTATAACTCTAAAATCAAAATGTACAATTTTTCTTTTTCGAAACATAAATATATTTAAGTCTTAAAAATAAACTTCGTTATGTTATCATAAAATATTTCCGACAGTTAATATAAAAATGAAACCAATCAATTATTAATTAAATCCATTTTAAGCCAACATGGAGTGTTCCATCAATAAAAAAGGAAAACTTGTAGAGAGAAAACTGAGCACTGGGGAGGACCACTCTACGTTGTGCAAGTTGCTTTCGAAATCGTTTGAAAACATCATGAGAAGACCAACAACGCACAAGCATAAAACATCTGAAGACCAACGCACAAGCATTTCAGACAGACCAAAGACTTCGCAGTTTCTATAGCTAAATTGACAACCAACCCACAGGCGTCCTTGCAGTGCAGAACGATCTCCAGAAAAACTCCAATACCATAAATATTTCAATAAGAAAAATAACACATTTTCAGTGACTAATCTAGAAAATTTCAGTAATGAAGCAAAGATAATACATACATATAAGAAGATATTTTATACAACTTTTATCTTAATATGTGATTAAACTTAATGATATAGTGAGGGTAAAATATATATATACCCATATACTTTTATAAAATTTTTAAAACCTTGGTGGGGAGCATAAGCCTCCTCTTCTATATAAATAGATCTGTCCCTGCACATTGTATAATTTAATTTTTAATATATCATGATTATATGTTTAACATTATTTCACGGAAATATTCAAGAGATTAATTTTAAGATTAAATCTGATTGCCCTTATTTAGATTGTCATCAAATCAAATTCCCCCATATATATAGTGGACTTGTATATTGTGTCTTAATTATATGTTAATATATATGAGACTTTTAAAATACTAGATGTAGAAATCAAATATTTTACTAATATAATAATATATAATAAATATTTATATAAAAAATTACACTAATATTATACTCAAATTAAATTTAACATTTAACTGTATATTATTATGTAAATTAAAGTATTTAATTCTCATATTTGCTTTCTTAAATTTTTTACATATAATAGTATGGGTTTAATTTATATATAACTAACCTTGTAAAACAACTTTTATACAGGTGGCAAATAAATCTTATTAGATGATTATGATAGTGAATAATTAATTTCTATGACTTGACATATAGATAAAATTTAATTAATTGATAGTGTAAAGTTATTATACGTGCACATTATACATGGATTAAATTCTAACAATATATAATGGAAAGATGATATAAAATAATATATTAAAGTTAGTGGCAACATTTGTTGACAAACCCAGACATTCACTACAAAAAGACAGTGACCAATCCATTTAAAATATAAAGTTCGTTAAATATAAGTTTTTTCTCTGACGATGACACCTTCTTTATTCATACTCCAAAAATTAGGACTCTCACTGCCATGTGCTTATTATTTATTTTTATTTATAGGTATGGACCAAGAAAGAAAAACCCTGTACCAGAGATTTTAAAGTGAGTTCATTGCTATACACTATATAACCAAGAATTCCCGGAGACAACTTCCTTTTGGGACCCTCACTTTGTGTCCTTATCTCCTACCTTTTTGTCCTTGCTCCTTTTCTTGGTCCTCCCCTCTCTCCCCACTTTTATAGCTTCCCTCCCCCACTTCACTCCCTCATGTCTTCTACTTCTACTTCTTCTTCCGCAGATGACAAAGCCCCCAATGCTTCTGCTTCCGACATCCCTGGCCCCAGTACGAGGAGGAGTAGGAGGAGGAGGGGCACTTTTGAAGTCGGAGAGCCTTCTTCTCGCCAACGTGCCATGAATGAGGCATTGCCTGAGTCCATTCTCGAAACTTTGGCCATCCAAGTCGCCATTGATGCTGCTCACCACGATGGTCGTCTCTCTGCTGCTTCCGCACTCGCCCGTTTATTTCAGGTGCCTCATCTTTATTTATTTTTTAATCTTTGTAGATGTTGTTAATCTCTTCTTTTTAAGCTTATGTTATGTGTTGTGGGGAGTGCAAAAAAAAAAATAATAATTGATAATTGATCTCAGGGTTTGTGTTTTGCTTTGTTGACTGTGATGTCTTTATGTAACTGGTTCTTACTTTGTTTAAGAATGAAGATTATGAGTGATGTGTAGATCAGAGTGTGTCTCTAGCATGTGTAACTGATGGCCATTTTTCAGTTCCGAAAATGGACAAAATATTGGTCAAGTCAAACATGAAGCATTGCAAACCTGCAGATGCTGATTCTTTTATTTATTTATTTTAGCGAAGATGGACATAATGGATTTAATTATATCTTTTTTTTTTCTATTTTGTTTATTTGGTATTTTCCTTTTCATGGGCTCTTTTTTGAAGGCATACATTCAACTCAATGGATTAGGAAAGAAATGAGTAGCCGATTTTAGGTTTTTAGTTGTTGTGGATGCTTTCATTCAAGCATCCTAGAAGAAACAGTTCTGTTGAATCAGCTACTTTTACGTGGGTCATTTTCCAAACTAAAAATGTGTCCCTTTCGGAAAAAGGGGCTTGTATTTTTCTTCTTGGCAATGTTGTTCCTCTAGTCCTCTTTTAAAATGGCTAGTTTTGGACCCTCCTTTTCATATCCAATGAAAAGGGGTTGTTGTATTGGCTTCGAATTTGCTGTTTCCTTTTCTTGGAATGAATCCTTTTTTGACTGAGCTTTTTTCGTGCTATCCAGACTAGAGAAGATCCATTGCATTCCTTTCTATCTAAAAATATGCACAATAGTATATGTGGCTTTTTACTTTGTTTCATTAGGAGCTGCTTTCTTAAATAGCATAAGTAGGGGAGCATATGTAGTTATTTATGTCCCCATTACATGCGTCCTTGCAAGTGTACCATTTCCATATATAGTTAGAGCATTAAAAATATGGTTTTTTTTCATCTACGGATAGTTTCTCGTTAATTGGTTGCATATTCCGGAATCATTCCTTTCTATTATCTATTATAAAGAAAAGAATAACTATTAGAGAGACTAATTATAATGATTAACTATATTTGAGATTAAGTATGGTATATTACTATCATGGAAAAAAAAAGATAGTATGTTAATAAAATAAATCAATTTTCCCTTTTTTTTTTTGGTATGCAAATCATTTTTTCTTTAATTACTCGCTTGTGTTTAACATAGAAAAGTGTGTGCCAAAACTGTACACAGTCTCTCTCTCTCTCTCCTCTCTCCGTGGATTGCTCCTAGAAACCGTTTATGTCGTTTGTAACTAGCTAGTTTGCTTAGTTCGACTAGCCAGTTTAGGGCATTTCCGAGCAAATGAGGATCTGGAGTTAGATTTTCGATTTAAAGTACATTCTTATCCCCCCCAAAAAAGAAAATCGATGTGACATTAATTAGTGTTATTTTATATGGTTGCATGAAAAAACTTAGTCACCTTCTTAATTAGGGTTTAAAACATTTTAAGGGCCTGCGATTATTGATTAGGCATTGGTTGAATCCTCTATAATGGCGTACACACATGGGTCAAAAAGTGCATAACGCCAAAAGGCACATGGAGGACAATGGTTGTCATTACATCGCCCCATTTCTTTTGTATCTATCTGAGTAGTTCACACCTATCATAATTTTAGCTTTCTTCCCCAGTAAGTTAAATGCTGTGTCATATTACATATTTATGCAAGTAAATAATTATGATAATTTTACCCCCAGCTCATAGTTGTGACTTGGGAGTTCGGGCATGCATATCTTAACTGTGATTAGAAACAGTCAACAATGCATTAGCTAGCAAAATAACCACTATATATATATATATATATATATGTAGGTGCCTACTTTTGGGTAGCATTATATATAAATCAAGGCCTCTTGATGTACAACATTATTTATTTAACTAACAACGAATGAAACATGCAAGCAAAATTCGTTAAAAGTTAATTTATGTTTAAGATATTTTGCTTACGTTGATATAATCTGTAAAATAATATTTGATATTTCATTACTCATTTCATTATTTTATTTTTTCTAAATGGTTTCTCCAACATATAGCTTCATAACATAACTGGCTATATAGTTTTTTGTGTTTTTGTGTCTTTTTTTTTTTGTAGAGTTATCTGCCTGGCTTCTTGGACTGGTCTTTGTGTGCGTGAATAGAACTAGAGATTCGCTGCTTTGAACAAGACAGGCCCTTGGCCATACCTTTCTTGGAAATGAAAGTGAAATGTTTGTGGGGAAGCACGCTTTTGATACCATGTTTATGTTTCATTCATACACATGCCTACGCGAACAGGAACTAAGATATTGACTAGTTTCGTTATCTAGCCATATCTGTGGTATGGACCACACATATATAATCTTTGCCCTTACTTGTTGCTACATCAATCGTCTTTCAAATTCCTATATTCTCTACCTTTCCAGGCACATATTTATTCTAATGATTTTTCTTTTCTAAGGCTACTTGATAGCTCATACTATAGCTTGGCAAATCCAACGTCCTTCTTTTGACCGATTTGATATTGACTTGATTGTCCCTCTCTTTGTGGAACATGAAATATAGAATCTCCACACTGTTTCTTATTGTACGTAACGAGTAAGTAAAAATTATACGTGTAATATATATACACCACTCGCAGCAACAAGTTATAGGAGCAATCTCACTTTTCCTCTGAAATGGTAATGGAATAGAATTAAGGATACTGTAAGATCTCTCTTGGCCTATTTATTTTATTTAAATGTTGCCTACGGATATTCTATGTGCTAGCTATGCTACTGTTACTCCTTTTTTTTTTATTCACCTACTGTTACGATACTATACATGACCGAAGCATATTATTATCTAAGATTCTAAGCTGTAGAAAAGAAAAAAAGTCACTGCACATATAGACATTGCATTGTGATAAATATTATATGTGGCATCTTTTATTAGTTACTTCGATTCATTCGAACCTACTATATCTCTAGTCCCGAGTGTATATCCATCTCCTGCTTCTCTGTCGCGCGATGCTGCTAGCTGGTTTCTGACGTTAGCTACCTAGCTATCCCTGCTCTGTCTTCAATCTCTCTCTCTCTGGATGATTAGTGTCTACTTATGGTTAAGCAGACAGAAAATAAAAAAAAAGGTAGATTGACAAGTGTATATATAATTGTCCATGATTAGAGTTATGCATAAGATTGAAAGGTATTTAAGTTTCTATGTTTCCAAGTATGGTTGGATAATTCCTAGTTACATGCTTTGTATATCAAAATAGCTTTTATTCTTGGAAAGCTAATTTGACTTATTTGTATTTTGGTTGGTTAGTTTATTTTTTAATAATGAAAAATTATTAATTATTTGCATGCAGGTTTGTTCGACATGGCGAGGGGTGTCGCGCTCGGATCTTATGTGGTATCGTCTCACGATAGGCATCTGGCGCCGAGAGCATTTACTGCGTGAGACGTGGCGCGAGGAGTACATCTATTGGCATCGGACGGCCAGGAACTTCGCACTGGGAACATACTCCTACGGCGTCCCGCACTTCGACCCTTCCGTTCCTCCCGGCGGAGGAGGAGACCCCCGCCAAACGCTCCTCTGCCGCTGCCTCGCCCTCACCGACCGCTACCTTGCCTGTGGCTTTGCCGACGGCACCGTCCGCCTCTTCGACGTCGAGACCCGGGCCCACGTCAGCACCTGCTGGTCCAACCACGGCCATCTGTTCGGCCCGTTCTCCCGGGCCATATCCGGCATCGTGATCTCCAGTGGCAACCTCACATTCGCCAGGCTCGACGGCGACATCTACGTGGCGTTAATGAATAACGGCCCCAACAACCCCCCTCGCCGGGCCATCATGGGGGACGTGCTAAACAACGGCGTATTAGTAGAATTCGCTGGCACGAGCCAGTGGTGGGTGGGCCTGTTCGCGGGCGTGCCGGGGCGGGCCTTCCAGATATGGAACGCCGACAGCGAACAATTAGTATTCGTTGGCGGGACGCTGACGGACACGGAAACGGTTATGGGCTGGCACATGCTGACCGAGCTGGTTGAGCCGGTGGGTCGCGTGAGGGTAACGGAACATGATTTCGTCGTGGCGTGCACGAGTGCGAGTCTTGTTTGCTTCAACTTGCAGAACCCTGAGGTTCTGTTACGTGACGAGTTGTCCAGAACGGGGTTCGTTGTGAGCACGTTGGACGCGCGTCACGAGGTTTTTGTTGTTGCTGAGAGAGACCGTGTTGCAACAGTACGGCGCGTGAGCACGTTCGAGCAGTTGAGCAGGTTTCCGTTGAGGGGCTTGCGGCTTCGGGGTTTGCTTGGGTGCATCAACCTGGGTTATGTGTTGATGTACTCCGGGGGTAATGGGATGTTGAGGGTGTGGGACATTGAGCAACCTACCCGTCGGTTGCGTGGCGCACTTCAGGTCAGGGAGGGACAGGGTAATGCCATGGTTGCTAATGAAAGACACGTGGCGATCTCGTGGAATGACACTTGGATATACTTATTGGATTTTGGTGTATAGTAGTAGCTAGAGATGAAATATTGTTGTACGTTTGTTGCGAGGCCTCACATTCATTCTAAAATTTCTCGATTAATTCTTGTACCTAATCTCACAAATCACATCGATCCACTGGTATTATTATTATTATTTAACCTTTTTCATCCCTTGTCTATCTCTATCCCTCGGGGAATCGGGCATGCATGGCGTCACTGATCTTGTTCTGTGTTGGAATAAGTTTTCAACTTAACCCTAAAGTTATTGGTTTAAAACAAAGCGAATGAATGGTTAACATGCATGGTTCACAGATTTCAACAAATGATAGCATAAGATATGACTGCAGGGAGTTGTGTCCGTGGATAAATGTTCGTGATTGGCTGCTTATAAAAAGTAACTGTAGGTCCTTTTATGACCGGGTAACAATGACAGGATCATTAACACGCCTTTCTTGGAAGTGAAATAGAAAATCTACGTATAGAAGCACGCATGGATCCTACACATGCGTATATAAGAAATTAACACCCTAGTTTCTCTGTACATATGATGCATGCATGCTATGGACCACCTCTAAATCAATAATTGAATACATAACTAACCATTCTTGTCGCTTTTACTAGGCCAAATCCCCAAAGTTCAAATCTATATTACCAACCTGTATAATATTTGAATGAACCAATAAAAGATCTATGCATGACTTGACTATACTTTGAAAGAGAAAAATAATTTTAACCAATTGTATAGATCATATGGTATATTTAATTTATATGAATAAAGATATAAAATATATATTATGTATGTGAGGTGGTGTATTTCATATTGAATTGTAATTGCTAAAATATCTTCCATTTAATTTTTACGCTTATACTGTTATCCAATTATATATTATTATATTACTATAGGTTAATTTAATTAGATGACGGTGTAGATTTTTTTTTACACTGTTATTAATTTTAGACCTGATTAGTAGTCTATTTTTATTAAATGTTAAAATGACTAATGGAATATCATGTTGTTCAATCATATCATTTAAACACTAATCTTACATATCGCATTATAATCTTTTATGTAAAAAGTCTTGTAATAACTCATTGGACCAGAGTCAGCAACCCATTTTATTGACTTGTGCATTATTTTTGATATGGAACGTAAAATTATTTGCTGTGATACAACTTTTCATTAACTAGCTAAACATTTTTCTTTTCGATAAAAAGAAAGCTCAGACTAAGTCCAATACAAAAACAAGATCCAAAGGAAGCCAAAAGAAATGTCCCAAACATCAACAAAAGGATCAAAATAGACAAATCAGAAAAGATGATAAGAAGCTTAAAAAAGAAAGCCATAAATAATCTCTTCAGCATTGTCATCAAGACTAAACATTGGACCTTGGTAGAAATGCAGCTCCAAATACTTCATCACAAACACAACATTTGGAAAGTTGTACCATGGACCCATACAACACCAAAACGGACAATGTCATGTAAAGTTTATGTCGTGACGTGCATCTCATGATCATCCCATGTATACAAATTAAGAAGTCATGAGGAAACCATGAAGAATGAGCCAATATACATGCCAAAGGTAATATAAATATGTATATGGTACAGCAAAAGAAGTAAAGGTTTCCAAACTCTAATCATATCCAAATTACTAACAAAACACTAAGTTTATGATTGGGAGAATCAAAATGGAGGGAGTTATAAGAAATAATAAAATTAAAGTTAAGTGATTATTGTTTAAAAATAATTTTAAGAAAGAAGATGATATGACTAGTAAAGAATAATATATTTTTCCCTTATCACTTGAAATCAAACTTTATTTACCCTCCAAATTTGGAAGGTTAAGGAGGGAATAAAAATAATTTTCAAAAAATGAAGTGACATAGTCACTTTCACTCTATTTTTTACTTTTCTCTTCCATTTCATTATTAACCACTCTCTTCTATCATATATAAAATTCCAATCATAGCCTAAGACTCAGAGTTCATCACACTAATAACCTTTCTGAAATTTCACCTTCGAACACAATCATTTTCCTTACACCAAATAGTCCAGGTAATTACATGAAGAAGAGGTACCCAAGTATTTTATCAAATCCTCTAGAATGGCACTACACCAAGCATAGAAACGCAAACAGCAAAGACTTGAGGCAAACAATTTTTAAAACATTCAGACTGAAATCATTTTTTTTAATTAAAATTACAATTCACTTACCAAAAATATATTCAAACGAATTATAATATTCAAACATGTCACGGGGTTCTGAAAAGAGAATTCGCTGTTCTCAAGTGAAGGGAGACTTGGTTTGACCATTTATGTAGTAAAGTTGCAATTTTTGGAATAATAATGATAGACGACATTACGAAAACAACAAATGAAACTTTTTGAATTGACAAGGCCTTGGACCAACCGAAAGAGAAATGACCCCCATAGGTGTATATAAGATAAAACAGGGAGTGATGTTATCCGCGCACCAATAGTTGCACGGTTTTTAACACTTATTAAGAAAGAATTAATTAATTGCTCATAAAGATTAACACCAGCAGAAGGTATTCAAATACTCCCAGTAAGGGGTTTCTAGTTTACTGCTAATTAATAACTGAGTCAATGAGTAATTTATGTACACATTTTTAGTTAATAATTCAGTCATCATTAATTTATATAAGAATAGAGTAAGGAGTATAGAAGAAAACTAGTTTGATTAAGAAATTTTTTTCATTTAGATTAATTAGTAATATACTTTAAGCAAAATGCCATATATTAATGGATAAAAAATGTTAGACAATGAAAAGTTTATTTAGAATAATATTGCATAATAATTAGCCTTTAAATAAATTAGTGAACCATACCGCTCATTTCATCCAATAATTATCATAATTTTTATCAAATATTTTATATTTATTTTTTCTAGATATATAATATTACTCTTAATAGATTTATGTTTAATGCATTAATAGTATAACATAATTTTATATTATCATTTAATTATATAATATCATATCAATAAATATACTTAACTTACATTAATTATTGGGTAAATTAAATTGATTTTCCCTGAGAATTGATAAAATTTATCTTGGCTCTCCTCTATTTATCCATATAATACTGATCTTCCTTAAATGAATGGTTCATTATGACATATAGAGAAGATTTGTGTAATAATTTTATAAACTCAAAGGAGATCAGTGTAATAATTTTATAAATTCAAGGATCTTCTGAGTAAATTTTATAAATAGAGGGAGGTCAGGTGAATTTCATCATATCTTAAGTAGAATCAGTATAATTTGTCCCCTAGCTATTTAAAAGACCATGTAATTGAAAGTTTGTATTGGATGATAATTTGATTACTTACATCGTTATCTGCAGTTGAAAGTCATGCGAATTTTTTATATTCTCATGCGAATTTTTTATATTATCAATATAGTAAAATTTAGTTTACAATATTAGTTTATTTTATTTTTATAATATTTACATTTAGTAAAATAAATATTTTTTCGGTATAAACCTATTTGGATAGTATAAAATTAATTACGATGAATCCAATTGAACTGTCAATACTTCAATTTAAGATTTATTACACGTGAGTATAAAATCTTAATCTGTTATTTACTATATATTGCATCAAATACGCAAAGTACACTAATGTTCTGGTTCCACACTTGTCTTGTGGGTTATAACCATGTTTCTGCTACTTGATGACAAAAACTGTTCACCATGTAAGTATAAGCGAAAAGGACACTGCAATGTGTAAGTAGATGTATGCAGGAAAATAAAATAAAAATAATTTTCGAGCTAAATAATTGATAAATAATTACCATACAAACATAGAATTAAAAAAAATGTAAAGGCAGCGTACGTGGATCAACAGTTTATGGAATTGAAAATGCTTGTGGTGAAGAGAATTAATGAGAGGTTCTTGATTGGGTCGTTTTGGATAGTAATATTTAAAAGAAGGGAATGAAGGAAGGACAAAGAGAGATAGACACATGCTGGGTAGCTCTAGTACTGCTCTCTAGTCCCTAGTCTCTCCTGCTTCTGTGCCTTGACGATGCTTTTCTTCTGATTTGTCTGTCGTTCTGTCTGCTTCTGATCGATGATGACCGCCTATATAGGCTGCTGCTGCTGCTGCATCCCTTGGGCCTACTAGCCCTGCTTCTCCTATTCCTGGCTGCACCTTCGATGTCTCTATCTCTCTTATTTAATTTTAAAGCTTTTGAGGCTTTACGCGCATGCCATGGGATGATTGACTGACTATAAACCATTCCTTACGAAATGCATCATCTCAACACAGCAAAAGTGTATGTCCGTTTTCGTTTTTGGTGTACAAGACTATATGCCCTTTAACACCATGGATGCACAGTCTTATTTTTTATTTTGCCTCTGTCGATGTGTTGCATTATCACTTACTCATTCCCTGGTGTATTATACCTTCATTTCAGGGGCAGTAATTGATCACAAATTTAAGAGTTATTTCATTCTGGATTAAAGAATTAAGCCCTTAACACATAGGTTATGAAAGGAGAGAATCTTTATTTCCTAACCTCGGCTCTATGGTTAATCTTATTCTTTGTTTAAAAATTAATTACGAAATTAATAATTAAAGAGGTAAAAGTGATCCACAACAATAGATACTCTTACTTCCAAAATATCCCAAAGTTTAACTGCTATGTAAGTTTTTTAAAAAATTTGATAGAATTTTAATGTGATAATGATTATTCTTTCATTTAATAGTTAATAATATTATCTCACGTCAAACAAAAATATATATTACCTGGCAAAATAAGTGAACCAATGTACGTAAAAGAAAGGAATGGGAGAATTATCAAAAAAAAAAGAAAGAAAGGAATGGGAGCGGTGACTTTTTTTAATTTTTTTTACTTACACTGGTTTTCATGTTATTCCTTCCAATCTCTCAGCTTTGATAATGCATTTATCGAAAGATTTGAGGAAAAGGTGAAAGATGGAGTCGAAATAGAGTTTCGACATAGTAGAACAATAGAAGAGTCCTCAAATTGCAAATTTAAGCTAGAAAAATATTATTTATACTTATAATGTATGAGATATCGTGTCGACTCATATTTCACTTGAATGGGATATGGATCCTACACTAATGGGATATCTATACCCCATCTAACAATGAATGAGATGTGAGTTAGTATAGTATCTTTTGTATTGTAATTCAAATAACATAAAGATAAAAGAACAAGAATGAATGAAATGACAGTTGTTCTGACCTAGGTTTTAGACCTATTGAACAGTCCGTTATGGCCATTATACTCTTACATATAAGAACTAGAATATGGGAGGTCTTGAATTAACCGAAGGTGATATCCTTGAGAGACCTCAACAACTCAAGTCAATAAGAGCTGAAGCCGTAGTTTTATTAGGTGTCTCGTGTTTAAAGTGGTTCAAGAAATGAACATACAATCATTTCTCGAATCACAGCTATCAAATTTCAGGCATTTGAGTCGAGTGGTTACCGACTGAAAAGTCCAGTTGATTTGGGCCCGCAATATGTTCGACCCAACAGTTTATTAGGGTGCAATCAACTAAGGAACCATGATTTTGGCTAGCCCACTTGATTCTTCAATTTTAACTGCCTCTATATTTAGTGCATGGCTTAAATTCCATCTTGAAGATACCCAGAAAAGACATGAATGGATGCGGGCGAACGCAATAAATTAAAGTGAGACATTAGGGGCGATAAAGAACGTGAGTGGGGGAATGCTCTTCTATCTATTTTACATTTTAACTTGTAGTGGCAAGTTATTAGTCATGCTGAAGAATGAATTATAGCTTTAAAATATGTTTACAAATTTCGAAAATTCTTTTTGTTGTGGGGTACAATGATAAACTAATATAGTCACATACCGCCCAACTTTGGGACTTCTAATCATAACGAAATCGTATATTAAGCACGCAAATTTAGCACAAAGTTACAACAGTAGAAAGAGACTGGTAAGACACGATCAATCGTTTCTAAATTACGAAGAAAAAGAGTTCAAATGAACTATGACATTGACCGACAATTGAAATAAATAAACCAACTGAATTTAATAAATTATTTACAACAGATATGAGTTTGGCTGAAAGTAGATTTTGTAATAGCCAGGTTAGGTTTTATTTTTGCCAATCAAGTCTAAAAATACACAGCAGTAGATAGATCAATATTTGAGTGTTTTAAGTTTCAGATTTGTACACGGTCAGGGGTGATGAGATTTGATTAAGCCAAGAGACTTGTATGAAAAGACATAGCCTATATATAACAAAATAGCAAGTAAAAAAAAAAAAAAAAAGTTACAAGCATCCTGGTAATTGATTTAACTAATTAGCCAACTGATAACTGTGGACCAAAATCGCAGTGGTAACCCCGAGAGCCATGTATGCTTGCAGCACTAAGAGCTGTAGGCAATCATGCCTTGTATAAAACCTTGACCGCAAATGTGTCCGAAAGCTTCTATAGTCATTCATTCACCTAAAATGTTCCAAGGATCATAATAAAGTTATAGACCTGCCTTCATTGGTTGTAATCTTAGATATAAGTTTGATCAGGTTCTATTGCACCAGTTTTGCTATTGTAAATAAGTCATTACCTTTTATTGTTGATCAATGAAGTTCACTGATTTGACCCAAAAAAAAAAAAAAAAAGAATCTGTAACTATAATTTGAAGGCAAGTTATACATCTCATGCAGACAAGTGCTTGGTTCGACAATAATTTGCTAGCTTGAAAAATGATACAACTATTTCATTACTGAAATTATCTCATCATCATGAATAATAAAGGCCTAAGTTTTCAACAGTGCAAAATGCCGCTGAAAATATACTGCCAGCTCAGCACCTTCATGCAAGTAATGAACTATATAGACATGCGAAAAACCACTTAGATAAATATGCACAGCATTTTATTTCTCTCTCTCTGTTTTTTTTTTTTTAAACAAAATGTTGCGAGAGAAAGAAGGTATCAAAAACAAAATAAGCACAACGTAATAATAAGAAGGGAGGTTATAAGGAAAGATGAAAAGAAAGCAGCAATTCAACGAAACTCAGTTTAAAATAATATTACCAATGAATTCTCCTCTTTCATTCCATGGGCGATTTTCAAATGATTTCCCAATTAGACTGCCTTTTGTATTTAGATTACCCTCCTCACAGCCGTAGTGTGGAAAATAATCATTGAATGTTTTGCTTCCTAGTTCTTCGACTCCATTAAAGAGAAAGCCTCTCAACAAATCCTATAGGATAACACAGGATGTGAGGATCAGTAGTGCTTCAATTGTAGAAGAACAAAACCAACCTCAAATTTTGGCTACCTTCGCACATGTGTCGCCAATCAGCTTCTTCAAAACACCTTGTCCTGGATCCTACTCCTCACAAAAGGAAAACAAGAATTAGAAATGGACTTTGTTATAAATTTGAGTTCTCGTTATATTGCCTGGCAAGTGTTGAATAGTTCAAAACTTCATCTCAAACTTGTCTGTCAATTTTACTGTCCACAAGTTCTAGAAACAATTTGTTGTCTTTGAAAGACAGTGATGTTTACATCATATACAAGCATAACCATCACATTTGTCAATATTATCCAGTTCTCTTTCAAGAGGTGCGGAAAGAGTGAACTTCCTCTGCGAATTTGAGAATCCTAAACCTTGTAATAATGCATTAATACTCTTACAGAAAATCACCAAACAAATGATAGACTAATGACGAAAAAAATTCAGAAAAATCCAAACTACCTTTTCAGCTCTCCATGTCAGATATCTATGTTGTGCTTCAAGATTGCGGGAAATCTGAGATCCATCAGTCTCCTTAAGTGCTTTGCTTACCAATTCCAACCATACCTAGAAGAATAACAGTCAAAAGAAGAAACAAGTGTAGGGTCAACTATTGGAAAGTTTACTGATATTACCCTTAGGAAAACATGAGTTGACATATTCATATATTGCACCATGATGCTGGGGTTACCTTGTAATAATCCTGGAATGCAGAATGCAGAGTATCATATTTTTGTGGGCTTGAAGTGAACCTTGTCCAAATGACAATTGGTGAAAAGAATTTTATAGATTCACTTGTGAGCTTCCCTCCCCATGGAAAAAGCTGCAAAAAGTCTTCGTTCAGTCCAAACACTTAAGTACTTCTAAAAAGAACTAACACCATTAATAGAGGATCAGCGATGCTCCATTAGGACTTTAATGAACCAAAACCTATGAAGCACAAATACTGACACGGACATAGGACATGACATGACACGGATACAAGGAACACACCAAAGTTGAAAATTTATAGGATAGAGACACGACATATATAAATAAGTAAATATTTTATGAAAACTATACATTATTCAAAATATTATTTATATAAGTTTCAATTATGTTTTATTTTCTTATAAACTCACAAAATTATATATTATTTCCTTTTTATAACCCGGTTATGTTGCATTTTTCTGTTAGATTAAGAAAAAAGTACATTTCAATTAATTATACAGAAACTTGCATCATGGATGTGTCAATGGTGTGTCATGCAAGATCTGACACTGACATAGACACTGACACGTATCCAACACATAGACGCGGCATCCAAATGGTGTGTCCGTGCTTCATAGACCAAAACTAATATAATGAAAAAATTATAAAAAATGTTCATAAGTCTTGGTAAAAGTATTTCCTGGTTTGAAGCAATTTATCAATCTCTAATTAGGTCAATGAGTAGTTACTCATTAACCAATCTTCAAACACTATTGACCGGTTGAGTGGTTAATTCTTCCTGAATTGAAAATACTTCTACCAAGAGTTTTCTTTTGAAATTTTCACCAAATATTTCCAGACTGCAATTACCTCAGCATATCTAAGGCCAAGAGGAATTAAGCTTTTAAAGTACTTCTCCCTGTAGTCGCATTGATTGATGATATCATGCAAGGGGTTAAGGTCCCTGCCATCATTAGAGCAATGGTGCAAAGTTACTGACTTAATGCTCCATATTTTGTTTTGGACAACAGTTAATGCTCCATATCACATTTAGCAATTTGTACTCAATGTTTGAAGCTATAAATGGCAGAGTGGGCAACCTTTATCAGACTGCCAATGACATTGGTGAAAAAAAATAGACTTCTAAGATATTTATCCTGTAAAAATATTGGGGAAAAAAGGCAAGCAATGCAGGCGGTCACATTGTTCTTCATGGATTTGGTTTAAATGCCATTTCCAAATTATTTCCTTTTCAATTATATTATTTTGGCCAAGTGCAAAGTGATAACTATATAAGCACATGTACTGACAATACCACTAAAAATGCAATACAGCAGAGCGAGAAGCATGCAAACTGAGAAGGTTGAAAACAGATAAAATAAAAGGATGGCACTGAGAGCTGTCCTCCACAGCTGACGAATTTTAGTAGATATGGTATACATTAGATCTTCGTGTTTATGCTAACATATTAAGAAAGGAATACTTTTTATCATCTGTAGGGGCTCCATTGAATAATGGCATATACTGTTGAGTTAATGATTCACACTCTGACATCTTATTGTGGAGCAACACAAGGTAAGATGTCATAAATTAGCAATAATTTTTTCTTGGATGAGAAAAAGTTGCACTGCTGTATTTAAGCTCTCATTTCTCAATTCTCATAAGTAGAAGTGTTGATTAGAAATATGATCAATGATTGCAAAGATAATCCGTGTTGCTAGACTTTTTCATGACTAAAAGTAAAGAATGAAGAAGAACATCATCTATACATTTATAAAAGCTGATTGCAATAACTATGTAAGAAGATGCTAACTTACAACACAACAATGTTTGTTCTAGCGGTGGTGAAAAAGTTAGCACAAAATATGGGGACGTCATATTCTGCTTTTGGAAAGACAGTAAAATCCAAAACCTGCACAAGAGGTTCAAGAGAAGGAAAAGTAGTAGTAAGCATCTTGTAAAACTGACCTTCAAGATCATCTAATATGAAGAAAGATTTCAGAATACTTCAGCAATAACTTCTCAATTTTATTTTACTTTAAATTTTGTAGAAATAACTGCAAAACAGCATCAAGTTCCCATAAAGACGGAAAAAATGAGGAGGATCATTAGGTATAATAACACAATTAACAAAAGAATCAATCTTCAGCCACTTATTTTTCCCCAATGGTATACTTTGTACTTCAAAATAGCAGTACATGATGGAAATGGATTTATAGTAAACTTAACTAATGTAGAGCTACAGAAGAATGTTACTGGATCTGTTAAAATGCACTTCCTTAGGTTAAGGGCCTTTCATTGATGATGGGAAAAGAAAAGTAAGATTGGCAGAAATAAGTACAGATAAAGCTAGTATTTGAAATCATTCCAGCTATAAAAAAAAAAAAAAAATCAGCTACTATGAATTCTTAAGTAGTTAGCAAGTAGTAGAAACCAGCCATATATCAAACTGATACTATGCTTGGAAGACAATTTTAATAGGCACCTGCATTGTTTCTGTCTCAATGATAAAACTTCGAAGAAGCCTAATCTTGGCAGCTTCGAATGATAGCATACTAATCTCTCCTTTACCATCCTTCAACTTGATGGAATTATACTTCTCCTAGTGAAACAACAGAAGGAATTGTTAATTGAAGATATATGCACATAAATAAATAACATGTAGAACATATTAAGCAAGATTCAACACAAATTAAGTAAATAAAGCTGAGGATAAGGCACTAAATAGGGAAAGTTTCATAACGAAGAATCTGCAAAACAATTAAGCACTTCAATTAAACTAAATTTAAAAATAATAGTTGCAGTCAATTATAAACATATTAAAAAAAACTAAGTAACAACAAAAAAAATAAAGCTATAAAATTTAACGGTTCAGTAGATAAAGAGCTAGCTAATGATCACAGATGTCATTCTAGAGCTGGCACAATAGTTCAATGTCACTAAACAAGTCACTACAAGGAGTATTAAAATAAAAATGTATAAACAAAATGGAATTAGCCCTAACCAACCAACCCAGATACCAGAAAAAGGAAAAAGTCCAAAACAAGTAAGAAAAGAGAGAATAAACAAATAAACAAAAATGAATGAATAACCTGCAGAGGGGAAGGGACCAAGTGGTTGTGGCGTGAGGTTTCATCCAAAGCAAAGTGGACAAACTTCTGATAGGACACTGAGAAGCTTTGTATGGAAGGTGTTCTCTTGCTGCAGCTCCTCCAGTCACGAGTTGAAACACAGTAAGTAGCGGTTGCACTTGTACCTAGTAGTCCTGTTAATGGAGCAAGTGCACGTTGCAAACAGAAGCTTGGGGAAGAGGAGCAGCAACCACCAAACTCCATTGACCACAAGCTTGTACACTCCGAAGTGAAAAAAAACATTAAACGCAGTTCAGTTTCCCTTGTGTGGTTTCCGAATTTACTGTTACAGTGTCCTAGGCATGTGTGTGGGCAATGTGTACTTGAAAATCAGGCACGTGTCCCTAGCTAAGCCAAACTAAACTGTGCATCTCACTTTCCTGCATAACTTTACCATCTCATTATACACCCTCACAAATCGCAATAAAATTAATAAACTACAAACTACAGAATATATCATGAATAAAATTAACAAAATTTATTTTTATTGTGGCTGTGTATAAAACTAACATTATAAACTTATATTTATATAAAAAGATCTATATAGATTATTTTTTCCATTGCATTTGAACTGTTTAAAACTTAAAAAAATGTTAAAAATAATAAATTAATATTAATAATCGTATAAAAATGTGTCAGTTAATAATATTGTCTCTATTTATTTAATTATACTCTATAAAAAATAATAAATAAGATATAATTAATTATAAGAAAAATATAACTGATAAATATAAATTAATATTTTCTTAATTTAATAAATAAATAAAGTGAAATAAAACTTCAATGGAAAAGTGAACGGAGAGAATAAATACTTACAGATGTTTTTACTTCTTTAACCTATTTCATGAAAGTATATCCTCTATTTTTATTTCAACCAACGAATCCTTCATTTTTTTTTCACTTTTATTTTTTCCTTCGTGTTTTGGTCAGAGGATGTTTTTAATTTGTAGGCACACACGCAAAACTTGGGACTGGGGAGGACGAATGGCGCATATCAATATATGAAGTGTGTGGTCCACAGTTCACGGAGACACACATGTCCAATTTCACGTACCTGTATTATAGAACTGGACGGTTAACTGGCTCATGCCCACCCAAAATGTCTACGGTTCTTACCTTGTGAAGTTATACGTCCAAAGAGTGGCTTGGCTTACGTCTGTATGCACAGCTTGTGGGCCTTGGTCGTGTGGCCCAATTGGTAAGAATCTTGCCATGTGAGCTCTTTTTTTTAATATAAAAAAGAATTAAACAATGTGTAAGGAGATAAATATAACCAGTCCCATTAGGACTTCAACAAACCGAGACTAATGCAATGAAAAATGTTCAAAATGAAATAAAGTGCATTCCATATGCAAGAACATAAATATAACCAGTCCCAAGTCCCAACTTGTGGAAAGTATGGAACTGGTCTCACTTAGAAATTAGAAATTTCTTTAAATAAGGTGAATTTAAAAGAGAGCGACAATTCTATTTTATTTTAAAGAGAAAGGAAAATAAAGGAAGACAGGCCCTGCTTTCACAGAAGGTTTTATTATGGCTGAGAAATTGTCACTTTCCCGAGTACAGACTCTGAACCGTAAGTCTCTATCAAGTCACGTGTCTCAGTCCATATAGAAAAATATAATAAATTCATTTGTGAAATATAAAAAAATGTATTAACAATTATGAATTTTATTTATTTTATTGATAAATCAATTAGTTCCAAAAAAAAAATGTCACATGAATTGTTAATTGTATTACTACATTTGTTGAAAATGTAACTGAAATTTCACATCTCTCCGATTATCTACAATACAGTCTAAATAATTGGTTGGAAAAAAAATGAAGCATTCCTCTGCCATCAAAACTGAGATATAAGGTGCATTTGTTTCATATTTAAAAATATATATTTTAAAATTTAAATTTCATATATAATAAAAAATGTTAGATATTATTTTTTAAAAAAGTTACTCTTTCTAATTTCTAAAAATACTGAAAACTAATTTTTTTAAGATTATGATTATTTTTTAAAAATTATTCAAATATAAGACAAGTGATTTTTTTAGGTGAAAAAAAGTGATTTTGAGTTTCTAGAATCCCATACAAATACAGCCATATTTAAATATCTACTACATGCAGTCATGCACAGGAAGAAGGGCTGATGCCAAAGTAAACTTAACAAAACGAGGGGAAAAAATTGAAAACCAGAGGCCTTAATTAAGAATAATATTTGATTTATAACATATTGTATACAACAATGTTATAATAGCACTCACAATGTTGTTTTATCCTTTAATAAGAGTTGATATTAATGTATTATAAAACAAAATAATATTAAGATTGCTGTTGTAGTATTATTATACAACTTTGTTATGCATGTAACACTGCTCCTTAATTAAGCGTGTGACTATGAGACATGAGTCCTTAGCCCGTTCTATGAAGCTAATTGTAATTACGATAGTTTCTCCAACGTGTAGTGTGGGGTCTAAAATTAAGTCATATATTTTGATAATGCCTCTCATGCAAAAATTCACACTGCAGTAAACCAGTAAAGTATGAAATTGGCCCTCTCTCTTTTTAACTGCTAGGGAATGTTGTTTATATATCGAGTTCAAATTTAACGGTATGATATAATTTTGTGGTTTACAAAGTTTAGTTTTGGATCCACTGATAGTAACATCTTCCCTTGTGCTTGTTATTACTTGTTGGTATCCTATGAACCACATAGTTATTTGTTTCTATTTGCTTGAATATCACTATCCAAAGATGCCCTTGTCAGAGCTTTTCTCATCAAAATTTTTTTTTCTGATATTTAGCATGCTAGAAGTTAGGAATTTAGCGTCCAGGTTGGGGAAGTTTCTTCCCAATGAAACAAGGAATAATCAATGAGGAACAAAAGTCCTCAATGCCATGCAAAAGCAAAGACACAAGTTATTAAAAAACATATATACAACATCTGTTAGCTAAACTTTCAAAATAAGGATCAGATTCCATAGTTGCCCACTTCTAGCTAAGAGAGCAGTTAAGAGAGAAAGGTGTCATGATCTTATAGCATTGATTTAGAGAACCCTGGCTGTCATTCATTGTTTGCTTTCAGGTCCTTGTTTCTGTTTACCTTTTACTTGCTTGTTTGTTTGTTCTCTGGAAGTTGTTTGAAGTTTGTATCACAAGTTACTTGTGCTAATAAGGAGATCACAAATCATTAAGCTATATCTTTTCTCTAGATTTCGATTAAACAAACAATTGCATGATTAAAAAGCAAGGAAATTCTCTATGATGACCAAAGCCTATCCTGTTCTTTGTTTCGCCAATTATATTTTGCTATCTGAAAGATACTATATACATAATTAGTACTATTATAAGCTTTTAATTTTTTTAAATATTTATTTTTCAAATAAAAAATATCGTCATTTTTGAATGGTGAGACATGAAAAATATCAACATTTGGGTAGCGTTTGGTAAAAATCCTGGGATAGAAAAAAAATATCGAGAACAAAAATATGTTTGAAGAAAGAGATTCAGACAAACACCTTATCTAGGACAATTTTTAAGCCAATTTTGTCACTTCTAAAAATGAGGGATGCTAGAGACATGTTTTTAGGACATAAATTTTATTTTTCTTCAAAAATATTCCTTTAAACACTTTATATTTCATCTTTATTTTTCTCACTTTTTAATTATTCATCAAATAATAAGTTAATCTTCTTCATCTTTTTATCAATTATCATGTCTTGTACACCATTATTAAATGTAATTATGTCTTCTAGTATCATCTTTATTATTTCTATTGTCTCACTGTTTCAAAAGTATATGATAACTACCAAAAAGAGAGAAAAGGGTGTGATATGATAACATTTTCACCTTATTTTATACTTGTTACTAAGGAATAACTTCTATTTAAATATGAACGATTTTACTGAAAAACGTGTACATATCAGCTTGGAAAGGTGGTTGTTGGTTCATCAGAGGTCTCGAGTTCGACCGGTAGGAGGATACTGGTGGTTTAGAGAAAATACATATAAACAGTTAATTTTTATAAATTAACTTTTAGGGTGTGCAATATGATCTGCAGTATTCAATATTCAGTTTAATCTCTCATATGATCTGCATTATTTGTGCCATACAAATCCTAAATGATAGAGAAAACAAGGAACCGATACAAGCTAAGTGAAAAGATGAATTCATTTCAAATGGATGATCGGAATGGACCACGGATGATTGGCTCTATAATTGAACTCTGCTATGGTTGTATTCGTTGACGTATGTATTATGGTCATGACAATGGTAGAAGCTCTGGTACACTAGCTAGTTGACCAATTACTATGTGGGCGCAACTTTACAACAACAAAGTACAAAGGATAGTTGTTGGGGGAGAAAGAAAGAAGCGAGATGAAAAGAGAAAAATAAAATAAAATTGGTAAAATTAATTTTTTTGGTTGCTAACTTAACGGGTATCCATCTCCTTGTAGTTTTGCACTTATCGAGTTGCTAAGAGCAAGAATTGGGAATAGTGCTTACCTCAAGTGTGTCCAACGAACAAGTCCAACCTAATACAAACAACACCTTATGACACCCTCAATGTTGCAGGGTGGGGTCTAGTCCTTCCACAGAAAACCTAAATAATAATAAATCAAATGTCAATTTCAAGCCCCGTTATTATATGATATTTTATCTTATGCTTTCTGCCTCAAAGGACATTAGGGGATTTCCTTTGTGGGAGAAAATCCAACCCTATGAGACATTTTAATAGTGACTGTCTGACCATGATATTAAATTAGGTCTTCTTTTTTTCTTTGTTGGTATTCAGATCCACATCAAAGTGTGAAAATAAAATGTTGTGGTGTGACTTTTCTTTCGGTGTGCCTACCCAAGGAAGGAAAAATGTTTAGACACTACTTTGGTGCAGCATTATTATCCTTCTTTCTTTGCCATTTACTGAAAGGGTTCATAAGCAAAATTTTACACTAGTTGCCTCAGTGCGATCTCGATCTTTTTGTTTCTGAAATGCAATGATGATATAGCGAACCCAATTGCAAAGGGAAATTACTAATATCTCGTATCTTAATTGTTTTTAAGCAAATTGAGCATCTTTCCTTCTTAGCAAGTGTTAGCATAATAGCATCGCAATTATTTTTTGTTGCATTCTTCCTACACTAGTCAAGGTATATTTAATTTGAAGCATCAGAGAAATAAGCAATTCACAGGCATTAATTTACATATCCAAGATTGGAACTTTTATAGGTCCAATGGAAAATAGAATGGAGTGTGGTATTACTGCTGGGAAAATTATTCCTTAATTTGATTGAAAAAAAAAAAGAAAATTTCTCTAAGTACGTTCCATAATATGTAACATTGTAGAGAAATGCGAAGGTTCATTTTCTATTTTTTTAATTACATTATACCCTGAGTTAACATCATTGGGGATCACATAATTTAGTAGACTCACTCCAAGGTTTGTATAAGTCAAACTGAAATGACAATTAATTAAACTAAATTTGAAAGCCGATGGAATCCAAAGTTTAGCCTGGACCGTTGGAAGAGGGAACAAGAACATACAGAGGTCTGAGACCATGATAATAAAGGGTCAACCCCTCTTGCCTGATATTTGGCTTATTTATGCATGGAGCATGAAATGTGAAGTTTTCAAACCTTCTCAGCGCACTTGCCAAAATTCATCTGCAATTTATAAATGTATATTAATTCATTCTGATGTGGTCTCACTAATTGTCTGACCAGAGATTTTCGCATATGGACGATTCTAAAATTTGGTATTTAATTAGAACCATTGCGACAGTTTTATAAAATGAGTACAAACGACTTCATCAAATGAATAATAAAAGAGTAATGCTACACATTCAAAAAAATTTACATAAAATTTACAATAAAAATTATAATAATTATTGGATAAAATAAAATAATATGACCTACTAATTTATCTAAATTAAATGTAACAATTATAAACATCATTCTAGATATAAGATTTTGTCAAAAATCTTTTATTGTCCGTCATTTTTCAAAATAAATTACTCTAAATGGAATTTCTTTGTGCCTTTTTCCTTTTTTATGTGTCTACAATAATTTTTATAAAATAATTGTAAAAGAAAGCCACACTAAAAATATATTGCGAAATTCAATAAATTAGGCATAATTAAATAGTTAAATATCCATAAAAAGAACCTTTATTTTCCTTAAATCTCTCATTTGTTGTCCACTTTTTTTATATTCACAAAACATTTCCTTTTATTTATTACTCTTAGAACGTCTTAAAATTTCAACAGAATAATAACCTGTATGACGTTTTCTTGTTAATTGGAACATGTAGGAATTTTTGCATTATCAAGTGGTCCAAAAAACTCTGTAATATATATACGTATACGCATCTCTGCACGCATATGCTCCGTGACTAGTCATGCAAGATGCAACAGAGCTAGCTAGCGCGATCAGCCATATGATCTGATCTATATATCTTCAAAGTTAGCAGGCAAATTAAACCCTGCCTTTCTTCTCTCTGTGTGATATCTCTATGTATCAGTCTCACAACGGTCCTCATATCCAGAACAGGGCTATTGGAAAGAATGAATGAATGCAAACAACAACAAAAACAACAAAACACCAAATCTCTATTTGCTTACCCCGAAGCCTATATAGAAAAGCAACAAGAGGAAAAAAGCGTAGCATTGGTTCCAGTTCTTCGCCTTGGACCTTTCTTTTGGCCCCTTCTCTCCCCTCGATACTCTCACACAATCTCTCTCTCTCTCTACACGCACAAGTCCAACTATAACAACAAACCAACGTAACGTAGTAGTAAGTAACGAACGAAAAATAATCTCTTCCAAGGTCTTATTACCCTCGAGAAGTTCACGTTCCATTCTTTAAAGTCAACATTTCTCACAGCCACACACACAAAAATTGTAAGTGCTTAGGATAAAAGCCTCCGAGCGCTGAATTGTTCATGTATATATCTACTGCCATAAGCATACACTAATTAATTAATCCCTCCGGATATAAAGTTTATATATGTGAATTTTATGTATAACTCTGATAATGAGAGACTCTCTCCATAAGCGGTGCGTGATCTCATCTATGTAGCAAGGTTTAATTATTGTTATTATTTTAAGAGAACATATATTGTTTTATCTCACCTAAGAAAATTATTTTAGCACTATTAAAATAAAAAAATAAAACTACCAAATCTACTTCAATTGATAGCTAATTGAACTCTTTAATTATCCAGTCTTATTTCCTAACCATATGTATAGAAAGAGTCTAGTAGACTCTAAAAGGGTTGATCACATTATCCTGGAAAACAACCAAAAATAAAGAAATAAAAAAGAAATCCGATTTTATTTTCATTTGTCATTTGTCGCACACAACCTTAAACCCCACACACACCTATGTTCTTTCCCCTTTCAGTTCCACACACCATTTCCTCTTAAACCCACCACTACTCATTCAACAATCTCTCTCTCTCAGCTACTACGGTGCACCAACACTACCACGAAGACACGATGCATGAGAGAAGAAGCGGTTCCGAGGAGCAAGAGAAACGACACAGGTTCTTCATAAATGACAACGTCGACATTCTCAGGGAAATCCTTAAACGACTCGACGGTCCCTCGCTGGGTGTGGCGGCATGCGTGTGCCGCCTATGGTGCACCCTCGCCCGCAACGACGACTCCCTGTGGGAGCACCTCTGCTTCCGCCACGTGTCCACTACGCCTCCGGCGTCAGTTAGGGCGGTTGTGGTGGCGCTCGGAGGGTACAAGCGGCTCTACATGGTGTGCGTGAGGCCAGTGCTGAGTCGACTCGGTGAGTCGGAGCGGCTCATGAATCGGCGAGTTTGGACTCGGCACGAGGTGGTGGTGCAGCTCTCGCTCTCCTTGTTTTGCATTGACAGCTACGAGAGGTTGGGTGGAAGGATCCCCAGTGACGCGTCCGCATCGTCCCTCATGTTCCTCTGCGACCCCATCAACGTCTGATCTGTTGACTTTTTTCCGCAATATTTGACATTCGTTTTCGGAAATTCGTATACGAAATGTGATGGGGCTGCTTTGGGAGTAAGTTTAGTACCAAAATAAATTAGAAGCAATTGCCAGGTAATTATTTTTTTAATGCTCATATTGTTGCTGTTATAGTTAATTATATATATATATTATTAATAGAAGCTTGGAAATAAGGATGGATTGTGTTCTCTTTCATTTTTATATACGCAGTTCTTTTGAATTCAGACCATTAATTTTGGAGTCACCCATAATCTCGATATCCAACTTTATCAATGTTGTTGCCTACTGCTCTTCTCTTTTTACCTCCCCTTTTTTAGATTGTATATTCTTGTTTGCTAGTTTTAGTTTCGTTAGAAGCTAGAACCCTTTCCTCCAATTGTCTTCGACCTTCTTACTCTCTTATTGAAAGAGAGAAAGTAAAAGTTGCTTGACTTGGTAGGAATTAAAAAGCACTACAACATGGTAAGCTTTTTTTTTCTTTCTAATGTTCTGTTTTTTTAGGGGGTCTTCTACTATCTGAAGGGCAGTGTATCAGTAATACCATTTATTATTTCAATTATATAAAGTGACATCAAAATAGATCTGAAAATGCTAATTAGTGCTATGTCAAAACGAGGTATATTTTTTAATGCGCTACCAATTATAGAACGTAGAAGTACAGGGGACATAAAACGGAGCGTGGTATACATTCGCAAATGAGACTAATACATTTTAAACTAGAAAAATAACATATCCTTCTATTTTATTTTTCTACAAATTCTCTAAATATTAAATAAAGTTAGTTTTATTGTTTTTTATGATTTTAAGACATGAATGTAATGTATTTTTTTATTTTATTTAATACGTAGAAAGATTTATAGAAAGATGTGCAGAGGATATATATATATATATAAAATGCTCTTTAAACTAATATTTAAGCCAACACCAAGCTATATTATCGGATAACATGTTGCATATTTTCTTTTTGGGTGAGAAAAACTTATATCTTTCGTAGTTTCACTTACTATCTGAAAAGTAAAAATGAGCCGTCATTTTCTATCAATGAGAAATACAAACCTTATATTCTAATGAACCTTTCAAATTATTCTGTTAAAAACATCTGATTATAAAAATCCTGTAATAGACTTCAGATGCCCTGATGAAATTAAACATGCTAAAAGAAATCGCAAGAGATGCTACAAGAACTTTAAAAAACAAAAAAGATACAACTCAATTGCCACAATTATAGTTTTAAATTGGTTTTACATTTAGAATATAAGATTAATATTTTATCACACAGTTATGAAAAAGTTTGTGAGGCCACAAGGACCTCAAATATCATTTGGAATATTCTTTCCTTTAACTTGGTGACATATTATTTATTTTGAGAACTTTATTTTGGGAATAAGCAAATGGGCAAGGCCCAAGACTTTACACGATTAGAAAAAGAAACCCTACTGGGTCATTAGGAGACAATATCCAAACAAACTAATCGATTGGATAACATGAATTATCACGATATATCAAAAGAAAAAAGAATTATCATTGTAGTGCCAAGGGCTTGAAGGCATTGGAGAATGCTTAACACTAGAAGTGATCCAGTTGTTTGAAGAGAAGCATGGCAAAGTTGAATATGTACAGATGTTCCTCAAGATCGCGCAGTAGACCGGTACAACCCACAGTGTTTATGAAGATTGATCAGCTAATATGGTCACGTACATGAATTGTAGCAGTGTAACCATGATAATTGAACAAGTGGTTGAACATGACATAAGTGTGCTAGAAAGAAGAGAAGATGAGGAGGAGAAGCGATATATAGCTTATGAAGAGATGTATAATTCGAGAGGACAATTCTACACATTAATAGACAACGTCAAAATATTTTTGTCTCAAAACTTTCCTCTTAATAGCCCACGGAAAGAGCTTAATTATAGGAATTTTTGAGTTGTGGGAATAAAGAAATACTAGAGTTGCAAAATTGTTATAGACATTAAAGACAAAAAAAAAAATTGAAATAAAGATATACAAAGTGATGTAAGAACGATGGAAGAACAAAACTGCATATCAAAGCTAGTGTTCTAATGCTAGAGCACAACCATGTAGTATCTAAAATCCACTAAATTTCAACTAATTTAACCTGAATCAAATAAATTCGTTATAAAGACAAGACTTTCTTAGTATTAATTTTTTTTTATTTTCCAATCAATCAATTTTTTTAGTTATAACTACTTAAGACAATATACAAATGTCATTGAAATTTTTTTTCAGATAAATGCTTTAGATGGCTGCATTAACCCCATTGTTTTGCAAGTTCTCCTGCTCAAGTTAGATGAATTATTCGTCCAATTTATAATTTTCACATTCATATATGTCTAACATGAAGTAAGTAAAATGCAAATTTTTTTAACGGATTTTTTTCTTGTCAATGTAATGTAAAAAAAAATATTAAAATAAAATAAAAAGGAAGAAGAAGCGTGCAATATTTTTTAGACTACTTTCTAAATTTGAAGAATCCGATAAGAATTTACATTTTTAATTATTCCACAATGATTTACAACGAGCCAATCTTCTTATTTATAACCCTAATTAATATCTAACTAGTGAATATAATCTAACTAACTAATTAATATGAGTTAGATTGTCACACATATATTCTTTTAATTTTATAAATAAATCATATGCTTTTCATTTATGGATAAACCAAATTTAAATAAAAAAGAAATTATTAATGAAATATAGAATTTTTTTAAATAATAAAAATAAATTGGTCAAGCCTAAACTCAATGACAATTGTGGACCATTCAGATGATGACTGGTGACTCTCCAAACCATCACCCAAATTTGCACCAACCACAGCGGTGGATGCTGTCTCTAACTTCTAACTCCAACCAAAAACATAGATTAAAATAAGGAGAATTCTCGTGTGCACAAATGAGGTGGATCAATGGGTGAAGTATATGTATAATAGGGTTAATAAAAAGTTATAAACTTATGTAAAAATATTATAAACCTATATATAAATGTTATAAACCTATGTGGACAGTAGAAACATTTCTAACAAATATTCTTAAAGGTGATTACAAAAAAAAAAGTTATAAATCATTGAGTGAAATATTATAAACCTTATTTTTCTGTAAGTGTAGAAAACTCTTTCTTCTGTACCTGAGAATACATATTAAAATAATTGCATACAATATAATTAAAAATAAAACAACACAAAATTCAAATATTCTCAAAACAACTTAAAAGCCCTAAAAAAATTAAAAATAAAATTAAAAAGGGGTGAAATAAAAATTTCCTTTATTTCCAACTTGCCACTACGCACCTGCGGCGCAAGTTAGCTTGTCTCAACCATGATAGTAATACTAATGACAGCGTTTACTTGCTCTGAAAATTATCATTTTTATTTTATAAAAAAAATTTCCCTATTTTTATTTTTATTTTTCCCCCTTACCTTCGCTTTCTGATCGGCGATCGTCGGAAGCTGCTATTTCAATATTTCATCGCCGCCACTCCCACCACCGCCACCTCCCCCATCTCCGAATCGGAACCACTTCGGATCCTTCGTGACCCGAATCCGGTTTTCCATTCAAATTCCACTTTCCCAGTAATAATTTTCAATTTCAATAGCAAAGCCCTAACCTTTACCATTAACAAGACACCACACAAATCGGGTTCTGTGTTTTCCCCTTTTTCTTAGTGCACTTTGCTCAGCTCAATTTCGCTCCAGCTCCCAAGCACACGTGGCGATCTGGGTCTTCTTCAACACCCCATTATAAGTTCCAATCTCAGTGAGTTTTTTTTTAAAATTTTATTTATTGTGCTTTTTTATTTGAATCTGGGGGATTTTTTGTTGATAAATTGTGTGGGCAAATTTTGGGGCTTTTGTTGTAGGTTTTCGATCTATGTGAAAAAGTTTCGGGCTTTACCAAATTTAGCTGAATTTGGATATTAATTGGAAGTTGGGTCATTTTGGGGTTCACTTCCGCCACTTTTGGACTGGTTTCAAGAGACAAAATGAATTGCTGATTTTGAAGTTGGAAGTGTTTGGCTTCTAGGGAGATTTAGGCAACACAAGGAAGATAAAGTTTTTTTTTTTTTTTGTGTGTCAATGTTTTGTGAATTTTCACTGGCAGATGGAAAATTCTGATTTAGTCAACTTAAGAGCCTGATCCGTGTTGTTTCTGTTGTTTTACCTCACAATTTGGTTGTTTGGGGGTGCATCTGATTTCTCAACAACCGTAGAGAGCGTGGGTTCTAGAATAATGTTAGCATTTGTTTCTGACTTTATGGTCATCTTAGTGAAAATGTTTATGAATTGGTATTTTTGGATCTCTGATGGAAGTTTTATGTGCTCTGAACTAACACTAAATTTTCTTGCTTTTTTCTTCATTTCAAACTGTCAGCAGACATGGAAACGAGGTTATACGTGATAGTGGAAACCATGTTGGGCCAGTCGTAGCTTCTGTTTCAAGAATTCAGTTGTGGATTTATTTGGTTCCTACATGGAAGCAAACAAAGAGGAGGCACTTAAAGCAATAGAGATTGCTGAGAAGCGATTTGCTCAGAGAGACTTTGCTGGTGCGAAAAACTATGCTGCAAAGGCTAAAATGCTTTGTCCAGGATTGGAGGGTGTATCTCAAATGGTGGCCACATTTGAAGTTTACATTGCTTCTGAGGTCAAGCATAATGGTGAGCTAGATTATTATTCGATTCTGGGATTAAAACCTTCTGCAGATAAAGAGGCTGTCAAGAGACAGTACAAGAAGATGGCAGTGTTGCTTCATCCAGATAAGAACAAATGTGTGGGAGCTGATGGGGCATTTAAGCTTGTCTCTGAGGCATGGACTTGGCTGTCAGATAGTGCTTTGCGTAGTTCATATGATCTCAAGAGAAATGGACAGTTGGGTGGGGTTAACCAGACAAATTTGTCTTCTGTCCATGCTACAGGGGCTGCAGGTTATAACAAATGTTCCAATTTTTCGGCCTCTCATGGCAGGCTTGATACCTTTTGGACAATTTGCACCTCTTGTAACGTTCAGTATGAGTATCTGCGCAAGTATGTGAATAAAAAACTTTCATGTAAGAACTGCCGTGGCACTTTTGTTGCCATTGAAACTGGGGCAGCCCCAGCAAATGGCTCATTCCCATATTGTCCTTGGTCCTATGTGCCTGGAAATGGGTATGGGAGCCATTCCTTTGATGGAGTTACATATGTTCCAACTACTGCCACCTATTTCAATGGCAATGGGGTCACAGGATACCATTCTGGACACGGATATGAATATGTTTCAAATGTTTCACTTCAATGGGGCTCGTCTGGACTCGTCAATCAAAATGGATCAACTACCTTACCTCCTGATTCTGTTTATCAGGCCAATGGAAATGTGAAGAGGGGAAGACCAAAAGTCAAATCAGGAGTTGATAGGGTGCATCAAGTGGCTGAGACCGTGGTCAATACAAATTCAGATGTAACATTATCCTGTAATGAAGCACAGGAACTTAAGCCGAGTAGACCTGACAAGAAAAGGAAAGTAGTTGTGGGAGCTGGTTTCAAAAATGGCAATGAAGAAAAGGGGTCAAGATGTGCTCCAGAATCAATATTGGCTAGTGGGAATGAATGCATTGGACAAGGCCAGAAGCTTTCGTGTGCAAGTGAAGTCCAACCCAAGCAGTGTTCCATGGCACCAGCTTTTGATGCAAGAAAATTATTGATAGAGAAGGCCAGGACAGAAATTAGAAAGAAACTGGAAGAGATGAAGTTGGCATCTGAAACTGCTGCAGCTGCTGTTAACGGGAAAGAAAATTTTCAAGCAGAAGATTGTCAAGTTAAAAGAGAGACGTGTAGAAGAACAGTTCTGAATGTTTCTGGTCAAGTAGAGCGTGGGAAAACTGGTCCAATCTCTATAACTGTCCCAGATTCTGACTTTCATGACTTTGATAAAGATAGGTCAGAGGAGGGCTTCAAGCCTAAGCAAATATGGGCCTTATATGATGAGGAGGATGGAATGCCACGATTATATTGCCTGATCCGTGAGATCATCTCTCTCAATCCATTCAAGATTCATATTAGTTACTTGAGTTCCAAAACCGATAGTGAGTTTGGCTCAGTAAACTGGCTTGGTTCAGGTTTTACCAAATCTTGTGGAAATTTCAGGGCTTGGAATTCTGATGTTGTTGACCAGGTTAACATTTTTTCTCATGTTCTAAGCCAGGAGAAGTCTGGTCGAGGTGGTTGTGTTCGCATATATCCCAGAAGTGGAGATATTTGGGCTGTCTATCGAAATTGGTCACCGGATTGGAACAGATCCACTCCAGATGAGGTGAGGCACCAGTATGAAATGGTGGAAGTGCTGGATGATTACTCTGAAGAACTCGGTGTCTGTGTTTCTCCCCTCATTAAGTTGGCCGGATATAAAACAGTATATCAAAGGAATACAGATAAGAGTGCCATTAAATGGATACCAAGAAGAGAAATGTTGCGCTTTTCACATCAAGTGCCTTCTTGGTTGCTGAAGGGAGAGGCAAGCAATTTGCCTGAAAGGTGTTGGGACCTTGATCCGGCTGCGACTCCAGATGAGCTTCTTCATGCTGCTGCAGAAGCAAATGCTCTGTAGGCATTGGTGAAACAATTATTTGGGTTGCACTTTAGCATTCTAAGCACAATATTTTAGATTTGACTGTATACTATGTCCCACTTGGCTAGATACCAATGAGGCATTAACCACGGATGTTCTTAGAGGGTGAAATTTTAATTTGTAACATTAATCTAGACATTCAGATCTAGTGATTGCTTGTTCTGTTAAGTTTGTTCCTGCCGTAGAGGATGTAACTCTTGTAAGAGGTCAGCACAGATTGTCACTGGGTCTGCATCTTGTAAGAGGTCAACAAGAATTATTTGAGGTCAATTATAAATGGTCGGCTCTATGTAGCCAATTTGAGCTCAACTACATCGCTGGTAGAAATCCCTTAGTGATTTTTCTTGTTTGTTGTTTTTCAAATGGCCAACTTCATTAAGTTTTAGAGGCTACAGTGTCATTTATTTTTCACTCAATTATGATGTGGATTAATGCCTATTGCTTAAGAGAACCAATGGAACATGTGTATCCTTCGAAACGGTTTCAAGAATAGAACATTTTCACGTATTATTTTCTTTTGCTGAATGATTGGAAGTTTGAAACAAAGAGAGAGACATGAGCACTTGTCTACTTTTCTAATTGTATCATGTTCTTTGTTGGTTGGAAGATTGAAATAAATTGAGACAACGAGCAGGTGCCTTTAAAGACATCCACCGGAGAATTAGTCTTCTGAGATTGGTAATGTCAATTCGAGTTTTCAGTACACTTTCGATGCGGGTAATGACACCGATGTCTCATCTCCAAGAGAATAATTAGCTCTTAGTCAAGAGTCCAAAGCTAAAATATTTTTTTGAAAAAATTAAAGGGTGAAAGTGAAATTGAAGGGATAAAGGTGGCACTTCGACATATTGTTGGGCTCTTAAGGAAGGCAACTCTCAGGGGGAGCACTACTCCATGTGAGAGAGAGAGAAAGAGTTCAGCGAAAACTTCCAATTTCTATAGCTGAACATTGTTGGAAGATTTTAACATTGAGAGTAATTCGATCATTCATGCATACCAGTATCTTCTTGATTATACTGAGAGTATTCCAGTAGTGACTGGTAGTCTTGAGGACAAGTGCAAAGAGTTACTACTTGAGATGGTGCTCCATCCCCAAAGGTAATCTATGTAATTTTACTCTAACACACTAGTTTAATATAATAAGTATATTTCCGAGTCATCGTTCTTGTTTTAGCAGATTTTATTTGAATCTATCTATTAGTTGAAATTTGCTTCAAACGTCTTTATTTCTTGAAGATTTAGTTATCTTGTTCAATTTACTTGGAGTGCTCTTTATCATATTGAATTTTAAATTGAAGATGCTTGGACTTTTTTTGGTTATTGTTTGCCGTTAGGGTATAGACATGATAAATTATTTTGATTTTTAAAAATGGTATTTAGGGCATTTCGTAATGAACAATGTTGAGGAAGAGGATATATTATACTTTATATTTATTATGAGTAATTATTTATGCAATATATTTATATATGCTTTTATTATTTATTTTTAAAGGATAAACCTTTTAATTCTATGCTTGTAAATTAAAATTGTCAGCATAACAAATAAAATGAGTATAATAAATGAAATGATAAATTTTTATATAGAACAAAAAATTATTTTTTTTTGTGCAAAAATAGGTTAAGAAAGAGTTGAGAGAGTTAGAATATGTGACAAAGTATTTTTCATAAAAAAATTTAGACTTCCATAAAAATAAAGAGAAAATTTATTTTTTAGATATACAAACTTTCCGTGACAAAACTTTTCAAACACGAAAGTATTTTTTAAATTTATAAAATGTAAAATATTTTCTAGAATTTTTAAAATCAATATAATATTCAACATATTAACTGTAAAAAAATCAAAGATATTGAACTTATTCAAGTAAGTAATAGAATTGTAAAGATAGAATATAAACCTTCCATTCAAGATTATCATACTTGAAAGTTTATCTAAACTCGTGAAGTTTAGATAAACTCTTTAACTTATAAACTAACAAAGATCAACTTTTACACTCAACTAGGAGATATAACTCATTAACTCGAGAGTTTAATAACTTTGCTTTCATTTTTTTTCGTGTCAAATTTAAACATGAAATATTGATTGAAACCCTTCCTTTCATTTCTTTTCATTTCTCTTTGATACTTTTCCTTCCCCTTAATATTTGCAAACACACAGTCTGTTTGGTTTTAATTTTCAATTTTTAAGAATGTAGTGAAAGAAATACTGAAAACTGGGTCTCTTTGGTTTCAGTTTTCAGGATTTTATAAAAGAAATACTGAAACTAAAGATGAAAAAGTGAAATTTGTAGTTTTCAGAATTTTCAGTTTTTCTTTCACAAAAATTGGAAAACTGAAATTAAAAACTCAAATCAAATAGGCCTGTAGTTTTTAGGATTTCTTCACAAAATCTGAAAAACTAAAAGTAAAAACTAAAGATTGGAAACTTAAACCAAACAAGTTTCAGTTTTCAGTTTTTTATTTTTCAGGATTTTGTGAAAAAAATAGTGAAAATTGGAAATAAAACTAAAAACTAGAATTTCTAGAACCTGTTTGGTTTCAGTTTTTTAATTTTTAGAATTTTATAAAGGAAATATTAAAAATTGAAAATAAAAACTAAAAATTCAAACTAAACATGTCATGATTTTCAGAATTTTTAATATTTTCTTCATAAAATCTAAAAAATTAAAATGTATTGAAAACTAAAAGTTCAAACCAAATAGGAAATGTTCCAAATTCTTTTCCTTCATGTCAAAGCCAGCTTTCTTTTTCTTTTTTCCTTTTTGCATTCTAAGGCAATCTCAGCAAGTAAAGCACATACCAATTGGTAGAACTGCGAATAACTTGCAAGGGGACAACTTTCGTGGGAGAATGAACTTTGGGTTCACAGTGGGTGACTTGGGGGGTATTAATTTGGGTTTGTTTGCCTGGTGTTGTAATTGGGGTTTTCTTTGATTAAGTGGAGGTTTAGGACTTGTTGATTTCAAGTGGTAAAACAAGTACGACGTAGTATAGGGGTTAAATTAGCATAGTACAAAACTACATCATTTTATAAGAATGCCACCTCATTACCACCGTCATGGTTTCCATTTACGGATCAGCTGGTGTCTGAAAATTGACACTTTGGGAGACTGGGTTGACACTTTCTATTTGTTGAGGACCAACTTGATCGATGCTAAAATTGTCAGAGACCAAGTTGGGGGTTTACTCTTCTTCTCGTTTTCTTGCAGATAACTATATAATGTTCTTTGATGGTTGGAAGTCTGAAATAATTTGAGACAACGAGCAAGTGCCTTATTTTTTCTCAGAGAAACTTGTATCATGTTCTATGTTTATTGGAAGTTTGAAACAAATGGAGACATTGACAATGAGCAAGTGTCTTCTTTTCTTAATTCTCAAAGACACTTGTATGATAATTGACCACGTTTATTCGTTTAACATACAATTAGTAATAGGCTTTGTATGCATACCACAACCTGATTGCACAAGCAATTGCTGCACAAAAATTGTGAGAGATGCTGATACGTGGGTCACAAGAATGGAACTTTGCTCTTTTTCTTTCTTTTATTTTTTATTTTTTACTTTTCGCCACTAAGCCCATTTAGATTTCAATAATTCCACAATACTTGGCCAAGATGTGACAACATATGTGCAAAGTGCCTTAAGTACAATACAATTGATCCACGGTAATTCTTTATTGTTACACAATGTTGTTCCAATTAGATTAGCAAGTTGCGTTCTCATTTTGTAGCAGTACCAGAGCATAAGCAGCAAAGATTTCTCTTTTGTCAACTAGCAACTTCAGTAGTAGGTGACGATTTTGCCACTAAAGAGTTTATTAGGGAAAATCCCAATTGTGGGATATGCTAAGGTTTTTTGGTAGGTGCAGCTCCAATCATGATGCCAGTTCTGTCATGCCACACAATCCAATCGTGAACCTCCCATAAGTTTCCCATAAGCATGTTGTATATACTTCTGATCTATGGACTTGGAGGTTTGCGGTGCAGATTAATGCTGCATATATGGTCTATTTCTCAAGCTGCTTCCTCATTCAATTGATATTTAAATCGCCTATAGTATTATGTCATGAAGGAAAATGTTTGAAATCAATTTGAAACGAAAGGTTCCAAATTTGCAGTCTTAGCCTAGGTAGTGCCTATGTTACAAGACATGGGACAAGGCTCAGATGACAACTAGCAATACCTAACCAAACAACAAGAAGTTGGGTTGAAATGAAGAGCATAGAACAGAAAACACAAGAAAAACAAATGCAACTGTGCCAAATATGGAAACTAAGATTGGAAGGCCAGGCCCATCCCATCATTACAACTTGCAACAGGGCTTCTTCGTCAGCTTGGCATTATCTAACTATGCAGGAGCTAAAAAGCCCACTGGGCTTTTTGATAAAAAATTAACGGAAAGAAACCCAACACCATAGAAATATTTCGGCAAAAAAAAATCTAACAAATATCTGAAAGGTGTGCTACGGAGGGTTGAGGATGCTGTTGGATTTTCAGTATAAAATATTTGAGATCATTGTTATTTGTATATACCTTTAGGCTTTTTTATTTGTATGTCGTACTTGAGTTCTACATCTCTGATTAGATGGAGTTTGGGATAGATTTACGTAAATATGGTGGTTTTATCCAATTCGAAATATGTGATGGTGATTTTTTGTTCAGATGATATGGCGAGTTTAAATTGGGACAAGTTGAGTTCGCTGTCCTTGAAGGTTAAAAAAAAACAAATGATGACAACGTACTGTCTCAATTGATGAATTTGTCGGATAAGAAAAAATGGGACACTGCTAAATTTGGCTTGGCGATGGTAAGGGCGTTGGAATCCAGCCCACTTAAAACTGTAAAATTAATTCAACCTAAATTAACAACCAATTAAAATTGTAAAAATCTGGATTACATTGGATCTTGTTTTTCATAAACCACTTGAATTGAACGTGATTTTTAAAACCAAACCAATCCAAATATAATAATATCATATAACATTAAATTTGTATTTTTACCATAATAAGTTTAATTTATTACACAATTTTTTCTTTTGAATCACTCTCATAAAAATAATATCATATAAATATTAAATAATATTTCTTTACATTTTATTTTTTTATTTATTTTATAGACTTAATTTTCTTATATGTTATGGTAATTCAAAGTTTAAATTTAATTTCTATAAAAAACCGATCAAGCCGATCTGATCCAAATGGATTAAGTATTATCAATTACTTAACGAGGGATTATAAAAAATTATGATCCAACCGGTATCATTATTCTCAAATATTTGGTAGGGGAGGCAAGGAGATCCATAAACTTGCCGTCCATACAGGTTCACGGTCCATGGGTCTAGGCCCTATTATCTTTACGAGTTCTCTATAGAGGGGTCTAGACCCATTCACATTGATTAAACAGCTAATACACTAATCCGTTATAAAAATCACTGCACAAGTAATTAAGGTCTAGATAAGTCAATCTCAAATTATGAGGTCTAACACAGGCGGCAGGTAGTTTAACTCTTTAAGCATCTAGTTAAATATTCAATTTTTAAAAGTGCATAGAGAAAGAGTCTTATAGTTAAAGATTTATTCTCTTAAAAGAGTTCATTTAGAACACCTTTATTTAGATTTGAGTTAATTCCGATGTACAGTCTAGATATATGCACACGTTATCTACATCCTTTAAAATGAGATCTCACTTAAAAAAAAATAAAGTAAAGAGTTCTATTCTCAAATGGATAGAATGAAAAAATACTCACTTCTAATTTTATTAATTCAATAAAACGAGCGAATACAGATCCGCACAGACAATATCGACAAAAATTGGGTTGAAAAATAATTCTCAATCCGCAATGGGACAAACGCATGCGGCTGTAACAAGGATCAAAGGGAAGCGTCCACGCCCGAATGGATGTGCTACTGCGGGAGGCCAGTAGCTTTTATTTTTGGTGTACGTAAAAAGTCTAAAATTATTATTATTGTTATTATTATTATTATTATTTATAGTCAGAGACATTGTAATGATTCCATAAAAAAAGGTCTTTGAAATGAGATTGACTATAAATTTCCATCAGCCAATGTCTTCTCGTCGATTATTACAACAACTACTACAACTAGCATTAACTACCTAGATAAAATAATGTAAGAATATTATTTATAAAGAGCAATGTTATTTCACTAAAAAGATAATGATACTTCAATATCTAAAATGGGTGGTTTAATTAACGAGATATTAACTCTATTAGTATTGGGTATAATAGATTAAGAGAAATATTTAAATACTTTTAGAGTAAGAGAAATGATTTATTCTATTTAATTATTAACTGATATATTAACTATTATATTAAAAATACAAGAAAAATACTACATAATAGTAATCTATAAAATTTATGTATTAATTAATTAATGAAATAGAATAAATATTTTCTTTTACTCTCAGAGCACTTAAAAATTTTCATGGAATAATGGACTGAGTGAAAACTATCATTACATCAAATAGTAATAAATGCTCATTTTTAAATATTAAAATAATATTTATATTTTATAAAGTATGTCTATAGGTGCATAATTGAAATATATATTTTATTTTAATATATTTTAAATCCATATAACTACACGTTATTTTGGTTCTTAGGTAACGAGTAAAGTAATGCATTATTGCTTAATTCAAAATGAAATGTATTTATTTTGTTATTCAAATTAAATTTAAAATATTTCTTCTGTTTGTAAATATAATTAAGCTTCTTTGTGAATAACTTTTTTTTCACATAAAAGATCAAGTTAAAAGTATAACTGATACAAATATATATATATATATATTCAAATTCTAATCCAAACACGTAAAAATAATAATAATTCAAACTTACTCTAATTCTTACCCAAACAATAATAAAAAAAACTCCTAAATCTAGGGCAATCACTGCTCCAACCAAAAAGACAATAATAGCCATTCTTTCTTATATGACAGTCGCAATGCACTTGAAGTAAGGGCGAAGAAGACATTCAGTGCTCCATTAACTAGGAAGTAGGAAGAAGCAAAAACTAATATGACAGATAGACAATACTACAATAGGAAGAATTTTACATCGTAACCGAAAAAAAAAAATTGAAGACTTTTACAGTAACAAGTTGCTGCATTTACTTCTAGATCTGCAGCTTGCTGCATTTGGTAGTTCTACTTCTTGAGAGGTTGCATTTGCTTCTACTCCTTGAGAAGTTGCAAACTTGCAAGTCATCTAACTGCTGTTCCTCTTTTTTCTTGATCTTTTTGTTCTTTGGTCTTCTGTGTAGAGAAAAAGCTAAAAAAAGAAAAAAACCTTAAAAAAGGTACTCCAACCATGCTGCTTCTAAAGTCTAAAAGGAGTCACTTGCAACAATATTCTATTCTGAAGAGGTAAGTTTGTTTGCTTCCTTTGCTCCTTTTAATTTGTATATTTCCAATTCTCTATTTCAATATTGAACTCCCAACTTAGTGCTAAAAAAAATAACGTCGGACAAATTGATATTTAGAAAGCCTGTAGTTTTGGTCCTTACCCAAAAAATAAAAATAAAAATGCCAGTAATTGTTTTCTTTTTTCATGTAAAAGTCTGAAATAATAATTATTACTATTAGGATTTTGCTAGCAAGCACCCAATGATTAAGGTTTTAAAAAAAAGTAAATTTACTATTAAAAAGTATGGTTATTATGTTTTCAAGGTATGAGATGCATTCAAAATTTTTTGAAATTATCTATTGTAAAAATTTTAACTATTATTCGTAGAGTAATGATTAGACAAGCTCTTATTATTATTTATCGTCAAAGTTTTGTAATGATCACATAGACAAGTCTTGGCAGCGACGTTGACTATAAATTCTGTAAGGTCAAAGCCTTCTTGTTATTTATTATCCCAACTACTCTTTTCTTTTCTGTAATATTACAATTGTAACAACTACTGCTAGTGCTAACATAGTTATTAAAATGAGATCGGTGATTAACTCGATTAAGGTATTAGGTTAATGGATCATTAATTCAACTAGTAAATTATTAATTTAACTAGTTGAATTGAATTTAATTAAATCAATATATAAAATTATAATTTAATGTAAATAGATATATAATATATATATTTTCTTAGCAACATATAATAACAAGAACGCAAGTGGTCTAGTGGTAGCCACACTTGCCAAGCACTCTTTCCACTATGATGTATAGGGTTCGAATGCCATAGCATGGCCGGTTCGGCCTGATTTTCAAAACTATAAGTATTAGCATTAACCAAGTAAATCTAATAATCATTATATTATTTTATATTTTCTCCCTTTTAAAATATCTTTCAATTTAATACAAATATAGATATTAAGAAAGATAATAAATGATATTGGTAATTGAGTAAAATATTATGAATGAACTTATATATCCTTACATATCAATTAATATAGCACAATATTTAAGGTTAATATTAAATGGAATATTGTGAAAATATGAAATTAATTACGAGTAGTATTGGAAAAAAAATAATTGATACTTTATTGAAATATAAAATTAATAGATATTTTAAAATATAAAATTATCTAAAAATAGACGGATAGTCAAAAAGGAATAGAGTAATTTATATCTATAGATAAATAATTGAAATATGATTGTTTTATTTAAATATATTTTTAGTCCATATAATTATATGTAGTTTTGATTTTTCAGATAATGAATAAAGTCACGTATTATTTGGCTTCTTTGTGAATCTTTTTTTCTCACATAAAAAAGTCAATTTTTTTAAAAATAAAACTGATACATGTAACACCCTAGTAATTAATCAGATACACCTAGGTTGAATCTGATTAATGACTAGACTTTACTCCTTGCTTTGGTTCTTTCTTCATAATTTGAAAATACTTAGTGAAATTACGAGCCATTTTTTTTTTAAACACATAATTGAAAACGTGAGCCGAGTACAACGTGAACGAGTAAGCGGAGTATAATAAGACGTTTAAGAATATATCACATCATATCACTTAGGCTCCATCATATAACATCCATAAGCACATTATAGCATATATTTACATACAATAACCTCACTCAAAGGGTGGGTTATGTTCATACATCATTATCTTATGCAAACCCATAAAAGAAAATATACTTAAGGAAATTCATGCCCCTAAACTAGATAACTCCATAAGCCGGGAAGGTTATCCTAAAACTAGGGTGCATGATCACACATAAATCTACTAAGAACTCTCTAGGGCGACTGTCCTGGAAATGGGGGAATAAAACCGATCCACTGATGAGCTCGCTCGGGAGGGACACACGAGATGCACCAAGTCGAGTCGCATGGACGGCCTTCTTGCTAACCTCGGTGAACAACTGTTTCCTCACTACCCTCTCTTACACGTGTGGGAGTAGGAGCCGAGCTCTCGTAATATATATGAGTAGGAGTGTCCTCTGAAGGATCAGTTCAGAATATCTCGTCTCGAACATACTGAAATCCATGGACACAGATGAAGCGGGATAAGAACGTAACATCCTTTCATCAAGTGGACGTGCATGTTCGAAAACCATTTCATCGCCATAGGGAGAAGTAGGAGAAAATCGATAACTAGGGACAGGATGTGCAAATGGACGACCTATGTAAATAAAAACACGAACTGCGCACCTCCCTTCAAAATGATACGAGCGATGCACCGGATCATAGTGAAATTCCCAAGTAGGGGTATCAACGAACATGACGAATGTCGCCATCTGAATCTGGAGACAATGACGGAAATAAAGAAAAGGGAGTGAGAATCTTGCTAAAGAATTCTCGAGAAGGTACCTCCTTCTACAAAGGTCATCATCAAAGTCCCCAGAACCTCGGGATTATTCTAAAATAGTGAGCATGCAAAGATTCATTTTAAGTTCGGACAAATACTTAACCGAGGTTCGTCAATTTTTAATCATGCGTCTTATAATGCATCTTATTCTTAACATGTCATATTTACAATGAACTTTTCCTTTATCATTACATCATATTCCTTGTCATCATTATCAAAATAACATGCATAAAAGAACGTCATATAATATTAGCTACACATGGACACAGTGCACATATTTCATTTCTTTAGTGCCTTAAGTGACTTAAAATCTTATCATCATCATTATTTTCCTTGGGCCACCCTATACTCCACCCTTTTGGGAGTAATTTAGGTTATGAGCTCATACTTTACTAGTCGTCACTAGCATATACTTATCCCTTGATAAGCTAAAGTCCCGACTCTACCCTTTTGAGAGAACGGGTTAGGGGGCTAAAATCACCTTTTCACCACCTATGATGGTTCCAAAGGATCATTTTCTTATAAGTTTAAGTCACCATTAAATCTTTGCATGTTATATCATAATACAATTCATAAACATCATAACATTTTCTCATTTATAGTCTTAAGCTAGAATAATATATATCAACTGTAATCATGCATATGGGAGATTCCCAGGAAAGAGAGGTGGGTCACAATGGACACGCTTAAATACCAAGTCTTTCCTTAGCGTAACCTTTCCAAATTACACTTTTACAATGATACACTTTCTTCTAGCAACAAAGGTGAATTTTACATGATAAAGAACATTTCATGTATAAGCATTCTTATTATTTGCAACAAAGACTATAACATGCAAGCCAGAAATCATTCAATGATATCAAGTACTTAATAAGCATCCAATCCTTACATAGAATTATCAATTATAGAACTAATTAGTTACTAAACCAATTATGAATCATTCTCTTAACAATAAACCATAATTATCACAACTTCAATCATATCAAATCATTATCACACATTGATACTAAACTCGGATCAAAGTGGTCAATCATGAACCTCATGCAATTACATAGAATCATATTTTAAGTGCATATAAAATACTAGTTCCTCGTAAAATCCTTGCAAAGCCTTAAAACTCATTTAGAAACTAGTTCTTTTGTCAAATTTGGGAGGATCTTCACAATTAAAATTCTCACTTGAGATAAAAGGAGTAAGTCTTGAGCTTTAGAGATTTAGGTGACATCTTAGAATTATAAACATGCTATGCAACCTTATTTTAATCTTATCTTTATAAGGTGATAGCTTGGAATTATAAACATGATATGCAATTCCATTTCTTTATCTTTAAGATTTAAGGTGATGACTTGAAAATTAAATATGATGCAAGAACTTGAAATATAAACATGATACAAGAAACTGGAGCGGCGGTAATCCGCACAGGACCAGTAGAGGGAGAAGAGAATATTAAGAAACCGGAGCTGCGGTAGTCCGCACAGGACCAGAGAGAGGGAGAAGAGAATATTAAGAAACCGGAGCTGGTAGTCCACAGACCAAGAGAGGGAGAAGAGAATTATTATTACATCTTTTTAAGCTCCAATCTCAAGACTTTTTAAAGAATAAATTCTTTAACTCCAATAATCATATTTCTTTGCTTGTGATACATGGGCAAGTCTTTAAGCTCTAGGATCTTTAGGTGATGACATAAAATAAACATGTCATGCGTTGATTCTTTTAGCCATTATAAAATATAGTGAGAGCATAAATTAAATATGAGATGCAACCTCTTAATTATCTTGAAAGATTAAGTGATGACTTGAAACATAAACATGAAATACAAGCTTGGAATTTAAACATGAGAAATGCAAGTTCATTTATTCATTCTTGAAAATTTAGTGATGACATAGAAGTTAATCATGGATGCAAATTCATTTTGTTTCTTTACTAGAGCTCCTTCAAGACTTTAAAAGAATTATAAATTCAACCCAATACATATCTTAACAAGAAATAAAACATAAAAGGAAAATACATCTTTCAAGTTCTAAACTAAAAATCTTTGTTTTAGCATCATAAAGCATTATTCTTTAAAGTTTTGCATCAAGTGGAATTTTCAAGCTTTAGAGGCCTAACTTGTGATGGATTTACAACCCACCCTCAAGGTCCTCATCATCAAGCCATCATCTTAGTTCCACCTAGGCCATATGGTTGAATTGGTTAAAGAAAAAATTGAAGAGGGAAAACCAAAATGAAAAGCTAAGGTAAGTTCATAATTTCATCATTTTGAGCTAAAAACACAACTCCTCAAAGCATAGAAATAAATTTAGAAACTACTCCCTACCTGATCTGAGTTGAAGAAGAGGAAGAGAACTTGGTTTCTTGAAGTGAAATGAAACAAAATCTCTTTGAAAAAATTGAAGAAAGAATTCAGCCAAAGAGGAGGAAGAAAGAAAGTTTTTGGTGCTCCTAAAAACTAGTTATGAACCAAGCATTCCAAGACCACTCAAGCAAGCCTATTTATAGAAGATTTTGAGGCTTCTAATTGGCCAAAATGATGAGGTAGTGGACGGAATTTTGCAGGAGAAATAAGGAGGAAAAATCATTTTAGACAAAGTTGTATGAAATTAAGGAATTATGTCTCTTATGGTGACATTTTGGCATTTTGTTTTTGTGCAACTTTTGGCAATAATTCAGCTGCATAATGGCATCAATAATTTCGTCCATTACAACCCAAAGAAGTGAAATTTGTGTGTTCCATGCATTATTTAGGTGTAGGCAAGATATTCATGTAATTTAGAGAATTTACTGTTAAGGGTTTAAGTGAATTAGTAAGCAATTTGGGTGTTTTTGAGCAATTTTGGGTTCTAATCAATCTAAATACATAATTTTGACTCTAGATTAATATTTAGAATTTAATAAGCTTTAGTTTGAGCCTAATATTGCTTAGGTTTGATATACCAATCAAAAATCCCAAATTCAAAATCGCCAAAACAGGGCAAAATCGTACTTTCACTTAAAAATTGCCCGAGGCCACCCGAGCTTAACCAATGGTTAATCATGGCTTAAAAACACATTTTAAAACATTTTAGTGAGGTTCGGGCTCGGACGCACATCGGAGTTAAAAACAAATTGAAAAGATTTTGGTCATTTCGCGCGTCGGAGCTCAAAATTGAGATCCTTCTGCTCTATTAACACACATAACACAAACAATCCCTTATTATCCTCAAAATATCCCCTTGAGAATAGGTGGGGCCCACGATCCTCATTTTCTGAGTAAAATAACTTCAGGGGCATTTTGGTCATTTTATACGTCTGAAATTCGGATTGCGACTCGTATTTAATCGTTCCTAACCTCTCTTCTAACGTTATATTCCTTTATTGAGGATTGTTCGGCCTCAAATCTTATGTAATAATTACCTACGGTAATTGAGTAATTTCTAATGACAGTAAAAATTACAGTAAAAATTGGGGCGTTACAGTACAAACTAAAGACTTCAAATTATAATTCAAACATAACTTAAATATTTTTTAAAAAAATTAGCAAGATCTTTTTTATACCTTAATATATGTGTTATTTAGTTTTTGATAGTTATTATAAGATGGAAGAAGTAACTCCTATTTTTTTCTTAAACTAAAATTCTATATTTCAATCTCAATTCCAACATTCAAACAACCTAATTGACTTCTAGACTTGGAAATATATGCGGTTTGATGCCAAATATGAAATGGATGGCTTGGACGCCATGTAATCAAATATTAAGTAAATGTAAAATTAAGGCCGGGTTTGGGTGTTCTATAAGACAATAATTTCAACCTCAATGATCCAGCGCTATCTATATCTAGTTAAAATTTGATTAAGCCCTACTCACTTGCCCACCAAACCCCATTACAAATTCTAGCCAGCCACCCTATAATTAACTAATGGGAAGTCTTTTTTAACCCAAATTGTATAGATATGGTATATTGATGTCAGTACAAGTGAGTATCAAGCTACACGTGTGGAAATGAAACACATGTTTTGTATATATGTACGTAATAGATATATGTAATATGTATGTTAGACGTGTTGTATTTTGGAGTTGATATGTTGTGTAACATTGCTCTTAACTAATTATTTCATGTTCTTCTCTCTTATGTTTAGGGGAACTAATTAAGTTGCGTTTGGTGGAGGTAATCGATGAAGTGGCTTTCTTGCCTTGCGTCTTCTTTTGGAAGAGATCTGGTGTGTGGAGCAGTACATCAACTATGCTGTCCTTGTTGCTTCAACAGTTTTGTTGATGATCTTCCAAGAGTGAAAGACAAGTTGATCACGACAAAGGACAACATCAATGACAGTGCTGAACAGGGCAAGAAACAATCAATGAAGAGTGACCAAGTTATTCATGCATGGTTGGAGCAGTAAGCTAACCCTCTCAAAGATAGTGTGGAGGATTTACTTGAAAAGGCAAGAGCAAATATGGTTGGAGATACCGCCTGGCCAAGAAGCTAACAAAGAAGAAAATGCAAGTTGAAAAGTGTATTGAAGAAGGTAATAAGTATATACGATTTGAATGTGTTACTTCACTTCCTAACATACAATATCTCCCATGGAAGAAATGTTTAGAGTTTGATAGTAGACAAGGTGCTTATGAGCAACTAATTGAGCCATTGAAAGATGATGATGTTACAATATTTGGATTGTACGGCATGGGTGGCTGTGGTAAAACCACAATGGCAATGGAACTTATGACGATTGCAGAAGCTGAGCATCTTTTTGATAAGGTGCTTTTTGTGCCGGTGTCGAGTAATATAGAAGTCCAAAAGAGAGGACTCTTGAAAGAGAGCCCAACACTTGTGTGAGAGATTAATAACCCTTGAAAAAAGGACTCTTGTTATCCTGGATGATGCATGACAGACCCTTAATTTTGGAGAAATAGGAATTCCTTTTGGTGAAAATAATAAGAATTGCAAGGTTATGATCACCACATGATTAGAGGCTATTTGTACTTTGATAGATTATCAAAGAATGATTAGTTTATCAACCTTAACTAATGAAGAAGTATGAGAACTTTTCCAAAAACAAGCACACATATCTGACAACACCCCCAATACCTTAAAGGATTTGGGAAGACTAATTTCAAATGAATGTAAAGCAAGGCTGCTATTGCTGCTTTGGTTGGAAATTTGAAAAGCAAGGCTGAAGTTGATTGGAAGATTGCATTAGATAGATTGAGAAGTTCTATTTCGGTGAATATTGAAAAAGGTTTGGAAAATCCTTACAAATGCCTGGAGGTAAGCTACGGCAATTCGGAAATTGAGGAAGCCAAGGCACTTCTCTTGTTGTGTTCTGTGTACCCTAAAGATTACAACATTCTAAATGAAGGTTTAACCATAGTTGCAATAGGGTTGGCCCTAGTTGGAGTAGTTCGATCGTTTGAAGGGGCAAGGAACTAAGTGAGTGCATCAAAGAATAAGCTCATAAGTTCTAGTTTGTTGTCATTGCTAATTGATGACGATGAAGATGAATGTGTCAAAATGCATAACTTAATTCGTGATGTAGCCTATTGGATAGCAAGCAAAGAGAATCAGGTAATCAAGTGTGAGTTAAAAAAAGATATGACACGAGAATGCAGTTCAATAAGATATTTGTGCTGCAAGGAATTTCCAAATGAATTGGACTATTCCTGAATTGAATTCCTATGGCTAGAAACAAAATTCGAAGTATCAGATGAAATTTTCAATGGAATGGAAAGGCTTAGAGTTTTGATTCTTCTTTGTTACCGTGAAGAGATTGGATCGCTTTCAACCATGTTATTCAAATCATTGACAAAACTTTGTTGTCTGGTTCTATCTAATTGGGAATTTGTGATATCTCATCTATGGGCTATATGAAGAAACTTGAAAGCCTCATTATGAAGGGGTGTTCATTTTTTGAATTATCTAATGTTGTAATTACACAGTTGATAGACTTGAGACTGTTACATTTGGTCAGTTGTAGCATGAAAAGGAATCCTTTTGAAGTGATTATAGGACATCCGCAGTTAGAAGAATTGTACTATTATGGTGTGAGATCTTCTATGAGTTCTGAAAGCAATTATGAAGATGGAGACATGTTGAGTTCTTCAAAATGTCCAATATACCCCTAGCATTGCTAAGGTATAAAATAGTATTAACATCTACAATTGACGGCCGCCACACAGTCAAACTCCATGGTGACAGAATTTTAGTTCACAGTTGTTTTTATACATCAAATGCAGTAGACATGGAATTGGCAAAAAAAAAAAGGAGATTTTGCATGAAGCAAATATTTTGGGAGGTGCAAAAAATGTCATCCTTGACATATTTCAAAAAGAATGAGGAGGAACTATGAATTGTGGATGGAGTGAGCTTTGCTTACGTGATTATAATGGAATAGAGTGTTTGGTTGACACTAGCAATCATTCTTGGTAGGTCGGAACTCTCTTCTTTAATTTGCGCAAGTTGGAAATTGATCATATGGAGCATTTGGGAGCTTTATACCATGGTGTGCCTCCCAATGATCTTTTTGAGAGATTAGAGCGTCTATATATAGTAGGATGTCCGATGCTGACATGTCTGTTAACACCTGCAATTGCCCAAAGTCTAGTACAATTACAATAATTAAAGATATCTGAGTGTGATGAACTAAAACATATAATAAAAGATGATGACTTTGAGATAAATAGACATGATGACCAGTTGGTTTTCTCAAAATTGAAATTGCTTTGTATTGAGAATTGCTCGATGCTAGAAAACATAATCCCAGTCACTTTTGCTCGAGGACTTGTACAATTGGAATTTTTGGTAATTTTGTTGTCGTAAGGTTTAATAAAATCAATAAAATCATTTTGACAATAATGATCCCATGAGTTAATGTTAAAACATAAATTTCATGCTCTAGTTAAAAATCTTCATTTCGATAAATGTAACAAACCAATCAGGATCTCTAATCTCTTTGAAACATTTTCTAAACTCATGTAATCATGTTATAATTTAAGGAAATTAACTCTAATGACTAACATAAGGGTCATAGGCTCTGAATCCACTCATCTGGAGGGGAGGAATTGATGGCATCAACATCAACGGAGCTCCGAGGCGGAGGAATGGCACCAACATCTGCCATTGAAGCCACAAAACTCAAGATTAGACTCCAATAACCTTTGGATTACTCAAACATAACTCTAACAACATTGAGGGAGTATCCATACTTGACAACAATCAGAGAAACAACAAAGTCCATACTTTAGGGTACAAGGTGAGGAGGAAGGAGACAATAAAAACTCATAAATCTCTTACCTTTGATTTGGAAGGAGATGAAATAGAGTGGGATTGAGAATTCCTCATGTGCCGATCACGTGCCCAAGTTGGGTCATGACACATAAGTTGGAATATGTGCTCGGGCAAGGCACATGTGGAGATAGTAGACATGATGACAAGTTGGTTTTCTCAAAATTGAAATTGCTTCATATCCATGATTGCTTGATGCTAGAAAACATAATCCCAATCACTTTTGCTCGGAGACTTGTACAATTGGAGTCTCTGGTAATTTCTGGCTGTCATAAGTTGGAATATGTGTTTGGGCAAGGCATATGTAGGGATAAAAGTCAAAATGAAGTCAAGATCGAGATTCCTGTCTTGGATGAGCTTCAACTTGAACTCAACTACAACATGATGAGCACTTCCCCCAGATATTATTATGCATTGTGCCCATCTTTGCATCAGTTTTATTTGACAGATTGTCCAAACTTTGACATATTGTTGTTGATACTTTTAAGGCTAGTAGTTGGAAGGTGGGAAAAGTTTATAGCATGAGATATTATTAACATTACTATTAACTTATCATTTCTTTGCCCATTGTACTGATTCTTTCTTACTTGTTTGCTATTTATGTCTCATAGTCACAGGATGTAAGGGCTAATGGGAAGCATTTTCATACTTTGGAAACTCTAGTTGTAGACAGCTACTTCAAAGTAGAAAGTATTTTTAGCCACCATGGGCTTGAGTTAATTGGTGGAGTGAGCTTAGGGCTACAATTCGCGGCGTTGAGGAATTTACATGAGATGAAATATGTTTGTGCAGGTTTTAAAAATTCCTTTACCTTCCAAAATCTCAAGCCTTAGATATATGGCGAAACAAAAAGTTGGAGGTTATCTTTCCTACTTCTGTTTTGAGATGCTTACCAGAATTGAAGCTTCTACCTATAAGGGAAGCCAAGAATTAAAGCAGATTATTGAAGAAGGTGCAAATAATAAAAATTATCAAATCTTGTTACTCCACAGCCATGTTTTCCAAAGTTAACTTCACTTTTCATCAAAAACTGCAATAATTTGAAACGTTTATTCTACACCTCTACATGTAATGACCTTCCCAACCTTGAGTTTTTCATCATAGAGGGAGCCAGCTATGAGCTAGACGAATTGATTAGTTATGGAGGACACGAGGTAGGTGATATGATAGGAAAGGTGAAAGTTGAGCTTCCAAAGCTTAAACTTCTAATGCTTATAAGCCTGTCTAGCCTTTGCCAAGGGATTGAATTGCTCGCTCCAACACTTTGTCTTGTCCACAGTTGTCCAAAACTTTCTTTGGTTTCTTTGTCTTCTATGCTTGAGGAACTTGGTGGAAAACTTTCTAAGTTGAAAGCAGGTAATTCTATATGTACATAGCATGATTGTTTTATTTTTCCACACATATAAATTCGTTATGGTAAAGTACTCTTGTTCAATCTATGTAAAAATGCAATTTTGAAAATATGTATGTTTTATTTTCTCTTGTGTATGCTTTATTTTTGTTATTTTTTTTTCTAGCAATGTACATCAAAATGCATTTTTTTTGTAATCTTCAGTAGGTTTTATTTTTTGATATTTTTCTTTAACAATGTAGCTAAAAATGCTATTTTAAAATGTGTAACTTCTCAATTGATCGTGTAAATTTTTTCATAGAAAATAATCATATTTAAATTAAATCCTTCATCGTCTACTACTGTCCAACATTGAGATCAATTGTCTCCCACTTAACAAATGAATTTCACATTCTTTTTCTACCTAAAGAAAACCCCTGAAATTAAGTCCATTGTTTCTGGATAAAAATATACATGGGAGTGTTCTTAAACACAGTTCGTTATCCTAAAATTGCAATTCTACATAAAGCTTTTTAATGTGTTTTTCCATATCATAACTTTGCAGGGTATATTTAGTTGGGGAGTAAAAAATGGGGATAAATTTTCTATTAATAAAATTTATATGTAATTTTATACATGGAGCTCATCTATAAAAAATTTACATCCTATTTTTACTCCAAAACCAAACATACATTGAAGCTTGAATAATTGAATTGCGAAGAATGTTGAGTTTTTTCCTTTTCCTTTATCGTGCAACTATGTAAGTTTTTTTTTTTGTTGGAATTGATCCAAATTCCTAATTGAAAATTGTTGTTGATAGTTTTCGATTTTAAAAATATGTGGAAAGAATTTGAAAAAGATTTGAAAGAAAAAATGGAAAATCTTTTGTAGATTTAAAAAATCTGTTAAGATTTGAAAATTTATTAAGATTTTATATAAAATTGAAAATTATTAATTATTAGGATTGAAGTCAAATTTTGTGAGTGTGAAAACCATTATAAATAATAGTTTTGAGAATTATTTTAGATATGTGAGGAAAATATAATTGAGAGATTAAAAATGGAGAACGGAGAGAGAAAAAGTGATGATGAGGATGATATAGATGATGAAGAGGAAATTGATGAGACTAGTGTGATGGAAGATTTGCAACTTTTACCAGAAAAGTTGCGTTGATAAGGGTTTGCAACTTTTGTCAAAAAAGTTGTCATGATGGAGGGGTTTGCAGCTTTCACTAGAAAAGTTGCTTTGATGAAGGGTTTGCAGCTTTTGCCAAAAAAGTAATATTAATGATATTATGTTCCATGAGTAGCAACGATGCAAGTGAGAATAGTTTATGTTGAAAGTCTTCCTAACAATGTGGTGTTAGGCAAAGTGTTCGTGAATAGTGGTAAATTTATTTGAGATTTGTGATTGTATTTCTCATTAAATTAGTGAATTGATTTATGACATTATGAATGTAGATAATTATGTTCGAACCACGTTAATTTTCTTGTATTTTTCTACTTTATTAGATTGATTTATGTTAGACGAGAATTATTTCCCAACAGTTTCGTATCCAAAGTTGAAAGTTGAAGATGTACTTTTGTTCCAATGAGTGTCACCGTCTAATAGAGCCCTTATTTAATGTATCTTTTTTGAAGATTTGCAAAGAAATGAGCTTTCCACGTGCGATGTATTCGACATTATTGTATCACATCATGTCTGTACCAGAAGAAACAAGAGTTGAAAATCCTAACACTATATGCTTTCAAATTAGACCTAACAATGAACATTTGATGTAATGGTAGGGATCTCACTCCGATATTTCTTATTTCATCTCATTTCATACCATTCAATTCCGCTTTTTCTACCAAACAAATCCACCTACAAGTGATCTCCACCATATAAAACATGCTCACATGTGAGGATGTTATAAGCTCTTCTTAGTATTGAAAAAAATATGTACGGAATTAGACTGATGATACTTTTGCACTTATTCATTACTTCATCCAGGGATCAGTGATACACAATCAATGAGTGAACCATCTTTGATGAACCAACAAAAGCCACTTGGAGAAACCACAACTACCACTAAATTTCTCAGATAAATAGTTTAATACAACTTGAAATGAATAGTTGAGGCAGAAACAAAGGAACAAGAAAGTTTGAAAATATTATTTTATTAACAATTTGTGAAAACTAAGATGCCACTAAAAAGCACTCAAAAGGCTATCTTTATTCCTCTAGTAGGCATATAGCTTAAATGGATTGTTTATTAATGTGATTTACTTATTCCCTTTCAAATGACATGTTGCTGATATAATTATTGCCACTTTTACATAGCAATGGAGCTAGACCAGAAAATTGCTTGTCTTTTGGTTTTGTGTAGAGTATTAAGAGAGATGAAGGGGCTTCATCACATAATGCCGGGATAGAAAGTTCGTTAACTCATAAAGAATCAGATAACCTACAGCAAGGCCCATTGTCGCAACCGGGATCGCGACGGGGACGGCGAAAGAGAAAAGAATTTTGTTGTTTGAAAATTATTGGAGTCGCCACCAAGTTTATTTACATTCGGGAAAACGTTGGAAAAACCCATTTTAAAAAACAATGATCTTTGAAACCAGTTTGAGCTCGGGAGTCGATTATGTATAGGGAAGGGTAGGAATTAAATCCCACGCACCCCTAGTACACCCGTCCTTGGACGGTACCTTTAATTGTGCAAATCAATTAATAACCCATTTTTTTTAAAAAAAAACATTTATTCTATTTGTAATGAAACTATAAAAAAAAATTTTGAAGAGAAAACTTCGGGAATACCAAACTGTCACAATTTAGGTGTCCCAACATATTAAGTCAACAAGCCGTCGCGGCTAAATTAACATTTTTTATTTGAATAAGAAATTTACTAAATAAATGAGCGAACTTAAATTGAAAATAAATATATAAATTATAAATATTTACAAATAAGATAAAGAAGAAAATTATTCTTTATGTATTTTTATAAATCAATAGAAACAAATATAAAAGAGAATAAACATTTTTAAGGAAATTTCGAATCATTAAGCTGTCACAACTCAAATGTTCAAAATATCGAGTTAACAAACCGTCACGGCTAAACTAACTCTTTATCTATAATAACAAAAGTTAAATAAAATATTTTGAAACAGAATTATTAGGAAAAACAATAAAATACACAAATAGCATAGAAAATATTAGGGAAATTATTTACAAATGAATTAAATTATGAAAAATTAATTTTAAAAGAGAACTTTAGAATGTTAAGTTGTCACAGCTAAAATATTCTAAAAAAACATAAAGTTAACAAACCGTCGCGGTCAAATTAACTCTATTTTGAAAAGACTTTGAATATCAAGCCGTCGCAGCTAAAATATTCTGAAACATGAGGTTAACAAACCGCTCTACCAATTAACCCCTTTTTTATACAATCCATCAATTAATTAAGTATATAAATCTTAATAAAATACTCAAATCCTTATTTTAAATCCAAAATGGATAAAACTCCCTTTTTAAACAAACAATTCTAACTTTAACAGGATCCTACGAAATTAAACACAATTAACTTAAGTAAAACATATAAAATAATTAAACCAAAGTAATTCATAGCATAATTACACACCAAATGCATAATCATATAAAATAACAAAACCTAAAAATTTACAACTGCAAATACACAAAACATGTAAAATAATTAAACTAGAAATGCAAAATATTACAATTATACAATTACTTTAATCCAAACATGTAAACACAGAGTATTTAAACTAAAAAATAAAGTAAACACAATTAAGTAATGAATTCAATAAGATAAAATAAAATAAAATAAAATAAATTCAAATTCAAAGAAACAACTTTAAAATCTAAACAAAACCTACAAAACAAAAATAATAATAATGACAATACAAAAAGTAAATCTTCAATAAAATAAAATACTCAAATATTTATTTTCAAATAATAATAGTTTTCTTTATTAATTCAGATCAAACAAGTAAAGCTCAAGTCTCAAACATAAAATCAACCATAATTTAACAAACTAAAATGAAATCTAACTTAATAAGTCCAAAATCTATACTAATAAAACAAATCAGCTCAAACTAATTTCTTAAGTGAGATTTATTTTGAAAATCAAAATAAATGAAACTTTTTGTTATCTAAATTCTGAATCAAAATGAAATAAGGCTAATCAAATAAACAAAATCAAAAACTCAAACCACTAAAATATAATAACCTTAATATACATGAATATAAGTGAATGAATAAAACAACCAGTATACATAAACTTCAAATAAGATTCATTATCATTCATTTTTTTTTAGACATTTTTTTAAAAAAAAAACACATATACACAAATTTGATTTAATTTTTTTATCTCCTTTAATACATACAAATACAAAAATTCAAATCCCTATAGCTATCACATACACACACTTAAATAAAATAAAAAAGAAAATTCTTCCCCTATGGTCACGGTCAAATACACATGTATTCAATAAAATAAATATATATAAAAAAAAAATCTCTCCCTCTCTTACTCTCAGACACACACATACACAATGATTCACACACACTCTAACCTACACTAACACATCACCCAAGTTTCCCTCTCCCTCTCTCACGCACATGCCATCACACGCACACACAGCAAGCACTCGTTTTTAAACAAAACACACGCACACACTCTTGTTCTTCTTCAACATGACACCTTCACACACGCGGCACCCTTCTTTCCTCTCTTATTCACTCACGCACACACTTATACTCAGATGGAAAGAGGGAAGCTGAGAGAGAGAGAGCAGGAGGTTGAGATCACGAAAGGAGGAAGAAGGAAGCAGGAACCGGCGCCGCGGCAAGCATTTACGAGGAAACGAGGATGGCTGAGCTCGGCCCGTCGCAGATCCAAGATGGTTTCGTACTGAGGCATGGGGGTGCGGTGTCTGGGGTGGCGATTCGCGAAGATCGCGATGATTGGGGTGGCGGACGTGCAGATCGGGATGGAATGGCCATGGTGGTTCGAGGTGGCTCACGGCGCGGTTCGCGGAGGTTGAGGGGAAAGGGTGCTGGGTTCGCGATGATGATGGTGTTGATGTTGATGATGATGAAGAGGGGTGGCGGTTGGAGGCTGTGGTGGTGTTTCATGGAGCTTGAGGGAGGCTGTGATTTCGTGGCGGAGATCCGAGGAGGTGCTTGGTAGAGAAGATGACTGGCGATGATGATGGTGCTAGAGAGGGAGGAAGGCCGATGGTGAAGACTTGGAGGATGGCGGTTGTTGAGAAGTTGCAAGGGAGAGGGGAAAGGGGGCTCACGGTGGTGACGGGTGGAGGTTGTGGTGGTGGTTCATGGAGGAGCTGTGAAGGGTGGTGGTTATGGTGAAGGTTGTGGATGATGATGGGAAGCATGATGATGCTGGAGAGGGGATGAGGGAAGAGTGGAAGGGGCCGCGGCGGTGAAGGGAGGCCGCGGCCCCCTGTGTCCCCTTTTTTTTTAAAAAAAAAAAAACTGATGATTGATGATCAAATTTTCTTCTGTTGTTTACCTTTTTAGTGCTGGATTGAATTGTTGATTTTTTTTTGAGTTCTCCTTGCTGGTTTCTTTGTGTATCTTGATGAACTTTACCCTTTTTTTCTTCTCTCTGTGTATCCCGTGTTAATATGTTTCAACTCCACCGAAAGAGATCTAAATTCCAAAGACATCATCATTGCCTGTTTTTGATTTTTCCTGCTTTCTCTTATCCCTATGCTTCACGAGCATCTTGGCTGGCAGGGACGAGAAGAGAGAAGAGCCCGTGACACTCTCTTAATTCCTTTTCCAATTTTATTAATTTTTTTATTTTTTAGAAGTGAAAACGGGTTGAGACTGGTTGGACTCCCATTTTCTTTTTGTACAAACTGAGCAAGAAACTAAAAATGAGAAAAATGTAAATAAGAATGGATCGAAGACAAAAACACAAATGAATCAAAACTAAGTTGGGTACCAAGCAAAAACAATTGGGCTGAAAATGTAAATGAGCTGGAGAGGATTTTTTTTATTGGGCCGAATAGAATCGGGTATTCACGCCCATTATTTACTTCTCAGCGTAAGTCTTATTCACATGTGAGTTTATTGTATGCAATTATTGATTCCAACATTTTCTTCTACATGTTTTTTATTTATAATTTGCCACAGGACTGGGATCAAGAAATTAGAATACCAGCCATCAGAAATTTGAAACTAAAAATCTTTGCTAATATATTACTATCGTAATTTCACTTGTACTTCTCATACTCTCTTCCAAAGTTGCAGGGAGAAAATTATTACTTAATAAACTGTACGAAGTTAATGCTAATGTTTTTTTCTTCTATTCTCTACTTCTTATTCTTCCCATACTAAAATTAGGCTCAATGAAACTGAGAACTACACTTAAAAAGAAAGTAAAGTCCCCTTATAAATATATTAAAGAATTTGAGGATGAGTATCCTATCATTTTAGTTCAACCTGTGATTGAACTTCTAAATATAAAAAAATTTGACATCAAAACCTGAAAAAGGGAAATTGAAGATTATTAATGGAGTAATATCAATGAAGTTAAATTACTAACCAACATTTCTTCTGGAATTGCAGAATATTGAAGAAATAGAGACAACCACTAATGGAGAAATTCTAACATCACCAAAACTAATATTACCAACTTTTCATTCAGAACTAGCAACTCCTCTGTATATAATACCTTTGAGTGTAAGTTTGTTATTCACTGGGCTATCAAATTAGTTTAAGATATAACAAGACTAATGGTTTTTCATACTTGTCCAATATTTCAATTAGAATATGTTGGATCAAGAATCAACCATTGAACCAAAAATTTTAGTCTTTTAAAAGAAATTGTTTAAATTTAGTCCCTTGGTTTTTTTTAATTTAGCGTAAATAATTCCTGTTAAAAGGACAAAAAAGATTATTTATACTCAAATGAATACGATTTGTTACATTTTTTGAGGGATTAAAAAGATACTGTATTTCCGGAGAAAAATACCTATTTGTTCTTTACTCAAATTTGACGTGGTGCATTGATGCTTAATGCTTATTTGTCCTTCCTAAAGGTCTCAATGATGGAAATTTTCATCTGTCATGTTTTCTGCTCAGTGTTGATTGGAGGCAAACACACATAATAATAATAATAATAATAATAATAATATCGTCGTCGTCGTCTTTGATAATGACGTTCACTATAAATTCCCACCAGTGGCTAATTTGTAAACTTGGTGTGCTACTGCAAATGTCGTTGTCTTCTAGTTAATTATTTATGACAACAATTGCAAAGACTTCAACAACTTGCATTAACTATATAGATTAAGTAATATCATAATATTATTTTATAAATTATGTCTACCGGTAAATAGTTGAAATATAATTTTTATTAAAATATATTGTTAATCCTTATAACTATAGTTGATTTTGGTTTTTGATATACTCATTTTAAATGTATTTGAAAAAGAAAAGTTTGGATAGTACTTACAGTAAAAGAACGATGATAAAATTTTGTCTTTAAATAATTTGGTCAAGCTTAAAAAAAAAAAAATCTATAAACCGTAGATAATCATATTAAATTAGATGGAGAATAATTCAGTGGCTACATAGAAAGACAAATTAAAGAAAACAAATATGACCGAGGCTATTATAAATTATTTAAATTTTAACAATTCATTTATTTATAGTGTGGATCCCAGCTGACTGTAAAAATTAACAAAGTAAGGTCCTTAGTAACTAAAAATATTAAACGAAGACTTTTGACAAACTGGAATTTGTATTATTGAAACAAGTTGCTTCATTGGCCAAGGCAAGAAGAGAGAAAGAATAAAGGAAAAATTAAGTTGCCGCTGTGGTGCATTATCTTCAACTTCTTTGAGAGGTCAGCACTCGAAGTTCTATTCTTCTTTTTTCTCATCATTCTATGCTTCTGGTTTTTGTGTTTATAATAGGAAAAAAGAGAATAGAGATCCAAAACTAAAAAAATTATGAAATGACCCTCATAGCATGTTATGAAATCATCTTTTTCAAAAGTTTAAGTTGATGGATTAAGGCATGTGAATTCTTTTATATCTAATGATAATAGCTTCAACTGGATGCTATCGTTAGCAACAATGAGGTGAGCTTGCTTTTTCTTTGCTTCTTTCCCAAATCCAAATATTTATTTTGTCCAAGTAATCGTAGTTATATGTCAAGCCTTGGTTCTATATCACGCTTTTCGCAATTGTTTCTGCTGCTTCCAATCAGGGGTTGCTTGGTGTCGAAGTGCCTCTGTTCATAAATAGTACATCAATTAAAAGGAATGGAGGAAAAACTAGTTCTATGTTAAGAGAAGAATTTATTCGAAAATGTTTTACTATGCTAATTTTTGGCATCCCATTATGATGAAAATGATAGTTGTATATCGAAATAGTTCTAATATCTTTTGTTTTACTAAATATATTTTTACTTTTTTATTTAGAGAAAAATTTAAGTTAAGCAACAAATTCATCCTAAGTCAAGATTTGGTAAAAATTATAACTTTAAAAGAGGAAGGTTTTAACGAGGGTGAGATGTACAAATATTTATATCGATAAAAAGAAAAATGAGTGAAATTTTACAGATTTTCAACCTTTTACTCACCTTTCTCAAATACAATTGAGTCAAACACTTTGCCACACCTTTAATCCCCAGCAATATAAAATCTAAATCGAGTATGTGTAGAATTATTGATAGTACCCATGATTATATAATTAGTTTAAGTAGTTAGGTATAAATAAGAGAATAATGTCATTACATAATATATTAGGGTTTAGGTAATGGGTGACTTAGGGATAATTTTTAAAGAAATTAAAATGAATCGTCTTTTATAGAAAAATAAAACTTTTGAGTTTTCAATACATTGAAAACTTCTAAATTTAATTTTTATTTTTGATTCCCTAAAGAGTGCCCTAATGGAGCTCTAGCATAACAATATATAATGTTATACTTCATTTGTTTCTGAATAACCGCCAAAAAATCAAATAACAATCTTGGTAACAGTAAAAAATCATGAGTTGATAAAATTATTCCTATATAAAAAAATAAATTTTCATTAATACTTTCACTTATTGAATGATTATGCACATTTTCCTATGGTAGATGTGCTCAGAGTTACAATAAGCATATTTATGATGATTGGAGATAGCAATAGAAAAGAAAAAATAATCCTACCTAAATATTGTAAATAAATAAATACTCCTCTCATTTTATAATAATTGTTAGTTTTTTACTTTTAGGTATTTCAGAATATCTATCCATTTAGGTAATCTAGGTAGAATTAAATTTTTTTTTTTGGCCATTTATACCTTTAGTGTTAAGGTGTTAGTTAAGTAATCAATGTATTTATTAAGATAAATAATAATGACTATACAAGAATAATTTTATCAATTCATATAGTTTTCTATATTTATCAAGATGTTTTTTCATTTTCCTTAATATGTATATTGTTTGATTTTTTGGTGTTATTATGAAAATAAGAGTGTTTTAAATCATGAAAAATAAAAAAATTACCGTTAATGAAACCGATGGAGTAGTAGTATTATTGGTGCTTTTGTTAAAAGTATGGGCATGACTACCTGGTCCCCAGAACCTGAAGAACAAAAGAACAAGTGACTCATGAGGTTGGCCGAAAAGAAAAGGTGACTCAAAATTAAAAGAAGCAGCTTGCATAAATAAAATTGAGAAATGGAGCTAAGACACATTTCAATATTTCCCTTGCCTCAAAATGCATCAACCAAGTTCCAAAAAACAGAATCTTTGTTACCCCTGATATTATCTCATCATAAGGATGTCTGATTTTTGCAGTTTGGGTTGCGTGCAGAACTAGCAAATTCCGTTGATGGTACTAGTAGAGGCATAGGGATAATCATGTTGGAGCAATGGAAATGGTGTGGTTCTAGCTCTCAAGTATGCAAAGTTAGCATAGTACCTTGGTTGCTCCACTTCGATGGTCTATGGATTTGAAGATTGTACAAAGTTCAGTTAATGTGATAGTTTCTGTTTCCATATGTAATTAATCGTCAGCTAGTGTCTTCATGTTTCCAAAATGGTATTGATACAAATGGATGGTAGATAATATTAGAAGGTGAGGCAATCTACTTAGTTAGAGAATGTTATCATATTAGTTGTGTATGTATAAGACAATAATGCCACAATAATATCATAGTTGAAAGTGAACAGAGAAGTAAGGAGTCTTTCTCCTTGGGTCAATGAAAGCGTTTTATCAGTTATGTTAACTGTGTCACGTAATCAATAATATGCGTTAATATATTATTTTCATATGATGTCTAAACATATGATGTTTTTAAAAGCATTTTCTTTCTAGTATCTCTAATTCACTACTTATTACATTCAGGTGAATTAACTTGCATTTGCTGAAGGAAATTGATGGATCAGTGGCTTTCCAGCTTCTTATCTGTTTTTGCTAAAGATTTGGTGTGCGGAGCTGTAGATCAATTTCGTTATCCTTGTTGTTTCAGCGATTTTGTGGAAGACCTTCAACAAAAGGAAGACAAGTTGATCGCAACAAGGAACAGTGTCAAAGATCGCGTTAAACATGCCAAGAAACAAGCAATCAAGAATGCTGAAGTTTTTAATGCATGGTTGGAGGAAGCCAGCCCCCTCAAAGACAACATGGAGGATTTGCTTAAAAAGGCAAGAACAAACAAGAGTTGTTGTTTTGGCCACTTTCCAAATTGGATTTGGAGATATCGTCTTGCCAAGAAATTAGCAACAAAAAAAGTCGAAGTTGAAGCGTGCATTGAAGAAGGAAAAAGGTACATACAACTTGAACGTGTTGCTTCATTTTCAGACATGCAACACGTCCCCCCGGAAAAATGTTTGATGTTTGATAGTAGAAAATATGCTTTTGAGCAGCTTATGGAGGCACTAAAAGATGACGAGGTTACTATGATCGGATTGTGTGGCATGGGGGGCTGCGGTAAAACCACAATGGTAATGGAACTTACAAGAATTGTAGGAGCAGAGCAACTTTTTGACAAGGTGCTTTTTGTGCCCGTGTCAAGTAAGGTAAAAGTTCGAAAAATCCAAGATAAAATTGCAAGTGTTCTACAGTTTCATTTTCCAGAAGATGGAGATAGGGAGAGAGCACAACGCTTGTGCACAAGATTAACTCTTGACGAAGAGAGGACTCTCGTGATCCTAGATGATGTATGGCAATTGCTTGATTTGGGTGACATAGGAGTTCCCTTGGGTGAAAATAACAGAAATTGCAAGGTTCTCATTACCACACGATCTGAAGCCGTTTGTACTTTGATGGATTGCCAGAGAATGATTCACCTATCGATCTTAACTGATGAGGAAGCATGGGCTCTTTTCCAAAAGCAAGCGCACACATTTGAAGGCACCTCCAACACCTTAAAGCATTTGGGAAGACTAATATCAAACAAATGCAAAGGATTGCCTGTTGCTATTGCTGCTCTGGCTAGCACTTTGAAAGGCAAGGCTGAAGATGAATGGAAGGTTGCATTGGATAGATTGAGAAGTTCCATTCCAGTGAATATTGAAAAAGGTTTGCAAAATCCTTACAGTTGTCTACAGGTAAGTTACGATAATTTGGATACTGAAGAAGCCAAGTCACTCTTCGTATTGTGTTCTGTGTTCCCTGAAGATTTTCAAATCCCAGTTGAAACTTTAATCAGAATTGCAATAGGGTTGGGCCTAGTTGGAGAAGTTCGGTCGTTTGAAAGGGCAAGGAATGAAGTGAATGCAGCGAAGAATAAGCTCATAAGTTCTTGTTTGTTGTCACTGTCAAATGATGACAATAAAGGAGAATGTGTCAAAATGCATGACTTAGTTCGCAATGTAGCTCTCTGGATCGCAAAGAATGAGAATAAGGTGGTCAAGTGTGCCTTGGAAAAGGATGCGACTTTTGAATGCAATGCAATAAGATATCTATGGTGTAAGGAGTTACCAAATGATTTGGACTGTTCCAGTATTGAATTTCTATGCATAAAAACAAATCTCGATATATCAAATGAAATTTTTGAAGGAATGGGAAGGCTGAAAGTTTTGTTCCTTAGTTGGGAAGGCATTGGCCGAAGGCCACTATCAATCATGTCATTCAAATCATTGACGAGCCTACGTTGTCTATCCCTAGAATGGTGGGAACTAGGTGACATTTCATACGTTGGATACATGAAGAAGCTTGAAAGTCTTACACTGCAACTCTGTTCATTCTTTGAATTACCTGATGTTGTAATTGCGCAACTAACGAACTTAAGATTGCTACATTTGTCAAAATGTGATATGATAAAGAATCCTTTTGAAGTGATTGGAAGACACCCACTGGTGGAAGAACTGTACTTTTATGAATGGGGTTTTGGTAAAGGAGATCACACTGAATTCTTCAAAAAGTTTAGTGTCCCCCAAGCATTACAAAGGTATCAAATAAAATTAGGACCTGGATTTGAAGATTGTGAAGAGGAAATTCTCAATGGCCATAGAGCTTTAATTCTTAGTTGTTTTGATACATCAAATGCAGCAGTTGTGGATTTGGCCAAAAAAGCAGAGGTTCTGCTTGTAGCAAATATTAAGGGAGGTGGGAAAAATATCATCCCTGACATATTTCAGATACAAAGAGGAGGAGTTATGAATTACGGATGGATTGAGCTTTGGTTATGTGATTCTGAGAAAATAGAGTGTTTGGTTGACACTAGGAATCATTCCCAGGAGGTAAGAACTCTCTTATTTGAGTTGCGTAAGCTAAGAATCGAATCCCTGGAGAATTTGGGGGCTTTATACCGTGGTGTGCTTCCCATTGGACTTTTTAAGAAATTAGAGCAATTGTATATATATAAATGTCCAGTGCTAACATATTTGTTCATACCTGAGGTTGCTCGAAATATGGTACAGTTAGAAAAATTAGAGATAGTGTCCTGTGATGGACTAAAGTGTTTACTGGCAGATGATGACATAGAGGATGAGGAGATAAGTAGGATTGATGACAGGTTGGTGTTCTCAAAATTGAAACAGCTTTCTATCAGTGGATGCTTGATGCTGGAATATACAATCCCAGTAACTCTTGCTCAAGGCCTTTTAGAACTGGAGTCTTTAAATATTTATCAATGTGATGAGATGAAATATGTGTTTGGACAAGGCACACTAGGAGATCAAGGTCCGAGCGAACTCAAGATAGAGCTTCCTGCGCTGGAAAAGCTTCAACTTACTTCTAACTCCAACATGATGAGCATTTTCCCCCAGTATTGTCGCGTAACGTGGCCATCTCTGCATGAGTTTTATTTGTGGGATTGTCCAGAATTTGAAATAGCTGTCAATACTTTCCATGCTAGTAGATCGAAGGTAGGAACAGGGCGTGACATAATTAAAATTACTTTTACTTAAGAATTTAATCTTTCTTTGTCTTTCTTTGCTTGTCATATTGATTTATTTATTGTTGTATGCATTTCCTATTTATGTCTCACATTTACAGGACATAAGGGACATTGAGAAGCATTTCATCACTTCGGAAACTTTAGCTATACACAACTCCAATGTAGAAAGTATTTTTAGCCTTGATGGGCTTGGGATGATTGGACAACCAGTCAAGTTAAGGCTACAATACCTGCGGTTGTCTTATCTATATCAGATGAAGTATATTTGTGTGGGTTGGGAAAGCTCTTTTACCTTCCAAAATCTCAGGACATTAGAAATATATGGATGTAAAATGGTTGAGGTAATATTTACTACTTCTGTTTTGAGATGCCTACCAGAATTAGAGCGTTTAGAGATAAAAGAATGCCAAGAATTAAGGCAGATCATTGAAGATGATGTGGACAATCAAAGATTGTCAAATTTTGTTTCAGTACAGCCGTGCTTCCCTAAGCTGGCTTCACTTGTGGTCAATGACTGCCACAATTTGAAACGTTTATTCTGTGCCTCTGTATATAATGACTTTCCCAACCTAGAGTTGCTCATCATATGGGGAGCCACTGAGCTAGAAGAACTGATTTATGGTGAACAAGCACAAGGTGATGAGATGCAAAAGGTGAAAGTTGAACTTCCAAAGCTTAAACTTCTAGTGCTTACTTACCTATCTAGCCTTTGCCAAGGGATTGAATTGCCTGCTGTAACACTCCGTGTTGTCCATGATTGTCCAAAACTCTCTTTGACTTCATCATTTGCCACGCTTCCAGAGTTTGAAGGAAAACTTTCTGAATTGGAAAGAGGTAATTCTCTACATGATGACATATTTTTGCACATAATTCTATACATGCATTTGCTACCTTTGCCATTTGTGTGTCCTTTTTCTACCCGAAGAAAATCTTTAGAAGTCATTTGTTAATGGATGAAAATACACATTTGAATGCTCTTAAACAAATAAATTATTGCAAAATTTAGTTCAGCACAAAATCACTTAAATATATTCTTTAATTTTCTTAATATTCTTCTTCATACTGAAGCTTGTAGTTTGAAGCTTGAATAATCTAATTATGAAGAATGGCTTAATAAAGAATATGACCACTTGGACAACGAATTGCCAAATGAATGTTGAGCTAATTTTTTCTATTATGCAACTGTATGAATTGTTCTGTAACTAAAATTGAAAGTTGAAAATACATCTTTGTTTCTACGAGTTTCACTGCTGATGGAGCCCTTGTTTAATATATTTTTGGAAGATTTGGATTTAGATGAGTTTTATCGGTGGAGATTACTCAAGATGGCTGGTGAAATGATCAAGTCAAATCAGGTCCTTATATCTGGAGGTACTAGAGTTGAAAATCCTAGTGAGGAAGCCACTACATCCTTTCCTATTGGGCCTGAAGAACATGCATCATGTAGTGAAGTTTGTTCAACTCAATCTTTTGATGTGATGGTACAAGATCTTATTCCACTCCATCTTACTTCATTTCAAGCTGTACCATCCCATTACACTTAGTGGCATAAGACTTTGTTGTTGTTGTATTACTTGTATATGCTACATTGTCTAGGAAAAACAAACGATCAAAGTATTCGAGAACGTTCTAAATTGGCAAAGTGAAAACTGTAACAGCCCCCATATCCTTCTTCTAATTCAAACTCAAGGAGCTCCTCACAAGGACAATTACTTGTTCCTTTTCAAATGGCAAGCCACTGATGTGTTTATTGTCTTTTTTACAATAGGAATGGACCTATAATACAAAATTACATTTCTTTTGGTTTTGTAGAGCACTAAGAGAGGCATTGAAGAAGGAGCTACCTCACATAATGCCAAGCTAGTAAATTTGTCAACTCATTCAGAATCAGCTCGCCCACAGCCAAACCCATTCGTTAATTCTCAACGTAAACCATATCTACATGTAAGTTTATTGTATGCAATTGTCACATCAAACATTTCTTCAACTTGTTCTGATTTTTTATTTGCCACAAGAGCAGGATCGAGAGAATTGATTACCAGACATTGGAACTTCGGAACTAAAACATTTTGTGAATGTGTTATTGTCATAATATCAGGGCTATAATTTAACTTGTATTTCGTTCACTTCTATCCATATTTTTCGGAAAAAAGATTATTGCTTAACAAATTGTACAGGGATAATGCTAATGCTGTCTCTGTTGCTATTTTCTTCTTGTTCTTCCCAGACTAAAATCCGGCTCCGCCAAACTGAGATATACATTGATAAAGAAAGTGAAGGCCATCCTATAAATATTAAAGAATCTGAGGATGATGATGCTATCAATTTAGTTCAACCTGTGGAGGAAGATGGTGATTGCCAAATACTCACACCTTCTATTTTTGTTGTTAACGAAGACCATGGTTCCACCGAAGATAATTTGGTGGTAAAGGTCATTGCCGACCTGGAACAGTCTCTAAAGATACCTCTGAAGGACATAGCAATGTCTGAGGCTAATAGTCTTCGCCTTCTAACGGCTCTTAAATTCTTGTCCCAGCTTCCTTTAGAAGATGTAACTCTATCAGGTGGACTTAAGGCTGCAATAGACTCTTTGCACCAAGAATTTCCAAGCATTCTATGTTCCTTCAAGCAAGCATTTGCTCCCGCCCATAAATTTGCAGTCCTTGAAGAAAAAGAGAGATCGATCAAGGAAGAACTGAGTCACCGAAATGAGGTAGAGATTACAGCTGAAGAGAAGGAACAAATTTATAGGTTGGAGAAGAAATGCATTCTAGAAAATAAAGGATTCAAAAAGGAGTTTGAGAATGTGAGGAGAGACAAGTACCATATGATGGACGATTCAAGAAAAGCTCGACAGCAATTATTAGAGGTCCACTATAAATGGTCAGCTCTGTGTAGCCAGTTCGAGCTTAACAGCATTGCTGCTAGAAGTCCCTCTTAAGTTTCTTGTTTATTGCTCTTCTAAAAATACATCTTTATTAAGTTTCAGATGCTACTGAGTTATTTATTTTTCACTCAAATTTGATGTGGATTAATGCTTATTACTTAACTAATGGAAGAGGTGTAACTAGTATGTGTTCGGTCTTTTGTTTCCTTCAGGTCGAGTATCCTTCCATTTGGTTCAATAGTGGTAGATTTTGGACTTATCTTGTTCTTTGCTGATTACAAGTTTGAGACAAACAGAGAAAATTTGCAGGTGTCTTCTTTTCTTAACAATCGTAAGAAATTTTTTTGGCTGCGTCTAACATGAAGTTAGTAACAATATTGCATGCATACCACAACTTGATTGCACAAATCATTGCCGCCCAAAAAATTGTCAAAGTGATAGGATGGAGGGTAACAAGAATTGCAGGTTTTTCTTTTTCCTTTTGCCCTTTAGATTTCAATAGTTCAAAAATATCTGTTAACCAAGGCTAAACTCTCCCATACTTCAATATATCGCTACAAAATATCAAATTAGAGGACCCTCCTGGTCGTGTTCCTCTTCTCCAGCAGTGTTTTGAGCAATATTGGTCCCATTTTGGGCGCCGATTTCTTCGCTAAACATGGTATTGATGTGCCAGTGGAAACGACCAATACTACGGCTACCTATTACTTAAAAACAGCACTAATATACCTTTGCTGCATTAGTCACAGTTGTTTCTTAGTTGCAGTGCAACCTCAGTGAAGAACTACCTTATTCTTGGTTTCTCCCTTGGAGTCGCAAATCTTAAGCATACCACACAATGATATTCGATATTTGTGATTGGATTATTGTTATTAGGCTGCAACTCCAGATGAGGTTCTTGATGCGGCTACAGAAGCAAATGCTCTGTAGGCATTAGTGACACAATTATTTTGGTAGCACCTTAGCATTCTAAGCACGATATTTTAGATTTAACTGTAAACTATGTCCCACTTGGCTAGATACCAATGAAACGAGGCATCAACCACGGATGTTTCTAGAGGGTGAATCCAATCCAATGGTACAGTAGTGATGAATTCCTACTTTTGAGTTTTCTGTCTTTTTTCGTTTGCATAATTTCTTTTGAAATTGGGCAGCCTTGTATGTTTGGTTTCTCTATTCGAAAAGGTTGACACATGTTTTGGACTATTTATATTTTATGGAAACTCTAATCCAAGCTGTAGTCTTGGAATTTTAATGAGAACTCCAAACATGCCATTGGTCTTTGCGTCTTGTTTTATCAAAACAAGTAGTTCTTGAATTTACAAAATTTGATGGGACAAGAGGTGACAACTGTTGGTAATTGGCTCCATTACACGTTATGTCCGACAGTGAAGCCTCTTTGTTGATGAGTGGTCTTTTTGAAGCATGATACAGGCCGCAAATTTAGCTCCTTTAATTTTGCCGTAGTTTACTTGAGAATATACAGAGGCACCTAAAGCACACACAAGTAAAAGAACAGTGTAACGAGTTGGGATGAAATGAAGAACGTAGAACAAAAGCAAGAGAGTTTTGGACACTCTTAAGAAGCATACTGAGCTAGATTAGACATTTTTAAATTGAAGGGATAAAATGCACTTGAGGCTATCTTTAGGGAGGTAATTTATGTTTTATCCAAAATAAATAATATCTATATAATCTTACAATAATATTAACATAATTTATTAAAATATCATAAGATAAAAATTATATAAAATGATAATATTAAAAGCACAATATAGAACATCAATTTTAGCAGTAAATTATTAAGATGGAATTTGAAAAGTATAATTGATACCAGATTGTCAACTCTAGTTCAAAGAAATACTCCTACACTAGATCCAGAACAATCATCGACTCCAGCGAAAAGGCAGTGATAACCCTTCTGTTTTATTTGACACGAACCCAGCACGCTTGAAATAAGGGCAAAGAAGACATTCGGGATAGTTGACTTAGATTGACTTCATTTCACAGAGACTTTTACGATAGCCCGCATTTGCGAGACTTGCCAGTTGCCGCATTTGCATGCGATCCCAAAGTTTATTCCTTTCCGTTCTTTGGTCTTTTGTGTAGAGAGAAAATTGAAAAAGATTAAAAAAAAAAAAAGGCTTGCAAGTCTAAGGAGTGTCGATAGCAACAATATATTGCTTTGAAGAGGTTAGCATGCTTCCTTTGCTCCTTTTTCCCATTTCCAATTCTTTATTTTATTTGTGAAATCAATCATAGTTATATGATCTCAAGCTTTGTTCCATACCTATCACGCTTTTGCACTTGCTACTTTTGCTTCCAATCAGGGTTGCCTAAGTCCCTCTATTATATAGTTCATTAATTAATAATTGGTTTGAGCTTTCCATTCCATGCTCTCGTTTAATGTGAAAATTTTATTTCCCATATTCGGTTCCGCTAAAGGGGCTCGTAAATTTTTTATAAATGCTTAAAACAGCCCTAAGCCTTAAAATAGCAATATAATTTAAAACTAAAACTTTTCCATTTGTGGATGACCAAATGGATTACTTTATCTTTTCAATTTTTTTCATAGGATATTGGTTTGTAAATATCCTTATAAAAGCTTGTTAAATATATGAACACATGCTGTGTATGGAGTCGAGCAAAATATCATTATAAACTCTCCTAAACTTTTATTAAAACAATAATAATAACTCATTACTCGAAAGCTTATTGACTTGTATGTTCATAATAATTTTAAAAGTCACATAAATAGAATTTACACCGTCAAAGCAAATATATCAAACTAATCTTTAAAACTAAGAAGATTTATTTAATCATTTATTTATTATATGAGAATATTTATTTTTATCCTTTTACTTGTCCTTCACCAATGCATTGGATTCAGTCCAATACTTTGCCACACCTAAGAATCACGAGGTATATAAAATCGAAAGATTCGACCAAAATAAAATCGAAATGCAGTTCGTGTTTCTGGTATCTATAATTCACTTCTAGTCTTGGAAACATGGTTTGGTGCCCAAGTGAGTTTGACGTCATGTAATCAAATATTAAGTAAATGCAAAAGTAAGGCTAGGTTCGGGTGCTGGGAAAGACCATAATTTCCACCTAAATGATCCATCGTTATCTATATTTAGTTAACATTTGATTATAGGAAAAATTATACACATCTTTCCTGAGATTTAGTGAAATATAACATGCATCCCCTGATCTGTTTTCAAAATTTACACGTTAAGTCTTTGAGTTTTAAAAAATCCTAAATAGACCTTTCGCATTAACATTACTCCATTGGTGACTATGATGAAACAGTACACAGGTGCATAACACATGATTCTTAATGATATTGTTGTAAATATTAAAGACTGATATAACTATTGAATGATCATATCATCATTTTATCAAATGATAAAAGCACACCCTCTAGAAAAAAGGGAAATGGGAAGATATGATATGCTTTTATCACTTGATAAAAGCATAATATAGTTATTCAATAGTTACAAAAGTCTTTAAAATTTACAGCAATGCCATTAAAAAAGTGTTATGCACATGTATACTCTTCCGATGTTTAGTAATGTAGAAGTCTGAAAAAGATCCAAGATAAAATTGCAAGCGCGCTGCAATTTAAATTTTTATAGGACAGAGAAAGGGAGAGATCCCAACACTTGTGTGAGAAATTAACTCTTAAAGGACATGAGGACTCTTGTTATTCTTGATAATGTGTGGCAATTCCTTGATTTTGAAGAAATAGGAATTCGTTTTGGTGAAAATAATAAGAATTGCAAGGTTATGATCACCATACGATTAAAAGTTGTTTGTACTTTGATGGATTGCCAAAGAATGATTAGTTTATCAACCTTAACTGATGAAAAAGCATGGGAACTTTTTCAAAAGCAAACACACCCAATACCTTAAGGATATGTTTATGAGTTTAGATTTTGAAAGGAAAGGAAGAGATGGGGAGGACTTGTACTATTATTTTAAGCTACAAATCCTCCCCTCCCCACCCTCCCTTCCCCTTCAAAAATCAAATTCACAAATATACCCTAAAGGATTTGGGAAGACTAATTTCAAATGAATGTAAAGAACTGCTCGTTGCTATTATTGCTTTGGCTGGCACTTTGAAAGGCATGATTGAAGTTGATTGGAAGGTTGCATTGGATAAATTGAGAAGTTCTATTCCTGTGAATATTGAAAAAGGTTTGCAAAATCCTTACAAATGTTTAGAGGTAAGCTACGACAATTTGGATGCTAATGAAGCAAAATCACTTTTCTTATTGTGTTCAGTGTTCCCTAAAGACTATGAAATTCCAGTTGCATATCTAGCCATATTTGCCATAGGGTTGGACCTAGTTGGAGCAATTGGGTCATTTGAAGGGGCAAGGAACGAAGCGAGTGTAGCAAAGAATAAGTTCACAAGTTCTAGTTTGTTGTCATCGTCATTTGACTACGATAGAGAAGGATATGTCAAAATGCATGACTTAATTCGTGATGTAGCCCATCGGATAGCAAGCAAAGAGAATAAGGCAATCAAGTGTGAGTTGAAAAAGATATGACTTTGGAATGCAGTTCGGTAAGATATTTATGGTGCAAAGAATTTCCAAATGAATAATTTAGAATAATTCACTTTACTCCCTCACAATTCTCACAAATCAAAAATCTCCTCCATAACCGACTGATGTTTGCAATTTTTCATTGGTTCGAATTTCGAAGTGAGCTTTGCTTGACACCCCCCTCCTCTCTCTCTCTCTCTCTCTCCCCTCCTCTTCTTTGCTGTTACTCGACTGAGAGAGTTGATTGGGTGGAAGTGGAACATGCTTCCACTTTAATAGTGGGCCGGGAGGGTCGTCATATTGGGCGTATATTTTCAGGGGAGATTGAAATCCAAAATTGCAAATTATCAAACCACTTACGTTGGGCCCAAGTTCATATGCCAATTTTTCAAAAAAAGAAAAAGAAAAAGGAGGAAAAATCAAACATGGACAATTCAAACATTTACTTCATTTTGAAGTGTTCTATACGCATATCATTTTTTTTAATTTAAGTGTCTATGTCAAAATGATTTTGTTGTCTTAAATTATCACCTATGATTAGAGAATTGAAAGAAAGTGTTAATTAACCTTTTTTTTTTCAATTTTATCTTCATCTTAGTTAATAGTATAAAAATAGGAAGTGGCATATAAGAGAAGGGTAATTTTATCTAAGTTGTATTTTTTTTTTCTTCTAGGATTATGCAAATTTTATAATATCCTAGTTAAATAAAACTCATGTGACTCTTAAAATGGGAATATTTTTCAAGAATGAATGACCTCCACCAAACAAATTAAACTAAGCCAGAATTGTCGGTGTGGAAAAGGAGTACTAGCATTCAATGCTTCTTGACTTTTTCAAGGAGTAGGAGGGTTGGAGATTGGAGCAATGGGAATTACCCGGAAGAAGGTACAGAGCTAGTATCACCCTTGCATTGCATGTTGTTCAAAGTCAAGCGATTTATTAAGACGTACAAAATATCTTTCTGTCTGGTTTGCTTTAGCAGTTTCCAGATTCTGTACTATTATTTCCTTGTTTAGTCTTTTTAATAACTCCTTATGATGATCATGATGATAACGACAAAATCATTTGTTTATATGTATGCTATAATGTCCTTGAATTGTGTTCAAGTGGAGTGGCTTTGATAAAATGATATACTATAATGTTGAAGTTCAGAAAGAATATATATAGTATTATTGATGCAGGATCTTATCCTTGTGTATATGCGTGTGTGTATTGCATTGAGCCTGAGAAAGCTTATTGCAGGAACACGATGAAAGACTCTGAGGATTGCCTTATTCTCTTTTTGCTCTTGGAGATTGGAGCAACGGGAACAAAGTGATCAGAGCTTGGAAGCCAACAAAACAAGGTAAAATTAACAGAAATTAGCTTTCTCCTTTCAACGTCAATGTTACGGATGTTGGATCTGCAGTATTTATCATATGTTGACGCATGAAAAGGCTTATTGATGGTGTTTCATTTAGTGTAGTACTGTATTGTGAACCTTGAAAAAGAAAAGGAAAAAAGAAAGTCTAATTATCTTTAGTAAGGCAATTTTCAACCTTAAATGAAATGCTCATCTTCTTTTTGCATAGAGCTTTGGAATGGGGAAAAAAATGAGAAAAGAAGCTGAATCCCGTCCATGTAAACAATGTTTTAAAGGAAATAAAAATTGTACGGGTTTCTTCGGTTTTATATTTAGTCTTTCTAGCTTATCACTTACCTTTCTTTTGTTATTGTCACCCCCCAATTAGTAGAGCACATGTTTTTGTGTGTGTGTCTTTCTAACTAATTGTTGCTTAACATAACAAGTTCATCTTCTGTGTTCCGGCTAAGTAGCATTTAGTGGAGTATCGATGGATTGCGTTTATGGCTATGCATCTTCCATTTCACGGGACTTGGTGTGTGGAGTGGTAAATGAATTACGATATCCTTGTTGCTTCCACAACCTTGTTGAAGACCTTCAAAATGAAGAGGACAGACTTGTGGAAACAAGGAACTGCGTCCAAGAACGTGTTGATCATGCCAAGAGGCAGACGAAAAAGTCTGCTGGGTTAATTCATAAATGGTTGAAGCAGGCCAACACTCTCACAAACAATGTGGATGACGTACTTAAAGAAGCAAAGGCAAAAAAGAGCTGGTGTTTTGGGCAATCTCCAAATTGGATTTGGCGATATCGATTGGGCAAGCAATTGGCAAAGAACAAAGGAAAAATTAAAGAGTGTATTGAAGAAGGTAGTAAGTATACACAGCTCGAACGCCTTACTTCACTTCCAGGCTTGGGATATTTTTCTTCTGAAAGATGTTTGAGGTTTGAGAGCAGAGAATCTGCTTATGAGCAACTCATGAAGGCTTTAAAAAGTGAAGACGTTAACATGATTGGATTGTATGGGATGGGGGGTTGTGGTAAAACCACACTGGCAATTGAAGTTGGGAGGAAGGCAAAGGAAGAGGATCTTTTTCACGAAGTGATCTTTGTGGCTGTGCCTGCTGCTGTGGAAGTTCAAAGGATCCAAGGCAAAATTGCAAGCTGGTTAGAGTATGATTTGGATGAAAAAGAAGAAATGCGGAGAGCACAACGCTTGTTCAAGAGATTGACTCAAGAAGAGAAGGTTCTTGTGATTATGGATGATGTGTGGGAGAGGCTTGATTTTGAGGCCATAGGGATTCCCTCCGGTAAGAACCATAAGGGATGCAAGGTTCTCATCACCACACGGTCTGAAGAAGTTTGTATTCAAAATGATTGTCAAGAAAAGATTCAACTATCAATCTTAACTTATGAAGAAGCATGGTCAGCTTTCAAAATTCAAGCGCACATATCCGAAGGCACCTCTACTAACTTGAAGCATTTGGCAAGACAAATTTCAGACGAATGTGAAGGACTACTTGTTGCAATAACAGCTGTGGCTAGCACTTTGAAAGGCAAGGCTGAAGATGATTGGAAGGTTGCTCTGGATAGATTGCAAAGTTCTAAACGAGTTAATATTGGGAAAGGCTTGCAAAATCCTTACAATTGTCTGCGTTTAAGTTATGATAATTTGGACAATGAAGAACAGTCACTCTTCTTGTTGTGTTCTGTGTTCCCTGAAGACTTTGAAATTCCAGTTGAAAATTTAATCAGATTTGCAATAGGATTGGGCCTATTTGGAGAAGTTCATTCACTTGAAAGGGCAAGGACCGAAGTGAGTGCAGCTAAAAATAAGCTCACAAGTTCTTGTTTACTGTCAGGTGTTGTTGGTGGGAAATGTGTCAAAATGCATGACTTAGTTCGCGGTGTAGCCCTCTGGATTGCAAGCAATGAGAATAAGGTGGTCAAGTGTGCCTTGGAAAAGGATGTCATTGTGGAATGCACTCCAATAAGATATTTATGGTGCAAGGAATTCCCAAATGAATTGGACTGCTCCAATATTGAATTTCTATGCTTAAAAACAGATTTGGAAGTATCAGATGGAATTTTCAAAGGGATGGGAAGGCTCAGAGTTTTACTTCTTTGTTGGGAAGGTCTTTGGCAAAGTCCACTGTCGACCATGTCATTCAAATCATTGACAAATCTCCGTTGTCTGTTCCTAAGCGGATGGATATTAGTTGCCATCTCATTTATAGGAGATATGAAGAAACTTGAAAGTCTTACATTGCGTAATTGTTCATTCCTTGAATTAATTGATAAACTAGTTACAGAACTGCCAAACTTGAGATTGTTAGATTTGTCAGAATGTGAATTGGAAAAGAATCCCTTTGAAGTGATTGGAAGACATCCACAAGTGGAAGAATTGTACATTGATGACTGTAAGCAAGAATGGGATTTCTACAATGAATGCACAGCTGAATTCTTCAGCAAGTTCAGTGTCCCCCAAGCATTGAAAAGGTATCAAATAAGATTAGGAACTCTATTTCCAGGTCATCAAGAAAAGCTTCTCAGTCACGACCGAACTTTATTTCTTAGTTGCTTTGACACATCTAATGGGGCAGTAAAGAATTTGGCCAAAAAGGCAGAAGTACTATATATAGCAAACATTCATGGAGGAGCAAAAAATGTAATCCCTGAAATATTTCAAATAGAAGTAGGAGGGGGCATGAATTATGGGTGGATTGAGCTTCTAATATGTGATTCTGAGGACGTAGAACGTTTGGTTGACACTGGCAATCATTTGAGGGAGTTAGGGACTCTCTTGTCCGAGTTGCGTAAGCTGACAATTAAGCGCATGAAGCGCCTAGGATCTTTATACCATGGTCGGGATCAAAGTGGTCTTTTTGAAAAACTAGAGGAGCTCTATATATAGAACAATGTCTAGAGCTGCATGGCACATTGTTTGACTGGAAGCTGAACTTGTGCGGTCTTAAGGCCTTAGAATTGTACGAATGTCCAGAGCTGACATGTGTCTTTACATATGCAGCTGCTCAAAGTGTGGTCCACTTGGAAAAGTTAGAAATATTATATTGTGATGGACTCAAACATGTACTAGAAGATGATGGTAGTAGAGAGGAAGAGGAGACAAGTGATGATGATCACAGGTTGGTGCTCCCAAAGTTAAAACTACTTACAGTTAGAGGCTGCCAAAAGATTGAATACATAATTCCAGTCACTTTGGCTAAGGGCCTGCTACAATTGGAGTGTTTGGAAATAGAAGTTGATCCTGAGTTAAAATACGTGTTTGGGCCATGCATATTTGGAGCCAATCAGAGTCAAAAGGAACTCAAGATTGAGCTTCCTCTTTTAGCAAAGCTTACTTTTGTTAATCTGCCAAATATCATTAGCGTTTGCCCAACAAATTCTTATGCAACATGGCCATCACTGTGTCAGTTTATTTTGCGAAATTGTCCTAAGTTTTCCATTGTGTCTATCAATACTTGCACTGGTGGTTCTGAGGGAAGACAGTGTGATCACAATACCACAAAGGTACACATCCTTTCAATTTTTCCTGCAATAATCAACTTGTTAAATATATATATTGACAAGAACTATGGCCTTTTGCTATATGTAAAAATCAGATAATAAGGAGCTTCACATGAAACATTGCATGCTACTCCCTTGACATCTTTTTATGAGTAATACAGGAAAATTAGAAAAAGACTTGATAGAATTCTTTAAAAATATACAAAGACTAAGAGTTATTATTAGATAAGTTGAAGTTGTAAGACTATTCATTTAATTAGAGTTAATATGTCACAGAGATTTTGGTTATTTAGTATTTTTTTTTTTTCGTTTTATACATTGCTTTATAATTAATTTTATGAGCTGTTTACAAATTCAGTGAAAAATTGATCTTTTTTTTTTCTTTTTTTATCTTTATATGATGTATGTCTGCAAGTGAGAAAAATCTAACAGAGTAATATTAATATTATTGTTTACTAAAAAACTCATTTGATGATTTGTTTTCCGTAAATTTTCACTACTAACTGCCTTTCACAACAGATGAAAAGCAATGGCTTGGATATAATAGAAATTCGAGTGATGAAGGACCTTGAGTTGGCAGGCATATTTCAGGCGGCAGAATGATCCATCAATGGAGAGGAAGATCCATTGACAATATGTTTACAAAAGCTGAGTTATATATGCAGTGCTATTATACTATCCATGAACCTCCATAATCTTGATCAAATGGAGGTGAGTGGAAGCAGAGAATTTATCACTGGAGGCCTACCCCAGTTGAAAGAGTTCATGACAGAAAATTGCAATCAAGCAGATCAAATATTCACAGATGAGAATGGGGAGCGTCAACACTTTTTGAATCTTCATTTGGAATTTAATGATCAATTGGAAGGTTTCCCGGAAAGCACTTCAATTCCATTAGCACCCCTTGTGAACAACTCAGGTATGCATTGTTTACATGAGAGTTCTCTCTCCTTAACAGAAAAAGAATGCTTGTTTTGCAGTATTGTTTTCAACCTGTGATACCTTTAGAGGACTACAAGATATCATTTTATTGTTTTAATTTCCATATATTTCTTAATTTATGAAGTCAATGTTTAAATAAAGTACCAAGAATCTTACAACTTTATATTAAAAAAATATATTGCAGAGATCTGCCTTAATGTAAAATATGCTTGACAAGTAGAATAGTAGAATTCTATCTCGTCAGTGAAGCTACTCTGAATTCCTTCCTCTCTCTGAATGTCTTTCAGGATCATTCAATCCATGCAATCTTAAAACGCTAATATTAAGATCTTGTTCGATGTTAAGAACATTGTTTCCACCATCCACAGCTATACGCTTGACTTCATTGGAGGAATTGATGATTGCTGAATGCCATGGCCTGAGATATGTAGTAACATGTGAGGGTACTCATGAAAATAGAGAGGAAATCATTCCAGAACATCATGAATGGCAGAGTTATGGTTCAATGTTTCCAAGATTGAAAAGAATCAATGTTATAAATTGCAACTCATTGGAATACGTATTGCATGTATCTTTTGCTCAAAGCCTGGTGGAACTAAAGGACATTGAAGTACGGCATGCTCCTCAGTTGAGATATGTGTTTGGTGAAAACATTCATGATCATGTTCATTCTTCCAATCAACAAGACAAGATCCAAATTGAGCTTCCTAGTTTGGAACAAATTGCACTATTCAGCATACCAAATATGATCAACATTTGTCCAGACAATTATTATGCCACGTGCTTGTCTTTAGGACGGATCGTCATGAATGATGTTGAGCTGTCCACTCTGTCCATTAGCAATTTGATGGTTAGTCTAGGATCTATACAGTCGCCTACAATAAAAAGAAAAGGATCTACACATTCAAGTCGTAGTCATAGTTCAGCATTGGTATGAACCTACCGTTATCTCCCCTTCACTCTCATTTTATTTCTTGTTGCTTACTCTTGTTTTTGGTATATAATGCATTTTATATTATCATTATATTTCTTATTTTGAGTTGTATTGATATTAGAAAATTGAATTTCTCATCTAATAAGTAACCATGTTGACCAAATCATGTTATAAGATGAACTTAATTGACATACATATATCTTTTATGTTGTCTTTGTTAACTATTTATGAAAGTTTCCCATCCTGGAAAGCAATCAGTAAGGAACGTGTAAGTTAAAGATTAGTATTATCTGGCAGAAATGTTGCTAAAACGTATCATAATTTAAGGAGGTTGGATAAAGACTATTCATCATTCAGAACGTCTCATACACCAGCCTCCAAGATTTTTTTTCCTTCAAATCAAGATGTGGTGTGACTTACCACTCTGAGTTCTTTCCATTCTTTTAAGCTTTATTATCGAAGTTGATGAGTAATATGCTTTTACAGGATATCAGGGCAATAATTAATATGGCAAATGGGCAAGCATTAGGATCTGTTGCTATTTGGAACAGCTCCAAAATAAAAGGCATTTTTCATCTAGAAGAATTTCCTAAACATGGACCACAAGTGACTTCATGGCTAATGCACTTGAACTTGGTCAATTTACCAGAGTTGAGGTACATCTGGAAGGGAGCCAAACATTTTGTGACCCTCCAAAATCTTAGTTTACTATACATTTGGGGTTGTCCAAAACTAAAGGCCATCTTCTCTCCTTGTGTCGTGAGAAGCCTACCTCAGTTGAAGATCCTAGTAGTACTACAATGTGATGAACTGGATCAAATCATTGAGGAGGATGAGAAAAATGAAATTGTATCAAACCCTCAACCCACCAAAGTATGCTTCTCAAAGCTAAAGCTGCTCCTTGTCACACACTGCAACAAGTTGAAGCATATGTTCTCTCTCTCTACATCCCATGATTTTCCAGAACTGGAGTATTTGATCATAAATCAAAATCCCCATCTTGAGGAAGTATTTGAAGAATGTAAACTAGTCGAAAGAGAAAGGAGGGTGGAGGTTTTGCTTCCAGAACTTAAACACGTGGTATTAATGCAGCTGCCTGTTGGAGAAATCTTAGGAATGGAACCTGTTATCAACAGCGGAAGCAACAAATATTTCCCCACACCTGTGCAATTAAATAGGTAGTACCAAAAATACTCTAGGCAGTATAATAATTTGGCAGAAAAATAAAATAAGAGACACGAGAATTTTTAAAGTGGGAAAACCCCCAATTAGAGGGACAAAAAAACCCACGGGACCTAGTCCAGCAAAAACTTCCACTATGATGAATGGGAATTGTGAACACCTGATTTTGTTCAATCTTTTAACAATAAAATTCAAAAATTTTGCATCTAGTTTACCTCTTTATTTTATTTACAGTTTCTTTAATTACTTCTTTAAAATAAAAAATAATAAAAAAAAAATTATTACAAAATTGAAAGGAAGCCCGGGGAGTGTCACGGGCTGCTCTGGTTTCTTTTCGCTCACCCCCCGAGGCACACCCGTGAAATAACAGTAACATGGGGAGGGGGAAAGGCACAAAAAAATAAAAAGGGGAATGATGTTGTCCCTGGAAAATGTTGATCTTCCTTTTCGGTGGAATGGAGGCATCCGAAGTTTTTTTTACATATAGAGGGGGTACCAGAAATGATGGGAGGGGATCAGAGGACCAAAAAAAAATTAAAACACAAAAGAAAATATCAGAACATCAATTGGAGACCTGCAAAGAAACCAAAGGATCCAGTCCAGTAATAACAACCAAAAGAGAAGGTAATGACAGCATAGTATCATCATCAATTAATCTTTTTTTAAAAAAAAAAAAAAGGGAAGGAGGGTGCAGAGGCCGCGGCCTCCCCGTCATGACCGCGGCCTCCCAATCTGCATCACCATCATCATTGCAGGCCATCATCATCCCCAGCCACCCTTCATCGCCACCTTCCCTATCTTTCAACATCATCAAAACACCACCACTCCCCTCCATCGCTGGTCATCATTACAACCACCCCCTTCCCCTCACCAACCCCAGCCACCAAACCATCTCTTCCACCTCCGTGAAGCCTCTGCAAGCCGCCGTGAAGCTCCGCCTTCCACCATCGGCCTTCCCCCCTCAAATCTTCATCATCTTCATCCCCTTCGGCCTCCAAGCCTCCACCGCCGCGAAGCCATCAACCTCGAACCATTTCACCTTCAGTCCGTGACCACCATTCATCACCAACGATCCCTGTAGCCATTGCACGGCCTTCCCCTCAACTCCACCACAACCATCAACCACCTTCAATCTCACCTCCCATAGCCTTCCATCACCGCCGGTCCCGGACCTCCCTCCCACGAATCACCACCACCACCGTCGGCCTCATACCCCGCGCCACAGCCCCGAGCCGCAAACCGCGAGCCTCAACCCTTCTCGGCCACCAGCCGCCGTCATCTCTCCATCTCCGCCTTTGAACCTCCGCTCCTACCCTCTGAAACTGTGAAGCCGCCGCAAGAGAGCCGCCCGCACCAGGACGAGCTCATGACCTTGAGCGCAGAGCAGGTCTCCCCCATTGATGGCTGCCGAGCTCTAGATCGGCCAAAGACCGCCCCGATTTGCTCTATCCGCCACCGATCTAGGCCAGGCTACCCCAGATCGGGTTTCCTCCTCTTCCTCGCGTGCCAGGCGCCGCTCTTCCCCTTCACTGTGGTCTTCACCGTGACAGGCGGCGACCTCACCGTCTCGCCCTTCCACTTTCCCTCCGCGGGGTCTCCGCCCGAGCAGCCGGCGGTGTGCCTATATCATCATCCGCGGCTCCCTCTCTTCCCCTCATCTCTTTTTCCCTTTCTTTCGCTAGCTTGTCTCCCTTTCTCTCCTGTGTGTTTGTGTCCGAGAATGTGAGAGGGAGAGAGAAAGGAAAATTTAGTTTAGGTGTGTGGGTATGTGAGTGTGTTCCCGTGAGCGAGAAAGACAGAGTTTTGAGTGAGAGTGGGTGAGAGTGAGTTGTGTGTGGGTGAGTGTGTCTGTGAGTGTAGAGAGAGAAAGATTTTTATTTATTTATTATTATTATTATTTTATTTTTATTCAAGTATATGTATGTGTTAACTATGTGAATTTAAATTTTGTATGTTAGACTAAGGTGGAGAGTTAGTTTAAATTTATATATGGGTGTTTCTTTTTTTTTTTTAAAAAAAGGGGGTATCTCAAAAAAAAAATGATAATAAATTTTATTTGAAGTTTGTATATACTAGTTATTTTGTTTATTTATCTATGTTCTTAGATTAAGCTTATATTTTGATGATTTAGATTTTTGGTTTTTTGATTAGTTTTTTATTTCATTTTAATTTAGGCTTAAATAAAAGTTTTTTTATTTTGAATTTGTAATAAATATTTCGATATTTTGATAAAAAAGAAAAAATTTGTAACATATTTTCTTTTATTTTATTTGAATGAAATTAGGTAAATTAATTGCAAAAAGGAAAGAAACAAAAATAAGTGGTTCAATTTAATTTCATTTAATTTCATTTTATTATTTTGGGTGAACTTAATGTTAATGTTTCTATTGATTGAAAAAGAGAGAAAAATAGTAATTAGAACCTTTGTTTTCTTAGTTTAATTATTTTCATATGTTTTGTGGTATGTTTACATTTATGTTTACGAGTTTAATTTTATTTTTATTTATTTTTATTTATATGTTTTGATTGAATTAATTACTTAATTGTGCTTATTTTACTTTTTAGTTTAAATATTCTGTATTTATGTGTTTCGATTAAAATTAATTGTGTAATTTTATTTTGTTCAACTTAATTAGTTTATGTGTTTGTGTGTTATGTTTAATTCATTTACATTTGTATTTATGATTTGATTTTTAGTTTAACTGTTCTATGTTTATGTTTTTTTTATGTTTAATTATTTTAAATGTTTATATGTTTTATTTAAGTTAATTGTGTTTAACTTTATAGATTCCCGTTAAAATTAGAATTTTGTCTAAAAAGAGAAATTTTATCCATTTTGTATTCACTTGAGTGTTTTATTGAAATTTATCTACTTAATTAATTGATGAATATATTAAAAAGGGGAGGTTAATTGGTAGGCGGTTTGTTAATCTCATGTTTTAGAATATTTTAGCTGCGACAGCTTGATGTTCAACGTTTTTTAATAGAGTTAATTTGACCGCGACGGTTTGTTAACTTTATGTTTTAGAATATTTTAGCTGTGACAGCTTAATATTCTAAAATTCTCTTTCAAAAGTATCTTTCCACCACTTAATTTGTAAATGATTTTCCTAATTTTTTTTTATGACTATTTTGTTTTATTTATGAATTCTTTTTTTTATGTCAAAATACTTTATTTAACTTTTGTTATTATAGATAAAGAGTTAATTTATCCGTGACGGCTTGTTAACTCGATATTTTGGTCATTTGAGTTGTGACAGCTTAATGACTCGAAAATTCTCTCAAAAAATATTTGTTTTTCTTTTACGTTCTTTATAAAAATAAAAATCAATTTTCTTCTTTTCTCTTATTTGTAAATATTTGTAATTTATATACTTATTTTCAATTTAAACTTGCTCATTTATTTTAATTGTCTTAAAACAGAAAATAAATGTTTGAAAAAGGTTATTTATTTAATTTGCACAGTTGATTAAAGGTACCATCCAAGGATGGGTGTACTAGGGTGCGTGGGATTAAATTCTTGCCCTTCCCTATACATAACCGACTCCCGAACTCAAACTGGTTTCAAAGATCATTGTTTTTTTAAAAAAAATGGGTTTTTCCAAGGTTTTCCCGAATGTAAATAAACTTGGTGGCGACTCCATTTATTTTCAACTAAATTCTTCTCTTTTTCGCCGTCCCCGTCGCGATCCCGGTTGCGACAGATGGCGACTCCACTGGGGACTTCCAAGAGAGTCAGGCCTGTTTTAATTAGTTGTGCAAATTAAATATAGCCTCTTGATGTTTGTTTTCCTTTCTTTATTTTACTTTGTCTCATATTGTATGTTTCGTCTCTTTACAGAATTTCGCTTTTCATGCGTTTATTTATAGTAATAGTTTTATTTGTTAAAACCTTAGGATAGATGACTGTTATTGGGTTCTGTACATGTTTGCTTGAGTTGTTTTTGCAGGTATTAGTCATGGGTAGTTTTAGGATTTCAGGTTTGTATGCTCTCTTCACACACAACACCTACACATTAATCACACACGAGTGGGGCCCTATACCCGGGTCTGAGTGCAACTTGAGATAGGTAAGAGATTGTGTAGCAGTAGCCATTTTGGATGTTCATCCTGTTTGGTTATCGCGAAAATCTCATCTAGAGTGTGATTCTTTCATGAATACCCTACATCTAGCGGTTCACCTGCTGTTGTGGGTAACATTCTGAAATGAATCTTAACTCTAGAGGCCGTAGAACTCTGAGAATGTAGACCCACCCAGTGAAAGTGTTCACAAGGTAGAACGACCATAGAATCATAGAATTAACCTCCAGAATTTACCTCATATAGGACACAAAGAGAGCATGCATTTTCTTTAACTCCTTTCTTTGTACATAATTTCTTATCATCATTTCTTTATGCATATTTTCTGTTCATTTCCTAAATTGTTTACTTTTCCTTTAAATCTATTTTTTTTCTTTCTATTATGGCAGGTTTGTTAGAAAGTTGAACTGAAATCTTATTGTGAGTATCTTTGTAAAATGGAAACGAATATGAGACCAGACAGTCAGAAAGGTGAAAAGTTGAAAAGAACTATACGTCTCAAAGCCAAGACACCTGACACTAAAAGTCTAAGATCTTTGGGTCAGTTGCTGAAATTACCACAACGCCTGTCTCTCACCAGAAAGTATGGAAAGGTTTTGAATCTCTTAGAAGTGGAAGAACAGGAAGAAGCAATCACAAAGACGCACAAGATTATGATCCTCCACTCCGATGTTTCACTTTTCAAGACTTCCAGTTAGCACCGACCATTGAAGAATTTGAGAAGATCTTGGGGTTACCACTAGAAGGAGAAAAACCCTATCACTACCAAGGCCATTATCCCTCTTTACAAACCCTATCAACTGTCCTAAGGGTAGGTGTAAAGAATCTGCATGAAGCACAGAAATGTAGAAATGGGACTTGCGGATTCTCAAGAGATTACCTAGAAAAGCACTTGCACCATCTGGCACAAGCAGAAGATTGGGATACTTTTGTAGATGTACTGGCCCTCACTATCTATGGCACTGTCTTATTTCCGAACATTGAAGGCCTTGTAGACTTTGCGGCTATTGACGTATTCCTTGCTCGCAAGTTCCATGGTCATAATCCCGTTCCAGCCCTCCTGGCAGATGTTTATTGTACTCTGAACTTTTGCCATGAGAGAAATGGTAAGAGAATTCTGTGCTGTTTACCAATGTTATATGTGTGGGCTACTTCGCACATATTCCAAAGGAATTACAAGGCGCCTTGTCCGATTGAAGACCTACGAATGCATAACATCAAGAAGAAGAATGGACAAGAGTGGGCTCAAGACCTGGCCAGATTGGATGAAAAGATGATACGATGGTATCCTTGGAGGGAGGATGGTCAAACTCTGATTTATCAGTGCGGAAGCTTTCCAAATGTACCTCTCATGGGTACCCGAGGATGCATAAACTACAATCCTGTCTTGGTATTACGCCAACTCGGCTATCCCATGATGGGACCTCCTTCAAGTCGCAGCATTCTGCTCGTCTCATATTATCAAGACTCCAAAGACATTGACCTATTCCAGAAGATCCGGTCCGCCTGGAACAAGGTTGTCAAGAAGGGAAAAGAACTGGGAGTTAGAAGTTGTGCTGTGAAAGAAAATTATCATCAATGGGTGAAAAATAGGGCTCAAGAGATCAAGCTGCCCTTCAAGGTCATAACTGTTACTCCTCTGGACAACGTACCAACCTGGAATTTCCATGAAAATGAAGAAATCAAGAAAGTGAAGGAGAAACTAGACAAGGTTGAACAAGAAAAGATGCAAGTAGAAGCTGAGTTGAAAAGTGTTCGCCATAACTACACGACGTTAAAACGAGAAAGCACCGAAAAGGATCAAGCTCTAGAAGGAACAAGCAAGAGGTTGAAGATGGGGCATGAACACATGATGAAAACCAAGGAGTGCCTCAAAGCTGCCAACAAAGAGCTTGGACTTCGAAGGCAGGAGCGTGATAAAGCGCTAGTCGAAAATCAACAGTTGAAAGATCTACTTCGAAAGGCCAAAATTGCTGAAGAAGCTGCATTAGAAGGCCAAGAGCAAATGAAACAACAAATGGAAGAATTGAATAATGAATACCAAAGGAAGATTGAAGAGCTAAGTCAACACATGAATGATGAGATCATGGAATATCAAGTTGCACTGGAAGAAGAAAAGGAAAGAGTTGCAAATTTGGATTCCGAAATACAACATCAGAACCACATTATTCATGAGCTGAAGACTCGCTTCTCAAACTTGGCAGGATTGGCTAATGCGGCCATTGAAGATGTTCCAAGATACTTAGGATTGGCTGAGCAAGGAATAATCCCTTTCAAGACCCCAATCGAGATTTGTAATTTTGTTGACTATTGTAAAGACTTGATTGGAAGAATGAAGCAAAGGATTACTGAGAGATTTTGAGGAAGGCATTTGTGGCTTTACAATGTATTCTCTTTTGTTGTTGTGAGAATCAATGTAAGAAGGATGATGGTTGTAATATGCCTTCATGAATAAAAGAATCTTTGTGTCTCTGCATTGTGTTGGTCTCATAGCAATACCCATGACTTAGTACTTTTGAACGAGACGTTCTGAGGAACAGTTATCATCAAAGATACTCACATCAAGACTCAGTTCGATCAAAGATTTCTAACGAATAGCCATGTTTTAATCTTTTACTTTTCACTAAAACTGTTTTCTTGTATAGGTAAAAATCCGTCACAATTGGGCACCCAAGGAAAACCGATACCGATCAAACTCGAATTCACAATACCAGAGCCCGGACCAAAATGGCTGGAGGGAATGGTGACGCAGAAAGGGGTGTCTCAATCACAACTACTTCTGAAGGAGGAAGAAATCTGAGCAATGAAGTTGACGCGGTGAGAGGAAAACTGAATGAACTGTCAAATAACCAAGGAAGATTGGAGGATATGATGCGGGCCATACAAGAATCACTTAACCTATTGGGAGCTCATTCAGCGAATGTGCAATCAAAGACCACGACACTGGGTATGCCTGTGGTACCGAGTGCAGCTCTAAACGTCACTGTAGGGATGAATGATATGGGTGAAATCCCGAATAACCTCCATGGGCAACCACCGCCCACGATACCATTGGTAATCCCTATCGGAGAAGGCTATCGTCCCTTAGAAAATGTGCAAACTCATGAGCATGGGCATGTTACCCCTGTCTGGGAGCAACCTCGCGTGGTCATCCAGAAACAGCCATCCTCCTCAGAAAATAGTCGTGCAGAGGCAGAAAAAGGAAAGTTCAAAGAGGAATGGATGGAGAAGATTCAAGAGCAAATTCGGGCTATTCAAGGACCTAGCCCCTATGGGTATGTGGAAGTTGAACAACTCTGTCCTTCTACTGATGTAGTAATCCCTAGGGACTTTAAGGTTCCTGATTTCTCAAAATACGATGGGACGGGTAATCCTCTTTTTTACTTGAAGAGTTATTGTACTAAGATGGCGATATGATCAAAGGATGAAAAATTCCTCATCAATTTCTTCCATGAAAGTCTAACGGGACCTGCTCTGGAATGGTACATTCAACTAGACCACTCAAAGATTTCTAGCTGGAGAGAATTGGCAGATCTGTTCATGAGCCAATACAAGTTCAATCTTGAGGTGGCACCTACACGGGAGCAGTTAAGCTCTATGCAGAAGAAGAAAGACGAGTCATTCAAGCAATACGCACAAAGGTGGAGAGCCTTGGCTGCCCAAGTTCAACCGCCACTCATCCCAACTGAAATGTGTTCTTATTTCTTGGGAACCCTGGGATCCCCATACATTGGGGCAATGGCAGGAGCAGCATACAAAGACTTCTCCGAGTTAATAACTGCTGGAGAAAGAATTGAAAGCTTAGCAAAAGCCGGCAAGCTTCCCATGAACAGTGAAGACACTAGAAAGAGTTTCCCACCCAGAAAGAAGGAGACAGATGTGAATTACGTGCATGGTCAACAATCCTTCGCCCCACGATACACACCAACCCGACCACGATCATACCAAACCCCTATCCCTCATTACCCACTATACCAAGCCACACCAACCACAAACACTGTTCTATACCCCCGACCCCAAGTTAACAACATCCACATAAGGCCATATCAACCTACTCGCCCAACTTATACCCCAGTACCCCGACCAAATTTCCAAAACCAAAACCGCAATCGATTCCCCAACTTCCCACCTTTTCCAAAGCTATCTATTTCGAATGCCGACTTGTTTCAAAAGCTAGTTGATGCTCATCTAATCTCGGCATATCCTGTGCACCCATTAGAACCGCCATACCCAGCTTGGTACAACCCAAACCTGACCTGTAAATACCACATGGACATAACAGGGCATTCCATTGAGGATTGCGAAGGTTTTAAAACAGCAGTAAGAAGGTTAATTGCTTGTGGGAGGCTAGACTTTCAAGAAGATTCAAAGCCGGATATTGTTAACAACCCGATCCCAAAACACGAAGGAGGAAGTCGTGTGAATGCCTTGGAGGTGGAAGAACCTCTAGTTAAGAAAGTTATGAGTCTCCGAACTCCTATGGAGAAAGTGTTCAATGGTTTGAAGGAGGCGGGGTACCATATCGCAGCATCTGCATCCATGATAAAAGAGAATGAGAAAAACGACATAAGGTCGAGCTGCATATACCACTCTGGAAGTTTTGGTCATGATATAGAAAGTTGTGGGGGTTTCAAAGCTCGAGTACAAGAATTACTCGACCTGGGTGTGATTCAAGTGAAACAGAAATCGAATCTTCCTGAAGAGGTGAATGTGATCGATCGTTTCGTACTCCGCGTCCCTCCACTGAATCGAGCTCCGAAACCAGAGAAAGTGGTGATCACCGTGAGGAAACCAAAGACCATTTCTACGAGGATACACATGCTGTCCCTTGGAACTATGAAACTGATGTGGAGACAAACGGAGACATAGGGGAAACCTCGAAAGCCCAAACGGGTGAAGTGGTAGCGGAGGTAAAAGGAATAACAAGAAGTGGAAGAATTTACGGGCCCGGAGAGCTGGAAAAAGGAAAGTTCATCGAAGAAGAGAACGTGGGAAAGGGTCTTGGTGCGGAAAGAAAAGAAAGAGAAGAAAATGAAGAAGAGGAGTTCCTGAAGATCATGAAACAAAGTGAGTACGACATACTAGAGCAATTGAAAAAGACTCCTGCTAGAATCTCCCTATTGTCACTGATTTTGTCATCTGAATCTCATCAAAAAGCAGTGCTAAAGGTTCTGAAAGATGCTTATGTGAAACCGGATGTCTCATTGGAGAATATGGTAAACATGGTGGATCCGGTAAAGCGTGTCAATATGATCACTTTCTCAAATGAAGAGATCGTATCACAAGCTAACTCACGAGCACTGTATATAACCCTTAAATGCAAAGGCTATATAGTGCCTAAAGTGCTCATCGACGGAGGGTCAGGATTAAATGTCTTACCAGCATCGACCTTGAGTTACTTGTCAATAAGCAAGGATGACATTTCACCACAAATGATGATCGTAAGAGCTTTTGATGGAGCGAAGAAAAACATCCTGGGGGAAATAGTACTGCCATTGGAAATCGGCCCGAGCCGATTTGAGGTTTTACTCCAAGTGATGGAGATTGAGTCTGATTACAATATGCTGCTGGGAAGACCATGGATTAACAATGTTGGTGCTGTTCCCTCAACCTTGCATCAAAAGGTTAAATACATTGAAAATGATTCAGTCATTACAATCCATGGAGAAAAGGAGATCATCGTATCTAAACCTGTCTCATTACCTTATGTTGAAAATGTTGAGCTAGTAGAAAGCAGTTTATGGCACAATATGGAGGTAGTAGGACTGAAGCAAGAACAGAATGAGTTCCCAAGGCAAGAGGTCAATCAGGTGGTGGCTCAAATCATGACCAAAAGTGGTTATCTGCACGGCAAAGGACTGGGATTACGGTTGCAAGGTATCAAGACACCTCTACCTATCTCAGGGAAGCCTAACCGATTTGGTTTAGGATATGAGGCGTCATTGGAGGAGCAGATCAAGACCATGGCTCTTGAGCAAAAGAAACCAAAAGAGAAGATGAAGCAGATCCCTCATTTGAGAGAGACCTTTCCTTACCCAGCTGAAGTGATTATGGCCAAAGAAAGTTATGAAGCTAGCTGTTGTCCAATTGTCAATATGGTGGATGTTGAGAAGCCTGAAGAATACAACAATGCTCATGCTGTCAACCACGATATGATGCTGATGAATTGGGAAGCCGAACCAGTGATTGATGTTATTACTTCAAAGTAATCATGTAGGATTGTATTAATTGTATTTGCTTTTATGTATGCTACTTTGAGACATCATTTGAATAAACTTGCATGTTCATCCAACAATTTTTCTCTTTTCCATCTGCTATTCTTTTCTTTATCATTATTTCCTCGAACCATTAATTTGCTCCCTTTTATTCGTGTTTTACCCATTATGTGTCTTGGCATTCCAACCCCCATAAATGTTTTCCAGGGACCTAAATGTTATGAATATTTTGCCACGGGAAAGGGATTTTGAAGGTCAATCAATTGATTCTCTTATCGCACTTGATTGCAATAGCTATGAATCAAGAAGATGAAGAAGTCATGAGAAATTTTCAGGGTTATTAGAACACATGGAAAAGGATTTGACTTAGACAATGAGGCGGTCAAGTAATTAACATGGGCACCAAGAAGAGAGGAAAGAGTGAAAATAGTGGAGAATCCCGAGCTAACGAAATGACCGCTTTGTTTGAAGAATACCCGGATATTTTCGCATGGTCTTATCATGATATGCCAGGATCGATCCGCAGATTGCTTCACACAAGATCCCTTTGTACCCGTGGTCGAGAAAAAAGCAAAAGTTGAGAAGAATGCGGCCTGACATGTCGTTAAAGATAAAAGAAGAGGTGACTAAACAGCTAGAGGCCGGGTTTCTAGAGGTGTCAAGACATACAGATTGGGTGGCCAACGTCGTGCCTGTGCCTAAAAAGGATGGGAAGGTTAGGATGTGTGTTGATTATCGGGACCTGAATAAAGCTAGCCCGAAAGATGACTTCCCACTCCCTCACATTGATGTCCTTGTTGATAATACGGCCAAGAATCATCGATTTTCATTTATGGACAGATACTCTGGGTACAATCAGATTCTCATGGACGTTCATGACAAAGGAAAAACTACGTTCATAACTCCGTGGGGAACATTACGCTACGCCATGCCATTCGGATTGAAGAATGCTGGTGCCACTTACCAACGTGCTATGGTTGCGCTGTTCCATGACATGATGCACAAAGAAATTGAAGTGTATGTAGATGACATGGTCGCTAAGTCCAAAGAGGGAGAAAGTCATGTAGTAGTCTCCGCGAAGGTCGTTTGAAAGGCTCGAGAAAATATAAGTTGCGACTGAACCCAAATAAATGCATCTTTGGAGCTTCCACGGGGAAATTACTGGGATTCATTGTCAGCAGAGAAGGGATAAAAGTGGATCCGGATAAAGTGAAGGCCATACAAGAAATGCCAGCTCCCCGAACTGAAAAGGAAGTGAGAAGTTTTCTGGGAAGACTTAACTACATAGCTAGATTCATCGCCAATTTGACCAGTACTTGTGAGCCTATATTCAAGTTGCTACGAAAACATCAACCTGGAGAATGGAATGAAGAATGCCAAGAAGCCTTCGACAAAATAAAGGCTTATTTAATGAAACCTCCAGTTTTGATTCCTCCTACGCCAGGCCGTCCTTAATATCAGATCTCAAAGGTTACCTACTTCACTCGGGACAATGTTGGGGCAATATGATGAATCCGAAAAAGAATGTGCCATTTACTATTTGAGCAAGAAGTTTAATGAATGCGAATCCCGTTATCTGGCAATTGAAAGGACTTGTTGTGCATTAGTGTGGGCTTCCAAGAGGTTGAGGCAGTACATGTTATACTACACAACTTGGCTGATTTCTCGAATGGATCCGTTAAAGTATATATTTGATAGTCCTCATGTGTCACTGAGAATGTCAAAATGGCAAGTGATGTCTCAATTTGATATCAAATATGTCACTCAAAAGTCCATCAAAGGAAGTGCAATTGTTGATCATCTAATAAAACCCTCTGGAGAGTGTACACCACTATGCTTGAATTCCCTGATGACGAAGTGTTGACACTAGAAAGAGAAGATGAAGAAGGGGGAATGTGTGGAAGATGTACTTTGATGGAGCAGCCAATATGAATGGATGTGGAATGGGTGCTGTAGTTGTCTCACCACCGAAGCAAGTACTCAGCTTTCTATCAAATTAGACTTTGAATGTACCAACAACATGGCAGAATATGAAGCATGTGCAAATGGTTTACAAGTTGCGATTGACTTGGGAATCAAAGAACTAAAGGTTTTTGGAGACTCCGCGCTCATAATCTATCAAGTTAATGGAGAATGGCGCACAAAAGATCCGAAATTGGTACCTTATCAGAAGCATTTGTCTCAGTTAATTGAGCGTTTTGATGACATATCGTTCTCCCATTTAACTCGGGACAAGAACCAGTTTGCAGATGCTTTAGCAACTTTGGCCGTGATGACTAACTTGGAGGTCCATGCTAATGTTCAACCCATCCATGTAGAAATGCAAAGTGAACCGGTGTATTGTGGCAATGTGGAGATTGAGCCAGACGGTCAACCATGGTATCATGATATCAAACAGTATATTCAAAGAGGAGAATACCCAGCAGACGCAAATGAGGTGGATAAGAAGACAATTCGAAGACTGGCCATGGCCTTTTTCCTGAATGGTGAAGTTCTCTACAAGAGGAACTATGACACGACTCTCCTCAGATGTATAGATGCTCTTGAAGCTCGAATAATCATGATTGAAGTTCATGAAGGGATCTGCGGAACTCATGCCAATGGACATATGATGGCTCGCAAAATCTTAAGAAACGGTTATTATCGGGTCCACTATGGAGAATGATCAGACGCTTATGTTCGGAAGTGCCACAAATGCCAAATATATGCAGATCGAGTCAATGCTCCCCGGCTCGATTGCACAACATGGTGTCTCCTTGGCCTTTCTCGATGTGGGGCATGGATGTTATCGGCCCGATTAACCCCAAAGCATCTAATGGTCATCGTTTCATCTTGGTGGTGATTGATTATTTCACTAAATGGGTGGAAGCTGCTCCATATACCAACATCACAATGTAAGGTGTTTTTCGATTCATCAAAAAGGACATCATTTGCAGATATGGAATTCCGAAAGGATCATTACGCATAATGCTCCTAACCTCAATGGTGCCGGGTTCAAGTTCTTTGAGACTTTCAAGATCAAGCATCATAACTCAACTCCTTATAGACCTCAAATGAATGGTGCAAAGAGAGGTCGCGAATAAGAATATCAAGAAAATCATTGCCAAAATGGTGGTGAATTACAAAGACTGGCATGAAATGCTGCCGTATGCTCTGCACGCATATCGTACCAACATACGATCAAGCACGGGAGCAACTCCTTTCTCATTGGTATATGGAATGGAAGCCGTATCTCCTATAGAGGTTGAAATCCCTTCGCTTAGAGTTTTAATGGAGGCCGAAAGTGGAAGAACTGAATGGGTGAAAGCTCGATATGAGCAATTGAACATGATTGAAGAGAAGAGGCTCACGACCATTTGCCACGGAGATTGTATCAAAGCGTAATGGCTAGGGCTTTAATAAGAAAGTCCGCCCTAGAGAGTTTCATCCAGAGATTTGGTTCAAGAAAATTCTCCCTAATCAAGAGGACACACGGGGAAAGTGGGCTCCAAGTTACGAGGGTCCTTACGTTGTCAAACACGCATTCTCAGGAGGAGCATTGATTTTGCAAAACATGGAGGGACGAGAATTGCCTAAACCAATCAACAGTGATGCAGTCAAAAGATTTTATGCTTGAAAAGATGCTTAAAAAGCCCGTTAGGTCGAAAACTCGAAAGAGCGACCTAAGCAAAAGTTAGGGCAAAGCAGAAAAGAAAAGCCTGTTAGATCGAAAACTCGAAAGAGCGACCTAAGCAAAAATTAGGGCAAAACAGCAAAACAAAAGAGCTCGCTAGGCTGAAAACTTGAAAAAGCGGCCTAGGCAAAAGTTAGAGCAGGAAAAGATAAGCGTCTTCGCTGGCAACTGAAACTGGGGCAATTTTTGATAGTCCAGCTGAATCAAGCAGAAAAGGATCAAAACCGGCGCTTTCGATAATCCAGTAAGTCAAGCAGATGAGAACTGAAACTGGGCAATTTTAAAGGGAATTTGAAGACGTGTCGTCAGATATCATGGTTATGGTATTCAACTTGCTTTAAGAAGTCAATTGATCGAGCTACTAAGAACCTAAGCTGGGGCAAAAATTTTGTGTCTCCCAAAATTTTATTGTTCGCATTTCTGTCATTCAAAACATTTTGTCATTTAGTACACCAAATAATGAAAATGTCCATTCAGTTGATCCCTCTACCTTCTCTTTGAATGCATGTTTATTCATAATGTCTCAAGTAGGATAAATTTAAGCTTCAATTATGCAATCTAATAATGTTTACAACAGTACATCAATGATTAGCATCATAATCCAGAAACTGCAGCTAAGCTTGACAGAAAAGCAATCAACCTTTGGAAAAAGAAATGGGAGAAGAATAAAATGAGCAAAGTCACAGAAGAAAAGAAAGCCTTTATTGTGCCAGAAGGTCCAATGCTAAGATTATGAGTTTGATCGGTTAAAGTTCTCCTCGAGGCTTGCTCAATTGAGTTACGGTTAGTTTTTCAATATTGTATAAACTGAAGGCGGATAATTCAAGGCTTTTTGCATATAATTTGAAAAATGAAAAAAGAGACTGTTTTCTCTTCCCATTTACATTTTCAGTCGGCCACATATGCCAATTTACATTTCAATTCGGCCTCAGCTGCCAGTCTACATTTCAAGCCGGCCTCAGATGCCAATTTACATTTTCAGTCGGCCTCAGATGCCAATTTACATTTTCAGTCGGCCTCAGATGCCAATTTACATTTCAAGTCGGCCTCAGATGCCAATTTACGTTTTCAGTCGGCCTCAGATGCCAATTTACATTTCCAGTCGGCCTCAGATGCCAATTTACATTTCAAGTCGGCCTCAATTGCCAATTTACGTTTTCAGTCGGCCTCAGATGCCAATTTACGTTTTAGTCGGCCTCAGATGCCAATTTACATTTCAAGTCGGCCTCAATTGCCAATTTATGTTTTCAGTCGGCCTCAGATGCCAATTTACGTTTTAGTCGGCCTCAGATGCCAATTTACATTTCCAGTCGGCCTCAACTGCCAATTTACGTTTTCAGTCGGCCTCAGATGCCAATTTACGTTTTTAGTCGGCCTCAGCTGCCAATTTACGTTTTAAGTCGGCCTCAGTTGCCAATTTACGTTTTCAGTCGGCCTCAGATGCCAATTTACATTTCCAGTCGGCCTCAACTGCCAATTTACATTTCAAGTCGGCCTCAATTGCCAATTTACGTTTTCAGTCGGCCTCAGATGCCAATTTACGTTTTAGTCGGCCTCAGATGCCAATTTACATTTCCGGTCGGCCTCAACTGCCAATTTACGTTTTCAGTCGGCCTCAGATGCCAATTTACGTTTTTAGTCGGCCTCAGCTGCCAATTTACGTTTTAAGTCGGCCTCAGTTGCCAATTTACGTTTTCAATCGGCCTCAGTTGCCAATTTAGTTTCCAGTTGACCTTAGATTGTCATTTTACATCTTCAGTCAACCTCTTGTTGGATTTAAAATTTTGGTCGGCATCGTCTGCTCTAGACTCTTGCTAGCATTTGCATTTGATTTTCTCATATGTGCATATTATTTGTCAATTAGATTTAGATTGTTTATATTTCATGCATTTATCGAACAAAATCAATGTTCGTGTCTTTATTCATTCCTTATGAAGAAAATATAAAACTTAAGTTTTTAATATTCTTTCATAAGAAATGAATAAAGAGGGGCAACTGTGAACACCTGATTTTGTTCAATCTTTTAACAATAAAATTCAAAAATTTTGCATCTAGTTTACCTCTTTATTTTATTTACAGTTTCTTTAATTACTTCTTTAAAATAAAAAATAATAAAAAAAAAATTATTACAAAATTGAAAGGAAGCCCGGGGAGTGTCACGGGCTCCTCTCCTTCCTTTTCCCTCACCCCCCGAGGCACACCCGTGAAATAACAGTAACATGGGGAGGGGGAAAGGCACAAAAAAATAAAAAGGGGAATGATGTTGTCCCTGGAAAATGTTGATCTTCCTTTTCGGTGGAATGGAGGCATCCGAAGTTTTTTTTACATATAGAGGGGGTACCAGAAATGATGGGAGGGGATCAGAGGACCAAAAAAAAATTAAAACACAAAAGAAAATATCAGAACATCAATTGGAGACCTGCAAAGAAACCAAAGGATCCAGTCCAGTAATAACAACCAAAAGAGAAGGTAATGGCAGCATAGTATCATCATCAATTAATCTTTTTTTTAAAAAAAAAGGGGAAGGAGGGTGCAGAGGCCGCGGCCTCCCCGTCATGACCGCGGCCTCCCAATCTGCATCACCATCATCATTGCAGGCCATCATCATCCCCAGCCACCCTTCATCGCCACCTTCCCTATCTTTCAACATCATCAAAACACCACCACTCCCCTCCATCGCTGGTCATCATTACAACCACCCCCTTCCCCTCACCAACCCCAGCCACCAAACCATCTCTTCCACCTCCGTGAAGCCTCTGCAAGCCGCCGTGAAGCTCCGCCTTCCACCATCGGCCTTCCCCCCTCAAATCTTCATCATCTTCATCCCCTTCGGCCTCCAAGCCTCCACCGCCGCGAAGCCATCAACCTCGAACCATTTCACCTTCAGTCCGTGACCACCATTCATCACCAACGATCCCTGTAGCCATTGCACGGCCTTCCCCTCAACTCCACCACAACCATCAACCACCTTCAATCTCACCTCCCATAGCCTTCCATCACCGCCGGTCCCGGACCTCCCTCCCACGAATCACCACCACCACCGTTGGCCTCATACCCCGCGCCACAGCCCCGAGCCGCAAATCGCGAGCCTCAACCCTTCTCGGCCACCAGTCGCCGTCATCTCTCCATCTCCGCCTTTGAACCTCCGCTCCTACCCTCTGAAACTGTGAAGCCGCCGCAAGAGAGCCGCCCGCACCAGGACGAGCTCATGACCTTGAGCTTGAGCGTGTCTCCCATTGATGGTCGCTGAGAGCTCTAGATCGGCCAAAGACCGCCCCGATTTGCTCTATCCGCCACCGATCTAGGCCAGGCTACCCCAGATCGGGTTTCCTCCTCTTCCTCGCGTGCCAGGCGCCGCTCTTCCCCTTCACTGTGGTCTTCACCGTGACAGGCGGCGACCTCACCGTCTCGCCCTTCCACTTTCCCTCCGCGGGGTCTCCGCCCGAGCAGCCGGCGGTGTGCCTATATCATCATCCGCGGCTCCCTCTCTTCCCCTCATCTCTCTTTCCCTTTCTTTCGCTAGCTTGTCTCCCTTTCTCTCCTGTGTGTTTGTGTCCGAGAATGTGAGAGGGAGAGAGAAAGGAAAATTTAGTTTAGGTGTGTGGGTATGTGAGTGTGTTCCCGTGAGCGAGAAAGACAGAGTTTTGAGTGAGAGTGGGTGAGAGTGAGTTGTGTGTGGGTGAGTGTGTCTGTGAGTGTAGAGAGAGAAAGATTTTTATTTATTTATTATTATTATTATTTTATTTTTATTCAAGTATATGTATGTGTTAACTATGTGAATTTAAATTTTGTATGTTAGACTAAGGTGAAGAGTTAGTTTAAATTTATATATGGGTGTTTCTTTTTTTTTAAAAAAAAAAGGGGGGTATCTCAAAAAAAAAAAAATGATAATAAATTTTATTTGAAGTTTGTATATACTAGTTATTTTGTTTATTTATCTATGTTCTTAGATTAAGGCTGTTATATTTTGATGATTTAGATTTTTGGTTTTTTGATTAGTTTTTTATTTCATTTTAATTTAGGCTTAAATAAAAGTTTTTTTATTTTGAATTTGTAATAAATATTTCGATATTTTGATAAAAAAGAAAAAATTTGTAACATATTTTCTTTTATTTTATTTGAATGAAATTAGGTAAATTAATTGCAAAAAGGAAAGAAACAAAAATAAGTGGTTCAATTTAATTTCATTTAATTTCATTTTATTATTTTGGGTGAACTTAATGTTAATGTTTCTATTGATTGAAAAAGAGAGAAAAATAGTAATTAGAACCTTTGTTTTCTTAGTTTAATTATTTTCATATGTTTTGTGGTATGTTTACATTTATGTTTACGAGTTTAATTTTATTTTTATTTATTTTTATTTATATGTTTTGATTGAATTAATTACTTAATTGTGCTTATTTTACTTTTTAGTTTAAATATTCTGTATTTATGTGTTTCGATTAAAATTAATTGTGTAATTTTATTTTGTTCAACTTAATTAGTTTATGTGTTTGTGTGTTATGTTTAATTCATTTACATTTGTATTTATGATTTGATTTTTAGTTTAACTGTTCTATGTTTATGTTTTTTTTATGTTTAATTATTTTAAATGTTTATATGTTTTATTTAAGTTAATTGTGTTTAACTTTATAGATTCCCGTTAAAATTAGAATTTTGTCTAAAAAGAGAAATTTTATCCATTTTGTATTCACTTGAGTGTTTTATTGAAATTTATCTACTTAATTAATTGATGAATATATTAAAAAGGGGAGGTTAATTGAGCCGAGGCGGTTTGTTAATCTCATGTTTTAGAATATTTTAGCTGCGACAGCTTGATGTTCAACGTTTTTTAATAGAGTTAATTTGACCGCGACGGTTTGTTAACTTTATGTTTTAGAATATTTTAGCTGTGACAGCTTAATATTCTAAAATTCTCTTTCAAAAGTATCTTTCCACCACTTAATTTGTAAATGATTTTCCTAATTTTTTTTTATGACTATTTTGTTTTATTTATGAATTCTTTTTTTTATGTCAAAATACTTTATTTAACTTTTGTTATTATAGATAAAGAGTTAATTTATCCGTGACGGCTTGTTAACTCGATATTTTGGTCATTTGAGTTGTGACAGCTTAATGACTCGAAAATTCTCTCAAAAAATATTTGTTTTTCTTTTACGTTCTTTATAAAAATAAAAATCAATTTTCTTCTTTTCTCTTATTTGTAAATATTTGTAATTTATATACTTATTTTCAATTTAAACTTGCTCATTTATTTTAATTGTCTTAAAACAGAAAATAAATGTTTGAAAAAGGTTATTTATTTAATTTGCACAGTTGATTAAAGGTACCATCCAAGGATGGGTGTACTAGGGTGCGTGGGATTAAATTCTTGCCCTTCCCTATACATAACCGACTCCCGAACTCAAACTGGTTTCAAAGATCATTGTTTTTTTTTTAAAAAAAAATGGGTTTTTCCAAGGTTTTCCCGAATGTAAATAAACTTGGTGGCGACTCCATTTATTTTCAACTAAATTCTTCTCTTTTTCGCCGTCCCCGTCGCGATCCCGGTTGCGACAGGAATACAATCAGTCTTCCTAGTAGCACTAGGGAATCTCAACAATCAATAGAATACTCACCCAATTGGGCGGAATACAACTATATAACTACACAATGTAGGTATAACAGAATAGCCACCAAAGAAGGCAATAAAATTAACAGGCTATATCAAAGGATCAAGCTCAACATCAGGAACAACATACTAAATTTTCATGATGAACGGAGCACGTTTACCCATCTGATGATGAACCCACTGCACTGCCCTTTTCTCTTTTTCTCTTCTCTCTCCGCGGCGCACTCTCCACTATTCTCGTTTTTGCAAATTCAAACGCTTACTATAGCGTTTTTCTTTTTTTTTTTTGTGTTTCTATTGTTTTGTTTTTTTTTTTGTTTTCTTTCTTTTTTTTTCTTTTAGTTGTTGGGCCCCCAATGAGGAGGGAAGCCCATCAACAAATCTCCTCCTTCCCGACTCAAGTGGGGATGTGCTGCTCCACCAAGCCCGCTTTCTCTCTGTAAGAAACAAACTTCACCATCGGCAAAACTTTAGTCATCATATCTGAGCCATTGTCATCAGTATGGATCTTCTCCAATGAAAATAACTTCATCTCCAGTGCTTCACGTATCCAGTGATACCGCACCTCTATGTGCTTCGATCTGGAATGAAATGTCGGGTTCTTGCTGAGATGAATAGCACTCTGGCTATTACAAAATAACATAAACTTCTCTTGATCAAGGCCCAACTCTTGTAGGAATTTCTGCATCCACAAGAGTTCTTTTGAAGCTTCAGTAACAGCAATATACTCGGCCTCAGTGGAAGACAAAGCAACACATTTCTGAAGTCTGGACTGCCATGACACAGCTCCCCCTGCAAAAGTCATCATGTACCCAGAAGTAGACTTCCTAGAATCAAGATCACCAGCCATATCCGCATCTGTGTAACCATCCAACACAGGTTGATCACTACCAAAGCATAAACAAACTTTGGAAGTGCCTCGAAGATACCTAAAAATCCACTTCACAGCTTGCCAATGATCCTTACCGGGATTAGAGAGAAACCGGCTAACAACACCAACGGCATGAGCAATATCTGGCCTAGTACATACCATAGCGTACATCAAACTGCCAACAACAGACGCATATGGAATCTTCTTCATCTTTTCTTTTTCTTTCTCACTTGTAGGACATTGTTGTGAACTCAACTTGAAATGACCAGCAAGTGGAGTACTAACAGGCTTTGAATTACTCATGTTAAACCTCTCCAACACCTTCTCAATGTACTTCTGTTGAGATAACCACAACTTACCAATCTTCCTATCACGAGTGATCCTCATGCCAAGGATTTGCTTTGCAGAACCTAAGTCCTTCATAGCAAAGGACTTGCTCAAGTCTCTCTTAAGACTCTGAATCTTCTGCTTGTCATGACCAACAATCAACATGTCATCCACATAAAGCAAGAGAATTATGAAATCACCATCAGAGAATTTCTTGACAAATACGCAATGGTCCGAAGTAGTCTTACTATACCCATGATCTGCCATGAAAGAATCAAATTTCTTGTATCATTGCCTTGGTGCTTGCTTGAGGCCATACAAACTCTTCTTCAATTTGCACACAAGCTGCTCCTTTCCCTTAACCTTGAAACCCTCTAGCTGTTCCATATAAATTTCTTCCTCCAAGTCACCATGAAGGAATGCCGTCTTCACATCAAGCTGCTCAACCTCTAAATTCAAGCTTGCTGCTAAACCAAGCACAACTCGAATAGAGGACATTTTCACCACCGGTGAGAAAATCTCTTCAAAATCAACTCCTTTCTTCTGCTCAAAACCTTTCACAACCAATCTTGCTTTGTACCTTGGTTGTGAGACATGATCTTCAATTTTCAGCTTGAACACCCATTTATTTTTGAGTGCCTTTTTACCCTTTGGCAACTTCATCAACTCAAAGGTATGATTCTCATGCAAGGAATTCATTTCCTCTTGCATGGCCTTCAACCATTTGTCTTTGTGTTCATCAGAAATAGCCTCTTGGAAGCTCTCTGGCTCCCCACTATCAGAGATTGTCACATACTCATCTGAAGGATATTTCTTGGAGGGCGATGCGGTCTTGTAGATCTTCTCGGTTGTGACTCAGCGGTGGTTACAGTGGAACTTGCTCAACTGGCACCTCAAGAGTAGGAGCAGGCTCATCACCTATATTCCTATCATCAACCTCTACATCTCCCCCATCAACAGGAGTACTAGGAGGAGACTCTAGCACACCATCACTGTCACTTCTAGTAATAGACACTGGCTTATCTGACTTTTCAAAATCTTCAATCGTTTGGTCTTCAAGAAATATCACATCTCGGCTTCTGATTATTCTCTTACTTGCCGGATCCCATAATCTGTAATCAAAGTCTTCGTGAGCATAACCAATGAAGATACACTGCTTAGACTTCCCATCAAGCTTGGACCTCTCATCTCTTGGAACATGAACAAAGGCCCTGCAGCCAAACACTCTCAAGTGACTATATGAGACATCTTTCCCTGTCCATACTCTCTGTGGAACATCACCATCTAGAGGAACTGAAGGAGAAAGGTTGATCAAATCCACTGCAGTTCTCATTGCTTCACCCCAAAAGGATTTGGATAACTTTGCATGAGAGAGCATACACCTGATTCTATCATTGATTGTACGATTCATTCTCTCTGCAACTCCATTATGCTGAGGAGTCTTGGGAACTGTTTTCTCAAGCCTGATTCCATGTTCTCTGCAATAGTCTTCAAATGGACCCCTATACTCACCACCATTATCTGCTCGGACACATTTCAGTTTCATTCCTTTTTCTCTTTCAACACTTGCATGGAAGCTCTTGAAGACTCCGAGCACCTGGTCTTTAGATTTCAATACAAAAGCCCACACTTTCCGAGAATGGTCATCAATAAAAGTCACAAAATATGATGCACCTCCTAGAGTTTTTGTGTCCATAGTGCAAACATCAGTGTGAACTAAATCTAGTACATGTGGTCTCCTATGAGGTCCTGAATAATGAAAAGCTACTCTAGCATGCTTTCCAACAAAACAATGAGTGCAAGTCTTTAGAGACGTACCTTTTACCGGAAGAGATTGATTCTTGGCTAGAACACCAATCCCTTTTTCACTCAAGTGGCCAAGACGCATATGCCACAAGTCTGAAGAGGAATCATCAATAACATTCACCTCCTCTTTGCACAACTTTTAGACAGCGATAAAGAGCAATGAAGCTACTATCTTCTCTGGCAACAACTAGCGACCCTTTGGTGATTTTGAATTTCCCACCACCAAAGGTAGTATAATAACCTTCTCCATCCAATGCTTTGATTGACATCAAGCTAAGACGCATATCAGGCGCATGCCTAACATTCTTCAACTGTAATCTACATCCCATGCTAGTTTCAAGCCACACATCTCCCATACCAACAATCTTGCATATCCCTTCATCTCCCAATCTTATTCTGCCAAAGTCACCAGCAGTATAAGTAGAGAAAAACTCACGCCTAGGAGTAACATGACATGAGGCACCTGAATCCATGATCCAACTGGAATCGTCACATGCAAGATTTATGAAGTTCTCATAATGTAGAACAAGGACATCATCATATGCAACAGCAGCAGTGTCTCTATCATTGTTACTATCTTTGTCTTCATCTCTTTCTCTTGATTTCTCTCTTTTCAAGTACCTGCAATACTTTTTGATGTGTCCCGGCTTGCCACAATGATAGCAGTTAAATTCCTTTCTTGTCTTGGACTTACCCCTTGACTTGCTACGGTTCTCTGACCTGTCAGTATTATGAGGTCTTCGATTCTGGCTTCTCGCCGGTCACTCTACAATAAGTGCTTCGTTGGGTGGAGGCACTAATCAAACCCCGCTCTCTTCTTCTGGCATCTTAATTCAACATGCTTTCTTTAACCATTGACAATGTCAACTTCCCATTTGGAGCTGAGTTAGTCAATGTCACAACCAGGACTTCCCAACTGTCAGGCAAAGAACTCAACAATAATAATGCTTGCAACTCATCAGACAATGTAATCTCATTGGTTGTCAGCTGATTGACAGTTTCTTGGAAGCTACTCAAATGTTCTGGCATTGAATCACCTTCTTTATACTTCATATTCACCAGCTTCCGAATCAAATATGCCTTATTTTGCACATTCTTCCTCTCATATAAATCTGCCAATTTCTGCCACATGCTCTGAGCATTAGTTTCTTTGTCAACATGTGGATACACACTAAGATCCAACCACTGCCTAATCAAAGCAACAACTTTTCTGTTCATTCTGTTCCATTCGACGGACTTATCAATGAGCCTATATTTTTCACCCTCAACAGGATCATACAAATCCTTACTGTATAACATGTCTTCCATGAGAGTCTTCCAAACTGAGTACTTTTTGGAATTCAACTTGATCATATTTGGCCCCTGATGTTCCTCCATTTAAATTGCACAGATAAAAAAATAACCAAAGCTCTGGATACCACTATGTTGGGGAAATCTTAAGAATGGAACCTGTTATCAACAGCGGAAGCAATAAATATTTCCCCACACCTGTGCAATTAAATAGGTAGTACCAAAAATACTCTAAGCAGTATAATAATTTGGCAGAAAAATAAAATAAGAGACACGAGAATTTTTAACGTGGGAAAACCCCCAATTAGAGGGACAAAAAAACCCACGGGACCTAGTCCAGCAAAAACTTCCACTATGATGAATGGGAATACAATCAGTCTTCCTAGTAGCACTAGGGAATCTCAACAATCAATAGAATACTCACCCAATTGGGCGGAATACAACCATATAACTACACAATGTGGGTATAACAGAATAGCCACCAGAGAAGGCAATAAAATTAACAGGCTATATCAAAGGATCAAGCTCAACATCAGGAACAACATACTAAATTTTCATGATGAATCTGAAAGACGCTTTACCCATCTGATGATGAACTCACTGCACTGCCCTTTTCTCTTTTTCTCTTCTCTCTCCGCGGCGCACTCTCCACTATTCTCGTTTTTGCAAATTCAAACGCTTACTATAGCGTTTTTCTTTTTTTTTTTTGTGTTTCTATTGTTTTGTTTTTTTTTTTGTTTTCTTTCTTTTTTTTTCTTTTAGTTGTTGGCCCAATGAGGAGGGAAGCCCATCAACACTGCCAAACCTGAATAACATCTCTCAAGGGATTGAGTTTAAGGGTGTGACTAATCTTCTTGTGCACAATTGTCCAAAACTCTCACTTGCTGCAAATACTACTGCTGAGGACATGCTGCGAAGTTATTGTCATGGTACACACTACACACTATAATTTTTTTTTTCCTTGGAGGGGGTGTTATTTAATTTAGTGGTATTTTTGGCCTATCATAAAGTTTTAAATTCATATAATTTTGCTATTTCAGACAGGGTAATTGATTTCTTTGTGCGTTGTGATCTACTCTACATACGTGATATTATAAATAAAGAAAGTGCTGAAGAAGATGGTATGCTAGAAACCACTTCTCAACTTCAAATGAACCCTCAACATCAATCAGCAGCATCCTGTAATAAGGTTCTTTCTTCACAAGTCATTGGTTCTAGTCAACCTGTGCTGGGTAACTCAGTTGGATCAGTACACACACTCACCCAAATTGGAAGTGGAGCCACTGAATCACCCGATGCCCTCACATTAGACAGAAAAAACAATGGGTCACAAGAGTTACAATCATTGGAGCATAAATTGTCTTTGCTTCCTTCAGCTAACTCAATCCAGGTACATACTAAGTACTTGTGTTCTTTTCTCTTTTTTGTACCTTTTTCAAAACCTGTCATCATTAGATAGAGGTTAAATTAAACTAAAGATAATGAAGTAATATCAACCAAGTTAACTTACTAAGCAACATATCTTTGGAACTGTAGAGCATCGAAGGAACAGAGACGACCAAAGCTATTAGAGAAGTTCTGGAATTAGTGGAACCAATCTTACCAACTTTTGGTTCAGATCCAGTGACTCCTATACATAGTGTAAGTTTAATAAATTACTTGCTGGATGACGAACTAAGCCTTAAGACTATTGCCTTTTCCATGCTTGTCAAACATTTCAATCAGAAGTTGGTGGATGGAAAACAATTTTTCTAAAGAAATCTTTTCATGATATGCTTTCTCAACAGGGCGTCATTGATGAGTCGTCTTCTGGTACTAAGGATGAGGAAGAACACCATGACCTTGGCTATCAAAAGACGCATCATGGTAAAGAAATTTTATTGTGGCAATATTTGTACCACTTTTCAGAAAATTTTACAAACGACACTCCGAGGTGTCCTTTAATCATTCGTTTAGATAAAAGTCAATACTCACTCTCAATGAATGTTCTGGTGTCCCCAGAAGTGGTACAAATAACATTTTCTTTGTTATTCAATTTGCACTCTCTCACTTTAGTTTTTCCTAGATCCATCCATCACCGAGGAGCTGAATTCTTTAGTTGAATGTGGTGAATTGCCTGCTGAATGCGTTGCAACACTGAGTTCTTTCTTAACCACCCAACCTTCGATGCGCCTTCCCGCAGAAAATAACAACTCCTCTCTAATTCTCAAGGGTTGTGCCTATTCGTCCCTTCACAGGCTCGTGACTTTTCTTGCCACTCATCCTTTGTTGTCTCTTCTTAATGACAAGCATTCTGAATTCCTGGAGCTTGCTCAACTTGTCGGCTGTTTTCCTTTCAACAAAGGATGGTTAAGTGATTTGGAGGGGCGAGTCACCACTTCTTTAACAGGTTATTCCATCTCAAGCTTGGAGCAACTTCGTGCAGATAAACAACAGGTTGTTTCTGCACTTGCTGACTTGTCCAATCGGATTGAGCACTTATTACTTTCTCTCCAAGATTTAGAGGCTCGGGAAGCTAACATTGTGGCAGCCTTAAACTCTCCATTGCTTCGGCTTTAGTCATATGTTGTCATTCGTTTGTTCTGGCTACTCCATTCTGGATTCATATTTAAGTCCACATCTGAAGAACAGTTTAACTTCGATAAAACATTTTTACACAAACATTCAATTACATGTCTTTATATCAATGAGGATTTAATTTCAATACACCTCTGGTGTAAAATCAACCATCCAAGTATATAATATTAGCAAATATGATTAATTTTTATGTCCTTTGTAAAAGAAGAGATTTTTTTGGATAACAATATAAAATATTTTATATTGTTCAACAAAATGTAATTGACTATTACTTCCTTTACTGTTTAAAAAATTATCCATTCAAGAGAATTTAATTCAATGAAATAACTGCAAAACAAAAGGTTTTATATTGCAAATATATCTAAATCAAATCCACGATGAAATGCCCTCTTTAAGTCGGTTCGGCTCTCAATCTAATGTATGATCTGCTTCATTTTTTCATTTTTTTTTTTCATTCATAGCTTGATGCATTGTCGGCTTCTTTTTGCCTTCGTTTCTGTGGCTTGTTCTTTTTTATTTTTTCGCAATTTCCAAAACATCGTGTCCATCTTTGGGATTCCACCCCCCATATAATACCTTTGGGCTTTTGAACATTATACCACTTTGGAATTTATAAATAAATTATTTAGTACTTCAAAATAATTTTTTTAAAAAAATTATTTTTATCTCAGGATAGAGATTTGGGTATTTTAACAATGAATTAAGGTATTAATATTAATGATCATTAATAATAGTTTTTGAGTTTGATTCTTGTCAATAGTTTTAATGTTCCGGTGAAGTTCTTAATTTGATACAATTCTTTCGCATGGCCTACCAGTTGAATTTGATTTATCATATTACGAATTAGCCTAACTCAACTGTGAAAACAAGTAATTCATTCGTTCATTGTTACTATTTTTTCCTGTTTAAAGAATAATACCAAGATAAGCGGCCAATGATAAACGTCTTTTTGTTTTAATGGAAGAAAAATAATTACGAACGCCTTTATGATCAGCACCGTTCACTATAAAGAATTTTCAGTTTTTGACCATCCAGCTGATCCTCTTGGATTGAACTTCTTCCATGATTAATTAACTGGGTCCCATTGGTCGAATCATGATGTTCTAGTGAATCACAACATGCTGGGACCACTTGGGGTCTAAACTAGAGAGAGTGAGATATAGATGCCTTTGAAAGCTTTGGGCTTCGAATGTGAGTCACTGTCCAAGTGAACTGTTCTTTGCTAGATACATACCCTGGTAGAAATAATATTAGAAAATTAAGAAAAATTAACATAATAAAAAGTTAATATATTTAGCTATCACTGTAACTAATATTCTAAGATGGGGGATGCATCAGTTTCTTAAAAATCCGGTTCATAAAAAATAGTTATTAGTTTTGAGCTGCATTATTCTTTACTTTATTTTTCATGTGAAAATCATGTTTAAAAATCAATATGTTTTTATCTCTGCATACTTAATTATTTTTTCTTGCACAAGTATAATGGCCCCATCAGTTATTAAGGTGTTGTGTTTTTAATTTATATATTGCCATCATGCTTTAATCCGAGAGCTTTTCTTTTTGGTCCTTTCTTTAATCCGAGGCTAAGTGTGTGTTTGAATCAAAGTTTATAAATGGAGATTTTATATTTACTTGATTTTGCAAAATTGATTTCAATTATAAGTAAGTTTATATCAACGTTATTTATGTTTAGAAACTTTGTATCAAAATTGAATTTAACAAAATGAATATTATTTAGATTATATGAATTAGAATTGCTTTTGCTTATGAAATTAATAAAAGAGTACATATTAGAATAACTAAATTCATATAAAATTTATCTTCAATGTTAATATTCAGTTCATCGGTTGAAGGTTTAAAATGGTAATTGAAAAAGTTACTTGTCACTTTTAAGATTGAAATGATAAAGCTCAACGTAGAAGTGATAAAATATCATTTCCATAAAACTGAGGTTGAAAATTAAAATTCCGTTGACTCACATTGAGAAATAAAAAACACCCAAACACGATGTATGAGGCCTTCAATGAAATACAATTGGTGTTCACGACTCCAAATGTCAAAACAAACACATCCTAAATTTGACTCATGTAAAGTAAGAGCGTTTTTTAGAACAGAAATTACATAAACTCAATAAAAAGTACCCATGGCTAAAAATTTTACACATTATAAATATTACTAATATATCAAGTTATGTACGTATAATAATCTTATGTCATTGTTTTTCATTAACAAACATTAAAAAAAAATCCATTTTACTCTCTAAATTAGGGGCAAACGTGAAGCTAACTATCAATCTGTCCAAGCTTCAAATTTTTAAACTGATTTATCATTTGTGATTTCAACCCTCAATTGAATAATTAGAAGCTTCTAATTCTTACATAAGGTCCAAAGAATCTGATCATTTTCTTTTCCAAACACTTTGTTTACCTTCTCGAAACTTATTTCCAAAATAATAATAAAAAACTGCAAATGCAAAAAGGATTACTAAGTCCAGGTCCATGGAGTAGCAATGGATGAAGGTGAAGGCTGCCATCAAAACTAGGTATGCGGACTGGTCCACCCCGTTTAGCCCAGTCCACGACGGACTAACATTAAACGGACCAGACCAGACCGGTCCGCTTCATTAATAGACTAGCATTTTGCCTAGTTCGCGTTCGCCCCACTTAAGCCCATAAATCTGTGGACCAGTCCGCATTTTTAGCCCAGCAAAAACATATTCCCAACAACCAAAACCCCTGTCATCAAACAAAATAAACCAGAGACAACACCCACAAAATCTTAGCCAAAACCAAAATCTAACATTCTTAGCCAAGATATAGATAAGACCAAGTTATCATTATCAACAATCCATCTTAACCAAAAAAAAAAAATTAATTTCCAAATCATAATCTCAATTTCTTAAAAAAAAAAAAAGGAAAAGGAAGCAGAAAATGAAAGAAAAGCCACCACCGCCGCCTCCTATTGCCTCCGGCGCGATTGAGCCGGCGACTTCCTTCCCCCGCGGCGTCCTTCCTCCTTCTTCCTTCCTCACGCCACTGTTCCCATCATCATCATCATCTTTTCCCTCCAACCATCAACATTGCAAGCAAAAATCAGGTGCTCCACTCAGCAAAAATCTTCCGTAACCATCAGCATCGTCAGGCACTATCTGTGACAGATCAGTCTTCCACCACGCGGCGGAGGTAGCAGAGGTTCACTGGAGGCAGCCCGCGAGATCTGCGAGTGGCAGCTCAGAGATGTAAGGGATGAGGCAACGGTGAGCGGAGTGGGGGATGGGGCGACAGCGAGCGGAGTGAGGGATGAGGCGACGGCAACAGCACGTGGAGTGAGGGAGGAGGCAACAACGAGTGGACGAGGCAACAAGTTGAAGGGGGAGGGACAAGCTGAGAGAGAGCTTGATGGCGTGTGTGATTGAAGATTGAAGTGAAAAGTGATGAGTGAGTAAACCCTAGTGTTGTTGTCATGTGTAGGTAGCCTTTTGGTTCCATTGCAAATGGGCCACTAATTGGGTTGGGCTTAGATGCTTCAACTAAGCATTAGACTGGACTTAGTGAGTTAGTGGACTACAGTGTTCTTATGCGGGTTAGGCGAGCTGGTCCGCAAATTCGTGGGCCTGGTCCGTTTAGCTAGCGGGCTAGGTGGAGCGTGTAACACCCTAAAAATTATCTAAAAATTAATTTGAGATTTATCAATCATAATTTCAAAAATTTGATAGTTTAACAATGATGAGGACAATCCAACGGATTTGTAAAAAAAAAATTGTGAATAGTAACTTACAGGCCTCACAGGCCCGCTGGGACAACTGAAATCCTAGAATTGGGCCCCGGAGATGCCCAAAATTGAGAAATTATATGATTATGGTTAGAAATAAGTAGAATTAAAGATTTTATACCCGAAAATATTTTTCGAGCAATGTTTGATTACCCAGGTACATTGTTTTACCCGTTCGGTAAAATTTCGGTGTGCGATTTTTGACACCAAAAGATAATTTAATCATGATAAATAGATAATGTATATCTATTCAACCCATTTGTAAGGCTAAGATTTAATCTTGGCTTCCAAGATCAAATCCTAGTCATCCATTCTACTATCTTTCTTTAAGAATCATTCATTTATATTATACAAAATCCAAGCTTCCTTTACAAGCCAAACACAACAACATCTTCATTAAGTTAGCACATATTCACGGACAGCAAGAAAGGAGGAACAGCAACCTCCATTTCTTTTTCTCAAGAGCTCCAAAATTTATTTCTAACCTCAAAAACCTTAACCTAGAGTTGTTAAAACTTCCAATTTCCTTCACAAAACTTGTTATACTCTTCATAATCTATCATTCTAACCGATTGAAATTTCAATTCCTCATTTTAATATCTTATACTCCTCTGCCTAAGAAAGGGTTTGGTGTGGGTTTAGGAGCTTTGAAGTGGAAGGAATCAACTTTGGAGCACCTTAGAGCAAATGATCCAAAAGACACCAAAAGTAGGGTTTTTAAATCTCTTTTCCTTCCAATCTGTTGTTCTATTTCAATCATTGATTTAAATTGGAATTTCTGGATTTATTGGTTGATTATAGATAGATATTGATGTGTTTAATTTGGTGGAGTATTTGGATGATGTTAGAAATCATTTTTGTTAAAAGAGATTTTGAACCATGTTGCTGGAATTTCGGTTTTTGTACAGGCAATATTTGTTCATGAATTTTCGAGGCTTGTTGTGGACATTTTCGTGAGCTGAAAAAATTATATGTTGGAGTTAACATCTTTAGCTAGTCCCAAGAATTTTCTTGGGTTTTTATTTTGAGTTAAACTGCCTTAGAAAAATCAAGAACTGAAACTAAGTATATGCTGCCTGAAATGTTGAATCTGAAGCTGTGAATTTGTGAAATTTTATTAACCTAGTAAATGATCGAATTATGAGCTGAAATTTTTACAGGATATTAGAGACTTATTGAGGTTTTACTAGGATTTTTATTTAGAATTTTCTGGGTTCAATTGATAGGGTCAAAAATTATGAATTTTGGTTCTTGAGCTGAGGTTGGATGGTTTCTGACCACTAAACTTTTAGAATTTTGTTAATATAGTTAGAGAACTCTAATTACCCTGAAATTCTGACAGGATCTTGGCGACACATTGAGGTGTCATTGATAATTTTTATAGTCTCTGAAATGATTGTTTTGTGTACAAATAAATTCGTACCACAATAGTGTGAAATCTGCCATTGTGCTGAAAATAACTTAATGCTTTGAATTGATGAAATGATGACATTTTGTACTAGTATGACATGAGTACCTGAATATGAGTCTGAGTAATTGAGCATGCGAACTTATTGATGAGGTTAGATACACATAGATATGAATGATTATTACAATTGTGTATATGCGAAAGAAAAGCATGAGATTATGTTTCTTGGACTGGAGAAAGTAAATCCAGTTTGTTAGGGAAAGTAAACCTAACTACCAAGAAGAGCATAAGATTTATAATCCTTGGGCTGGAGAAAGTAAATCCGGTCTGTCAGGGAAAGTAAACCTGACTACCCTTGAATTGAGTCGGGGAAAGTAAACCTGGCTAGGAATAGGTCTGTATGAGGATTGGAGAAAGTAAATCCAATGATCATGTATAGGAATGAGCTCAGTCCTGAAAAGGAGTCTATTACCCATTATTGCCATACTGGGGACGGCGGTACGTAACGTCCAGATGTGATAAGATTAGTCAAGGGTCAAGGCAAGTTTAAGAAGTAAATTTTTTAAGAAATCTTTTATCTTATATGCCGAGTGAAGAAGTTTAGCATCGATATTGAGACCAATATATTTAAGTGGAAAGTTTAGTAGTATATGATGTTGAGTAGTATGGTATATGTATATTAAGTGATTGATTATTAAAAGTAACCCACTTTGAAAGTACGATTTGGAACTTTAAAAATAAACCGTTATTATATAATGCATGACCACTTTTCTTAATAAATCGAAGTGGCTGAGGCGATGACGATGACATTATGATTGTGTATTTGGGGGAGTTACCCTACTGAGAATTGTATAATTCTCACCCCTATGTTTTTGTGTTCCCGTGTTGTCTCCAGGTTGATGCAGAAAATCGAGAAACTGCTATACAACAGAACTCGGAAGTACAATAGGGTAGTAGTTAATACATTTGTTATGTTGTATTTAGTAGAATGGATATGTGTGTAAATAGGTTAGAGGACAAGGTGTGTTAAGGCTCACCAAAGAACTTTCTTAATATACTGAATTTTGTATTAAATGAATATTTTGGTTTCATTGCTATATATTTCAGTAGAATTATGACCAAATTATCTCGCGAATCAATCCAAATGGCTATAGATATTTAAGAAAGGTTCGCTAATTTATAAGTAACAACTCTCGAGTAGGATGTCATGACTTAAGGATGATGCTATACTTGGGAGGATGTTACAGAGCGAGCCAAAAAAGTCCACAAGTTGGCGGGTTAAAAATTTTCTGGTCCATTTTCATACGGGTTACAAGTTAAACGGGTTGGTCTGCGGATCGCGGTCCATATACTCAGTTCTAGCTGCCATGCTCCCTACAACCACAATGTGTACATCCTATAACCTCGATCTCCTTTGAAAATCTTCCTCCAAAGCAAAAAAAAAAAAAAAAAAACCACCATCACCACCATGATTCCACCACTAGCCATCACCCCAACCACTTATCCAAACATTTGCACGACTACAAAGATTCTTGCCACTGACCACCTCATTAGATTCTCCGCCCTTACTGTCAAGCTCTCTTGCATCACAAAGCTGGCAGATGCTCCAACCATGGATGTCGAATAGAAAGGTATGGGTAAAGGTGGCACATAACTCATGGTTGATGTGTGAACAATGATATTGTCATGGTGTTGTTCTTGGCGGAGCGAAATTGACGGTGGCTTTCCAAGTGGTAGTTTCATGGTGGTGCTACGCGGTAATGGGCGGGTTGTGGCTTAGGGCGATGCCAAGAAGGGATGATGGTGGTTCACAATAGCTAGGCAAAGTGGTGGACTGTGAGTTAAGTAGGGAGTCGAACGGTGGTGGAGTTGTTGTTCTTCACACTGATCCATTCTTGGGGGTCACCATCGACGGTGGAGCTATGGAGGTGGATGATGAAAACAGTAAACATGACCATGAAAGATGGAAGGATGGTTGCTTCTAGTATGCACTTCCATTGAAGGAAGCATAGATGTTCCCTTTAGAATCTCAACCATTAGTTTGAAAGTGAACGATAGAGATGTAAAGTGTATTACACTCACAATATTATGGGGAGTATTGCAGAATTCACCTAGTTTCAGAAGCTACTCACCGACAGCATGTTGAGCAAATCAAAATTTATCCACAAATCACATGTTTAATAAATTATAGTTATATTGGGATTAGAAAACTTTTCTTTTATAACGAGTAATGTTTGTTGAACACCAGAAACACGGACGCCTACGATCTCCACCGTATAAAATGCATGAAAAGGATAAAATAACAGTAAAGCGAAGGTATGGTATGGGCGGTGGCAAAATTGAAACTTTATCACATTTTGACATTTCTCTCTCTCACTTTCTCTCAGCTCCTCCCCTTCACAGGTCTAGCTCCCGCGCTCTCTCTCTAAGCTTCTCCCATGTTTTCTGTCTAGAACCAGCACATCTTCACTACCATCGCCTTTGCCACAGTCTTGTTAATAAGGTATGTGGGTTACTCATTTTCACTCTTGCCTCTCTTTTGATGTGCGACGTTTCTGTATTTGTTGTTTGTACAGTTGGAGTTAAATGTGATTGGTAAATAGAGAATGGATGATTTATTGTTTAATAAACCCACAGAATGGCTCCATAACTCTTAAAATAATGCTAAAATCAGTTTAGACGGTGGTTTACAAGTTTTAAGCACCGATTTCCAAGTTTCTTATACGTAGTTTATAAGTTTTAAGGATGGATTTACAAGTTTTGTAAATAAAGTGTAAATAATTTATAAATCTGAGCTTTGCTTAAAACTTGCAAAAACAAGTGTAAAATACTTGTAAACCCTTGCTTAAGACTTACAAAGTGGTTCGTGCACAAACATGTGAACTTCTAAACCAAGTTTCTAGCGCAAAGTGGCTCGTCAAAGTTCTGAAGTGGATGGAAATGTTTAGAATCTGATTCTAAGTAATATGAACACTGTCCACAATAAAATATAGTTAAGGGATGGTTTTACCACTGGTTTACAAGTTGTTTTCCATAGGTTTGCAAGTTTTTTACACAAGATTTGCAAGTATGAAGCACGGGTTTACAAGTCTTATAAACCAAGTGCAAATAATTTGTAAAATTTAGCATTGTTGAAAACCTATAACCAAGTGCAATAAAACTTGTAAACCATTGCTTAAGACATACAAATCAAGTGTAATAAGCTTTGCATACCAAGTTGCTTGTGGTTTTTCAAAGTTCTAAAGTGGCTGCAAATACTTGGAATTTGATTCTGAATTATATGAATACTGTTTACAATAAAATGTAGTTAGGAGAGTGTTTAGCCTCTGGTTTACAAGTTTTTTGCTGCAGGTTTACAAGTTTTTTGCATAAGGTTTGCAAGTTTTAAGCAGTGATTTACAGGCATAGTTATCAAAATCGAACCGGTGATTGACTCGGTCAAGGCACCGGATCACTAGGTCACTGGTTCAACCGGTGGGTCACTGGTTCAACCGGTTGAATTGAATTAATATATAAAATTATAATTTAATGTAAATAGAGATGTAATATATATATTTTTAGAGATATAATGTGACAAGAAATCACGTGGCCTAGTGGTAGCCACGCATTGGTTAATGCTCCTCCCCACTATGCTGTACAGAGTTCGAATCCAGTGGCAAGCATGTTGGTATTTTTGGTTCAAAACCAAAAAATTCATTAAATGAGATAACATATATTATTGTTTGCATACTATATATCAAAGAGGAAGCTTGGCGCAGTGGAAGAACAGCGCACCTCCCTCACTCCTGTCATAGGTTCGAATCCTACATGAAGGCATTTTTGATAAAAATCCATTCGCGCTTGGCGGTCAAAGCTCGGGCGCTTGGTCAACGGTTTCATGCACAGGTTGAGCAGGCCGGTTCAGCATAAACTGGCCGGTTCACCCCCGGGTTTGACCATGTTTGACCGGTTCACATGTAGAACCGGTCCAATCAAGGAACCGAACCGAACCGTACCAGTGACCGGTTCACCAGTTTCCGGTCTGAACCGGCCGGTTCGGTCCGGTTTTTATAACTATGTTTACAAGTCATGTAGACTATGGCTCATTCTTTGGGAGGATTGAACATGCCATCCACGCATGAGCTGGTGATAGGTCATTTGAGTGAGGGCTGTAGACATGATGAGCTTGAAATCCTTAACCCGTTGTGCCTACCACATAAAGGTCGACCACAATTCAAGACAAAAATCTCTCAAGTTGAGAAAGTCCAGCAGAAATATAAAAAGAAAACCACAAAGGAAGTTCAAAAATTGACAATTAAGGTTTGTACACGTTACAAGTTTTTGACACATGGTTTACAAGTTTTTTAGTCATGGTTTACAAGTTTTTTATACATGATTTGCAAGTTTTTTGTCACAATTTACAAATTTTTTGCGCGGTTTGCAAGTTTTTTAGTTATGGTTTACAAATTTTGACATAGTTTACAAGTTTTTAACACATGATTTGCAGGTTTTTTTTGTCACAGTTTACAAGTTTTTGACACATGGTTTACAAGTTTTTTAGTTATAGTTTACAAGTTTATTGCACATGATTTGCATATGCGTACCTCAACCAAAAGCAGAGGGGAAGCCCAAACCCACGGCGTTACTGTCTGCCATCATTTTTTGTGGTACTTATATATGTTTTGTACGATTTCATGTTTTGCATTGTCATCTATATGAATCAAATTTATTATATATAATTTGAGTCTGTCAATGTAGGATTCATGCAAAGATGGCATTCAAAACTATAAAGCAAATGGTGTGCTCAAACCATAGGACCGTTCTATGTGGTGGCCAATGCTAGATCAAGTACTGTTATCAAAGTGCAAAATAAGTCATATACAAGAATAACGGTGGTTAGAGTATTGTGGATAGCATGAACTAATCACCTACTTGCTAGTAAATATGGTAATGTACCTATACCAAAAGGACAAAATTGGGGGGGCATAGGACACCTCATTTTGTAAACAAGAGAGATTACATCTTAACGTTGTTCACTTTGGTATTTTAGTTCATCATGTGAATAAATTATGAAGTCATTGCTTGGGTTTTTACTGCGAAATACACTTGTGAATGACATGTCATGTACACTTGATTCTTGACTATATCATTCAAGCAATGGCATAAATCCACCATCTCGCAAATTTGAACATTTTGATTGTAGAAAAGAATCTTTCTGGTTAGTAATCGCAACATTTTGGTTGGAGCCAACACTCGCGAGAGCTATAGCAATAAATTGAAAAAACAAGAATACTAACAAATAATAATAAAAATTATATCACAAACCCTAATGATTGTGGCTTACAAAGCATTCAACAAAAACTACACATTAATTCTATTGGATTGCCAATAGAATTATACGTGTAGACGCGTACATTTTACAATGCCATTATAGACTAATCAACAATCAAGGCACAATATAATCACTGACAAGTATTACTTTACATGTAATCTTCTCAAAATCGAAAGGTTAAAAAAAAATTAATACAAAGGTAATGGCATGGCAATAAAATATTGCTACAAACCCCTTAGTCAAATTTGCAAATTAATAATAAGTTAAGCATTCACGCACACCACGAGCCTTTCATCAACCATATTTCCACTGTCTCTGACATCAACATGTGACTCTATGGAGAAGTTGGCCCTACCCTGCTAGCTAAGAGTTGCTTCAATAGATTCCTACATATTAGTTCAGATGAAAATTTAGTTACAATTTGAACATGCTATAAACCATGACCAAAAAATTTGTATGCCATGTGTAATAAACTTGTAAACGATGACTAAAAAACTTGAAAATCATACGCAAAAAATTTGTAAACCGTGACAAAAACACTTGCAAATCATGTGTCAAAAACTTGTAAACCATAACTAAAAAACTTGTAAACTGTGACAAAAAAACTTGCAAACCATGTGTCAAAAACTTATAATCCATGACTAAAAAACTTGTAAACCATGTGTAATAAACTTGTAATGTGTACAAACTTTAATTGTCAATTTCTAAACTTCCTTTATGGTTTTCTTTTTATATTTCTGCTGGACTTTCTCAACTTAAGAGATTTTTCTTTTGAATGCTGGTCAACCTTTATGTGGTACACATAACGAGGTAAGGATTTCAAGCTCTTGATGTCCACGACCCTCACTCAAATGACCTGTCACCGGCTCATGCGTGGACGACATGTTCAATCTTCCCAAAGAAGGAGCCACAGTTTACATGACTTGTAAACTAGTGCTTAAAACTTACAAACTTTATGCAAAAAACTTGTAAACCTGTAGCAAAAAACTTGTGAACCAGAGGTTAAACACTCTTCCAACTACATTTTATTGTAAATAGTATTCACATAATTCAGAATCAAATTCCAAGTATTTGCAGGCACTTTAGAACTTTGAGAAACCACTTTATGCAAGCAACTTGGTATGCAAAGCTTATTACACTTGGTTTGTAAGTCTTAAGTAATGGTTTACAAGTTTTATTGCACTTGGTTATAGGTTTTCAGCAATGCTAAATTTTACAAATCATTTGCACTTAGTTTACAAGACTTGTAAATCCGTGCTTTATACTTGCAAACCTTGTGTAAAAAACTTGCAAACCTATGAGAAACAACTTGTAAACCAGTGGTAAAATCATCCCCCAACTATATTTTATTGTGGACAGTGTTCATATTACTTAGAATTAGATTCTAAGCATTTCCAGCCACTTCAGAACTTTGACGAGTCACTTTGTGCTAAAAACTTGGTTTACAAGTTCACATGTTTGTACACGAACCACTTTGTAAGTTTTAAGAAAGGATTTACAAGTTGAATCCAGTTGATTTACAAGTATTTGCCACTTGTTTTTGCAAGTTTTAAGCAAAGCTCAGATTTATAACTTATTTACACTTTGTTTACAAAACTTATAAACTCGTCCTTAAAACTTATAAACCACGTAAAAGAAACTTAGAAACCGATGCTTAAAACTTGTAAACCATCTTCTAAATTGATTTTAGCATTACTTTAAGAGTTATGGAGCCATTCTATGGGCTTATTAAACAATAAATCATTCATTCTCTGTTTACCAATCACATTTGACTCCAACATTGCAAACAACAAATACAGAAATATCGCACATCAAAAGAGAGGCAATAGGGAAAATGAGGAACTCACATAACTTATTAACAAGACTATGATGGTAGTAAAGATGTGCTGGTTTTGGACAGAAAACATGGGGAAAGCTTAGAAAGAGAGCGCAGGAGCTGAACCTGTGAGAGGGAGGAGCTGAGAGAAAGTGAGAGAGAGAAATGTCAAAATATCAAAATATGATAAAGTTTCAATTTTACCACTGCCCATATTATACCTTCACTTTACTGTTATTTTATCATTTTCTTACATTTTATACGATGAAGACCGTAGATGTTCGTGTTTGACGTGTTCAACAAACATTACTCCTTTTATAACCCTACCTTTACAATACCTCACTTTAAAACAATTCATTTTTAAAATATCTATAAATTTTATATTTTAATAAAATATAATTTTTTATTCAAATAGTATTTCTGAATAATTAATAAGTATTAGTATAATTTTTTATTTTTAATATTTTTGATATATTTCATAATTGATTATTAGTATGATATATTTGTCTAACATTATAATTTTATATAAAAATATTCTATTATTATATTATTTATTGTGTATCAAAATTTAATATTTTAGGTGTGACGGGTTACAAACATTGCTCGGTGTCGAGTCATATATGTGGATGCCAGGCAGCAACGAAGTTTGAGGCTTTGACTTAAGGTTACATTGATTGTGAACAGTAGAGAGCATTCAATCCTATGATCACATCCTTTCCTATTCTCATATGCTTGCATAAATATGTGTAATTAGAGTATATTTGAATGGTGGAATTGAAATTATAACTTAGAATTTTAATTTTTGAATTGAAATTAATTTAAAAGTTTATGTGCGTATTTGTTAAAGAATTGTCAGTAAATGCTAACTCTAATTTTAAATAAATGTCTATTTTTAAAATTTACTTGGTTCAAAATAATTGTTTATTTAAAAAATTTAGGCAGTATTTTTTTATCCACTAATACTCCTATTAAACGAGAGAGAATAAGTGGGAAGAAAGATTATAAGCACAATTTTATAAAATCAGTTAAATTTATTTAAAACAAAATGTTTTTAATTATTTTTAATCTATATACTTAATTAAAATTGGACATTTATTTTAGGCTAAAGGTGTAAATGCTAGAGAAATAATCATATAGGCTTTAACAAGGAGAAAGGCATTTGGTAAGTTTTTGGATTGACATTTTATAAGATGTATGTTAGGAATTAAGAATAGTCCATTTTAATTATTTTTAAATCTATAAAATTATAATTTTGATTCTATTTATTACTCCAAATATAAGTTGGAATTCAAACATCCAATTTCAATTCCAAACTTAATGCTATGTTGAATTCAAAATGTCAAATGAGATGAAGGGAAATGCATTACATGTAAATTATAGTACAGCTAGTGATATTTGGCTTCATATCTTTAGTACATCTGAAAGGCAATGATATTTTAACCTATAAATTTATGATAAACTACCCAAATTACTCTGATGTCTTTAAATGGAGTTAAAAGATGATAAGAATGAAATAAAGCCATAATGCCAAGTTATGAAGCACGATGTTGACTACTACGTCTACAACAACCAGCAAATTAAAATTACAGTAAATATAATACACCAAATTAATTACTGTATAAATCACTTATCTTTAGCTGATGTTGTAGCGAGAAAAGGTCATGACCATTCTTAATGCTTTCGTATTTATTAATATGGTTCTCTCGTTTCTATATCTTGCTTCATTGTTGACACTTGACAGTGCCCGTGTAAGCTTTCATCTTATCATTTCTCATCATCAGTTGATGCAAAGATGTTTAACAAAGACCAAAGAAAAAAAAAAGTTTATATGTTGGACAAGGTGAAAACACTAAAATTTTATCATATATTGAAGCCAACTATAGAAAAGAACAATTAATGTGCATTTATCGTGTGTATATATATTTAGAATTGCTCATTTTTTTAAGAGTATTTACTGTTGGCAATTAACAATAACTAAGAATGCATCTGGGTTAGCTTTTTCTTAAAAGAAAATTATTTTTTAAACCCTAAACCCTAAATTTTTTTTAAAAAGCACTTCAAATTAAAAGCTAGTGATTTTTAATAAAATTATAGTTCACAATTATCTCTCATTATTATTTGCAATTAAACTCTTATTCCTTGCCAAACCCTTAAAAAGACTTTTTCCTTCTCACTCCTTACACTTATGCCACACCTCTCATCTCCTCATTATCACGTATGCGCACACCACTGAATAAGTCTTCACTCTAACTTTGTGCCAAGTTTCATTGTTTTTTTAATATATATTCACTTTCATTTATTTTATTTAGAGATATACCTAATATTATTAGAGAGGAGGAACAACATTGACCTCATTTTAAGGATGGTATTGGAGAAATAGATGACACTCATATGCAAACACTAATGTATTGGTTGTATGTGATTTTGATATGTGTTGCATATGGTTTAGTTGGGAAAGTACTGCTCATGATACTAAAACTTTTATAGAAGTACTTAGAAGGCTAGAAGTGGAAGAATTGAGAAATAATATAATGAGATCAGCTGGCAACATAATACATCATTAGTTGTTTTTACATAATTAAACTTTTATTTTTGTTCTTTTTGTAATTTGGTATAAAAAAGTGTTTTTATTTTTATTTATCCAAACATATTTAAAAATAATTTTAATAATTAAAAGTACTTATCAGATTATTATTCAAATACAAAATGTCTTTTTCTTATTAAAAAAAAGCTCTATTAAAAAAAGTTAAGTAACATAAACACTTATTTAAAATATCAATCAAAATGCACTCTAACTCCCCTTATAATGTTTATTTTCATGGGTAGAGATCGGACGCTACACCTCATAGGTTAAAGATAATACCAACTATCAATTACTCGTATTTTAAATCTATTGAAATTCACGTAAACAAAAATCTATTGGAATTCAATTAGGGTAAAGTTCTTCTGATTTTTTAATTCATATAGTTTGAATATAAAATTTTAGTTTTAAAAAACTACTAATCCATATAGAAAAAAATTTAAAAATTCATCCAATTAAACCAATGCGATTTGTTATATCCCCTAACAAATATTTTTACAAATCCTTCTAATATTAAAATAAGTAGTAAAAGAATTAATGTGATTAATGTTTGAAAATTTTAAAAGTGATTAATACTGACTTTATGTAGTTTGTAGACAGATAAGTAGGAATATTTAGTAAGAATATTAAGAATTATTATAAACCAATTAAGTACTGCATATTACTAGTACTTAGTGGTCAATTACGCCATCTATCTAACCTATCTTCAGTTACACCATCTAACTTCTCTGTACGTTGAAAATATAACTTCCCAAAATCTAATTACTAAAAAAGATTACTACTGGCACCCAAACGAAAAAAGTTAGTATAAAAGAGGATAAAAACGTTATTCCAAAATCTATAATTAAATGCCTAATTGAAATATTTATTTTTTTATTATTATATAGGATAATAATTCTATTTTTTTTATTAATTTATTATATTTAATTATAATAAAATAAATATTTTAATTAAATATCACTTCTAAATGGTAAAATAACAATTTAAAAAAAAGGAAAGAGGCGTACGATATGAAAGACGGATGAAAGGTGATGACATGGCATTGCCTGGCAACAGTTGGGGTTGAGTGAGTGGCAAAGTTGGCGCGTGGGGATTGTGATGCAGTTGAGGCGCGTGGACACTCATCATACACATTACTAACATGCAATTCTGAGCTCAAACAAACAAAACCAAAAGGCTGGTTCCCAAGACACACACTTAGTTCCATCTCTCTCTCTCTCTCTCTCCCCTCTGCTCCTTCTTCTTCTTCTTCTTTTTCTCAAAATTTATCTTTCTTTTTTTTAATTCAATCTGTTATTTTTGTTGGGTTAAGTGGTAAGCATGTTAATATTTTTTTTGAGATTTAATTTAACTTTTCTCTTTTGATTATTGTTTTTTTTCCCCCGGAAATTGAGTTGCTTGAGATCTTGCAATTTTAGCTTCTATTTAGTGGGTTACCTAATCTTTTTTTTTTTTGCCCTTTTATGTTGGACCCTTTATATCTTATCAATCTGGGAAATTTTATTTATGAATTTTATCGAGAAAAAAGTGTTTTTTTTTTTATAAAAATTATTGGGGTGGTTCTGATGAGGTGTTCTGTGTATCTGTTTAGGCGTATTTGGGGGAAGTTTGATTTGGGAAATGAACAAAGGACAGTCACCGGAGCCTCTTGATTTCTTCATCTGGACTGTTGAGGTTAATCATTTTTCTCCAATCCCTCATCACTTGATTTAAATTATTTGTTAATCATTTTGGAGATTTTACTTAAAAAGAATACTGATATATAAGCCCTTTTTTTTCAGTATGATTTGTACCCTTTGACATATAATTAGATCTCTGTCACAGTTAATTGAACTGAATTCTTTGGGTGGATGAGTTGAACTTGCTCTGTGGTTGTTTGGGTTGTGATATTGATTTGCTTCACTAGTTTGCTGATAGGGTGATAAATTTTGCTGGTCTATGATAGTCTTTTTTCCTTTTCACTTTGTGGTTGAGTTTGATACCTATGATGTTATTAGCAATTTAGCATGACATTGTTGTGTTTTTCTGTTCCCTTTGTTGTGTTTTTCTGTTCTCTTTCTATCCCTCTTTCAATTCAGACAAATTTGAAGTGGAAAGTTTGGGTTGTTATAACTCATGAGAGGCAAGGGTTAGCTAGCTTAACTGGTAAAAGTGGTTATTGTAAGTTGGAAGTTGGTGATTATGTTGATGTCCTTATCTATTGCGGGCATAATTTGCTAATAAAGCTTGTGCATACACTTATCTGTGAATCTCATCGTCCTAATTGGACTATAAGTAATGTTTGTAGTTGCAAGTTATGGCTTTGTTCGATCACTTTGTGTCAGGAAACTTTGTTCAATTGTTCAGTTTCTAATATTTCATAAGAAGTGAGGGATTATACATTAATTTTCTCTATAATGAATCAAAAGTTCTGTCAAAATATGTGTTCATACTGTATTCTTACGCCTCTGTTCTTGTTTTAGTTATGCCTTGTAAACATAGCAACTGAAAGTAACGGTCATTATATTATTTGTCTTCATTATGCCCTAGTCCCTTCCCCTTTATCAGTAATAGCATGGCAAGCTTATGCTTTATCCTTGTCACAAGTTGCTTAGTTAAGTAGTTAGAGCTATAGCGTCAATCTCGAGGGTGCGCTTATTTAATGCTGCATTGTGTGTGTCAAGATCATCATATTACAGTGTTATTCTGCTTATATATTGTTAAATTGTAAAAAATGTACATTTTTTCTCCTACGGATAAACTCTACAATGTTATTTAGGCATTATTATGAATCACTATATAATTTAGTGCACTTGGGGTGCATCTAAGTGCTCATCTATGTTATTGTCTGTATTGAGAATTGTGCAAATTGCTGAGAGATATGTTGAAGAGGATATAATCTTGGTGAATATAACCTTTTGACTGCTCCTTCTTCTTCTTCTTCTTCTTCTTTGGGTGCTGGTATAGAGACCTATGATGTAGGTCCTTGGCAGTCATAAGTTTAAATGAGAATATAAACTAACAACAGCTCTCTTGTAGTCTTGCTCATCTTTTTCTTGTCTGTTTTATCAGGATGTTGGCTTGTGGCTGGAGACTATAAATCTTGGTAGTTACCGTCAAATTTTTAAAGAAAATGGTGTTAATGGAGAATACTTGGAAGGGATGTCTATGTTCACAACCGAACAGATCCTTCGTTTCATAAGACGCTGCCACATGAAGTGGGGAGACTTCATTACATTGTGCAAGGAGTTAAGACGGATTAAAGGTATTACACTCTCTCAATCTGTCTCTTAACCAGTACACAGACAAAACATGCAGATAAACTTTCTTACTTGAATTTTTTCTTTTCCCCCCCTTTTTTCACGATCTGTTTCATGTTTCTCAAACAGTGAGGTAAGGCTGGGTGTTTTCATGCCCTTTCAACATTCCAAGAAAACACGAGTATGCAATATTCAAAGATTAATAGAAGTTTAGCAATAGTGCGAAATTGACACCCTGCCTGTGTTGCTGGTACAGTTGTCAGTCTTGTCACTTAAGCAACCATCAATAGGGTCTCATCCCATCAAATAATTTTCTAGCTTTTGCTATGTTGATGCTCCAAAGTCAATTCAGGAACTACATTTTCTTGAAGTTTTTCCTCATAGATGTGACAATTAGTCTGCAGTCGGCGCTATATTCTTATTTGTTGATTGAAAAGTATGGTTATGTTAAACTTAGTAGTTAGAACATCCTTTCCATAAGCATGTAGTATGTTTATACATAAGGAGACATGAAATGTGCATATGCTTCTGTTTTCTTGTCTTGTACCCTCATGACTTTTCTCTCGGAAGATGATGTTGTTACTGCAACTGACATCAAAAGAGGAAGAGGAGTGAAGTCTTAAAAATCAGAAAGTGGTTGAAGGACAAAGAGAGAGAGGAAAAAAAAGTCCCCATCTGTTGTGTGCTCCTAATGCTATTATTATTATTATTCATGTCTCTAGTGGCTTGTCTGAAAGGAGAGCAAAAGGTGCGGCGGCCATGGTGGGCACCGGCGTGCCTATCTACAGTGTTCTTAAAGTTTGCAAAATCCAACAGACAATCAAGAGTTGTATCCTTGAAGCTGGAGCCTTGATAGTGATACAAAACAACCCTCTACCATATGTGTACTCATAGCAATTTTCTTTTTTGCCTAGAAAACAGGTGGTAGTAGGAAAGCACTTTTTAGTAGCACTCTTTTTTTCTCTCTATCTTTCTTTGATTCCGCAAGGAGGGGAATGTTTCTTCTCTGGAGAACAAGGCCCTTGTGCAATGATTTCTGGTGCTGTGTAATTAATGTATTCTCTCATATATGAACGAAAATACTATATATGTCGTTTACCTATTCAAGTTCAAATACTCCTTTTATATCTGAATTTCTAGTTTGTATGGGATCCAAGAGCCTCTGAACAAGTTCATTTGCCAGTGTTATATATGTATATATACACATATATATAACAAAATCTTTGTACGAGTTAAATGGCTTGTATCTTCGTAATATTACACTATGAATAATCTACGGCTACGGATTCATACAAAATTGATCAATATATCATGCTCTGTGGTACAAGGCTAACCTTTCCGAATGAGTATATTACCACATTTATGGTCAAACTTATGCGAATCCATTACCCATTTATTACGCATTTCTTATCCGTTTGTGTTTTGTCGTAGTAAAATTAACAGAATTAACTTTGAGCTGATAATATAAGCCCCAAGTAACGTACTCGTATCATGTTGTTCCCTGCGTACTTCAGAATTGCAATCCCACTGTCTACAATAAGATATATCATATATGCATAAGATTATGGCTATTGCTTCCTTTATTATCAATAAATAAATCTGTTTAACCTTTATCTATACCTCTGGTCATAAAACGGGGGGCTGCAGACCACTTTTCTAACAATCATATTCGTGTTATCATGTATACAAGAGATATATCTACTGAAAAATAAATTTTATGGGAATAGATAGAAGTAATTTTTCTCATTGGATCTTTAACAAATAGTTAAAACTAAAGAATTGAATAGCACGTGACTTCTTACTCATCAGAACAATTTTATTCTCGTAATATTTGTTTTTTAAATGAATAATACAAATGCTCCAATAACGTTGTCTGCTTTTAGATGATATACTAATTGCATAATCATAACTTATGAATAGTTTATCCTACTTATTCACCCAAAGAAAAAAGAATACCCATTAGCAAAAGTTTTTGTTTTTCTCTCTCTTTTTTTTTCAACTTGTAATAAGTCGGAATCGAACAACAGTTTTAGAAAATTGGTACGTTTTTTTTTTTTTTTTAAAGTGAATACTATTTTCTACTCTTTCCTCTTCTTTCGAGGAATCTCTGTCCCTTTCTTCCGTTTTCTTTTCTCTCCTTTTTCCCTCTTGCGATTCAAAATGTTTTCTTCCAATTGACCTCTCACTTACTGTGCTGTGACATAAAACCAAAAGAAAACGAAAACAAGAACCCCCTCCAATACCATAAACCCTAAAACCTGAGCAATGTTTTCTGCAACAGCGAAGAAGAAGAAGAAGATCGCCAATGCGGAGAATGGAAGCGTCGTCCTCCATTCTCCGGTGACTCCTCAAACTCAACAACGAACCTCCTCCTTCTTCAGCCACACCGCCGTCCCTAACCGCCCAACCACCGGCACTCCTGCTCCCTGGGCTCCTCGCTTATCTGTCCTCGCCAGGCAACTTAACTAACTCATTAACCTTCAAACGCGCTTTTTCTTCCTCAAAATCGCTTCTGCTTCTCCGTTTTTCGTTTTTTCAATATCTGACTTCCGTTTTTTCTTTTTTAAACTTTTTTAGGGTTCCTCAGGTCGATAGAAGTGGAAAAGGGGACAGCACAGATCCGATTAAGCCCGTTTTCGTCGCGGAGTTTCCTCAATTGGTTCGCGATGAGCAAGCTTCCTCGCTTCACAGACGAGTTCCCGGTCAGAGTTTGCATTTTTTTTTCTTTTGTTTCATCGGTTAATCGAATTGCCTTAGCTCTTTTGTTTTGTTGAGATTGTGAAAAATATTGTTACAAAATAGAGAAATTGAAACTGAAAGAATCGTGTGGATTGAGCTGGTGTTGAATAATGTGAGAAATGAATGATGAACATCAATGTGTGTGTATATACACACTAGATTGATGCTACTGTCACATGTGTTTGTTTGATTAATTAATGTAACTAACTGTAACTAATTTGAGCCGTTGCTAACTGATTACCACTTTCAGTGTTAACAGAGATTCAGAGGGTAAATCAATGTTATAGAAGTTCTGATGTTTTTGAGGTGTGTTGTGACTTGTGATGCAGCTGAAGATTTGGCTTGTGGTGGGATTGACAATAGCACTTCCCTTGCTTGGATTGTTTGTGGGAACAGGGTCTTCATTTGGAGTTACTTGTCGCCTGCATCATCAATGAAATGTGTTGTTCTTGAAATTCCATTGGATGTTTGGGATGATGGGGATGTTGGCAAAAATGATTCTAGGGGGCGATGGTTGCTCTGTGTTGTTAATTGTGATAGTGTGTCTGTGGGAACGAATAAAGTCGCAAAGCATTGCAACTCTGCTGCTGTAGTTATGTGTAACTGGAAAACTCAGGCTGTTATTTACTGGCCTGATATATATTCTCAATCTGACAATGCTCCTGTCACTAGCCTTGCGTCTTCAGGTGAGTTGGAGGCTGTTTTCACTCCTGAATGGAAAATAAGCTCTGGCAAGCAGCGGCGACAAAGTAAGCTAGGCGGTAGTTTGAATGGATTGCACACATTTAACTCTTTGATTGCTTCAGCAGTCCCTGGTTTGAAGTTTGTATGCATTGCCATTGCATGTAGCTCAAATGGTGAACTTTGGCAGTTTCACTGCAATCCTACTGGCATCCTTCGAAGGAAAGTATATGAAAATATTATGCACTTCCCTCACCAAGGAGGTGATTCAGGACAACTCACGAGCAACAAATGGTATCCAAGGTCACTGACGTGGTGTTTTCCACATCATTCCACTAAGGAATCAAGTCGGCAATTTTTGGCGTTGACAGACTCTGAGATACAGTGTTTTAAGGTAGAACTTAGTTCTGATGTGCATGTTTCAAAGCTTTGGTCACAGGAAATTGTTGGAACTGATGCTGATGTTGGCATCAAGAAAGATCTGGCTGGTCAAAAGGGAATATGGCCTCTTGATGTGCAGGTGGGCAATAATGGGAAAGTGATTACCATTCTTGTTGCTACCTTTTGTAAGGACCGGATTAGCAGTTCAAGCTACATGCAGTACTCTCTTCTAACCATGCAATATAAATCTGGATCGGTTGTGGAGACTGCAAATGACAGGATCTTGGAGAAAAAGGCTCCCATTGAGGTGATAATCCCAAAAGCTAGAGTTGAAGATGAAGACTTCTTGTTTTCCATGAGGCTTCGGATAGGGGGCAAGCCTTCAGGATCTACAGTCATAATATCTGGGGACGGAACGGCAACAGTCTCCCACTATTATAAGAATTCTACTCGACTCTACCAATTTGATTTACCCTATGATGCTGGAAAGGTTCTAGATGCTTCAGTCCTTCCTTCTGCAGATGATTATGAAGAAGCTGCATGGGTTGTATTAACAGAGAAAGCTGGAATATGGGCAATACCAGAGAAAGCCGTCATACTTGGTGGAGTTGAACCACCTGAGCGGAGCTTATCACGCAAAGGCAGTTCAAATGAAAGATCTGCACAAGAAGAGATAAGAAATCTTACATTTGCAGGTAACTTTGCTCCTAGAAGGGTTAGCTCTGAAGCGTGGGGTACTGGAGACAGACAAAGGGCTGTTTTGAGTGGGGTTGCACGTCGAACTGCACAAGATGAAGAATCAGAAGCTTTACTCAATAATCTTTTCAATGAATTTTTATTATCTGGGCAAGTTGACAGGTCACTGGAAAAGCTAGAAACTTCTGGGTCATTTGAAAGGGATGGAGAAACAAATGTTTTTGTGCGGATGAGCAAATCAATCATTGACACCTTAGCCAAACACTGGACAACAACACGAGGAGCAGAGATTTTGGCCATGGCCGTTGTTTCTGCCCAACTCTTGGAAAAGCAGCAGAAACATCAAAAGTTCCTTCACTTTCTTGCATTATCCAAATGCCATGAGGAGCTGTGTTCTAGGCAGAGTATGAAATCTGTATTCTATTCGCCAAAAGTTCATTTGTTTTGATTTGATCTTTTTTCTTCTACAATACCACTATATCAAATTAACTTGTTTGCTCATGTTTAAATCTGATAGTTACATAATATGCATGGGTTTTGTGAGTAAAATGGTGGTATACTCACCAAGCTGATCTTTATCTTTTTGTTCCCCCTTCAAAAATGTCAGCTACTTCATGATAATATTTGGATGATCAATTTATTACTGATTCTGTAGATGGTGAAATAATCATAATTCTTAGGACAATCTCATTAAGTATAGCATAAAAAACTGTGCATAGTGTTCTTTCATTAATAGTATTTTGAGGTTTATGAGTTGGGTAAAATAAATGTACACTCAATTATGACCTATCTTCTCTCTCTCTCTCAACGTGTGCAAATTACTGATTGGGAGGTCGAAGGGGGTTTATATTGTGACAAGATGAATAGATGATTAATTATCTTCTTTTTTCCCCTTTACCTCACCTCACATGTGAGATTTAAAACTAATAGAGGCATAATTATTAAGGGAGGGCGTGAATATATCAATGAAACAGCTCTGAAATTTGTTGATTTTGCAGTTTGGATTTTAGATTTGCTTAAAGGTTATGATTCCTAGATATCATTCGATTTCTAGGAAGGGAATGAATGTGAGGAGTGTGTTTGGTTTGTGTTTTAACTAATGATTATATCTTCCCCTTTTTTTTTAAACAAAAATGATAAGTTAATTAGGTAATCAAATTAATTATTATACGTTTAAGGAAAATGGAAGAAAAACAACACATGGGTAGCGTTATATTTGTGATACAGAGACAGAAATATGGAGACACCAAGTGGATATTTCATGAACTGAATTATATATATATTTTTTTGCCAGGACATGCCTTGCAAATTATCTTGGAACATGGTGAAAAGCTATCTGCAATGATTCAACTGAGGGAACTGCAAAATCTGATTAGCCAGAATCGTTCAACTAATGTGAGCTCCTTGAATTCTAATTCAGATATTCAGATGTCAGGTGCCCTTTGGGACCTGATACAATTGGTTGGTGAGAGAGCTCGCCGGAATACTGTCCTTCTGATGGATAGAGATAATGCTGAAGTATTCTACAGCAAGGTTTCAGATCTTGAAGATTTCTTTTACTGCTTGGATGCAGAATTAGAATATGTTATAAGACCGGAGCACCCATTTGGAATCCAGATTCAGAGGGCATGTGAACTCTCAAATGCATGTGTTACCATAATTAGGACATGCTTCAACTATAAGAATGAGAATCGTTTATGGTATCCACCTCCTGAAGGTTTAACACCCTGGTATTGTCAACCTGTTGTACGCAAGGGGATTTGGAGTGTTGCTTCTGTCTTGCTTCAGTTGTTAAATGGAATATTGGGGCTTGATCGATCAGCAAAATTAGATTTGTATAATCATTTAGAAGCACTAGCTGAAGTGTTACTTGAGGCATATTCTGGTGCTGTTACAGCTAAAATTGAGTGTGGAGAAGAACACAAGGGTCTATTAAGTGAATATTGGGAGAGGCGGGATGTGCTTCTTGAAGCTCTTTATCAACAAGTCAAAGAATTTGAAGCTACCCATAAGGTTATATTCTCTTTTGCTTACCGTAATGCGCAATTCTTGTTTGGAATACAAGTATATTGTTCACTTCATTACTTGTGCAGGATTCAATGGAAGGAGCTGAAGGACAAAGTAGCGAAGCCATTATGAAGGTTACATCACACCTGCTATCTATTGCTAAACGACATGGATGCTACAAAGTTATGTGGACAATATGTTGTGATGTAAATGACTCAGAATTGCTGAGAAATGTTATGGTATGACTATGATTTTCTCCTTTGAGTGTCACTTGTGTTGCTTTATTCCCCTTCCCCCCCCCCCCCCCCCCCCCCCTCTCTTATTATTTGCAATGACAATTTTCTTAGCTTAGCTCCCAAAAGATTCTGTATGTACTATATGTTGCCTGTTTTTTAGGAAGGGCATTCTTTTTAATATTGATAGCTCCTCAATAATGTTTCTGGGGTTTGTTTGCAGCATGAAAGCTTGGGACCTAATGGGGGATTTAGTTACTATGTCTTTAAGAAACTTCATGAAAGCAGACAATTCTCTGAGCTCTTAAGGCTTGGTGAAGAATTTCCACAGGAGCTATCCATTTTCCTGAAGGAGCATCCAGATCTTCTTTGGCTTCATGATTTGTTCCTTCATCAATTTTCTTCTGCTTCGGAGACACTTCATCAATTTGCTCTCATGCAAAACATGCAATCTGCCTCAGTCTCTGAAGAGGAAGGAGAACAAGATTATTTGAAGTTGAAACTAAAATTAACTGACAGAAAGAATCTTTTATATCTCTCTAAGATAGCTGCCTTTGCAGGTACGACTGTTGTGTAGTTTTTTCATGCCATGTTGAGATTATTTTCTTCCCCTCCATGCTATTTTGTATTCTTTAGATGTTTTCTAAATGTGTTAGGCTGTTAGCTACTAACTACTGAGATTTTGAGCTCATTTTTGTTCACCTTCATGTGAATTGAAGTTAAATCCCTCTGGTGACAATGTACTTTCGATGTGCAATTATCTGATTACATGTGAGCTTTTTGGTCATATGATAATATTGATTACCAGGTTCACTGAATGGCAGTGGCTTTGCTGTCGAACTTTTCTTATGGTTTAGAATTGATAGATCACAATCTGGTGTTTTGGAAATCTTTTATTTGCTTCGACCGTGAACGTGTTCGAGTTTGAAATCACAACGAATGCCACTTAATAAGCAAAATTTGTCCAATTGTAAGCATGGACTTTGATCATTTTATATGTTACTTGTTGCCTTATATCTTGTTTGTCTTTGGGTTTGGGTTAAAACATTGAATAAAGATTGTTGTTTGTTTCCAGTTTTTATCTACGGATAAATGTTTCATTTAAAGAGTAGTTTTTTAATAAATTAAATGCCTAAACTTTTTTGATGAATAGATGCCTCATAAATTGTATTTGTGACAAATACTACCTTTTCTTGTTTAATAGCTGGTAGAGATGCTGATACTCAAGTTAAGGTGGACCGTATTGAGGCTGATCTGAAGATACTAAAATTACAGGTAGATTTGAGGTTTTTCTATCAATTGTCTATTTGAAGATGAAGTTTTGGAAAATTTTCTTGATCGCCTTCATCATTATTCGTCATAAATATTGAACATCAATGAAGCTCCGCCACCTCCCTCTGCTTGCATGATAAGTTATTCATGTAGTTTGGAAAGGAAGCCACTCTAGAGATGTTTTAGTTTTAAATGGAGGGCAAATAACAGGAGCCTGTTCAAGGACTGGGCATGCTTTGATTAAGTTCTAAAGAACATGTGTTGCTAGGAATTTGTCTGACTAATGGTGTATGTTGAAAGTTGCGTGATTGTGTTTTATATGGGCCTCTTGAGGTACGAAATCAATATTTTTGTTTGGTTCATGAGAACTTATTTAACCATGTATTGATAAATAAGCCCCATTTTACCCTTTTAAGAGTCCTTTTTATTCATTTTCACTTGAACACTTGATGATCTGCAGGAGGAAGTAATGAAACATCTCCCTTCCATTGAAGATAAGCAACTTGTTGAAGATCAGCTGCTTCATCCAGAAGCTTTGATTAAGCTGTGCCTTGAAGGTGAAGAGCGAGAACTCCCATTGTGGGCATTTGACGTGTTTGCATGGACCAGTTCCTCATTTCGCAAGATGCACAGAAAGCTTTTGGAGGATTGCTGGAAGAAGGCTGCCAGTCAGGATGATTGGAGTAAACTCCATGATTCATACATAGTTGAAGGATGGAGTGACAAGGAAACGCTGCAAAACTTGAAACATACCATACTTTTTCAGGCTTCAAGCAGGTGTTATGGACCCGGAGCTGAAACCTTTGAAGAAGGGTTTGACCAAGTGATACCCTTGAGACAAGAAAATTTGGAGACTCATATTTCGACGGATATGAGTTCTTCGGTTGAAACGATATTGATGCAACACAAGGATTTTCCAGTTGCAGGCAAGCTTATGCTAATGGCAATCATGTTGGGTTGTGAGCATGGTGGTGATATCAGACTTGAAGAAGGGCCTTCCCCGATGGAATAGTGTGGCTAATGATCGTTCCCAAGCTGGTATAGGTTTTCTACTCGCATCACAATGTGGAATGCAGTTATTTGCTTTTGTTCCCTCTCTACTATATATGCATTCCATTCACACCTTACTGGATGATATTGGTAATGGTCCTGGATAGAAATTGTGATACGCACAACTACGCCAATATTGAATGAGAAATGTTTCTTGTGCACTATCTTCTACCCACCATTACTCCTTAGAACTTTTTATTATTATTATTATTATTATCCAAAGCGGAAACAGTGTAAAGATGGTATAATAAAAATATATGCAAAACTCCTTAAACTAGGTTTGGGTGAAAGTGTCGATGCATTAAAATTAATTGTTTTAAATTTTAAATTAAAAATGTCTTACAAGCTTATTTACCGACAATAAATTATAGTTCTCTAAATGTATTATCTGTGTCGTGAACTGAAAATAGTGAAAAAGAAAACGGAACTCGTGTCAATAAAAATTATTTTCTGTTTATACAGTTGATAATACGTTTACGTTATGTTGTCTTCTCCCCATGATTGTTAATGAGTAGCAAGTAGCAACCACTTCTTTTTCTGGAAAGAAGACTTGTGACGTTATCATAAATGTTGAAGTAAAACTAGATACTAACTGAAACTCCCTAAGACAAGAAGATCACTCCACGCGCACTAATGTCAGCAACGAGAATCTTTGTCACCACAACTAGGAAGTAGGGTGCACATGAGCACCCACCTATTCGCTTAGCCCCTTTTGTTTTTATTCTGGCACTTGTTTATAAAACTCATTTTAACCTACCATGTGCAACCTGCCAAATTCAAACTACAATGTGTCACAATGAAACCGACAATTAGATTGATAGAAGATTTTATTACGTCTATCTTTTTTTATTAATATGACTGTGTAACGCTTTTCCCCACTTGCTTGCAATACGGTATACATACAAAGTTTAAGATAGTTGACGAGATTCGGCTCTGAGGCCTGACAATAAAGTCTTGTAAATTGCCACAGAATTTCGGCACTGAGGCCTGACAATAAAGTCTCGTGTCTTAAATGTTATTAACCACTAACGACCGTGAGAGAGTGAGTGAATACTCGTTTTTCCACTCCCTCTTCCAATGCCAACCGCGTACAATGAGTGGCAGGCAGTTGTAAATTCAGTAGAAATTACACACTTTTTTGGTTATATATTTGCTAACTTGCCCCCAGGTTCAATCTATATAAACACCTCTCCTTAATATTCACACCAAATGGCTTTGGAGCTTTGATTTGTGCATAGGAAAATAGGCTCTTGAATATGTTTTAGGCTCTTACATTACCTTACCCTTCTTTGTTACCTACCATAGAATTCATGCATCACTCTCATATGATATGAGCTTAACCTATTCTATTTTTGTTTTATTCGAGCCTGGCTTCATATGTAGTTTTCCATAAACCCCCCCTTCTCCTCAACCTCCCCCTTTGCAACACCTAAGAAAGCCATTTTCATCACACGGGAAATTTAGACTTGGTTCAGTTTGTTTGTACTTAGGACTATCAAAAAGTTTGTCCAAACATTCTTGTTCTCTTCCCAAGTTACCATGCAAAAACTGCCAAATAACTGTCACAAAACACAAAACATGAACCAAACAAGCATGTCTTCAGAATGTGGTGATGATAATGGTGTCAACAATGATCTTGTTGTTAGCTTACTCCCCACTAGAAATTACACCAAGATATGGCGTAGAACCTATTACATCGGGATCCTAATCTCTCTGAAGAAGTCAACAACTTCAAGTGGCAGCTCTGAATCTCCACTACCATCACCACCATCATCTTCAGCACCGTACACTCCATTACCTCCATCTGAGCCTCCTGCTCCTGCTACTGCTAGAACCTCATCTTCCAAATCTTTTGTTGGAATTGACATAGCCTCTGATGCTGAGGAGGAGAAAGCGGAAGATGTCTTTATGAGAATTGAAAGAATTGTGAAGGAGAAGGACTTGACATCGCTTCTTGAGCTTGGTGGGGTTGACCGTGTTTGCTCACTTCTTGGTCAACAACGCCAACACTCAGAGGTATCATCAACCAACTTCTTCTTTCATCAATAAATTGCTAGGATGAGATTTTCTTTGAAAAAAGAGAAAGAATCAGTTTCACAAGAAAATGATATTCCGTTAGGAAAAACAATAAAAAGATACAGAAAAGATAACATTTTTGGCTTTGGTTTATTTGGGGGTATTATCACACTGAATTATCTAAAAGCATGGTAAGTTTATTCAACTGTTTAGGATAGATCTACTAAATTTCCAAACATGTGGGTTTGATAAACTTATTTTGAGTTCAAAACAGCTTATAATCAAAAGTTTCTTGAGACAAATTTGACAAAAAAATGTTATTATTTTCCAAAATTAAGCTGGTACCACACAAGTGTGCATTTCTAGTTGGTTGAGAAAGAGTTAATTTGTTGATGGGAGCTTGAATGTATGAACAGGAGGGCATTACTGGTAATGGGAACCACGAAGTGTTGGAGTCCACTGTACCAGTTCATGGAAAAAGCTTCTCTAGCTTTTTCGTGAATAGTTGCAAGCGCAACAGGTACATAATTCCAATGCTACTGTTCTCAGCTGTTTTGTCCTTCGCAATAGAGATCAAGCAGGAGGGTCCTAGATATGGTTGGCATGATGGTGTTGCCATGTTGGTTGCTATCAGCTTGATGGTTGTAATCCCTTCAATAGCAAACTTTTGGCGTCAAAGGACTATGATGAAATTGTCAAAGAGAAAGGAAAAGTTGAAATTCACAGTTCAAAGAGGTGAAGAGGGCCCCTTAAACGTTGCCATATCTGACATTTTTGTGGGTGATATAGTGTCTCTGAAGATGGGTGATGAGGTTCCAGCAGAAGGTTTGTTTCTAGATGGTGAAAACTTTGTGGTGGATAAGGCAAGAAGCAAAAGTGATCGTGAGGGAAATCCGTTCCTTATAGGTGGTTCAAAGGTGATTGAGGGTCAGGGGAAGATGGTTGTAACATCAGTTGGGAACAAAAGGAACTTGGCTGATACACAAAACTCAATGAGTTGTTATCCTGAGAGAAGAGGCCTGTTGGATGGTCGAATTGAGAAGCCAATTTCTTACATCGACAATTTTTCTCTTTTTGTTTTTTTATTGGTTGGAGCTGTGGTGCTAATTCGCCTAATTTGCAAAAAAGATGGGGATAGTGGTGGGTTGCCAGATCTTAAGGGGAGGGTCTCAGTTGGATTGGTGATGGAAATCCTTGAGAGAACTATTTTGAGACCACAAGGAAAGATTTCCATTTTGACAGGTCTTGTGACTGCTGCAATATTATGTATTCAGCATGGAATGCCACTCATGGTTGCAATTTCTCTCGGTTGCCAGATTGATAAGGAAGTGTCCGAAGATGCAGTTCTTAATGATTTATCAGCTTGTACAACATTGGGGCAAGTTTCGGTCATCTGTGTCGATGCATCTGGAGGGCTCATATCCAAACCAACGGAGGTTACCGGAATCTGGATGGGGAAGAAAGATATCAGCATGGATATCAGCAAGGTCGAGGGATCAGAAGTTAATCAAGTTGTGCGTGATAAGCTTCAACAAGGAGTTGGTTTATCAGTTCTTGTGCCAGAGCTTGCTCTTTCTCCATTGTCAAGGTCACTTATTTATTGGGGAGAAGCAACTTGGGGAATGAACATAGAGTCCTTGACCGAAGAATTTACAATTCTTAAGCACAGCAAACTGAATACTGACAAAGAAGGCAGTGGAGTTCTGGTGAGAAAAGTTGGGGACAACGAACAAGATCTGCACTTGCACTGGAATGGGCCTGCATCCACAGTATTGGACATGTGTTCACAATACTATGATAGTAAAGGGGAATGCCATGACATGGTGGAAAATCAGAAAAGCAAATTTGAGCAGGTGATTAAGGAGATGGACGATAGTGGTCTAAAGCCAATTGCATTTGCTCATAAAAAAGCTCAGGTGCAAGAACTTGAGCAACATGAATTGATCTTGTTAGGACTGATTGGTCTCAAACAACCATGTCAGGGATCCATAAAAATGGGCTTCGAATATCTAAGAAATGCTGGAATAAAGATCAAATTGGTCTCAGAGGATGATATCATGGTAGTGAAGGGCATAGCTTGTGAACTAGACGAGCCAGAAGATGGCATTTTGCTTGAAGGAAAAGAATTTCAAGATTTGAACGGCAGTGGTAGATTAGACAAGGTCGATCTAGCCCACATAATGGGAAGTTTTACCCCTGAAGACATGCTGCTCATGGTAAAGTGCTTGCAAGAAAAAGGTCATGTGGTTGCATTTGTTGAAACACGGATGACAACTAGCCTTGCTTCAGTTCTACAGGTAGCTGATGTAGGGATAGTCATTGATTCCCTGAGCACAATAGCGGACAGAGAGAGTTCTGGAATAATTATCAAACGTTGGGCTGCATTGGAACCAATTGTGAGGGATGGCAGAGGTATATATAGCAATATTCAGAAGTTCATTCAGCTTCAGATCATCTTTGGCATATCAGGCTCACTCATAACCTTCATCACTACAATTTTCACTGGAGGATCCCCGCTAACAGGATTCCAGTTGATCTGGGTGAATATGCTAATGTGCATGCTGGGTGGCCTAATGATGGGGATGAAGTTCAATAATGACATTCAACCATCACACAGGAATCAGTCAATTATTACAAAAGAAATTTGGAAAAGCATAGTTATTCAAGTTTCATATCAGATTTCAGTATCCATGATACTTGAATTTGGGGGACATATTTCTGACAAAGAAAAAGTGAATAGGAAGACCATGATCTTCAACACATTCCTGTTGTGCCAGGTATTCAATCTACTCAACACCATGCCTTTGTTGAAAATGGAAGTTCTCAAGGTTGTTCTTAGGAGCTACTGTTTCTTGGTGGCTTTAGCTCTTTCCCTTCTCATGCAGGTGCTGGTGATTGAGTATGCAAATGGCCTAGCAAATTGCACAAGACTGAATGCTCCTCACTGGGCCATATGTGTCCTGGTTGGTGTTTTTTCTTGTGTGTTTGATTGGGCCTTGAAAAGTCTACTAGATATTCTCAGCACCAATTCTGCTTCTGCTTCAGAATCAAATGGATACTCACGTCACATTGGATCTATCTCACTTGGGGATTTCCATTTCTGATGCTCTTTTCCTTCCCTGTAATTATATTTAGCCAGATGGGGCATATCTTTCCACATAGTGGCTGAACTCGAACATACCCATTGACTTAGTGATGTTCATGTAACATAACATTGTAACATATATACCATCTTAGGTTATTTGTAGGTAGTACCTTTGTGTATAGTGTCCATGTAGAATAATTCATTTGTAGGTACTACCTTGGTGTATAATAATATTCACATTTAATCTACCATTTCACTGCATGTGAATGTGAAGGTAGATTTCTGTAGAACTTGCTTCTGCTGATTTGCTCTATGTTAACAATGTATGACTCTCTTCTTTCCTAACATTGGAAGCATCAAGCACTTGACCTGTACCCTCACCATGTATGCCCCCCACAAAAATCTAAAAACAAAATTAAAAAAAAATAAAATGTCTTGCTTTCCTACGCACGCACAAAAAGAAAAAAAGAAAAGGGAGTATGGAAAAGTTGTGAATAGAAAAATTTATGACATGTTTGGTTTCAATTTTTCAATTTTATTTTCAGTTTTTCAATTTTCAAGATTTTATTAACGAAAATATTTGAAATTAAAAATTGAAATTTTTAAGTTTTCAGAATTTTCACTATTTTTTTCACAAAATCTGAAAAACTAAAAAATTAAAAATGAAAACTGAAAATTTAAAATTAAATATGCCCTTGGCAGTCCATGTAAACTTTTGAGGCTTATAAGTTGATGAACTTCCCCATTAAACGAAAAACATATAAGATATTAACTTGAATTTTATAGTTTTCATTAATTATGGCATTGACAGAAGTTAAAATCTCTTTTTTCTCTTAATTTTTTTATGTTTCCAAACTTTTAATTTCCTTAACCAAAAGTAAGGACGCCATTACTCCTTCTCTAATCCTAAAATGCAATACCCACAAGTCAAATTTGTAATGTTGCAAGAATGCGTTGATACCTTGTTTGTGTTGTGCACCCATCCTGATTTCTTTGTGGCTTCATTATTGAGTGGCTGGTATTTTTTAAAAAAAAAATTTATGGTCAAAACTTATATTAAGTTACTTATATCTATTTTAATTAATTCTCACTTCAAAAAATGACATGTGAATTTTTTTGAAATGAGTAATTTAAAAGTTAAAGATATACATTATTTTCAAGAAAAATATCCATTTGTCATTCTTTAATTCAAAAATATGATATAATGGATATAATAAATTAGATCTTTTTTTTTTTTTTTTAATTTGTGTATTCCTTTCTCTAACTTAAAGTAGCAATTATTAGTGAAAAAAGGATTTGTGTCACTCTTTTTAATATTGATAGCCCCTCGATAATGTTTCTGTGGTTTGTTTGCAGCATGAAAGCTTGGGACCTAATGGGGGATTTAGTTACTATATCTTTAAGAAACTTCATGAAAGCGCAGACAATTCTCTGAGCTCTTCTTTGGCTGAAGGAGCATCCAGATCTTCTTTGGCTTCATGATTAGTTCCTTCATCAATTTTCTTTTGCTTCGGAAACACTTCATCAATTTACTCTCATGCAAAACATGCAATCTGCCTCAGTCTCTGAAGAGGAAGGAGAACAAGATTCTTTGAAGTTGAAACCAAAATTAGCTGACAGAAAGAATCTTTTATATCTCTCTAAGATAGCTGCCTTTGCAGGTGCGGCTGCTGTGTAGTTTTTCGTGCCATGTTGAGATTATTTTCTTCCCCTCCATGCTATTTTGTATTCTTTAGATGCTTTCCTAATTGTGTTAGGCTGTTAGCTACTAACCCCAGAGATTTTGAACTCATTTTTGTTCACCTTCATGTAAATTGAAGTTAAATCCCTGTGGTGACAATGTACTTTTGATGTTCAACTATCTGATTACATGTGAGCTTTTTGGTCATATGATAATATCGATTACCAAGTTCACTTAATGGCAGTGGCTTTGCTGTCAAACTTTTTCTTACGGTTTGGAATTGATAGGTCGCAATATGGAGTTTTGGAAACCTTTTATTCGCTTCTACCATGAACATGTTCGAGTTTGAAATCACAACGAATACCACTTAATAAGCAAAATTTGTCCAATTCTAAGCACTGACTTCGACCATTGTATATGTTACTCATTGCCTTATATCTTGTTTGCCTTTGGGTTAGGGTCTGGTTTTTAAAACATTGAATAAAGATTGTTGTTTGTTTCCAGTTTTTATCTACGTATAAATGTTTCGTTTGGAGACTAGTTGTTTAATAAATTAAATGCCTAAACTTTCTTGATGAATAGATGCCTCATAAATTGTATTTGTGATAAATACTACCTTTTCTTGTTTAATAGCTGGTAGAGATGCTGATACTCAAGTGAAGGTGGACCGCATTGAGGCTGATCTGAAGATACTAAAATTGCAGGCAGATTTGAGGTTTTTCTATCAATTGTCTATTTGAAGGTGAAGTTTTGCAAAAATTTTCTTGATCGCCTTCATCATTATTCATCATGATTCGTGAATATTGAACACCAATGAAGCTCCGCCACCTCCCTCTGCTTGCATGATAAGTTATTCACGTAGTTTGGAAAGGAAGCCACTCTAGAGATGTTTTAGCTTTAAACGGAGGGCAAACAACAGTAGCCTGCTCAAGGACTGGGCATGCTTTGACTAAGTTCTAAAGAGCATGTGTTGCTAGGAAATTGTCTGAGTCTGACTAATGGTGTGTATTGGTGTTGAAAGTTGTGTGATTGTGCTTTATATGGGCCTCTTGAGGTACGAAATCAATATGTTTGTTTGGTTCATGAGAACTTATTGAACCATGTACTGATAAATGAGCCTCACTTTACCCTTTTAAGAGTCCTTTTTACCCATTTTCACTTGAACACTTGATGACCTGCAGGAGGAAGTAATGAAACATGTCCCTTCCATTGAAGATAAGCAACTTGTTGAAGATCAGCTGCTTCATCGAGAAGCTTTGATTAAGCTGTGCCTGGAAGGTGAAGAGCGAGAACTCTCATTGTGGGCCTTAGACGTGTTTGCATGGACCAGTTCCTCATTTCGCAAGATGCACAGAAAGCTTTTGGAGGATTGCTGGAAGAAGGCTGCCAGTCAGGATGATTGGGGTAAACTCCATGATTCATACATAGTTGAAGGATGGAGTGAGCATGGTGGTGATATCAGACTCGAAGAAGGGCCTTCCCCCATGGAATAGCGTGGCTGAAGATCATTCCCAACGCTAATACAAGCTGGTATAGGTTTTCTACCAGCATCACAATGTGGAATGCAGTTATTTGCTTTTGTTCCCTCTCTACTATATATGCATTCCATTCACACCTTACTGGATGATGTTGGTAATGGTCCTGGATAGAAATTGTGATACGCACAACTACGCCAATATTAAATGAGAAATGTTTCTTGTGCACTATCTTCTACCCACCATTATTCCTTGGAACTTATTATTATTATTATTATTATTATCCAAAGCGGAAACAGTGTAAAAACGGTACAATAAAAATATATATGCAAAACTCCCTAAACTAGGTCTGGATGATTTTTTGCGTTGCCCTCTTCGCCATTCATCTCGTGATTGATTTATAGTAGTTATACTAGGTTTGGGTGAAAGTGTCGATGCATTAAAATTAGTTGTTTTAAATTTTAAATTAAAAATGTCTTATAAGCTTATTTGCTGACAATAAATTTTAGTTTTCTAAATATATGATTTGTGTCGTGAACTGAAAATAGTGAAAAAGAAAACGGAACTCGTGTCAATAAAAATTATTTTCTGTTTATATAATAAGTTAATATTCATTTTAGTCTCTCACTGGTTTTTAATATTATAAAACGTGAGTCATGTTAATTTATTAACCTACTTTTATTTAATATTATATCAATTAAATGATGATAGGTAACCCTAAGTGATATCTCGACATATCATATGTTATTTGAAGTGCAATAAAGTTTAAAATGATTCATTTTGATATTTAATATTATACAAAATGAGTCATTTTGATATTTAATATTATACAAAATGAGTCATTTAAATATTCATTCGAAATTATAAAATGACATATTTTGTACAATTTCAAATACTAAAATTAGGGCTTGTTTGGCAATTGTTTTACAAAATTGTTTTTTATTTTAAAAAACAAAAGAGTAAAAGAACTTGTTTGGCAACTGATTTTTTTAATATTTGTTTTAAAAACTGAAAAACACAAAATCAGTTTTTAAAACAAAATTCAAAAATTGATTTTGGATGTTTTCAAAAATAGTTTTATTGATCTTCACTTTTTTTCACCCATAGAAATGAGTTCCTCCCACCTCCGGCGCAACTCCTCCATCCATTTTCATGCTCCCCCATTCGCTAGCCAAGCTTCGCACAACCAAGCCTCGGCGAATTCCGAGACCCAGCCCCAATGAGCTTTGTGACTAAGCGCTAACGAGCTCTGCCTTGCGTGCGACCAATCCTCAACGAGCTTCACGGCCCAGTTGCAGCAAGCTCCGCGGCCAACTGCTAAGCAAGCTCCATGACCTAGCCCCTACATGCGACCAAGCCCTGGCAACCAAGAGAACGGGACCTAGATCTGCTGCGATCCAACCCCTACGGCCAAGCCCTATAGTGCTCTGCCTTGCGGTGCTACCCTCGACCTAGATGTGTTGTGACCTAGACCCATGACCCAGATCTCCCTCTCTCTTTCTCTTTCTGTGCTTCTCTCTGTCTCTTTGGTTCTCCCTCCCTCTAGTTGTTGTAATTGCTATGTTGTTATTTTTAAATTGACAATAAGTTGTAAATTGATCTTACTGTTATTCTTTATTGATCTTTATTATGGTTACTGCTATGTTGATCTTTGTTATTATAATTTTTGTAAATTGCCAAACAATTTTTGGTTTCATCCATTTCAAAGGTTGTTTTTTAAAAAAAACTATTCAAACAAGTTTTCTTATCTTGTTATTTTTGAAAATTGAATTTAAAATTGTGTTGTAGAACAATTTTATAAAGCCAAAAACACAAAAACCCTAAGTTATTTTTAACTTCATTATACTTCAAATGACATATGGCGTGATAATGTATTACTTAACGTTACACATCATTATATAATTGATAAAATGATGGATAAAAGTGGAATAAGGGACTAACTTGACTCATACTTTATAATGTTTATGACTAATTTGACTCATTTTAAAAGTTAAAAACTAAAATGACTTTCGAGTAAAAAGTCAAGAGATAAAAAATAAACATTAACTCTTATAAAAAGTACTTAGATGCATCGAGAGCAAGAGATAACACTTACTTTGATCCATTTATTAATTGACACAAGTTTTGTGGGCTATTATTATCTCCACCTCTCTTGTATTTTTAATACAATAGCTGATTTATCAATCACTGAATGAAACCCAGCATTCTAACTCTTATATAGTTGATAATACGTTTAGGATACGTTGTCTCCACCCCATGCTTGTTAATGACCGGCAACCATTTCCTTTCCTAGAAAGAAGACTTGCTACGTTATGATATCATAAATTCATGATCATCTAGAATGTTAAAGTAAAACTAGACGCTGACTGAAACTACCTAAGACAAGAAGATCACTCGACGCGCATTAATGTTGACAATCAGAATCGTTGTCACCACAAATAGGAACTACAGTGCACATTAGCACCCACCTATTCGCTTAGCCCCTTTTGTTTTTACTCTGGCAGTTGTTTCAAAAATTCATTTTATGCTACCGTGCGCAACCTTCCAAATTCAAACTTCAACGCGTCACAATGAAACCGACAGTTAGATTGATAGAAGATGTTAATACGTCTATCTTTTTTAAATCAAATGACTTTGTAATGTTTTTCCCCACTTCCTTGCAATACATTATCCATAGATACGTGGAGAGAATTTGCCCCTGTAAGTTGCTATAGTATTTGCACACTGAAGCATGATAATAAAGACTTGTGTCCTTTATGTTATTAACGAATAAGTACCGTATGAGAGGATTGGAGTAATGCTAGTTTGACAATTAAAAAGTGGGTGTCAGTTTAGACATTCACTTTATAACCATTAGATGTGATTGATGTTAAAGATAAGTGGGGACCACCATCACATCCAGTGGTTATAAAGTGGATGTCTGAATAGATATCCATTTTTTAGGTGTCAAAATATCATTACCCTTCTGAAAACTGGACAGGATCGACTGGTCGGGCCGGTGGAATCTGAAAATCACCTTGTAAAAAATCACTCAAGAACTGCTGAGAACCAACCAAGAACTGGTAAATTGGGTAAACCGGCCCGGCCAAAAAATCAGTTCAAACCTTTTCTTCTTTTGTAAAAAAAATACAAAATTACATATTTTGAATTAAAAAAAAGCCTAAAATATTATATTTCCTATTTTTTTTCCTTTTCTAATATGGAAAGTAATAACTTGAGAGATTTGATCTATATAGAGAATGTTTATTTTGATTAAGAGTTGAATTATGTTATGTTTTATGATTTTATTGATACCTAATTTAATTTTTAATTATTTTATGACATATATTTTATTTTATATATTTATATAAATATATATTTTATTATATAACGATTATATTTTAGTTAGATTCTAATTAAACCAGTTAAACTTCTAAATTCTTATCTCTATCACTTCAATATCTGGTCCGATTCTCGTAACCTGTCAGAATAAGTGAGTGAATAGTCACTTTTCAATGGCACTCTCTCCTCCAGTGCCAGCCGCCCCGCGTATACCGCGTGGCTACGTGGCAGGCATCCAAACTGATGATTGAATCTAACGGTGAAACTGAGTGTTTTTATAGCTTTTGTAAATAGCATGCCCCGAGTGTATATATACCCCCGCTTTGTTTTATTACTCAATCCTCACACCAAATGTGCTTTGGAGGTTTGATTTGGGCACAGGAAGATAGGCTCTTGAAGATGTTTTAGGCTCTTAGATCACCTTACCCTTCTTTGTTACCTGCCATAGAAATCATGCATCACTCTCAGATGATATGAGCTTAACCTATTCTATTTTTATCTTATTCGAGGCTTCATATATAGTCTTCCATAAACCCCCCTTCCTCTCAACCTCCTCTCCTTTACAACACCTAAGAAAGCCATTTTGATCACATAGGAAATTTGGATTTGGTTCAGTTAGTTTTGTACTTAGGAGTATCAAAACGTTTGTCCAAACATTCTTGTTCCCTTCCCAACTTCCTTAGTTACCATACAACAGCTGCCAAATAACTGTCACAAAACACAAAACACGAACCAAACAAGCATGTCTTCAGCAAGTGGTGATGAGAATGGTGTCAACAATGATCTTGTTGTTAGCTTACTCCCCACTAGAAACTACACCAAGATATGGCGTAGAACCCGTTACATTGGGATCCTCATCTCTCTGAAAAAGTCAACAACTTCAAGTGGCAGCTCTGAATCTCCACCACCATCATCATCAGCACCGTACACTCCATTACCTCCATCTGAGCCTCCTGCTCCTGCTACCGCTAGAACCTCATCTTCCAAGTCTTATGTTGAAATTGGCATAGCCTCTGATGCTGACGAGGCGAAAGAGGAAGATGTAGAACAGCTCTATAGGAGAATTGATAGGATTGTGAAGGAGAAGGACTTGAAATCGCTTCTTGCGCTTGGTGGGGTTGGCCGTGTTTGCTCACTTCTTCGTCAACAACGCCAACACCCAGAGGTATCATCAACCAACTTCTTCTTTCATCAATACATTGCCAGGATGAGATTTTCTTTGAAAAAAGAGAAAAAATCAGTTTCGCAAGGAGATGACATTCCTTCGAGAAAAACAATAGAAAGATACAGAAAAGATATCATTTTTGGCTTTGGTTTATTTGAGGGTATCATCACACTGAATTATTTAAAAGCATGGTAAGTTTTAAGTGTTTAGAATAGATCTACTGAATTTCCAAACATGTGGGTTTGACAAACTTATTTTGAGTTCGAAACAGCTTTGAGTTCAAAACAGCTTATAATCAAAAGTTTTTTGAGAAAAAAAAAATGCCAATGTTTCCCGAAATTAAGCTGGTACCATACAAGTGTACATTTCTAGTTGCTTGAGAAAGAGTTATTTTGTTGACGGGAGCTTGAATCTATGAACAGGACGGCACTACTGATAATGGAAACCATATAGTGTTGAAGTCCACTGTACCAGTTCATGGAACAAGCTTCTCTAGCTTTTTCGTGAATAGTTGCAAGCGCAACAGGTTCACAATTCCAATGCTGCTGTTCTCAGCTGTTTTGTCCTTTACAATAGAGATCAAGCAGGAGGGTCCTAGATATGGTTGGCATGATGGTGTTGCCATGTTGGTTGCTCTCAGCTTGATGGTTGTAATCCCTTCAATAGCAAACTTTTGGCGTCAAAGGAATATGATGAAATTGTCAAAGAGAAAGGACAAGTTGAAATTCACAGTTCAGAGAGGTGAAGAGGGGCTCTTCAGCGTTGCCATATCTGACATTTTTGTGGGTGATATAGTGTCTCTGAGGATGGGTGATGAGGTTCCAGCAGAAGGTTTGTTTCTAGATGGTGAAAACTTTGTGGTGGATAAGGCAAGAAACAAAAGTGATTGTGAGGGAAACCCGTTTCTTATAGCTGGTTCAAAGGTGATTGAGGGTCATGGGAAGATGGTTGTAACATCAGCTGGAAACAAAAGGAACTTGGCTGAGATGCAAAACTCAATGAGTTGTAATCCTGAGAGAAGAAGCCTGTTGGATGATCGAATTGAGAAGCCAATTTCTTACATTGACAATTTTTCTCTTTTTGTCTTTGTATTGGTTGGAGCTGTGGTGCTAATTCGCCTAATATGCAAAAAAGATGGGGACAGTGGTGGGTTGCCAGATCTTAAGGGGAAGGTCTCAGTTGGATCGGTGATGGAAATCCTTGAGAGAACTATTTTGAGACCACAAGGAAAGATTTCCACTTTGACAGGTCTTGTTACTGCTGCAATACTGTGTATTCAGCATGGAATGCCACTCATGGTTGCAATTTCTCTCGGTTGCCAGATTGATCAGGAAGTGTCCCAAGATGCGGTTCATAATGACTTATCAGCTTGTACAACAATGGGGCTAGTTTCGGTCATCTGTGTCGATGCATCTGGAGGGCTCATATCCAAACCAATGGAGGTTAACAGAATCTGGGTGGGAGAGAAAGATATCAGCATGGATATAAGCAAGGTCGAGGGATCAGAGGTTAATCAAGTTGTTCTTGCTAAGCTTCAACAAGGAATTGGTTTATCAGTTCTTGTGCCGGAGCTTGCTCTCTCTCCAATGTCAAGGTCACTTATTTATTGGGCAGAAGCAACTTGGGGAATGAACATAGAGTCCTTTACGGAAGAATTTACAATTCTTAAGCACAGCAAACTGAATACTTACGAAGAAGGCAGTGGAGTTCTGGTGAGAAAAGTTGGGGACAATGACCAAGATCTGCAGTTGCACTGGAATGGAGCTGCATCCACAGTATTGGACAAGTGTTCACAATACTATGATAGTAAAGGGGAATGTCATGATATGATGGAAAATCAGAAAAGCAAATTTGAGCAGGTGATTAAGGAGATGCAAGATAGTGGTCTCAAGCCAATTGCATTTGCCCATAAACAAGCACAGGTGCAAGAACTTGAGCAAGATGAATTGATCTTGTTAGGACTGATTGGTCTCAAACAAACATGTCAGGAATCCATAAAAATGGCCTTTGAATATCTAACAAGTGCTGAAATAAAGATAAAATTGGTCTCAGAGGATGATATCATGGTAGTGAAGGGCATAGCTTGTGAACTAGGAATAGAAGTGCCAGAAGATGGCATTTTGCTTGAAGGAAAAGAACTTCAAGATTTGAACGGCAGTGGTAGATTAGACAAGGTCGATCTAGCCCATATAATGGGAAGTTTCACCCCTGAAGACATGCTGCTCATGGTAGAGTGCTTGCAAGAAAAAGGTCATGTGGTTGCATTTGTTGGAAGAAGGATGACAACTAGCCATGCTTCAGTTCTCCAGGTAGCTGATGTAGGGATAGTCCATAATTCCCTGGGCACAATAGCGGACAGAGAGAGTTCTGGAATAATTATCAAATGTTTCGATGCATTGCCACCAATTGTGAGGGCTGGCAGAAGTAAATACAGCAATATTCAGAAGTTCATTCAGCTTCAGATCATCTTTGGCATATCAGGCTCACTCATAACCTTCATTACTACAATTTTCACTGGCGGATCCCCGCTAACAGGATTCCAGTTGATCTGGGTGAATATGCTGATGTGCATGCTGGGTGGCCTAATGATGGGGATGGAGTTCAATAATGACATTCAACCATCACACAGGAATCAGTCAATTATAACCAAAGAAATTTGGAAAAGCATAGTTATTCAAGTTTCATATCAGATTTCAGTATCCATGATACTTGAATTTGGGGGACATATTTCTGACACAGAAAAAGTGGTTAGGAAGACCATGATCTTCAACACATTCCTGTTGTGCCAGGTATTCAATCTACTCAACGCCATGGCTTTGTTGAAAAAGGAAGTTCTCAAGGTTGTTCTTAGGAGCTACTGTTTCTTGGTGGCTTTAGCTCTTTTCCTTCTCATGCAGGTGCTGGTGATTGAGTATGCAAATGGCCTAGCAAATTGCACTAGACTGAATGCTCCTCACTGGGCCATATGTGTCCTGGTTGGTGTTTTTTCTTGTGTGTTTGATTGGGCCCTGAAAAGTCTACTAGATATTCTCCGCACAAATTCTGCTTCTGCTTCAGAATCAAATGGATACTCTAACACGTCACATTGGATCTATATCACCTGGGGATTTCCATTTCTGATGCTCTTTTCCTTCCCTGTAATTATATTTAGCCAAATGGGTCAGATACTTCCATATAGTGGCTGAACTCGAACATACCCATTGACTTAGTGATGTACATGTAACATAACATTGTAACATACCATCTTAAGTTATTCGTAGGTAGTACCTTTGTGTATAGTGTCCATGTAGAATAATTCATTTGTAGGTACTACCTTGGTGCATAAGAATATTCACATTTATTCTACCATTTCACATGACTGCATGTGAATGTGAAGGTAGATTTCTGTAGAACTTGCTTCTGCTGATTTGCTCTCTCCCTATGTTATAATGTATGACTCTCTTCTTTCCTAAATTTGGAAGCATCAAGCACGTGACCTTTACCCCCATGTATGCCCCCTACAAAAATCCAAAAACAAAAATAAAAATAAAATGTCTTGGTTTCCCACACACACACACACACACAAAAAGTATGGAAAAGTTGTGAATAGAAAAATTTAGTGGCTCATGTAAACTTCGAGGCATATAAGATGACGAACTTCGCCATTAAAGAAAATACATTTCAGATGTTAAGTTGAATTATATATTTTCCATTAATTATGGCATTGATAGAAGTTTAAATGTTTTTTTTTCCCTCAATTTTTTATGTTTCCAAACTTTGAATTTCCTTAACCATAAGTAAGGTTTTTTTTCCCCTCTGAATTATGCTACTTTCTTTTTGCAGTTTGCTGTGTTTTTCCCGCCCAGGGAAGTTAAGGACGCCATTACTCTTTCTCTAATCCTAAAATCTGATAACCACAAGTCAAATTTGTAATGTAGCAAGAATGCGTTGATTCGTTATTTGTGTTGTGCACCCTGATTTCTTTTTGGCTTCACTAATGAGTGGCTGGTATTTTTTTAAAAAAAATTTATTGACAAAACTTAAATTAAGTTACTTATATCTATTTTCATTAATCCTCACATCAAACAATGACATGTGAACTTTTTCGTTAATGAGTAATTTAAAAGTTAAAAGATATACATTATTTTCAAGAAAAATATCCATTTGTCATTCTTTAATCAAAAAATAGGATATAATGGACATAATAAACTAGATGTTAATTTTTTTTATTTGTGTATTCCTTTCTCTAACTTAAAGTAGCAATTAGTTAAAAAATAAAATCAAATAAGAAAACTACATTTTAGTGCCTAAAAAAAAATCTAGTATTAATATAATGGTCAAAGAAAGAAAATTACATGCACATTAGCTACTGTACGAAATTATTATGTTCAAATCAAAACTTGCCAAGGAGATGGACGTGTGTCTGTGAATGGTCAACATACCAATCGGTTAAGACCCAATATTATTTTACAAAGAAAAAAGTGATGCACAATAAAACAGGGTTGCAAGGCTGTAGCAACAGCCCCATCGAATCCGACCCCTCTTACAAGTTTCAGTTTTTTGTTTTTTACTTTGGTGGACCTGATTTCTGTGGCTTACGTTCACCCTCTCTGAAACATCTGAGCAACTAGATCTTTGTGTCCACATGGCAGAAGGAGAGCCACTTTCCATGTACAAAATATCAGCATGAGAATCCACATCCAAATCCACAACCAATGAGATGCTGCTGACTTGTGCATATCCTCATCCGCAATATCACGTGACTTCCACTCTGGCCTCCCCCACCCTTCTATAAACCTTCGTATACTCCTCCTTCATTCTCCACAACACCACCAAAAAGAACACCAAAAGTTCAACAAGCCCAACTAACATAGTCCGTCACCATGGCCACCTCTGCCATCCAGCAATCAGCATTCACTGGCCAGACTGCTTTGAAGCAGGCTAATGAGCTTGTCCGGAAGGTTGGTGGCTCTGGCAAAGGCCGCATTAACATGCGCCGTACCGTGAAGAGTGCTCCTCAGAGCATTTGGTAAGCACTTCAAATCTTAAATTATTAGTAAAAGTGAATGTTAGCCTTGGCACTAGTTAACAGTTCAACTTCAGAAACAGTTTTAACCTTCCTTTGTTTGATATTTGCAAATTTGGTGTTCAATATTCCTCTATTCCATGCTACTCAAAAGCATTATTAGTGTTACTAATTCTCAGCATGATGGGGCTGACCATAAAGCCAGTAACTTTGCAAGTATAATAAAAGGTTTATGTAGAAGGTTATTAAACCAAGATAGAGTCACATGTAGTGGTATATACTATCTTGTGAAGGTCAATAATTACAAACATGTTTGATAACGGCTCAATTTTAGAAAATAATCATTTAAAAAAAAAGGCTATTTCAAACCCACCTTACCAAAAACTTGAATTGGGGTACTTGAATATGTGATTTGTTTGAAATCTGACTTTGCATGACCTGTTGTCGAAACACAGGTATGGCCCTGACCGTCCCAAGTACTTGGGTCCTTTCTCTGACCAAATTCCATCATACCTGACTGGTGAGTTCCCTGGTGACTACGGATGGGACACAGCTGGATTATCAGCTGACCCCGAAACCTTTGCCAGGAACCGTGAGCTCGAGGTGATTCACTGCAGATGGGCTATGCTGGGGGCACTGGGATGCACCTTCCCAGAAATCCTTGAGAAGAATGGTGTCAAATTTGGTGAGGCAGTTTGGTTCAAGGCTGGTGCCCAGATCTTCTCTGAGGGTGGCCTTGACTACTTGGGCAACCCCAACCTCATCCATGCTCAGAGCATCCTTGCAATCTGGGCTTGCCAGGTTGTGCTCATGGGATTTGTTGAAGGCTACAGGGTTGGTGGAGGACCACTTGGTGAAGGGCTGGACCCAATTTACCCTGGTGGTGCCTTTGACCCACTTGGTCTTGCTGATGACCCTGAAGCATTTGCAGAGTTGAAGGTGAAGGAAATCAAGAACGGCCGCTTGGCGATGTTCTCCATGTTCGGTTTCTTTGTCCAGGCCATTGTTACTGGCAAGGGACCTATTCAGAACCTTTATGACCATGTTGCTGATCCTGTTACCAACAATGCATGGGCTTACGCCACTAACTTTGTCCCTGGACAATGAAGATATCATGTAATGCCTTTTTAGCTGCAATCTTCTGCTCCCATTTGCAGTTGCTCTGTGTTTAAACTCCATTGTCACTGATGTAACTATACGAGCAGAAGAATCTGTATGAGAACGATGATGTTAGAAATGTCAACTCTTATGCATGAATTCAGTATATTGATTGGCTTGTAATAGTAATATGATTTTCCACTTCTCCAACAACAATATGAACCACCCTCCTCAAACGTATATCAGTTCAACATTCAACCAAGCTCAAGGCCTCCACTGAAAAAACTTATCATACAAAACCTAACTAGATGCACAATTTAAACTTTTAAATTCTTTCATCATGTGTTAGATAATAGAAGTTAAATCCTTGACTTAACCTTTCATCATTCAAACGAACAAAAGATGCCTATTAAAAAATTGAAAGATCGTAATTGTCACTTCTGCAGCTATAATAAATTCTAAAATGACACTGATAGCATATGATAGTACGAGGATGGTGGCACATGTCGATGCAGTTCATACTCTTTTTATCAAGTTTGAAGAGTTCATATGAATTTCAACTACATAGCTCTAACCATTTTTAAAACCAATACCTAGGCAAGAATGCTGGGAACTCCATAGATGTGCGTCTATGACATGCTATGATGCTAAGGGAAAGACAGTCACCAAAAGTCGTTGCAAGAACATGATCCATTTTTGAAGTGTGACAGTCACCAAAAGTCATTGCAAGAACATGATCCATTTTTGAAATGATGGAAGCGGCTATTATCTCTCACTATAATTTCACGACTGTAGATAACAGAGAGGAGCTTTGTTACTGCATGGCAATCATTACAGACTCTAAGGTTTTTTATAATGCGAATAGGAGTTCTGCTTTCTATGTTGATGAGGCCAAAAGATATGGCCAACCTCTCACTATGGTTCTCTAATTCAGATTCTTTTTCTTTCTCCCCATCAATATTCAGTAGAACCTGGCTTGTGTCAGGAACATGACCAGCTAGTTTCATTTTTCCTCTCATCTCCCTCAACTTAGCATATATGTCTTCGGTTTGGGGATGTGATCTATCCCCAACAATAAACCTATGAAGTTGACCTTTGTGCTCAATGAAGCTGCATCCAGCATCCTTTATGATTCCTCTCTTCTTCATCATTTCTCTTACATGTGAGACTTTATCCCACTTCCCAGATGCAGCATACATGTTAGAAAGTACAGTGTAACACCCACCAAAATCTGGATCTGCCTCGATCAAATTATGAGCTGCATATTCACCGATTTCCAAGTTTCCGTGTTTCCTTGAACCACCAAGTAAACTCATCCAGATGACTTTGTTTGGTCTCACTGGCATGCTCTCAATAACCTTTTTTGCTTGTTCAAGATGTCCAGCTCTACATAAAATGTCGACATAGCAACCATAATGCTCAACTGTGGGCTCAATTTTGTATTCACTTATCATCTTGTGAAAAATTTGGGCCCCCTCATCTACCAAGCCTGCATGACTACAGGCATTCAACACCCCAATGAAGGTTATAGCATGAGGTTTCATTCTGATCCTGCACATTTCCTGAAGAAGGTCAAGTGCTTGGTCGGCCAAACCATGCATTCCAAGCCCCACAATTATAGCTGTCCAATGCCCCAGTTTCTTGTTGGCTATTGCTTTGAAAACTTTCATGGAACTCTCTATGCTGCCACACTTAGAATACATTGCTATCAGTGATGTACCAAGCACACCATCCAACTCAAAGCCATGCTTAACCATAAATGAATGAATCCATCTTCCATTTCCCATAACAGCCAAACCCGAAACTGCAGAAAGAGCACTAAGTATTGTAACATTGCTAGGCATAAGGCCCTCTTTCAACAACGCATCAAACAACTCCAGAGCATCAAAATACCGCCCATTGAGCTCGTAACCAGCTATCATCGAGTTCCAACTTATCAGATTCCTCACCCGCATCTGACGAAACAACTGGCAAGCCAAATTGACTTTACAACACTTCATATACCCATTAATCATGGCATTCCAAGATACCAAGCTCTTACTGGGCATTTTATCAAACACCTCTCTAGCAGCCTCAACCTTGCCACATTTGGACAACCCATCAACCAACACAGTCCAAGTGAACTCATCCCTATCAGGCATTTCATCGAACAACTTCATAGCAAACTCAACGTCACGGTTTCTAGCGTACCCATTAATCAAGGAGTTCCAAGACACCAAATCCTTATCCTCCATTCGATCAAACACACTTCTAGCCACACCCATATCACCCCACTTCGCATACATGCTCACCAAACTACTCTCCACAAACTTGTCGGAACCAAACCCAATTTTCAGTGCCAACCCATGAACCTGTTTTCCCTCACCAGCCGCGTTCAATCGAGCACAGCCCTTAATCACGCAAGGGAGCGTGAACCCATCAGGGACGAGGTCGTGAAGAAGCATTCGGCGAAACAGGGCAATGGCGTCGTCGGAACGGTGATTCTCGCCGCAGCACTTGATGATGAGGTTCCAGGACAGTAAAGTGGGTCGTTGCAAGGAGTGGAAGAGGGAGAGGGCGTGCTGGAGGTCGTTGAATTTGGCGTAGAGAGATAGAAGGTGAGAAGAGGGAGAAGGGTGGTTCAAGATGCCGGTTTTGAGATACAGAGCGTGAAGTTTGTGTGGTTGGTGTTGTGGGGTTCTGGCGAATTGAGGAAAGTTGCGATCTTGAGGGAGAAGGATTGAATTTGGAGGGAGAGAGGAAGAGAGAAGGAGCTTCGGCATTGCCGCCATGGATGGCTAAGGAAAGGAGCTAACTGTAAACTGACATTAACGAACATGCCCTCCTGTTACGTCAGTTTCGACTTGTAACACTGTTATTCTCTGCTGAGTTGGGATAGGTAAATGAGCGTGGGAAAATAACCGGGTGTGATTGAACAGTAAAGATTTATCCTTTCTTAATCAAATGTTAAAGATTTGATTCCTGATTTTAGGTATAAAAAGTTAATTAAAAAGTTTCGGATCAACTCTCCCACCCTTAGAGGTGCCTACTATTGACGAAGGGATTAGTCTCACAACTGCCGGCTATGGGGATACTATGAGAAATTAAAAAAAAAAGGTGGGAAAATTTAAGGGTAATTTACAAACGCACCTCTTCTTTATCAAAATTTAACCCACCTCCTTTTTAATTATCTAATTTATAATGGGACATTTTTGATAAATCACCTAAAAAAATAGATAAATTAGAAAAAGTTAGTGTAGATTATACAATTAAAGGAGGGGTGAGTTGAGTTTTGATAAATCTCACAAAACATAAATGTAATTTATCCAAAATTTAATCTAGTATAATACTCATTTATCAATTTATGATAAACACAAATATAATAGATAATATTAATTATTGAATAAAATATAGTGAATAAATTAATAGAATTATAAATATTAATTAATATAGAACAATATTTAGGGCTAATACTAAATGGAAAATGTAAAATTAATTAGGGATATTATTGAAAAAATTTAATACTTTATTTAGATATAAAATTAACAGATATTTTAAAATATAAAATTATCTGAAAATGAACAAATATTCTGAAAATGAGAGAGTAAGTGCTAAGTTAAATGTACACATAAATGAGGATTAAAATGATCAGTAAACAAAAATAAATCATGAAGGATAATATAAATATAAAGAATCATAAACTTAGACATATACATTAGTAAAACAAATGAAATTTGGATTTTTTTTTTCAGGATATCCATGGTGATTAATCCCGAGACGAGAGCTAGAATGAGATTTGGACAAAGCAAGAATGAAAACAAAGAATGCATGCTTATCATTTTACTTCGTAAACAAATGTAGGATATATATATCTTTTGATAACAAGTATACTTAAATACTCTTAAATCATATTTATTATCCCATTAAAACATGAAAATAAATAAAAGAAAAAAATGCTTAAAAAGATATCAAATTCATATCTTCAAAATAGATATAACTAAAATTCGTAATAAGAATAGATATATATTTTGAAAGCAAAAATTGCTAATTGATTGTAATTATGAGATGTTATGTGGTATTCAGAGAAAACTCATCTAGATATATATAATAGATGATAAATGTAATGTGTGTGTGTGTGTCTATATATATATATAGGGGTAAATTTTTAATAGTAATAAAAAATTAAAATAATAACTTATATTGGTTTAATTTCGGGGAAAATAGCCAAATGTAGTTTGTTGTAGACTTGTACGTAACAAAGATTAATTTTAACCTTAGGTAAACTCTATTTATCTCTATATGAGTTTGAATCTTAAAGTAATGACTTTAAAAATGATTTTATCTCGCTATCATTTAAAAGTGATGGATCCAAAAAAATTTAATATAGAAGGTAAAAATAATAATACATTAATATAGAAATAAATAAGATATATTATATCTTATTATTTTAACTCACTTGAAGTTAATTCGAAATCAATGTCAATTAAATAACAGGGGCAAGAACAAGCTTAAACTATGTAACTATGGAAAAAATTAAAATTTTTGTTGGGGTCTCCCCCCCCCCCCCCCCCAAAAAAAAAAAGGAAAAAAAGGTACATCCGCCTTGCATTAACACTTCATATCACAATAACAAAATAAATCGTTTTTGTAGATGATGACATTATCTTACAATTCTTTTCAATTTGATCGTGGATTTAGAGCTTACAATGAATTATGAACCAAAACTAAACAATAAAATAAAGTATTCTCCCCAAAAAAGAAATTGTTGCAGCCAATTATTCAATGAAGCTAAACTAAATGAACGACAATAACAGCAAATATATGCAAAGCAAACTCGGACAAAATTTAATGCCACACGCGAGGCTATAGTTTAGTGATTTGATTATTGCCTTTAAAACAGTGCATATCGTGGAGTCGCTGGTTCAACTCTCCATGGGGTTGGAGACCTTCCCACCTCGCGTCCTTCGGTGTTTGAGTTGAGTTGACTGAAAATTAAAAAAAAAATTAATGCTATTGCATGAAAGTTAATCTTGATCATACTTTAATAAAACACAAATTTTTACAAAACTGATTATGTCAATCACATGGTCTGAAGTTAATTAGTTGTGCATCATGTAAGTCAGTGACATAAACAAAGTCGTGCACACAAGTCATTGACATAAACAAAGAATATGAAATTTTAGGAGTCAACTTTTGTGAGTTGTTCCACTCCTTTGTTACAATCCTTTCAGATAAGGGAGCTTTTTACATCAGTTTGAGCTTGTAAAATATAGACTTAATTATTCTTATAGCCCCATGTCATGCAGATCCAAGCAAGAGGAAGAAAAATAATGTTCATCTGAGGAGGAAATATGAATGGATCAAAGAGGTGCACATGGAAAGTAGAGGAGTCATCATTCTTGTTTTGACTTTCTTTTACATTTGCAAATGTCATGATTTGGTAGTTGTAGTTACAATTTATAAAAGCAATGATTTAATGTAACAACTATAAGACTACAAAAGGCACACTATTAGTCTTCTACATGATTAATAGTACAAATTGTGAATAGTACAATTATTTGCTGTCACAATGCTAGCGGCTTCAACATTGCTATAACTACAATTTAAAAGTAGTTGGATAGTATCGTTGAACAAACCAATTGCTTACACAGGGGAATGTAAGAGTTCTCTCTCTTTCCTTCATGGACACAATGAACTAATTAATCATTGATGGCAAACTCCAAAAATATTCCTTCTCAATTCCTTTTGTCTCTTCTTCACAGCACCACCCTCCATCTTCAAAGCTCCAAAACAAGAATTGTTCATTCAACAGTTGAAAACTTATTAAAAAAGAAAGTATATATTATACCACCAGTACCAAACAAATATGTACCATCTTCTCCCAAGCCAACAGTGGCTAAAATTGACAAGCCCAGATAAGCATTACCTAACCATTTATTCTCCCCAACACTCCCTTCCAAATGCTACATTGCATCATCAATTTGGACACTACTCCTTACCCTTTTCCTCATTCAAAAAGTCCTTTTGGCCACACATCTAGTGACCCTGCCTTCCCCTATACTAACTTTTAGCACTTATCTCTTTGGCATGTTGTCAAGCAGCAGTCGATTCTAATCTGAGTTGCTATCTTATGGAATCAATTAGAATGACTCCAAACACTAAAAATCAATGCTGAACAGCTAAAAATGATGATCTCCTAATATATGCACCCCCTTGTATTATATACCACTTCCAAGCCACTACATGCCAAACCCACCAAAATATAGATCCCCCTCATCCCTTAATAACCGCAATAAAGAAGACCCAAGATTGAAAATTTTTTGTCAAAGCCAAATGGGTAGGCGAGATAATGATCCTACCATGGTGAATTCCTCCATTGCTCTTCTCCAGGAAAGATTTAGGCAATTGGAGAAGGTGAAAGAAAAGAGAGAAGGGAAAGAACTCCTTAAGTTGTTGTCTTCGGAGACACAAAGCCAAAGGGGTGCCTCATCTATGCACAACCACCCCGCATCACAAAATTGTCTACAACCAGGGTTGGTGGTTCCAAATAGGCCAACTCTTCAAGATCATTCTCTTTCTCTTGGGCTCAATTTGAATACCAAGCAAGGTGATCACTATACCATGAAATCATCATCAACCCCATCATCATCATCATCTTCATCATCCTCTAGTTTATGGCCACAAAGTGCATCATCATCATCAAGAAATTTTGACAGCTCAGATGTTGATACTTCCCTTCATCTGTAAATATATCTACTTCTCTTTGTCTATGCTTCCCCTAATACCAATATATAAATGTTTGTATGATAACAACCCTATGTTCTCTATCGTTTTGTAGCAGTAATCAAGGAGGACTTGTATCAGTTATGCTTCGACAAGAAATAAATAAATGGATTAGTGCATGTTAATGATGTATGCATTGGGTAATTGTATATGGACGTCAAGAAAACAAAAATAAGATGGCATTTTATAGGCCACAAAATAATTATATTTTGGTGTTTTGTGATGGCAAGAAGGCAGTGATGAATGGAATTCGATTATAGAATCTAATTTTATAGATTTCTTTTGTTCTTGTCTAATCCAATATTAAGGTTCCATTTATTTGGGATTATTTAGGTTAAAAACACTTTTTTTCTCATCCCAAAAAATCATTATTACTAGATAATTTTTTAAAAATAATTAAAACTTAAAAAATTAGTTTTCAACTTTTTGGTAGAAACTAAAAAGAGGAGCTTATTAAAAAAAATCAATTTTCAGAAATTTTAATTTTATGTAAACCGGGTGCATTTGTGCAGGATTCTGAGCTCTGCAATCATTTTTTCCACTAAAACAAAATTAATTTTCAGCTTTTTAATTAAATATAAAATTTAAGTTTTATAACCATTTTTTTTTAATTTAAAACAAACATACCCTAAATTTGAATTTCATAATCACTTTTTTTAAAATCCAAAATAATACACACTAAATCAAAATTTGTTACTTCTTGGTGGACTTGTAATATAACATAGTAAAATCTAAGTAACAAACTAAATTATATGAGTTATATAATTACTGTTTAAATTGACATAAACTTTACTCAAATGGAACATTTTTTACGACATTGAAAATTTGAGCCATTTATAACATGAAAAATACTAAACCATTAGAAATTTGTCATAATCTTTTTGTCAGAATAATTTGATATGATTGTTGATCTTTTAGATGAATAAATATATAGATCATGCAACTCATTTCATCATACAATTATTATAATTTTAGTTAAAGATTCTGATAATATTTTTCTGGTTGTATGTAATTGTATACTATTAATGGAAGAGAAAATTGGACCGGACCGGCCGGTCCAACCGGGAACCAGTCATCTAGCTTGTTCGATTAAGTTTTAAAAATCGAAAAACTTAAAATCGATCAAAAACAGGTCAAAACCGAAAAAATTGGTGAATCAGATCAGTTCAACCAGTTTGGAACTTTTGATTTATTTTTTCTTAAAAGCCTAAATACTAACATCTTGTGGTAATTACAGAGCAAAAATGAAAAAAAAATGGAATTAAAGAATGGCACCAACATATTGTGATCGTGTTGTGAGACCGAGACTAAAAAATTTTATATGGATTGTGTTTATTTTTATAGACCTATGAATATATTTTTGTATATTCTAATTAATCATATATATGTATATATGATATTCTGGTTAAACCCCAATTAAACCAATTAAACCTCTAAACTTTTGAACCAATACCTTAACTGATTCGAGATCCGGTTCGATTTTCTCTTCCTTGATACTATTAATTACTCTTATAACATTCTCACACTATTTCGCATCAATCCAGGACTATATTACATTTGATGGACACATATGACAATGAAATTTTCATTTTGGTTTGTTTGACGACAAAAAAACACTAACCACATTCCATTCACGTTGTTATTAAAGTTTTGATTTGACCTGGGCTTATATTTTTATCAATATTTTTTGAAAATCAATAGGTGGGACAGATATGCCGTTGGTGGTTTCTGATTGCATTTTTTTTTTTACCAAAAAGAAAAAAAAAAAGGTATCTAACAATATTTAAACTTAAAAAAAAACATATTAGTGCTTGCTTTCAGAAACCTTTTTAAATTTTATTTAATTGGATCAAGGTTTATCCAAATTGAACCCAATAATGAATCTCTTAAGAAAGATTTTTACATATAGTTTGTTGTCAGGGAAAATAATTAAAATTCACGCTTCAGTTGATAAAACTTGTCCTAGTTCGCATGTTTTATTTTTGAGCTATGTCCTACTAATACTGTGGACAAGACATTTCTCCTGTATTCGCATGTCGGAATAGAGAAAAAAATGGCTGATGTGTCTCACCAGATTTATAAGTCCCAGTTGGGTGCAAATAAGTGAATAAAATTAGCGATCGAGAGGGAAAATTGGGCTTTTTCACCAAAAAAAAATAAAAATAAAAAAATATTTATTTATAAATATATAATCAGACTGATATTATTTATCAATATATACTAGTTTTGGGACTAATATAAATCGGCTAGCTGTCAAACGATTTATGAATGATGTGTTTCTTGTCTGAATGATTTACTTGGCACACGTGAAAATAGTCTTAGTCTAAATCATTTAGTTGTCAAACAATTTATGAATGACGGGTTTTACTATGCAATAATTTAATGGGTACAAGTGCAAACAGTGCCAGTATTAAATCGCCTTGCATCTGACCGATTTATGCACTATACTAAATTATTATCAATATTAATTATTCATAAATAAAACATACTATAATCTCAAAATTTAACAAATTCTTATAAACTTTATTTAATCAATAGCAAACCTAAATTAAACTAAATTTACAGACTAAAATAAATATGAATACATATAACCAAATATTATTAATCTCTTAGCAATCTCAAACATTTAAATAAATGTCATATATTAAATTTCCTAAATTAAAATACATGTACTACACTATTCAAATAAAAAAAACACAATTTCAAGTTATTAGTTCCTACAACTCCATAAAGTAAAAAAATTCATTAAACTATTTCAAGTAATTTAGTTTCTACAAGTACAAAAATTAAAAATATTTCAATTAAATGAAAGATTTTGAATTGCAACTTGACATTTGCCTCACTAATAATAATTAGTACTTACTATTCATAAAGTTAAATTATCTATTTGCTTCTTAATTAAGTTTTACTTACATCTATAAGTGCAAATTATATTCAAATTAACATAAATAAATTTTAGAAGTTATAGCCTATAGATCTGTTGTTTATCCAACTTTATAGGTGGGAGTTTTTTCCCATGAAAAATAAACAAAATAATAAAAAACTTGTTCAAACGCATTTGTGTAAGTCTCATAACTATAACATGAATGAGTTAAGGAGTTAATGAAAAAATTCCGTGGTCTTTTTTTTTTTTGAAAAAAAATGTAACTTAGTTCCTACACTAAATGCATTATTATGTAGTTGTAGAAACTAATAATTTGAAATAGTATATTTTTTTATTTGAAAAATATAGTTCATTTATTTTGATTTATGTAGTCCATTTATTTGAAAAGTATTTTTTCCCCTTACATTATAGGAACCAAGTTATAATTATTTTTTTAAAAAAAGACTAGGGGGTCCTTTCATTAACTCCTCAACTCATTTATGTTATAGTCATGAGACCTACGCAAATGTATTTAAACAAGTTTTTTTTTATTTTATTTATTTTGCATGGAAAAAAACTCCCACTTATAAAGTTAGATAAACAACAAATCTATAGCTATATCTTCTAAAATTTATTTATGTTGATTCGAATATAATTTGTATTTTTAGATATAAGTAAAATTTAATTAAGAAGTAAATAGATAACTTAACTTTATAAATAGTAAGTACTAACTATTATTACTGAGGCAAATACCAAGTTGTAATTCAAAATCCTTCATTTAATTGAAATATTTTTAATTTTTGTACTTGTAGGAGCTACATTACTTAAAATAGTTTAATGAATTTTTGTACTTCTTGGAGTTGTAGGAACTAATAACTTGAAATTGTGTATTTTTTTTATTTGAACAATGTAGTGCATGTATTTTAATTTATGGATTTTAATATATGACATTTATTTAAATGTTTGAGATTGCTAAGAAATTAATAATGTTTGGTTTATTTATTTATGTGTATTCATATTTATTTCAGTCTATAAATTTAGTTTAATTTAGGTTTGTTGTTGGTTAAATAAAGTTTATAAAAATTTGTTAAATTTTGAGATTATAATATGTTTTATTTATGAATAATTAATATTAATAATAATTTAGTGTAATGCATAATTCGGCCATATGCTAGCCGATTTAATACTGACACTATTTGCATATGTGCCCATTAAATTATTGTACAGTAAAATGACTCATTCATAAATCATTTGACAGCTAGATGATTTAGTACTGGTATTATTTCCACATATACCCGTTAAATCATTGCACAGTAAAATGCGTCATTCGTAAATCTTTTGACAACTAACCAATTTATATTAGTCCCAAAACTAGTATATATTGGTAAATAATATCACTCTGATCATACATCCATAAATAAAAAATTTTTTGTGTGAAAAAGCCGGGAAAATTGAAATCAATGGCAAGTTTCTTTTCTTTTTGTATTTTTTTTAAAGAAAAATTTCATCGAAGCATGTGTTTTTTTTATTGTGTGTTGTGTTGATGCATGCGTAGCAGCCAGGAGAGAAAAATCAATGTGTCCTATCATTTTCATTTTTCGAGCTTGTGCCCTAACAAAAAACCGATTCCAACAACTTTTATCATTTTCCCTAATCTAAATTCGAAAGTCTTGAGATAGAGAGCAGTTTTGCAAAGGGCATGGTGATATAACGCGATTATTGAGTCTCAATGCTTTCCAACCAATATTAAAACAAATATTTTGTTGCAATTTTTTCTATCCAATACTCTATCTTTTCTATTGTAAGATGTGACTTTTTAAAAACATTACGGTGTATTGTCCTGTTTCTTAAAAGAAGTATTGAAGTCGGCATCTTAAGAATAAAATAAAATAAAATAATTGTCAAATTAGTTTGTTTTCAATACATTTGAGGAATCAATTTGATATTCAATCAATAATTATTTTATAATATAAATAATTAAATTGATGTAAATCATATTTGAAAAAATAATTTAATATTTCACAGAGCGGAGATCCATTTATTATGAGTAAATCTTTTTTCATATTAAATTATGAGTAAATTTCTTGAGAAATTCGTAGCTGCTCTAAGAATAAAATAAAATAAAATATTGAATTTATTTCGTTCATTAATTGATATATCAATCATTGTAATAAAAATATTAAAAAAAGTAAAGACAGTGATAGTAAACAAAAATGATATGTTAATTAATGAATAGAATAGAGCAAATATTTTATCTTACTCTCAAAACACTTAAGAATTTTTTAAGTCCTTTACACTTACCCCTGCCAATAAATTTTAAAAATAATTGAATCTAATTCCTTCGATCGATAATTTATGTGATATTATAATTCAGATAAAACATGTTAAATTTTATAAATTTTGATCACAATAGGTATTTAATCTTGAAAGTTGATATTTATTTATATTTTTAAATGTATATTATATGTCAAATAAAATAAAATGAACAAGTACCAAATCTTTTTAAGGATTTAATTATGATACACTAACAGTGTGAAAATATATACACAATCAACAAATCATGTAATATCATGTTAATAAATATAGTTAACTATCACCTCATTTCTTAAATTCAAAGGCTGAACCATTGAAATTTCATGTTTATAAAAATTTATTGAATGAAATAATTAGACAATAATTTACTTTGACATAAATGGATTGATGCCTTATTTCATGTTTTTAAAAGAGTAAACCCCTCAAAGTAGGTCTTGACAATTTCATCGTCAGACAACTTTGTCCCTAATAAGAAGAAATTATCTAGTTGGTTCATAATAATGTCCAATGTCAAACACTTGTTGATTCCTTATGTTAAATTTGACGGAGCTAAACAATAGCATCCTAAACCTAGCTATCACCCACTCATCCAAGTTAGTCCTTTAGCCCACCACCACTACCTCTATCTTCTCTTTCTTCTCCTTACCTCCCTAACAACATCATCATCAACCCATTTCATTCCCAATTAAATCAACATCATCCCTTACCACAAACCACTCACCAATCCTTATTTACAGGTGAGAATGGATCTGGTTTAAAGGAAGGTTGTGTGAATCAATGGTCTAAGGCCTATTGCTTTGATCCGCGAATACAACTTGTCTTTGCTAGCTTGATATGCCACCTCAACATTGAGTTGGCTTTTTTTTGTGCTATCTAACATAGAGTATATGAATTGTCAATATCTTCTTTGTCAAATGGATTTTTAGGTCTTTATTTATTAATCAATGAACTTTTTTTACAAAAAAAAAAATGAGCGTTCTTTGTTTTTGCTTTGGGCATTAGTCCCATTTCATAAAAAGAAAAGAATCAAACTAGTATAGTTGGATTTTGATCTTATTTCTTGTCTTAAAAGTTCTTTTTTTTTAAAATAAAAAAATACTTCAAACACACATTTAATTGCTGCAATCCAAACGCACACTAACACTGTGTAAAAAGGTTATTGGTTAAAATGTGTGTTTGAAGTATTTTTTTTTTTAAAAAAATGAACTTTTGAAATTTCCTTGTGCTTTGAAAATATTCTATCCAAACACACAGTTAGATTTTCCAGCATTCTATTCATTTTTTGCATTGCCATTGTTGGAAGTTTTCGATGACTTTTTCCACCCAAATAAATGTGTTACCATGAAATTAAAAGAAATACAAAAAATAAATCATGTGTACTAGGAATGAAAACAACATAAAAGAGATAAACCACACAAACTTCAACCTAGTTTGATATCTCCAACCTATGTTAGCGGCCGGCTCTCATAACATGTTTTGCATGACTAAAATAGTAAACAACCTTTATAAATATTTATTCGCATGGAAAGTTCTTTTATTGTTGAGAATATATAAATCTAACAATCAAATACTATATTTATCAACCAAAATAATGATGAACTTTCTCATTCTCAACGTGAGCCTTTGAATTAAATCCCAACAATACTAAATTTAATTAGCTGAGATCGCTTAATCTTCAATTTAAAATTGATTAACTATTAATTGACAAGAAATCCTCCCATAATTGACATTATTTTCCATGAATAACACAATTTTTTTTTTCTTTTTATGTGAACTTAGGATAATTATTATAAGAAACAATGATTAATTGCTCAAAGATGCAAGACTTAGAGACGTGGTTCTTTATTTATTTGTCATTTTTATAAAACACTGGAAAGTGTCAATAGCAAGAGCAAACGCAAATAACAAAAGCGTTTTTTTTTTATTCTCCTTTTTTAATCCTCAAAAAGGAAAAAGGGCAAAAAAAAAAAAATGGCGAAGAGTGGAAACGAGTAGCATCGAGAAGCTTCTGAACCCCAATTTTTGTGCTGAGGATAATAAAAATAATACATTGCAAGCAACACAAACAACACAATACAAAGCCCTGCTAAAACCCTACTGCTACTCTTAACGCTGCTCCGCTCTTCATTTTCGAATCTCACACTCACTCACTCAAATTCTCTCTCTCTCTCTCTCTCTCTCTCTCTCTCGCACTCTCGCACTCTGTTTCTGATTTGATTGATTGTTACTGTCAGCAATCAGCATGCACAGGCTCTCAAGGCGCTGCTCCTCCCTCTCCACCGTTCTCCGCCGTGCCGCCCCGCCTCGCCGTAACGCCGCCCTTCCTCTTTCATCTTCTTACATTTCTTCGGTATTGTTCATCTCCTTCCTGTTCCTTTCTCGCTATCGCATAGTATTCTCCATTTCATTGATAAATAATGGGTCCGTTTGGCTGGTAGAATTGCTTTTGAAATAAGTGATGTTGAAGAAAGTGATTTTGAAAGAATTATTTGTGTTTGGGAAAGATGTTAAAAAAGTGAGCAAAAGCTAATATTTTTCATTTCCACTGGAATCAATTCTTATGAAAATGCGTCACTTTTATCGAAAGTAAAAATACAAAACAAACACATTCACTTTTTCTCAAATGAATTTTTTTGGAGGCAACGCTGAAAAAGTTTGTAACCAGTCATGCTGAATATCAGCGACTCCGTGTTAGCTTAAATTCCATTTATTTTTGCGCATTCTTCTGTTAATACTTAATTATGCAAATTTTCATTTATTATTATTTTTTATTTTGAAAAAAAAATTGGAAGTAATTCCGTAGTTTGATTTGATAAGTCTAACGGCAGCGTTGGACCAGCTGCTATAAATCTCACCTTTTTTATTTTAGGTGCTGCTTTTTTTTTTTGGTTAATTTTCAAAATTTGCAAATTTTGTGTCATTTCTCTCAGTGATTGTTTGTCGTAAGCATATCGTATAAGTTTTATGTTTTATATGTTGGAGTTGTCGCGTTTTGTTGGGTAGTTGTGTTTTATATAAAGCAATACTTTCTTTTTACTTTTGTTGGAAGCAGGTGGGTGAGAATGATGCCAAGCCCAGATGGTATTCTGTCCTAAGTTCAGAGAAACCCAGCACCAATAAATCCGCGAATCAGTTAAATTTGAAAAGTGACTTGTTTTTGGGCAAGCGATATGAATCCACCGCTGCAGAATCTGCTGCTTCAAGTTCGTCGCCGGCTGAGAGATTCGAGTACCAAGCAGAGGTATGGCTGTTTTTCCATTTATGAAGTTCATGTTGCCCTATGGTGTGTATAAACATATCATGATCATAACTTTGATGATATGCATAATTGGCAGGTTAGTCGGCTCATGGACCTCATTGTTAACAGTTTATACAGTAACAAGGAAGTGTTTCTCAGGGAACTTATCAGGTATATTCTAGCATTGCAAGGCTGATCCCATGTAGAACAATTAGAGTTTGTGTTTGTTACCATTTCATTGGCATGGACAGATATACAACCATGCTGATTATAATAACTTCAGTTGCCTTTTTAAGGGAAAACAATGGATCCAGAAAATATTAGCCATGGGGGCAAAGATAATGTATAAAGATAAGATGAAGTTTCATATAATTTTTATCTTTGTATAGGGTCAAACTGAATAAAATAATGGGAACAAAATAGACATATACATATATACTTCTAAATAATTTTCTAGTTTTTTGGTGAGGGTATAGCCCCCCCTTTCATGTGAGTAGATCCAGATACTGCATGAGGTGTCAGGATCTGTTTTGATGACATTTGTTCAAGTTTTCCTTTTTTCTTTCATCGGCTACTTCGAGAAATGGCGTTGAAGAAGCCAAATTAGAAGCCTAAACTTATCTTTGATAATGATTGGATGTTTGTTTATTTCTGCTCGTTGTATTCAATAATCTTTTTTTTCTTTTTATTTATTTATTTTTTACAGCAATGCAAGTGATGCCTTGGATAAGCTGCGGTTTCTGAGTGTTACAGAGCCTGAACTTATGAAGGATGCAGTTGATTTTGATATCCGAATCCAAGCCGACAAAGATAATGGGATTATCACTATTACGTCAGATAAATAGCTACAATTAGCGTTTGATTTCAATTAATGTTTGATTGATGTTTTCTATTTTCAGTTGGTGCTGCAACTTTTGTTTTATGCAGTGATACAGGCATTGGAATGACTAGACAAGAACTTGTTGATTGTCTTGGAACTATTGCACAGAGTGGAACTGCAAAATTTTTGAAGGCTTTAAAGGTCTTATCTCTTCTGAACAATGCCTTATGATTTTATTGCAGTTAGATATCTTATATGCTGACAAACGTGTATCATTTAAAAGGATAGCAAGGACGCTGGTGCTGACAGCAATTTAATTGGCCAGTTTGGTGTTGGATTTTATTCTGCTTTTCTGGTTGCGGATCGGGTATGCATTTCAATAAGTAATATTGTGATACTTTTTTCACTTTTGGTTCTTATAGTTTTTAGTTTTTTGTTGTTTGAACTCTGAAGGTAACTGTCTCAACAAAGAGTCCAAAATCTGATAAACAATATGTCTGGGAAGGAGAGGCAAATGCTAGCTCGTATACCATAAGGGAGGAGACAGATCCTGAGAAGCTGATCCCAAGAGGAACATGCCTTACACTGTATCTTAAGGTATGTTGATACCATCCATTTTGGGTTCATGTATTTTGGTGGTTATCATTTTTTTCCCTGAGCTTACATTGTGTGTGTTACTTGTATTTTAACTTCAGAGGGATGACAAAGGTTTTGCTCATCCAGAGCGGATTCAGAAGCTTGTGAAAAACTACTCACAATTTGTCTCATTCCCAATATACACTTGGCAAGAAAAAGGATACACCAAAGAAGTATGCCTTTATATACTCCAGATCTTTTTAGTTTGATGACACTATTTTTAGCAATTTTTTGTCTATTAAGTTTATTTTGCTTCCGTTTGGAATAACCAGACAGAAAAATTGAATAATTTTGGGCATTTATTAAAATTTGTGCTCATTCCAGGTTGAGGTTGATGAGGACCCAGCTGAAGCCAAAAAGGATGAACAAGATGAGAAGGCTGAGGTAATGTTCTGATTGTCACCCTGAACCAAGTATTTATTGTTCTTACACCTCACGAGTGTGATTTTGTAGCTGCTGCATATTTACTCACTCAATTGTTACTTTTGAAACTATGTTATGGTAGAAGAAGAAGAAAACTAAGACTGTTGTTGAGCGATACTGGGATTGGGAGCTCACGAATGAGACCCAACCAATCTGGGTGAGTTTTATGATTTTATATTGCCATCTTTTGTGCTTTAATTGGAAATTTATTGCTTGAATGGAGATTAGACATCACTCTGTTTTGCGTAGCTTCGTAATCCTAAAGAAGTCACTAAGGAGGAGTACAATGAGTTTTATAAGAAAACTTTCAATGAGTACCTGGACCCACTCGCATCGTCACACTTTACCACGGAGGTAAGATTTTGTTTTTCAACACAAGTGCCAATTTGCTGTGTGTAGTGACTTTTTTTTTTTTGGGGGGGGGGGGGGGTTGAATTCAGAGTTCTCCTGGGAGAATTGCCTCAGACCTTCAAGTCTTATATAAATGAGACTCAAAGTGCTAATTTGGTAGCTAATATTCTGGTGGTTGGTTTTGTTGACATGTTCTGGTGTTGTTTGCTATTGCAGGGTGAGGTAGAATTTAGGTCTATACTATATGTTCCTGCCTTTGCTTCCTCAGGGAAGGATGACATAATCAATCCCAAGACCAAGAATATAAGACTATACGTGAAGAGAGTATTCATTTCAGATGACTTTGATGGAGAACTGGTATAGGCATTTTGCTATCTATCACCCTGAGTAACAGGAAAGTGTTCCGAGTCTTGTCATAATTTTTTTCTTCACTAATTTCTTGTTTGCTTGAACAGTTCCCCAGATACTTAAGCTTTGTTAAAGGTGTGGTTGACTCAAATGACCTTCCACTCAACGTGTCACGTGAAATTCTGCAAGAAAGTCGCATAGTAAGTAGATACGGCACATTCGTGTATTAAAGTTCAACCTTTTTTTTAGTGGATTTGCGTGCAAAATTCTTAACTGGTTTCATCTTGCTTATTATTTTTTCCCCCAAATGTGGCATGAAGGTGCGGATCATGAGGAAACGTTTAGTTCGGAAAGCTTTTGACATGATATTGGGAATATCCATGAGCGATAACAGAGAGGTATGTTCATATTTTGAAAAATTTTATTTGTATACAGCCTGCCATTTTCCTATGCTAAATTATAGAGGACCTAGGATAAAGGTATCTTTGTGTTAGATACCTTAACACTATCGATATCTGACTCACCCCGCCTCTTCTTCTTTTATATGTTCTTGATAGAAAGGATGACATGTTTTTTGTAAGTATTTTACCAGATGCCTTGTTTTGTGTGCAGGACTATGAGAAATTCTGGGAGAACTTTGGCAAACACTTGAAACTGGGTTGCATTGAAGATCGTGAGAATCACAAACGCATTGCTCCATTGCTTAGGTTTTTCTCATCACAAAGTGAAGAAGAACTGATCAGCTTGGATGAATATGTTGAGAACATGAAACCTGATCAAAAGGATATTTATTACATTGCTGCTGATAGTGTGACTAGTGCAAAGAACACACCTTTCTTGGAGAGACTTATGGAGAAGGATATTGAAGTATGAGCTTATTTTTTTGGGAGTTTATAACTTTGTATCTTTTAATTCACTTATTTTTTATTAATCTATACATATTGGTGTTTCTGTGATTTATTTTTTAAGGTACTGTATTTAGTGGATCCAATAGATGAGGTCGCCATTCAAAACCTTAAATCGTACAAGGAAAAGAACTTTGCTGACATTAGCAAAGAGGACTTGGATCTGGGTATGTACCTAAATTACAGTTTCTATCAAAATAATTTGTACGTTGAATGCAGTAAGGTTTCTTTCTTTTTTGTGGTTCTTTTTGGTGATTTGCTTTGGGTTTGTGCTACATTGGGCAAACACGTGGCTTGGTCAAGGGTGTTGGCTTTTCATTCCTTTTATGAGGCAGTCTTAATATTGTTAGTGGGGTTAATTCATGGTTAGTTCTCCTTTACTGTTAGTTAAACTTTGTTGTTTCTGCAGGTGATAAGAATGAGGAAAAGGAAAAGGAGATGAAACAGGAATTTGGCAAAACTTGTGACTGGATTAAGAAACATTTGGGAGATAAAGTTGCAAATGTGCAAATTTCAAACCGACTTAGCTCTTCACCCTGTGTTCTGGTGTCAGGAAAATTTGGTTGGTCTGCAAACATGGAAAGGCGAGTCTTCCTTTTTCTGGGATATTTAATGATGAATTTTGGAAATTTGAAATGAAGATATTTAATGATGAATTTTGGAAATTTGAAATGATGATGTGTCGCATGTAATCAATTTTGCTGCAGGCTAATGAAGACCCAAGCTATGGGTGATGCCTCTAGCTTGGAATTCATGAGAAGTAGAAGGGTGTTTGAGATCAATCCTGACCACCCTATTATCAGGAACTTGGATGTACGATACATGGAGAATCCCTATTTTCTCTTTCTTTGTCTGATGAATAATAGGTCTAGTGATGTAAATTGTAAATTCTAATTGTGGTAATGTAAATGTGTAATTTTCAGGCTGCATGCAAGACAAATCCTGATGATCAAGATGCCCTCAGAGCTATTGACCTTTTGTATGATGCAGCTTTGGTCTCTAGTGGTTTTACGGTAAGCTCATGGCTTGATATTATTGTTCCAAAAGTCATTGAGGTTCTACTGTTAATTTGACCGTGCAGAGATGAGCTGCCCATACATCGGGTGCTAAATATCTTCCATATTCAATAGCAGAGAAGTGGTGCAAAGATGCTTACATATATTGGTTGTTATGTGCATTTATATATACCAAAATGCAACTGTATCTTTTGACCCAATATGTTGGTGTTGTGCAGCCTGATAATCCAGCACAGCTTGGAGGAAAGATATACGAGATGATGGGTATGGCTCTCAGTGGTAAATGGTCTGCTTCTGGCCAGTTCCAGCCCACCGGAACTCAGCCCCATCCCCCAGAAACCATAGAAGCTGAGGTGGTTGAACCTGCTGAGGCTGGCACTCAGAAATGAGGAACTGTCATACCAAGTTTGTTGCGCCCTCACGCTACCCTCACTCTTCTTTTTTCTTTCCTACCCCTTTCTTTTCGATGTTCCTTATGGGCGGAATTATATTGTTACAAATATTGGTAGTAGTTTACAGATACTCCTGAAGAATTTTCAATGTAAACGCATTTCCAGAAGCTCAAGTAGTTCATCCTTTTTAATGTGATTTAAGTAGTTGAAATTAATTTTTTTTTTTGGGTAGAAAGTAATTAAGACCTAGCATCTCCAAGTAGTACTTGACATTTCAGTACTTCTTTTATGTTGGAAAGGCTACACTGTATAATTATAGATGATTGTTTTTGGTCATACAGTATTTTTTTTGGTTAACTTTATGGTGCAATCTCAGATGAGAATTGTTACAATGAAGCACAAGTATTTGCTCTGGTATCCAATCAAGGCCATTTGAGCGGGCTGTGGGATGCAAAATCAACGACTGAATGCCTAAAACAGAAAAATAAAAATAAAAAACCGACTATTTGTGCTCTCTGGTCTGGCCGTTGTGTACTGTGAGATCAGGTCATCTCTGGGTTGTTTTGATTTTTGAAACTACATACACTTTAGAACTTAACCAGTTGCCATTGTGGAGATTTATGACGAAGTGGGTCTCGTGACAATGTGCATGAGCAAACTGCCTACATACTGAATTAAGTTGGTATTTAGTTGAAATATTAAGTAATCATTTAAAGTGATCGTTTATTATTTTATTTTAACTAAAACTAAATTTGTTCGTTCATCATGTGAGAGAACTAGAATGGATGAGTGTGGGGATTCGCTGGTAGGGACTATTCTAGCTTTAAGCAAAGCTATGAGAACTACAACTAATGAGTGTATAGATCAATTGGTAGAGCTGTTCTAACTTAACCAGAGATGTTGTTCTAGCTTAATAAGGGGGTGTTGAGTTCAAATCTTTGTTTGTAGATACGTTAAAGTTTGGAAGGAAGTGTTTTATTGTATTAGTAGTGCTTTGCAGCTTGAATAGGATTTCCTCTTATAAAAGGTCCCCGTTGTGGTTTAGACCCAAAATAAATAAAATATGGAAGATGTAGAGAGTTGACGGTTTCCGTTATGAGCGTTACAGTGACCTCGCATTAATTCACAGAAATGTTGTGTGCAAGAAAAACATAAACTTATCTTCTGAGTTGTGACGGTGTAATTAGTGGGACACAACACAACGAAAGTCAGAGAAACAACGCGCAAACGGCAGTCAACCTGCTGAACCGGTCACGGGTGACCATTGCGTTGAAAAAGACGAGCCCTCCTTCCCCACTCACAGTTTCAAAATAATTATTCCTTTTTTGTCATCTTTCGTCGCTCCTGTCGTTTTACCGGTCTGAACCGTACCACCGCTCAGGGGCAATTTCGGAACATTATCGCCCCCCAACCTTTTTTGACCTAAATCCCGTCTTTCTTCTCTCTCTCTCTCTCTTGTTCGATTCCGTTTCAATCGGCGAGGCTTCTCTTCTCCTACGGTCAGCTCCTTCTCCTTTTCGAATCATAATTATTTCTATTTTTTTTTTGGTTCTCTTTTGTATGTGCTGTGATTGCATGATTTTCAATTTTTTGGGTCCCTTTTCTGTGAGGATCTGAAGTGCTGAAATTTTAGGTCAACTTTGTTCGGTGGGTCGTTCAAAGTTGCATCTTTTACTACTTGATCTGGTGTTTGAGTTGATGAGTTAGCTTCTGTGTATGATATCGGGGTTTTCTTTCGTGTTTGCATACATATCTAGCTCGTAAAAGAGCTTCTTCCACATGATAATAAGTGAAAATCACTGGTGCAATACGCTCTACTATGGTTCTCTTTTGGTATTACTTGTTAGTTTTGTTGTGATTCCTGTGATGATTACGATAAGATGCTTCTTCAGCTGTAAGTCTTTAGCAGTTCCTTCTTTGCTTTTTTTTTTTTTGTGGGGGTTGTTTGGGCTTCTGTAATTTGGATGATGAAAGGCTGCAACTTTTACCAGATTATGAATTTTCTCAAGTTCCTTGTCTTTTTATTACTTTTAGGACGTGTTTCGTAAGGGCGTAAAATTGGGCGAAAATTTTTCATAGATGAGCTCTGCCTAATTTTACCCCTTAACCAAATATAGCCTTAGCATTTTCATTTTTCTGTATAAAAAGTAATTATGTAATAATGTGCAGTGGTATATGTTTTGTATAATCACCTTTGCTAGTTATTGACAAAGTAAATCTTTTAATGGCTAAGGCACTCCAATCTCTAGCATCAACCAGAAGCCTTGTTGGCAGGGAAAAATGCTCCCTCTGCGACAGCAGTCACGGGTTGGAGGACTACAAACGTCTCTGTCTCTGGTTTCTTCGGATCCTCGCCTCTCTCCTGAGGAACCTAGGTCAAACTCTGACCACCTCCGAGAATCTCCTACTGAGAGTGCCAGTTCTCGAGAAACTTGGCCTACTGCAGATACTATTGCAGCAAAGAAGATGGAGAATGGAAAAGCTGAGATCGATTGCCCTGAGCAGTCCGTTATTCGCCGCGTTTCTAGTGCAGACAAAATTAGTCTTCAGGACATTGCAAGAGAAAGAGTTGATGTAATATGTGAAAAAATGCATCATCTACCTGAAGAATTTCTAGAGGAGCTGAAAAATGGCCTTCGAGTCATCCTTGAGGGGGGGAATGGCTCACAGCATAGAGAGGAATTTTTCATGTTGCAGAAGCTTGTTCAAAGTAGATCTGATTTAACAGCCAAGACTTTGATTAGAGCACATCGGGTGCAGCTTGAAATCCTTGTTGCCATAAATACCGGAATTCAGGGATTCTTACATCCTAGCATCAGCTTATCACAGACTTCCCTAATTGAGATATTTGTGTATAGGAGATGCAGAAACATAGCTTGCCAAAGCCAGCTTCCAGCTGAAGATTGTACCTGTGAAACATGCACCAACAGTAATGGTTTCTGCAATCTTTGCATGTGTGTAGTCTGCAGCAAGTTTGACTTTGAAGTAAATACATGCCGTTGGATTGGATGTGACTTGTGTTCTCACTGGACTCACACAGACTGTGCCATACGCGAGCAGCTTATCTGCATGGGCCCTTCTGTGAAGAGTAGTGCAGGAGCTAGTGAGATGGTTTTCAGGTGTCAAGCATGCAATAGAACTTCAGAACTCTTGGGTTGGGTGAAAGATGTCTTCCAGCATTGTGCTCCATCATGGGATGGGGAAGCCTTAATGAGGGAGCTTGATTTTGTTAGTAGGATCTTTCATGGCAGTAAAGATCCACGCGGGAGGAAACTACATTGGAAGTGTGAAGATCTCAGGGAAAAACTGAAAAGTGGAAAGGTGGAATCTAAGGCAGCGTGCAGGGCAATCTTGATGGTTTTCCAAGGTACAAATTTTATAGGTTACATGTAATTTGTAGTCTTGATATTTCTACCTTGATGTAGGCTTTTTGTTATATATGAAATTTGTGTGAATGGATATTTATCATGAGTGGTCTCACTCACGTTTTCTATCTCATATTTGATATGCCTAAAAGGATTATAGTACTAAAAAACTACGGCTAGCAATGATAAAAGATGCCTTAAGACTGTATTTGGTTACTATCACCACATTTTCCACTTTCATATCTTTAAAACTACACATCTGTGGGTAAAATGATGTATGCAACCATTACAAAACAGGCATCATCAGCGAAGTCAATGCTATAGTTGCAATTGAATATGTGGATGTTATTTAGTTATTTATTCTGTTTCTTGTTCTAATAATGCTTTTCCTAATTGAAGAGCTTGAGATGGACTCTCCAAAGAGCCTGGAAAATGCAGAAGGTGGAAGACTGATTGCTCCTCAAGAGGCTTGCAATAGAATTGCTGAAGTAGTGCATGAGGCTATAAGAAAGATGGAAATAGTTGCTGATGAGAAGATGAGAATGTTCAAGAAGGCTCGCATGGCTGTTGAGGCTTGTGATCGTGAATTAGCTGACAAGGCCAGGGAAGCAGCAGAGCTTAAGATGGACAGGCAGAAAAAGAAGTTACAGATTGAAGAACTGGAGAAAATTGTTAGGCTTAAAACTGCAGAGGCTGATATGTTCCAATTGAAGGCTAATGAGGCTAAAAGAGAGGCTGAGAGGCTCCAGAGGATTGCTCTTGCCAAGTCAGACAAATCAGAGGAGGAATATACTAGCAACTATTTGAAACAAAGATTAAGTGAAGCTGAGGCTGAGAAGCAATATCTATATGAGAAGATCAAATTGCAGGAAAGTTCTCGTGTATCACAGAGTAGTAGCGGTGGTGGTGATCCCTCTTCAATGCTGATGTATTCCAAAATCCATGATCTTCTCTATAGTGTTCCTCCCAAGGCAGACAGTCAATCTAATGAGTGCCACCCTTTCAGAACAAATCCGTGAAAGTACTGATTTAGTGTATGCTATAATCTATTAGACAGTTATAGCAATGTCATTCTGTTAAACAATTGATGAATAGGAAGTCTAATTCCATTAGATTTGAGACAGTATAAGCCTTTGTAGAGGGAAGAGGTACTAGTAAAGGCTTTTCAATCAGTTTGATACTGGCTTGTTTTATATATGTATAAATATGCTTTTGTGACAAACTATTGATCGTTGTTTAATTTGTGGAATCAGGAAATTCTTGATTCTATGTCATGCTTTTGAAGCTTGGTGATTGCTGCTTATTTTCTATGTCCACTGTGAATTGGATCAGGACTAGAGGCCAAATAGATTGCAAGTGTAATGGTGTTTTATTATTAATAGAATGACACAACATTACTGCCAAAAGGCAAGCATCATTAACCATACTAGAGAGGTGGGATGCTCGCCTTTTTTGGCAGATTGGTCTGGGATTGGCACATCACTGTTCTTTGGGGGATTCCTTAGGTTCTGTAGCTCGGTGAAAAGGATCCTCATTGTCAAATGTTAAAGCAGCACTGATTCCATGGCACCTTATTAAAGAGCTTTGGCACACATTTGGGGTAACAACTTTTGCATTGTTGACAAACAAACCTGCTCTACCGCCGTTGGTTATGCTGATCGCCCTGTTTGGAACGCTGGAGGGAACCAGAGAGCCATTTGGGAAATGCAGCAGATGATTTAGAACCAGTGGTGATGGAATAGAATGGCTGAATAAGAAATCATGTAGCTGATCTGGGGTTATTGAGGACTGAGATAGTTGCTCATCATTTGGCATTAGGAATGTGAGATCATTGTTTTGAAGTGAGTTGGGGAGGCTGTTGAGGATTTTAAGGAGGATCACAAATCCAAAGTAAGACCTACTTCTCATGTCAGCCATTGCTGCCTGCAGGTCAGTTTGGTTGAAGGAAGGTGTGGCCTGAGACTGAGATTCACCAACTGTAAAGAGAGTAAGAAGGAGCACAAACAAGAGAGCCATTGGGGTAAAAAGAAAAGGATGGAAAAAGTTATGCTTGAATGTCTTCAAGTTTGTGTAATGAATGTAGTGAAATCTCACTGTGCTTGGTATTTATAGACTTATTAATTATATAATTCACGCCTATGTTGCCATACTTTTTAGGTGGTAGGCCGGTTGTGCATGAAGAGGTGCTCTTATCCAATTGGAACACAACAGGAACAATGAAGCCATTTTGTTAACAATGTTGATAATATAGAATTAGAATTGGGTCTATTTGTGTGCTGACCCGTGTTAACGTATCAATTATCGATTTTTATATTATTTATATGTTAAAATATTCAAATTATATTTTGAATAGTTAGTATATTATTATGTATATGATTGATTGGAAATCCGAGTTTATATCAACATCGCTCGTTTGTTGGTAATCCTGAAAATAGAACCTGCATATCTAGGTCATTATCAGTCTGTAATTCTTTCCTTTTAACGTGAATGGTTGATCAAAGAGTGGTCATCATGGCTTCAACCTAACGTTACGTTCCCACCTAATCTCATCATTCTTGTGTATGCACGGTAGGCACATTTCCTCATTCTAACATTATAGGGTTGATCATTGGTTGGCTTTAATTTTGATCTCATCCCCCACTCGATACACCTGGCCAGGACAAATTTTTACACCTAATGATTAAGCCGGAATGCGCTGACTCAAAATTTGAATAAAATGTACAAATTTTAGAATTAAGAAATTAAATTTTAGATATGTTTTGTAACATTTAAATAAACCTTAAATAAGTTTTGGTCCCTATAAATATAGATGATTTTAGTTTTAGTCCCTTTAAATTTTTTGTTTGCTTATAGTGACTTGTTTTTATATTATTATGTTCTACGTCCTTACCATTAGTTTGTAATGTTAAGTAGCAATAATGATGAGGATCAAAAAGAGATTCTTAAAATATTTATAAGAACAAAGAACAAAATCTTTAATATTTTCAAGTATTAAATGCATATTTTCAACTAATTTTAGACACCTAAATATAGAGTGCAAGAACTGAAAACATAATATTAAAAAAGGGGGATCAAATGCCAAACAAAAAAATCAGAGAGATTAAGATCAAAATGACATATATTTACGCCATAAATTATTATCATGTTATGTGTAAAATAGCAACTGAAAAATGTTATGCGTAAAATATTAATTTATTTCAAACCTATTTTATTTTTTATTTTTTAAATTATAAATCTTGTAATATTATATTGACATTAAATTCAGTTGGAATGAACTTAAAATATAACCAAAATCTGACTTCAAAATGTCACACTTTCAGTTCATTTAACTTCAAAGTTCAAACTATGCCAATTAATTAAGCTGAGTTGGGTGTTATGTTCAAAACCTTAATCATTAGTATTTATAGTGAATTGAACTATCGAAGAAAACGTAATTTTAGAGGAGAAATTAATGAATGGAAAGAGCATAGGTTTAGATCCAAGGGTAGACAATAGTTTCTCATGTTTTGGGGAGAACGAGGACTCGTCATCCACCAAGAAGTGAAAGTATGCCATGCATTTTGGAGCTCAATCCTAATAGAAAAATAATCATATACTTTTATTATTATTATTTTTAATTTCATTTTCCTATACTTTCAAGTCTCAACACTCATGAAAGGAAACGCAGATTTCTTCGTTCGGGAGGTAATGAGAGTGATTCGTTGATGTCAAAACTACAAGGCTATATAGGCCTGCCAAAACAGCTACTTGGCTTAGCAGAAAGTGATATAATTAAATAAGGACTGGTTATTTATCAAGGAAACAATTTATATTGTAGTCAATGTGCCAATACAATAAGCAGGTACCAGGTAGCAGTTAGTGAATTCTGTTAAAATATGTTGTAAAAGACCTACTACATTTAATCTCACTAATTTATTAAGCAAAATTTTTTGACAAATTATTGTTGTACTGTTATTTCTTTTTTTGGGGGTGATTTTGCTGAACTGTTAAATCAAATCTAGAAATGGCAGACAAACAAAAACACTCATTTACTTTTCTATACTTGGAGATTTACTTCTGTTTCTGCAAGATTATATTATGTATAAAAAATTCTTATAATTCAAGGATTATGTACAATATCATGCAACTTTTATCCTTGTATTTCTATGAAGTTTTTGGCCACCATTTTTTATTCTCTTCTAATTTGAAGCATCAACTATGCTCTGAAATTGATTCAATTGTTGAAAACTTCAATTTCCACTTTGCTCGAGCAGTAGCCATTTCTCCACCAAAGGTGGGGGACACCCCCTACCTAAATAGCCTCCAAATGCTAGCTCCTATATAGGTAAAACAAAAAAAAAAAAATTAAGTTGAAAACTTCAATTTGACCTGAGTCAAAATGATAACCATTTAAAGACAAGTTTGGAGATTATAATCTTTCATGCTCAATTTGTATAGCCATTTTGCATCACCACGTCCCTTCACAACCATTATAAAAGACCAAAAGATAACAGACATTGTATGATGGGGGGTTCAAATTTTGCTGAATATATATATATATATCTAGCTCACAGGAATAATAATGTTCACAAGAAAGGGGTTGCAACATATTTTCATGGACAAAAAATCAGCAGAGCAAGGGTTGCTTTCAAGCTTGGTCAAGACAAGGTTTGTGTGTCAGGGAAAAATAGAGAGGTGAGCTAATTTATAATGCAATGTCTTTTGTCTTGTATCATTTTTTGTCTCTATTTTTATTAAGTTGTCAACTTCAAACAGCTTGTACAACTTACAGTTGTCCATTTTATTTAACGAGGAATTTTTGTAAAAGATGACATTTAGTAATATTTATATACGCCAGAGTTTAAAAAAAAACCATATAATATGAACAATTATTTTAAAAATCCAAATTACATAATTATACCATTTAGCTGTTTAACGTCTACTTAATAAATATTATTATATCTTTGTTTATTTTAGAATTCTTGTCTCTATATGCCTTGTTGAGGGTAGCTCTAGCTGCATGTAGCTCCTTACCTTTGAAGTTGAAGGGGGCAGTTATTGTGCATCCGAAGCAGACTACACATTCTAGCTGCCATCTACTGTGTTCAGATCTTAGCTGAAGCACAACTCTTGTTAGGTACCCTTGTTGCATCAAACGTGTTATGTTATCACTTGCATAGTTACATTCTTCAATCATCTTCCTATGCTGCATGACAGCTATACCCTACTTATTTATTAACTTTTTGGTTAAATAGTCTAGGAGGGTCATGCCTAAGAGTCTCACAATTATCCTTAACCCAATTTAATTTCGATCCTCTCCATCATAACCTTATGCTTTCTCATTTGTATAGTTGGAAAAGGCATCTAAGAAGTAACTCAGAATAAGAAATTGAAGCTATTTTGTTTCCGGCATATGGATGGGTTATATTTGTTTCTATTTCTTGGAAGTGCTCTGTTGGCGTTGCGAAGTTTTGGGAGGCCCTAAGGGCTCCCTTTGGGAGGATGGTGGAGGAGAAGAAGGCGAGTAATGGCACGGGTGAATTCTAAAGATGTGTGTTTGGGACTGGTTTATGGAGAGGGCGAGACATGGTTCACGAGGGATAGCAAAACCTCTATATTCTCTTATCTACCGTGATTTTAACGACCCCCCAAATTAAGGGGACGAGGAATGTGCAAAGTTTAAGTTTCATGGCGTTTTACTGTTTTATTATTTTGCAATCTTTGATATATGAAACATACACCCGTAAGAATGGTTAATATTAGTTATTTATTTTGATAATATTTATACTTCATAATGTTAAATTATATTTTAAATAGTTAATATGTTGCTAAATATATAGTTTATTATGAATCCGAATCTATACTAACATCACTCTAAAGTAAAAGGATAAAAGTGAATAATAAAATTTATACATCAATATTCTATTCCATTCGGTGTAACCTCTTAAACAATCTCTTAAACAATAAGGTGATTTAATCAACCATTCTATTCCATGTCTTTTTATTCATTTCATTATTAATCACCCTCTTGCTCCCTTTTTAAACTCGCAGACAAGGCTTAAGATTGTAGCTAAAATGGATTGTGGGGTTATTAAATGGCTTAAGTTCCACAATGTCTATTGTTACGTGTATTGATGGTCATATGATTAACATCTTCTGTACAAACTTGTGAATTTGAAGTTAACTCAGAGAATGGATTCTAGTAGATTACTTATTATTCTTTGGAGCAGACTGCTGAACATGCAAAATGAGCATTTTACAAAAAATAAAAAAAATGATTAGCCCTTTAAATTTCTAAAAATTAGAGACACTACAGTCATTAAACCTTGAGCCTTAATCTCCAGCTTATGATTAATGTTTTATATAATTTGCCTGCCTTCTTCCCAAGTTTATTATATTTAATTACTTTAGCTTTGGCAAGTTGACTAACTTTTCGACCAAGGTCCTAAAACAATTTCAAATTAAGCTGTACTCATCCATTTGTGGAATTAAATCTTAGAGGGAAAGATCGAAGCGTTGGAAGTTGGATTATATAATAGCTCGATCAATATTAAATTTCAGTGAATTTAACTAGGTATAAATAATCCTTTTATCATGGTAGTATTAGCTTATAAAAATATATAATTATGAGGCCTATTACAGTTAATAACTAACTGAACTTCTTAAGTATTTAATTAGAAATTTAAATCCTACGTGACGTGTTGAGAGAGTTTCATGGCTAAATTAAAGACAATACCTGACTAAATTAGTATCGTTTGTTACTGATAATAAGTAGCTTGGTTCATAAAATAAAAAAGCTTATAAAAATGCATGAGGAGGTTTAATTTGTATGAATAGCAATATTCTCACTAAAAAGTACTAGTAAGATCATATATTCCAGAATTTAAAATAGATTAAATCAATAAATTATGAAGAGAAGGTAAGAAATGATGTAGCTGGAATAATTACGAACAGAATGCATATTCTTGAAGAGAAATCTTCCTAGGGAGAATAGTAGACGTAGTGGTGGGTCTATGTCCAACTGGATTATGTAATTATTGAGGCTACACATAGTTACTTGATGTGCCCCATACAGTAATGCACTTCCCACATGAACATAGTACTTAGCTCCAAAGATGAAGAAATTAATATTAATTAAACAAACAAACAAGTAGCTAGCATGGTAGTACAGTTTCCATGCCAAGAAGTGAAAAGAAAAAAGTTGGAGAGGGAAATAACAAAGCTTCCAATGCCATTATGTCAAAGTGGATCACAATGAAGCATGGCCCTACAAAGTTCAAAACCAAGTTGAGAGTTACTTTGATGATTGGAATTTTTCTTCTGGCCAGCCACTTTCTTTTTGACCCTTGAAATGGATGGAGGGATTTTTATTTTTATTTTATTTTTTTGTCTTGTGAGATTTACAGCGACCTTTATCCCCCATATCGGCCTTCCTTTTTCGGCGGAAGGTAGTTTACACTTGTTGACAAATATTATTATCTTGTATTGAAAATGATAAACAAAACATTAATTATCTTCTATTATTTGTGAACAAATATTTTTGGGTTTGTAATATAACATTTTTTTAGTATTGAAAAATCAGGAAATTTTCAGCATTGAATAAGTCAAAAGCTTACGTAAAGAGTGTGTTTAGTTGGAATAAAAAAAAATCATAAATGAATTTTATGTATGAATGCATAAAACTTTATATATATATATATATACATACATATACACATAAGAGTTAAATTAATTCCATACATGTAAAATGAAAATGAATGCTTGATTTTTCATTACTACGGTAGGAGCAATTTGTTTTTTTCCTGTGAATGATGAGATAAATACAAAGGGTATTACAAAATTTAGCTATATTTAAGTATAATTAGATTTGCTCAAGTATTCCTCATTGAATTAAAAAATAAAATTACACCAAATGACATGATTATCAACTCAATCAACACAACTTGTATGGGCAAAGCGTGTACGATAGTTTTTCACAATCAAAACAACCAATCGATTGAACTTAAACGGATAGTTTCATTCTGGTGATGATTATAGCATGTGAAGCTATGATACATAAAATTGTATTTACCTGGGCATATTTTTCCGTCCTTTGTTTCATTTTCCCCCTCTTTTCCTGAATTTTATGACAATTTTTGGTGCTCAACATTTTTTTTTTCTTGGGCGAGACTTAGTTAATTCTTTGATTCTTTCCAACAAACGTGTACTATTTAATAAATTACGTTTACATCGGCAATTCAGTAAGCACTAGAAATATTCTGGATCGTTGACAACGTGGTATCATAAACACAATAATTTATAAAACAATGAAAATATGGTTATCAATGAATAATACTCTCTTATCTAAAAATAGCTGTTTAAAAGTCAATATATCTATAGTAAGATACATTGATTTATAATTGGATATATTAACTTTTGAACAATTATTTCCATATAAAAATAATAGTAAATGTGTAGCAGAAATGATAAATTTCAAACCATGGCTAAAGGGCTTCATTTTAAAACTTACCATAATTTATGGAAAATATTGTTCATTAATGATAAATAATCATTATTCAATGTGCATAACCCTGCTTCCCCATCCTACAATGATTATTAACTCTAAATGCAAGAAATCCAAAGATCTAAACTATAAGGTTTCTGTGCGTTCGATCACCCACCTAACTAAGAATAACTTAATGAATATATAAACAATAAAAAAGATCAACTTAATATAATAATATCCATGCAATGATGGTCAAAACAATTATGCTTTTGATGGTAGTTTTAAATCAAATTGCCTCTTTGTTTAGTACCATTGCTTGTTGATTCTCACTTTCTTTCATCATTATTATATATGTGGTGGGTAAGGTATATAGCCGACATTCATTTTCTTTGATGCCCCCATCACACCTGTATACCTCTCATCACACCTGTATAATTTCCTCAAAACCATTGATTCCCATCACAGGAATCTTTTAACACCATGCGCACAATAGCCACTACCCCCTCTGAAGAAAGTCGTGGCCCCATTCTTCTTCTAGTACTTTTTATCATACTATTACTTATAAGTTACAACTCTAAATTATTTGTGTCTGAAATTCATTCAATTTTAGCAAATTCGATCTGCATTGGAATCTGTTTATTGTGAGAGTAAAAGTTAAACTAACATTAATTTTTCTACTCACAGGATTTAAATTCAAAATTTTACTTAAAACAAACAAATAAGTACTAAATTATTTTAAGAATTTAATTTAAATATATTATTATCCATAACTTACTACCGTCACATCTTGTTAATGGGTCAAAATTTGATTAAACATATATAAAAATAGGTTTTTATTATAAATTAAACTATTATTTTAATACGTAAATGTAATATAATTAGAAAATATTATTTATATTTATTATTTATGTGATACCATATTAATATATTTTTATTTATTATTAAATAGAATAAAAATTTTATTTAATTTGATATTCATACCTCATCTAATAATATATAAAAATATATCAATACAGTATATGTAAATATAAATAATATTACTCAATATAATAATACTTCCTACTTGAGATGAATCCTAAAACTAGAAACAGAGCTATGTGGATTGGCATTTTTACCCTCTTGCTTCTCCCCCTTTTCTCTTTCTGTCATTCAAATTCTTATTCTGCGTTTCTCTCTCTCTTATTCTCTCTCACGGTTTCACCAGAACCACTTCTTCTTACCTCTGTTTTCTCTGACTTTCTTTATCTGCCTGTCACTGGAATCCGTATTCTGCAGCAGCACAGTTGGGACTGATAGAGTACCCCATCTTTAAACAATCGATGGTGCGGTCGTTTTCAACTCTTCCAAAAAGCAACTCCCCAAAATACAATCAAATAAAAAAAAATGTAAAATTGAAAAAAGAAATAAATAAAAAACAACAATAATAATAAATAGTGGACATTAAAAAAAAATATCCATTTTTTCCCCAAATAATTGGCCTTGTTTTTGAAATCTTGGATTTTTGTTTGCTTTTAGTTAAACCATCCCTACCAGATGATGAGATAATCATGATCCATCCCCAATCAGCTAATGCTGCACAGCAAACTGAGAGAGAGAGAGAGAGAGAGGGAACATAACATTTACTTGAGCTGTATAATATCACAACAGCATTTTCAAGGTGGTGATGGGGACTCCATGAGATTGTTCAGAGCTGAGTGAAGCGGAAAGAGCCTGTTATTGGGAAAAGAACAAATTTTGCCATCTCATTCACCAAGAATTGTCTCAGTGAGATTTTGGCTAAAATGACAACTTGGTTTTTGATTCATTCACCTTGTTGTGTTGTGTGATTATTACCGCATGCTCCTCTCATAATATATATATATATATATATATACACACACACACTGTGGTGGACCAGCGTAGATAAAAACAAGGTCTGGACCACTTTGTTGTGTTTTCTCAGCACAGTGCTTGATTGGAGCTGGTTTGTTCGTTTCAGATATGAACTGGTTTTCATGCAAGTTTTAGTTTTGGTTTTGGTTCTGTTTGAAGGGAGGCAGCATAAATTTCATAAAGCATCAAACTTTATGAGTTCTGAGAGGTGGAATTCTGGGTTTGTTTCAGTTTTTGGTGAACAATTGAAGGTTCATGGTTGGGGTGATTGGTGGTCCTGTTGTTTTTTGAAGGCTCTGCTGAAGCTGGTGGGGCTTGACTTGAATCTTCAGGAGTGTATGAGAAGAAGACACGTGGCTGAATTTTGGCAAAAGGGATGTCTGTGAATCGAAGGCTTTCTGGATCAAATGGCAGATTGCCACCAAGCATGAAGCCTTGGAAGGCAAATGAGCCTTTGCATGGGTCTAATTCTCATAGGACATGGAGGAGGAAGCCTTTTCTTCTTTGGATTTTTTTTGGTGTTGTTGTAGCTATAGGAAGTGCCATGTTTTTCTTGAGTTTCAATAGTAGTGAGTATTTGATGAGCAAGGAGAGAGAAGCAGGTTGTGAAGAGAGAGCAAGAATCTTGCTACAGCGTTACAATATCAGCAAGAAACAGCTCCATGCTTTGTCTTCCCTATTCTCTGGATCAGATCAGGTGACATACTTGCACTTTAGCACCCTTTTTAATTTTTCTTGGTTTTCTAGCTTGGACGTTGGAATTATGGTTGTTGAGGACAACTACTACTGCTTGGAACCTTGAATTAGTTAGTTGGCTTCTTCTATGCAAACTGTTCCTTCTGTTGAGTGTTATTTTCATTGAACAAAGGATTTATTGGATTATAACTCTGAGCTGAAGTTAAAATTGTAAAATTAATGTGAACCAAGAGATTGCCTTAACTGAGAGGATATAAACAATTGTCTTATGATGCTTTTTCCACATTGTTTTCTCTGGGGTTGCCTTGTGTTTAATTACTAAATATGACCAAAACTATCTTGCTGTATTCATAAAAGAATACAGTGCTTATTGCATAGATGAATATGAGCAGTAAACAAAGTGGTGCTCTTTGTCCTGTGTCTGTGATGCAGATTTTATCCAACTGTATTCATGAAAGGAGACTACAAATGCTGTTAAGCAGTGGCATAGGCAGCAGTCCACAGTTAGTGTGTCCAGAGAATCAGGAGTTACAAAAGGAGCATAGATGTTTTGCAGACACGGTAGAACCTATAGAACAATGCTCAATTCTCGATGATTATGTCCAGACAAGGCTTGAGTTATCATTCCCACTGAAAAAATATGTACCATTGGCTTCACACTCTCTACTCTCGTCCAGTTTGGTTGATTGTTTGCTTTGCGGAAAGGTAGAGTCTACTGAAGCTGAGAAATGTATTGTTCGACCTTAAGTTCCATAGTTTAAGCCGTTGACTGTTGCAAAATAGTTAGTACCTATGAATTCTAGCCTACCTTACCATTCCTTTTTCAAACTGCTCAACCTATCCAAGGGGGCATGAGTCAGGGTTTTCATGTGTATCCTTTCCTGAAGGATTGCTATGTTTGTCAATGCTGGGTTAGAAACTAAACAATAATAATGAATCATATTGATCTATAATGACACCCTTTTATATGCACTTGAATATAATATGATGATTCCCTAGAATTGCCTAACCAGCATCATAACATTCTTATCAGCTTGGCAACTTCCATAATAAATTATTGCGCCTTGAATCTTGATGTGTAAGACAGAGCAATGCCAATTAGGACTTAGGATCATTCTTTTCTTTTTTTTTTTTTTTACACAACCCATTAACATTATTATGTAAAGGCATGTCTTTGGAAAAGTACTGAATTTTGGTTAAAGTTGCTCCATATATTTCCTTTCCCATGTTAATTATGGATTGTAATACATAGATTATGCGTCGAAGCTTGTGCTGTAACTGTGAAAACATGCAGTTGCTACATGCTTATTTGAAACTTTTACATCCACAATATAATCTTGCTTGTTTATTTTGACTCTTCAGAACATTTTGCAGTCATGGGAACTGCAGGTCTTTGAAATTCTGGACAACATGAGTTCATCAAATTTGGTTAAAGGATGCTGGTGGGTCCTTATAGGAATTATAATTTCCTGCAACTTGTCTGGATTCTGTTTCCTATGGAGGATTCAAAATAAAAAGCTAGTTCGGCAGCATCCAGTTGGTCAGCAAAGGCGGCTGCAACATTTTGCCTGGTGTACTTCAAAAAGTGCTGAGAGTTGGAGGAAAAAGTTGCTAGTATTATTTGTGTCACTTGGAATTGTTGGATCCATTTGGTTATTCTGGCACTTAAATACGGGAATTATGCAAAGAAGAGAAGAAATGCTTGCCAATATGTGTGATGAGCGTGCCCGTATGCTGCAAGATCAGTTTAATGTCAGCATGAACCATGTTCATGCTCTGGCTATTCTTGTATCTACATTTCACCATGATAAACATCCATCTGCAATTGACCAGGTAGAGTGCTCAACAATGTCAACACCCATCTATTCTCTAGTTGGTATATTACAAGGTGTCTGAATGCCAGTTCTTAATCCATTCCATGCAGAATTAATCATGGCCAATGTCAGATATTTTACAATCTTTTTAGCCATTAGCTTCTGCTCAAAGCAGTTGAATCTAACTAAAGACCTGTGTGGCAATGTAGTAATGATGGAAAAAGAGTATGTTGCATTGTGCTCAGGTTGTGCAGTGCCATTGACCCTGCTAATGGGACAAAAGCCAGAAATATTTGAAAAAATGGACAGTGAAGTTAGTCTTGAGCTTTATTATTTCCTTTTCCAGAACTGAGTCTCTTGGGGTATGATATTGTTACTGGAATTAGAGAAGAAAAAGGAATCTGAAGATGTTTGAAAAAAAAAACAAAAAAAATGCACAACTTGTGAAGGAACTTGCCTAAAATAAATTTTCTAGCTTTTCTTTGTTTCTCCATTGCATTATGGTAACGTTGCCGTGGATAATGAATCTTAAAGGAAGATGTGAATATGAAGGTTAGGTGTATCTTCATTAGGTGCATTTACTGGCTATATCATGAGAAGTATGTTTGACGGCATTATGAAGCTTCATTTTCTTGCCATTGATATCAACTTTATGGCTGCTTGGATGTGGTTTATAAAGTAAAATTGGGGGTATTAGACCAGGGTTTGGATGTGGGTGATGATTGGGTTGATGTTGGTCACCAAGTTCGAACTATGTTAAATTTATGTGTCTTCATCTGTCCACTCTCTGTTGCTATTGTTGTGATATAATTTTGGTGCCTATGTTTTATTGCAGAAAATTTTTGGAGAATATACCGAGAGTACAGCATTTGAGAGACCACTTACTAGTGGTGTTGCTTATGCTATGAAAGTTCTCCACTCTGACAGGATGGATTTTGAGAAGCAGCATGGGTGGACAATTAAGCAAATGGAAACTGAGAATGAAGCACTAGTCCAAGATTGTATTCCAGAAAATTTGGATCCAGCACCTATCCAGGATGAATATGCACCAGTGATATTTGCTCAAGAAACAGTTTCCCATATTGTGTCTATTGACATGATGTCAGGGAAGGTGTGCCTTGCTTGATTTTATTCTTTCTATTTTCTTTGTGCAATCTTGTAGCATTAAGCACCTGAGGCTTTTGTATATATGGAACCAGTTATCATAAGACCTTGCACTTTATACTGTAACTTTGAATGGTGAATGTTAAATGTTGGGAAACAGAATAAACTACATGTTAGGAGTTCCACTTCCCAACTATCAGGTGAAACACTGGTACCAATGCCTTTTCAGGCCTCATTAACTTGTTTGTTATACAGGAGGACCGTGAGAATATTTTGCGAGCAAGGGCATCTGGCAAGGGGGTTCTGACATCTCCCTTCAAACTACTAAAATCCAACCACCTGGGTGTTGTACTTACATTTGCTGTCTATAACAGTAATCTTCCAGCAGATGCTACACCAGAGCAGCGAATTGAAGCTACTGTGGGGTAATTTTATCTAATTATAACTTTGCTTACTCCCTATGACTAACTATCTACTACTCACCTGTTAAAATGTACCACGTATTTATTCTCGTTATACACTCTTCCCACCGAAAAATATACAATCACAAACTCAGTAATGTGTGTATTGGTACATATTTGTTGGAAGGTATCTGGGTGCATCTTATGATGTTCCATCACTGGTGGACAAGCTTCTGCATCAACTTGCAAGCAAGCAAACCATTGTTGTAAATGTTTATGATACAACTAATGCATCTGCACCCATCACAATGTATGGCACTGATGTTGCTGATACTGGCCTACTACATATAAGCAGTCTAGATTTTGGGGATCCACTACGAAAACACGAGATGCACTGCAGGTTTTTCTTTCACTTTAAAAAGTTTGTGTTATGTACAAAGAATTGGAAACCTCTTATCAGCACAGTTCCTAATTAGTTTACCTTTTTTCCTTTCTATTTCAGGTTCAAGCAGAGGCCTCCATTACCTTGGACAGCAATCAATGCATCGGTGGGGGTACTTGTTATTACTTTGCTTCTTGGTCATATTTTTTATGCAGCAATAAATCGAATAGCAAAAGTGGAGGATGACTATCATAAAATGATGGAGCTGAAAGCTCGTGCTGAAGCTGCAGATGTGGCAAAATCTCAGGTGCAATATTTCTGGGATTTTGTTTTTCGTTGAGCAACATAATCGTTAGTGTGATGGCAATAATTCTCATGCAATGCATATATTTAGTGTTCACACAATGGTCATCATTCAACATCAAAATTATTTCTTATAAGTTATATAACCTTTTACATAATTAGAAATTTAAAATTAATATTATTGCCTTAAGCTCCAAGGATTTGTTTCTCCTTTTGTAGTTTCTTGCAACGGTTTCACATGAGATCAGGACTCCAATGAACGGTGTACTAGGTAATTGAAAAGTATTTTATTTTATTGTAGCTAGTCTCAACTTGTGAATCCTAGGTGATAATCATCTATTGTTTAAAATAATTTTCCAGGTATGCTGCAAATGTTGATGGACACTGACCTCGACAAGAACCAGATGGATTATGCCCAAACTGCCCATAAGAGTGGTAAAGATCTTATATCAGTGATAAGTGAGGTTCTGGATCAGGCAAAGATCGAAGCAGGCAAGCTTGAACTTGAAGCTGTAGCTTTTGATCCACATGCTATTCTAGATGAAGTTCTGTCACTTTTCTCTGGAAAATCTAATGAAAAAGGAATTGAGGTGAAATCCTCTCTCTGAGCGACCTCAGTTTTGTACCTCTTATAATTTTCATATCAAGCCTAACATATATTGTTTATCTATTCTTTTGTGTGTGTACAGTTGGCTGTTTATGCATCCAATCAAGTACCTGAAGTTGTCATTGGCGATCCTAAAAGGTTCCGACAAATAATTACTAATCTTGTGGGCAATTCACTCAAGGTTTGCAATGCTTCATGCAGCATTTTTCTGTTTGATCCAATTTTATACTTCCCATATGTGGTTCTGGAAACATCTCTTATTTTTTGAATTTAGATTATGAAACATTTTCTCTCTTGAAGCATACAACGATACTGCAGTAGATTTTGACCTTCCACTTGATGTTTGCCACCTGTCATATCAATTAACCCTTGTCTTTTAGAACCTTGTCCATTTGGAAAGCATGTGTCCCTTTGCTGATTGATCTTGAAACATCATCCATAGTTGTGGTGATATTGTTCTTATTCAATGTTTCTTTCTATAATATTTCTTTTGTTCACTTTCGCTAGTGAGTGTGACCCATGCAATGGGCAGACATTTTAGTGATGCATTAAAAATTGTCTCCTTTTTTTTCTTTAGATTGTGAAAGAGATTGTTTTGGGGCTTTTATTTTAAATAATATATCTTCTTCATACCTTCAATTTCCAATTAGAAGAAATAAAAGAAGAATCTTGTTCTTGATTTGTTATCTCTTAGTTCGTTTACTTGATACATTTCAGTTCACTCATGATAAAGGACATGTCTTTGTCTCGGTTCATCTGGCAAATGAAGTGAAGAACACGCCTCATATTATGGATGCAGTTCTGAGAGAAGGCTTGAAGTTGGATCAAGATATGTCAGGCATAACATATAATACATTAAGTGGGTTTCCTGTAGTCAACAGATGGAAAAGCTGGAAGAAGTTTAGGAAGTTATGTAGTGTGAATTTGATGGATGAGCCTGAGATGATTCAACTATTAGTAACTGTTGAGGATACAGGTATAGGAATTCCTGAGGTTGCACAAAGCCGTATATTCAAACCTTTTATGCAGGCTGATAGTTCCACCTCCAGAACTTATGGTGGAACTGGAATAGGACTGAGCATCAGTAAATGTCTTGTTGACCTCATGGGAGGAGAAATTGGATTTGGTAGTAAGACTGGAATTGGCAGTACTTTTTCATTTACATCAACTTTCAGAAGAGAAGTCACATCTTTGGATGCGAAGTGGCAGAAACACAATCTTTTTGCTTCACAGTTGCAAGGGTTGAGAGCACTAGTGGTAGATAGGAGGAAAATCCGAGCTGAGGTCACAAGATATTATCTGCAGAGGTTGGGGATGTCTGTGGATGTTACTTTAAGCCTGAAATCTGCATGTTCTTGTCTATCAAGTACTTGCAACACAAGGTATATAATTTGTTAAAAATCTCATGGATTGTGCACAACTAACCGTAAGAAGTTACCTAGTTAAGCTTATAACATTCTTCATTGACATTAGAGCACTACCAAAAAGATTTTGAAGTAAATATTGGTCCCAATTTGAAGGTAGCTTGTTAGGCTGCCTTGGAATATTTTGCTTGCACTACTCATTGACTAAATAAACAAATGATGGCAGTTATAATATAAATTATCTCTATCACATGCTCTACCAGCCAGAAAGAGCATAATTGACATGCACGATGATAGTGAGTATTTTTTTCAGACTAACCTCATCCCCAATGCGTGCATCTTGCATATGAAATATGAACTTTGCATGTTGTCTCATGATCGAACTGTTTGATGGTCTTGTGGACATTTGGTGCATGTGTTGTTCATACCGAATTGTGTTAACTGGTTCATGTGAACAAATATTTTAAGTTAGCATAATTCAGATAAAGTCCATTTCCTCAACACTGGTTATAGCTTGTGCTCCTATTTAGTTAGTATTTTCAGTTTATTCATTTTACATGTTGTTAGAGCATATAGTTTGATTATGTTCTCCATGATGTAAACTAATATTTTATTTTTATTTCTACCAAATTGCTTGTTAGTTTTTCCTTTAAAAATCTGTGCTGGACCAGAGGTTTTTGTTCACTAAATTATTAGTTGTATTTTTCTTTTCTTTATTTTTGTTCCTGCAGCATGTCATCACAGTTGGCCATGATTCTTATAGACAAGGATGCTTGGGATAAGGATAGTGTCTTATGCACCATCCAGAAACAAAGATGGAATGGTATCAAAGGGGACCGAAAAAACTTTCCAAAAATTTTTCTCCTGGCCACCCACCTCAGCCCAAATGAACGTGATGAAATCAAGTCAACTGGTGCTGTGGATGATGTACTCATGAAGCCTCTTTCGCTTAGTATTTTGGTTCGCTGCTACAGAGAGTCCCTCGGACCCGAAAAAATACAAATAAATAGGAAGAAAGTGTCCACACTTGGGAGTTTATTATTACACAAAAAAATTTTGGTAGTTGATGATAATGCAGTGAACAGAAGAGTTGCACAAGGTGTTCTTCAGAAATATGGGGCAGTAGTTACTTGTGTGGACAGTGGCCGGGCTGCTCTACGGATGCTAAAGCCACCACATGATTTTGATGCCTGTTTCATGGATCTCCAAATGCCAGAAATGGATGGGTAATTGATCTGTCTATTCTGAAATTTTTTTTGGGTAAATTCCACTCATCTTCCCTGAGGTATATGAAAATATAATTCACACCTCCTCTAGTTATCCACCTTACACTCACACCCCCCTTGCTTGTCAAATTTTAAGTATTTATTCACACTCCTCATTCACAGAATACAGTCAGTAAACTCAACAGAATGTCATTTTTGTGATATTAATTATTTTTAATTAATAAAATTATAAAAATACATTTATCCACTCTGTTAAATTTAAGGATATTTTTATAATTTTATTAATTAGGAACACTTAATATCACAAAAATATCATTCTGTTTAATTTACTAATGCGATTCTATGGATAAGGAGTGTGACTGTAATATAAATACTTAAAATTTGACAAGCAGAGGGGGTGTGAGTGTAAGGTGGACAACTAGAGGGGATGTGAGTTACATTTTCACAAATCTTAGGGAGGTGAGTGTAATTTATCCAATTTTTTTTTGTTTGTTTCTGACTATTGAATGCAAATTGATGTGCCATAGTTTCCCATAAGAACAGAATCAAGGACCAGTGACTGGTCTACTAAGTTGACTTCTTACTGGAGAAAACATGTATGTAACAAACTGGATAATAGTTGAAATAACTGATGTCAACCAGATTGAAATAATGTGTGGGTGTGTGTCAAGATAATGCTTTGGCCTTGTAGTTCTTTAATTTATTTGGCTAACAATTATTGTTCTATCTTTAATTTCCCAGATGGTCAGTAAGAATACTTGAAAAAATTTGAGTATTGCAACCTGCATGCTTTTCTTGATAGGATCTGACAAAAAGAAGATTCTTGATAGAACAATAATTTAGCAATTAAAAGGATATTGTGTGATATTCTGGGAACATCTTTATATACTACTTTATTCTGACAATAGTCGTTCATTTCTAATTGTAAGGTCTTAGGTGTGATGGTTGTCAGTAAACTGACTGTAAGATATCTGATTGATTTTGAATGTTTTTATAGATAATACCTTAGACATCAGGATCGATGACTATGGTCTAATTGACAAGTGTTCTCTTCTCTTCATTTTAATTTGTACAGTTTTGAAGTGACAAGCGTAGTCCGCAGTCTTGAGAGCGAGGTAAATGAGAAAATTGCATGTGGGGGAGCATCAGCTGAGATGTTTGGTGATATCTCTTATTGGCACACTCCAATACTAGCAATGACAGCTGACGGAACTCAGGCTTCAAGCGAAGAGGGCAGAAAGTGTGGGATGGATGGCTATGTGTCAAAGCCATTTGATGAAGAGCAGCTCCATATGGCAGTGGCGCATTTCTTCAATTCTGGTTCATAGTGTGAAAGTACCAAGTTTATGATCGTCGATTATTAGTGCAGGGACCATGTTGACAATTATTGACCGAGCTCTGTGTAGTATGCATGCAATCAATGGTCTCTGTCAAATGTCAATTTTCCATGTAATGGAAAATTTTCTCTGGATGCTATAATAGCTGGAGACACCCCAGCTGATGTGTTTCTAAACAAGACATCCATGCCAACATTGAAGCTACCAATTCAGCATCACGGATCTCTTGCCAGTTTATAGTAAGTTCCTTATTCATCATCCCTATTCCCTAGATTTTTATATCAAATGTGCAGTTTATACACATTAAAGCAAGTAGAAACCTTTTACTGTAATATGGATTTTCATGCACACACATCTACAATGTTGGATATATAATAGCATTAAAGGTCCGAAAGTTAAATTTTTTTTCTCATTGTAATTCAATGATCTAGACACATGATGAGTTTAAAATTTATAGACTCTTTTTCTACTATATATGACTATTCACTATTGTTCACTTATTAATACCGACTTATTTTTTGGTTTTTGCCTTCTCAGGTAGCAAATATTGAGTGCAAGTATCAATAGTTTGTTGCTTCCACTGGTGTCATTCATGCTAATCATCACTCATTCCAGGGCAAGAGGAGTTCAACAGAAGACAACTTCACTTTAGTGTAGATAACCCTTTTTGTTTCGGCTTCTTATTTTTCATTTTTCTTTGCATATATTCATCTGGAGTAAGTAGGATGAGATAAAAAGCTATAGTGATGATATCATTTATTGATTTTTTTGGGGCCAAGGTGGAAAGAAATTACAAATCTTTGAACCTTGAGAATTTTGTAAGTAACATGTGAAGCAAAGTTGTCATACAATATAGCAGAATGTCATATATATTGATATGATGTTGTGAGCTTTCAAACTAACCACTTTAGAAGTCGCAATAGATGTCTTTTCCGTAAGCATTATCAAAGATTTGTCAATTTCTTACAGCTGTATATGGAGCTACAAGAGATTTTGGTATATGAGATCTTGCAGAACATGAGCACCACAGACTTGGATAACTATTTGCTCCTTAATAAAGAAAAGAAGTCGTACATTAGAGTAAGAGGGGAGTAAAGTGCGATAAATAAATAACTATTTTGCCCAAAAAATATATTTTGTCATTGAGAGGGAAAAGAAAAAGACAAATTCTTGATTAGTTGTAGAGCATCTCACGGGAGAGAGTTGATATTATAATAAAAAAAGTAATGCAATGTCTATATCAAAAGTGAATACCATGTAGAGAAACTACAAACATAAAAAATTTAAGATTTTGTATGATATCCAGAAGAGTGGAGCGTATCAAGTGAAAAAAAATAATTTATTATGAAAATAAAAAATAAATTTAAATCGTATAATCATAAATGAATAGTTGGAATTAAAAGTGAATCAATAACCATGTGATAGTTTGAAAAAGGTCATAAATTTTTATATTTTAATCCGTATTATTTATATAAAGTTTAATAATTAACACTTACTCCGCTCATTTTCATAATTTATCCTCTCACTTAATTCTCTCCCTTTACAACAGGATACACTTTTACTAATATAATAACTCGTTCCTTTGTGTTTCTATTCACATGGCTAAGCATAATAAGCGCTGAAATTGGAAGCGGCAACATAATTCAGAAATAAGCGTGTTTCGTGACATCACATTTGCGAGTTGTGACCAACAGAATCTGTAACTAATATATTGTATATAGTTAAGGTAGGGCCCACTTACAAGAGAAATGATATTTTGACACTTACATAGGTGTAGACACCCATATGAATCTCATGTAATGTGAGAGGAGTGATGGAGAGAGAATAAGTTGAAAAAAAAAATGATGGGACCCACGTGTTTGTAAATGGGATATTTGGGTGTTTGAGAAAATAGAGTGTTGAAATAACAAAACCTATATTAAAATTCCAATCTTAACCGTTAGAAGCACAAAAGAAGCCCATAACTTGATTTTCCTTTATGGAGAAATACTCAGGTGCACCGAGAGCAAGAGATAACACTTGCTCTGATCCATTTATTAATTGACACATAAGTTTTGCGGGCCATTATTGTCTCCCACCTCCCCTACATTTTTAATGCAGTAGCTGATTTGTCAATCACTAAATGGAATAGCATAAATATTTTATCTTACTCTAAAAGCACCTAAGAATTTCTCCCCCTTCTTTCACCACTATATATAGGTGCCTTAAATTGCTGGTGTCTTGGCTGTTCTATTTTATTCTATTCAGAGTTCTTATCAAAATCAGCAGAGCCTCTCTTCTTCTGTCTCCTCCAAAACAATGGCAACACTAATGTCCAGGTTAATGGTTCCTCTACTTTTACTGTCCATGATTGCTCCAAAAACAGGTAAACACAAACATACTTGTTCCATGTAACTCTACCCCAATGCAATGAACACTTATCAGTTTTTACTCACAAAATGTAAACACTATGCTGTTGATAAATTCACCACATTGTTTGTGTATAATAATGTCCATTTTATATAACTACATTACTACATGCAGTGTTTGCTGAATATGAGCAATGGTGTATAGCTGATGAGCAAAGCACAGACAATGAGTTGCAGGCAGCCCTGGATTGGGCTTGCGGGGCAGGAGGTGCAGATTGTAGTAAAATTCAAGTGAATCAACCTTGCTATTATCCGAACACATTAAAAGACCATGCTTCCTATGCCTTCAACAGCTACTTTCAGAAGTTCAAGCACAGTGGTGGCTCATGCTTCTTCAGAGGTGCTGCCATGACAACAGAAGCAGATCCAAGTAAGTATATATATTATATTAAACAGAATCTAGAAAAGATAACCAATCTATGCTTTCGTGTTTTGTTTTTAACTAGGAAGACATATGCTCGGTCACATGGCATTAAGTGAAAAAGCAGATCTAGAAAAAAGGGCATGCCATGTGACTTTGCAATATTCTAACTTTATGGATATTGATTATAATGGGCTAATTGGTTTAGTTTGAGTTATGCCAGCCAATAAAGGAAAAAAGCAAACTAGCTTGGCAAATGAGTCAGGTGTAATCCATGCTAGGCTGTGGCAGCATCTAATTTAGTAGAAGCTAAGAGAATTACTCAAAGTAAAAGCAGTGACATTTTATAGATAAACCCATTAGTCTAAATCTTGCACCACAAAAGTTGTGCATGAATAACGATAATCTATAGTCTTTGACTGCTTAATGTTTGGTTGCAGGTCATGGTTCTTGCCACTTTGACTTGATTCCCTGATTGCAATTGTCAATGAAGACTTAAAATAGCTGCATCAAAAAGTGCAGCTTGGATTATCTTCTTTTATTTATTTATTTTGTGATTGTGTAATCCCAAACAAGCAATATAATGTTGATCTCAGTCGAAGGCTGAGATGGCTATTAAATCCTGTCATGCAAACTTGCTACCTTCCAATACTAAAGAGCTTAATTGGTTTCTTTTTCCCAAAGTGAATGATCATTGATGTATACACTTGTCATGTGCATCCACTCTAAACCACATAGAATCCTATGATATCATATTATCATTCAAACTCTTGTTAATTGATAAACGTAGATACCGAAATCTGTTTCCAGAAACATTCAAGTCTTTCTTTTTCTAAGTCTATTCAAAATCTAGTAAATATAAATATGTAACTATAGGGTGAACTATAACTTTAGCTCTTTATGGTCCCTAGTATTTTTTAAATTTTTTTGGGGTCATTGGTCCCTAACTTACTCTTTTGTTTCTTTGGCCAGATAACTTACGTTTTTTGGGGTCTGAAGATAGCTTTGACTCTGAAATCATAAAAATGAAAAGAGAAAACAAAACGGGCCTCAAAACGATTGAAATAAGGCCCATCTATGCATTAATGGTCTACAATTGTCATTCTTTTCGGTACACACTGATGCAAATTGTCTTTTTGAACTTTGAGGAACAAATTATTGGGCTTTAACAAGTGCTAAATTGGAAAATATATATATATATATATATATATATATATATATATACACCTTAAAGTATAACAAACCCCCCTCCCAACCAGTGACCGAAAAAATGGATCAGCTAAAGAAAGGTATAACCAATGACAAAATATTTTCATAAAGTGATTATTAAAGAGGAAACAAATAAATAATTAGAACATATTAAAGTGATCATACATACCAAAACCTATATGGTCTTAACTCTGTGGGCTTTCCATCATAGAATCATCATGCACGCCATGTAAGTCGAAGTTTTTCATCCAATACATTATTCCCAAAAACCTAACCTCTTTTTCACTTCAATAGGAAGTATAATGTTAACGGTCTCCTTTTAAATTTTCCCCCTTGACTCTCATTGGTTCCTCCAATATTCTAGGAACCAAAGTTGATTGAGAAGCCCTGTAATATGAGTCAACTAGAACATAATTTCGGTGGCCAAGTATTCTACGGTCACCGTATAATTTAGAATTGGAATTACATTTCCACGAAAGTCAAACATTGATGGACTCAGCAATGGAATAAATTATAAAGCGAACATTCTGATTAAGACATCATATGAACCAAAAAGTATATGCATTAATTGTGGAGTTATTGTAGCCAGTAATTTTACAAAAAGCTTGTATAAATTAAGGAATTATCATGGTCGAGAACTTTTAAAAAAAAATCCACATTTTTATTGCACCATGTAAAATCATATTAATTTTTTATTTGAAAATGATCCCACCCACATTTGAAAGATTATGATTTCCTTTTGGTCAATCGTATTTCTTTGAAAACTGGGTAGTAGGAAATATGAGATGAAGACATATATAGACCAAACTATAAACGTAAAACACATCTTGGCTTACAAGTTAAATAATTTTGGTATTATGCTTGACAAGTGGGTTAGTTAGTCACTTCTTGCTGTTCAATATTTCAACTTTAAATTCCCAGCTACTTAGACTTTGGAAGGAAAAATAAGTGGTATTGCCAATTGGTTTCTAAGTATTCGAATCCCCTCACCAAAATTTCTGTTAGCTTACTTGCAGTTTGACCAGTTATTAATGGTACTTAATGATATCTGCAGGTTTTCTAGAAAGTGGCTTTGAATTGAGAACGAACGTTTTAAGATGGTATCCGAAGTTGAGAGGAAATGAAGCGTGGCTAACGTGAAAAATGGATTAATTTGTTGCCCTGTCTTGCCCCTTCGGATGAAGCTCTTCATAATTCAACATTAAGTAACAATTACTTCGTAACTGCGGCTCCTTCTGAAAGCTGAATTTCTCAGTAAATCATACGTACCTTTGCTTGAAATTTGATGAAAGTCAAATGTTTGTCCAAGTGATATTAATTTCCCCTAAATATGATGTGTAATGTCTAATGGAGTAAGGACAAAGTAATGATTTTCTAAACTAAGGAGTAAAGTCAGTATGTTTTCATAAATTCAAAGATTTTCTAATTAAGTAAATTTTTTAAATAGAAAAGAATTGAGATAAATTTCATCCAATATTATATAAGTGACTATAATTTATTATTTTTTTAAAAGAAAAAATAGATACGCTATCTCCTTAACAATGAAACACTTTAACTATTATAGGAAAAAATATGGATAGTAAAAAATAAAATGATTATTGAGAAAATTCTTTAATTATTTACGGTATTGTTATATAGCACATGCATACTATTAGTCAATAATTCCATTTTTCATTCTATTAAAAAAAAAAATTTCTCTTTTCATTAAAAATTGACATCATAAACGCTTAAAATTTTATATCTAAATTTTATCCTAGAGAAAAATAGTGTGTACGTAACACATATATCTACATGCATTAGCAACTTGCAAATTTAAAAAATGTATAGACTATCTGATTAGCATGATTTGGAAGTTGAAAAAGGCAAAGGTTATCCCACAATCGCAATAAGATTTGGAACCTGAACACATGCAAACTCCTCCGCCGCACACTTCCCAATCTGCATATGCCGCGTTTTATGAACAAATAAAAAATGCATAGCCTGAAATGCTGAGCAAAGAATATGTTCCAAAAGCAGAAATATGGGGCACATGTGGTAAGATGGACCCATATGTTACCCAAAATGCATAGCACAACAACATGTTCAACAGTGAACACCCATTAAAATTTTACAAAGGCTGCAACTTTGGTAATTGATAGGAGAGGAATAGGACAAATTCCTGCAGATAAAAAAGACAACATTATGTGACCTACCTCCCCACAAAGCCCTAACATGGGCGGTGTGGTGACATGAAAAATTGAACACAAAAGTCAAGTTGTCATTATGGCTTTTGGTTTTGTCATATGCTCCTAGGACTTGGTAAAATGTAACACATGTAATGTAATTGGACCGAGTTTAGGCATAGTACCTCTTACATTGCGGTTAGCTACCACAAGTGTGTGTGTGAAATGAAACATTGGGTACTCTATATGCATGGGTTCAGGTTTATTTTTGGGATTTTGGAAATGGCTGGGGGACAAATAAGGCCTACATTCTCTCTATAAGGTATGCAATTTGCAAGAGCTTGCATCCTAAAGTGCCACAATAGTTATGCTAGGGACAACCTTTTGCTCTTTGATCAAGATTTCTGCCAGTGACTTGCATTGCATGTCTGGAACTCTTCTTGAGATTTTGATAAGTTTATACAGTCTGGTTAATCATCATTAAAGTTGCAAATAGGGAATTGAGCGTCGAAGTTTTTTACTTGTTTACTATATATTATAAGTAAACTTGCCAAAAAGAATAGGCAATGTTTGCCTTTTGGAATTGAGCTTTGAAATTAGCATTTTTCAAATGTTTATATGTAGAAAAAGCTTTTAAATCATCCATCCAAACCAAAAAAATAAAAATAAATTACGAATTAGTTTCATAATTTATTATAGAATTCACACCTTAATTGATGCCTTTCATCTATTTTTGTATTGCAATGGGAAACATGCTTGTTGAGAGCCGATCTTGCTGAAATCAACTTTTGAAATCTGCTACGTGGAGAATTTTTATGGACTTGAGAAATATGAGGATATGGTCAGTTTTCTTTTCGTGAGAAAATAGGCCACCTGCCTAATGAAAGGAACCCCACAGAAACGAATCATTTGGTCGGTTTCACTCGGAGCTTATTTGTCTCCAGCTTTTAGCATGGCTAACACATCTGCAAGAGAAGAGCTCACTCATTACTCTTCGAGTAGTGCATATAGAATCCCTACGGCACCTGAACAACTATCATTATCTTTCTCTGCCTCATGCCTTGAGAAATTACTAGGTACTATCTTGGTGGTGCGTTGCACATATCTCAACCGTTTCTTGTATGTGTAATAAAAATGGACACAAGAATTTTTGCTCCTGCCATGGATATATAACCCCTTGATTCATAACTCATCTTCCATAGTTACGTACCTTTACCTTGTATATCCCAACTAATGTACCAAGTTTTCGCTATTTTGTTAAAAGGCACTTATAATTGAATGAAGGTAGTATATAACCAAAACAAATAACTTCAATTATTGAATACTCCCTATATTTGATAGTACACGTGATTTTGACTTTTTAGTACATTCATATAAATCAATGTATTCGAAAAAACAACATTTATATAAAATAAAAATGATATTTATTGTGAAACGGAGTATAAATAACTGAATAAATAGACAACGATGCATGTACATTTGAGAGCTCGTCTTCGGAGTAGTAGTTGAAATTCATTTTAGTGCTTTAATTTGGGAGTGGGGGACAAAGGTAGCCCAACATTCCCCGTGCAAACGCAAGGCATGAAATGAATAGGAGCTTCTAGCCTAAAGTGCTAGCTATTCCATTGTCATGGCCGGAGACAAGAATTTTGTCCTTTTGATTAAGATATCTACCTATTTCTTGTCTCCACCTCCTCGTCATTTTGATGCATGCATATATGTTGGCTAATTATTAGATGATGGAAGGAGGCAATCGGTAGCTAGGCTTTTAATTTCTGTTGTTTTACCATGAAGTCTTTAATTTGGTATAAGGTTATTTTTAAGCTAGTGAATTAGAGAAAAAAGAATTGCAGATTAATGTATGTTTTGATTTGGTCTCATCATCGTTGCAAGTCACACTGTATCATGCTCTTCTTCAGAAGACTGGCAAAATAATGGAAAAGAATTAGAAAAAAAAATTAATTTACACTCACTTTCTCTAAGATCTAGTGCAATAACACTCGACATTCCTTTATTTTAGAAAATTATTACTGACTTCTTATGAGATTTATTAAAATTATATTGACATCTCTGCAGATACTAATTTGTTAATTTAAGTGACAAAAGAAAGATAACATATAATACATATATAATTATTAATGAAAAATTATAATATTTTGATAATATTTAACATCCCAGTTGAATAAAATACTTTTTTATCATATAAAAAAATTTATAATTATAACTTATGATAAAAAAATATACTTTTTTATCACATGAAAAAATTTATAATAACTCATGATAAACAAGGTAATCTAGTTAATATATATGTCAAATATTATTAAAATATTATAATTTTATTATTAATAATTATGTGTGTATATACATATATATCACATATTATCTCTTTTTGTCACTTAAATTAAAGAACTAACATATATAAGGGAGGTCAGTATAATTTTAGGAAATCTCAAGGGAGATCAATGATAATTTTATAAAATAGAAGAGTGCTGAATATAATTGCACTGAACTTTAAGAAAAATTAGTATAATTTTCTCAAAAAAAAAAAAATGTAGATCTTTCTTTGCGGTAAGAATCAGGTAACTTTTAATTTGAGCGTCAGATAACTGCGATCTTTGCATTATTAGATTATACAACTTTATACACGAAGTATATTAAATTAAAAAGGATGAGGAGAATATTGGTGCTGTTTTACTTTGGCTCTTTTAACTTTATTGTAACTTAGAAACCTCGCGCGGTCGTCATTAACAAGTTGAAAAACTATTTGTCAATGTTGAAAATTAAATAAAAAATATTATTAATGGTAAGAAATTCAGACTTGGGGACAAAAAGAGGCTGGAAACAACAGCTCAGTTTCCTCAACTTGATTGATGGCCTGAAGTCAGGCCTAGGAATATGAAGATCGAAATTCTAAAACAACATCCCAACTTGATTGATAGGGGTTTATGCCAGCACTTGGATTTATTAATTTTCATTTGAACTCATTCATTCCACCCCTTTAATTAATCACTTAAGCTATTCTTAATAAATAAAAAAGTGACAATATAGAACAGTTTGACGAAAACCTCATAATTAAACATGGTGCATCTGTCAAATTATGGGGCCAAATTCGGGGATTTCCTAAGGTTTTTTTTTTGTTTGAAAAATAACTACTTTTTCACTTGTCTTCAATCACTTAAAATTTGAACTTGTTAGGTGTTTTATTCTTGTTTTTTTTTTTTTGGCTTTCTTTCATCCTTTATACAAAAAGCAAAAGAATTCTCTGTTGGATTTAAATTTAGAAATTTGCTTATGCTATTATCAAACTCAATTGATATCATCTCTGCCATAACCGCGTAAGAATTGATATCAAGTCTCAACATCAATTGTACCCCAAAAAATAATAATAATAAAAGACATAAGATCAAGATCGAAGTTGGGGAATCCAATTAGAGTCCAAATAATCAATGATGACGAAGTAGTTTATGTCATTTTCAAGTCGGGACTTTCTTTTCTGTCCAACTGGAACATAAATGCAAACCATAGTCATAGAAGCAAATTAGAATTATTTGAGAGAGATTGGAGGTCATCTTCGCTTCAGCTAAAAGCTAAATTAAGTACAAGCACCACAATATATATAATATTTAATTTCCCTCTCTCAGTATATCTTCGACACAATCGCCTGCACATACAAGAATAAACACAAAACTCCAAATTGGAGCAATTGACGAATAAAAGGTTAAACTGAAGATAAGGATATGTGGGCCATGATGTACACTCACTTTGGAGAGGACAAAGTGTTAACAAGATTCCCCTTTTTTAGTTTTCATCTTTAGTCTAGTTCTTTGGTACATTTGATTCCACAAGCATATTTAAGGGGTAAAACTACTTGCTAAATCACATCAATGGACTGTATATAATATTGTATGCTTTAGCAAGGGAGAGGTTAACCATTTTCAAGAATGGTCGACGTGTAATAATTTAACACTTGATTTCACATAAATAAAGCTGACTATAAACAAAGCAAATCGTTCATGTTTACATTTTTATTTATGGGTTTCTAGAGAAAGAATTTGGCATTTATATATGCAACGGATCTTTCAAAAATTCATTCAATAAGAACATGATCCAGAAATCCGAAATAGCACGCGTATAAAGTCGATACATGTGGTGGACCAAAATAAATAATAGTAGTAAGGCCAAGTAGGAATAAAAATTAGAAACACAGTCATGAGTTGCTCTTTGCTTTGTCTTTCGTCTTTATTTTCCCTTCTAAAATGGTCAGTTTATTTTAAATGTGCGATTTTAATAATTATGAAATAACTTGGATTCAAAGTCAGTCGCGCAGAACAAAGTACATTGTTTATTCTGTCTTTCAAAAAGTTGATACATGTTTCCTACGCTCTCACCTTAAAATTAGTCAAATTATTCCTATTCTAGAATGCATTAGGTATATTTGCACACAAAATAAAATTAAAATAACCTTGCGTCGGTTTTTCTAAAAGATAAATCTATAATAGAGCTGGGTTTTATATATATATATATAGGCGTAATCAAATGTATAAAAAGTTAAAAAAAAAACCCATGTTATTAGGCATTAGAGAGAGAGAGAGAGAGTGAAAAAACAGTTAACAAAATGGTTGAAACATAATTATCACGGATTATTTTATATTCACTATTCACTTACCTACCTTCATGTTATCTGCTAATCTTTTTGTGATAACTGATAAGCAAATATCATCTAGGATTGTGCACACTTCAATTATGTTAGTTGCTAACTTTTCATAGACTACATCATAATAACTTGAGTGGGATTAGGATAAGACATTGTACATAATTATTTTAGCGCTTTAGAGATGCTAAGATGATACATTAGAGATAAGTTCAATGGATTATGAAAGAGAATAAGTGCAACAAGCAAAATAATATGTATCAATAAATCCGTAGGTCTAAAGTAAAATTACAATTAATAATTAGATAGAAAAGGGTCAAGTGCATGTCAGCTGAAGTGTAAGGCACTACTTCCTACGTCATCGATGCCGTTGCCCTTTAGTTTAATGTAAGGTTCTCTCTCTTCTAAGGTCTAACTCAACCGTGTGTGTGGGTCATTATGTCAGATTTACAACACCCCACCTTTTCAATCACAACCTTTAGTGGGATGGCTTTGAAAAAGAAAAAATTGAAAAATTAAACCTAAGATAATAGTAAATGACAAAAATGACATTAGCTTGCCATGACTTTTTTTTTTCGTTGAGGTGAAAACCATTTTTTTATTCATTTACGCTTAGAGGTATTTATATACTCTCTACCCAAAAAAGAAGAGGTATTTATATACTAGGTGACTATCTCGTAGAGTTTTATTTTATAATTAGTGAAATTAAACGAATAAAGACATGGGCAATAGCAAACATAGATTATAACAACTTAATTAATAATATAATCGATGACGTCAGATTTGTTAAAGTAGTAGATGTTTTGATCACTTAGTCAGAGATCTTAAAAAACCTAAATGGATTAGCTAGCAGGATGAATATATATGTCCTAAGGGTTCGAAAAGATACACACTTGTTTTTAAGCAAATGTTATTAAGCGTGATAAGCCCACTACTATATAAAAAGATGCAATATATCTTTTAAATCTTAATCAATTGATGTTGTTTAATTCTTGAGTGAGATATTCATGATGATGCGATGCTCGATATTGACCAGTTTATGTGCAACTACTTTTCATGTTATGGCCAGAAGAATACCATTGTACTTGGATTTTCAAACAATTCATACCACAACATGCCATTTTTTCACCTAAACAATATAATCATGCTCGTCCTTATTTCCAAATAGTAGTAAACTATGGCTTCCGCTAATATAATTTCTACATAATGCAAGTAGACAATTCCTTTTTAAAACTCACAAAAGGATAATTTTTTAGTGGAATAAAGTGTGGTATTTGATATAAACTCGAATTTTAAATGTATCAATGTTTGTCACCTATCGCAAACATAAGGAAAGATACACTGGTTCTCCAAAACTTAAAAAAACAAAGCAAAAGTTACATGTTTGAGGGGTGAACCTAACTACACAACACATGTTTTTATACAAACAATATAAATTTTAGTATTGACTACAATAATAATGTAACTACACCGACCGTCTGAGGGGTGCTGTGTCATTCGGACGCTGACCGTGATGTCATTGCCCATATATATTAAGAGAGACCTGTCTAGCCAAACCTTCCTTAATCAATTTGTATGCAAACCTAGTTTATAGCATTATTGCATGCGTTTTTGTATAATAGTTAAACATTAACATTGAGACAATAATTATTGTTATTGACTGGGGTTGTTAAATTAATTGAATAACTTAATTTAGAAAGAGCAAGTTAGTTGGCAAGTTTATCTTCAATAACAATATTCAATACCCTATTTCGCAATGATTTTCATGATGTAAACTAATGATGTATTTAAATAGAGAAAACATTAAAAAATGTTATAAGAGAAACATTTGACTGAATATACTATAATAAAGATCTTATTAATTAATTAGTGGTCTAAGCGGTACAAAACATTTAAATTTTATAAAGTGTTTTGTTAAATGATAAATGTTAATGCACATTATGAAAAATTTGATATGGTGTTTAATATTCTTTTAATTTGATTTAGATGAACACGAAATTACTGATCATTGAAGCAGAAGCAGCATTATGTGATTTCGTAAACACAATTAACTTTCGCAGGCAAGATTGTTTTTCTGTGTGTTAATGTCTCTTTAGCCACCAAATTGGCATTAAGCTTTCTGATTCATTAATGTGATCCCTTTAGCAAATACTGAAGTACGTTTTTGGTAGTAGTTTTTGGATTTTGGACGATTGATACTCACGTGCAATAAAATAATAAAATAATATTAGACATACATGAATTTTGTTTTTCTTTTGCTTTTTTACATCTAGTAAAAGAATTCATTGGGGGTTCAATTGACGTGAAGCTGCTCCTCATCCTCACAGCGGGGCCACATTTGATTGCGAGACATAAAATTGTGAGAGCTGCATTGATGGATGCATTTGACCAAGTATACGATCAACAAGGGGTATTTTCGTCAGTGCAGGAAACTAAAGTTGCAACTGAGTATCTAGTTACATTTTATGACATCTTATATAAATCTAATATCTGTTTATAATAAATTTGAGAAGCAAAATACTTCTATGTTAAATAAAAGTAATGAAACCGATTTTATAAATATACTTAAAGAGTTTAACTTTAATGGCTTTTAAAGTAATGGATAAAAGATTTAATTATTTTTATTAATATACTAATATATAATTAGATAACAGTTAATATATAAAAATTATACACTATACTTGAATAGAAAGTGTTAAATTTACATGGAAAAACTTTTTCATTACATTGGCACCTGCCAGTGGTTGCCATGTAGTTTCTATAATAATGGGAGGGCAAATTCTCCTACATTATTTTATAGTCCACTGCTAGTTTTTCTTCATTGTAACGTGATAGCCTTGTCTCCCTTGCCCTTTCTCTGTCTCCCAAGTCCTACGCCCATGCTCTGAGATTCTAGTCCACTCTGGTTTTCCAACCTTTGAATTTCCTCAGAGAAAGGTTAGAAACTAGTTTAATGTTCAAAAAACTAACATTCATATCAAACTAAAAGCCATTTCATAGTTTAATATTTTCCTTCAAGTTTTGTTTCCTTTTTGTTTTTTCCATTGATTTACAGTATAATTTCTCCAATGGGTTGGTGATGTGGTGTTAAGTGTGTTATGTTCATCATTCTTGCTTGTTTTGGCATTTCTGTTTCTGATGTGAGTGGCTTTAACTGAAATGTCAGCATCTCTTTTCTTATATTTAACTTATCCTTAAACAATTCATGCAATGAGGTGCGGGACTTGATTTCCAGTTTCTGGTAATGGGGTGACATGCATTTTGCAGTGAATCCATCTGCTTATTCCACAATTTTTGTCATGATATACATGTGTGTACTGTATAAAGAGGGTAATTTGATTGCCCTTGTGATATATAGGTGATATTGGCTTAGAATATCTGGGAAATCTCATCAAACTCAGAAAGAAAAAGTACTTCCCATTTGCAGTTGCTGCTTTTGTGGTTTGTGGCAGCTAACTGACCCTAACTTACATTCAAAGCCTTTTCTTCTCACCTCAGCTGATTTCAAAACTGAAATGAGTTAATCATGTAGAATTAGAAATTTGCTATTGTGTTTTATAAACATCATGTTTTTGAACACTTTGGTGGAGGATCTTTCCATATACAAATGTAAATTTTTCAGCTGTTTGCAATATTCAGCTTTTATTCAAATGAAATCAGTATATTTCATAGAGGGCCTTGTACATTTTTGTTTAATAGAAATTAGACCTTCATATGCATATTATTACCTTTTCCTTTCTATGTATTTATCCCTTCTCTTTGCTTAATCTGGAAAATTCCTAAATATTTTCTTTTCTTTTTCATTAATTTTTCCCCTTTTTTGGCCAAGAAAACGAATCAATAATTTGTACAATTGGTTATTTTTGCAGTTTCTTGGAAATTTCCACTAATTGATTCCTTTGAATTCTTTATTCGTTGTCATAAAAAGAATTTAAAAAAGGAGAGAGAATCGGTTGACTTGGTATTGGAGTCAAGATGTTCATATTACACGGAAGTGGAAGGAAATTTGACCATTTTTTCATAAGAAGCTGAGGCTTTCTGTCTCTTTCCATACATTGATTGAAAGTTGATGTTGATAATACATTGATGCTGTGATTCTTCATTGCAGACGGCAGACTATGTCAATTCTGTGGTTTATCTCCTTTTGGAAGACTGAACATTTAGCTGAAAATTAGAAATCCAGGGATTGTTGATTACTCGGCCTCTAAGTACAAACTGCTGGAAGAGACCAAGTGAACTACTTCATTACAATTGAGACACCAATCAGATACTTTATTGTTAATTCCATAATGCAGGCATCTGAGCATCATAGAAGTCCAAGCATGTACTATCAACCTTTGCAACAAATTGAGGCTCACTGCTTGCCGCAGTATCGAAGTCTCAATCATCAGTACTACAACGATGGAGGCACTGGAACAAGATTCTCAGCTCAAAGTTCTTCAGAACTTTACTGCACATTGGAATCATCATCTGCAACCGGCAGTTTTAATGTTTACAACTCTCCCTCAACTGTTAGTTTCTCACCTAATGGTAGCCCAATTTCACATCAAGATTCTCAGTCTCAGTCATATCCACCTGATCAGTATCATTCCCCTGACAATACCTATGGCTCTTCAATGAGTGGTTCCTGCATAACCGATGATTTAGGTAGCTTCAAGCACAAGCTGAGAGAGTTGGAAAGTGTAATGCTTGGCCCTGACTCTGATAATCTTGATAGTTATGACAGCGCCTTCAAGGATGGAACAAGCTTTGTTTCACCTGAGATGGACAGTTGGAGACAAACAATGGTGGCAATTTCTAGCAAGAACCTGAGGCATGTCCTTGTTGCATGTGCCAAAGCAATTGCAGACAATGATTTGCTAATGGCACAATGGCTGATGGATGAATTGCGGCAGATGGTGTCAGTTTCTGGGGAACCAATCCAGAGGTTGGGAGCATACACGTTGGAAGGCCTTGTTGCGCGGTTGTCTGCCTCTGGGAGTTCAATCTACAAAGCCTTGAGATGCAAGGAACCAGCAAGTGCTGATCTCCTTTCCTACATGCACATACTTTACGAGGTTTGCCCCTACTTCAAATTTGGATACATGTCTGCAAATGGAGCCATTGCAGAAGCTATGAAAGATGAAGCCGGAGTTCATATAATTGATTTTCAAATTGCTCAAGGGAGCCAGTGGATCACTTTGATTCAGGCCTTTGCAGCTAGGCCTGGAGGACCACCCCACATCCGCATTACAGGCATTGATGATCCAACATCAGCCTATGCCCGCGGAGGTGGGCTGCATATAGTGGGAAAGAGGTTATCTAAGCTTGCTGAGCATTTTAAGGTGCCATTTGAGTTTCATGCTGCAGCTATATCTGGTTGTGATGTTCAGCTGCATGACCTTGGAGTTAGACCAGGTGAGGCACTAGCTGTGAATTTTGCATTCATGCTACATCACATGCCTGATGAAAGTGTCAGCACAGAGAATCATAGGGACAGGTTGTTGAGGCTGGTGAAGAGCCTATCTCCAAAGGTAGTGACACTTGTTGAGCAAGAATCTAACACAAACACTGCCGCGTTCTTTCCGCGCTTCCTTGAAACTCTGGACTATTACACGGCCATGTTTGAGTCAATAGATGTGACACTTCCCAGAGAGCATAAAGAGAGGATCAATGTTGAGCAGCATTGCTTGGCCAGAGACTTGGTTAACATCATAGCTTGTGAAGGGGCTGAGAGGGTGGAAAGACATGAGCTACTTGGGAAGTGGAGGTCAAGGTTTGCAATGGCTGGTTTCACACCTTACCCTTTGAGCTCATTGGTGAATGGTACTATTAAGAAATTGCTTGACAACTACAGTAATAGATATAGACTTGAAGAGAGAGATGGAGCCCTTTATCTGGGTTGGATGAATAGAGATTTGGTTGCTTCTTGTGCATGGAAATGAGAACTAAGCATTGTGTGGGAGGACTAAGCAGAACCTCCTTGTTCTTGTTTTGTTCCACTATGTTGTAGAAGTAAGTGAGACGCTAAATCCAATCCGGTTGTCCATTTTCTTTGTATCAAGAGTTTTAATAGGAAATGTTGCTAGCATTTTCTTTTCAGCAATATTAATCTTCCATTTCATAATCTTCTGTCCTCTTGATCTGTGAGCACTCCAATGCTTTTATACATTATAGATTGGCTGAGGTGCCGGCGAAAGATGAGTAATGATTTATAATTTACTACTATATAAGATTAATTGAAATTTGATTAGCTTTTACTTTTTTTGCTAGGCTTGTGGATAAAATTAACTGAGCATGGTTATTCATTTCATGGGTCCTGGATATGCGTACTCCAGGGGTTGCAATGATGTTTATGTGTTCTGATGGAACAAGTTGACTAGCTGGGGCTTGACTTGTAACAGCTTGACTTGTACGCGTGGACTTGCAAAATAATAATAGTGATAGAATAAGGGAAATGCATTATTAGATCGTTAGGAAGGATATTTTCAATGGAAAGATTATATAAATGTTTAGAATGAAACCTGCAGTATGATTAGTTGATTTTAAGTATTAATATGCACAATTATCAGGCATAAATACCTCTAAAAAAGTTACCATTTTATAGTAAGTTATAATTATTTACAAAATTCTGTACTTGTAGAAGTTGGACACATTTATGATTGTAAATAACAAACAAAACTTGCTTTATGGGAAAAGATGAAGTGAAAATACAAACGGATAATATATCTCTCAATGGGTACTCTGATGTACTTGAACAATGGCATGAAATGCCTCCGAGCTCCAACACACACTAGCAGAGCACCATTTTTCTTGGATAAATGTTAAATGAAACTCTTTAATCTCAACTGCAGAGCATTTCAATATCCCACTACTAAGTTTCTCCAAGACTCCGAATCGATTAGGCATCTAAACTAGCATTGGAGAATGAAGCTACCTACCAACACCAATCACCATTGTTACATTCAAAGACTACAAGTGAGAAGGATGTTCAAAAATATATTACAAAGATTGAAATTTTAGATTAATGTATACGAAAATGTACATCTTCGCTTATTTATCCCTAATAAATAATAGTATACAAGTAATGACATCCAATGCAGTATTTATTATCATTTGCATATTAGCCAACCTGCCCATGCCCAAAGACAAGAAAGGAGAGAGCTACAAAGAGGGAAAGGATGAGAAGAGAAGTTAGGGTACATATAGGATGTATAACCTATGTCATTGCCTACAATCTCTCAGTAACTAGCTGCAGCTTGAAAAAAACAATGCAAATTTAGTTTTGGACAGCATTTGCATCAGATGTTGATTGCTTGTTAAGTTCACTTTCTTGGCCAGGAGTATCACGAATGGCAACCACATTACGGCAATCCTTACTTCCTTCTGACTTAGTTTTTACCTCATCTTTCAGCTGTTCACCAGATATACATGGAACTTCAGAACTTGTTTGGCATTTGATGTTATTACTGGCAGAATCTTCTTTGGTACCTGATTTTTCATTTTGTTGTTCATCATCATTTAATTTACTTTCAGGACCCTCACTCTGAAGGCCGGTCACTTGAAATTTAACCTTATCACCAGCATCTGATTTAGTAATCGACTCACAATTTGGTTGCACATTTGATCTGCTTTCTAAGTCCAAGCAGCTGCGCTCCCTTGTATCTATACAAACAGTATTGCCTCCCGATCTGGCTCCTGGATTGCCATTAGTGGTCATTGTGTTAGCATTTGTAGCTGGATTATGTGTGACAGTCCTTCCAGCGGGTATTTCATGATCATGTTGTCCCTCATAGGTGGTTATTACAATTTTTGAATCATGAGAGGCTCTTTCTACATGCTTTTTGACAGGGCATCCAGGACTAGAGCATCGATAATAACTTCTGGAAGAGTGGATAGAAGTGCAGACACATTAAATTAAAACCTACATAAATGCATGTATATTTACAAGTAAAAGCTTAGAACAGAGAGAGAGAGAGACATCAAATAAGCATCTAAAACATTGTGACCAACAGGTCGAAAACATGAGAGCTGTAACTTTTATTCCCGCGCTTAAAGGAGAAGATGAGGCAGTCAGGCCAAATGGATTGGTCATAGATCCACAATGTAACAAATCAGAAGTTCAGAACAACAGGATTATTGCTGTATAATTGTTGCTGCTTTCATCCATGTGCAAGCATGTGTGGGTTGGCTGGCATTTCACAGCCTGGTTAAAGCCATAATAGTTGTGGCAGCAAGTTGTGCGGGATTAACCATAAATTATTATCTTACAAAAAGTGAATGTGGAACACAATTTGAAATAGATATAAAACAAACTACTATAACCCCTTCCTGTTGCTTTCATGAAAAGGAAGAAAAATTCAATGGATCTTAGATTTGATGCAAATGCAAGCCATTTATAGTGACAAGGCTTCAAGCTGGTCCATATAAATCAGTTTCAAAGATTGAAACAATCTGGCCCATCATAAACACATTTATCATATTCCAGTTAAATTCATAGCATCTAACACTAGAAATGAATATACAGCAACATGTTGACATGAAAGCTAATGTGTACCTTGGATTTGTATTCCCTTTAACTAGTTTCTGCCCATATTTGCGCCAGCGGTACCCATCATTCACAAAATCAACCTCACTTGAAGTCTGAACAACAACACGGGACTCAGAAGTTGACTTGTCAAAACCAGTGACATCAACGTTGCTACTGTCTTTCTTCCTGTTTGGTAACAATTTAGCAGTTAAAAAGGGGCTAGCTATTATATTTCAACCAAAAACATTTTGTAAAAATAGTCAAATAACTTACAGCCTCTTTGAGTCAGGATCCTCATTGTTATGAACCTCATCGTTTGCTATAGTCAGTTGCAAATGTGCAGCTTTCAGCTCATCAGTTGGGGAAACATTTGAAATCTGAGGGGAATCTGAAGGCTTGATATGTTGAGGCACAGGTCCACGCTCTATGGGTGCTTTGTCTTCATGTATGATGCCATAAAATATATTTATCAAGAGCTTTTCCATAGAAGGATAGGAACTAAAATACAAACAAGGTTAAATTCTCACCTTCCACACTGGCTGAAGAGGACTTGTCTGGTTTGCCTTCATCGGCTGGAAGAACAGAATCAACTGGCTTTGTGATGTTAAATTGAGGTCTAGGATGATTATGCTGACCAATGCTAATGGAATCTGTAATCTGCCCATCATTTGACTGCTCCAACTGCTTTTTTGCCTGGCAGTTTGGATGTGTACACTTGTAATAGCTCCTTATAAATTCATTCCCCTTAACATGTTTCTGGCCATATTTTCGCCAGTTATACCCATCTTTTGATACCTTTTCACGTATTATAGAGGGACTGTCATGACCAGATTGCAAATGTTTTTCAAGTGGTACTATAGAGTTGGTGCTTCCTTCTTGATCTGATTGCAAGGCACACACAGTAGCATCAGAATCCTTGACTTCATTTCGAGCCACAACAGAAGGAATACTTGTTTCTTCTCTTGGTTTGGACAAAGGGATTTTAGTATCATGAATCTCTTGTGACTCTGTAATATCACTATGAGGACTCACTTTCTGCTCCAATACATCAGAAGAAACATTGTGATCTGCAGTTTCTTCTGAAGAAACCATGTGAACCACTGTCTTATATACACTCAGAAGGAAACCAGTCTAGTTTCATTCACTGCTTGCATGAATGTCTAGGTGCTTCTGGTTGTTCAAACCTGTTACATAATTGAAAAGCTTATTAGCAAAAACACAAAATTTGGGTGTACAGTAATACAAACAATATACAGTATGACCAGTGCGGTTGAGAAATAACTCATTTTTCATAGACTTTAGAAACTTAAGTCACTGATCACCGCATTAGCAGCAAAAACACTGATAATCCTTTACTACACTCTTATTAATAGAATAGTACTGTGTATCTGATGTGTCAATGCTGCATTAGTAGTGGACAAGTTTGACTTAGGGTCGCACAATAATTGACTGATTTATTATAAAATAAGAATGCTTTTGTGATGGTACATATAGCTTTTCCCATCATGTGTATCAGATATGTTGAAAAACAAGTAGAGTGGGGTGGAGTTCTTCAGGAAAATTTTGCCTATTGGGGGTAGAGGAGATGTTGTCCCTTTCTCTTTTTTCAATCAATGTTAATTGAGGTTAAATAGGGAGACACATAGAAGACAAAGTGATTATTTATATGTCATTCCTTTACCAAACTCGTATCCGTATAAGTGACAAAGATGAAATTCACTGTAAGCCTCTGAAACCATTCATTAAGGTTGTGTTTGGTTAAGGGGTAGAAATAAGGTGAAAAATTTTCATAGATGAGCTTCAAGTGTAAAGTTATACATGACTCATCCAAGAAAATTTCCACCCACTTTTATCAACTAACCGAACACACCACAGGGTCAAATAGTTGAGCTGCATACTCTTAATTTGGAGTCTTAAAGCTATATATAGATAGGCACAAACGTAGAGCCAATTACAGTTTTAAATTGAAAGGAACTAAAGTCTGAAACCAAAATTGAATTAAAAGCTCCCAGTTTCAGCACAATTTTACATTATTTACTTAAATAACATCTTAAGTATGAAATTAAGCAAGTGGAAATAAAGAGAAAAGGGGGCGAAGATTCCATTTGGTTAGGTCTCATATCATATGGGAGATAAATCTTCAGCTGGAAAACATACACACTCGATTGTCTCTCAAAATTCCCCCAAAACCCACATGTTCATACTTTGATTACAAGGACTGATTTCACTTCACTGTATTAGGAATTTATTTACCTAGAAAAAAGCAAAAGACAAAAAAAGAAGAAAGAAAAAGGAATAACTGAAAGGAATAAAAGGTAGAGTGAAATTAAAACAAGCATGTATAAAAAGAGAGAGAGTGGTTGAGAAGGAAAGACAGCACGTGGGAGGCATTACCTTGAAGAAGAATTGAAGCAGGGCAGATAGCAGAGCAGTTAGTAATGAAAGCGGAAGTGGAGCTGTGTGGTGGGTTTGGTTGAATTGAAGCAATAGATTGGTTTGGAATTGGAAGTGGAGATCAGAGAGAGAGAGAGAAATAGTTAGAGAGAGAGAGAGGTAGTTGTTTGTTTGTTTAATCCAACATCCTTATTTGACCCAAAAAACTAAGCAACTGGGAAACCAAAGTCCACTCTATTCTCTATTCTCTCTCTCTCTCTCTCTCTCTAAATGCTAAAGTACACACTACACACACACACAAGAGGAGAGAATAGAATATGCCTAATTGCCTATCTGTGGCTTTCATTTCATTTGTCAACACTTGCCCATTCAATGTTTTTTTTTTTTTTTACTCCGTCATTCCAATATTATCATGGCACAAATTGTGTACATATATATCAATTTAACTTTACAATGTACCAATTTGTTTTTGCTTTTCAAGGAGTCGGATAATATTAGATGGAAGAAGTATCAACAAAGTTTCATACAATAAACAAAGGTCTACAACCAAGAGCAAAATACCATGTAAAATTGTGGATATAATATAGTTAGTTCTATTGATATTAAACACTTGAGCGAAGAATTATTAACCTATAACAATTACAATTTAAATAAAAAAGCTCAGAATATAGATATTATCATAACATGCTGCACATACTCAAATACATAAAGGTGAGTATGTTAAATCTCAAATCTATATAAAATATCGTAAATATTATAAACTAATTGTGTAGAAACAAATATGTCAAACATAACAACCATACCCATATCAATCACAACCCTAAGCTTCCTAACATGCTAATAACTTGATGAGTTTGTCTGTACAAGCTTTCTTTCCATCAAACTCTAATTTAAGGAGAAAAGTTTACAGAGGTGCTATGTAGAAACTCTCTAAATTATTCCCATGATTGATCTTTCTTTCTTTTTTCTTCAAATCAATATAGTTGTTTCTCCATACTTGTTGGTTCACAGAAAAACCAAACTCCAAAAAATGGTGAACATGTAGATAAAACGTGATGAATAAGTAGGCAAAAAAAGGGGTAAAAAAAAAAAAAAGAATTCTCAATAACCCACTACTATCATAGCTTTATGTTGATTTTATCTTTCATGATGTAGTACTTCAAAGTTGCCAAGAGTATGGGCAACAGCAAGAGAACCAACATATAAGCTTTTCTAGCATGTTATGTAAAAACACCCAGCCAACAAGTATCCATTTAAAAGGGCTTACAACAAGCAATAGGTTATTTATTATATTTAGCGATAAATATTTTGAGAGATAAAAAAAAAGACTAAATCAATAAAATACAATAAATAAAGCTTTTAGCTTTTTCTAACGAGTGCCCTAGCTACCCTTAGAGCACCTATTAAGAATTTTAAAAAGATAAATTTTTTTATAAAAACATGTGATTTTTAAGATTTCAAGATATGGAATTCATTACAAAGTTTATAAACTTACTTTTTTTTTGAAATCTTTAACCAATGTTCTAGGCAATAAATTCGAAAAACGTAGACAAGTCTTTTCTTTTTATGTTTCATAATATTGTCACACCATTTAAGTTTAGACTTTTTCTCATAAATTAATATCTATAAAGTTTGAGCCTTGATTGAAAAAAAAAAAAAGAGGTTTGAGCCTCTTTTCTTTTATTAAAGTGTCAAATTTGATAACATTTTAAGAAATAATTAAAAGGAGTCACAAGTTTTTTAAGATAAGTTACAATATAATTAAAATATTATTTTTATTAACCAAAATAAATTTTAATTGTGAAAAAAATAGTAGACCTCAATTTTGGTCCCTTAAAAATATATCAGGGACAAATTGATCCCCAAAATTTGAAATTCCCCAGTCTCATAATTTTTTTAAAAAAGAGGTAAATTATTTCCTTCGTATTAGTTCGTAACATTAGAAAAAAATATCATTCAAAGAGATTAATTTATCCTCCTTTTTAAATTAAGAAGTAAATAAGAGATTTTTAAATTTTAAAGAAACAATATGTCTAATAATATATTTATGATGGACAAAAGTAAATATTTATTCTTAAAAAAATTTCATATTAATACACAATGCGATAGATTTCTACGTTATCATTCAATTAATTTTTTATTTTAATGACGATGCAAAATTTAGCAGATCAAAATTAAATTCAAATAAAAAATAAATTAAATATTTATACGCAAAAATTATGAGGAAGCCAGTTCAAACTAATCATTCTGCACCGCATTGAAACCCCGTTCGCTGTTTCTCTTCTCAGTTCTCCCTGAAAAACAAATTCCCTTTCATCAATCAAACCCTAATTCCAAATCCCTTTGCATCAATTCAATTCAATCACTGATTATCTCTTCCTTCTCTTCCTCTTTCTCAAATCCTCAATCACGAAATCATGCTTCAATCACCAGGCCACTCTCCGCTCCACCTCTCTTCACCTTCTCCATCGTTATCTCAAAACCCTAACCCTAACATCAACAATTCATCATCATCCTCCGCAATCGCCCCCAGGGTACCCTCGAAGCACCCTACCGTCCTCGACGAAGACACCTACGTCGAAGCCCTCGAGAAGATCATCGAGCGCGATTACTTCCCCGACATCTCCAAGCTCCGCGACCGTCTCGATTGGCTCGAAGCCGTCAAATCCGGCGACCCCGTCCTAATCCGTGACGCCCAGCTCAAGATCATCGAGCGCCGCGGCGGCGCCGCCTCTAAGGTAACCGGTTCCGACACCGTCGACGGTGGTGGTAGATCCACCGTCACCCCAGGTTCCACTTTTGTCAGAAATTTCACTCCTTTTGATGAATTTGATAGTAAAATCCCCAAAACGCCCCGTTTTGATGTCTCTGAGGGAGAGAATAGCGATGTTGGAAGTGGTGGTGGTCTTGGGGTTGATACTTCGCTAGGGCTTGATCAGTTTCTGTGGAGGTACACGAGTGAGGATAACCATAGCTTTTCGAAGATTCTGGAGAAAGTGAATAGGAAGAGGAAAGAGAGGGTTGGGTATTTGATTGAAGGTGAGAGTGAGAAGGAAGGTGTTGAGGGTATTGAGGATGTGAAGAGGGAGAGGATAACTGATGGGTATGGAACCTCTTATCAGCCTCCGAGTACATTGGAAGGATGGAACTATACTGCGAAGAATTTGTTAATGTATCACCCTGCTGATAGGGGTGAGGCACCCTTGACTGAGGAGGAAAGGGCTGTTAGAATTAAAGGCTTGACGAAGGAGATTAATCGCGTGAATACTAGGTTTCATGGGAAAACCATGGATTCTAGGCCAAAAGATGATGGGACTGTTGAGGTGTTGTATACCCCTGTTGCTGGTGCAACTCCGGCTCCTATGTCTCTTAGGGAAGGGGACAAGTTGAAGAAGTATGATCTTGATGATTTGAGGAAGACTCCGGATCCATTTTATTTGGAGTCTGGGAAGAAGGCTGAGAATGGTTATAGCTTTGTTAAGACGCCATCTCCTGCTCCGGGGGTTGATGAATCCCCGTTTATTACTTGGGGAGAGATAGAAGGGACACCGCTGAGGTTGGACCCTGAGGATACTCCAATTGATATTGGCGGTAGCGCTGATGGACCTCATTATAAGATTCCTTCCGCGCCAGCTAGAGATGCAAAAGCACACTCGCTTTCTAGGGAGGCTGCGAGGAAGATTAGGGAGAGGTCGAAGATGTTTCATAAGCCACCCTTGGCCTCGCCGGTTAGAGGGGGAAGTGCTAGTCCAAGCGTGAGGACGCTTTCTCCTGCTGCTCAGAAGTTTGTAAGGAATGCAATTGCCAAGTCCTCGTCTTCTGTTGATGAATCACTTCGTGCAAGTTACCGTGGTTCTAGTCCTGCTTCGGCTACTCCTAGAAGCATTAGTAGAAGCGTGTCAAGGTTTGGTAGAGAAGGTAGCATGGTTTCCCGGTCTCCATCCGTTGTTAGAGAGCGTTCCAATCCTCCTTGGTAATATGTTGTAACGTATTTTGAAACCATGATAAAGTGACCACGTAAGTTTTTTCTTTTTTTGTTTTTTCCTTCTTTTTTCTAACAGATAATGTGCTGTAATCTCATCATAAATTTGGAGATGAAGAGCAATGTGAGAATAATAGATTTTTCATTCTAAGTTTTGTAGGCTCAGCGTAGAATGGTAATGTGTTTCTCTTTTGTGTCCTATTCATTGGTTACTGGTTGTCTATATGGAAAATGTTGTTGGTAGAAGTTCTCCTAGTCAATCCTTTTGTAATGAAGGCATTGTATATTGGGATAATTGAGTAGTAGTATGTCTGGCCTTTTGCCTTTTTACTTTATGTAGGTTTTGTTCTTATTCCAAGTTTCTTGATGTTTCTGTGTGCTTAAAATAAGTAGGTTTCTTCTAGTTAAATGTGTGTGCAAGGTCATTGGACCAAGGGGGTAATTCCCATAGGAGATGGCATTTGTTTTAAGTGGTAGGCGAGCTAGCTGAAGAGTTATGTTACAATGGCCAAACGGTCAATCTGTCCGTGGGAAGAAAGCCACCGAGCCATTGATTGTGAGAAAGCCTGAGGTGGGGTCTATTGATGTAGAAGGGGTGTACAAGTGACGGGTTCAACAAAACTCGAATTGTCCGATTTTTAAACTGGGTCAATTTTTGAAACCCGAACATGACCTAATAATAATCCGACTATGTCCCGGGTCAACCCGACATTCGAACAATGTATCAGAATTTGGATATTGTACATAGTAAAGTTATAAAATTTTATAAGTAAGAAATAAAATTTTAGAGATATTATACAATATATATTTGAAAGTAAAATATATCAGTATAGAAATAACATCATGTTATGTAAAATATATTAATTGAACTTTAAAATCTTATAATTTTTCATAAATTATTATGAAAATATATATCTATTGAGGGATTATTTGACTGAATGGTCTAACCTGGATGTATATTCGAACCCATTTCGGAAATCAGTATCGGATCAAATTTCAAGACTCAAATTCGTCTCAATGAGCTTTGCTCCGGGCCAGTTGACGGGATGGGACACTCTGAGAACTAGTTACTTTAATGTTCATGGCTATTTTTGCAGAGAAGATAAGCTCTTTTACAAGCTAAGGTGCCTGTGCTATGCACCTATATCTTGTGTTGTTTGTGAGTGCGTTGCCTTGGATTGGAAAAGCATTAAACACTCCCTGACAGGCTCACAAGGACCTTTCCTGAGGATTGATCGTGATAACAATGTTGTTCTCTAGAAAGAACAAGAGTTCCAATGGATGTAAACGTTTAGCATTGAAGCATTTGACGATTATACATCTTGTCAATAAAGTGATACTGTTATTAAATACCATAGTGATACAAAAAAATGAAAAATGAAAATACATGTTGGTTGATCCATTGCCAATCCCCTTATGCTGCGTATCCTAAAAAGAGGATGCTACGCTCAACAATAACAGTAGTGTAACTATAATACTATATTCATTTTTTTCTTTTTTTTGAAGATTTATGCTTTTTTCTGTTGGCAAAACGAGTTTTCGGACATAGGACGAGTTGTATTATTTGGAAGTGTCCTGAATATTAAGGCGTTTTTTGAAAGATTCAGTGTGTTTGTTTTGGCACCAGAGCACGGGCGTTGCCTGAAACTTTTTGGTTCGGGTGTAATGCAATAATGCATTCCCCATTCTTCTCGTGAACGAAACAAGTTCAGAATCAGATACACTGTTTCCCATTATTCGGATCATACATTATGACACAGCTTCATATGAACGATGCCAATGTGCGGGAGCATAAAACAAACAAACAAATAAATAAATTTGCCAAACAGAGAAAAATAAAAGTAAAAGGGAAAAAGGGGATTCTGCACATGAAAATCTCATCTCTCAAGTCTCAACTTCTCCAGCGACAAATCAGCCGTAGCCCATAAATAAATTTAAAAAAGGGAGGAAAAAGTGACCAACTTGCGTTAGAGAAACGACGCCGTTTGAATGAGTTGGCCCCCTTATGTGAAGGGACTATAAAAGGCGCCGTCACCGATTCGTTATTTTCGTATTGCATTGCACTTGCATGCTCTCTCTCTCTCTCCCTCTCTCTGTGCTAGAGGCTTTCAATTTTAGCACCACTCAGCTCCGTTCTCAAGCTGGTAAACTCTTTTGCATTTTCATTCAAATTCAAATGCCAGAAGCTGTGTTTGTTTCGATCGTAAATGTTTTTTTGGTTTCAAGAAAACTAATTACAATCAAAAGATTTATGAGACGGTTAGGAAATATTATTATTTTTTCCTAATTAGCAAACATAGCAAGATTTTCATTGAAAGTGTAGTAGCAGTATTAAGATTCTAAGTTCAATTAGCAACTGTTGTGTTGTTGTGTTGCATAGGACATAGGTTTGGGCTATTGAAAATGCCAGCTGCAGAGAACTCAAACGCTGGTTACGATAGAGAAGTGGAACCCTTTGTTGAGGTTGATCCAACAGGGAGATTCGGGCGTTACGATGATCTTCTTGGTTATGGTGCGGTGAAGAAGGTTTATAGGGCCTTTGATCAAGAGGAAGGGATTGAGGTTGCTTGGAATCAGGTTAAGCTGAGGAATTTCAGTGAAGACCCTGTGCTGATAAACAGGCTTCACTCTGAGGTTGAGTTGCTCAGGACACTCTGCAACAAGTACATCATCGTTTGTTATAGTGTGTGGAAGGATGAGGAGCATCACCACATCAATTTCATCACTGAGGTTTGCACTTCTGGGAATCTGAGGGAGTATAGGAAGAAGCATCGTCATGTTTCAATCAAGGCTTTGAAGAAGTGGTCAAAACAAGTCCTTCAGGGGTTGGAGTATCTTCATACTCATGACCCATGCATTATTCACAGAGATCTCAATTGCAGTAACATATTCGTCAATGGGAATATTGGAGAGGTGAGCAGTGAACTCAGTACTTCTGAACTGTGTTAAACTTTCCCCCCATTTAGGATGCGTTTGTTTCTGACTATTTTAGACAATAATCACTTTTTTAGTCCAAAAAAAATAATTTCTTGTATTTTTGAATAATTTTTAAAAATAATTAAAATAAAAAATCAGTTTTTATTTTTTTTTATTTTTTTGTAGAAGTTAAAATTAGTAGCTTTTGAAAAAAATTCACTTTTTAACTTTTTCAATTATATATAAAATTTGTATTTCATAATCACTTTTTTCAAAATAAAAAAAAAGTGCACCCATTAAGGAGGCATCTTTGCTGTCATGAAATTGATGAATAGAAGAAAAAATATTTACTATTATGGTTAAATTATAGGGAAATGTTTTCTGAGCATGACATTTATACATACAAAATGAGACATACTATATTATGTGAATATGGGTGAATATTGAGGTGCCTATGTATGGAGATAACACAACATACTATCTGTTTAAATGAAATGGTTTTGCATTTTAGTGTCTCAATATGATATTCAAATAATGGAACTCTAAAAGAAACAATAATGGATGTTATGATTTGCTAGCCTAGATTGAAAGAAAATCTTTTAAAACATAACAAAATTTTTTTAACCAATATCCTAAAAGTGATGGTTAAAGAAGCTAAAAAAAATAAGTTTCTAAACTTTCCAGTGAGTACTTGACTTTTCTAAATCCTTGACCTGTGTCTAACAATATTATATTACTTTGATGGTTTGATGTGCCTTTTTATCTCCCTTGATCATTTTTTTGCAGAAAAAAACAATTTGCACTTGTGGCTTTCTTTTGTAGGTGAAAATTGGTGATCTCGGATTGGCTGCAATAGTTGGAAGGAGCCACGCAGCACATTCAATTTTGGGTACACCGGAGTACATGGCACCCGAGCTGTATGAGGAAGATTACACTGAGATGGTGGACATATACTCTTTTGGGATGTGTTTGCTTGAGATGGTTACAATGGAGATACCCTACAGTGAATGTGACAGTGTGGCCAAGATATACAAGAAGGTGACCATGGGAATTAGGCCTCAGTCATTGAACAAAGTCAGAGACCCTGAGGTGAAGGCATTCATTGAGAAGTGCATAGCACAGCCACGGGCAAGACCTTCAGCCACTCATCTCCTTGAGGACCCTTTCTTTTTTGAGCTCAACAATGATGAAGAATCAACGACCTATTAAATGTGTTCATTGTTTGTCCCTTCTCCTTCAACTAGCTACTTTCACTTCCAAGTTCCAAACCAAGTGTATTTGCATCCACTATTGATTGTTAGCACATGCATTTCTACTCAAATATCACTATATCAGTGATGTACTTAAGTTCGTCAGTAGACCTGAACTAGAGATAATACTCTTTCTTTTGGCAAAATGTGCTAGTCTCCTTGTAGATTTTCCAGCAGGATCCATTGTTTATTTCTTGCATATTCTGTTTTACTTGCTTCAATAGAGAAACCATTGGGATTTGGGAGGGTCTCCTTGAAAGCAGTTGCAGCTTGCTCATATTAACATGTCCAGCATAAGCTTTGATTAATAAACCGGCTACTAATTAGATGGCTATCTCGCACCAACATTTGTATGTATGTGTCTCCCATAGTGCATTTGATATATAGGGATTTAGCACATCTGAGCATCCTATGTACATAGAAATAGAAGACATTATAATTACCAATACGAGTTATGTCTCCAAATCGAGTTTACAAGTTGAACTCTAAGAGTTTTACCATTGAAGAGTTCAACCTTACTTTGCATATCTTGGTATCTTAAAAACCTAAAATTGAACAATGTCACCTATGAAGGAGTATACGTGTCCTATTTATGGCAAGTGACGCAAACATAACTGTCTTGTGGCAAGTTTGTGCTGGAAAGCTCTAGCCGTCAATAGTGGGTGGAATGGAATATGAAAGCAAGGAAAACTGAGAATGCATATATATCCATTGAATAATAAAAATCAAGGCCTAACAAACAACGAAAATTTCTATATTAATTTTGGTTTTCTATTTTTAACTGATTGACCCAAAAAAAAAAATGACAGGGAGTGCAATGATATTACTGCAAATTCATAAGAAAGATTTCATCATGAAATATATGTCGCCAAAATTGGATGATTATTGATTGAGTAGAGACGATAAGCAAGTCTAACGATGTCATCCAATTGAATTATCTCATCTACGATAAAATTAAATCCATTTTTTTTTTCGTCGTTTTTACAGCATCCCTCGCTATCAAATGAGAATTCATTGATCTTCTAAAATTGAACTTAAGACTACTGTTTAAGGACCTAAGCTTCTTTTCCTTCCAACATTTTATTGGTCGAAATGTTTGTTTCGCATAGCTCTTTTAACAAAATTTGTTTATATAACCTATAAGACAAAAAAAAATAAAAGGACAAGGGTCCATAAATTTTAGTCGTTTACTTCTCGCTCCTTGTTTGTCATGTCCTAATATGAGACTACTATTGTTCATAAGATATATCATGAATTTGTTTCCTCTGACTATGCAACTACATAAAATGATTAAAGTTCTTCAAAATTCAACTACTAGATATTGATGGACTAGATGATAATTTTTTTTTTAAAAAAATGAAAACAACAAGGTGCATAAAAATGCAACCATCTCGCATAAGTTAGCATCGCATTCATTTTTATATGTTCGAAGTGCATCTTGGTGAACTGAAAGTCTGAAACAATGTATGAACGCTTCACAAATCTAAATTTTATTCCGTTTTCCAATGGAATCGGTGAACTTTATAAGGGAGCAATCGAGACAAGAATATCATGTATTTTTATGAAATTTTCACCGAATTCAACGCATGTCTTTTTTTTAAAAAAAAAATTCTGAATTTATAGATCCTGCATTTAGAATATAACATCATATTTTTATTTACAGACTTTCCATAAATTTAATCACTATCATTTTCTTTCTCACTTTTTTCCCCCTAAACTCATCAGTGAGCCCCATGCCCCCATCACTTTCGTGAGAGATCAGTATAGAAATTTCCTATACATGCTACCTTTATCAACATAATTATTTCACATAATTTCGATGTTTTGACATTAGGAAGTGCAAACATGCTAAAAAGATTTGGCAAAGCATCATATTCTTATTCAATCTTTGATAGCTTGCTACCTGGTAAAATGTAAGTACTATTCCCTTAGGAGAATAGTCAATGGGCGAACCAATTATTCTCTATTATTTATATATATAGAATTCCACATGTGCAAGTGTACATGTTCAGCTTTGTGATTGGACATGCATGTGAGAAGTCCCCGATTGATTGATTGCTTGCTTTCTAAGAATAGAAAACTATAATATACTAGCATCAAGTTCCTGACAGACTAGCTTGCCAACTTTTTGATGCATGACTTAATTATTAAAAATAAACCATTATGGTATTATAAAACAAATAAGATAAGAATTGTACATGCAGATATGAGTTTGCAATGAAGGGTTCCTTAGAAAATGTGGGGAAAAGTAAATATTGGGATCGAGGGTTGCTGGTTGATACTGAGCAAAAGCACCCCCAATTTTGAGTAGCCGTGCCGTCTTGGGCATTAGCATATGCCCAAAAAAATGTGCTACAAAACTTCACATGCACTTCATGTTCCCCCCCTTTACCATATTTTAATCCAGTCTTTTTCATGGTTGTTTTATTTATTACCATGTATTTCCTATTTCCCAGTGCCCTCAATTTTTCTTTATGAAAATCTAAACCAAATCAAGGTAACTTGTGTAAACTGCTTGTTTGGCCCCTTCATTGCCCAAGATGCCTCATCAACCATCAATTAATTAAGGGCTCAATAAAGTTGACAAGTTATGTTGAATATGTTATTAGAAAGAGTAATGATATTTTGACGCCTAAAATTTTTGAAATACACAATTATTTTTAGATAAAATAAATTTTTAAAATGGACAATTATTCAAAGACAGAGAGAATAATATTCTTTGACATTTTTTTCTCCCTTAAATATAAAGCTGAAGTTTAAATTTTATGCATGAAAAAAGAAATTAATCATAGAGAATTTATTTTCATATAGTTCGATTGACTCAAATCAACTTAGCTAGAGTATAAGAATTAAAGACATACACCTGTGATTTAGATTTAAAAAAAATGTTAGGAATAGGATTAATCGGTAAAGCATACACACACAAACTTGAAGTGCAAGATAGATTGTGTTAGGATGCACGAAAAGGCACCCTATTCTATTGGCCGAAACCGCCAAGTTGTAGCCTCAAAATTCAACTTCCCAACATCCGAGAACGTTTTTGAAGCCTTAAAACTTGGACTTCGAGTTTCACTCGTGTGCATGTTGACTTTGACTAAACCAAGATGAATAATACTGCCAGAAAGCGTGCACGAATGTGTTGGGACAAACTCATCAAATTAAGCCTCTTCTTCTCCCTTCCATTCCATTCCCTCACCGCCAGAGTCCACAGTTCTATTCCTTGTCTTAGTTTTCAGAACCCTCCTGCTACTTTGTGCTCTACTTCCTTATGATAGAAGCATTCAGATTCAGGTGCATGCATCAGTAATAATACCAACTCCCATTAGTTTGTAAAGTCACAGTTGCAGTTAGAATAAGTAGTGACCATTCACTCACACAAATTCTCTGCAGCACTTACAAGTTCTTTGTGTTCATGGAAGTTGTTGTGAGCCCAAAAGATTACTCCTCAGTAGCTTCTAGTCCTTTCTCTTCACCTAACCTTGGGGCCTTACTCAAGATCAAGGTCATTACATGGTAAGATTGATTATGAATCATTCATTCATTCATTTATTATTATGCTTTGATTTGATGTCTCCGGTTTGTTCTTCAATGCTCATGAATTATGTATGAACTTTGTTCTCAGGAGCCAAGAGACTGGTTTGCCTGTTTCTGTCCGTGTTCGAGTTAAAGATAAGATGTTCAACCTGCATAAAGTAAGTTGGAAAAATTTTACGTCAAAGGATGTTACACAAAGCTTATTTATTAGTTTTGTATCCAAGTTGAACTTGGATTCCAAAGTCTATCAGACTCAAACTAATCTGTCTCGAGTCGGGTCGGGGTGTTATGGGACTACAACTTTCTTATTATTATTCCCTTAAAATGCAACTTACTAGTATACATATAATGTTGATGTTGATTGAATTGCAGTATCCTCTGGCTTCAAAATGTGGATACTTCAAGAGAAGATTAAATGATACATGTGAGGTTGAGCTGCCAGAAAATTTCCCTGGAGGGCCAGAAACCTTTGAGATGATTGCCTTGTTCATTTATGGCTCCTCCACAATGGTTGACCCTTTTAATGTGGCGGCCCTGCGGTGTGCAGCAGAGTTTCTTGAAATGACTGAGGACTACTGTTCAGGCAACCTTTGTGAAAGGTTTGATCTGTATCTGAATCAAGTGGTGTTGCAAAGTTGGGATGACACCCTCATTGCACTCCAAAGGTGCCAGATGCTGCTTCCTTGGTCTGAAGATCTGCTTATAGTGAGTCGCTGCATTGAGTCTCTTGCCTTCATGGCATGCATGGAGATCCTTGACCCAGAACGAAGGCGTGACACGCCAGTTGTTACGATGGAAGAATTAGCTTCCCAAGGTTGGAGCTGTGAAATGATGAAGGATATTGTGAGCCAAGACCTTTGGATGAAGGACCTTATTGCTCTATCTTTTGGTTTTTTCAAAAGGGTCATAGGATCTTTGAGGAGACAAGGAATGAAAGAAAAGTATGTGAGTCCAATCATTCTTTTCTATGCAAATAAATGGGTGCTCTCCAAGAAGACACTCCAATTTTGGGAGAGCTCCTGTGAGAAAAATGGGGATGATGACATGAATAGCAGAACTTCAGTGATTCTACAAGGCATTATTGATCTTCTTCCTAAGGGTGATAAGGCCAGCAAAGTGATTCCTGTTGGTTTTTATTTTGCTTTGCTTTCAAGATCTCTTGAGTTTGGGTTAAGAACTGAGAGTAAGGCAAAGTTGCAAGCACAGATTACATCACTGCTGCACTTTGCTCAAGTGGAGGATTTTCTTCTTCCCGAGAGTGGAACAGCAGCAATGTCCTCTAGCATTGAGTTGGCAACTATGGAAAGCATAGTTTCAGCATTTGTAGCATATAACTCACATAAAGACCGTACTCCAGATGCCAGCAACTGCAGGGTTGCGGAATTGTGGGATGAATATCTATTCAGTGTGGCTGCTGATCCAGACATGGGACCTAAGAGATTCATGGACCTCATTGAGAGGGTGCCACCATCTTATAGACAGAATCATTACCAACTCTACAGAGCAATCAACAACTTTCTCAAGGTAAAGACCATTCGTAAATTTCAGCATTCCTCAAAAGCAACTTAAACATTTTGGATTGATTTAATATCATTAGCTCATTACACATGCCTGTCATGCTATTTACTAGGAACATTCGAATGAATTTCCAAGAACTAACCAAGTGGTCTAAGTGAAGAATCGAAATTAACTGATTAACTTGAATATTATAGTCATGATGACACTTTAGGAATAATGATGAGTAATACTTGTTGCAAGCCTGGCAAGCTATAAAGACAAATGAACTTATTAACAAAAAATAATGCAGTTTTAGCATTACTATTGGTCACACGGTTTGCTTTTCTTTCTGTAGACACATCCTGGTATATCCCAAGATGACAAAGGAGCGGTTTGCAAGTACCTTGACTGCCAAAGGTTATCACAGGAGGCATGCATTGAAGCTGTTCAAAATGAACTGATGCCTCTGCGTCTAATTGTTCAAGCACTTTTTGTTCAGCAACTCAGTACACACAAAGTCTTCAAAGAATGCTCAGATTCATTCAGGTATGCACATATTGGAGACTTATCAGGAAGCCTGTCAAACTCTAGATGTCCATATTCTGCAAGTCAGAATCTAGGTGAGAGTCCATGCACTGATGTGGAGTTGGGAAGCAGGCCCTTGAGCTTGTTGCTGCAGAAAGACATTGTGATGCAGAATTTCAAGTTCTCCACTGCAGAATATGAGTCCACAAGCTTTAGAATTCAGAATCTTGAACAAGAACTCATATCCTTGAAAAGAAGCCTTCAGTTGCAAAACATTGCAACAAAAGCAGAACCAAAATTGATCAAAACACAGAAGGTGAAGCCATGTGGGTTGGAAACTAGATCACTGAGCAAAAGGAGGAATCCAATTGGACAGGCCACTAGCTGCATCAGCTCAGTGAATTTTGCTTCACAAAGAAAGTATGCCAGTCGCTTGCTGAAGGTCTTTCGCCGCTTAAGTTTGTTTGGAAGTAGGAAACTAAAGAGAAAGCCGGGAACTCCTAATCAATTGTCCAAGCCAAAGTAGCATAGAAACTTCACTATGAAGATGTATTAATATGGTTACATCAAGAACAATGGAGACCCAATTCTCCTTTTCCTTTTCTCCAACTTCTATTGAAAAAAAAGACATGAAAAAAGAGGAGGAAAAAGGAGAGGAACTAAACTATATGAAAATACTATTAACCATCCGATTAGTTTAATATACTTAACATTCAGCACATATGTATGTCCATCAAAATTATGTATAGAACAAGGTTGTGGACATTAAACTTCAAAATGTTCTCAGCAGGTTGGAGTTCTGAGGACCTGTCACAAGCACTAAGTACAAAATACTCTGGATTGTTTACCTTGTTTGGGAGGCATCCCTCTTGATACAACTTGACTGACATAGTAGTACAAATAAAAGGGATCATGAAGAAACTGTGCTATTACATAAGTAAGCAGGGTATTAACATGAAATCTAAGGCATGTAGGATTCCAGGTTCCCTTTGCCGTTGACATGCATAGTGATGGATTGGTAGCAGGCAAGCCTACAGACACACCTAACCAAACAATTCAGTGTATGTCTTCTTGTCTTCCACAAAGTAAAGAAAGCATCAGCAAGTGGTACTATGCAAAGCACATAGCCAAAGATTCTCATGAATATAGTTAGTTAAACACCAACCATTACCATGAACTAATAAGAAAGGTGATTCTTCTAAGATGGGCATTTGAGAAAAGCAAATTACTGCAAGTCAAAGTGACTACATGCAGGGCCAAGCTGACATAGTTGAATTCTTCCTTGAACAGTTCCTCACGTGATTTTCGTGCACGCCTGCAATTACCATAATTATCAGCAATTCAGCATTCAGTAGCAAAAACCATGGTAGCCCTCCAAAGGTCTGCACCAAACACACTAGCTGGTTGTTATTAGACATTGAGAAAAAAACATTATATGAACCCAAACTATCACTAAAAGATTAAAATCACCATGCTTTATTATCTTTCACTCTTACATACATAGCAGATGGCATGGCAGTATTGTTGAGCATATTGCAACTATGAAATGAATTATTATTATATTCGTTTCTGCTGTTCCACCTTGGTCACATTCCAAGCATCTTTTTGTTAGGCCCATGATATTCTCAATTTACGGCCACCATTAATTTTAATCACTGCAAACTAAGTATTATGTTTTGAGTCAATGGACGAAACCCAAAAAGCATCTCACTTATTACATGCAATGCAATTAGCCAGTGTGAAATGAATATCATCCATTCACACTGCAACAAAGTCAACGGGAAATTTGCAGGGGAACATTGATATGACCTTGTTTTATAAGCGTCATCGCCATATTTTTCTCCGAATGACCACTGATTTTGCAATGCACAGCAAGAAAATTTTAATGCATATCTTATATCCTTGCTGGATTTGATCATTGCCAGTTTTCATAACAAGATAACAAAAAGGTTAATTAATTTAAAAAACAAAAGGCAACTATTAACATATAGTTCAAATCACCTTTTTTTCAATTATTTTATTTGACATATTTTAAGTAAAGAGTAAATTTTGCCCCTTTCTTTTAGAAAAAAAAAGCTAAAAATTGAAAAGAAAGGTGTTATACTTGGGGTGAAAAGGAATTTTCTAAGAATAATGCATAGATACATTTCTCCATATTTTATAGTATGTTTATGAGTTTAGATTTTAATGAGAAGATAAGGGAAGGTTTGATAATAATATAATTTTATACTAGAAGTTTCCTCCTTCCTTTCAAAATTTAAACTGATATATATAACTATGTCAAACAAGATAGATGGATAATTATGAAGAGAAGAAGAATAACACCAAGTTTTTAGGGTAATCCTCTGGCTCCGTGCTCTCATCCTTGCGTGTGACACATGACCATGGTACTCTCACCACCCATCAGTCCACTAACAGTCAAATTCAGTACTATATATCCATCTCATCGAGTATCTACCCTCTTTGAGTTTGACACCACTAAAAACATTTCACTCTAGAGTTTATCCTTTCACCCTATTCTCAAATTACACTATTTATTTATTTATTCCATTGATCCTCTCTCACATTGTCCACATCTTCTCCAACATCTTGAGCTTGATGTATATGTAACTGATGCGTGGAGAGCATTTCAAAGGTTGATGATCAACCCAATGCCGAAACGATCCTAACCAAAAGTCATCAACATTATTAGAATATTTAATGTTTATATCAGTATATCATTGTTGTGACTGCAAGTATCTCATCAAAAGCTTTATTTATTTATTTATTTATCATGCTTGAAATTCTTTTGCAGTTGGTATAATTTTAGTTTGGAGTTCGAAAACACAAATTATGTTCGATTACAATACTTTAATTGAAGTAATTTAGTTTAATTACAAAGCAAATGTATCATATACATCAAAATGATCAAATATGATTGATTATTAGTTTATTACCTTTTGAAAACTACGAGAATGTCGCGTTCTGTGATTTGGCACATTTTACGTGAATTGTGCTACTCGTGTTTGCAAAACACAAATGACACACACGAAGTCATTAGGTCAAATGGTCAATATTTAAGATGCGTAGTGCAATTAAAAAATGAAAAAAATATTAAGAAAATAATTAAGAGATGGAAATTATCACATTATGGGTGTGAACTATTTTATTTTATATTATTATTCAATCACATTTTATTATGAATTTAATTTAAAGATATTAATAATATAAAAAGTATATTGTCATTCAATTATATATTAATATTGCACAAACAATTATGATTGCCTTTATCATATTTTTAGTATTTAAAAAATTATGCACATAAAATTATTTAATTGAATAAAATAGTAAAAATATTATATATTATTAGTGATTTAATTTTTTTGTCTCCATAAAATCAACAATATCAGGACCTAATTACCAATCTGGCTCGAGCAGTTTGAGGTCCTTGAAGTGGTATGGATCTCTTGGCTCGAATTTTTAAAAATTATTGGTGATATTGCGGTGGATAATATGTATAATTGCTATATATCGATAATGACATTAAAATTAAATTTATTAATTAAACATATTATTTAAGGTTAACCATAAAAAATATTGGACGCAAAACTAGTATGACTATGTGTATAGAGAGGGTTTCGTAAATAAATACAATCCTCAATAATTATGTCTATGAGTTCGATATCTTAAAAGAATTAGTTATTATGATTGGTGGTGAATATTTGGATTCGTAAAAAAAAAGGAAAAAAATATATTAAGATTTCCATATTTATTTCTTCCTTATTTTATTACACTCCCACAAAATCGAAATCAAAATCCTTTGCATGATTTTTATTTTCCACTTTCAAAATAATAATAACGGAAGGAAAAAAAATGGAGAAGGAAAAAAATGAAAAAAATCATCAGCTACCATTTGCAGAGAGTCTCCCATATATATTGTTCGCACAAGACATCCCGCAGCTTCTCTCTCTCTCGGCTTTCTCCTTTCAAACTTTTCATCATTTTTTGTTTGGTGTTTCTATGTCTCTATAGTTTTGTACATAAACAAAAAAAATTTCCAATCGGTTTCGGTAACTGAATTTGCATTTTGGTAATCTAAATAAACACAAATTGGAAGAAAGAGAAGAAGAAAGAAAGAAAACAAAAAAGGGGTGGGGAGGCATAGCAAGATAATGAACCTACCCTCTGTTCCTAATCTCATTGTGCCTCCCCTCAGATCTTAAGATTTGCCTATCTGGGTCGTCTTCAATCGGTGCGTTTCCGCTGAATCTTGATTGAAGTTTTGATCTTTGCTCAATTGGGTTTCCCTCTGGATCTTTGATGGTTGAGAATTTTTCATCAATTTATTTATTTATTTAATTTTTTTCCAGGAGTGTGTGCTTAGTTCTTCTGCTTCTTGATTTCCACTGCCTGATGAAGGATCCGCTGTTTCCTTACTGAATCCGACAATATCTAATATTTGCTTGTCGTTAGGACAGTTTCTGAGGTTGTCATAAATCTTAAGGTATTGTTTTGTGTTGTAATGTTTTTGCTATCATCATACTTGGGACTATTTTGTATTTGAACAATCAGATAAATGAGTGATGCTATCAAGATTTTGATTTTATCTTTATTGGAATTATTTGCATTTCATCCTACACTAAGATTTTGTTTCTGGACTTTTATGCTGTATTGCATATACTTATGTGTAATGAATTGGATCCGCTAGGAACATAATTTTCTGTTGCCCTTTAATTTAGGCGCTTGGTTTTATCATTTGAAGCTATTATTTGATTCTTGTTTTAGTTTGTGATGATGTTGCCACTTGGATTTTGCAAGTTTTTAAGCTCAATGGATGGAATGTGTGTTGTGGTATTTTAGATAAAATGCAAGCGGATAATGGCAAGTTATTCATTGGTGGGATATCATGGGACACAAATGAAGAGCGACTCAGGGAGTATTTCAGCACTTATGGGGAGGTTGTGGAAGCAGTGATAATGAAGGATCGGACAACAGGTAGAGCCCGTGGATTTGGTTTTGTTGTTTTTTCAGACCCAGCTGTGGCAGAAGTAGTCATAAAAGAGAAGCACAACATTGATGGAAGGATGGTAATTTTCTCTTTTTGATGTCCCAATTTAAGTCTAAGACTTGCATTTTGACATTAAGCTTCTATGTTTGAATTACATGGCATCAGAATCCTCAATTCCCAAACAGGAGTTTCTGATATTGAATAACATTTGTTCTGAAATGGACCAAAGAGTAAATGAAATTATTTTTCTGTATTTTATATCCTCCACTCTTATGTCCTTCTGTTTTCATCATTATCTTCCTTTCTAAGTATCTGTTCGATGGATTGATAGTCAATACTGTTTCATCTTTCACTAGGTTGAGGCAAAGAAGGCTGTTCCTAGGGATGATCAGAATATACTGAGTAGAAACAGTGGCAGTATCCATGGTTCTCCTGGTCCAGGTCGCACAAGAAAGATATTTGTTGGAGGTTTAGCTTCTACGGTAACAGAAAGCGACTTCAAGAAATACTTTGATCAGTTTGGGACTATAACGGATGTTGTAGTAATGTATGATCACAACACTCAGAGGCCAAGAGGCTTTGGATTTATCACTTATGATTCTGAGGAGGCTGTTGACAAGGTCTTACTCAAGACTTTCCATGAATTGAATGGTAAAATGGTTGAGGTCAAGCGAGCTGTTCCTAAGGAGTTATCACCAGGACCAAGCCGCAGCCCACTTGGTGGATATAACTATGGTCTGAGTAGGGTCAATAGTTTCTTAAATGGCTTCACTCAGGGGTATAGTCCAAGTACTGTTGGAGGCTATGGACTTCGGGTGGACGGTAGATTCAGTCCGGTTGCTGGTCGAAGCGGATTTGCTCCATTTGGATCTGGTTATGGAATTAGTATGAATTTTGAGCCTGGTTTGAGTGCTGGATTTGGGAGCAATGCAAATTTCAATAGTAACCTTAGCTATGGCCGGGGACTGAATCCTTATTATATTGGCAGCTCCAATCGGTTTGGCAGCCCTGTTGGATACGACAGTGGTAATGGAGGAAACAATTCTTTCTTCAGCTCTGCTACCCGTAATTTGTGGGGGAATGGTGGCCTCAGTTATGGAACAAATTCTGCAAATTCCAGTGCATACATTGGATCAGGGAGTGGGAATGTTGGAGGAAACACATTTGGCAATAATGGAGTCAACTGGGGTGCTTCAGCAATTTCTGGGCAAGGGGGCGGGAACAATGTGCTGCAGAGCAGTGGCAACCTTGGCTATGGTGGTGGTGACAACAGTTATGGCTTGGGAACTGGAGGGTATGGAAGAAGCAGTAGTTCTGCTATTGCCCCAACATCTTCATACACTGCATCAAATGGTGGTGTTGATGGTGCTTTTGCTGATTTCTACAATACTAGTTCAGCTTATGGGGACCCCACTTGGCGTTCTTCTAATTCTGAGCGAGATGGATCTGGTCCCTTCAGTTATGGACTTGGTGGTTCGGCTGCAGATGTTTCTGGCAAAAGTTCTCCTGGTTATGTTGGTGGTTATACTATTAATAAGAGACAGCCAAATAGGGGTAAGAGCCACCTTACTCATGTTTATCTCGACTTCTTTTGATTTCAGCTAGTCTTGTCTGTTTCCCACTTGAATAATAGTGTGACTTCTGCAGGATAATTATAACTACATTCCTCTGAACCAAGTTTATAATTGTCACAATTTTTGTTGGGATTTTTGTGCAATGATCTAGATTAATGTTCACTTCTAGCTGTACTTGTTGGCATTATGACTAAATGTCAGATCCATAGCTAATTGATCTGTGATTTTTATTTGCACTTTTTTCCTCTTTGGTAAGTTTGCTATAATTATGGAATACTTTGTCATTGGTTCTTGTTATGTGCTTAACTCATTCATTTTGTTGCTTTGCGCCAATAATATTTCACCGAGTAAGGTCTCTTATGTGTGAGTACCTAGGGAGAATTTGTGCATGCATATTTTTAAAATACTTATTTCTCAAAAGGGTTATAATAAGATCCCATCATGTCCATTGTCCTATTTCATTGATACAAATTTTTGTCTTATTTTGTCTATGTTTGCCTCACTTTTTGTATACCCACCTTCATGCCTCTCGTAAAAGTAACTAAACTCTGCTTTGTTTTATTGGAAAAGTAATGGCATGTTTGGTTTCAAAAAAAATGTTGTTTTGATTTTATTTCTTATTTTCAATATTAACTACAAAAATGTCACTTTGTTTTAATTATGTTTCATGTTTTCATGATTTTTGAAAGTAATTAGTGAAAAGAGGGTTTTCTCGTGTTTACCGTTTCTCTCATAAAATTGAATGAAACCAAAATGGCATTTTTGTAATTAATAATGAAAACAGAAATATTTTCTAAAACCAAACTGTCGTTAAGCATCTTGTAGCATGAGCACATATTTTGGTAGATATTTGTAATTCAGGTGCTAGAATTCCAAGTGCATTTCTGAGGGTGGTTTTCTTCACATTTATATGGCCTTCCTATCTATTGTTGTGTGAAATAATCTAGTTATAAGCTGTGAAAATTGAGAGGTCACACGGATATTGGAAAGTAACTTTCAAATTCAAAGGTAGCAATTTCTCAAAAGAGTAAAAATAATTTTTGTAGAAACTCATTCATGAACAGAAGTTTTAAGTGACTAAATGGAGTTCAACGCTGTATTGTTTGGTAGAAGGATTGTAATGAAGATTATCACAATGATTGTGCACTTATTTGTTGTCTAGTACAAATTTAGTTGTCTTGCATGCCAACACTGACAAACTTCTGTCTTTGCTTCAGGAATTGCTACCTAGGAAGATTGTTTTGATGACATGAACTTGTAGGGCAAAGATAATCCGGTGAAGCAGGTGAATTGTGAATTTTGCGCACCGTTGTTGTTACTGTATTTCGGTTTTAAGACATAAAGACATGTTTCGTTTATCTAGAGCTAACTCAACTGGAGTGCCTGTTTTGAGGATTCAGATATAGAGATAGAGAAGTTACATGGGAATGTTAAGGCTTGAGTTTTTTTTTTGAGTTACTGTTTTAGGTTTTGGGGTTTTTGGAATTTGAGTGAGATGTAAAATCTGATTGCGGGATATAGCGGAAGTGTATCATGCATCACTTGTGAGGCAGCAATATAAAAAGGGGAAAAAAAAAAACGGTGGACAACATTTCTTTCTTTTTTTCTTTTGGGGGTAGATTTTTGCTTGTAATGTCTTTTGCAAAGTTGTGGGTTCTGCTGAGGAATTGTTGGCTTCTTCTTCATCCATCATTTGGGTTTGGTTGTTTTTTTAAGCAGATATTGTGTCTGAGGTTTTTGTTGATTATTACTAGTGTGAGGCATTGAAGGGATACCCATCTAGGGTGCCCGTGAATAAGTAACAAATACATTCTGATTCTTTTTCGCAGGGGAAATACTATGCGCTACAAATTCAAAACTTGTGTGATAAATGGATTTTTATTTTCCACATTTGCCTATTTTTCTTCTCCAATTGTCTGGCCTTTTAGTATTTTTTTCGACTTGTTTTCAAATATATTACGTCACATTAGAGTGTATTGAAGTTTATCCATTGCTTTTTTTCAAACAGCTATATCACTTGATAAAGTTTCTATGAAGCAATGCATTAAAAAATAATGTCAAAAATAAATTCAAATGAATTTTCTCAATTGATGCTTTTTTATTTTTCGATTAAGTGGTTATTTGATGTTTGACCTGATGGAGGCTCACTATATTCTATTGTCAAAGCATTGTTTTCTACAAAGTTAGACAGCAATTGTTGGCTGTTCATTTTGGTTATCTAGGTTTTGTCAACAGTTTGGTGGTATTAGTCATCTAATTATGGATAGTTAGCTAATCAGGGTCTCTAGCTTTCACACTTGTTATAACAATCATAACATATTTTTGAGACAACTGTACAATGTTGAATATTTTGACATTTCTTCCAAATTTTGCTTTTGCTTGTCTTTTGTGTTTTCTGATAAGTATCCTTAACATTTCAACTATCTTAGAATATTTCACAGAATTAACAATACGTGTATCTCAAAAGTAGAACACTTTACAGTAGATTAGATGCCAATTGCTTTTAACATTTGTCAAACAACAAATATGTTTCAAGGCATCATTCAAAACAAATATCAAATACTATTTTTTTTAGGCAAAGCAAAATATTCTTGCCACCATTTAGCTGATTTTGGAAGGCTAAGACATGGAGTCTAATGTAGGGAAGCTGTCTTGTCTTAATAACTTGAGACCCTTATTTGAGCATCTTTTTATGTAGTTATATAAATGTGAAAGGATTTTAATCGATGAAGTCACTCACCCCCTTTTTGAAAACATATAATATCGGTCCAAGCCATTACTAGTTCATTGTATGCTTTTTGTGATCATTTATAAAAGCTATAATTATAAATTTATTTAATTGTTAAAAAATTCAACACTTTTTCAAATTATAAACCAGATTTATTTCCTAACCATTTTCTCAAATATATTATAATTCCTTATTACATCTTAATAAATTTTATAATTTATCTATATATTAAATTCGTTTATTTCTAACTAGGTTTTTTAAGTATTCCATATATATCTTATAAACCACTGTGATTTTTTTTTTTAATTCTTAGTTATGTTTTTACTCCATAATAATCTGTTTAGGTAATTTTACGCCGCAAGATTAAAATCAAATTAAAATCTTTGGTTATTTTGAAGTCTTAGTCCATAGGTCCGTATGCATTTGCAGGTACAATTTGGAGGTGATCGAAAGGCAATTATAAGGCATTGTTGCTAAAGTGATATATGCTGTCCGAATACAAAGAATAATGTTTGGTGTACAACTAAATTGTATAATAAATACACATCACATTCCTTGCTATCATTAGATGTAATATGTGGTTCCCACTCATCCCACTCATTCATCAAATCTAATAGTGATAAGTGATGAGAAGTGTAATATGTATTTATTGTACAATTTAATTGTACACCTAACACCATTTCAATACAAAACTTTACCCCTTCATTCAGCCTTTGAATGTCTATCACTGCCAACCTCACCTTCCTACATCCCAATTGCTCTGAAACCTTAACTGAATTCTGCATATCAAGTTCTTTCTACGGGCATTTTGCATCATATACAGTATGGACACAGTGAACACAAACTCAAAATTCGTGCATCATGAATAAGTTAATCTGTCATACGTTTGAAATATTGCTCAAAAACATGAATTGAACAATTAGAAGCTGGCCCATGATGCAAAACCATTAAAATTGCATACAAGCTACAAATATATAACGAGTAATGATACATAAGAAGAAAAAAAAAATTGCTATAACTTTTTAACTGAAATCAAGAATTGTTGGATGGAACAAAAACAGTATCACCCTATTATCCATTCAAAGAAACATGTATGCAACATGGCAAATAAATGTGGACAAAAATTGTGACTTTCTTGCATTTTTCATGTCAACCACCATTGACAAGTGGTTAAGCCATGACTACATATATATATATATATATATATATCTTTGCAAAAATCAAAAGTGATGAGTTTCAAATAATAGCTTTTTCTTTGTTGTCCTCAATTGTGGCTGTGAATGCCACTGCTCCCTTTCTCTGAAACACCAATGAATCCTTCCCTCCTCATCTTGTCTTCCTTGGATTTCCTACAGAAAACCACCCAAGAGTTCACCTCCAAGGCTATAGAAACACCAATCAGAGTAGAAAGCCCCAAGCAGTAACTCAGCTTAGCATAAGACCTACTTGCCCCCATCACCTCAAACCCTTGGAACACATTCACAAACCCAAGCACCACGCAAGAGTACCCTACAAAGTGGTGGTAAGATTTCCAGTACTTCCTGAACTTGTTCCTAGCATTTGGCCTAAACAACAATGCAAGAGTCTGCAATGCCCCCAAACAAAACACAGCTATCCCAAGCTTCCTATGCAAACCATACTCCACTCCAGGGGAGAGTTCCCCTAGGCGCATCCCTATGGCAAACCCTGCAGTTCCAAGTGTGAAAGCAAAAAGTTGTATCCCTGCATGTGCGTAGAACCATGTAGTCCCTAGTGCTTGAATGTGCCTAAGGTAACGTGCAGTTATGGCCCCCATTGGCAAAAGAAGGCCCCATGTGATTGCATTCAAGGTTCCATGAATGACCCTTAATGTTGTGAGATCACTGTGTTGTGATGCTGATGATGATCCTGATAGCACATCAAAGGTTGCAATGGAAGAAAGGTCACTGGAAGTAGTTGGATGAATGGTGGGTGAGTAGCCTTGGACATAGAGCCCACGGTTCCAAACAAGGTGGATTTTTGTTTTGTTTGGTTTGAGTTTGATTGTGGCATGGATCTGGATGGCGGCGCCAGCGTGCACGGTGGCCATCTTGCCGCCGTACATGGCGGCATTGGAGGAGAGGAGGTGGATGTCAAGGGGTCGAGAGAGGAGTGGTGATTTTTGGAGCTTCACTGTTGGGTCCAAAATGTAAGGTAGAAGGATTATTTGGCCTGAGTTTGGGTCAGGAAATGCTATTAAGGCACGTGTCCCTGTCATCTCTGGGGAAGTGGGGTTGATGCCACATCCAACCCAACCAGAAGGAGAGATGAAGGTGCCAAAGAAGGCTAGTTCCAAGGTGGAGTTGTAAGGGTGGAAGGTCCATGCTATTGAGGCTTGTTGTGTTGGGAGGTTCATGCATTTTTGGAAGGTTTTGGTGGCTGTTTCTGTGGTGCAATGAGATGAGAGTGCAGTATGGGAAAGAAGTGGTAGGAGGAGGAGGAAGAAGGAATGAAGAGGATGCATGGCGGTGGTGGAGGAGAGAAAAGAAGAGAAGAGATTATGGGGGAGAGAAGGGTTCAATGGTTTGCTAGCTTTTGTTGTTAACAATTTGGTGTTTTGTAATGATGGGTTAAGGGAAAGAGTGGAATGAGCCATTATGGATATTGAACATGTAAAGTGAATGGATGCAGTGAGTGCTTGGCTTTGAAGGAAAGACAATATAGCATGCGTTTGGTGGGTGTTGGAAATGGACACTTTGGCCGATTGTGGCATTGTGATTAGTTCAATACTTAAAAACCATAGGTACCAGACATTATGGCATCATATAGGATACTATTCTGTCTAGTGCGACTACTCCCTTGTTATGGTGGTCGTGATTTTCATGAGATTCGGAAGGTTAATGTTTGCATATTGTGCTTGGCTTTGAAGCTATGTCATAATCATTTAAGTTCAGACTTATAGTTTGATCATCAATTCATATTTTAAGCGAATGAAATATAAGTGTTGATCAACTCAATTTATGTTCGCATTCTGAATTCCAAATTAATATTATAAAAGAGTATGGATGACGCCCCACTATTTCCTGTGAATAAAGAGAGAATTACGTGTGTGCGCATTTGAACTAGTGATCCCACAGTCATCAAGAAACATTATTAGTTATTATTATTAATAATAACATACGAAACCACCTTTAACTGTTTTCACCTGATTCTTCTTCCATACTTTCGGTCGCCTTACCTAATTCTAAACACTAATGCGAGAATACGCCAAAGTGAAATGGCACAACCCTTCTTCCACACGTACCACTTAAAAGATTATTTTGAATGCCAGAAAATAAATTCCAAGTTTTCTCCCAAACCTACTCGATCGAAGGCATTGATCCTGTATTGATCCTGTCTCTTCCAACTAAGGCAATGATCCCATCTGCCCATCAAGGAGTCAGACAATTTGTTCTCTCCACCTTAGAACGATTACTAGCAGCAAAGGTGAAAAATACGGGAATATCTATCCATAGAGCATGGCAAATGGTACAGGTATTTCTACAATATCAAAATCAGAAGAACAGATAAGTGAAATTGGTTAATAGCTATGTTCAGTGCATGCTCAAGGCCAATTTAGCTGTCTCAAAAAGGGAACATATCTATATTAAAGCATCGTGATTCACTAATTCCAAGTCTCCACACTTATTGGTAGGATTCCCAATCCCAATTTAGAGTTGATGAATAACCCTAAAGCTAGAGTAAAAGCCTCAAAAGAAGTAAAAACTCATCCTCGGATGGTACCTCCAAAATCTCATTTTCCCATCTATATTAAAGAAAAGAAACACGCCTGCAGAAAGTGAGCCTGGCATAGAAAAAACCAGCTTCTGAATTATGCTCTTTAATCTGTAATCATAAATGGATCCACATCCCCGAGCTCAGCAACCAAAGGCTTCAAATTTTCTGTATCTTCATCTTCCGAGACAAAGTATGTTGGGAATGGAAGTATAGATATGTCTGGTTTTTCATAGACGGCATCTTTTATAAAAACAAAGTTCCCAGTAGCTCCTGGAACCTGTTTTGAACATCATACAAAGAGAAATAAGCAGTCAATGAGAAAGCCCAAATTTCAAAGTATTAGTGTTTTCATGGAAAATTGTGAACCATAGTTGCAAATCAACCACTAAAAATGTAAAACAAATGCCATCCACAATTACGTACTGATATAAGTCCCAAAATCTTGCCATACAAGGCACTTTCTGCAAGAAATTGTCTCATACATAGAAATTTCTACAGTAGTATTATACTATGGAAGTGAACTAGGTTGGAGGATTCAAGCTTTCAAAAGTTGAGAGCAATCCTGCTCAAGTATCAGATGTGGATGTCAGATATTTCATGCCCTTTAGGTCCAATTTCATAGCCCAATGTGAAGAATAAAAATGGATAGAGAATTCACCTGGCCTTTCACCCACATCAAATTCCTTGCTGGATCAATTTTATAGACCCATACATTTTTAACTGTTCTTTGCTCCGCACCCATGCGCCCAGGCATCTTTTTACCTTTGAAAACCTGAAATGTAATAGTGAAAATGTTATTTACGATAACAACAATCAGCAAGTAACAAAATTCTAAACAAAATTAACTTAATTATAGAATAAAGAACCACACTATGATATCTGAACATAAAAAATAAAGAAAGCTGTGTATTGCGAAGGAACACAAATGACCAATCTAAAGTATTTTGACTTACCCTTCCAGGAGAATCCCTTTGACCCGTAGAACCAATGCTTCGATGTGATAATGATGCACCATGGGATGCTGGCATTCCCTTAAATCCATGCCGCTTCATCCCACCCTGAAACAAAAAAGATAATGGAAATTGAAAATCATAAAACTGAAAAGACTTGGATCCAGAAAATTGGCAGCAAACATGTTGTCATACATAGAAGGATTCAACACAAAACAGAGAGCAATACACAGACATAAACCCAATACATACATAAATAAAATAAGGGAAAGGAAAAAACATGCAGTCCAAATTTGCTATCTAACCTTAAAAGTGCTGAAGCAAAGAGGAAGAGGAGAGGGGAAAAGAAAAATAATGCACCATAACTAATTTGTCCGTGCAAGTCGAAACTTGGACCAGTGATCTCATTTACCATTAGCAGCATCTTAATCAATGTTTAAGATTAATAGCAATAAAATTTTGCACAATCTTTTAACCAATCGACCATGCTAAGAATGCTAAAAACATTCATAAAAACAAAGAACACCATGCATACCCCTACCATCATAGTATCATAAAGGAATAAATACACCCACACATTGCATATGAAGAACAAATCCATGCATATACATACAGAAATAAAGTAGCAAATACATAAGAAAGTATGAGCAATATTTAATACAAAGGAAAGAGAAAAGCACCTGAAAACCTTTTCCTTTTGTGATTCCCGTGATATCAACATACTGGCCTGGAACAAAATGGCGAACATTAAGTGATGTACCCACAGGGAGAAGAGCATCCTCTGTCACCGGAAATTCCCTAAGCTTCCTCTTCATCGGAACTCCTTGAGCCCGAAAATGACCCACTTCAGGCTTCGTCAAATGTTTCTCCTTCTTCTGTCCACAACCAATCTAACTAGAAACAAAGCAGCAAGGAAGGTTATAATTAGATACATGCAAACTTAACCATTATGCAATCAACCAAGATAAAATAACAATAATCCTGTGGGCAAATGAAATTCACAGTATTCAAGTTACCATGTTCAAGCTCAATTAACACGCAAGGATTGACCTCAATGCATCTTACTCTTCCATTCAATCTAGAAATACTTCTAAGCTAGTTACCAGGTTCTCTCAATCACCCTATGTACCGCATACCAAATTCCACTCAATGCTCATTGGAGCATACCGAATTCTCTATAAAGAAGTACTTGTAATTTAGTCCTAGAACATACAAATTGGGTACAAAAAACGAAACCCCTGTACATTACCATACGGCAAAGCTGGTAACTATGCTTCAAAGTGGCACAAAATTCAAAACCAATAACAGAACAGTTGGTCTCGAAATTTCCTAGCAAAATTGCATGCATAAACTATCAAAATATCAAAGCAACCACAAATTTCAGAACCAAAAAAAAAAAAATGGCAACGCAAGGAGAAAAGGAACGCACCTGGAGAGCACAGATCCCTTCCTTTTCGGGGGTCTTAACCTGAGAAACGATATTATCATCAACCCAAAGCACAGTGATTGGAATCCTCGCACCCCATTTGTCCCAGAGTGCACTCATTCCACACTTCACCGCTATAACCCCAGTTCGTTTGGAATTTGGAGTCATGACCCCAGGCTTCGCATCGATAACACGAGTCTCTACAGCAACGGCATCGAAGCTGCTGAATCCCCTCAGAAATCGGAGAGGGGAAGATGTGGCCGCCGCCGCAGAATCGGCTGCGAAAAGTTGGACACGAGAAACGAGGCCTCTCGAAAGGGCCAGCATCATCGCAGAGCTATGTAGAAATGAAATAGCGAGAAAAAAAAATCAAAAATCAAATCGTAATTTGTAGCATTGATTTGATTCGGCATGCACTTGTATGAGAGAGAGAGAGAGAGAGAAGCTTAGCTCAGTTCAGCTCAGCTCAGCCCAGCTATACTTACTCACTGAGATGGAGATGGAAAATGGAGATCGGAGTTTTCACTTCCCAGAAAGAGTGAATTGGAAGCAGCAACAATACGATGATTGATTGGTTTCAATGGTGACTGATCGCACACGAAGAACCCTAACCCTTTCGCAGACGTGGCGCTACGCAGGAAGAAGGAGAAGGAGGAAAAGAGCAATGAGTAAGAGGGTTTAGGGTTTTTGACAAACTCTTTCTCAAATCAATTTAAAAATAAAAGAAAAAAAGAAAAATGTTATTTTTTGTCTACTATTTTATCTCCACGGAACGGATTTGTTTTGAGTGAAAAGTAAAATTTACTCTTTGTCTTCAATAAATCACATGTATCCTCCAATAATTTAATTCTTAAAGTTAAAAAAATAATTTAAATTAGCTCTTTTCATTTTTATTCCTTAAATTAGCTATTTTGGGTATTTAATTTAGTACTTTGTATTTTACCACACTTGTATGATGTCCAGTGTAAAATCTTGTTTTAAACAAAGTAATTAATTGAACATTGAAGTAAATTCCTTGAGTTGGTCCCAAAAATGTAATTTACACTTCCAAGAACTTCGTATTCTAATAGAATAGAAAAATTCATTATAAACTCTAATTTTATAATTTTTTTATTTCCATATTATTATACTCCACCTACGTATACAACCGGGCCACGTTTATTTGAAATAACTTGGTGCCGGCCTTAAATTTAGACCCAAAGCAGAGGAACTTAATTCAAAACAAGGCTAATTGTAGCCCAACTCACATGTTGGGTTAGGCCGATTTGTACACTTTTCTTAGGGTTTACGCACGCGATTCTTTTTTTTTTTTTGACATAATTAACTCAGAACAAAATCCATTGTATTAATTGGGTGGTAAGGGAGTCTATTCCCTTAACCATCTCCTCCTGGATTCAATTCTGGATAAAGAATAGTTATCAAGAATAGAAATACCTTCACTGTTCTCGAATACTGACTGGACAATGCGCTTTCCAGGCCATACACCAAGTGAAAGACCCACAAAAAAACAAAAAAAATTTAAACGCTCTCTGGTCCATACCCATTGCTTCCAGCGGCATGGATACCTTGGTTTACCTAAAAATAAATGTTTAATAACTCAAGTATTAACATAGCCAAAATCCATTGCATCATCTATCAATATGGAAGTGTTATAATTAATTTTCTTCCCAAATGGCACGACATGTCTCGAAAGAAAAGATCAGAAGAACAATGAGCCAATCAGCATTTACATAGTAGCTAAGGAAAATTCTGGCAGAAAGTAAGTATTCAACATTTAACTTCACAATTGTCCGAAGATGTGCATGGGCGATCCTTGTGCTCAAGACTAAATATCTCGCTAATCACTTGCCGTCTATCTGCTTGAAATTGCTCGTCCGCTGCAATTGAAAGAAAACAAAACCAAATTAATTAAAGCTAACACTTTCACAGCACAGCTTCAAAATGAAAGATAGTACTAGTATCACATATTAGCTAGAAATGAAGGCAATTAATAATGACTTAATCATAATACCTCTGTCGTTGTTGAAGTTAGAAAAGAATTGCAAAAGCTTATGCTTGTTTGTGACAAGTATACTGACAACTTCGGGAGGCTTGTTTTGATTTGCAACGAACAACTGTCAATACCAAAATATAGTTAGACTCAAACCCAATAACGCTCAATTTAGAATTAAATTAAGCACGACTAATGCTGCACCGTCAGAAAAATATTCCTAGAACTTTTAACAGAAATCATATGTGATTGATGAATAAAATGAAGTTGCCCAAACTACTTATTCATTTGTGTCATTAAACAAGCAACATGATGCCGGCAATTAAATTGTGACAAAATTTTTTAATCTATAGACTATAGTATTTTGACTATTTTCTTAGAAGGACCTAAAGAAATGCATGATCCATAACACACCTTGAAAACGTGGAAGGTTTCGAACTGAATTGTCTTGTTAGAATCCTGCAATTAAGAAGATGAAGAAAGGGATATGGAGTAAACAAACGAGTACTTTTGCTTTATGTTATGCAAGTTATAGGAAAATGTGGGTGTAGGAGATAGATAGCATACTCTTAGGAGGTTCATGAGGATCATCATGTTAGCCCTTGAGCTCACATACCGAACCATTACAGCAGAATTGGAGCGATCCAACAACATATGCCCCAATAACTACAACATAATAATAATATTTGATTACTATGATTAAGATGGTCTTCAGAACACAATTGTGTTTAAAGAATCAAAGAATTATTATACCTTGATAGCAAGTCGTCTAGTGAAATAACTGGTAGATTCCAGCAACTGAGAGTTGTACTCTTTAAAAAACTGATGACATCCAGAGAGTAACAGTTTTCAGCTGATAATATCTTAATTAAGCTATCGACAAAAACATAAAACTTGCAATTTTGAACTGAAACAATGGTAGGGAAAAATTATATCCATCTTCTGTCTTTTGTAGCCTGGATTGCTTTTTCTACACTCATTATTTGTATGCAGAAACTTATATATATATATATATAGTAAGTACTTGGAGTTTGTATGGTTCACTTACCCATTCATAATTTCTGGAAAGAAATTCTGATGCTGTGGATTTGTGCCTTGTCAATAGCTCCTGTGTACGTCAATCAGGGGAATGGATTTCACTTATCCATCATGTAGGAGCAAATTACAATAATGCAACATCATTAAATAGTATGGATTTCACTTATCAGTTTTAATTGTCTAAATCTATCTATGGAAAATAATTCTAACATAACACAGTCCTAAATTATAAATATGAAGAGTTCTTCACATTGATATTGATAGATACATCAGTGAATATAAGCCTCAAGAGTTCAAAGTTTTGGATATCATATAGAACAATGGACAAAAGAAGATGCAAAACAAGAAAATACACACAAATGTATATAATCGAACATAACATCTTTATCCCCTTTGTTTTAGTATATCCAAAGATTTATGCGTGGAAATTAAAAGGAATGGAATCATAAGCTTACTTTAAAAGTTGAGACAGCATCTGAGGAAATTTCAAAATTCGGTAATTGAATGTAGTCAAAAAACTTCTTCATGTGCTCTGATTCCAATACATGCCTGAGAAACATAAATTAAGCGTTGGAGCAAGAAAAGGGATTAATGAAATATTGAAATTTCATCAATTACATAAATTGATAAACAGATGGTTAATTCAAGTAGCTAGCTTCTTACTTTGCAACGCTTTGGTGGCGTATGCACTCTCTTGCAACGGCACCATACGTCAAAGCAATGTCACTGTCTTCTTCATAACTGATAAAATCAACTTCTGTTGTTAAACATTTAATGCATAAAAAATTATCAACGCTTCAAATCTCAAAATCCATATATTGTTGGTTTATGGATCCTATTAGTGATGGAAAATATTTTTATGAACCTATTGATATATTTACTTAAGTATTTCAGTGTATTATATCTAAAATTAAGCAAAGAACACAAAAAATCTCCAACTCAAATAAGAGTTTTTCAGACCATCAGTACTGTGCATTTTGAAGAGCATAATATATGTTGAAGTGGGAGCTGTATATTGGATAAAGGATGATTAGATTTCAAAATGAAAATATCTAATGATTACTTTATTTTTGGATGAGAATAAAGGATAATGATAGCTTGCAAAGCTCTAGAAAAAAGATAAGAGGCAAAGAGGTGTGGATAAGTGGCACAAGGACAAAAAAATCTCTATGATGTAAATGCTGCCACCACACAAGCCAAGGACAATGGCTAGCTGACCCCTCCTCATAGTCTGTAATGGTTAGAATTGTTTCCCAATTTAAGGAAATAGTGGACATCACATTATTCCAAGAAAAAGAGCAAAAAGGAGAGCACACCATTCAGAGAAAACATTCTGTCTAGAGATATTCTTTTTCTTCATTGTTATAATCATTTTCTACATCCTTTTGAGAGATCATCATTTTCTGTTTTAATTGAATATTACCTTTGAGAGGAATCAAAAACATATATATTTTGCAAAAAGCTATTTGTTTGTGTGGCTTTGAGAGAAAAGCCATTTGTGAGCTTTTGTAACAGGAACTAGGTTCCTTTGTTCCTAAGCTTTGGTTGTTTGAGCTTTGAGAGCACATTGAGTAATTGGGAATCTTGATTGATTCTGGTTGATTTGTAATCTTGGTTATTTACTGGAAATCTTATCTTGGAGTAGGTACTGGATGTAAATTCCAAAAATAACTGAACCAGCATAAAAATATTGTGTCCAGCTCTTCTTCCTTAATTTCTTATTTCATCATTGCTTAAACTCTTCAACTTTAATCTTCTTTAAAAGAAAAAAAAAGAAGAAGGGACTTCTTAGAAACTATTAAAATTGTGTTCTTCTTAAAAGATAACAAAATCAAATTATTTTAATTGGTCCTTTTCTTTAAATCAGAAGTGTTCTATCTTAAACAATCTTTTCACATAAACCTTGTTAAAAGTCTCCTATAATTGCTCAAAGTTTGATAATTTTTGTGAGTATGTAGAAACAAATTAAAAGATATACTTGATTCAACCCCCTTCTTAAGTACATTTAGACTATCAATTGGTATCAGAGCCAGGTTGCTAGAGGTCAAGTCTAACAACTTGGAGCAAAGATCTAAGGACTTGTGATGGCAACTATGGTTCCATACACTCTAAGTGAAAGGCAATTCACCACATGCCTTCCCTTCTTTAATGGTGTAAACTACTACTATTGGAAGGAAATGATGAGGATATTCATTCAATCTAAAGATTAGGATATGTGGAAAATCATCATGAAAGGGCCAAAAACTTAAAAGGATGAAGGACAAAGAATTGCCAGAGTGATGAAGAATGGACATCTAAGGAGAAGAAGAAAGTTGAAATGAGTGCCAAGGCTGTAAACCTTATGCACTGTGCAATCAGTCTCGAGGAATATAGAAGAGTATCGAGGTGCAAGAGTGCAAAGAAGATTTGGGAAAAGCTATAGCTCACTCATGAAGGCACAAAACAGATTAAGCAAACTAAGACTGATATGCTCATGAGGGACTATAAACTCTTTAGCATGAAGGATGATGAAAATATTGATGAAATGTTTGAAAGGTTTGCTGCCATCATCAATAATCTAGATATGATAGGAAACTGCTTTGAGGATGAAGAGTTAGTAAGGAAAATATTAAGAAGTCTCACCCTTCCTTGACTATCCAAAATCACAACTATACAAGAAAGAAGAGACATTAATACTTTGACTTATGATGAGCTAAGAGGAAATCTAATTGCCTTTGAGATCACACATCAAAAAAATGACAAGAAAAAGAAAGGGCTGGCTGTAAAATAAAAAATAGAAGAATATGATGCTGAGGAAAATCTAAATGAAGATGATGAATTCGGTCTTTTTCTCAAAGAATAATGAAACTATAGAAAAAGAAAGGTAAAGGTAGAAGATGCTTTCCAAAGAAAGGCAAGGTTGAATCAAGCAAGAGGGAAGGAAATTGTCATTACTTTAAGCAACTTGGACATTTCAAGAATGAGTGCCCACTGCTGCATAAGAAGGAAGACTCAAAGAAAACTAAGAAGAAAGGGCTATTGTCAACTTGGGAGGACTCTGAAAATGATTCCTCCAACAGTGATGATGAAGATAGCCACCTTGCAAACCTATGTCTCATGGCCAACCATGATGAGGTAGAATTTTCAGACTTACATCAAGAAGAATTAATTGATATTATTGATGATCTTCTAGTAAATTCAAAAAATGTGCTTGGAAAATATGCTCACATAAAGAAAGAAAATGAGCTACTTGACATTGAAAATTCTTTTCTCAAAGTTGAAATTGAAGCTCAAAAAGAATGTTATGAGAAATTATATAATAGTGACCTAAAAGCTAAAAATGATTTGCTGAAACACAAGGTTGAAACACTTACCTTTCATCTAGCCAAATTTGTTCAAGGAACAAAAAACCTTGAAAATTTATTGGCTAAACAGAAGTGTGCTATCGACAAAGCTAGAGTTGGTTACTATGCATATGAACAAAATCAGTTTTATAAAAATCTTTTTGACAAGAAAGATGATGCATCTTCTAGCAATGCCTTTTCAAAAAGAAAACCTTACATGAAATATTTTGTTAGAGCTTCAAAGAAAGTTCAGTAGCCTCAATAATGTTTTAACTGTAAACAATTTGGACGTTTAGCAAATCTATGCTTTATTCGATGGATTTCAAAAGGAGAAAAGGTAGTCTCTGTGATTGTGAATAAAAATGCTATAGGGGAATATAGAACTTTTAAGCACAAGACTCCAAAACACATATGGATATGTAAAAGATCACGTGTTGTTGATCCAGAAAACATCTAAATCAAGAAGAAAAGATTTATGGTATCTCGATAGTAGATGCTCGAGACATATGACTGAAAACACATCTATATTCATAAGTATCAAGAATAAAAAAGGTGAAACTATTACATTTAGAGATAACAAAAAGAGCGAAATCATTGGTATTGGTAAAATTGGTAAGAATCCTTCTACCACTACTGACAATGTTTTTCTTGTTAATGGTTTGAAATGCAAATTGCTTAATGTTAGTCAATTGAGTGATTTAGGATATCATGTTATATTTGAACATGACAAATGCATAGTACAAAGAATGAATGGCAATTACATGTTGTTTATTGGCCAACAATGTGAAAACATCTATGGTGTCACATTAGATGATTTAAAAACTCAAGATGTTAGATGTTTTGCTTTTTTTGAAAATAACAAATGGTTATGGCATAGAAGATTGAGACATACTAGTATCTACTAAATTTCTAAGCTATTAAAGAAAGATCTAATAAAAGGCGCGCCTAAAATAAAGTTGAGAAAGATCTTGTTTGTGATGCTTGCCAAAAGGGTAAACAAGTAAAACCCTCTTTTAAATAAAAAAAATAATATCTCTACTTCAAGGCCTTTAGAACTTGGGCATCTTGATCATTTTGGACCTACAAAAACTTAAAGTTTGGCCGGAACACGATATGGAATGGTCATAGTAGATTATTACTCTAGGTTTGGTTGTGTCTTGTTCCTTGCCGATAAGGTTGAGGCTTTTAGCCTATTTCGAAACTTTTGTAAAAAGGTTCAAAATAAAAAGTTACCACTCACTTTCATAAGAAGTGATCATGGGAAAGAATTTAAGAATCATCATTTTGAAACTTTTTGCAATGAGCATGGCACAACATATAACTTCTCTTGTCCAAGGACCCCTCAATAAAATGAGGTTGTTGAGAGAAGAAATAGGTCCTTACAAGAGATGGCTAGAGCCATAATTTGTGAAAATGATTCCCCTAAAAATCTATGGGCAGAAGATGTTAATACATCATGTTACATCTTAAATAGAACTCTTGTAAGATCCATTTTGAAGAAAACACCTTATGAGTTATAGAGTGGAATCAAACCAACCGTACACTATTTTCATGTCTTTGGATGCAAATGTTATACTTTGAATAATAAAGATAATCTTGGTAAGTTTCATGCAAAAACTCATGATGGTATATTCTTTGGCTATTCCACAAGAAGTAAAGATACTAAAATTATATAAGAAACAATGCATGTGGTTTTCTGTGAGTCTAATCCTAAAAATGCGGAGGACAGTCCAGAAGCTAAAGTTTCTAAGACAACACAACTAGAGAACACAATGGTGAAACTTGAAAACTCACCCTCTGAAACTAGAGAAAGATCTCTTGTGACAACAGGAGACTTTCAGTCTATTGAGACTAAAGCTAAAACCGATGCAAGAGAAAAGGATCAAAGAAAAATATTCCCTGATAGTAGAAGTCAGACAGCAACTACCCTCATGAATTCATAATAGGAGAACTTTCACAAGGGCTGAGAAGATGGTCATTATACAAAGAAAGTCACATTGCCTTTATCTCTCAAATAGAACCGTGCTGCATTAATGAGGCCCTAAGTGATGAAGCTTAGGCCAGAGCAATGAAGTAAGAATTGATGTAGTTTGACAAAAATGTGTTTAGGAAACTTGTCCCTAAACCTAAATATGCATTTGTTATTAGCACTAGATGGGTTTATAGAAATAAACTTGATAAAAATGGCAAGACTGTTAGAAATAAAGCTAGACTAGTAGCTCAAGGCTACTACCAACAAGAGGGCATAGACTTTAACGAAACATATGCTCCAGTAGCTCGAATGGAAACCATTTGAATGCTACTTGCATATGCAGCTTACAAAGGCTTTAAGCTTTTTCCAATGGATGTCAAAAATGCCTTCTTGAATGGACTATTAATGAAGAAGTATATGTCAAGCCACCCCGTAGGTTTTGAAGATAAATCTTGTCCAAATCATATGCTTAAGCTTTCAAAGGCCTTGTATGGCTTAAAGCAAGCTCCTAGGGCTTGGTATGATGGGCTAAGCACTTTGCTTTTAGAAAACAAATTTCAAAGGGGAAAGGTTAACACTACACTTTTCATTAAAAGCTTAAACATTGACATTTTGTTAGTTCAAGTATATATGGATAATATCATACTTGGTTCAACTAACAATTCTTTATGTGAAGAATTTTCTCATCTTATGGCAAATGAATTCGACATGAACATGATAGGAGATCTTTCATTTTTTCTTGGCTTGCAAATTAAACAAAATGAAAGAGAAATCTTTCTTAGTTAAAAAAAAAAAAATACATCAAGGAGTTACTTAAGAAGTTCAAAATGGATCATGCAAAACCAATGGCCATTCCAATCCATTTAACATCAAGAATTGACAAAGATGAAATGGAAAAGAAGTAGATGAAACTAAATTCAAAGGGATGATTGGATCCTTGATGTAACATCTTCAAGGCCAGACATTGCATATAGTGTTGGCATGTGCTCTCGATTTCAATCACAATCCAAGGAATCTCATATAATGGCTACTAAAAAGACACTTTGATATCACTTGGCATTACTTCCCTTAGTTTATGGTATCCTAAAACTAATCTATCTGATCTCAAAGCTTTCTATGATGCAGGCTATACAGCAGATTGATAGGAAAAGTACTAGTGGTTGCTTAACATTCCCTGGCCACTTGCTTGTATCTTGGAGCAGTAGAAAATAAAATATTGTTGCCCTTTCAATAGCTGAGGCTGAGTACATGGCTACTTCAAGCTGTTGTACACAAATTCTTTGGATGAAGTATTAGTTAGTTGACTATAATCTTAACTATGATTGCATTCCTTTATTTTGTGACAACATAAATGCTATTAATTTATCAAAAAATCCTATTTTACATTATAGAACTAAACACATCGAGATCAAGCATTATTTCACTAGAGAACATGTTCAAAATAAAAATATAGAAGTCAAGTTTATATCCTCTGAAGAGCAACTAGCTGACATATTAACAAAGCCTTTACTTGAAGAAAGATTCAATCTATTAAGAAATTGCATTGGCATGGTTTGCTCATCCAATATTCATTGACATTCTTATATTGTTAAAACGATATATGTTCATGCTCTAATTGTTCTTATTCATGCATAAAGTTCAAAGGAAGTTTGGGTTATGCTGCAAAGTCTCTAAGACAAGGAGGAGATCTTCCTTTAGTAAATTTCTGAAAGAATGTATTCAGGCCTCTGTTATTATTAACTTAATATAAGGAGATTCGGCTGTGAACTGAACTTTCTAAAACCATCACATTAATGTGTCATGTGGGCCTTTCCTCTTTATTTTATTTTTTTTTTACATCTCTCTACAAGATGCAAACCTTGCTTGTGCCATTTTCATATCTTATCTGTATACCATTTTGGACTTATAGTCGCAACCATATCAACTCAAATACTTAGCCCAAATAACTCTATACAATTTTTTTTAACCTTATCCCACCACCACTGTAAAATATCTTGTACCCCTTCATACTCTTACAATTGTCCACAGTCTATATTATCCTCTTTTTACAGCTGTTGCTCTTTTCAAAAATTGAAACATCATCTGATCTCCCTCTTCTGTTCTATTTATTCCATTCTTCCATTTCCTTTTTAACAATGCCTCGTAAATACACCACCCTTTCACCTTATTCACACTCACTCACATACTATTTCTGAAACTCCTTATCCTATCCAAATGTCACCTTTATGCCTCGAAACAAAAAATGTGCAAACAAAAGACCATCATTTGAAAGAATCAAAAGCAAAAACATGGCTCATACCAAGGCATCTATTCAATGAGAAAAAATGCAACACAAATCTGCTTCGCCTGAAGAAGAAGCTTCACCTATTGGAAGCAAAGAAGGACGTGGTCACAATGCTACTCGAGAACCGAGTTCCTCTCCCTACCTAGTAGAAGGAAAGAGGCTATGCTTTAACAAAGCAAACGGTAAGCATGAGGATAATGACTTTATTCCCCCTAGTTACTTTCTAACCATGAGCCACATCGTTTTTATTTGAAGAACATTCATCATAAAACTCTAACTCCTTCTTATCAAGTTAATCTAGAAGGTTTCAAAGAAAAAGAACTCGATTTCTAATATATTTTTCATAGACAAGGATGGCATGCTCTATTTGATATAAATGAAAGAATCTATCATTCTCTTGTGAAAGTGTTTTATACAAATCTTGCATTTCACGATGGCTACATTTTCTCTCTTGTGAAAGGCAAAAGCATTTTAATCAATCTTCAGACTATCAATGATGTACTAAATGTTTCGGATCATGGTGCAAAATTTTTTGTTCATTAAATGGCCTGGTCATGATCAACTAACCATTCCCCATCGTGAAATGGTTTCTATAATATGTGATAATTTGAATTTTCGGTATAAAAATTGCCCAACTCATGGTGCACTTGGACATACGTGGGCTCAACCACATCGCATCATATCTCACTTTATTTTTTCAAGAAATGGGAGTTTTGATAAGATATCTTACATGGACATGGTTATTCTCTATGCTTGAATAATCAAAACTCCTATTTGCTTTGGATATTTCATGATGAATGTAATGTATGAGTGTCTTACTAGTGCTAAAGACCTTTTTCGACCATGCTCCATGATTCTTACTTGCTTCTTTAAGCATTTTGACATTGATTTATAAAATGAGTATTTTGAGGAAGTTACAAAAGTCATGTATGGCTTAAAAGCACCCAAAGGAAACGGATTGAATAAGAAAAGAGGAAAAGCACTAGCCATGATGACACTAAAAGCAAAAATGAAAACATAACATAATTTCTAAACAAAGGTAAGAATAGTGGATAGCATATTGATTATGGCAGTGGATAGCATGTTGATCACAAAGTACTAACTAATCACAGAATACTAGCTTCACATGGGTAACATTTTTTTCAAAAAAAAATTGCATGTTTATAGTTTGTTGTCGTATTATATGATATATTCTTTTTTGCTTTACATGCTGTGATAAGTTGCAAGGTGCACTCTATTTTTATGCTGTGATAAAATGGGTTCAATTTTATGCTGAATTATGTTCCAATTTTAGACTGCCCTCCTCTGATTATAAACTCCAATTGAAACTATCAAAATCCTCCATTGCACTTGCTTAATATAAAAACAACTTCAGACACAAAAAAAAAGTTGCATGAAGATTGATTACAAGTCATTGTGTGCATAACATGCTGTTTGGATTGACTAGACTTGTAATAATCTTAACTGTGTGCTGCATGTTAATATAAGTGAATGCTTGCATGTGTTTGTGCCTTTGTTGTATCATTTCTTCTTATGGAGAAAGGAGATTAATTATGGGCAATATTTCAATAGTAGTGTTTCTTTAAACTTTCAACAAAATGAAAGTATTGAAACACAAAACACATTGAAATCCCACATTAAACTTGATTTCCAAAAAAGATGGAAATACAATACTATACTAGGAAACATGCTTGTATTAAGAGGGAGCTAACATTATGGGGGAGCATACTCAAATAAAAGCTAAGTTGATGACAAATATTATTATGAACCTATTGATATGTTTGCTTAAGTGTTTTAGTATATTATATCGAAAATTAAGTAAAGAACACAGAAAATCTCTATCAGTACCGTACATTTTGAAGAACATAATATATGCTTAAGTGGCAGCTTCACATTGGATAAAGGATGAACAGATTTCAAAATGAAAATATTTGATGATTGCTTTATTTTTGGATAAGAATGAAGGACAATGACAGCTCACAAAGCTCTAGAAGAAAGAAAAGAGGCAAATAGATGTGAACAAGTGGCACAAGGACAAAAAAATCTCTACAGTGTAGATGCTGCCACTACACAAGGTAAGGGCTAGCTGGCCCTTCCTCACAGTCTAGTATGATCATAATCTTTTTCCCAATTTAAGGAAACAACAGACATGTACATCATATTATTCCAAGAAAAAGAGCCAAAAAAGGAGCACATCATTCAGAGAAAACATTTTGCCTAGAAATATTCTTTTTCATCATTGTTATAATCATTGTCTACATCCTTTTGAGAGATCATCATTTTCTATTTTCATTGAATAGTACCTTTGAGAGGAATAAAAACATATATACTTTACAAAAGGCTATCTATATATGTAGCTTTGAGAGAAAAGCCATTTGTGAGCTTTTATAATAGGAACAAGGTTCCTTTGTTACTGAGCTTTGGTTGTTTGAGCGTTGAGAGTACATTTGAGTGATTGGGAATCTTGTTTGATTCTGGTTGATTTGTAATCTTGGTTATTTAGTGGAAACCCTACCTTGGGGTTGGTATTGGATGTAAGTTCTAGAGATAGGGAATCAAACTAGTATAAAAATATTATGTCTAGCTCTTCTTTCTTAATCTCTTATTCCATCATTGTTTAAACTCTTCAACTTTGATCTTCTTTAAGAAAAAAAAAAGGGTTTCTTAGAAGTTAAAATTGTATTCTTCTTAAAAGATTACAAAATCAAATTATTTTAACTGATTCTTTTCTTTAAATTAGAAGTGTTCTATTTCAAATAACATTTTTCATAGAAAACTTGTTAAAAGTCTCTTGTTACAACAAGAGATGATAACTGAAAGTCTGATAATTTTTGTGAGTGTGCAGGAACAAATTAAAAGATATACTTGATTTAGCCTCATTCTCAAATATATTTAGACTATCATATATGATGAAGTTTACCCATGTATTAGCATATCCACAAGATCTAAATTAACTTCCAGGTACTGTGAAGCAATTAGTCGTGAATTAACTCTCTGCCTTTGCAAGTTTGCAATCACATGAGTAGCATCTTGACGGGCCTGCATATATAGGAACCAACATATATATTATGAATTTTTATGCAACAAGTCAACAAGCATATTAGAAAAAATATGTAATGATTTTGATATACTATCAACATAAAGTATATTATAGTGATCCAATCACGTGCTATTATATATGCAACTTTTAATCCATTGATTTTGAAACTTACAAGAGTCAAATATTCTTTATATATAGCAAAATATGATTGAATGAAAATACATCTAAATTAAATTAAAATACCGTAGCTAAAAATGAAGAGAATTGTGTGAAACATTAAAATGTGCATGTAATATATCTAAGGTGCTGAGCTTGCGAATTATATTTGAAGAGTTGGTAATAAAATGCATGGTTAGATATGTATACCCCAAGTTTGAGATTTGGAAGAAAGATGATTAGAATACGAAGTGTGTCATCTTTGAAAAACTCCTGTGTGACCTGAGCACATGCATCAGGATTTGGCTCTGAATCACCGTTTCCATAAAGAACTGTTCTTATCTCTAATATTGTCTTGCTTAGGTCTGTCAGCAGCTGCAAATGCAAAACACATTTCGAATATCAAGACACTAGTAATATTTTGATGTGCAGATAAAATAAGGTCAAAGGTTCCAATGATAACAAAATCAATTTTGTTCATGTGTTCTTTTAACTTGGAGGTCTATATGAATAGGATGCTTTTGGTTTTTTTTTTTTTTATAAGCATTTTTGTCTCCTTGATTTGTTCTTTCTTGCATGTATTTTAGCATTTCACCATGGAGCCCCATCATCTGAATTGGAAGCAACAAAAATAGAACACTTCAAAGAAAAAAATAATTAAGAGAAAAATTGAATCTCATAATCTCTTAATAATAATATACACTTATCAATATCTATATTACAAATCATGACGTATTGGTGGTGATGACTAACAAATAGCTAGATAAGAAAAAATGTATATCTTCACAATAGAATTGTAATACCAAATATTAACACCATCCTATTACAAAGAGCAAAATTTTTCACCACATTTTTTTTGTGACTACTTTCTATTCCTCTTTGATCTCAAGAGGATGGTTAAATGAATTAGCTTAATCAAACATCCAAAAAAAAAAAAATGGAGCTGTTGTAATTAAATTTCATCAATTGATTAATATCACCCAACATGAAATAATAACTATTGGAGATTGAAGAAATAAACAAATAAAGAATGCATATGATAGAATGAACTACCCTCTCTTCACGCTTATGTTCACGAATGTTTGTTTTGGTGTTGAAGAGCATAAGGAGTTCACGCGCATGTCGCACGAGCTCCACAGGGGATCGAGGCCTATTCTTGAAGAGGCCCTTCATGTTTTGATCATCTTTCTCTAATATAATTGCAACTAGGGTTTTCCATTGCCATTGGCATTGGCATTTGCATTTGTTGTGTTTGCGTTGCATAGAAACAAAGAAAGAAAAAAAAGAGAGGGATTAGACAAAGAAAGAAAAAGAAGGAGGGCACGAGTGGGATGATTGACATATGGTTGTTATTATGTTTGCTTGTAATGAAATGTATGAATGTACATATAAAATGCATAGTGGTTATTTTGGGAATGAGAAAACCAAGGTGAGTTGGTCGGAGATCTTGGGAAAGGACTCTTATGTGTGCAAAGGTGACGTGTGCATATCTATCTTTTCCCAAATTTTTTATAACCATCCTGGGGAGAGAGAATATGTCACGTGACTTATTCATCTAAAAAATAATAACAAAAGATAACGATACATCAAAATTAACTTCTATAAAACATGATAAAAAAAAGTTTGTATTTCATTTCTGTTTAGTTTTTACAGTTCTCTATGAGTTTCTCTCTGTTTTTTTTTTTGGTAGACTAACATTGACCCATAAGCTTCGGATCAGATTGGCTTTTTTACCGGCAAAAATAAAATAAAAAAAATTGATTATGTACCCATTTTCATAGGTGGCAAGATTAATTATTAATATATACTCTTTTTTATTTAAATGCAATACATTATACCGTTTCATGTATTATTCTATGCAATACGTGACACGTTGTCATATATTACGTGAATTTACCATTGATGATTTGTTTGCAGGTGTCAGTAGAACAAATAAAATACGTGACACAGTGTCATGTATTACATGAAGTTAAAGTTCCAAGAGCCGCTGACACTTCATATGAGGCTATCAGCGGAACACACATAATACGTAAAACTCTTTCAGGCATTGTGCATATAAATGTGACAGTGCCGGACGTATCGCGAGATGCACTGTTTGGACATAATACATGAAACAATATCACATATTATGTTTCGTGGGCCTATAAAAGCCATGCAGGACTACAAGTCTCACGTATTATGTGGTGAGAAAGAGAGAAAAGTTAAGAGAAAAAAAGTAGAGAGAGAAAAAAAACAAAGGAATTTCTAGAAGCAGTGAAAGTTCAATATGGCTTAGATTAATAATATCTCTCGTAGAGATCAATGCAGACACATCTCAACAAACTTGGAAATATAGATAATTTAATAAATTAATTTTAGTTCTTAACATTATTATTGTTAAATGATTTAATTTTCTGTATTATATAGCAATTAATTAGAAAATTTGGGTTTAGACTTATGTATAGTTTTAATCTGGCTTGGTTTCTTTAGAGATAGAAATTTTATTTGTTGATAAAAGTATTTATTTAAGTTTAATTTAATTAATGCACACTAGTTTATGAAATCATAATTTAATATAATAGAAACACATTTATAATTTACTTTAGTTGGGATTAATAAATTGTTAGTTCTAAGAAAAAAGAAAATAGTTTACCCATAATAATATGTATACTTTATAAATACTAGTATAATTAGTAATAAAAATTAAATATTAATATTTAGGGTAATAAACAATCTTAAAATTAAATAACTAATGTTGTAAAGAGTTTAATAATTAAGATCTTTTTAGTGTCTCCAATTTTTTTAAGTTTATGGTTTTATTCCATTTAGGTTAGAGACTCCAACTTTTTACATTGGAAGCTTAGGTTAGAAATTTTTGTTAGGGATGAAATTTAAGAAACAATTAACATTTTTGTGCTAATTTAACATTAACATTTATTTTAACATAAATATAAATATTAAAATTGAATATGTAGTCTTGTAATTAGTTTATTTCTAGATAATGATTTTATTCAAGTTTAGGTTAGAGGCCCCACTTTTGACATTTTAAGTGTAGGTTATAATTTTTAGGTTTTATTATATTTGTTTAGTTTAGAAGGTGAATATCATAAGTTTATTATAAAAAAATGGTTACCTTTAGTCTTTGATCTTTCTTTTCATATTATGAATTTTTAGAGCTATGAAATTTAGAAATTGTAGTACAATTTAGTAAGTTTGTTTAATTTTTTACGTGGATATAAATTAATTTTGGTTATTTTATGTCCTCTATGTAGCCTCGTCGAGTTCTGTGTAATAGATCTGACTTTAACTGTGCAACTCCTGATCCCTATATTTAGCCATACTTGATACAAGCAGGGTTTTGGCATGCTTTACAGATTCCATATTATGAGTATGATAGTGCATTGCTATCGGTACTTGTATTGTGAAACTCCTCTAGCCAAGCAATGATGCTCTCCGTTGTACTTTTGAACCTCCCATACCCCCTTCTTCTGTCTATATGTGTATCGGATGCTCCAATTTCACTTATTCCTAAAGTACTTACATTTGCCTTGATATTTTGTTTGATCCAACTCATGGACCTTGTACTCAACATCCTTTCGGATGCTATAATTTCTTAGCATGGACTCTTTATTAGGAAATTGTTGCCCCTCTTGTAAAAGAGACTCTCCAGATAATTGCACCGTATATCCACTAACCTAGTGCCCGTTAACCCCCCTCCATGGTCACTTGAGCTTCTTCCATATTCAAACTTGAATAGTGACCAACCCATTGACTTTCAGAGTGCATGAGAGTTTGTGTCAATAGCTGGGTTTGCATAGGGAGGAGGGCACTATGTCATCATCATCTTAAGGCACTACAAAATTTCAAGTAATATGAAAATATGGTAACATTCATTGTAAATAATTACTTATAAATAATTTAACAAACAACACTAGTTAAATTAAAAAAATATTTCTCCCAATTCATGAATAAGATACAAATGATATTAAAAAATAAGTTTACTACAAAATTCTAAAAGATATAACAACTTCAAACACTGGAATTAAATTTTACCGTCATTCGGATCCTCTTCAAAAATCACTTCATTATAAGACTCATAGCCTGCAATTGGACCATCCAGTTGGAGTTCTCTACCACCCCCGACCACAGGTTTTCTCAAAATCGAGCCATTGGTCTCTTCTTCCAAATTTACTTGTCTAAGATTTTCATTTTGTGCTGGACTTAGCATAGAAATTATTCTAGCAGACTGAGCTAGATAGTGACATCCCATCAAAAGCTTGAAGGAGATTTGATCCTTTAGAACTCAACTGCAACTCTCTCACATCTACAAATACCTCCATAACATGAAGGTTGAGAAATTGACTATGGCAATCAAATATCATCATCAAATTATCATCAGTATTAATGTTGCAACTTCCATACCACACTGTACCTTGACTAATCAATATAGGTAGCTGATACATCATCTGAGTTATTTGCTAGTTTTCTTCTCGTAATTTGTGAAGAATTTTGCTGTGAACCTCCAAAAGACTCATAGATGAATGCACACGAATAAGTATTGGATTTTGACCACAAAACTTGACCTCATCTTGTGAATTTTGAATAATTTCATAATTATAATGAACAAATAATATCTCCTAGACATTTTTTTTCAAATACAAGAAAAAATAACTCACTCACTCACACATAGGCTATGTATTCTAAGTTGAAAGGGCTCTGGGATGGTTGGTTTTATAGCACTGCGGATCATAATATGTGACACTGTTCAGCATATTAATATACGTTTGACTGTCAGCCGTATTATGTTCAAATTAATATGCTAAACAATATATTTTGTGCATGTGTCTATGATTTAATACATGACATTGTATCATGTATTGCTTTTATAACAAAACAGGTGTATACTTGTCAATAATATTAATAGTGGTGTATATCCGTAAATAAATATTTTTTTTTGGTAAAAAAGCTGATCAAATTTGTTTTGTATAAGAACTGGATCCAATTTTATTTAAATTAAAATAAAATTAACCAATTCCAAATCTAAATTAAATATAACAATGAATTTATTTTAACTCCTAATTTATTGCCTATAATCAAAATCAAATCAACTAATTAATATAGATTCTTTCTATAAATGTAACATCTCATTAGGATCAAATCACACAATTAATTCTGAAATCCCACCATGTTGGATTCCTTTGTAATGGGGTGAAATATCAATTTACCTTAGAGGGGTGTTATTTTGATGCATTCATAGACATCTTCTTAATCAACATAATCAATTTACGAGGGGTTTTGATGCATTCATGGACATCTTCTCAATCAACATACAATCTTCACCCTTAAAAAACTTTTATACTTGTTTTTGAATTTTTTTTTAAAACCCTTTGTATCAAATCAAGGACTGTGAATGCATGTGGTGTCGCATGCACTGTGCATACAAGTATTATTGCCTTTACCTTATGGAGCATGCATGTATCACTTAAGAGAGGAGCTTTCAATTCTCAAAATAGAGACACTAAAAGTATCTTTAAGCAATGAGCTAGCACAATCCTTGGAGATCTATCTAAATTATGGACATCCAAGTGATCAATATCATGCTCAAAGTTTGCAGACCAATTTGCTACTCAATTTCCCAGCAAATTCCGTTGTGTGCCAAATTGAGAGTTTTTATACTAGAGTAGATTCTACCGACCTGAATTTGTATGAAGTATTGAGATTAATCTCAACTTGTTCAAGGTGTTGAGAATAATCCTTTAATTAAGTGTGTTATTATTTATAACCAATTTTAACCTTTTTCCATTAAAAAGTAGAGGTATTGCAATTATCATGCCATTTTTCAAATTAGAGTTTAAATTTCATACATTAACAATGTAAAATGAATTTATTTAAATAGTACATCAAAATTAATCTCTATAACAAATAACATTATATAATGTATGTGAGATTTTTATGTGTGTTTGGAATGATGCAAAAATGGAAATGATTTGATTTACAAATTAAATTATTTGTTTGCAATTAAAAAAATAAATTAAATTGTAATTTCATAGAATTTTATTATTTTGATTTTGAAATCCTTTCATTCTAGGTAAGATTCATAAATGAATTGATTTTAAAATTTAAAAACTTTAATAATTTCAAACACAATCTATTGCATTTTAGACATAAGAATTTATTTCTAAATCAATTTAATTTCATCTCCTATTTAATCATTATATTCAACTTATCAATTCAATCAAATTAAATCATTTCCTAATTTTAATAATTTCAAACACTACCTATAAGTTTCTCCCTCTTTTTAGGGTAGATTCGATAGGCTAGCACCCATAAGATTAGCTTGTAGAGTTGTAGTTCTCAAGATAGAGACACAAAAGGCCAAGACTATGGTATAATACATGAAATATGGTATATTGCACACCAAATATTAACTTTCATTTACAAAGGATGGCTAAATTTATATGTATTTAACCACACTTTTTTTCAACATTTAGCTACATTGTGTTATAGACAAAAGTGTCACTAAAAGTATCGTCTAACAATAAGCTACCACAATCCTTTGAGATCCATCTAAAATATGAACACCGAGTGATCTATATATCATGCACAAGGTTTGCCAGCTAATTCGCTACTCAATTTCCTAGGCATCAAATTGTGAGAAAATTTAATTAGATAGATTATATCAACTTCAATTTGCACGAAATGTTGAGATTAATCTCAACTTTTTTAAGATTGAGATTAATTCTCTTATTCAGTATGTTTTCATTTATAACCAACTTAAAAATAGAGGTATTACAATTGTTGTGCCATATTTTAAATTAGGGTATACATTAAGAATATAAAATAAACTTACATGCTTAAGCTAATAAAATCTTAAGAAAGCATAAAATCTTTATAAGTACTCATTATAATAATCACATGTGAATACATAAAAGTTTGGCTCTTTAAATTATTTCCACAGCCATGTCTATATTGTTTAACATTTTACATTAAAATGTAAGTCACTACTTAGGATTAGAAAAGATACACAATCATAATATTGACAAATAAAGGATGATTATTCTATAGAATAATAAAATTCATTTGTTCATTAAAAGATAAATAAACATATCACTCATAGTCAAATAAATTTAACAAAATCCTTTTTACCTATTATAATTATTTTTTTTTTCAGCAAATTGTATTCTCATTTCTGTTTAAATATGCTTAATACACAAACTCTTCTATGCTTTCAAAATACACACTCCCACTTTTTAAAAGATGAAAACGTGATACATTTTACTTTATTTTTATAATTTGTTTTATATCTATGTTATATAATCCCTACTTGTTTAATAATAACTATAAACCTTCGTTATTATTGATGATTAATTTTCTTAGTTTCATAATACTCTAAAATTCAACAAAATAAAATTTAAGAAACATGTAAATAAAACAAATTGGCTCTCTTAATGAATAATGATTATTTTCAAAAAGGTAAAAATTAAATAACAAAAAATTAAAAGAAATAAAAAAGTGGTGAACAAAAATTTGCTCTTCCTTTCTTTCATTCTTGAGTGAGAGTGAGCGCAGCGCAGGGCAGGTGAGGGAAGGAAGGAGGGAAGGGTCTCCGATAGTTGCTGCCACCCGTTGACGGTCTCCGGTGGGTACGCTCCCTCCATTCCTCTTCTTCTTCGATTACTATTACTATTGCTATTACGCTGTTATTACTAGGGTTCTCTGCTTTCCCATTTGGTTTATTCAGTTTTTTTTGTACTTGCTCCTCACCTGTTTGATGAAAGTTGCCGACGAAGAATTGATTTTTTAATTTTTTCCCCTCAGAAATGAAATGGGTTCTTTTTATTTCCAAAATTTTAGTTCCTTTCCTTGCTCTTTTTCGTTTTTTTTTTTTTTTTGGGTTTCAATAGGATGGATCTGAATTTTTTAGACGCTGTAGTGTAGTTGCAATGTTGATGCTGAGGAGGACTGGCCAGCCAGATTAATTGGCATATTGGGAATAGGTGTGTGTTTCCATTAACTTAGTTTAGGTTTTAATCAGCTTACAAAAAATAAAAAATAGAAGATTAATTATTCTCAGGAAAAAGGTGTTTTGTTTGGCGAACATGGCTTATAGTCCAGGCTGCAGAGTTCCTCACTATCTATCTATTATCTGAGGACACTTCTCGTTTATTATTCTCTCCGTTGGATACTTGATGCCTTGTATCCTGTGGTTGTGTGCCCTTCAGTCAGTGGTTGAGCTGCCCTTTTGGTTTCTTGGAAACAAAGGAAATTACTAGGTAATACTGCCTTGTGGTCTCCAATTCCAAGGGGAAAAAAGTGAACAGAAAAAGGACGCAATATGGTGCACATAAGTTGGCGATTTTGAGAGTTGGTAGTTTAGCAAAACTTGATCTCTTGTGAACCAAGGTTTTTTATTTCTTTCTTTTTTTTTGTGTCTCTGCTGTTCCTAGTTTTTCTTCTTTTCTTCCTACTGTTGACATTGATATAACTTTCCTCTAAATTTCTAGTTTCTTGCTTAGAAACTCAAACGATACCTATGCTTACCTCTTTTACATTTGGCAAAATTTTGCGGTTTTTACCAACTTAGCTGAGAGTCCTCCTCAACCTGATAGGTTATTAAAAAACTTGAAAGATAGATGGTACATATCCCGAGTCAAATAACAAGCGGGAGACTGTTAGAAGTAAATAAAGTTTATATTTAGGTGATATTCTGAATTTTGCATTTTCTATGTAGAAAAAAAATGATAAGTTATATTTTGTAGATACCTTGAAATGCTTGGCTTCTTTGTCTTGGCTTCTTTGTTTGATATGTAGTTATCATTTGTGGCAGAGAGAATGAGGGAGATATTTTTTGAGACTGCTGATGATTATTTATGTGTGATACGCCAGAAATATGACACAAAAGTGGAATTTGTTTTAACATGTACATGTTTCTGACATGGATTACATTGCAGAAGAGATATGGTTATCCCACCTCCAGTCAGGCCTCCCAGGATTACAAAATTTCTCAAACCTTATGTTCTGAGGATGCATTTCACCAATAAGTATGTGAGTGCCCAGGTGATACACACACCAACTGCTACTGTGGCCTCTTCTGCAAGCTCACAGGAGAAAGCCTTGAGATCAAGCTTGGAAACTACACGCGATGTGGCCGCAGCTGCAAAGATTGGGAAGATACTAGCCGAGCGCCTTTTGCTTAAGGACATTCCTGCTGTGTCTATTCACTTGAAGAGAGAACAGAAATACCATGGGAAGGTTAAGGCCGTTGTTGATTCTCTCAGGGATGCTGGTGTTAAGCTTCTTTGAGTTATGGTTTTGTGTGTTTAATTGTACCTGAGTGAGTCGGATCATCCTTGTTGGACCTTGTTCTCGAGACAGTATTGAAAGATGGATGGAGGTTTTGTATTTTTTTAGTAGAAAATAAGAACGATAATTAAACCGAGGTTCTTCGTTTTTATGTTTTATTTTCAAATTGTATTCGTAGCAGCAAGATGCACATTCGAACATATTTCATGATCGAAAAAAAATACACATATTTCACTAAGATCTAATCTTATAACGTTAACTAGAAATAAGATGATTGTTGATGGCTGCTTGCTCTACATCTTTTGCCTAAGACCATAAATTTGCTTAAAGGAATAGGAAAAGGCATCCCACAAAAGTATTAATATTGCGCAGAAGGATTAGCATACTAAAAAACATTGCGAAGATTGGCTATGAAAAAAAAAAAAAACCGTTGCGAAGAATTTCTGCGTGAATATATATACACAAAACTCCCCAAATTGATTCTTGTTAACAAATTGATCAAAAGAAAAATTCAAAAAATTCTTTGCTAATTTAAAATGCCAGGCAAATTGGACTGGTTAGAAAAAAATCAAACAAATGGATTCCTATAGAATCATGAAAATTGTTAAATGGATTCATATATAAAGGGAATAATTTGTTCAATTTTTAAATTTGCAAGGATTATTTTAGATTTGGTTTTTCCGTCGGTACCCATTACAAAATAAGGGTACTATTACCTTGTCAATGTATTAATCTTTAATTGGCTCGTTTATATTTTAATTTTAATATAATTTATTCTAATAATGGGTAACCTGTTAAATAGGTAATCTTAGTTGAAATTATGTTAGTACTCCCATAACTTCTTCTATTTTGAAAAGAATCCATTTTGAAATTTGTAACCTCGTCCTCATCCTCTCATCTCCAAACACAATGGCAGAATCACCACCAAAGGCCTGTGCAAATTACAATTACCTCATCATCACGCTTCTTATTAGTGATAACATTGGTTTATTATTCTTATGCCTTCCCCTCTTTTTCCCCCAAATTTTTTATGTCACCCCTTGTTTCCAAATTGAAGGATTTTATCTTCCAGACCTTCGTTGTCGTTCTTATTGGGCACTTTTTTTGAGCCCTTTTACGTGGTTTAGTTTTGGCTATCTAGAACCTGTTTGTAAGGGGAAAATGGCAGGTGATAACTTTTTTTTCTTAATTGTTTTGACACTATAACATGTTCAATCTTATGAGATAAGGGAGCCACACACTTGGAATTTTAGGAATTTGGTTCACTGTAGTGTGGCCTTCGTTTATTTCATACTAGATTGCTAAAATAGGCAGTATTTTTGTGGAAACTGTCTCGAGCTTATTGTAACTTGATTTATTCGTATATTAAATCTCTATTGATGAATGAGAGTGAAAAGCTTTTTAAGGTGTTTATGGATGAATGAGGATAAGATGACATAGAATGACAGAGAATATAATTATTTGGGACTTAAATAAATATAAATAAATTTGATAACAAAATTGAAATTTTGAAAGATAAGATTTTAAATCAACATATATATGCGTTGTTTTAACAGGTCAAATCGAAGACTGTTGAAAGCATATGGGTATCAATACTCGAAAGGAAATATTGGGTACCGGAAAAATGCCCTTTAGAATTTTTTTTTTTTAATCTTTTCGAGGAACCAATTTGACTGATGGAGTATTTAAGTGGATTGATTTGAGGATTTTATCCAATATATAGTCTATGACTTGAATTCAGAAATTTAGCACGTCTCCGTCCGCTTCTCTCGGATTTAAATCAATTGGTAGCCATTTCGCCGCTTTTAACATTAGAGATCCTCTGTTCTATATGTCTTCAGTTTCCCATTTCACGCATGACACCCTTTCTCCACCATGGCCGACAATAACCCACAGCAACGAAAGCAACAAGAAGCTCGTGAAGTCAACACCAACGGCATTCCTTAGAAGAAGATTTTCTTCACCCCCTTGATCATCGTCTCCTTCCCCACACCACGTGCTTCATTGATTCGGGTTTTTGTGGATCGCGTTATGTTCAACATTTATGGTGTATAGTACAATAACTGTAGAACAACAAGTTCCCTTCAACTTAAGTTTTTTTTTTTTTCATATGTATAATGTTTTTCTCAGCGGCGAGGACAAAACTTGCGCAGGTCTACGACTTGAATTCAGAACCACAGTTATTTTTGTTCAATGGAAACTTCAAAAACAGGACTCAGTTGAAGCAAATGAAACATGATGTATTTTGGTGCTTGCTTTCTGCGTTTTTTGGTATTGCCTTAGCAAGAAAAGGTGTTTTCTGTAGTGTAACAAAGGCAGCACTTCAAAAGCGTTGCCTATGGAAACTGAACAATCAGCAACGCTTCTAAATTGTTGGAATAGTTACAAAAAGTGTTGCCTATGATCAAGTAATAAAAGGCAACGCTTTAGCTATTTTGACCATTGGTGTACCAAACAGGCAACGCTTTAAAGTGTTGCCTTAGAGATAAAACGTTGCCTATAGTATAACAAAAGCAACACTTATAAAGCGTTGCATTAGATACAAGGCAGGTTGCCTATACTCAGAAAGACACATTGACCGAGGTGCTCCCTTTTATTGTTAAATTACCTTCATAGCAGCGAGATGCACATTCGAACATAATCACTGAAATCAAATCTAATGACAGTAACTAGTAATAAAGATGATTGTTGATGGTTGCTTGCTCCGTGTCTTTGCTCAAAGGAGTAGCAAAAAGTATCGAAAGTATTACATATAATGCAGAAGGATTAACATAATAAACACTGCGAAGATATTCCACGTGAAGAATAACAGTCTACGACTTGAATTCAGAACCGTCATTGTTTTTGTTTCAATGGAAACTTAAAAGGAAAAAAAGAGGATTCATTTGAAGCAAATGAAACATTCCCAGAATTCAGATTCATCCAACATAAGCAAAGCGATTTCTATTGAGAAATTATCACGAGAAAAGAAACTACATATATAGTTTATATATCTTGATATTTGCTCATTACATCTTTTTATATATAAAGTCATGTAAATATTAGCTTAATTCCTATTCCATTAGTTTTTATTGGTCAGAGGATGCTCCTACTCTTGTGCTCTTTATTGCTCAAAAGGACGATAGGTGTGTCCATGCCATGCATCCATCTCTCGTTTTGGTTTTCCCAAAATAGAAAGTCACAGAAAACTTCTAAACGCATCCCCTTTAAGCTTATTTTAGTTAAGGAAGTATAGTATACTGGCAACTAATCAGTGTAGATAAATGAATTGCTAATAAGAAGATTGCGAACTGAACCAAGAAAAGTGTGGCGACTAGATTACTTTGATAGTAGTTTATCTATTTGTCAACGGTTTTGAAGCTTAGCAAATCCAGTATAAATAGTGTTCCACCATAATTGCAAAACAACATTCATAGTTAGAAGTGCAAGAAGACAGAGTTCCCAAAAAATGAAATCAACATGGATATGGAGTTGAGCGTCACAACATTTGTTTTATTCTTATTGCTGGCTACGTCTGGTACAGTTCAATCTGCTGACATTGACATAAAAAAATTTGGTGGGGGGACACCTAATGCAGATATAACTCAGGTAAGATCCTTAGTTGAAGTATGATCCTTATTGGAGCAATAATAGAACCATTCATGTCGCCCAACCCAGTAACTTCAGCTGTTGGGAGATATGGTTTCATGACAATTTCAACATTTGGAATATAGACTTTATTGTTAATGGGTTAAGTGGGGTGGTAAGGGTAAGGTTCATTTTTCAAAGGTCCAAGTTTAATAAGGCATTGAACCATAACTAGCTACATCATCATTATTATTGTTGTTGTTGTTGTTATTGTTTTTTAAATATTTGTATTTATGTTCTCTCAAGGCATTGACAGCCGCTTGGCAAGAAGCATGTGCAGCAACAACAGCAAGCAGAATTGTGATTGGTAGTGGGACATACAAGATGAAGGCAGTAGAATTCAAAGGCCCTTGTAAGGCTCCCATTGAGGTTAATGTTGAAGGCAAAATTCAAGCACCCCCAAACCCGAGCGATCTCAATGGGGCTTATCAATGGATTAATTTTGAATACGTTGACTTCCTTACCGTATCAGGTCATGGTATTTTCGATGGTCAAGGTGCAACTGCTTGGAAACAAAATGATTGTGGACAAAACCCCAACTGCAAGTGGCGTCCTTTGGTAAGTAATATGCCCATTTTCATTTGAGTGTCACATAAGTGGTAGCAGAACACTTTAGTCGCTTTTAGATCAAGAGAAAAAGTCTTGTGTACTCTGTTTATTATTTGACATGTAAGCTTATTTCATTCAAAAACTATTGAAAATAGGAAAATCTATAAAACAGATATACCAAACTGTGAATAAAATAAAACAAGATTTTTCTCTTATTCTAGGATCATGTCATGCCAGAACTGTTTAAAGTAGTACATTACATTTAAAGAACATGCTAATAAATTGTGTTTCTTGTGAAATGTCAACAGAATACGGTTTTGGTTTCCTAAAACATTCGGTTATTTCGGGACATAACTTCCAAGGACAGCAAAAACTTTCATGTAGGTGTTTTGGGGTGCACCAACATAACATTTGATGGCTTCCATGTCAGTGCTCCGGGCAACAGCCTCAACACTGATGGGATCCACGTGGGAAGATCAACTGATGTGAAGATCCTCAACACCAACATCGCCACTGGAGACGACTGCATCTCAATGGGTGATGGCTGCAAGCAGATAACCATCCAAAATGTGAACTGTGGACCAGGCCACGGCCTTAGTGTTGGAAGCCTTGGCAAGTACACAACTGAAGAGCCTGTGGAAACTATTATAATGAAAAATTGCACTATGACTAATACGGACAATGGTGTGAGGATCAAGACTTGGCCTAGTGCACCAGGAACTTCTCCTATCACTGACATTAATGTTGAAGATATTACCATGGTTAATGTCCGGAACCCCATAATCATAGACCAGGAGTATTGTCCTTGGAATCAGTGCTCAAAGCAGGTACATAGTATATATCCATCAATTACCCTGTCTATAATCATGCATGCATGCTAGAGATGTTTTAATCTAAACCACTAATCCAGGATTCTTAAGTATACATTATTTTATTGTGTATTTTTGTGCATGGTTGCAATGGATCAGAGTCCATCAAAGATAAAGATAAGCAAGGTTAGCTTCAAGAACAAAAAGGGGACTTCAGGAAGCAAGGAAGGGGTGAGTCTGATATGCAGCAGTGGTGTACCATGTGAGGCAGTGATATTGATCTCACGTTCAACGGAGCTCCAGCAACAGCTATATTTCGTAATGTCAAGCCCATAATTACAGGAAAAGCTCCTGCTTGCACACCTGCATACACTAGACTCTTCGGCTAACATGCACAACAATTGATTAATGCTCTCTCTCAACAGATTATTCTTTTTTTTTTCTTCTCTTTTTTAATCTTTCTACTCTCTGTAGACACACACACAACACAAGCCAACCCCATAAGGAGAGATGTAGCAGTGTTTTGTTTTGTTTTTCAAATTCATGTACGTTTGTACTTTTAGTAGTATTATTATAGATGTACAAGCCTTGTTCAACAAAGACCAAATAGAAATAGGTACTTCTCTAGATTTTTATCGGGAGATGTTCCACATATAAATTTGAGACTAGCTTTCAGATTAAAGAGAGGATTACAGATTTTACTTGTCTTCTTGTTGATATTGACGATGGTGATAGAAGTTTACCCAATAATAGTATGGAGAAAGGCAGAATATTTACTTATTTGAGAATGAGATGAGTAAAGAAAGGAGGTAGGAAAAAAGAATAGAAGATGGAACCTGACAAGCTGTTGAACTGCCTAAGAACACAATGTTTTGAGATTCCCTTCACGAGATTGCAAAAAGCTAGGCTTTCCACGTTTGGCCTGAACTTGTGTGATTAAATTACGTTTTTTTTTTCAAAAGAAAATCATAAAGTACTAAAATAAATTTTCTTAAAAGATTTTAACCTTTTCAAAACACAGTTATTTTGAAATTTTTTATACATGACTTTGAATCAAAATAGCAGTCCTTTTAAAAAGTTCCACCAAATGAAAATCTGCCTTTAACATGCAAATAATGTTACTTACATACTAGGTATTTTAAGATAACCATAATGTTAAAGTATTTACCCACAAGAGACTAAACATTTTGCCAAAATTAATTATAAACAGTAGAGGACAAGCTTGGACATTGTCATCACTCCTCGCACAGGTTCGACTCCAGTGTGCAGGACGATGCTGCAACTCAATTTGCTCTTCACACGCAATAAGAGCAATAATTCAAGTAACAACGATTAAAATTGAAACACTCCATGATCCAAGGCTTAAGAACGGACGTTTAATGTATTTTCTTTCAAAACTGGTAACGATGCTAAATACAAGAATTATGAAGGGGCATCCTTAATATATGCTTTCAACCTATTTCACAACCACTGTTGCAATTTAAATAACTCCAAAACTACCAGTAGCATATAAAGGGTAGACGTTTCCACCTTGCAGTGAGTTCCAAAATTGATACAAGCAACACAACTTGTTCACCATTCGGCAATTCCTAGTCCAACCATCTTCTTTAATGGACAGAGAGGACGGAAGACTATTTAACTCTATCACGTCAAGAACCAGACTTAAGTCCATTCTTGTTGTAATTTTCATATCGCCGAGAGATGCCAGAAGCAGATAAGGTGTCCCAAACCTATAAAGTATCAGTAACAACTAACAACAGTCAGTTTCACAAAGAAAGAATTATCGAGAATACAGAAATCGAATTTCATTGGCCCTTTCACTCACTTCCAATTTTCCCTTTGAACCTCCCATAGCCAATACGAAGGGGTTGTCCTCTGAGAAAGAAACAGAAAATACAGCTCCCTATAAAACACCACAAAAAAGAAGTCGTCAGCAGTAATATAACAGCATCAAAATTCATATCAGATGATACTTTCCCAGCAGGCATATCTGGGGCAACAAAACAAAAGACTTACAGTTTTGGGAGTTTTAGATGCTACACAAGATGGTTGGTTGTTCGTTAAATCCCAAAGCTTTACCTGCAACAAATAATAGCAGTCAAATGAGATAAATTCCAATTCTGCAGTATACAGGAACACAACAAACTGACTTCGCAATTACCGTTTTGTCCATGGATCCAGTAGCAAGAAGCTGCATGATGTCAACAGGGTCCGGTTAAACTTAAAAGTACATAATAAGTTGGTATGCTCACCAAAAGGCCGAAAATACATACATTAGGTGCTGACAGATTATAGGATACTGAGGTCACAGCTTTGTCATGTGCATGAAGAGTAAAGGTTGAACTCAAGTCAGAAGTGGAATCAGACTTAGCAGTCCGAACATCAAAACACTTGACAAAACCATCTTCAAGACTCACCTAACAGGACAATTAATCACAATTAGTGCAACTAGAACAAGTGCATCCAGGTAATCACGGCCAATAATTCATCCAACAAAATAAGCAATCAAAATTAACCATAACGCACCACAAAAGAGTGCTCAGTGTGTGGATCCCATGCCAGGCTCTCAACGTCAGCTGTGACTGACCACTTATAACCAGAATGTGATGGCATCCTTCCATCCCTCTGCAAAGTGTCATAGCATCAAAAACATTAAAATATTAGATAACCATATTATTTTTTATCAAGTTAAAAAAGACGACTGAAGATTCCAATATATTCATTTTCAAAAGAATGCCTCTTTCATCAACCAAAGATGCATGGTAGGTATTCAATGCCAGAGAAAAAGAATACATAAAAGCAGAGTAACTAGGGAACGTTTGACCATTACCAAGGCCACAGTATGATCAAATGAACCACTGAGAAGAACTTGCGGTGCATGACGATTCCAAGCAACTGCTTGAACCTGTCAGGATAGATGAATAACAGTGAAATTTGAAGGGCGTCAGGAAAGGTGTTGACTCAAAAAAATCTAAACTATGTTAGTAGAAAAAATTTAAAATATTGCATTCAATGATTTAATCAAGGAAAAAAGTGAATTTTTCCTATCAATGTGTAAATAATATTTCCAAAGTTGCACAATATTTAATACTACTAAAAAAAAGCTTATGGAAAAGTCCTTTTTTTTTTTTAATATCAATAAATGACCTCATATTTAAATTAATTTCACTTTAACTTAATATTTACCTTGTCTGAGTGATGGTCCATTGTAATATCACACTTTCCAGTATCCACATTCCAAATCTTCACTTTCTTGTCAGCACTGGCACTAGCGAGTATATTCCTGTATATTTTAGGGATGAATGTCATGAGAGGTGTGAAGGAAGTGCTCCAAAATAAGAAATCAATAGATCCTTTATGTTTCAGAAGGCACCCAGCAGATGAAATAAAACCAGAATCCAGTTTTAAATTCAACAAACCTGTACTCTTTGTTCCAAGCAAGACCAAGTACAGAGTCGGTGTGACTGCCATCTTTGTATTTGATTGATTTCTACAAGAAAACAATTTGCAGAATCAGTAAAAGCGTTCACAACAGATTTTGGAATTAAATTTTGATAAAACAAAATGGCCAAAATGTATTGTTTAAATCAAAAGGATTGAAGAAAATAAAGATGAAAAAAGACTTCTACCAGCGTCCAAGAACTCTCTTCTGTTAGCCTATCTAGAATTAAAAAGTAAAAACTTTGGTTGGAACTAGTATGTTTACAATCTCAAAAATAAGAATGTCTGATCAAATTGCACGAGTAGATGAGGGAAGTTCACAAAACCAGCTTCAATGCTCCTATGCATTAGGCATCTCTATTTGAATTCTATCTAATGCTACTCACAATCCCAAAAAAAAGAGTTACAAAGTTCAAAAGTCACCACATAATCATTGAAGTTTTATTGAGTCAGGATCCTGTCTGTGGACCAAAACGTCAACAGCATTAGATGAATCAGTAAGTTTTGTACAAAAAGGACAAAGGTAGATTTGAAGATTCAAGATAAAGAACCACAATCTTTGGATAAAGTAGGCTGTGATGCTGCTCAACTGTGTATCAGCATTCACAAAATAGTTTCATAAATAATTGGTCTAAGACGACTTGGATTCATCAAGAGTTATAGGCAACTTATGCTTAAATTTTCACAGAGCATGAACCTCACAAACAGCACTACACATGCAACTTCTATAAATAAATCATAATGACGAGTGATCAATACCCTTTGGTAATTAAAGAAGTAACCACATTCTAATGGAATCTGAATTAGCACGAAATAAAGAACAAACCTTCTTTCCCTTTTTCTTTTTCTCTGCAATGCCACCTAAAAGTACACATGGCTGTACTTCATCAAGCTGAGAACAAAGGAAAATTACAAGGTATCCCGCAAAAAAAGCTCTATATTTTAAATGAAGTTCCAAATGTGTAGTGAAATTTATATACTTGATCCACTTACAACATCAAGGTCCCAAATTTCTATGGAAGGTTCCATTGAACCAACTGCTATGAAGTTCCCTGCAACCATAATGAAATTATATTAAGATAATACGATAAAGTAAAGGAATTGAGCATGGATCAATTCAAATTTTGAACATTAAAACGAAGGCTAGAATGTATAACCCATTTATTAGAGCAGAAGGTCAAGATAGCTTACAAGTTTCTGTTTGAATTTTCATATTTCTATGATCACATTCATTTACTTGTGAAGAGGGCGAGGGGAAAAAGGCCCAATTGCACAAGACAAGCAATCAATTTAATCACAAACAAAACATACATGTCAGATGCACTGAGTAAGGAAGCAATAGTTTCCACCTTTTTCTCCTCCTTTAAGGGGGCAATCCAGCCAGGCGGTGCATAATGGAAATGCAGGAATCATGATCTCTTGGTGAGGAAACAAGTTCATCTCCCTAGTACCGGCATCCTCAAGTACCCAAACCTTGTATTTCAGAAAGAAACACACCACATAAGTCTACCTTTACGATGGAGAAGAAGTGTCGAAGCAAAGTACATTAAACAATAACTAACTATTTAGTTACCTCGAGAACACTGACATCATCCTCATTACGCGCACAAACAATGAGAGAATCGGTTGGCCTAATGATCCTGTCTTCAAGTTCCTCAGAATCATCGTCCTTAACAATGCAAAAAACAAAATGATGTTGTCAAATCAAAAGGGTAATGCAAGGAGGCAGGGAACAACAATAAAATGAAAATGAAGTATTGGAACTTACATTCTTATCTTTGATATAAGGATCCAGGTCGTTGCTTGGATAATAACAATCACTAATCCCAGAACCAAATAACTCAGCTTCTAAGGTCAAAAGAATATACAAAGTATCCAAAAAATAAAAATGAATCAAAAGAAACGCACACACAAGATAATGAGATAGAGCTAGATAGCTACTAAATAGAGCCATGGATGCTGATATCAAAATCAGGTTATGGTTCATAACTATACATTAAAATACTAGATTCAATAACTAACAAACCCTAACCGAAACGGTTACCTAACTATCTAACTGATGTGTTATGAGCAGGTGAAGATTACCGTCGTCTTCATCTTCGTAATGGTCCATGTCGAGCTTCTTCAACGCACGGGCAAAATCATCAGCCTTGCCAATAGCATCAGCAACTGTTAACGCTTGCGCAACTTCATCTTCCCTGGCATCGGCGGCATCATCCATATGTTCATCATCTGCTTCTGCTTCTTCTTCTTCTTCTTGTTCGTTCTCATTGTCTCCTCCTCCACTATATATAACACAATAATAATAATGCGGATGTTGTTAAGTGTTTGTGAATGAAATTTGATAAATAATTAATTAAATAAGTAGAGAATAGAGGACGAGAAGGACATGGTGGCGGCGGCGGCGGCGGCGATGAGGTCTTGAATTTCGTCCTGGGAAGGAGGTTCGGCGACGGTGGGTTCCGCCTTCGAAGCCCCCTTCGGTACCCACGAAATCGCCGAAATCATTCTGATTCTGAAACTCAACACAACACAACACAACACACCACAACGCAATGCAAACTGTATGTAAGCGGTGGCAGCAGCTACAACTGACGGAGGGAGAGGGTAGAACCCTTGTTATTGCTTTCTTATATGGGCCTTGAGATAACACAGCCCAACCCATGTGTTATCAATATATGGGCCCAATAGATGCCAAGAAGCCCAAATTCGGCCCACGAAAGTTTCCTTCCTCTTTCCCTCCGTGTCCCAAATCTAAGCCTCCCTCTCGGTTGTTTCAGTTCATTCTCACTGTGACTCTGGCTAGCTGCGTCCTCTTTCTGTCACCGTGAGTCTCTCTCTTCTTCTTCTTACTCATTTCGCTTCTACATGCTGCTGTTACTCGCCTTCGCTATGCTTCTTTATTTTATTCTATCTTATCTTTGTATTTGGTCTTGCTATTTTGTTACTTTGCAACTTCACTGCCAATGCTTCTTTCGCAAATTGACGTCGCACTATTTCGCTGCGTTACTGTTCTGCTTTATGTGGTTTAATTCGATTTTTATTTTCGCTTTTCCTTCAATTTCTGCCACTGTATTTTATGTATTTTGTATATTTCTCGTTCCTCTATTGGTAAAGTCGATTTGGATTACTGCAACAGTGCAACTCGCTGGATAATTAATCGTTCATGAAATTCATTTTTAAAATAAAAAATAGATACATGTGTTGTATAGCTGTTTGACATTTGTGTGTGTGTGTGTCATTTTTGAATTAGTCATAAAAGCATCACGCGTGTCTAAATATAATTCATATTTTCTTGCTATCATTAGCTTGATTCGTAATGCTTCCAAAAGATTGTTTGCAAGATGAACTTGACCTTGTGTGTCTTTCGGGTATCTGTGCTTGATTTTTATGTTTTCGACTATAGAGTTCGCTGTATGGGTGCTTTTATGTGAAGGCCCAATCTGATCTGCTTTTCGTGTGTATCAGGGAATTCTGTTGGAATTTTAATTTTTGAAAGGCAACATGTCACTTTGAACTGCCCGTGTGATGGACTGTGATGTAGGAGGCTTCTTTGATTGTTGCATCGTGCATAATTGCAAGAAAAGAAGGGTTGCTAATGGCTCTGTTACTCCATTAAATGAGACCATGGGAGAAATTGAAGCTTGCTTACCAATCTTGCACTCACCCGGATACTATACCAAACCATCTTTGAATGAGTTAGTGGCCCAGGAACTCCTTGACCCCGGTTACTGTAGCCGTGTTCCTGATTTCACTGTTGGGAGAGTTGGTTATGGATCTGTTAGGTTCCTTAAGAAAACTGACATCAGAGGGTTAGATCTAGATGAAATGGTGAAGTTTCATAGGCATGAAATAGTTGTATACAGTGATGAAAATGATAAGCCTGCGGTTGGTCAGGGCCTTAACAAGGCAGCTGAAGTAGTTTTGGTTCTAGATGCTGGAATATTGAAGCCTAAGGACTGGCAAGAAGATGTTTTAGTGAAAAAATTAAAACAAAGTACTGAGAGACAAGGAGCAAGATTTATTTCCTTTGATGTAGCAACTGGTGAATGGAAATTCTTAGTTGACCACTTTAGTAGATTTGGCTTTGGTGAGGATGATGAAGAAGATATTGTAATGGATGATGCTGAGAAATATGATGTTGATAAAGAACCTCCAACAAGTACCAATGAGATTGAGCTTTCTCACTCTCTTCCAGCTCATCTTAGGCTTGACCCTGTTAAAATGAGAGAAATGAGATTACTGATGTTTCCTAATGAAGAGGATGTGGAGGACTTGAGTCACAAAGCATCCGTTGGCAAGGAGTATGCAAGGCCTTTGCACAATTCTGCTCAGGCAATGACCCATAGATCCAGTCCATCAGTTGCGAGGAAAACACCAGTTCCATTACTTGATTATAAACACGGGAGTTATGCTGCAAATTCTCCTGGATCCATTTTGATGGTTCAGCAGCATAAGGGAATGCCTCTTAAGACAGTAAAAGCAGAAGGTTTTAAGCTAGACCTCAAGCATGAAACTCCAGTATCTGTAAACTATGCTCGCAATATTGTCGATGCTGGTCTATTTATGGGTAAGTCATTTCGAGTTGGATGGGGACCTAATGGCATTCTTGTACATTCTGGTGCAGCTGTAGGAAGTGGTAGTGATCACAAGCTATTATTATCATCTGTTGTCAATTTGGAGAAAGTTGCTTTTGACAATCTGGTCAGGGATGAAAATAAAAAAGTGAGTGAGGAACTTGTTGAATCTGCTTTGGTTTCTCCGTTAAATTTTCACAAAGGAATAAACCATTTGATGGAAGAAGTTGAAATTGGTCCTTGCAAGTTGACACTTCAAAAGCTTAAAGCTAATCGTGCAACCCTTTCAGAGATTTCTCATGGGTACTGTGATATAATTGAGAGGCAATTGACTGTACCGGGGTTATCTTCCTCCACCCGTTTGGGTTTGACACACCAAGTTATGACCTGGGAATTAATTAGAGTTCTTTTCTCTGATAGAGAACAAAAGAGTCAAGTAGAATCTTTGACTGCTGACAATGAGGAAGACATGATGCAGGATATGAAGGAAGTATGTCAAGATGTTGACCAAGAAGCACTCCCTCTAGTCAGGAGGGCAGAGTTCAGTTATTGGTTGCGGGAGAGTGTTTCCTATCATGTTCAAAATCAAATAAGCTCTCTAAATGACTCTGATTATCTACAACATATTTTTGTATTCCTCACTGGGCGGCAACTGGATGATGCAGTGCAACTGGCTGTTTCCAAAGGAGATGTGAGGCTGGCTTGTTTGTTAAGTCAGGCTGGTGGTTCTACTGTGAATCGCTGTGATATTGCAAGGCAACTTGACCTTTGGAGAAATAAAGGGCTTGATTTTAGTTTCATTGAAAACGATAGATTGAGACTCTATGAATTGCTTGCAGGAAATATTCATGATGCATTGCATGATGTCAAAATTGACTGGAGGAGGTTCTTAGGTTTATTAATGTGGTACAAGCTACCACCTGACACTTCATTGCCCATTGCTTTCCGGACTTATAAACATTTTCTTGATGATGGACGGGCACCATATCCTGTTCCACTTTTTATTGATGAAGGACCATCAGGAGAGGCTATCGCCTGGAACAGGGATCAACACTTTGACATTTCATTTTATCTGATGCTTCTTCATGCTAGCGAAGAGACAGAATTTGGCTTTCTGAAGGCTATGTTTAATGCCTTCTCTTCAACCCCTGATCCACTTGATTATCACATGATATGGCATCAACGTGCAGTCTTGGAAGCAGTGGGTGTTATCAGTTCTAATGATCTTCATGTTCTAGACATGGGGTTTGTGTCTCAGCTTTTGTGCTTAGGGAAATGTCATTGGGCCATATATGTGGTCCTTCATTTGCCCCTCCGTGAAGATTATCCATTTCTTCACGTGAATCTGATTCGGGAGATATTGTTCCAATACTGTGAAATTTGGAGTTCAGATGAATCTCAACATAAGTTCATTGAGGATTTAGGCATTCCCACAGAATGGATGCATGAGGCTTTGGTATGCATTATATATATATATATAATTTTGATAAACAAATATCTATGATATGCATAATTTGTTGTAGAGTACCTTTCATCTCCTTTCTCTTAGAAGTTTTTTCTGGTATAAATGTTGTATTCATTTATTGAGTGTTAAAACATGAGATTTTACACAAGAAAACTTGTACACGGACTTATGAGATTCATTGGGGAACTCATTTTGATCAATTTCTGAGTAAAACTGCATTGATTTGTTGTCCTGATGTTCATCAGTCATTAATGGGTTGTGCTAATGCTTGGGGCGTTTTGAAAGTCCTGAATTTTTCAGCAACAATGAAGCTCTTATTGTTTGAACTCTGTTGTTGTGATGCAGGCAATTTATTATAATTATAATGGTGATCTGCCAAAAGCCCTTGAGCACTTTCTTCTGTGTGAAAATTGGCAGAAAGCTCACACCATTTTTATAACTTCAGTTGCTCACAGACTGTTCTTGCTAGGTAAGTCTTGTGCTGTCTGTTGCTTGAAAAAAAAAAACAGTAATAAATGCTTGTAGAAAAGGCCTCTGCTTTATCAGATTACCTCTGATCATTTCCTGGGTGCTACTGTTTTTACCAGTGCGTTTTCCCATTTTTATAATCATACATGAGCTAGATTTTCTATTAAGAATTGAGAGAATTTGAACTTCTGTGACAAATACCCATCAGCCATCACCCACTAGCTGATCGCTACTTTTATCGTTCCTCCTTAATATAATGATACTCCAACTTGTGTTATATATGGCTTTTCATACTAACTAAACACTTCCTTTAAAGGAGCTGTGAAACACTTCAATAAGAAAATTTGTTCTGCTTGAAGATATACTATTTCTTTATACTGTACCATTGGAGCATGACTATCTTCTTGGATATCGTCAAGGTATATATCTATAAATAACATAATATGCTTATGGGGACTTTCATTCTATCAATATTTCTATATATCTATAAATAACAGTATCCTTACTGGCACTTTCATTCTACCAATATTTCTATATCCTAATAAATTGGCAAAGAAAATCTCTGCAAAAACTAAATGAGATTATAACATGTGACCATTGATGAACCCTTTCCTCTTTTTCCCTATAACTATCTATACGTTGCTGAAAATTGTTTTATCAATTATTACTAAGTATTTCTTTTCGATTGCCAAAAATTACAATTTTTTCTCCTTGATTCCAGATAAGCGTACCATATGTAACTTCTCTAATATCTTGTGCAGCCAAACACACTGAGATATGGAGGATTGCAAAGACCATGGTGGACCGTAAATCTGAAATTGAGAACTGGGACTTGGGAGGTGGAATTTATATTTCGTTTTATTTGATGAAAGACTCACTTCAGGGAGATAACAATGCCATGACTCATATGGTATGAGAACTTATGAACGAGGATCATCCCTCATCATCATTTATGTGAACAATGATTGATTGTTTAATTTTATCTGCATTGTTCTGTAGTTTACTGTGGGGAGAAACCAGGAAAATATGAGATGATCATTTAGTAGGTTTTAGGAAGATATGATTTATGAAGCTAGGTAAGGGTTGTGATATGTTTCTGTGGTGTGGGTCATGCAACGCAATTTTATTATGGAAATGCTTGATGACCATGGGACCATGACATATTTTCTGTATGTATTTTGTAGTGTTTGTTTGCTAGATCAGGAGTGGAGACAGCATTGTAGAATTCAATTTTTAATATTAGGGCATTACTCTTCATTATTTATTTGCTTAAAATCATTTCCTTTCTTTTTTCAGGATTCTCTTCACAGTAAAAATGCTGCTTGTCAAGAATTTGTCAGTCAACTAAATGAATCCTTGGCTGTTTGGGGTTCCAAATTACCTGTTGATGCAAGGTATATATATTGTCCTCTGCCCCTGCCACAATATTTGCAGTAATTGCTTCTTCACCAGTTTTTAGGTTGTATATAGCTCGTATGCTGATCTTGTAGGCTGGTTTAAATACATATAGATGAAGCTGTTTTTCCTTTAGATATGGCACTTGTGAAGAGGACACCCAAAAAAAAAAAAGCATAGGGGATATAATAATTAAAATATGTTTTACGGTTTTACTATTTTCTTTATTCATCAGTTAATTAGTTTTGCATTTTGGTAACGACTTTTTTAACCTCACACCTTTAGTCCATTTATTTCAGCAACGGTATCTTTTGCTATGTGGTCATGCATTAGTTGGACCTATGTCATAGGTCATCCATTTTTTATATATGTTATAAATTTTTGTTATACTGACGCTTATTACTACTTACGTTTGCAGATTGGTGTATTCAAAAATGGCAAGAGAGATATGTCACTTGCTGCTGTCTGCTGTAGGTGACGGTGCCAGCCGTGATGAACAGTTTGAATGCTTCGACACTGCTTTTAGTGCTCCCATTCCAGAAGACGTTCGCTCTGGTCACTTGCAGGATGCCGTGTATCTTTTTACCAGCTTTCTCTCAGAGATTGCAACGTAGTTCCACAATTTTTCCCATTACTGTCATATTTTGTAGTCAAATCAGAAAAAGAACTTTCATGCATTGGTGGGCAGGATTTTGATCTGCATTTGATCTCTGAGATATGTGGGCTTTTTTGTAATGGTCTCGCAGAAGTATGAAATGTTCGTAAATGTGATAATAATAGCATATTCATTAATTTTCCTGTTTACCAACTGAATTTCTGCTAGACTTAATTATGATATGGAATTGAGTTTTGAAATTGAATAAACTGGAATTGGGATGTTCTAAATTTCCACTAGCTTGCATCAAGTGGTGCAGTATTATTTGGTATGATAGATTGATTATTAAACTTTACCGGAACCTGTTCAAAATTAAAATGCATCTCTTTAGTTTATCTAATAGAACCTCGATAAATGTCAGGGATAAATAAGAAATTCGGGCGTTAAATATAAGGATGCCAAATGTTTGAATGATACATTGATAAAAGAAAACACAGCTTTAATGGCAATCAGTTTTGACCGCATAGCCTTCATGCATTACTCTAAACCCTAGACACATTAGTCGGCTCTTTTATTATAATTAAAAAAAAAACATTATCTACAGAAACAAACGGAAAAGAAATTTGATGCAAAAATGGGTGAAAATTATGCGAATAATACGAGCGCGTGTGCTCACGCTTTATCTTTGAGCCTTGAAAGAGTCCTTACGTATTTTTTGTTTTTACAAGATATGTGGAATAGACTGCATGTACTGGTACTGTCGCATGACATGATCAGGCTGGTGCCACTCCAAATGATGAGCATGCCCGTCTAATGGAATCCTCAATCGACCCCGCCTAAAATAAAAAACCATTTAATAAAATGTATACCTCGAGGCTAGTGGAAATGTAAGGTCTCAATTGTGTCTAGGGTATAATGAGAGAATCTGATAATATGCCCATAACAGCAACGCCACATCCTACAGAGTGATAGTACACTCTTCATATGGAATATCTTCATATGTGTGTCTCGGACCCTATCTCTCTACTAGAGTACTGATGAATGCTAAGTCATAGTGAAAATTGCCAAAGTTGGCAACGTCTCGAAACCTTGCATGTCATAAATAATACTCTATGCGAGCATGGGGTGCTGGTGCAGTGCAGCGCCTTGGCTGCAATAATCGATACGGCTACATAAATGAAATAAATGTTACTAAATATCTATGAAGCACATACATTGACACGGACATAGGAACGACACGAACACGGAGAAACATAAAACTAAAAAAATTATAAGACACGAACACGAACATGGCACACACACACACATATATATATAATTTTTTTATTTTGTTGTATGATTCTTTTTTCAGGATTTTTTTGATCATGTTTATATAATTTTTTTATCTAATTATTTTTTTTAATCAATTGAAGAATTTTTAAAATAAAATGGCTCAACAATACAGATCCAATTAAACAACTAGAGTTAATTTTAGGCTTTTGTTAGTATTAAAAAATTTATAAAAAAAATAAAGAAACTAACCCAGCAGTGTCCGCTGTATGTCCAAACCATATCCACGGTGGATTAGAGTCGTGTCTGAACGTGTTTGGCCTAATCCGGCAAGTGTCCAGCAGTGTTCGATGCATGTCCAAGCTAAAAAAAAATTATTTTTTTAATTGGACACATACGGACGTATGTCTGACACACAAATACACCACCAAATTGGTATGTTCGTGATTCTTAGCTAAATATCAATCCATAATAAAAAAACAAAACTTTAAAAAATTTGTCATCAATATTAATTTCAAACACAAACTATTTTAAAGTAATTAAATATATAGATTCTGAATGTTTAAATTTTACGACCCCAAACTAAATAATTTTTAATTAAAAGTTCACTTGTGGCTTGATATTAAACTTATAAAGTAAGTAAAATAAAAAAAATAACTACCATTGCCAGTAAATGAGCATGAATAACCATGACCAGATTGTATTATTAAATGCTCATTTGAAATATCTGAAAGCGTGCGTCTTCATATACATTAACAATGATTTATATCCGTAATTAATAGTTTCCCTGTTTATTTGCATAATTAATCATTTTTTATTTTAAATGGGTGTTTTTTCTCATCTTAATCCCTTAAATTTTATTTTGATATTTTTTTATTTAATTAGATTTAGTTTCAATCCAAGATATTTTATGGTTTATACTTTTATATCCTAAAAGAGCTAATTTTAATTTTTTTTATATCCATAAAAAAATCAAAAAAGTCATCAATCAATGATTTAGGCCATAAAATGTTGAGCTCCATCACAAACCTACCATTAAAAAGGAAAGATAAAATAGCTAACTTTACACGTAGAAGATTTTGTTTTTTAATCAATTCATCACAAGAAATTGAATTACACAATCTCCTAGAAGTAGCCTCTCTATGTGTGCCATTTTGCCTTTACCTTAATAAGTTTGAGAAAATAGAATATTAATGAAAAGTTAAAATGAATTGAAATAAAGTTTACATTAACTTTTTCAGAGTGATAAATGTTATTTTAAAAAAGAAAATATAAAAATCTCATCTATCAAAAAGAAAGAATGGCATTTTATTCTTTACATTTTAATTGAGACGAAAAAGGGGGGCTGCTTTGATGCTTTTATTTTGATAAGTTGTGCAAAAGTAAAAAACACAACCGAAATTAAAATATTAGCCGACAAATGGATTGAGAGAGACATAAAAGGGACTGAGCGGTCACATTGTTGGGTAACGTGATTACATAGTAAAACAGACAAAAATGAAAAATAGAAAACGCAAGAGATAACTTCCACAATAAGAGATGAAGACGATACTATTAATTAGTAATTACTTTAATATTCTTATTTATTTTCGATCTGGGCTTAATATTCCTATTTACGACTGTAGCTGATAAATTCATCTACTTCTTGAGCCGGGGATTTTTCTTTTCATATATAAGTGCTCAAAGTAATTCTAGACGGCAAACACACCCAAACTCCGAGACTCATAATTGACCTGCCAATGTCCGTGTAACGGAGTGGTTTGTTACTTAAATTCGCTGAATTAATATTTGAGAATCGGGTTTACTAAATTGACTTTTTCTTCAAGGCCAAAATTCCCATCCCTTTCATGGCATATAAGCATGAAAACTCTACTACCATTGTAGACACTTTCAAGCGTGACACGTCCTTTGACTATTCGTGCAAGGCACAGTTGGTGTATCATCCGCCAGTTGGGCTAGAACGTGTCCAAGTTATGATTTGTTTCTCCGTCAACGTCTCACGAACCGCTTTAATTATTGCGGGCCCTCAGGGTGTAATTTATTGTAATTAACCTTATCGAGATGAGAAGATAAGATGAAGATATGCATTTTTTGTACTTATTTATTAGGATAATATGTGAACTCATATTTTATTAATTATTAAATAAGATATTAATTTTATTTAATTAAGATTTAAATTTTATCTAATAATAAATAAATTATGGGTTCAAACGATTTTTATACACTATAAATACAAAAACCATTTTTTAAGATGATTGATGCGCCTAAATGTATAATCCTGTGTTCCTCTCTATTGATCCAAAAAAAAAAAAAACATGTATTAAGAAAAAACAAATGACCCTTAATAATAGTATGAAATTATACAAGTGAACAGGATTACTCTTGTTCAATTAACCACACTCTCATTAATATAATTAGAATTTATCTAACTAATATGCGATAGTAAGGTGGCATTTGATAAATATCTAGGATAGTAAACACAAAGGCACTAATAATAGAAATATTTTTAGAGAAGAAGACAGAGACAACAATCTAAAAATTATCTTTGTTTTAGGACAATTTTTTAACCAATTTTCATACCTCCAAAATAGAGAAGCTGAAGACATGTTCCTAAAACAAAAGCTTAAAATATTTATTTCCAAAAATATTCCTTTAATAAATTTATATTCTATTTTTGCTCTCATCACTTTTAATTTTTCTTCAATTTATATTTATAATTTTATCTTTTTCATCAATCATTGTATTTTGTACAACACTAACAAAAACACTTATGTCTCCGTCTTTGGTATCTTCTCCTTTTCTATTGTCTCACTGCCTCTTTTCTATCTCGAGAGAGATACCAAATCGCAACCTAAAGGGGTAGGAAAAAAGGAAATATTCACCTTAAAAAATGTGTTTCTATTTTTCAACACATGCAATTCACTATAAAATTTAAAAACTCATCATTTTGAGTAGGGTAAATCACACTCATCCCTTGAGATTTGCTGAAATACAACAAATACCCCTTCTATTCACACACCTAACACTCACCTCCCATGAATCAAAGTGAAAACTAACGGTCCTTTGTTTCCTCAAAAGTTAAATTACTATTATACCTTTCCATTCCCCTCCCCAAAATTATTCTCTCTCTTTTTACCCTTACCAGCCCCACACACAGCCACAAACACATTCTCCTTCCACCACCGCATCCTTGTTCCGCTTTGTCGTTGAGCCCTTTGGCAACCTCGACGAACCTCACTCATACTGCAGATAACTCCTCCCTCAACCAACATTCCTCGTCCTGTAACCCTTCCTCACGCTGCTCTCACGCGCGAACGCCGCGTCACTGTGGCTTGTAGTGCGCATTGGCGTCGAACTCAGCAGCAGCCGATTCCGAACATCCTCTGGCAACCTTAGCTTAAACCACTCTACGGCACATTCTAGCGTGGCCCGTCCTATCTTCTGGCCCTTCACGGTGGAGTACACAAATGTCGGGAACGTGTCAATGATCTACGGGTCAAGGCCATAGTGCCGCCCCCCACTTCTGATGATTAGGATCGATAGGTCGAACCTCCCTCTCACCCTCCGCTTCACGTAGTGGCACGTGTACACGAAGAGGAAGCCGAGGAGGAAGAACACCACCACCACTAGGACCACAAGCATGATGGCCATGGACTTGTCGAACTTCACCTTCGAAAGTGTGTTCAGCGGCTGAGGCGACAGCGCATTTGGGAGCTGTGCGGCAATCGGCGACAAAGCCAGAACAAGGACGACGAAGAAGAGGAGAAGGTGGAGAAAGCCATGAAGGGAAGTGGTGGTGGGGATAGGGAACTCCCTTTTGGTGTGAGTGGTCATAGCTAATTATCATGAGGGTTTAGGGAGTGGACATAGCTAATTATAATGATTTTCACTGTTTGTGGGGCTAATGAGAGTAAAAAGAGAGGGTTATTTTGGGGAGGAGAATAAAACGGTATAATAATAATTTAACTTTTGAGGAAATAAAGGGTTATTAGTTTTCATTTGATTCAGGGAGGTGAGTGTCAGTCTTGTGAAATAAAGAAATTAATACATTTGTATTTCAAAGAAATCGTAGAAGGTGAATATAATTTATCCTTTTGAATATTTTAAATTAGTACCTGAGGATACTAATTTGTAAATCCCATATTTATTAATTAAATTAAGAATAGCATTGGGAAGAAAAATAACAGTAGTATTGTCTATGGAGAGATATTTTGAAATAAAAATAAGTCACAAACTTATGGAGTCAAACAAAACAAGCATTTTTTTTTTATTTGTTAGGCAGTTGCCTTGGTAAAATGTTACATATCCTCGTGCAAGAAAAAGGAGCTCGTGTAAAAGCCAGATTGCTAAGACAGGACGGCCTAAGAAACATTAATAATAATAATAATAATAATAATAATAAGAGGCATGCACTCCAAGGCAAATCGGCGATGACTTTGAATACTTATATGTCGTCATCGAAGAGATCATCGAGTTGGGGCTTGGTTGGTCCGCTGATCAAACGGTTCTGAGTGATTTGACTGATCTTCTTGTGATCATCCTCAGTCAGTGACCAGTCAAAGATCCGAAGGTTTTGGTTCATCCTCTCCTTGTCATAGCTCTTGGCCGCAAAAGTGACTCCCTGCTCATAGAGCCATCTCAGTGAGACTTGTGGAATGGACTTGCCATGAGCATCTGCAATACCCTTTAGCACATCATTCTCCATCACTTCATTTGGGCCCCTGCTAGCACCTTTCCTCAGAGGTGAGAATGCTGTCAGCACTATGCCATGGTGTTTGCAGAACTCCCTCAGTTTCTTCTGTTGCCATGCAAGGTTCATCTCCACCTATATATATACAAATAAGTTGATTAGGGTTGATATATATATATATCGACACACATTTATATATGGACTTAGTTTATTACTATTTAATTTTTTTTTTTTGGTATAGCCAATGAATCATATGTAATAGAGTTATGTTTTTTGTAATTATGATATATGATGTTGATATGTGATGTGATATGTTGTGTCGACTCATATCTAATCTATCATGTATATGGACCTACTAATCGATCAATATGCTTAGTTGTAAGAAAATGTGAAAATTTTTGTATTAATAATAACTATAGATTTTAGATATATTAATGATGAATCAGGCCACTGGAAAAATTTAAATCAACTGAAACGGTGAAACCTCTTAATATATATGTGTATCCGATATAATTATGTCTAAAATCAGGGGTGTTTAATACAATTTCTTTTAATTTGTTACCTGATTCACTGCAGGGCGGATGGTGGTAACAGAGAGGAGATTTTGAAGCTTCTTGACAGAGAAGTTGCTGACTCCAATAGCTCTAGTGAGGCCAAGTTTCTGCAATTCTATCATGGATTCCCACACACCCTTCACATCAAATGGCAGCAGATCCTGCACATCAATTGGGAATGAAAACTTCCCCGGCTGGGAACTGAGGGGCCAGTGGATCAGATACAGGTCCAAGTACTCAAGTTGGAGAGTTCTGCACAACGAAACCCAGAAGCTTCATCAGTTAAAAAGTAAAAGCAAACCACCGAATGTGTTTTGTTAGTTCTGTCCTTGCAAATTTGATTTCTGATATCTTTGTCAAAGTAAATTTTGATAAAGACATTTATTTATTTTTTTAATTTTTGTTAGAGGACTAAATAGATGTGATTGAAAAGTACAAAAAAAAAAATGCATGCTAATGTTATATACGTTTGAGTAATTGTCTTACTTGAGTGATTTTTGGAGAGCAGGAACAACAAGGTGAGGGTGGTTTTCAGTGACCCAAAGCTTAGAAGTGACAAAGAGTTCTTGTCTGGTTACAAGGCCAAGGTCAAGTGCTTCCTTAAGGGCCTCACCAAGAGCCTGCTCAGAGCCATATGCAGCAGCAGTGTCAAAGTGCCTGTAGCCTTGTTTGATGGCCTCAATGATGGCCTCTTTGGCGTCTTTCTTGCAGGTGAAGTCAGGTGCTGACCCCATCCCAATCACTGGGACCTTAACCTCTCCAGGGGCATTGGGAAGCACCACTGTGGGAACCTCAATAGTAGCTGCAGCCATGGTGGCTTATGGTGTTAATCTGGATAAGCTATAAAAGGTTCAACAATCAACTAGTGCTTGCTAGCTAGCCGCAGGACAAGGAGTGTTAGCACTTTACTTTTGATGAGGTGCGTGTTGTTGAGGGGATAAGGTGGAGTTGCATCCCTTTTTATACCTGAAACCAAATGGGTACATGCATGATATGATATGGTATGATGCACCAGTCACCATCCATATTGTATGTATTGTTTGCGCAGCCGAGTTTGAAACATGTTAGGTGGGCAGGCCTTGGTTATTTCATTCAAGAATATTTTTTCCATAATCTAATACCAATTGTCCGGTCTCAATAAGCGACTGGGTTGGTGAGTGAGTGGTAGGCTGGTCTCTCTCGCGTATTTATGCCTTATTGTTGGGGCAGAATTTTCTTTCTACGTAAACCTAATCTTGTCATTTACTTATAAGGTTTATATTCTTTTTTTATCCTGAAAAAAATAAGTAAATTTTTTATTTTGGTGCCTGAAATTTTTTTTGATTTAAATATTTTTAGATGTATTTAGTTTTAATATTTGTTATTAAACTATTTTTATTAAATGTTGAAATGGATAATGAATGATAAAATAATTCAATTATAACAGGGGTTAAAATCAAGTAATTTTGGAAATATTTATACAAAAATTGAATAATTTGTTTTAAGAACTAAAATTAAAATTCACTCACTTTCCAGTGATCAAAAATATATTTAAACTTATTTTTAAATCATGTATGTGGACAATATTTTTTTGTTGAACAATGATATTTTAACACCAAAAAAGTGGATGTCTGTTCAGACACCGATTTTATAACCATTAAATTTGATGGTGGTTCTCATTTACCCTTAACAATCATCACATCCAATAATTATAAAGTGGATATCTGAATAGACTAACAAACTAACATTACTCTTTTTTGTTAGTGATTTGGAAGGTAGTACTTCTTTGACTACTTTTGTATGGTAGTTTGCCCATGTCACTTCTCAACCTTCAGCATGCTCTCACTGCTATGTTATTCTTATTAAGTTTATATTTTTTTTTCAGTCCCCTTTATCCTCTTTATTTTTTTTTTCCAGATTTTGATCATTTCATTTTGTAATATTATATTTTTAATTTCTAACATTAACTAACATTGTTGACTAGTGATTTTTTTCTTTTGATAAATTAAATGATTAGTGATATTTATAAGAATCAATATATGATTCTTAAAGAAAAAAATATTCAATAATATTCATAAGAAATAAATATATATTTTAAAATATTTATAGGGGCTGAGATTTGGACCTCATAAACCATAAATATAATACTAAACAAAAGAGGATTAGAAGCCAATTACTTAAAATCAAAACAACCTATATTTATAGAAACTGAAAACATATCTAGTTTTATTATTATTATTATTATTATTATTATTATTATTATGTGTAGATGAGTATCTAACTTCTACTACTTTGACTTATGTAATAAATCGGGTGATAATTTTTTAAGAGAAGATTCTAACGGAATTATACTCATTGTGCTGTTTTTATTTTAAGAATTGTGCACTCAATTTCGAGTTGGAGATGGTAGATTGGTGAAATCATTCATGAAGTTTAATTAGGGTTAGATGGTCAATGCTATCCATACGTTCACTACAAAAAAAAAATCATTTTATTTTTTAGTCATTGCAATGTGCTTTGTGCATTGAAAGTGAAATGATACGCTTCAAGTGCATAATCCTTCACAAAACAATTTAAATATAATTATGCATACATCTAAAATCTACCAATGAATCGGTGCACATAACTGTGGCAACCTATGTTGCACTGATATTCTGTGGTCTATTAATAATGAAAAAACTGATACATTCAGCACAACACCTAGAGTAGCAAATTAAAAAAATTGCACACTTAGGAATTAACGGTATTCTTTGGTCTATTAATAATGAAAAATTGAAGCAATGAAGCATTTGAACTTTTATATATCTGGAATTAACTTTAGAAATTGAGATTTGTAAATCAATTATTATGTTTAAAATCGACCTGTTGGTATTTAAAATTAATTTTATTTTCTTCTCATTTTAGTTTTAAATTAGATCATTTTATATTGAACAGTACAAAATTTAATAGAAATTGAAATTTTCAATAATTCAATTTATTGTGATTTATTAAATCAAATCAAAATATGTCTGAATTAAATCATTCACATATCAGTAATATATATATATATATATATATATATATATATATATATATATATATATATATATATATACATACAGGTGTGTGTGTGTTAATCATATCTACAAGATTAATTTATATCTATAATATTAATATTAATTTATTAGTTTACTGTTATTAATTTAAATAATTTCAATATTTATAATAATTATTTTCAAATACTTGGGCAATTTATGTTGAAATCTACATCGTAAAAAATGTTGTACATTATTTTGATAAATTTATATATTAAATTTATTTAAAATAATTAATTATAAATAAAATAAATAAATAATCAAAAGTAATTTTAAATTATATAGTTTATTTTTTAAAATATAAGTGCTTATTTTATATATTATTTCAAGATTTGGTGTATAATAGATGTTATGTGTTATTTCAAGATTCAATATATAATAAATATAATCCATTATATTTAAATCAATATATATATTAATTTATAATATTTGTTAGAAACTTAAAATTAAGCCTTGATTTACTAAAATGAGATAAATGACTCATTATATAATAAGAGTACTCATTATGATTATTTATTATTTTTATCTTATAATTCTTTTATTATCTTTACTAATTATTTTTGTTTTAGCTTTTTTTTCCATTTTAGTCTTCTTTTAGATTTATACTTATGGTCTCACGATTAGTTATCACTTTTACATAATGACATTTATAAAAATTAAAAGATAATTTTAAAAATATTTATAAAGATAAAAACTAAAATTTAAATATTCATAAAAGTTAAATACATATTTTAATATAATTATATATGGCTTAAATTCAACATGACAGAAACCAAGTGGTTATGAAACTCTAATTTTCTTATTTAATACAAAATTGAGCCTTAAGTATCAAGCTAACACCACGATTTTAAGTTTTTTCAAATTATAAATTTATTTTTTAAGGTTATTAAAAGCTTTTTTTTCAATTCAAAAACTTATTATATGAATAGAAAATTTTTTTTATACATTTCTTAAACAATGAATTTATTGAAAATACATATAAAGAAAATTGTTGAGTTAGTATCTGAAAATCAGTTAAGGAAATTCTTTGTTACATTATTAGTGACAAGCACAATGAGCATGCTGCAATTTGTATATAAGTATATTTGAGAACTTTTAAAAAATGAAATCTTATATGATTGAAGAAGAATTTTAAGGAATTAAGATATGCTTTAAATTGTAATTTAAACTTTTTATCAATGATTTTAATATTATATTTCTAAATTTCAAAGATAAATATTATATTTTTTAGAATAAGTTGAGAGTTTCATATTGTCATAAAAAAAATGTATATATCTTTCTATGCCAAGTTCATAGCTAAAGAATTTATTTTTATTTAAAATTAAAAAGTTGTTTAATTCAAATGAAATATCCTTGATAGAGTTTAAGTTTGCGTCATACGCAAATGATTCTCCACTCAATTAATTTCAAATATCATATGATTCTCAACTCAATTAATTTCAAAGTCATCTCTTAGTTGAAGGCCAGAATGTGACAGAGAACAATTGTCTGGTAATCTTAAAAGGTACTTATTTTCAATGAACGAAGTTCAAAGGATAATTTATGATAATACAATAGACTCAATAACCACTAAGAAATGAGATTTTTTTTATTTCGTATACAGTGATAGAGAAAATGAAAAAAATATTAATTTGGAGAATATTTACTATAATGATATATAGAAGGAAATTATTAAAATCATGGAAATTGAATTTATTCATTATTTTTATTAATTTGAAAGTAAATTTTTATGTTTTTATAAATTAAATATTTTAATTTACTAAAAATATGTAAATAACTAAGGATGATTAAAAAAATCATCAAAGCAAGTATCCATGGAGACTACCTGAAAAAAGATATGAGAATTAGGACACATTCAGTCTTCATGGGGATGGGGCATGTTACTGTCTGCTAAATGAGGTAGGGACAAGGAATGAGGTCCCTAGTCCATGGAGATTCACCAGTTCCCTATTCATATAAATTATTTAAATATTCACTTATATATATATATATATATATATATATATATATATATATATATATATATATAAAACCTTAGCACATATCATTTTTTTAATTATCTTTATTGAATTTGAAGTATTTATTTTTATTTTTAATTTGGATTATATTGTATTAGTAGTATTTGTTATCATGCATATTTATGTTTTGAATATCAAACTACTTTTCAAAATTTTCTTTTTTTGGAATTGTTTTAATATACCCATGAATATCCCGTAGAAATTCAAATCCTTGTGGAAATAGGAAATAGGGACCCATGACAAGGATGAGGATGAAGGCAAAATTCTAAATGGGGGCAGGATGTGGGAGACATGTTTCCTCTCTCATGAATGCTTATTGTCATTCCTATTAATGGTATATGATATTGTAAATATATTCACTTATTCTATTTTATTATTCATTAATTTCAACTATCAAAATATGTAAAATTTTCATAAAATAGATTTTTTATTATTAGTTAAAGGTCATTTACAAAGATTTTCTTAACCTTATAAATATGATATTCAAAATAAGATATAAAATCAACTAACCCAGTTTAGATCTATACTCATTTATATTTTGTTTGTTTATTTAGTTATTTAATTGTTAACTTATTTTCAAAATAAGTTAATATACTCAATTTTTTATAAGATGTATTTAAATAAATTATTATTTATTTTTTATAATAATCAATAAATTATTTTTTATTATTATCCCATATATTGCATAGGTCAAATAACTAGTTAATTATTAAACTCACAATGTTTGATATGATTTGCAAGAACATCTACGCCTTTATTAAAACATGAGATGTAAACACAACCTGCACCAAAAGGTTAAAATCTAAAAATACAATTGGCCTCTAAAAGAAATATATCCAAAAGGTCTCTATAAATTAAAAGTATCGAGCAAATTAATCCCTCTATATCATGACTAATTTGGCTTTTTTATGATTCTTAAGGGATTGATTTGTCCTTTTTTTTCAGAGAAATCATTTTATCCAATATTTTAGATTAACAAGAACTTATTTAAAAATTTTTTCTAAAGGGACAAATTTATCTAATGTAAAATTTTAAAGGGATCAATTTGAGAGTTATATCATATAAAAAGGATAAATCAAAACATCCGTAGGAATAGATTCATTATATTCACCATTCGTTTTAATTGTTCCCAAATTATACTACACATAGTGTTCATCATTACTATATTAAAATGGTGTGCATAGGATAGAAAAAAGATAGCATGAACGATATTTGTATACCACCACACTTTCACCATTCTCTTACACCATAATAGAGGAAGAAAAAAAGAGCATGGTAAGGGTATAAAATATGGAAGGGCAAAATGGAGAGAAAGAAAAGAACTCTCATCTACCTTCCCTTCAAAAGCTTACATTTTTTCTCTTTTTGTCTCGTTTCTCTTTCTATCATCACATCACAAAAAGAATAAACTACCATAGCTCACAACTTTCATTCATCGTCACTCACAGTAAGAAGAAAAATGAAGATCAAATCAATCCTCATGTATGAAAACTTAACTTATTTTATTCTTCTTTTGTTTCACTTTTTTCAGAGGAGGTAGAAGAGAAGACAAATGAAAATGACGTCTTTGACCTTTCATCACTGATTTTTCTTCTAGAATTTTTTCAGCAACAAAACAAACTGAGAGTGACTTTGTTAAAAGCAGAAATTTGTTATTATTATTTGAAACTAGAGTTAGACAGGTGTAAATATATGTTGCGAATAATTATAATCCATTACACAAAAACTTATAAATCATGTTCATAAAACATATAAACCAGTTTCGAAAAATTATAAATCAATTGAGGACAAATAATAAATAGGTTCAGAACAAAATATAAAACCATGTGCAAAAGAGTTGTAAACTAGTTATGAAAAATTATAAACCAATTGAAAATAAATACTAAATAAGTGTAGGATAAAACAAGTGCATTAAGCACTAACTAGCCAATTACTTTACAATTTTTCAGAACCAGTTTAAATGTTTTACCAATATGGTTTACAAATTCTTGTATATTGGCTTACAACTTTTTTGCACATAGTTTTACATTTTATCCTCAACCTATTTAGTATGTATGTTCAATTAGTTTACAATTTTTTAGAATTGATTTACATATTTTACGAACATGATTTACAAGTTCTTATGTACTAGTTTATAATTTTTTATAACATGTATTTACAACTTTTTAACTCCAATTTTCAATAATAACAGTAAATCTCAACTTTTAACAACGTCATTCTCAGTCATCTATTTTGTTGCGGAAAAAATTCTAAAAAGAAATCAATTATGAGAGATAAAAGGTGTTATTTTCATTTGTACTCTCCTATGATTCCTCTAAGAAGAAGTGAAACAAAAGAATAATGAAATGAACTAAGCCTTCATGTGTGAGGATTGGTTTGATTCTCCTTCTTCTTATTGTGAGTGACGAAGAATGAAAACTGTGAGCTACTGGAGGTTGTTCTCTTTATAAGGGGTGAGAGAGAAACATAAGGCAAAGAGAGAAAGAATGAAAACTTTTGAAAGAAGAGTAGGTGAGAGAAGTTTTTTTCTTTTGCATTTTGTTATTTTGTCCTTCTGTATTTTATAACCTTACCATACTCAATCTTTGTCCCCTAGTGTGGTGTAAATGTATGATAGAAGTATGGTGATATGCAAATATTATTTCCAAAAAGATAAATATTTATATGTTGATAGAGTAAAATAAAATATTTACTTTATTTTATTTATTAATTGATATATCTATTATTATAATAAAAATATAGAAAAAATAAAAATTAATAATATCAATCCTCAAAACTAACATATCATTAAATGAAACTGAATATATGTTTTTCTTTACTCAATAGCACCGCAGAATTTTTCAAGAAATTAAAGTTAGTTGGATCATTTGTGTGTGTGTTTGTTGTGGTGTTTTTTGTTTTGACGGACTACTCCATCTCCATATGCGATTGTCTTTTGTTTTTAAAATAATAGCGTTGGATTCTTAGTGCATTGGATTCGTAATAGACTACTTCATCGGGCGCCGCGGGGCGGTGGGGATCCATATGCGATTGTCTTTTGTTTTTAAAATAATCTTATCGGCCTTTTACTATTAAGAATAAATATTTTATTATATCTTAATTTGATTTAATTTAATTTATGTTAATTTAAATTAATATTAGGCTGATTTGTAGTTTTTTTTTTTTTGGTGAACGATTTGTAGTTATGTTTTGATTGAGTATCAATTTATGTTCTTTATTATTTTAGACCCATAAATAGACGTCACCTCCTGTATATTATGTGATTTTCCCATTACATGCAACTATCATGACACTTCATGGAATACTGACCAAATCCTCTAATGCTTTGGAAAGAAGTACTAAGCATGTGATTAGAAAATATCATCAATCGGATTTTTTTTAGATAAATGTAAGACATTTATGTTAGAAATATTGGCTTATTCTCTCGAAGTATAGAACTCACATACGTGAGTTTTGTCTTAGATTATAAGATCATCTATATTCATATTGTCAAGAATTGAGTTCTAACTAGATGTTTAAAAAGTCCAATTAGCCATCAACTGTCTAAACAGATCTTTTAGTAATATGTGTAACAGAATGAAACAAGATATATCATAAAAAAGGGATCTTACAGTCTTCGAGTATAGACTGATTCTCCTCATATATTTAATTTTTGAACTAATCGCAACTATCAAGATTGATTTAAATAATAATAAGTAAAGTTTATTTTAATATTTAAGGGGCTCCATAATATATGGATCTCTATTGATTTAACACACACAAAAAAATTAATATTTTGAATGAAAATTAGTCTTACATACATGTGAAGAATATTATATAGAAAAGCTTAAAACGAAAAGGATTTAATTTCAAAACATTGATAGTGTAAAGAAATTTTTAAATATCATCTAATTAAATTCTCTTATGTATATAGTTTTTAAAATAGTGAAATAAGAGTTACCCGTAATTTATTGATATGATAAAATGTGATTGAATAATTATATAAAAAATTACATTGTTAGTGCATTAAAATAAAATCCAAACCAAAAACTTATAATATAAATAATGTTTTGTGAAATTAAGATTATGTATTTTAACCAGCAAAAATCTTTGATATTTGGTTTTACATAGCAGCTATGAATAAATAACTTATTGTGAGTTGTTATTATTATTAATAAATCAGTTTATAATAAATATTTAAGAATTAACTAAATATAATAATATGTAATATAATATTTAATTCATTCTAACATTGTACTCTATGAATATCGATGTTTATTAAAAATAAAATAAAATAACAACTTGAGTGATACACAATTTTATGTGGTAGCTAGCTCAGGTCTTCTCGTGCACGAGGTGGTTGCGGAGCACTTGTGCGCATTGAGTGTATCGGCTTTGTCTTTTAATGATATGTGTAACAGAATGAAACAGGATGTATCATGAAAAAAATTGTCCATGGGATCTTACAGTCTTTGAGTATAGACTGATTCTCCTCGTATATTTAATGTTTGAACTAATCTCAACTATCAAGATTGATTTAAATAATAATAAGTAAAGTTTATTTTAATATTTAGGGGGCTCCATAATATACGGATCTGTATTGCTCTAACACACAAAAAAAATTAATATTTTGAATGAAACTTAGTCTTACATACTTGTGAAGAATATTAAATAGAAAAGCTTAAAATAAAAAGGATTTAATTTAAAAACATTGATAATGTAACGAAATTTTAAAATATCATCTAATTAGATCCTCTTTTGTATATGTTTTTTAAAATAGTACAATGAGAGTTAATCATAATTTACTGATATGATGAAATGTGATTGGATAATTATATAAAAAATTATATTGTCAGTGCATTAAAATTGTCGCGACCCGACCTGAAAACGTGATCGACACGTAAGGAATCTCATCCCACGTAAGTCTCATGACCGTTGAGTCTCTCTATATGTATAATTTAATAATAAATCCATTTATAAAATATCATTTCATCTCCAATAAATCCTTTGCTCTTTCAAAACATAATCATCATCAATAACATATCATAACCAAACTCTAGCATAGTTCTTTGAATCAGAAAATCAAATCGTCACAATTTCATTTCCAAACTCTAAATATATCTCTATGATTCAAAATATATGAGTTGGTTTCTATAAAAAAAAATCCATGAAAACTATTTTCATGTAAATACAAAATAATCACGATAAGTCAATGCAATTTATCTTTATGATCCGGGACCCTATTCGCCATGTACACCTAAGCACTCTATCGCTATAGAAAATGCAAAAGAATACTTCACTCCAAAGTGAAGCTCACAAATTGGAATATTTCTACTACGGGGGAGGAGGAGGAAGAGAGGAACTTGCAGCAACTACTGCGCTTGTAATGGAAGAAGGGAGATGGGTGAGTTTCATATAAAACTCAGTGAGCAGACTCTAACCCATAATCCTCTCATGGGACAACAATCAAGATAAATAGTTATATAGATAGTCATCAAAACTGGTTAATGCAATAACTTTAAAATCATATTCACATATTTATATATATTTGTAATTCCTCTTAACTAAAATTCTCTGGAAAACATAAACAACAGTACTCTACTAGAGAAACAGGGATATTTGATAATGCATTTCATAACCATGACATAACGAGTTCTCTGCTCTAGGATCTAAATTGGACACCCAATTAGGTTCTGTTCTCTGTTCTATGACATTGTCCTCTCAGAACAGCTTGGTACCAAGATTAACGATCGGGGTTCAGCCGTTAACTCACTGTCTGTTTCTCTTTAGCTACCGTTTAGCCTCTACTTCATAATTTTTCTCTAAAACTCTGTTATGACATTCCTCTGGGCATAAAACTCTATAATACACAATTATTTTGCTCTTAAAATCATCGTGTTAAATCATAAAATCTCCAATCGAATCATAGTCATACTCTAGCTTTTCAATAAAATCATTTACCAATAATGGTTCCTTGAGTTTGCATTAAAACAAGTATTTCATGCTTTTGTTGAAAATAACTATTTTCATAAAATATGTACAACCATCTGTAATATCTAATATTCTCTGAAATCATATAAACATGTCCCCATTAAAGAAAAAATAACTCTAATGATTAACATAAAAATCATAAGATATGAACCCACTCACCTAGAGGGGAGGAAAAGTGGCGTCAACACCTACAACGCTCTGATAAGTGGAAATGACACCAATATCTGCCATTAAACCACAAAACTCAAGATTAGACTCTAACAATCTCTAGATTGTTCAAATATAACTCTAACAATATTAGGGGAACACCCTCACATAACAACAATGAGAGAAACAACAACACATTCACTAAGATATGAAATAGAAGAGAAAGGGAAAACAAAACCCATGAAATCTCACCTTTGATCTCTTGGAGGAAGAAGGAATGAAGTGGATTTGAGTGAGAAGAGAGTAGGAAAGTGTTTGGGAGTGATAAGGTTCAGAAAGATGGAGAGGAACTTGACTTTGGAGTGTTTAAAAAGGGGTATGGCTCATTTACGCGAAACGGTGGCATTTTGCACTGTTTCTACATCAGGGGGTGATTGCTATAACGGTCGGGGGAAACTCGCACCCTTGAATCCATCACTTATGACCACCAAACCTGCCCAGCCACACATTGTAACCACTATAGCGGTCTGGGACCACTATAGAGATGATAGTTCACTAAAACTGTAGACACGAGGGTCTTTCATATATCTTGGGCCTTCCCAGCAACATGGGTGATTCCTAGGGAACCCTAGGACAATATAAAACTCATCCACTTATATGTGCATACTAGGTATCACAAAAACTCAAACAAAAAGCTTATAATATAAATAATGTTTTGTGAAATGAAGATGATGTATTTTTACTAGCAAAAATCTTTGATATTTGGTTTTACATAGCAGCTATGAATAAATAATTTATTGTGAGTTGTTATTATTATTAATAAATTAGTTTATAATAAATATTTAAGAATTAACTAAATATAATAATACATAATATAATATTTAATTCATTCTAACATTATACTCAGTGAATATCGATGTTTATTAAAAATAAAATAAAATAACAACTTGGGTGATTCACAATTTTACGTGGTAGCTAGCTCAGGCCTTCTCGTGCACGAGGCGGCTGCAGAGCACTTGTGCACATTGAGTGTACAGGCTTTGTCATAGTCATAGAGACAAAGTTATTAAATCATTTTGGAAAACGCCAAATATATATATAGATAGTTTTACTGTGGATATGCCACTGTACAGTTCAAGCTAGGAGACGTTACTCTGCCTCCATATGCGATTGTCTTTTGTTTTTAAAATAATAGTAGTGCATTGGAAAAGAACTGTCTTTTGTTTTTAAAATGATAGCGTTGAATTCTTAGTGCATTCTAGCTCGCACCGAGGTACGCCCTAATTGGCCTCGAGTCGGCGTTAGGAAGTGACGAACAAAATTCATGGTCAAGTTCGGTGGCTGTCAGTCATCGGCCATCTGTTATGGTCAATGCATAATTGATTTTGTAAGTTTAATTTGTATACAATAATAAGATAAAATAATTTAATATGATCAATGAAAGAATTTTTTGATTTTGCAGAAATAATAACAACGATGGGCAACTCATTTATAATCTTATTGGTCTTTTACTATTAAGAATTTATTGAGAAAATAATTATTGACAATTTCATTGATAGACAAATTGATTACTATCAATTCTAAATATCCAAATTAGTCCCTTATAATTGTTAAAATAGGACACCATAGGTCCCTGACCATCCTGTCAATATTCGTCCGAGAGGCAGTCATGAAAAAGGAGCTCGACTGGGATAAGGTGAAGCTCATTTGAGATGAGATAAAGCTCAACCAAGAGGAGGCAGAGCTTGGCTGAGGAGGAGGAGCTCAGATGACAGGTGGTTGAGTTCCATCACATGCTTATCAGTATCGGCTACCTGCCAGCCGAGCTCAACCTAACTCTAATTGAGTTATGCCTAGTTCTGTCCGAGCTCTATTACTTCTCAAACAAACTCCACCTTCTCTCAACTGAGCACTTTTTCATCTCTGCCTCTTGACCGAGCATTGACAAGCCGGTCATAGACCTATAATGTCTTATTTTAACAATTGTGAGGGACCAACTTGAGTGTTTACAATTTTTAGGGATCAATTTATCTAACAAAGAAATTATCAAAGACCAATTCAAGTGTTTACTTATAAATATTTTATTATATCTTGATTTAATTTATGTTGATTTAAATTAATATTAGGCTGATTTGTAGTTATGTTTTGATTGAGTACCAATTTATGTTCTTTATTATTTTAGACCCATAAACAGACGTCACCTCTTTTTATGGCCCACTATATATTATGGGATTTTCCCATTATATGCAACTATCATTACACTTCATGGAGTATTGACCAAATCCTCTACTCCTTTGGAAAGAAGTACTAAGCACGCAATTAGAAAAAAATCATCAAAAGGATATTTCTTTTAGGTAAATCGAAGCTATTTATGTCAGAAACATTCATAGAACTCACATACCTGAGTTTCATCTCGGGCTATAAGGCCATCTATATTCATATTGTTAAGAATTGAGCTCTAACTAAATATTTAAAAAGCTCAATTAACCATTAACTGTCTAAACAGATCTTTTAATGATATGTGTAACATAACGAAACAGGATTATCATGAAAAAATTGTCCATGGGATCTTAAAGTCTTTGAATATAGGCTGATTCTCCTCATATATTTAAATTTTGGACTAATCTCAACTATCAAAATTGATTTAAATAATAATAAGTAAAGTTTATTTTAATATTTAAGGGGCTCCATAACATATGGATCTCTATTGCTCTAATACACAAAAAAAAAATTAATATTTTGAACGAAAATTAGTCTTACATACATGTGAAGAATATTATATAGAAAAGCTTAAAATAAAAAGGATTTAATTTAAAAACATTGATAGTATAAACAAATTTTAAAATATCATCTAATTAAATTCTCTTATGTATATGATTTTTAAAATAGCGAAATGAGAGTTAACTATAATTTACTGATATGATAAACTGTAATTGGATGATTATATAAAAAAATTATATTGTTAGTACAATAAAATAAAATTCAAACAAAAAACTTATAATATAAATAATGTTTTGTGAAATTAATATTATGTATTTTTACTAGCAAAAATCTTTGATATTTGGTTTTACATAGCAGCTATGAATAAATAATTTATTATGAGTTGTTATTATTGTTAATAAATTATTTTATGATAAATATTTAAGAATGACCTAAATATAACAATATATAATATAAGACCAATCGTAGTAAGTATTCACATCTATATGTACCTAACATCATCAATAAATTCACATGCTTAATTATTTATATTCAAGTACTCATGCCACACTAGTGCCAAACGTCATTATTTTCATCAATGCAAAGCATTGGTTCATTTATAGCATAATAGCAGATTTTTCTTACTTAAGTAGCAAAATTTAGTTTTCATATCAAATAACCAATTCAAAGGCCATAAAAATTCTCCATGACACCTCAATGTGTCCCTAAAATCTATAAAAATTTTAGAACAAGATTCATTCTCTAACTATGTTAATAAAATTAGACAAATTTGGTGGTCAGAAGCCACCTAATCTCTGCTCAAGGCCAAAATTCTTGATTTTTATACCCTAGTAAATTAACCCAGAAAATTCAAAATAAAAATTATCGTGAAACCTTAAGATATCTCTAATACCTTGTAAAAATTTCAAAGGAAAATTCAATCATTTGCTATGGTAATAAAATTAACAAAATTTACAATTTCAGGTTTAACATTTCAGGCAGCACATGCATAGCTTCGGTTCTTGATTTTTTTTTAAAGCAATTAGAGTCTTTATCATGCACCAAAAAAATTCATAGAGTTGCCTTAGGATGTTAGCTTCAACATATAATTTTTCTACTCATAAAAGTACATATAATTACACCAGAAAATTCGTGACTAACCCCTATCTAAGAGAAATCTGAAAATCCAACAGCATAGTCCAAAATTCCTTTTAACAAAAATAATTTCTAACACCATCCAAACACTCCACCAATGAAAATACATATATATATCTATGTGAAATTATACATTAGAACTAGAAAATTTGAAATTCCAACAAGTAAAAATATGGAAAAACGGAATGGCCAAGAAAAGGTACAAAGAACCTTAATTTTTGAAGTTTTCGAGATCATGGCTCCAAAGGATGCTCCAATAATGATTTTTCTCACTTCAAACCTTCCAAATAGCATGTAATCCTTTCCTTTAACGATAAGTTGTGAGCTTTCAAAGTAGAAAAGGTTGATGGGTTGAAATTCTAATTAGTTAGTTTGGTAGGTATTGATGAGTGGAACAAGTTTTGAAAATGGAGTTTGTGATTTTAGTAAGTGTAGGTTAAGAGTTTGGAGATTTGTAACAAGTTTCAAGCTCTTTGAAGTAACAACTATGGTGGCTGTATACTCCCCTTTGGCTAGTCGAGAATGATGCTTCAAGCATAAGATTTGGTAGCTTTTTAAATGAGCTTAAATTAGGTTATATGAATTATCTAATATAAAATCTAATTCTTTCTAAAAAGAAAACATGATGAATGGCTAGGATTTGATCTCATAAATCAAGATCAAATCTTAGCCGTACGCTTTGCTTGAATGGATATATATTATCCATTTATAATGATTAAATTATCTTTTAGTGTTAGAAATTACATATCGAAATTTTACCGAACAAGTAAAATGCTGTACCCGGGTAATCAAACATTGCCCAAAATTAATTTCAGGTATAAAATCTTTACTTCTAACTATTTCTAACCTTAACCCTCTCTTTTCTCAGTCTCAAGTATCTCCTAGTCTCGGTTCTAGTGTATCAGTTGTCCCAACATGCTGATAGGGCCCACAAGGCTACTACTCATTTTTTTTTACATGTCCCTTGAACCATCCCTATCATTGCTAAAACTATCAGATTTTTTAAATTCACACTAATAAAGCTTTAATTAATTTTTAAATAATTTTTCAAGTGTCACATTACCACCCACCTTAGAAAGAATTTTACCATCAAAATTCATTTGAAAAAGATTTCAAAAGACATTTTTCATAAATCATACAAGCAATCCACACACAATCAATGAAAAAGTATTAATCGAATCCTAAAATATAATGTCCCTACCTTAGATCAGATTTTTGGATGGTGACATCCTTTTAGCACTTAGGGTCTAGACCTTACTCAGGTGTTGTGACTTTGTAGTTAGTTTTGAATATTTATCTGGACACTTCCAAATCTTGTGTCCTAGTTTTTCTCAACCATAGCTCACATTTTTTCTAGCCCAGTAAAATCTATTCTTATGATCTCTTCCACATTTTGGGCATGGCCTCGATTGCTACTGTCGTTTATCCATATGTAGATTTGGTTGAAACCACTTCTTTAAGGGCTGGTCATCTTCATAATCTTGGTCTTCAAGTAGCAGTCTTTTATTAGAAGTGTCCTTAGCAGATTAGGCGATTGCTAGCTTCTTATTGGAGTCCTTTACACAACGGAACTTGTTTACCAAGGTTGCATAATCCCGGATCTCTAAGAGACCCACAGCGACTTCGATGTCCTCATGTAAACCTCCTTCATTCTTCATGCATTTCCAAGCTTCATCAGGATTATGCCGATAGATAGTAGAAAACTTGCAGAGCTCTTAAAACTTGGCCGTGTACTCTACTATACTCACAGATCCTTGCTTAAGTGCCATAAACTCTAGCTCCTTTACCTTTCTCACAGAAGCAGGGAAATACTTGTGATAAAAAGCATCCTTAAAAACTTCCTAGGTAAATTCAGTCTAAGAGGCTTTGAACAATCCGTTGGAGTCAACCCACCAAAATTTTGAATCAGCTTCCAGCATGTAAGTAGTAAAAGCCACTTTTTGGGTCTCTGTATAAAGAAGAACCGAGAAAATCTTCTCCATAACCTTGATCCATTCTTCTGCTTTATTCAGATCAAAAGCTCATCGAAAAGGTAGAGGGTTTGCATTCTTGAACTCTATGAACTTCTGATTTCTATGTCCACTTTTGCTCCTCTAGGGTTTCCAACTGGATTTCCTTCGATATATCGGTCCAACCTTTTCATCATCCTGTTGGCTACAGCAGCTTGTTCCCTCATGGCAGTCGGTATCTCATGGAAGGTGTCCATTATACCCGCTTCATTTCCAATGCTGTTCGTAGCACGTCGATTTGAAGTTATTGATTCCTATCACACCAAACAAGAAATATTGAGTTGAACGGTCTTAATACCAAGCTAAGTGTGGCAGCAACCCATAACATTCCTAACTAGTAGTCACACACACATATAAAATTATAATGCATGACATTTACTGAGGAAGCATAGCCAGTCCATTCCTCAAGGTCCTACAAGGATGAACTATTCTAATATCATAATATAATATCTTCTCAAGTACACCACCATCCTTAAGTCATGACATTGTACTAAGGAGTTATTACCTATAAATTAGCAGACCTTTCTTAAATATCTATAGCAGAATCGATCGAATCATGTAGTAACTAATTCATGATTCTATCAAAATATATATCAAAGAAACAAAGTATTTATTTAATACAAGGGCAAATGCAAAAGGAAGTTCTTATGAGAGCTTTACAATACATCTATTATCTTTTATATTTACAGACCTATACATATAACTAAGTACAATTGAAACTACTATAATTCCCATTTAAATCTTTCGTGCAGCGGCTTCACTATCCTTTAGATCAACCTGGACATGACACGAGAACACAAACACATACGAGTAAGAATTCTAAAATTCTTAGTAAGGCATCCCCAAAACATATATTGAAATCCATGACATCGTCATCACCCCAGCCACTTTGGTTTCTTAAAAAAATATAAGCATGCAACACATATTAAAGATTCATTTTAAAGCACTAAAACCATCCTTTCGAAGTGGGTTTCTTTTATTATTCAATCACTTAATATACACATATAATACTACTCAACGTCATAGTAATTCATTCTCAACTTTACGTGCCCTTGGTACATCAAATGGGATCTTATCCACAGTATATAAAACATATACTGTTAAATTTCAAATTAAGCATATTGTCCTCAATATCGAAGCTAAAATTATCCACTTAGCACATATGATAAAGGACTACTTAGAACAATTGCTACATCAACTTATGTGGCTTTGACCACTTTGGGATAATAGATTACTTTTCAGAATTGAGCTAATTCTTATACATGATCATTGGATTTACTTTCTCCAACTCTCACACAGATCTATTCATAGCTAAGTTTACTTTCCCTGGCTCAATTCAAAGGTCGTCAGGTTTACTTTCCCCAACAGATTGGATTTACTTTCTCTAGTCCAAGAATTATAAACCTTATGCTTTTCTTAGTAGTCAAGTTTACTTTTCCCAACAAACTGCATTTACTTTCTCCAGACTAAGAAACTTAATCCTAAGCTTTTCTTTTGCATATGAGCAATTGTAATAAGTATCTACATCTATATGTACCTAACATCATCAATAAATTTACATGTTAATTATTTATATTTAAGTACTCATGTTACACAAGTATCAATTCAAAGCATCAGTTCATTTCCAGCATAATAATAGATTTTTTCACTTAAGTAACAATTTTTTTTTTCATATCAAATAACCAATTCAAAGGCCATAAAAATTCTCCATGACATCTCAATGTATCCCCAAAATCTATAAAAATTTCAAAGCAAGAATCATTCTCTAACTATGCTAACAAAATTAGACAAATTTGGTGGTCGGAGACCACCTAATCTCTCCTCAAAGCTAGAATTCCTAATTTTTATACCCTAGCAAATGAGCCCAAAAAATTAAAAATAAAAATCATGGTGAAACGTTAAGATGTCTCTGATACCTTATAAAAATTTCAAAGGAAAATTTAATCGTTTGGTATGCTAATAAAATTTCCAAAATTCATAGCTTCAGGTCTAATAATTCAAGCAATACATGCATAGTTTTGATTCTTGATTTTTTTTAAAGTAGTTAGAGTCCTTATCATGTACCAAGAAAATTCATGCAGTTGCCTTAGAATGTTAAGTTCAATGTACAATTTTTTATCTTATAAAAATACCACAATTACATCAAAAAATTCATGAATAACATCTGCCTAGCAGAAATCCAAAAATCCAACAGCATAGTTCAAAATTTCTTTTGATAAAAATAATTTCTAATATCATCCAAACACTCTACCGATGCAAATTCATGTATATCTACGTGAAATCATATATTAGAACTAGAAAATTCAAAATTTCAACAAGTGAAAATCTGGAGAAACAAAATGGCCAAGAAAAGGTGCAAAAAACCTTACTTTTTGGAGCTTTAGAGATCTTGGCTCCAAAGAATGCTCCAAAAATGATTTTTTTCTCACTTCAAACCTTCCAAACAGCACCTAATCCCTTCTTTTGACAACAGGTTGTGAGCTCTCAAAGTGAAAAAGGTTGATGATTCAAATTCTAATCATGTAGGTTGGTAGGTATTGATGAGTAGAACAAGTTTAGTGAAGGGAGTTTGTGATTTTAGTATGTGTAGGTTAAGAGTTTGGAGGTTTGTAACAAGTTTCAAGCTCTTTGAAGTAACAACAATGGTGGGGGTACACTCCACTTTGGCTGGCCAAGAATGATGCTTCAAGGATAAGATTTGGTAGCTTTTTAAATAAACTTAGATGAGGTTGTATGGATTATGTAATATAAAATCTAATTCTTTCTAAATGGAAAATATGATGAATGGCTAGGATTTGATCTTATAAATCAAGATCAACTCTTAGCCTTGCACTTGGCTTGAATGGATATACATTATCCATTTATAATATTTAAACTATCTTTCGATATTAGAAATTGCACATCGAAATTTTATAGAAGGGGTAAAACACCATACCCAGGTAATCAAACATTGCCCAAAATTAAATTTCAGGCATAAATATTCACTTCTAACTATTTCTAACCTTAACCTTCTCTTTTCTCAGTCTCGGCATCTTCTGGTCTCAATTCTGGGGTCTTAGCTGTTCCGACAGGCCCGTTGGGCACACAAGGTTACTATTCATATTTTTTTTTACATGTCCCTTGGACCATCCTCAATATTGCTAAAATTGTCAGATTTTTGAAATTCACACTAATAAAGTGTTAATCAATTTTCAAATAATTCTTTCGGTGTTATAAAAGGCTACTTGGATGTGATAATAAAGTGAGCTACTGGTCACGTAAGATAGCTTGAGAAGGCTATAAAAAGACTATCTAACTTTCTTAGAGTTGAGAAATAGCTGACTAGTGGAACTCAACATGGTGTTAAGACTTGGAAGTAGGCAGGTTGGTCAAACCAATATAAAATGTCTTGTGTAGTATCTCTCCTTCCTGAGTCGGCTATATTTTCTGCTGTATGTTATTTATCAAAGCTTTTCTGAAAAACCAATTTATATCAGTTTTCTTATCATTGTTTTAAGTTCAGAAAGTTGCTTTCTGAGACTCACTGACATCATTCTGGTGCACCTCAAGCTTTACTTAATAGTGTTTGTTTAAATCTTTCAGAATTACAAAAGGTTAAGTAAAGTCAAAGCATGATTCAACCCCTTTCTCATGCACTTTTCAAACTACAATTGTGTCTTTATATGACTCAAATTTTGTTTCTTTTGTTAACACAAACAGTCAAGCACACTATGCAACTAAGGTTAATCTTTTGGTAAAGTACAATAATAAGTGATTAATAACTCACTATTGCAAGGATAATTAATCACTCACTATTGTATTTTACCAACCTCCTCACTTTAGAGAAGAGTCAAATCCCAATTATATAAAGTGGTGAATTTGGGTTTCAATCCTTTATGCTATGTTAGAGTAACTGTAGATTAGTTTCTATATCTCTAACAAAATTGGTAAGACAGCTAAGCTTAGCTTTACCAAATCTGTATGAAAAACCAATATAAAACTCTTTGTACCCAGACTAAGAAATCAATCAAGTATTACACATTCAAGCAATCTCTTTTCCTTACTCTGGATATCTTTCTTTCTCTCAAGTGCTGTTGTTCTTTCTTGTATCAGTTTCTGATACCTAACATGGTAGCAGAGTTGAATAAGATTGTCACGACTCGATATGGGAATGTGACCGGCACATGAGAAACCTCATTCCCATGTAAGTCTCATGACCTGGATTTCTTTATATGAATAGTTAATTATAAAATTATTTTCAACAAGACTTCTTTTTCTATGTACAAATCACCTGCGCTCCAAATTGAAAGTAATCAAAATGATCAAAATAATCAAAACTAAAGTTTCATAATTGGTCTCTAAGTTTTGAAATCATAATACAACATATAAATATAAGGTGCTCTGTTTCAAAATATCCATGAAATTAATACAATTACGTCATTAAATATAAAACATGTATTATCATAGTATGCAAATTGCAAAACATGCTCTATGGTTTGGAACCCTACCTACATGTACACTGGAGCACTCTAAATAAAAAATGACAGCAAGGCTCACCAACTGAAGACTAATGTCACTAGGAGGATGGGATTGAGAAGAATCCACAACAGATGTTCTATTTGTAAAAGAAGAAAAGTGAGAGAGGGTGAGTTTTGTTACCAAAACTTAGGGGGCATTTGGTTTGCGAAAATATTTTCTATTTTCATTTCTTGTTTTCATTTTTTGAAAACCATTTCCATTTTCAGATTTTGAAAATCAAGGAATGCGTTTGGTTTATAAAAGCAGATCCTATTTTCAAAAAGTAAAAACAATGAAAATATGTTTGGTTTGTCTAATTTTAAAATATATTTTCAAAATTTAATTTAAAATAATAATATTATATTTGTTATTGAATAATAAAAGATATATATATATATATATATATTATTTGCATTGGTTCATTTAGAATATCTCCATAAAATATTGAGACTAAGAATAAAATAAATTGCTCACTTTTAATTTATTTTTATTATAGTTATCAATTATTATGTTGTGATTTATACATAAATAGATATTTAAATACTATAGTATTATTTTAGTACTTATTTTAAAAATTGCTAGAAATTTTTGCTTTAAAGTAATAAATCATAAATCATAAATATTACATGTGACATATAATATTAATCAAATAACATAAAGGAACTTTCACTACAAAAATTACCTGTAATGACAAAAATATATATAGAATATATTTGATTTTGGAGTAAATAATTGTATCTGTTGCACTTCATGTATTAATCCGTAAAAAGGATACAAAAGGTGTGACGAAGCAATTATCGAGAATCATAAAATTGAGATCAAACATTTCCATTGTACCCGTTACACAAACATAACAATAGCCAAAACATTTATTGATTAAAATAATAACAATAACAATAAGCACTAACAGTAAAAGAGTGAATTTGAGAAATGAATGAGTTCTAAGCCTGGTCCTGCGGCTGCTGAGACTCTAAGGGGATTCCAATGTCAGAAGAGGGTTCAACTTTGAGGAAAGAAACAGCGAGGAAAGTCTTGGTCTTGTTTATGGGCTTGCTTTTAAGGAGCTGAACGATGTCGCCAACCTTGATTTGGTTGTCGAGGTCGTGGGTCTAGTACTTCTTCTTCTTCCTCGTGTGCCTCTTGTATTTCGGGTGAGGTGCCAGCCGATCGAACAACCTCCACCACAATGGTCTTGTCGTTGGTGGCGCACACCACCCTCCCCTGCATCGACTTCACAGCGCATATTGGAGGTAGAAAGGAGGGAGGAGAAATGGATGGGGCGGTGGTGGTTGGAGAAGAGAGGTGAGTGGAAAAAATACAAAGAAAAAGAAGACATAACAGTGGCGCAACAGAGGCGGGAGGAAGAACTGGTAGCTTGACGAAGATCACCGTCTCATGGAAGCCGCTACTTCTGCCATCACCAATCACCAAGATCACCGAGGCGGAGGCACCATAGAGTGAGGGGCTAGAACTTGGAACGAGAGGAGTATGGTGGGTCTTTCTTTGAAAAAAGAAATAGAAGTTCTCTATAATTACGAGCATGCCACCGCGTTTTGAATGAAAATATTTTCACAACTAATGACAACATTTCACGGAAAACGTGAAAACACAAAAATGGCATTTTCAACTTTTCCATGAATTCAAGAAATATTTTCATGAAAGTTTTCTACAAATGTTAACCGAACATATTTTCTTACCTCATTTTCATTTTTAGTGGAAATAAAAATGGAAAATACGTAAACCAAACGCGCTCTCAGTGAGTGGATCCTCACCCATAACCATATATGGGACAAGAAAAGAAGATACATAAATACCATTAATGCAGTATTCACAAATCATTTATGTTTATCTTGCACAATAAGGATGGAATCATAAATCTACTGGAATCATAAAATCATCTTTAGTTCAATCCGGAATCACTAAAAGAACATACTCTCTCTGTAACTGAAGAGTGGATGCTCAGTCCCTCGCGAACAAGAGCCCTATCTAAGATCTTAACGATTCCTCGTGAACTGCCTCCCTTATCGACTGATCTATCATCACTACCAGAAAAATTACTGTTACCGGCGGATTTTACCGGTGAATTTATTGAGTTACCGATGGAAAAATTTATTACCGATGGATTTTGTCAACCGGTGATAATGTGGGCGGAAATTATTATTGATGGAAAACATCCATAGAAATTTTTACCAACGGATTTTTGACAGATTCTTACAAAAAAATTGGTCGGTAATTTGATTCACATAATCGTCAGGAAAATCGTCGGTCGAAATTTTTACCGGCGGATTTTCTGTCAGTAATTTTAAATTAAATTAAATTTTTTATAATTTTTTTTAATTTACGGACGAATTTTTCGTCGATAATATTTCGAAATAAAATTTTATATTTTATTTCTTTTTTATTTTACCAACTGATTTTTTATCAATAATATTTTAAATTTTTTTATGTCTTAATATTTATCGACGAAAAATCCGTCGGTAATCATAAAATCCAAAATTTTTATTTTTTATTTTTATTTTTCTGACGAATGTTTCGTCGATAATTTTTTTATTTTTTAATATTTATCGATGGAAAATCCGTCGATAATAATAAAATCTGAAATTTTTTTTTAATTTTACTGACGGATTTTTAGTCGATAATATCTTTATTTCTTTTTTATTTTACTGACGGAAAATCCGTCGATAAATTTTTTGTTTAAAAAAATAAAAATTTAGCAATATTTAGATTACCTAATTATTTAAGAGTTGATGTTTTATTTAACAATAATTATAAATATGTTTAATAATAACAAATTATAAAAAAAATAGTCAATTAATAAGGACAACAAAGTTCCACCATTGTCTACAAACAAAAACACAAATGCAACAAAGTCTACAAGAATAAACATAAAGAAGTCAACATATGATAAATGAAGGAAAAACAGAAACTCAAATCAGGAGAAGTCAGCAGCATCGTCAGCATCACCATCACCATCACCATCACTACCACTACCATCAACATCACCATCGCTGCCACCACCACCATCATCATCAATGTCTGGTGGTGCAGAAGAGCCTGCCAACATCTTCTGCCACAAAGACATCATCTTCTTCTTCATATGCTTTCGTAATCTGATCTCCAAGGTCTTTTCGTTGTCTTTAATGTTATTTTTCACCTCCTCCAACTCTCGCTGAGTCGCCGCATCCTTCTCTTGCATACGATGAAGTTCCCCATTGAGCAAGTGAACTTGCTCACGGACCTCATCATCATCAGCGATGGACCCAGTGCCTATAAATGGTCCCGTGATAGAGCCTGTGGATAAACTACTCGTATAAAATGATCCCAAGCCGTAGATGCGGTTCTTATAAGGATCGCTGACTACCTCCTGCCACAACTTATTTTCATCAAGCGATAGGCAATCCTCACCAGCTGCAATCCTCTATTCTCGCTGGGTTTGGCCTCCTGATAACGCTACTCATAGGCATGCTATAAAAAAATAAAAGTAATAATAATCAAATATAAGAAATAATAAATTTCAAAATATAGATAATCAATAAGTACACAGAACATATATACCCAAATATTCTCTGAGCGAGGATCAGCCCACGTCTTCTCTAGCTTACACGTGTGAGTCTTTCTGATCAACTTACTCTGTGTAGGTCCCCCCTTCAGCACATTGGTCTGCATTTCAAGTGAAACATGGAAAACATTAGTATGATAAAATATAAATTTAACAAGAGAAATTAAAAGATGTTTAAAATAATGACTAAACCATATAGCAATGTGTAGACTCGATACTAGCAGAACCACCACAATGAAAGGAGCCACCCTTATGCAATGCTCGGCTCTCTTTGGCCTTCAAAGACTTCGCTTTGAACTTGTCACTTCTCTAGTATTGCCACAAATAGTCTAAGCTGGCCTGAGTCATCCACCTGGGATTCTCATCCCGCTGCTCTTGAATGTCGATGTATATGTCTTACAGCCTATGAGCTGCCTTGGATTTGAAGCACTTAAACATAAACTCTTCATCTTTGGGATGGATGATGAAGTGGCTCTACACATTAAAATAAACAAAAAAAGGTAATTGAAAGTATTTCTGAAGTAAATCACACATTTCGTAATAATTATTTCATTAACCTTCCACTCAAGAAACTAGCGCTTCTTCTCGGGCTTCAACAACTTGCTAAATGACTCAATCGGCGGTTCATATAATTTTTGGATGGTGTGTGTCACCTCGTGAACAGTCGCTGTGTTTGGCTCCCAACTGCTTGGCAAAAAGTACTAACCATCAGAGTGAGTATGTCAAGAAATTGTTCAAATTATTACAACACGATTCATAAAAAATTAAAAAATTAATTTACTTACTTGTCAGCGACACGTATAAGCTTTATCCGGTTATCTGCTATGGACCCATGTCCTGATTGCCCCGCCGAATAACCACTAACTGCCCCGCTTTTGGCACCCCTTTCTAAGTCATGTGTGGGGTTGACCACAGGATCTTCCAATGGTGATGGAGGTGGAGGTGAAGACACTATTCCGGTCACATGCCCAGGAGTAGGTATCATAGTAGACTCCCCATGGGCACGGGATGGTGGCATGGAAAGGTTATAAGTGGAGGTGTAAGCGGCTGTGGTGGATGCTTGAGTGGGAGGGTTGATTCTTTGATTGTTTGGGACACCCTTCCCTTTGCCTTTATTTTTGAGTTTAGGTGCCATATCTGAAAAAGTTTCAACAACGTATGAAAAATCAATTCATAGTATAATAATTTAAAATGAAAAGAATGTAATAAATTGAGGCTGGACACATCACATTTAATCTGAAAGTTGAGGACTATTTTCATCATTCTCAGTCTCAACATCATCCTCAAATAAATTAATAAATATTAGATAAATAAACTATAAATTAAAATTGAAATGAAAGCATTTAATTATTTCATTTTATTTTATTTATTGAAAGTGTGAAAAATGTCTTATAAAATGACTAACATAAGGAAGAAATTACAATGAAATACTAAGAGTTTGTAAATAAATATAATAGATAAAGTCCATATATAAAATTACTTCATGAAAATTTCTATCCAATTTTTTCCCCGATCAAAAGTACGCTAGGATATTAAAGAACATATGATGGATGAGAAACACATGATTTTTTTATTTTAATTATTTAATTCCACTTTAACAAGTGGACTTTAGTTCTTATAATTTATGTATTCTAATTTTTAGATTTAATTTTAGTTAATCATTTTTAAGAGGTTGAATGATGTGGAAAAAAAGAAAAGGAAAAAAAGGACATCTAGCATGATTTATTTTTCAATAAATTAGAGGGACATGAGAAATGAATCAATTTTTTCTCTCAATTTGTTCGATTTATAATCACTTTAAAATTTTAAAAATATCATATTTATTATAAAATGAATTTGATTTTGAAAAATGAATTGATAAATGAACTTTATTTATATAATTTTTTAATGTCATTTATTATATCAATAATAGTTTTACAATTATACTTTTTTTAATTATTATTTTTTTATCATATTTTTTTTAAGTATTATTCCACCTTAAGCTAAGTGTTTTTGTATAAGATGTATCATGTAATAAGATAACATGAACTTACATTTATCTTATACATTTAAAACTTTATGCATATTACTCTTAATTTTATAACCACATGCGTCGCATGGGTAAAAACGCTAGTTATAAGAAAAATGAACATTTAATGACAAAAATAAAAATGGGTTAAAGTGTAGTACATTTTATCACGACCTGACTTCAAAATGTAATCGGCACATAAGAAATCTCATTCCCATATAAACCTCGTGATCACTGAGTCGTACTATATGCATATTTTATTCATAAAATCCATTTCCATTCATAAATAAGATTTGCATACCTGAAACATGATAATCATAAAATACCCCATTCTCACATTCAAGCTATAACTATAACTGTAATACAAAGTATGATGAGTTGCTGGCTATATCATTTTAAATACAAAAGAATCATGGTATACAAAATATGAAAGTAACGCATGGTCTAGGACCTTGCCCACACCTACTAGAGCACTCTACAAAATGACAAGTACTTTATGACAATGTAAAGCTCACCCAAATTGGAAATGCGCTACTACAGAGGGGGAGAAGGTATAGGATCCAATTCCACTACTGCGTTTGTGAGAAGGAAAAGGAAAGAGGGGTGAGTTTTATCTTAAAACTCAGTGAGTGGATCCTTATCCACAACCATACATGGAACAAAAAGGAAGATAAATAATAGTAATGCAATATTCATAGATCATTTCATTTATAATACATAATAATCATGGAATCACAAGTTTGCTGAAAATGTAAAACTATATTTACTTTCTAAGAAATTACAAAGAGAACAGACTATCCATAAATTGTAAGGTGGTGCTCAATCCCTCAAGAATAAGAGCACCTAGCTGAGATCTTAATTGTCCTTCATGAACCATGTCCCTCGTAGAATGATCTAACATGTAGATAATTTGCCCCTCGCAGGCCTCTATATACCAAGCTTAACGATTTAATTCTTGTTAACTCACAGCTCTATTCCTTTTAGCATTTCCCTATTATAGAACCATACTAACGTCATAAAAAGGGGAGTTCTATGATTCTAAGTTCAACATTTCTCATTTCTCATGAAAAAACATAAAGCTTTATAATTCATTTCATCAATCATAACTAACTCTCATTTTCATAAACAACTCAAAATCATGAATTGAATAATTTAAAGAAATCATAGTTCAAATATGATCTCATACATTTCTTGTAGCAATAACTTCATGAGAGCTTTCAAATACACTTTCCAATTCTTATTAACACACATATAAACTTGTATCATGTTAAAGCTCAAGCACAAATCCTCTGAATGTTTCATAATGCTAGAACATAATTATACAATGACCAAAATAAGATTATAGGATCAAACCCACTCAAATAGAGAGGTAGAATGTGAAGGACCAACACCACAAGAGCTCTGGGAGTGAGGCTGACATCAATAATGTCACCATAACAACTATAAAACTCAACATTTTATCCTCTAACAATCTCTAGATGACTTTAATCTAGCTTTAACAACATTAGGGGCACTGCTAGTTGACAATAATAAGAGACATAACAATGTCCAACCCAAGAACATGAAAGAATGGAGAGGAAGTTGGCATAATCTAGAACCAATACATACATTTGAGCTTGCAAGAGGAAGATTAGAGTGAGATTGAGAGGAAGAGGGTGGAAGAAGGATTTGAAAATGGGATTTTGTCACCACCTAACCTTGGAACATGAGCGACATTGAGGAATCTCATCATCTCGTAAGCCTCATGGCCTCTGAGTCTTTTTATATGCATAATTTGATAATAAATCCATTTATAAAACATCATTTCATCTCTAATAAATCCTTAGCTCTTTGAAAATCATAATCACCATCAATAGCATATTATAACCAACTCTAAATAATTCTCTAAATGTCACGACCTGACTTGGGGAACTGGCACGTGAGGAATCTCATCCCCACATAAGCCTCGTGACCTCTGAGTCTCTCTATATGCATAAAATAATATACTTTTCACTCTGAAATCATAACTTCATTTAAAACTCTATTAAAACTTTATATCTGGAATTATAAAACTGAAATACTTGACGTATGAAACACTGAAACTATCTTTATCATACTCTGAAAATTCACTCAACACGTGAACTGAATCATAAATACATCTCAGGTTCATTACATAAACTCTAATCAAATTCTACAATTTCAAATCCATACTTGTGAACTGAAAATATACATAACTGTTCAAATACTATAATCAAATACGTAATTTGAAAATAATGCATGGTTCGGATCCTGCCTGCACGCCTGCTGGAGCACTCTACTCTAACAAGACTCTAGCTAGGCCTTACTTCAAAGTAAGACTCACCACTGAGAATGGCAACGTCTGCCAAACTGAAAGCTGAGCCATATCTGCACCTGCAACTATGAGGTGGAAGGGAGAGGGGTGAGTCAATGGACTCAGTGAGGGAGCTTTCACCCATCACCCACATGGGACAACCAAGCAATATACTATAATATAATATACATGCAATAATCATAAACTTTTTGATATTCATGTACATAATCTCATAGAAAATACATCTTTGTATTCATAAATTCATAAAAAAATATCTCTAAATTCTTACTTCAACAAGAAAATCATTCCTCATGTACATAATAGCTCTTAAATCAAATATTCTCTGAAAAACATCATTAATCTCTGAAAACATAAATAACGGTATTCTAATAAAGAAACATGAATCTCTGGTTATGCCCAATTCATGAGACATAATAAAATCTCTGGTTATGCATGTCAACCATGGCATAATAAAATCTCTTAACTCTGGAGTACCTAAACAGGTCCCATTTCTGATTTCTTTAGCCTTGGGAGCGACTTGGTATACCAAGGTTAATGGAGTAACTACCGTTAACTCACAATCTGTTTCTCTATAGCTACCATAGGTTTTCTCAGTCATAAAATACTTATTTCTCTAAAACTTTCTCACATGCTTGTGCTCTACTCTGGAAATCATCATAATATTTCATAAATCTCTAGACATAATCATATCCATACTCTAATCTTTATAAAATTGTTTGAATATGAAAACTCTTGAAATTATAAAAGCTCTGGACTCATATAACTCTAGCAACCTGACTTTAGCATAACTGTGACTGTAAAATCATGCCCAAGGGATCACTCGCTTGCAGGTATTCTGATTTCAAGCTCACAGAATATGTATCTGGCAGTCACTACGAATTATACTGAATTCCATATTTTTGGAATACCACAAAACTAGATTTCTAAAATCTTATTTCTCAAGATCATCTCTAGTATTATAATAAAACATCTTTGCTCTATATTCTTTGCCAAAACATCTTAACTGATACTCTAAAATCATATTTCAAAATCTATAGTCTTGAAGTATAAGTATGTCATAACTTTTGAAACATATTGGATATGCTAAAAACTTATTAAATCATATACTCTCATACTAAATCTCTTCATGAATATATATAAAATATTGTCCTAGCACTCTATACATCAATGATGGTCCCATGGTTTTCTAAATACATAATTCATGCTCTTTGAAAATCATACTCTTTGTCTAGATTGCCAAACATGCAAAATCACATATATATAATCATAATTTCATCTCTAATGTCATATTTGACAATTATCATGCATAAAACAAATTCATAGTGACTAAACTAAGGCTATGAGATTAAACCCACTCATCTGAAGGAGAGGAAGTAGTGGTGTCAATGCCAACGGATTTCTGAATAAGAAGAATGACACCAACGTCTGCCATTGAAGTCACAAAACTCTAGGTTAGTCTCCAATAACCTCTAGATTACTCGACATAACTCTAATAGGGCACTCTCACTGTAGCGAACACATTTCACTATAGCAAACAAACTTCGCTGCAGCGAGTCCATCTGCAGAATCCTGCACTCTCACTCGACAATAACAAAAACAGAGATAAAAAAGAGTACAGAAACTCTATGTTATAAAATGGGAATGAACGGAACAACAAAAACCCATAAATCTCTTACCTTTGATCTTGGATTGAGATGGAATGAGGTGGGATTAAGTGGAAGAAAGTTTGGAGAGAGTTAGGATGTGGGGTTTCCGAAAATGGGATCAAAATCCCGACCTGGGGTTTATATATTGGACCAAAATGAAACGGCATCTTTTTCACTTACACTGTGCTGTCATCAGCCCCACTCATTGTAGCGAGAAAAGCTCGTTGCAGTAAGCCAGTTGAGGCTCACACTCGCTACAGCTAGTATTGCTTGCTGCAGCGAACCTTCTAACTTACTTCCTCGCTGCAGTGACCATAACTCGCTACAGCGAGCCTGTCTGTAGAATCTTACAGTACTAGCACCCTAACTTTATCTGTTGACCCTTCACATCACCAGGGCTTTCCCGGCAACACGGGTGGGTCTCGAGAGACCCTAGGGCCTTACCGGACTCGTCCAAGGACACGTGTACCTGGGGTATCACACTAAATTTAGAAAATCAAATCATCACAATTCCATTTTTCAAGCTCTAAATATAGCTCTATGATTCAAAACATGAGTTACTTTCTATACAAAATACCCATGGAAACTATAGTTATGTAAATGCAAAATAATCCTGATAAATCAACACAAATCTATCTCTATAGTTCAGGACCCAACCTGTCATTTACAGTGGAGCACTCTATCTCTGAGCAAAACGGAAAAGAATACTTCACCCCAAAGTAAAGTTCACTAACAGGAATACCTCTACTGTGGGTAAGGAGGTGGAAAAAAGGAACCTGCAATAACTTTTGCATCTGTAATGGAAGAAGAGAGAGGGGTGAGTTTCATTTAAAAGTTAGTGAGTAGGCTCTCACCTATAACTTTCTTATGGGACAATAACCAAGATAAATAATTATATAGATAGTCATCATAATTGGTTAATGCAATAACTCTAAAATCATATTCACATATATGTACGTAATGACTCTAAGCTGAAATTCTCTGGAAAATATAAATAACAGTAATCTACTAGAGAAACAGGGATATTTGATAATGTATTTCATAAACATATACATATGTTCTTCTAGTTATGCATGTCAATCATGACATAATGAGTTCTCTGCTCTATGATCCCTCTAGGATCTAAATTGGACACTTAACTAGATTCCATTCTCTACTATATGAGATTGTCTTCTCAGGATAATTTGGTACCAAGGTTAACGATCTGTGTTCAGCCATTAACTCACCATCTGTTTCTCTATAGCTACCGTCCAGTCTCTAATTCAATAAACATGTTATTTTTCCCTAAAACTCTACTATGACATTCCTCTAGGCGTAAAACTCTATAATACATAATTATTTTACTCTTGATATCATCAAGTAATTTATAAAATCTTTAATCAATTAACAATTATAGTCTAGCTCTTTAATAAAATCACTTTGACAATAATAGTCCCATGAGTTTGCATTAAAACAACTATTTCATGCTCTTATTGAAAACAACTATTTTCATAAATATGTAAAACCATCTATAATCTCTAATATTCTCTAAAATCATACAAATAGGTCTTCATTTAAGGAAAATAACTCTAATGATCAACATAAAGATCGTAGGATTTGAACTCACTCACTTGGAGGGAATGAAGGAGTGTGGCGTGAACACCCATTACACTCCGGGGAGTGGAAATGGCACCAATATCTGCCATTGAAGTCACAAAATTCAATATTAGACTCTAACAACCTCTAGATTGCTCAAACATAACTCCAATAATGTTGGGGAAGCACTCTCACTTAACAACAATGAGAGAAATAATAACTCATTAACTAAGATATAAAATGGAAAAGAAAAGGACGACAAAACCTATCAAATCTCACCTTTAATCTCTTGGAGGAAGAAGGATTGGGGTTGGATTTAGTGGAAGAGAGTGGGAAGGGTTTGGAGAAGAGGGGTTTTCGAAAATGGGATGAAAATCCCGAGTTTGGGGTGTTTAAAAAGGGGTAGGGCTCACTTATACAAAATGATGACGTTTTGCACTGTTTCTGCACTAGGGGGACCGCTATAGCTTTCTACAGAACCACCAAACCTACCCACCCACACATTGTGACCGCTATAACGATGACAGTTCACCAAAATTACAGGTACAAGGGCCTTTCATGCATCTTAGGCTTTTTCGGCAACATGGGTGGATCCCGGGGAATCCTATGACAATATGAAACTTATTCACTGACACGTGTATACTAGGTATCACAGTTTTTGATTTCTGGAATGAAGGAGCCCAAAATGGGGTTTATAAATAGGGTTTGGGGTTCATTTATTAAAACTGTGTTATTTTATATTGTGTTGACATCGGGTCCGCTCACTGCAGCAAGACTGTCTGACATTGGAAGGACAAATTGGCTCACTTACTCACTGCAGTGAACATATTCTAAATAATTCTGCCATAGCAACACCAGTTTTACATTTCTTGGCCCTTCACGCATCCAGGGCCTTCCCGGCATCCCGGGTGGGTCTTGGAGGACTCCAAGGTCATACTAAATTCGTCTAGGAACATGTGTACTTGAGGTATTATACATTTTCATTTTTGAGTAGAGTCCATATTTTAAAGGTAAAAGGGAGGGTCATGTATAATGTAACACCCTAAAAATTATTTAAAAATTAATTTGAGCTTTATTAGTCATAATTTTAAAAATTTGACAGTTTAACAATGATGAGGATAGTCTAAGGGATTTGTAAAAAAAAAATTGTGAATAGTAACTTGCGTGCCCTACCGGCCCGTCGAGACAGCCAAAACCCTAGAATTAGGCCCCGGAGATGCCCAAAATTGAGAAATTATATGATTATGGTTAGAAATAGGTGGAAATAAAGATTTTATACCCGAAAATATTTTTCGGGCAATGTTTGATTACCCTGGTACACTGTTTCATCTGTTCGGTGAAATTTCGGTGTGTGATTTCTAACACCGAAAACTAGTTAGATTTCTACAAAATAAATAAACCTATCCCTTCAAATCAAATGAATGGTTAAGATTCAATATTGAATTACAAGATTGAATCACAACCATTCATTTTACTTTATTGGCTTTGTAATTATCTAAACATAATATATTTTATTCCTTACTTTAATACAAGATAAACATCATTTTGGCTTCTTTAAGAAGCTCATTCTCGGCCATTTTCTTCAAGAATACAGCAGCTCCATTTCTTCCATGGCTAAGAGCTTCAACATGCTTTCAACTTCATATATGTTAGTTTAGAGTTACCAAAATCCAAAGATTCCTTCACAAAACTTGTTCTACACCTCAATATCTACAAATCTAACCGATTGAAATCTCAAATCCTCACCTTAATACCTCACTTCCCCACTGCCTAAGGAAGGTTTTGGACTGAAATTGGTGTCTTGAAGTGAAGAGAGATCACTTAGAACATCCTTTGAAGTATCAAGCTCAAAAGCTTTCCAAGTAGGGTTTTCTTTGGTCTTTTCTTTCCAATTTTATGATGGACTTTTCTGATTGTGTTTGGTCCAAAATTTCTGGATATATTGGTTGTTAATATGTTGATATTGATGTGTTAATTTTGGTGGAGTGTTTGGATGATGTTAAAAATCATTTTTGCTCAAGAGAAATTGAAATTTGCATACTGGATTTTCGGTTCTATTCTAGGCAGCAGATAATAATGAATTTTCTGGATGAATTGTGGGTGTTTTCATGAGCTATAAAAATTATATGTTGAAGGTAACATCCTAGGATAGTTCCATGAATTTTCTTGAGCTCTGGTTTTGATTCCTAATGCCTTGAAAAATTCAAGAACCAAAGTTGTAACTATGCTGCCTGAAATGTTGAATTTGAAGCTGTGAACTTGTGACATTTTATTATCCTAGTAAATGATCGAATTATGAACTGAAATTTTTACAAGATATTAAGGACATATTGAAGTCCAACAATGAATTTTTATATGATTTTATATGATCATTTGGTAGGGTAATAAAATTGGAAACTATGGCTGTTGGCTGTAAATAGGGGGTTTCTAACCTCCGAAGTTGTCTAATTTTTTTGACATATTTAGAGAATTCTTTTTGTTATGAAATTTTTATGGAACTTTTTGGACACATTGAGGTGTCATTGATAATTTTTATAGAATTTGAATTGATCATTTGGTATAAGAAATAAATTGTGCTACTTGAGTGAAAAATCTGCCAATATGCTGAAGTTGTGATGATGCATTGGATTAGTGACCTAATAGCATTTGTTTCAAGTTGATGTGTATGAATGCTTGCCATGGACTTCCAAGATTATGTTATGAGGAATGAATGAGTGATATATATATATAGGTTTGAAGTATTATGAGATCCGAGAATTATGTTCATGCATATAGAAATGTTATGCATGTATATGTGAGCTTGAGGATGATGTATGTGCTAAGTGAACAATGAAGTCCCCTTTAGTATAAAAAGGGCATGAAGAGGTCCCCATTAGGGCATGGAAAAGTCCCCTTTATTATGTCAAGGGCACGAAAAGATCATTATGATTGCCATATGTATTCATATATTTTGTTAAGTTATTGGTATTGAAGGAATTTCTATGATCTTGAATGTCATGAAATACATGTTTTAAGTGACTGAATAATAAAAGTAACTCACTTCGAAAGTATGATTTGAAACTTTAAAAATAAACTGTTATTATTTAATGCATGACCACCTTTTCTGAATAAACTGAAGTGGCTGAGGCGATGACGATGACATTATGATTGTATAATTGGAGAGTTACCCTAGTGAGAATTGTATAATTCTCACCCCTATGTGTTTGTGTTCCCGTGTCGTCTCCAGGTTGATCCCAAGAACAAGGAGGCTACTTTATGAAGGGAAGTCGGATTTACAATAGTTTATAGCTGGAGTTTGTACAGACTGTATTTAGTTATATGCTTATCTCTGTATTTATAATAGAGACTAGATGTGTATTAAAGCTCATAGAAGAGCTTCCTTTTGCACTTAACCTTGTAATCAATAAATGTTTGTTTCTTAGTCGTATATGTTAATAGAACTGCGATTTAGTTACTCCACTATTCAATCGAGGTTGCTATAGATATTTAAGAAAGGTCCGTTAATTTATAAGTAACAACTTCTCGAGTAGGATGTTATGACTTAAAAAAAATCATGTTGTACTTGGAAGGATGTTACATATAATAAGGACATCTCTCAAAAAAGGGAGTATAATTTGCTTTACTTGAAAAAATAAATAAATACCAAACCACTTTGATCAACCGATTTTGCAAATCATAAAGTTTGCTGGCTTTACAGATCTTCAAAATGCATTTTCAAATTGCTTGCTGAATATAAAACAAAAGTGGCGAGTACTCAATCTCGATTGGAAGGAGTTGTTCGATAGAAAGCATAAAGCGTTGACTGTTGACTAATTTTGGGATTAATTTACTGTGAAAGCAAATGCCAAAATTTTAGGGTATGTTTGCTTTGCCTGTTTTCAGTTTTCTGTTTTATGAAGGAAAAACTGAAAAAACTGAAAACTGAAAATTTCAGTTTTCAGTTTTTTGAGTTTTTTCTTTACAAATCTGGAAAACTGAAAACTGGAAAGCAAACATGCCCTTAGTATTCAAGTGGGCAATTATGTTCGCGAGAAAAATTTTTAGGTGCTTTTAGAGTAAAATAAAATATTTGCTTTGATCTATTTAGTGATTGACAAATCAGTTATTGTATTAAAAGTGTAAGGGGTGAGAGACAATAATAGTCCATAACGCTTATGTGTCAGTTAATTAATGGATCAGAACAAATGCTATCTCTTACTCTCGGTGTACGTAAATATTTTTCCATATGCGAATGCGCTGGACTGAAGCTTTTAAAAAAACAAATGTCTATTATGTTACAAACGGCAAGATTGTTACTAATCATTAAAGTAGTTTTCCATTTTTGTCGGTAAAGAAATTATGTTTTGATTGAGGGGAAGCTCAAACATGTCTCCAGACACAGGAATAAATAACTTTCTCATTCACACACAGTGGAAGGCGGCTAATCCCTTCCAATAGTGGAAGGTCGACTAACCCGAGAATCAGAATCAAAGACAAGTCATAGCAATGGATAAATGAAAAGTCAACTAAATAAGCTAATGCTTGTTGATAATTATTAAAGTAGTTTAACAATATATGAATAGTTAAATTTGAATTTCCCTTATAGTTTTGTTATTTGTATCTAGATTGCATGAAACACCTTACAACTTACATCTTATCTATTATTTGACGTAGATTACACTATAATGCTTTTTTTTCTTTTTTTTTTCCACCAAAATTCAAAATCCAAACTCAAAACATACATCATGTTTCTCATAATTGAATCAGACTTAAAGAGTTGCAGCGTTGCACCACTACCAGTATCATGAATATGGGGAAGTTAATTTGAAGGGTTACGAATAGCCTAAATACAACACAATGGCAGATTGCCGAACAACAAAACACTTCTCCTGGCACAAACTTCTTCATTCTAATTTAAATGGAAAATGCTCCTAACACATACTTTTCCACACTCTCAACAAGAGCACCAATTCCATTTGTTTAGGAGACATAATTTACTTTTAAGGTATATAATGGTAGATTGTCAATATAGCGGGTGAGAACAATTATGCCAGATTTGAAGCATGCAGCATCCATCTATATATATATAACCCAAATAGTGAAACTGATTTATTTTCTTGAACCCTTGATTTCCATACAAACACTCTATTTAGTTACGGGAAAACATTATCTATTGCAATCATTTTATTGAATATTTTATCATTGGAACCGGCGGTGGTTGTCACTCTCATTCATTTTAATATTATAATTATTATTTTAACACTTAAAAAATAATATTTAATTGAAATACTCACTCTATTAATGTGATATTGGCCCATTTTTTTCACTAATTTATCCATGTAATACCCACTTTTAAATATTAAAATAATATTTATCTTTTGATATAGAATAGATATATAAATAAACATGTTATTTTGACATCCAAATAATTGGTGAATATTTGGATATCTACTATTTTACCGTTAGATATGATGATAGTTCTCATTTAATATTTAATAATAAAAAAGTAAATATCTAAATTGACGCTGCTGTTTTGAACGTCAAATAACACCACTCTTAAATTGAAAATTTTGAATAACACATTATCATATATAAAACACCAAAACCCAGGACAAAAGGCAGTTCACGCTCGACCTAGTTAATTTGGAACCTCATAATCTTATCAGTTAATAGTAACATATCCGAAGCTATGTTCGGCATGGATAATATAGAAATACGACACGGTTCCTTTATTCATCAGAGTAAGCACTTCAGCAGCAGCAATGCAAATCTCAATCAATCACTCCTTATCATCCCACAGATCATCGAGAAGAGGCTTGGTTGGTCCTTTGATGAGTCTATCTTGATGGATTTCACTTATTTTCTTGTAATCATCCTCGGTCAACGACCAATCAAAGATCTCCAAGTTCTGCTTCATCCTCTCCTTGTCATAGCTCTTAGCAACAACAGTCACCCCTTGCTCATATATCCATCTAAGACAAATCTGCATAATTTTTACCACGACGTTCAGTAGAAAACACACAGCTTTAACCAAAGCAAAATATTGTCAATGCAATACAGCAAAGACAAATATATATGGGATTAGCATCAAGTTACATATATAGATATAACTTTAAATAACTGTTATACCATTGAATAATTTTTTATTAGATTAATTTTTAACAAAACTCATCATTTGAGTATAAGTTCATGTCAGATAGATCATACATATAAACTTTCATGTTAATATAAAATCATTTTACATAATTTTTATGTATATTAAAATCAACATGATATATATGTTTAAAAGTAAAAAAAAAAAGCATTTCTTGATTACATTTTTATTAATGCTTAATTTTTATGACATTTAGTACAAGTGATACTTATAATAAGTAATTATAACTCAACAGTTAGATCGATAATAAAATCATTTTATAAAAAACTATTGAACGTGTAGTTTTGTTTAAAGTTGCACAAGTATAATTTGATCCTAACTCATAATTGGAATCTCCACAAAATGTGGAGCTTGTTAACCACCAAGCAAATATGTGTGGAGGTTAGTAAATTCCGCATCTCATGTTGAACCTAAAACTTACTATTCTCTTTCTTGAATCAATTTAAAATTTTGGGTAGTAATATAATTTTATGTTACGAACATTTATTACAATTTTTCTAACTTTTCTCTTTAATTTTAATTAACATTTACTCACTATTATATTATTTATCTCTAAATGAATACTGATTAAAATTTTATATAATATTATTAGATGCTAAATATGTGTATTTTGATATTATTTTAATAATTTTATAGAGCTCATCTGAATAATTAACGTTATAAATTTCAAATTATGGTGCGATTGACTCGTTATTCATAAATTAGTTGCACTCTTGTATGATATGATTGACTCACTTAATAATATCAAGGACGTGTTAACTTTGTTTTAGCTGTGAAGTGGAATCTCTGATTCGATGATGGAACTCTTCCAACAAATTAATTTTAAAAATAAATAAAAAGATTACGTTTAGATTCACTAATATTTTATTGAAAAATATTTTATCACTTATAATTAGAGTTTGTTCCACGCACCCCCGTCTCTTTGTTTGTTTGTTTCATGATCTTTGTCCAACTACCCAAAAAAAAAATAGAGAAATAAATAGTAACAAGTTGATATTAATGAGCAGAGAGACAATAAAATAGTAAAATGTGAGTAAATAAAATTAAAATACCATCTAAAATTTTAAATTGATTAAGAAAGAAAAGAAGGGATTTTATGTCCATTATAAAATGTGTATTTTGCTAACCTCCACATAAATATGCAGAGCTATGGAGACCAGCAAATATATATATAGTGAAAGGACCAAATCTGGATCATATAATCATACATGGATGGTTAGGATTAAAAGTTAATCAATATAATTAATGTTCACATACTTATTTGAAAAATCACATGATTTTATGTTTTAATCTTAATTGTTCAGATAAGATTCAAGAGTTAAGATTCACTTCTTTCATTTTCACAATAAATCACTCATCTTATATAGTATAGGCCCAATATCCCGAGAGGACTTGTTCATTATGAGAATGGGAGGAGCAAATATCGATCGTATAACCATACATGGATAGTCACAATTGAAAGTTAATTAATATAACTAAAGCTCACATTCTCGTTTATTCACATAACTTTATATTTTAATCTCGATCATTTATGCAATATCCAATGGTCAAAATTCACTTCTCTTATTATCACAATAAACCACTCCTCTCATATGATACGCGCCCTAAATATAGGGAGCGTATTACATGAGAGGAGTTGTTTATTATGAAAGTGTAAATAGCAAATCTAGACCACATAACCATACATGGATGGTTAGAATTGAAAGTTAATTAATATAATTAATGCTCCATATGCTCATTTGAAAAAAATCATATGATTTTATGTTTTAATCTTAACCATTTATGATAACAGTAGAAGGAGCAAATTTAAGCCATATAGCCATACATGGATGGTCAAAATTGAAAGTTAATCAGTGTAATTAATGCTCACATGTTTATTTAAAAAAGTCATATAAGTTTACGTTTTAATCTGGTTTGTTCATGTAAAATCCAACGGTTAAGATTCATTCCTCTCACTTTTATAATAAATCACTCATCTCATATGTTACGCTCTTATATACAGGGAGCATATCACATGAGAGGAGTCATTTAATATGAGTATAAAAAGAAAATCTAGGTCGTATAACTATATATAGATGATCATGGTTGAAAGTTAATTAATATAATTAATACTTATATGCTCATTTTAAAAAGTCACATGACTTTATGTTTAATCTTGATTGTTCATCATGGAGTGGACGGAACAAATCTGGACTGTATAACCATATATAGACTATCAGGATTAAAAGTTAATTAATATAAGTAGTGCTCACATAGTCAATTTATAAAAGTCATATGATGTTATATTTTAATCTTGATCGTTTATGTAGGATCCAATGGTCAAATTTTATCTCTTCCACTTTCACACTAAACCGCTCATCTCATAATATATTCTCTGTATACAAGGGCATAAAACATAAGACGATTTGTTTATTACGAGAGTAGAATGAGTAAATCTAAGCCATATAATTATACATGGATGATTATGATTAAAAGTTAGTTAATGTAATTAATGCTCGCATGCCCATTAAAAAAAATCACATGACTTTATGTTTTAATCTTAACTGTTTACGTAAGATCTAATGATTAAAATTTATTCCTTTTACTTTTACAATAAATCACTCTTCTTTTATATATATATATATAATAAGCTCCTATATATATAGGGAGCGTAACACATGAAATGAGTTGCAGTTATGACAGTGGAAGGAACAAATTTGAGCCATATAACCATACGTAGATAGTCAAGATTGAAAGTTAATTAACGTAATTAATACTTAAATGCTCATTTTAAAAAGACACATATATACCGACCTGAGCAACAGTCTTGCCGTGAGCATCTGCCAATTCTTTGATAACATCATCGTCCATGACTATATTGGTTCCCCTGCTGGCACCTTTCCTCAGAGGTGAGAAAGCGGTTAAGGTGATACCCTTTGCCTTGCAGAACTCCCTGAGCTTCTGTTGTTGCCAAGCAAGATTGATTTCCACCTGTTACAATATTAACATGTAATTAATTAGTCATTTGAAATATGGGTTAAATTAACCACCAAAACAAAATGAATATATGCAACCTGTGATCGAAGTAAGGTCATAAAGTGATTTGCGAGGTTAATTATTAGATTTTTGTTTTGATAGTCCAATATTACCGATAACCTTGTCAATCAAAGCATTGTGATTTAATAGCGCTGTGAATTAATCATAATAATCATAAGCATCTAAAATATTAATAAATTTAATTAGTAGAATATGTGATAAATTTTCTATCACAAGTTATTCACAAAATACTAGTACCCATGAACTTTATATGACACAGCTGAAATCCCCTAATTATTATCTATGAAACAGATACTGACAAAGAATATGACATGATACTGATACAAGGGACACATTAAAGTTAAAAAATTATAAGATATAGACACGGTATGTATATAACTATAAATTTTTAAAAAATAATATATTATTCAAAATATCATTTATATAAATATCATTTATATTTTATTTTCTTGTAAACTCAAAAGGTTATATATTATTTCTTTTTATAAAATTATTTATATAGTATTTCCTTATATTGGAGTGAGAAAATAGTAAATTTTAAATTAAATATATACAAACATGTGTGATAGGCATGTCATGTAAGATCTGATATGGACACTTGTCCAACACACCCCGGATAGTGTGTCTCAGCTTCATAGATTATTATATACTTGATTCACTGCGGGAGGGACGGTAGCAAAAGACAGCAGTTTCTCAAGCTTCTTGATGGAGAAGTTGCTGACTCCAATGGCTTTTGTGAGGCCAAGCCTTTGGCATTCCTCCATGGATTTCCACACACCCTCCATGTCAAATGGCACCAGATCCGATTGCTCAATGGGATAGGTGACCTTTCCTGGCTTAGTAGATAGAGGCCAGTGGATCAGAAAGAGGTCCAAGTACTCTAGCTGAAGTGTCCTGTATGCAAGCAATATACCAAAGGTTAATTACTTAGGAAGGATGTGTGTGTACGTGTGATTTCTAAACAAACTCAAAATAGATGTGGAAGTGGTGAAGAAGAATAACAGAATATATAATATAGTCATGATGATGATCACCACCTCAGTGATGTCTGAAGAGCGGTAAGAACGCGTTGAGGGTGGTTGTCAGTGACCCAAAGTTTGGTAGTGATGAAGAGTTGGTCTCTGGAAGCAATGAGACCAAGTTTAAGTGCTTCTTGGATGGCTTCACCAACAGACTGCTCAACGCCATAAGCAGAAGCAGCATCAAAGTGCCTGTAACCTTGCTTGATGGCCTCAAGGACAGCATCTTTTGTGCTGACCTTGCCGCCTGCATCAGGGGCTGTCCCCAGCCCAATGACTGGCATTCTGTGTTGCCCGTCGAAGGAGCTCAAAACCACTTCAGGGATTGTTGTCATGCCAGCCATGTTTTTGGTTGTAGTACTTGAAGTTGACTAATATAGATATTTAGCAATATATGCTTAGATATATAGCGATATATGCTGCTGGGATATACGCACATATATATAACTAAGGCATGTGCCCCCATCGTAGCGCATGCCCCCACCCCACATAATTTTTTAACCATTTTCAGTTATTATACTGTTTTATATTAATGTTATTTTAACAACTAAAAGTGGGTGTCTAACTGAGATACACACCCCATTATCATTAGATGGGATGATGATTCCCAATATCTTTATTCATCCATCACATCAAATGATTATAAAGTGAATATCTTACTTAAAATTTTATTTTTAGATATTAAAATAGCAATTTTCATAGTTTTATCATGTTCTTCGCTATCATTTGATTGAATTTCATCCCATGTTATTTTAAAGGAGGTAAAATAGTAAGATATAATCTTTTTATACTTATGTATTACCTTATTTTCTGGATTCGTTACTCGGCTACATTATATTGATGGCTGTAACAAATACATGGTCTTGAAACCTTTTTATAGCTTGAATTTCTGGGATGAGTAAGATTATTTTAAAACACTAAAAATGATTATCTATTGCTATAACTATTTTATAATTATTGAATATGATAAATAGATTAATGGAGAAATTTTTGGGTGCACTAAAAGCAAAAGAATATATTTGCTTTGCTCCTTTAATAAATAATACATCACCTATTGCATTAAATATGTAGAAAAAATGAGAAATAATAATAATCTACAAAATTGATATGTTATTTATTAAATAAAATAGAACAAATAAATTTTTTTACTCTTAAAGTATGTAAGTATTTCTATGAATGAATGAAATGAATAGAAATCATCAACACATTTAATAGTGATAAAATTATATATATATACACACACAAAGACTTTTAGGATATTAAAATAATCTTTTTGTTTCCCAATTGCAACCCATCACAGATGGTGAGGCTGGGGTAACTAACTTAGTACTAATTTCAAAAAAAATAATGATATTTGAACTCATACTTTATAAAACATCATATTAAAACTTTCTTATATATCATTATATGATATATGAATCCCAAATTAAGTAAAGTACATTTGAATTTGATACCAATAATAATAAGATACCAATACATTTGAATTTTATAACATATTTCAATTACATAATCTTAGCCATAAATAATAATAAAATACCAATACATTTGAATTTTATAAGGACATAAAAAAAAATTTGTACTTAACGTTTGAATTTTGAATTTTATTTTTAAAATAGTGTAAAATCACTAAATAATTAAATGTATGCCTAACTTAAAAATTAGGAGGGGAGAATATAATTTATGAAATAAATTTTAAAATAGTAGCGACTTATTTTGAACGTAGTAATAGTACAAGATTTTATATTAATACTCAATTGTCTTGTATTGTCATATCAATAAATATAGTTGAGTCTCATCTCATTATTGAAAATATTATGTAAATAGAACAATTTAATTAAATGATATTGAAATTTTTTTTATGATATTAATGCATAAAGTCTAAACTCAAATACTAATATATAAGTGAAATGGATTGAAAAAATCTTAGACTTATTACATGTATTAGTGACATTTTTTTCTCATAGGATATATTAACTTCTTAATAGTTTTAATAATTATTTATATATATATTTAAAGAGACCATATATATAAAAAATAAAAAACCATGTAGATTAAATCCGGAAATTTAAAACACTGACATGTGTGTATTTTATTTTCTTTTTCAATGAAGTTTTCGTTAAGACAGGCTCTTCCTCCCCTAAATTATGTATTTCAGTTTCAGCAAGGAGATGACCGGCTGCGTTGCTGAAGTAAGAGAATTTCTCTTTGGAGAGCTACCTACGATAATACCGTGAAAAAAGTTGGGGACCACACGAGAGATTAAGATTTTTTTTTTAACCGAGGATGTCTGGGGACCACCATACTCTGTCTTACGGCCAGATTTCCGGGGATTATGGATAAGGATTGTGTGGTATGCCTTAACCTAATCTGAAGAGAAGGAAATCGGTTGGCTTGCAAACCGTTGCTTTGGATCGCGACCGGATTATGAAACTACCGATGACAAAAATTATTTTTTGAGTAAACACCTCTTTGACAATTTTTTTTATAGGTAAATTAATTTCTAATAATTATAAATACCTAAATTAATTCCTCACAATAATAAAAATAGGTTATTATACTACGATCATTAAGACTGACTGATATTGCAGAGATGAAAAATAGCTTGGCAAGAGAAGGTAGAGCTCGTTTGAAAAGAAATAGAGCTCAGTCAGAACCAAGTGAAGCTCGACTGACAAACAGCTGAGACTGACAGGCATGTGATAAAATTCAATCACCTATCATCCGATCTCTATTTTCGCTCAGACGATTTCTACCTTCTCCCAACTAAGTTCTTTTTTTATCTTTGCCTCCTGGCCGAACCTTGACAGGTCGGTTAGAAACCTATAGTGTCCTATTTTTACAATTATGAAGGACTAATTTTGATATTTATAATTGTTACGGATCAATTTATCTATCAAAAAAATTATCAGGAACCAATTTAAGTATTTACTTTTATTTTTTAAAATATATATTAATTTCATATTCTAATAAAATATAATTTTTCAATAATATTCTTAATATTAATTACCATAATTAATGACTCTAGTATATTTAAATGGTTTATTGGAGAATTAATTACCCCGCCTTTGACGCCTAGACCACTGTGAAAAGGGAGGAAGCAACCAACATGGTCACCAATGGCACTACCAGAGAAAGACCTCAACGTTACAATCCATAACATTAACCTCTTCACTTTAAAAGACTTGAGTCCTAGATATTTAGTTTAATTTTGATATATAAAAATTTGGACAGAAGGGAAGGTGTCTTTATCTTTGCCCTGTGTAGAAGTTAGCATCGTTGATTACTTTGTCTTCGGCTTCGGCGCCTTCTTGTAACGGACAAAAAAGATATTTTTTTAAAAAAATAGTAGTAAATAAGTATCTTTGATATGTTGAATTGCACTCGTTTAAAATAAAAAATAGAGTAAAATGTATATTTTATAAATATTTTCACATGTTAGATATTTTGCTTTAATATTTAGCATTGAATATGTCTCTACATATCCGAGATGTTTTAACATTGCATTTAATTTAAGTGCACTAACATCATAAAATCATCTAATTAAATCTTATTATGTATAGGAGTGATGGTTTCTCTTTCTCCTTAAGTGGCTTTGAGTTTGAGCCTTACGCATGAAAAAATCTGTCTTGAGATTGTCTCCAATTGAAGAATGGTTTGTAAAAAACTAAAAATAAAAATATCTCTACTTTTTTATATATATGACTTTTGAAATAATAAATTGAGAATCAAACTTATTATATTTATTAAGATATAATTGAATGATTATATATAAAAAAATTGAAATTAAACTCAATAACTTTTAACGTTTAATTCTAATTGTTTATGCAGTGACGCGTTCACACCAGCCACAATTTAAGAATCAATGAATCCGTTTTGTTTTTTGACACAAATGTTAACACTAGGGATGATAATCTCCGTCGGTGTCTCAACGGGTTGAATAATTAAAAACAGTCGGTAACTAGGTAATAATATGCACGTGTAAATTGTGTGTGTGGGTGTTTTAATGGGGTTACATGTGACGCATACAGTGGGCGTGTGTTTTTTGGGTTGGCTGGTTGGGGGGCGACGGTTTGGTGAAATGCATGTGTGAATTTCAGATATATGGGCCGTATGGCTGAGGATGGACTTTGCTAAAATAATGTCGGCCTATGCATTTTGAGCGGCAAGTATTTGGTAAGTGGTTGCGGTCAATATAGAAACGTTGGTAATGAAGAGATTTAATTAATTTATAAATTTCTATAATTTTATTTAATTTTTAATTAAATTTTCATATTTAAAAATTTATAATTAACTTATATTATATAAACCTTTTCAATTCCTATCTCAATAAAACGTTTCCCCCTACCCTCTCCCACGAGAACTACTATTGTTGCTCTTTAGTCATCATCACGATTATCTTATTTATCATCCATCATTATTACTATCCTAAATAATTTTAGTTTCTTATTATTATTTTTGTACTAAATGAAAAAAAAACGCGATGAAGGAGGTGAATGGTGCATAGAAGAGGAGAAGCCAAGCGAGCCCAAAGATTATGCGTGGCTTTTACAAGAATGAAAAGCATCCGAAATTCTGTAACAACAATAGCAAATGCGAGAAATGGAACACGCCATGAATCTGAAGGAAAAAAAGGGAGCATAAAATCAAATTAGGTACGAATGAGGAGAGAAAGCGGAAAAGGAAGCGAACCTAGAATGAATTGGAAGGAGCAGGCAACGGCGAATACGAGGAAACTCTTCGATTTGCTGCTTTCCGGATCGAAGTCATCTTGTTCTTCTCTGTACCCATCATCAGCTGCGGCGGAGTCCGGCGGTGATGGAGGTTTTGCTGGGTTGGGACTAGTTTTTCTTGTGCCCTTTTTTCTATTTTTACAGGTGAAAATTCAGAAACCGATAGAAAAGCTTGAAAGTGTGGTGTTGCTAGGTCCAATAATAACAGCAATGGTGATGATGGATGATGAAGATAAAGAACAATGATCGTATTGACAGGAGGAAGGGGAAGGGGCGGATTTTTTATTTTTTTAATGTAAAATTATATTGAAAGAATATTTCATTCTAGAAATATTAATTTAAGATTTTTTTAATGCTTGATTACAAAATTTTATATAATAAACTGACTCAATTATAAAAATATAATTAAAAATTAAATGAAATTATATAAATTTACAGATTAATTAAATCTAATGGAGAAATCTTAATCTTTGCAGGAGGAGTAAACACATTTCACCAACCTTGATGGCCATGGCAGGCTTCAAAAGGGGTTTGGTGGAGTGTGTAGAGAAGCTTTGAGACATTGACTACGTGCAGAAATATCGGTGGGGCTGGTTGTTGTGCAAGTGAATTAGATCTCTCATGATTGTATAAAGCAACAATGATATTTGCACGCTGTCAGACTTTTATTATATACTTATACTATATTAAAAAATATATATTTTATATAGAAGGATAAAATGAAAAATAAAAAAAGCAAATACTTTTATTTATCGAAAAAATTTCATTTTCTGTCTCTCATTTCTTTTTCTCATTACCTTTCCCTAAAGTTTTCATCATCTCTTTCTCTCTTGTTTATTGTTCCTCACATGAAGAAGTAGAAGGAGTTAAAGCGGAATCTTTTTATATATACTAATAAATAATTGATTGGAGTGGTAGTTGCTTATTCTCTTTAATTAGCACTCTCAAGTTTGAGCTTTGAGTATGAAAAAATTAATATCAGGATTGTCTTTAATGAAAGAATAGCTTGTGAAAAAAATAGAATATTTTTTTTATCTATATAACTTTTGAAATAATAAATTGAGAGTCAAATTTGTTATATTTATGTGTCTAAAATATGATTCAATGATTATATATATATAAAAAAATTGAAATTAAACCCAATAACTTTTAAGGTTTAATTCTAATTGTTTATGCAGTCTTGCGTCCACACTAGTTGCATTGAAAGCTAAAATTTTCATCTTCTAAAATAATATTTGATAATAAATAAAAATATTTAAATATTATATTTAAATATAAATGGTTGTTATATCTAAATATGAATCAACTTTTACATTTTAAAAGATATTAATTAAAAAATTAATCAAAAAAAGTTCGAGAATCCCGTTCAAATAAGTTATTTATCCTGTTTAGTTAGTAGTTAGTACTATCCATTACTTTGTGTTGGGTTTCGGCCCCTTCTTGTAACCAAAAAGACAAACAAAAATAAGATTTTTTATGAAAAATAATAGTTATTAAGTATCTTTGATACGTTAAATTAAACTTGTTTAAAAATAAAATATATATTTTTAAAATATTTTTCACATGTTAGATATTTTTCTTTAATATTTAGCAGTGAATATGTCTCTACATATTCGAGATGTTTTAGCTTTGCATTTAATTTTTCGTGTGTTAACTTTCTATACTAATACGTGGTCAGTTAGAATGAGATTTGCTCATTTTTTCTTAATTAGCGGTGTTAAAGTCGAGTTTTGGGTATAGAAAATTCGCAGTTGGGATTGCCTCCAAAGAAAGAATGACTTCTGGGAAATAAAATAGATATTTTTTATGTATATAATTTTTAAAATAATAAGTTGAGAGTCAAACTTAATATATTTATATATCGTAATTGGATCACTGTATCAATTTTTTCTTACACAGTTAATAAGTCGAAATCAAACCCAATAACTTTTACCGTTTAATTCTAATTGTTTGCGCAATCCCACGTTCGCACCCCGCAATTTAAGAATCAATGAATCCGTGTATTGTTTTTTTCTATTTTATTTTTATCACAAATGTTGCACGAGGGTTGATAATCTCCGTTGGTATTTCCACGGGGTTAAATAATTAAAAATAGTCGTGTAACAACGTAATGTACATGTGTGGGCCTTAAAATCAGGGTTGATGCGACGCATATACAGTGAGTGTGTGGAGGAGCTTTGAGATACGCACTATCAGTGGTCAGTGGTCAGTGGGCTGTGGGCCTGCTTGTTGTCCAAGTGAATTGGATCTTTCATGACATCAGATAGCAGCAGGGTTGCGATTTCCAGACAAAAGCATGTGAAGGATAGCATCTTATCTTTCCAAGGTGTGCGCCTGTCATGTTGAAATGGATGATTTGTGCTTCCAGTATAGCTGGTCAAGGAAAATGGGTGTACTTGAAGCAGTGGCTGAGATGTGGATGTAATGCCTCTGAAACAGAGGTGGTATGGAAAGATTGCTTTCTTCTTCTTATTTTGCTAAGGGAAGGGAGTGGTGATTTAGTTAGGTTATGGATGTGTTAGTGTATTCGCTTAATGAGGTAACGGTATTTAAAATTGATTCAAATCAAATTAAAATTGGACACTAATTGAAAAAAGGTTGAAAATCAAAATAAATCGATTCTTAATGTGTAAAAATCGAATCAAACCAATCAATTCTAAAATAAAAAAATTAAATTAAATCGATAATATATTATATTTATAATTATATATATATATCAATTAGATGCATTATTTATCAAATTTTTTTATCCATATCTATATTTATATCATATTTTAATCCAATATTTTATATTTTTAATTATATATTAATTCTTGAAATTTAATCAATATGATTTTATTTTAAATCTTTTTTTACTTATTTAACTTATTAGTTAGTAGTATTACATATTAGCCTATCTTTAAAAATTTGCTTACATTTTATAATTATATAGTTTCATGATAACTATTAGTCTTATTTACTATAATTGATAGTTACTTTTTTATATTTTATAATTTTTTTAGTAAAAATCAAAAACTGGACCAATCCAAACAAATTTAAATTGGTTTCATTTGGTTTGATTCTTCAAAAATAATCAAACCGAAACGAACCAAATCAACAAAATATTTATTGATTGGACAGTTGATTTTTACCTAAAAATCGAATCAAACTGAACCGTGAAGACCCTTAGTATGAGTGGTTAAATTTTGCTCAATCAATTATAAAAAAAAAGTAACTATAAAATAATTGTCGATTAGGTCATCATGAAATTAATATTACTGACAGGTAAAAATAATTTTATTGACTGGTTGGCAAATAAAATTGTGATATTTTAATGATAATATTATTGATGGGTTTTCGGACTATGTCCACTGTTTTATATTTTTGACAAGTATATTTTATCGATAATTTTTTTGGTTCGGCCATAATTAGCATATATTAACTATTTTCATAAATTCTGTAATTATTTGACATTTATTCATATAATTTTATTTATAGAATAATTTAATTATAAATTAAAATTATATAAAATAAGAAATGAATGACATGCTCAATCCATAAATCGTTCAAACACCCTCATAAAATATCAATTTTATCCCTTGTATTAGGGTGCAATATATCATACATCCATGATCGATTTAGAAAAATATTGTGCGTATAAATAGCCCTAAATATCATGTTTCTCAAGATCGAATCAAGCTTAAAGAGTTGCATCCACTCCCAATATCATGAATCAAGATGTTAATTATAAGGATTACCCATCAATACAACACAAATGTACTCAACTTTGGTTTCTAAATGTCGTGACTATGATCGCGACAAGGTGATGAAAAAGTATTTTGGAAATATTTTTATGGAGGCGCCACTAAAGTTTGTTAAGAAAAACCATTGTGAAAATATTTTTTAAAAAATCATTTTAAACCAATCTATAAAAATAGAGTCAGATTCGAGAGTCCATTTATGCATAGAAAAGGATGGAGACTAAACTCTACAGCATCTGTAATACATTCGTCCTAAAAATAGTTATCCAAAAGTTAATTGTGCAATTTGAATAACTTAAAAAGCACATAAATATACCCAAAAAATAAACAAATATAATATTTATAAATAAATAAAAAGATAACATCAGATTAAAATATTTATAAATTTAGGAAATAAGATAACAAATATCACAGACAAAATAGTAAAAATTTAAAGTTTAAGTCGATAGGAAATCATGTTCTTATATAGCCTTTATTGTAATGAGAAATTCAAAACTACGTAATTCTCTAAAAAAATAATTGTATGTTTAATTGATTTTTTTAAGAGAAAGGATTTTTGTTTTAAAGACACTTTCTTTCTTTTTCTTATAAAAAAAGGGTCCATTTTTACACCGGACTCAAATTAGCACTAGACTACTATGATTTAAACAAACTTCAAGGTAATACTCATTACTCAATCAAAGTTGCTAGCCATTACATGAACCCAAAGAGATATAAGAAAAGTAAAGTAAAAACAAATAATTCGATACCAGTTTATTTCAGCTAAACTATGTTAATAATGCAAGATTATAAATCAAACTAGAAGCCAAGGGGAAATGCCAAAAACTCAACTGGGTCCAACAAACTTTCAAACATCTTTGTTTTTCTTGTTTTATGTGTTGATGTTCTTTCTTATTATTATTTTCACAGGAAAGGAAAAAATATTAAAGTAGGCTCAAACAAACTCCAACGATGTAACAAAAAAAAAAACAAACAAACTCCAACAAACAACATCATGCATACCCACCTTCCCTTTTTCATTTTGTCTTTTTCGAAGACCAAACTTTTTAATGCTGGAACCTTTTTTGAAACCATCAACATCATCCCAGCTCAATGACAAGGCCTATCAGATTAAAGTATTAAAACATTTTTTTTAAGAAAACAAAAGGTGAGTCAGTAAAATGCAAACAAACGAGAAAGTACTTTCATTTCTGAAATTATTAGTATATTTTTATTTAATTTTAAAAAATTTAAATTAATTATTCTTAATTTTTTAATATCTAAACTTTTATTTTATATATTATTTTAATTTATAATCAAACAAATATTAATTAACTATTAATTTTTACTAACATAACAAATTAAATGATATGTAATATGTCAGTATCCATGACATATCATATTAATTTTATGTGACTTATTAACGTGACATTAAATTAAAATAGATTTATATTAGTCATTAAAATTTCTAAATATATTAAAATAGTTTCTAAAATTTTTTAAAATTTATTAAAAAGGTCCCAAATTCCAAAATTTCTTCTATTTCATTAATAAAAATTTTAAATCCTTAATATTTCTTAAACTAATTTACTTCTCTTATTTTTATATCTATTTAAACAAATATTTATCTCATACATAATAACAATGAGGATAATATATTACTAATAATAATATTTCAAATAGCCCCTGATAAGCTGGGTGAAGTTAATTGTTGGTGATGGTGAATCTTTCTTCCTTGCCTTTCCTTCCCAACAATTTCCTCCAGAGTGAAATTTCACAATGGCTGTTAATTTTGACTTTCCTTTTTATGTGTTTCCTGTGCTTGTCAATACTGCAGGCTTGCTGTTCTTTTCACTTCCTTCGTTGGTGTTTTGTTTGTTGGAATAGCTATTACCACCCCACTTCTATTAATTTTTATTTAGGTTATCTAAAATATCCCTCTTTTATTATATCCTAAAGAATATGTAATTAAAACTAATTATTTATTTGTCATAAAAATGATAAAGTAAAGTGTTTTTTTGAAGAATTATATTCAAGATTTTAAATCCTTATTAGAAAGAAAATAGTTCGTCCCCACCTCACAAAACTTAATTAAAACTATATGTTTTATGTGGAAGAGAAATTTCCTCTTAGCTACTCTTCCTTTACATCGTTGAATTTTTTTTTTTTTTTTTGTCTATCTGGATATCTCTACAGTCAACCACCATGAGACTAGTCCCTCGTCCCAACTGTCATTACACAAAGTGGTAGGAGACTAGCCACGAAGTGCTTTCCATTCATAAGAGTTGGGGATCAAACCCCCACCACTTGTTTAAGGGCTGAAGTGCTGAATTACTATGCCCACTCAACGTAGTTCTTTACATAGTTGAATTATTATTTTATATATAAATTTTGTATTAAAATTAAATTCTATTTTATATTTCTTAAAATCATATAGTTCTTTATGTTAGTCCTAACAGTAATTTGCCCTTAAGTTATTAAGATACCTTAAAAATTTTAAAAGAAATTTTTGAAACGTCGAAATAGACCATATGGAAAATTTTACTTTATATTGTAAGATTAACTGCGTCAAAAGTTATATAAAGATAACATTTAATTGTTCAATAATGTAAAATATTTTACAATAATATGTATTAAAATTAATCTCTCTAAAATATATAATTATTTTTACAAAAGACTACATAAAATTTATTCAGAGAAAAAAAAAACCACTAAAGTGCATCTGATTCACGCAGAAATATACTATAAAACATATTTGTAAATGGATATGGCTTGTTATCGATTGATATATTACTTATTTTCAATGTGTGGTCATCAATTGTAAATAAATGGCTAGTCTTCAAATTGAGTGACTAATACGTTAATATTAAAAATTTGTAATATTCACGAGTACGAAAAATTAAAAATGAGATCATCAGTATTAAATATTTGGAGTGGAATTTGGATTATAAATCTTAATATCATTATCGTGATAAATAAATAATTAGTGTTAAGTGTTAATTATATGTTCTTTAATTTGGATTATAATAGGAGAAGGGCATTTTGGTGAATCTAAATAAAATATAAACTAAGTGTTATTGGCACGCCACTCCCTTGCTTGTTGGCTTGTAATTCGCAAAGCCTCGGGGTTGTGTTCGAGAGTACTACACAACAGCCAGCCAGCCCCAAGATTTGAGCTCTTCCAATTATATTATTAATATTATTGCTGTCAAATTTTGGTTCTTTTGTCCTTTTCTTTTTTCATTGGGCTGAAGATAATGTAAAGAATACGGTTTAAAGAGAAATATAAAAAAGGAAAAGGTTCTGAAAGATATGGGCCATTTGATTTTGGGCCGAAACATGATGTAAATAGTTGGGCTTCTATTCGATTTTTTTAAGAAAAAGAAAAAGATGATATAAAATAAAAACATGCAAAAATGGCCAACAAGTTAACGGCGAAATATAATATTCTCAGAGATTAAACAAAACATTCAAAATTAAAGGAAGAAATAAAACAAAATTAACTTATAACTTTATTTTAACTAAATGAAAAATTGGGCGCGACACTAAAACAACAAAATATGGTAGGTTTTCGAGAAAATCTATACAACCTTTCCTTTACTTTGAGTGTAATGGACTTTAAGAATGAAACTAACTCTCTATTCAATTATTCAGCAAATTGATTTACAATGGGGATAATTCATCTATTTATAGACTTAAGTGATCCACCAATATCTTTAACAATCTAATTGATTACTACTAATACTCCTAACCTATGTTGTATCGATACTTCATCATCTATCTGTGCACAATATCTAAGACATATCATGTCCAATACTAATACTTTGATACTTCAAAATGTGGCAATTGATTTTTTTGGTGGTTTTATAAATTAGTTTATCCACATATATGTATTATTTAATAATATATTGACAATATCACCTTAAAATTAATAAATTTAATATAAACACATATCTTGGCATATGAAATTTCAGAATTTCCGTATATCTCCCTATTAATATAAACACATTACTTTGGGGTGTAAAAATTGTACAAACTTCTCCATTCTAATTTAAACGGAAATCGCCCCTTACTATTTGTATAAATATACTTTTCCACACTCTCGACGAGGACACCAATTCTATTTGTTTAGGAGACAGAATTGGTCCTTTGAGATAATGGAAGGTTGTCAATAGTAGCGAGTGAGAATAATTATGCACCAGAGTGGGTTGGTTGTCAAGAGTCACTGTCATTCATTTTAATATAGAACAGGTAAATAAGTTAAGAGCATAAATTTGTCTCGTTCTCCTAATTATGGTCGTCGTAATGATATTTTTGGTGGTGATCCATGGTTGAATTTTATAAGTCCTTTACTCGCACTCTATTGGAAGACTAGGTCGCCTATAGTGTTGGACCAGTTCAATTGAAAATTCTGAATAACACATATTATTATATATATAAGAACACCAAAAGCCAGGACAAAATGCAGCTTACACTCGGCCAGGTAAACTCAGAACCTCATCATATTGGTTAATAGCAACATATCACAAGCTATATTATAATATATGCTTGTTATAATAGAGAATTATGACACGGTAGCTTTATTCATCAGAGTAAACACTTCAACAGCAGCAATGCAGGTCTCAATCAATCACTCCTCATCATCCCACAGATCATCGAGAAGAGGCTTGGTTGGTCCTTTGATGAGTCTGTCTTGATGGATTTCACTTATCTTCTTGTAGTCATCCTCGGTCAATGACCAATCAAAGATCTCCAAGTTCTGCTTCATCCTCTCCTTGTCATAGCTCTTAACAACAACTGTCACCCCTTGCTCATATATCCACCTAAGGCAAATCTGCATAATTTTTACCATCATGTTTGTTAGAAATCACATGGCATCAACCAAAACAAAATATCGTTAATGCTATACAGCAAAGACAAATATATAATATATGTATGTACCCAGTTTTTTAAATTACGGACTACGTCATGTGATGCGGCTGCAATATTGTGGTTGTGGTTCGCAGAGCAACCGCATCATATCACAATTGCAATAATTGTAGTGTGATGCATTTTTACATAAATTGACTGCAATATAACCGCAATGGAACCGCATCGGGCCATAATAGGCTGCAATGGGTTCCTTTTCAAGTTGCAGACACGCAAAAATTTCTCCCAGCATAGCCACAATGGGCATCGCGATGAACACATCATCCACAACCACAACAACTACAACTGCGACTATATCCGTGATTGCAACCGCAATTTAAAACAATGTGTGTACCTGAGCAACAGTCTTGCCGTGAGCATCTGCCAATTCTTTGATAACATCATTGTCCATCACTATATTGGTTCCCCTGCTGGCACCTTTCCTCAGAGGTGAGAAAGCAGTTAAGGTGATACCCTTTGCCTTGCAGAACTCCCTGAGCTTCTGTTGTTGAAAACCGAGATTGATTTCCACCTATTACAATATTAACATGTACTTAATTAGTCATTTAAAATATGGATTAAATTAACCATCAAAACAAAATAAATACATGCAACTCGTGATCGAAGGAAGGTTATAAAGTGATTTGTGAGGTTAATTATTATATACTTGGTTCACTGCAGGAGGGATGGTAGCAAAAGACAGCAGTTTCTCAAGCTTCTTGACGGAGAAGTTGCTGACTCCAATGGCCTTTGTGAGGCCAAGCCTTTGGCATTCTTCCATGGATCTCCACACACCCTCCATGTCAAATGGCACCAGCTCCGATTGCTCAATGGGATAGGTGACCTTTCCTGGTTTAGTAGATAAAGGCCAGTGGATCAGATAGAGGTCCAAGTACTCTAGTTGAAGCGTCCTGCATGCAAACAAGTATACCAAAAGTTAATTACCTCGGAAAGTGGAACTCAAAACAGAAGTGGAAGTGTTGAAGAAGAAAGAGAGAGAATATATATTATAGTCATGATCATGATGATGATCATCACCTAAGTGATTTCTGAAGAGCAGGAACAATGAGGTGAGGGTGGTTGTCGATGACCCAGAGTTTGGTAGTGATGAAGAGTTGGTCTCTGGAAGCAATGAGACCAAGTTTAAGCGCTTCTTGGATGGCTTCACCAACAGACTGCTCAACACCATAGGCAGAAGCAGCATCAAAGTGCCTGTAACCTTGCTTGATGGCCTCAAGGACTGCATCCTTTGTGCTTACCTTGCTGGCTGCCTCAGGGGCTGTCCCCAGCCCAATAACTGGGATTCTGCGTTGCCCAGTTGAGGAGCTCAGAACCACTTCGGGGACTGTTGTTGTGGCAGCCATGTTTTTGGTACTAGTAATTGAAGGTGGTCAAGACAGATATAGATATAGATATAGATATAGATATAGATCTATATCAATTATGCTGCTTGCTATGTTATATTGCTATGGCTGTGAAGAATATACATGGCCCTGTCACCCTTTTTATAGAATGGATTTTCTCCCAAGTGAAGTTCACCACCGAGGTTGGTGAAACTCGGGGTAGGTGGCCCAGTTCCAATTATTTGACTGGTCTTGTTTACTTCTCTAAAGAGCCGTTTTTGAGTAGTAAGGTCAGTGTACTATTGAATTAAAAACTTTTATTTATTTGTTTTTTCTATACTTAAAATTTGAATTTTAAATCTTACTTATAAAAATAAAAATAAGTGCGAAATCATTTAAAACAATTAAATATAGATAAGGATGGAAATCTACAACACTGAAATGTGTGTACATATATATTCAATAAATTTGTTGATAAGACAGAGTCTTCAATTCCTCCCCTAAATGAATGTGTTTCAATTTCAGCAAGGAGATGACTGACTGGCTGCGCTGCCGAGGGAAGGGACTTATTTTGTTTTGACCGATTTTTTCACAACCAACTCGAGATCACTAATAAGAGGAAAAAAACAGCTAGCCATTCCAATCAAGCATATGTTGTTATTGCTAATAAGTATCTTTAATATGTTAAACTACACAAGTATACTTGCTAAAAGAATAAAATTAATATTTTAGAAATATTTTTAACATGTTAGATATTTTGCTTTAATATTTAATTAGTATTGAATATGTCATGTGAGATGTCAACTTTGTATTTAATTTAAGTACACTGACAACATAAAATTATCTAATTAAATCTTTTATGTGTATGACCTTTATTGAGAGTTAAACTTATTATACTCGTGTTAATATGTGCTTGAATGATCATATTAAAAAAAATTTATATTATTAAGGGTTTACTTCTAATTGTTTATGCAATCTTGTGTGTCCACCCCCACAATTTAAGAATGAATGAATGAATCCGTTTTGTTTTTGTAATTTTATCACAAACGCTTTAAGTTCTACTATAGCCGTCCTCAAATAAAAATCACCACATACAAATCATAAAGGCTGCCACGACAAACTATAAGTTTTGTTTGGAACAGGAGTACCCTTTTTGTCTTTTTTGGGGATAGTCCTGGAAGTACAGTTTCATCGTTGTGGGGGACAAATCTATCTTCTAAATAAATTGTAAAACATTAGCCACTTAATTTGATTACATTAATAGTATAAATTTTTTTATCCTAACATCTAATTATGTTATATTATTTTATTAAGAAAAATATAGTTGAGCCTTATTTTATTATTTAAAAAATTATAAAAATAAAATATTTTAATTTAATGATTGTGTAAAAATTATTCATAATATCAATATATGAAAACTAAATTCAATTATAATATGCACATGAAATTAATTAAAAGAGTCTACAGCATGTTTGGGTGAGTGTTTGGCCACTCTAGAATTGATTCCAAGAGGCTAAAACTGATTCTACAAAAAAAATAGTGATGTTTGGTTCCTAGAAATTATAACAAATTCTAGAATAACAGCCAAACATAAATTATTTTACTTTATAATTAATTCTAATACCTAGAATCAATTCTATAAATACAGAGTTAAACACACACTTAAACATATTATGTATTAGTGGAATTTTTTCTCCTATAATATGACATATTAACTCCTTAATAGTGTTGATAATTATTTATATATATTTTTTCAAGGGACAATAAATATAAATATAAATATATATAATAAAAAAAATATTGGGGACAACTGCCTCCCTCATCCCTAATAATTTTTCGCTACTGTTTGGGAGGTACTTTCATTTTAAAAAGTATAAGTTAATTCTTTTTATTTAATAAAAAATAGAGTGCCTTTTTATTTGAATTTTAATAGTAAGAGGTGGTTTTTGAAAATTTTATAAGTGTTTTCTTAGAGTTAATTAATTTATAATATTTAAAACTTAAAAATTAGTATCATAACCTTAAGTCTTAATAAAATTTTAATTTTATTCTTTATTAATAACAAAACAATAAATTTTTATTAATATTTATTATAATCATTTTATATCTGAAGAGAAATTTTACAATATTTATAATATAATACTAAATAATACTCTTGTAGCTTTTTATTGAAAATAATTTATATATTATTTTATTAAATGGTACTATAATGACATTTTTAGAATAACTTATTAATAATATAAAAAACTCAAGAATTTTAAAAAAGTTACAACATTATGAAAACCACGCAGTGATGCATACCTTAGACATCGGCTTTTTTTTGTTTATTTTGTTGATAAGGCAACGGCAAGCCGTGACCAATAGGCAATAGCATGCATAGATAAGGTTGGTCCCAGACCAAACAAAAAAAAAAAAAGGTTGGTCAAAGTAGTCTTTTTCTTTTTTTAAAATTTTTTTTCTTTTGTTCATCGCAGTCTTGTTTGAATAATTCAAGCTTCGGCTTCCTTTTTTTTTTTTTTTCTTTTTAAGTCATGCTAATTTATGCTCCAGGCCAGCTGCAAGATGTTCAACTTTGTACTACTAATTTTTGTTCTTTTCTCTTTAATTTTTTGTTCCTCTCTCTCTCTCTCTCTCTCTCTCTCTATATATATATATATATATATATATATATATCTATCTCTGTGTGTGTGTGTGAAACAGATAAATAATGGACCGCTTGTAAGCTCAAGGCTTGTGCATGAAAAATATTATTACATAATTATTATCTATTTATATGTTAGTTTAATTTTAAAGCATAAATACTATAGAATGAAAAAACAAGGTTGAACTTTTGTATATCATCACATTATTATTATTAAAAGTATTTTATTCTTGCAATAACTACTTTAATGGTTAGTGGTTACACATAATGATACGTAATTAATTGATATTATGAAATAATTATCGAAATTAATCATTTTTCCCTTCATAAATTTATAATTCAATGTCACTTGATGTCATTGGTCATAGATCTTTTATTCGGCAACTAATAACTAAAACTTCAAAGTTGTGAATAAAATATATTAAAACTTCAAAGCCTTCCTTATTAGGTTTCTTAAATAAGATTTAATTTTAATGAGTAATCAATGTAAACATGTGTGTGTGTATATAATGATCTAATTCGATGTTATCTTAATTATCTTATTATTAAAAATATTTTAATCTTAGGTTAATTATTTCAAAATTTATAATAATATATAATTTGTTGATAAGATAAGATTATTTGACACTATGTTCTCTTATGTTACTCCCCTCTGCTGCGGGTGAGCAGTAATCTTGAAACTGAAAAAAAATATATATATATTTGGGCTTTGACGCCATTATATTTAAAAAGCCGAATGAGAGAACAAGGCATCTGACCATCGTGATAATATCCATAACACTATTTTTATTCTCATGCTGAGAAAATTTGCTAAATCTTTTGCACAGCTGAACAACATTTAAAGTAAAATTGGTCCATTCAAAGATTAGTAAGTGTCAGTTTTTTTTTGTGAAAAAAATTTGTTGGGTTTTTTTAAAATTTTGAAATCCATGATATGGAGCATACTGCAACCGAAAGAACACAAAAAGTACAGTTCATTGAGAGGAAAAACCTAGGATTTAATAAAAACTTATGACTCATAGCAGATATAGAAGATTTTTCATACAATTTTTGTATTATCTATTCAGTAGATCAAATGAACTAGCTATCACCAATTGCTTGAAAAATTTTGTGAAAAACTTTACGGCAAGTTCAAATGGGTCGTACTCACGCATATAGGACATAACCTGTATCCCTCTGTACCACTTATTTTATTCCACTCCCATTGTGTACGTCATGGGTTTTGAAATTTTGATTAAACTTCCTAATATTTAAAATAGAAGACTAGACCACGCGATTGCTCGAATGTGAAAGTTGAATTGTAGCGAGCACTTATTCAAAAATGTTATGTCATGAGAATGACTACGAGTGACCTTTAGTAGAAAAAGATTGACACCTACAAGGAATTTGGCAGCTTGATCGCAATCAATTCCCAATGGCTCTTCCTTTCAATTTTCCTCATTCAAAGCACTACGCATGCTAGCAGACCACAATAAGTTTTGCCACACAATAGTCTTTTGGCATACATCACACATGCATATTTCTTTGTATAAATATATGTAGCATCACTAGTCAAAGCAATTCTTCTTCAACACTTAAAATCGCAAGTTACCAGTAAGTTAATCTGGTTGACAGTGATTATTATTGTTTTGTTAATAAACTGATATCATATTTTTTTAGTAAATATTGAACATTATCAATAGGCTACACATCAATTCATAATATGGCTCCATAATGCAAAACAAGAACAGAACAGACTTTCATAAGCTATATACAAGAAAAGAAAATTACATTTCAGGGGACCAAAATAATGAATAGCATAAGTATTTTTCCTGGACTGAGATTGATTTGTTCAGGCCACAATGAATTAGGTGATGTTTAGTCAGTTCCAATCTAAGTGAAGCGATGCGGATAGGTGTATACAGAAAGGGGAATAGGAGGCAACAAAACCTTGTAAATCCAGTGTATACAAAGCCCCTCTCAAGCTAGCAGTCCCAATCCCCTTCAAAGATGTGTTATCCTGTATAATGCCACCAAATTCATTAAATAGGGAAGTGCAGTAGCAAGTTTAGAAATAGAAATCAAGTGAAAAGTGAATTGAGGTATGTAGTAAACATCAGTAAGGTAAAGGTCTTTTGTAAAGAAAATGTTGTCGCAAAATATTGGATGAAATTCTACTGCTATCAGGTAAGTTTAAGACAATTGGTTTAATGTATTTGTAACTACTGAATTTAGACAAGGAAGAGCATGCATTATCAATAGCTCTCGAGTTCATAATCCAATGAGAAGGTAATGAGCTGCAAGTAAGAAACCAATGTGTACCTGAAAGTGCTTCGGGTTGGGAGATGGAAGAGATATGGTTGATGATGGGGGGTGACGGTGAGGCTTTATGCTGTGAATTTGAATGCTGAAGTAAAGCAAGAAGTTGTTGATGCTGCTCAGGAGTGAAGAATGCCATTAAGTTATCTTGATGTTGCTGAGAGATTAGAGCTAAGAGTGGAGTGTCATCCTCATCACATTCCTTGGAGGCCATGTGATTAGCCGATCCAGAATTTCATTGCATGTTAGGAGGAAATCCATGTAGCAGAAAACATTGGTCAACGGTGTGACCATAGCTATTGTAGTGAGAGCAATAAGGTTTTCCTCTACCAGAACCATGCCTTGGATTGTTGAATCTACCACTACGTGACCGACCTCTGCCACGGCCACGATTGGAATCAAATGCTGCAGGGTTGTGGTTCACCAATCACTTCACACTCTTGTTGAAGAATCATGGACATAGCTTGATTAATATCACGAAATGGCTTTAACATCATGATCTGTGATCTAACAGTGGAAAAATTATCATTTAAGCCCTTCAGCTTCAAGAACTTAATGACAAACTCTTTATCGTGATAGCCTTGAATTGTTGGTATCAAATTGCAAGAATAGAGAACAGTGCATGCAAATGGAGAAATTCGGCGACAGGTTTCCAACCCCTCCCAAATTCCTTGAAGGTGAGTGAAATAAGCAAAGGTAGAATGATCTCCTTGTTTCAACGAGTAAAATTCTTCAAGAAAAGATGAAGTGCGAAAATCGTCACCTTGATGATATATTGATTTGAGAGCATTCCAAACATCAAGCGCAACCTTCCTCCACAGCATGCTGCGAGCAATCTCTTTCCTCAATGATCAGGTAAGCCAAGAAAGAACCAATGTGTTGCAACGAGACCATGCTTCAAAGTTGAGATCTTCTGGATCAGGTTTGAGTATTGAACCATCAATGAACTGAGCCTTGTTCATGAGCTCAAGAGCTATCAACACCTCACAGGACCATATATGGTAATTGGATTGGTCTTCAAGAGTAGAAGAAATTATAGAAATGCCGGGGTTTTCGTTTGGATGGATGAAATAGGGGCTATATAGATTCAAAGAAACATTTGCCATAGGGATGATAACAAGAAATTTAGAGAAGAAGTATGGAGAAAAAATATTGAATGTGATGGAATTAGGATGAAACTTGCTGAAGAAGGAATGAGATCTTGAGAATGAAGAATAGAATCTTGATGTAGAAGAGAATTGGGGATCAACAAAAGAAGAGATGTTTTTTACTGTCCTAATAGACACCTGGTTTTAGATATTAAAATAACACTTTTCTTGAATTGAACATTTTGAATAATACACAATCATATATAAAACACTAAAGGCCGAGACAAAAGGTAGTTTACAATCAACCAAGTTAATTTAGAACCTCATAATCATATTAGTTAATAGTAACATATCGTAAGCTATGTTTAGCATACATAATAGAGAAATATGACACGATTTATTCCTTTATTCATCAGAGTAAGCACTTCAATAGCAGCAATGCAGATCTCAATCAATCACTCCTCATCATCCCACAGATCATTGAGAAGAGGCTTCGTTGGTCCTTTGATGAGTCTCTCTTGGTGGATTTCGCTTATTTTATTGTAATCATCCTCGGTCAATGACCAATCAAAGGTCTCCAAGTCTTGCTTCATCCTCTCCATGTCATAGCTCTTAGTAACAACTGTCACCCCTTGCTCATATATCCATCTAAGACAAATCTGCAGAATTTTTACCATAATGTTTAGTAAAAATCACACAGCTTTAACCAAAACAAAATATTATCATTGCTATACAACAAAGACAACTATATATAGGATTAGGATCAAGTTATATCAATATAACTTTAAGTAACTGTTATGCCACTGAATAATTTTTTGTTAGATTAATTTTTAACAAAACTTATAATGGGATTAGAAGTTCATGTCACATAAATGATGCCTATAAACTTTCAAGTTAATTTAAAATTATTTAACATAATTTTTATGTATATTAAAATCAACGTGATATATATGTTCAAAAGGAACAAGAATAACTATTTTGTGATTACATTTTATTAATGAAAAATTTTCATGAAATTTGACACAAATGATCTTTATAATAAGTAATTATAACTCAACTGTTGGATTAGTGATAAAATTATTTTATTAAAAACTATTAAAGGTGTATTTTTGCTTAGAGTTATACTAATATAATTTGATCCTAACTCATAATTTTAATCTCCACAAAATGTGGAACTTGTTAACCTCCATGCAAATGTGTATAGAGATTAGCAAGCTTCACATTTTGTGTTGGACTTAAAACTCACTCTTCTCTTCCTTGAATCAATTTAAAATTTTGGGTGTGATATAATTTTATGTCACTAACATTTATTACAATTTCTCTAACTTTTCTCCCTTTAATTTAATTTTAATTAATATTTACTCAATATTATATTATTTATCTCTATATTAATACTGATTAAAATTTCATATAATATTATTATATGCTAAATATGTGTATTTTAATATTATTTTAATAATTTTATAGAGTTTATATGAAGCATATTATTTGAGAAGAGTGATTTATTATAAGAGTAATCAGAATGAATTTTGACCATTGAATCATACATGAATAATCAAATGGCGTATCATATGAGAGGGGTTGTTTATTAGAAAAGTGGAAGGAGCAAATTTGGGCCGTGTAACCATATATGGATAGTCGAGATTGAAAGTTAATTAATGCTTACATACTCATTTAAAAAAGTCATATAATTTTATATTTTAATCTTGACCGTTCATATAAGATTCAATGATCTAGATTCGTTTTTCTCTCTTTCACAACAAATCATTCCTCTCACATGATACCTCTTATATATAGGGGCGTATCACATGAGAGAAATTATTTATTATGAGAGTATAGTTGGTTGGAGAGTAAAAATGTAGGCAAAAGTTACCTAGATGAGTTGCGTTATGTTATTTAGAGAACGTATCAATTATAATAATTGTAATAAGAAAAGTTAATTATCCCTTATTACAAATTGTGTTGAATAATTTTTTATTAAACCATTTTTCTAGATAATATAATGTGTGACCTTTTTCTAGATTTGAACATTTTTAAAATGATATTAAATAATTGGTAATCATATATATAATTAATTGATTAGAATTGATTCAAATGGAAAACAATATTTTTTGAGTTATTTGTTTAGAGAATATATCATAATAATCATAATTAATATAACTAATTATATTTCATAACCAATCATTATTCATAATTTATTACTAAATACTTTGTTTTGGAGAATATGATGTTATTTCTTTTAGATTTGATTATTTTTAAATTTTTTAATTCAAAATGTGATTAAATTATTAGTAAAAATACATATAGTTGATTGATTATACTTGATTCCAATTTCAAATTTATCAACAATCATGATGAATGATTCCTAATTTTTGTTTAAATAAGATATACTAATTTCCTTTGGAATTATATATTTGTTTTTAAAAAAAATTGATATAGGACTAGAAAATTGAAAATGATATTTTTTTGGGGGTATATTTGTAATAAGTATAGTTAATTATATTTTATTACCAATTGTTTAGAATAATTTTAGAATAAAAATCATTTTTAGATAATATAATGTATTTATTTATTTGAACGTCTTAAAAATTTGAATTTGAGAATTCCAATTTTATTATCAATCAGGATTATTAATTTTTAGTTAAATTAGGTATACTAATTTCCTTTTAAATTTGATATATGTTATAAAGAATAATATTTGATATGGGTCTTGAAAAAATTAAATCAGATTTTTGGGTTTTTTTTTAGAGAATGTATCATTTAAAATAATTGTAATAAATAAAATTAGTATTTATTTTTATTAATATTTTTTAGATATATGATATGACATTTTAAGGTTTCATTATTTTTAAATTTATGAATTGAATTTGAGATTAAAGCATTAAAAATAATAAATATAGTTGATTGATTATACTTAATGCTTGATTTCAATTTTATCAACAATTACAATTTTTAATTTTTTGTAAAATCGGATATACTAATATCCTTTTAGAATAGATATTTGTTTTAAAGAATAATATTTGAAGTAGGACTTGGAAAATTTTAACTATATTTTCTTAGGTTCATTTATTTAGAGAATGTATCAATTATAATTATTTTAATCAGTATAGTCTATAATACTAATATTTCAGAATTCTATGAGAGAAAGTTTTTCAAGTGTCGCAACTAAAACGATTTAGAGCCCACAGTCTTAAGAAGTTAATCATTAATTTTTTTTGAAAAAATAAATTGCAATTATGACATATTATTAGAATATCATTGACAGTCATAGGCATTTAATAGTAGGATTGCAATATCAAAATTAAATATATTTAAAACTTATTGATATTTAATTAAATTTATAATACTAATATTCAACATTCCTTTGAGTTTTCTAGGTACAGATGCCAAAGTAGTTTAGAGCCAACAAATTTCATTACTTTAATAATTAATTTAAAAAAATTATAATTATAATCATTATATATCATTAGTTTACTATCGTTGATTTATATAATTTCAATATTCATAATAATCATTTTTAATATCTAGATAATTTATGTTGAAATCTATATGGCAAAAAATATTGTACATTATTTTGATAACCTTATATGTTATAATTATTTAAAATAAATAAATAATCAAAAGTAATTTTAAATTATATAGTTTATTTTTTAAAATATAAGTGTTTGGAAAAAGTTTAAATAAGATAAGTTATGTTACTTTACTTATATACTCATAATTATCAATTAATTAATTAATATATAATATTGATTAATTACTATATAATTTTTATACCTATTGATCAAATGATAACACATACCCACACACACACACACAAATATATATATATCTGTGTGTGTGTGTGTGTGTACACTACGGTAATATGATCTATTATATTTAAATTAATATATTTGTTAGTTTATAATATTTGTTATAAACTAGAATTTCAGCCTTAATATACTAAAATGAAGTAGATGGCTCATTATATAATAAGACTATTCACTGTGATTGTTTATCAAATTCATCTTATAATTATTTTACTATCTTTATTAACTATTTTTGTTTTAGATTTTTCTATTTTATCCTTTTTTTTGTATTATATTTATGGTCTCACGATTAGTTATTACTTTTACAAAATGACATTTACAAAAAACAAAAGAGAATCTTAAAAATATTTATAAAGATAGAAACTAAATTTTTAATATTCATTCAAGTCAAATACATATTTTAATATATTTATATAGAGCTTAAATTCAATATGACAGAAATCAAGTAGTTTATGAAATTATAATTTTCTTACTTAATGTCAAATTGAGCCTTATTTATCAAGCTAATGTGATTTTAAGTTTTTTCAAATTATCCTTAAAAAAATGATAAATTCACGTGCTAAGGTTATTGAAAACCTTTTTTTTTATCACTTTGGAAGCTTAATATATGAATAGAATTAATGAAAAATTCCTCATACATTTCCTAAACAATAAATTTATTAAATGTATAAAGTAAATTGTTGAGTTCGAGCTTGGAAATCAATGAAGGAAACCTTTTGTTACATTATTAGTGACAATTACAATGAGCATGTAGTAATTTGTATGGGAGTATATTTGGAAACTTTAATACTGTGATATCTCAGTTACACGTGTATGTTCCGTATGGCTTAGAGTTCCCTAGGACCCATTCATGATGCCGGATCTTAGATTTCGCTAAGTCTGGATCCTATACCTCCTTGGAGGGCTATATGTTAGAGCCACTTTCTTGGTATCAAAAGTCCCGGGCCACTTTCTTGGAATCAAAAGTCTCGGTAATGGTTTCCAAGAGTATAACAAGTTAAAGAGTGATTTTTAATGGATTTTATGAAGCTCTTAAACATTTTGTTTTTAGCCCCCAAGTTTAGAAAATCTCGAAGATTTTTGAATTTAAACTAAAACCCAAAATTTAGATTTTGTTTTTATGATATTTTATTTGAATCCAAATGGCGGGTATTTCCTATTTACATTTATGTTTTAAAGTTAATGAAGAGTAAAATAAATGAGGACATTAAAAAACGTAAATAAGTGAGTGTTGAGATAACCCAAATGTCAGAATGACTGAAAGATATAGAGACTAGATGAACTGTCACCGCTATAGCGATCTAGGACTGCTATAGCGATCTAGGACCGTTATAGCGGTCACAGTGTGTGAGCTGCAGCATTTTGGTTGTCTGTTAACCGCTGGACCACTATAGCGGTCATAAGTTTGTCAGCTGGGTAAACGGGAAATGGCTAGGCCGTTATAGAGGTGCCAGTACAACAGAAACAGTATAGAACGATGTCATTTCACTTACTGAGAGCTATAAACCCTCCTCACTCTCTTCCTCCCCCATTTTTCACGATCAGAAACCCTCTCTTCTGCATTTTCATCATTTTTCTCTCTTTTCTTCCAATCTAGTTCCCTTATATAATCAAGGTATGTTTGTGTTGCTAGTTTATGTCTCTATTCTCTCCATTCTTTCATAATCTTGGATTAGGTTTTGTTATTTCTCTCAATGTTGTCAAGTAGGGATGCTCCCATAATATTGTTAGAGTTGTTTTAGAGTTATTTAGAGGTTATTAAAGTTTAATCTAGAGTTCTGGTTGCTCTGTGGCAGTTGTTGGTGTCATTCCAAGCTCTCCACATCAAGTTGGTGGAGTCCACATACTCTCGGCTCCAAACGGTGAATGGGTTTAAACTTATCGCACTAGTTTTCCCATTATAGCTGGTATGGGTGTCACCGCCCGCAACAAATTAAAAAGATTTTCAGTTACCGAAATACACCAAGAATGTAGTTATAGTGTAATCCGGATAGTCTCACATGGAAGAAATGTGATTGATTCTAAAGAAATTGGGGGCGTTTAAGATTTTTTGGAAAATAGCAAATTAAATCAAGAAGAATTTCAGTTAGAGAAATTACCTGCACAAAGGTTTCTTCAGATTAAAATTGTTTAGTCATTGATTCGAGAAATAAAATCGTGATAGTGGTTGCTTCCATTAAAAATGTAAACACATAATAATGGGATAATTCCGCTTAACGGTTACACAATTGCATTCCCGTCAAGGATTTAACTAAATAAAAGGACTAGTAATTCACTATCGTGATCCTATGAACTAATTTAGTTTAACTAACAATTATAGCAACCCAATTTCTAACGAAATTGATTCCAATTCCTTGGCTAATGGACAAACATCACATCAGGATAACAACTCGACCAATTATGTAATTGCAATAATTCACACAATCAATAATTACAAGAATTGAAAAGAAGGAAAAGGAAAACCAACCACGATTGCGATTAAAAATATGGAAATCTCGTGAATAATTTTGATCCTCAGTTACCCCTGTGCACGGTGAGGGAATTACTCCTCTATGGGGAGAGTTTCACAGATGTATTCTGATAAAGGCGGTAAAGTTCTAGTCTAGAATTTCTGATCAAAAATTGAGTAAGAACCCTAGCCTAGAGAGAAGGAGAGAGAGAGCCTTTGTTTCTCTAAGAAAACCTAAAAAAAAAAAAAGAAAACTCGTTCCCCCTGATGACCGCTATAGCGGTGTTTGACCGCTATAGCGGTCTTAGCTTTGCTCTCGTGTACGCTGTTGCCATATTCCTCTTCTGGTGACCGCTATAGCGGTGTTTAACCGCTATAGCAGTCTTAGCCTTGTAAAGTTCGCTATTCCTTTCACCTGGAGGGAAATTTCAAGATCTTTTACTAGCCTTGCTCACCAATTCACTAATTAGAAGTCCTGTTACTCGACATAGCTCATAAAAAATGGTTAATAGCACAAGTAATTTTCAAAAACAATTATTTATCCTAAAATGGTGTTAATAACCAAGAAATTACTTAACAAAGCAAGATGAGGACAAAGCGCAAACTAACCAATTAAGCATCAATTCATTATAATTCAATTGCAAATAATTCAAAGTTATGGTGAGAAATGGGTGCATAAATGCAACCCATCAATAGCTATATTTTATGCATGATGATTGTCAAATATGACATTAGAGGTGAAATTATGATTATATATATACGATTTACAAGTATGACAGGTTAGCCAAATATTATGATTTTGCAAGTATGGCAAACTAAACAAAGAGCGTGATTTTCAAAGAGTATGAATTATGTGTTTTAGAAAATCATGGGACCATGATTAATATATAGAGTGCTATGAATGTATTATATATATATATATATATATATATATATATATATATATATATATATATATATATATATATATATTCATGAAGAAATTATTGAAAGAATATATGATTTAATAAGTTGTTAGTATATCAAACATGTTTCAGGAGTTATAACATATTTATACTTCAGGACTAGAGATTTCAAAATGTGATTTTAGAGTATCAGTTAAGATATTTTGACAAGAATATCAAGTAGAGATGTTTTAATATAATGTTAGAGTTAATAAGATATAGAGAGATGTTACCTTGAGAAATGAGATTTTGGAAAACTCCAGTTTCTATGATACTCATAAGTGTGGATTTCAGTATGATTCGTAGTGACTGCCAGATACATATTCTTTGAGCTTGAAATCAGAATGCCTACAAGCGGGTGATCCCTTGAGCACGACTTCACAATCACAGTTATGCTAAAGTCAGGTTGCTAGAGCCATATGAATCCAGAGCTTTGAGAGTTTCAAGAGTTTTCATATTTAAATGGTTTTATAAAGAGCTAGAGTATGAATATGATTGTATTTAGAGATTTTATGAATTATCTTGATGATTTCAAGGAATAGAGTATTTATGTATAAAAGAGTTTGATACTAAGAGTAGAGCATATAACGAAATTTTAGAGAAATGATTAATTTATGATTTGGAGAATTTATGGTAGCTATAGAGAAACAAACTCTTTGTTAATGACAGTTAATCCGTTAACCTTGGTACCAAATAACCCTGGGCTAGAGTAAACAAAGAAACCCTTTCCATACTGGGGATAGCGATACATAACGCCCAGATGTGATTCGAGATTTACAGTAAGAGAGTTTGATGATACATTGGGGACGGCGATACATAACGCCCAAATGTAACTCGAGACTTATAGTGAGACAATTTGATGATACACTGGGGACGACGATACGTAACGCCCAGATGTAATGATAGAATTTTATACAGATATTCCTGTTTCTCTATTAGAATATTGTTGTTTATGTTTTCACAAAGTATTAATATCTTTCAGAGATTATTGATAGATTTAAGAGTCATTATGTATATGAGAAAATGATTTTCTTGTTAGTGTAAGAACTCAGAGATATTCTACTACGAACACATGAAATTGTGGAATGGATGATGTTTTCCCTAGAGTGGCTATGTTATGTAAATATTGAAAATGATTTGCCAGTGCATGTATATCTATATATACTTGTTGTTGTCCTATGTGGGTGATGGGTGAGAACTCACTCACTGAGTCCATTGGCTCACCCCTTTCCCTTCCTCCTCATAGTTGTAGATGCAGATGTTGCTTAGCTTTCAGTTCAATAAACGTTGTCATTCTCAGTGGTGAGTCTTACTTTGAAGTAAGGGCTAGCTAGATCTTGTTAGAGTAGAGTGCTCCAGTAGATGTGCAAGTAGGATCCGAGCTATGTATTATTTTCAGATTATATACTTGATTTCAGTATTTGGACAATTATCTATATATTTTCATTTCCCAATTATAGATTTGAAATTTTAGAGTTTGGTTAGAGTTTATGCAAACCAGATATGTATTTAAGATTTAGTTCACATGTTGAATAGATTTTCAGAGTATGATTAAGATGTTTATAGAGTTTCATATATCAAGTATTTCAGTTTATAATTCCAGATATAAAGATTATACTGAGTTTTAGAGGAAGTTATGATTTCTAAATGAAAAATATATTATTTTATGCATATAGAGAGACTCAGAGGTCACGACGCTTACGTGAAAACGAGATTCCCCATGTGTCGGTTACGTGTGTAGGTCAGGTTGTGACAAATACGATGAAATCTTATATGACTAAAAAAGTATATTAGGGAATTAATATAGGTTTTAAATTGTAATTTAAATTTTTATCAATGATTTTAATATTATATTTCCAGATTTTCAATATAAATATTATATTTTTAAGAATAAGTTAAGAGTTTCATATTGTCATAAAAAAACATTTATTTTTTGTACATTTTTCTATCTTAAGTTCATAGCTAAAGAATTTATCTTTAATTGAAATTGAAAAGTTATTTAATTCAAATGAAAAAGTCTTCGAAAGAGTTTAAATCTATATAATACCAAAATAATTATCCACTTAATTAATTTCTAAATCACCTCTTAGCTGAAGATTTAGAATATGACAAAGAATAATTATCTAATGATCTTAAAGGATACTTATCTTCAATGAATGAAATTCAAAGGATAATTTATGATAATATAATGGACTAATAACTATTGAGACATGAGATATTTATTTTGTATAAGGTTGTAGAGGAATCTAGAAAACATTCATTTGGAGAATATTTACTAAATGATTTAAAAGAAAATGAGGTGCAATTGAAATCAAGTATATTAAATTTATTCATTATTTTTTATAAATTATAAAGTATATTTTTATAAATTAAATATTTTAATTTCCTAAAAATATGTAAATGGCAAGGAAAATTAAAAAAAAAATCATCAAAGTAGATGCCCATGGAGATTACCTAAAAAAAAAGGATGAGAATGAGAACTTATTTAGCTTTCACGAGGATAAAGGCAGAGTTATCGTTTGTTAAACAGGATATAGATCATAAATGAGGCCTCTACCCTATGGAGATATAGCAATTCCCCATTTATATAAATTATATATATAAAAGAAAATCTTAGCACATATTCAATTTTTCATTATCTTTATCGAATTTGCATTATGTATATACTTTCATTTTTAATTTGGATTATATTGTATTAGTAGTATTTATTACGTCCTTTCTTTCAAAATATCTGTAAATTTTAGACAAATATAGATATTAATAAAGATAATAAATGACATTGGTATTTGAGTAAAATATGTGAATGTACTAATGTATCCCTACATATTAATTAATATACATACTAATATTAAATAGAATGCTTTAAAAAATATGAAATTAATGAGGGATAGTATTTGAAGAAAAAAAATTAATGCTTTATTGAAATACAAAATTGACAGATATTTTAAAATATGAAATTGTTTGAAAGTGACAAATATTCTGAAAGGGAATTAGTATTATGCATATTTATATTTCGAATATCAAAATATTTTTCAATTTTTGTGGAATTATTTTAATAAATTCGTAAATATCCTGTATGGATTTAAATCCTCGTGAGAAATAGGGAATAGAAATCCGTGATAGGGATGAGGGTGGGGAGACAAAGACAAAATTCTAAAAAGAGACAGGGTGTGGGAGGCATATTTCCTTTCTCATAAATATCCCTTATCGTCCATATTAATAATATATGATATTGTAAATATATCCACTTATTTTATTTCATTATTTATCAGTTTTAACTATCAAAATGTGTAAAATTTTCATAAAATAGATTTTTTACTGTTAATTAAAGATCATCTATTGAGATTTTCTCTACCTTATTAATATGATATTGAAAAATATATAGAATAGAATGATTCATTTCATATTCATACTCATTCATATTTTATTTATTTATTTAATTATTTAACTGTTAACTTATTTTTAGTTTATATATACTCAATTTTCTATAAGATGTATTCAAATAAAGTATTATTTATTATCAATAATGGTCAATAAACTATTTTTCATTATCATCTCATATATTACATAGGTCAAATGACTAGTTAATTATACTCTATTATCAATTGTGTAAAATAATTTTTTATTAAATCATTTTTAAGAGAATACAATACATTATTCTTCTAGATTTGAACATTTTCAAAGCTTTGAATTTTAAATTGAGATTAAAAAATTAGTAATAAACATATAATTGATTGATTACACTTTATTCCAATTTTAAACCGGTTAAACATCTAAACCTCTTAACTTTTGTCCTTACTCGTTCGATGCCTGGTCCAGCTTCTCAAAACCTTGGTTCTTTCTCTCTCTTTTATTTTTTTAATTGTTTTTTATTTAGAATTTTTATGCTCTCATTCTTTTACTACCATCATCTTCATTCTTCTCCTTCTTCTTCTCTCTTTTGCATTATTCTTCTATCGTCTACATTCTTCTTCTCCATTTATATATGCAATATATCTTTTCATTGCAATTATTTTCATTCAATTTCATCGTTATTTAATAGATATTTGTTTTTTAGGTGCAATTGCATAATTTCACTTCTCTGTATTCCTTTTAGTTTTTGCTTTTATCTTTTTTTTACCGTGAATGGTTACTATTTCCAAGTGTTATGTAATGGCTATATACAATGAGTTGTAAGGGAACTATCATCATTTTTTTGTATTGCTATGATTGTATTTATTAGTGATGATATGTGAGCTTTTGTTGATATGAGCAAAAATACATACATAATATAAATTCAATAAAGATAATTGAAAAAAAAATGAAGGTGTGTTGTCCCTACCCCATTTGACAAAAATGGGGGCTCCGCGAGAGTGGTCAAAGATCATGGGGGGGCCAAGGTGGAAGACTTTCATCTGGAGGTTCAATCGCAACAACTACAAGTGCAAGCGCGTGGCTGCCAAGTACCAGTACGAGCCATTCAACTATGCACTTAACCACGACGAGGGGCAGAAACGAGGATGTCCACAACAATAGCCCCCACGAAGCCCTCCACAATTTCTCCACATGCTACACCTCCACAATGCCAACATGGCGAAGTGTATTGGGAAGGGCTATGTGGCCCAAGCAATATGACATGAACCCAACGAAGCTCTTTCCTCGTCGCCATCGTCGCTTGAGAGATAGGAAACAGGGTGGTGGTCGGTGTGAGGCTTTGGTTTAGTTTCAGTGAGGAAGTGTCAGCACCTAATTTTTGATCAAGTTTAAAAACTTTTTTTATTTATTTTTATTATTCATTCTGACTTAAATTTAAATGTCCTTTTTTTAACCAATGTCAGCATTATATTTTGTGATCTCTTATCTCTCTATTTGGATATTTTATTTTGTTTTATAAATCAAAAATCAAAAATTTTCTTTACTTTTGCATTAGCCCAGTTCTTTATTGATCAAGAGTCTACCCCGTTTCTTTTTATTCTATTTCAATCCATATTCTTATCAAAAAAGGAAAAAATATTCACTTCTTTATCAACCCTTTTTCTTAGCCCAGCCACTTTCGGTCTATTTCAAAAAATAAAGAAAAGTCAAAGGAATAAAAGAACAATTCATGGGCACTATCCTGGAAATACATGTGAAGCAGTGGCAGACATAATGAAGACTCCTTTTCCACGCTCTGAAATGAAATGATGTTTTTCCTCTTTACAGGTTGCGTATGAGTTGGAGATCACCATTGCCCAGCTGTAAGAATGATGATGAACGATATACATACCCATCAGCGGCAATAGACGGGGGGGAGATGATCATCGGCCAAAGGACTCCAAAGAATACAAAGAGAAAACCCAACATATAGAGAGGATCAGCAAGAAACCTTCAGATCACACAAAAAAAATTTCAGCAAAATTCCCAAACACAGAGCCATCATCAGTTTAACTAAAAGTTCCAATTCAGTCCAGCAATAGCAAGAAGCAAAGGTAATAACATCAATAATATTATCATCACCTAAAATTTTAACATAAGAAAGGAAAAAGAAGGAGGAGGCCGCGGTGGCCTCCTTTCCCCAAGCCGCGGCCTCCCATCATCATCACCACCACCATTAACCCCGATTCCCTTCTTCTCATCCCTCTTGCGGCGGACCTCCACCATGCCACCACTAAGGCCGCGGCTTCCCATCCTCCACTGTCCTCTATTTCCTTGCTCTTTTCCCCATCATCTCTCTGCCACCTAACTTCCTCCGCCTTCAACCACCGCTGTTGCCTCCACCTGCGCGTCGTGCGCCATTATCGGCTCCAGCGCCGGCTGCCAAGCAGTCGGAGAGGTCATCGCGGTTTCAGGCAGTGGTCACCGCGGCCAGGCCGCGCCGTCCCCTTTGATTGCTCCTCCGCTACCGCCACGGCTCCTTGGTGACTCAGCCACCAACAGCGAGCCATCCTTCTCTTCTTCCCTAACCACATCGCGTCGTAGCTCCTCATCCACCACCACCACCCGTGTCGCTCCACTAGCCCTCAGCCGTGGTTATTGCACCACCGCGTGAATCCTTCCTTCTGCCTGAAACTGCCTTTTCCCCCCATCCCGGCTTCGTTTCCGCCACCGTATTGCCACAAAAGTCCAGCCGCCGCGGAAGCCTCGTTTCCCTTCTTCCTTCTTGGCTGGCGCACCATCCGCGGTGGTGATCTTTCATGGTCGCGGCCCCTCTCTCTTCCACCCAAGCTTTCTCTCTCTTACTTTTTCTCCCATTCTTTTTTTTCTTCTTTTGTTTCCTTTCAGTACGTGTGGGTGTGCTGAGCGTATAGAGAGTGAGTGCGCGTGGGCTTGTGGGGAGAGTGCACTGTGTGTGTGACAGGGGGAGAGATATTTGTATGCGTGTGCAAGTGTGTATGCGTGTGAGTGTGAGAGAGTTTTGTTTTTAATTTTAAGTTTGTGAGTGTGTAAGAATGTATGGGAGAGTTGAGAAAGATTTGTTTGTGTGTGTATGTGCGCACGTATGGTAGTAGTGATAAATTAGCTGGAGAGTATTTATTTTTTTAAGTGTTATTATCGTTATTATTATCATTTAGTCAGTGTCTTTTTTTACTGGATCAGAATTTAGGTTCCTTTGTTTGGGTTTATTTGTTTGATTAATGTTTATTTATTTATTTATTTTATTTTTTTATGTCTAAAATAATTTTAAAAGGGTTTTTAAGTAAAAAAGGAAGGAAATAATAATTAGAATTCTTTTTTTTAGTTTGATTTAAAGAGATAAAAATAAAAAAATGATTTCATCATTTCTTTAATTTTGAGTCAATTTATTGCTAATGTTTTCTCAATTAAAAAGGGATAAAAAAATGAAAGGTAGCTAAGACTTTTGAGTTGAATTATTTTGTGTTTAGGTGTTTTGCTTAAATCAATTGCATTTGTGTTTATATATTTGTTTTTTTTAGTTTCTATGCTTTGCTTAAGTATTTGTGTAATTATGTTCATAATTTTTGCTTTTTTTTAGTTTAATTATTTTACTTTTTTATGTGTTTTTGTTTAAATTATATTATGTTTGTGTTTATGAATTTTTTAGTTTAATTATTTTATATGTTTATGTGTTTTGCTTAGATTATTTGTGTAATTGTGTTTGTGGGTTTTTTTTTCTCCCAGTTTAATTATTTTATATGTTTAGGTGTTTCGTTTAAATTATTTGTGTAACATTTTTTTTGATATATTTTTGCTAATTTCAGTTAAAAAAAAATATTAAAATGTCTTCATGAATTTTGGGTTTAAAAGAAATAATTGAATAAATTTGCTTTACTAAAAAAGAATTTGAGTTAATTAATCCTTTTTTTAAATAGGATTAATTTAACCGTGACTGTTTGTTAATTCTATATTCTGGAATATTTTAATTGTGACAGTTTGATATTCTAAAACTCCTTTTCAGAAATAAAATCAATCAACCCATAATCATTTTACATAGAACTATGGGACTTTGAGTTCCTCATTGTACCAAAGGATACGTAGGAGCAGGAATTCCTGTCAAGCCAAACTTTAGATTTTCATAATTTTGTCCCAGTTTTTTTATTTCTTTTTGTATTTGTAAACATTTTAATTTGATTTTTGTTATTTAGTTATAAATATTATGTTTATTTATCTTTTTGGAGAAATTCTATATGCTCTAAATTATTATAATTTGCACAATTAACTTTAGGGTAACCGTTTTAGGACGGATGTATCATGGTGCGTGGGGTTTAATCCCTACCCTTCTCTGTGCATAAACAGACTCCCGGATCTAACTCTGTTTTTTGCAGACTAGTTTTAAATTTGTTTACAAAGAGTTTTTTCCAATGGTTTTTCTTAATAAACCTTGGTGGCGACTCCATTGAAAAACTATCTTCAAAATATATTTGTCGCCGTCCCGTTGCGATCCAGGTTGCGACAGGAAGGACACAACAAATTAGGGATTTATCTAGCTTAGTGAGTGAGATATTGGTGAAGAAGGGGTTTGTTTCTTTGAGTATTAATGGGGTAAAAATGTCATTTCATTCAGGCATTATAATGGTGTTAAGTTCTGTTTGGGTTGAAGAGAGGTCGGTGTAATTTTAAAATCTAGAGAGAATAAATGTAATTTTGATAGACCTTGAAAGAGTTTCCTGTGATTACCGCTCAAGGAAATGTATTAAAAATTCTACAGAAAAAAATTCATAATTCAAAATTTTAAATATCTTATTTGTTTTATACATGACTTCAATTTAGCTTAAACTTGTAAATGTTTAAAATATTTATGAAAATTAAAAAAATAGATTAAGAATGAGTTTAATTTTCTATATATATAAAATAGATAAATGGCTTTGATCGTAATTTGCAACATCTTGAATTTGTACCGGTGGACATTATAAAATTATTTTACAGAGTCAAATGTATAGAGGTTAAACTCATAAATAATATTAAATTTTATATAAAGAATTGACGATAATTACTTTGATTTAAACATTTTATAATAAATCTCTTATATAAATAAATATTAATTGAATATTACAATGAAGTAATTGTTTATGATAAATGATAAATAACATGGTTATTAAAATTTTGAGTTAACTCTTAAACTCTTACAAGTTTATAATATTACCATGCAAAAACAAGTTTACTCATGAATAAACTCTCCTTTTGTCAAACTCGTATAAGTTAAGCAAACTCTAACAAAATTGATAAACACTCGACTCTACTAACAAGTTAACGGGTTTAGATTTATGGTTGATTTTGCTATCTAAATATCAATTTTTTGTTACTTTTGTTGAGTAAATTAGTGTTGAGTAAATTAGTTTAATTGTTTATCTTATGCAATATTTATTTATTTTATTTTATTTATTTTGTTTATTTGTTATCATTCAATATTAGTCATAAAAATTTTATTCAAATATACATGATTACTAAAATATATTTTTAAAGTAATATTTTTTAAATGTGTAACCCTCACACATTTGAAAAATAGATACACATGAAATCAATTGAATAAAATACATTTTAGAGTAAATATGCACTTTGGTCTATAAAAGATGCACATGACTTTCTTTTGTTTTTTTTTTTTTGAGATCAAATAGGTCTATAAAAGTTAATATTTTGGCATAAAATTAGTCCTTCAATTTTTTTTAAACAACAAATAGGTCCCGAAAAAATGAAATACGAATTATTTCACTTCCTAAAACATCCATACGATATCAAATATAGGTCCCTCATTTTCATAATGCAGAGGTTTTAGATATTTATTTGATATCAAGTACTTCTTTTGTATACCATAATGATATCATACTTTAACTTTTAGAGATCTATTTGATATAAAAAAATATATATCAAATGTATTTTTCAAGGACTTAACAAATATCATATATATATATATCTTTCAGGAACTAAATAATCATAAAAATCTTTCAAAAATTAATCTGATATCTCGTCTATACGTTTGAGCAACCAAATTAATATTTTAATGTTAGATGTATTTTAGTCTCTATTATACAAATGTGATATTGGTTTTCGCGTTAGTTTTCGACGGAGTGTTTAGTGGAACAATGATGGAAGTGATGGAGATGACATTTGCTTACACGGAATGGTAGCAAGTTAAAATTTTTTTTGTTTCATGTTATGGTTATGAACTTACGATGGACTTTTAATAACAATTGAATAAAATAATAATTTGTGTCAACAGGCAACAATAGGTACAAATCTTGGCACATTCAACCTTCCTAAATTTGTTCTGCACACTTTAAACGCGACCATAGATCATACTACAACCAAAATAATACAAAAAAGATAGTTCATCGAGGAGAGCCACAGTTGATCGTTCATTGAGGAGAGCCACAATTTAATAGAGAGTATGATCTATCGTCAAGTTTAAAGTGTGCCAAACACATTTAGGAACGTTGAATGTGCCGAGGTTTGTACCTTTTGTTGCCTCTTTACACAAATTATTATTTTATTCAATTGTTATTAAAAAATGAGTAATGTTATAGAAATAATAAAACTACACAATAAATATATACTATACACTTTATTATTATTGAATGTGATGAGTAAGTGGGATAAGTGGAGACTACATATCGTATCCAATTGTGATAAAGTCTATATTGTATATTTATTGTGTAATTTTATTATACACTAAAAAGTATTCTTTAATAAAACTTATGACTCAAAAAGTAGATGTAGAAGATTTTTGTTTAGAGAAATGTTAGGTTCACAAGAAATCTACATTAGATACTGATCACCATTAGATGTGATGAGTGACTAGAATGAATGAGAACCACTCATCATATCTAACTGTGATAAGATATATAGCATAAATTTATTATATTATGCACCAATTATTTTTTTCTTTTGCATACCATCTATTCGGTAGATCAAATTAACTAGCTATCACCAATTGCTTGAAAGGGTTTTGTGAAATACTTTACCTAGAGGCGGAGGGAAAGGTCATGGTCCCCAAAAATTTTATACATTTGTATAATTATATGTATATTTTATATTATAGCCTCCCAAAAAAATTATGTCATCCCTTTATATATAGTATACATAATCTATACTATTAATAAAGAGAAGTGGGTGAGTAACCACTTTCTGGTGTCTCCTCACTCTACTAAAATTTATTTTGAAGTCTACTAACCATTATCTCATTTACCTCCCGCTTCTCCATATTTTTTCTTTCTCATTCACTTCTTCTTTTGAAAAAAATAACTACCTCATCTTAAGCTATTTACAAACAAAAAAAATATATTTAGTGAAGTTTAACAATTTATATTATAGATTTTTTTAATTTTATTAATATTTAAAAAATAAAAATTTTGGCTTGTAAATAATAAAAATCTTTTGATATAATAGTACATATGATATAAAAGTATGAAACATATAAATATTTCTAGAATATATTTTATAAAATTTTTCTTTTATTAGCTCATTTTATCCACTTAGTGGAGTTTCTACTTACTTGTTACTTATTTATGATCGATGCTCTATTTTGATATTAAATAATATATTATTACGAATATTTTTTTATATTGAACCTATAAGATGTTTAAGAAAAAAATTATTAACTCTTTTGTTAAGAAAAAAAATAAAATAAATGATAAAATGAACCCTAATTTACCAATATTATATGAAAAATATTATATAATAACTCATTTTATATTTTTTATAAGATAATTTATTTTATTTTATATTAACTAATTTGATCCCCTCCTATCAAATCTCTGACTTCGCCATTGAATTTATCGCCAGTTCAAACGAGTCATACGCACGCATATAGGACATAATTTGTATCCCTCTGGAGAACTTATTTTCTTCCACTCCCATTATGTATACATCATGGGTTTTGAAATTTTGATTAAATTTTCTAATATTTAAAAGGTTTAATTAATTCACCGGTCCTTATAGTTTCATCAAATTTTCAATTAGATTTCTACATTTTAAAAGTTTTTAATTAGATCCCTATATTGTATAAAATTTTTCAATCAAGACCCTAGGAATAACAATAATTAAGAAAATGGAATATTTCTAACATATTTCATCTCCTTCTAATTCATCCATCATCACTCCCCACCACCCACCACCCATTGTAGAGGCAGAGCTACAGACAAGAGCCCCCTCCCGTGCATCTATCATTGTCATTAATAACCAATCTTCCACCCATAATCAAACATAACATCAAATCAAACCAGAATCACAAACAACATCAAATCACAAACAAAAAATTAAACCAGAATCAAGCATAATTCCAAGCTTTCTAATAGTAAAAATCAAATCAATTTACATCACAAAAAAAAAATCCTCAACCACCCTCCGTAAACCATTTTCAACACCAAACATCTTCTTCCAACATCTCAAATACAACCAAAAAACCATAAACCAAACAAACAAAGCTATAGCCAAATCAAACCCAAACCTTTCAAACTTAAAAAAAAAAAAATGTAGAATCAGAAAGGAAGGAAGGAGCCAGCAAGCTTGTTCAGCCAAAGAGCTTCCTATAGCTATTCTCCGCCATACTAGCCCTTCCCAGCACCGCTGCGCCAGCCTTTATTGTCTGTCATTAGCTTCGCCATCAAGAAGCCTAGAAACCCCCTCGCGTTGTTGTTCTCAAACAGCCAACTAGCCTTCGTCGTGATCAACACCCTCGCACAGAGCCATCTCCAACCGCGCCTTTACCCAACCACCCTCACTGCAGAACCAAGTGTGAACTTGTCGGAGCTCCACCGCAAAGCTCAACCACAAGACTCGCAGACTTTGCCGTTCGCACAATAACCTCCACAAAGACAGAGGGGAGGGGGTTTGATGATGATGATGGTGTTTGCTTGTTTGTTTTGGGGGTTTTTATTTGGTTGCGAGATTGAGGGTTGAGTCTTGATTGGGGGTAGAGAAGAAGTGAGGAGGTTGATGGTGGTAGTGAAGAGAGCGGGGGTGAAAGAAAAGAAAATGAGACTTCCTATTATACTTTGGTAGAAATTGGTACATAGTTATACTATGAAATCTCATCTTTCAGATTACATGATGTATAAATTCTATATATATTGAATGGTATAGATAATAAGTTTTATGGTACATCTGACTCTATTAAGTACACTATATCATTGCTGGATATATTTTTATAATAGTGGTTAATAGTAGAGATTCAATTAAAAACTTTTAAAATATAGGGAGCCAATTGAAAATTTAGTAAAACTATAGAAACTGGTAGATTAATTAAACCTATTTAAAATAGAAGACTATACTACGCGATTGCTCAACTGTGAATGAAAGTTCAAAATTGAGATGTAGTGAGCACTTCTCTCAAAATGTTTTGTCATGAGCATGACTATGATTGAGCTCTACTATAAATGACATCACTAGTCAAATAAAGGAATTCTTCTTCAACACTCAAAATCAAAGTTGCCAATAAGTTAATCTAGTTGACAGTGATTATTATTGTTTTACTAGTCAAATAAAGGAATTCTTCTTCAACACTCAAAATCAAAGTTGCCAATAAGTTAATCTAGTTGACAGTGATTATTATTGTTGTGTTAATAAACTAATAACGTACTTTTTCAGAAAATAATGAACACTATCAATAGGCTACACATCAATTCATAGTATAGCTCCATACTATAAAACAAGAACAGAACAAGACTTTCACAAGCTATACAAGCAAAGAAAATGGCATTTCAGGGGAGAAAAATAAATTAGTTAATACTTATTTTAGTCATCAATTTTATGCTAGTAAGTCATTTTAATCCTAACTTTTAGAATGAGTCAAATTAAACCCTAACATTACAAAACGTGAGTCATATTAATTCCTTAGCTCACTTTTATTTAACATTCCATCAATTAAATAATGATATGTAATGTTAAGTGATACTTTAACATACTTTATATTATTTGAAGTATAATTAAGTTTGAAATGACTTATTTTGGTGCCTAAGATTACACAATATAAGTCACATCAATATCCTTTCTAAATCATAAAATCACTTATTTTGTGTAATTTTAAATACAAAAATGAGTAATTTAAAACTTCATTATATTTCATATGGCACATAGTATAGCAAAACATCACTTAAAAGTTACACATCATTATTTAATTGATAAAATATTAAATAAAAGTGGGATGAAAGACTAAATTGACTCATAATTTGCAATGCCATGGATTAATTTATCTCATTTTAAAAGTTAAGGATTAAAATAACTCACAAGTATGAAATTATAGACTAAAATGAGCATCGACTCAAAATAAATAGGATAAGCATTTTTCCTGGACAGAGATTGATTTGTTCAGGCCACGATGAATTAGGTTATGTTTAGTCAGTTCCAATCTAAGTGAAGCGATGCAGAAAGGTGCTCAAACATGTTGAAGCCTGAAAGCATGATACAAGGGAAAATAATTCAACACCATGATCATCTAGCAATTCAATGGATAGCCTCTAAGCACCAATGTTCCTCAAACGTTTCAGCACATCTTTTTCACCAGTGAGTTGCATGACCAAACCTTTAAAACGACCAGAAAAATTTCAGTACCTAGCTCATGGTCAAATACTCAAATATAACGATCTGACTTATTTAAGTGTGGAGATTGGTAAAGTAAGAAAGTGAGAGTTAGTCACTGTTAGATCATTTAGTGGGACTCACTCACAGTGAAAGTTATTGATCTAATGGTGATTAGCTTCTTATTTTCTTGCACCAACATATGCACTAGAGGACTGCATGTCAAATTCTATATGATTGAACTTCTAAATCGATCATCTAAGTTTCGCCAATGTGATTAAGACAATCTCAGAGTACAATGGCAGCATTAGATTAGTTTGAATTAGGATTCTAGACATCAGGAATTGATGATTTCCCAATTATGTTATCAATCTAGAAATAACACAAACAAACACACAAAGATGGTCATATTTTTTTTTCGTAAAAGGACTTATGCAACATAAGGTCCATCATTGCAGTAAGTTATTACCGTTGGTATAATCACGACAATCGTTAACACCAACCCTCAAATTTGTTTCCCATTTTTTGTTGAATGCACTTGCTATTTCCACAGCATCTTCTTTTGAATATCCAACGAGCCAGCATTTGTTTCTTGGCAACTTTTGTAACTTCCTCACGAGGACAGCTCCTAAGAGTATGAACAGAGATCAATGATTTGATCAAGTGAAATGTAAAAGCATTTATGCAGAAGACATTCTCCCGTGTCAAATCATGACAGCAAACTACATCAATCAATTCCACTGATAACAAGGGGGCAAGAAGGAAAGAAACTATACAAACAACGTTAAGCTATTATGATGATGCTAATTATTGGTAACAACTCTAGGGGACGTCTTCCTCATAGAGACACGCACATTGTGATCTGTGATATAGTTTATGTCCAACTCTAATTATTAGATATTAGTTAAGCAGGTTAAGTGGTTAAGTTTGCTATGTACTTTCATCACAAGTCAAATTGATTGAACTCTGTATAAATACCTTGACTTCAGCTTTTCAAAACAAGCCTTTCTTTCAGAGAATTCTATACTAATCACATTCTTGTATAATAACATTAACATGTGGATGTGATGGCAAGATGTAACACCCAAATCCATGTGTTTGTATACAGTATTATCATGAACTGAAGACAACTAACACTAATATCACAAGTCAGGTGTAAATTGGAGAAAGTTTGGGTCACCTATTTAGAAGACTAGCAAAGCAAATAGCAAAGACCATATGTCTCTTTTACAAGGGTATATAAGCTATAAGTATCTGTGGCATGTCAAAGAGATCAACATCATGATTATACTGCCCGTGGTAAATTAGTCTCTAGTAGATTTTATTTCAAGTTTTTTATGTATAGCAGTTTGCACTTTTGAACTGTCAATTAATATCTTATTTCCGGTTTTTTATGTAGAACAGTTTACAAAATCTAGGATCATGCATAATCTCGTCAATTAATATTTAATACCATTCATAAGTAAGCATTCTTTATTAGATATCAAACTAGTATTGTCGAAATCTCACCTGGAACTGCTCTACCAGATAGAACTGCTAATGCCAAATATATATCTTCAGGATCTTTAGGCTGAAAATCAAAAACCAAAATCTGAAAAATGAAAAACACGGTCATTTGATTAGAACCGAACTGCCGCAGTCACAGGTTTTACAAAATAACTGAAACAAAGAAGCCCTACATATGTATAAGTCACTAAATCAAACAAAGTTTGAAGAAAATGGTGAAAACCTACACTGCACACACCTAGAATTCTAATGAACTCATGAATTGACTGTGCAATTGTAAAAGGAAGAGAGCAAAGGTAGAAACCTGAGAATGAGGAGGAGAAGATGAGGAGGGTTTGATGATGACCATGAAATGCTGTAACTCCCAGAGACGGAGGGAGTATGCAGCAGACATAAGCAACTGGGGTGGTCCCTTTGTGGCCCTCAGAGGCATTGCTGCCACATACACTTCATCTCTGCCCCTTACCATAGCAGATGAGTTCGACAAAAGCGACGCCATGTCTCTTTGAGAACAACTCAAAGTTACCAATTGTATAGACCCAACTTCCCTCTATAAAGCTTCTGTTGCGGCTGAAATGAATCTCCCACATCAATACATCATCCAATTAAGCTGTTGCTAGCTCAAGTGTTCAAGTTTATCCGAGCTTTTGTATGACTGACTACTGGTTGAAATTGCATGTTATATGTATATGGAGCATGTCAAATTCATGATTATGAGTGTTTATATATATTTTTGAAAGCTGTTATCAGTATATTTACTTTTATTGTTAACTGTTCAAAATTTTATAGCAAATATTAATGTGATGAATAGTTAGTATTCAAAATTTTATATAAAAATAACACTCAAAGGAAAAGATAAAAGTGAGAGAATAGCACTAGAGTTGCATAGTGACATACTTATCCATACTGATGCTACAAATTACAGTGTCCTTATAATAATGTGTAATAAGTAGGCATAAAAATTATGTTTATATTTGAAAAAAATGAATTACTTAAATAAGTCATGTCTTGGATTATAAAATTTTAGGCACAGTAGTTAGGAATTTTTCAATTGAAGAGCGAAAAAAGGAATCGAGCATGATCCTTTCCATTTTATGATACAACTCTGAAGCAAGTAACCGTAGTATGTAAGCCATCATTAAATCTAAGCAGTTTTAGAAGCGCCTCGTAGTAGCATCATAACTTGATTCGTGATTATATACCAACTAGCTTTACTAATTTTTATGTGTTGTGGCAGTAGACTTTGGTGACCATGACCAAGGTTCATTTGTAATAATGTATAAAACGCTTGAATTGCGACAAATTTGCTCAATAACGTGAACAAAATATCACATAAGATACTAATAATCTACATATTTATTTGACCAAACAGAGCTATCCTGCATTCCTGCAGAACCACACAAGGACCATGCATATTAGACTTCACTTCATTCATCCATATCCATACCTTAGACCCATGCCCAAATCCCCTCTTAGAGCTCACATTACATAAACTGAATGGGTACATACAGCTCATATATATGCCAATGCCATGTGATTTGAGTAGTGACTAGCTGGCAGGTATTGGTGAATTCAAGTGGATCATCACTCACTCATCTCTCTTACCCATTTAGCTACTAGCTATTTTATTAGTTGTACAACACTAAACAAAGAAAAGACACGCAGCAACAAACAAGACATGCATGCAATGCAACTGAAAATTATATGAACTCTAAAACAGTTTTATATATATATAAAGTGCTCATTTCCCCCCTTGACTTTCTTCGCTCAGTCTGTGATGACCTATTCACTCTTCTCATCAGCTGGTGCTTCTGGGGTCACTTCTTCCTCTTTCTTTTCCTCTGTGTCAACCTTCTCCTCACTTTGCTCAGCCGGGGCCGGGGTTTCTTCCTTAACGTTTTCTGTAGCTTCAGGCTCTGCCACTGCCTCCCCTTCTTTCACGACATCTTCTTTCTGGATCACAGTCTCAGCAGGATCAGCATTTTCTTTGGTTTCCTCAACAACTTTTGCCTCTTCAACTTCCTTCTGGGTTTCCTCTTCTGTTGTTGGCTCTTCCGTGACCTTGCTTTCTTCTTGTGGCACCTCTTTTGTTTCCTCTTCAACTGAGGAGGGCTTATCTTCTTGTGCTGCGGATTCTGGGGCCTCAGTTGCTGCCACCTCTTCTTCCTTGGTTTGCTCAGAGACAGGCTCTGATGGTAGTCGTGGAGTCTCAAGAACAACTTCTTCTTCTGTGTTCTTCTTCTCCTGATCAGCCTTGAATGATGCCTCAGTTGTGTCCTCTGGGACTGGGAGGGCAGTCTTTGCTGATACAACCTACAAAATCCAATTACAGTAGGCAAACATAGATTATTATTCAAATGATATGCATGTTTAAGGTCTAATTAAGTTAAGAGTCCTAGCTTGGACCCTGCTGAGACAAGGCATAAGGTGGTGGACACTGGACACATCACACATGCTGCTATTTTAATACTTGTTATTCTTCTCACTTTGTTTACTATTCGTTAATATACATACCCCTCCTCATAATTGATACATATACATCTTCATATGGTAAAGTGTCAAACTCGGAAGTTGTCAGGTTATAGACTTCATGTTGAGAAATTCTTTGAATACTTCAAAATAGGATATTAAATAAAAATATTGTATTTCGAGAACTTTGTACTTTACTACGTAATTTTCAGAGTAAAATGAAGCAGGCGAAAGGAGTTCAGTTCTATATTTACAGAACTACATATATTTGATAAGCGGTTTAAGTGACATGAATTGGAGAAGAAAAAGTTCGGGTTTGGAACACTGCACACTAAAGTAAATGAATGATCACTCTTTCTGTTTGTATCTGCAAAAACATTTTAATGCAGCGCAAATTGTTAAAGCTCAAGAAGGACCAAACCCTTCAAAGACCAAAAAGATAAGAGAGAAGCAAGGATCTATGTAGTTTTTGCATCAGATCAAACTGAAAAGTGAAACTAATAAATTAGAATAATGCTGAAACAGCACAAAGAAGGAAAATATATTTGCTAGCTGGTTCTGACCAAACCAAGTGAATTATATTGTAGTAACAAGTACTTAAAGTTATTGAGTTACCTCAGCAGTGGCCATTGGAATACACGAGTATGCACTTGATTCTAGCTAAAAGATTTTAACTAGGTGTGTTATAGGAAACTAACTATGATTTTAATTTGATGAAAAGAAATGAGTACTGAGAGTGGTTTATATAGAGGTAGGGGGGGCCCAAGTTGATCAAAGAAAAAGAGAGGTGGGGGCGCCTCAAGAATCTTGGGATTTGACGCCTCATTCATTCACTGAATACTAGTAAGCATGTTTGGCAATAATGGTGGCAAATGCTTAGAGATGAGGCTATACTGTTAGTTTTATAATGTTTGTTTTAGATCTCTCTATTGGGAGGCTGAATAATTGAGATCCATTTTTCATCGAACCCATCATGTTCTTTTGGTTCTGAGCTTCTGTGCTTTGTGCAGTTGGATGCATGGGGTGAATTGATTCATTTACCAAATTCTAAGTTAGATATTAATCATGTTTGAGTGGTAAAAGAAGAAATAAACATATGATTAAAACAAATGGTTCGTATTAAGTAGCTAATTTGATTAATAGTGAACTACCCACTTAAAATTCTCAGTTATTAATCATGATATATGCATTGCGATATCTTTCACCTACTCATCAAATGATTTGGTTTCAAATGGTTGGCCTTGGAAGACAGATTATAATGGAGATTCAATTTCACACACAAGGAAAAGTTTCTGAATTTTTGTTCTTAACTTATAATAAACTAATCAAGTATAAGATCTCGGATCTGTCATAATTCATAAACGAACCAAGTGCAGGGTACGAGAAAGTAAAAGAATATATCCTGCCTATCAATAACAATAAAATATGCATGGCCATTTTTTGAAGGATTTAAATCCTTATTATTTTGTTTAAATTTTAAATCTTTTTGAAGATTCACTTGTTATGAAAGATTTTAGAATGTTGCATGGCCCTTATATAATAGAAAATTTGGAGTTTTATTGTCAGTGGTGAATTAAAAATAGTTCTCTGGTTTGGGTAGAAAGAGAATTGTTACTGTTAGCATTATTATTATTTTCTCTTAAGAATTTGTTTTTCTATTTTTTTTTTGGTATGTTAAGAATTTGTTTTTCTACCATTGCTTCATGCAGCACCACTAATTTTTTGTTACCTGGGCCGCTTGAAACATTATACCAATATTAAAATTGTAAAATTTTATTCACAGTTGCTGTCAAATCTGACTTCGAATAATGTAACACCGCTAATTTTTGCCAGGAAAACACTGTATTGTCGTGCCTATGATGTTTCAATTTTGTTCTAAAAGTTTTTTTTTTATTACAACTTCATTCTTAATGTTTTGATAATATTTTTATGTTATTTTATATATGAACACCATTGATTTTACTAATAAATACTATCAGTTTGGCTTTGAAATATTTATTATCATCTTAAATGGATGCCTTGTTATATAAGTTGAAACTCTATTTTTATCTAATCTTCCATATTAAAATGAATTTGATCATATTTATAAATAATTTTTAACTATAAAAATTAAAGTTCTAGAAAATATGGATGAAAATAAAGCTTTTGTATATACAATATGATATATCATAAGATAAGAATAGTTACGATTAAATTTGATAAATATTCTTCATTTAAAAACTTGATGTTGTTATCAAATATGACAATATTTAGATATTATTAAAACGATAAGGACAAAATTAAAACAAAAAATTTTTGGAACCAAATCAAAATATGATTAAAAGTGAGGGGAAAAAAAAAAAGCTTTTGCCTTTTTGTTATTCTGGCATCAACCTCAAGGTAAATGATGTTAATATATTTTTCTTGGATCCCAGAAACATAAATAAATTAATAATGCAGAGACGGGTCCGTACGATAGCTGGCGGCATAGTTGCATACGACTTTTCCAGCTCCAGACGAAGGCCCGTGGCCTTAAACGCAAACAACAAACCGTCGTCCACGTCATGAAAACACATATTCTGGGCTATGGTCGCCTGGTGGGCCCATGGGCCCACTTTAATGGGCCCCGTAAGGTATATTCACGTCATCTGCTGTATTCATTCCCCAATGGATATCTGACACGTGGAAATCACGTCGCCGACCACGTAGTCGTTTTGTGGCTAGCTCGCGCTTTCTTTCTATGATTTGATTTGATGTGTAAGGCTATAATCGCAAAATCAAAAGGGATGAATCATGCCCCCATTGACACATTCTGCGTGCTACTACCTATGGGTTTAGGTTTATTAAACAGCTCAGGGTGCTTTCTTTGGCTACAAATTGAATGATGGAACCTAAGAATAAGAATTTTATGCATAACGTCACAATTCACCATCCACATTGGAATTTTTTACCAAATACAACGGCAAAAGTCACTCTACGAGCTGTAAATCTATTTAAAAAGGGGTTATAATTGCTTCCTAATATGTTCGTTCAGAGTACGAAAGAGTGCTGTAACTTCGTCGCCACACTGCCATCTTTGTTTTTATATACATTTGTGCAATAATTCAATTCGTAACATGCAATGATAATATGTTTGTTTTATTAACAAATATTTCAATACATTTTGTTTTATTAGCAGAATACAGTTTAAATTGTCAAAAGTTCTCTTTCACTTTCACTTAAATTCTGCTCCACCAGCAAATAATTTTAATCAATTAATAATACAAAAAAATTTATGTAAAGTGTGCAAAAAATTTTGGTGCAAATATTCAATTTCTCATTCCATGTAATACATTTTAAAATTTTCTGAATATTTATTATATTTTATATCATTATTTAATTTTATGTTCAATAGTGCTTACCAAAAAATTTGCTAGTAACGTGTTAATCTCAATTTACTGATTTACTGTCATATTAAATAAAATTTACGAAAATGATTAATGACCGTGATAGATTGACCTCAATCCTACCAATATTAATATTTTCTACAATTTCTAGGCTTGTACAATGGAATCTATATGGGCTGGGAACTATTAATATGGGCCCAACGGATTTGGGATGTTGGACAGTGGAGCCCCAATATCCACAGGTCGAACACTCGACAGCCGCTGGCTATAGGCTATTATTGGTGCCTGCCATATCATTTTTTTTTTTAAAAAAAGAAACCTAATATGTATGGCAAAACGAATCGGAAACCCCAACCATCTAATTCAAGCCTCTTTCCTATAATCTGCGTTTTAAATGGAAAAATGTTATTTGTACTCAATATGCATGGGATACTGTGCCGACTCACGTCTCATTCACCATTGAATTTGATGTGAATCCCACTTAGACGGGTCCACACCTCATCTAATGGTGGATGAGATGTGAGTCAACACGGTGTCTCATGTATGGTGAGTACAAATAACATAATTCTTTTAAATGATACTATAAAAAAATGATATTATAAAAATATAACAAATAAGCAATTGTTATAATTTTTTACTAAATTGGTAAAACCAGCCTGCAAGCCCTTTCATCTCTAACTATATCCGATGTACACAAGCTTATAAACTCTACAATCAATTCTCTCAAGTTTTAGAACTGCACTTTGACATATTGAAAGACTTCACGTATGATCATTTTTTCATCACGAATCTGTGATTTTTTTTTTTTTAACGCAGAACACACAAATCTTTTAAAATGCATCGAGATTTGTCTCCTAAACTTGATCAAATGCACTATGGTTAGCGGAATTTTGGCTACACAAGAGATGCTATAAGTTACGAGTGATACAGGAGAAAATTGAGCTCCAAGAAAGGCTATTTATTCAATTTGAATCTTTTTTTTTTTTCCAATCATTTTGGGTTAAGGTTTAGATTGTAGTCCTGAAGATGATATTTTTTATTGTCACTTTTAGTTAAGTTATAAACGTTTTTAATATTTGTGAATTTTGAGAGGGCTTGAAGAGGAGTAATCGAATCCCGACGTGGGTCAATGTCATGCACCAAAAAAAGACACTAGTCAAGGTTACTATGTTAGGTGACAAACATTTCGGATCACCGCATGACCATATTCCAAAATTACCCATACTCCTATATTTTTGTGTGTCTCTCCTCCTGAAATTTTTAAGAACCCCACCACACCATAGAAATAATTAAGCAGCACCCTTTAATTTGTCATCTCTTGCCTTTTTCCTTCTGGTTGGTTAATTAATGGTTATGCAATAGTACTATTCATACATACATGCATACATTGTTGGGTTTTGTGAGACACACACTGTCATTGCCTTTTTTGCGGTGGTTTCACTCTAATTAATCCCTTTCGCCTTTCAAAACTCTTTTCCTTTCTTTCTTTTCTGCGTCATTGCCTCGCGGGGATTCATCCTCTGCTCCTCGTGTGGTGCATGCATTTGGCCATATATTCATTGTGATTGCGAGCGTTGATGAGCTAACAAGCCAGGACCCTTGGGTGTTGGAGCTATATTCATTGTGTTTGCAAGTCATTCCGATTATCAGAATATGTGGTTTTTTGATAAGAGTGGAGGAGGAGGTGCTGATCAGAAAAGTGATCTGGTAGCGAAGGAGACTAACCATGAGGAGGAGGAACATTTTGAGCCTCCCAGCAGGCAGATGAGTGAGTCTTCCATGTATGCAAGTACTGATCAGGAGCAGGATGATCATGACGACGTCGATTATGGACCCAAGCTACAGCTTGGTCCTCAGTACACTCTTAAAGAGCAACTTGAGAAAGATAAGGACGATGAGAGTTTAAGGAGATGGAAGGAACAACTTCTTGGAGCCGTCGACGTCAATGGCGTTGCAGGTATACACTTAATTACATATAATATATCTGCATATAATATATCTGGATATATTGATTTATAAATATATCAGAAAAGTTGATGCGACATTTATTATGAAAGGGAGGGAGTATGTAATTGTCATAATTATTTATTTCGGTGTAATCCATTAAAACTTCAAAACCTGTAGTTTGGAAGATTTGTTTTATACGTGAAGTTAATTTCCATTTGTCAGAATATATATATATATTTGTATTGAATGTTATTTTTTCTGCCCCAGCCAGCATCAATTAACTTAATTAATTTTAATCTTTCTTTAATTTTCATCAGAAACTCTTGATCCAGAAGTGAAAATTACCAGCCTGTCTATCGTGTCTCCCTGTAGAGATGACATTGTTCTTCCAATTCCGGAAAATGGGAATCCAAAGGGATTATGGTTTACTCTTAAAGAAGGTAGCCAATACCGCTTGAAATTCACCTTTGAAGTGGGCAATAATATTGTGTCTGGCTTCAAATACGCTAATACTGTCTGGAAGACTGGTGTCAAGGGTAACCAATTAAGTGCTTTTACTCTGATTATTGATTCTCCAATAGCTCGATCAAGTTTTCTATAATATGGAAGTCTCGTGTTTCAGTGGATAGCTCAAAAGAGATGCTTGGAACTTTCAGCCCTCAGACAGAGCCTTACACACATGAGATGCCAGAAGAAACCACACCCTCCGGGATATTTGCAAGAGGCCAATACTCTGCAAGATCAAAGGTAATATAATATTGCCACTTTCTCGCTAAATACATTGGACGAACGTATATATAATTGGATGAAATATTCTATATACATGCACTGCTGCTTGAATAGTAAAGCTAGCTATGACTGTTTGCCCTCACAGTTTAATCTATATCTTATTTAGTCATTCTAGCAAAATAAGGGCGAGAACAAATAAAATTTTAAAGTAATTGGTTCTTCCCCTTTTATTTTATTTTATATTTTTCTTGTTAGTGCTTTCTTCTTTATTCAGAGAATCATTTTGTCTGGCTTGAATCGATTCTTATGTTAGTTTCCCAGCTAGTACAAGATTTACGGCATGCAGCAAAGCCGAAATTCTCTCTTTCTCTATATATATATATAAGAAGAAGAAGAAGTTTATAATCTTTATGCAAGATTCTCTAGTTGGGAGCCTGATTCTGCTGTACGTTCTCAACAGTTTGGGAGAAATGTGTCAATCATATGCTGGTTTCTTACTGTTTGTATATAAACATAAATAACATTTTGACTATAGTCATCATCACTATTCTTTTATTGTAGTATAATATAGAACTATTAATGATAGAGGCGTAAATTGTGGTGTTTTTCCTTTTGCAGTTTCTTGATGATGATAACAAATGCTACCTGGAGATCAACTATACCTTTGATATTAGAAAGGATTGGGCTTAGCTTGAACATAGATGGAGATAGTCTGCAGTTGCAATAGTAACTCTCCTTCATCAGTAAGTCAGTATTCTTTAGTTCTAATTAATTAACTTTAGAAGGGTATTTTTTTATATCGATCAAATGAGACACGGGCATAGTCAAAAGTTTGTTTAGATTCCATAATATTGTATTCAGTCCACACTATTAAGTTTTATACTATCTTTAAGGGTGTAGTATCCTTTTAATATATCAAATTATGAATATGAATAATGAGACTCTTGCCTGTGGTCACCTGATTGTGGTGTGTCTTGCATTTCCTTGGCCATCCAAGGAAAACTATATTTCTACACCAAATACTCTCACACTGTTTCTATTATGCTTGATGAAAAATATTCTGTGCCTCTGTGTTAGACGGAGACATCCTTAAAAGCACCGCATTAGTGGGCTGAGCATATGAGTAATAATATATGTATAAGAATATTGTGCAATATATTTAGAACATAATTATAAAAACAAAGAAGAAGATGAGTCCAGAAAAATAAAAAATTGAAATAAGCTCGTAACCATATTTATTTTTATACATTTGTTATAATATTATTAGACAACTTTACCGTACACATTATTATTCGTGAGCGTATATCTATGATATGACTCAATGAGCAAATATCAGTTTTATCCGTCTTTGACATTATAATTCTTCTGGTCCTATTTTTTGGTCTGAATTTTTCTAGTCCTTTGTGCAGAAAATACACCCAATGACGGTTTTGTACACAGGCCAGTGCATTTGGAAATGCTGGCCCAACATCTTGGAAGGTTGCACAAAGCACTAGGCCCACTATGTCTATGAGTCTTGCACAGCCCCTGACTGATAACTGCAGTCTCGGTCTCCATCTTGCCTGCATTATTGTATTTGTCATCTGAGATAACTGCATCTATATCTATAGTTTGATATTATGGATAATCAACCTTTCAAAAGAATTATTAAGATGATTTTGCCCACAACCTGGTGCCTATTATACTGAGATGGTCGATTGAAATAATGAGCAGTGAACTTAAGTCAAAAGCACTAATTTTAATACAATATATCATGGAGCTGATGTTAGTAAGTTAAACCAACACTATTTTTTTCAGAAAAATGCTAGACCGTTGTAATTTCTTAACCAGAATTTCCTACCGAATTAGTTAACGCATAGTTTTGTGCTCTTGAACGTTAATTAAAGTCATAATAATACACAAGATTTCCCATTATTAGTACACAATTGAATGATTAAGACAGCTCTGATGGGGTACAACACAATATTTGAGAATATAATTTAATAGGATTAGGTAAAGATTGACAAGTCTTGTGGTTCAGCTGTACAATTTAATTAGTTTGTAGATCAGCACTTTATGTCAACTAGTTGCCATATGTTATTAAAAATCTAAGTAGGGAAATACTGCTTTTGTGACATGATCTGAATTTTTGGTAATTAACAAAACATGCTTTTAATTAGAAGCACAACAAATCAAGTAGGTAGTTGTTTTACCCCCATGAAGTACAAATAGGTTTTTAATTCAAGCCTTAGACTTAGAGACTGCATGAGCTTGATCAACAATTGGTCCCCCATAAAATTCACCTGAGTATATGAATAAGATTCATCCTTCGCCTCTATCATGCAATGTAGCTTGTCTAAAACGTCGTGTTCGATGTGTATATATATATATATACGTTTCTTCAATTTTTAGATAAATTATTTATTATTATGAACTCTGTGATAAATGGCTTGAAGGGCAACATCGATCATTCATTACATCAACGTGCAATCACCTTCTACGAAAGGACGCGTAAAAGATTGGAAGACCCACCAAATCCAATGAGTTAATAGTCTTAGAGAATCAGCCTGATTGGTGCATTCTAGCTGCCAGTCACATTGGACAGCAATCTCTCATCTTCTTATTCTACAATTACTCATATGCTAGTCTTCCCTAGCCATTCACACGTCTAGAACAGTTCCTTTTGCTTCCAATTCAACTAGCGGAATGTAATGTCCCATTTTCAAATTAAACATTTCTTTTGCTTATATATGCTTGAGAGAGGCATTACTTTTGCTTTAATTTCACGAAGGAAGTTTACAATCAAATGAACAGTGATCTTTGGCAAAAGGGTAACTAGATTGAGGCCCTTAACTACTTCCTTTCTTTATTACATTCTGATTTTGTCATGTGTGTGTTGATAATTAGAAGGACTTGTTTAACGAGGTTCATGTGCACTAATTAGTTAGACTAGGCCATTGACATTGCCGCTGCACCTAGCTGTGCTACAAGACAAATGTCATTAAGCCGTTAGTTTAAAATAATTAAAGTTGGAATTAACGTAAGGGGTAATTTGATTTGATCACCGATCTATAATTAGTCTAACCATTAATTGTTGTTTGATTTGACCGCAGGTCCCGATAAAATTCACATGTTTACTTCTAGTTAGTGCTTAAATAACTGTCCCCCATTAACAAGTTTTTTGGCATTGTCTTCCTGTTCACTAGCGAATTAATTAGTCAGATTATTAGAAAATCTTCGTAGGTATTGATAGTGGGGGTGGAATAGGGGTAAAAAGAACTGTAGAAATCGGAATTTAGCAATTTCCATGATGTTAATGGAATATTTTACTTATGCACAAGGAAAACAAAATGCTACTTGTAATTTAGCACTCACATTTTTACAGTTGGTCAAGTCATTTGAATGAGTGGCATTCGTGTCTGATTTTATACTTTCGTAAGTGACACGGAGGCTAAATTAAAATGGGTATAATAATTCAAGTATATGCATAATGAGCGATTCAGTGCTGATTTGGGGCAAGTAACTCTATTTTATGTAAATATAATGGCATAAAAATTGAAGTAATTTTTTTAACAAAAAAAAATTGAAGTAACTTTTTGCATGAATATGTATGTAGCAATACTGTACAAAACTACAAACAATACAACCCCCCCCCCTCCACAAAAAAAAAAGAAAGAAAAGAAAGGAAAACGGCAGTCGATTGGTGTTCTTTCGTCGTCGTTTCCTCTTTTTTGCTCTTACTACTCATTTTTCTTTGTTTTACTTTCAATGGCATCAAGTATTCGTACTTTTGATGTGTTATCTTGCTGGTATCAATTTGTTCTCCGTATATCAACCCATAATGGTGATAATAATAATTGATTGCACCAGAAGAAATAAGGTAATACTATATTATATATAGCTACTTCTTATGGAAATTATATACAAGTAGCTCATACATCAATTCCTGCGGATTTAGTTGATGATACTTAAAAAATTAAATTGTTCAACTGTGATGAAAAATGACCCAATTTTTTCTCCCTTCACATTAGTGGCGTTGTGAAATGAAAAATAAATAAATAACATTCAAAAATAGTAACCAAACCAAATTAGTGTCGGTCGTGGTTGATGTCGTTTGATATAGGAAGCGTAACAATGTACGTTGATAATGTTAGATGTGAGCGTGTTGTGTTACGTGAGAGAGAAAGGAAAGACTCGATACACGAAACGACGGTGAACAAGGGTGTAGTTTTGTTGTGGGCATGTTTGGCAAGTACCAATGATTCCTACACAGTTGGCATGGGGCTGTTGTGGGGCTACCAATGTGCACTGTTTTTGTACCCTTGTTGGTGTGTAAGTCAATGTGAATGTGAATGTGTATATCTACGTGTTACATGTCCGAATATCTCACACGATATTCAAATGAAAATACTCTCCTATAGTTCTCATGATATTTTGATGGTCTTGGTTTCTTTATTACCATGACATAATATGGTCCACTCGGGGAGTTTTGCACAAATGATCGTGTTCGGACTTAATTAATTACTTAGCCTTAGGCCTCAAGCTATTGAAACACCCATTTAGACGCACATAATTAAAGAAAATCTCCAATTGCCATGAGAATTTCTAGAATCATCAAATACAATATTTATTTACAAAACCTGTACCTCATGACATATATGTAGCATATATTGACAACCAAAATAACGGAAAAAAAGGGAAGCTTTTGTTCTCTTCTGCTCAATTGGCATCATATACTAACTAACTAGATTAATAGTCACTAACAGTGCATATGGTTATGATTCACCAGCGACCCATTTCCTTTTTTAAAAAAAGCAAGCAATGCGGGTTCAAGAGTATGATAGAACTTAAATACCAAACCAAGGAAAAGTGTGATAAAGTAGATCACATCATCAAAACGAATAGATAAAGATCAGAAAAAGGGTGAAGTTTCCTAATTCCCATGATGACTATCATTAACAATATAAGACCATTTTACGATATTCCAGCTAAAATGCACTATGCATAGAAGCTTTTAGCTCATGCTATTGTATCACTGAGTTACTTGATCAGAGACTAAACGAACAAAAAATTGGATACTGTTTGAATTAAAATGTCGTATAAATATTGTCTCCCGATGATAAGGGAATGGTGGTAAATTGAAGCTAGTTAGTCAATTTTTCACTAGTTCACTAATTTTGGTTAAGAAGAAAAGTTAAGTATTTGCAATTGAATATATTTATATGTTTATTTATGTTCCCGAGATGAAAAATTGGTGAGGAGAGATAAAGAGATGATGAGAAAGGGGAGGGCGGAAATGGTGGGGTAGAGTGCAAGGTTGGTCTTTGATGGATTAAATAAGTAATTAGTTGAAATCGATATGGAAAGGCCACCATACATCACAGAGGAAGGGCTTTTCCAGAGGAGCATTTTCCCATTAAAGTATATTATGTCTTAGAAGGAAGAACCATCCTCAAGCTAGAACCATCTTTGTGTTCTCTAGGCTTTATATCTCTCTCCACATCCCTCCCACTACTTCCATCCCATCTTTATATACTCTCTCTCCATTCTCTTCATTCTCCATCCTTCACGTTCCCCATTTCTCTCTCTCTCTCTCTCTATCTGAATTCCTCTTCTTCAGGTTTGGTGTTCCTTCAATCTCATATTCTCTTGTCTCTTACTCTCTTGTTGCTACATTCTATAGTGGATGCCAATTCAATGGGGGGGTGCCCAGTTGATGGTTCAGTGCAAAGTTTTGATTTTTCTTGATTTTTCATATATGGTTGTCATTTTTCTTTGCATGGTTGCTTGAGATTTTAGATCAGCTTGTCGTCTAGATCTGTCTCATTTCGTTCTGGGGGTTGATGTAATAATGTGTACTACTGTGTCATTTTGTGTATAGTACTTGACTGGTCTAACTCATGCTACATTTGACTCAAGTTTATCAAGAATGTTGAAACTTTATGGTGAAAATGAACTAGTAACTGATATGATATAGAAGTAACATTAAAAAAATGGCATATTTTTTAACATCCATTTCGTTAGGTGTCTGATCTCGAATTTAGCATTTGGAAATTTGGTCTTTCTTTGGGATTCCGCAAGCTGTTATCAATTGTTCACTCTCTTCCTATTGTTTTTGTACTACCTGAAGTTAAATTTTGAGTGAAGCAAAGGCAGCACATTTGAAGTGGTTCTTTGCCTCCATCAACTTCGACAGAGTGTTCATATCCTGCTCTGATCTCCAATAGCTTGTGCTCACTTTGGTTCAATTGGCATTCCTAGATCTTCCTCTATGCATTCCTTATAATGTTTTGAATATCTTTCTTTTATTGGTCTATGTTAACTTCTGCAAGATCTGGTTTCAGCAAATTTTGTTAGTCTGTAGATATAAGTAGATTGTAAACAAAAATGTCTAGTGTTATGCAAAGTAGGGTCAGTGGAAAAACTAGATGAATGTATCTCTTATTCTTGGAGAATGAGTTTGGACTTGGAATTGGTTTTATTTTCTGTTTTGAATCTGTTTCTTGTTTTTAGGATTTCGTAAAAGAAACGGTGAAAACTGGAAATGAAAACTACTTTTCTTTCACAAAATCCAAAAATCAGGAAACTAACTAAAAACAACACATGAAAACTGAAAACTGTTATATTATACCAAATTCTTGGAGATTGAGATTGGAATTGGAATTGATTTAACATCATTCTTGCATTGTAAAACTCTCTCACAAATTGGCATACTTTGTTGAGATCTAATTTAACATTGTGGAGCTCTTTTCCCACAGGAATTTGGAGAGACTAGTGATATTTTCAAGGATGGAGTTTTCCATGATTTTCATTCTTAGCAACACTCTTCTGCTTCTGAGTTCTTCAGCATTTGCCAAAACTGCCAGCCCTCCCATTTTCAGCCCAACCCCTGCACCGGCCCCGGCACCTGACTATGTCAACCTCACTGACCTGCTCAGTGTTGCTGGTCCATTCCACACCTTCCTTAGCTACCTTGAGTCCACCAAAGTGATTGACACTTTCCAAAACCAAGCCAACAACACCGAGGAAGGAATCACCATCTTTGTGCCAAAAGACAGTTCCTTCTCATCACTGAAGAAGCCTTCCCTATCCAAACTCACACAGGACCAGATAAAGCAAGTGATCCTCTTCCATGCCTTGCCGCATTTCTATTCTCTATCTCAATTCAAAAACCTCAGCCAAACCAGCTCCACTACCACATTTGCTGGTGGGGACTACACCTTGAATTTCACTGATGATTCTGGGACTGTGAAGATTAGTTCAGGATGGTCAAAGACCAAGGTAATCAGTGCTGTGCATGCCACAGATCCTGTTGCTGTATATGAAGTTGACAAGGTCCTTCTACCTGAGGCCATTTTTGGCACTGACATTCCTCCAGCACCTGCACCTGCACCAACTCCTGATATTGCCCCTGCTGCAGATTCTCCAACTTCACGAAGTGCTGAGAGCAAGTCATCATCTCCATCATCATCACCTGATGGATCCAACTCTTACAAGATCATCAGCTATGGTATCTGGGGCAACCTTGTCTTGGCAACTTTTGGTGTGCTGGCGCTCTTGTGATGGGGAGATTTTCATTGAGTATTTAATTTAGATTATGTTTCCTGTATCTACCCTTTGGTGCAATTGGCTTTGATTTGAATCCATTATTTTTTGAACATAAAGTGTTATTCAATATATGTATGAGGATGTGATTTCTACTATAATACTATTATTTTGTTTCCTTTTTAAATCATAATAGCATGTAATTGTCATGTTATGTGGCAACAGCTGTTTCCACCTTTATTGAGTTTTGTTTTTTTTATTCCGGTTGAGACCTTTATTGACAGTTTGAATGCCGCTACTAATAGCTCACTAGAAAGTTTATTATTGATGCAAGCCCAAAGTCCAAATAGGATTTACATAAAAGGTTTTAGGGTGTTTGACCCAAAAAAAAATAATAAGTTTTCGGGCGGGAGACTTGTTCTTTTCTATTTTGTAACATTTAAGGTTTAGGGCATGGCCCCAAAAAAAAAATGCTTAGGGTATGGCAATGTTATCTCACTAACCCAACTAAAATCTACAGTAGGATATGAATCGCTTCCAAATAAAAGGATATTGTATTCAACTATGCCATTATCATGAGGTCAAGCTCCGTAATGCGAGAGACTATTATATAGTGCTTCAACTTCTCTGTTTAATTTTTACAAACATGTCATAAGATCAGTTTTAATGTCAATGTTAGACTGCTAAATATTGAGAGACTAAAAATAATTTCCCTTATATAGTACTGCAATTATCTTACTTTTCTCTTTCTCTGTGAACCCCCCCCCCCCTCTTCAAACCGAAAACATATGATAAGCAATGAATTTGTCGGACATTTTGTTTTAAGTAGTGTTATTTTGATTTATATTTTATGGGACGCCGGATTGATACACTCTAATCAATATTTAGATTGGATGTGAACTAGTTTGGGTCACATATCCTATTCAATGGTGGATGTGAGTGAATCAGTACGGTATCCCACAAAATGTAAGTTAAAATAACATTTTTCTTTTGTTTGTAATGTTAATGGTCTAGGTCAGAACATTTTTTTTTTAATTTTTTACTTTTTCTGTGGAGAGAACAAAGGATAAAGGGATTGCATGTGACGAGTTGAAGCTGGATTAATTAGGACCACCGCTAATGGTAATGGAGCTTGCTCTATTTGAGCATTGCTCAAGTTCACGAAACAAATGAGATAAGCCCACTCACGAGGTCGGCTAAAGTCCACCCTTACGTTTAATGCACCCTATTTTATTTCGTGCTCCTAACATGTTTCATGTTTATAATTAATGGTAGAACGTGATTTATAATTTCCTATGAATCGTTTGATTGCGATAGAAATCTATTTTTTAATATTTATGCATGTATGGAGTAATTTTTTTTTTCCCTTGCTTCTTAAGTATATATTCTTATACATACACACACGCAAGTGTTAGGTGTGAATTTTTTTTTGAGGAAAGTATAAATAAATGTTGCTGAGTTTGGAAATTCTTTATACATGAAAATGCAATGCTTTGATTGGATCGCTCTTGAACGTTACTTTTAAGGTGAAAAATAAAATGAAATTAATAATTACCTCATCTATACTTTTTACTTATCGAAAAGGTAAATTCGTTTTAAACAATAATCACATTAATCTTTTACATCAAGACTTTTTTTTCACAAAAGAAAATTTCTCCCCTTATCATTTTCCAAAAAAAAAAAAACCACTACTAGTTTAGAAGTCCGTACTCCTTCGGGAGTAAGCAATGGTGATGTAAACTCAATTTTGTAACAAAGAATAATGTTTACACAAGGGTAGAATTTTTTTACAGTTTAATTTCTGCTGGGTGACTTTTTCAAGTAGTAGATATAAGATTTAAATATTTTTATTGATATGATAATATATAATTAGATAATAATTTTTTTGCTCCATTACTGTATTAAAATTAAAATTTTTTAAGATTAATTTTGATATATTTTCACTATTAATAATCTTATATTGCTATTAATTTATATGTATGCCTTTTGATAAAATCATGATTATAATAAAGAGTTTAATTTTTTTGTACTGATTCAATCATATGTTATCACATAATAAAGTTAAATAAGTCTCACACGTCCTACTCGTAAAATCATATAAATGAGGTGATTTAATTGAATAAATTTTATAAAAAAAACTTGTATTATTAGAATATTAAAATTAAACTTATAATTAAATATATTTTAATGTGATTAGATAATTAAGTATATATTTGTTTCTATTGAACACCCATCTTTTTGTTTTTTTTTGGATTAGGTTGTGAGATACCACCAAAAGATAATGAAGAATGAGATTTTAGCATTAATGTCATTTTAACGCCTGAAAATGGATGTGTAAATAAGACACCTACTCTATTACTATTAGATAGGATAGTGGTCCTCACTATTTTCACCCATTCATCACATTTAATAATGATAAAGTGATTGTCTTATTTTGACATCTATTTTTAAGTGTTGAAATAGCAATACTCGAATTTTAGAAAAACAAGGGGAAGAAAACTAAAGAAATTGAAGGACAAGAAAAGAAAAACAAAATAAAAAAAGTGGGTTGTGAATGTGAATTGACGCCAAATGTCATTCAAGTGTGCAATATTATAGACATGGACAGAGTAAATAGTGAAAGGAAAGGAAAGAAAAAGCAATGTTTGGAATTGATAATTGCATAATACTTAATTGCGTTACCATTATTTTCATCATTTTCATCATATTATTTTCATTCCAATTCCAATTTCCTTGGTGTTCGCGGGTCCTATCGCCAACACGGTTTTTTCTCTCCAGCCTATTTCTCCCTTCCGAACAACAAACTCTCTCTCTCTCTCTCTCAAGCCCCACGCAGGAATGATGAACAAACCTTCCAATCTTCGCTTCCTTTTTTGAGTCTATAAGGTGAGTCTTCATTATCGTTTTTCTTTTTCCCTTCACTCTCTATGTTTTTTCCATATCGAGTACTTTGTGTGTCTGAATGTGCTGTTGGATCGGTTTAATGCGATTTCGGATGTTTAGAATGTGATTACCCAGCCGGGTTATTAATCTTATGATTTTTGTTTTTGTGTCGTGTTGTTGGGGTCAGTGTTGGTTGCTCCAAGTGTTTGATATATCTCTCCAACCGAGTTTTGATTTTTGAAGATGTCTAGCTTTGTGGGTGTCCTTGTTTCTGATCAATGGCTTCAGAGCCAATTCACACAAGTCGAACTCCGAACCCTTAAATCCAAAGTAAGTGCTATTTTTTTTTTTCAATTTTGCGTTAGTTTTTTGCTTTGTTTTGTTGTTTTCAATGTGATTAATATGGGGCTCGAACGTGGAATGTGTTATGTTATGGTAGTATGTATCGGCAAGGACTCAATCAGGACGTGTTACTGTGGGAGATATGCCATCTATTTTCAAAAACTTGAAGGCTTTTACTGAAGTGTTCGGGAAGGATGAGATTAAGGCCATCTTGGCGGAGTCATATCAGAACATGGATGAAGAAATTGACTTTGAGTCCTTCCTTAGGGTGAGGCTCTTTTTTTTTCCCTTTTTTTTTAAATGCCCCTGAAAAAGTTGATGATTTAGTGTTGGTTTATGTGCCCTTGTGTATCCCATTTGATGCTTTAATTGCCTTCTGGTACGTATGCACTTATTGTAAGATTGTGTTTTTGTTTGCATCTGCATAAGCAGATGTATATAGATTGTTTCCCTGTACTTTTGTATGCATTACATTTATAATGGACCTAGCAGCTTATTCAGTGACATCAAATGGCAGGCACATTTAAATCTGCAATCCCGAGCGGTAGCAAAAGATGGTGGTTCAAAAAGTTCTTCTTCATTTTTGAAGGCGGCTACAACAACTGTTCATCATGCTATTAATGAATCTGAGAAAGCTTCTTATGTTGCACATATTAATAGCTATTTGGCTGAAGATAAATTCATGCAGCAGTTTCTTCCAATTGATCCATCAACAGATCAATTGTTTGAACTTGCAAAAGATGGAGTTCTTCTCTGGTAGATGTTCAAGAAACAACCTGAGCTCAATTTTTTTCCTTTTAAAAAAATCTTTTATGAATGTTTTAACTTTGTTTCTTTTCCCCTTAAGTTTGTGTTTGTTGTATATGTTACTGCTGCAGCAAGCTTATCAATGTTGCTGTTCCTGGGACCATCGATGAACGGGCTATTAACACAAAACGGGTTCTTAATCCATGGGAGAGAAATGAGAATCACACCCTTGGTCTCAATTCAGCAAAGGCTATTGGGTGCACGGTGGTTAATATTGGTACACAGGATTTAGTTGAAGGAAGAGTATGTTCAATCTTCTTTTTGTCTCTCTCTTCTCTCTTGCCAATTTTGCCTTTTTTTCCCCTGATTTGGCTGACTTTAACTCGTTTATTTTTGAAAATTTTTCTTATTTGGTTATCTTGTAGCCACATCTGGTACTTGGTCTGATTTCACAAGTAATCAAGGTAGAGTTCTAAATCTTAGCCTCTTCGTATTTTCATAATATGAATGTCCATGAGAAGATTGACACCATATTGATTCCAGTTATGCACTGCTTAGACTTGAAAATTGAATAATTCTGTGATGTCTTTTGTCTTTGTTTGTCTTTTCATTATGGTGGCAATATCAGATTCAATTGTTAGCTGACCTCAATCTCAAGAAAACTCCTCAACTTGTGGAATTAGTTGAAGATGACAAGGTGATGTGTATTGGATTATCTTGTTCCTTTTATTTGAGGTTTACAAGTGCCATGGTTTCTTTCCTTTACATGTCAGAAGTAAACCTCTATTATGTTGTAACCTACTGGCAGGATGTGGAGGAGCTCATCAGTTTAGCACCTGAAAAGGTTTTATTGAAATGGATGAATTTCCACTTAAAGAAAGCTGGATATGAGAAACAAGTCACAAACTTCTCTTCTGACGTAAAGGTGAGGGAAATTCTAACTATTTTTTAGGCTAATACTCCTTACTACCACTTTTTCTTTTTACTCACAGTTACCCATATTATTGTGCTATGCTTTTAATGGGCAGAGAAATGGTTAACCTTCTTGTTATGTTACTATTGGCCTTGACAACCATATAGTAGTATTATTCAAGGAAAAGATTCCCTATGTTGTCTTATACCATAGTAATTGCTGAATCATTGGGTGGTAGCTTTTGATAAACATGGCGGATGTTTTGGTATATGTAGGCTGAAATATGGTTCTAAGTTGAACAAGTCTATTATGTCTGACAGGGTTTTCTATTTGCAGGATGGAGAGGCTTATGCTTATTTGCTTAATGCTCTTGCCCCAGAACACTCAGGTCCATCGGCCTTGGCCACAAGTGATCCAACAGAAAGAGCTAACATGGTTCTTGAGCAGGCGGAGAAATTAGACTGTAAGAGATACCTCACTCCGAAGGACATAGTGGAGGGGTCTCCTAATCTTAATCTTGCATTTGTTGCTCAGATATTCCAGCATAGGTATGGTTAGTTTTAAGAGCTTGCAGATGTGCTAATGATTTCATCCTACATTGATTCAATTGTTAGCAACAAGTATATGGGAAAGTTAATGAGTTAAAAAGATGTATATGGTAATGGCACATGATGGATCTTTAGCTGATTCAGATTGCGAGTGTCATGTATATAAATCCAAAAATCTCTGGTACCTGTAATTTGTAGGAATGGCCTTACAGCTGACAGCAAGAAAATGTCCTTTGCTGAGATGATGACTACTGATGATGCACAGACATCGCGGGAAGAAAGATGCTTCCGACTGTGGATTAACAGTCTTGGAATTGCTTCTTATGTCAATAATCTTTTTGAGGATGTCAGAAATGGGTAAGCTTTCCACTGCTTAGTTGCTTCGTAATATGCTTCTTCCTTTTTCTTATCATATTATTTGTTTCCACTTATTTCTTCATTTCCCTCTGTACAGATGGGTTCTATTAGAAGTTCTTGATAAGGTTTCACCTGGGTCTGTCAATTGGAAGCAGGCAACAAAGCCTCCTATAAAGATGCCATTTCGAAAAGTTGAGAACTGCAACCAAGTTATAAAGATTGGGAAGGAGCTTAACTTTTCCTTAGTGAATGTTGCTGGCAATGATATTGTGCAAGGGAATAAGAAGCTCTTACTAGGTCAGTTTCAAGGTTTTTCAGCTTTGTAATGATTTGTAATTGTTGGTTTGCTTTCCCTTTCTGAAATTCAAAAGAAAAGATGATGCTAGGTACATCTATAGACTATACTTGCGCAATGAACAATTTGCTGAAAAATTGGATATGGAATAATTAAATATTTTATAAGGGGGGTTGAGGATCTTGGGATGGGGGTATTGTTGCTGTCATTATTTTTCCAAAATCTACCTCTTTGTACCTTGGGAATATTAATCTCCATCGCATCTTTGTCCCACAGCCTTTTTATGGCAGCTGATGAGGTTTACTATGCTTCAACTTCTGAGGAACTTGAGATCACACTCCCAAGGTAAAGAGATTACTGATGCTGATATTCTAAACTGGGCAAACAATAAAGTGAAGAGAGCAAGAAGAACTTCCCAAATAGAGAGTTTCAAGGTAATCAAGCAAATATTAACCATTTTCATGGTTATTTTAACATGTATGTGTGTATCTCAAGGTGGCTCTGAAAAATTTTGAATTTATAGACTGATGTTTAAAAATTTGATTGTGTGTATTTGTGTTGTGCCTTCCATGCTGCTGCTCATCAATAGTACTAAAAGCAATTTAAATCTATAGAAATAAATGAAAGGACTGTTCAATGTTGACTACAAAGGAAGGAGTGCATAACGGTTGCTTTGATGTCGAACACTTGAACTGCAACTTGTAGTTTTATCCTCACAGTCCATTGATATCTATTTTTATTTCTTTTTCTTCATCAGGATAAGAGTCTTTCCAATGGCATTTTCTTCCTTGATCTTCTGAGTGCTGTGGAACCAAGGGTGGTGAACTGGAGTCTTGTCACTAAGGGGGAGACTGGTATGTCAATTTTCCCCGCAGTCAAGAAATTGAGGCTAGCTGAATTTTGTTTGCAACTCTCTCTCTCTCTCTCTCTCTATATATATATATATATATATATATATTTAATTGATCATTATATTGGACTTTTGCGATGTGAATGTGAATATATTATGTTACACACAACAATTAAAGTGTTCAAATCATTCTGCTATTTGAATTGCAGATGAAGATAAGAAGCTGAATGCAACATATATAATCAGTGTTGCCCGAAAACTTGGGTGTTCGATTTTCCTGTTACCGGAGGACATAATAGAGGTACTATCATGAAAAGTCAATTTGCATGACTTTGTCCAGTCTGGTAAATTTTGATTGAACTGGTGACATTTTTTCTCCAATATTTGACTGACCACCGGTCATTGTTGGGTGGGCTTGTTAGTTTAATTACTTTCCAAATCCAAGTGGTCACTGGTTAGTCTAGTATATTTGCTTAAGATGCTTGGTTGAAGATCAATAGTAGACCAGTCATTGTCGTTACATACATTGTGTATCAATGTTTTGCAAGTTTCCATCAGACATTCATCAGTGTCCCTTACTGGACCAAAGTTCCTTTTGTCTGGCTCTAGCTTATTTTGCATTCAAACTTGACAGGTGAACCAGAAGATGATACTCATTTTAACCGCTAGCATCATGTATTGGAGCCTGCAGAAACAAGATGAAAATGTCACACCAGAAGCTACATCACCTGTAGCTTCAGTAGATGGCGAGAATGAAACAGATGTAGCTAATGAGGTATCCAATTTAGCCATTGATGATACAGCTTCAAAGAATGCCAACTCTTAAGTTAGAAATTTAGAAACCTCTGCTGATGTTGAAAAAGAGGCAGCCTGGTAAAAGGTTGAAGTAAAGCACATTCAATATAGAATGAGGGAAACGGATTCATTTTTGTTTATAGAACAAAGGGAAAATGCCATCCTCTTGGTGCTCAAGGCGAAAGAAAGAGCTTTATTTTATTTTATTTTATTTTTTTCCAAATTGAAAACCACAGAATAGAAGGATCCTGTAAATTTTCTCGTTTAGACTTTTTTGTACTTAGGTGTATTCTTTGATGAAAATCGCATGCAATTTTTCCCAGTAATAAGATGGGAGGAAGGCATCGTTTTATTCTCCAATAGAGATTCCTTTTCATTTCTTGATTTGGTGGCTAAGATTTCATGCTTGCAGAAACGGGTTAAATTGGATGATCAGAACTATAGATTGTTGTGCATTTAATTGTAGTGAAATGCAGGTAGCCTTCCCATGTTTTTCGAGACTGTTTACCAACTTTTCCCTTTTCTCCGAAATGCAAGCTGTTCTAGGTTTCTTCACTAGATTTCTGGCAGGCATCTTTCTCGTAATACTGAGATCGAAGGTGTAGTTTTGGAAGACATACTTGTAGACCTTGGAGTCTAGTCCCTCCATGGTAGTAACATGCGCCCCTTTTCTGCCAAACATGCTGGAAATGTCTTTTAACAATATTAATATTTTTGTCTTTAAAGATTTGAAGAAATCTGAGAAGTCAGCAGCAGGCCAACAGGTTCTGACAAACGTAACGAGAAATTCACTAGAAGATAATGGATTGATGAAATGTGATATTGAAAACAGTTGTAACATAAAAATATAATAGAAGTTTTAAGTGGACTTAATATAAGAGAGTAATAGTATCCTCCGTTTGTTTCGGTAGTCATAATGTAACTCACGTATAACGGATACACTAGCGAGATCCCGGTTAGAATCCACCAACTTACACCCTTCGACGTGCATACAGAACTCACTCATTTATGCTCGGTGTTACATTTTCATTTGTCTGTAATCTTTCTTCGCAGGCATACTAATTATCAGACTTATTTAGCAAGTATAATGAGCATTTGTCTAAAGGAAAGGACTCCAACAAGAAATCTGATTTCGCTTTTCGGTGTATCATTGTTTAGGCTGCATTTTAAATAATTACGATATTTCTGGATTTTTCTTTTTTTGATCGGAATAGTGCTAGAATATTAAGCTCAATAGTGTGTTCTGTCCACATACTCGCAATGAGTTATACGGGTATCCTCGAAAAACACTAAGCATGAACGGCTGAAATGTGACGAATAGGTACTGGTTGTTGTTAAGTACTTAAGTCATTTGTTATATGTGGCATTGGAAACTATAGCTGAAACTAGTGACATGACCCCTTCTAATTTTTTTTTTCAAAGTGACTAGATATATAATATAACATATTTCCTATATTCAACCACATGTATTTCCTGCCTTTGTTAATCATTGCCACCATCATCGACCATTATTATTGAGTAGATGTTGAACAAAGCACATCAACACAGTGTAATCACAAAAAGCAGATGAGACCCCCCATACTTAATGATTGGGAGTCAGCAGACCACCATAAACAGAGAATGAATAATTTTACATCACTGATCAATCTGCTGTTATTATACATATTGTGAGATGATAAGTAGTTGTCATGTTGCAATTGTAGAATTTTTCAAAACTCCATGCTTCCACTGCCATTTGCTTTAGTTTGCATTAGCTTTATTCTTGATACTGTTATTATTATTTGGTAACAATTTTTTACCATCTACCCTTTTAAGATTTAACAACAATGTAAATTGAACAGGCCCAAATGCCTTGTCATATCAAGACATGCAAAGAGCATGCTCAGTAATGTAAATCCAGGGCAGTGAAAAACCACAATGCCCTAATTAGTTGTTGATGCACATAATAACATTAATGATTTTGAGGTATTATCCATATCCAAATTTACACTTATCACCTACAAACATCCTGAAAACAACAGGGCTGGTGTCATGCCCCAAGAAGAATTGAAGGGAAGGCATAAATTCAACATTCTGCTTGAGGCAGCAGACCCTACTAGGATGGTTCTTTTAGACAAAGCAAATGCTAATTATTATTTTCCACTTTAAGGGAATTTAGTCGTCTTATCCTCTGATCAAGCTCCTTCATGACTTCAGGTTCTTGTTTCTTCCTTTGCTTTGATATGGTATTGGTTGCCACGGAACCTATCTTATCAAACGCTACCTGAAAACACAATAACAGCTAAGAAAAAACTTTCAAGCATTTCATCATATACGGGGCACAAAGTAGTTTTCTCTTCTTTTATTTTTTGCACCAAAAGAGCAGAGATTTTCTCCCTTGGTCCCAAACTATCCATCCTCTGGTGAGACAATATCTAACCGATCTAAAGACAAAATAGATAAAATGTAGGAAATAGTGGAAGTTGCCATACTGTCAGTAAATCATCTGGATCAAATAGGTGATGAGTAGTCACTTGCAGAACATTGATCACTTCGCCAACATGATGGGATAGAAGTAACTCATCTTCCTTCATCTGCAATTGGAGGTTTACAACTATTGAAACATCTCCCCTGACAAAGCATACCCTTCTATATTTTTGCATGTATGAATCAAAAGCCAATAAGGAAGGCTACACAAGATGTACCTTAAAGATTGCCAAGGCCACATTAAACATAACCGTAGCCCCCTCATAGAAAATAACATCCCAGACTCGCAGAGTTGTCTGAGTCATGGAAGAAGTATTAATATGGGCAAAAACTGAACATTTCAATGCATAGTTTTCAGACATTATTCTAACCTCGGAAGGCAGGCTCTTTGAAAAGAGGCAAAGGAACCACTCAGTGGTAACAAGGGAAACATCAAATTCCAAAGATTCCAAATGAGTTGCTATCCTGCATTTCCATTACTCCAATTTTCAGAAGATACTAGGAAACAAACTTATGATACACAATTAGTTCGACAAATTTTAATACCTTGGGCACTTTTTAGCAAGTAAATCTTTAAAAACTCTCTGTTCAACATGGCAGCCTGATAAGTTGTTTGTGTAACAATCATTAACCAGGACATTTTCCAACAAGACAGCAAGCATCCAAAATGCATCTTCTTCTGTCTTCATGACAAGCAACAATAATGCTGCAACATAATTTAATCCCTGTAGAAACAATATTGAACAGTCAATAAAAATTTGAGAAAATATGTTCTGAGGTATGTATTTAACATTTTTCTTCAAAGTAAACAACAGACTATTGACAACTTTAGTTTTAACTAAAGGAACTATGTGGTGCTATATTTGACCTACTTTAAAACAATTTAAACACCAGACTCAAGGTGCTATATATAAGAGCATAATAAGCTTTGTGAATGACATATTTAGTTTAATCAAAAGTCAAGCACAGAAACTAATTCAGGCATCAGTTGCATGATCTCTGAAATTTGATTGTTTAAAAGCAAAAGGAGAACAAGCAACACGCATGTCACTAATTGATGAAGATTTGACATCTAAAGCTGGGAGAAGAATAAAAGACACACTGATTGAATGAATGAAGAAAAAACACGAAAGACATTTTCTCCTCAAAGACATTCATTGTTGTTAAATTTCAAGTTATCATATTCATAGCATTGTCTTCCACATACTCAGCAGTGAAGGGAAGGGAGAGCAGTGCAAACCCACCTGACAATATCCAACATCAGAATCACGGAATGAGTAAGCAACAAGAACACGTCTAAGAGCAGCATGCCCCTCAGGAGTGTCCAACCATGGATGACCAGGGAAGGTTCGTGGCAGGTCCTGCACATATGCTTAAAGAATGATTAGAAACAGAATAGATATGATGAGCATTGTGACATGTAAATGTTCAGATTATTTTGAAACAAACATCAATAACCAATAACCATTTCAAAACCACAATAAACCCCCTGATGTCCCTTTACAAATCCATCAAGTTCAAATAACATCGTAAACACATATAAAAGTCGATATATAAGCCTACAGCAAGTTGATACCTAATCTTCAAACTGTACTGCCACACAAATTCTGCACAGCTGCATTTCACCTCTACTGAAATTCATACGCTAAAGAACATTTAAACTCTTTACATACGCCCAAGCTAAGGGATCCCACAAAATTGCAAGGTAATAAATTTATAGGCTACAAATGCTTCGACTCTTATGCATTGCTTAACTAGTTAACTTCCATTAGCATCCACAAACACTAAAATTTTCTCATTGAGGAATGAGAGGCCACACCCACCATAACCCATCAAAATCTGCATCAAGATTTGCCCAAGAATCTTTTCACAAGATACACAACATAAAGTCTAGCCTCTATCAACACAATGCAATTCCTTCATCAAATTCAGTTAAATATTTCATCACATTCAATGTAATGTCTGGAAATGAATCAATGATCCACACATCTGCAAATTATTATCATGTAAAAGAACACCAACCAAGCCAGAAGGGTAATGCCCACAATTTGAAAAAAATAATAATAAATAAATAAATAACTTGTAATCAAAACCAAATACAATTGTGTGAGATCCTCGTCAATAAAAAAATGAGAACTCACATGATCTATCTGTCTGGTAGCAGGGGTGACCTTCCCCTCTACTGCTTTAGTCAAATCATCATAATAACTCTCAGGCACAGTGGATTTTTTCTTGGCTGCCCCAGACAATGAAAACCAAATCTTAGGCCTAAGAACTGGGGGTATCCCCTTCCTGATCAGCTTCTTCAAGGTGATGGCATTGGCCAGTGCTGAGAATTTCAATGATGATGTGAGGGCACTGCCTTGCCCAATGGTAGTGTGCAGATACCAATTAGCACCTTTGCTAGCTTCTAATGCCCACCAGACCCTACCCTGTTGTCTCACCTTCTCCCGCACCTCATTCAACACATTCACATCATCCACATTCCCTTCCACAGTGAAACCATAAAGGTCTTGGAATTTCACTGTCAGATTTGCCCTCCTGGAATGGATGCTTGGCCTCAGAACTGCTACTTGAGATTGGTACTCAAAGGCAAGGTCTATTTTGCTTTTTGTTCCATACATTTTTTTTTTTCTTCCTTCTCCTTTGGGGTCAGATCAACAAAGATGGGCACAGAGGGGAATATGGGTAATTGAGACAAGATTGCGTTTTGAATAGGAAAGAAGGGACCTTGTCAAATAGGGAAAAATAACCCCACTAGTCTGAAACCATGAAATGGTCCATTTTGAGGACCTGGGTGCTTGAGATTAGGTGAGGAGAGGCTCAAAATTTGTCTTAAAAAAATGGGTACAACAAGATTCAAAATTTATAACCAAAAATAGGAGTTTTTTACATTTTGGGAAGCCATGGAACGCCCCTTTTGCATCATAATCAGAAAGCTTGAAGCTTTCATATATTGAGCTCAAATCTCTTCAGAAACTGAGAGACTAATACAAATAAATATGAATTGTGAACAGAACAAAAAAGGGGGGGGGTTGAATATTCAGAAATATAAGACCGAGGGAAAAAAGTGCAAAAAAAAAAAAAAGAAAAAGAAAGGAAAGGGAAAGGAAAAAGGAAAAACCCAGAAAAAACAGATCTTTTAAGATCAATGAATGTAATGGAGAGAGAAAAATGAACTCCTGAAATGGGTTTCTAATTCAGGAGTTGGAGTTGTGTAACAAAATGGAATGGGCCTATAAGAGAGAGAAAGGTGCAAAGAGAGAGATGGGGCATTGACAAGAATAAAACCCTGAAATTTAGGGAAAATAAAGAAAGTATAGAAAGAAAAGAGTGTAAAAACAGAGCGAGGAAAAATAGGGGGTGGTGCTTGCTTGTCTGAGCTGTGGTGTCTGTGTGTGGGTGGCTTCCGCTATGGTCACTGGTGGCACTGACTCTCCAAAACCAAAACCTTCTGTTGTGTTGTGGTGTTCTTGAGTAGTAATTTGAATTTTATCTTTCCATATAGAGTTAAGATAAAATAATATGATAATATAAATAAAAATTAGAACGTTGTGGAGTTGTTCATGATGTTTTATTATGATCTTCATGCTAACTACTTAAGTCAATTGATTGAGATTGCATAATTTATTATTTATTATTTAAAAAAAACTTGAGGATTTGAAATGTCTGATATCCACTTTTCAAAAAATCTCTACTTTTTTTTTCCTTTCGGAAGAATTTCTAATTATTGTTTTGATTATCAAATTATCTAACTTTTTTTTGAATAATATAGCCTTGTGCTTCTTATCTTGCGACTTCTATTTTGCACAATAGATAGCATTCTCTTTCATATTACTTAATTTTCATTTTTTCAGTGGAAGCAAAAATAAAATTAAGGTTTTTTTCTTTAACTTAGGATACTAGTTAAAAAATAAAAAATATTTAAACCTTTTAATAGATCTTATATATCAAAGGTTCGAAATTTTTTAAGTAAAAAAAATTGTCCTTTAACCAAATCTATTAAGACAATTATTACGAATATCCTAAAGGTAATACTCACGTCGATTTACATATTATTCTTGCATAGATTTCACAATGAGAACGATTATTTTCCTGGTTTCGATTCTTTGACAATCAGAAATTCAGAATTATATGGAGTGCCAAAGCCCGAATCATTGACAATTTTAATATGCATCCCGTCACCTAAAATCGGAAAAAGGAAAAAAAAATGCTTTATATTGTATTGTGAGTGTGTACAATTGAATTTTGAAATGGCATTTACGTAGAAACAAGCAGGTATAGTCTTATTAAAAATGAAATGTAAATGTCATTACTAGACATGCATGTGCTAAATAATACATTAAAATTTATCTTACCCATAGATATGTTACTATTATTTCATAAAGTCAATATTAATATCTGATTGTCCGCAAGAATAGTTCAAAATTTCAAATATCGGGATAGTCTCCGACTCCTCCATAGGCCATAAGTCCACAACGTGAAACGGTTTACGTAACGCTCTTAAATATTTTAATAGTCGTAAATAATATGTCCCGTCACTTAGTCGATTTTGACAATCAACTCGAAAAAAAAATTATAATTCCAGTAAAAATATGTGCACTAGTAGTAATTTTACGACAAAAAAAAAAGTTTGAGGATATTATCTTCATTGTAGGATAAGTTCATAGTATAAATTATTCAATGGCACCATAAAAAACTTAGAATAACATAGTGAAATAAAAAACAGTGTAAATGGTTTATATTAAAAAAAGTATATATAATTTATGTAATTTTTTATGCGGATAGTTTATATAGTTTTTTAATAAGAATAAACATTAACATAGTATTTTTATTAATGTTTGAACGAAATTTCCATGTAATTTCTTTTCTTAAAAGTTATTCAGATACACTTAACTTGTCTTAAACCTGGCTTATAATTATACAGCTATTTAATAAATTCTATTTGAACATTTTAAGTTCTATGATACTCTGATCTCAAAAGAAATTCTGCTTCACGTATAAGGTTTCTCTTCATGATGATCTAATTTCCTAGCGAAAATACGACATTTTGTCTATTTACAAATAAACCATAATTCCTATTTCTTTCTTTATGCTTCAAGCCAATTTAATTGGTAAATTGGTAGAAAAGCAAGGGGCAATTGGACAAAGGAAAAAAGTTGAGGACGCGTTTCTTTGTTGACATATTTTTGCAGTAATAATTTATGTGATTGTGACCCACAAATATGATTGTTTGGATTTGAGAAACCGGCAAAGTGCGGGACCCGTCTGGTAGGCCCATCCTTTCACTCGCGCCAAACGAAAGAAATCACGTGTGGGAGATTCTTCTGAAAGAAACCAGGGAGGGATAAGGATAAGACTAACAATTTCTCAACCTTAGTCTATTTTCACTTTACCAAGGTTTTTAAAGCAATCATTCGAAATTTAATTTGTTTCAATATAAATTATTACCATTATTATCATTGATTTTCTTATTAATATAAATTTATTTCTTAAACAATAATGGTCATATATATATATATATATATATTTGATTTGATTTTCTTAATGTACCAAATATTATGATATTCTTGGAAAGTATCATATATCAAATTTAAAGTTACACCCCTTAACTAACATTTGTTTAGTGTTTTTGGGACAGAAATATAAACACATTAGAGATATAAATATATTTTGTGGTAGAGATAAAAATAAGGGATAAAAAAATTTTCTGTCCCCAAGATAAAAAAATATAAAATTTTTATACCTCCAAAATATGAGGACAGTGGGAATAGAATATGGAGACAGAAATTTAATATTTTTATCTTTTAATAATACCCTTATACTATTTATTATTTATATATCTATCTCTAATATCTCTGTATTTGTCTCTATCCCTATATTTTTCTTCTAAGACAATAAACAAACACTACTTTATGTTACTTATATTAAACAGTGTTTTTTTATATAAATATTATTTTAAAAAATTATATATTACATATTATTAGTGCACTTCAATTGAGTTTCTTGTTTTCTTTTTTTAAAAAAAATAATTATTATTAGATATAGAATTATTAATATCATATAATTTAATAGCTTGTGGAATGGTTGTGATACCATGTGAATTTCATGATGGTTACAGAAAAGAAAGTAATAATTCAGAGAGAATATTAAAAATAAAAATTTTACTAATAATACAAAAGGTTAAGATAATAAAATAAAATATATTTTTATATAGACTAAAGAAAATAATAAATTATTAATTAATATATAACAAACTAAAAATTTCTACTAATTTCTGATATCACCAGCGTACTCCAGTAATGGTCAGCCAAAATCAGCTGCAGTAGTCATGTCCACAAACACAAACCCACTAAATAAATAATTTATAAAAAAAATATTATTTATACTCATAATATATAAGATATCATATAAACTTATATCTTATCTGTGAATCCTACTCAAACGAAATTCACACTCGATCCAATAACAAATAATATACGAGTCAATATGATATAAATATAAATAACATAACTCTCTATAAAATTAGTTAAATCACATCAATCATTCTTCCACTCGTACGATGGCTTTCTAAGAAGAATGGATATTTGTTGTTGTTTTCTTGCTTCTGGCGATGACATTTGTGGTATTAATCAATGAGTGAGTGGGGTACAGAAGGCAGGTATTTAATTGAGGTGGACGCGTGTATCGTTGTGACATGGGCCGGCTTCATTCTTGTATTGGGCCGGGCCGGGCCGGCAAGTCCATATCCATGTGGGTCCCAACCAGCCGTCTTCGGGCGCTCCGTCACCATTTGGTCGATAATTTTGACACTTACTGGATGACAATAGAGGAAGTGACTAAGAATACTTTAATCACTCAGTTAATTGATTGAGTGATGTTTGATATAATTCTTGCAATACTCTGTTCATATGTGTCTATATATACTTCAATCAGCATCAAAATACAATTCGTCAATTTGTTTTACAAGTAGCTGTACATAACAATTTGCTATTTTTAACTTTCAATTGAAAGATGTTTTTCGCTTTTGAATAAAAGTTAAAATGGGCAGTTTTCATGAAAAAAAAATTCAATTTTACAGTATGTGGATTTATTTTGGGGCATAACGTAGTTCTTTTAAAAACGGTATAAATTACACAAATAAATCACGTGGTTGGAATAAAACGTATTTTCCATTAGCAATAAAATATTGACAGATATAATAAAAAAATTATTCATTTCTTAAGTCATTAAATAAAGCCTTAAAATATCATTTTTACACAGTTTACAAATGGTGAAGATGGTTCTTAAATGATCACAAAGCAAAGTTCTTATTTTTATATTTTTTCAATTTTTTTGTTATCCCTTTGTGTGTTGTGATTTTATTGTTCGGGATGGGACACAAGAGGATGCTATGTGATACCGTGATAGCGAACCATCAGCGGACTACAAATAGCCACGACGTTTATATTCCAATTCTGATCATACAACTTCGCATAAGTAATAGCCAAACGCCCCCACCTTCATTATTCATTCATAAATATTTCTTTATTTATTTCTAATAATAAAAATCATATAACAAGTAGGTGGATGCAGCTAACACAATTAACATTTACGTTGGTTCACTTGCGTTAGAGATTTGAAATAGAGAAGCTCCCAGTTGATAACTTCTTACAGAGAATTCCAATTAATCGATCCTTGGTCATTTGATTAGGAAGTTAAACTGATAACTATGTCAAGGTACGTAAATTTTCAGGCAGGATAAGGTACTTCTAGCTTTTCCCAACAGAAGAGAAGCGACAGTTTTCTATGCTTCAATTAACATATTGGTTATTTCAGTTAAGATATGTAGTATTTTAATTTACGTATTGGGGAATAAAAGAAATAGTATTAAACTGAAAAAAAGTATTATTAAAACATATAAAACTTCCAATTGAAACTTTCGATTACATTATAAGTTGATACTATCCTCGCGGAAAATTTGTTCACTCAGAAGAGTAGAAATTTTATTCTTAGGATTTATTTGGTTAAGGAATAAAAATAAGGTATAAATTTTTATAGATAAATTTTAAGTATAAAATTATATATGAAATTCATCCATTAAAAATTTATTCTCATTTTTACTCTAAAATCATATATACCCATAAGGTAATTGGAAAACAAATATTTACACATAATACATGTAACCCTTTCGAAATTATGGTCTTCAATTCATTACTAAAATGATCAAAAGATATTTATCCGTATTTATTTATTTATTTCGGCAGACAACAAGAAGAAGGGAAAAGAAAAAGTATTTAATGAGCTCATCATGATCCAGACCTCTCTCACAATGCAGATAGGAGCAGGAGAAGGAGCGGCAAATAGCGTTAACGTTTCCATGTACTGCCAGAAAGAAAAGAAAATAGCTGAACATTATAATACACGTGATGACACCAACCTCCTCCTTCCTTTGGCACAAAGGTAGAGACAAGTTCACATGACATTGGTATGCTATAAATACATATATAGTTTTCTAGCAAAAAAAAAAAAAAATGGTTTTGGAGCCCTGTAGTGTAGAGCAAAAGCAAAGGCCTGACCCAGTTGTATTAGGAGAAAAAAGAATGTTATTAGAATATAGTTTCCCCTTGGGCTTTCTTTTTGGTATGGTGGCTAGCTACCTAGTAGGGCATAGTAAACCTTTAATTCTGTCCCCTCGCGTGTTGCTCCCTTTTGGCATAATATTTACACGTTTGTGTAGTCGTGGTACAAACAATAATGGTTCCGAAAGCAACGTTACTGTACATTGCGACCAATGTATGTATAGTACATGCTAGACTTTTCATATCCACAAATATATGTGCTGCACTCGTTGAAATCCATATTTAGTTCTTAAGTGAAACACGAATACTACTCATAATAATAATAGCACCTGGGATCAAATCATCAAGTTTAGAAACTTGAGCAGGTTCTTCTCATCAAATCTCAAACCAAATTTTGCAGACATATATTATGAGAATTATTGATATTCACCCATGAAAATGTAAAAAATTACCAGAGAATGTGTATATATATATATATATTAACAGATTTTTATAAATGTACTATTATTATACAAGTATTTAACACTTCACTTGAATAATATATATTTTCTAACAAACGTGCAGGAACTATAACTACTAGGCTATAAATATACTATTATTATACAAGAGTTTTACGGGTAATTGTTTTTTTTTATAGTGTATAAAGTAAACAATACTTCATATATTATATTAAGGGAAAAATTACGCTATTATGGTGTGAAATCTCGCCATCATTTGAAAAAAATTATATTTTATTCGTGAAATATTATCATTGACGATATTTGGTTTAAAAAATAATATTTTAGTCGCTTTATTCAAAAAAAAAATATTTTATTAACAAAATCTTGACATTGGCGAGATTTCATTTGAAAAAAAATTATATTTTATTAAATATAATTGATGATTTTAAGAGGTTTATTTTTTAAAAAAAAATAATATTTTTTTAATGAAATCTTACCTATGGCAAGATTTCAAAGACTATATTTATGTAAATTATCAAACAAATTCATTTTATGGTAAATTTTACCATCACAGACCATATTGAAAAAAATGAGCCGAGTTTTACACTATACTAGAATAATATGTTGCTATAGAAAAATTATGTTATTTTATTTGTAGACATCCTCGCTCCGATACTAAACCCAAGCCCAATTACTGTCCACAGTTGAGCCCACTTTTCACATTTGCTACATTCCTTTTAGTCGTCTCGCTTTGTTTTGGCCTTCTCCTTTTTTTTTTTCGCTAAACCCATTCTCATCAGGTTTTCTCAGACCAAAAAAAAAGAGTTGACCAAAATATAAAATCAAAAGGAGAGCGCAAGTTGAGAAATTTTTGGTTGTTTGATCTTTGATTAAATTTATAGCCATCAATCCACTCTGCCTAACATGAAAATGATGGGTTTTTTAATCTCTCGTCACAACTATTGGTGATTACTCCAATTCATCGTTCCTAAACAAAGTAAACATTTTATCATTGTTTTTAATTAGAATCATAAAAGTTATTAAGGGAGGACTAGGTTACACATTTGATTTTATTTTTAGCTTCAACGTAGTTCAAACTTTTTCTTTTTTTGGTCGAAACAAGTTCAAACTTAATAAATGACCTTTTAACGTGAGCTCATAAATTTTTTTATATAGTTATTTAATTGTGTATTATTGTATTAGTGATTATATTTGATTTTTTTAGAGTAATGATATTTTGACAGTCAAAAAATGAGTGTCTATTCAGACACCCACTTTATATTCATTAGATGTGATAGATATTAAGAATAAGTAAGGACTATAATTACATCTAATAATTAATAAGTGGGCTTCTGAATAAATATTAATTTTTTAAGTGTAAAAATATCATTACTTATTTTTTTATTTATTATTTGAATAGTTATTTAATTTTATTATTGCTTTTTATTGTTTTTGATGCAACCAAGAAAAAATTAAAAACTTAATTAATGGCCTTTTAGCACTCCGTAGTAGGTAGACAAACAGCATTTTATTTTCAGAAAAGTTGAATATGTGTAAGAGTAAGATTCGCTTGAAATTGTCAATCAAAAAAAAGATTCATTTGAAATTTAGAGTCTACATTTGGACAAACTTGCATATCAATATCCCCTCCTTGTATTTCCAATTTTACACCAAATAGTGGACTGAGTATAAAATAAAATTTGCTCGAGTGGAATGGAAATTTTTTTTCCTCAGATAATATTTTATTTTTTATTTTTTTAATTATTTATTGATACATAATAAATAGATATTATATATTTAGTAATTTATAAATTTTAAAATCTATTTTTATTTTTATTTTTTAAAATATTAATAAATAATTAGAAAAACAGAAAAAAAGATATTATTTGAAAACAGAAAATTTTTATTCGCTTGAATGATGAATCTTGACTTTATATCTAATCTTAAGAAATTATGATCTATAAAATTTATATTTTAATTAATAAGTAGATCATACCAAATACTTTTCCTTATTCTCCATCAACCTATATATTTCTCTTTTAGGAAAGGCTTAGACTTCTGCAGGTAAGTACCCTTTTTCTCCGATGTTCAACGCGCATGGGTAAAATGTCAGCGTACTCGACTTGAATGCCTTCGACAGGTGGAAATAATCTGTCCCTAATATATAAGTACTAACATTTGGTATCTGTTTTAAATTATTAAATTTCTTTCAATTTTTGTCTTATTGGTGATGGCAAATGAACAATAAAGAAAATACGATTTGCAGGACAAGTGATCAATTTCTAGCTACAATAGCAACGGCGGCAACTTTGCTTAGCTGAATAGCCACAATCCTCGCCAAATAAAAAATGAAAATAATGTTAAAAAAAAGTTGAATGGCTTAATTTCGTATTACACTAGTCTCAATATATCAATTTGTTTAAATGAATAGTTATTTCCAATTAGAGGAAGTAGATTTTAAGCTACTAGCATTGATTTTATGGGGAGAAATTTAGGTAATATGCATGAAGATCCTAAATTTAAATCTCATTATAATCACTATAATTTTTAAAGTAAGAAAAAAAAGATGAAGCAGATTTCAACTAAATTTAAAAAGACCAAAGCAATACATGTGTTCTCATTTAGAAATGTGGCAAGAGTGTAAGTAGATTTAACGTCTGTGCAAGTAGGGGTGAGGCACTTGCAAAGGCACTCTAATACTCAAATGCTCGAGTTAACAGATAAGTGAGGCATATAATAATAAAAAAGTAATATGTAATAAGTTTGTGATACTTAAGGGTATTAAGAGTGTTGAGCCTTTAAATAAGAGATATTATGATAAGTTAGGAGATAACCTTTTCTATATAAGAGATGATCTTGAAATTTAGTAGATATTATATATATTCTATATTTACAGGAGATGTGGTATAAGATATGATATATAATATAATAATGACAAGAAATTATAAGAAATATAAAGAGATCCTATATAAAATTTAGAAAATATTGTCAACTAAATTTAAAATAAATCCACATAAGGACATGACGTGATCAATCTCTAGGACTCGCATGTGAGCGCCCTTGGTTTGGACTTAGGTATCGGACCTATATTTTTAGTTCACACCGTGAAATGCAGTAGTTGCATAAAAGTGATAAAAGATTGTTAAAAACAAATTAAAAAGTGAAAAACAGGTACCGGGCAAGGAACGTTGATGGTGAGATTGGCCCGCGTTGAAAAGGAGACAGACGCTATAAGGCGGAGAGATTGTGCGTGAACACGGTGTATCTATGAGTAGAATAACTCGATCAAACGTTGAAAGTTCAGCCAGTAGTCAACGTCAATACAATCCTAACCAAGGGACTTTTCTTAATAGAAGTACGTGAAAAGGACAAGGATCCTCAAAAATAGAAATATCACTTTAGATCATAAAATAACAGGATTTTATTTTTAAATTAATAAAATTAAAGTGAAATTCCTATTTACTCTATTGATTTAAAGTTTAAATTACTCATTTTATCATCCTTAATTTGAAAGATTCAAATCCATATAAAAATGATTGGGTCTTCGTTCAAACCTTTCAAAATTAAATTCTACAGGCAAACTTCATTTCGTCGGAAGAAATTAGAGGCCAAACTAATTGTGATAGTAAATGATTGGCCATTTAGTCTTTATGAAAATAGAAAGGTAAAGGGCTTACCAACTGCACGCCTTACGTGGACAGACTTTTGAAAGAATAATATTACGTGTATGTTAAATTATATGATAAATATATACTATATATATTATTACTATTGGACGTGATAAGTGCGTGAAATAAGTGAAGATCACATATCATATATAATGATAATAAAATATGTAGTGTGTATTTATTATATATCAAATATTATTTCTTTGGGAATGCGTGTTGATGGGCCATAGTCACCATTAACTTTGGTAAAATGAACCATGAAGGCTAGTTTGCTGGCCAATTCTACACACTGATGCTCTAAACTTTTCTCGATGAGTGGTTCATTTTTCTGTTTCGTAAGCTCTAAACTAGAGGTGTCAAAAAGGCCTATGGCCCTTGGGCTGGCCCCCAGCCCCCTTGATTTGGCCCCATTATGCAGCAGCCCACAACCATGGTGGGCTTCCTAAGCCCTAACCCACACAAGCCCCCCAAATGTATGGGCTGGGAGCTGGTAACCCATGGGCCAGCCCCCATCTTATTCATTTTTTGTTTTGTTTTCTCCGAAAGCACATCAAGCCAAACGCATGCTGTATCTTAAGCATCTAGCAGACTTGTAAAGTGAAAATATTTTCTTGTTCTGAAATCAGAAAACTAAGAAAATCGAAGAACCCTAAATCCCAATTCTTCAATTTCTTAAATTAAGGTTGATCATCAAACTTTCCATCATTGAAACTTCTTAGAAGAGTGCATTGAGTGTCATGAGAATGTTCTGGAGAAGATCCTCATTCAACAAATCCAAATCTCGTGTTCGTGTCGCGAGAAGCTTTTGCTTTTGTGCTTGGTTTCAACGATGAAAGTGAAGATCTCAAAAAAAAAAACTGATGAAAGTGAAGAGGACAATGGCGATGGCTTCTCCAATGCTGTGTAATTCAATTCAACTCTGCTAAAGAGAAGGAACGAATGAAGGAACAAGCCCAACACGATCCTTTTCAGCGTTTACTATTTTTCAGACTCTATTCTTTTTTTCTAGTAATCAAACTTTGTTATTTTGGTAGTGTTCGAAAACTTCTCTGGAAGTGGAAACTCAGTAGAGTCTACGTTGCTAGATAAATCAAGGCGTTTTCCCCTCTTTATTTATTCTCTACTTTTATGTTATTTTATTTTTCATGTTTGGCTCCTCGAAAAATTCCTAAGAAAACTGAAATGTGTGTGTCAATGTGTGCACTTGATTCTGGCATTGTTCAAACGTGTTATTGTCAGAGGGAGTTGCTTTTTTGCTTAGTGTATAATTTAGCAACACATTGATTTGCCAATGTTGATATTGAATAATTTATTTGAAAGTTCTTTTATGAATAGATTGTGAATAATTATGTAAGCCTGGGCTAACTTATTGAAAAGGCTGTTAAAATTTGAAAGTTTTGTAAACGGGTTAGCCTATGGACTGGCCCTGGCTCACAAGGCTCATATGGGCTTTTGGCCCTGTGGACTTTTTTCAAGTGTGGGCTTATTAGCCCTGTGGACTTTTTGGCCCTGGCCCATATGGGCCAGGGCTTAGTATAGTGGGTCAGGGCTTTTTGATATCTCTACTCTAAACTACTCTCGGTGAATACTCAAAGGACAAAGTCGAACATTAGTGGTCTCATAAAATTCAACCGTTGATAAATAAAATAAGTAAAAACATGATAGATCGAAGGGTGGAAAATTATAATCTAGATTTAAGATATTTATCAATGGATTCATATGCAAGGGGAAGATAGGTAATTTTATTTTTAAATTAATAGAGAAAAAATTTTATTTTTAATTTTATTGATTCAAAAGTAAAATATTATTATATTATTCTCTAAAGTAAGATCCTCACTTTAAAGAATCTTTTTCCTTTATAGATACTAACGTCTTGACAGGCATTTTTTATTTTTTAAATATTAATAAAACTAAATATTTCTATAATAATAAATTATTAAAGATTATTAAATATTTTTTTATTTGTTAATGGCTTAAGGTGAAATAGTTATTTTTTTTTAAAGAATGTGAATGAAAAAGGAGAAAATATGGAAAAAAATTAAAATTTATAGATTTTAAAATAAAATTAAATAGAATTAAGAGACAATGAAAAAATAGTTACTAAAGTGACTCTAACCGGACAAAAATGCCCTTGTTCTCTCGTGAGCATTGAGCACCACGATGCTAAGTGGTCCCCACATGTACAGAATGCATCATATCATTCTATTTTGACTGCATGAAAGCATCAATTATTATTAGAGCAAATTACAGGAACTGCCCTTGAGTTCATTCAATATTACATTTACCCCTTCTAATTTTTAAAATTACATTCACCTCCCTTATTTCTAATTAATTTACCAAGTTACCTTTTATTGAAAAAAAAAAAACACATCATCTTCTCACCCCCCCCAAATCACAGCCATCGCCACCAACTCACACTCATCAACTACAACCATAGTCATTGCAACAATCCCCCACACAACCCCACCGCCACCAAGCCCCACCCCATACCACCCATAGTCGCTTCACTGACCACCCACAGGCCACAAATCCAACCACAGGTTAGAAAAGACAATGCAATCTATGATGAAAAACAGTGATGGTGAGACCATGGAGACAAACATAGTGGTCGACGGTGGCGGCTCCTTCGGCCTTCGTTCACGCAAGTGATATGAGGGTGATAGGTTGGTATTGACTTATCACTCAACTCACCACAACCACCATTGTCATCACTGCATCCATTTCGTCACTTCGTCTTCGCCAGTCATGCACTTCCACGGAGCTTGCTTCCTCCATAGTGACAGCATACAAGGAAACGGGGGTTCAAATATGTGAACGTGAGATAGATGATAAAGAAGCGAGGCGACAGTTAACCAGAAGAAAGTGATGGCCTTCCTTTTGCAGTGCGACTATGGCACAACAACAAACTAGAAGTGGCAACCCATCTTTCTTCACGTCAACGAGACAACAACCTTCACCATAGTAGCGATGATCATGGATGAAGGTTAAGGAAGGTGGGTGGCTGCCTTTGAGAAGGAAGAAGATTGGAAGGTTAGGGTGTTTAAAGGGTAACTTCGTAAATTAATTAGGAATAAGGGAGGTGAGTCTAATTTTTAAAACTGGAAGGGGATAAGTATAATATCGAAAGAACTTATGAGATGTACATGTAATTTACCTTTATTATTACTATTAACTCCATTGTTGTGCCTGTCGAATTGTCTTTATTTTTTATTGATGTTGATTCATGAAAATGAAAGGAAAATATGGGGATAAACAAGAGTGAGTTAGTGAAAAGAGAAATATAACTGTAAAATAAATTATCATTACTATTTGAAAATTAGGCTCTAATTTTTTAAAGGAGCAAAATGAACATGTGTGAACATGAAAAAAAAGGAATAGTATAGTATGGATGTGAAAAAAAACTAAATTAAGGAGGCATCGAAATATAGTCATCAATCTCAATCCCTTTTATTTAGTAGTAGAGAATATAGGGAAAAGTACATAAATAAAATAAAAAAATAAGATATTACACACTTCACCTAGTATTCAATCGGTTATAAATATGTACTCATAAACTTTGTACTGCACGCCTCTTTGAATGCTGTAATGTTTAATTGCAAACAAAACTTCCTCCTTGCTTTGAAACACTTGCCCAGTTGCCAACTCTTTTTCCCTTGCTATGCCTGAACTTGAAGCAGACCCAATTACATCAGACCGCATTGCATCTAAATCCACTACTGAATAGTGACTGTTGAGATTGAGATTGTGACATGAACTGTTCACCCAAGTTTTCTATTTGAAACAATTGCTGCTCTTCTTCATCATCATTTGCTGCATAACTTAGCTCATCTTCTTCATCATCTTCAGCATTCCGGTGCTCTACAATAAACTCAAAATCCCCAAGTGGTCCAGCCTCTGCTATTGACTGTGGATTTAGCTGCAATGGCTCTTTTACCTGCCTCACAAGCTGTGCAAAATTTAGAGAAGTCATGTCATCATTTGCTGCAAAAGGGCTTTGGACATGATCATGTGGAACTTCAACAGATGCAAATGCATTAGGTCCGACAACAAATGCTGGACCTTGAGCAGAACATCCAGAGCTTAAAGAACCATCTTGGAGTTCGACAAACAGATCTATTGCATGAACTTCGGCGAATGCATAAAAATAAGCAAACATTTGATTGACGTGCTCATCATTCCATATTCGAAACTTTCTATATTGGATCTCATTTGGCTCAATATCAACAGACATCCGATAAAATATTTTTCCTATTTGCTTGTTATTACCTTCGTACTCCTTTAGTATTATGCTTTACAGCTTCAACAAACTAATAAGTGGACGGACAATCAACCAAGCTTGATTATCACTACAAAATGTCTCACCCTCAATTGTGTTTATAATCTCACTATCATAATGGATAAGAATATTAACATCACTCTCTGCCAACCCTCAATTGTGTTGTATAGAAGTCGATTTAACCTGACTCCCCACTGTTTCTAACATACTCTACCATAAGCCTCTTGTTTTTTGGGAAGTCGATTTGAATAGACTTTAGTGTTTTTTTCTCACTTGATATGATTTGACCTTTGCCTGGTGATTTGCAGCATGCAAGTCGATTTGAACCGACTTCAGTGGTGTTTTGATGTGAAAATTTTGCCACCAACGAAAATCGATTTCAATCAACTTTCATACAAACAAAAAATGACATTTCGGTAACTAAATGGAAAACCGGGAAAGAGCATAACCTCTTTCCTTTTTTATTTTATTTAGATAAAAAAATCATAGATTTTATATATATATATATATATATATATATATATATATATTTGAGTACTATATATCATCTTTTTGAGTGCTGTGAGAAACATTTATATTCAAAATCGGGAACAAGGTAAAGTAGGAAGGAATATTATAAAATTAATTAAGATATGGGGGAGAGGCAGAAGCAGGAAGTAGTATCAAGTAATGAATCATCCGATGAAGAAGCATTCCTGTTCGCGATGCAGCTAGGGGGTGCGTCGGCAGTGCCCATGGCTCTGAAATCAGCTTTGGAGCTTGGTATCTTGGAGACCATAACCAAAGCTGGTCCTGGAGCTCACCTTTCCCCTCATCACATCGTTTCTCAGATCCCAACAATAAAGAACCCCGAAGCACCTGCTTTGCTTGACCGCTTGTTGCGCCTCTTGGCCGGCTTCAACATCCTCACTTGTCAGGTTACTACTGTGCCTGCCGCTGATGCTGATGCTGAAATCACCACCAGGCACTACGGTCTTGCCCCTTTGGCCAAGTACTTTGTCAACAATGAACATGGTGTCTCCATGATTGCTCCTTTCCTCATGCATCATGACAAAGTCACCAAGGACATGTGGTATGTGATATGTCATCTATCCCATCATATTATTATTTCTCTATGTCTCTGATGTTTGTATGCTGGAGACGAAGCGAGTGAAAGGAAGGCTTTCAACAGTAAAGTAATTAAGGGTTTGTGGAGTAAAGTAAAAAATTTTCAATTTACTCTGCGAACCTTTCATTTATTTTACTCCGCAACTCGTGCACGTATCCTAAACTTGTTTTTTTTTTAAGTTATTATTTATGATTTATTTCCGGCACTTGATTGTATATTTGGAAGGTAGGTTTTGGTTCTTTGAATTCAAAATTAGTTTTCAATTATGAGATGGGGACTGTGATACACTATAAGCATATGACAATGGAAGCACGTTAATTGTCAACGTTGATCTTATCTAGTGCAATTCTTCTGAGTTATTTTATATGGTCATCATTCCTTCTCATCTTTTTCATCTATAATACTAAGAGATAGAGAGGATTCACTTCTGTAAACCGTTTCTTTGCCATCTACTAAATCTGTTTAATTTTATTTTCAAGTCTCGAAATTCATAACCCTCCACCTTTTGTTTCCTTCCTTTTCCGATCCACTCACTTCACCTTTTGAGGGGGCAAAAATAACTACCTGACCTTAATCCGTTTGCGAGCAAAAATTAATTTTTAATTATATTAATATTTCAAAATAAAAAATGTGGCTACGTCCCCGTCAAACCGCTTGTACTTAATTAATACGATTTCATAATTAATTAAAAGGATAACTATATGTGTATGCACAAAAAGGCTAGAGAATAAAGTAAGGATTTTATCTTTAAATTAATAAAGTGAAAAGTATCTTATTTTTAATTTTATTAATACAAAGTTAAAATCTTTTTATTAAAATTTTAAAATGAGCATTTCATTTTAAAGAATCCAAATTCATATAGAAAAGTGTAATGCAAAATCCTTCATAGGAATAAAAATACGTCGATGAAAATCTTTTGGGATATATTTAAAGTGATGGTTGATTTTTTTTTTCTTACTTGCATATTGTAATATGTGGTACTAGTTTACGCAAAAAAATAAATAACTAAATAAATAAAGTTTCTGTAAATAATATGATTGTTGACGAAGTAGAGGTAATTTAATTCATTACGTAAGCGTCATATATTGTTCGCTGAAATTTTACTCGAATTTGCCATAATCGTATTGTAGTCAAAGATGGTAGGCTTATTAGTAGACTCGCGAACACTTTGGATAACTTTAATACGCTTTCCTAATTTGACTCCGCCAATCAACCGGCTAAGAAGAAGGTTTACTCAACCGTAGATGTATCCTGCGACGAGTGTTTGTTCATATTTTCGATTTTTGTTTCATGTGGTATAAAAAACTTTCCAGAGGCTCCCAATTGGTAACACATTCCAATTACCTCCAGCATTGCATGTATATGATCAGGTCATAGTTAAAACTATCGGAATGTTTTGTGATTTTGGCAGGTTATTGATTTATAGCCTAAAGCTCGTAATAGTACTAGCTACCAAAGATTTATGTAAGGGATGAAAATCTTCCATATCTGAACTATATATTATTTCCTATTCTACTAATAATGTATGTATTGTCAAGTAAGAGATAAAAATTAAAATAAATTTAAAAATTTAAAATAATTAATAAACATATATAATATTATTTTTTAATAAGACAAGAAGGAAGGGGACATGGTTTAGGGACAAAAGATCTTCATTCCATTCTAAGATGATGATGCCACAAGTTCACCTACCATGCATGAAAATTGGAAAGATTGCTGGCAATATGAACCGTAACTTAAATCATACATCCGAAATATTATAATCCTTATTTCAGTTTTCAATTGAAAATATTTAGTAATTAGTGAATAGTGAATACTTACTATATAGGTGACATGACTGTTCTTTTAGGTACCACTTGACAGATTCAATTCGGGGGGGTGGACTTCCATTCGACAATTGTTATGGTATGAATCTCTTCGAATTCCATGGCGCAGATCCAAGGTTCAACGAGATTTTCAACAAAGCGATGCGTGATCACTCTAGCATCGTAATGCAGAAAATTCTCGAGACCTACACAGGCTTTGAGGGTCTTCGATCTGTGGTTGATGTCGGTGGTGGGGTCGGAGCTGTTATCAACATGGTTGTCTCTAAATATCCCACAATCAAGGGCATTAATTTTGACTTACCCCATGTGGTTAAAGAAGCTCCATCCTATCCAGGTGCATTTTTTGTCATGTCATTTGAAGCTTATGCAGTGGTTTTTCTAACCAAAAGGTCAAAAAATTACAGAACTAAAATGGGTGTGTCTGGTGCAGGTGTGGAGCATGTTGGTGGAGACATGTTTGTCAGTGTTCCAAAAGGTGATGCCATTTTCATGAAGGTGAGTTATGATTTGAAGCTATTCATTCGCTTATTCAGTTCGTTTCAAAGACTTTATTTTAAGAAATGAGTCATACTACCTTAAAATGTTGATTTGAACAAATTAACTAGTAAGCACGAGAGCCTAGCACGATTGGTAGTTAGTTAGGCTCTTTAAATATCTAGTCAGGTTTGATTCAATTAGTGACATGACTTCGAGATTTGGAATCAAGTTCTTAAGATTTGTATCCCTCACATATGTGTTTTCCCACTTGTTTATATCTATCAATGATTTGTGAATTGATCAGTGGATATGTCATGACTGGAATGACGAGCAATGTGTGAAATTTCTGAAGAATTGCTATGATTCGCTTCCGGAGACCGGGGGTAAGGTGATACTGGCGGAATGCATTGTTCCAGTAGCCCCGGAATCAAGCTCGCGCGCAAGGAGTGTGTTTCAAATGGATGTCGTCGTCTTGTGTCATACCTCAGGTGGAAGGGAGAGAACAGAGAAAGAGTATGAGGCCTTGGCTAAGGGTGCTGGATTCCAAGGCTTCCGAGTTGCATGCTGTGCTGTCAACATGCATGTCATGGAATTTCTTAAGAAGCCTTAGCTAGCTAGCTAGGTTCTTATATATCTTCTGCTGTTACATCTGCAACTTCCATTTAGGCGACAAAAACGTTAAATAATTTCCTTGATGCAGATTGTTCTGTTGTATCTTGTATCGATTGATAATAAGAGTAGTTCTAGCTAGTGATAATAAAGGAAAAGTTGCTTTTAAATATTAGTCGTATTTGATGATTTTGTTTTTATTTATCAAATTTGATTTTATTTTTTTTAAAATCTTTCACTATATTATGGGACAAGACTTAATTATTATTGTGATGAATTTTATTGGGACATACTTTGCAATGTATTTAATTTAATTATTATTTAAATGGTTTTTGGTTAATTAGTACTATAGCTGCTTCATTTTTAACCTAGAGACCATAGATTCTTTATTGCATTCATCTTTTTATTGTGTTTGGAATGGATATGAATTGCATTGAGTTATGAATCCAATGTCCTGTTTGGAATCAGCTTTGTTAAACAATGTTTGAATTGAATTAGAAATCAAATATTATGTTTAAAATTCAATTAAATGTGTTTTGATTTATTTTACTTGTTTGTTCTTATTAGTTATTATATTATATCTCTCTTTCAATACTTTTATATTTAGAAGGGGCAAAATAATTTTGTATATTTAAGTTAACATTATTTTTAGATTCTTTTTATGCTATATTGGCAATAATAAGGTTTGAATATATGTTTTTATATAAATTATCCAATCCCTTCATTACTAGCTAATTAATAGCTTTTTAGTTTTTTTTTTCATTAACTAAAAAGATCAAAATTAGTAGAAAAGGGTTGAAAAGGAAAGAAAGGCCCGAAGGGAAATAACAAATACTAGTCCCAATAATAACAAAGAGTGTATTCGCAGGAAATTTTTTCTGCATCTTGATTTCCTGCAATCTGCCTGTACATTGGTTGAAGGAGCTGTCCAAAAGAGAGTGGGAAAAATTACAAAGTAAAACTGATTTGTGTAACTGAAGCATAGCTTCCTAATGAACCCCAAAAATACAGAACTTATCCTTTGAAGAAGAAAAAAAAAAAAGGACTTTTTATGATATATGTTTCAGTATCAGGAACTGGATGTACTTAATATCAAATATTCTAAATGCATGCTCTATTGAATCCTACTAGGCCCAGAAACTTCTATCAATATGTTCAACCATTACACTACAGAACTCATATCAATCAATATAAGTAAGAGGTTATGCATTTCATATACGACATGCAGTTGGTAACTTTCATCCACCAAGGTAAGTAGAATATCTGAATGAGCATAGCACCATATTACAGATCATTATAAACCCAAAGCAATCAGCTGTACTTGGTCAGTAATTTGTAGCAAAATTCTACTGCATAATAACATTTACATACATCGACTGCTTCAAACCAGGTAAATTTATACCATGAATTAAGGTGTTTTCAAGTAGTCTCTGGAATTAAGATTATTAAAAGAAATAGGTATATTAGTAACAAGAGATGTAAACATTTTTTTTAAGCCACAAAAAAAAAAAAATAGCTATCCAGATTTGGGACATTCTAATGAAAAATAGAAGTCACAGCGCAACGGATGTCCTCTCCGGCCTTTTCAGCACAACCAAACGCAAAAAATTCCAGGTACTGATATTTTGACACCCAAAAAGTAGGTGTTTAACTCACTTTATAATTACTGGATGTGATGGTGGTTCCCACTTATACTTAACATCCATCACATCCAGTGGTTATAAAGTGGGTGTTTGAATAGACACCCACTTTTTAGGTGTCAAGATAACATTACTCAAAAATCTCTAATGGCACCCGATCCAAAACAATCGCACACGGTGTCGAGGAAGCACTTCTTTCTAAACCAAAGCCCACAACCCAGAATGGAAGTGATATTACTACAATAGTGCAGATCGAACACGAGCACCAACGAGACAAACCTTAATTGCACAATATTTGAGAGCTTAAGGTCCGTTGCTTGTAGTTGTTGCGCGCATTAGTAGCTAACGAAAGTGGTCACTTGCCTCCTCAAATTAAAAATTATTTCAATGATAAATTACATAAAAAATATAATAAAGGAAATAACCTAGGTTGTCTTTTAAGAAGGCTTCAATACTTAATTGGGAAAATTTGGAGTTTGAAAGAATGAAATTATGATAATGAAAATTAAGAGTTAATAGTAATGAGATAATAGCAACAGTAGAGAAAGCACTAATGTAAGGTATTCCTAGGATTGGAAATCAATTATTATTTACCAAATATTAAATTCATTGGTGGGTATTAGTAATAAATTACTGATAATTTTGCTAGTGATCGATCGACCACTAGAATTTGACCAATAAAAATCTACTTCTACTATTTTAATATTCGAAAGTCATTTCATGGAAACTATTACACGTGTCTTTCATATAGAGCTTTAGGGCATATGTGTCATTTATATAGTGATTTAAGGTTCACTTTTCTTAATATTTATGTTTACAGATTTTTTAACTTAATTTACAATTTAATTATTAATAAAATCAATTATTACAATTATTAAAGATTACTTGAATCAATAAAATTTGAATTATTAAGATATATTCATGGGATTGAGAATCATAGTTATCAGATTTGATCCGGAGATTGACCCGGTCAGAGCACTGAGTCATTAGCTTAACCGGTGGGTCATTGGCTTAACCAGTTGAACCAGCTATAATTAAATCAATTTATAAAAAAAAATTATTAAGCAAAATATATAATATATATATTCTTTGCACATAATAGAACAAAGTTGGAGTAATACAACAAAGTTGGAGTTTGGCTCAATGGTTGGAAGGCACTCACCACACTAGAGGGTACGAGTTCGAACTTCAATATGGAGATTTTTGAAGAAAAATTTCTTAAAGCAAGTAAAACTGTAATATATATATATATATATATATTTCATGACACATTATATAATGAGAGTGCTGTTGGCTTAGTGGATGGAACACGGTGCCTTCTCCTTGGGGAGCTGGGTTTGATTCTCCATTATGCAATTTTGGATTTTCTTTCCAAAATTCACCAAGCACATGCACAACACATGCGGGTCACTCACGGTTTGTTGGCTGGTTTGCTAACCGCTCACCGGTCAACTCCAGGTTTGACTAAGGTTTGATTGGTTTGATGCTGGTCCAGTCTAATAGAAGAATCGAACTGAACCATGACCCAGTTCACCGGTTTCCGGTCCGAACTAGTACGTTCGGTCCGGTTCTTATAACGGTTTGATCTGATTCTTATAACTATGTTAAGAATCATTATAATTATGATCTACAATTAAAATTAAGAATAATTAACAATGGAAAAAATAGAATTTAGAATCATTAAAAAATGAATTAGATATAAATGTATTAGGGTGATAAAAATATTAATGATATCCATTACAATACAAAATTATATTGTGTGATATAAAAAAATAAAAAAGTGAAATGCCTTAATCAGATTAACAAAAAATGAGACTATTTATCAAGAACAAAAAAGAAAAAAGAAGTTTCTAAATCTTACTCTTGACTTTTCCAGCTGCGCATTAGACAGTGAATGTAAAGAAGGGATGTCTATTGCAATCAGATTACCTAGGATGGTCATAAAATTATACCTTCAATAATCTCTGAGTTCTTGCAAAAAAATTTAATAATTTTATATTTTAAAAGATTTGAATGCATTTTAAAAAAAAATCAATCAAACAATTGATGATAATTTTATATTTTAAAATATTTGAATAAATCTTAAAAAAGAAAAATTCAATGTTGAAAAAATTTAAAAAATTAGAGAAGATTTGAAAAAGAAAAAAAATATATGATAGAAATTTACCAGAAATCTTATTTATAATTAGAAATTATTAATGATTAAGATTTTGTATAAAATTTATTGATTGTATAAATGTATTATACTAATATTTCAAACTCATTTCATGAAAATTATTACACGTATCATTTATATTGTAATTTAAGCTTTACATATTATTCATACAATGATTTAGGCCCTACTTTTCTTAATCTTTATGTGTAAGATTTTTTTAAACTTAATTTATAATTTACTTATTAATTATTTTTCATATGAAATAAAATTAAATATTACAATCATTAAAGATTATAATTTGCACTGAGAGAATCCATGTCAATATAATTACGATTTACAATTAAATTAAGAATCACTAATAGCATCACACTGTGAAGGTAATATAAAAAATATATTTTCAAAATAAATAAGTTTTAAAATTAGCATTTTTTTTCAAAGAAAACGGGTAGATCAAATCCTTAACGAATTGCTAATTGATTGATTTTGACATAATAATAATTCAAAATTCAATTTTTATCAAATTTATTCTTAATCAAATATTTAAGACTCATTATAATACTAATATAATAATTTATTCTTAATCAAATATGTTAATAATTGAGATAATAATAATATTTAAGACTCATTACATAAGAAGTCTTCTATGTATTATTCATATTTTTGTCATAATCTTAATACTCAAAGTAAGTTTTTGAACTTAATTTATTTTTTGATTATCAAATTTTTTCTAATCATACCTTCATATCTCTTTAATATTAACAAAAGCAATATAAAAAATAAAAAATTACATAAACAAAATTATAATTCAATATATTATACAATAAAAATTTTATATATATAATTATAGTAATAATACTAACAAAGCTATTACAATTGTGTTCCATTAGTAGTATTTGTTATTATAGATATTTACGTTTTGAAGTTCAAAGTATTTTTAAACTTCATCCCTTTTGAACTTTTTTAATAATCCCGTAAATATCAATAAGGATTCAAATCTCCACATAAAATGAGGAATTAGGACCCGTGACGAGAATGTAAATGAGAATGGAGGCAAAATTCTAAATGATCTTAAACTTTTGAAAATCATACTTTAAAAAAATTATCTATCTACCTGTATCACTATATCCTATTTACTTTTTTCACAACTTGAACATTCCAATCTATCAATTCTATAGTATTTTCATACTAATTTTTTTGAAAAACAATACCTTCAATTTTTCAACACTAAAGTATTTAAAAAATCAATTTACACTTCTTTGATAATGATATTAAAGTTTATTAATTTTTAAAAAGTAAATAATTATATTAGTTTTATTAAAACTAATATTATAATTGATATACTACTCTAGTAATGGAGATTATATAAATTAGAATTATATATGATCTTTTACTAATTATAACACGTTAATTATAACATATATTTTAAAATTGATGTTTTAATTTATTAAAAAGATGTACAAGGAAAAGACATGTAATTGAAATCATATAAATTAAATTTATATATTATTTTTATTAAATAGAAATATATTTTTATAAATTAAATATTTTAATTTACTAAAAAGATATAAATGGCTATGGATGATAAAAAAAAATTAAAAATTGGTACATGCGAGAAGGAATCTACTATTTTAATATTTGTGAATCATTTCATAGAAATTATTACACATGTCTTTCATACAGAGATTTAGGGTATATGTGTCATTTATATAGTGATTTAGGATCCACTTTTCTTAACATTTATGCCTAAAATTTTTTTAATTTACAATTTAATCTTTAATAAAATTAAATATTATAATTATTAAATATTACTTGAATTAATAAAATTTGAATCATTGATATATATATTCATGAGATTAAGAATTATTAAAATTATGATCTACAATTTAAATTAAGAATCATTAAGAATAAAAAATAAATATAGAATTAATAATTGTAACGCCCCAATTTTTACTGCTGTGTAAAAATTACCAAAATATCTCAAGGTAATTTTTGTAGGTAATTCGAGGCCGAATAATCCTCAATAAAGGAATATAACATTAGAAAAACATTACGGGAAACTTGAATAGCGATTATTGCGAAAGTCACAAATCCCGATTTTTGCATAATGAGTTATAGGGTAACTATATTTATATGGATATATTAAGGGTGCAGTGGGATTAACTTTTCTTCCTTCCTTAATCATAATTAGACTCCCGGATTCAAATATCTTAAAAAGACCACTTTTGCAAATGAAAAGGTTTTTTAATTTTAGCATATTTAAAATTGATTGCAACTCCCATTTCTTTTTTTGAAGTGGTTGTCATTCTCGTCGTGGAGCCCTTCAGGGACGTTGTGACAGCTTACCACTGTTGTGTCTTCGCTTTTCCTTTTATAGTACCCAAATATATCCAAAATTGGTAATCAGAGGGTCGAAATGCAAAGATGGACAATATACCTACCGTTAGAAGATTCTTCTAGAAGGCTCGTCAATGTTCTGTGCTTAAGATGTGCTAAACTCGTGCTTGACCTGGGATCCTGTCACGATCCAATCTTGGAACATGACCGGTACATGAGAAAACTCATTCTCACGTAAGCCTCGTGATCTGTTAACTTTGTCTGCATACATGCCCTGTTCATAAAAATCATAAAAATCAGAAAAAATTTCTCTTTTTCTACATATGAATCACCCTATATTCAAAACAATAAAATGACTGAAATAACCATTTCTATCATTTCTTAATTTGTTTCTGAGGTCTCAAATCATAATGTCGCATAAAAATATAAGTTACTCTACTTCAAAGTCTATTAAATTAATACAAATATGTCTTAAAATGCAAAATCCAAATATACCATTATAGTATGCTAAATGCAAAACATGATCTAAGGTCCAGGATCCTGCCTGCACCTACACTGGAGCACTCTAAACCATAATGACATCAAGACTCACCATCTAAAGTCTAGTGCTGCTAGCAGAAAGAGGGTTGAAGAGAACCCATGGCAACTGCTCTATCTGTAAAACAGGGAAAGAGAGAGGAGGGTGAGTTTTGTTACCAAAACTCACTGAGTGAATCTTCACTTGAAACCCCCTTCATGGGACACCAAAGAATAATGCATAAAATTATAATAACATCATTAGTACTCTAAGGTTATGCATAAGCTCGTACATATATATAGAAATCAATATCTCATAAAATTATAAAAATATTTTCCTCAACTAACTTTCATACCTGAAATCATACAAACTCATAGTATAATAGCTCCTAAAAATACAGTAATCTCTGCTCTGTGGGTACCCAGTTCCTCGTGAACAAGGGTCCCTAATTGAGATTTTAACGGTTCCTCATGTATCGCATCCCTCGTGGACTGATATCAAACTCTGAATATGAATCTCTGGTCATATCTGGGCATTAAGTATCGCCATCCCGATATAACAATAAAATCTTTGTAATCTTTGGATATAAATCTCTATAATCTCTAGCCTGGGCAACTTGGTACCAAGGCTAACAGATTAACTGCTGTTAACATATAGCCTGTTTCTCTTTGGCTACCTTCTAACTCAATTAAATATGTTCATTTAAATCTGAAAACCCTTAAAACCTTTTAATTCTCTGTGAGCTCTGAATCCCTGTAACTCTATAATAGTTTGACCTTATAATTGTGACTATGAAATCATACGGGCTAACTTCAAGTGCACAAAATATGTATCCGCCAACTGTTCTGAGTCATATAAAGATTAATGCTCTGTAATCCTTTTTTGTCTGAATTTCTAGATCATCCTTTACCAACAACAAACTATGATACTCTAAGAGCTCTGAATCCACCTAATTCTAACAGTTTGACTTTACCATATCCGTGGCTATGGAATCATGTCCAAGGGATCACCCTGTGTAGACATTTATGATTCGATACCTGCACAGAATATGTAGCCGTCAACTATTCTGAATCTCATGAAGATTCAAGCTCTCAAACCTTTTGATTGATTATCTAAAACATATCTTAACTATCAAGCTTTTCATAATTAGAAAACTCAATATAATGCTTCAAAGTAACAAAGCTTGCATTCACAATTCCATTTTCTTCTCTAAACTGTATATCTGAGTATAAAACCATTTCGTATATAGAAATCAGTTTCATAATCCATTAAAGCAACCATAAAAGCCTCTAACCATCACATATATTATCAATCAATTCTATATAAAATCAGTATAACAAATATGGTCCTATGAGTTTTATCAAAAACTAGTTTCATGCCCTAAAACCAAGAGTTCTAAAGCATAAAAACCAACCAAAATCTCAAACTTCTTTGCAAAAATCTTTAAACTCAAGCTGTAAATGATATTTTTATGAAAATAACTCTAATGCATAACATAAAGATTACAGATGTGAACCCACTTACCTGGAGAGGTGAATATAAAGAACTAATACTAACAGAACTAACAGGACTCTTAGAAGTAGGAAATGACACTACTATCTGACATGGAAGCAGTAGAACTCTAGATTAACATCTAAACCCTCTTCAATACCCAAGAATCCATCTCTAAGGAGGTAGAAAACTTCTTTTCATTGAGAACCATGGAGAACCACCCTCAAAGAAGGAGAACTTGAAGAAAATGAAGCAAAACTAACAAGATAACATACCTGTAAGCTTGAAAGAGGGAAAATTATAGGTTAAACTTGAAGAAATTAGAAGAAAATGGAGTTTCGATGGAGATTTGATGAAGAAATGGAGTTGGGTGGTGAAGGAGCTGTGGTTTCAGAGAGAAAATGGGGGTGGGGGTTGTGTAGAATGATCTAGACCCCGATATGAGGGTTTTTATAATTTTGTTAGCGCTGCAGCACTCAACAGATAGCGTCATTTTTATGGCAGCACAAAGAGCATGATTTTTATGGCAGCACCTCCTTACTGTTTTCTGACCGCCGCAGTGCTCTCCAGAATATTCTCCAGACTACACTTATTTACATTTATTGATTTTACTCTCCATTAACTTTAAAACATAAATGTAAATAAGGAAATACCCCCCATTTGGATTCAAATAAAATATTAGAAAAATCAAAATCTCAATAATTCAGAATCCAAATTTTGGGATTTAGTTCAAATTTAGGAATTCTTATGATTTTATAAAATCATAGGCTAAAAATGAAAGGTTTAAGGGTATTATAAAATTCATTAAAAATCACCCTTCAACTCATTTTTTTGTAAGGAACCATTATCGAGAGTTTTGATCCCAAGACTATGGCTCTATCATTGATCCCTCCAAGGACGTGTAGGGTTTAGACTTAGTGAAATCCAGGACCCGAACGACAGGTAACAGCGATTGACACTATTTCTAGTTCGAAAAAAATTTCTAATTTTTTTATTTAAAACCTGGGTATTACATTTTTTCCCCCCTCAAAAAGATTTGGTCCCCAAATCTGAACTTAATTCTTATAGGGTTTCAAGAATAGATTCGTATACTCTATCTCTGAACTTAGACACAATTGTCCCTCCTACAAGCCTCAAGTAATGCTTCATTAATGCAAATAGACGCACTTCTATTTACATAAATGATGCACTACTTGTGGACACTTGCTTCAGTGATATGCAGGAAAACCTAATACTGTGATACCACTTTGTCACGACCCGATCAAGGAACATGACCGGCACGTGAGAAAACTCAATCTCACGTAAGCCTCGTGATCTCTTAACTATGTCTGCATGCATGCTTTGTTTGTAAAAAACATGAAAATTAGAAAAATTTCTCTTTTTCCACATATACACCACCCTATATTCAAAACAATAAAATGACTCAAATAACCATTTCTACCATTTCTTAATCTGTTTCAGAGGTCTCAAATCATAATGTCACATAAAAATATAAGTTATTCTGTTTCAAAGTTCGTTAAATTCATACAAATATGCCTTTAAATACAAAATCCAAATATATCATTATAGTATGCTAAATGCAAAACATGATCTAAGGTCTGGGATCCTATCTGCATCTACACTGGAGCACTCTAAACCAGAATGACATCAAGGCTGATTATGTGAAATCTAGTGCTGCTAGTAGAAAGGGGGTTGAAGAGAACCTGTGGCAATTGCTCTTTCTATAAAATAGGGAAAGAGAGAGGAGGGTGAGTTTTGTTGCCAAAACTCAGTGAGTGAATCCTCATCTGAAACCTCCTTCCATAGGACACCAAAAAATAATGCATAAAATTATAATAACATCATTAGTACTCCAAGGTTATGCATAAGCTCGTACATATATATAGAAATCAGTATCTCATAAAATTATAAAAACATTTTCCTCAAGTTACTTTCATACCTAAAATCATATAAACTCATAGTATTGTAGCTCCTAGAGGAACGGTAATCTGTGCTCTGTGGGTACCCAGTTCCTCGTGAACAAGGGTCCCTAATTGAGATCTTAACGGTTCCTCTTGAACCGCATCCCTCGTGGATTGATCTCAAACTCTGAATATGAATCTCTGGTCACATCTGGGTGTTACGTATCACTGTCCCCAGTGTGACTATAAAATCTCTGTGATCTCTAGATATAAATCTCTATAATCTCTGGCCTGGGCAACTTGGTACCAAGGTTAATGGATTAACTGTCGTTAACACACAACCTGTTTCTCTATAGCTACCTTCTAACTTAATTAAATATGTTCATTTAAATCTGATAACCCTTAAAACCTTTTGACTCTCTGTGAGCTCTAAATCCCTATAACTCTGTAACAGTTTGACATTACCATAACTATGAATATGAAATCATACGGGCTAATTTCAAGTACACAAAATATGTATCCGTCAACTGTTATGAGTCATACAAAGATTCATGCTCTGAAATCCTGTTATGTCTGAATTTCTAGATCATCCTTTACCAACAATAAACTCTGATACTGTAAGAGCTCTAAATCCACCTGATTCTAACAGCCTGACCTTAACATATCGGTGGCTATGGAATCATGTCCAAAGGATCACCCTGTGTAGACATTTATGATTCCATACCTCTACAGAATATTTAGTCGTCAACTGTTCTGAATCTCATGAAGATTCAAGCTCTAAAAACTTTTGATTAATTATCTAAAACATATCTTAACTATCAAGCTTTTCATAAATAGAAAACTCAATATCATGCTTCAAAGTAACAATGCTTGCATTCACAATTCCATTTTCCTCTCTAAACTGTATATCTGAGTATAAAATCATTTCATATATAGAAATTAGTTTCATAATCCATTAAAGCAAACATAAAAGCCTCTAACTATCACATATATTATGAATTCAATATAAAATCAGTATAACAAATATGGTCCCATGAGTTTTATCAAAAAACAGTTTCATGCCCTAAAACCAAGAGCTCTAAAGCATAAAAACCAATAGAAATCTCAAATTTCTTTGTAGAAATCTCTATACTCAAGCAGTAAATGATATCTTTGTGAAAATAACTCTAATGCATAACACAGAGATTATAGATGCGAACCCATTCACCTGGAGGGGTGAATAGTGAAGAACTAACACCAACATAACCAACAGGACTCTTAGAAGCGGGAGATAACACTACTATTTGACCTAGAAGCAGCAGAACTCTAGATTAACCTCTAAACCCTCTTCAATACCCAAGAATCCATCTCTGAGGAGGTAGAAAACTTCTTTCCCTTGAGAACAATGGAGAACCACCTTCAAAGAAGGAGAACTTGAAGAAAACGAAGCAAAACTAACAAGATAACATACCTTTAAGTTTGAAGGAGGGAAGATTATACGTTAAACTTGAAGAAATTGAAAGAAAATGGAGTTTAGGTGGAGATTTGATGAAGAAATGGAGTTGGGAGGCGACTGAGCTATGGTTTCAGAGAGAAAATGGGGTTGGGGGGTTGTTTGGAATGGTCTGGACCCTAATATCAGGGTTTTTATAATTTTGTTTACCGCTGCACGCTCAATAGAGAGCGTGATTTTTATGGCAGCTCCGCTTTACTATTCCCTGTCCATTGCAGCGCTCATTGAGCGCTGCAACGCTCTCTAGAATATTCTTTAGAGTACACTTATTTACATTTTAAGTTTCCATTAGCTTTAAAACATAAATGTAAATAAGGAAATACCCCCCATTTAGATTCAAATAAAATATCAGAAAAATCAAAATCCCAACAATTCAGAATCCAAATTTTGGATTTGAGTTCAAATTCGGGAATTCTTACGATTTTATAAAATCCTAGACTAAAAATGAAATCTTTAAGACTTTCAAAAAACTAATTAAAAATCACTCTTCAACTCTTTTTTCTCTAGGGAACCATTATTGGGACTTTTGATCCCAAGACTATGGCTCTATCATAGAGCCCTTCAAGGACATATAGGGTCCAGACTTAGTGAAATCTAGGATTTGAACGACAGGTAACGACAATTGGCACTATTTCTGGTTTGAAAAAGATTTCTAATTTTTTTATTTAAAACATGGGTATAGATCCCAAGTGTATCTCGAGGATATCAGGGCAGTATCGAGCTTTAGCCTCTGGGGGCTGGCCTCGTTTCCCCATCCGAGCATCCTATTTTAGTTGACGGAAAGAAGTTTGAGATCCGCCGTCATCTTTGGTTGGCCTCCGGCGTGTGGCTGGCAGTCTACCTCCATTCCCCGCCACCTGAGATACTAAGCGGTAACAAAATGATACCCTCAAATAACCTTTTTTTCCCATGAGATTATATAAAAAAATATTTATAAAATTATTATTATTATTATTATTATCAATTAGAACTTTCTCATACATAAGTTAGGTGAAGAACAAATAAAGGGCTTGCTAGGTTTACGCCTCACATGGATAGACTTTTGAAACGTGTGTTGATAGGTCACAGTCACCATTAACTTCGCTAAAATGAACCATGAAGGTCAGTTTGCTATCAAATTCTGGCTCTAAACTTTTCTCGATGAGTGGTTGATTTTTCTGTTTTGTAAGTAACATTTGCAATGGTCAAGAGACAAAATAGAACATTAGTGATCCCATAAAATTCAACTGTTGATAAATAAAATAAGTGAAAAAAATGACAAATCTAAGGGTGGAAAATTAGAATCTAGATTTAAGATATTTATAAATGGATTCAGATGAGAAGCTAAGAAGACCAATTTTATTCTTAAATCAAAAGAGTAAAGAGGATCTCACTTTTAATTTTTTGATCTAAAGTAAAATATTCTTCCATTCCTCTCTAAAGTGAGATCCTTACTTTAAAGAATCTTTTTCCTTTATATTTTCTTGCAACTTCACTAACACCTTTTATTTTTTAAATATCAATAAAACTAAATATTTCTATAATAATAAATTATTAAATATTTGTTTTTGTTTGTAAATGATTTAAAGTGAGATAGTTATTTTTTTTCAAAAAAAAAATGAATAAAAAAGAAGAAAATATGAAAAAAGTTTAAGTTTATAAATTTTAAAATAAAATTAAATAGAATCAAGATACATTAACAAAAATAGTTAGAAAAGAGATTCTAACTAGACAGAAGTGCCCTTGTTCTCTTGTGAGCATTGAGCGCTACACTGCTAAGCGATCCCCACATTTGCAGAAAGCATCATATCATTCCATTTTGACTGCAAGATAGCATTGATTATTATTACTATAGACTCCAGGGCACTATTGTGCATACCAAATTGTCTTTTTTAATTAATGTTGGTCCATGAGGATAAAGAGGGAAATATAGGATAAGTAAGAGAAGCGGGTTAATGAAAAGAGAAATATAGTTGTAAAATAAATGTCACGACCCAACTTGGGCACATGACCGGCACGTGGGGAATCCTCATTCCCACGTAAGCCTCGTGACCTCTGCGTTTCTCTATATGCATATTTTAATATAAAACCGTTTGCAAAACATCATTTCATCTCTAAGAAACCATTGGTTCCATGAAATATAAACATAAACCAACTTTAACACAAATCTCTAGAGTACTATAATCAAATTTCCATTTCAACTGTTAAACATATTACCGGGTTCAAAATATATGAGTTGCTCTCTTTGCAAAATATACATGAAATCTATAATCATGTAGGTACAAAATAATCATGATAAAATAATGTCAATCCATCTCTATGGTTCGGGATCCTGCCCGTCATGTAACTGGAGCACTTTATATCTAACAAAAAGTAAACTAAAGTACTTCACATCGAGTGAAACTCACCAATCAATAAATCTCTACTGCGGGGGTGGAGGTGGAACAGGAGAACCCACAGCGTCTACAACACTTGTAATGGGAAAGGGAGAGGGGTGAGTTTCATCTAAAACTCAGTGAGCAGATCCTCACCCATAACCTTCTCATGAGACAACCAAGGAGATAGATAATCATATACAAATAATTTAAAATCAGTTGATGTAATAATCTCTGGAATCATACTAATACACATGTGAAAGTAAAAGCTCTAAATAGAAATTTCTCTGAAATTATAATAACAATACTCTATGAGAGAAACAGTAATCTTTACTCTATGGTTCCTTAAGAACCGAAGTATTATTCTCTATGATCCATCGGGGATCTAATGTAGACACCTAAATAAGTTCCGTTCTCTACTCTATGAGATTATCCTCTCGGAACAACTTGGTACCAAGGTTAACGATCGGGGTCAGCCGTTAACTCACTGTCTATTTCTCTATAGCTAACGTTTAGTCTCTAAACCAATGAACATAATATTTTCTCTAAATCTCTATTCTAATGTTTCTCCAAGCACAACTCTATGATTCATAAATCGTTCGTTCAAAATATTATCATCGAAATTTCATGGAAATCTCAATTCAAAAATAATAATAATAGTAATACTCTAACTCTTATGATAAAATCATTTAACGATAATGGTCCCATGAATTCGTAATAAAACAAATATTTTATGCTCTAGTTAGAATTTGCCATTTCGATATTTATGACATATCAACAGAGACTCTAAGCTCTTGAAATCTCTCTAAAACCTTGCAATTAATAATAAGTCAGTGGAAATTACCTCTAATGACCAACATAGGGGTCATGGGTTCCAAACCCACTCATCTGGAGGGGAGGGAATGGTGACATCAACTCCGATAGAGCTCTGCAAAGAAGGAACAGCACCAACGTCTGCCATTAGAGCCACAAAACACAAGATTAGTCTCCGTTAACCTCTAGATTATTCAAACATAACTCTAACAATATTGGAGGAGCACCCCCACTTAACAACAATGGAGACAAACAACAAACCCAAACTCTAGAATACAAAGTGAGAAGGATGGAGACAACAAAACCCATAAATCTCACCTTTAATCTCTTGGAGAAAGAAGGATTGAAGAGGATTTATGTGAGGAAGGAGTGGGAGAGAGTTGAGAAGAGAGGGATTTCGGATTTTAGGGTGAAATCCCGAGTTTGAAGGGTTTAAAAAGGGTTGGGGGCCTCACTAACGCGAAACGACGTGTTTTGGACTGTTTGGGTACTGCTGACACCGCTATAGCAGTCTACCCCCTACTTACGACCGCTATAGCGGTCCAGGACCGCTATTGCGATCACCAAAGGCCAAAAATACGTGCTGCACCACCCACATGACCGCTATAGCGGTCCTGAACCCTTATAGCGGTCCCCAGAAGCCAAAAATACTTTGCCACACTCCCTATGACCACTATAGCGGTCACCTGATGCCTAATATAGCACGGTCACCCCACTGTGACTGCTATAGCAATGACAGTTCACCACATCAGCTGTACTAAGGGTCCTCCGGGCATTCCGGGGCTTTCCCAGCAACATGGGTGGGTCCTAAGGGACCCTCAGGCAAAACGAAACTTATCCACTGCCATGTATACACTGGGTATCACAATAAATTACCATTATTATTTAAAAATTGAGCTTCAATTTTTTAGGGGAGCAAAAGGAACATGTGTGAACATGGAAAAAAAAAAGAATAGTATAGTATGAATAAGAAAAAAATTTAAACCAAATGAGGAGACATTAAAACATTTATCAAACCTAATCCCTTTTATTTAATGGTGTATATATGAGTACTGTATATCATCTATATATATATATATATCATCTCTTTGACTACTATGAGAAACATTTATATTCATAATCGGGAACAAGGTAAAGCTGGAAGTAATATTATAAAATTAATTAAGATATGAGGGGGAGGCAGAAGCAGAAAGTAGTATCATGTAATGATAAAAGGGGCAATTTAAACTTTAAATCAATAAAGTAAAGAGAAATTTCATTTTTAATTTTATTAATTCAAAAATAAAATCTTATTTTTTTTATGATCTAAAATGATATCCCTATTTTAGAGGATCCTTACCCTTTTCACATACTTCTGTTAAGAAAAGTCCCTTGTATACTTAGTTCGGATTGTATTGATGTTGACTACAGGTTGAAACTTTCAACGTTCGATCGAGTTATTCGGCCAAGGATTAGTTGGTCCCCCTATGTTAGGGACCAATGTTAGTCCTTCTATGTAAATGGATTTCAAACGTTGGATGGCCAAAATTTTTCATCGAACAGTTCACTTCTAAACACATGAGTTTTGCAATGAATTTGCTAATGAGCCACTATTGTTTACCTTATTTGCACATGTGGCCCTTGTTCTATGCAGGACTACTCGGGCCACGGGTAAGGTGTCTCCGCTTGGGGGATTTATTCTGACTCCTACTTCATGGCGTCGAACATCGACGTGAAAGCCCTCTGGTTGTCGGATGTCCCTACTGGCTCCACGATGAAGATCCTACATGGCTACACCAACTCAGAGTCTTCTATGTGAACCTCAACCCCCAATCTAACCTCATCATTTATGGTTCCTTCAACGTGATCGTTAGGGTTTCGAACATCGTGCCTCTAGAAATTGTTGATGGTTGTCCTTGCTCATTCCGATGCTGTAGATGCTTCCACTGGACATTGTATGAAGACTCTCATCAACGATGAGAACCCCCTATTTCCTTCGTTGAATTCTTTCCTAAGGGCAAGACCATCCTCATTCGCATATTGGACAACACTGTGGCATGGTATTTAAACACGATCTCAACTTAATTCAATTCATTTCGTGAGCTTGTTTGTTTCGTCCTGCTTTGACATTTGCGAAAAAAGGAATTTAATTTCAATTTTGAGTCATGTCGAAATTTGGTGTTTTTAGAGCTAGAGAGCCATGATATTGTTAGTCATGTTCAATATGTTGAAGATTAGTGGTAGGAGTGTGTCTAAGTTTAAACTTAGAGCCAAATATCCTTTAGTTTTAACAATTAAATGATTCAATAGGGCATCCGGATTATGAGCGACTGTGGAAGCCTTCGCCAAATCATGGGTTTCTGCCCTGTACAAAGCCTACTCCTAATTGTAAGAGTAAGAAACCTGCACTTATGTTGTTTTCTTGGTTGTTCTTAAATTTCAGAAAATTCTCCACCTTCAGTTTAGTTGTTCAGAAAACAATGCAGAAAAATAAGGTTAAAATGCCTGAGTGCTAATAAAATATATATTTGTTAGTTCTGGATGTTATCTTTTTTTTGTATTCTTAGATGCTGAAGATTTATTTCTTTCATTACAGATATGTAATATGGTAGCTGTAGCTTGTATCATAAATGCCACTGTTGTGATTCTAGAACTTGATAAAAACTCATTTTGGCATGACAATATGTAACTGTTCAAATTCTGTTTCTTATTTTTTCAGTTAAAGTTCTGTCCCTTTTTCAGATTTAGTTAATTGGATTTTGTAGTCTCTTGTTTGTTTTGCAACAATTTCCCTGATATCTTTGATGAAGAGTGGTTCATTAATTCTCTAGCTAATGATGTAAAAATCATTAAGAAGCTTCCCAACAAACTAGTTAATGCAACCGAACTGGTCATGTGGTTCAAAAGCTGGTCTGGTATCGATTACTATGAGAATGAGATTGCTGCCATGTGAGATTATTACAAAGCATGTAGTCTCCAGTTGAGATATGTTGGTATATACAACTCTATATTATTATTCATCTATTTACCTTATTTTATAACATATTGTGAATTATGATATCATCCTACTATTGACAACCTCTTTAGCTTATTCGAGCTTCCAAATCTGATTTTCAATTAGGAAATAACAAACTACCTTTGGATATTCAAAAGCTTTGCTGTCGTGCTTGTAACTAAACTCTTCATTTCTCTGCTCTCATTGAACAAATAGGAAAAGTATATACGTAGATGTTCACTCTTATTGGCCTTTTTGTTTGCTTTCTCCTACTTTTACCCTTGCTTGCACTTTTCCCGTTCCTACCTTCTAAAGGGTAAGATGAGCAATTTTATTTTTAGATCAAAAAAGTAAATATGATTTTATTTTTAATTTTATTGATCAAAAAATAAAATTTTCTTCTATTATTCTCTAAAGTGAAATTCTTACTTTAAAGAATCTTTTTTCTTTATATATACTAACAACTTGACTGAATTCTTTTATTTTTTAAATATTAATAAAGCTAGATATTTTTATAATAATAAATTATTAAATTTTATTAAATATTTTTTTTGTTTATAAATATTTTAAGGTGAGATAATTTTTTTCAAAGAAAACGTGAATAAAAAAATATAGAATAAATTTAAATTTATAAACTTTAAAATAAAATTAAATAGAATTAATACACATTAAAAAAAATAGTTAGAAAAGTGAATCTAACTGGAAAAAAAAAAGTGCTCCTGTTCTCTCATGAGCGTTGAACACTACGCTGGTAAGTGGTTCCCACATGTGCAGAAAGCGTCGTATCATTCCATTTCGATAGCATGGAAGCATTGATTATTATTACCATAGATTCCAGGCACTGTCATGTTGAATTGTCTTTTTTAATTAATGCGGGTGCATGAAGATAAAGAGAAAAATATGAAATAAATAAAAAAAGTAGGCGAGTGAAAAGAGAATATATATATATATATATAGTGTGTGTGTGTCACTGTATATCATCAATATATATATCATCTATTTGAGTATTGTGAGAAACATTTATATTCATAATCGGGGACAAGGTAAAGTAGGAAGGAAGATTATAAAATTAATTAAGATATGGGGGAGAGGCAGAAGCAGAAAGTAGTATCATGGAATGAATCATCCGATGAAGAAGCATACCTGTTCGCGATGCACCTAACGGCTGCGTCGGCAGTGCCCATGGCTCTGAAATCAGCTTTGGAGCTTGGTATCTTGGAGACCATAGCCAAAGCTGGTCCTGGAGCTCACCTTTCCCCTCATCACATCGTTTCTCAGATCCCAACAATAAAGAACCCCGAAGCACCTGCTTTGCTTGACCGCTTGTTTCGTCTCTTGGCCAGCTTCAACATCCTCACTTGTCAGATTACGACTGTGCCTGCTGCTGATAGTAATAACAATAAGGAGGCTGCTGCTGCTGCTGCTGAAATCACCACCAGGCACTACGGTCTCGCCCCTTTGGCCAAGTACTTTGTCAACAATGAACATGGTGTCTCCATGGTTGCTCCTTTCCTCATGCAACATGACAAAGTCCTCAAGGACATGTGGTGTGTGATATCTCATTTATCTCATTATGTTATTATTTCTCTATGTCTCTGATGTTAGTATGCTGGAGACGAAGCGAGTGAAAGGAAGGCTTTCAACAGTAAAGTAATTAAGGGTTTGTAGAGTAAAGTAAAATTTTTTCAATTTACTCTACGAACCTTTCATTTATCTTACTCCGCAACTCATGAACATATCCTAAACTTGTTTTTTTTTTTCAAATTATTATTTATGCTTTATTTCTGGCATTTGATTGTATATTTGGAAGGGAGGTTTTGGTTCTTTGAATTCAAAATTAGTTTTCAATTATGAGGTAGGGACTGTGATAAACTATAAGCATATGACAATGGAAGCACGTTAATTGTCAACGTTGATCTTATCTAGTACAATTCTTCTAAGTTATTTTATGGTGATTCCTTCTCATCTTTTTCATCTATAATACTATTAAGAGATAGAGATGATACACTTTTGTAAACCGTTTCTTTACCATCTCCTAACTCTGATTAATTTTATTTTCAAGTCCAGAAATTCATAACCCTCCACCTTTTTTGGCCTTTTCCACTCACTTTACCTTTTGAGAGGGGAGTGGGGTGGGGCGGATGTGGTTCCGTCACAGTCAAACTGCTTGTTCTTAATTAATAGGTAATTTAATTCATTACGGAAGCGTCATATATAGTTCGCTGATATTTTACTCGAATTTGCCATAATCGTATTGTAGTGAAAGATGGTAGGCTTATTTTTTTTTTTTATTTCTCATAATATCTCCACAGTCAGTAGCTCTGAGATTAATCCTTTTGTCTATGGTAGGCACCTGTAAGGGTGGGAGAGTTGACTCGGAATTTTTTAATTAACTTTCTATACCCAAAGCCAGGATCGAACCCTTGACATTTGGTTAAGGGAGGATGAGTCTTTACCATTCAATCACATCCCTGAGTTTGGTAGGCTTATTAATTGACTCGCGAACACTTTGGATAACTTTAATAGGCTTTCCTAATTTGACTCCGCCAATCAACCGGTTAAGAAAAAGGTTTACTCAACCGTAGATGTATCCAGCGACGAGTCTTTGTTCATATTTTCGATTTTTGTTTACATATGCTATAGAGAACTTTCCAGAGTCTCCCAATTAGTAACACATTCCAAATATCTCAAACATTGCATGTATATGATCAGGTCATAGTTAAAACTATCGGAATGTTGTGTGATTTTGGTAGGTTATTGATTTGGCCTAAAGCTCGTAATCGTACTAGGTACCAAAGATTTATGTAAGGGATGAAAATCTTCTATCCCTGAATTATGTTTCATTTCCTATTCCACTAATAATGTATTATCACGTAGGAGATAAAAATTAAAATAAATTTAAAGGCTCAAAATAGTTAACAAATATATATTATTGTCTTTCGATGAGACAAGAGGGAAGGGGACATAGTTTGGGGACAAAAGATCATCATCCCATTCTAAGATGATGATGCCACAAGTTCACCTATCGTGCATGACAATTGGAAAGATTGCTGGCAATATGAACCGTAACTTAAATCTTACATCCGAAGTATTATAATCCTTATTTCAGTTTTCAATTGAAAAGATTTAGTAATTAGTGAATAGTGAATACTTTCTAATAGGTGACATGACTATTCTTTTAGGTACCACTTGACAGATTCAATTCGGGAGGGTGGACTTCCATTCGACAATTGTTATGGTATGAATTCCTTTGAATTCCATGGCGCAGATCCAAGGTTCAACGAGATTTTCAACAAAGCGATGCGTGATCACTCTAGCATCATAATGCAGAAAATTCTCGAGACCTACACAGGCTTTGATGGTCTTCGATCTGTGGTTGATGTTGGTGGTGGGATCGGAGCTGTTATCAACATGATTGTCTCTAAATATCCCACAATCAAGGGCATTAATTTTGACTTACCCCATGTGGTTAAAGAAGCTCCATCCTATCCAGGTGCATTTTTTATCATTTCATTTAAAGCTTATGTAGTGGTTTTTCTAACCAAAAGGTCAAAAAATACTGAACTAAATGGGTGTGTCTGGTGCAGGTGTGGAGCATGTTGGTGGAGACATGTTTATCAGTGTTCCAAAAGGTGATGCCATTTTCATGAAGGTGAGTTATGGTTTGAAGCTATTCATTGGCTTATTCAGTTCGTTTCAAAGACTTTATTTTAAGAAATGAGTCATACTACGTTAAAATGTTGATTTGAACAAATTAACTAGTAAGCACGAGAGCCTAGCATGATTGGTAGTTTGTTAGGCTTTTTAAATATCTAGGGTTTGATTCAATTAGTGACATGACTTCGAGATTTGGAATCAAGTTCTTAAGATTTGGATCCCTCACATATGTATTTTCCCACTTGTTTATATCTATCAATGATTTGTGAATTGACCAGTGGATATGTCATGACTGGAATGACGAGCAATGCGTGAAATTTCTGAAGAACTGCTATGATTCGCTTCCGGAGACCGGGGGGAAGGTGATACTGGCGGAATGCATTGTTCCAGTAGCCCCGGAATCAAGCTCGCGCGCAAGGAGTGTGTTTCAAATGGATGCCATCGTCTTGTGTCATACCTCAGGTGGAAGGGAGAGAACAGAGAAAGAGTATGAGGCCTTGGCTAAGGGTGCTGGATTCCAAGGCTTCCGAGTTGCATGCTGTGCTGTCAACATGCATGTCATGGAATTTCTTAAGAAGCCTTAGCTAGCTAGCTAGGTTCTTATATATCTTCTGCTGTTACATCTGCAACGTCCATTTAGGCGACAAAAACGTGAAATAATTTCCTTGATGCAGATTGTTCTGTTGTATCTTGTATCGATTGATAATAAGAGTAGTTCTAGCTAGTAATAATAAAGGAAAAGTTGCTTTTAAATATTAGTCGTATTTGATGATTTTGTTTTTATTTATCAAATTTGATTTGATTTTATTTTAAATCTTTCGCTATATTGTGGGACAAAACTTAATTATTATTGTGATGAATTTTATTGGCAAATACTTTGCAATGTATTTAATTTAATTATTATTTAAATGGTTTTTGGTTAATTAGTACTATAGCTACTTCATTTTTAACCTAGAGACCATAGATTCTTTATTGCATTCATCTTTTTATTGTGTTTGGAATGGATATGAATTGCATTGAGTTATGAATCCAATGTCCTGTTTGGAATCAGATTTGTTAAACAATGTTTGAATTGAATTAGAAATCAAATATTATGTTTAAAATTCAATTAAATGTGTTTTGATTTATTTTACTTGTTTGTTCTTATTAGTTATTATATTATATCTCTCTTTCAATACTTTTAGATTTAGAAGGGGCAAAATAATTTTTTATATTTAAGTTAACATTATTTTTAGATTTTTTTATGCTATATTGGCGATAATAAGGTTTGAATATATGTTTTTATATAAATTATCCAATCCTTTCATCACTAGCTAATTAATAGCTTTTTAGATTTTTTTTTCATTAACTAAAATGATCAAAATTAGTAGAAAAGGGTTGAAAAGGAAAGAAAGGCCCGAAGGAAATAACAAATACTAGTCCCAATAATAACAAAGAGCGTATTTGCAGGAAATTTTTTCTGCATCTTGATTTCCTGCAATCTGCCTGTACATTGGCTGAAGGAGCTGTCCAAAAGAGAGTGGGAAAAATTACAAAGTAAAACTGATGTGTGTAACTGAAGCATAGCTTCCTAATGAACCCCAAAAATACAGAACTTATCCTTTGAAGAAGAAAAAAAAAAAAGAAGGACTTTTTATGATATATGTTTCAGTATCAGGAACTTGATGTACTTAATATCAAATATTCTAAATGCATGCTCTATTGAATCCTACTAGGCCCAGAAACTTCTATCAACATGTTCAACCATTACACTACAAAACTCATATCAATCAATATAAGTAAGAGGTTATGCATTTCATATACGACATGCAGTTGGTAACTTTCATCCACCAAGGTAAGTAGAATATCTGAATGAGCATAGCACCATATTACAGATCATTATAAACCCAAAGCAATCAGCCGTACTTGGTCAGTAATTTGTAGCAAAATTCTACTGCATAATAACATTTACGTACATCTACTGCTTCAAACCAGGTAAATTTATACCATGAATTAAGGTGTTTTCAAGTAGTCTCTGGAATTAAGATTATTAAAAGAAATAGGTATATTAGTAACAAGAGATGTAAACATTTTTTTTAAGCCACTAAAAAAAAAACAGCTATCCAGATTTGGGACATTCTAATGAAAAATAGAAGTCACGGTGCAACGGATGTCCTCTCCAGCCTTTTCTACACAACCAAACGCAAAAAATCTTGGGTACTGATATTTTGACACCCAAAAAGTAGGTGTCTAACTCACTTTATAACTACTGGATGTGATAGTAGTCTCCACTTATACTTAACATCCATCATATCCAGTGGTTATAAAATCTCTAATGGCACCCGACCCAAAACAATCGCACACGGTATCGAGGAAGCCCTTCTTTCTAAACCGAAGCCCACAACCCAGAATGGAAGTGATGTTACTACAACAGTGCATATTGAACACGAGCACCAACGAGACAAACCTTAATCGCACAATATTTGAGAGCTTAAGGTCCGTTGCTTGTAGTTGTTGCGCGCATTAGTAGCTAATGAAAGTGGTCGCTTGCCTCCTCAAATTAAAAATTATTTCAATGATAAGTTACATAAAAAATATAATAAAGGAAATAACCTAGATTGTCGTTTAAGAAGGCTTCAATACTTAATTGGGAAAATTTGGAGTTTGAAAGAATGAAATTATGATAATGGAAATTAAGAGTTAATAGTAATGAGATAATAGCAACAGTAGAGAAAGCACTAATGTAAGGTATTTCTAGTATTGGAAATTAATTATTATTGACCAAATATTAAATTCATTGGTGGGTATTAGTAATAAATTACTGATAATTTTACTAGTGATCGATCGACTACTAGAATTTGACCAATAAAAATCTACTTCTACTATTTTAATATTCGAGAGTCATTTCGTGGAAACTATTACATGTGTCTTTCATATAGAGCTTTAGGGCATATGTGTAATTTATATAGTGATTTAAGGTCCACTTTTCTTAATATTTATGTTTACAGATTTTTTAACTTAATTTACAATTTAATTATTAATAAAATCAATTATTACAATTATTAAAGATTACTTGAATCAATAAAATTTGAATTATTAAGATATATTCATGGGATTGAGAATCATAGTTATCAGATCTGATCCGGAGATTGACCCGGTCAGAGCACTGAGTCATTGGCTTAACCGGTGGGTCGTTGGCTTAACCAGTTAAACCAGCTATAATTAAATCAATTTATAAAAAAAAATTATTAAGCAAAATATATAATATATATATTCTTTGCACATAAGACAACAAAGTTGGAGTTTGGCTCAATGGTTGGAAGGCACTCACCACACTAGAGGGTACGAGTTCAAACCTCAGTATGGAGATTTTTGAAGAAAAATTTCTTAAAGCAAGTAAGATTGTAATATATATATTTCATGACACATTATATAATGAGAGTGCTGTTGGCTTAGTGGATGGAACACGGTGCTTTCTCCTTGGGGAGCTGGGTTTGATTCTCCATCATGCAATTTTGGATTTTCTTTCCAAAATTCACCAAGCACATGTACAACACATGCAGGTCACTCACGGTTTGTTGGCCGGTTTGCTAACCGCTCACCGGTCAACTCCAGGTTTGACTGGTTCGATGCTGGTCCAGTCTAATAGAAGAACCGAACTGAACCACTGCCCAGTTCACCGGTTTCCGGTGCAAACTAGTAGGTTTGGTCCGGTTCTTATAACGGTTTGATCTGATTCTTATAACTATGTTAACAATCATTATAATTATGATCTACAATTAAAATTAAGAATAATTAAGAATGGAAAAAATTAGAATTAAGAATCATTACAAAATGAATTAGATATAAATGTATTAGGGTGATAAAAATATTAATGGTATCCATTACAATAAAAAATTATATTGTGTGATATAAACAAATAAAAAAGTGAAATGCCTTAATCAGATTAACAAAAAATGAGACTATTTATCAAGAACAAAAAAGAAAAAAGAAGTTTCTAAATCTTACTCTTGGCTTTTTCTGCTGCGCATTGGACAGTGAACGTAAAGAAGGGATGTCTATTGCAATCAGATCACCTAGGATGGTCGTAAAATTATACCTTCAATAAGCTCTGAGTTCTTGCAAAAAAATTTAATAATTTTATATTTTAAAAGATTTGAATGCATTTTAAAAAAAAATCAATCAAACAATTGATGATAATTTTATATTTTAAAATATTTGAATAAATCTTAAAAAAGAAAAAGTCAATGTTGAAAAAATTTTAAAAAATTAGAGAAGATTTGAAAAAGGAAAAAGATATATGATAGAAATTTATCAGAAATCTTATTTATAATTAGAAATTATTAATGATTAAGATTTCGTATAAAATTTATTGATTGTATAACTGTATTATACTAATATTTCAAACTCATTTCATGAAAACTATTACACATATCATTCATATAGTAATTTAAGCTTTACATATTATTTATACAGTGATTTAGGCCCGACTTTTCTCAATCTTTATGTGTAAAGATTTTTTTTAAACTTAATTTATAATTTACTTATTAATTATTTTTCATATGAAATAAAATTAAATATTACAATCATTAAAGATTATAATTTGCACTGAGAGAATCCATGTTAATATAACTATGATTTACAATTAAATTAAGAACCGCTAATAGTATTACACTGTGAAGGTAATATAAAAAATATATTTTCAAAATAAATAAGTTTTAAAATCAGCATATTTTTTTTCAAAGAAAACGGGTAGATCAAATCCTTAGCAAATTGCTAATTGATTGATTTTGACATAATAATAATTCAAAATTCAATTTTTATCAAATTTATTCTTAATAAAATATTTAAGACTCATTATAATACTAATATAACAATTTATTCTTAATCAAATATGATAATAATTGAGATAATAATAATATTTAAGACTCATTACATAAGAAGTCTTCCATGTATTGTTCATATTTTTGTCATAATCTTAATACTTAAAGTAAGTTTTTGAACTTAATTTATTTTTTATTATCAATTTTTTTCTAATCATACCTTCATATCTCTTTAATATTAACAAAAACAATATAAAAAATAAAAAAAATTGCATAAACAAAATTATAATTCAATATATTATACAATAAAAATTTTATATATATAATTATAGTAATAATACTAACAAAGCTATTATAATTGTGTTGCATTAATAGTATTTGTTATTATAGATATTTAGGTTTTGAAGTTCAAAATATTTTTAAACTTCATCCCTTTTGAACTTTTTTAATAAACCCGTAAATATCAATAAAGATTCAAATCTCCATATAAAATAAGGAATTAGGACCCATGACGAGAATGTAGATGAGAATAGAGGCAAAATTCTAAATGATCTAAAACTTTTGAAAATCATACTTTTAAAAAATTATCTATCTACCTGTATCACTATATCGTATTTACTTTTTTTACAACTTGAACATTCCAATCCATCAATTCTATAATATTTTCATACTAATTTTTTTGAAAAACAATACCTTCAATTTTTCAACACTAAAGTATTTAAAAAATCAATTTACACTTCTTTGATAATGATATTAAAGTTTATTAATTTTTAAAAAGTAAATAATTATATTAGTTTTATTAAAACTAATATTATAATTGATATACTACTCTAATAATGGAGATTATATAAATTAGAATTATATATGATCTTTTACTAATTATTGCACGTTAATTATAACATATATTTTAAAATTGATGTTTTCATTTATTAAAAAGATGTACAAGGAAAAAACATGTAATTGAAATCATATAAATTAAATTTATATATTATTTTTATTAAATAGAAAAAATATTTTTATAAATTAAATATTTTAATTTACTAAAAAGATATAAATGGTTAGGGATGATAAAAAAAATTAAAAATTGGTACATGCGAGAATTACCCACAATGGGGAAAGGAATCTACTATTTTAATATTTGTGAATCATTTCATAGAAATTATTACAAATGTCATTCATACAGAGATTTAGGGTATATGTGTCATTTATATAGTGATTTAGGATCCATTTTTCTCAACATTTACGCCTAAAATTTTTTTGATTTACAATTTAATCATTAATAAAATCAAATATTATAATTATTAAAGATTACTTGAATCAATAAAATTTGAATCATTGATATATATTCATGAGATTAAGAATTATTAAAATTACGATCTACAATTTAAATTAAGAATTATTAAGAATAAAAAATAAATATAGAATTAAGAATTGTAACGCCCCAATTTTAACTGCTCTGTAAAAATTACCAAAATATCCCAAGGTAATTTTTGCAGGTAATTCGAGACTGAATAATCCTCAACAAAGGAATATAACATTAGAGAAACATTACGGGAAACTTGAATAACGATTATTGCTAAAGTCACAAACCCCAATTTTTGCATAATGAGCTATAGGGTAACTGTATTTATACGGATATATTAGGAGTGCAGTGGGATTAATTTTTCTTCCTTCCATAATCATAATTAGACTCCCGGACTCAAATCTCTTAAAAAGACCACTTTTGCAAATCAAAAGGTTTTTTAATTTTAGCCATATTTAAAATTGATTGCAACTCCCATTTCTTTTTTTGAAGTGGTTGTCATTCTCGTCGTGGTGCCCTTCAGGGACGTTGTGACAGCTTACCACTGTTGTGTCTTCGCTTTTCCTTTTATAGTACCCAAATATATCCAAAATTGGTAACTTTAGGGCTGAGCTGTACAGTACAGACAATATACCTACCGTTAGAAGATTCTTCTAGAAGGCTCGTCAATGTTTTGTGCTTAAGATGTGCTAAACTCACGCTCAACCTGGGATCCTGTCACGACCCGATCTCGGAACATAACCGGTATGTGAGAAAACTCATTCTCACGTAAGCCTCGTGATCTGTTAACTTTGTCTGCATACATGATCTGTTCGTAAAAATCAGAAAAATTTCTCTTTTTCTACATATAAATCATCCTATATTCAAAACAATAAAATGACTGAAATAACCATTTCTGCCATTTCTTAATCTGTTTTTGAGGTCTCAAATCATAATGTCGCATAAAAATATAAGTTACTCTGCTTCAAAGTCTATTAAATTAATACAAATATGTCTTAAAATGCAAAATCCAATTATACCATTATAGTATGCTAAATGCAAAACATGATCTAAGGTCCAGGATCCTGCCTGCACCTACATTGGAGCACTCTAAACCATAATGACATCAAGGCTTACCATCTGAAGTCTAGTGCTACTAGCAGAAAGAGGGTTGAAGAGAACCCATGGCAACTGCTCTATCTGTAAAACAGGGAAAGAGAGAGGAGGGTGAGTTTTGTAAAATCAGTGAGTGAATCTTCACTTGAAATCCCCTTCATGGAACACCAAAGAATAATGCATAAAATTATAATAACATCATTAGTACTCTAAGGTTATGCATAAGCTCGTACATATATCTAGAAATCAATATCTCATAAAATTATAAAAATATTTTCCTCAACTAACTTTCATACCTGAAATCATATAAACTCATAGTATAATAGCTCCTAGAAATACAGTAATCTTTGCTCTGTGGGTACCCAGTTCCTCGTGAACAAGGGTCCCTAATTGAGATCTTAACGGTTCCTCGTGAACCGCATCCTTCGTGGACTGATATCAAACTCTGAATATGAATCTCTGGTCACATCTGGGCATTAGGTATCGCCATCCCCAGTATGACAATATAATCTTTGTAATCTCTGGATATAAATCTCTATAATCTCTAGCCCGGGCAACTTGGTACTAAGGCTAACAGATTAACTGCCGTTAACATATAGCTTGTTTCTCTTTAGCTACCTTCTAACTCAATTAAATATGTTCATTTAAATCTGAAAATCCTTAAAACCTTTTAATTCTATGTGAGCTCTGAATCCCTGTAACTCTGTAATAGTTTGACCTTATAATTGTGACTATGAAATCAGACGGGCTAATTTCAAGTGCACAAAATATGTATTCGCCAACTATTTTGAGTCATACAAAGATTCATGCTCTGAAATCCTTTTATGTCTAAATTTCTAGATCATCCTTTACCAACAATAAACTCTGATACTCTAAGAGCTCTGAATCCACCTAATTCTAACAGCCTGACCTTAGCATATCCGTGGCTATGGAATCATGTCCAAGGGATCACCCTGTGTAGACATTTATGATTCCATACCTCCACAGAATATGTAGCCGTCAACTATTCTGAATCTCATGAAGATTCAAGCTCTAAAACCTTTTGATTGATTATCTAAAACATATCTTAACTATCAAGCTTTTCATAATTAGAAAACTCAATATCATGCTTCAAAGTAACAAAGCTTGCATTCACAATTCCATTTTCTTCTCTAAACTGTATATCTGAGTATAAAACCATTTCGTATATAGAAATCAGTTTCATATTCCATTAAAGCAACCATAAAAGCCTCTAACCATCACATACATTATCAATTCTATATAAAATCAATATAACAAATATGATCCTATGAGTTTTATCAAAAACTGGTTTCATGCCCTAAAACCAAGAGTTCTAAAGCATAAAAACCAACAAAAATCTCAAACTTCTTTGCAAAAATCTCTAAACTCAAGCAGTAAATGATATTTTTATGAAAATAACTCTAATGCATAACATAAAGATTACAGATGTGAACCCACTTACCTGGAGGGGTGAATATAAAGAACTAACACCGACAGAACTAACAGGACTCTTAGAAGCAAGAGATGACACTATTATCTGACATGGAAGTAGCAGAACTCTAGATTAACATCTAAATCCTCTTCAATACCCAAGAATCCATCTCTAAGGAGGTAGAAAACTTCTTTTCCTTGAGAACCATGGAGAACCACCCTCAAAGAAGGAGAACTTGAAGAAAATGAAGCAAAACTAACAAGATAACATACCTTTTGTAGAACTAGGTCTAACCTAGTGGTTTAATGTGATATGTTTTGATGATGACAAATGAATTCAAAAAGATATTCAATCTCAATATACAATGATATTTGAGTAAATGAATTCAAATAGATATTCAATATAATATATTAAATCATGTGTGGTTGTGTACCTGTTATTGTGATATCTAATTCACAATCCATGCCATGATATTGAGTAATATACTTTATGGAAAAATATGCAATAGCTTTTTACAAGTGCTTTGATGGTATGATCTTAAGCAAGTTATTATGTGAACAAATATATGCATATTGTGAACAGATATATATATGCACGAAGCATGTTCTATTACTCTATTCTTAGGAACTATGCATATTGATATACATCATGTATGATTGGTTTAATTGTGATATATATCAATGAATCATACAAATTGAATATTTTTAATTGGACTAACGATGATTTTGAAGTGAGTTATTTTGTATAGAATGTCCAGGTATCAAGAATGACTTTTGAACAAGAAAGGTTACAACAATTGATGTCAATAAGAATAGGGTCAAAGAAGAACTAGTCAAGAGCTTAATGTCCAAGTATCAAGAATGACCTTTGAACGAGAAAGATTACAATAATTAAAGTCAACAAGAATGTGGTCAAAGAAGAACTATTCAAGAGCTTAATGGTTAGATCATATTGTTAAAAGGTTTTTCTTTTGATAAGATTACTTGGTCACTTTGTTAATTAATGTTTCAATTGGTTTCAAAATCCTTTTTAATCAAGTTTTTCTTTCAAATATAGTAATGGATTTGATCTTAAAAGAAAAGTTTTGATTTTGAAAGAAAAAGCGATTTAATTGTTTTTGAAATAGTGACTTGATTTGATTTGTGAAAATATAAGTTTGATTTGCAAGGAAATGTTTAAAAGATGTTTAAAAGTGTTTTTAAGGTTGAAAATATAATTAATATTTAGTTTTTCAAATTCTAGAATACTTGTAATTGATTATCGGTTCATGTAATTGATTTCTGGTTCATTTAATTGATTACCAGTTCATGATGTAATCGATTACCAGTTCATGTAATCGATTACAATGCTGTTCTTGAGCCCAAAACCTGATCTTTCACACATGTAATCGATTACAATAATCATGTAATCGATTACCAGAATGCTAATGTGACCAGAATCCAAATTTACACATGTGTAATCGATTATACACATCATGTAATCGATTACCAGCAAGTGATCGTTGCCAGAATTCAAAATTTGAACTGTATAATCGATTACCAGTTAATGTAATAGATTACCAGACCCAGAAATGTGCAAATAGGTGTGTTTTGAAGAGACACATCTTTTGGGATAAATTCCTAACGGTCTACTCGTTTTCTTGTCTATAAATACTCATCATTTAACACATTTGAAGAAATGAGAAAACATTTTAAAAGGATCAATTAACATTTGTTTTCAATCATCAATCCTTTCACAAAAGATATGGCCAAAACTCTTATCCTTTGAGAAATCTTCTAGTGTTTCAATTTGTAATATTTCCTCTATTCAGAGAGTGATATCTTGTATTCTTCTTTTCCAAAAGTTTGTATACAAAGGTGGGGCATCCCTTGTTAGAACAAGAGTGTGGTATCTCTTTGTTCTTGAGAGACTTAAAGGGTGAGGCATCCCTTATAAGAACAAGAGTGTGGTATCTCTTAGTTCTTAAGAGACTCAAAGGGTGAGGTATCCCTTGTTAGAACAAGAGTGGGGCATCTCATTATTCTTGAAAGACTCAAACACAAAGGGTGAGGGATCCCAAGGTGTAAGAGTGTGCTTCGGTTGTAAAGATTAAAGAGTTAGAGGAACTCTCAAGTGGGTTGCTTGGGATAACTGGATGTAGGCCATAGAGGTGACCGAACCAATATAAACCGAGTTTGCATTCTCTCTTCCTTAATCTTTTACTTCACTGCAAGTTTAATTTATCATCTTTATCATTCTTATTAATACCGGTAATTCTCATAATTCCTCCATCAAACAAGTTCTGTTTGAGTAATTTGCAATATTTATATATTTTCTATAGTCAATCCGCTGCGTGCATAATTTGACTACATAAAATTCAATTATTTCTTAAATTTAAAATAGTTTTCAAATCACCCAATTCACCCCCCTCTTGGGTGATGTTGCCATGACTAACACCTTTAAGCTTGAAAGAGGGAAGATTATAGTTTAAACTTGAAGAAATTGAAAGAAAATGGAGTTTCGATGGAGATTTGATGAAGAAATGGAGTTGGGAGGTGAAGGAGCTGTGGTTTCAGAGAGAAAATGGGGGTGGGGGTTGTCTAGAATGATTTAGACCCCGATATGAGGGTTTTTATAATTTTGTTAGCGCTGCAGCACTCAATAGATAGCGTCATTTTTATGGCAGCATAAAGAGCGTGATTTTTATGGTAGCACCTCCTTACCATTCTCAGACCGCCACAGTGCTCTCCAGAATATTCTCCAGACTACACACATTTATTAATTTTACACTCCATTAACTTTAAACCATAAATGTAAATAAGGAAATACCCCCCATTTGGATTCAAATAAAATATTAGAAAAATCAAAATCCCAATAATTCAGAATCCAAATTTTGGGATTTAGTTCAAATTCAGGAATTCTTACAATTTTATAAAATCATAGGCTAAAAATGAAAGGTTTAAGGGTATCATAAAATTCATTAAAAATCACTTTTCAACTCATTTTTCTGTAAGGAACCATTACCGAGACTTTTGATCCCAAGACTATGGCTCTATCATTGATCCCTCCAAGGACGTGTAGAGTTCAGACTTAGTAAATTCAGGACCCAAACGACAGGTAACAGGGATTGGCACTGTTTCTAGTTCGAAAAAAATTTCTAATTTTTTAATTTAAAACCTGGGTATTACATTCTTCCCCCCTCAAAAAGATTTGGTCCCCAAATTTAAACTTAATTCTTATAGGGTTTCAAGAATAGATTCGTATACTCTATCTCTGAACTTAGACACAATTGTCCCTCCTAAAAGCCTCAAGTAATGCTTCATTAATGCAAATAGACACACTTCTATTTACATAAATGATGCACTACTTGTGGACACTTGCTTCAATGATATGCAGCAAAACCTAATGCTGTGATACCACTTTGTCACGAACCGATCAAGGAATGTGACCGGCACATGAGAAAACTCATTCTCACGTAAGCCTCGTGATCTGTTAACTATGTCTGCATGCATGCTCTGTTTGTAAAAAACATGAAAATTAGAAAAATTTCCCTTTTTCCACATATACACCACCCTATATTCAAAACAATAAAATGACTCAAATAACCATTTCTACCATTTCTTAATCTGTTTCTGAGGTCTCAAATCATAATGTCACATAAAAATATAAGTTATTCTGTTTCAAAGTTCATTAAATTAATACAAATATGCCTTTAAATACAAAATCCAAATATATCATTATAGTATGCTAAATGCAAAACATGATCTAAGGTCTGGGATCCTGCCTGCATCTACACTGGAGCACTCTAAACCAGAATGACATCAAGGCTGACTACCTGAAGTCTAGTGCTGCTAGTAGAAAGGGGGTTGAAGAGAACCCGTGGCAACTGTTCTTTCTATAAAATAGGGAAAGAAAGAGGAGGGTGAGTTTTGTTACCAAAACTCAGTGAGTGAATCCTCACCTGAAACCTCCTTTGATAGGACACCAAAGAATAATGCATAAAATTATAATACCATCATTAGTACTCCAAGGTTATGCATAAGCTCGTACATATATATAGAAGTCAGTATCTCATAAAATTATAAAAACATTTTCCTCAAGTTACTTTCATACCTAAATCATATAAACTCATAGTATTGTAGCTCCTAGAGGAATGGTAACCTGTGCTCTGTGGGTACCCAGTTCCTCATGAACAAGGGTCCCTAATTGAGATCTTAACGGTTCCTCTTAAATCGCATCCCTCGTGGACTGATATCAAACTCTGAATATGAATCTCTGGTCACATCTGGGTGTTATGTATCGCCGTCCCCAGTGTGACAATAAAATCTCTGTGATCTCTGGATATAAATCTCTATAATCTTTGGCCCGGGCAACTTGGTACCAAGGTTAATGGATTAACTGTCGTTAACACAGAACCTATTTCTCTATAGTTACCTTCTAACTTAATTAAATATGTTCATTTAAATCTGAAAACCCTTAAAACCTTTTAACTCGCTATGAGCTCTAAATCCCTGTAACTCTGTAACAGTTTGACCTTACCAAAACTATGACTATGAAATCATACGGGCTAATTTCAAGTGCACAAAATATGTATCCGCCAACTGTTATGAGTCATACAAAGATTCATGCTCTGAAATCCTTTTATGTCTGAATTTCTAGATCATCCTTTACCAACAACAAACTCTGATACTCTAAGAGCTCTGAATCCACCTGATTCTAACAGCCTGACCTTAACATATCGGTGGCTATGAAATCATGTCCAAAGGATCACCCTGTGTAGACATTTATGATTCCATACCTCCACAGAATATGTAGTCGTCAACTATTCTGAATCTCATGAAGATTCAAGCTCTAAAAACTTTTGATTAATTATCTAAAACATATCTTAACTATCAAGCTTTTCATAAATAGAAAACTCAATATCATGCTTCAAAGTAACAAAGCTTGTATTCACAATTCCATTTTCCTCTCTAAACTGTATATCTGAGTATAAAATCATTTCATATATAGAAATTAGTTTCATAATCCATTAAAGCAATCATAAAAGCCTCTAACCATCACATATATTATCAATTCTATATAAAATCAGTATAACAAATATGGTCCCATGAGTTTTATCAAAAAGCAGTTTCATGCCCTAAAACCAAGAGCTCTAAAGCATAAAAACCAATAGAAATCTCAAATTTCTTTGTAGAAATCTCTAAACTCGAGCAGTAAATAATATCTTTATGAAAATAACTCTAATGCATAACACAGAGATTATAGATGTGAACTCATTCACCTGGAGGGGTGAATAGTGAAGAACTAACACCAACATAACCAACATGACTCTTAGAAGCGGGAGATGACACTACTATTTGACCTAAAAGCAGCAGAACTCTGGATTAACCTCTAAACCCTCTTCAATACCCAAGAATCCATCTCTGAGGAGGTAGAAAACTTCTTTTCCTTGAGACCATGGAGAACCACCCTCAAAGAATGAGAACTTGAAGAAAACGAAGCAAAACTAATAAGATAACATACCTTTAAGTTTGAAGGAGGGAAGATTATACGTTAAACTTGAAGAAATTGAAAGAAAATGGAGTTTAGGTGGAGATTTGATGAAGAAATGGTGTTGGGAGGAGAATGAGCTGTGGTTTCAGAGAGAAAATGGGGGTGGGGGTTGTTTGGAATGGTCTGGACCCTAATATCAGGGTTTTTATAATTCTGTTTACCGCTGCATGCTCAATAAAGAGCGTGATTTTTATGGCAGCTCCGCCTTACTGTTCCCTGTCCATCGTAGCGCTCTCTCGAATATTCTCCAGAGTACACTTATTTACATTTTAAGTTTCCATTAACTTTAAAACATAAATGTAAATAAGGAAATACCCCTCATTTAGATTCAAATAAAATATCAGAAAAATCAAAATCCCAACAATTCAGAATCCAAATTTTGGATTTGAGTTCAAATTCGGGAATTCTTACGATTTTATAAAATCCTAGACTAAAAACGAAATCTTTGAGAGTTTCATAAAATTAATTAAAAATCACTCTTCAACTCTTTTTTCTCTAAGAAACCATTATCGGGACTTTAGATCCCAAGACTATGGCTCTATTATAGAGCCCTTCAAGGACATATAGGGTCCAGACTTAGTGAAATCTAGGACTCGAACGATAGGTAACAACGATTGGCACTATTTCTAGTTTGAAAAAAATTTCTAATTCTTTTATTTAAAACATGGGTATTACAGATCCCAAGTGTATCTCAGGGATATCAGGGCAGTATCGAGCTTTAGCCTCTAGGGGCTGGCCTCGTTTCCCCATCCGAGCATCCTATTTTAGTTGACGGAAAGAAGTTTGAGATCCGTCGTCATCTTTGGTCGGCCTCCGGCGTGTGGCTGGCAGTCTACCTCCATTCCCCGCCACCCGAGATACTGAGCGGTAACAAAATGATACCCTCAAATAACCTTTTTTTCCCATGAGATTATATAAAAAAATATTTATAAAATTATTATTATTATTATTATTATTATTATTATTATCAATTAGAACTTTCTCATACATAAGTTAGGTGAAGAACAAAAAAAGGGCTTGCTAGGTTTACGCCTCACATGGATAGACTTTTGAAACGTGTGTTGATGGGTCACAGTCACCATTAACTTCGCTAAAATGAACCATGAAGGTCAGTTTGCTGTCAAATTCTGGCTCTAAACTTTTCTCGATGAGTGGTTGATTTTTCTGTTTTGTAAGTAACGTTTGCAATGGTCAAGAGACAAAATAGAACATTAGTGATCCCATAAAATTCAACTGTTGATAAATAAAATAAGTGAAAAAAATGACAAATCTAAGGGTGGAAAATTAGAATCTAGATTTAAGATATTTAGAGATGGATTCGAAATGAGAAGCTAAGAAGACCAATTTTATTCTTAAATCAATAGAGTAAAGAGGATCTCACTTTTAATTTATTGATCTAAAGTAAAATATTCTTCCATTCCTCTCTAAAGTGAGATCCTTACTTTAAATAATCTTTTTCCTTTATATTTACTAGCAACTTCACTAACACCTTTTATTTTTTAAATATCAATAAAACTAAATATTTGTATAATAATAAATTATTAAATATTTGTTTTTGTTTATAAATGATTTAAAGTGAGATAGTTATTTTTTTTCAAAAAAAAATGAATAAAAAAGAAGAAAATATGAAAAAAAAATCTAAATTTATAAATTTTAAAATAAAATTAAATAGAGTCAAGATACATTAACAAAAATAGTTAGAAAAGAGATTCTAACTAGACAAAAGTGCCCCTATTCTCTTGTGAGCATTGAGCGCTACACTGCTAAGCGATCCCCACATTTGCAGAAAGCATCATATCATTCCATTTTGACTGCATGATAGCCTTGATTATTATTACTATAGACTCCAGGGCACTGTTGTGCATACCAAATTGTCTTTTTTAATTAATGTTGGTCCATGAGGATAAAGAGGGAAATATAGGATGAGTAAGAGAAGCGGGTTAATAAAAAGAGAAATATAGTTGTAAAATAAATGTCACAACCCGACTTGGGCACGTGACCGACACGTGGGGAATCGTCATTCCCACGTAAGTCTCGTGACCTCTGCGTTTCTCTATATAAATATTTTAATATAAAACAGTTTGCAAAACATCATTTCATCTCTAATAAACCATTGGTTCCATGAAATATAAACATAAACCAACTTTAACACAAATCTCTAGAGTACTATAATCAAATTTCCATTTCAACCGCTAAACATATTACTGGGGTTCAAAATACATGAGTTGCTCTCTTTGCAAAATATACATGAAATCTATAATCATGTAGGTACAAAATAATCATGATAAAATAATGTCAATCCATCTCTATGATCCGAGACCCTGCCCGTCATGTAACTGGAGCACTCTATATCTAACAAAAAGCAAACTAGAGTACTTCAAACTGAGTGAAGCTCACCAATCAATAAATCTCTACTGCGGGGGTGGAGGTGGAACAAGGGAACCCGCAGCGTCTACAACACCTGTAATGGGAAAGGGAGAGGGGTGAGTTTCATCTAAAACTCAGTAAGCAGATCCTCACCCATAACCCTATCATAGGACAACCAAGGAGATAGATCATCATATACAAATAATTTAAAATCAGTTGATGCAATAATTTCTGGAATCATACTAATACACATGTAAAAATAAAAGCTCTAAATAGAAATTTCTCTGAAATTATAATAATAATACTCTATGAGAGAAACAGTAATCTTTACTCTATGGTTCCTTAAGAACCGAAGTATTATTCTCTATGATCCATTGGGGATCTAATGTAGACACCTAAATAGGTTCCGTTCTCTGATCTATGAGATTGTCCTCTCGGAACAACTTGGTACCAAGGTTAACGGTCGAGGTCAGCTGTTAACTCACTGTCTATTTCTCTATAGCTAACATTTAGTCTCTAAACCAATGAACAAAATATTTTCTCTAAATCTCTATTCTAATGTTTCTACAAGAACAACTCTATGATTCATAAATCGTTCGTTCAAAATATTATCATGGAAATTTCATGGAAATCTCAATTAAAAAAAAATGTAATAGTAATACTCTAGCTCTTATGATAAAATCATTTAACGATAATGGTCCCATGAATTCGTAATAAAACAAATATTTCATGCTCTAGTTAGAATTTGCCACTTCGATATTTATGACATATCAACGGAGACTCTAAACTCTTGAAATCTCTCTAAAACCATGCAATTAATAATAAGTCAACGAAAATTAGCTCTAATGGCCAACATAGAGGTTATGGGTTCCAAACCCACTCACCTAGAGGGGAGGGAATGGTGACGTCAACTCCAACGAAGCTCCGGGGAGAAGGAACACCACCAACGTCTGCCGTTGGAGCCACAAAACACAAGATGAGTATCTGTTAACCTCTAGATTACTCAAATATAACTCTAACAACATTGGGGGAGCACCCCTACTTAACAACAATGGAGACAAACAACAAACCCAAACTCTAGAATACAAAGTGAGAAGGATGGAGACAACAAAACCCATAAATCTCACTTTTAATCTCTTGGAGGAAGAAGGATTGAAGAGGATTTATGTGAAGAAGGAGTGGGAGAGAGTTGGGAAGAGAGAGATTTCGGATTTTAGGGTGAAATCCCGAGTTTGAAGGGTTTAAAAAGGGTTGGGGGCCTCACTAACGCGAAATGATGGGTTTTGGACTGTTTGGGCACTTATGACCGCTATAGCGGTCCCCAGAGGCAAAAAATACATGCTACACCACCCACATGACCGCTATAGCGGTCCCCAGAAGCCAAAAATATGCTGCCACACTCCCTATGACCGCTATAGCAGCCCCCTGATGCCTAAAATGGCACGGTCACCCCACTGTGACCGCTATAGCGATCCTGACAGTTCACCACATCAGCTGCACTAAGGGTCTTTCGGGCATTCCGAGGCTTTCCCAGCAACATGGATGGGTCCCAGGGGACCCTGAGGCAAAATGAAATTTATCCACTGCCACGTATACACTGGGTACCACAATAAATTACCATTATTACTTAAAAATTGAGCTTCAATTTTTTAGGGGAGCAAAAGGAACATGTGTGAACATGGAAAAAAAAGAATAGTATAGTATGAATAAGAAAAAAATTTAAATTAAATGAGGAGACATTAAAATATTTATCAAACCTAATCCCTTTTATTTAATGGTGTATATATGAGTACTATATATCATATATATATATATATATTATCTCTTTGACTACTATGAGAAACACTTATATTCATAATCGACAACAAGGTAAAGTTGGAAGGAATATTATAAAATTAATTAAGATATGGGGGGAAGGCAGAAGCAGAAAGTAGTATCATGTAATAATAAAAGGGGCAATTAAACTTTAAATCAATAAAGTAAAGAGAAATTTCATTTTTAATTTTATTAATTCAAAAATAAAATCTTATTTTTTTAATGATCTAAAATGATATCCCTATTTTAGAGGATCCTTACCTTTTTCACATACTTCTGTTAAGAAAAGTCCCTTGTATACTTAGTTAGGATTGTATTGATGTTGACTATAGGTTGAAACTTTCAACGTTCGATCGAGTTATTCGGCCAAGGATTAGTTGGTCCCCCTATGTTAGGGACCAACGTTAGTCCTTCTATGTAAATGGATTTCAAACGTTGGATGGCCAAAATTTTTCATCGAACAGTTCACTTCTAAACACATGAGTTTTGCAACGAATTTGCTAATGAGCCACTATTGTTTACCTTATTTGCACATGTGGCCCTTGTTCTATGCAGGACTACTCGGGCCACGAGTAAGGCGTCTCCGCTTGGGGGATTTATTCTGACTCCTGCTTCGTGGTGTCGACCATCGACGTGAAAGCCCTTTGGTTGTCGGATGTCCCTACTAGCTCCACGATGAAGATCCTACATGGCTACACCAACTCAGATTCTTCTGTGTGAACCTCAACCCCCAATCTAATCTCATCATTTATGGTTCCTTCAACATGACCGTTAGGGTTTCGAACATCGTGCCTCCAGAAATTGTTGATGGTTGTCCTTGCTCATTGCGATGTTGTAGATGCTTCCACTGGACATTATATGAAGATTCTCATCAACGATGAGAACCCCCTGTTTCCTTCGTTGAATTCTTCCCAAAGGGCAAGACCATCCTCATTCACATATTGGACAACACTGTGGCATGGTATTTAAACACCATCTCAACTTAATTCAATTCATTTCGTGAGCTTGTTTGTTTCGTTCTGCTTTGACATTTGCAAAAAAAGGAATTTAATTTCAATTTTGAGTCATGTCGAAATTTGGTGTTTTTAGAGCTAGAGAGCCATGATATTGTTAGTCATGTTCAATATGTTGAAGATTAGTGGTAGGAGTGTGTCTAAGTTTAAACTTAGAGCCAAATATCCTTTAGTTTTAACAATTAAATGATTCAATAGGGCATCCGGATTATGAGCGACTGTGAAAGCCTCCGCCAAATCATGGGTTTCTGCCCTGTACAAAGCCTACTCCTAATTGTAAGAGTAAGAAACCAGCACTTATGTTGTTTTCTTGATTGTTCTTAAATTTTAGGAAATTCTCCACCTTCAGTTTAGTTGTTAAGAAAACAATGTAGAAAAATAAAGCTAAAATGCCTGAGTGCTAACAAAATCTATATTTGTCAGTTCTGGATGTTATCTTTTTTTTGTATTCTTAGATGCTGAAGATTTATTTCTTTCATTGCAGATATATAATATGGTAGCTGTAGCTTGTATCATAAATGCCACTATTGTGATTCTAGAACTTGATAAAAACTCATTTTGGCACGACAATATGTAACTGTTCAAATTCTGTTTCTTATTTTTTTAGTTAAAGTTCTGTTCCTTTTTCGGATTTAGTTAATTAGATTTTGTAGTCTCTTGTTTATTTTGCAACAATTTCCCTGATATCTTTGATGAAAAATGGTTCATTAATTCTCTAGCTAATGATGTAAAAATCATTAAGAAGCTTCCCAACAAACTAGTTAATGCAACCGAACTAGTCATGTGGTTCAAAGCTGGTTTGGTATCGATTACTATGAGAATGAGATTGCTGCCATGTAGGATTATTACAAAGCATGTAGTCTCCAGTTGAGATATGTTGGTATATACATCTCTATGTTATTATTCATCTATTTACCTTATTTTATAACATATTGTGAATTTTGATATCATCCTACTGTTGACAACCTCTTTAGCTTATTCGAGCTTCCAAATCTGATTCTCAATTAGGAAATAACAAACTACCTTTGGATTTGCTATCGTGTTTATAACTAAGCTCTTCATTTCTCTGCTCTCATTGAACAAATAGGAAAAATATATATGGAGATGTTCACTCTTATTGGCTTTTTTGTTTGCTTTCTCCTACTCTCACCCTTGCTTGCACTTTTCCCATTCCTACCTTCTAAAGGGTAAGAAGAGCAATTTTATTTTTAGATCAAAAGAGTAAATAGAATTTTATTTTTAATTTTATTGATTAAAAAATAAAATTTTCTTATATTATTTTCTAAAATGAAATCCTTACTTTAAAGAATTTTTTTCCTTTATATATACTAGCAGCTTGACTGATTCCTTTTATTTTTTAAATATTAATAAAACTAGATATTTCTATAACAATAAATTGTTAAATTTTATTAAATATTTGTGTTTTTTATAAATAATTTAAGGTGAGATAATTTTTTTTCAAAGAAAAAGTGAATAAAAAAATATAGCATAAATTTAAATTTATAAACTTTAAAATAAAATTAAATAAAATTAATACACACTAAAAAAAATAGTTAGAAAAGTGAATCTAACTGGAAAAAAAAAAGTGCTCCTGTTCTCTCATGAGCGTTGAACACTACGCTGGTAAGTGGTTCCCACATGTGCAGAAAGCGTCGTATCGTTCCATTTCGATAGCATGGAAGCATTGATTATTATTACCATAGATTCCAGGCACTGTCATGTTGAATTGTCTTTTTTAATTAATGCGGGTGCATGAAGATAAAGAGAAAAATATGAAATAAATAAAAAAAGTGGGCGAGTGAAAAGAGAATATATATATATATATAGTGTGTGTGTCACTATATATCATCAATATATATATCATCTATTTGAGTATTGTGAGAAACATTATATTCATAATCGGGGACAAGGTAAAGTAGGAAGGAAGATTATAAAATTAATTAAGATATGGGGGAGAGGCAGAAGCAGAAAGTAGTATCATGGAATGAATCATCCGATGAAGAAGCATTCCTGTTCGCGATGCACCTAGGGGGTGCGTCGGCAGTGCCCATGGCTCTGAAATCGGCTTTGGAGCTTGGTATCTTGGAGACCATAGCCAAAGCTGGTCCTGGAGCTCACCTTTCCCCTCATCACATCGTTTCTCAGATCCCAACAATAAAGAACCCCGAAGCACCTGCTTTGCTTGACCGCTTGTTGCGCCTCTTGGCCGGCTTCAACATCCTCACTTGTCAGATTACTACTATGCCTGTTGCTGATGCAGCTGATAGTACGAACAATAAGGCTGCTGCTGCTGCTGAAATCACCACCAGGCACTACGGTCTTGCCCCTTTGGCCAAGTACTTTGTCAACAATGAACATGGTGTCTCCACGGTTGCTCCTTTCCTCATGCAACATGACAAAGTCCTCAAGGACATGTGGTGTGTGATATCTCATCTATCTCATCATATTATTATTTCTCTATGTCTCTGATGTTTGTATGCTGGAGACGAAGCGAGTCAAAGGAAGGCTTTCAACAGTAAAGTAATTAAGGGTTTGTAGAGTAAAGTAAAATTTTTTCAATTTACTCTACGAACCTTTCATTTATCTTACTCCCCAACTCATGAAAATATCCTAAACTTGTTTTTCATCTATAATACTATTAAGAGATAGAGAGGATTCACTTTTGTAAACCGTTTCTTTACCATCTCCTAACTCTGATTAATTTTATTTTCAAGTCCAGAAATTCATAACCCTCCACCTTTTTTGCCTTTTCCACTCACTTCACCTTTTGAGAGGGGGGTGGGGTGGGGCGGATGTGGCTCCGTCACCGTCAAACTGCTTGTACTTAATTAATAGGTAATTTAATTCATTACGGAAGCGTCATATATAGTTCGCTGATATTTTACTCGAATTTGCCATAATCGTATTGTAGTCAAAGATGGTAGGCCTTTTTTTTTTTTTTTTTTTGATTTCTAAGGGTATCCCCATATCCGACATTTGTGAGACTAATCCCTTTGTTCATGAGTTTTTACCATTCAACCACATCCTCGAGTTTGGTAGGCTTATTAATTGACTCGCGAACACTTTGGATAACTTTAATACGCTTTCCTAATTTGACTCCGCCACTCAACCGGGTAAGAAAAAGGTTTACTCAACCGTGGATGTATCCAGCGACGAGTCTTTGTTCATATTTTCGATTTTTGTTTACATATGCTATAAAGAACTTTCCAGAGGCTCCCAATTAGTAACACATTCCAATTATCTCTACCATTGCATGTATATGATCAGGTCATAGTTAAAACTATCGGAATGTTGTGTGATTTTGGTAGGTTATTGATTTGGCCTAAAGCTCGTAATGGTACTAGGTACCAAAGATTTATGTAAGGGATGAAAATCTTCTATCCCTAATTATGTTTCATTTCCTATTCCACTGATAATTTATTATCACGTAGGAGACAAAAATTAAAATAAATTTAAAGGTTCAAAATAGTTAACAAATATATATTATTGTCTTTTGATGAGACAAGAGGGACGGGGATATGGTTTGGGGACAAAAGATCATCATCCCATTCTAAGATGATGATGCCACAAGTTCACCTATCGTGCATGACAATTGGAAAGATTGCTGGCAATATGAACCGTAACTTAAATCTTACATCCGAAGTATTATAATCCTTATTTCAGTTTTCAATTGAAAAGATTTAGTAATTAGTGAATAGTGAATACTTTCTAATAGGTGACATGACTATTCTTTTAGGTACCACTTGACAGATTCAATTCGGGAGGGTGGACTTCCATTCGACAATTGTTATGGTATGAATTCCTTTGAATTCCATGGCGCAGATCCAAGGTTCAACGAGATTTTCAACAAAGCGATGCGTGATCACTCTAGCATCATAATGCAGAAAATTCTCGAGACCTACACAGGCTTTGAGGGTCTTCGATCTGTGGTTGATGTTGGTGGTGGGATCGGAGCTGTTATCAACATGATTGTCTCTAAATATCCCACAATCAAGGGCATTAATTTTGACTTACCCCATGTGGTTAAAGAAGCTCCATCCTATCCAGGTGCATTTTTTGTCATATCAATTGAAGCTTATGCAGTGGTTTTTCTAATCAAGAGGTCAAAAACATACTGAACTAAATGGGTGTGTCTGGTGCAGGTGTGGAGCATGTTGGTGGAGACATGTTTATCAGTGTTCCAAAAGGTGATGCCATTTTCATGAAGGTGAGTTATGATTTGAAGCTATTCATTGGCTTATTCAGTTCGTTTCAAGACTTTATTTTAAGAAATGAGTCATGCTACGTTAAAATGTTGATTTGAACAAATTAACTAGTAAGCACGAGAGCCTAGTACGATTGGTAGTTAGTTAGGCTCTTTAAATATCTAGGTTTGATTCAATTAGTGACATGACTTCAAGATTTGGAATCAAGTTCTTAAGATTTGTATCCCTCACATATGTGTTTTCCCACTTGTTTATATCTATCAATGATTTGTGAATTGATCAGTGGATATGTCATGACTGGAATGACGAGCAATGTGTGAAATTTCTGAAGAATTGCTATGATTCGCTTCCGGAGACCGGGGGTAAGGTGATACTGGCGGAATGCATTGTTCCAGTAGCCCCGGAATCAAGCTCGCGCGCAAGGAGTGTGTTTCAAATGGATGTCGTCGTCTTGTGTCATACCTCAGGTGGAAGGGAGAGAACAGAGAAAGAGTATGAGGCCTTGGCTAAGGGTGCTGGATTCCAAGGCTTCCGAGTTGCATGCTGTGCTGTCAACATGCATGTCATGGAATTTCTTAAGAAGCCTTAGCTAGCTAGCTAGGTTCTTATATATCTTTGGGGAATAATATTTGATATATAATAAAATTGCATAATAAATACATACTACACAGTTTATCACCATTGGATTTGATGTATATTTGGTGTGTAATTTTATTGGACACTAAACATTACCATATTCGTCTGTTGTTCCATCTACAACTTCCATTTAGGCCGCAAAACGTTAAATAATTTCCCCGATGCAGACTGTTCTGTTGTGTCTTGAATTGATAATAAGAGAGGCAGTGCTAGTTAGTAATAATAAAGGAAAAGTTGCTTTTAAATATTAATCGTATTTGATGATTTTTTTTTCCATTTATCAAATTTGCTTTTAATTTTTTTTAAATCTTTCACTATATTGTGGGACAAAACTTAATTGTTATTGTGATGAATTTTATTGGCAAATACTTTGTAATGTATTTAATTTAATTATTATTTAAATGGTTTTTGGTTAATTAGTGCTATAGCTTCTTCATTTTTAACCTAGAGACCATAGATTCTTTATTGCATTCATCTTGTAAGTGTGTTTGGAATGGAATAAAATATGAATTGCATCTTATGAATCAGATGTCCTGTTTGGCATTAATTTTGTTAAACAATGCTTGAATTGAATTAGAAATCAAATATTATGTTTAGAATTCAATTAAATGAGAATTGTTTTGATTTATTTTACTTGTTTATTCTTATTATATTATATCTCTCTTTTAATATTTTTAAACTTAGAAGGGGCAAAATAATTTTTAATATTTAAGTTAACATTATTTTTAGATTTTATTTGTGCTATATCGGTGATAATAAGGTTTGAATATATGTTCTTATATAAATTATCCAATCTCTTCACCACTAACCCATTAATGGCTTTTTAGATTTTATTTTATTAACTGAAAAGATCAAAATTAGTAGAAAGGGGTTGGAAAGGGAAGAAAGGTCTGGAAGGAAATACAATTCTTTTCTTGCTTATTTGAATATTTATCAAGGGAGTGGAACAAAAATTCATCCATTGTATTTGAAAATTGCCCAATAGAGGAACAGAATGGAACAATTATGTTCATTAACTTTATAAATTTTTTATTTTAGTCATTCTATTCAAATTTTAAGGAGAAAAAAAATTGACTTTTGAGAGAGAAAGAGGAGAAATTATTATGTATGAGCTCTCTTCCCTTTTTGCTCGATATTAAACTTTTAAAGAAGGAAAGAAGTTCCTTTTTTATCGTTTCTTTTCCCTTCCTCTTATTATTTGTAATCCAAGCAAACAATAAATCAAATTATTTTTCACCAAATTTCATAAAAAGTTAAAGAGTTTCAAAACTAAAGGAATGAAATTGCATGTGATTTTATAATTCAATTTGTTGCTGCTTGAGCTCTGGGTCGAATACTCACCTCAAACCTGCATTGTTTTTCGAAGAGCTACATGTGCATATAAAATTAAATAGGAGCCAGTGCTTTATTTCCAGATAGTAGTCAAGAGCAAGTATTGATAAATCTTCTGAGAGGAATAATTGTTAAAAGATTCAACTTACAGTGAAAATAAAACAAATAAAAATAGGGGAAAAGCAAATGATAATGTATTCCATAGATTTCCTTTAATAGAATATATTTTAGGCTTGGGCATTCATTCCCGGGATAGCTGGCTCGTGACAATCTGAGAGTCACTTCTGGCGATGACCGCGAAGGCTCCCATTTCCTTGGCTAGATGTAGGCCGGCAATAAGGGCTTCATATTTGGCCTGGTTGTTGCTTGCTTTGAATCCAAACTTTAAAGACTATTCTAAAGTTACTTCGTCCGGTCCTTCTAGAATTATACCGCTCCGCTTCCTCATAAATTTCACACCCCATCCACATAAAGTGTCCATTCTTTTATTGGAGCATCGACGGATAAAAGCCTAACCTTCCCACACCAGCCACCACCCGAACCAAACACCAACCCATGAACCGCACCACTCAGTTCACCACACCCTTTCACATACCAATACACCGCCTCACTATTACACAAGCCAAACGCACCACAATAATCCCAGCTATTACTCGACCGACAAACACTTAGCTGTCCTCATCCACCCGGACACCCCTTCACGGAATTCATCATGGCAAAACCCGTCCCACCCTCATATCGACCACCCAGTCATTTACAACCTTATGGTGGCACTTTCGACCTCAGAGCCACATTGACACCTTCAAAAACGCAATGTGTAACACCCTAATATTTAACTCAACACGCCTAAGACGCATTTAAGTTAATTATTAGTCATTACTCTTTTGTTCCAGTTTTTAACTCAAACTTCTTTAAAATACTTTAGTAAAAATATGGGTAAAATTTTTTTTTTGAACTTAAATACCAAATCGTGAGCCGCGCATACTAAATACCTAACGTCATTACCTTACCTGCGTAAGAGAGATGTTAGAAACGAATATCGTGTAAATACTGAGAATACAACCATAACATAACATAACTCAAATAATGATGACATATCAATAATCAGATCATAATAGTGATGTCTTGTAATCTTAAGGACATCAATATATATCCATCAATAATATACAAACTGATAACTGAGATACAATTACTCTAAGGGAAAAATATCCAAAAGGAAGTTATCTCCGTAGCTCCTCGTCCACTCTCAAGACAAATCACGAACTACACCTTCATTCATGTCTGGAGACGACACGGAAAAGAAAAGGGATGAGAAACTTATACAAGAATCTCACTAGGGCTACCCGACTATAACACAAGTGTCATCGTCATCATCCCCATGAATCTCGGGTTTAATTATGAAAATGGTGAACATATATATAAGGTTCATTTATTAAGTTCTAAATATCATTAGCCGAGACCCGTATCTTTTAGCATGAATCTTAATGTCATGAATGCAACATATTAATCATGGATGCATGTCAATATCATATACATAATATCATAAAATTCATAAAACAATGCATATGATATAAAGAACATCATGATCATCATTCTTACAAGTGACTTAAACTTCTTTTTTCTCTTTTCCTTGGGGGCCGCCCTATAATTCTCTCTTTTCTCGAGAGTTCTAGGTTATGAGCTCATACCTCACTAGTCGTCACTAGCGTATTCTTATCCCTTTTGATAAGATGAATTCCCGACTCTTAAGGTACGGGATAGGGGGCATTAGGATCACCTTTCATAACCTTTAATTCGGGGAGTCTAAAGGATCATTTCCTATTTGAATCACCTCTCATAACCTTTAATTCGGGGAGTCTAGAGGATCATTTCCATGTGTCTTATGTCACCTTTAACCTTGGCATGTTATATAGAGATGTAAATATGAATAAATAACTCATCATTTCAACATTTCATGCTCATAAACTTCATGGAATCATGCATCTCAATTTATCAAGCATAATTATAACATACCATAACTTAAACTACATAAACATGCATCATACTTCATTGCATATATCCATAAGCCACATACGTTTCAACACATGAATATAGCCTTCACAAGATATCAACCGCATTCATGCCATCAAATTTATCAACATTTACGCTTAAGCCCCAAAGGGTCAAATCACAATTTCTCAAAGGTTACGGGTCAAAATGCAAATACCCCTTTGTAACACCTTCTCACAAACTAGAGATCTTTAACATTAACCAATACTTTTAATAGACATATAACTATTAGAAACCGTTATAAACTCATCGTAAAAACCTTTTAAGGCCATAAACCAAATTTCAATACATTTTAGGGGTCAAAGTGCAAAATCGCTTGTTTTTAATATTTAACGACGACCGAATTTCTAAATCTTTATATAAACTTCATAAATGGTATTTTGGACTCATGGACACATTCAACATCATTAGTAGCTTTAAATAAAATCATTTGGCTGAAATAACATAGTTGATAGTTCAAAACACAACTTTCTACATTTTGCAAAACGGCCCAAACTAACACTTGTAACTACCCTTTTATGCATCTATGGTACCAAAAATAATTTTTACAATAACTATTAGCGATTTAAACTCATCTAAACATCCTAAATCAGTAACCTTTTCAGTTCTAAAGGATTAGATCAGAATACTACAATTTTAGCATTTAAAATCATGAGAAAAATCGTATTCTTAATCCTTTATAATTTCTAGGTCTTTCAAAATTTCTTTGTACAAATTTAAAGACAAGATCATGCCTAAAAATAAAGTATATCAAGATTTAAATCAGAATTATATAAGTGCCAAAAATAAATAGATGAGAAGTGTCCATGATCAAAGTTGTCATTTAAAATAAAACAAGTAAATCTTGAACTTTAGGATTTAAATGATAACTAGAATCGTAAACTTGTCTTGTAACCTTATTATTATCATTATAAGGTGATAACTTGGAAAGATAAATATGAAATGCAAGGCTTGAGATATAAATATAAAGATACAAATTCATTCTTAGGTATTTATGATTTAGGTGACAACTTGAAAGTAAATATGAATATGCAAGTTTATATTATTATCTTCAAGAATTAAAGTGATAACTTGGAATATAAATATGATTATGAAAAGCTTGAAATATAAATATGATATGCAAGAACTTATAACATAAATATAGATGCAAGTTCATTTTTATGTCTTATTAAGCTTAAAACTCAAGACTTAGTAACTCCTTTAGAAATCTTTTGTCATCAAGAATTAAATCTTGGGCTTTAGAGGACATTTAAATGATGGATTCACAACCACCACCATGATTCCTCATCATCAAGCCATGGTCATTATCAAATCATAAAAATCAAAAATATAAAGGAAGAACAAAAGAAAGTACATGAAATAAAATCCCTACCAAGTTGTTTCTTTGTTAATTAGAGCAAGAGCTTAATCTTGTATGAGATATCAACGACAAAAATCTGATTTTAGTGATGGTATATATTTGGCCAAGTGAAGATGAAATGGTGGGAGGATTTTTGTTGTGTTCTTGTGTTTGGATATGGAAAGTTTAGGTGCTTAGGGGTTGGTTTACGGTATGTATGTGTTTGTTTGAGCTTGGGAACTTGGATGGATATCAAGAATGGAGTCTCTTGAAGGTGGAGAAGGAAGAAGAAGAGAGCTTTGTATTTAGAGAGAGAATAGAGGATTTTTGGCTAATTTTTGTGAGCAAGACTACAACAAAAAATACAAATGGTAAGAATGAATGTTTGTGTGTGAATTAGGCTTGGAAAACACATATTTATAGGGATTTTGGGGGGTGAGGCAGCTGCATTAATGGCTATAATGGGGAGTATTTTTTCAATTTTTGTGAGTGGTAGGACATATATTTGATGGGTATTTAATTTGTAATGGTTTAGAAATGATAAATTAGTGTAAGTGGCTTAACCATCAAGAGTTTAAAATTCCTCAAGACAAGATTAAATGGCCAACACTTATAGTGGAAATTTTAGTGCTAATAATCTGAAGTAATAAAATAAAAATAAATCTAAAATATATTTTATTTTTGAGAAAAAGAAATTGTTAGTGGAAAAGAAATTGATAAACTAAAGTAAGTGCTTAATAATCAAATATTTAAGGTGCTCCACTACAAAATTAAATGGCCAACATATGTAGTGGAATTTTTAGTGCAAATAATCTGAAGTAATAAAAAATAAATAAATACAAAATATATTTTATTTTTAAGAAAAAGAAATTTAATACACTAATTTCCTATTATGTGTCTTAAGAATCCCGTTTTAATTAAGAAAGAAAAACAATCTTTTCTAAACTAATCTTATGCTTTAAAATTACCTCAAATAATTATTTTGACTCAAGATAAATAAATAAAATTAATTTATCTTTAATTAGAGCCTAATATTGCCTATATTTATTTGATTACGTAAATAAGCTCATTTATTGTTAATTAGGGGCAAAATGGTAATTTCACACAAAAACTCCCCGAAACCACCTGAACATTTTCAAATATCAAATTACACATGTAATAAACATTTTGAACTCCCGGGCGATGACTGGGTTCAGAAATTACTTAATCTCGTGTTAAATTACCACAGGGGTATTTTGGTAATTTCACTTGCGGTAAAAAAAATTGAAGTTAATATTTTCACATCTACAACACACATAATCCCCTTCAACCATAAAACTAACCCCTTGAGAATAGCCTGGACCGGTCGTCCTTGATTTCGGGGTAAAAATGACCTTAGGGGCATTTTGGTCATTTGTACATTGAAAAATTGAAAATCGCGATTTTTGCACATATTGCTATTTAATCACCATATAATGTTATTCTAATATCAAAATATCCTATTGAAGATGGCCTGGACCATTTTGGCCTCAAATCTTGTGTAGAAATGACCTAGGGGTATTTTGGTCATTTTGCATAGCAATAAAAATCGAGGCGTTACACAATGCTAATTTGTAGAGACTTTGACGCTCTTCATTGCAAGGCCTTTCCTTCTACCCTCATAGATACTGCTCAGCAATGGTTCCCGTCCCTCCCACCGCAATCCGTTGTAAGTTTCAATGACCTGACTAAACACCTTTTTGAACCATTTCATAGCTAGTAAAGCCCATCAGAAAACGATTGGAAGTCTATATGGCCTCGTGCAAGGAAATCGAGAATCTTTGAAGGATTTCATAGGCCGATTCAATAAAGAGACTGCCCAGATTAAGGACTTGGATCAAAAAGTCGCTATGTATGCATTTGTCGAAGCACTAAAACCAAGATCGTTCGTTGAATCGTTGGACATTAATCCCGTCCATAGCTTGGATGAGCTTCATAATAAAGCAGCCGGATACATTCGGGCAATGGAAGGGGCAGAATGCCGGAAGCGAAGCAGAGAGGATCCCAAAAGTCACCCGGAATGCCCGGGGAGGGAAGGCGCTCAACCCCTGTGGCAGCCTCGAAATTCATTCCAGCAGAACCAAGGGCCCAGAAGGAACAGAAAAAGGTACCCAGAGAACCAAACCCCACAGCATGCCTATACGAACTATGCCCAGTTTGAAGCCCCAAAAGAGGTAATTCTCCGTGATGTTTGCAATATCGGAATTGTGGCTCTTTTGGAACCACCGAGATTCTAGCTTCGGTATGTCGATCGATGAAAATGCTATGATTATCATGGGCCTTTGGTCACACGACCGATGAGTTTAACGTCCTGAGAGACCTCTTGGAGTGGCTGGCAAGAAGCGGCAAATTAGCCAAGTACTTTCCACGGTACTGGGGAAAGAGGGAACGAAGACCAACGCCAAAAGAAGACCTGCCAAGAAGACCAGGAACAAAATCACCAGGAAGGAATGAAGGTCCCCCCGTTAGGGAAGTCATCCACACAATCACAGGCGGATACACGGGTGGTGGCTCATCACAATCCGCCCGGAAAAAACAATTGCTGGCGTTGAAGGCCGTAATGAGCGTAGGTCAAAGTTTCCTAAGACCAGACAAGCAGGATATCCCAATCACCTTTTTAGCCGAAGACTTTGAAGGGACAGAACCTAATCATGATGACTCGATGGCTATTCGCGTTATCGTGGCTAACTTTAAAGTAAGAAGATTTCTGATAGACCAGGAAAGTTCGTCCGACATCATCTTCATGGAGGCCTTCTCAAAGTTGAACCAACATAAAGAAAGCATTTCTGCCTCCTACAGCGATATAACAGGCTTCACTAGGGAACAGGTGATTCCGGAAGGGAGCATACAGTTGCTAACCACTTTTTTTGGGGGGGGGGAGAGGGGGTTAAGACCATCCCGATCAAATTCCTCATCGTTCACAAGCGAAGTCCATACAACATCATTATCGGCCGGACCTCAATTAACAAACTCAAAGCAATCGTCTCTACTCCCCACCTCACAATGAAATTCCCAATCAACTCAGGAATAGGAGTGATCCGCGCAAATCAACAGGAAGGCCGACAATGCTACATGGATTGTCAACATATTCACAAGCCTGTCTCGACCGGCGCTGCTGGTCGAAAAGAAAGCATAATACTTCACAGGTAGGAGATTTCCGAGAGACGAGACCCCAGCCTAATGGGGAGGTAAGAGAAATCAAGATCAAAAGAAAAGGCAGAACCCGTAGTTTGATCGTCGGAGCCAGCCTACCATAGGACCTGAAGGGGAAACTAATCCAACTATTGGCTGAGTATGCAGACTTCTTCGCTTGGGCCCCGGCCGACATGCCGGGAATCAACCCAAGCTTCATGAGTCACAAGTTGGAAGTCGTCCCTGGAACCAAGCCTATAGCCCAGCGAAAGTGGAAACTGACCGACTAGAAAAAGAAGATTGTAAGAGCAGAAACGAAGAAGCTCTTGAAGGCCAGGTTCATTCGGGAACTAAAATATACAACATGGCTCCCCAACGTAGTCCTAGTTGAGAAAAGAACAAAGGAACATGGCGTATGTGCATCGATTTCACAGATCTCAACAAGGCCTGCCCCAAAGACTTATATCCCTTACCAAACATAGACAAGCTAGTAGACTCGGCCGCGGGGTACCAATTCTTGAGTTTCATTGACGCTTACTCAGGATACAATCAAATCCCAATGTACCTAGAAGACGAAGAAAAAATAGCCTTCATGAAAGATGGGCCAACATATTGCTACCACGTCATGCCTTTCGGCCTGAAAAATGCGGGCGCCACATACCAGCAGTTAATGGACAAGGTTTTTGAGCAACAAATCGACCGGAATATCGAAGTATATGTTGATGATATGGTCGTAAAGACCGGCCATAAGGGAGACCACACCATAGACCTTCGAGAAATATCTTTGAAGAGTTGAGAAAGCACAGCATGCGTTTGAATCCGGACAAATGTACGTTTGGGGTGCAAGCTAGAAAATTTTTGAGCTTCATAATAATGCATAGAGGAATCAAGGCTTCATGACGAAGTAACTTTAGAACAGTCTTTAAAGTTTGGATTCAAAGCAAACAACAACTAGGCGGAGTATGAAGCGTTCATTGCCGGCCTGTATCTAGCCAAGGAAATGGGAGCCTCCGCAGTCATCGCCAAAAGCGACTCTTAGATCCTCACGAGCCAAGTATCCCGGGAATGAATGCCCAGGCCTAAAATTTATTCTATTAAAGTAAATCTACGGAATGCATTATCATTGGCTTTTCCCTTCTTTTTATTTGTTTTAGTTTCACTGTAAGTTGAATCTTTTAACAATTATTCCTCTCAGAAGTGTAGCTCTTCGAAAAACGATGCATGTTCGAGGTGAGTATTTGGCTAAAGACCCCTTTTTGGCTCAATACCTTGATCAAGTGAAGAAATTGGCAATATCGTTCCCCAAGTTCCATATTGAGCATATACCAGGGGAAAAGAATGTACGCGCCGATCTTCTATCAAAATTGGCAAGCATGAGACAGCCCGAGAACAACCGATTAGTCATTCAAGAAACGGTCGAGCATCTGATCGTACCACAGGTGGGCGCATTCCACATTGACATCCCGACCACCCCAGACGCCCTACTCAACGAGTCAAGCAAAAGCTCCTGGATGACCCGCATTAAGGCGTTCTTAACATTGGGGGAAGTCCTGATCGATGACAAGGCCGCCTGGAAACTACGCAGATCTTCAGCCTACCACGTGATCATAGAGGGGCAGTTATACAAACGAGGGTTCTCCATACCTCTGCTTAAATTCCTAGACACAGAACAGTCAGAATACATGATGGCTGAAGTACATGAAGGTGTCTGTGGACACCACCTGGGAGCAAGATCCTTCTCCGAGAAGGTCATCAGAGCTGGCTACTATTGGCCGACAGTCAAAGCAGACTATTCAAGATATATTCAGAAGTGTGATAAATGCCAAAGGTTCGCATCCATGCATCTAGCACCTCCAAAAGAGCTTCATAGCTCCGACTTCCAATGGCCATTTTGCAGGTAGGGGATGGATCTCCTAGGTCCTTCCCTCAAGCCATGGGACAGCGGAAGTTCCTCGTCGTGGCGACCAACTATTTCACCAAATGGACCAAGGCAAAACCTTTATCAACTACCACCGATCCAAAAATAGAAGAGTTTGTGTGGAAGAGCATAATCTGTAGGTACGGAATACTCTACGCCATGGTCACAGACAATGGGCCCCAATTTGTAGATAAGAACTTCAGAGGCTTTTGTGAACATTTGGGAATCAAGCAAATATTCGCTTCCATGGAGCACCCCCAATGCAATAGCCAAGTAGAAGCCGCCAATAAAATAATTCTCCAGGGGATCAAAAAGTGTCTTAACCGAGCAAAAGGATGTTGGGTGAAATAACTACAAAGCGTCCTATGGGCCTACTACACCACTCCTCAATCTTCCATGGGAGAAACCCCATTCCGGCTCACATATGGAGCAGCAACCATGATTCCAGTAGAAGTTGGCCTACCAACTTTTAGAAGGGAGAACTTTAAGGAACATTAGAATGATTTAGCTCGAAGAACCAACTTGGACCCGCTTGAAGAAAAATGAGAAATGGCCCACATTAGGAGTACTCAGCCAAAACTAAAATAGCCTAGCGGTACAATCTAAAGGTAGTGAAAAAGCAATTCCAGAAAGGGGACCTTGTACTAAGAAGAACGAACAAACACCCGGCAGAGGGAAAGTTAAGCCCAAACTGGGACGGTCCATTCCGAATTGAAGCCAGCCTAGGGAATGGTGCCTACAAGTTAACCACAATTGAGGGCCAAGCAATACCCAAAATGTGGAATGCCATAAAACTGAGAAAGTATTATAGCTAGAATTTCACTTGTATCAGATTTACTTGAACTTCAACAATAAAATAAAATTCAGCATTCTCAAAACCTATTTCTGATCACCGAACAAAATGGATCAACAAAAATCTTATTGTCATGAGTACCGGTCGACAGTAACAAAACCTCGTTGTCACGAGTACCGGTCGACACTAACGAAACCTCGTTATCACGAGTACCGGCTGACACTAACAAAACCTTATTGTCATGAATACGGGTCACCACTACAAACCTTGTTATCATAAATACCGACCATCACAATGAAACCCTGCCCAAATGAAACCCTGGTCGTCATTCCCATGGTCTACAAGTGGCATGGCGACGATCGGAATTTGGCTGTACGTTTAACATTGCCACCAAATATTTAATAACGAACTAAGGCCTCAACAGAATAGTTCATATATCCAATTTCCATTCAATACAAAGTTCAGAAGAATATATTTACATAGTCATTGGGGCATCTCCCGACCGTAAAAAAAAAAAAACTATAGTCACCGGGGCATTCCCCGTCCTTCAATCCTTATTGTTCCCCCAACAATCCCCCCATCCTCATCAGAGTCATCATTAGAAGGGGGCTGAAGCGCGCCATCTATCACCTTATGCCACGACCGCCCTCCTCGAAATCCGAACTCGAATCCCCAAAAAGAAGCTTGAGGTGGCTACGAGCCTTCTCATAGCCCGTGGAGAACTGGAGGGGCAGGTCGTCCACGATCGATTGCTCAATCTCCCCCTTCTCGGCTTTCACCATCGACAGTTCATCAGAGAGTTTCTTCTCACTCTCTTGAGATGACCCCAACAAGGAGGATAAGGATTCAACCCGCTCAGACAGAACTTGGACCCCCTCCTCCTGCTGCTTCTCCCGAGCCTCAAACTTGGCTTTTTCCTCAGCCTGCAGCTTTTCTAATGCATTTATCTTCTGCTGGACCTCAGGCAGCTGCTCACACGCCTGGCTAGCCTGGGAGGTCATCTTTCGGACTTCCTTCTTCACATACTGAGCCATGGCAGCATTCCGGAGCGAACTCGCTTCTTAAGCCCGGAACAGAGACAACAATCCGACTTGTTGAAACTTGGCCGCATCATTCTTAAATAGCAGCTGGGTATCAATAAGACGCTTGTTACCAAAGCGCCTGTCCCAAAGGGAATTGATCGGCACCCCTGTATCCCCACTATACTCTTTTAGAATTTGGGCAGCTTCTTCCAATAAGGGATCAGAAGGGGTGGGAACGACCAGACTTGGAGGCCGTGGTGGGCGAACTGCCTGGTCGAGAACCTGAAGACCCTTATCTGTCATACCAACCAGATCAGACAGAATGGAGGCGTCACCTCCGACCAACCCGGTCTCCTGTGTTGGGGAAGAGATCACATCAACAACTCCACCGGAATGCCCGGCTAACCCCCCACACCCAGAAGAACCTCCAGAAAGCTTGGAGCTGGCTTTTCTTTTCTTCTTGGAAACCCGAAGAACGTCAATGTTATACCGAGGACCCCTATCAGCCATTGCCGTCTTGCAAAAAATAAGAATATTACAAGGTACCAAATTCAAAAACCATAAGTTACTTCGAGCTACTAACTTACGAAATCTCTTCTCAAGAAGGGGGCGATCGTCCCCATCGTGAATCAAAAAAGCATACTTCACCTCGATTAAATTTTGGGCTACAATGTCCATTGACGACTGCTCTAGCCTGGCAACATGAGCTCTTTCCTCGGCAGAAAAATCAGAGAGAGACACCCGGGGCCTCGGTAAAGGAGAAACATTCCACCGGAAGGGAAACTTCGGATGATCAGAGGCGTCGTAGAACTGGTCGCTCACTAGAGCCCCAGGTCGGATCTTAAAAAACTGATCCACATAAGTGCGCCTTTTATAGGAGGACTCGAATGCCTCAAGCAACCGTTTCTTACGCGCCCCAGTGAATGATCCTAACAACTCACTGCCGGCCTTGGGCTTGTTCACTCGAAAAAGTAGAAAAATAACCCGGGGGTCGCCTGGAACTGTAAAAGGTCGCACGACAACTGGAAGCCCCGGAGAAAGCCCCAAGAGTTAGGATGCAACTGAATAGGGGCCAACTAAAGTGTGCTAGAACGCTGGAATACAAGTCATGGAAAAGAAACTCTATTCTCAGACGGCTGAAGACCGTCTTGTACATGTAAAACAAGCCTAGACCAGGATCACCGGTCACCTGGTCATCCGGACCACACACAACCAACTCTATTCCCTCGGGCACACCACCGGGCATCACCACCGCCACATGCCCAGCCTCAACCAGTTTCAACCTTATCACCCCTAACGAGTCAGGTACATCGCTAGGTTGGGGGGTCGAGACCTCAGCTGGCTGATCAATCATGATCTCCTCAGACAATGAACCTGTACAGCCCAGAGGTACCCGGTTGGGGACCCCCCTGACGAGAAAGCCAAATGAGATGAAGACCAAGGGCAGAAAATCCTCAAACAAACTATGAACAGTAAGATATGCTACCCAGAACAAACACTACCTAGAGAGAATCCGGATTCCCCTTCTACCTCCAGCAATGCCCAAATAATCTAAACAATCAGCAAATATCCAGATTCCCCCGGAGCCTTTTTTCATGAAGCAACTTTCTAACAGAATCAAAAAATAGGAAGAAAGATAGAAAGGAAGAATGACGTACCTCTTAAAAATTGCAATTTGAAGGCAACGTCGAAGGCCCCAAAAGATAAACACAACACAGCAAAAAGGAGCAAAAAATCACTGTGAAAGGAAAGGCCTGGGCAGCGAGCGATTTTGAGTAAATTGGAAAAGTGAGGCAATCTCACCACTTGTGAGTTTTTTGTCTGGCAAAAGAGCCTCTCCAACTTCCCCCATCATCACCGTACGTTTGAATACATGTGTCCACCATCACACCATGATAGAGTCGCATTAAATTAACAAGACTTCCCACCTAATGAGAGGTTGACGCGTGGCCACTAATTCAGAAATTGTACAGTCACGAAATATCTGGAGGGAAATTTCAAAATCAATAGAACCTTCGCTTCTGACCTTTAGATCTTGAGACGGTTGGATATGCTTACCGGTTGGACTCACATCAGCCTCGACCCAATTTACAACGTCGAAGCTCGAACCCGTGGACTAGCCGGATGTCAACAAGATCTCTTCAGCCCTTCAGACCTCGAGATCAGAGGGCTTGTGGACCGGTCGGCCACGAACCGACCTCGAGACGCCCGACTTCCCTGCTCCTTGGGCCGTCCTGACCATCACCCCCAAATGTGCCGATGGATTCACAAGCTCAGTTGACCCTGCACGGTTGGCCCACACATCCAAGCAACTGGACCTTGCAGCTCGGGAAAGCTCAAACAGGCATAGGATCTCCCAGGATACGTAACACCTCCGAACGGAAATGCCCGAATCATTGAATGGGGCAACGGCCCCATTCATTAATGAAGATAACGGGCGCCCCTATCCAGGAATATAGGCCGAACAGAAGCGGGGGGGAAGGGAGTAGTCTTGGAGAACTAGAGACCAAGTGGCCCGATTCTTGATGCAGAGCTCAAGCAATAACACAATTCATCTCTTATTTTTTATTCAATTACAAACACATGATTTGATTGCAGATAAATCATTGTTGTTTATAACCCAAAAGAAAAAAATCATTGTTGTTTTTGTCCTCCTTATTTCAAGCACAGTCTTAAAAATTTTTCACAAATGGCCCATGGAGTGATTTGAGTCGCATAACACCACAACATTATGCTATTGCTGTGCATGTCATCTTCCTTCCCATATTTTCCATCTTCTCGTGAAGCCATCAAATTCCTCCGAGCGGATTAACTTTTTTTGTATTTAAAAATCTTATAACTAAAATGAGAAATATTTTTAGCTAAAACTAAAAAACACACTGCACTTAGATGGTAGAACTTTTTATTGAAAGGTTAATTTTATTTATGCGTGTGTGCTTTTTCCAGTAGTACTAAATTAGTCATCCAAAATTAGTATTACTATACTGTTCATCGAAAAATAATGTGGAGCTGAAATCATTTTAACAATCCGAATAATTAAATGTTGGGATGTTATAGAAATTATCTGATGGTGTGTCTCAATCTCATAGACTGAGAGTCTAGCATAGGCAACGAAATCCATCCTACGTGTGGTCTTGGTACCGGACAAATGAGGTGCACTTTCCAATCACAGGCCGACAGCATAACAATAACAAAACAAAAACACAAAAAGCCCAAGCTACCTGAACGACGTCGCTTCCAGTTTCACTCAACAGTTAAAAGTGTTAAACACAAACACATCGGAACTCCGTGCCTTCGTTGAGATCGTGTGTCGTGTTTTCCAGTTCAACGCTGGTGTCATTCTCACGCACACGAAAAAAAATAAAAAAAAAGTTAAAGTCAAGTCCTTGTTGTGTTGATTCTGTTTTTCTAATTTCCCAGAAAGGTTACCTCGATTTCTTTTTATAAAATTTGTTTTTTTTTTTTAATTTTCTGGATCGGTGTTTTTGAAATCGAACTGTATCAATTTCAATTGAGCTATTTAATAGTTGAGTGAAATTTGATTGTTTTGGTTTCTGTTGGGGGGGTTGCAGATGGGGTTGCGGTGGTGGGGATCGTCGGGGAATGTTATGGTGTTTCTGTTAATTGGGGCGTTTTTTTGGAACCTAAAAGGGTCAGAGGGGATCAGATTCGTGATCGACAGAGACGAGTGTTTCTCACACGACGTCAAGTACGAGGGTGACACCGTCCATGTTTCCTTCGTTGTTATTAAGGCTGATTCTTCCTGGCATTACGGCAGCGAAGGTGTTGATCTCGTGGTATGTTCCCGTTTTATTATTTTGTCTGCAACAATGTTTTTTAGGTTACAGATTCTGCATTCTTTTATTGTGTTGTTCCTTTTCATTCGCAATTCCGTATGCTCTGTAGCTGAATTTTTAGCTTCATGGCTCATAAGGGGACTCACAAAAGGTCAAAGTTTCTTTTTCGCGTCAACTTCTTAAGTGTGGAATGGGTTGAATTGTTGATGGCCTGATGAGATGGGATGAGAGTTTGTTTCTAAATTCTATGCTGGGGTTAGATTTAGAACTATAGACTTACGAATGACAACTGCGTATAATGCTTTCTTTTGCATATGCCTATTGGGAGGTTTAACATTCTGAAGCCAAAGCTTTTATGTACCTTTGTTCATACCTAAGGGACACCGAAGAAGCTTTCTAAGCTTTTCTTCATCATAACCTTGATAGTGTTGCTTCTTTCTAGCTCTTGAGGTCCATGGTGAGAATCCCATGTCGGAAATCTTAATTCATTGCCCATGCTGAACTATTTGGTTGAAAATATAGTGAAAATGCATTCCAATCAACACCTAATGAAGCAAACCTTTTGTCAATAGTGAGGAGATGACTTCAAGGGACTAAAACAGTTAAAGTTGTTAGGAAAGAATGCATATTTACGGAGATGTTATGCATTATGCGTAGGAATTGATATGTGGAACATCTAGTGCTACAAATTGATATAAACGGTCCAAACTCAGGGAGCTATATATGTATAGGAGTGATACTGTCTGAATCGCTTGGCAATTATACCTCAGGCATTTTTTACAAATCCATGTGTAATTGGAAATTTGGGATACCGTTTCTTTGGTTTTATCTTTATTTTTTTTTCCCCCTTAACACCGTACCCAGCCACATTGGAATCTTATTGCACCTACGTTTTAATGTTTGAATTTCAGGTGAAGGGGCCATCTGGTGATCAAATTCAAGATTTCCGTGACAAGACCAGTGAAAAGTTTGAGTTTGTGGCTCACAAATCAGGTGTCCATAAATTCTGCTTCACCAACAAGTCTCCTTATCATGAGACCATTGATTTTGATGTCCATGTTGGTCACTTCTCTTACTTTGAGCAACATGCGAAAGACGGTAAATGCCTCTTCTTCTAAGTTCACTCGTATTTGATCTCTTATTTTTACATTTCAGTGTAAAAACACTGCTCTGAGTTGCATGGAAGTCTCAAAAATGAGAGATTCATCATGGAAACTTTTGTGACATGTCTGCAGAGCATTTCAACCCTTTGCTGGAGCAGATAGCAAAGTTGGAGGAAGCTCTTTACAACATTCAGTTTGAACAGCACTGGTTAGAGGCTCAGACCGACCGCCAGGCAATAGGTATTATTTGATGTTTTCTATTCTGTTTATCTAAAAATCTACACATTTTTCTGTACATTGAAACCTTTCATGCATTTCAATAATATGTATGTAGTTGTGTCAAAGACAAAACCATAGTTTATATAAGCTATCTGGTTTTCTGTTTTTGTTACCATTTGGTGGAACCTCGTGTCCCAGTTTGTGAACACCCTAATTCTATTCAATGCCTGTTGTAAACTTGTTTTTCATTTTTACTCTTATTGAGTGCGAGTGCAATATGATTTTACCATATTGGATTGCAGTGAATGATGCAATGAGCCGAAGAGCAGTGCACAAGGCAATATTTGAGTCAGCGGCACTAATTGGGGCTAGTGCACTACAAGTATATCTTCTGCAGCGCTTGTTTGAACGCAAGTTGGGAACCTCTAGAGTTTAAAAGCTAGGATATGTCCTGGGGACCCTGTAACATTTACAAATGAACACGTAATTTTAAACTTTTTTTTTATTTTTCGTTACCATCTTATGGATATTTGTATTATTACTAGTTGTCCCCCATACTCATAATGCCTGTGGAAGCATGTTATTTATTTTCTTCAAATACAGTTGATTTTTCGGCAAAAATTTGCAATTCAGTGGTCATCTAGGTGCATGATCAATGACGCCCCGTCCGTCCATCTCTTTGTTCTAGACTTGTTCACTTTAAGCCGTTAATTCCCCTGCGAGTTGTCGAGACTGAGGATGAAATTCCTCCCAAATCACAATTTAAATTGTACTATCTTTTTTATTCAGGTTTAAGTGTTTGACTAATTAAAAATCCCAATATAATATTGGAAAACTACCACTTAATTCTGACACATGCAAGGCTGCAAGCCAAAGTTCCTCTTGTTGTAGTCGTAGGAATTCTTCCGAGTTACATAATATTAATAAATATAAGTACGTTAATAATATTCAAGTATTACATATTGGTAATAGGTATACTGCCCGAATTTAGTGCTTTAAAAATGATTTTGATAAAAAGACTACTTATTTTTACACGTAAAATCTTTTCGAACGCAAAAAGAAAGTTTCGTCATTCCAAAATTTAAATTTACATTTGACCGACTAATGAAAGATTGCAAATAAAAGACTCGTTAGAAATTACAAAATGTAAGATATGATATCAAGTGGCCTTATGCAGGGAACTAAAGCCTGCGTAGGAAGCTTATTTAGTTAAATGGCTACAATAATTTTTATTAAAACATTTGCAAAAGGGTAACATATTCAACAAATAGTTTTGAGCAACCTACCTATATATTAATTTCTTAATGGTATACTAAGACAAAAAGTATAGCAGAGAGCATAAAAAAAATTATGACATGTTCATCCTGTAAAGATATGAAATTTGATAATTATTAGAACCCATCAGTTAAAGACAAGAAACTATTGGAAATTGGAAAGTAACGAAAGGCTTGAATGAAAAGAACTACACAAATGAGTAAGATTGCAACCAATTTAGTGTAATTTTGAGTCTGTTTTCAGAGTAAATCTCAAAAAAGGTAGCAAGCAACGGATGCAATAGACAAATCAAGCTTGGCAAGCCACAAGGCAAGTATGAGTCAAACTGTTAAACCAAACAGGAAATAAAAAATAGAAACCTTTAATAAGGTTTATCATTACACACAAATATCAAACTCCAGTGAATAATAAAAAGAAGTATGAGTCAATATTAATAAAAAGGTTGAAACCAATTAGTGCCGAGTGAATGAAGTACCGAACAAAAATAAATCCCAGTAATAGTTCACCAGAAATCATAAATATTGTGCAATATTTGTTTTCTTATCATTTTTCTGTCCAAACCCAAATTAGGCTACTTTTATGGCAAAATATTCCAGCAGGACCCATCATAGCTTTTTAATGGAGCTCCAGACTTCCGGAATTATGTTGGGGCAAGGTATGGATAAATATTATCTTACACTTGAGAACTGTCATGAGTTGAAAAGCCTTCTCATGATTCAGCAGGTGCGCTTAAGCAGCAAAGCCATTTTTTCTGCATGAAAAAGGTGTGGAAAAATCAACAAAAGCGTGGCTTGTTAACCGAAAGACAACAAAGAAATCCAATTTCAAAGTTCACACAGCATTTCAAGGATCAAAACATGTATGCCCGAAATAAACTCAGCCCGAACAACTAAAACCACCAATATAAATTGCAATGTGCAATTCAGGATTTCATTCAGAAGTTCGTAATATGTTCAGGTTAGGCCACCAAAGAAACCGGATATCAGTCACAAGGCCTTGCGAAATCCTCCAAGTAGAAGGAACCACTTGAGAGGAAAAAAGGAAAGACGAACAGCAGACTTAATTCTCCAACAAGGGAGAGGTATCGAACTACATTATACCCCTGAATCAGAGCAGAAGCAATGGAAATATGGAATAGAGGACAAAATTTCAACTATATATCCAACCAAGTATGTTACGTGTTTTAAAGTATGACATCAAGTAAGGGCCAAAATATAATGTAGAGGACTGTAAGCCAAACATAATTGCATGATACGTGCATAAAAGTACATTGTAGCAAATTACTTGCAATATGAAGCACTTGAAAAGACAATATGTTCTCGTCTTTTCTTTTGTTTTTTGAAGGAATACATAAGAGCGATATTGTTTCCTTAATTCTTCAAATGGATTATGGATATATACGAAAGGCATGCTAACTACTTGACCAGCACAAAACTTTTCTCTTTATTGGAAGAGCATTGCCTGTCAACCACTAACAGGGATGCACAAATCAACAGCGTCTAGAGCAAATCAAACCAGTGAAATCACCGAGAGCGGAGCTAGAATGAAAGGAGTAAAAGGCCATCATATTGCCGACTGTGTAAACATGCATGAATACACACAATAACAGAATAACATTCCAGCCTTATCCCATGAGATAGGGATCAGGTGCATAGATCGATCAACACCTTGCATGAATGAACAAAAGTTCTATCTAATCAAGAAGGATGAACAGAATCGGGAAAATCCATATATTATTAATTATTAAAAGATGGAGACACACTATGCGAGAATTTGAGCATGAAAAATGAATCATTTTCAGGAAAACCCCTCTAACACTCCCCATTTGAGCATAGGAAAGTGGCAGCAATGATAATTTTTCTACTAAAGCAAGCTAAGTGACTTTGGGTATGTTAGGGAGTTTGGATTTTGAAGGGGAAGAATGGGCTTGTAGTGTGAAAGTTTCTCCCTTCCCCACCAAAATCTAAACTCACAAGCTTAACTGCAGTTCTACCAAAGACCGAGTAATTCCAGGCTATGCTTGCTAGGAGAGAAGTGAGACTTAAAGGTTTTTGACAAGCATATAATAAAAATTCACTCACTTGCCCTCTCCCTTTTCTAATTTCATCAACCAAATCTTGAAATAAGAAGAGTATGTGGAAGATACAGAATGAATGACATGCGTGCCATAGGAAACTGCAGTAGGCTGTAACTTACTGGATCATTGTTATTGTTATAAGACAACAGTTTGATTTGAATAAGAAAATTGAACAACCCAATCTTAAGTGTCACCAACCTGAAGCAGCAATGGTTTTTGCAATAGATCATGATCACCCAAAACCCTTTAAATTTGCCGTAAGAAGAAGTCATGAATGGCCAAAATGAAGGGCAGAGCAACAGAAACAGTTTAAATATCAAATTGCCTCATTCATGCATCTAATAACAACTGAAATGGAGTCATACAAAACTTAAATCTAAGAAGCAATAGTTGTGAAGTAATGAAGTGAGATTGAAGAGGAAGAAGAATGGAACATACAGATTGAGGCTTTCCGAGAACCACATGATGCTGCTTGTATTTGGTGCCATGATGATCCTTTGGTGGAGAGTCAAGCTTAGTGTTAGCACCAGTCTTCCTCTCATTCCTGGCTTTGTTGAAGATGACAGTGAATCCCTCAGCTGAAGCTGGGTCATTCACATCCCATTCCCCGAACTTTGGTAATGGTCTACCCTTGTCCTAAGATGTCAAGTTAAACTCTTGTTCATTTCAGGAACAAACCATATTTACATACATATGTACATACATTAGATATCAAAAGGCAAAACTTTTTATATCCAAGAGCAAGAAGAGACAGAACAGAACAAATACAAATACACGGGGAATGAAAATACAGAGACATAATAGAGAGATAACAGGGAGAAAGGAACAAAGTAAATGATACTGATTCGGTGCTCTCGGAATCAAAAAAACGGTATGTATGTGAATGTGATGCGAAGAAATGCATGAGGTGGGTTGAAATCTGATTGCGTGATGATGAAATAAGCAGAATATTTGCATCCAACGAATGCATGAATATGTGAGTTGATGAAGGGAGACAGCAATCAAACGAGAGAGAGAGAGAGGAATAGGAATAGCGTACCGCCATAGGTGAGGGTGCTGGTGAAGGAGGAGGAAGGATGGTTTGGGTTGAAGATTGATTGATTCTGGTTTGCAGTTCCCAAAGAGGAAAGAGAAGAAGATACGCGATGCTCTGCTCGGATGATGAGGAAGGAAGGAAGGAAGGAAGGAAGGAAGGAATTCAGGACGAGAGAGAGAGAGAGAGGGCCAATGCCAATTGAAATTGTGGGGCCCCCACATTTTTCTTTTAGCTATTTCCAGCCTCCCAACCTCAACCATCAAGATCAAATCCCCATTTCTAAATGAATTCTTACCATAATCGGCATCTTATCATTCATTCATTATGCTATTGGGCAAATTACAGTAATCCCTCCTAAAATTTATTGTAACTATACTTATCTTCTTTAAATTTTAAAAAATTATTCACCTTTCTTACCTAATTTAGAATTATTATAATTACACCCTTTCCTTTAATTTGTAATTTATAATACTAGAAAATTAAAATAAATTATCAAAATTGCCCTCATTCTTATATCCACCCCCACAACCACCGCCATCGCCGCCCACCCCTACCTCATCCTCCTCTGCAAACCCAAACTCCCAAAATCCAACTCCCAGCCATTGTCAAGTTAAACTTGATTCAAATCTCAACATCAAAATAAAATGACGCAAAATCATCCAAAGCTACTTCATTTACATGTACGTTCACATTTTACAAAACTATGACGTAAGAGTAAAGATTTATTTGATACGTCAAACTTTGTACTAGTTTCACATTAATTTAGTCTTTGAAATTATAAAAACTGATTCAAGTTGATCCCTAAGGTTATTCCAGGTAATCCATACAATTTTTAGTACAAATTTATATTTTATTAATTTTAAAAACTAAAGTTAAACATGTATAATTTTAAGGGCTAAAATAGACTTTTATTCTTTTATATAAATATATTTGATTATGTGCTATCACAATTGTAAAAATTATTTCATTTAATTATATAGTATCTTAGAAGTCTTATAAGTTATAATATGATCAGATCATAGTGTAGAGTTATTACTTCATCTTAATTAAGTAATATAAGTTTTTTTTTTTAACTGAATCAAGTAATATAAGTTCAAGAAGTAGTATTTTTTTTCTTATAAACTAAGTAATACCTTTGTTATTTCATTTTGTAACGGGTTTATTGATGAAAAATATGGTTTGGTAATCAACATTGATATCCTTAAATTAAAATTAACTGCAATAAAAGGTTGGGCTGATACAAGAACTCAACATATCACATGTACATGTTCCCAAATAAACGAGAAATGGCATATTGCTTGGTTTGAGTTTACAAACAGATGCTGTGCGTACACAATAATCTTCATTGATTCGTTTCCCCCACATAGGTGGCATTAACCATTACGCAAAATTGCAGTGACTTGCAAGTTGCGAGAAGGATCTATACTTTTGTGTCTTGAATGTGATAAGATTTCAACCGTAGCTGTCTGATGTTATTGCTTATTAGTAGTGTATTTAGAAATATGATGCAACCCGTTGAAATTATTCAACTCTAAAATCAACACCGTATGGGACCAAACAGCGTAGCCGTTGGTTGTCTTACATGAAACTGATTGGCAGGTTGGATAGCTCCAAATACATGTCATTATGATCCAAAACTTTCATTACCTAAACTTAATACAATTTTTAATGTTTTGCCTGGACGATGTATAGATGGGAAAAGAAAAGTGGCCCAATTGTTGTTGGGCTATCAATTCAACAATTGAACCTACCAATACTCACTTCACATCCAGCTGCGCTCACAAAAATTAAATTGGATTATAAGCAGTTAAATTAGGCGCAGAGAAATATTATGTCAATGCTACAACTTAATACTTCACTTCACAATACTCACTAGAGAGCAAAACTGAATTTATTTGATGTGAAAATTTAATCAAAGTTGATTGACAATTCAACCTCGAACAACCCAAAAGGACAAAAATTTAAAGAGTGATATACAAAGGAATAAAATGAGCCTGGAGTGTTATTGGACTCAAATTAATACAACAACAACAAATAATAGTAATTTACACCCAAACCATGGATGAATGAATGGATTGAAATTAAACGTTGGCAGAATCATTGTCTGGCTTGAAATAGGGTGGAGGGACGGAGTTTGGTGAAGCACCAGGGGGTGGAGCTGGCATCCCATAAACTTGAGGGTTGGTCTGAACATCTCTCCTGCCTCTGTATCTTCCGAAGAAGTAACATCCAAACCCAAGGATTAGGCAGAACAGAATCAGAGGCAGAGAAATCACCACCACCATACCCATATCTTTTTACTTTCTTTTCTCTTCGTGCTTTGCTTCTTCGTAGTTCTTATATATACGAGAGAAAGAGAGAGGGAGAGAGAGATGTATGCAGCAGAGCACAAGTGAAGTAGTGTGTGAGGAAGGTAAAAGCTAAGGAGATAGATATATAGGAGGTTGCTTGTGCAATGAAGAGAGTAAGGAAGGAGTGAAAGTATTTATTTATATGAAAGAAGGAATGGAATATATGCCAATTTGTGAACTGAAGGAGGTATTCAGTGCAGTGCTGTGAACTGTGACGGGCTTAACGTTCAAGTTTCCAACGGTCGCCTTCTACATGTTCCTCTGCTCTGCCCTCTAACGTGACCTTTTTTATTTTTATTTTTTCCTCGTTGGAATGGAATCGATAAATTTTCTAAGGTTTTAATGTACATAACATAAAAATAAAAGAATCCAGTTTACTTAAAAATTCCCTAACCTTTAGCCATCGTCGTGCACGGAATCTAGTTAGCTGGCAAACACTAATTTCCTATCAAAGTCTTACTATTAACATAAACAGGAAATCATGTTCAATTCTTCTTAAATTTAATACAAATATACACTCATCTCTCTATTTTATAAAATTATAATTGATCTCTTTAAAATTCACTAAAATAGTAAAATTATACTAACTACTCTTATAAATATTGATTTGCTAATTTAAGTAATAAAAAAAATATCATTTATAGGATATGTACAAACAATCTAATATGGAAACTTAACGGATATATTACAGCAAGTTAATTGTTAGAAGGGTTAATTAATTTGTTAATTCTTATAATTTTATTCCTATAATTTAAAACTTTTTATTTAAGTCCTTGCTCAATATAAAATTCTTTAATAAAATCCTCAAATATAGTATTTATTAAAAAAAATTATAAATATTCTATCTCCTTTCAATTACCAAAAAAATGGTGTCTAAATAGTCCAGTGTCAACATATCATTATCTATAAAATCCTTCCCCGTCTCCTCATCCCGTTTTACACGCTCCCTTCTCTCTCCTACCACCCACCACCCCTAAACTACCATTGCCACCACCAACAGCCGTGCCAAGCACTTGAGCATATGAATACAATTTCAAAATCGTTTTTTAAAACCAAAAAACTGAAAAATCCCAACACTCAAACCGCACAAACAGAGTCTGAACTCAATGGAGAAAGCCATCAATTACAGATGTTGACGAATTGAGGGCGTTGTCCAATGCCAAGGTTTCTCACAGCCTCATGCCATCTTATCTTCCCTTCTCCTCTGCACCAACCCCAACTTATTCTACAATGTGACCAGCTTGTTGGGTTTCTTCAACCCCTTTTGATTAACCTTGTTCATAACATCATCACAGGAACCATTCTTAGAAGCAGAACCCGTAACAAAACCAAACTGAGCATCATCTCAAGATTTCATTTCAATTTTAATTTCCAATTTTCATCCCTCAGATCTTGTTTAGTGATCAGCACCTTCACCTAGACGTTCTTGTCATCATCTTGGAGGAAGCACAACAACGAGTCCATCACAGAGGTTGAGGGAGTGGACAGATAGGTCTGCGTCTGGCGTGTCGCGTGCGGTGGGAAAGAATAAAAGAAATCTTATAGTGAAACACACACTAAAGAAGGTGTATTGTACTCCATATTATTTTAAATCATAGATTTTCATTATATTTTTATTGAATGATTTAGATGAACAAGATAAATGGTGCACCTAACTTCATCAAACACACTATAGCATTGTCAAAAAAAAAAAATTGTAACAGTGCTGCTTAGGGGAACTTAATTATGGAATTTTAAATTACATAGAGCTAATTAAAAATTGAATGAAATGCTTAATTAAACCTTGTTAGAAAACTGATACGACTTGTTTTATTACGTCGCCCGTTGCCGCATGTGTTTTTCAGAGAAAGCTAATATATACTTGAGAAATGTGCTTCAACATTAGAGAGCACTGTCTCTTCTCTTTCAGCTTGTTCAGATTACATTAAGATTTTGTACAAAAAAAGACTACATGAAACTTTTTAAATAAATTTTTTTGTAATTTTTTCAACCTTAGTTTTGACGATGACGATGTCTTGATTAAGATTGCAAATTATTATCGAGTTGTTAACTAGCCCTTGTATTCTAAACTCATCTATGGCAATCTCAGGATTTTTAAATAGAAATGAGAAATTAAATTGGAATCCTTCACTCCTATATATCCGTGCTGCACAAGTCATTAAACCCAGACTACTAAGCGTATGAATGGAAGTTTTCGGAATAAGACGCCTTATAGAATTTAGAAATTCCTCTCCCTCAATTTTATTTTTTCTGTTGCGGTGTTTAAAGAACCAATAACATCGGATTATCTTCAAGTTTGGAGGATTAAGAACATCACTCCAATTTATTAATTTGAATTGGCTTAAGATGAGTTCCGAGTAGCATTAATATGACAGCAGTACTATAATCTTTTATTGCATTAACTAATCATAGCTTCCTTGTTTCCACTCTACCTTTTCAGCCATTTCAGTTCCAAACACATTCTTACCAAGCACAAGCATCTAGTAAGAAATCAGAGGTTTGAAGAATGGTTCATCCCAAAGCAAAGTACACCAGGAACTTATTTCAGAAAAAAAAAAAAAGAAAAAAAGTGCAGATAACATTGCTTCATATTCTACTGTGATGCTAAGAAATCTTCACTTTCACAAGATCTGAGACTCAAATTTAACAACTGTTTAGCTAAAGTTCGCTCCACCTTCTGCTTCTTGCCCTTGTGATCAGTTTGAAACATGCATGTACACTTGCTAGAGAAGAAGAAGGCAGAGTCTGTTGAACTTTGTTCAAATTTTAGCTCTAAAGGGACATCTACCAAACCTGAAAAATGCTTACAGAAGCTCCACAACAAGGGCAGATCCACCACCTCCTCCATTACAAATGCCACCAGCACCATATTTCCCATTTTTCTGCTTCAGTACCTGCATGCAGTGGCATTTAGACTAACTGCATTGAACCCCAGAAAAAAAAAAATCCAATGAAGTTATCAACTGAAACATACCCCCAAAAGTGACACCACAATACGAGCACCACTGCAACCTAGAGGATGACCCAGAGCCACAGCTCCACCATGCACATTTACTTTTTCCTGAAAAATAATAGTTAAATGAGTGAATGCAATAAATGGAAGATTGGAGTGGAGATATTAATGGCCACAATGAAGACAAATTATGGACTGCGATATAATATGTTCCACTGCAGGTAGCAAAAAGTGATACAAACGCATGAAATCTTCAAGACATTTACAAAGATAGTTTCCTACAAGGCATGAAGAGATTACACTTTTAACATTATAACAAAGGGAAATAACTCACCGAAGGAAGTCCAAGAAGTTTCTGATTTGCAAGAGCCACAACCTAAACACAGCAATGCGAAGAATTAAAATTTACCACATCATAAATTGGTAAGCTACAAAACTAAAGGTACGGCATGAAATCATACCGAGAAGGCTTCATTGATTTCATAAAAATCAATTTGTGATGCTTCCAACCCAGCATGGGAAATAGCTTTGGGAATGGCAAGGGCTGGAGCTGTTGTAAATAACTCTGGTGCCTGAACAGGTCAACCTCATATTAGCACAAAGCCATACTACTGACAAGCCAAACACTAAAAACAATGTACCAACATTGTGTTTTCATTTCTCATTTTTTAATGTCCTAAAGTTCTAGTTCATATTTAATATATATTTTATGTACCTGAGCAGCATCAGCATATCCAGTGACCTTTGCAATAACTTCAAGCCCAAGTTCCAGTGCCTTCTTTCCACTCACCAAAACTAATGCAGCAGCACCGTCACTGTCAGCAAGAGCCATTGCATTTTTATTAAGAACCAGAGATCAAACCAAACTAAAGCTTTCAAGAAATATATGCCAGTTAATAGCATTTGGGAGCTTAAGCAAGTGAAAACTCAAGATTTATTGGACTAATACTCTAGAAAGCATAGAATATATTAAATAAGTGATGAATATAACCCTGTAACTGACATTAAGGTTTAAACAGTAATGTCACTGGAATCACTGGTGGTTCAAAAATGATAAAGGCGGAAAAATTCTCAGCCTGATGACATTCTTTGCTATCTATATTTGTGAGTGTAAGTGGCACTGTGGCAGTAACAAGTGCTGTTCCTTATTATATTCCTCCAACTATCATTCTAAATATTGCTTGCTAACAGTATGAGTGATCACTCTCAAATTGGCAAACTGTTCCATGTCAATGTCACTATATCAATTTCTGGTTTCCTTATTTTCTCCACTAAATCACTCGAGTCTTAACGATAATATTCAATTATTGTAATGAATCATGAGAAACACCATTTATTTTTCGCAAAAAGAGATTGAAAAGAGAACATAAATACAAACAGTTAAGTAGTAAATGAAAGGCAAGAAAGAGTTGTGCAAATTCAGATAATATATTAACCTTATGCTGGAAGCGTTTCCAGCAGTAACAGAACCTCCATTCTCCTTGAAACTTGGCCTGAGTTTGCGCAACTTTGCAGCATCAAACTGGCATAGTAATAGAAGTATAACAATGTGGGTTTAAATTCAAATGAATATAAACAAAATCAATGATTATGATAACTTAATGGATTTGGAACTAGAAGTATGACAGATCAAAATGTTCTTTATGCCAGGAAAACCAAAACTACAAGAAGTATTAACATGGTTCAAGTAATTTGGATGATTACCTTTCCTGGGCCTTCATCCTTATCAACAACAGTTGATGGTTTTCCCCTTCCACCAGGGACTTCAACTGGAACAATTTCCCATTTGAAGGCACCACTTTCTTGGGAAGCAACTGCGCGTTCAAAACTCTGAATAGCATGGTTATCCTGAAGGACAGACAAACACATCAACAAAAAAGATCTCTTATAATGATCTAGCTGAAACCTTTCTGAACAGTGATTAATTCTAAACTACCATGTCATCTTTTGTTATTGAGTGGTTCTCTCCACACAGTTCGGCACATGATCCCATGTGAACATCGTTATAGACATCCCACAAACCATCTTTCACCATTCCATCAACAAGTGAATCATGCCCAAGCCGGGATCCTTTCCTGAACTTACAACAGGATTGAATCGGTTGATTTCAACACAAGAACAATTGTTAGAAAACTGTCAAATAAATGGCAATTTTGATACCTTGCTTCTGCAAAATACTTAGGTGTATTAGACATGCTTTCCATACCACCAGCGACAACAACATCGTTTATGCCTAACTGAATACTCTGTGCAGCAATCATTATAGCTGCAATAACCAGAACAAGTTTAATATCCGTGTTCTTTTCTTTTTGCTTTTATTATTGAAAAGAAAAATAGAAAGACGAAGAAACAGACAGAATTTACACACCTTTCATTCCCGATGCACAAACCTTGTTAAGGGTAGTGCAGACTACTGAATTGGGTATTCCTGCTCCTAGGGCTGCTTGTCTGGCAGGAGCTTGCCCCACATTAGCACTAAGAACATTCCCAAAGTATACTTCTTGCACTAGCGATGGATCAACATTGGCCCTCTTAAGAGCAGCTTCATATCGACAAGAAAGAGATATAAACATACGTAATACGTTCATTAAGTTTCAGACGCATTTCACTAAGCACTGTCACAGGTTTCCATACTTACCTTCAATAGCTATAGAGCCTAGCTTGGTGGCAGGTAAAGATGACAGAGTGCCAAGAAACCCGCCCATTGGTGTACGAGCAACACCGACAATGCAAACATCTGTATGAAACAAACCGATAAGACCAACTGAAACGAAGAATTATACAAATTAAAAGTTTTAAGAGGCTAGACGAATAAAATTAAGGCTGCATGAACACAGAAATGCTCCAATAATGCGCTTTACAGTGTATATTTCTAAGCCAAAAAAGTTTCATAGATGAGAATGACCTTGAGGCTTTATAGAATCTGAAGATGCTGCAGCTACCGGAGCCATTGATAGATGAAAATGGAATCTGCAATCCGAAACATAAATTATGGAAGTGAACAAATTTGATTAACAAACTAACATATATAATAACTCAGAACTAACTTCACATATGATCTATTATCATAATAATTAATAAGAAACACCGGTAGTTATCATAGAAGTAAATAATCATCCAGAAATTAAGAAAATCATATATTATGTTACTGTGCATAGCATGCTGGTGAGTTGCCTCAGTGGGGCACTTCTTTTTTTTTTTTTTTTTGCAGCGTAACCAAACAAAAGCAAACAAAACAAATTGAGATAGATGATGGAAAAATAAGATCCAGCAGAGGAACACAATCAATAATCAACATCAAACTGAGACCTCTTGAGATGAACACAGATCTGATTACAATATGAGGCGAAGCAGCTTGCGAAAAAAACAAAGCAGTGAAAAAATGGTTACAATAGATTGATTACCCCGGGTTAGGTTAGAGGAGTGTGTGAGTGTGTGGTTGTGAAAGAAGGAAGCAAAGAGAGACAGAGAGGGAAGTGTTCTGGGATGGCGAGGAAGAAACATGCCCGAATGCACAGTCTACTTATACGCCAATTAACACACCACCAGCCCACCACCCACCCAGCTGATCACGCAGGCAGCTAATGCACGTGGCGCACGCACCCCACTCTCTACCCTCTAATTCTGAATCATTATATCATAAAATATTGCAATTCCACAATTTGGTATCATTATTATTCTAATTAGCATGTGACGTAGGAATACAAATTTTATGCCACAAACCATTTTCGTGACTATGGTGTATTACATGAGAAGATGATTAGTTTATTATAATAGTGAGATAGATAAATTTAAATATATAAGTGATAAGATTAAAAGTTAATTATTAATAATAATTAATACTCATACATATTTATTTAAAAAAGTAATATAATATTATATTTTAATCTTAATTATTTATAGAAGATTGAATAGTAGTCTGGATTTATTTCTCTCACTCTCAGAATTAACCGCTCTTCTCTCCAGAGATGGGAAAGAGACCCGGGGTGCAACAGTCCCCCCCAAATTTCTGAACATTTATTATATAATTATATGTATATTTTATATTATTGTTCTCTAAAAACTTCAATCATTTTTATACATAGTATACATAATAAATATTAAAAGTCTTTTGACATAATAACACGTATGATATAAAAGTATGAAATATATAAATATTTTAGAATATATCTTTTAAAATTTATCCCTTATTAACTCATTTTATCTACTTAGTGAAGTTTTTACTTATTAGTTTATTATTTATGGTGCTCTATTTTATATTAAATAATATATTTATATGCATATTAAGCCTAAAAGATGTTTAAAAAGAAAATTATTAATTCTTTTGTTAAAAGAAAAGAGAGAATAAATGATAAACTAAATTCTAATTTATTAATAATTTATATAAAAAATATTATATAATGACTCATTTAAAATATTTTATATGACAATTTATTTTATTTTATATTATTTATGATACCTAATTTATCCCCTCTCCTTTTAAATTTCTGGTTTCGCCAATTCTCACACTTGATCCTCTGCCCCTGTAACTAGTCTCAATTGATAGCTTTATGATTTAATTTTGAAATGTCGACGAGGAAAGCCATATAGCTATTTAATTATATATTATTATGCGAGTAAATATCATTGACTTGTGATAATACCATGTGTAACAAAGACCCATTATTAAAAAATAAATGTAAAATATTTAAAATTTCTAATACATTAAATTTATTAAAATTTCAAAAATTTTATTTTTTTGATCATTATACTCTTTAACAAGTGTTTATAACACACTTTGTTGTTGTTGTTGTTGTGTGGATAGATTTAGCAATCATTCTTACTATTATTGTTTGTTATTTGTTTTTAATATTCAGGTTAGATATATAATTCAGATCGTTTTGCACGTTCGGTCAAATAAATCCATCGCTCCTGAGCATAGAAATTCATAATAATATATATTTCGCTCGAGTACCATTTTGGACCCTCTTTTAAGCCATTTAATTAATTCAATCTTTCAACTTATTTCTAAACATTATTGGTAAAAAATTATATAAATATTCAATTATGTATTGTTATATAAGTAAAAATATTTACATTTTAACTCAATCGTCTACCACTTAAAAATCTTATAAATAAAAATTTATGAATAATATTACTAGTTTACAATACAAAATTACTTCATACTAACAATATATTAAAATTATTATTATTTTTCTAAACCATCAGTTTCTTAGAAAAAACCGACTACTTCTATTGTGTTTAGCACGGAGAGAGAGAATAATATAGAAAAAAAAATTGATCAATCCAAGAGATTTACGGAAAAATTATAAATATATCTGGTGGTTGGATAATACGAGTTATTACTTATTAATGCCATATTTCCAAAAATATATTACTTTTTATTGCAAGAAAACAATACAGAAATAAAAATACAGATACGCACGTTAGTCTTTTTCAATAAGGAGAGATCTTTCAGGTATAAGATAACGTGGAATAAATGCGCTGCAATCTTTTAAGGCAAAAACAACTACTTTTCTTGTCACCCAAAATTTTTTCAACGTATTGAAGTAGATAAATTAATACCTAAGTTTTAAAACTTATGCTTGGTTGGAAGTTGGAACAAATATCTTAATTGTAATTTAATAGGATTAGATGTTGAAGAATTGATGGTAAATCTCTTAGGATCATATCATCTTAAATATTGTCACTCTAAGAAATAAAATAGAATCTCTCTTAAACACTCCTTTTATAATGGTGATAAGAGGGCCTATATCTTATCAAAAAAATAATAATAATAAATAATGGTGATAAGACGGAAATTGCATATTTGCAATATCAAAGGATAAAGAAATAAAATATCCAACAGATCCTTTACTAATATTCCTTCCATTTCAAAATAACTATAAAAAAATAAACAATACACATATTAAAAAAAAATTTGATAAATAAAAAAAATTATATGAGTTGATAAAACTATTATTGTACAATCATTATTACTCATCTAAATAAATATATTGATGTATTAATTATTTAACTAACACATTTATATTAAGGATATATAAATAAAAGAAAAAATTAATGTTACATTAATATTATAAATAGGTAGATATTTTAAAATATTAAAAAGTTAAAAAAATATAATTATTATGAAACGAAAGAGTATTAATATATGAGAGATTACTTTAAAAAATATAAATAATGTGAGAGAAACAATATCCCATATCTCCTTAATTACACATTAAGGACTGCAAGAGTAAAATATCTCTCAAATCTTTCATTATGTCAATTAATCATTTATGATTCTGGCTAGACAGATTTTTCCAAAATAAAACAACTAACTCAATGTCTATATAAAGGGCACAGATATCAAACTAAGAGATCATTAAGGTATAAGATCGATACAGCCATCTTTTTTAAACTTTCCTCTATTTTAGATTAAGTCTTTACTTGAGTGTAATAGCGTTATTACAAAAGCGTCTTTGCGATATCATCCCGTTTATCGTCGCATAAGGAGAAGACTAATAACTCCATATTATTATTTAGGTACATTTCATCTTAAATCTTAATCAAGATAAAGGCTCGAACTCTGAGTTATATAAATCTAGCCCCGTTGTTTCTTCCTTTTTTTTTTCTTCTTTATTCTTATTATCATTTTCCAAATGAAAATAAGAAAAAAAAATTGTTCACTACTTTCAAAATCAATAAAAAAAAAGTATTTCCTTTCCTTTTCGAAATGTTAAACCTCTCTGAAAAACTTTATTCCTACGTAGTACTTTACAATAAAGATCGTAATAAAAGAATTAAGACATAAAATTCGTACAGATAGAATCATGGATTGTGGTATCACGCACACCATCATCGTTGATCAATCTGGCAATGGAGAATTTCGAACCGTTCAAGAGAAGCCATTGATTCCATACAGCAAATCAATGATAAATGGATCAAATTTCACATAAATGTAGGCAAATATATGTGAGTAGTAACGATGTATATTAATTACTACGTAGTAAATTTTGTCTTACCCCGTAGCAGTTTCTACAAATACCACTAAAACTATAGCAACTAGTATTTGATATCCTCCAAATTAAATTAATCCCTTTTTTTTCACGTACATGCATGTTATATCAATGGGTCATTGCAGAACTCGTATAATCTGGAGGGACACAATCACCATAAACAAGCGTTGGCAGTAGCCATATATGGAGAAAAATATAATGTGCCTTCCATAAATTTGGCTTCTTGGGTTTTCAAGACACTTTGATGCATCGGGAGTCCATTCATTTATATCATTGCTATATTCAAGGTAAAGTGGACTTCATTTTTGGTTCTGGCCAATCCTTAGCATCTCATAGATAAATAATGAATATTGTATGTCATCTTTCAACAAATGGCTTGAAAAATTACCAACTTGCCTTTTATCACATCATCACATGACAAACAAGCCCGAACAAATTAGAGTGAGTCACAAAGTCTCATTAATTAGGCTCATACCGAAGGAATAAGCTCAGTCATGTGAGAGAATCAGAGAAATAAGAATCTAGATTAGTTTATGTCTCTAGATTAGAGTTTGCAAACCGGAGTCTCTACTCCAACTTAATTCTTTTGTAATTCATTTTCATCATAATTGAGTTAGTGTCAACATGATTTATATTTGGAAACATCTCAAAAAGTTATTATAGTATATATAATGAATATTGTTTGGATGATAAAAATTAAAATCACTTTTGGATGTATAATTACTAAAAAGGATGTGAGTTTTGTATTATATTTTCAATTTTCAATATTATCTTTTTTTTATTTTAAGATATAGAATAAACTATATTAATATTAGTAAAATAAAATTATATAAATATTATTTTGATATCCTATCAACATTATTATGAATATTATAATAAATAAAATTGTATAAAAATAATTTGTTTTTAGTACTTATTTAAATATTATACAGTATTAAATTATAAATAAACGTTTATATAATTTTTTAAAAAACATAAAAAAGTAATTAGAAATCTGACTTGATAAAAATACCAGAACCTTACGTTTATACAGTTTCGTTGTCTTTTAATTTTTGGCATGTAAAAGATTGAGGATAATTTGGACTTTTGGTTTCATCTTTAATCTTGAATGGAGAAAATTAAACGCAAAAGCAAGAAAACCACGCTTCAGCATGAATGGAGCTTTGAGGGCTAAATCACATTGAACATGCTTCAACGGAAAAACATCTAAACAATGGTAGACCAACGTAAGGTAGTTTGACGGGAGTTTGACAACCCAATCGCTCAACCAAACACGCACTTATTAACTCAGGGAAGTTATTACTTAAGTATCCTTTTTGATGGACGGATTCTTAGGTGGAAAAAGATGAGTTTGTCATCCTATAGTGATGAAATCTCATTTTAATGGTTATAAATTAACTTAATAAAAAAATAAGGGCCTGTTTGGTTTGCTGAAAACAGTTTTCAGTTTCCAGTTTTCTAAATTTGTGAAGGAAAAAGTGAAAAAGCGAAATCGAAAATTCGGCTGTTTGGTTTCTTTTTCGATTTTGATTTCAGATTTGTGAAGGAAAAGCGAAAAAATTGAAAATCGAAATTTTTAATTTTCGCTTTTGATTTTTCCTTCACAAATTTAGAAAGCGAAAACTATTTTCAAAGAAACCAAACAGACCTCGATTTTCGCTTTTCTTCACAAATCTAGAAAACTGAAAAAAGTAAATCAGACAAGCCCTAAGTTTCCATTGAAATTTTCATTTTCCTATTCATTCTTCTAATCATTATGGCATTATCATCTTCCTTTCTCCTTTAGATATGCCCTACCACTGCCACCACCACCACCAAGAGCGCCTGTTTTCTCCCCGCCTCCAACATTAGTTCAATACAGTTACCCTCCACCTCCTACAGTTCACTAAGGTTCCCTTCTGCAATCTCATCCGGTTTACTATGATTCGCCAACACTACCCCTGTCCAGTATAGTTCGCCACCACCACCCTCATCGACTACAGTTCTCCGTTGTCGCCACCAACATCACCACCTCTATGCGAGACTTCACCTTCTCCTCCATCTCCATTACCACTCGCTCGACACTTGCATTTCAAGAACACTGTCACACAACATAAGAATAAAGAATATAAAATGAGTGTTCCTCCCTTTTTCCCTCTCTTTGTTTGCCTGCAACAACCATTTTTTCTTCTCTGATTTGTGGTCTTCTTCTGTTGAAATTTCAATCCTTATTAATATTACTATTTATCCTAAAAAAATCCACAAAATCCATTTAGTTCTCAATCCAATTAAGATCTTCTAGCTACTATCCTTCATGATTAACTAGCCATGGTTCTTCACAGAGAACAAGACTTTCTCCTTTCTTCCCCTTCATTGGCTCTCTTAAAGTGCCCCTTTTCTTATCTTTTTTTTTATTTAGCAAAAATTATTTTAAAAGTTGTGAGCTTTTGGTGAAGATTGTGTAGGTGCTTTGTCTAGAGCAGAAAAGAAAAATTAAATTGACCTCCAGATTGATTTTGATTATTATGACGTTTCTCAGCTATGAAATAAAAACTGCTAGAGGAAGAGTAGGTTGCAAAGTAAGTGTATGTATAGGGATCTATCGGAGACCATAATATTCAAGGCTACAAAGACAGAAGCATGGTGGTGGCCGGCAGTGGCAAAGGAGGCTGCTGGCGATGGCAAAGGTGGTGAGGATGAAGGCTTCACAAAGAGGAGGTCACAACATTTGGGGACTCAGTGACAGTGGGCTGTGTGAGAGTGTGGTGAGGCAGAGAAAAGATAAAGTAAATTAGGGACAAAAGAGACATTTTACCATCACTCACCATGGTGCTAACAAACTTGTCCCTATTTAAGACTTGGCCCTTTTTTACGTTGAATACATTACTTATGTATAATTTAGAGTGAACATCCTATTTCATCCTTCAAGGTTTTTATATTGAACTATTTTATCTCCTAAGAAAATAAATTGATTTTATGGTCCCTCAAGATTGAAAATAGTGAACACATTATTAGTTTCTCTGTTAATTCTCTATTAATAGACTTACATATGTAGCACAATATAATAATGACATATCATTAAAACATTGGATGCAAGTAAAATGATCTCGTTTTGAAACATATTTGTAATATATCGTGTACACGTGTCCCTAGACAGGTCTGATATGGTCTTAGGATCTCTTGAGACCTACCCGTATTACTGGAAAGGCCCAGATACCAAGATGGCCCAAAAGTGTAGAAACAGGCTTTGCTATCATCGCTATAGCAGTCCATGACCACTATAGTAGTCACAAGTATGGAAATTGAGGGTTTTAGGCACTCTAAAACAGCTATAGAGATCTCCTATTGTGTCACGAATAGCGATTAGGGCATCTTGACTGCTATAGTGGTCATAGGCCGCTATAGTAATGGCCTCAATTCAATGATAGTACAATGCAGAACAATGACGTTCCGCTTAACATACTCGCTCCCCTATTTATAAACCCCAAACTTAGTTCCAACGCTTCAAAATTGAAACCCTCACCTTCCAAACATTCTCCAACCCTTCCTCACTCAATCCCACTTCCATCCACTCCTTCCAAGATTCAAGGTGAGGTTAATTGTTGATTTATGCTTCATTTCCTTCAAATCTTTCGTGTTCTTGGGTTGGGTGTCATTGTTCTCTACTTGTTGTCAAGTGGAGGTGCTCCCCTACTGTTCTTAAAATTGATTTAAAGTTATTTAGAGATTGTTCGAGATAACCATAAATTTAATCTTGAGTTTATGGTTGTCATGATAGATATTGGTGTCATCCTTGCTCCCAAGAGTTCTCTTGGAGTTGTTCCTTCATATTCCACCCTCCAGGTGAGTGGGTTTGATTTCATGGTCTTATTTTAGTCATTATATCATTATTTTCTAGCATTACAAAGTATTTAGAGACTTGAATATGGATTTTATGTAAAAGTGTGCAAGAAATAGAGAAGTGTTTTCTTTGATTTACTCATGAAATTTACATTTTTCAAGATGCATATGACCATATTTGAACTATAATTTCCTTAAATGATTAAATTCATGATTTTGAGTTGATTATGAAAATGAGAGATTGTTATGGTTAATGAAGTGAGATGTAAAGTCTTATGTTTATTTACAAGAACTGAGAAATGTTGAACTTAGAATAACAGAGCACCCTTTTTTTTAACTTTATTATGGTTTAAGAATAGTGAATTACTGAGAGGAACAGAATTGTGAGTTAACAATAGTTAAATCATTAACCTTGATATGCCAAGGCTCGCAAGGGACAAATTATCCTTATTTTAGATCAGTCCGGGAGGGACGCGATTCGCGAGGGATCATTAAGATCTCAGCTAGGTGCTTTTATTTGCGAGGAGTTGAGCACCACCTTATACTTTATGGATATTTTGTTTTCTTTTTGTAATTTCTTAAGAGATAAAGATAATTTGGCGTATAAGCAATTTCATAGCTATTATGTATTATAACTGAAATGATTTATAATTGTTACATTATTATTTATATATTTTCCTTCTTATCCTATGTATAGCAGTGAGTGAGGATCCATTTACTAAATTTTAAGATAAAACTCACTCATCTTTCCCTTTTTCCTCGCAGATACAGTTGTAGCTTTGGATCATCCACTTCCTCCTCCTGAGCAACATTAGCTTTCAGTTTGAGTGAGTTTCACATTTTCGTGAAGTATTTTGAATATTTTGTAGAGTGATCTAGTGATTTGGGGGTAGAGTCCTGAACCATGTATACACATATATTTTGATTACCATAATTTATTCTTGAATTGTATTTAAAATGACATGTAGTTCTCATGGTTGTTCTGTATAGCAAGCAACCCAACATATTTTGTATTTCATTTACAATTATAACTTGAATATGAGAAAGGGCTATTTTATGATTATCATGTTTTAAGCATGCAAAAATCTTATTTATAATTTGAAAGGGATTTTACAAATAAAATATGTATATAGTATGACTCAGGGATCACGGGACTTACACGGGGATGAAATTCTTCACGTATCGGTCACGTTCCAAAATCGGATTGTGACAATATTACACTCATTTTGGTGTTTAAAATTATACAAAATTAGTTATTTTATAACTTATAATGAAGATTTGAATAACTCATTTTGTAAATTTTAACCATCAAAATGAGTCATCATTTTAAACTTCATTCTACTTCAGATGATACAGATATCACTTAATATTTTGCTGGCGAGTTACTATGTAATTTTGTTAGTATTTAAGGAATCAAATACATACAGAAGGACTAACATTTTCTATTATTAAAATTTTATAGAAAGATGGATTTAATTTTAATTTTTAAAAAATTAAATTTTCTTATAAAATTTTCTTGAGGGATTATATGATCTATTTCCTCAATAACTTATTAATTTACTGGCCATGAGTGAGGTCCATCTTACCAGCGCTAGTAGCATTTAAAAAAAGATAGATTTTCTTTTTCCTTTCTTTCTGACACATTTTGTTTGTTTTTGCCTGAATTGTTGGCAATTTATGTACAACGAATTGGTCAAGCTTCGGAGGCCAACTGTGGTGAACATGGGCAAATGGTACTGTCAGTTTGTGTGGGGTACTTGGACAAAGATAACGGGCAAAATCAAATAAAGGACGCGTCGCATGCGATGCACACTAATCATTTTTTTATTTCTCATATAAAAGTCACACGTACAACCTCTACAGCAATTATATAAAAAGGAAAATAGTTGTGTTATCCATTCAAGTAAGGCCATTTTTCGTTCAATAATAGATGAAATATGATAGATAAAATATGAGTCGATACAGTATCTCATATATAATGAGTGCAAATAATATTTTTGAAAGAAAAAAAATTAACAACAACCCTCCGCGACAATAACGACCCGCTGTGCAAACAACCAAGAGGTCCCACGTCCAACAACCCGACTATGTAAATTAAAAAGAAAAAAAGAAAGAAATTACAATGTATTTTCTCTTTAGATTTTAATGTTATACTAAAGTTGTGTTGGGATTAGAAAAAAGTAAGATTGTCTTGATTTTGAATTCCGGTGAAATTTAATGATATTTGATATGAATTTATCACATTTTTCAAACTACTAGAGGAAACGCAGTCCATTTTTCCACTTCTTGTTCATAATAATCGTATGTATTCTGCAGCTAAATCATATCGGCGTTGTTGCTAATGGCTTATGATCCTCTGCTCTTGTTTCCTAAACTGCTGAGGGGAATCAAATGGTCGAAACTTTGAAAGTCAATGAACTATATTTATAACTGTATTTTGTTATACAATGACTATATTTTTCGTTGTTCGTATAAATGATTCATTTCTGTAACACTCGCATGGCTTGGGATGCTTGTGTCAAAAAAAATAAAAAATTGAATGTCTATATAAGAAAATGGAGATCAAGCCAACATAGCATAAGCTGAAAGAATCGAACTTGTTGGTAAATGGCAACCAATTATATCATTTTCTCAAACTTATCAAGCTTCTTTACCCTTTGCATGGACCTGAAAAATAGTGTCATAAAAACACCTGCACAATGAGAAGACAATACCAATCAGACACACTGATAAACTCGAAGCTGATTGAACATCATCTCGAGAAAAGCTTTGAAATATAGAAGTTACCACCTGCACCAATGAATGATCCATTTGCAATAGCTTCATTGCCTTGGCTGCTCATGGTGACACCAAGGTTTAGAAGGGTTCCTCCAAATACCGTATACATTGTAGCCATTTGTAAAATGGTTGCTTTCCGAGCAGCTCTTTCAGACTGGCAATTCAAGTTGAATGGTTTGTGAAAAAAAACAAAACCAATCATAATAACTACCTTCTAATTAGAATAGTTTATCTCACTAGGGAAATGCTAGACCTAGTGTCAATCAATGCTTTGAAATACTTGGTCATACACATTATGGAGGAAAAGTTGCTTACCTCTAGCACCCGGACTCGGAGTTTGAGATCCCCAGCCTCAAGTTGCTTTGTGAACTCTTCTATTCTTTGAACTCTGTATGGCATTGACATGGTGTAGGTTCTTGCCTGAATATATATCACAAGCATTCATCAATTTAAAGTGGATGCAAAGTGCCATTGTTAAATAAACATTTCACATGACAAGGTTGTTTTTCTAGTTGTAAAGAAACAGCATATGGACCCTTCCAAATACAAAAATGAGAGTTCTAGGTAAGGTGTGGTACATCATCTGCTTGCTTCCTTATTTGCTCCACAAGTTGTGGCCCAGTTTGCCGCTTTTGCCTTAAATCTAAAAGTTCCTGTAACATGATAAAAAGCATAAGCATTGTATTTTACCGCAATATGGGAAAAATGATTGCTCAAAGACAATGTGAAGGGTGAACCTGTGCATACGGTGCAGCAATCTTAGCGAAGGAGAAGTCTGGATTGAGTGTGTAACCTATGCCTATCATTTAATGAAGGAAAAAAAAAAAGATTATTTAGATTAAAATATATTCTTTCCTCATACTTTGCAATCTATTCTATAAAATATTTTAGACTTTACACATAGGAAAAGATGGGGTTACCATCTTATAGTGTGCATGCTTATGTAAAATTAGTAATACGCAATGGGCATGAGTGTTTAAAAGAATTTTCAAAGACTGGCCATGATAAGTGTAGGAGAAAGAAGCATGAAAGGAAAAGTGAACACCTTCAAGTGTTGAAAATGCCCTGAGAACAAAGGTGAAGGTAGATGGAAAACGGAATGGCTGGTCTAGTGCGATTGCAAACAAATCCTGCCACAGAAAGCCCTCAATAATAAATTGCAGACTATATAGATAATTAAGAATAGCCAAGTAAAAACAATGATTTTCTATTTTCAGCTTATCCTCAGTCACAATAAAACAGTCACCCATAATACTGATGAAAGCAACTAAGCAACTAAGAATTCATCGCATAAGTGAATGTTCACATACCTCCCCAATGGCAGAAAAGGTTTGTGCCTGATCTGGTGTCTGGTTAAGCAGATTGTTCAAGAAAAACTGGACAGATCTCCTTACCTGCATGATAAATTTGGTCATTGATAATGTCAAGACACAAACCATTCGTCCAATATAAGAGTACAGGTAGTTATAGTTCCTACCGATGACAGGTCCCCGGTAGGTTGCAGTGCTCCAAGGTCTATGAGGCTTTGCATAACCTGCATCAATGTTTCATGTATGTTAAGATAGAAAGGGGCCTCAAGTTGATCAGTTCAAATTCTGGGCAACTTCAAATTCCTCTTTTCTGAAGATAGTCACTAGTTAGTTGGTTAGAAATTCAAAAGTGTAATTGTATGTTGTTCTTACTCCAGTTAATTGATGTAAAGTCAACTATGAAATGAAAAGATCGATATTGATGACACACTTATCGAAATAGCTTATCAAGATATCAGATTGTATTTTATTTTCTTTAGGTGAACCTAGGGTATCCACCGCCGAACCAGATTGTATTTTATTACTAGTAAAAGATTGTAATCCAGGTGTAGTAGAAGAGAAGACCTTTTTGGCATCCTTTTCATAAACAGCATAGAAAAGTTCGAGCAGTCTCTCTCGGGTAAAAGACTTGATCTCCCCCATCATTCCAAAGTCATAATATATAAGAGCTTCGTCAACATCAATAGCAAGATTCCCGGGATGAGGATCCGCATGAAAAAAGCCTGTTTTCAATATCTATAAGACAAGAAAAAAATTGATAATTAATTCACTCAATAATTTGTAGCAACATCCATCATCAAGTGACATTTTTTTTCTTCTAATTATTGGTATAAAGTATCTCCATTTATATTAGATGTTGTTTCAGAAAGAATCATGGCTGTGAACCTGAATCAAGTATGCTTCAATAGCATGAGATGAGATCCTTAATGGATCATAACCACGCGAAGTTAACATATCCACCTGGTTTATTTTGATACCTGTCCCACGAGTAAAAATAAAAGTAGCGGCTGTTTAAAAGAAACCTTCACTGGAATAATGTCATAAACATGTTAATGACACAAAATTATTAGCTCCCACTTGTAAAGAAAAAGGAGAAACAAGTAGTGAAGATGAAAACCTGGTACATACTCTAAGGTCAACACCTTTGTTGCAGTATAATCCCAATTTACCAGCTACAAAGGAAGAAAAGGAGAAGAAGATGTGGTCAAAATTAAGAAATTTCATTCAATATTGATAATGTATACAGAAGCAGGCTGTGGTGCTCCAGCAAGATACATACAGGTACTCGAACCCACTTTATGTTTCTAAAATCTCGGCGGAACCTGTCAGCATTCTTCCCTTCATTTATATAATCAATTTCTTGATATAAAATACTGCAAAGTAGCATGTACAACACACTATAAATTATACAAGGATATAGAAAATGAAGTGAAGGAAAAATGTGCCAAATATAATTCAACCTATGTTTTTGTTATACTTAATCACAATAATGATATCACTTAACGCATGTTACTTACGTGGCACATTCTTCATATATACCGACCCAATCTCTAGTTGGACCACCTAGAGTTTCACTTTTCTGGAAATACTCTGCAATCAGCTTTAAGTTTCCTGGAAGAACAAGAAAACATAGTAGAGTAGCAAACAAAAAATTGACTAGAGTTAGTTTTCTCAAAACTCTATGCTAAAAACACCCTTGTTCAGATAAGAGTTTATAGAAATAAAGAAGTCTGTCCAGCCAAATCAGCACGACTTACGCAAGTCAATGTCGAAAAGCTTCTTAAGACCAGGCCTTTGAACTTTGATGACTACTTTTTCTCCATTATGCAGAATAGCACGATGAACCTACAAATAGTTTCCCCCAAAACTGAAGTTACTACATTAAGACCATTACCAATTAATATCAATGTCTTAATACCATTAGTTTGAGTACAAGATGAAACCAAAAACACTCAAATCAATCTTCATAAGTTTTCAAGTTGCTCTTAACCTGCAGAGAAAGTAATCACTAAGCTATTATTATGTTACCTCTCACTTTGTGATATATTTAATTATTGATCAAATTTCACCAATTCAAACAAACCTACAACCAGAAGCTGCTTGCAATAGAAGTGAAAGAGATTAGAAGTAAAAATATAATGGATTGCGTAAGGCATGAATCAAGCACCTGACCAAGGCTAGCAGCAGCAATTGGCCGATCTTCAAACTCCTTAAACAATATGTTAATGGGAGCTCCCAATTCCGCCTCAATAAAGCCTATTGCTTTCTTTGGAGCAAAGGCAGGGACCTTGTCCTGAAGAATGTTGTATTAAGAATTACATGGACTGATACTTCAATCTAAACATCCACATTCAGCAATCTGTCTCAAAGAATCTCTAATAATGATGAGCCTGAACAGGTGAAAAACACAATCTACAAAAATACCTGCAATTTTGCAAGCTCGTCCACAAATTCACGTGGAAATAGATCTGACCTTGTTGATGACAACTGCCCAAGTTTAATGAAAGTTGGACCAAGCTGCAACACACGCTCCCTTAGCCATGAGGCTGTTTTACGCCGTCTGCTTTTCTAATTTATAGTCAAAATTATTCAGCTCAGCACACCACAAACAGAAAGAGAAACTCGACCAATCAAAAATCAAAACAAAACAGTTACACTAATGTCCCAGTGCTGCAGAAAAGTTTACCAGGTTTTCTATCAGCAATGATTAAAAGCCAAAGGGGAAGATAATATTTTGGCAAAGAAAAGTTGGTGAACCAACCTGCTTTTCTTCTGTGAAGCCTCCCAAATAAGCCCATTTTGCATTGTCCAATAGAACCCGAACACGCAAAGAAATGACAAAAGACCAAACATCAATAGACCTCTGCCAGGAACTGTAATTTTCATTGGCCCAACTGAAACCTTCGTCTGAGGGTAAGACCTTTAGCTCCTCCAAGGGAGGAAGTTCTTCAGAAGCTCTGGACTTTGTTGTCTTAGCCAAGGGTGGGCTAAGATCTCTTCTTACAAGACTTGCTCCATTAATAGCTTGCTTTGAACCGTTCACTGTCTTCACCTTGTTCCCTGACACAGTCTTTCTTTTCACCACCTCACTTGAGGGTACCATTCTAACAGCTCTACCATTGGTACCATACTTTGAGGAAGGCAATTCTGTCTGTCGAATTTCCACACGGAACCGAGGAAATGCATTATTCCATGGTGGATCACGCGGTGTCCTTTTATTCTTTGACAATTTATGATCTGAAATGGAGCCTGAGAAACTGAGAGAGTCTAGTGTTCTTTGATTTCCCAACTTTATGTGGTGACAATAGCAACCATGCAAAGCCATTATTACTTCTGCCAAATGACAAATGTACGTTGATTTAGCTGTGAACCCCACAAAGAAAAAAATCAGTGAACATAATTTGGAAACTAAAGTCTCCAAAGAACAAGGCTTAAAGGAGGCCAGGGCAGGATGGCTGAGGAGGTTTTAAAACATTCTTAAAACAAGAATTAATTTATCAGTAGTTCTATTTGGATACATATTTTACTATCAGCATGTTCAATAAGCCATTAACCTCATCATGGTGATTAAGGCAATGGTTTTCATTATTCAAATAAAGAACATGATTTTAATTTTATGGGTTAGAAGAAAGAATAGGTTGCAATAGGGATTAGGGCAAATAGACATCATGGCAGAGGCATACTAACCAACCAGGCACAAAAAAGGGTGAGGAACTCCACCTCAGATAATTTATTTCGTATAGATATAATAATTAAATAAGTAAAAGCAAATCCTAACAACCAACCATGAAAAGCAAAGCTTAGTGTTTGATATCAGTTATATTACTTATCATTGACCATTAGTATTTAATAATCAGTGGAAACAACAAAGACAAGAATATTATATAACATCAATACACAGTAACTGATATCCATTTAGACTCTGACAAATTCGTTAAGCGATATAAAGCAGCTGGAATCAAAATAAAATATTGTACCTACACAGTTAACCCTTTGCTTTTCCTCTTCAAGTAGCAGAAAGAGGAAGGAAGCTCAGTTGTCTGAAGTGAACCAAGACTTGATCATTTGCGTGTTATGGAAAAGTCAGAAAGAGAGATAAAATGGTTTCAAAGTTGATTACAAGAGTGAAAGTTGAACGTGGCTGGCTATATTACATACGTGGTTCAGAGCAGAGGCAGAACAAGAATAATAGAGAGAGAGAGAGAGAGAGAGAGAGGATGTTCTTGCTTCCAAGTAACAGAAACTCTCCTCTCCTCAATTTCGGTGTCAGCGACAAAACTCAAAGTGGGGTCCCAACTACCACCGCTCGGGACTAGCCGAGCTTAGGTGCGTGTAAGACCCTTAAACCGTTTGGATTTGGCTTTATTGTATTTGTATTCAAAATCTATCTATGCCTCCCTTGTCAAACAAAGGCATAATTTAATATAAAAATTATGAAAATATTGAATACGCTAAGAGCGAAAATGAAAATATTTTTTCATTAAAATTCTGTTTGTTTACCTCTGTTTAAGTAATCAATCCAGTTTATAGTAAAGCTCATTCCCTTCCTCTCATACAAATATATAAATTTAATTAAATGAGAATAAAAAAAATTGTTACACTTTCAAACATCAAGATTGACGAAGGAGAGAGAATAAAACGCATAATAAAAGTATCTAGCATCAAAATGTTTGCCACCGCCGCATCATCCACTGCAAACAAAGTAAAAGGGTCCACGTCTACCAACATATAAACGGGCCACGTGTATGCCTAATATACAAACGAAGATTGTGGTTGCAGACTCCCGAAATCTACGTACACCGCAACGAATCATCCCAAGTGAGTGGAACTCTTTTTTGGTTTTGGAAGAATGGAGGGCCAACGGCCCAAGAGGCAGAAAACAAAACAACAATCAAGCGGGGTGTAGATGCCCACATTAACATCATAAAGGACTTAATTCTAGCCTGGGGGTGGCCCAAGTCACTATGTAGAGGATGGTTAAGAGTCCAGTTGACAATCATATCTGCCACCTTATTAACTTCACGAAAGTTATATTGGTTGAAGGCCGAAGGCCCAAGTGACTGTAAAAAATAGTCAACATCACTTTTTAGGAATTCACTTATCTAAATCGCTAGAGTATAAAAGTGATGAGTTAACCGCCGTTAATCATCAAGTGAGAAAATTCATACATGATAGATACATGATGAAAGTTATTAATTCAAGGGTGATTAACCCCTATTTTTATGCTTTATCAACATCCTTATTTTAAATAAGTCAAATTCCAAATTTTATATCAGATAACATAGGTTATAAGAATGTGGTATCAACAAATTAATTCCTCACATTTTCTTTATAATACACATCCAAGTAAGATATTCTAGTACAAAAATAAAAGTTTAATAGGCTAGGGTGAAAGTGAATTTCATTAACTTAATTCAATATCTTATACGTGAGTCTTGCCAATTTTTGTATGAGTGTGTCTACATTTACCATATTAGATTTGTGTGAATCAAAATTACTCCACACCCATCTATCTACCCATACCAACTAATGCTGAACGTGATGATGTGTACATATATTTTTAAAATATAATAGGCGACTTCAACGATGGAAGAATTCCAGAAAATAATGGTTGATTATTTATGGTGCGATTTCTATGAAACTTGGGAGAGAGAGTGAGCAGATAAAATTCCATTCTTTGAATTTGAACAAGTCCATAACGCAAGGTCTGATCTGGTTGTAATCAAATTCCGTAATGGTATTTCGTAGGTCTGGTCTGCACTAGTAATTTCGCGACGCCGTTTGAGCTTTGTGCGTGTGAAAATGGAGAAAAGCTTCAAAATGAAACCAAGGAGGTCATAAATCCTGTTTCCCACGCAACTCGTTTTCCCGTCACCAAATCCTATACGTGTCCTCACAAATCACCATCAGTTATACCTCTCGTAACCCTTTTACTCTTCTGGCCTGGGCAAATTCGAAACTGTTTCGTCACATCTTCCTCTGTACTTCCAGTTCCAAAAAGCACTTCTCCTCGTTCTCTAACCTCTCAAGCTCCCTGGTTCTATTTAAGGTGTTATGTCTCAACTGTCGATGTATGTTACATGTTTAATTTGTCTGAGCTCACTTTGCCATGGTTGATTTCTTTATCATATTAATATTATTCCTTTTAGCCATTGGTACCTGCAGGATCAGCTGTCTCCTACTTTCTCCAAGAACACACGTGTCAGCAGCTAAGGACCAAATGGAGCAAGGTAAAGCCATTCAGTTGCTTCAAGCAGAAGAGGACAAACACGGAGGAGTTATCGTGAACGTGGAGGACTCTATGGATTCTGCCCTCTTTCATTCTTCATTGCAAGCTTCAATCTCAAATTGGAGGCAGCAGGTACATGCATTTCTCAATGCAATAGTAACCGTTTTTTTTTTTTCCCCTTCTTTTTAAAGCATTATTAATTACTAGACAGATTTGGACCCACCACCCAAGTTATATAATTTATTATTCAGAAATCAAATCTCTGATCAGAATGTGTTTTAATTTGCAGGGAAAGAAGGGGGTGTGGATTAAGTTGCCTATACAACATTCACATCTTGTTGATTCTGCAGTGAAGGTAGAGATATATATATATATATATATATATATATATATATATATATACTTTCTGTTCTGCAACATATATAGCTTTGAAACTAGAAAGGGAGGATCTAAGGTGAAATTTTGAAAATGTCATGAATCATGATGATTCCTGTGCTCCTTTTTGCAGGCTGGATTTAGGTACCATCATGCTGAGCCAGATTACTTGATGCTTGTGTATTGGCTTCCTGATTCTCCCAATAGCATCCCTCAAAATGCTTCACATCGCGTGGGTGTTGGTGCTTTTGTCTTCAACGACAAGGGGGAGGTAATCTTTCCTTGTTTTCCAATTTTCACTGCTTCCTGATTTCTTTTCTTACGTTGGATTAATCAAGCTCAAACTATGAATGCTGCCTGGAAAAGTATTAGGTTTGACTTGACTTTTCTTTTCTAGAATTTGAAATCTACAAACTATGATTTTTGCGTTGAGCTTATTTTCTTTTAAATAAGTGAACCCGTGTTGGGGAAAAAAAAAATGAAAGTGTTAAGGCAAATGTTTAAGGCTGTTGCTCATATGCCTATCTTGACCAATGGTTATTGTAGCCAAATTTAATTGTGCAATAGCAATATGACATGCGGCATAGAGACCCTACAAGAACTTACTGAAACCGTAATTATATTAAGGTGCATTCTCAGGTATAAATGCAAGAGTTTTCTGTGCGGTGCAGAAATGTGGTTTACAATTTTTTAGGCATAGGTTTACAACATTTTACTCAGTAGTTTATAACCTTTTCATGCAAGTTTTATAACCTTTTTTTTTTAATCACCTTTAGGAATGTTTCTATTATTCACATAGGTTTACAACATTTACGCATAGGTTTATAACATCTGCACTGTGCAAAAAATTCTTTGTTATGTACATGAGAATTCCCTTTATATTGATTAAGGCATTGAATTAGCAAGTGTGTCACTGTATTGAAGAACAAAATTCGAACTATCCGAATTTTGAAGAATAAAAAAAATTAGAGGAAAAAAACACTGTAGTGGATAACAAAATGCGGACCATTCGAATTCAGGAAAAATGGAAAAATTAAAAATTAAGAAATTTAAAAGATAAAAAATACTGTAGCGATGAACAAAATTCTAACTAAAGGAATTCAAAAAAAAGTTAAAAAAAATCACTGTATTACATAACAAAATTTGGATTATTCGAATTCAGAAAAAAGGAAAAATAAAAAAATAAAAAACACTGTAACAAATAACAAAATTCGGAATATTCGAATTCAGAAAAAATCTATGGTGAACAGATTTGTCCGAAATCTTAGGAAAAAAAATCTGGAAAAAAAGGTGCAGTAATGAGCAGAATTCGGACAAATCTAAGAAATACTGTGGGGTGAAAAGAAACAAGTAATAATGAGTCCAAGGTTTAGATTGTTAACCCCTTCATTTGATTTCTTTTTCTTTCAAACTTGGGAAGATTAAAACTAATGGTGTTTGATGTGATCTTAAAAGACCATCCTTTTTTATTCAAAGCCTTTTTTTTATTTTACCTTTCTTTGTTTCTACAATGGAAGACATAAACACAAACAGACAAAGAGAGACAAACAGAGACACAAGGAGAGGGTAGGCAAACCCACAAATCATGACTGACTGTGTTATCAAGAACAACGACACCATGGTTTCTGAGCCTTCGTCAAGCTTTTGTTGTTGGGTGAACTCACGACTCAAAGACGACTAGAACGGTCTATTATCATTTTCTTGCTTTGATAATATTTCCTTTTCGGTGAAATTTGGGGATTTTATTTGTTTTTCATAAAATCATAAACCATCTTAGTTAACTTTTGACACATAATCTAGTCCCTTTTTCAACAATTAATTGCATCCCCTCTGTAGACACATGTCACACGCTCACTTAACTGTATCACGTTGGACACCAAAGGTATTGACTACCTTTAGCTCCTGAGTAGCCACCAATGTTTAAATACCTCTGCCTTTTAATTTGTTGTGCTTTTGGAAAGTACATGGAACACCTGAAAAGTCAGGGTTTGATTTGGTCCTTCTCCTGTCAACTATGAAAGTACAAGCCCGTATGTAAGGATGTGTCATGTCAAGTTTGTTAAACATATAGAAAATGCTATTTTAACACCCACATGGGTGTAGATATCCATATAGGTCCCATGTAGTATGAGAGGAGTGATAGAGAAAAAGTAAGTGGTGGGATCCATATATTTTGTGAGTAGGGTGTTTGGGTATTTGAGAAAGTTGGGTGTTAAAATAATAAAGTTGTAGAGGTGTTAGTGATTAAATTCCTAGGAGTAATTGTTTTTCTTTCTCCAGCCTTTTCCCTTTGCTGGTCAACATGTGGTCCATCTCAGTCGTCATTGTGTGGTTTTCCACTTATCCTACAACTTTCTGTGCTAAAGTCTTGTATTTGATGCTGTGCTGATCATTCAGGTTCTTTAGTATATTCTACTGAACAAATTGTCTTGTTTCATATAATAGGTGCTTGTGGTTCAGGAAACCAGTGGCAGGTTCAAAGGCACAGGTGTATGGAAGATGCCTACAGGAGCTGTTAATGAAGTAATACAAAATGTTCATCGATGTAATTATGAAACTCCGAAAATTATTTTTTAATACATTTTAATCTCATTTGCAGGGTGAGGATGTTTGTGCTGCTGCAATCAGAGAAGTGAAAGAAGAGACAGGGGTAAGGAAACGCACGACTTATTTTTTAGAGAGAAAAACAAAGCTTTATATATATCAATAACTACTAGTAAGCTTGATTTTACAACACTTTATTAAGCTTGTTATTAGTATCTCCTTTACAATGATAAGTCAGTTTATCACATGGAAATGAAGCATGTAATTTAGTGAAGATTACAAAGAGAAACAAGAGTACATTTTACATAACGAACATGCATAGTGTATATCATTCATTGCTCAGAATAAGAAATAAAAAGATGCATAAATTAGTAATTTTTCTTTGGAATATTGAATGGTTTTAGGTATATGCTTAGACAAAGACAACAAAAATGGAGTGGACTGTAATATACGTAAGTTTGAGGTTTGCTCTAAGGGAAGTCTAATACCACTGCTTTTATTCTTCTTTCAGGTAGAGACAGAGTTCGTTGAAATTTTAGCATTCAGGTAAGAAAGAAGCTAAGACTTCATCAACCAGTATGCATAGTGAATGTTGCCACAGATTTTTGGTGTTCTATGAGGATATCAGCTACATGTTAGGCGAGAACTAGCATCGTGATATGCATATAATTTACACTATTTTGCTCTCTGAAATCTGAATTAAATATTGTCTATGGTTATCAGGCAAAGCCATAAGTCTTTCTTCCAGAAATCAGATATGTTCTTCGTTTGCATGTTGCGACCTCTTTCCTTTGACATTCGGAGTCAGGCTTCAGAAATACAGGCAGCTCAGGTATATATTCTTTTGGTCAATTAAAATGAATCTCACTAAAGTTCATTTGAGTGGCCATTCTAATTCTAACATGTGGATTGATCCTTTATTTGAATCTTTCTGATTCAATAAGGGCTACATGCTGACAATATTAGCAACAAAAAAAAAAAAAAACTGTTTAACCTCTAATTTTTTCAACGATCAGCCAACATTCTAATGTTGTTATATCTTTCAATTCAGTGGATGCGGATGGAAGATTATGCAGCCCAGCCTTTTGTGCAAGAAAATGAGCTCTTTGACTTTATTGCGAAGATATGCTTATCAAAGTTGAATGGCAACTACACTGGTTTTTCTAACCTACTTACAACTACATCTTCTGGTAAAAAGACCTATCTGTACTTCAACAACCGAGATGCCAACCACTTGTTAGCTTCCAAAAATCAGCAACAGCCAGCTTGACATGTTGCTAGTCAATATACCTGTTCGCCTTACTTCCAGTTCCTGAGATGCGCTTTGAATGTTGGGGCGAACATGTGTCAAATCTTTTTTAAATCACCATTTATAGGAGGGTTAGGGTGTGTTCAAATAAAGACTTCCTCAGACAGTAGGTATCTGTTAGTGATGAAATATTAATTTAAAGTGATAAAGTTAATTGTTTGGTGTGAATATATATTACATTGTATTGCATTATGTGTTGGGGACTGCTGAATGCTGATTTACTAGTTCACTTCTTTGATAAACAAACCAATAGTAAACTGTAAAAGTGGCAAGCTTACACGTTCGACTTGGGAGTGTATTAGTTGAAAATATGTTGTGTTAGAGCTTAGAGCTAATGCTAAAAAAAAAAAAAGAGTTCTTTCCTAGATCTAGATCTAACCGTCATACTCGGTGAAATAGAAAATAAGTGATTGTTTCTTCAATGTGTGATTCTCTCAACAAGGCCCAATCTTAAGTTTTGCCCTCCACTTATGTTCCAGAAAAGTTATGATATCAAGAAATTTGTTTATTCTTGATTAAATCTTGCACCGAGAGAGCAATTTACACAAAAGCAATGATAAATCTATTGACATTTCGCCACGAATCTTGTGCAAAGAGTAAGCAAATGGACCAACCAAATTTCATGTATTGCTTAATATGAAAAAAAAAAGATCTATCTTGACGAACATTTCATAATTTTGTAGAACCACTCTGCACAAGTAGCATTTCTCGTTTTCACAAATGGAACAAACTGCTCCACAGAGCAGTCACTAATAAAAGCTTCTGTATTTTAAACTCGCAACACAAAGAATCACTTCTGTTAGAGCATGGAGCCTTCTGTTTTTTCTTGTCTTGTACGGTGTCATCTGAAAGTCAGAGGTTCAGACTTTAGAATGCTGAAACTTAAAACTAGGTGCAGAAGAGTGTTCTAAATTTCTAATATTCCACTCTTAAGTTTCATAATTTTTGTTAAAAGAACAAGATGTTGACTTTTTTTTGTGTTTTGAATTATTATTATAATATGAGCATAATTACATAGCATATTTTGGGTTATTGTTGATTGTTCCGTTCTCAATTTCCAACTTCTTTGTGTAGTAGCACAGCTTTTAGTTTCAGATTCTTTCCCTGCTCAAAATTCCTTTACCCTCTGTGTAGTCTGTACCACATTCAACTAACGAATGAACAATGGCCCCTCTGCTTCTTTGCTTATATGTATCTATTTATACCCAGATGCTCTCTGCTAAAATTATGTAATAAGCCAGTCGTATTCTCTGGCTTAATAGTGAATTCAGCAGTTGAGTGGTAGTTTCATACTGCTGAACAAATAGTAGTGGTCGATTTATTGCTAGACACAGAACTGATAAAGACTTCAGCCCAGGGTTACACTCAATGCAGTAACCTTTTTTGTTATAGGGGCTACGGGAAATCTTGCAAGGGAAAAGATATTCTTTGCTTTCTTTACACTCTTTTATGAAGATTGAGATTGTATGCCTCAAGTACCTGTCTTGGAATGAGATTGACTGGATCACAGTGATCTTCAATTACTTTACACATCCAGGTCATTCATATATGGTTTGAAATCACATAAGCTCGCTTCCTTTTTCTATATTTTCCTGCCTGGAAGTCCGCTTTTGCTATTTGGACTAGGGAGATGAACGTTATTCTTCAATTATAACTGTTTTGGTAGTTTTGTCTTTTTTTTTTTATATATATATATATATGCTGTTAATGCTAAAATAATTATACATATACAGTAATGTACCAAAGAAAAAATAGCCATACAGTAATAATATGCTGCTTTTGTTGTACCGTTTACGCAGTCACCAAAAAGAGACTCTAGGTGCATAGAGGCTGCTTTTGAATTGAATAGATGCCATGCCATGGAAAGAATTCATTTTTAGTGACGAGCCTGATGCTGCATATCGCCTTTATTGAACAGAAATGTTTTTAAATATAAAAAGTAAGTATACATCAAATGAGACTTTTAAAGTTTTTAAAAATCCCACACGATTAAATTCATTCACACTATTGAATCTCATACTAGTTTTAAGAGTGCAATATCTTTTTATGTTACAAAATATGCGTTCAAATAATGATGAGACTCTCAACGAAACAACTCGAAGAGGATAAACTTGTGGAGGACCAGCTAGAGTCTAATATATATCTTGCTGCAAAGCATAATTAATATCCGCTGGGGAGATCCTAATGATATATGATTAGTTGAATCATTGTTAACGACTCCGTCAATTATTAGTCCACACGACGTAATTTCTTAGCCATTCTGATGTGATTATCTTAAACGAAGGTTCACCTAATAATTTAACTTTTAATTGCGTTTGATGGGTAGGAAACACTATATTTTTGTCATGTTGCACATGAGTTACTCGATCTTGACAGTTTCCTTTTCCCCTTGCAAATAAGAAGCACTGCTCTTTTGTATTTTATACAATTTTTAAGGTAATTAAAATGAAAGTCGGATACTTTATATTAAATGATGCAACTAGATATAATAATTCAATGATCATATAAAAAATGTTACAATAAAAATATATATTAAAACTAAATTTATCTAGGAAATACAAACATTAAAAGCAAGATGCCGACTTTAACATTTGCATTAGCAATTGAATAATAAAAAATCATGAGTGACAGATATTGTTATCAAAATGGTAGAATTTAATGCATGGTGTACCTTTATCTGTATAATAATAATTTATCGTCATATGTAGACAAGGGAAAACCATTAAAAATCTATATCTATATTGAAAATTTAAAATTGTCTATATGCATACACCCCAGCTGGCCAGCTAGCACAAACTGGAATACTGGATCTACCCACACAGAAGAAGGCCAAATAAATAAATCAGAAAACAAACAAATATATAAACCTAAAAGATTGAACCCCAAAAACAGAAGGAAGAAAAAAAAAGGGGGGGAAAAGGACAGTGCCTCAAACACATGTGGGTTATCACTGTTTTATTTCCTTCACAAATAATATTATCAAAAGTAAAGAAAAGAAAAAAGAATCTCTCACATTGACATTGACCATAGCTGGGTATTGCCGACACTCCAGTAAGGGTCCTTCCACTTTATGCGAACCAATTATAGAACCAAAACCCCCACAAACAGACTCAGCAATACCATCATCAATCTAACACCATTGCTGAATGCCCCATTCTCATCTGCAGCCTTCTGATCATCCGCCGCCGCGCCTGGCCCATCAGCCGGTGCATCCGCCGCAGCCGCAGCCCCTTTCTTCTTATTCTTTGCCGGCTTAGGAGACTCCGCAGGTGCCTCTGCACTTGCCTTAAACAACTCTCTTGGCTCCAAAACCTTGTTAATCTTGTAAGCCACAAAAGGGTCTTGATCTATCAGTGTTCCCACTATGTTTGCAGTCACAACAGTGGTCTTCAGCATCACGTCTTCCCCATTGTTCTGCACCGTGAAGTCGTACTTGCTGGCTCCTTCAGTTGCCAAAGTGTTCATGATCCCATTGTTGGACTTCAACATCTGCAATGACTCGTACACCGGAACACCATGGTACAACAGCAAAGACACCTTCTCGGCATCGGTTAGATTCTTGTACTTTGGCATGAAACCGTTAACAGCAGTGTCGGTTGGGCAGAAAACGGTCAAGCCGCCATCAACGTTCTCCTGGAAAGTTGCAAGTGCTTTCGAAGCCCTCAACAGATCCGCAAAGGCCTTGCAACCTTGTTTGGACATGATCGAGATCAGGTTGATTTGGCTTGGAGCCGAAGTTGGTGCTTCCGCCTCTGCTGAACTCAATGGTTGGCTGATTTCGAGGACAGAGATGGTGTAAGGGACTTCTTGGACGGATTTAACGTAGAAAGAGTGGAGTCCATCGTTGTCTTCTGCGGCGAAGCCTACTTTCCCTCCTTTGAGGTTGGTGATGTTGACGTAACCGGCAGTTCCGGCGGCTGCACCTGTGGCTTGGAACATGGAGGAGACAAGGGTGGTTCCGTTGGTGATCTGGTGGAGCTTCCTGGCGCCGAAGTAGTCGACGAGGATGTGGAGGGAGAGAACGTTCTTGAGGGTGGAGATGGAGAGGTGCTTGTCGAGGAGGGATGACATGGCAGCGTTGTCGAGGGCCAGCACCGTGATGGTATTGCGGCGGTTGATCTCGCCGGCGAGGTGTGTCACGGTGAGGTAGTGGTTGAAGGTGGACAAGCTTGGGTGGGAGGCGAGTATGCGTGTGATGTTGAAGCCATTGGCTGTGGAAGAAAGAAGAATGAGTGTTGAGAGGGAGAACAGAAGAATGGGAGTGAGAAGTGGCGCTTGCTTCCTCATTTTGGTGCAGGAGAAGGCAGAGTGTGGAGAGTTTTGGATTTAGAAAGGGGGAAGCAAGGGAGAGAGGGAGTGGTGTGTGTGTGTTTATAAGAAAGAGTGTGTGTGTGTTTATGGTGTTTGCTGCGGTGAGTGTTTGTGTGTGCTGACAAATGATGCCAGGTTGGTGTTAACTTGTACGTGGACCCCTTCATGAAATTGGATGATTGTAATTAGGGTGAAAGAGTATAGCTATACATTTATAATATTATTTTGTTTTTTTAATAAAAGTAAATATTAATATGCTAACAGACGAAGAATATTGTAAATATATTAGTGTAATCTCATTGTATGCCAGAGAATATGGCACTCTCACTGTTTTCATGGAGAGCCAAACTGGAATGGCATCCCACCGACGCTTCTAGACCCCACTACTGACTGCCCACTGCTCCAGCATCAACTTGTTTTAAGATATTCACATAGTTCTTTTTCTATTGCTTCATTTTTTGTCGCGTTATTCTAGTGATAACGTACAACTTATGCCAACGTTTCACATGGATGTATGTACATAAATTTAATTGCTTGAGGTAGAAGTAGAACACAGCAGCTACCATGGCATTCTGTACCCTTGGTTTGGGGTTATTGTATGGTTTTTATTAATTTAATTGCTGAAAGCGTCCTTCATTTTTAAGTGGGAAAAAGTAGTCAAATGCATATGCTTATACTTGGGATTTTGGGTAAATGCAAGGGCTAAAATTTTCTTATAACATGTCCACACAAGCAAACTCCTGGGGGGTTTAATGCACCCGGCCAGCAGCCAGCAGGCTAGCATTGCTTAAAATAAGAGACCTTGACAAATGATAACAACGATGTATGTGTTCCAACTCCAATCATAGAATCATTATGTATTTTCTAATATAGGAATTAATTTAAGAAAGTAGTTGAGACATGCGCAGCTAAAACAAGTCTATTCTGGTTTATATTTTGAAGCAGCATTGTTTGATCGTTTAATGTGGTTATGTGATTTTAATGTGCATCATACTAAATTTGTGGTTAATTATAAGATTTGGTTTGCGATCCTAAAAAGAATAATGTTTTGTGAGCGAAATAATTGGACTGAAAATTTCCCAGAAATTAAAGCTCTTCTATTTTTATGTAAATATCTGTTTAATTTGCTGTTGGCAAGAATGTAATACGTTTGGGCAAGAGCACGACTTGATATCTGTATTCTTAGCGATTTATGCGTGATATTAAAAGTATTTATTGGCGACAAAATCATCTCGAGAGACCGACATCTCATGCCAGTTGTGACAATTTTGGGTCAATATTTCAATAAACAGGCTCAATGTGCAAACTTTCCTATATTGAATGGGCATCAACAATAATTGTTCAAAGGTAAATAAATTTAGCATCGAATTGGTTGATACATAGTTGTCATCATCACCTTCACAATAATTAAAGGCCGAGCCACCAAATTTGGAATATAAAAACATCAAACGGCACAAGTGTGGGGCCGCCCATACTTGTACTGTCTCAATATTCATTAGTAAGGTTGTTGATGGAGTGAGAATATATATTGGAGTAAATAGATCGAGCCTTAGCCAAGAAAGTAACAAAAGAGCTACCCAAGGACAATTGATGCGTTTCTTTGTATGTGGTTTTTGGATATAATAAGTAATCAAAGCTGAAATTAGCTGCAACAGTGTCAGCCAAAAGGGAGAAGGTAGTTAGGATTTAATAAAGTTTGACGACTGGAACAAGGCAACCACCTCTTAAGTACACATGAATCATGTGAGCTAGCTAGATCTAGCGTTCATTTGATGACTTGCAAAATAGAACGAGTCATGGTTTTACAGGGGAACAAGTAGAAGCAAATTAAAGCTGGCTTGACTATAAGCATCCAGTAATCGATTAGGCTTTTCTTCTACTCAGTGGATTCATAACTGCAAGAAACCTGAGACATATTTCATGCATTGCATAAGAAGGTTTAGAAATTGAATAAAGATTGCTAAAGTAGTTGCAAATCTCAGTTAAATAGATTTGTCTTGTCTAGGACTACACTCATTAGGTGTTTTCTTGTTTACAAAACTCTTTTATGGCCATGCCATGTTAATAAAACTAAAATAAGTAATGAGGAGTAATACATGATCACCACTAAACTTATACCAAGCAAAATGTTATAAATCAATTTACAAAAAGTTATAATCCAAGATGGATTATAACATTACATATTGGTTTATAACTTTTTTCATCCTGATTTATAATATTTTATAAGCTGATTTATAACTTTTTAACTTAATATAAGTATATGATATAACTTTAGTGGCCTACATTTAATATTTCTTACAAGTAATTTCGTTAAGACATAAGATCGCTAGTGGCCCGTCAATGACTAGAAGGATCGGCCTAATAGAATCAGAGTTTTGGTCGAAGCCCAATTTAGATCATTTAGGTTGAATTTGGGTAGGACCTACTTATTTTTGGGCAAAGGTGAATAGATCAGTATCGGAAGAGGATAACACTGGCAAAAATATTTGTAAGGCCGTCTGTCACTGGGCCTTGCTAATGTCAACGACGAGAAGCAGGGAAACTTCTTAATTCCTGATTGTACCGCAGCTTGGCTTCCTTATGTTGCTTAAGCATTTATTTATTAATTGTTCTTTTCTTTCTTTTGGACTTTTGTCTCTTCTTAAGGGTTTAATATTCAATAAAAAAAATGAGAAATATTTATTGTATAATATTTTTTATAATAACTTTATATTTTTAGCATATAGAGACAGATACGCCCATATTTATTTTATCTTCATATGCTTCTATACATTAGACGTGTAAAATTGTTATTAAAAAATATTATTCACCAAACATTTATATGAAAAAATTGTCTCACAATGCTCTTCTCTAAGCAGCCAAGATAAATCATAAATGGTTAAATATTTAGTAGAGGGGTGCTATTATAAGATTCAAGTAGAGCAATACCCCATTGTTACCACGTGGAGTTTTTTTTTTAATATTTTTTTAGATCCATTTCCACTCCACTGTGTCTTCTAAGGTGTCAATAGGATTAATATTCAAATAACGCATAGTTAAGGATACCAAATAGAGTAAATTTCAAAAAAATTTATAGTATATTTGGATTTCAGTATGGGAGACTTTATAATCAATTGACTTTGAAAATTGATTCTGTCAATTTTTTATGATGTTTGTTTCTCAGATATCAAAATCATTTCTTGTCTCTAGAATTAATTTTGGGATAACTAAATTTTTTACCTACCAAATTGCCTTTTAGGGAAATTATCAACATAAATCACTTCATTTTAAAATTGATTTTAACTAAATCAATTTTAATATGATTAATTTTTACCTCAGACACTCAGTGTATCCTATGCTTTTGAAAACATGTAACTCCTCTTCTTAATGCAAAACTTTCCATCATTCTACTAAATCATCTCCTACTTTCAGTCTCATCAATCATTTATTACCACCAACAAAACCTTTATTTAAAAGAATTTAAGGTTTTTAAACTGTTATTAAATATATATTAATTATTTTTCATGGCAATAAATGATTATTAGAACAGCAAAGAGAAATAATTTGTAGAGGAGTGGCTTTTGTCCACAATCCTATTAAGAGTAATGCTACACATCTTTAATAAAAATCATGACAATTATTATATAAATAAAATTATATGACCCACTAACTCATTTAAAAATTAATAATTTTATCACATAATTCTATATACTAAATTCTGATTGTCTAATATTTTTTAACAATTAAATAAATCCATCTATACTTATATAAAGCATACATTCTTCAGGTACGCTCATTATTTGCAAATCTTTAAAGCTGCTGAAATACTCAGTTAGAGCGACGGAAAAGTGGATGCTTTTTGAAAAACCAGTTCAGAACCACGTAGACATGAAACTACTAAAGCGACAGGCTCTGCCACACCATTGGTCTTGATTTCAGCCACAACATTCCAATTGGGGTTGGTACTTATGAAGCTTACTCAGATTAACGAGCCAAACCGAACAGCATATTATCCGGTGGTCAGTCTTTTCACAGCACACAATTTATACTGTACTATAACTGGAAATAAGGAAGAAAAGAAGAATGGGTAGAGAACGAAGAATTTTCTATCGCAGACATATCCCTCTCATGTATGTACTGTGAATGTCGAAGGTTGCGGCCTTTCACCCAAAAGAAGATAGCTGCTGTGGAGACAAATGGCTGACCCAAGAAGCTCCATGCCAGCTTTCCTTTCCCCAAAAGCACACATCATTGAGTTGAGATCATTGCAAATGCACCCCCTTAATTCCGATAAAGAAAATGTCCAATGCTCTCAACTAAGTAATCAATTATATATGTATGTATTTATGAAGACGATGCTTTTCTCCCATTTTCCACATGACACCATATAATGCGGAAAATGAAAGCATTCAAAAAAATAAATAACTAATTAAATTAAGAGGGAAACAAAAATTCTTCCTATTCTTGAAACCTCTCAATTGCTCACCATACATCAAAGAGCTACGGCGGAATTGAGAAAACAAAACTGATTCAAGAATGTATTACATGATTACATATAGTACAAGGTACAAACATCTTCACTTCACTTCTGCCTCTCTATCATTAGCTAGGAGGTTACAAATTACAATCAATCGTACCATCATGGTGATCTCTCTCTCTCTCTCTCTCTATATATATATATATATATATATATTACAGCCTGTAGGGCCCCTACTCTTTCATTCCCAAGTTCCCAGATTTAGATCCCTCTAAAAATACACAAGACAACCCTTTCAATGATACACCACACTTGGATAATCAGCTAGCGAGCAAGCAAGCTAGCTAGCAATAATAGGAAAAGAAATTAAGGCAACATTAATTTATAACAAGCTTAGCTTAACTAACAAAAACCTCCTCAATCAGTTATTACGGTTATTGAAACCACCACCTATCTAACTACCTACCTACCTACCTACCTAGTCCTGCCGTTCGCGCCACCGGGACCGGCAGAGTGATGAAACCCAGCATGAGCATGAGTATACACCTGCCCTGGATGATAATGCCCCATCATCATCATCCCGTTGAAGTCTCCACCAGAAGCAGTTGCAGGAGGAGGAGGAGGAGGAGGAGTGTCCTTCTCGCCCTGCTGCCTTCCGACAGAAGAGGCCTTGTCCCCTTCCATCTCCCTGTACCTGTGGAGGTAAACCTTCAAGGGCTCCACGTACTCCTCGAATCCAAGGGTGGTCATGGCCCACAGCAAATCGTCGCCGTTGATTGTCTTCCTCTTCTCCCGCTGGCACTTGTCCGATGCCTCCCCCGTGATGAAGCTTATGAACTCCGACACGCACTCCTGCACCGTCTCCTTCGCGTCCTTCGAGATCTTCGCGTTCGCCGGCAGCGCCTTCTTCATTATCCTGCTCACGTTCGCTATCGGCAGGAACCGGTCCTGCTCCTTCGTCGACAATTCTCCTCCTCCTCCGCCTCCTCCATGGTTGCTGTTGCTCGGATTCCCGCCCGATTCGTTATCGGAATCCGCCATCGGGAAAAAAACTTGGCAGCGCCGGTGAGGGTGAGGTTGAGGTTGAGGTGCTTGCAGTTGCAGAGGAGGGAAAGGGGTGTTGTTTGGGTCCGTTGGATCCCCCTGCTAATAATGCATCCGCTTTGACACGTGGCCTATTCTCCACCCCGAGTTCCCGGATTTCAGTGGGGTTGCGTGGCTCATTTTCACACGTTCGATCAAATTGTGGGTGGACAGATCTGGACGGTTTGGGAACGTGACACGTGGTGGTTAGGGGGTATCTATCCCTTTTCCTTTTTGGAGGGAAACTTAACTGCTAAGCCTAATTGAGGAGGAGGAAGTAACGTTTATTTATTTATTTGCGCGTTAGGGATCCAGTTATTATTATTATAAGCATTCTACCATTTAATTAAGTGGCTCGACAGTTCAGGTTTTTTTCTGAATAGAAAACAAAAAGTGATGTTAAAAATAGTTTTATTTTTATAATGAATTAATATATATAATTCGAATCATATCAATCAATTTAAATGTGAATATATGGCGTGTTATATTACTTTAAAAAGAAAAAAAAAAGAAAGGAAGTTAAACCAGTTAGTGAATGGACAAAAATGAGCCACTTAGCTTGCGGAGGTAATCTAAGATAACAATAATGTAGGCTTATTTGTTGGAGAGACATGGGTGCCCCCACGGCACTTGAGCTCGCTCCCTCCCACACCTTACTAGCCACTCATGGCTCCCTGATATTTTCCGCCAACAATCCCAGCCTGGAAGGTTCACTCACTTCTTTTGAGATTTTGCAAACAACTTTTGCGCCCCCTCACTACCAAAAGCTCCTGAAATTCAGAGATAAAGTTGCTCTTTTCTCCCCTACACATGTGATTAATTACGATACTTTGTTCCCACATTCCTCTATGTTAGTATATGACTACTTTCATTCTGTGTGTAGGTTCAATACAGGTATGTATATCTCTACGTATGTACCTAAATTTTATTGTGATTAATGTATGAAAGATTTACTAGTAGCAGATTCATGTAATTAATTTTTTGAGGTTGGCTAGTAAACCTAGCTATAATTATATCTTGTAGTTTTACTATTATTTACCTTGACTCCTTAATTAACCATGATGATGAAGTTAATGGAAACTTTTCGTCATTAGATTTTGTTCAATCTTGTTTGGCCTTGGGAGATTCAAGAGATGACAAGTAATAATCCAGACCAGAATAAAAAAAAAAAAAGGATGACAAGTAATGAAGTGTTTTGTTTTTTCGTTTGCTTCAATTTCATCATCTCATAAAAGAAGCTCTACTAGTTGCTGTAGTTGTATGTCAAAGCCATACGCTAATTAGATCACAAAATGTGTGAAAGATTCCAGAAAAAGATTATGTCCAACCAAAATATGATTTGGTTTAAAGATGAGTACGATGCTTTGACAATGAAAATAGTAAAATAAAATGAACTCAGCAGCACATCCATCGGTGGTGTTTGCAATATGACATGATGTTTGAGAAAGTGGCCACAGTAACAACCTCAGAGGGAACTTGGGAGGATTTTGCGAAGCTCCATTCAAGGAGTTTTAATTACTTGGTGAAAAATGAGTGACTCGAATATTATGAGGTGACGACTTCAAAGTTGACTATGAAGGAATAATCCGAGTTCATTCAATATCAATTATTGTTCAAGGATGCTTGGTATTATTAGTCTATTGGCTATTGCTAATCATCAACTCAGCTTCAGTGATAGAAGAAGTTTAATTTGTGTGGTGGAAAGTGGCTTTGAAAATAATTCAATGAATTTAATCATGTACCTTCACTAAGATACGTACATTCAACTTGAAGTGTCTGTATCTGCCGCCCGCAAAACTTCTTCGTATAAGGTTTTCATATTAAGGTTCAATTCCTCATGATAGAGACCAAGGGTCACAATCAGAGACGTAGTTTTCGTGATGAGCTCTAGACATGTTATATATATAGATATATATATATATATATATATATATATATATACGTATCATGCTTGAACAATTTTCAACTAAGGGAGAGTACTAAACTAGAAAACAACTGAGAAAGATAAACTGATGCTAGTGGCTAATTGCATCAAATCCTACCTGCTACCTTGCATCTGATACAAACTGATGTGTTTCCTGGCTCTTGCTGCGTATGATTCAGCAAATCATAATTTTCAAACCATGAAATATCCAATCAGAAGGATTGGAGCAAAGAAAAATATTCAACTCATACTTGAGGAATAATCTCAACTGTGAGTTAATTGTCTGTTGGAGATTAGTCCCAAGCCTTAAGATGCAGAATGCAAATGGGAACTAAATTAAGAATCAGGTAGAAAAAATGACAGCCTGTGGAATCCATCAATTACTCATAGCCCCATTGAACTCTAGTTTTATTACTTTAATGAGCGTTAAGAAGTCAAAAAGAGGGGTCAAAGTAGTCATACATGCATAATACAAGTGCTTTAATGGGTATCCAAAGTTTGTGAGGAACAGAAGCTCACACTGCACAACACTTTATAACACAACATTAAGCTTATATAATAAGTATTACAATTCCAAATCCTACCAAATATATCCAGCAGGATATAAAAAAAACTTGGCAACAATTATTGAACTTTTCAAATAGTAGTGTTAAAAACTCATGCTTCTATTTCAAACCTTGAGTACTTAATGGAACCCATGGATATGTCAATCTCTATCAAGTTCTCTTCCTCACTCGCGTCATTCAGTTCTGATAAGAACTCCATTAGACTCTGATGGCTGCTGAAAAGGGCCTCAGCTGATAACTCCCTCTTCTTCTGCTGCAAGCTGCAGTTGTACTTTCGCTCATCTTTCTGCTGATGATGATGACCCACATAGTGGCCACTGGGAAGTGCAATTTCTATGAGGCTTTCCTCATCAGAAATTGACCCATCTGAGCATTCAGGGGTATGATCCACAGCATGTCTGAATGGCCAATCCACTTCAGAGTCCTCAGAAGATGATAACTGCTCTTGGAACTCACTCTCTGACACCAAATCTGGTGATGTGGCTGAGTAATTAGCAACAGCTTCCTTCTTGGCATCTTCTTGTGCTTCCTTTGCTCCTGTTACTCTTTCTTTTTCGTGCTTGTGCAATGGGATTGGTGCAATATTTTCCCTTTGATCTGAGATTTTATCCTCCTCAGGACTAAGAACATTCTCTTCCACTAATTCATCAACCTCTACTACTGCTTTGTGTTTTGACACTCTGTAGAAAACAGTAGAGAAAACCACTACTAGAAATGCGTAGAGGATAGAAAAATACCCAAAGCCCACCAGTAGGTAACTGGTAAAAAGCAGCAAGAGAGCAACAAGAGCCATCCATGAGGGTGTATTCTTGAGTAAGCACGAACAAGAAAGCATTTGGTTAGCGACTTTGCTTTCCCACCCCAAGAGTTGCCAAAAAAAATGGCTACTAGTTTGTGAGCTGGACAAAAAGTATCTATCTGTCTAAAGAAAAACAAATGACAAAAGAAATAATAATAATACTAAAGGGACTTTAACTTAATTAGATCAGATCAAATAAAAAGAGCAGTGGGATCAGATCAAAAGAGCAGTGGGCATAGCTGTTTTGCGAGTTAGTAGAACATGCTGCTAAATCATGGGCTTATTAGGGTACATCCAGTTTCTTCTCTTTTTTTCAATTTATTATTTTTTTTCCTCTCTTGTTTAATAACTAGAGGAGCTCCAATTAGGATGGGATATAATACAATGGGGGCATTGGTGGTCGTCTACTTTGGATTGAAGAGGCAGAAATATGGGAAGGTATAAGGGTTTTCATAGGTAAGCCAATTCTTTAATCTTCTAATCTGTTTGTTGTTTTCCTGCTCAACATAGATAGATAGGATAGGGCTATAGTAAGCAAACGCATCAAGTGTTTTGCTGGATTTGCAAGTGAATCTGCTGTGCAAATATATATCTGTCTGAATTCTGAAAAAACCAAGAAAAGGTAGTAAATTTAACTGTATTCAAAAGCCAACTAAGGAGCAGATGAGACTGAAGAGTTTTGCAATCTAAAACAACTGGCCTTGCTAGGGTACTTGTACTGAAGTAAGTACTATGCAGTTCCCATGATGAAAGAATCACAGTTCCCAAGGCCTGCATTGGACATTAAGAAAAGATAATAAAACGGGGGTTGCTTAGTTTCTTTATTCCAACACCAATTTGGTAGTTTCCCCTGCAACTGAAGTGATTCTCTTGAAAGCCACACCCAAACCCCTGGTTTCCCTGTATTAGTTTACCGTTTAGGAGGTTGGAATGAGAGGAGCCATGTGCTAACATCTGAGCTCACCACATGGCAACCCCTCTCCAACTTCAATGCCGTATTTTTTAAATGAAACAAGGACCCATGTATACCATTTTTCCCATCAAATTCTGCCATTTCTCTGCAACCCAATTAGAAACAGTACCATATCATGTGTACCTCAAAGGGTCACAAGTGGTTACACACCTGCATTGGCAAATCTATTGCCCATTTGCTCTTCCCATTATAGGAGTTTCAAATTTGTCTCTCAAAAGTCATAAGGGAAATTTTTTTCCAAAGAAATAGAAATTGAATCTGCCACCGCCGGTTACAGTGTTTTGCAATTTTTTTAATTTCATTCTGCATGCAACGTCAGTTTTTTTTTAATTTTTAATAGAAAGGCAATCCTTAACGGTGAACATTACATAATAAAAAGGAAGGGAAAAAATAATGAGTTTCACTGTGATTCAAAACATGGCTGAAATGGAATGCTAAGAAAGAACTCTTTTGATCGTCCTTGTGCAATTGTGCTTCTCCCTAATGGAACTTTAATTACTGGGTTTAATAAGATTGCTCCCCTTTATTACAGCACTACAAGCAGCAACCTCCGCTTTCTATGCCAAAACAAAATATTTAATATTGTTCCACTTAATAATATAGATAAATGTTCACCTGGATCTTGTCCCCTATAAATGTATATAAAATGCGAGTTTTTGTCCACTTCCTACTGTGCATAAGATGAAAACACGCCCTACAAGAAAATAACCTAGGTTGAGTCTATTTATGATGTAGGAATCTTAATCTTGAAGTTATATAATTATGGCGATCGAGTTTGATATATTGGTGTTAAAATAGAAGTGAAAATTTTAGAGATTAATTAGTTTAACAAACGATTTTATTTATATATTTAATCTATCAACTTTTTTCATTGTTATTCCCGTACTAATAACAAGGGAGAACTTTATCTCATTATTATCCATAATTTAAGATTATATCTAAGATGAGAAAAGTACTCACTCCAAATTCTTGCCTCCAGATAGCATTAGCTTTTAATGTACCAAAATAACATGATTTTCTACCATGACTACTAATAAGGAATAGATGTAGTACATAATAATTAGAATATATTTGTAGTTACTTTAATAAATGTTCAATTAGGATGCAAAAAATGAGTTAGATTAGGTTAAGTTGAATCAAAATCCAACTCAATATTTAGATTGGGTCATTTCTTTAAACCCGATCCCGATTTGATAATATGACCCGACTAATATGTCACGATACGATTTGAGAACATAATCAGTACGTAGAGAAACTCATCCCTATATAAGCTTTGTGATCACTGAGTTACTTTATATGCATACTTTAAGTCATAAAACCATTTAAATCATAATATCATCTCTAATATAAATCATGAAATCCATTTCTCAAATATTATTTTATCTCTGATATAAACCTCTTCCTCTCTGAAATCAAAATCATCATGATTAATAATTTCATAATCAAGCTCTGAAACTGTATCTGATATACAAAATATAATGAGTTGCTCTCTGTACAAATAATCATGAAAGCTATTATCACGTAAATACAATGTAATTTTAAACCATGGTGCAAACTATGCAAGACTATAATATAATCCAAAAAGTCAATTCACTTCGAAGTGAAGCTCACCAACTGAAATCTCTACTGCTGGAAAGGTGTTGGCTAAGAAGGATCCATAACAGCTACTCTATCTGTAATGGGAAAAAGGGAGAGCGGTGAATTTTATCTAAAACTCAATGAGTAAACCCTTACCCATAACTCCTACATGGGATGACAACAAGATACAAATATATAGTTATAAAAACTTAATCAATGTAATTGCTCTAAAATCATTTTACATATGTACATACATAATAGCTCAAAATCAATAATCTCTGAAATTCATCATTTATAGAACTCTAATAGAGAAAAAGGGATCTTTGGTTATGTACAAAACATGTGACATAACATATTCTCTAGTTATACATAATAAATATGGCATAACAAATTCTTTGGTTAAGCATAATAAATAATATGGCATAATAAATTCTCTGATTATACATGATAAACATAGTATAACAATTCCTCTCATCTTTGGGGTTCCTTATCAAGGACCCAAACTAGACACCTAATTAGGCTCCATCTTTACTCTAGGGTGAGATTGTCCTTTAGGGACAACTTGACACCAAGATTAATGATCGCCCATAGTTGTTAACTCACTGTTTGTTTCTCTATAACTATCTTCTAGTCCAAAACCATAAAAGTTGCACATCTTCGATCTCTAAAACTGTACATTGGGCTCAACTCCGGGTTTTGAAAACTCTATCATATACATATACTACTCTAGAAATCATGATGATAGTCATAACATTTCTAATATAATCATATTCATAGTCAGCTCTTCATAAAATCATTTTATCAACATCTATGAGTTTCTTAAAACATATATTTCATGCTATTGAAAACCATAATTTTTATAAATTTGACGAAAATAGCTGTAATGATCAATATAAAGATCACCTGATTGAACCCACTTACCTGAAGGAGAGGAAAGAATGGTGTCAACACCAACTGGGCTCCGTGGAATGGGAATGACACCAATATCTGCCATAACAACCATAAAACTCTAGATCAATATCTAACAATCTTTAGATAACTCAAATCTAACTCTAACAATATTGGAGGAGTATTTCCACTTAACGATAACTATGAATATGAACAACCCAGAAGATGGAGAAATCTAACATAAACCATCAATAACACATACCTTGAAGCTTTGGGGGGGGGGGAGGGGGAGATAGATTTGAATGGAGTTGAGAGAAAATGGGTGGAAGGGAGATTGGAAGAAGAAGGGTTTTCGAAAATGGAGAGAAAAGCCCAAGTTTGGGGTATATAAAAAGAGTAGGGGTTCACTCAAGTGAAACTATGTCATTTAACACTGCTCACGCACCAAAGACACCGCAATAGTGGTTTATGACCGCTATAGCAATTAGCAGAGTGCCCAACTCTATCAACCCAACCCCCTTGACTACTATAACAGTCTTGGACCACTATAGTAGTGACAACAACACCAAATTTTGCTCTTTCTGGTCTTTCATATTTCTAAGGCCTTCTCAGCAACACAGATGGGTCCCGAGAATCCTAAGGTTGTACTAAACTTGTCTAATCAAATTGAGTTGGCTTGATTTTTAGATAATTTATAAATGTTTAAATACTATTCATACTAAAAATTTAAGGTTTTAAAAGTGAAAAACAAAATTCAAAAGATATTTTACAATATTTACTTTGAACAAATTATATCAACACAAAATAATGTTATCTATGCTATATAAGATGTAATAATAATTGAAACATAGAAATCTTATAAGTTGTCACATTTTTTTTTCGAAACATAACTTTTTAAATAAATATTTGACTTGGATCGAGCTAGACCAACCTAAAATATGACCTAAACTTGATCAAAAATGGTATTGGGTAAAATCTTTACAAACTTGGATCTGAACCAATAGGCTTCGGATGAAACCAAGTAATTGGGTTAGATTCTTGATTATCCTTATGCTCAATAAATCCAAAGGTATAACCCATAAGTAATTGTAACCTATTCATGATTTAAAAGTTCATATCTCCCTTCACATGAATAATTCTTTTACAATGTGTCTAGATGATAAGTAATGAAGAGAAGGAAATGAGAATGATAGGAAAGGAGCCTTTGTTCCTTTATTAATCATCCAAATACATTACATATAATGGCATTAATATCTTTAAACTCACCTCGCAAAGGAATTTTATTCCTTTCCAACCTCTTTCTATTGGTTTTGAATCACTCTGTTAGTGAAAAACATCTAAACAGTAAATATTACATATAATGGCATTAATATTTTTAAAGTCTGGCTTATTTTTTCTTAGAAAAGTTATGTATCAAAAACAAATTGAATATTGAATTAGTGAGGTCACCATCCCACTTCATTATTTGATCCATTTATAAACGTGATTAAATCTGATGTTGAATTGTGATTAAACTAAACTTAAATTATAAACAATTTAAACTAAATGTAGTTTATACTTTATAGTTCAATAGCTTCAATTGACCGGTTTTGTTTAATTTTTAAATATTAATTAAAGGAGAATAGATATAGTATAACTTCATGATTAGTAGTATGTGGCAATTGAATAACTACCCCAAACCAATATAATTTCATGTTTACAAGCTAGTGCTTTTTGCATGCCTCTCTGTTCAAAATGCCATTAATTTTTTTAATAAAAAACTTTAACTTACTTAACAAACTAAAATAGAAAATTACACTTATCTCCCTCGAGGTTTGATGAAATGCAACATGTACTCTCTATTTTCAAAATATGCTTGTTAAGTACCCGAGTTTTGGAAAATCCTACACTGGCCTCCCCTAAGACTGTTATAATTTGAAAACATTACAATCACCTCCTCTGAGACTTAACAAAATGTACCCTGCAATCCTTTATTTTCAAAATTTGCATGTCAGATCTCTTAGTTTTGGAAAATCCTACACAACCTCCCCTAAGACTTTTATGAATGTTGTTTTGTTAGTGAAGTCATTGTATCATTAAAGAGATTGTTTAAGCACAAAGGATACGATCCTAGAACAAAGATCAACACCGAGTACTCTTAGAGTGATAACTCACTACACAACCTCTCCTAAGGCTTTCATGAACGTTGTTTCATTGGTGAAATAATATTGTTAGAGAGATTGTTTAAGTGCGAAGGATACAATCCTAGAATAGAGATCAACAAGAACAACACCGTGTACTCCTAGAGTGATAACTCACTTTGGGATTAGGAGGAAGAGAGTTTAGTAAAAAAAAAATTCAATTTTCTTGTCTTACTTGATAAAATCAAGTGAATGTAAGAAGAAATTTCAAATTTTGAGCAAATCCCTTTTGCTATCCCTTTTGGATTGCACATCACGTCTTCTGTGTGCAAATAGGAAGAGGTGTCTTTATCAATTAATAAAAAGATAATGTGATCATTTAATAATTATAACTGTTATAGGAGAGGTCAATGTAGGACATTTAAAAACTTGGGGGACCTGACATACAAATTTTGAAAATAAAGAGGGTGTAGATTACATTTTGCCAAACTAGAGATGATGTGGGTGTAATTTTCCCAAATTATAACGGTTTTAGGGGAGACCAATGTAGGATTTTCCAAAATTTAGATACCGAACGTGTAGATTTTGAAAATAAAGGGGGTGTGGTTTGTATTTTACTAAATCTCGGGAGAGGTGATGAGTATAACTTTTCCAATTAAAATTCATGCAAATGAAGCTTACATGTCCTACAAAAGTTTAAAGCTAACTATCTAAACAGAAATTAGCAGTGTAAATACTGATATATATTTTTTTCATAAAAGAAAGGGCCTTGCAATAAACAGATATACCTTAGGAGAAGTTAGAGTCACAAGGCTCAAAATACCTTTCTGCAAAATGATTTTGATCAAAAGCAAAATTAAGATTAACCCTTGTTGTAATTAATGGCTTGAAAAAGTCTTTTCCCTTTATTTTAGCACTCCTATATTTTGAGAAATTACGAGAGTACTTTATCTCTCTTCCATTGGTTGCATGGGTGGCTAAGGAGGTTGCAATAGCTCTCTACCATTGGTCGCATGAATAGTTATGTAACGTTAGTTGTTGCCTATAAATTGAAGCTTCATTCATTTGTAAAACATCTCAAACATATAACACTTTCTCTCATATAGAATTTTATTTCCTTTTCTTCTTTGTTTCCATTGGGTTGAGAGTTTTAAGTGTATACACTTGTGAAGTGTATTTGGGTTTAGGATGGTGAGAAGTACATAAACTTCTTTTTGTAATTTCCATTATACTTTTATATCAATTATAGAAGTTCGATGTGTGGATGTAAGCTATAAGCTTAACCACATTTTGTTCTCTTATATATCAACTTTCTTCCACGATTATTATAACAAACTGGTATCAGAGTGCTTATAGCGTTCTAGGCAGACCAAGTGAAAAGAAAATATGACGAAGACTAAGTTTGATATTCAGCAGTTTGATGGCCATATCAATTTTGGTATGTGGAAGGTCCGTATGATGACAGTTCTTACCAACCAAAATCTGAAGGTAGCACTTGACAAGAAAGATAAGAAGCCTACTACCATGAAGGACGCTGAGTGGGAAAAAGCTGATCAAAAAGCTCTTTCTACCATTCAATTATCTATCATAGATGATGTATTACAAAAGGTCTTATAAGAGAAAATTGCAGCATCATTTTGGAACAAGCTGGAGTCATTGTATTTGAAGAAGACGGTGGCTAATCGTCTTGGAGTATTGCAACGCTTATACATGCTCCACATAGGTGAAGGTACATCTATTAGAACACATATTTCTGAGTTTACCTCACTCATTATGGATTTGAAGAATATGGATGAGACATTCACTAGTGAGCAACAAGCAATGACATTGCTTTGTTCATTACCTCTTTCTTACAAGTACTTTCAGAAAACACTCATATATGGCCGTGAACGCCTTGAAATTGATTAGGTGAAGTCCGCATTAATGAGTCGTGAAAAGATGGATCACGATAACGGTGGACATGATGACCTTGCAGTTGGCTTGTTTGCTAGAGGAAGATCAAAAGAGGTTGGTTCGAGTAGTCATAGTAGATGGAAGTCTAGATCAAAATCTAGACAATGAAAAGAAAGGTGTCATTATTGCAAGAAAGAAGGGCATTGGAAAACAGAATGCCCAAAGCTTAAAGAAAGAAAAGTCCTTGATACAAGCAATGCAATAAGTGTTGCTGAAGGTGCCGAAAATGTTCTCTCTGTATGTACAACTTCAGTTGGTGATGCATGGATTATCGATTCTAGTTGCTTATACCACATGTGTCCAAATCGAGATTGGTTTACAACCTATCAGATAATTGAAAGTGGAGTTGTCCTTATGGAAAATAATATGTCCTGTAAGGTTGTTGGTATTGGTACAGTGAAAATCAAGATGTATGATGGAGTCGTGAGAACATTGATTGAGGTTCGGCATATACCTAACCTAAAGAAAAATCTTATTTCTTTAGGCACTCTTGATTCCCAAGGGTGTAAATATTCCCCTGAAGGTGGAGTTTTGAAGGTTTCCAAAGGTGCTCTTATTGTGTTCAAAGGAAAGTTAGTCAATGGTCTTTACTTGCTTCAAGGCAGTATAGTTATTGGTGCTGTAGCTGTATCATCCTCCCATAATTCTGAGTTAGATACTACTCATTTGTGACATATACGATTGGGCCATATGAGCGAAGTTAGAATGTCTATTTTGAGCAAGCGCGGCTTGCTTGGTGACAGCAAGATAGGAAAACTTGACTTTTGTGAACATTGTGTCTATGGAAAGCAGACTAGAGTCAAGTTTAGCACTACCATTCACAGGACAAAGGGCACAGTTGATTATATTCACTCTGATTTGTGGGGCCCTGCACGTGTTCCATCAAAAGGTAGTGCTAGATACTTGCTGACTTTCATTGATGATTTCTCAAGGAAAGTGTGGGTCTATTTTCTAAAGCATAAGAATGACGTTTTCCTTACTTTCAAGAAGTGAAAAGCGCTCATTGAGAACCAAACAGGTAAGAAGATCAAGCGCCTTCGAACAGACAATGGTTTGGAATTCTGTGAAGCTCAGTTCAATGAATTCTATGAAAACGAAGGCATTGTATGGCATCGTAGTGTGTGAAGGACACCACAACAAAATGGTGTAGCAAAATGTATGAACAGAACTCTTCTAGAGAGAGCTCACTGCACGTTATCTAATGCCAACTTGTCAAAAGAGTTCTAAGCTGAGGCAGTTAATATGTCTTATTATTTGGTAAATCATTCCCTATCAACTGCAATTGAATGTAAAACTCCTTTTGAGGTATGGTTTGGTGCTCCTACTAATTATTCTAATCTAAGAATATTCGATTATCCTGCATATGCTCATACTAATGATGGTAAACTTGAGCAAAGGGCACAAAAGTGTATATTTCTTGGATATGCAACAGGGGTGAAAGTTTACAGGTTATGGTGTACTAAACTTAGACCACCCAAGTTCATAATTAGCTAAGACGTCAAGTTCAATGAAACAACAATGCTTCATTTGACTAAGCAGGTTAGAGATGCAGAAGGGCAACATGGTATCAACAAGCAGGTGGAGCTTGAAGTGGAACATCCACATAAAGTGCACGAAGACACTTCTGAACAACCCATTCATGAAGAAAAGCAGGAGCAAGAGTTCGTTGAAGAGCAAGAAGAGATCACACCACTCCAACACTATAGTCTTGAAAGAGACAGAGTAAGGAGGCAAATTAAACCTCCTAAGAGATATGCTCATGCTGACACAGTCTCTTTTGCCTTATTGGTTGGAGAAGGTATTGAAACTCAAGACTCTGTCACATACTGAGAAGCCATAACAAGTGGTGAGTCAGCACAACGGATCGTTACTATAAATGAGGAGCTGGAATCCCTTTATAAGAACAACACTTAGGATCTAGTGAAACAACCAAAAGGATAGAAGATAATCAGTTCTAAATGGGTCTTTAAGAAAAAAGAAGGTTCTCCAGGAGTTGAAGCAGCCCGTTACAAAGCGCGCTTGGTTGCAAAAGGCTTTAGCCAAAGGGAAGGAATAGACTTCAATGAAGTCTTTTCCCCAGTTGTAAAACACAGCTCCATTTAGGTATTGCTAGCTATGGTCGCATTATTTGATTTGGAGCTCGAGCAACTTAATGTCAAGACAGCTTTTTTGCATAGAGAGCTTGAAGAGCAAATATATATGAAACAACCTAAAGGTTTTGTTGTTCAAGGCAAGGAAGATGATGTTTGTCTTTTAAAGAAGTTGCTATATGGTTTGGAGCAGTCTCTGCGACAATGGTATAAAAGATTTGATTCTTTTATGTTAGGTCATGGTTACTCTAGAAGTGATAATGATAGTTGTGTATACCATAAGAAGTTCTTAGATAGTTTGTTTGTTTATTTGCTACTCTACGTTGATGATATGTTCATTGCTTCTAAGAGTACATCTGAGATCAACAAGTTGAAGGCTCAGCTTAATAATGAATTTGAAATAAAAGACTTGGGAGCCGCTAAGAAAATTTTGAGCATGGAAATTCACAGAGATCAAAGTGCTGGAAAATTGTATTTGTCATAGAAAAATTATATTAAAAAGGTTTTAGAGCGCTTTGGGATGCCGAATGTAAAACCTGTGAATACTTCACTAGCAGCTCATTTCAGACTGTCAGCTGAAATGTCACCACAAAATGATGAAGATAAGGAACATATGATGTGCGTTCCTTATGCAAGTGCAGTTGGAAGCATGATGTATGCTATGGTTTGCACTCGGCCAAATATCTCATAAGCAGTTAGCGTCGTTAGTACATACATGGGAAATCTTGGCAGGATGCACTGGCAGGCTGTGAAATGGATTCTTCGCTATCTATGAGGTTCTTCTAATATCGGCCTTATATTTGATAGGAATCATAATACTAGTAATAGTATTGTTAGTTATATTGATTCCGACTATGCTGGAGATTTGGATAAAAGAAGGTCTCTGGCAAGGTACATTTTTACCCCTCTTTGGAAGTGCAATTAGTTGGAAAGCAACATTACAATCCACTATTGCACTATCTACAACAGAAGCCGAGTACATGGCCCCAGCGAAAGTTGTGAAGGAAGCCATCTGAATGTGGGGCTTGGTAAGCAGTTTAGGGTTGAAACAAGAGATCATAGTTGTGCACTGTGATACCCAAAGTGCCATATATTTGACTAGAAATCAAATGTATCATGAAAGGACGAAGCACATAGATGTTTGATACCACTTTCTAAGGGAGATCATTTCACAAGGTGATGTTGCTGTGAAAAGATCAGTACCTCTAATAACCTAGTAGATATGCTCACGAAGCCAGTTCCAATATCTAAGTTTATGCACTGCTTAGATATAATTGGTGTTCATATCTTTTGAAGATAGATCATGTAGTTTTCAGCTTTTAAAGGCAGTTCAAGCCTAGGTGGAGAATTGTTGTAATTAGTGGCTTGAAAATGTCTTTTCCCATTATTTTAGCACTCTCATATTTTGAGAAGTTACGAGAGACTTTATCTCTCTTCCATTGGTTGCATGAGTAGCTAAGGAGGTTGCAATAGCTCTCTACCATTGGTTGCATGAATAGTTACATAACGTTGGTTGTTACTTATAAATTGAAGCTTCATTCATTTGTAAAAACATCTCAAACATATAACACTTTCTCTCATATAAAAGTTTGTTTCCTTTTCTTCTTTGTTTTCATTGGGTTGAGAGTTTTGAGTGTATACACTTGTGAGGTGTATTTGGGTTTGGGATAGTGAGAAGTACATAAACTTCTTTTTGTAATTTCCATTATACTTTTATATCAATTATAGAAGTTTGATGTGTGATGTAAGCTATAAGCTGAACCACATTTTGTTATCTTATATATCAACTTTCTTCCGCTGTTATTATAACAACCCTTGTTAATGCATCAAAAACTTATTATACCATAGCTTAAGAGTACTAGTTGCTTCACATAGATCAAAAGTAGTTTATATAGATACAACGTAATGAAAACAATAAAAATCCACAATTTTTAATGGGGAGAAAAATAAGGTAATGATTCCCATCGTCAACCATTTGCATTTGCTAGTTGCCTAAAGAAAGCCAATTATATTGTTTACAGCCCATTATGAAAAGGGTCACGCTTAACTCTGTAATTAATTAACTAATATGAAGAAAAAAAATTCTTTTGCTTTCGATGTTTGAGTAGATAGCTTTATTCTTGGAAAAAGAAAGTTGAGAAACAAAATCCTACAGCTATTGCCGTGCTGCCGGGATGCAACTAGGGAATGTTTTCCCATTGATCGTGAATTTCAATTCTAAAAGGATTGGAGGGGACCATACTATCATATAGATCACTGTTTCGTCCTTACTGTTCACTGATTAATTACATTTTGTTGCTTTGAATCCAGAGCTTACACCTGTAATATCTTCTTTAATTGCAGTACGAAAACTGGCAATTCAAAGGAGTAGGCACAATTCAATGTTCAAGTTAACCTTAACATTTAGAATTCATAAAACTTGTTCTAATAATTTACATATGTATAAAAGTGTTAATATTGTGAGAATCCCTAGTATAAATGTCTTTTTAATTTGGTTGCACGGTAAGAACATTAGTAAGCCAAGTCCCTTTTGGATCCATCTTGAAGGATATATACTCTCCAAGTGAGGATTCAAAGTTTGCACAGGTATATGTATGAGCTACATACGTATGAGTTAGCGGTTAACACGTTCACTTCCCTATTGGCATTCTCACAACTCGACTGAAAAGGTAGCCAGTCAAGGCACCAGAAGCATAGTTTTTAGCATTAGCTTGAAGAACATTGTTCTTTCACCACATCAAAAGATTAGCCCGACAATTTTAAAAAAAATAAATTACACTCACCTCCCATAAATTTTGTTGAAATGTAATAGGCACCTCCTCTGTTTCTCCACTTGACATTTATCTCCCCTCATCTAAATGAAAACAAACGGAGCCAATTACTGTTAACAGAAAAAGATTTTGGTTGGGGGAAAGTGAAGCTCGTCGAAAGGAAATAGAACTTGATCAGAGGAGGAGAAACTTAGTTGAAAGAAAGCGGAGCTTGTCCTAGACAAAATAGAGTCTGGCCTGAGGAGGAAGAGCCCGGCTAATAGGTGGCAGAGATATGTTAATCCGGCTGAGATTTATTTCCTCTCGGACGAGCTCCGCTTTTTATCAACCGAACTCCTCCTCGTACGGCTGTGCTCTATTTCATCTCAGACGAGCTCAGCTTTCTCCTAACTAAGATCCTTTTTTGTTAACAGTGATTGACTCCGTTTGTTTTTATTTAAATGAAAGGAGGTAAATGTCAAGTGGATAAATAGAGGGGATGTCTATTACATTTCAATAAATTTCAATGGAGGTGGGTGTAATTTATCCTTTAAAAAATATATGAAGCAAATTTGAAGGTAACAGGTGATGATTGAGCTCTATTCGCTGCTCACAGTTATCGACTGAAGATACAACTTCATCAATTAGGCGTGTGCAAATATTAATATTGTTCTGCATATTATTAACTTTAATTTGGCGTGAAAGATCAAGTACAACGTGAATTACAAAATTTTCAGTCAGTAAACTTTTACGACACTTGAGTAAATGAAGAAAAGTGAAATATATCTCTACATTCACACATGGGCTGAAAATTCAAAGTAACCAGCTCCTCATTGGTTAGGAGATTCCAATCCCATATAAATTAATAGGAAACATTAAAAACACAATGAAATAAATACTATACAACACAACAACCCTTGGTAGAGCCATGAGACACCCATGATCGGCAACTTGCTTGTTCATCGAATGGCTAGTTCATATTTATTTTGTCTTGGCCATCGCAATCGGAGAGTTTCTTTCATTTGACCCATCTTATGGTGGAAAACCATATTTTATTTCGTGTCATGCTCCTGCCATATTTATTTACGATACAGATGCCCTTTGAAGACTTTATCAATAAACCCAAAAATAGGGAATATAAAATAATGAAATAAAATAAAACTACCTTGATGACTTTGCTAAGAAGGTGATAGCCACGTTAGGGTGCTTATTCCTCAGGGCAAGAGAGTGATGGCATTGGCGCATTTTTATTTATTTCTTCTTATTGAATATGCATCACCAGCTAAAAAAGTAACCCGCCATGTATATCTCTCTAATAAAATACAGCTCTTCTATTTTACCGAGAGATACAAATATAACTCTTCACTGATCCCTTTGTTGGTTTGCGGTTCATTGATGCGGCATCTCAAAGAAGCAAATATGTCCCTTGCACAATACAGCTCGTGTTTATGCACCCTGTATTAAAACAAAACAAATAGTTCCTTGTACCAACCAAAAAAAAAAAAAAAGTGTTTCTGTAGTTCACTTTGAACCCACTTGATCATCTCTTCCTATACTCTCTTATCATTAGATTTGTAAAATTTACGTTATGATTTTCTTTTAATTCCAATTTCAAATTATTCTTCATATTGTTTTGCAGATAAGAGACTATTAGAAATATAATAATTATTCATGTGCATTAAGCTAGCAATTTGAATTTTTTAACTTACTATTCATACTTTAAGGTCAAATAACTCTGTTGAAATGATCCATGGCAGAAATGATTACGAGAAGTCATTGTAATAGTTAAATTAAGAATGACAATTTATAACTTTCATAAATTTTACACAAGGTCCCCACAATTTGCTAAAATAATATCATAAGAGTTCAAATACTGATCCACTTGTAGACTGGGGCACAGTAAATTGTTTATGTGGGAGATGGATGAATGTATATATCCAGGTAATTATTGTAGCTTGGTCAAGGAAGTTGTGGGGTCTGAATAAAACCAAATAAAATATCGCTGTCCCTTACATGCACATCAAACAGCTACCAAGGCTATGTTAGCTTCTAACCACCCAGGAACACATTGTACAAGATTTCAACATGTGTACTCCGGTCCTCTAGCTCCCTGTCAGTGATCTTCACCTCTTTTTTTTTTTAATTTCATTATTTTAGATCCTCGAACAGAAGAGAAGAAATAAAGAAATGATATTTTGACACCCATACGAATATAGACACTTATTGTGGATTTCATGTAATATGAGAAGAATGATGAAGAGAGAATAAATTGAGAAAAAAAATAAATAATGGGACCTATATATATTGTGAGTGCAATATTTAGGTATTTGAGAAAATGAGGTGTTAAAATAGTAAAATCTAGAAATAATATGTGCTAATACCCATTTAATTTAGTAATGTTTAATCGACACCTAGCTAGCAAGGAACTGTGGGAGTAGCTAGGTAGCAAAAACTGGCTACCGTATATGGGTGTTCACTTTGAGCTTCTCGTTATAATTGATTGGATGCTTAAAAGAAGATGCCCACTTACTCCATAATTTGCTCTCACAAACTTTAGTGGATTAAGACATGCTCAACTAGCACCTATTATGCTGACTCCTTTTAGAAATATAAAACGAACCACATGGGAAGATAGATACTTCGGGGACTTTGCTATGAGAGGCCCTGCAGGTAAAGTTGGGTGGAATGGAATTGTATGAGGGGATGGAGCTACTTGTATAGCTTTCAAGAGGCCTAAACAAGAATCTATCATGCTTTAAGTTAGCTTTTCACATGGTGGTTGTTTGAACTTTGGAATCTTGGGGATGCTATTGCTGCATCTTAACTCCGCAAAAAAGTAGTAAATATATGCTTGAAAAGATCCTTCAATATCTGCTTTTGGTCGTGGGAGAATTTGTTTGGGTTTTGCACCCCCTTCATTATGCGTATATACTTGACCGTAGGACATAAATACTAAATTACTCCTTTTATTACATTTTAATACATTATTACAGTCAATAAGTCTGCATACATATTCTATTTGAGTGTCCGAGTGACTTTGATTATATAATTTGGCACAGCTACGAAATTCTAGAAGACAAAAATGGTTCAAAGGGACCGATTTTATTTTTCAACTAGTATTAAGGACTATAACTTCTCTGCTAAAGAGTGCTCTAACACAAAGCCATATATAACATCCAACAAGGGATTTTGTCACCATTTGATGGCGCGACTTCTTGTTGGTTTCAAGGGAGCACACGCATAAGAAAAGGATAAAACAGTCGATGAATTCGATAACACAAACCTAGTGTCTTGTATTATAGGAAAGTCCTCTTTGTGTATTGTTTATCTGACATGATGTACTAGATAATATAAAATAGCTTATGAGACCTGCAATCAAATAAAAATTAATAATAATAATCGCTGGTTTAACTTGAATCAAACCACACAAACATGAATATGAAATGCAGTGTGCCGCTAGTTGTTTGGCTCAGAGGTACCAATCGATCCCTTTCAGTCATCGCGCGGCCATAATAATAATAACCATAATGATAATAATTTGTGCCTGACAAGGAATGTTGATATATTGCACTAAATAAATATGCAACAGAATTTTCAATTTGCAATTGAAAATTATGATGAGTGTCTTGTTTTCGTAAATTATAGTGTTGTTGATTTTTCACCACTATTGTTATTGGCGAAAGTAGTGCACTAGTAGTCTTGAAATTAAAAAACTTTATTATATAAGCAGGACAGGAAACTGAAAAAACAAGGTAGAAAATGACAAAGTTAACATGTCAAAATCGACTCAACAACTCATGCTTTCCTGTGTAGACTGCAAGCTCAATGATATTTTCAGAGTAAGTTAAATGACAAGTAGCAATTTCTTGAATCTCCCCCTTTAAAATAGTCTCGATCTCACTTTTAGACAAGCCTTTTGACTTCAATTCCATTACGATGAAAACGAGTTCATTTAGCTGGTGTAATCCATTATGGTACAAAACCAATAATATTGCATAGCGTTTGATTTCTTTACAAGCAGAAAAAATAGTTTAATAGGCACCAACTGCAGGACACGAATTATGGGGGAAAAAAAGGAAAAAAGTATAGCACAGTTCCATTACGCGCAGTGTTTGGTTGTTCCTGATAGCAGGGAAACATTCTCCTTTAAACCGGAGTCATAATTATTAGTCCACCGCAGAATCTTCCAAACTCATTGGAGAACAAAACACAGCCTTTGTGTATTTGTTCAGTTGCTTTAAGGCAGAGAAAAGTGGCATCCTCATAGAAAAAGAGAGAGTGAGAGGTTCATCAAACATTAAAAAATGAAAAGAAATAAGTGTTTTTTTCTATAGTAGCAATGTCATTGATATGCGACCTTGAGTCAATTGCCGGTTTGCTTTCAAGGGTTTGTTCTATTTATGTACAGAAATGGGTATGCCGGATTGCTTTCTTATTCCTTTCTTATCTGTCTAATGGATTCCTCCTCCTATCTCGCAGCTTCCCTTCTTCATGAGCATGGACATCATCTTCCCTACTCTCTTTTTGTGCTGGAGGAGTTTTGTTATGTCAACTTGATTCAGAGGATAAACAGTGATTGCAAACAAAGTCTAGGACTCTTTTACCTTCAGTGATGGGAAGTAACAGCAGCGGGAAAGACGGTGAAGGCACTTCTGGAGTCAAAAAGGATGAACAAGATGTGAGATTTCTGGCTCCTGAACTACTCCGTCGCCGTAACGTTGATAACAATGGCCTTATAGATCGGTTGGTTCAGCTACCTCCACATGGCCATAGACCAAATCACCCACTATCTCCCACGGGCGTCCCACAGGTCAGATGATTCCTTTTCCATTTCTTTTTTGCTGAAGAATAAATTATGGGGTTTCTCTTTCTCTTTCTTTTTCTTTTTCTTTTTTTTTTTTTTTTGGGGGGGGGGGGGGAGGGCTATTAGTGGGTGTTAGAAGAACTTGGACAAGCAAGGAAATTCTTCTAGGCATGACATGTTTGTGGATAAATTTTGGATGCTGCTGCGCTGCAGTATGTAGTCTCAGCAGCGGATTAGATTTTCATTTTTACATGCTAAGTTGGCGTGTTTTAGTAAGCTCTAAATATGTCGGCCATGCATGCTTAATGTTAAAACGGTGTATCCACAGCAAGGATTTTGTTTTTAGGAGGGGAAGAAAAGAAATCTGTTCCAATTAAGCATCCTATGAAAGTGGGACGGCATTACAATTGATAGAAATTCAAGGTGAAGGCAATATTTTGAATTCTAATTGGGTTTGCCACTCATGATGGGAAGGAAGTTAAAAGTGCTAGGAAGCCAAAAAAATTTTCACAAATTAGGTGCTAGAGTGATGTGATATAATGATGAAGCCTTTGATGAATAAGTGGGTCAAGTCACTTCATTTCATCTAACAGTCATCATAATTTTTGTCGCAAATTCTGATTCTCACCGTGTATCGCTCATCAAAAACTGCATGTCTTCTAGGGCTGCAGGTTATGAGATATGTTGACCAAATAAATCAAATTTCTGAGGCTTGGTTTACTGTCTCTAGAATTTAAATGCTTTCTTTTGCGATGTTTGCTCCTTTCTCAGTCAACTTAAATCTGCATTTATGCAATTACAATGAGGCTTTAATGTTTTCAATCCCATGAAGAACACACGAGTTGAGAGTGAGTGTCACTGACATTGATCAAAGCTGGTGTAAGTGTGTGTGTGTGTGTGTATAAAGTGGACAAGGAATGAAAATGGACCTATATCCATGTGTATGATACATGAATGGTATAAAATACTCGGATCAAAACTCTTGTTATTTTAGTTAGTTTTAAGTCTGACAAGAATAATATTCTACATCCAGCAATTCATTTATTTTCAAACCAACCCATTGACTATCTATTATTTGATTTACTAATCCTTTATATTGGAATGGATGAAGAGTCAAATGCTTTGACAATTCCTCACAGGGGGCTAAATCAAGATAATTTTGAATCAGAGCTTTTGATTTTTTTTTATCTTTCGCTGTAATAATATCTTGAGGTTTGCAGCGATAACTTGGTATATCTACTATACAACTATTAACTAAAACATGTCTATGGTTAACTAATTGGCGGGCTTGAGGGATGAGGGGTGCAACACAACAATGTACGCTTACGTTGTAACACCAAATTCTCAAATGCGTGTTTTCAAGGTCCCTGTGGCTGCCATGCTAATGCAAGGACCTAGAGTGGTAGCGCAGCCCCAGCCGCATGCCATACTGCAGGATGGATATGTAGAATTAGTTGTTCATGAAAGGTTGAAACGTGTAAAGATCACATGGAACCATCCAGGCGCCGATATTTCTGTTATAGGCTCATGGGACAATTGGGAGACCAGGTAGCCACAAATCATTATGCTTCCACATTCCAGCTACGCTTTTAGATTTTACATCGTTATATCAGAGTGATGGCATTTGTTCATACATTGATACTTATCTACATTCACATTCATACTATACATGTCTATATACTCTACAATGTTTTCCTAATAATATGATATGAGAAAGTTTTTGCCTTTTCCTGCCAGGGAGGCCTTGCAGTTGCAGAATGTAGGTCAAGCTCTTGCCATTGTTAAAACACTCCCCGCAGGTATCTATCATTACCGTTTCATTGTCGATGGCTACTTGACCCATGCTCCAGAGTTCCCATCGGCATTTGATGATTCTGGTTACGCCTACAACGTATTGGATTTGCAGGTGATTCCATGGTGTTCACCTTAGAGGAAATTTAGATTAGATGATCCCATCAAAGACATCTTCTCAACTGTTATCTTTTACTATAACCATTAACATGATCATCAATTCAGTTGACAGTTTGGCTTTGTTCTGTTGAAATTAGCATGTTTGCTTATGGAGAATATATATGTATGCAGTACTAGTTCAACTTCACCAATATATATTAAGTCCATTCCATCAAATCATATGTTTAATCATTATAGCTGAAATTGTCATTATTTTTAATGATTGAAATTTGTCATCTGGTATATGCATAAAGTAATTCGCATTTGAACATATTTAAAGGGTCTGTTTGGTTTGAGTTTTCAGTTTTTCAAAATTTATAAAGGAAAAACTGAAAATTTGAAAACTACGGGCCTGTTTGGTTTGCTGAAAATAATTTTCAATTTTCCAGATTTGTGAAGAAAAATCAAAAATTAAAACTGAAAAATAAAACCAAAACCTAAAATCGAAAATCAAAACCTAAAAAGTAAACCAAACAGGCTACAAATTCCAATTTTCAGTTTTTTCAGTTTTTCCTTCACAAATTTAGAAAACCTAAAATTGGAAATTGAAAACTGAAAAAAGTAAATCAAATAGGCTACAAATTCCAATTTTCAGAATTTTCAGTTTTTCCTTCTTAAATTTTGAAAAAACTAAAAAATTAAAAACTCAAACTAAACAGACACTTAATTTCCTTTTGTTTCTCATGGGAGTAAGATAGCCTCGATCACAAAGCTTAGCTTCATGATTAATCATATATATTTACAGGATTATATTCCAGAAACGTTTGCAAGGTTAACTGATGTGGAAGATCCTCCATCACCGCCATGGAGTTATGATAACATATTCTTGAACGAAGATGAGTTCAGTAGGCCTCCACCTGAATTACCACCACAGTTACAAGTGACAATGAGAGATGAGCCTTCTACATCATCCACGAGAGACAGTGGTCTGCTACCAAGACCCTCACGTCTGGAATTGAATCATCTATACATTCACAGGACCGAGACGGGTGAATTTGTGGCGCTACGTTCAACTCATAAGTATGAACACAAATATGTTACTATGCTACTGTACAAATCACTGCATAGGGAGAGATGATGAAGCATTTTGACTTCCAATTATCTGCTGTTGAACTTGCTTCATTTAGGACGTGTTTAAGAGAACACTTATTTTGTTAAGGTCATTAATCTAGGATTCGGGAAATTGATTGGAATAGGTGAATGAAGAACAACTTAAGGGAATATTATTTATTCTGTCTGTCAATATGTACAATACATATTATTTATTCATAGCAATTGTCCTGTTTTTAAGGTCTTATAGTTTTGGAAATGGCTATGCTAACTGCACATGTTACGATGCAGATTTAGTGATTAATCAGGTTTCTATGTGAGATACAGAATTGTAGTCCTCTCTTCTTTTCATGGTAGCTGATTTTGACCGCTAAAGAGTATAAACAATACATAGTACAAATTTAATCTGTGTACCTACATTATGCGGCGAAAATCCTGAAATAACCTTCATTTTATACTACTTTTGATAAATCAGACTAGCCCAGCCCGTCATCGAATTAGTTGAAATGGACCATCTTCTTTTTTAGTTTTACACAAATATCTATCCAAAAGTATAACAAACTATTAGATGGCAACTTTAATGATAGAGAAGCAAATAGAATTTTCTACTGAATAAAAACAACGGTAGATATATAGTATTATTGTTTCTGTTTTCATATAAACGATCAAAACCTCCTTTTCTTTGTCATCAAAAAGGAACTGAAACGAATAAAAACCTCTAATACAAAAGTCCCTTATGAATTTTCATTACACCAGTTGGTTACCAACCATCTCATATTAGTTGTTTTGTTGTTCCGCATCAATCGACAACGTGCAATTCTGGAAACAAGACGCGGAGTATCCAACATGATAATAAAAAGGCCCTTCGTTATACACTTCATTCTTCTATTTTTCTTTTTGATCTAACAATGCATGAGGGGGTAAATAGCTTCTCAAGTGGACTTTGACATTGGTAGGACAAATACAAAACTCTTGTTAATTAAAGTGATGCACAACACAATGTTCATACAAATGTAAAGAAATTCTCTGCTCAAGTTTGAGAACTAAAGTGCTTAAAACTCGTGGAGAATTAACATGTGAACAAGAGTAGACAATGAAGTATTGTCTCTCAAACTCTATGATCTCACCGAACAGGTACCTTAATCCAACCATTAGCAAAAGCAATGGCCAAGATTACAAAAGGTGTTGACATACCAAATATGATAATGTAAGGAAGAGGTGTCTTCATGGGATTTTCTCCTTCTCTCTCTCCTGCTGTCTGCCAATACCTAAGCCACACAAAAACGTTTTTGGTATAATCACCCTATTCAGAAACATGTTCTGAACTGCTGATTGAGAAAAAAAAGGTTAACAATAATAACAATAAGATAGGGAAAATATATATGAAACGAAAAGGGGTGATTGGTACTAACTGTTGCGGTTCTTCCTCTCTGGTTATGAATTTCTTCTTCCCTCCTTTCTTGGTTTCTTCATCTCCACCACCTAATATCACCAGAGCCATAGTCCTAAGGTTATCTTATCATCATCTCAATATCATTTAACAGATCAGAATGAGAAACTATGGTTACACAAAGTGAAAGAATGGGAGGGGAGTGATTGCATTGCATGTTACCCAATTTTGCATGAACTTTGAGACCAGTTACATCTGATCTGTGGGAGCTGAGTGAATGTAAAACTGGAGAAAGTGATGGTGGTTTTGGGAGAAATGAAGTTTTGAAGGCAAGGGGAGAGGACAGGGTCACTTTGGCAGCCATTTCTTGAAGGTTTGTTGTTGTGCCCCTGCTACGAGTATAGCCGTATAAGGCATCCCTTGTCTATCACACGTGTCCTATCGTTTTAGATATTTTGTGGATCCTACCCTTATCTCTCTCCCACAAATCACCAACTGATGAGTAATGACTTGGCGTCCATCTAGCCTTTTCTTTTATGTAATTAGCAATTATGCATTATTATTTGGCATTCAGACGTTACCCTTCTTCACGGGGTACAAAATAAGAGCTGAACTTACACTCCTTATTAATTCCTTTATATTAACTTTTACCGGTAGCTGAATACGGGATCAAAGTGATAATGCCCAATTCATTTGCATCAAGTGTTGAGCTCTTTGCAAGGGTGTAGTGATAAATTTTTACATGTTTCAATAAATTGAGGGAATCACACATTCGATTCTCATCTTTATTCCTATCTTCCAATATTTTAGTTAAAAGAAGAGAAAAAAGTGTTGGGCTCCTTCATTGAGTATATATTTCTTGACCCTCTAAATGTTGCGTTTCTAATTGAAGATTAGGGCTTAATCACACACACACTCTTTGCCGCCCTTTTTCATTTCTAACTTCTCTGCCCTTCACAAACAAACTATAATTTGACTATCATGCAACCCCATTTCATTACTTTGGATCATTGCTTCAAAAAAAAAAAACCAATCTTTTCTTGAACGATGTCAGCAATCAAATAGGATCCCTTTTAACTCAATAGGGACTCTAAACTCGCATCTCCATAGTCATTGATTCACTGACATAGTTGATTAATAGTGATCGTATGGTTGTTGTTGGTGCTACTATTGTATGATGAAGATGAGCATGAGCATGCCTCAGTAGAGTAGAGTTACCTAAAGCATGATATGTTTTGGTGGCATTTCATATCTACTCTGCCAAAGGCGATTCTTTTACAATTCAAGGCATGCTATTGCTTCTGCATTTGCTGTGTCTCCACTTCATGTCAAACCTCCAGAGGAATTGCTTCTTCAGAACAATTTATTACCTCAGCACCAGCCCAATTCTCCTTTGACTTTGGAATTACATGACTTACTTGCCCATCGATTCAAAAGTTCTTGTTCCCTGAAAGATGCCCATCAACTCCATTTGCAGATACACAAGACTGGCTTTACCAGTGATGTTTTCTTGTGTAATACTCTTATTAACATTTATATCAGAATTGGCAATCTGTCTGCCGCACAGGAGTTGTTTGATGAAATGCCCCAAAAGAACACTGTTTCTTGGTCTTGTTTGATTTCAGGATACACGCAAAATGGCATGCCTGATGAGGCCTGCGTTCTGTTCAAAGGAATGATTTGTGCCAGCCTCATGCCCAACCATTATGCTATTGGTAGTGCTCTTCGAGCTTGCCAAGACTGTGGTCCAGCCAAGCTCAAGCTCGGGATGGAGATTCATGGCTTAATTTCTAAGTCTCCATATGCTTCGGACATGGTTTTGTCCAATGTGCTCATGTCCATGTATTCAAATTGCTCAGGTTCCATTGACGATGCTCGGCGTGTTTTTGATGAAATACAATCTAAAAATTCTGCTTCATGGAATTCTATCATTTCGGTTTATTGCCACAGGGGAGATGCAGTTTCTGCTTTTGAGCTATTTTCAAGCATGCAAAGGGAAGCTACAGAGCATTCCTTAAGGCCTAATGAATATACCTTCTGTAGCTTAGTAACTGTTGCATGCTCTCTGGTTGACAGTGGATTGATTTTGCTTAACCAGATGTTAAACTGGATTGAGAAATCTGGATTTTTACAAGATTTGTTTGTTGGCAGTGCATTAGTCAGTGGGTTTGCAAGGTATGGTTTAACTGATTGGGCTAAAATAATCTTTCGGCGGATGTGTGATAGGAATGCAGTGACTATGAATGGGTTAATGGTTGGGTTGGCAAAGCAGCACCAGGGTGAAGAGGCAGCTAAGATATTCAAGGAAATGAAAGATTTGGTTGAAATAAACACAGAATCTTATGTGGTTCTTCTGAGTGCTTTTACTGAATTTTCAAATTTGAAGGAAGGGAAGAGAAATGGTCAGGAAGTTCATGCTTACCTGATTCGCAGCGGATTATTTGATCGTTGGATTTCGATTGGAAATGCACTTGTTAATATGTATGCCAAATGTGGGGCCATCGAGGATGCTTTGTCAATTTTTCAACTCATGCCTAGTAAAGATATTGTCTCATGGAACTCTATGATCTCTGGTCTTGACCACAGTGAGCGATTTGAAGAAGCAGTTTCCTGTTTCCATACGATGAGGAGAAGTGGAATGGTGCCCTCAAATTTCTCAGTTATTAGTACTCTGAGTTCATGTGCAAGCTTAGGTTGGATCAAGTTAGGACGACAGATACATGGCGAAGGGATCAAATGGGGGCTTGATTTGGATGTTTCAGTTTCAAATGCTCTTCTTACATTATATGCTGAAACTGGTTCTATTGATGAATGCCAGAAAATTTTCTTCCTGATGCCAGAGTACGATCAAGTTTCTTGGAATTCCTTTATTGGTGCTCTAGCAACTTCAGAGTCATCTGTTTTAGCGGCTACAAAATATTTCCTGGAGATGTTGCAAGCTGGGTGGAGACCTAATAGAGTGACGTTTATAAATATTTTAGCGGCAGTTTATTCTCTTTCACTTCTTGAGCTGGGCCGTCAAATTCACGCTTTAATCTTAAAATACTCTGTTGCCAATGACAATGCTATTGAGAATGCGCTTTTAGCTTTCTATGGAAAGTGTGCGCAGATGAAGGACTGTGAGATTATCTTTTCCAGAATGTCTGAGCGGAGAGATGAAGTCAGTTGGAATTCAATGATTTCTGGATATATACACAATGACACCCTGCACAAGGCAATGGATTTGGTATGGTATATGGTGCAAAGGGGCCAAAGATTGGATAGTTTCACTTTTGCCACTGTTTTAAGTGCCTGTGCTTCAGTTGCAACGTTAGAGCGTGGTATGGAAGTTCATGCATGTGCTATAAGAGCTTGTTTAGAAACTGATGTTGTTGTTGGTAGTGCACTAGTTGACATGTATGCCAAATGTGGAAAGATAGATTATGCTTCACGATTCTTTGAATTGATGCTTGTGAGGAATGTGTATTCTTGGAATTCAATGATATCAGGTTATGCGCGCCATGGACATGGACAAAAGGCTTTAAATCTATTTACGCAAATGAAACAGCATGGCCAATTCCCAGATCATGTTACCTTTGTTGGGGTCCTATCAGCTTGTAGTCATGTAGGGTTAGTTGATGAAGGATTTAAGCATTTCAAATCAATGGGTGAAGTATATGGACTAGCTCCTCGAATAGAACACTTCTCTTGCATGGCAGACCTCCTTGGGCGGGCAGGCCATGTTAATAAGCTAGAGGAGTTTATCAAAACAATGCCAGTGGATCCTAATGTTCTCATTTGGAGAACAGTTTTAGGAGCATGTTGTCGAGCTAATGGCCGAAACACAGAGCTAGGGCGGAAGGCTGCCAAGATGCTTATTCAGTTAGAGCCCCAGAATGGCGTGAACTATGTGCTTCTTTCTAACATGTATGCCGCTGGTGGGAGGTGGGGAGACGTGGCAGAGGCTAGGTTGGCAATGAGGAAGGCGGCAGTGAAGAAGGAAACAGGGTGTAGTTGGGTCACAATGAAGGATGGAGTTCATGTGTTCGTGGCTGGAGATCAAACCCACCCAGAAAAAGGAAAAATCTATGAAAAACTCAAGGAGCTAATGAACAAAATGAGGGATGCTGGATACGTGCCCGAAACCAAATACGCACTCTATGATCTTGAGCCTGAAAACAAAGAAGAGCTCCTGAGCTATCATAGTGAAAAACTGGCTATTGCTTTTGTTCTCACTCGCAGGTCTGAACTACCAATTAGGATAATGAAGAATCTCCGGGTTTGTGGTGACTGTCACACTGGTTTCAAATATATATCAAAGATTGTTAATCGACAGATAGTTTTACGGGATTCAAATAGATTTCACCATTTTGATGGGGGCATATGTTCTTGTGGGGATTATTGGTGACTGGTGTTGGTGTTAAAAATTACAATATTGAAATATTGTCCAGGATTCTTATTCTTCTGTACTCTGGATATGAGGAAGCATGGTTGGCATTGCCAGGTGCCATTCCTGAGTGATGCTAATAAACCTAGAAGTGCAGAAAAGAGAGAGGGAGAAGAATGGTGGGAAAAACGTGAGATAAAAGAGGAGCTACATCTGGAACTTTGATTATAGTTTGAAGAAGAAAAATGCTATACCAGGGAAATTTTTTGCCAGATATTAAGTGTCAGGATGATTTGGCATAATTAGTCGTCTATGTTTCATGGTTATATTTGTCTTTGAAGAAATACAGAATATGCAATTTTTGGAACTATGAACAAATCTTAGCGTGGGAAATCAGTCAGTTACCTGAACTGTTTGTATCTTTTTTAACTAACGACGGATACAAGCGGTGGGTTGCATGTAATTGCCTAAAATAATATTTTCGAGTGATATATGATTGTCGAAGTAATATGTCCTGAATGAAAATCCTATGTGGAAGGGATGAGACAATTGTTTCGTACATAACATCAGTCCACATCGTAATATCAATGGCTTGCATCGTAATGAAAACATCCTTTCCTCAAGAGTCAAGAGCACGTTATTCAGGCAGTGGCTTCCCTATGAACTCTGCGGCTAATCGCTAAACAGACCAATCTATTTGTGGGCCTATATTGGTCGTATGGGTCCAAGTCATGCGCGTTAATGTCCTACTCTGCTAGTCTCTTGATTGATCCATAAATTGCCAAGTCGCTTTGTTGGCTCAGTGTGTATTTGGATGGGCAAATTATAGGGAAAATATAATTTTAAAAAGATTTAGGGCGGTTTGGTTTGACATTTTAATTTTTTAATTTTTATTTTTAATTTTCCAGTTTTTTAGAATTTATAAAGAAAAAATTGAAAATTCTGAAAATTACAAATTTTAGATTTTAGAATTTTAAGTTTTTCCTTTCACAAATTCTGAAAAATTGAAAACTCAAATCAAATTGGATAATTTTTAATTTTTCCAGTTTTTCCTTCATAAATCTAGAGAATTGAAAACTGAAAACATCAAAACAAACAGCCTCTTAAAATTTATCATGATAAAATATTCTGTTTGGATATTTACTTAGAAGAAATGATAGAATTTAAAATATTTTAAAGAGAAATTTTATCTACTTAAAATAGAGTAGTTTAACTTTCACCTATATAAAGGAACTTTGGAAATGCCAACACATATAAGTATATGTTTTTCTCACTTTAGTAAGCCTCATTTTTATTATATTCCATTACAATTTTTTCATATGTATAAGATTTTTATTTTATATCATTTTTAATTCATTTTGTTGTATTTTAAATTTTTTAATATTTAGTTTATATTACATGATGTTATAATTAATTTTAGATCGATTAAATTTTGATTATTAATAAAAAAATTTCTTTTTTTAAAAAAATACATTATGTTTTTCAAATAAAATATGTTAGAATCAAGGAAATATAATTATTTCACCCAAATAAATATTCTACAAATGAAGGACAAGTAACTGTCCATCCAAAGAAAAAAATTAAAAATTGAAAGAAATTTAATCGAAACAGTTTAATTTCCTAATATTTTAAATTTTTTTGTATTTTGAAAATACACCATCCAAACACACTAATATTTTGCTTTTGTTGCTTGATACCGCCAATTTAGTGTGTTGAAAAAATTGATCAAACACAAGTTAATTTCAAAAAAAAAAAACTGAACTCATCAGTCTTGGGAGGAAAAAGTAATGTCAATTCAATTTTTTTTCATTTCTCTTATATGGTGCATCCTAGGATGAGCTGCACGGTCATACCTCATTTTTCTTATATGTGTTGCTCTACTTAAAAAACATTATTTTTTATATAAGCTCAACGCTTCTAATAAAATTTATAAAATTTTCATGAACACTATTTTTCTTCTCTTACCTTGTCCATTTTACCATCAATGACTGAAATTATGTGAATTTTTTAAGATACTTCTCTTTTATTTTCCAAGAATAGTAGATAGACAGTTGGAGATAGACAGAAGAACTAAAGCAAATTTAATTTTAAGTTTTTCCGAAGTATTTATAGAGATGTGGTTTTCGAAGAAAGGAACACTATCAACTCCTTCAGCCTTATTCGTTTATTTACTAAACTCAGTCTTGTCGTAAATAAATCTAATTGTTCAGTTTTCATTAATAATTTAGGCTATGGCATTATTTAATTTTTTTGTACTCATTTTCACTATTACCAAACACAATATAGCTCTGGTTCTTGGATATCCATGCCAGTGATGAGGCCTATCAATCAAAGTCGTTGGATGCTATCTCCGTCTTGTAAAGGTATCAATTCCAAAATAGAATATAGAATCGAATCACAATAAATACATTTCAACACCCAAAAAGTTTTATATATCCAACATCTTACAGAAATAAAGGGAAAGAAAATAGAGAAAATAAATGGAGAATAAAAAGATATTTGAATCTCATATTTTTTTTGTGAAGGGTGTTTAGTATATTTGTGTTTTGGGATGTTGAAATAAAATTTTTATTAAGGGTATATGTTATTTGCTCTGCCTAGAGTGATTGGTATGCGTTCATATCAACTAGGGACAAAGTGAAGGCCCACATCTTCTGAAGTTCTGGAGGAAACTAATTCGTTGTATTCTTTGAAATCAAATTCTGGCAGGCATGCCTTTGATTTTTTTGGCTTTTTTGAAAGACCGTGATCCCGGTAACCGGGTCAAGTAAGCAGTTGCTAGGTATGTTCTTCAAAAACAAAAATTAAAGGACTAGGCACATGAGTAGGGCAAGCTAGAGGACAAACATTTCAACATTCAATCTGAAGTTTCAACAAAGGAAGCTACTTTGGCACCTTCTTCACCGTGTTATGGGTCAATTCCTACCTCATGTCGAAGATGGATGCTATATCATATTTCATTTACATTTACAGCCTGTACACTCATTATTTTCATTTAAACAATTTTATTATTTCATTCCCCAATATCCTCCAACACTCTATTTATCAAATATACGAGTCTCATTATGTATTTTTTCTCTAAGCTTATTCTTTTTTCATCATTCCTTTTAAACCCACATGGATCCATATAAATGTCTATACCTATATTTATGTGGGTGTTGAAATATAAATCACCCTTTAGACAATAACAGTTTTTGATTTACACTGTACATTAAAATTTTGTAAAAAGTGATCATGATATTTTTGCAACAATACACTGTGCCCTCTTTTACTTTTCTTTCTGGATACAATATAAGAGCAATAGCAAGGATAACTATTTTGAGTAATAAGGATTAGTTTGATTAGTTGTTAGACTTGCACGAGACATATGACAAATTCTCTATATGGATTGTATTGTGTTTGCATAACTAATAACTATTCGTAAAGGCAGAAGGACTTTTGCAGAACTACAACCCAACTTTCAAAAGTAAGCTTTTCCAAAAAGTACCTGTTTTTATAGGCAAAATTTTTAAGTTGAGGTAAAAAAAAGCATGTTAAAAAAAATTGAAATGGTTTGGTCTGTAATTTTACTTTTGAAAGAAGTATTTCGCTTCAATGGAAGTGAAAAATATTAATTTTTACTTTTTTAATTCATATTAATTATTCTAAACTCATTTTTATAATATTTTTCCACACATAGATCAATTTTTAAAAAATCAATTCTTGTAAAACCAATTCCTTCCATATCAATTATTTTAAAAGTGATTATACTAAAATCTAAACTAAATGGAAACTTATGCTTCGTGACCAATATCCAAAAAAGAAAATAAAGACCCGTTTGATTTGAGTTTTCAGTTTCATTTCAATTTTTGAGTTTTTCAAATTTTATAAAAGAATATTAAAAGCTGGAAATGAAAATTGAAATTTGTAGTCTTCAATATTTTCTTTATAAAATTTGAAAGACTGAAAACTAAAGCTGAAACCAAATAGATCCTAAACTTCTTTATTTCATTGTTTAAACTTACAATCAGCATCCTATGACAAATTTAACTACGCTCCAATGTGGGCAAGCCATCATGGATAATCCTTCGACTGTTCTCTTCCATGTTGCCACTTAACTTCTTAAGTTCATATGAAGGCTTTTAGGCTTATCTCTATGTTAAAAGAAAATTAGACTTGGCTCAATTATATTGAATACGAGTTGTATGTTTTTCCTCTGATCGAAAGATGAAAGTATGACGATGAAATAAATGTTAAATACAGCAAACACCTCTTACATTTAATAAATTAGTGTCTTTCGATTACAGCACATTGTCCATGGAACGGACTGAGAAACAGAACACAACATACTCTCGACAGAATCACGGAGGACAGGATTTTATTCCAACATGCAAAAATCTGAGTGGCCTGAAAGTGACCCAAAATTTCTACAGCTAAGACAACCCTACAAGTTAATAGTCAAGTGAAAATAAGATAAAAGTAAAGGATGGAAAGAAGAGGAACTTGAGATCCACACTGCTACATTTAATTAACAAGCACCAGTGATTTCTCATTGTCCAAATATGTACTGTGATCTGCTCTGAATGCTGCTTTCATCTTTCTAATGAAATCTTCACATTTCTTGTTCAACTCCTCCGTGTCCTCTGCAGCATGCCCATGATCATGATCATCAATGTTCACCATGGCATATCCCTCTTCCTCTTCTTGCTGTTCTTCTTCTTCCTCAATGATCATGATGGCATTTCCCTCTGCTCCATCTTCGTGTGCATCTGAAAGCGCATGTTCTTGTTCTGCTATTACCAAACTATATTCTTGTTCTTGTGGGGATTCAACTGCCGTAACGAATTCACCAGCAAGTGGTGCTGAAATCTCTGATGCATTGAATTCTAACCGGCTGCTTTTGTAGTTGTCAGCAACAGCAACTTCTGCGCATTGATTTGTACAAATACCCTCTGAAGAGGCACTAATGAGGCCAGAGTTCATGGCTATAAAAACCATAAGGCCATTGCAGAGAAGGAACATGTAGCTCTTGTCAACTGTGTAGTAGCTAAGGAACTGCATGAGGAATGGCTTGAGGGAATGGAGAATGAAAGGAAGTAAGGAATACAAAACACCTAACACAGAAAAAGAAAGCAGAAACTTGATCATTCTCTTGGAATTGTGGGATAGGAACTGATTGTGAACTCTGGAGCAATCCATATGGCTTTGTTTAACGATGGATGACCACAGCTTCACAAGTCCTTGCTTGTTAATTGTTATGGCTTGCAAGGTAAGGAATGAATTCATGTCTGTCCATTATATATGGTGAGATCAAATGTAGCTTGAGTGGACGTGGGGTAGGAAGTTACAACTCACCTTACATGCATTTACTGGGAAGGGACTTTTAGAGAGAAGACCCAAGTCAAGTCAACTAATATAACATCTTTAATCAATCATACAAGGTACCAAGCAAGACCTGGAGGCTAGAGCCCTTAGTGTGGACAAATTTTGTAACACAGGCTTATCTTATCGACGACTTTAATTTCAATCAATAATATTATTTTAATACTTAATTTTAAATACCCTATTTAAACACTTATTTTATTACTATTGAATGAAATTGTGATCTATACTCACACTCATTCATCTCATCTAACAATAATAGAGTATATGTCTGTATGTGACACCTAAAAATGGATATTGAAATAACATTACCTTTGTCTGAGTTTCTTTGTTTTTTTCATTTTTTTTAAATCTTTTCAATTCAAAGTGCGTTAATTAAACTGAAATGCAATCCCCTATTGTTTTTATTTGCGCATGTTTATGAAAGCATAACTTTTGCAAGTAGATGGAATTAGTTCTAATACACAGTTATAATAAACTTTTTCTATACAATCATCTAACTATGTGCAATTACATTATTATTAAAATTATTTGTCTTTTCGTCATCATCTCAAAAAGTTATATATAAATAAGATACAATTAGCCGAGTGTACAAAACTAGTGTAGTACCCGTGTAATACACGAGGCTATCTGTTTGTTGATATATTTTTATATATTAACACATATTTAAAATCTTAGGAATCATTTGAAATCCAAGGGACGTGAGGTGAGGAAATATTCTTCATAATCATGTCAGTAGTTTCTATAATTTAAAATATGTGTTAGTATATAAAAATATGTGTGTAACATATGTTTGTTTGTGTATACGTAAATGTAATTAGCTTAATTGAGACATAAATTACTAACTTTTAATAATTGATAGCGGAGAAATAATTGATTTTTTTTCTATTAATAAAAACTCCTAAAGAAGAGTATCTTAGAAGCAATTGCTAATATTTCGTCAATTGGGATAACTTTTTATTTTATAGCTTCCCGTTTTTAATATATTACAGATTATAGATATAGATATAGATATTGTACTCTACCTTAGTAAATAGCGTTCGGTCGCCGCAAGCATAAATTAAATAGAGTCATGCTGGATCCACCCCCGTAACATGCCTCTTGAAAAAAATGGAAGTTGGAATTTCAGCATTATGCTAAAAATGAAGAGCAAATTCTTTGTAACCACTAAATATATTAATTAAATCTCTACAATATTCGACGTCGACGTTCCGTCCAACTGTTAATCCTAGATTATCCTTGTTGATCTTTCGGTGCTTCACCTCGATCGATGTGACATTCTTTGTTTTCTTAATTGGTCTTTGATAGCGAAGGAAATAACCTATCAGAAATTTCTGCCACCGCGTTGAGTTGCTCTACATTCTGCACTGTAATGATTAGTTGGAAAATGTCGTTGTTCTTATTGCCGAAAAAGTGTATAGAAACAAAAGCATTCATTTCAAGAGTACACCTAGATTTTTTTTTAAGAAAAATAATATATGATTACGCGTAATGGAAAAATATTCTTTAACTGAAATCATGACTTGAGACCAAAACATTAAAAACAATTGAGTTGTGATTTTATCAAATATGATAAAAAAAAAAAAATAAGCTTTCATACCTCAAATCCTAACGCCTGGTAAGATATGCTAAATAAAAAGTAATAAACTTTTTTCATGCAAATTATTCTTCTGACTTTGTTTTTTCGACCAACCGAAATTCATTTATTAATAATTGAAGGTAATAGCTTGATTGCACAGAGAACAATACTCCATATTCCCCTCCCTTCCCCGATGGATAAGGAGTTTTCTTTTTACTTACATAAACGGGATGAAGCCCAACAAAAAGAACCTTGGATGAGAAATAAACAAGAAGGGCTTGTTTTGTTATGGGTCATTAGAAGAAATCATTTAGACCTATTGCCAAAAAGACAGTGCCTAGATCTTGGATAAGGCTTAAGTTAGCCTAAACTAAGAGGGCCTAGCTTACCGTTTTGCTGATTTTACTGGGGCTGCCTTGCCCCAAAATGTTATAGTCAAGGTCATTTCACATCTGCCTTGGGCTTTCTGCCCCGTTTTTTTTTAAAATGCCCTTTTTACACTTCTAGGATTAGCAATTTGACAAGCATAAGCATTCTGACCCAAAGAGAGAGGGAAAAAAAAAAATTTATGCATACATTTGAGATATTTGTATATTATCAGTTATTAGTTATTACTACACAAAACGTTATATTTATGATCTTGGACAAAATTATATACTGAATAAAGATATTTGCCTACAATATTGTTATTCATTTTAGACTAACATCCTACTTAGCCATACTCAAGTGCGATAGCAACAAATAGCACATTTAACAGGGAAGTATCGAAATTTCAATCTCCGCCGTCGCTTTAAATATTTAACTTATATATCAGCAAATTATCTTAATTTTCTTGGTTAGTCCACTGTTCAGTTTTTAAATAGCTATTTATATTACAATCTTAAAATTGTGTATTGACAACCAACTTATTTTACCGATCATATAACTATTGAAATAATTATGCTTAGACTCATCACTCACGGTTATCCATAATTGAATGATTAGGTTATATATATATATATATATACACATTACATTTTTAAAAAACTATTTTCAATTTTTAAAAATAAAAAAAATCCATTTGTCTTGCCCGTTTTGATTCACGCCCATTTTAAAAACAGAAAACACATTGTGGTTTTTAAAAACAAGAAACAGAGAACAGGCCAAAGATGTTTTCTGTTGTTTGCATTGGACAACAATAGCTGGCAACATTTTTTAAAAACTATTTTCAATTTGTAAAAATAAAAAAATAAAAACCTGTTTGTTTTGCTGTTTTGGTTCATGCCCATTTTAAAAACAAAAAGCACATTTTGATTTTTAAAAACAAGAAACAGGGAACAAGCCAAAAATGTTTTGTTTTTTTTGCTTTGGAAAACAATAGACAGTGCGGTGGCAATTTTGCAATTATGTTGAACTTGTGCTTTTTTCTTTCCTTTGAATCCCGTGGAAAAGTTTCTCATGCTTTCAGCCTCTTTATTTTGTCTCACCATCCACAACTCCATCATTTTAGAGCTCCTTCCCTAGCACTGCGACCACCCCAAAATCCGCCGAAGCCAAGCCGCCGATCTGCCGGCAAAGGGCGCGAACCAACTTCTACGACCTAGCTTCTATGAAACTCCTCAACTAAGCTACTCCGCGAAGCTCCGCCGTGAACCAAGCCCCTCCACAAAGCTCTGCCGCGAAGCAAGCTCCTCCGTGACGAAGCTTGTCGGCGACCAAGCTTTCGCACGACAAGCTCCTCCACGAAACCTAGGTCCAGCACAAACCCCCACCAAGCATTGATGTTGTAGTTGATCTTGGCCGCGGGATTGAAGGCAACGAAATGATGATGCTGGAAGGAGAGGTGGCACCGACAGAGTGGAGAGAAGGCAGCGTGAAGGGAGGTCATGGCAGTTTCTGTTTTTGCTTTCCATTCCATTTTTTTTTAAACAAATTCTGAATCTATGTTTGATTATTTGTGGATTGGAATTCCATGAGCTAAGATGTATTGTTGATAGTGATGATTGTTGATTTGTTGCTAGAAATGGATTATTGCTATTTGATTTGTTGATTTGAGAAGGGAATGTGGGACTATGATAGTTTGAAAACCGGTTTGGTTTGTTGTTATTGTTAACAAATTGGCAAAATATCATGACCAAATTACAAATTAGATGTAGCTATAAAAAAATCATAAATAACTTCATAAATGAATTTATAAATATAAATTGACATCAAATTATATTAAGAATTTTTTAGAATAGAAAATTGTATTAAGACTTTATTTATTAAGTATGTATGGAAAATATTATCCATAAAATATATAATAGGTAAAGGATTATTTAAAATTTATCATTTACAGTTATGTAATTTACCAAATGAATTTTTATTTTATTAGTTTTTAAAAGTTCTTTAAAAAAATTATCCAAACAAATTTTCTATTTTTTATCATTATAAAACTATTTTTAAACTTAAATTGCCAAACAAGTTTTTTTATTTTTTATTTTTAAAAATTGAACTCAACTATTTTCTAAAACAGTTTTTAAAAACAAAAATAAAAAAACACTTCCAAACAGTCTCATAAATGCTAATATATATATATAAGCATGACAATGTAAAATGTATTCATTCATTTTCTCAGTTTTTCAAATGTAAACATACTTTCGCTAAATATGGGAGATACTACAGTTCCCAACCTAAGGCTTTAACCCGGTCATAAAGAAAAACACAATCATCATAGAAATTGGAAAACCATGTCTAGGAGCTAGCATTCAAAATTAACTATGCATAAGCAATATCATAGCTATACCCATAATCCAAAATAGCTAGCTCCAATCCATCACCAGCTCTTTTAATTTCAAGCCTTTACACTGCCCTCTTGTCCTGCCTCATCAACTAGTCCATCAGGGTTGACAATAACAGCACCACCAGCACACTTCCTCCGCTTTTGTCGCTTGTCCAGATCATTGTCCTTAATCTCCTCCAAGACCTCTTCACCAGAATCACTAGACTTTGAAACTTCAGTCTCATCAACATCATTCTCATTCTTATGGCTTTCATCACTGTTGTCACTTGACTCTTGAGAACTCTCCTCCATCTCAGCCTCCCGCATGAGTGCCTCTATCGCACTCGTCATTTCTCTGTTAACCTGTCACAAACCACAAATAGGCAAAACAAAATTATAAGATTATATACTAGATTATAACATTATATAGTAAGATTGCATACTAACTATTGCAAGATTACATTGAATCTCATATTTCACAAAAGGCCTAAGCATTTTATAGTAAGTTAGTAACTTGGGAATATCATGAAAAGAAACCACATTTAATGCAAATATAAACACCTGAAGACAAATTATTACTCATTACAAATATTCAATGTAATCCAAAAAGCTATGAACGAGGGGGATAATAGCTTTGGTTGGGAAGTTCTTTTTCTTAATAATTTAATTAGAAATATCTGCAACGTAATACCTCTGGGCTCTGAAGAAATTCAGCTATGTCACATGAACATGATGGGCATTTCATAACATTCTTCTGTGCACGTAAGGTGCGTCCACTTTTACTTGCCCTTTGTCTGATGAAACTTTGGCCAGAAAAGGCACCCTCCAGACAGGCTTTGCAGAAGTTATGACCGCAAGGTGTGGTTACAGGGATTGTTAACACCTTGCGACACAACTGACAACCAAAGTCTGCAAAATTAATGCAGTCAGAGCCAAAATCATATCAACATTAGAAATCTCATACTAAGATATTAGTAACCATAATGGTATCAAAGAGCAATGATTTATGTTATACTAGTAGGAATTGTCTTTACAGGAGTGCAAGGAATATATACCTCTCATGAGCCTTTCTTTCACTGGCAAACTCTTAACTTTTTTTCTTACAATTTTTATCTTTCCTGTCACAGCTTCAGATTTTGCACCATCCGATTTCTTGCTTTCTGGTGGGGGTCTCTTCCACATCCAGCAGCCCTTTTCCTCCTGAAATTTGATTCAAATGCAATGAGACCTTTAAAATCTGTACAACATAAAAGGTGGAACAAATATCCACGGGGCAAAGAATTCCCTGAATATCTAGAGCAAAATAAATTATGGTGAAGCACAGTAGTAGAATAGTTGCAACGAAAGTAAGGAGAACTTTCAGATGTCAATAAACCTGGAAGGAAAAAAAAAAGGCATCGTAGTAGACAACACCACTTACATCATAATCCCATGATGGAGCCTTCTTCCTTTCAGTTAAATCAATTGCACCCTTCAACTCTTTAACTGCAGGCAGTGGGCGTGGGCGGTCTCCACTTTCATCACTGCAGATCAAATAAACAAAATAAATTCAAGTCAACACCCATGTGCACCCACACGCACACACAAACTGATGCAAGAATCCACCTTGTCCATGGGGCAGGCTCATTGTCACATCTAACGAACAAATATCTGCAAACCAAGCAACCCTACCAGAGGGAAAAAAAAAGTTCTGAGAACGAATTTAGAGAAAGCTATTAAGCTAATAAGAAAGCAGGCTTCACTAAATGCAATTAATCACAATTGATTACAAGTATCTTACTTGTTTTCCCTTCTTACGCCAGCATTTCTCTATTCTATAAACTCCATCATACCTCACTCCAAATTGAGGAGCATAAGCAGAACGTTTCTCCTTGTGTGACCTGACCAGAATATAGAACCACATGAAGAAGCTAAACTGTCATAAACAAGCACGACTCAACCAACATAAGTATAAATGAATATTGGCTTAAAACAGACTAAATAACATTCACATTCAGACAATGTGTCAATATGCATGACAAGGAAACAAGGAAATTAAATTCAACTCAAGAATTAAAGTCTAAGGAATCAAACTAAACTAAATCTAAAATGACCCCGATCATTACATATGGGCATACAAGTAGAAACAAGATCTCCTTTAGATTCCAGCATTCAATAATATCTCATGAAAGTGAATTACGATGAAATTCATTGGCATTACTCACCTCACAACCCTAACAGGGTAGCCTTCTTTACAACTCACTCTGAGTGCCTCATTCATGTTGTCAAACTTCTGGTCAAAGGAATGCAGTTTGTTGGTGCGTTTGTTGCCGCTGAGGTCTTTTCCACCACTGCAGCAAACGATCACAGAGAATGCAAACGACAATGACAATGGCAAAGAACCAGAGCAATTGCAGTAACAAGGAAACACAAGAAGCACAATTGAAGTTTGCAACTACCCAGATAACAATACTCAACAGCAGTTCCAGCATTCAAGGATATACCATCAACAACAACAGATACACAAGCAAGTAAAAGATTGTGCAATTACCTTCCAGTGTAGAGGAACCATTCACCATGGTCCTCATCATCAATATAACCTCCTGAAAGTGCAACAGACTGAGCACCATGACCCTTCTGACCAGCAATGCCGGCAACATGAGGGAAATGAGCACCCCACTGCCTGCAATCCATCCTGTCCTCCCAGGTGTCCCCAACCAGAACCCCACGATTGTTCCTGGGGTCATACTCTGCAGTGATTGGTCCAAAATAATCCGAAGGAATCGTCACGAAGATCTTCCCACTGCAAGCATTGGCCTTCCCGCTTTTCTTTGCTCGCTCAGTGGTGAAGGCTGTGTCTGGAAGGCTCTCGTTCTTCATGCTGACATAGACCTTCGGCTGAGCCGCAGGCCCCACCATCCCCGATCGGACCTGCCTCGCCAACCGAATGGCCATGGCAAGCTGATCATTGATACGAGGATTGCTCGCCATCTTCGCAGGGATCTGACGGCGACAGTTGGCACATGTGTTCTTCCCCTGCTTAATCCACCTCTCGAAGCACTTCAGGCAGAAGTTGTGCCCACAAGGGGTCTGCCACAAACCACACAAAACAACAACAACAACAACATACACGTAATCAAAATCAAGACGTTGAATGACAATTCTAACAAAAACAAACAATAATAAAACCACCTAAATCAGTCCTAAAGAGATGAAAATAAACAAAAACCCCTAATACAGTCATTTTCAAGAGTGCTAAATGACAGAGGCTTTCATTTCTTGGAGACAAAGTTGTCGGCGATGTTAACGTCACGCTAATTTAAAGCTTTGCTAAAAATCAAAGAAGGCGGCAAAATAGACTAACCGTGACCGGTCTTTCCGGCAGCTGCATGCAGAATGAGCAGTTCAGCTTTCCGTCGAAGACATCGGTGGCCGGTTTCCCATTCTCCAACGCAGCAGGCGGCTTTGAGGAGCCGCAGACGAGCTCCTGCCGTTTCTTCGCCTTCTCCTCGTCAGTCAACGAAGAGTCCTCCTGAATCGCCCGGATCGCCGCCACTAGTCCTCCGGCTGCGCCGGAAGCAGCAGCGGCAGCAGCGGCAGCAGCCGGAGGTGGCGCGGGTGCAAGGTCAGTGCAGTCGGGGCACTCCCATTTGTCAACGTCGGACATGGTGGCGGGGCCGGCGCCGGCGGGGAGGCAGGGCTGGTGCCAGGGAGTGGCGCAGGTGCGGCAGAGGAGGGACTCGTGGAGAGGGGGCTTTTGGCTGCAGAGCATGCAGAGCCCATCGGAATCGCAGGGAAGTGCCTTTTGCGCCATCTGGTTGGGTCTGAATGGCGAAATGGAACGACGGGTCCCAAGGCTGTTTTGGTGAGAATGTATTGGCTAGTCAGGTCAGAAGGAAGAAATGTAGTGACTATGACTATGACGACTCTATGAGTGAGATGAGAGTGGGGAGTGCGGGGGGTTTTGTTTTCATTTTATAGGGATTTGGGATATTGCATTTTCGCATAGGAGGGAATCATTATTTTTGAATTTTTCCCATTTTTATGCTTTTCCCTCTCTTCTTTCTTTCTTTCTTATTTCTCTTCGTTTTGTTTTTTCCACCATTATTTTTTACTTCTTTTTGTCTTTTCGTTTTCTACGTGCGATTCGTTTTCACACTTCTTCTTTCTTTAATTATCGTCGTATTAATGTTATTTTGTCGATAAATTAATAGGATTTTATCTCAGTTATTGTTTAATAGATTCTATCATCTATCTATTCATATATGTTTAATTAATCTGTAGATTTCTATAATTTTATTTAATTTTTAATTAAATTTTTATAATTTAAAATTTTTTAACTAAGTCTCTATATTATATAAATATTTTAAATTAGATTTCTATCTCTATAAACCATTATAAAAATATTAAATTAAACGAAATGTTCAAGAATATTCTTTATCATCACCAATTGTTCATCATTCACCGTTTGTTCATCATTCACGGTCATTTGTTTATCATGAATGACTAACATTTATCCCTATCTCTATCACAACCCCTACTTCATCCGCTTTCTCTCTATCACCACCATTTGTTCATCATTCATCGTCACCATCATTCATCATCACCACCACCCTCAAATAAATAGGTCTCAACATTTTTGAAAAATAAATAAAAAAGAAACAGAACAGAATAAGCCATAAGGGATTAGGAATTATGAAAAAAAAAATAGATTTTGGAAAGATGGAAAGGTTTGGCTTGGATAAATAATTTGGGATTTCAAATAACATAAACATAAGCGACAGATCTGGTTTGGTCTTCGCTGCACAAACAACACAGCATCTCTGCCTTCTCCCTCTTCGCCGCTTCCAAGTCCTTCGCCTCCACTTCCTCCTCACGGCGCCATTTTCGATCATCAATGTTGGCTTTGAGCGAGAAGTTGAGGATGGCCTTGGCGCTGCAGAGCTTGAAGGCGGCATTGTCATAGGCCTTGGCGACTTTGATGGCGGTGTCAAATATCCCCAGCCACACCCTTGACCCGCGCTTGTTCAGGGTCTCAAATCTCCGCCGCAAACTTTCCCTGCGGTCTCTGTTGAACGCCTCTGTAATGCTTCTTATGCTTTTCGCTCTTCATGCGATTCTCCTCCTCCCCTTACTCTGTTGTCCAAACTTGATCTACTCTGTCTTCTTTGGGACTGAGATTTGCAGAGACGACTTTCGATTCGGCTGTGGTTTGATCAAGCCCAGCATATGGTGTTGTGATTGTGTGTGAGAATTTGGTGTGGAATTGGGAATTTGGGGTTTAGAGGTCAAATATGTCATTTGATGGGAAATGGATGAGTTGGGTGAAGTATTGGTTGACGTAGGAGGAAGATTCAGAAGTGGAAGATTAGGAACAGAGGGAATCGGATTGGGATTGGTTGATTGAATTGGAAGAAGAAGGTGTTTTGGGGAAGAAAGATTAGGGAGAGTTCGCCTGTTTGATGAGGTTGAGAGCAAAAACATCTACAGGGTTAGCCATCATTGTTTGCAGGGATGGGGTGGGGGGTTATAGGTGTGCAAGGTGGTATTTTAGAGTGCATCATCTATCATTAGTTGTATAAGTGTTCCAACTGAAATAAATAGCTAAAATTTTGTTTTTTAATCCAAATTGTAGCTAAAGAATATTCTTTGGAAATTCCATTTAATTTGACATTTCGTAACAGTTTATAGAGACAGGGACCTAATTAAAAAAAATTATATAATATAGGGACTTAGTAAAAAACTTTTAAACTAGGGGTGAGCGCATTTTACCCTTCTGAACTTTAGGTCATGTGCAATTTATATATTGACTTTTCAAAATGTGCATCGCGACACCCTATACTTTTTAAACTGCGCAAAACACCCATCAGTATAATTTTTACAACTAATGAAAGTAAGATTTTTATGCACTTAACCTCTCTGATATTTATAATTTGTGCAACTCGACACCTTATCTGTGAATATTATGTGTAATTAACCCCCTGATTTTTTTATTGTATGCAACCCTATACTCTGATATAATTTAAAGTTTTGCATTGTTTGAAAAGTATGAGCTTTCTACACAATTTGAAAAGTTCGGGGTGTCATAATGCACGTTTTGAAAAATTAGCGTGTAAATTGCATATGACTTAAAATTTAGAGGGTAAAATGCATTTAATTCTTTAAACTACAAGGACTTGCATATTAAACCATTCATATATTCAATTGCAAATAATTTAAAGCCTTTCATTTTGAATATTTAGGGAAAAAACAATTTCCCCTGTACTTTAGGTCATATATAGATTAGACCTCGACTTTTTAAAGTGTGCAATTCGACACCCTATACTTTCTTAACTTTGCAAAAAGACCCTTCTGTTAAATTGCCTTCCATTTTCACTATTAAGTGGTCACGTGACTCACTTTATTTCTAAAATTGCCCTCTTTATTTCCCATCCCCAAACCCTAACCTCTACCCGCAGAAAACACTCACCTGAAGCCCTTCCCTGAAGAAGGTCGTAACCCCAACCCCAACCTTCAAGCAATGCAAACATCATGAATCTCTAACCCCAGTCATCATATATTCATCCATCATCAACCGACTAAAGAGGATCAGAAAGAAATTTTCAATTGGTTGAGAGAAAAAAAAAATTTCAACACAGAAAAAGAATACACATAGATACATCATGAAGCCAATAGGAGAAAACCTGCAAAGAAACCAATAGTAAAAACCAGCAATACAACCCAGTAGCAACATAAAGAAAGAGCAAGGTAATAGCAGTAGCAATAGTATCATCATCATTCAAAATAATAATAAAAAAAGCTAAAAAGGGGGAAGAGGTCGTGGCGATCCTCCTTTCACCACTACCATAGCCTCGTCATCATCAGTAGCCCAGCACCACCGCCATCCCTTTTGTGGTCCACCAGCTCAGCCTCATTTCAACTCCTTCCACCGGCGCCACCTCCAAGCAGCAGCACCAGCCACTGCTCTCCCATTCATGGCCGCTTGCGCCTCGCGACCATCAGTCACACCTCCGCGCCTTTCCCCTCTTCATCACATCATCATATCTGAAGCTGCTCTCCCTTTTCTACTAGCATAACCGTTGCCAGGACCTTAGTCGCTGCTCCCGCCCCCTAATCTACCTTCTTCTCTCCATCAACGCCACTTGCCACGGCGGATCTACCACCTTCCCCAACCAGACGCGAGCGGCCGTGTTCTCACGGTGAGCCAAATGTCGCATCATCACTGCCAACTCCACTAGACTTCCTCTCCTTGAGTGGCCCACCACTGTAGCTCTGCCGTCTCCCCTTTCCCTACCTTTCTCTATCTCTCTTTCTCTTTGCATGTGTGTGAGAGAGAGAAAAACGCGTGTGTGTGTGTGTTGGTGGGAATGAGAGATTAGGCCGTGTTTTTCATTGTTGATGCATTTTTTCTAGAAAGGTGGAGTAAGGAATTGCGGCATGCTTCATGGCTATTAAGAGAAGAGTTTTCTTTAGATTGGGATGGGAAGGGGTTAGGTTAGGGAAGGATTGGGGTAGGAAATTGGGAAATAAGGAAAGGCAATTTTAGAAAAAAAGTGAGTCACATGCTTGTCACGTGACCACTTAACAGTGACAATGGAAGGCAATTTAACAGAAAAGCCATTTTGATCAATTAAAAAAAATATAAGGTGTCGAATTACGCACTTTAAAAAAGTCGGGATCTAATATGTACATAACCTAAAGTAAAAGGGGGTAGATTGCTTTTTTCCTGAATATTTATTACTAACAATTATGAATTAAGACCCTAATTAAGAGCATCATAGTCAATAACTTTAACCAAATTCATGAACTTCAATAACAAGTTAATTGTATTAATAGAGTAAAGAGAATAACTAATGATGTATACGCAGAAAAATATTGGCAGAATATTTGACAAACAATCATAAAACTAACACTTAGAACACATTATTCTAAATATGAAATTCTAAACAAAGTTTCTGGTTTTCAAGCATTTTATAAGAGCTTATTATTTATGCATAGAATACTTTTATATGGTAACTAAATCATATATTTCTATTCATAAAACTTTCAAGTTAGGGGATGTTGGTTGAATCAATTTTTTTAACACTTACAATATATGTAAATTAAATTTATAATGAGATTAATTTTAATGTATTATCAATGGTAAAAAAACTTGCTTTTTATTGTCATCAAATAATATGCTTCTATTTGTAAAGACTTTTAAGGTCATTGATAATTAATTAAATATTTTTATTGATGTGGTAATATATAATTGAATGCTCATGGCAAAAAAAAAATTATCTTCACATTTCACAAGGATTAAATTTATAATTATAACAATGAAACATTGTTGCTTATGGAAACATATATGATTGAATGAATATTTAAATTATTTATATATGATTAAATGAATATGTAAATAATTTATACACCAGCAACACACCAAAATTATATTCTTTGTTTTATTTCAAAATCCCTGTATAAAATAAATTTAGAAAAGCATTTAACTGAATAAGGATGTTTTATAATTCATTTTTTTTATTTTTTGCTTAAATAAATTACTCTTTTTCCAGAAAATAATCTTTGAATGTTTGCCATAAAAAACAATCTCTTTTTGTTTATAATTTGCATCTATAATACTAATATTTCAGAGTTGTTTAAAGAAAAGTTTTACACGGGTCGTAATGAAAATATTTTATGACCCACATCTTTTAAGAAATTATTCATTAATTTTTTGGAAAAAATGAAACTGCAATTATTACATATTATTAGCATATCATTGATAATCATTCATATTTAATTATAGGATTGTATTATATTAATTAAATATCTTTAATTATTGCGATACTGAAATCATGAATTATATTCATAAATTAATTTCATAATTTTAGTATTAATTTCACATATAAAATTTTTATATTTGATGTGGGTGGTGATTTTCTTTTGAATACTATTATATTAAATTTATGAAATTAAGTATATAAATTATAAGAAGATGCAAAATAGATGTGCTAGGTTATATCATTTACCTTTTTTGTTAACAATGAAATTGTGATGAATATAATTATTTAAAGGCAGAATATTTTTTCGTGTCATTAGTGATGACATTATTTGATTATATGTATACACTAATTTAATGATTTGAAAATTAAGAATATGCCAATTTAATAAAAAAATTATATATGTACGCAGGTGAAAATGAAAATCTCGGGGCCACCTGGGATGACTATAAAATTATACTTCAATAATCTCTGAGCTCTTGCAAATAATTTTGATTATTTTATATTTTAGGCTTTAGGGTTTACAAATAAGCTTCAATAAAAGATTTCAATAAAATTTGAAAAAAAAATTCAATCATATAATTCATGATAATTTTATACTTTAAAAGATTTGAATGAATTTTGAAAAAAATAAAATCAATCATATAATTCATGATAATTTTGATAATTTTATACTTTAAAAGATTTGAATGAATTTTGAAAAAAAAAAGTTAATGTTGAAAAAAATAAAAAAAAACTGGAAAGATTTTAAAAAGAAAAAAATAATAGAGATTTATCAGAATCTTATTTATAATTAGAAGTTATTAATTATTAAGATTTTGTATAAAATTTATTGATTGTATAAATCTACTATACTAATATTTCAGACTCATTTTATGAAAACTATTACACATGTCATTCATATAATGATTTAAGCTTCACATTTCATTCATACAATAATTTAGGCATCACTTTTCTTAATCTTTATGTCTAAATTTTTTTTAAAACTTAATTTATAATTTACTTATTAATTATTTTTTATATAAAATAAAATTAGATATTCCAATCATTAAAGAATCAAATATTACAATCATTAAATATTATAACTTGAACTAAGAGAGAATCTATGTTAATATAATTATGATCTACAATTAAATTAAGAACCATTAATAACCTCACATTATGAAGGTAATATAAAAAATTATACATAAAATATTTTCAAAATAAATAAGTTTTAAAATCATTATTTTCTTTTTAAAGAAAATGAGTATGTCAAATTGTTAACGAACTGCTAATTGATTGATTTTAATATGATAATAATTCAAAATTCAATTTATACCAAATTTATTCTAATCAAATATTTAAGACACATTATAATACTAATATTTAAGACTCATTACATAAAAAGTCTTCCATGTGTTATTTATAGAAAATTATACCTCACCTTTTTCATAATCTTTATGCTTAAAATAAGTTTTTGAATTTAATTTACCTTCTAATTATCAATTATTTTTTTCCAATCATACATTCATATCCCTCTACCATTAATAAAATTAATATAAAAATAAAAAATAGCATAAATAAAATTATAATTCAATATATTATACCATAAAAATTATATATATAATTATAGTATTAATGATAATAAACTTATTATAATTGTGCTGTTTTAGTACCATTTGTTATTATAGATATTTATATTTTGAAGTTCAAAGTATTTTTAAATTTTTTTAATAAATCCAAAAAATCAATAGAGATTTAAATCTCCATATGAAATGAAAAATAGGGACCTGTTGTAACACTCTTCTAAAATCTAAATTATTTGACCTTAAATAATTATTTTGGACATCATACATTTGTAGAATTTTTTTTCTATGAATGTTTATTATTTATGGTCGTATACCGGAGTAGTGTATATTAACTGTAATTCATGTACCTGGTAGGCTCCTAGGAAAGAGAGGTGGGTCACAACGGACACGCTTAAATACTAAGTCTTTTCTTAGCCAGAACCTTTCCAAACTACATATTCATAGTGATACACTTACATACAGTGACCTAAGGATGATTTTTAAACGACAAAGAATCTATCTTAACACTATTATTTATTAATCACTAATTCCCACAGTTTAGATAACTGTCATCTATAGAAAACATACTTCATTGCCAACATCAATTCATAGGGTACAGTACACATTAAATATTCAAGATATATAAAGAAAACTTCAATACAACAATATGACATATTCCAAGTCTGGTAACATATAGAAAATATTCTATCTAGCACACATGATAGAATCTGATTATTTAGAAGTTAAGTCCAAGGCTACATCCATTTCATTACTGATGACAATCGATGCTATCTGGAAATATCAAAGAAAAGGGGTGAGAGAAGTCTTCCAGTAGGGTGATGTTTCCAGGGGAGTCCTATTTCATCCCAAAAAGGCTAAGAATAACGCATGAATGCAGCAAAATGCAATCTTTCATATTAATTCAAATTATATTTTACTATTGTCAAGCAAGATGGAAGTATGTAATATCAATCATAATAAAATACAGTAAAAGAAGTGTAAGTGTAAAACTCCCTTTTTTTTAATATCACGCTTCCTTTTAATGGTTATAGTCTGCAAGATTTGCTTCATATTGGATCTGTGAGAGCTCTCATTACTAGGGCGTCCCCTAGTCAAATCAATGAATGCCAAGTCCTTGTCCGCTAACACGGCGAGGCCCGAGACATCACTGCAATATACACCAAGTCCTTGTCCGCTAACATGGCGGGGCCCGAGGTGTCATTTAACAACTGCAAGACTAAGTGTTTACTAAGTCCTTATCATTCTGAGGCGAGCCCAAAGTATCACTTATTCATGTATCCCTTTTACATAGTGCGTATAGAATTCATAAACTATGAAAATTACATGAAGTTTTCACAAATTCTTTGATATTCACATACAGACCATAAGATTTTCCATATTTTCACATAAATCTAAACAACATAGGATTCTTAAAATATTAATAAAACCTATTTTTTTCTGTAATTATCAATGAAGCACCAAATCACACTATTATAATAAACTTACTTTCTTTATAATAAAATATACTTATCTTAGTTTTAATCATGTAATAATTCAATTTCAAATATTCATATAATAACTTTACTAATTCCATAAGTCCATGTACATACAAAAATTATTTTAAATCTATCTTTAGAAAATATATATACGGTAAAAATATTTTTAATTTATATAAAAATATGATCATAGAGCAATCGAATCTTTCAAGAAATATTAAAAAAAATATAAACAAAATTATACCCATTAGAAAAATCACTTTAAGTAAGAAACTAGCTAATTTACATGCTATATTCCTAATGGGACCATAACTTAAAATCTTTGTAAATAATATTTCCTTATGTTAATAAATGTATAATCATGTCAAATATTTATAGTCCAAGGTCCATAGTCCAATGTCCATAATTCAAGATCAATAGTTCAAGGTCCATAGTTTGAGTCCAAATATAATGATCATAAATGTCTAAATCAAGTACAAGTGAGTCTTAAAGATTCATAATAGTCCATATAATGTTTATAGATTCATAAGTTTCTAGTAAAGATCATGATTAATATAAATATATATATATATTTTTTGTATCTTTTTATATCTTATTAAGTCTTAATGGTCCCAGAAAAAACATAACACATAAACCAAGCTAAATACTACATGCTCAAAGGTTTAGAATTCATTCATCATAATGAATTAAATAAAACACTTTTTATAAATCAAAAATATTTTACAATCAATACATAATGAGATCAAAACCAAGTTATATCACTTTAAAATACCACAACTTATGCTCAAGGCTTTATTAATTGAAAATACATGTTTTAACACATTAAAACGAATTTACGCAATATTTAGATATTTGAAGAAAGCATAATCAAAATTTAAGAATGATCTTTAATCATAATTTTCAATCACATAAGTAGATAATAAATATGCATCATATACACATAGTTTAAGTATTTTATGTCACCACTTTCAAATCATTCAAAGATATTAAAAACAATAAACATAAGTTTTGAATATCATATAGCACAACATCATACAAGAAAATCATATATAAAGCTTAGAAGTTAAAGAAAACCCCTACTTGTTCTCTGAGCTTTAGAAACGTAGCTACACCAAGGCTAAACCAGCAACTTTTTCAACTTCTCTAAGCTTTTTCTAAGGGCTAAAATTCATATATAGGGCTGTGAAGTGTTGGTGTTGGATGATGATAAGAAGAGATGATGGTTTAGAGGTGTTTTTGCTAAAATTTTGTAACTATTTTTGTGAAAAATAAAGAAAATGAAGAGAGAAATGGTGACTACAATTTTTGATAGATTTTAGGCTGAATAATGAAGTGTGAAGTTGTGTTTAGAGGTGTGCTATTTATAGAGAAATATTAGGATTAAAATATTAATAATTTCATAATTTATTTATCATGTTTAATTAGTTTAATTAATTAAATATTAAAGTTAACATTAAATAATTTAATAAATTCTCAATTATCATTTAAAGACATACTAAAATGTCAGTGACATGATTTAAAGACATTTATTAAATTTTAATATATTTACATATAATTTAATAATCAATTATTCAAAATAAGGTAAATTTACTTAAACTAGTCAATCTTAATTCAGTTAATTAATTAGTAAATAATTTTATTTTATTTTTAACCAAATATCATCATAAGGTTATTAGAGATGTAATACATGGATTCACAAAATTCATACAAATTTTTTATAATCATTTGTATTTTATTTGGTATTTTAAACTATTACTAGTTTTATTAGAAATTAATTAACTAATAATTTATTTAACTATCATTAAATTATTATTATCTTTTTCTTTGACAACCCATATGTCTGAATCTTATCTCTAATAAAGTTGTAAAGGTTGGCAAGTTGTCTTAAATGATTAATATATGAAAATGACAAATTTTATATTTTTTTATCTTAAAGTTATATATACTAAATAATTCATAAAATAATCATGAAAATTATTTTTTATAATCTATTATCAAGAACATATATTTACCTTATTTATACATTATCTATAATTTTTATAAATTTTTTGTATAATTTTTAATATTTTTTATGTATTTTTACCTTAGTTTAGTCCATTTTTAAATTAATTAATATCTAATTATCTCTAAATAAAATATGTAAAATTTTTTTTACAGCCTTCCAAGTGGGTTTTGATCTGTCCAACGTGACAAGGGAACAAACTCGCCATTTTTAAAAGTCTTAGTAAAAAATGGTTAGTTTTGGAAATATCTTTCACTTTCAAATATATATTATTATAAATATTATTATTTTTTGATGAGACTGATTTCTAGACAATTCTAGGTGTCATGTAAGAATATTATTGAGATTAATCAAGATTTATAGAAATTATCTTAAAGCTTTAAGTAGTTAATTAGATATTTTAAGCTTTATTTAAGTCAAAATTAGTTAAATAAATATTAAAGTGATTTCTAATACTATCTATGGTCTAATGAAAAATCCCATTTTGTGGTCCTCTTTATCTAATATCATAAATTAGTTAAAAAAAAAATTATAAGACTTAGAATTTTTTTCTAGGATTTTTCGGAACTTGTTTTACATCCTAAATTAAGTTATTTTATAATACTAATATTATACTAATTTACCAAATATTGATATTTATCATCAAAATTATTTTTAGAAATATATTTATAATTTTCTCTTTAATTTTTTTTGATACTTTCTAAACTTTTCTAAGGTTCTTGTTAGCATTATTATCAATGACAATTTTTGTAATTTTATAATAAGAAGTTACATTCTTTCTATAATCTATGATTACCCCTAAATATGTTTTGCTAAAAATAGATCCTCAAGCTATTTAATAAAAAACTATAATAATGTAATGTTATATTAAGAAAAATTGGGAATGTTACACCTATGATCGGGATGTATATGAGAATGAAGGTAAAATTTTAAATGGAGATGAGATTAAAGGAAATTTTCTAATTTCAAATGTAGAACTTTTGAAAATCATAATAAAAAAATTTATTTATCTATAAGTATCACTATATTCTATTTAATTTTTTACAACTTAAACATTCCAATCTATCAATTCCATAATTTTTCATACTAATTCTTCTGGAAAAAAAAACACCTTCAATTTTTTAATAATAAAATATTTTAAAAAATCAATTCTATAATTTACACTACTTTGATAATGACATTAAATATTTATTGATTTTTAAAAATTAAATAATTATATTATTTTTTGTTGAAAAAATTATAATTGATATACTAATCTAATAATTGAGATTATATAAATTAGAATTATAAATAATTTTTATCAATTATTACACATTAATTATAACATATATTTTAAAATTAATATTTTAATTTATTTAAAGGATGTACAAGGAAAGGACGTGTAATTGAAATCATATAAATTAAATTTATGTATTATTTTTATCAATTATAAAATATATTTTTATATTTTTAAATTTAATATTTTAATTTACTAAAAAGATATAAATGATTAGGGATGATAAAAAAAAATTAAAAATGGGTACACACAGCAATTACCAAATGGGGAAAGGAATTGACATATTTCGCATTTACAGGGATGATCTATGGGGGTTAAGTCCCTGTTTGTTAAACGGGATAGAAACAAGAATAATATATCTTTATTTTTTAATTATTTTTATTATATTTACATTTTCTATATATTTTAAATTTTAATTTGGATTATGTTTTATTAATATTATTTGTTATTATGAATATTTACATTTTAAATTATAAAATATTTTTAAATTTTTTCTCTTTTTTAAGTTTGTTAATAAATTCTTGAATATTATAGGGATTTAAACTCTTCACGGGAAATGAGGAATGAAAAATAGGGACCCATAAAGGGATAAAGATAGGGATGAGAGACAAAATTCTAAACGGTGATGGAATGCGTGAGACATGTCCCTTTTCTCATGGATATTAATTGTTATCCTTATAAATGACTCACGATATAATAAAATTATTTATTTATTTTCTTTCTTTATTCAATAATTTCAACTTTCGAAATACACAAAATTTTCATAAAATAGACTCTTTATTGTTAGTTATATGTTATCTATTAAGATATTTTCAATTTTCTAAACATGATATTCATTATAAGATATAAAATAGAATGACAAAATTATATTTTATCCATTTATTTAATTATTTAACTATTAACTTACTTTTAAGATAAATTTATATGCTCAATTTTATATAAGATATACATAAATAAATTATTATTTATTTTTAATAATAATTAATAAATTATTTTTTATTATCTTTTCGTGCATTACACAAGTCAAACAACTAGTATCAATATAATACATACGAATTTGGTGTTTTATATACTGTGAATTTATTGCAATAAATAATTAAAAGATTATAAAATATGATCAATAACTGATTGATTGACAAAGTTGCTTCACGTGTACAGCTATTTCACTCTGTCAATTAAACAGCTGTTGACCACGATTGACAATTGCACAAGCATTTAACGCAATAAAGCTGCAAATATGTCACTGTATGCGAAATTTTTAAAGTAATAACTAGTAAGTGAGAGTATTCAAAAATAAGTATTATAAGAGGAAATTCAAAATAAATATATATTGGGGATGAGAGGAAAACGAACAGAAAAATAAGTAAAAAATGTTGATGAAATAAAAAAGGAAATTTATAAATAAATTTAGGAGATGGGAAAGCAGAAAAAAAAGAAGGGAAAAATACGAAAATGGAAAAAAAAAATCGAAAGGATAATTTCCTGCTAGCCGAAAACAGCATATCACAAATCCCTGCATCAATATCCTGGATATATTTATTTTTAATTTCCTTTTCATTTCACCATCATTTTAGTTCATTTTCTTTTCGTTTTCTATATATGATTCATTTTCACAATTCTACTAATTCTATTATCGTAATTTTATGCTATTTGTTATTTGATTACCTTTTATTTCAATTTTGTTAATGAACTTCTATTTTCTATTCATTTACAATTCTAATTAGTTTAAAAGTTTTTATTATAAATATTTTCTAACAAATATGAATGTGCAATTTCAAATAATCTCTTTTGAAAGGTATTTTATTTTCTCCTAAAAATACAATTAATATCTTGTTGAAATTACCATCTTATTGAAAATCATGCATTTGGATGAAATTATTGATTAAATGCTCTTGATTTCATCCAAATTCATGAATATGGATATATAATATGGCAATTGTATCTTTATGGAAAAAGAAAATATATTTCAAAAGATAATTTAACTGTCTAGGTTAAGCTTGATGTATATTTTCAATGTAAATCCAAATGCAAGGTCAATGGATGCTATTATGATACCCTGGCTATTTTTTTTTTATTATCATTGTTATAAAATATTTTTTATTAAGTTTAATTAATTTATAAGTTTCTATAATTTCACCAAAATTTTAATTAAGTTCATATAATTTAAAAATTTATAATCAATTTTTTATAGTAAATAAAAATACATAACCAAGTTCTTATAGTAAATAAAAATTTATAATCCCAGAACTTAATTTTTCAAGATGAATTTAATTTTTTATGCACTAATAATACAAAATATTTATACCTTTATCCCAGAACTTGATTGCTTCTTATGTAAGTGCATAGGTAACAAAGAAACTAAAAAAATTTCATATTTATACCTTTTCAAGATGAATTTAATTTTTTATACACTAACAATATAAAATATTTTATATTATCATCCACTCATATATTATCATATTAAGAAAAGTAATTAAATCTTATATCTATTAATTAAAAAATTGTAGAATAATTTAATTGAATAATAATATGAAAATTTTGCACTTAAAAATTAAACTCATTTCAAGATTTAATTGAGCTCGTTTCTTCTCTAATAATAAGACAATAAAAGTTGAGCATGATGAATTTTGGAGATGGTTTGATAACATTATTATGCCTTTTTAAGCTTTGAGGGGTTTCGAGCCAACTTGCATGAAACTGACAATTGATTAAATCAATCATTATTATATCTAATCTCTCATTTTTGTAACGAAAATTAAACATTTTTATTGTATAAAAAAAATAAAAACAAGTGTTTTGGGATGAGTTCGAGCCTCTAAAGAGAAGACTTTATTTTATAAAGAAAAGTGAAGGATGTCATTTAGGATGATCAAATAAGCACAATATTGCCAACAAAATTTATGATTTGTTATGCATATAAGTGTAATATTAACTATTAATTTTTATCATATATAATAGTTTGTGATTTTAGAAAATTGTTTTTATACACATTCAGTTTCAGCTATTTTATATTGTAAATTAATTATATAAATTTATATGGATGACTTTTAAGTTAGTTATAGTAAAAGTCAAATAATTTTGTGAAATGATAATATGTGATTTGATCTGTGTGTGTGTCAAAATTTTAACTTTAGATAAATAAATAAGCCCACGGTATTGGAATAATTAAAGTTTTATTTTTAATTTTTTAACAGGTTTTCATGGTTTTTAAAGTTAGTGGAGATACTTATTTCAATCATTTGATAGCGAAGATAAATTATAATATAAATAAATTAAAAATCTTAAAAACTGAGTCTTGTAGTGGAGTTTGGATCTGTATGATGCACTTTTTTACATTTAGTTCATATTAAAAAGGATACTTGTCAATGGAGATATATGGACTAAGCAATGTTGGGTCGTAGTGGAGTTTGGATCTGTATGATGCACTTTTTTACATTTAGTTCATATTAAAAAGGATACTTGTCAATGGAGATATATGGACTAAGCAATGTTGGGTCCTAGAGTCAAATAGAATGGAAATAATGAAAAGGAAAAACCAACCTCATCGTAGCAAATGATGAAATCAACACAAACAGTGATGAGACGTGACAGAACTTGCCACCGATGGTGAAACATGCCAAAAAGTTGCGAGACAATCTTCGAGTATTGCTTCGTAAAACTATTTTGACCAACGAGACGAGTTTGTCAATGAAATTAAATAAACGATTTGACCAATATATATATATGAAATTATGGTTTAAAGGCGAAAGGAGAAGAGATGGTTGTTTGCTTTAGTTAAACGAACAAAAGAGCCAAGCACATGATAAAGTGTTCAGCTGCCAAAATATAGTTAAACTACTTTTCTGTCAATAATTACTGATGGATAATCAACAAAATCAAAATAATTTAAATTATATATAAATGAAAAAGGTTAAGCGACACGATAACCTCGTTGTAGGAACAGAATTCTGGTGCATTCGAAAATGGGTCGAAGCTAGCATTCAATAGATTCGAATCGACTCTCATTTCTGAAAAATTGTCTCGTGAAGCCACTGTGTCTATAAAGATAAACATCCAGACAGTTTGAGGCATAGGTAACGTTTAGTTAGTGTCCTGTGAGACAGAAATACATGGGGAGATAGAGACATAAAAATTATTATTTTTACTTTCCCCATAAAGGAGTTAAATATCTATCTCTGTGTCCTGTATCCACTGTTCCCACTTGTTGAAGGGACATAAATACTGAAAGTTTCTGTCTTTGGGATAGAAAATTTTTCTGTCCTCATATTCTATCTCTGCCACCAAATATAATACAGAGACAATCTATCCCTGTATTTATGTCCAGGACACAAACCAAACACAAATAAAAAGATTTAAATTATAGAGAAATGAAAAGGTCAAGTGACATGATAACCTCGTTGTAGAAGAATAATTCCAGTACATTTGAAAAGGATCAAAGCTGGCATTCAATAGAACCGAATCCACTTGATCTCTTTTCTGATAGATCGTCTTGCAAAGCCATTACATATGTAAAGATAACCAAACAGGCAGTTTTGACACATGCACAGTGATGAGAAGTGTAAGGACTGATCACCGATTATGAGACATGACGATCCCTAAACCCTAAATGTTATGGAATGATATTTGCAAATCACTTAATATAATATTCTCACAAAAGCAATTCTACGCAGTACAAAAAACTTTCGTGTGAAGAAGTACGGATGAGAGAAATAACTCAAATGAAAATAATAAGGGGTGCAATGGTTCAAAAACAAAAAGAAATAGAAATTGACACATCAATTCGTAAACTATTTTCACCATTAGTTTTTGTATCACCAAGTTTTCCTATTCTCGAAATACATAATAATCTGTCAATAATAAAAGAGAAATGACAATAATTATAAGAGTCAAACACTTTTTATTGATGTAACAATAAATTAAATAATTTAATGATGGGATAGAAAATTTTACTTTGATAATGCATTTAGGTAAATTCATATATATATATATATATATATGCAAAATCTCCTCGGGGCAAAGACCTTATCAATTGCCCACAAGCTATTTAAGCTTTGTTTGTTTTAGCTCCCAAGAATACTCTTGAACAAGGTAAAAAAATTATTACTTTCTATAAGAATACATTAAAAAGGTGAATCTTTCATTATCTTTTTACAAAACTTCATATTTAAATAAAGCGAGTTCTTATGTGATGCCAACAATGTTTGGCATCACATGGTTTCAAAATCCTAGCAACACAAAAATTCATTCAATGGTCGAGATTGAAGGTATTTTATGATGTTTAATATTACAAATGTTCCCCAACATTTTTATCCATTTAAAATATGTAAATATTACTTTAGTCCACATTTTTTCATTTTTTTGTATAAGTGCCATAAATAAATAGTAACCATTTTTATTGAAATTGTTTGACCATTTTACTGAAGTTATTTAGCACTCTTTAACAAGGTTAATAACTATGCTTAATTATTAATTAATTATAGTAATTAACATTGGTGATTAAAAAATGCATCAATGTCCCTTCATGGCTCATGTCGGTGCCCAACATCATTTCTCCTCCAAAATCATCCACAACCCCTCGTCCAAGTCCCAACTTTTAATCTTCTGCAGCTTGTTTTTGCCTCGCCCCAACGGTTGGAGGTAGAACTCGTCAAATGGTCTTGGAATAAGGCGGATAGGAGGAGCCCATTAACATAAGGCTTGTGTGAGTGATGTGTTTTATGCATGTGAGCGTGATTGACAGGTTGAAGAAAATGCCATCCATATTGTTAGAGCATTTCCCGCTTTGAATCTTGATTTTACTAGGATTCCATTGCCGTTGGATTGGATTTTAGCTATTGATGCTCATTGTTCCTATATTTTATTTGTTTGAACTGTTTTGAATTTTTTGGTCAGTGTTTTTCACTTTTTCGTGTCCGCTTTGAAGCAAGCTGGGCTTTCACTTTTCTATGGTATGTGTCGATGGTGGAACAAAACACTGAGAAGGGTGAAGGCAAAACTTCTAGTTCTAAATGAGTGAACAAACCTCCGAGGAGGGCGACGACGAAACTTCAACTAGATCTGAGGAAGAACTCAATGAGGAAGACGATTTTTCTTGTCTAGACTGAAAATAATTTTATTCTAAAGCTTTTGTGTTGGAATTTGTGATTGTGCCCACTTTTACATCTCGAACATTTATACAAATGCCCCTTTCAATTGTACATTTTTAATCACCACATGGTTCCAAACTAGAAAGGAACAAGTATTTATAAACTAGGTGAGTTCTTATGTGGTACCAATTATATTTGGTATGATATGGTGACTCAAATTACATACTTCAATTGGGCTATTTTTATAATTTTAAAAAATTTCAAAGTGGGTTACAAATATAAATTTGAAAGTACAGATGGGCACATAATAAATATCAAGGAACACTAAATCCTTGGAACATTTTTTCATTACAGAGATCTAGTTATAACTAATAGTTTTAATTTAGATACACTATCAATATAAAATAATTTTATACTGTAATTTTTTAAAATAATAAATATAAAAATTAATTATTATAATTTATATGATAATCATTGTTTTGAAAATCCAGGACCAGGCCTGGTCAGACAATTGAGCAGAAGCAAACTGCTATCCCATCAGGGTTGAACTCGAAACCGCTTGCAAAACCGCCAAGAATGAGAATGAGAATCCCAGGCACCAGCAAACCGGCCAAAAATCGGTTCAACTGTTTTTTTATAAAAAAATACAAAATTACATATTTTGGGTTTTTTTAAAAAAAAAAGCCTAAAATATCATATTTCCTATTTTTTTTCCATTTTTAATATGAAAAGTAGTAACTTGATAGATTTGATCCATATGGATAATGTTTATTTTGATTAAGAGTTGAATTATGTTATGTTCTATGGTTTTGTTGATACCTAATTTAATTTTTAGTTATTTTATGACATATATTTTATTTTATATTTTTATATATTTATATAAATATATGTTTTATTATATATCAATTATATTCCGGTTGAACCCCCGGTTGAACCGGTTGAACCTCTGAACCCTTACCCCGACCGGTTCGATGTCCGGTCCGGTTTTCAGAACCTTGATGATAATATAAATTTGTTTCTTTTAGTAAAAATTCGATCTTTATCATAAAACTGAGCAGATCCTGATGTAATCTATACGGAAATCATTCAAATCCTATGCTTCCTACGGCAAACAATCAAGAAGGTTTTTCGCATCCGAAGACCCTGATTCCAACCTCCCTATCCTCCATGACCAAGAAACAACTCAACACCCCCATGTTCTCTAAATCCCCAAATCAGAGAGGGGTTGGGATTGCAAAATTAACCAAACCCACACAGCCCAAATTGAAGGGAAAACATGGCAACTGGGATCATTATCAAAGAATGAGATTTTGGTTAGAAACAAAGAACGCAAAAGACAAAGTTAGGGATTTGGGATTGCAAACAGATGGAGGGGGAGAGAGGGCATGGAGGTGGCGGACCGGCAAGGAAGCACCGGTGACGGTGCAACAGCAAGTGAGGCGTGATGGTGATGGTCGTCCTCGCGGTGGATGGAACGGCGGCTTCATGACAAACGGAGGATAGAGGTGTACAGGTTTTAGGGGGCATCACAATGGAGGATGTGGTGGTTGCGATGCAAAAGAGGAAGGAAGCCGCGGTGGGTGTTGGCAGAAGTCGCGACGGGTGTTGACGGAAGCCGCAGCGACGTAAGCACGAAGGTCTATAGTTGAGCGGAGGAGTTCGCGGCGCGTAGTGGGTGGTCAAGCGGAGGGTGGGACAACGGATGAAGAGAGGCACGGTGGTAATTGCAGATTCGTTCGTTCTATTTTGGTCATAAAGACTCGGTTTCTTCTTTTTTTTTTTTTGGCTAATGAATAAAGAATGTGGTTAATTCTAATTGACCATCATCATTATTAACATTGTCAAAAAAGGAGAAGTGCTCCATAGCTTAGACTAAAATGTATTAAAATGATTAGAATAGCTTAGTGAGAAGAGATCGTGGGCTAAAATATATTTCACATATTTAAATATATTTGAATGCTGGGAAAGATTTGGAACATATGAAGAGTATGAAATGCTTTTCGTCTTAGACATTGGACGGACTTTTGTGTGGTTGAAATTTCGAAGCCATGTGGTTGGTACCACGTAAGAACTTACCTTATAAACTAAGACTTTTTTTTTTTTTTTTTCTCCTAGGGATGAAAGTCGTCCCTGTTGCTAGTACTTGTCTAAAGGAGGTTTTTCATCCATGTGATGATGATGATTTTATTTTTCTTGAGATTTATAAAAATATAACTCATATCTCTTTTAGTTATCTAATTTACACTCATATTTTTTATTTGTCAAATTTTAACTATTTATATTACAGTCACATCCTCATTCACAAAATACTATTAGTAAATTTAATAAAATGATATTTTTGTAATATTAATTACTCCTAATTAATAAAATTATAAATATATCTTAAACTTAACAGAGTAGGTAAAGATATTTTTATAATTTTATTAATTAAAAATAATTTATATCATAAAAATATCATTCTATTAAATTTACTGATAATGTTATGTGAATGAGGAGCGTGACTGTAATATAAATACTTAAAATTTAACAAGCAAAGGGGGTGTGAGTGTAAGCTAGACAACTAGAGGAGGGTGTGAGTTGTATTTTCATAAATTTTAGAGGAAATAAGAATAATTTATTATTATTATTATTATTATTATTATTATTTATGGTTCATTTTTTATTGATGTCAAGTGAAAAACTGAATTGATCCAAATAATTTAATTTATAGCAATTTAGATTGGATCAGTTTTGTCTCTATTCAATTCGATCCAATTTTAAATTAGGTTGTTTTGAATTATATCGATTTAATCGGCTTTTTAATAGAAGAAAATTTAAAATTTAGAATATTATATACTAAAAGTAACTTAAGTCAACAATATGAATAAATCAAAATTAAAAATAAAAGTGACTCTTTTAATATGCATAAAATGATGCTTAGGTGAAAATATACATGAATGGAAATATTTAGTGATAAATTAAAATCACCATACGTAAATGTATAAACTCAATTATAAAAAGATATATTATATATTTGTTATTCGGTTTGGGTTGGGATGAGTTGGTTTTAAAAATTAAATTCAAGTTTCCATCCCATCCAAATTGTTTTTAAAACAATAATCAATCTTATTTATTACAGTTTTGATCAATTTTTAATTCTTTTAGATAAATTCAAAAGTTTTAAATGTCTTGAGTTAGAGCGTAGCAGTGCCAGTCTGCTAGAACTTCCGCAGAAACCTACTCCTATGTGCCAGAATTAGAGAGCAAAATAAGTAGCTTGAGGGCAAACATCAAAAGCGTTGCTAAGTAAGCAATTCATCAATCACTAGCTTCTTCTTCTTCTTTTTTTTTTGTCTTAAGATTTGCTTAATTCAATATTCTAAAAACCGAACAGTGTTTTTTTCTTCTTTTTTTGTAATAACCGAACAGTGATTTAATTTGCAAGACTTCCAATTCATAATTGTATTGTTTTAACTGAGTAATTCCGTAAATGAACTGAAATTGAAGGCTTAAATATGTTTTTGTCCATGTAAATATATGATATTTGATTTTCGTATATCTAAAATTCTTTTTTGATTTTGGTCCTTCTTTTTTCTAATACATTATGTTTTTGGTCCTTATAGTCTATATTTAAGTCTTTAAAAATAGTTTAGAATATGTAATTAATCATTAAAAAATGGAAATTTTGTTTTTTGTGCTTACAAATTTCTTGAAAACCTTTCTTTGATCATTATCAATATCATCACCTAATAGTACAAATTAACAGTGAGGACCAAAAACAGAATATTAAAAAATAAGGACTAAAAACCAATGAAAAAATTTATAGGGGCTAAAAAATAAAACAAACTGTATTTATACAGACAATAAACACATTTAAGCCAAAATTGGATTGTGGTTGAACTGAGTAATATTCAACTAAAAGTGTAGCTGGTTCGCCGTTTAGCCTATTCAATCTAGGAATGTTATGCCCTTTTTTTTTTGGTTACATAGGAATGTTATGGTTTGAGTATACAATTAAAGAAATCATCTTTTTCTTCAATAAAATACCAGTTCAAGCCCAAACAAAAAAGGAGCAGGGCACATGGAATTCATGAAAATCGAGCAAGAGCAAAAACGAAACATGTCATAAAAAAATATTCCAAAACAAACAGAAATGTAAAGTTGTGGGCACGGACTTTATTATTAATCTATTTCGACATTGCCGTGAAGGTACATAACAGACACCTATAAAAAATATGGAACATAGCCTACGAGTATGTCTAGTCATTGTAGATCATGATGGTTCTGGAATCTTAGCTGGACATTCATTTCCTCGTGATGCTGCTTATGCATTATGAATGGGCAAAGTCATGGAAAAATAAAAAGTATACATTTATTAAATTATATCGTCCCATGCACCAAGAAAGACATATTAAAGAAAGCATTTTTAGCCCTCACTGTATTAGTTGAAGTGAACATTGTAAAAAAGTTTTCAACAGGAAGTATACATATTCCTGATAAATGTTTAAAAAGATATGATAGAAAAATTTAGCCAAAAAAGTCAATACACAATAGTTACATCCTGATTTGATAATCAAGGAATTCAATAGTCATTTGATTGAACATCTTTCACGAAATAGTGATGCCTAACTATTTCTCGTTCAATAAGTAAAGGGTGAAATAAATCTTGTCTTATGTCTTATATCTATATATAAAAGAGGATTATTAGATAGTAAAATTGATGATATATCAATATCATATTTATTTAATTTTTCTCATTTTTTCACTTCTATTCAACTAATCATGTTCATTCTTCTTATTCAATTTAACCAATTGCATTTGCCTTCATGTCAACCAATGAAATTATTTCTATTTTAGCTATTCCTTCAAATGAACCAATCATTAATTAGACCACTCATTTATATTTATATTAGCATTTTGAGTCTTATAATTACTTTATGATTATTATTAATTTATTACATTTAAATAATCTCATTTATATTTATATTTATATTTACTAAACAAATCATATTTATATTTTTTTGATATAATGATAAATGATTTTTTAACTGTAATAATAAAATATTAATGATTAATAATTTAAATTACTATTAGTTAAATTTTTAAACTTATATTATAATCATCTTATCTTATCTTATATCTACATATAAAAGAGGGTTATGACATAGTGAAATTAATGATACGCCAATTTCATATTCATTTGGTTTCTCTCATTTTTTTAACTTCTATGCATCCAATTATATTCATTCTTCTTATTCAACTTAGCCAATTGCATTTGCCTCCATGTCAATCGGTGAAATTATTTTTATTTTAGTTATTCATTCAAATGAACCAATCATTAATTAGACCACTCGTTATATTTATTTTAGCATTTTGAGTCTTATAATTACTTTATGATTAGCATCAATTAAATAAATTTTGATAATATCATTCATATTTATATTTACATTTACCAAACAAATTATATTTGTATATTTTTAATATGATAATAAATAATTTTTAAACTTTGATAATAAAATATTAATGAATAATAATTTAAATTACTATTAGTTAAATTTTCAAACTTATATTATAATCACGATGAAGAATATTAATGATTGATACAATTGTTTGACAAAATATTACTATCAAATAACCATAAATTTGTCATAAGACAAGTATAATGCATGGTTTACATAATGATAAGTAAATTTTTAACTTTGATAAAAAAATATGTAACTGATAAATTCAAATCCTATAATTTTTTATACTACCAAGATGAATGTATTTAATGAATGATTTATATTATTTCAATCAATCATAGATGTAATACTTTAATCATAAATCAGTATCATACAACCATCTTTATAAGATTATGTCTTTTAAGATTTAGTAAACAATGTTACTTACTATGGATTTAATAGCTCAAAATAAATAGGATATAAGAATTTTTAAAGGCATTTGATTTGAACTTTTGCTACAAATTCATATTAAGATTTTATCAAACAGAATAATGTTTACATGACAAACAAAATTAGCATTAGACTAATTTTTTTATTAATATGATACGTTAAATAGGAGATACCAACCATATATACTGGATGGTCATACTAAGTATATATTACAAGCTTTTGATCTACCTACCTTAATTTATGATTATTATCAATTCAATAAATTTAGATAATAAATTAATGCCAAACTAATTATATATTTTCCATATGAATATATTTTGTATTTGAATTGCTTAATCTATATGTGCATCACATGGAAAACAAGAGGATTATCCAATTTATACGGAGCATAGATTAACTGTGAATGAAATGATTACAAAATTTAATCGATTGTTGTTAAACTTAAATTAAAAATTTCAATTACATAATTATTATTTATATGTATTGTTGAATTCAGCAATTGTTATCGATTTAAATGATTTTTTAAACATTGATAATAAAATAGAAATAATTTAAGTTGTTATTTATTAATGTTGTTAATCTTAAGATTCTCCTATTATAGAACTATATATTATAATTATTAGTTAACATAATTTAAAATTAAAAAAAATTATTTCTCTTTAATTAATGAAACTTATATGAATTTGATGATTGTAAAAATAATGAGTAATTTAAAAAGATATTTTCAAGAATTCTTATTCTTATATATATATATATATATATATATATATATATCATATAAATTTATTTTATATTTGAATTATATAATATACCCGTGTAAAAATACTATTTTACATGAATTTGTGTCTCCTATAGAATGTTTTGAAGTTGAGTTAGTGGTAATTGGCATACAGAATAAACCCTATTAAGATGCACCTCATTACTACCACAAGTAAATAACATGTACCGATAGTATCCACTCTAAAGATGTGAATATCCTTCTATCATTTCTATGTATTTCATATACATACAAAGACTAAAAAGATTACAAAGAAAAGCCGGCAGAGAAATGCCTCAGCTATAACATCCATGGTCTTTTTTTCACTCTTGCCATGCCTTCTCCAGCATATTTGGGCTGACAGCTTCTTCTGGGCAATCACTGGACTCCACATCTGTTTCAAATGTTGGCACTTCATCAACTGCTTTTGACTCAGGAACAAAGTCCTTCCCTTTTGGATCAATGCTAAGAAAATCAGTCAAAGATTTCTTTACCCCTGACGCTCTCTGGGGAAGGTTGCTGCTGCTGCTGCTGCTAAGTGGGGATTTCCCTCCCTTTGAAGAACTAATCCCTTGTGCCGGAGAAAGGTTAGGCGAGCCTAAAGCGGATTTGTATGGAGTGCTTGGGACAGGCACTGAGTTTGGAACTGAAATACTCTTGTGAGTAATTACACCAACTCTTGAGTGAGATGAGAATTGATCAGAATTTTTGGTCAAGTCATCTACATAGAGCACATCATCAATTCGAGCTACCATGTTAAATGCCAAACTCTCTAGTACTCTAGAGTAGCTCTCCAGAATGGCTTTCCCAACATCCTAGACAAACACAACAAATAATTTTGAAGGACTAAGTGATCAAGCTTATTAAGAAAAGAAACAAATGGATTTTAGTTTGAAATATTATTTTATTTAATACAAACCTTGTTGTATTGGATTTTGCTCATATCTAAGGCTGTTTGAGGGAGACCAGGAAAACGCTGTTTCAATGAAAGCAGTAGGCTCTCAGATCTCTCTGAAAACAAATCCCTTTTGTCTGCATCAACCATCAAATCCTTGACCATTTCCCATGATGTTCTTGAACTAGACCTGGCACTAGTGATATTGGCATGCTTTGAGGTGGTCCTTTTTTGCCAAATATACATGGAAGCCTCGGCTCGGTTGGCGATCTCTATGGCTTGATGTTCAGAAGATAAATCAAGGCATGCTAGCAAACATTCAGGAGAAAAATGATCTGATGTGATGTACCGATAGATAACATCCCCCAAACTGACTCTGGCATTCTGAAAAGAAAAGTGGATTAGCACTTTGACCATTATTATGCATGATAAAATTTGAATAGATATTAGATAAGGCCATAAGGATCATTCCCACCTTTGGAAGAGATTCCAAGTAAGACTCAGGAATGTCCATTTCAGCTAATGTAATACTGTTAATGGCCATTGCAGCTTTTAGTATTTGGTTTGTGCAATCACGCTTGTGCTGCAACTGCTTCCTTGCATTTTCGTGAAGGCCACAAGGAGGGACTCGGGGGACCGGAAGCCACCACTTCTCTTCTTGTCGCTGAAGTGCTTGTCGAAAAGAAGACACGCCATCAGCATCTGGGGCTAGAACCCCTTGGTCTACATACCAGAACTCTGTATTGGTAAAACTATCTAGAATTTCCTGTGAAAAATAACAGAATTCAGATTGGCCTAATTCTTGAAACAGGATTAATTATAATGTACACTGACTACTGTAAATCTTACAAGAAGCATGTTATCTAATTTACGCAGAGCTGGAAGATTGACATAGAGATCTGAGCGGGGTCGACAAGTCATGACCTGATTCACATTTCAAAGACACTGTTAACCATCAAGGAATCAACAAATTCTTTGTCCCTTTCCTTCGTCTGTTGCAATGCTAAGTTGCTGAGCAAATAGAAAGCAGAAAAAATGCATAAAATAGAAGATATTTTCTCCTACACCACACAAAAAATCAAATTACAGTCAAACAAAGAATCAAAACTAAATTTATTCAAAAAATCTGATTATAGCACATGACAAGAAAGTAAAATTTCAACTTCAATTTAAAGCCCATACTACTTACTAAGTCATTTTGCATTTTCTGTACAATCATAAATTACTTTAAAGCTTTTGAATTCTATTTACAATCTTTACGTCTATAATTATAAACAACTGACAATACAATTTCAGTGTTATTATGACTGGACATTCAGGCATGCCTAAACTATTGGGGAAAGAAAAGAGGTAATGCTTTTCTCTAACTTTTGCCTTTCAAATGCCAAATTAGAGTTACGTTATAACTAAAAGATACATCAAACATCTACATAAGTCCAAATTAAAGTTATTAGCCCAGTTGCACCTCAAGCTTGCTTCCATCGGCGAAGGTCTGCCAAGTCGGGATCAATTCGACTATGTGATTGCTGACAGACAGAAGCCACTCCATCTCTCTTCGCCACATTGCTTTCTTCTCTGGACGCAGAGGTTCTAATCTCCATACTTGCCCAAAGAGGGTAGCTGCATTTTCAGTAAAGGAATGAGCAATAGCCATCAAAAGAGTAAAAAAATTGCCATCACTAAAATTCACCACAAACAACTTGCATCAATTAATAAAGCATAGCAACCAACTATGAGCACACAAACACGTGCATTTTGCATACCACATAGATTAGTTATGGCATTTGAGATAGCCAAGGCTGTAGGGACCCCATTTCCACAACCCGACAAATCTTCTCCAAGTAACAATTTTGCAAACCTCTCCTTCATCATCTCAACCTCTACCAATGAGAATCAAAATCAAATCACAAAAACATATCAGCATAATAGGGAGAATAATACACAGTAGAAATTAGAATGAGATTGTTTTACATAAATAAACACACATTGAATAATACCTGGTACTGAGTCTTGTTTCTCAAATTCCTTATTCTCCAAGTGTTTTTTCTCACCATCTTCACTTCCATGAGGACTGGTACAGTTCAATGCAGCAATTTCCTGAACAGGCCACCCCATTGAAGGAAGTGAAGATGATGTGTCCTCAGTGCTAGAGGGACTTTGTTCTTCATGGCCAGTGGTCTCAGATGACAGAAACTGTGAGCTGGAACTGCTCTCACGACCCTTCTCTTCGATCAAATCACCAAAAGTCTCTTTCCTACCACCATTTTCTCTTCTTTTATTCTCTTCAACAGCTTCATTCCTCTCATCCAAACTCAAACCCTCCATTGCAGAACCCTTCCCTTCTTCAATGAAACCAGAAGCAGCATAAAGGACTGTGTTGCTTACCACCATGCCATGGCACTGAATCCTCCTCAAGCAAAGCCCTTGTGAGAGCTGAACTCTGAAACACAAGCTTCTGAGAGATTTAGCCAACCAGAACACCAGAATGGAAAATGGGTTTGGATTAGTGGACCTTCTAAGCCTAACTAATGGGGCGCAGTGCTTCATATGCTGATGATGTTGTGGGGTTTGTTCTCTAACATAAAAAAAAAATAATCATAAACTTCATACGATAAAAACAGCAATTTCAATATAAAACAACTCTAAATTGTTCAGCGATCAACAATACATTCCAAAATAAAATACTACAATACTTAAAACAATGTTCTAACATAAGCACATAACATTACAATCATTTAAGCATAATGGAAACCACAGAATTTTAGAAGTGATAAATAATTTTAGATGTTGTTCTTGTCCATAACACTCAACAATGGCAGTAACAACATAAATAATAGAAGATAGGTATAGAAAATGGAAACCGCAGAAACAGAGCAATGGTTGCAGCAACAAAAAATCATCAAAACAGAGAGCAATCAAGCTTAAACTCCATAACTCAGAGAGACAAAGACACTCCCCCCTACCTCACAATCACCACGATTCACGAGTCACTAGATCTGAAAGAAGAAAGCAGCAGCTCCGGGGAAAGCAGCAAGGATACGTACGCCGGAGAGAGCCGCCGTGGCCATGCACCGGATCGTCGCGCCGCTGTTGTGCCAGGTGGTGCCGTGAGCGTCGCCGCCGTTCCGTGATCAGCGATGAAGTGGAGAAGAGATATTTGGGGAGGTGGGGTGATGGAAGAATGAAATTAGGGGTCAGGGCCTTCTCTTGCTTGTTGCTGGGTGCAAGTACTGTACTATCCCCTTAACTTGTCAAACCATGTATGGTAGTAATGGGCAGAGGGAGGGAGTGTGCTGCACAAAATTGTGGGCTACCTCTGATTGCTTACTTATATGTGAAGGGTCAAGCTACTCATGATTACTCAAAAATTTGCTCCTTACGAGAGGTCGTATGGCAGAAAAAAGCTACTTATTTAAATACGCTCAAGATTTTGAAATGAAGAAACAGCGAAAGAGATAAATAAAGTATGTTGAACAATTTAATGGCTGGATCTTGGAATAATTTAAATTAAAGAGAAAAGTTCTGTTCACAAAATACTTTAATGGAGTAAATGTTGGTTTACTTTTCAACATTTGCCATCCTTTTGCTTAAAGTACGTGTCAAAAAGTAAAAGGATAATTGATTAATGCGTAAATTTGTTTAAAACATTAAGAAATGTCGTGGGAAATCGTGTAAGCGACGGATCTAGCTATGATTGTACTAAATTTGTCCTTCACCATTATGTCCATGACTTAGTTGATACCTGCCCACTTACAATCGTCTCCTAGAAAAATAATAAAAATTTAATATATTAAATAAATTAATACATTTAGATATAATTATATTTAAATATATTAATTTATTTAATATATTACATTTTTACTATTTTTCTAAAAGACACTTACAAGTAAACAGAGGGAGTAATGCATTAATTATTTTATAATTCAAGTCCTATTTATTAGTCACCCTGATTTTAAAATTACCAATTACTATTGCAGATTGGGATAATGTCTTCACTTTCTTACGCCTGCGCTCCAATGCAAGAATAAAACAATAACACCAGTTCATTAGTTCTTGCTTTCCTAGTCTCAAGACAAACACAATTTTCTCTTGGCTAATGATACCGGCTGTTCCAACAGAATTTGCAAAATGGAAAAAGAAAGCGGTCCTACAAATGGTTAACAACTATGTTGATGTGGACCAAAGATTTTGAAAACGTTGAGAGGGAAAGAAAAAAACTTAAGCCTCAAGAACTGAGTTAGTAGTATAAAAGGCAAAGTTAGCCGTATTACTTTCTTCCTTTTCATTTTTTGTTAATTTATCTCCTTTAGTTTACTAGTTTTCAAAGCCATTAATGTTTAGAGCATCTTCCTTCTTTTAATTTGAACCGCTCCAGTTCAAGTTTTGAATGCATAGACTTGCAAGGGTGCTGATTTCTTGCCTCTTCTGCACAAGTTTATTTTTGATTCAATTAAATGAGTAATTGGCACTATGACGTAAAACATATGAATAAAGGTGAAATTGTTGTCACTAATATTTTGAAATTTGAATATTCAGGAAAAAGTGATAACATGCTCTTGAAAAATTGTACTAAATCTTCAACTGTATCACTTTTATTACCACCTACAGGTGTGAATTTCCTTAAAAACATGATTCTTTATTTGCTTGCAAAGGTTGTTATCGTATTTGCCAACATGATATTGTTAGTGTTTGAGTTGCATCACTAACGAGCCTTCTTTTTGGCAAGGGTATTCACCTTGTGGCTTAATTAAAGGTATAGCGTTCTTGTTATAATAAAGAAACCCAAATAATTATAGGTCATAACCTAACATGAAGAAATTTATAAAAATAAAATATAATTTCAATAGTAATGTCCCTAGTCACACCATCTACACCTCCGGCCCATATATCAATAAGAACCAACTTTATTTTGGTCCAAACCAAGGCGTTTTTCTTTTATAATGATGTTTGATTATGTGCATTGGTATCAAATGGGGTTATGGGGAGATTTAAATTGAAATGGCATTTTTTATGCTCGTATCGCTCATTAGCGTTTTGTCACATAAAGAAAATGTTGCACAATTAAATTATTGGGAAGCAAATTACTACCCCTAAATTGCTAGGAAGCGCTTTGTGAAGAAAAATTGCACTGTTTTTGAAGACAAAATTGAACTGCATGCAGTCAGAGGGAATCGCACTGTTCATGATGCCTTCAAATTGTGACATAGTGATTTGTGAACAAATCGGCACCATTCATTAATAATCTTTGCCACAACTGCCATTATGTAAGATACATAGGGGAATCCTGTTGACTAACAAATGGAGGGGTAGCGATTTGTGAGGGGAACTGCTCTGTGCAGGTCTGTTGCTGGCCACTTTCCAGCCATGCATGCGTGGATGATTTATTGAAAGAAAGAAAGGGATGAATCTATATAACCATCACAAAGGGAGAAAGGAACTGTCGAAGGAAGTGAGGAGGCCGAAGCTTAGAAGTGAGAAGCTTTAGTGAGTGAGTTTTTTTTCCTAGGAGAATAAGCTAAGTGAGTGAGTGGTTTTGTTTTTTGATAGCAGAAGAAGAAAATGGCCAGAAAAGATCAAACAATGGATTGAAGACTTTATATTGTCCTGAATTATAGGAAAATTGTTTTTTTTTATTGTGTTTATTGCATTTAATATTAGCAAAATAACCAAAATGTGATTAGATCTAAGAATTTATAATTATGATAACATTTATTTTGATTTTCCCAAGTTGTAGAATATATATTTTTTTGTTAATATCTGAATCCTTTAATTAATTTTGTAGTTGGCTCCAGTAAAAAGATATCTATAGAAAACTTAAAGCAAAAAATAATGATGAACCGATTCTTAATATGTTGAACTTATTTTTATATTTTGTATAGCATTATGCAAACGTATTAACTTACACTAAGTCTTTGATATTCATTTTATTTATTTTTATGAAGATAACAATAAAAATAATAAATAATTTATTTTAAATAATTATTATTAAACAATAATAAATTAATGTTATTTAAATCTATAATTTGAAAGTTAAAGTTAAATATACATTTAAGTTAATTTATTCCACCTTCAAAATACCAAGAGTAGTAGTCTGAAAGAAGACTAAGAATCAATATTAGTTGATTTGCTTGATTGCATTAAAAAAAAAAAAGTATTGAATTGTTTGGCAAAACAGAGAGCCCTTGAAAGTGTAAATTTTTAAACTTGATTAATTAGTAATTAGTTTATTATTTTATATTCCAATTGCTTTATTAGTGTTACACATGTACTTAAAAGATGTGTTTGTAAGAGGTAAATAGAGTATTGCACCCCCGCCATTTATCTATTCCTGCAATGAAGCCGATAATAGTTCACCACGTTCAACGTGTTAGTTTTTATCGTGTTTCACAATTAGTGGATATATAATTGAACTGGCCTCTAATTACTGCTCTGGTGGAAAAGTGGCACTCAGAGAGGCATACATCTCAACTCCCATGTGGAGAGTGCATAATAATAATGGAAGATATTGCACTTCAACTTGGATTCCCTATCCATGATGAAGCTGTCACCGGATCTAACACTGATAACTTTGACACACTCCCTTGATATTGTAATCATCTGCTTGGCGGTGTGCCTGGACTACGAGATATTGAAGGCGAGACACTTAAATTAAGTTGGCTGAGGTACCATCTTGCATGACTTCTTATGACAACTGAGATGGAGATACAATTTCATGCTCGAGGCTATATATTCTTATTGTTAGCCAATTTTATTCTATTTAACAAGAGCAATTGTGAGGTCCATACAAAATACCTTTAACTACTTGAGAATTTAGAGCAAGTTGGGTCCTACAGTTGGGGTTTGGCTTGCTTGGCTGTACTATATCGAGCGTTGTGTCGTGTATCTCGTAAAAAACAACCGATATCAACGGCTACATGGTACTATTGCAAGCATGGGCATGGAAATGACTCCCATTTTTGGCTCCAATTCTCAATACACTGGATTTTCCATTTTTAATGAGGAAAAATTTATTTAATTTTTAATCTATTATTGTTAAAGTTGTATTTGATTAATATAACATATCACAGTTGGCACCGAGCATAGTATTTAAGGGACAAATCACTCAAAGATCTTCAAACTCTAAGATAGCTTATTGATAACACGGGAAATGAGGTATATATAAAAAATATTTTATGATATTTTGCAATATATTAATTTTTTAATATTTAATTGCGTATATCATTTTTTTTGCCAATGCAGATTGTGTGGCAATCATACCAAGATGCTAATATTGATGCACTTATTCCAGATGATCTGTGAGTCGAACATCAACAGTGGTCTGCCGTGGTACCATTTTTGTGCTTTGAGATAATGGAGTGACACCCAGTTGATCCCGTTATGCGATAGTTTGGATATCAACAAACAATCCCTGTCGAGCCCCTGAATTTAACAGGATATCATAATAAAGATTTAAGAGGCAAAACAAGCAATTGGAGAGTAAAATATGCATGGTAGGTGGAAATGTGGGGTGATGGAATGAACAGGAGATTACGGGGTGAGTTCATTGTTGATTATCACCCTTTCAATGAGTACTGAGTGTGGTATGCTTCCCATACAATAGGTCCTCTATAATTGTCCGGTCTAGTATCCCCATGGAATAGAAGAGGTAACCCCACAAGCACCACCCGCATGACGCAGATCAGTTGCCATCCCATGGAGGAGCAGATCACGTACTCCCATGGAGCCAATTAGGTCTCCCTCTACAGAGCACATCATGTGTCCCCCCTCCGTAAAGCACTTCATGCGTCCCCCTCTGCAAAGCACATCATGTGCCCCCCTTCCGGCCTATTGGAATAACTCAATCCCTTGGTTTTCACAGGGTCAACATACAACTATAGTGCAAGATCCACCCCGATTATCATACGATCCGGTTGGATATCATGGTGGATCCGAATCTAGTGAGACAATGTCCAGTAGGAGCAAGTCCATTCACTTTGGGACCAATGGGCTAGAAATGTCATGGTATAGAGGAATGTGTGATTTTCCCCATGGTGCCCAACCGCCTACAGATGAGGCTACCCTTGATCTTAATGTGCTACCACCTTACATTCCACAGATGCTATCACCTGTGCAGAGTCCTCATGCATCTGTGGAGGATATGCCGGGACATTTTCAAGATACCGGGACATCAAGTCAAAAGCCAAATCTTGAAGGTGAGGGGTGGAGGATATGCAAGTGGGGGAGGTGAAGGTGAGGGTGAGGTGAGGGCGATGGGGTGAGGGGTAAGGGTGAGGGTGACGACGACGGTAATGACGATGACAATGGGGCAAGGGGAAAATAGTTGATTTCGTTGATCGTAAATTACGAAAAAAAAAATAGTGCCACCAAATAGGTATAGCTTGCCACCATTTCAGCAAGATTAAGGGGAAGTGGAAGGAGAAAGGGATATGATGTATCTTTGAAAGTGTGAACTTCTTATCATGTAGTTATATTTGTAGCTTTGTAATCAAACAAGTATTCTTTGTTGATAGATTTCTTATTATTATGTAATTTTTATTAGCATGTGTAATCCAAAAAAGCTTTAATTATTAATATAATTAGCCTATTATTATTATATAATTTTTATTAGCACTTGTACTACAAAAAATGCTTTAACTATTAACATAATTAGCCCATTATTATTATGTAATTTTTACTAGCAAGTTGTGGGTAAAAAATACTAATTTTTTAATTGATAATGACAGTAAATCGCTATGTAGCGATTTGTATAAAAAAACTCATATTTTTCTTAAACTTTATAAATTTCAATACCACACTTAAAATATCACCTTTTATTCATATTCAAAATAATAACCCCAAACGAAATCTTCTTTTTTTTGGTCTCAAAACAAATTAATTATTTATTTATTCATTTATTATTTACCAAAAAATGTTATATTTTGTAGCGGCGGTAATGGCCCAAACGTGTCTGGGTCCACTGCACTGTATAGGTGGACCTTATAAGGTCAGGGTGACTCATACAGAGGTTTTTCTTTTAGGTATCTGAATCAAAATGATGTCTTTTTGCTTTTCAAAAAAATTGTATGTAAAGATATGAATTTTATTTCGGCTTTGAAAAAAAAATTCTGAAACTCAAATTTTATATATCATTGAAAAAATTGAAAATTGATTTGGTTGGCTGATTGCGCATCATCGGTGTGTATAAGTTTTGTTAAATATTTTTTTCCTTTTGTTTAAACCATTATCGCTATTCATAATTTATTGAATTTTTTAACTAATTGATTCATGTTGGGTTAGTCTATCTATGATGGGGGAAAAAAAACTTTTTCAGCGTTAATTTTTTTCTTGTGGTTCACATGACTCAAACAAGAATTTATTTAAGTAAAATAAGCGGAACTAAAAAATGGACACTTGACTATTTTCTTATTATTACATTTTATTTTATATGCAAAAAGAATGCAATGAAAATTTGTTTTTCCAAAGGACCAGTATTCCAAAAGAATTTCAAAAGCTGCAGGGAAGAAATCTTGCAAAATCTTATATGTAGAAGTAAGTAGATGGATCAGTCGCATTTGTTGTGTCTTTGCAAAGAATAGATCGGGCTTCAATCACTGAGCGAGGCGGCTCAATATCCTTCTCTTGCAATGCATTCCCTCTCAATCGTTGCATCTGAGAAGCAAACGTGTCATCCAATATCTACAACATGAAACAACAGTTAACGGTCTCAGTTACAATTATAGTACAAGTAATAAACATTATGGCACCCATCGCAATTATACTATAATGTTTTTATATACATTATAAACATTATAGTATACATAAGAAGAAAAGGATATGGGCATTCATTTGTATTGAAGTGACATAAATATAGACTTACCCCAAGAGCATAGCAAGAGCCATTGTACCACATCCTGTTTTCTTTCCTTCCTTCAAGAAATTTCAAAACAATCTAGCACAATAAATTAAAACGAGTTAGACCAAAAAAATTGTGAACCAATCATGTCAACACATGAACCTTTTTTCCTTTTAGTTGTTCACCTGTCCCATCCTATCCCATAATCCACGACATACTGCTATAAAAATCTGGCTGGTAAAGACTTCATGCAGGTTGCAGATGAAGTCAACGAGTTGTGAATTGAGTAACAGCATTCTTTCACGGACTTGTGCCTCTCCATCTGCTTCTTTTGTTTCCTCAAGAATCCTTTTCAGCCTTGTGCTCCGGTTAGCTTGCAGCTGAAAAATTTGAAATTTATTTGTATCAAATATTTTATTGAGATTTTACAAACAAAAACTTTGCACCATCAATGTTCTTTGCTATAGTATGGACATCTGACTGATCTTACATTGTTGACAAGATTCCCTATTATTGCTTGCAAATAGGTTTTGTATTTGGTTCTCAAGAGAACAGTAATGCCATTCATTTGCTCCCCAAACAATGTCTTCTTATCTCCCATGACAGGTAGACAGGACGCCCATGACTTTAGGATGTCTTCCACTCTACAGTGTAGAACATCAAGAATCCTCTTGATGGTGTTCAAGAATATTCCCAACTGGATAAAAGTCAAATATTATAAGAAGATTTTTTAAGACATAAACGACCAAAATAATGATGTCTTCTATGAAACCAAAATCCTATGTGTGATTTCAACAGAATTTGAGCTTTTAAACTGAGTTGAATGCCATGCCTTGGACAAATATAAGCATAGAACTTACTTGATTTGGAAGCAAGTTGACAGTAGCTGATTGTCTTCTTGCTAGCTTCTGAACTTGCAAGTGAAGTCTCTTTGGTATGCTATCTTTCAAAGGAGTTAAGATATCACTGTACTGTTTCTCGAGGGATTTAATGGTTGCCCTCTCAATATTTGCAACAGCCTTCAGAAAAGAGGAGAGGAGAAAATGCATAGGTATCATGGAATTGTATGTGTAAAAATAAGGGAGACAGACACAGCTGGAAAAGAGATCCGATGAAATGCAGATGGCTTAATAAAAACTTTTTGTAGTCTAAAACTTACATTTTCCAAATAAAGTGAGTATTGAGGCCATCTATTGATTACTACTTCGTACAGGATAAGGTTGTCTTTGATCTTCTCATACATTTCCTCGGCAAATGGGGAGGTGGAATGGTTGGTGGTTACTCCAGACCACGGCACCTGTATCATTCGTTTGTATTGAGAAGGGTCATTTCATATCTGCGTTTTGTTGCATGGTTTCCCTGATCATTGTTGCATGAAGTAACTAAAATAATGACTACCTTTTCTGCTTTACAAACATCAAGTAAACTAAGTTGCATATCCTGTATCCACACCATGATGTAGTTGTGGAACAAATTTCTGGAGTCCACACCCCCTTGCACAGGACTGGAACATAAAATAATACTGCATGTCAGAAATGATATTGTAATTTACGAAGCATCTAAAGTTTTTGGCTCTTGTACTTGTAGTGCAGTCAGAGAAGTTTCTTAGACAAACCTTATGTTCCATGACTCAAGATCCCGTTCAAAGTCAGCAGTTGCAATTAGAAGCTCATTCACATGCCCCTGTGGACAAGATGGCGGCCATGCAGAAAGGAAAGTTCTCAGCCTGTTACACAGCTCAGTGCTATAAATGGCTGCCGTAATGTTTGTCAGGTCAATTGAACTGAAAATTGGATAGTAGATGTCAGAAAATAAAAATGTAGTAAAAAGAACAATGTTTAGAGTAAACAAAGAGGTCTACTACTGATAAATATGGGCATAGTATAAGAACTGAAATAATAAGGTAAAACCGTCTCAAAATGCATGAAATAAATTTCTGTTAAACCAAGTGACACTTGTGCAAAGTCTAATAATTTTATAAAGATGGATTCTACCCACTAGTGCGAGCGAAGGAAGATGGATAAAGAAATGTGCTCTGCATTTGCTTTTTGGGGCCAGGGACTTTTAACAGAAAAGCAAACATTATGTGTTAGAAATTAAAAGGCAACCTGTATGCAATTCAGTGATTTTAGATTTGCTACAGAAGAGGTGGTGCAAAGAAATTAGCCAAATACCTGGGAAATATATGCTGGCCATGGATTGTATGCTGACTGTGGATCTTTATGTCTGCTTGAATTTCATTTCTTATGGAAACACAAAGGTTTTTCATCTTTAGGTATGCAGTTGATATGGTGATGGCATCCATTACGTAACCTTCAGAAGTGCTTGCCACAAACTCATCGGTCTCCATCATGTGCTTTCTACACCTTTTTCTTGCTGCAGTCTGTCAACGATATAGACTTCCTTAATGGGATATTGTTGCTAAAATTATCCAAAATTGCACTTTGTCTTTGTATGAACTGTTATTTTAATCTTTATATAAGCTGGGGCTGAAGGCTACAACTTCCACGAAGAAACAACCTTCATATGTAGTTGGTGGTTCAAGGATAGCCCTAAATCTGACTCATGTATAAATGTTTGAAGTTACAATGCACAAGAGCATCAATCATCAGTAGTAACAATATAAAATTACCTGCAAATAGTTTCTTAGAATAGTTTGTGCATCTAGAGATAGTATATCATGAAGACTACTGTAGACTTGTATGGCAGGATATAGTGCTGGTGCTGCAGAACTGGATGCTGGACCAAACAGCTCAGTTAAACCTGTTGGTGAGTTTTCATCTAGCGATTTGTAATTCTCGAAAACTGTAGCCAGAAGACTTTCAATTTGCGTTTCACAGTCTAAAAGCATACTTCTCTGTGAAAGTAGGAGGAGAAATCGTTAGCTGATGATCCACTTCCAAACAGGAAGCTACATTTTAACAAGTTATAAATTGTAAAGTCCAGTTAGTTAGGGACAATATTAGATATAAAAAAATTGAAGAACATCTGTTTAGGAAGATATCTTATCCTTCCCCAAGTTGTACTTTCCTCCTATCTCAGTTACAATATTTGTTTTTTCTGTAAAATATTTACATACAATGTCATTGTATCTCTCGTCCAACTTTGCAATTTCCAGGCTTCTTAATGAGTGGCAGTGATCCAGAAAGGAAACTACTGAATCATTCAAGTACTTGCTTATTGAGACTTGAGAGAGCTTTTACTTGAGTTTTTTGTCATATTGTGTTTCTTTTTCATCAAGTGAACTCCTTTTGAATGTATGATAAGTACTAAAAGTATAGGCCAATGGTAACACATGAAAAGAATGCGAAAATTGAACAATATAAAATAAGCAAACCGTAGATTATGATTTTATAAGTTTTTGCTATAGGAAAGATGCAAATACACCTTACCTCCTGCCTGGTCAAACTCCTCTCACTTCTGGCCTTTATTAGGGATTCAAGCAACTCTTTCACAAGCTCTAGGCAGTCCTTGGTTGGAGTTGCCACGTTCATGACATGTAATAGATATCTACATGAAGACTGGAGGTAAGGGAAGATAGTGGGAGAAATATAGAAAGGAAAAGAGTAATTTTGTCTTTTAAAGAGGTTATAGAAAATTGATTCTTTTTCACTTTCTTTGGGCTACTCAAATGGCATGTAAAACTCTCTCTTGTCAAGTACCTCAACTTAGCATATGAATCAGAAACTCCGTAGTAGTCTGCAAATGCATCTAACAACCACTTCCAAGGCCCATCCAGCCACAAGCTTCGGGAGTGGAAATGCTGTGCACGCATGGCACCCTCCAACAATAAATCATAAGCTTGAGTTTCCACAACGGTTGCACTCTGGAGAAAATGAGATAACAGGACAAATGAGAACATGAGACTGTTGTGAGAGTAGGCAGAAACGACCATCTTGGTGGCTAGTGGCTGAAATTCTGATAGAACTATGATGAAATCATGACGACCCTTTTGAAAAAGTCCAACTAGTCATTTGTATTAACAAATTAAAAGAATTTTCTCTTTTAACCCCTACATTGGAAACTAGATTGTATACAATGGATATGTATGATTCTCCCTAGTAATATCTCAGAAAGAAGGTAAAGAATCAGATCTGATTTCTTAAGGATAATTTTCCAGATATATTCTATCTATAATGCTAACAGTCACTTTCTCATCTTTATACAGTTCTCAACTTGATATATTCTACCTTCCCAACATCAACAAACTGGAAAATTCTATTTGATAAGACAAAATTTACAGACATCAAGTTAATTTTGGTAAGGCTATATAACCTTTATAGGATTGTTTTCATCACTTGTCATAGTACTGCCAATGGAGAGCTGGATCTTGCCAACACATTCTTGTTCATCATGATATATTGGCCACCACCGAATTCTGTCACTCTGCATATTCAACACAATTCACTACATGTATGCGGATGGTGCAAAGGGAAGAGAAATATCTGAATATGATATGGCAGTGGAACACGTACAGGATTATCACTGAGGGATGAAATTGGGATCTTGGCTTGACCGTGAACTGCCTTTTTGGAATCTTGTATTTCTACAAGCAAAGCATCCCCTTGATTCTCTGGGAAACTGAAATTACATGCCAGTGTAAGATCTTTAACATTATTAATAACATTATATGTACGATGATCTGAAATCACCATGTCATGCATAGAAAGACACTAGGGTGTATACTGGTAGAATATCTATGATGATTATTATATGATCTGAAATCACCATGTCACGCATAGAAAGACACTTTCTTCATCAAATTGTCTATGAGTCTATATCCTGTTAAGATGCATTTGCAAAACATTCACTGACTACATGTTTCACTAGTTTCTTAACAGCAGGCCAATTACAAAACTTGTCCCAATTAAACAATAAAAGTGACTAAAATAAAACTTACAAGTCGTGGTAATCTCCATTTCCAGGGCGCAAAAAAATTGCAGAACATGACTCTGCTTCATTTTCTTCTGTTGTACTCTTAAGTTGGATCAAACAAGACAGTGGCTCTACAAGAATAAAAAATGTATTATGCAATAAGAGGCTTAAAGTTTATATATGACTCTTAAATCCTAATAATCTTTCACAGTTTGACTTGAGTACACTGTCCATATCAATGCCAAAGATTTCTGAACTATAAAGTGAATTGAGTTGCAGAAATCTTCCAGAATATGCACTAACCTTCTGATGCCACTGAGAGTGAGGCTGACTTCATAGAATTTATGCCATTTTTCATGATGGATGAAACATGCCGGACGTACTCCATTCCAGCTTGCATATAGATTGATCCTCTCTGTGAAATTGTGTTTTTAAGTTTGCGTCTTGGTATAATCCGAATTTTCTTCACTGCAATTATTCATTGAGCACCTCACATTATAAGATCCTCAACTAAAATGTCTGAAGAGGGTCTAATTTTATGAACATAGTCAATCATAACTAATATCATGAACATAATCATAATTACTTTGTCAGTTTTGAAATATACGCAAAAAATAATAATGTGTCATTTACAAGGACCTCAAGAATTTTCATATGTATACAGCTTGTTGATGAGAAGACATAAAATATATGTAAGTAGAGCTCATAAATTTATATACGATAATAAAATATATGCAGTTCCAGTATTTGAATAGTAAAATCCTGTTCATTATAGGGTTACCTTCCACTCTTATTTTGCCCACAACCTTCTTCATCTTCAGGGGAAATGTTTGTCCTGAATTCCTTGTATTTCTGCCTTCAGTTGGCTTTACTCCTCGAGGTTGCAACAAGAACTCATGCAATCTATAGAATTCGAGAAATAAGGGAATGACCGAGGAATAAATGAAGCCAAAACAAGTGGAATTTCAACACAAAATCAAACTCACCCGAAGGCACTTCGAAGAGCCAGGCACTCATCTTTCAGAAACTCAGGTGCCTCAGTGCAGCCTCTTGCCCATGCTTGTAGGCATAAGCGTATGCAGGCGTCATAAGTGATGAGGGTTTGCCAGGCATATTGACTATTGCAACTACTGCCATAAAAGGGATAGAGCATATTAGGCAAAGACATTCAAAATGATAATATGAATTATAGTAAATATTTACAAAGCATTAATGTGGATTCAAATCCCAGGTTCTTGAAGACCTGCATAAGAGTTCATAACAATCATACCGAATATTCTCAAGATGGAACCTTTACTCAAAATATAGCTTCATGTCTGATAAATATCAAATACATTACATGAAAAAGTTCTGAGGCAAAATCAGCTAAAGATATATTTTAGTGTATTTTGGTTTGCCGATCCAAGTTTTACCAAAATGCATGAAAAGTTAAGGTTGACAGCCATCTGATAATTGTTAAATAGAAAGTAAAGTTGACACTTTGACAGTACCTGGTTTTGTAATATGCTAAGTGAGGAGTCTGCCTTTCTATGTCCTCAGTGAAAGTTCTGTCCAGTCTGCACAGTTTAACATAAAAAGGACACTGCAATTGGTAAGGAAAGACAATAAAAGAGAAACAAAAGTGAAGTAGAAATTCCCTGAAGATGGTTGCAGTGGAGCTATCCATGGCAATAGAATACCTTTCACCAATCTCGGTGGCTTTTACAGTCTTGGGTCTTTGCTCAATCGAACACTCACTCCTCCCATCACAACCCACTGATTCTCTTGATGGCCATGATCCAGGGTCAGTTTGCTCATCCCTTACGGAGCCCTCAGAATCTCTGTCCGGTCCGAGGGGAAAATCACCATCAGCAATAGGAGGAGCACTTGGAGGAGTAGCAAATTCAGTTGTGTCATCAAGGCAATTCAGGTTGTGCAGGTGAACCTGCTTTTGAAGCTGAACCCCTCCTCCTCCACCTGGGCCTGGGGTCAGCTTCTTCTGAACACATTTCTTGAAGCCTAATTCTCCATCAGTAAATCTTCTGCCACTGTTTGGAACTTCAATGGTTAGATTCTCATTGGCCAAACCTTTCTTCAGAATTCCGTTGCGCACTTGTGGCTTGTTGACTCTGCATCCAAACAGCTCCTCCTCATCATAGCACTGTGCAATTGGCCTCTCCAAGTAATCAAAGTTGCTTGGACCAGACACTTCTTCATCAGAGAAGTTCCCATCGTGATCAGGCACTGAAGCCATGCTTTCATCATCATCGCTGTCGCCATCCTCATCATCACCAAGGCCAAACGCAAGGTTTCGAGGTGTCAGCAAGCTAGTGTGGAACTTCAATGGAGGCAGGACAGGGGAGTTGAGGCTGTTGCCACTGCTCAAAAGGGGAGATCTTGGAAATCGGTCACTGGTGGTGCTGGTGATTCTCTCAGCTAAAGGAGACCGTATTGGAGGCTCTTCAGCTTGAGCTTGTACTTGTACTTGCGATCCCTGAGGAAAGAAGAAGAAGAAGAAGAAACAAGGGAAAAACATTCAAAATATGGTAAAGGCAAAAAGGAAAAGGAAACATATTAAGGTGGTTCCTTCCTCTACAATTCTTTGGCATTGAGCTTTAAATGAATCCAGTTAAAGAAACACAAACTAAACCAAACTGATTCCAAGATACCCCATAAAAGGCACATTGGCAATAAAGAAAAGCAAAGTTCAGAATCCAGGTGCAGTCATGAAATTTGAAAAACGGTACGTAAAAGGCAAATGAGCTCCATTCAAGGGCATCTGAGGAAGATCCATTTGAGAAAAGAAAGGAAAAGGGTGGAATAATTAAAGATGGTGATGACGAGTGAACCTGCTTGATCCATTGGATGGCGGTGTCATCCAGGCCTTGGGTGAACATCATGCACTCTGTTTCCTCGACAAGAAAGGACAACACCGTGAGAGAGGTGGGGGATCAAAACTAGAACAGAAGAAAGAAGAAAGAGCTTGTGTGAGTTGTGAACAGAACACTTTACAAAGTGAGTACAAAGAGAAGAAGGGAGCGTGTGTGTGTGTGTGCTTGTCGGTCGTGAATGGAAGCTGCCAAACGGCTAGTTTCATGCGCCATTTCAAACCCCTTTAGGAAAAATGCTTTTTGACTCGTAGGATTAACAAAAATATTATTTAAATACTTAAAAAGTAAATATATATTAGGACATCCATTTAATAATCATTAAATATGATAATGAATCCCACACGTTTTATCTATCATATCACATTCAATAGTTATTAAGTAGATATTCCAATAGATATCCACTTTTTAAGTGTTTAAATAGCCTCACTCTATATTTAATATATACACAACTTTGCTTTTATAAATCAAGTACCGTTTAGACAAGAGGGAAGCACAATTGAAAAACATTTACATAATTTTTTGACAGAAATTATAATAATAGTTAGATAAAATAAAATAATATGGCCATTAATTCATCAAATGATTAATAATTATGTTACATGATTCTGAATACAAGATTTTAGATAAATTTTTGTGATCTAGCATTACAATAATATCCTTCCCAAATAAATCTCGATTGCCAAAATGATTTGATACCACAATGTTACTCTGCGCGTAAATGTAAACTCAAAAGTCCATGACTAATTTTCCATCTGATGTTTTTTCAACTCTGTGCTAATAACCAAATACGATGTTTTCAATATCTAACATTGGATCAATCAACAAAAGAGAGGATATAAATTTCATGTATACGAGTTGGAAGCAAACGTCCTCCCATTGATGCTCGATATACAAGCGTCTAAATTGTGATTCTTGTGTAATGCGTACGTCTTTTTCTTGGGAAGCAGAAAGCCTGATGGATTTGCTACTGCTTCTAGTCTAGAAAAGTTCAGGTGTGACTTTCTTTTTAATCCCAAAAAATATAGGATATTTTAAGAATTGTATAATAAATACTTCTCATGTGTTTTCAGATCATGAAATTCGATTTTTAACATGTGTAAATTGAGATTGATATTTTTAATGACTAACTGCTCTAATTTTATCGAGTGAAAGATAAAATATTTTTCTTATTAAGTTAATAAATCAGATGCAGCTGATGGACTAAGCATTCTATCCACGAGATTAGTTCAGTACTTGTAAACGAAGCTAATTAATTACATAGTTGAGTTTAGCACAGCCACAAATGATCAAACATTTGAAATTCTTGCTTGTTTACAAACATAAAAAACGTAGTTAGAGTGGTATATTTTTTCTTCAAGAGTAATGTTTTCATAATTTTATTGTATTATATCACACATTTTCAACTATTTTAACTTTATAATTTAAAAGTGCCTCTAACTACCTAAAATAAGAGCCTAACAAATAACATTTTTTTCGTCCCTTTGAATTCGTGATGCATGTAATGATGTCACTTGCAACACATGATTAATAAAATGATTGCAGAGTTTTAATTATTAATTTGACAATAATGAGATAGGCGATGAGACAAATTGTTTAAGTTCCTATTACTTTTAAGTTTAACGCCTATTTTATGGGAGTTTTGATTTACATAATTAAATCTTAGAGCATAGTGTAACCAAAAAAAAAAAAAACTCAGAACATAGAGCTGCAATATCCTTTTGTAAATTGCAGGCCTGTGGAGCCACCAACCTTTTAACCCCATTCATGTCAAAGAGTTAGAACTCCTCAAACTTGATTATCACGCATGAATTCTTTTAATTAGTATATAGTCCAAAATCAATGTACCATGACAAATAAGAAAGAAACGGTCAACGCTTCCAATCTCTCAAAAGTCACAACCCGCCCTCCTACACCTACCCATTTTCTCCTGCTCGTGCAGTGCCGTGTGCAGTTGTGATCTTTGATTAGTCCTTAGTACTCGCCAACCAAAACACTCTTACTACCCCTTGGCGCTATTTAAGGCATAAGCATCTGAGCCCCAACGTTGACATTGGTACAGCCTTTGGTCTTTCATATCATATTGTAGTAATAGTTTTATGAACATGGCGACTACTATTAATCCACAAGATGCCAACCAAAGCGAGTGCAGGGGCTCAGACCCCTTGGGTTGGGTTCTGGCAGCGGATTCACTAAAGGGTAGCCACTTTGATGAAGTGAAACGCATGGTGGCGGAGTACAGGAAGGGAGTGATATGTGTTGGAGGGAAGGAGCCACTAACCATATCGCAGGTGGCTGCTGTAGCAAAGCGTAGCTCACAAGTGAAGGTTGAGCTCTCTGAGTCTGCAAGGGCAGGCGTTGAGGCTAGCTGCGAGTGGATCATGGACAGCATTAACAAAGGCAAGGAGTGTTATGGTGTCACCACCGGCTTTGGTGCTGCCTCCCACAGGAAAACCAATCAAGGCTTTGCCCTTCAGAAGGAGATGGTTAGGTGAGGTTTTATCTTTTATTTTTATTACCTTGTTTCTTTTGTTGTTAGCGTGCTCAAACCCTGCATAATATTTTGTATGGTTTTGGGTAGATGGACACAGACCAACATCGTTGTAATTTCACTTCTGTGCAACTCCATAGTCAAAATACTGATTCTTCTTTTGGGTAATGCTTTTACCACTGTTCCTCAGGTTTTTGAACTGCGCAATATTTGGCAGTGGAGCTGAGTTATCTCATACCTTGCCTCAGTCAGCAACCAGAGCAGCAATGCTTGTGAGGGTTAATACCCTCCTTCAAGGGTACTCGGGGATCAGATTTGAAATCTTAGAGGCTATCACCAAACTCCTGAACCACAATGTTACCCCAATATTGCCATTACGCGGTACAATTACTGCTTCCGGTGATCTGATTCCTCTGTCCTACATTGTCGCACTGCTAACTGGCAGGCGCAACTCCAAAGCTGTTGGACCCTCTGGAGAGTCCCTTGATGCGAAGGAAGCTTTCCATTTAGCAGGTCTTCATTCTGAGTTCTTTGAGCTGAGACCCAAAGAAGGCGTTGCCCTTGTAAATGGCACTGCTGTTGGGTCTGGCGTAGCTTCCGTTGTGCTTTTTGAGGCAAACATATTAGCCTTATTGTCAGAAGTTCTATCAGCAGTTTTTGCTGAAGTTATGCAAGGGAAGCCAGAATTCACACATCATCTGATACATAAGCTGAAGTACCACCCCGGTCAAATTGAAGCTGCTGCTGTTATGGAACACATTTTAGAGGGAAGCTCTTATGTCAAAAAAGTCAAACCGCAACAACCAGATCCATTGCAGAAGCCTAGGAAAGATCGTTATGCTCTCGTAACTTCTCCTCAGTGGCTTGGTCCACAGATTGAAGTCATCCGGTATTCAACCAAATCAATTGAAAGGGAGATAAACTCTGTAAATGACAATCCCTTGATTGATGTTGCTGGAGATAAGGCTTTGAATGGTGGAAATTTCCAAGGCACCCCAATTGGAGTTTCAATGGACAATGCACGTCTAGCTATTGCTTCAATTGGCAAACTCATTTTTGCCCAATTTACAGAGTTAGTCAATGACTTGTATAATAATGGGTTGCCATCAAATCTCTCTGCTGGCAGAAACCCAAGTCTTGATTATGGTTTTAAGGCATCTGAAGTAGCTATGGCTGCTTATTGTTCTGAACTTCAATATCTAGCAAATCCAGTATCTAGCCACGTGCAAAGCGCCGAGCAGCATAACCAAGATGTGAACTCTTTGGGTTTGATTTCTGCTTGGAAAACTGTCGAAGCTGTTGAGATACTGAAGCTCATGTCTTCCACTTATTTGGTTGCACTCTGCCAAGCTATTGACTTGAGGCATTTGGAGGAAATTTTTAAGGACATAGTTAAGAATACTGTAAGCAGAGTTGCAAAGAAGACATTAAGCACAGAAGACGATGAAGAAATTAACCCGTTCCAAATTTGTGAGAAAGATTTGCTCAGAGTGGTTGATAGAGAATATGTGTTCTCCTACATTGATGATCCCTCCAATGTCATGTACCCATTGATGCCGAAACTAAAGCAAGTGCTTTATGAGCAAGCACACATGAGTGCCATTAATCACAAGAATGTGAGCTTGTTATCTTTTGAGAAGATTGGAGCTTTTGAGGCTGAGTTGAAGTCTCTCTTGCCTAAGGAAGTTGAAAGTGCAAGGGTGGCTTATGAGAATGGCAATCCAGCTATACCAAACAGAATTGAGGAATGTAGATCATACCCATTATACAAGTTTGTGAGGGAGGAGGTAGGGGCAGCGTTGCTGACCGGAGAAAAGACTGTCTCACCAGATGAGGAATTTGAAAAGGTATTTACAGCAATTTGTCAAGGGAAGATTATTGACCCAATTCTGGAATGCCTCAGAGATTGGAACGCAGCTCCCATCCCAATATAATTTGAATATTGTGTAGTGTTTGGCAACAAATTGCTCTCGTATATGTTTTCTCGTTGTGTGTTTTGGGTTTTAATATGAATAATAGAACGGAGTGTATCTCACCAAACTGCAGAAAGTTTCTCCTAAATTTAAGAGCATATGACATAGTTAACGGTCGCTGGAAGAAACATACTTAGATTCCTCAAATGACGTGTTTCTTGCACTTCCGTTGCAACCACTAGTTTGTTATTGGAACAATATGAAGACAATGATAGAAGGTATATGAAGCATCAGTAATTTATTTATCAATGATTTTTCTTTTTTTCAGTTTTAGGGTATAACGGAAAACTACTAACCCACAAAGTCCAGCAGAAAGGGTAAACTAGAGGAAAGGGTGGCTTCCCTTCGTGACGATCTTTTTCACTCCAGATAACCCGTCCGAGTCTCTGGCTTAAGCCACTAACGACCCTTCATCAGTCATTTTCAGTACATTTACTCAATATTTTCTACGTCCCGATGAACATGGAACCCTTTTTCAATCAGTCGGCAATTGGGAAAAGGATGAAAGAAAGAAAGAAAAAGCGCCATTTGTAAATAAGTAAGTTAACAAAATACCATTAACGTAACAGTCATCTTCCCTTTCCTTAAACACCCACAAGCGCAGTGGAAACCATGAACAAATGTCTAAGTAACTATTTAATTATCTTTTTCTCAGTATTGAAATGAACAAGGGATGAGAGTCAGAACAATTACAACTTCCTCAAGCCACTTGATTAAACTAAAGCACCTGAAATAAAATGATATTGAACACTAGGTGAATGAGTAAAACAGCTTACGGGAGATACGTAGAAGGGGAACATACAGCAGATCACACTGCAATATAAAACCAATTGACAACTATTCAATGCAATCAGCAGAGCATCTGTTTCCCCACTCAATATGCTGCAAAGCAATCAAGCTACAAAAAGAATAAGAATACAGCACAAGTCATACCAATTAAGAAAAATTCCGCTTCCAGCATACCCTTCTGCTCAGTTGATGAGAGGTTGCAAAGAGAACCTCAGTCTATCTTCACAGATGAGAACAAGTAGTGCACGAAGTAGAATGACATAAGGAAGCCAATGGTGCCAGTTGACAACATGATTGCAATTGCCATGAGCAGTGAATAGCCAAGATAAAGCATAGCTGAGACAGGTCCACTCAAACTCTGCAGGTCGAAAACTAAGTAGTTAATGGAGTACAAGAAGACATAAAGAGCAACAGAGCCCGAAGCAAAGAATGCCTTCCACCACCACCGCCAATCTTCCACACAAAGATGCATATAGGTGAGGACCACTGACACTTCAGCACAGACAATAACCAGCAATAGAAGAACAACCAACAGGAAACCAAACACATAATAGAACCTCCCAAGCCAGATACTAGAAAGGATAAAGAAAAGCTCAATGAAAAGGGTTCCAAATGGAAGAGTTCCTGCACCAAGAACAAGAAGCCATGATGGATATTTCCGTGCAGGAATTTCCCTTGGAATCTGATTAGTTCGAACAGGATATTCAATTGGTTGAGCTTTAGTTCCCATAAATCCTCCAATTAGGGTAAGTGGCACTGAAATGCAAAACCAGAGGAAGAGCAACTCAAAATACAGGGAAATGGGAATAGCGCCAGTACTGTTGCTGCCCCAGAGAAGGAAATTCAGTGCAGTTAGAATAATAAAAGCAATTCCAGGAAAGAAGCATGCAGCAGACCAGGAAATCGACCTCCACCCTTCTGATGTTCCCTTAATAGTCCTCCAGAGACGGACACTGACATATCCAGCAGCAATGCCCAGGAAAAGATACAAGATTATCATCCCTGTCAGTAGCATTCCCCGGGAGGCTGGTGACATGAAACCAAGAGCTGCAAAAACAATAGTAACACCAGCCATTCCAAGAATCTGAACCCCATCACCAACCATCACACACAGAAGCTTTGAGCATTCAGGCTCCCTAAATACATCACCCACAACAAGCTTCCATCCAGAAAGCTCCTCATTCATTTGAGCTTGAGCCTCTTTGTCCAATTCCTCATACCTTGTCAAGTCCCTTCTCACGGTTCTCAAGAAAATGACAAAAACAATACCAGCTAGGAAAAAAATCACCATAAGTGAATTGAGGATTGAGAACCAATGAACTCGGGCACCCTCCATCTTTAGATAAGCATCCCAACGTGATGGCCATCTTATATCACTCTTCACAAATTCAACATCATATGTAAATGATATCCTCTCTTGCTCTCTTATTATTTGATACTTGTCTAGCTCAGTCGGGCAAGCTGTCAAACGGATAGTATCATACATGTGAAGCTTTGTCATGATTTCAGGATCACGCTTAATACTACAAGGGACAACCTGAAAACCAACTATCTCATATCCAGATGCCTTCTTCTTGTCAGATCCAGTAATAACACTCATACCTTCTTCCCCTGTCCCAATGATTTCAACACCACTTCCTTCGTATTCATGAATCAAGACTGTGAATTTGAGATGGTTAATGATGTAATCAGCACTACCATCAGTGGGTGTGTACCCAACAGGGAACCCTGTCCACTGGATCTTAACACCATTCTGAACAGCAAACCTCATGACAGGCAAATTGTCAAGGATCATATTCACTTGATACAGATCACGAGTTCTCTGTTTCAGTAGCTTGACCTCATGTTCATTCAATGGGGTCGTGGTACAGAGGTAGATTGTCTCGTTAACATCCATGCGGAAACGGTAGGGAGAGTTATCAATCTGATCTCCCCTGAGGAGTTCTCCAAGATTCTCGGCACTCTTCTTTATCCCACCAAGGGGCGGGCAATAAGGGAGGCTGTAGTAGCTGAAGGGAAGCTCAGTTTCAATGGAAGTCAATGAATTAACTTTGGCGTATATCTGATCTCCATTCGAGTAAGTGTGCATGTAGCTCCCCGGAAGATAAAAAGCACAGCTAATTTGAACAAAAAGAATGGCCCAACAGATCAAGGGTCTTCTGAGACTTGGTAACTCCATTTTGCTCGATGCAAGGTGACAGCAGATGTTGGAAAATTCTCAGTTAAGCCTTTAACCCTAACGAGGCATTCGACACTAAATCTACAATAGAATAAGCATTTAAAGTAACATCAGATGCCAAATCTCAATACATATACAAAGAACGCAAGCATGTAATATAAAAATCAGATCCATTAGTAGTGAAGCAGAATTGAAGAAGAGGAAAAGCAGATCGGGTGAGGAGTAACACAGAATCAGATCACAAAACTTAAGGCACGGGTTTTAGCACGAGAGCAAACTATGAAAATCGCAAAGCTAAGTAGTTAACGCAAGCACAATCAGATTAAGGGCGAGATTACAGTTCACTTAGGAGCGAAGAGCATGAGAAACGGTAGGAACAACACACACACACACACAGAGATAAGCAACAGTGGAAGGGGATAGATCTGGTACTTAGGGCGAAGAGAGAGAGAGAGAGAGAGAGCTGCAAAACTAAGCACAAAGGGAAAGAAAGAGGGCTCGCTCGGCTTACCATGGAATTTGTTGGCGAAACAGATCTCAAGTCGGAACGCACCTCACACCTGATCGTTAGAAGAGGCAGTAAGAAGGAACCAAAGCGAAATAGAGACAGAGAAAGAGAAAGAGAGAGGCAACAAGAAATATGTGAGTGGATCAGAAAGAGGAAGGACTGCTTTTAGGAAATGGCCCAGCCCACTTTCTATATATATAAAAACAAGTTTCAGCCATAACAAAATAAAATAAAATGTTGCGTAGAAAAATTGCATCCCATTGTTTGCAGTTGAGTAGTTGTATTGTACATTTCACCGTAAGCGGAAACAGACTAAATCAGTCATGCAGTCTTTTAATCAAATTTTAGAAGACTATTTAATTTTTTAAGAATTAAAATTAAATTTGTAATCTCTTAAAATTTTAATAATAGAATATATTAGTCTTTTTATATATATTTAATTCTTTAAATACTAATAGAATTGTATATTGACTTACTAACATAATGTTAGGTAATGTATATATCATTTAAAGTGGAATAAAGTTTAAAATAACTCATTTTAATGGTTAAAAATCACAAAAGAAATCATTTAATATATCTATTATAAATTATAAAGTAATTCATTTGTGTAATTTTATATAGCAAAATGAGTATAATTTGTTTCAAAATAACTTTATTTAGCTTGCTTCTAATATTTTAATAGCACATTATTATTGTATTGTGTCACATGTCTAAATTTACTGATGAAAAACTAACAGAGAGACTAATGTGTCTATGATTTTCAATCTTGAGGAACCACGGGATAAATTTCTTTTCTTGAAAGACAAAATAGTTCAACGTAAAAATCTTGAGGGATCAAATAAGGTATTCACCTGTAAAAATAAATATGGGAGAATATGGCCGATGAGAATATACTCAATCGGTAAAATTAAAATTTACAAAACAAGTTTTTTCATATTTTATTTCTTACTAGTTAAGTAATAATCTGTTTATAGTATGCTAGTAGAAGGCCTGGCTAACTGAAGACATATAACCTCCGCTCCTCGTCATTCCCTCTTTTTTTGATTGAGAAAAAGAACATAAACCAGTAATATTGTTAACAATGTCTCTCAATTTTGTTTATGCTTGATGTTGTTTGGCAAAAGAAAATTTAATGTTTGACTAATAACTACATTTACTATTAGCACCAAATGAAAAAGAACGACTATTTATTCTTTTTAATACTATTTGATTAAAATTTTCTCACATTCCTTGCTATGATGGTAGTTCTTTAGACTTTAATTACACCTGTAACGCTGAAATTTCAACAAATATTTTTGCTATTTTTAAACCTTAACTTTCTCTTCGGGAAAGTGTCGTTTTTGTTAATACTATAGGTTTTATTTGCAGTAGTTTTACAACTTCCTTTATAATTTTTTTTTTCAAAAAATCATACCAGTCTCTCCTATTTTAAACTTATACAGACATTATTTTTAAATGCACACACTCTCCTTATTATAAAAATCCTCCATGCAAGACAAAAACACATAAAAATGAGATTAAAAAAAATTCAAAGTTATGAAAATCATCTTTAATTTTAAAATAAATAGGACTTCTTTAGCTAAATTTCTTGTGGCTATTGTAGCTTGATGGCAGTTTAATTAATTTTTCAATTGTTGCTGCTAAACAGATGTTCTTTCCTTCTAAGTTGCAGATCGAGCTAGTCAGCTACCTCTGTGAATTCATTTTGGGTTCAATTAATGTCCGTTCACTTGCATTGCACCCCTATCCATTTACATTTACAACTCATACAGGGGGGGATCAAATGTGCGAGGAACAGAAGTGAACAAATATTAAACTTCAGTTTTAACCTTACTCTGTCTAGACTAGATTCAAGTCTAAATTAACTAGACTAACTCATTATTTGAAAACTGTATTTTACTCTCACAACCGGAAACAGTTTATGAAATTGCAAGAGAGTTTAAACTAGTGCAATTTTGTAGGCAGAAGGCTCAACAAAAAGGAGTAGGGATAGTTAGGGGTCTAGCCAGAAGAAAGTTGCCACAACCCATATAAGATGTCCAATATTTCCAGTTGTTTAACATGTCATTAATTTTCTTACAAAGCTACACCAAGGCATGACAAAATGTCCACATGAAGCCATAGTCCCAAAAGAGTGAAGAGAGATACAAAAGGCTGCTGAATTTTGGGTAATGGCAAAAGACAACAACCGAGATCGAGTAAAAGATTTTATGTAACATATGATACATTATTTCTAGTGGAACTTGAGGCTGGTCAAGACGTTGTTGTGCACGGGGTCAGCAAGATGATCCAGGAGGTTTTGGTAGGGGCCAACTCCTGTGACAAGGCCTTGAACAAAGTAACCCAAGATGGCCAACATGGCCAATCTCCCATTCTTCACTTCCTTGAGCTTCAAATCCTTCATGGATTTCTCATCCTTACCAAAACCAAGAGGGTTAAAGAAAGGTCCTCCTGGGTAGGCCGGGTCACCAGAACCTCCCAGACCCTTCTCTAGTCCCAAGAAGTACTGCTTTCCCATGGAGCCGGGGTTGGCCCAATCTTGGAACCTCCTGTGCTCAGCAAAGCCCATGAGTGCCATCTCGAACACGAAGAGTGTGTATGGGTCAGCCCAGTAGTCGTAGGTGCCTGCAGGTGGGATTACACCGGTCTTGAACCATGGGAGTGCTGTCTCCGGAGGAATGAGACCAGCCTTGCCAAGAATCTCAGGTGCTATGGCACCAACTGCACCCAACATAGCATAGCGGCCATTGATGACCTCACCATATGCTAGCCATCTGGGCTCAATGAATCCTCCTGTTCCTTCAGGGTCTGAAAGTCCAAGAGGATCAAATCCATAGTCCCCGGGAAGGCTGCAAATAAAGTCAATTCCATCACCTTCAAATTATCACTCAATTACAACAACAACTCAGTTTGATCGGCTACACAGATCAATGGACCATAATACACTGTTTGTTTTAGAACTTATCATAGGAAAAACTATTATTCCAGTAAGTTGCATGGCTACATGTTGAACAGAAACAAATACAGTGCTATGATAGGTTCTCAGCCTAGCCTGACCAAACAAACACCCAATTTTTGAACAATTTATTAAGCTAGCTAGAATGAAATTTACCTGCCATCCAAGTAAGACAGACTCTGCTTTGATGCAAACCACAAGGGTCTATCTGCTCCTTGCTGAACTCCAAAAGAAAGAGAAAGGCTTTTTAATATATATACACGTGGATCAAAACAAACATGTACACACACACACACACACACACAAGCACTGAGAGAGAGAGAGAGAGAGAGAGAGAGAGAGAGAGACCTTGACAGGGGGAGTAGAAGCTGCCCTGACCACAAAGGAGGCTTTCTTAGGAGATGAGGGTGATCTTGCTCCAAGGTTCTGCCTGGCAGCCTCTGCTGAGAAGGTAAGAGATGATGAGGATACCAGAGCTTGGGCAGCCATGCTTTGCGTGCTTCCTCTACCTCTGATGTAGAGAAAGAGAGTCTTGTTCTAAACTGTCAGATTCTATTCTACTACTAGGGAAGAGGGGGCTAAGAATGGATGATATCTATTGTATTGTATCCACTAATAAGACCAAGGCATCGAGATATGGAGAAGGCTAAGCCACTACTTTTGGCCCCAGTTACACGTAGCATGCATCTCCTGGTGGATAATGAGTGCATGGGCGTGAGGATGAGGCTATGATCTAGTTCTCCAACCAAGTGTGTACACGTAGTGTGGTGAATCAGATAAGGGATATTATTTTCTTTCCACTGGGGATATGTTTTTGTTGCCATGTGTTGAGGTCTCCCACCTCACTGACTCTCGTGTTGATAATGTTGACTCTTTAGCCTGTACTCTATGTCTACCTGGATTATACGAAGCATTCACTCTTTATTGCCTCAAAATTTAAGCGGACGACAAAAATAGAGAAAGAAAAATCTCTTCACAGTGAAATCCTTTGATTCGTGTGTTAGGTAACATACTAAATGTCACGATGGTGATTTATATTGCTTCTGTGCAAATGTAAAATTATTCTTCTTTTCCAGAAGTCTGATAGAGATAAACCCAGTCCTAATTAAATTTATTGATTTAAATATAAAATTATTTTATTTTATTCTCTAAAATGAGATTCTCATTTAAAAAATCTTTATCCAATAAGTGTTTCTCAAATTTTTCTTAGAATATGCTTGGGAGGCATGACAAGGAGTGATAAAACTATAATTTAATGACCATTGTTTAAAAATAACTTTAAGAGAAAAAATAAAATGATTAGTAATGGACAATATATCCCCCAAACCCTTCAAAATCATGAACTTTTAACCTTTTAAATTATTATTCTCGCTTTAAAATTGTTAAACAACCAAATGAAGACAGCATGTACTTCCTAATTTCTTTCACTCCACTCCTCACTTTTTCTTCATTAATTATCATTCCCTTCCATTATTTATAAAACTCTAAAAATAGGCTTAGTCCAAACCAAGATTTATCACGGAATGTTATATTCCTACCCCAGCTTGAACTGTTCAGGAATACCCAACCCAAAGTCCAAAACACCTCATGCTTTCAATTGGTAAACAAAACACTTCATCTTAGTCACACACTCAAACTAGGCCCCCACACAAGGTAACAGGTAAAGCCCACTGCTATGGATATTGCAGGCTAAACATCCAAGGAAAAAAAAAAGGGATAAAACGACGCGTTGATAACGTACAACCAAAACAAGTTTCGCGATCCCAAATCACGCAAGTTAAAATCAGGATGCAAAAACTAAATCAACTCTAAAATACAAGATGCCATTTAAAGTAAAATGCCATTAATTGATGCGGTGTTCGTTCTTTTGGGACCTCCATTTTAAACAATCGCGTTGCCAAGGGACTAGTAACAAATTTGGAGTTCATTAGTGTTTTGGATGGAAATGATAAGATCGGATGGAGGATGAAGACACGAATGAAATGACACGGTAATTAGGCAGTAATATAGCAATAGATCTCCAAATGCTGCTGCTTCTTTTTTGGGTGCTAACTTTACTGCTTAAAATCTTGCATTTGAAATGGCAAACCTCAGTATATTACATCCATGGCAAAATCCAATCACTAATGCAAAATCTCTAATGACTTCCCCAAAAATACTGCCACTCGAATGCTATTTCTTCGTTGGGCTAGGAGCCGTATGCCTCGTGAGAACATAGCAGTCTGGTGGTGTGATGTTTGTATAGTAGTTCTGGATCGTTTCTGTGATTTCAAACCCAAATTTCTTATAGAAGTTTATGGCATCTTCATTGTTTGTCTGCACATGCAAGTAAACCTCAGAAATGTTTTGCTTGGAGCAGAGATCAAGAACATGATTCAACAGCCTTGTTCCTGTATACACCCCAAGATTCATATCACAAAACCAGAGCCTTAATCAAATTTGAAAAAACATGTAGATAATAAGGTTGAAAGGAAGACATCATAAATTTTGAAACAAAGATTGTTGGCAAACGTAAATTGAAATATTTCTCATACGAATTGCACCTAATGGGACACTTAATCTGTTTTGTGGTACTTTGGTGGCACATATGCTCGAGTGCAGTCAACTAAAATGATCAAATAGACTTTCAGTTACCACTAGGGAAAGATATTCAATTTCTTTCTTACCAATGCCAAGTCCACGGTAAGGTGCTAAAACGCCTAGAGTCATGATGTAAACCCGAATTTGCCCCCCACCTTCCTTCTTCTCAAGCCGGCACGCAATTGCACCAACACATATGTCACTGTAGTATGCTGAAGGAAAAAAAAAAAAAAAAAAGAGATATTATAATCAAGTTTAGGGTAACTAGTGTATTTAGTTGACAATCATAAATTCACATTCAACATTAATAGAAGTGTCATAAACATTCCACAGGTCCCTTGTGCACCAATTGCTCCTGGATCTATCATCCATGTTTGTGCAATCAAAAGCACAAAACTATCAAACATGCTAGTTAGATTAAAGTAAGGCTTGGATTTCAAAACTTTGTCTAAAAACTTTTAGAAGCACAAAAGTGTAATATATTAAAAGTATTGAAAATGTTCTGCATTGTGTTCCAATAAAGATGACAATGTATGTATTTTGGGGGTGGGGATAAATGATGATATGTCATTAAAAGTAAAGAACATTTTCAAATGAAAGAGGGGTCAGATATCCTCCTTAATAAAAAAAAAAAAAAGAGAAAAGAAGAGGAAAAAATCAATTCAAAGTGTCCTCCAAACCATCAGCATACCTACTAAAGAAACTGACTGAGAGAACACTTGAAAAACTAAAAGTGTTCCATCTGACAAAATCAAATCTCCAACAGCAACAACAACCAAACCTTGTCCCACAAGGTGGATCAGAATCAAGTGGTGCCATAGTCTCCCGTTGTAAACTAAGTCCTAGAAAATATCATATCTTCAGGGGGATACAAAATGCAGAAAGCATGCAACAAAAGGTAGCAACTGCGAATTGCACAGTAAATTTCAATAAATGGAAAAAGGAAATTGTTTGGGAACTGAATTAAAGTAAAATAAGAAAGCATGAACCTAAATGTAAGGCTTTCACAATGAAGGATTTGTGCCATTGAGTGGTTTAGCTTTTAGCCATTAGATTACATTATTCTTTGAGACTACAAAAAAAAGTTCATCATCTGAATATTAAGATTATAGTTTCACACCTAAAAGAACAGTATTACGAGTGCAAGCAATGAATTACAGCTTACAACCATTTAAGGCATGCCTTCAGACAAAAGATATGATTAATTGTGCACTATATTACCTAACCTACAGTTGACTTAGAAACTTGACAATGAATATGCAGAGGAAGTTATAGGTAACCTGAACAGGAACTCAAGTGCACAAGCATAGAGAAAATCTTCAAGGGATTGCATTTAAACATTAAAAAAAATGAAAAAAAGAACACACACACACACACAAAATATACACCGGCCAGCCTATAAACATTGCATTCTAATGCTCGGGCATCCCATCAAATAGGAACAAGAATCTACCAATTATGAACATGTGAAAATATGTAGAGGGAAATGAACCTAGTTTAGTGAATTCGCCGGAAGCAAGTGCATCAGCATAGTACTTGTCGTTGTAACGAACGGGGAAAAGAGCTATGTTGAGCTTCTTGAGCTGCATAAGGTTCTTGTCTCTGACACCATCGAGTGAGATTGAGACTTCGCGGCCAGCTCCCATTCTACAAAACAAGGAGTTAGCGAAATGAAATTCAGAGCATACTTGAAATACCAAATGGCAAGGGGTGAATGAGACGCTCATCCCATAAGAACTAAAAGTCGGATTGATTCAGCATGGGCATCCACTACAATACACACTCCAACCCTTCCCATAAGGGGAAAAACCCAAATCACGCGCTAATCATCCATATCCATCGTATCCTACTCACTGCATTAAAGTAGTTAACGCTTATAATACATATAAAATTCAGCTGGCAAGGATTATTTAGTTAGCGTAAGGGTGTGAAGTCAGGAGTGAGTGAGAGGAAAACAAGTTTGAGAAGGAGATACATTCATTCATCCATAGTGCAAGTGAACAAGTTGCGATGAAGAAGAGAGGCGGAGTGAGACAGCGTACCTGAGAAGAGAAAAGACAGGTTTGAATCTGAGGTAAAGAAAGGGGTGAGTGGGTGAGGGTCAGGTAGCTGCTTCAGAATCACGAAGAAAGAAAGAGCGAAAGAAGAACCAGCACCCAAGCAAACCACAGAGTGGCGTGGCGGTGGAGGACAAAGCGTGACACATTTGAAAACCTAGAATCGGGGATTTTTTTGACTTTTTACAATTCTTAAAAGTCTATTTTATTTTATTTGTATCTTCCAACTCCGTTTTATGAGTTTTTTTCCTTTTTCTGAGTCGAGAAATTAAAATTGAGATTATTTTTACATAATGAAACAAACAAATTTGATAATATTTTGTTAAGTTATAAGAACACGTGACATGTTTTATTTTTGTTATGGGTGTCACATTTAAAAAATAAATAAATTAAACATGTTATGCGTTTTTATAACTTTACTCTTAGCGCCGTTAAAATACTTTTCTATCGAAATCCGTAATGTCTTTCTATCACTCGGACAGTGTTTGATAGGGCTATAAATATAATAAAGACAGTAAAAATGAAGACATAAATAATAAATATATATAAAAATATTATTATAAAAAATATATTAAATGTGTTTGAAGGTATAGAAGTTGTGTTTCTCTTATTGTTAAGAAAATTGACTGCACCAAGCCGATTCGATCTGAATTAGCTATTCTACTTGGCCTGGTTGAGTCCAAAAAATTGAAGGGAGTCAAAACCGGTCAAAATCAGGAAAAATCGGGAACCAGTCTGACTGGGCTTCTTTTTTTTTTTACAAAACTTAATTTTTTTTTTTAGTTCTAAAACTTAAATATTGATATCTTATGGTAGTCATAGAGTAAAAACTAAAAAAAAATGAAACCAAAAAAGGATATTAATAAAAATTATTGAGTTATTATTCTCCTCTCTTCATTATTCGTGGACCACTCACATAAACCTTACTGGTTACTAACAAGTATTATTTTCAAATATTTTATGATCATATTGTGAAGTTGAGACTAAAAAAATTTTATATAGATTATATTTATTTTTATAGACCTATGAATATTTTTTTATTGATTATATTAATGTTAATAATTTAATATATTTATTTATATTCCAATTAATCATATGTATATATTTATATATATTTTTATTATATTTCGATTAGGTCCCGGTTGAATCGGTTGAACCTCTAAACCCTTGAACTAGTACCTTGACCGGTTCGATACCCGATCCGATTTTCTCTTCCTTGGTTTCTCTATTTCAAGGATAGAAAAATAAATTTGTATCTCCACTGCTAAATAGATTTATGTTTCTAATATCTCTTATCCTATTTCAGAAGAAGTAAAGAAACTCTATCTAAATGCTTTGATCCTTAGGTCTTTCGTGGGCCTCTTCCCATGAATGAACACTTTTGGCACTCCTCGTTGGACCGAACATCAAGGAAAATAAATTGATCTTTTTATTAACATTGAGACCCAAAAAAAAAAACCCATTAACAAGCCGACTGTCAATAACACCAGCTCTGCCAGTCAAAAACTCAATAGAAATACACAAAGGAAGCCTATCGAAAAAAGGTAATGTCTCAGGGTAATCTACGCCCATTCTTTACTAATTTGTCATCACGCATATTGGCCTCATGGAATAAATGCCTAACTTCAACATTATAAACAATACCCAACAAATCCTTAATAGCACTTATTGCAGTACTATGATATGATAATGAGTTGGTGAGACATTATGAGTGATCATCTTCATCTCACTAACTGAATCAACTTCCAAAATAACATTTTGAAAATTCAAATTCAGACTAAAAAATAAGCCCTAGTATTCGCCCACAAGTTCGGTTGCAGTGGCAGAACAATGCCTCACATTCACACTCCATGTAGCCACAAATTTACCCTCTTAATCTCTCGTCATTCCATCACAAGATATTGAAACCAACTCCTCAATAAAGAACCCGTCCATGTTAATTTTCATCCAGTATGGAGGAGAAGACCACCACTTAACTAGGTTCAAGACTCCATTCGGAATCCTATCCTTTATTGATAAGATCCAAGTGGAACACGTAGTCCTTAATTAGCTAGATTCATCACCTTGCAGTGTAAAAACATGTGTGCATTACCGGGATTCTTAAAAATAAACTAATTTTTAGCCAACCACAGCAAATAACAATTAGTGATAAAATTGGGGAAGAGAAAACTGTAACACCCTAATAGACCCGGACTCTATTAGCTGTTACCTATATTCTTTAATCAATTTTATTTTTAAATTAATGATAAGAAGATAGGGGTAATTTTTTTTATACAAATCTACTTTTAAAAATTAAGCCTGAAATGTGAATGATGTGTGCGCCATAGTTCCGATTTAATATAATTTCTAAAATTGAAGTTTACTGAGCAGTAATATCATTGTTACCAACATGAGTTTACATAGTAGCACCTACACGAGTAAATACATTACTGGCTTTTGATACATCTCATAAAATAGTACATAGAAGAAAATACAGTATATGAATAGCAACAGTGGAAAAGTAAAAATCTCTAACATAGATTACTATAGAGGTGGTGGTAGTGGTTCTTAACCTATCAGATGTCTAATCTGAGGCTAGGCTAGTAGTGGTCTTTCTCCCTAGCTCCCCAGACTCCGTGCATTTTTACTCAGGGAAGCGAGACTTCCCCTTCTCGAATAGTTGGGATCCATCGATGTCTGGTGGTGACAACGGAAACATACATAGGAGTGAGAAATGCTGGATTTCTCAGTAGGAATTTCAACTTGGTATCGATCGTGTCATCATTGTCACTCCAGCTACCTCGGGTTTGTTTACAAAGTGATGAACAGGTAAAGGTTCATTTATCAAGATTTTCGCAAACGTGATTAGCCGAGATAGAGTTACTTTTAAACTATTCTTATTAGCATAGTCATACATATCTAACTTAACTCATCAATTACAAGTCAACACATCACTTAATGATTTCATGCATCCTTTTTGTAATCATACAAGCATTTCTACTAGTAGTATTCATGCATGACACTTTATCCTTTTTTATTGACATGTCTCATAATTACCCATGGGATGAATACATCAATGCCTTAGACCACCCTAAAAGGGTAATGAGCTCATACCGTGGCCGTCGCTATAACCTTTTGGTTTTCTTTCCGTTCTTAGTGATCTCAACGGTTTAGGGGGTTAAGCCGTGAGCTTAGCTCAAGTCCACTTTTCCAGACTATCATTGCTACTTTTTCAGGCTTTACTTTTATTCTCATTGAGTGAAAAATAATCATGCAATCATAAATAAATCATGGTACAATCAATCATCCATTCTTATCATTTCATAACTCATCAATATATATTCATAATACTATATATCAGCTTGGATGTCATAGAAACATTTCATACACAATCTTATATCAAATAGTAGACATTTCATACTAAGTCTCATGGTAAAAATAGTATTCATGTTAAGCAGGTATTTAGCGGATAGACTTATATAAGATCTCATATAGATTCTCTTAGTTTTCTTTGTACACTTAATTTTTAGTAATACATTAATGCACTTTAAAATATTATTAAATATTCTTTACATATTTTAAAGCTCCCCTATGACTTTTATATATATATATATATTTCCTCTTGAAGATTATTACTACTTAAATATTTAAGTTTTCTTGCAAGACTTGAATCTTCTATTTCAGTTTCTAACATCTTTTAGGAGAAAAATTTGTAGCTCTCTATATACTTGTTATCTCAGCCTAGAAAAGGTAGTTTTAGATTCCTAATTCATTAAGTTTTAGTGTAATTCAACTGTAATCCGTGCATAGGAGGGTTCCCAGGAAAGAGAGGTGGGTCACAATAGACACGCTTAAATACCAAGTCTTTCCTTAGCCAGAACCATTCCAAACTACACTCTCACAGCACAGTGTCCTAAAAATTTATTTCTCATTCTATATTTACGTGGTGCAAAGCATTATGTATAACATACATAGATGTGTTTCTCTATGTGTTAGCTTTCCTAAGGAGTTGAAATCAGTCCATTTGGATTTTTATATAGTGAGTTACACTTATTTTACTACTGCAAGGTCATATGTAGAGTTTCAGTTTTTGGCTTAGCTTTGAAAATTTATATCTTGAGCTAGAGAACTCCGTTTTGGGTGATTATTTTTGGAGAGTCTTCTATAATGAGTCTAGTTTATGATAAAAATATTTTTATTTCGGGATACTTCATATTTTATGATCATCACATTCCGAAGTGCCTGCTGCCAGAATCAACCAGAAATTCCAGCACCTACCATTTTTATGTCTTTAGTAATTTTTATTAAAAATCAAGTTCACACACTATCTTTTTATGTTATATTTGAGTATGATAACATCATAGAAGTGCTAAGAACATAATAGAATATATTGTGCTATCTAAAAATATATTTTGCAAATAATCATTCAAAACTTTTGACAATAACTCAAGGTTGAGGCATTCTATCCATGGTTAGAAGCCAATAATGCTTGAACAAATAAAGACGAAACTCCTACCTCTTATGTAGGGTCTAAAAAAAAGAGTCCTTCTCTTCTTTCTTGAGCTTAAACAAGAGTCCTTGGAGTGGATGACCCTTCTTGAATCTTGGCTCTAAAACTTGAGTGCTTAAGAAAATATTTCTCACCAGAGTTAAAGATTGTAACTCTTATGAGAGCTAGTGAAGGTTTGAGTTTAGAATTTAAGTGTTTAAATAAGGTTTTGAGGGTTAAGAGAAATATTTGAAGAGGAGAACATAAGAAGAATGGTAGAGAAAAATAAGAAAGAAAGAGCACTTAGGGAGTTTCTAAGGCTTGGAAACTAGTAAAAGTGTATGTATTTTACAAGAGCTAGAGAATGTATCTCTTGCAAAGCATGGTAAGGCCTCTTTGTGTTTTGGAAATGTAAGGAATGGAAAAGAGTTTGAAGAGTATTTATAGTGGAAGGATCAAGACAAGAAACATTTAGAGAATTAATTCTTGGAGCATGATTTATGGAAACATGTTGGCCAAACTTTAGATGAAAACACTCCATGTTTTATGCAAACATGTTGGCTTAATTTTGGGATGAAAATGCTCCATGTTTTATGAAATCATGTTCCATGTTTTATGCAAAAATGTTGTTAGTGGAAAATTTCTAACCTTTAATGTATGTATGCATCATAGATTTACATCATGTGATCTTATGCTTTAATAAGTGTTTTTAATTTTTTTAGCATGAGATTATCTATGTGCATGTATGTGATTAAGAATGGGTATGATGTATGTGGTTGAATTATTGTATTGTCATCTTAATTCAATGGCTTAGATTCATTCTTGCCTAAAGGCAAATCTAGGGATTTGTGCAATGGCATTGTTGTAATTGGCATTGTAGTAATTTCTTTAACTAAGACAAGGATACTTTTATAATTATACAATGACAATGGTATTCTTGTAATTCTATTTACAGAGTAAGGGTATCTTTGTCATTTACTAATAAAGCAAGGGTAGTTTGGTAATTTCCTTTACATAGCAAGGGTATTTTCGTTATTTCTATTAAATGATGACATTTTTGTAATTCTTTGCATTTTTCTCTAGAAATACTTGAATATTCTAATAATATTTATTATGTTTCATAAAACTGGTCCAGGTTCTCTTAGTTTTTGCCCTATTTTATCTAATTGCTAATTAGCATTAATCGATATTTATCTTATTTATGAATTTAGGGATGTTACAAAAACTGGATCGAGTATCGAACCAGTCAGGGCACTGGTTGAAAGGTTTAGAGGTCCAACCGATTCAACCAAGATTTAACCGGAATATAATAAAATAATAATAATGATGTAAAATCATTTTTTCCCAATAATATAATAGAAAGCCCAACCTAACAATACCATTATTTTTTTCCCAACAAAATAGAAGACCTAACCCAACAAAAGTCCCAACCCCAACATTGAAAAAGTTAAAAACTCAAGCCCGCATCTGCATTCCTTCTTTTCCTTAGCAACAATAGCATCGCCCCCTCTCTCACATCACACACTCTCTTTCTCTCTCACTTTCCCTATCTCCATTTCTGACACTGCCGCATGTAGCTCCCTTCAGCTGTGAGCTCTTCCACCACGAGCCATTCCCTTCCTATCATGGACCTCCGCCGTGCCCCGCTACCTTCCTCGTCGCAGATCAGAGGAGAGCTAGAAGCAGAGACAGATCTAAAGCAAAACACGAAGCAAAGGCAGCTTCGTGATGTTGCGGAGCAGAGGTGGCTTCGTGGACTAACAGATCTAAAGCAAAGCTCGAAGCAGAGACAGATTTGAAGCGAAGGCGGACGGCGGTGGTGCTCAAGTGCCGGCGGCTTTGGGTGAGAAGATGAGATGAGGTGAAATGTTGTGTTTTTTAGTTAACCCGAACCGGCCAACCTTAAAAGCCAGGCTGGTCCATCAATTTTGATCGATTTTTAAGTCCTTCGGTTTTAGGCACCTAGCTGGACCGGCAAGGCGGCCGGTTTTCAGTTAACCCGGTCTGACCAACCGGGTCGGTTCGGTTTTCTCTTCCATGGCTAAAACTCAAGGACCAGTTTACACTTTGCAAAGAAGCATAATCATCAAGAACACTATCCGTTAGTCACTCAGGCAATAAGGGTGCGTTACGATTGGCTTTTTTTACGGAAAAAGTACCTATTTTTCAAAAAAAAAATGTTTTTATGTATTTTTTAGAGTATTTGGATTTTCTTTTTAAAACTAGTAATACCCAATTTCTTAAAAAACAGTAGCAAAAGTGGTTCTCAATAAAATTATCTTTCAAAATTATCTGTTGTAATTGCTTTTAATTACAATATTATCCCATGTCAAACACCTACAAAAATTTTCTTTCCACTCTCGTTCTCACTCCCAAGGGACATACAGCACCAATGCCTACACCCCAACCATGTTGCTATGCCCATCTATTTCTTCGGTTCATTGTTTTTCCTATGAGTACTCAGTTTTACTTATGTATACTAACAAAATATTAGTCAAATTTAACATAGAAAGGGCTTTGCAAGAAACAGAAAAAGGTTGTGTTGAAAAAGAAAGGAAACGAGTTTAAGAGTGATGATCGATTTCTTATGATAGAATGCAAAGTGTTCTTTTAAACTTAATAAGTTCATACGCTCGCCGGTACATATTTACAAAAAGAAACAGGACATGAGGTCCAATCATGTTCCATCCCTAATGGAAACTATTGGGGATGAAAAAGGTTAAAAGCAGTAAAATATAAAATTCCTGTCACTCTTAACATTGATCAACGATCATAGCATTTGCAAACTCAATCTCCTATGCCAATTAGTACTATTAATTTAATAGGGATTCACTTGGTTTGATCTAAACTGGCCATCTTTGAAAATAAAGTTATTTTAACATTATCTTTTAAATTAAAAAACTTAAATTTAAGGCTGGACTTGAAATAAACAACTAAGTGAGCCACTTGCAACCATCATGTAAAACCTTAATCTATAATCTATCTATAATACTAATATTCAAGACTCATATGAGGGAAAGTTTTCCAAGTGTCACAACGAGAATAATTTAGGGCTCATAATTTTTAGGAAGTTAATTAGTAATAATTTTTTTGTAAATATAAAACCATAATTATTACATATTATTATAATATCATTGACAATCATTGACATTTAATAGTAGGATCGCCGATTATTTATATTCCATAAATTACTTTTAAAGCTGTCTCAAACATTTTAACGTAATATATATATATATATATATATATGCAATGTATCTCATGAGAGGTTTTTCACATATCTGTTTGCTCTATCAATATGTTTCATATTGTTGAATTCTTCCTTCTTGCTTCTTCTCTTTGTTTGCAACCTCAATGATTGTTTGACTATTTTTTTTTTTTTTATGTTTGTATTGTTTCAGTTCAATATAATTACAGAGATTTTAACTCACAGCAAAGGTATCATTTGCGTCATCTTCATCTTTCTTCTCATGTCCTTTTGCATTTTTATTTTCTTTAATATTTATCCCATGTTCTCCACTTCTTCTATGATATTAATATTTTGATATATAAACCTGTAAATTTCAACCATACAATGTGAAATCTTTTATTGTTACTCGTGATAAAGTTTTATTATTCACTGATTTTAATTTTATGAGCTTGTAACTTGTTCTTAACTTTATCATGTTCTTTTTTATTGTTTTCATTTTATTTTTCTTGGTCACCTTTTTATGTTAAATTTTGATTATTTTCATCTTAATTTTCTTTCTAATTGTTTCCATTTTATTTTTTCTTTGTCATCAATTTTTCCTTTCTTATACATTTTTTATTTTTTATATATAGCTTTTGTTATCATTGCTTTTTTTTTTTTTTCCATATTGCCTTCTATGTTTGAAGTATATTATAGCATTATTTGCTCAAAAGTTTTGTGTTGTTTATTTATCATTCTTATTTATCTCCTTTGGTCCTATTCCTACTTTTATTTGTTTAATTAATCTTTGCATGTGATCTCTATATTTGTTATGTTTAGGACTTTTCATCGTGATAGCTGATCAATTGCTCCTATTCAAATAGCCTTTTGGTTGAAAATTGATCCTTTGCTGTACTTTTATTCTGTCTATAATTAATTTGTACACATAAATGATTTAATTTATATATTGAGTCGTTATTATCAACTTTTAAGCTTAAGAAAGCATAAGTGAATCAAAGTATTTTTAAACTCATGTTGGTGTTATTTTTATGCAATGCAACTTTCAGTCTTTACAAGATCCTAAAAATTCCTAAGTTTATTTCCATTTTAGATATTTCATTTTTCAATAATTACATTTTTTTGGTGTTACATAGGATATGTATGTTTATAAGATTTTCATATCTGTGAGATTTTGGTAATGATATGTAGGAGATTTTTAGTCTTTGATGGAAGTAATAATCCATGAACACCCAAAAAAGAAAATGAATGCTGACAAAAATAAGAGGATTTTTAAAACTAGGTTTTGTTGAACAAATGGATGAGAGTATGCAGAAATTGATAAGGAGAAAAATCTGCAATAGTCATTAGGAAGTCAATTGCATAGGGGTTATGATATTCCTATGCTATTGTAGCAAATAAGAGGGAGAAAACAAACATTATGTGAGTAATTACAATTTCCATTATATACAATTATTTGATTAGGAAGGGACATTTATTTTAATTTTATCTCATATAATAATAAAATAATCCAAGATTCATGCAATTTTATTAACTGATTTTCATCATTGATGGGTGGTTCACGTTACAATCATGTTAATTCCATATTAAATACGATTTTTTCATATAAAAATTTAAAATGGAACACAGTAGTAATTAAATGTATTTATTTTATGAAGCAATTTCTTAATTTGAAATATATAAGTTTCATATCGGATTTAAATGATATTTTGAATATGTAAATTAAAAATCTTTTAGCAAGTTTATATGTTTTTGTTCAGTAAAGTTGGAAATTCAAAATTTAGTAATTAATGATATTCTTGGGTCTATTAACAATGGAAAATTGAAGCAATGAAGATTTGAACTTTCATATATTTGGAATCAACTTTAGAAATCAAGATTTGAAAATCAATTATTATGTTTAAAATCAACCGGTTGGTATTTAAAATTTAAAATATAAATTAATTTTATTTTCTACCCATTTAAGTTTTAAATCAAATCACTTTATATTGAACCGTATAAAATTTAATAGAAATTAAAAATTTCGATAATTTAATTTATTGTAATTTATTAAATCAAATCAAAACATGTCTAAATAAGTTGACATATCAATATATGTGTGTATGTGTGTGTTAATCATATCTACAATATTAATATTAATTTATTAGTTACTATCTTTAATTTATATAATTCCAATATTCATAATAATCATTTTTAATATCTGGATAATTTATATTGAAATCTATATGACAAAAAATGTTTTACATTATTTTGATAATCTTATATATTGGAGTTTTTAAAAATAAATTTATAAATAAAATAAATAAATAATCAAAATTAATTTTAAATTATATGTTTTATTTTTTAAAATATTAGTGTTTGAAAATGTTTTAAATCAGATAAGTTATGATACTTTAGTTAGATACTTTACCAATTAATTAATTAATATATAATATTGATTAATTACTATATATTATTTTTAGCTATTGATAAAAGGATAACATATAGATGAATGGCATTGATTTATTTATTTATTGATTTATCTTCTTGATTTTAGTAAATTAAGAATAAATTATTTAAATACATATAAAAGAAAATCTTAGAACATATTCCTTTTTTAATTATCTTTATTAACTTTGTATTATGTATGTATTTTCATTTTTAATTTAGATTATATTGCATTAGTAGTATTATGCATACTTATGTTTTAAATTTCAAAATACTTTTCAAATTTTTTTCTTTATGAAATTATTTTAATAAACTTGTGAATATCTTATAAGGATTCAAATTCCTCTGAGAAATAAGGAATAAAGATCTGTGATAGGGATAAGGATAGGAATAGAAAGCAAAATTCTAAATAGGTACAAGATAGGGAGGCATGTATCCTCTTTTATGGATACCCATTATTATCCATGTTAATAGTATATAGTATTATAAATATATCTACTTATTCTATTTCATTATTCATTAATTTTAACTATTGAAACATGAAAAATTTTCATAAAATAAGCTTTTTATTATTAATTAATGGTCATCTACCAAAATTTTCTCAACCTTATGAACATTATATTTAAAATAAAATATAAAATAGAATGATTTATTTCATATTCATATTCATTTATTTAATTATTTAATTATTAATTTATTTTTAAAATAAATTTATACACTCAATAAACTATTATTTATTTAAATATTATTTAATTTTTATAATGTTAAATAAATTATTTTTTAATTATCATTCTGCAGATCCTAAGAGTGAAACGACTAGTTGCAATTATAAATCCAAACCTGTGGGCGTAAAATGGGAAGCCCTCAAGGGTGTTCAGAGCAATAGGCGCAGCTGGAATGTGGAAAAAACTGAGTGCCACAACTACAAATTTCTTATTCTAATCTGACCGAATCCAGCATAGTAAAGGTCAAAAACACTCTCCTCAATATAAAATGAAAATGAAAACGAAAACCAAAACGGGAGCGTAACAAAGGAACACCTTATCATTATTCAATCCCCATTTTGCAATCCAATCCCCTTCTTTCTCCTCTCTTTTGTTTTGTCTCTGTGGACTCGCCAATCGCACCTCACTGTGGCTCAAATTCTCACTTAGCTTTAACACAGCAGCATTCCAAATCTCAGCAACAAATTAAAGAGAATGCCTACTCCTCCTTGTGCAGCCATTGTCTCAGCTCCTTCCTACGCATTCCCCTTTGCTACTTCATATTCATATTCATCCGCATCCTCTAATTCTCCAACTGCATTATTGCTCACCAAGCCCGGATGGAAACCTAACCCTCAAATTGCCTCTCTTCAGAGAAGAAACCGACGACCCGTGAGAGCCGCCGTTTCCATCGAGAAAGAGACCCCAGAAACCGAGCGCCCCGAAACCTTCCTCAGGGAATCCGACGATCATGCCCATTCTTCTTCTTTATCGTCTTCGGTGAGGGCTCGCTTCGAGAAGATGATAAGGGACGCTCAGGACAGCGTCTGCGGCGCCCTCGAGGCTGCTGACGGCGGCGCCAAGTTCAGGGAGGACGTGTGGTCGAGGCCCGGCGGCGGCGGCGGCATCAGCAGGGTTCTCCAGGACGGCGCCGTTTTTGAGAAGGCTGGGGTTAATGTGTCCGTCGTCTACGGCGTTATGCCGCCCGAAGCTTATCGTGCTGCCAAAGCCGCTGCTTCTGCTGATCAGAAGCCTGGTCCTGTCCCTTTCTTCGCAGCTGGAATCAGCTCCGTAAGTGTCCCTATACTCATAGATTCATTCACATGGTTCTAAATTGGGGCTTCAAATTCAATCGCAGTTAAGTTGAAAACCGCAATTTCAGTTTCTGATATGGGATGCGGAATAACATTTGGCTCCCCCCCCCCCCCCTTCTTCTTTCTGTTCAGGTTTTGCATCCAAAGAACCCGTTTGCCCCAACCTTGCATTTCAATTACCGCTATTTTGAGACTGATGCTCCTAAAGGTAATAATGCCGCCTTGCACAAATGAAAATGATGTTGCATGACTCCGCTTTTGTTCTTTCTGTCACTCTAGTGGATTAGTTCCAAAGTCTTAAAAATGCCAATTTGAAAGCTATTATATTCTAAAGGTAATAACACAAAGGCATGTCAATTTAAGTGCATAAAATTTGTTCAATCCATTTTTTCAATGTGCTGCTGCTGATTGTCGCCCTGTTCCATTCTGCAGATGCTCCTGGAGCACCAAGACAGTGGTGGTTTGGCGGGGGAACTGACTTGACTCCTGCTTACATTTTTGAGGAGGATGTTAAGCACTTCCATTCAGTACGTGCTCTACACAAAATATTGGTTTCTAATATTTTATGGTTTAGAAATTTTGAAAAAAAAAAAAAGAAGTAAGAACATGAAATTTCTTTGTTTTTAAAACGGCACTTAGACCTTCATGTCTTGGTTCTTATGTAAATAGTTTTAGTATAATTTTGTAGTTTCGGGCGGGTGTGTAGCTTGCTCCTTTTAAAATGAGGCATGAAATGTTCAGCAGAGGCATTTCGTTTCTATCGATCTTTATATACGAGGTTTCTGCAAATGCTTGAGAATTCTGCAATCATATCATTTTACGAATTTCTATTTTATCTTGATTAAACCCTGCAAGGAAACAGAAGACATCATTTGATGCTTTCTTAAAATTCTTTTTAGAAGATAACTTTTGGAAACTTGTAGTTGATCAACTTTGTTTCTCCAAATTGGTATGTAAAAGGGTGAATGTAGAACATTTGAGAAGTTCTGCAACTGATTGTCGGTTTCAACTTTACAATATTGATACGATATTTTTACTTATTTAAGGCAATCAGGAGTTAGTTTTTTCCTAAGTGTACTTCTATCATGCCTCTATTGTAGATTCAAAAGCGTGCTTGTGACAAGTTTGATCCAACATTTTACCCCCGATTCAAGAAATGGTGTGATGATTACTTCTATATCAAGGTATAATTCTTCATCCATTTTCACATATTATAGATTTTTAGGACAGTTACAGTATTTTGCTGTAGTCTTAAGAGCAAGTAATAAGCATTCAGTTCATCTCATTAGATTAACATTATACATGATGTATTAGAGGCTGTAATAAACATGAAACTAATGGTGGTAAATGGGTATCTATTTATACTTTGTTTTAGTCTCTTGCTTATCACTTGTCATGTGCGGTGCTCCCATTATACAGCATAGGTTAGATGGCTCATGGAGTCCCTTTGAGCCCTCTCAACTTTAAGGGGTTTGAGTGGATTCATGCAAATCTTTTCCCCCCCTCTTTTTGGTGCTTAAATATATTTTCTTTTAAATTGAACTTAAGTGCATGGCATGTGCTGTTGTTGATTGTTTGTCCTTATTTTGCCTCTTAATTCTACTTTCAGCATCGAGGTGAAAGGCGAGGGCTCGGAGGAATATTTTTCGATGATCTGAATGACTATGATCAGGAGATGCTCCTTGCCTTCGCTACTGGTGATTGCTTGCATATATAAATTGATGCTTCTCACTGGAAAGACATTCAATTCTGTTTCTATTTCATGTTTGCCTAAGCTATGGTTTTGCTTGCAGAATGTGCAAATTCTGTTATTCCTGCTTATATTCCTATCATAGAGAAAAGGAAGGATTTGCCCTTTACAGATCAGCAGAAAGCATGGCAACAATTGAGAAGGGGCCGATATGTTGAATTCAATTTGGTATGCTAGCTCTAAGATCAAAAATATATTGTTTGACTCTCATTCACATCGGCTTGAAATTCATGTTATAAAAAAATTTTGGCTACAGGTATATGATAGGGGTACAACATTTGGACTGAAAACAGGAGGGAGAATAGAGAGTATTCTTGTATCACTCCCATTGACTGCTCGGTGGGAATATGTTCATGTATGTATGGTTTTGGATTTGGATTTGGATTCGGATTCGTTTTATTGTAAACACATTGAATATTAGATGCACCTAATTTTCTGTTTCTGAAATTGCTACTGAAATGGTGATATCATTTTGTGTGCAGAAACCAGAGGAGGGAAGCGATGAATGGAAACTCTTGGATGCGTGCATCAACCCGAAGGAATGGATCTAATTTATCGACTTATCATGTCTGTAATTTGCCTCTTTCTTAATAACTAGAGAGCTTGTTTCTTCTTTCGGTGTATATCAAGTGCTTATTAAGATGAGTATTAGTTTGCAAGTGTCATTTATGTGAAGGCTGAAATGCAGAAAATTACAAATCTTTAGAGTGCGTCCCGTACCGACGGTACCAACCATTGTTATATAAATATCAACTAATGCCTACCGACATTGTAACAGAACAAAGACAGACCAGACCACCTCTTCTTTATTCAACATTTGTCTACAAAGTCATTCAAACAATCACCAAATAAAATACTTCATACCTGATCAATATAATAGGAAAACAAACGATAAAAAGATTCTGTTCATTACAATAAGGATTTAGTACATAGATCCCAAAACTACATGATGCATTTTACATTTTGGCATCTTCCATCCTACTGTCAGTCAAATGCTGACATGTTTCCTTCATAGTACTGTCAAGAAGTGATGTAGAAATATAAATAAGTGAAGCACATTTATATACCAAAAAGAGGCACAGATTTTATGTATCTTTACGCCACCCTCGAACCCTGTATGATCATTTTCCTTCATCAGACCCATTCCTGCTATAGGGCCAATCGAGGAACTTGTACCCTTCAAGTGAGGGTGGCAAATAGCTCTGTGTTGAGGAGGGATTGTCTGGAGGGTATATGTATCCCTTCCCATACCCAATTTCCTTCATCAATTTGGTTGGCGCATTCCTCAGGTGAAGGGGCACCCCTTCATTCTGTCCAACCGATTCCCTCACTACTTTCTGAGCTGCTCCTATTGCTCTATAAACGGAGACGGATTTAGGAGCCAAAGCCAAGTAAGCAACACACTGCGCCAGGATGACATTGCACTCTGGCATTCCCAAGAAGTGGCAGCCTTGGTAGCAGGAAACAGCCTGAGTAAGAGCTGAAGGATCAGCCAGACCAACATCCTCACTTGCAAACCTTATGAGCCTGCGTGCAATGTAGAGTGGCTCTTCACCTCCTTCTAACATTCTTGCCAGCCAATAAATCGCTGCATCAGCATCACTCCCTCTCATGGATTTATGCAGTGCACTAATCAGATTATAGTGCTCTTCCCCATCCTTGTCGTAAGCGAGATGCTTGCACTGAAGTGACTCCTTTGCATCATCAAGGGTAACGACAGCAACAGCAGGAGAAGAGGGACCAAGACCAACCTTGTATTCCTCGTTTCTTGTCTGGTTATCTTCCTCCTTTGCATGTTGCACACGTGCAGCTGCGGTAACAGCGGCAATCTCCAAAGAATTCAAGGCCACACGAGCATCCCCATCACAATTGTTGCCTATAAAATCCACCACATCCTCGCCGACATCAACTTTACAACCAACGCTCTGCACCAAGCCTCTCTCCGAGTCACTCACGGCCCTGTTCAGAAGCAGAGCAACATGGTGGGGCTTAAGGGGGTTAAGGGTAAGGACGCGGCATCGAGACAAGAGAGGCGTGATCAGATGGAAGGAAGGGTTCTCGGTGGTGGCTCCAACGAACACAATGCTGCCATCTTCGATGACGGGCAAGAACGAGTCCTGCTGAGACTTGTTGAACCTGTGAACCTCGTCAACAAACAGAACGGTTCTCTGGTTGCTTTTAACTCTGAGCTTCCTGGCCTCATCAACAGCGTCTCTCACGTCTTTGACGCCACTCGTGACGGCGGAGAGGGAGACGAAGCGGTAACAAGGGCATTGTTGTTGCTGCTGTTTGTGACAGGAGTTGACGATGGCTCTGGCGATGGTGGTCTTGCCGGTGCCGGGGGGACCCCAGAGGAGGATGGAGGGGAGGCGGTTGCGGTGGATGGCGGATCGGAGGAGGGAGTTGGAAGAAAGGAGATGGTCCTGGCCAACGACGTCGTCCAAGGTTTTGGGGCGGAGGCGCTCATATAAGGGTTCGTGGGGTTGTTTCTTGGAGTGGCGAAGGGGGTTGAAGAAGAAGGAAGATTGAGGCGTGGAAGTGGAAGTGGATGAGGGTAATGGTCTGAGGCGTTTGGATAATGGGGCTGCTGGGTCCTCTTGCTCTTGTGGCTGGTCTAGGTCGATTGGTGGTTGGGGTGTGGAATGCTTGGGTTGGGAGAGGAAGAAGCGGTCGAGCTTGGGCTGAAAGGGTGGTGGTGGTGGCGGCGGGGGAGGAGAGGGTGAATGGTGGTTGTTGTTGTTGGATTTGTGGGTGAGGATCCATTCGGTGGCCTTGACGGTGGATTTGCCCCCAGTTGCAGCCAATGCTTGGGCTGCTAACTCGTCTGGGAAGCCCATGCTCAGCAACTGTTGCATCTCATTCTCCATCTTTCCTCCTAATTCTGATTCTGATTCTCAGCAAACTGCAAAACCCAACACGAAGGAATGAAGCACCCTATGGGGTGTGTGTGTGTGTGTGTGTGTGTGTGTGTGTGTGGGCGTGGGCGTGACTACCGACTTGTTATCTTCGTCTTTTCATCTCAACCTTTTTTTTATTCCAAAGTCCCATACCTCTGTTGCTTCGGGATTCTAACCCATTCTCGCCTTCTTAGATATACTTAATTTCATTTATTTTCATAAGAAAATTAATACTGATGACTTACTAGTAAATTGATTGATGTTTAACGATTCTGAATAGATTAGCTAAATAGGTTTATATTCTTTTGTGAATTTGATATTAACTAATTAAATATTTTTTAAAATAATTGATGTATTAATTACATAACCTGAAATAAAATTGGCTGAGCAGCATACATGCATTTTCTCTAAAAAGCTTGGCACTTTACTTGATTGTAATTATGCACTCAAGATGTACTTTTATTGATATATCAAGATTTTTGAAAAGGTGCTCCAGTGGGATGCTGCATCTTTTCTCTTTCTATTTTGGTTTGATCTGGGGATGCTGCATCTTGGAATACCATAATTTCTGCCTTTGTACAAAATGGTTTAGATGAGCAATCATTGACGATTCTGGGTGAGATGCAGAAGCCCAAGACTATGATTGATTCAAACCTTTGTGAAATTTAGCACGTGGCTAAGGCTTCACTCCTTCGAGAACAACGTTTTCCCATTTTGTTCAATGGAAACTTAAAAAAGAGGATTCATTTGAAGCATTTGGTACTTGCTGTCTGCGTTTTTTTGGTGTTGCCTGTAATGTAGCAAGGGCAACCCTTCAATAGTGTGTATTTGATCTGGGAAGAAAAGGCAATGTTTTTGCCATTTTCACCATTAGTGTTGCCTATAATCAGACAATAGGCAACCTTAAAAGTGTTGGATTAGTTAGGGAAAATGTCGCTTATGAGCCGGGAAGAAAGGGCAACTATTTCACCAAAAAGGCAACGCTTTTTAAGTGTTAGACGCTGCCTACAGCATAACAAAGGCAACACTTTTAAGGCAACGTTTTAAAATGTTGCCTTACAACGAAAAAGCGTTGCCTAATGTCAAAAACTCATCTTAATTCTTAACCGATGTGCTTCCTTTCGCTGTTAAATTACCTCGATAATAGCTAGCGAGATGCAGATTTGAACATAATCACTAAGATCCAATCTAATAACGTTAACATGGATTCACCATATATAAGCATTTGCGTCAAGAACAACAAATATAATATGGGTCAGATATGTATGTGTCACGACGTGCCCGGAGAGCACCGCGACGGGAATGACAACCGATTTTTAAAATAAAAACAGGAGTCGCCAACAATTTTAATTATGGTTAAAACTGGAAAACCTCTTTATTAGCAAACTGGTCTTTTAAAAGAGATTTGAGGTTCGGGAGTCTAATTATGATTAGGGAAGAGTGAAAATTTAATCCCACTGCATCCCTAATATATCCGTACAAATACGATTACCCTAGAGCTTATTATGCAAATTGATTATAATTTTATAATATTTATTTTCCCCAGAAAGTATAAAAATTAAGTATTTACAAAGAAATAAAGTTAAAATTAAAACAAATAATAAAGAATAAATTTTATGAAAATAAATTTTGGCTTGATGGTTGTTGGCTACGCCTACGTATCCTCTGGTACAATGAGAAACTCAAAGTCACGTAGTTCTGTAGAAAATGATTGTGTGTTGAATTGATTTTATTAAAGAAACCAATTCCAAAGAAGTTAAAACCCACTCTTGCAAAGAATTTAGGATAGTATGAACTATACAATAAACCCTTACATTCTCATGAAACTTGAGGATAGCAAACTATACATCAATATCACAAGTTGTTGCGTAGATTTTAAAATGAAACAAGAATATTAAAACAGAAATATGTCAATCGATTTTGAGTTTTGAAAGAGAATAAAAACATATGTTAATTGATTTTAATTTTTTTGAAAAATGATTTTTGATTATTAAATGGAAAGAAAACCCCCCTTTTTAAGCTCCAGATTTAAGTGAGATTGATAAAATTAAATTATAAACACAATTGCACATTTAATTTAAACAAAACACGTAAACATGTAAAATAATTAAACTAAATCAATAAAATAAACACAATCACACAATTAATTTGAATAAAACACATAAAAGGTACTAATTATTAAAATCACTAAACATCAAAGGATTAAAACACAACGCTAAAGAGAATATTGTAAATTTATTTATTTTCTTTCTTTTTTTTAAAAAAATAAAATAAAATACAGACGAAGAAAAGAAGAAAAAAAAAAGATAAAAAAATAAAATAAAAAAAAATCCTCCAAAAGACTATCTCTATTTTCTAGAATATCTATTAACCTAAAAAAGGAATAGCCTCGTAGCTGCAAAATTAAACAAAGAAACAAACTTAAATTCACGCAAATAAACTTAAAAGAAAACTAAAAAAAAAGTATTAACTTTAAGTATAAGTATGCTAAAATAAAAAGAAAACCTTGATTTTATTTTAGACCAAATTAAATTAAACTTAAACCAACAAATCCTTTTTTAAAAAAAAGAAAAAAAAAAGTTAATTAATCAAATAACTCAAAATCACGTGAACAAACCTAAGAATCTAATTCAGTCACTATAATACTACATTAACTTAAAATAAATAATAATAATAATAAAACTTTAATTTTACTAACCTATACCCTCACCATCCCTCACACACGCATACACTACCCACCTCACACACACACCCACACTCGGTTTCCTTTTCTCGGATGACACACACACACACATGCTTACACACATTCATTCACTTTCTTTTCTTTCTTCACACACGCACACGTACACAAAGAAAGAGAGAGAGAGTAGCAGAAAAAAGAGAGGAAGGGAGTGAGAGAGAAGCCGAGAAGGAGAGGGAGATCGCGAGGGGGAGTGAAGCCGGGTGGAAGGGAGCTGTGCGGTTGGGTGACGCGAGACCGTGTGTGTAGTCACTGAAGTCAGACTTCACAGCGGCAGTGGTTACAAGCAGGGATCACGGCGGTGAGACGGAGGTGCAGGGAAAGGGGGCCACACGCAAAGGGGAAGTCGCAGCTTGGTTTTTCATGGGGAGTCCAGAGGGAAGAGGTCGCGGTGGAGCAAGGGGTGGAGATCGGGGGCTAGGTGGAGCACACATGTGGCAGAGAGGCCATCCATCGCGGTATGGATGTGGTGGCTTCGATGGAGGGGGGATGAGTGGCAGAGAGGCCATGATGGAAGGGGAGATCCGAAGCGACGATTCGAGGATGCGGCAGCGGATCTAAGAGGAGGAGGGTCACGGGTAGCTCTGCGGTGATAGCAGTGGCTTACAGAGGCTCGAAGATTCGCGGTGGTGGCATGGGGAACATGGAGCATTCACGGCTGTGGATGGTGATGATGGAATGGTGACTGCAGCTGGTGACCTGGGGAAAAAGGTTAGAGATGCAGGGCGGAGGGGCTTTGGCTCGCGGTGATTTTGAAGGGGAAGGCCACCGGTAGTGGTGTATGGCGGTTTGGGCTGTGAAGTGTAGTGGAGATGATGGTGGCTTTACGGTGGTGGTTGTGATGAAGGGTGACCGCCGATGATGATGGGAGATGTGCTGATGATGATGATGATTAACGAAGGCCGTGGTTGGGGGTGGAGGCCGCGGCCTTTCCAGTTTTCTTTTTTTTTGTTTTACATTTTGTTTTGATGATTCTGATGTTGCTGTAGCTGTAGCTGTAGTTGTTGCCTTGTTTTTCTCTTTCGTTGCTCCTGGGTTGTTGCTGGAATTATTGTTGATTTCTTGCTGCTGGATTGTATTGCTGGAATCTATTTTTTTATGTTTGAAATTTTCTTGTAGATTGGTTGAGAAATTTTTTTTTCAAACATCCCCCTGTGTCCATCATTTATGGGGTTTATATCGTTATTTCTTTCTTGAATGAAATCATCCGTCATACCAATTTTACAGGCTAGCCACAAGAATCCCAAGGATCCCAGCTCATCACTGAAACAAAATTATCATCTAGCACATGATGGAGAAGAACATAATGATTGTGTTGCCATTTACATTTTTGACTTCCTTTTCATTTCTTTTGAGACACAGTTGGAAACGAATCCAACGTCTCTTTTCTTTTTATTTGTTTATTTTTTATTTTTATTTTTATTTTTTAGGGAATCTAACGTTCCCCTTTTTTTTAAAAAAAAGGGCTGAAATAAGGGATCCAATATCCCCTTTTTATTTTTTGTTGCAACAGGAACAGACTAAAAAAAAAAAGTAATGGGCTAAAAAAAGGGTAATAGGAATAGGCTGTAATAAAATTAGCTAAACAGATAAAATAAAATAAATAAATAAACAAATAAGATCAAAATTAAAATGATGGACAAAATATGGCGTTCACAGTATGCAAAATCCAGCTTGATTAGGAATGCTTTGATTGCTGGTTTTACTCAGAATTGGCTCGAGGAGAAAGCCATTCTCAGAGAGAGGCATTAGTGCACAATGTAGTGAACATTTTATTTTTTCTTGAAGCGTTTTAATTTAATTTTGTTTGAATACCTCTACTGTCAAGGGCCACAAGAGAACCACTCGAGTTGACTTTGAATTAGTACCAAAAATTGCTTCCTAATGTACCGGTATTAATCAAGGTCTCGTAAGAAAAACACATAATCACATTATATGAATCAGCCAACATAATATATCTCCTCCATTTTGAAAACACATTCTGAATTAAACATACAAAACACTATTCCATCGTGTAATAAATTCAAGAATAAAGATGGACCACTCGAGAGGAAAAAAAAAAATCAAATAGCTTGCTCGAAGGATTTGCGCATAGCCCACTAACTCCATCACTCCATCACTTGCAGTCCTGTTCAATTGAAACAAAATAAGATCACCGGAAAAGTGATTGCTATTTGATTCAACTAAGTTTAAGTAATTGATTGCTAAGGCTTCAAAATTACTTTTGGCCACAACAACTGCAAACATACTTTTTTTATTTTTGATTAAAATCCTAACTTAATCCCTAAAATTTGAAAAATTTCATACTAATTTCTTAAATTTCATAAATGGGGACAAATTAATTTTTTGTAAAATTATCATTTAAGTTGTGATCTGTTAGCTTACGTACATGTACTGTTAATTTGTTTACATGTACTGTTAATTTTCATGATTAGTCCGAACTTGCTGCACTCCTCTAAATGAAGCCGTTTAAACCTTCTTCTTCATTTTTTCTCTCACCATAGTTCTCTGTTAAAAAAAAAAGATTTTGACTTTAGGTTGTCGCTTATTCTGTGCAGAATAGAGGAGTGAAGCAAGTTATGACCCACCGTGAAAATTAACAATACACATAAATAAGTTAACATAATATATGGACATTTCTATTAACAGTTCAGGCGATAATTTGATAGAGGAACTAATTTGTCTTTATTTATGAAATTTGAGGAACTAATATGAGAATTTTTAAATTTGAGAAATTAATTTATCTCTTGTCTTCTATTTTTCTACTAGTAAACTAAAAAATTATTTTCACCATATTACCCCTATTAACACTTTACTTTACTCTCATTTGAAATTAGACCTCTTTTAGTAACTTTATATCTAAACGTAATTTTATCATATCCCCTCCAAACATAAACAATTCTTTGAATTATTTTTTTTTCAAACAAACAATCCTTTGAAACTGTAAAAGTCGTTTCTTGGTTATGTAAGTAAATAGGTATGTTGATTTATGTATATTACTGTTTGTTATATTAAAAATATTACAACTTGGGTTAATTTGTATTGTTAATTAAAAATTTTCATTTTTATAAATGTTTTAAAAAGTATAATAACATTTATATAATCAATTAAATTATATTTAAAAACCAATTGAATAAAAGGATTGCATTAACATTCTAATGTATACCCTTTCCAGTAAAGGTTTAATTTTCAAACAAAAATCACATTGTACTTGTGAACAACCGATTTTATTCAATCTTTTTAACAATAAAATCCAACAATTTGCACTTAATTTACCTTTTTTTTTATTTATAGTTTTATTTCTTGTTTATTAAAAAAATATAAAAATAAAAAATGAAAAAATGGAAGAAGAGTTCACGGACTCTTGTCTTCCCTTTTCCCCCACCCCCGAGATATGCATGTGAGTTAACAGTAACCATGGGGAGGAGAGAAAGCATAAAAAATCAAACAGAGGCAATGATGGTGTTCCAGAATTTAGATCTCTCTTTCGGTGGAATGGAGGCATCCGAAGAACATTTTTACATATTGAAGAGAGGGGCAGAGAATAGGGGGGATTCCTTTTCAACAACAAATTAAACACTAGATGTGAAACCTACAAAGAAGATTACACGGACACCATCATCAGAGAAACAATTTCACGCTATTATCTACAAGAAATTTTCAAATTCAACAATATTTTAGTCCAGCCAGCAAGAAAAATCAGAAGCAACAAAAGCGGTCTAGGTATACACCTGCATCAATTTTAAAATTTTAAAGCAAAAAATAGTGAGGCCACGGCCTCCTTGCTCCGCCGCGGCCTCCCCTCCCTTTCCTCCCTTTTCCTTCATCATCTCTTCCTCCTCCACTATGAGCACCATCACAACCACCATTTGAGATAGCCACAGCACCCTCCTATCATCATCACCGCCACCTTCTACCTTCTCTCTTCCTCCATGGGGCTCATCATCATCAACACAACCACCATCAAACACCATAACCACCGTTAGTCCTCTTCCCCCGCTCAGCCAGAGCCGCCGTCTCAAACTCCATCAACAACCGCGGCCAAGGTGAGCCAGCCCCCTGCCATCGCTAACCCCCTTTCCAGATCGCCGGATCTACCAAGCTATGGCGTCCTCCATGAGCACCGCCGCACACATAGCCGTTAGATCTGCGAAGCTAGCGAATCCATCATCGCCATCACGCCGGCGCACCACCCCTCACATCTTCGCCACTACGCCGGACCTCCACCTTGGCGCGGCACCGATTCCCTTCTCCATCACGCAGCCGCACTTGTTCTCCCTTGCACCGCGGAGCTTCCTCCCGCGCCAGCCTCCCCCCTCATGGCATCCATGACTCCCCTTTCCGCAGCCTCCCCTTCTCTCTCACCCTTGTTTTCTCTCTCACCCAGTTCCTCTTTCTCTCTGTCCGCATTTTGTTCTTGTGAATGTATTTGGGAATTTTTTTTTAGTGCGTGGCTTGGTAAGTGAGTGTGAAAGGGTGAGTTTGAGTGTGTGATAATGTAGAGTCCGTGAGTGTATGCCTGTGATAAGTTTTGTTTTTTTGTTTCATTTGATGTATGTGGTCCCTCAATTCATGTCTTTTTGTTTTTTTTAAAAAAAAAATGATGAAAAAATGGAAGCGAAACCCGCGTGAGTGTATGTTTGTGAGGAGAGAGAATAAGTTTTGTTTTACATTTGATGTATGTGGTCCCTCAATTCATGTCTTTTTGTTTTTTTTAAAAAAAAAATGATGAAAAAATGGAAGCGAAACCCGCGTGAGTGTATGTTTGTGAGGAGAGAGAATAAGTTTTGTTTTACATTTGATGTATGTGGTCCCTCAATTCATGCCTTTTTATTTTTTATTTTTTTTTATTTTTTTTTTTAAAAAAATGATGAAAAAATGAAAATGAAACCCCAAGCTGATGTATTACCCGCGTGAGTGAATAAGTTAGTTTTTTATTTTTTTTATTTTTTTATTTTTTTAGCAATTAAGTTAGTCATGTGTTTGTTTTGAAGTTTGACTTTTTATGGTTATCTATATTTATTCTTTTATCTTTGGACCAAATGTGTTTCTTTAGTTCAGTTCTAGATTTTATTTGATTTGATTTTTTTTTAAATTTTTAGTTTAACCTTCTCATGTGTTCTACTAAAATTAATCGTGTTTTTTTTATGAATTAATTTTGTCAATTTCTGTTAAAATCATGGTTTTGTCTAAAAATGAAATAAAACAAAAGGAATGATTTAATTATTTCTTTGATTTGAGTGAATTTAGTGTTAATGTTTCTTTTAATTAAAAAAAAGAGAAGAAAATGGTAATTAGGATCCTTATTTGTTTATTTAATTATCTTATATATTTTGTTTGATTATATGATTATGTTTACAAATTAGTTTTATTTTTTTTAATATTAATTATTTATGTGTTTTGTTCAAATTATTTGTGTGATTGTGTTTATGTTTTTTTTTAATCATTTTATATGTTTAGGTGTTTTGTTTAAATTAATTGTGTCACGATTTTTAATGTATTTTTGCTAATTTCAGTTAAAAAATAATAAATATGCTTTACAAAAATTTGAGTTAATTAATTTTTTTCTTTAAAATAGGATTAATTTAACCGTGACGGTTTGTTGATTCTATGTCCTGGAATATTTTAGCTGTGACAGCTTAATATTCTGAATATCTTTTTCAAAATGAGATTAAACAATATCACCTTTTTTAGAACTACGTGACTTTGAATTCCCTATCGTGATGAGATACGTAGGAGCAGGTAATTCCAATCCCTGTCAAGTAAAGATTAGCTGTTCATAATTCATTTTATTTGTAAATTTTTTTTTACTTGTTTTTTTTAGGCTTTTTTTTATATACTTTGTTATATTTACAAATAATTTCTCTTTTTTTAAAAAAGGGAAATATATTTCATTTAATATTCATTTGTGTGGGGAATTTTAGATAAAGATGTTAATTTAGTGGTGGCGAACTATTAAGCTCGATATTTCGATCATTTGAGTTGTGACGAATTTAACGACGAAAATTCCCTTAAAAAATATTTGTTTTTCTTTTATATTTTTTTTTATAAAAATATAAAAAAATCAATTTCTTCTTATCTTATTTGTAAATATTTATTATTTATATTTTAATTTTTGATTTAAATTTCTTCATTTATTTATCTTTTTTTTTTTCAAATAATAAGGTTAATTTAGTAGTGACGAACATTAAGCGATATATTTGGATATTCGAGTTGTGACGATTTGATATTCCAAATATCTCTCATAAAGATTTTTATATTTTCTCTTATGAAAATACCAAAAAATAAATCTTCGCTTTTTAGATTCTATTTGCAAATTTTTTTATTTAGAAGATTTTTTTAAATTATATCTTTATTGTCAAATCTTCGTCCAAATAAAAAGGTTGAGCAGTGATTTAATTAATTAACTCATTTTTAGGACACTGAATCATGATTCACAAGACTAAAAATTCTTCTTTTTTTTAAGAAAAAAAAAACACATATTCCTTTTAGTTTTCTTGTAATATAAATAAATATTTAAAAGGGGTTATTATTTAATTTGCACAATTAATTATGACTGCCTAGACTGACGGCAGTATTAAGTGCAGAGGATTAAACTCCTACCCTTCCCTACGCATAACCGACTAACTCAAACCTGCTTTCAAAGACTATTCTCCAAAAATAGGCTTTTCCAACGATTTTCCCAATTTTAAATAAACTCACGACTCCAATGTTTTCCAATATTATCAACATAAAATCCTCTTTTTTTCGCCGTCCCCGTCGCGATCCCGGTTGCGACAGTACTAAACCTAATTTTGATCAAAATCAATTAAGTCTAAAAAATCACATTGATTTACAATCAAATTTGCAAACTTCCATCCAAACACACGCTCTGTTTTGAGTTAGTTTACACTGAATGAGTTGAAATAATAAATTAATTTATTAGGTGCAGAGATAGATGCACAGGGTAGAAATAAAATTAATTAAAGCAGCTCGCTCAAGCTGTAAATTCAATTATTATTACGGTAAATTATATTCATCTCTTGTAAGAATTATAAAAATACAACTTATATCTTTTTTAGTTGTCCAACTTATACTTATACTCTCATTTACTTGTCAAATTTTAAGTATTTATATTATAGTCACACTCCTTATTCATAGAACACAGTTAGTAAACTTAATAGAATAATATTTTTATAATATTAACTGTATTTAATTAATAAAATTATAAAAATATATTTATTCACTCTATTAAGTTTAAGGATATTTTTATAATTTTATTAATTAGGAACAGTTAATATCATAAAAATATCATTCTGTTAAATTTACTAATGATGTTATGTTAGTAAAGAGTGTAAATATAATATAAATATTTAAAATTTGATAAATAAAAATAATATAAGTTATATTTTCATAAATATTAGGAAAATGAATATAATTTAGCTTATTATTATTATTATTCTCCAACCATTTTGTGGATGATTACAAGCCAAGCACAGTATTATTCATTCCCTTATACCCACCTGATCCATTACATAATCAATGAAACGTCCCAAATGAGAGTGGGAACATCCACCCTCTTCCATTGTGTTTCTACTTTTGTTACTAAACTCCTTCACCTTCTCCCTAACATCTCCATCTTTCTCCAACACATTCCTTATCCCTCTCTCTATCTTCTCCGCACTCAATACAGATACAGCTTTACTTCTAGCTCCGAACTCCATCCTATAATCCAGCGAAATCTCCACCGCCATCTTCAACTCGCACACCAGCTCAAATGCATTCGTCTGTTGCTCCGCACGGATCGGCCACGCGGCAATGGGCACACCAAAGTTTATGCTCTCCAGGATAGAATTCCACCCACAATGCGAAACGAAACCCCCAGTGGCTCCATGGGCCAGAACCTGGGCCTGCGGGGCCCACCCAATGACCCTCCCAATCCCTGCCGTCCGATCCAAGAACCCTTCAGGTAAAACGGTAGCCAACTCTTCGGGAGCGTATTCAGAGGGTTGCAGGTCCATGGAACCAGCCGGTGGGGGTTTCCGCAGGGACCACAGGAAGCGGGCGCCACTGTCCTCAAGAGCACGCGCAATCTCCCTAACCTGATCCTCTGCTAACCAACCCACGCTTCCGAAGCACAGGAACACTACCGACGAAGGCGGTTGATCATCCAGCCACTTGATGACATCATGCTTACACTCGGATCCAGCATCGCCACCGTTGATGTTCAATATGGGTCCCACCGGATAGACAGGAGGCAGATCCCCATCAGAAAAAGAGCGAACCGCATGGGATTCGAGCTCCTCAAACGAATTTACGATAAAACCATCGGCTCTCTTGAGCCCTCGCGCGTATGACAAGTAAAACGGCTCCCATTCCTTGCGCAGAACAACAGTGGGCAGAGCCCTAACAGGGACCGGGTTGGCGAAACTCGGGATGGCCAGCTGGGTATCGGAACCGTCCAACTCGGTTGTGTCGAGGTTGTCGCGTTCACGGAGCGTGAGGAGATGGAGCATCAAACCGAGGAAGGCGACGCCAGAGGTGAAGAAGACGAGGGCAGGGACCCCGAAGTCCTTGGCGATGTCGATCATGGTGGTGCAGAACATGTCGACGACGAAGGCGGCGAGTGGAGGGGCTGAGTCGGAGCGAATGAGGTTGGAAACGGCTTCTTTGATGTGGGGTTTCTGGCTCTCTATGAGATTAATGTCGAGGAAGGTAGTTGATATGGATTCAGAGGGGGAAGAGGTGGGGCATTGGGTGAGGTTGATGACGTGGATGCGGTCGGAGAAGGTGGATGAAGCAAGGGATTGGGTGTACGCGGTGGTTTTGGTGTCGAAGGGCGACTTGATGACGAAGATGGTGATGGAGAGACTGTAGTCGCGGGAGACGAGAAGCTTCGCGAACTCAACGGCGGACACCAGATGGCCGATTCCGGGACTAGGCACGAACACCAAGTGCGCTTTCTTCTCCGTCATCGTCATGGTGGCTTTTCACTCAACAAGAGTACTCAAACAGGGTGTGGGTGTGTGTGTACAAGACAATCAATTTGTCTGAGCGGCCGCTCAAGTTAATTATTTATTACAATACTCTACTTGCCAGTCCTTAGCTTCCACTGTTTATGCACTTCACTCCATCAATAATGTTACAAAAATGTCATGTGATGTGATAACGGTAGGATTTTTCTTGAATCCTTCCGGAGGACATGTGTTTCTTCCTGTATTTTACACCACACAAACATTTGTAAAAGCTGCATAAAATCTGATTTTAGGTGTATTGAACGGTAGTTGTGGGGAGGAAGTGAGGTGGAGGAAAGGACTTCTCGATAACGGTAATTTTGCATATTAGGTCATGGCTTTGCTGGTGCGGCCACTCTGTGGAATGGGTCACAGTGGGGACACTGGAGACTGACAAGTTTTTGTCCGTAGAGGACCGGTTGTAGGTGGAGGAGCCTTACACTGTTAAAGAGCACGTCCAAATCTCTGCTACGCTAGTGTTGCTATGGTATGGTATGAACCACGAGATTTTTATTTATTTTTTATTTTTCAATGAGAGGTTTCTGGATAATCAAAGGGATAGACATCCCTAAAATTATGGACAATTTTTACTTCGTGGATCCGTATAACATTGGCCAAGGATAATTGGAATACAGTATCGCGTGATGTGATTCTCATGTACGTTGTGATGGAAAAAGTGAGGCACCGTTGCAGTCGATAATTATTACATACTTACTTTTAAATATTAAAATATTATTTTTCTTAAGTTAATTAGTTTAGGCCCATTTTGCTAGAATTGACATACAAGCAGCCCCAAGAAGAAGAGATAGATGAGCTCCCATTTGAAGCCTGCCACTTTGTTGTACTCTTGGATGCATAAAATCGGCAGCAAGGAGGTCCACAAGAGACGTGTATATTAAGATTCCAGCTGATGCAGCGTTGAGAATTCCTTCCACCATAAGAGCGGTTGGGCTGTTCTCGTTATAGGTATTAGTAATCCCTAACCCGATGGCAATTCCGACTGGCAATGTCAATGAAAAGAATAATGCCATAGTTATGACTGCTTTGGTCTTGAATTTTGCCTGCAAAGAAATATTTAATAATGAGTGTCCCAAATATAAGAATGGAAGTGTCTCTTATATAGTAAGATCCATCTATATATATTGTTATTATTATATAGGTTTTGTAATTTTCACCTTTGATATTTAATTTCATTTTAATTTAAAATTATTATTGCTAATTACTTATTTCTATAGTTTAAAATTATTGTGAAAAATCAATATAATAGTCAACGCATCTTGTTATAACCTAAAATTTACAAATAAAATTAAAATGGGTAACATCATAAATATACTTTTTTTACTTTCATCGCATCAAAAGCCGAAAAAGGACTGCGATGTAAATTTAAAATGTTGAACCGTTAATTTTTTTTAAATAAATAATATATACTTCGTATATATAAGCACACACAATTTCTTGCCATTTCTTTAAGCGATTATGGAAATAAGCCAAGTTCGAGGATCAACACATTTTGATAAGCCCTAGAATTACATAATTTAGTCCATAGCTTCAGTCAATAATGTGTTTGACACGAGAAAAGTTCGAAACATGCATGGTTCCGATGGCGCACAAATGACTGTAAGTATAATATATACCTGTGAGATGCAACAACCAAGTCCAATGCCTTCGAAAAATTGATGGAAAGTCAAAGCAACAGCAAGGGGTCTTATCGTCTTGAGACTTTTCGATGCACCCAAAGAAATCCCTATTATCACAGAATGCACTACAATTCCCAGCTCTAACACCTACGATTCATCAAAAATTCAAGATATCACATACAAATAAATTGGTCACTGTTGTGTGTTTGGGGATAAAGAAATACCGAGTACATAGATTGTGATATAAATACATTTGTCCATGTTATAACTCTTTCCCTTCTTTGCTATTCCCCCCCCCCCCCCCCCAATTTATCATGTGTCTTTTTATTTGAATGTTCTTTTTTCCATACTATAAACTCTTTGCTATTTTTTTTCCCTATTTATCACGTGTCTTTTAATTTGTTTGTACTTAAAACTAAAAAGCCAAACAAATCCAAGCCATCAGAATTATTCACAGAAATAAACGGCAAAATACTATTTATAAGACAATCGATATATATTTTGTGAAATGTGAAGGTCAATAATAATCAAGGAGAGAAGGAAGAAAAATGGGAAAACAGATTTTAAGAACTGTTAATGAGGATTGATTAAGAAATGATCAATCAATTACATTAAAGTTATTAAAAATATATATATTAAATATTATTTGAAAAGAAAGACCAAAAACTTCTTTTTTACAGAGACTATAATACCTCTAAACTAGCTCCTTTATATATATATTATTATTTTGGCCTTTCTTGAACTCATCTGTCGTTTCGATTTGAGCATGGTGAGCAAATATGGCTTGTATAAATGCCAAGGGGCCATTAAACAAAGTAATTTCTTTTGTTAATTTCGAAAAGTTATACATATAAAATATAGATGAAATATGACCAATGGCTTGCTTTTGATCAACGCCTAGAGACAAGCCAACAAATCGACCATTTCGTTTACTTTAAACTGAATTTAATTTCCTTTTCCTCATAATTTTAATGAAAAACGTCTTGCAGTAATTTAACATATAGCTATATATTGTATCCAAACGCAAAACTCTAAGAATTTGTTGAAATAAAGTTTACCATCCACTCGCATTGGAGTGACCGATAATTCCTGTTGTGGTGGCTAGACGCAGCCAAAAACGTAAAAAAGAAATTAGAGAAAATGAGTTAGAAATAGTTTAAAAGTATGATTATCAATTATACATAATTAATCAGTCATTTTTTTCGCTTAATTAATATTTGTTAATAGGTCCCAAGAAAAAGTTTAATTTACCAGCGAGATAGGAAGATGAAACCTATGCATATATATAAGCGTATTTGATTTCTTGAAGACATGGACAAAATAATTTACAGAATTGATAGAGGTTTGGCCTTGGCCTTGGCCTTAAAATTGGATCATTAATTACCTGAGAAATAACATGATGGCGATGGAGGTCAGATGAACTAGAAGTGTAAGCATGAGTTGCGTGGGTGTGAACAAAATGCAGATGATCTCCATCAACTACATCTTCTACCTTTTCTTCGTCAACAATTTGATCATTGCTGTTAGAGCGAAGCTGCTTATTATTAAAATATGCGGTTGCAAGAGAATCAATCATAAGCGTTCCAATGGCTGATAACATTGCCACAAACCCGGTGAAGGGAAATTCTCCCCACTGATCATGATGGTCACCTATACAAGGAGATGTTAACATCTCAAAAGCATCCGGCAACACATGCATAAAACCAGTGGACAATATCACCCCAGCTGCAAAGGCCTTTACGATGAAGAAAAATACTTTTTCTGGACGCAAGGCCGAAAAAGTTTTGCCAAGCATTGGAATGGTAATACCGATGGCACTTGCAACCACGATTGAAGCAAGTGCTCCTATTTTGTATTTGAGAGCCAAAGTGTTGTTGTCACCGGCTTTTTTATCCTCTTCACATGTACACTCGCCAACAACCAAGGTTGGGAGAACAACTAACAAGAGAAAATTAACACAATCCATGACCTCATGTCCAGAACCAGCTGGCCAAATATTAATGTTCATCTTCGAAATTCGAGAGAATTTAGGGTATGTATGTATATATATATATGGTAGAAGAAACTAGATGGATAGAAGAGTGTTTCGGCTACCGAATAGAAAAAGTATTATTATTCTAACACTCAAAAGTGAGTGTCCAATTGGGATACTTAAAAGTATCATGCCTGAGGGATAAGATAGAGAGAAAGCTCTAAGAGAAAAGAATGAACAATTGTATCAAAACGTGAAGAATGATTACATTGAGTTGTTTACAACTAATCTCAGATATATATATATATATAGACACACACACGAGACATTAAGAAAACAGAAATGTAATTGACTAACTACCTAGTAACTGATAGCTAACTGATATTCACTATTGTGAGCTCTCCCTTTCATCCCCCTCAAGCTGATGGTTGAAGAATCTTGAGGTCTCAGCTTGGAACGAAGAGGAAGAAAGGACGCAGTGGAAAGCGGTTTTGTTAGCATGTCAGCACTTGTTTGGAGCCCGAAATATGGCTGATGAACATATGTTTCTGCACAATCTTGTCTTAAACAAAGAACATGTCAAGTTCAAAGTGTTTTGTTCTATTGTGTAGAATAGGATTTTCTGCAAGTAGGACGACACTCTGGTTATCAAAGAAAATTAGAGGAGCTATGGAACATGGTTGATGCAGCTCAAATAGTAGTAGGGATTGTAGCCACGTGAAATCAGTCATGGCTGAGGCAATGCTGCGGAACTCAGCTTCTGTGCTGAGCTCGGCTTAGATAGTAGGGATTGTAGCCACGTGATAGTAGGGATTGTTTTGACTCTAGATAAATTATGAAAATTAATTAATTTTCAATTAGAGTCTAATATTATTTAGGTTTGCTTAATCGTATGATTAAGCTCATTAGGTGCTCAATCAGGGGTAAAATCGTAATTTTACACAAAAAATACCCGGGAACACTGGGACTTAAACAGATCTGCCCAGACTCATAAGAACATCATTTAAATCCTCCAGGGTGAAGTTCGGGCTCAATTGGCTCACTAGTCAGTGTTAAACAGCCATAGAGACGTTTTGGTTGTGCGTCGGAACTCAAAAATGAAATTCTTCTACTCTATTAGCATACATGCCACACATAATCCCTTTTGAACATTGAGTTGACCCTTCGAGCACTGTTGGATCGGTTGTCCTTGGATTCTGGGTGAAAAATGACCTCAGGGGCATTTTGGTCATTTTCACTTAGACAGAAAAATCGGGGTGTTACAATTATCATTATTTATTTAAGAATTATTTTATTTTAATAAAATATTAAAAATAAAAGTAACCTTATACATTAAGCTAATTAGACCTATTACGGCATCTTAGTGCCTTATTAAAGTTATATAGCATTTTAACGTATAAAGGAGTTATGATGTATAAACTTATACAATACGTTGTCTGCATCAAACAACATATAAGAGCATAACATATAGTATAAGCTTATACTTTTATGCCTAATACAGCATACCCAACATGCCCTTAATGCTCACACTAACTTGCAATAATTATATGATTTGCTATATTTTATAAGTAAAATTCATTTTGATTTATAACTATAAAAAATAATAACATAAATTATCTCTAGACTATAAAACCCCCAATTTTTACATTCAGGGTCCTAAAACCCCAAATCCTCCATGAACAACCATGTAAAGAGCTTAATAGAATAAATAGAGTAAAATTAACACGTACCCACTACTCTACGAAGAAGATTAAAAGGAAAAGACAACCTAAATTTCGCAGCTCTAAGCGATTCCTCACTTAAAGAGAGATACCGCGAACAATGGAGCATGGAGAAAGATAGGGAGACTGCGACAACTATAGGAGGAGTGAGGGTGGTGCACCGGTGATTGTAGCTCAGCAACGATGTGACAATGGGTGGCGCGACAGTGGCTCCATGGAAGAAAGAGGGAGAGTTGAAAGGGGAAGAGAAAGGCAACACTTTGTGCATAGAAAAAGGAATGGAACGAGGAAGGGAAAAGAATAGGGAAAAAAAAAGAAAAGGGAAAATTGGTTTCACCTATATATATTTTGCCAACAGGATTTTATTTATCTGAGTCTATGTCATACAAAGATCTCATTTATTTTAATTTTTCATACTGACAATTATTTTAAAGATATTGATAAAATAAACTATTCAATTATCACAACAAGGTTCATGTTTACTTTTAATGTACCAAATTCACTATTATTTATTATTTTTTTACATGAACTAATTTAATTTATCGGGTCATCACATTCTCTCCCTCTTAAATGAATTCAGCCCCTCGAATTCCAAACTCACTTATCGAAACACCTTTATGATTCATGCAATTTCAAAACATTAACATGGAAACAACTAATTTTGAGTATTAAAGCATAAAATGGGGTTCAAACTTACGAATCACTAATCAACACTTTTGCTTCTTCCCTTTTTTTTTCACCTAAAGATCTAGACATGGAAATCCAAATATTCATGGTGAGCAGTTTTGGTAGAACTTCTTACTCATGCTCAAAAGAATAATTTAAAATAAATTATTCGCCTTGTTTACGTAACATTCTCAAAATCATTTAAATTTATACAATCTTAAGGTAAGACCTATGAAGCACAGAAACTGACACGGACACGGGACACGATACGAACATGGACACGGAGACACACCAAACTCAAAAAATCATAGGACACGGACACGACATATATATATATATATATAATTTTTTATTTTTTATATGATTCTTTTTTTTTGGATTTTTTTGGTCATGTTTGTATAATTTGTTATCTAATTAATTCTTATTTTTTATAATCAATTGAAGAATTTTTAAAATGAAATGATCCAATAGTATATATCCAGCTAAACAACTAGAGTTAATTTTTGGCTCATGTTGGTATTAAAAATTTTTAAAAAATAAAGCAACTAACTCAGGCGTGTCCATAGTGAATTGGAGTCATCTATGACGCGTGTCTGGTCGTGTCCAGCGCGTGTCCGGCACGTGTTCAAACTCAAAAAAATTATTTTTATAATTGGACACGTACGGTTGAGTGTCGGACACGTATCGTGTGGGTGTCAACACACGGACACACCGCCAACTTGGTATGTGCATGCTTCTTAGGGAAAGACCAAAAATCCATCATGCATGTACAGAAAAAAAAACTTTAAAGCACCTACATATCAATTGAATCATATTCGCATTCTAAACACTCCTTATAACATAAGAGTTCACTCAAGCCTTGTCCTATATAAGACTTATTCCAATCAAATTATACATACAATGCCAATGTAATTGATACGAGCTCAGAGGAGCAAATTTGGACATTTTAGGACTAGAAGAATATATGAGAATTGTAGCATGCCTATGGAATCTATCACAAGGGCATCAACTAAGAGGATTCAAGGTAATTTTGGAAATTTGGCTAAATCATTTGTTGAAGAGATGCATAAAAAATTAGCCAACATTTTTATTGGCAATTATGGGCAGCCTAAAACATTATTATTAGTGAATTTGTATTAACAATATACTCTGGCTATGTTAGGCCAAGTTTAATTTATTTAGTTTATTAGTCTATATTTTAAAATATTTCAAGACTTGTTTATTTTTATGTTTGTTAAGCCCAATTGTTAGTGTTGTAGTTTGGACCTATTCTAGTAGGGTTAGGAAATAAGTTTAACCTAAATAAGAGGTATAAATACCTCCAAACTTGGCAGCCACTTTTCTTCGGTTTTTATTTGAATGAAACTTCTATGAATCAATTTTCAAGTTCTAAAATCCATACCTATCTTATTCAAACGAATATTTTTGTTAAATATAGCATAAAATCACTTATTTGTCTCATGTGGTAATTGAAACACATTTATTTTTCAATCAACGGTAACGAATATATATCTTAAATACTTAAACCATGCAAATTTGTAAACAAGGAACAATAGGTATTATATAAAATTCATTAATAATTTATATTAGAGGAATATAACTACAAATATTAAATCTACTCATAACAATGTTTTCAAGGAACCAAAGATAACTCCTCAAGCTATCGAAATCTGTGGTTGACATCCATCTCCTCTCTAAATCTTGGAATAAGGCACAATAAAATATGAGTTGACAATGTTATCAATTAATATAAATTAGCTCTAGACTGCAAACCCCCAATTTTTATACTCAGGGTTCCTAAAACCCTAAATTCCCCATGCACGACCACATAGAGAGCTCAATAGGATAAATAAAATAAGATTATTAACACTTACCCAGTACTCAAAGAAGGAGATTAAAGGGAAAAGACAACCCAAATTATGTGGCTCCAATCGATTCATCTCTTAAAGAGAGATAGTGCGAACAATGGAGCATGGAGAGAGATAGGGAGACCGCGACAACTATAGGAGGGGTGAGGTGGCGTGCCGGTGATAGTAGCTAAGCGGCGGCATGAATGGGTGACGCGGTGGTGGTTCCTTCCATGGAAGAGAGAGAGAAAGTGTGTCTTGAGAAAGGGAGAGAGAAGCAGCGCTTTGCACACAGAAGAAAGAAAATAATGGGGGGGGGGGAAGAATAGGGAAAGAAGGGAAAAAGATAAAAAGAAAAAAGAAAAGCAAAAATTGATTTTACCTACTATATATTGTGCCCACAGGATTTTATCTATTTTAACTTATGTCATACACAAATCTCATTTATTTTATCATTTCTGAAAATTATTTTAAAGACATTGATAAAATAAATTGTTCAGTTATCACTACAAGATTCATGTTTACTTTTAACTTAACATATCCACTATTATTTGTTGCTATTTTTTTTTACATGAACTAATTTAATTTATTGGGTTATCACACTCATTCTCAACAATAGCAAAGTAATTGACTATACGTTCTGATTACTATCTTATGCAACTGCAATTAAGAGAACCCCTCTATATAAAGGAGCTAACACCTAACAAAAACAAGTATATATATTATTGTAACATACCGGAACAAGTTAACATGTACAATAATGATAATAACTATTCAAACGGAAAGTAACGACAACTAACGTAAAATGTCCGTTTTCCCTTTTTTTTTTTTGTATATGAAGGTATATATCTTGTACCTAGCGTAAGAAACAATCACATAAGGAAAATAATATAATAAAATATTGATTGCTAAAGATCTATCACAAAATGCAGGAAGTTTTCAGAATCAAACTAAAGGATAGATTTTGAATAAATAGATAATTGGAAAAGAAGAATTTACCTCAGATAATTTGTTAAAGATTTTGATACAATGGATAAATAAGTCAGTTGCAATACGATGGATTTAAAAGCATTAAGAAAAACAATAACAATTAACGTCTTGACGTATACGAAACGTGTGGAACTTTAGGAAAATTGTTTAAGTGCAAGTATGACAAAAACCGAAAAGGAACAATATGGGTATATATATCTTGAAGATAAAATAGAATATAAAATATGAAGTCCCAAGAATAATCAATTAATTTGTCTCCAGTATGAAGATCCTAACTAAATCAACAACAGTAAAAGTGATAACTCCTTTCATGTATAAACAACCGAAAAAGCAACTTATGTACAATGGACAGTTCGATGTTTTTAAGCACATCAATGAACAAATTGGAGACTGCAGATAAACTAAAAATATTAAAGTTGTACAAAAATCCTTACCTGATTTCAAGGTTAATAGGAATTAGAAACTCCTATAATTTGCTGAAGTGGAAAAGAGCGAAATTCTCCTCTTTTATGCTTGGGTGTTTCACGACTTTAAGAGAAAAATTTAAGATAATTTTGATCTTTCAGAAGTGAAGAGATCGTGTTTAGAGAGGGTAGAAATTAAATACCACTTCAACCATAAACTTATAGAAAATGATCAAATAGATGAAGTGACAGAATTTTTTATGAATGTGAAAAGTGATATAACTATATGTTCTGTTAGAGTTTAGTGGATGCATGGAGTTAAAATATTAAAATGAGAGAAAATGGATAGTAGGGCACTACTTTCATTTTTACATTATGTTTGTTTGAAAGGAAACAGAGAAGAAGGATTGGGGAAAGAAGGAAAGTGGGAGGAAGAAAGAGATCTTCTATCATTTGGTGCAAAGAAAATTGAGAAGAAAAAGATTAAATAGTGTCAAAAAATGTGTAAGATATACCCAAATTTTTTCCTCTCCATGTGGATAGAAAAGTGTGGAAAGAAGGGTTATATGTACATATTTCAAAAATACCCACACTTATTATTTAAATCCCTATTCCTATTATTCATGACTTTAATGTTTTTATTTTAAATAAATTTGAATAGTTTATTTTTATTAATATTTTTTATTTATTAACTTGATAGTATTCTAAACTTGTTATATTAAAAAATAGTTAAATTTTATATTTGATATTAATTAATAAAATTATTAAATATAAAATAAAGATATTGACTTGAATATTTTATATAAATATGTATAAGGTCAATTTTTATTATATTTATTTATATTATTTTAATAGATAAATTTATGATAAAATTGTATCTAATTTTAATTTTTCAATAATTTTTTAGATAGTTCTATAAAAAATAACTTTTTTGTTTTTTCATGATATAAGGATAAAAAAATCATTTAATATCATTGTTATTTCTTTCTTTTCACTTTTCTATCCAAATAAATAAAACAAATTAATCTTTCTTCTATTTCCTTCTTTCCCATTTTTCTTTCATCCAAACATATCTATGAAAGATAAAAATCACCTCAACTTCCTTCCTCTCCATTTCTTTCGGTTTCATTTCCTTCTTCTCTATTTTTTTCCTTTGCCAAACAGAGCCTTAGGGATAGGATGGTGGAGTTCCTCGGTTCTTACTAATTGTAAACAGAATCTCTTTTAAATTTAAAATAAATATATCCAATTATGTCATATCTAAAACAATATATATCTTATTATTATATGTTATATGTTTTATGCTTGGCTAAATTTCATTAATCTTATATTATGGACACTGGACCAAATATTTTTCCGACATATCAATTAATTTAACATAAACAAATTAAAGAAACTAAGAATAAAATAAACCGGGGTCTTACAATGTACGGAATAGAAAGATATTAGGGACACTCGCATCTATAAGGATATAGCCATTGAAATATACAATTATCATAACACTGTTACCCATTTTTTTTAATACTAAATTTTTTTTTCCAATATTTTTCTATGCACATTTTTTTTAAAACAATGGCACACTTTTTTTACTTTTTGATTGTTACAGACTCTTATTTTTTAAATACTAGAACACTATTTTTTTTCCTCTAGTCCTAAAACTTAAAAAGCGGCCAAAAAAATAAGATTAAGATGGAGAATGAGTGGAGTATTTCGTGTGTTTCTAAACTCAACGATGATAGTTAAAAAGGCTGGAGGGGACACAATAGAAGGAGATGGAGGATGAGTGGAGAATTTTCTCCCTATGAACACCACATTTTGTCTAATCATTATTTTTTATTATTATTTAAAAGAGTCACCCATTTTAATTTCTTTTAACCCATTCCAGTTTACCCAGCCCATTTTATTATAGCCCATTCCATTATAACCCATATCAGTTGTTCAGCCCATTTTCATTTTTGTTGCCAGCTACAATTTGTCAATTCCAAACAAAATATATAATTGATTCTTTTTTTGTTTTTCCTTTCTGTCTTTTTTCCTTTTCCTTCTTTTAGTCTGTTCCCATGTTAAGAAAATCGGATCGGACCGGCCGGTCCGACCAGGTTAACCGGGAACCGGTCCGGTGACCGGTCCGATTAGCATAAAAAAATCGAAGGAAGTCAAAACCGGGAAAAACCAGATCGGTCTGACCAATTTTTTTCTTTGAAACTTTTTTTTTGTTTTAAAACTTAAATATTTATATCTTATGGTAGTCATAGAGAAAAAACAAAAAAAAAATGGAACCAAAGAAGGACATTAATAAAAATTATTAGGTTGTTATTCTCTTCTCTCCATTATTTGTAAACTGTTCACCATAAATCTCACTAGTTGCTAACAAATATTGTTTTCAAATGCTTTGTGATCGTACTGTGAGGTTGAGACTAGAGAAATTTTATATGGATTATGTTTATTTTTATAGATCTATGAATATTTTTTTGTTGATTATGTTAATATTAATGATTTAATATATTTATTTATATTCTAATTAATCATATGTATATATTTATATATATTTTTATTATATTCCGGTTGAACCTCAGTTGAACCGATAAGACCTCTAAACCTTTGAACCAATACCTTAACCGGTTCGATACCCGGTCCGCTTTTCTCTTTCTTGGTCTGTTCCGTCCTTGACGGACCAAAAAAAAATTGAGTAAATATGTTACTCAATCCGTGACACACAACAATCCTTCCGGTGGCTCAAACAAAACAAAAAGAAAAAGAAAAAGGAAGTCAATAACCGAGGCAAATGATGATGTTTCTGATCGTTTTGCAAGAAGATGAATTTGGTTTCGGTGATGAGCTGGAGATCCATGCCAGCTAATGGTAAAAATTAAATCATCAATGATTTCATTTGACTATGGCCATGATATAATCATCCATCAGCAAGAAACGGGGAGGATGAAAAAATTTCTTAGGCAGCAAGAATTACAATCACTCACTAGAAAGAAAAGTTCAGACACCAACAAAAAATTAAAGAGTGAATGCTGGTACATCAAGAATCCTGCTCAATCTACCTGCAAGAAAATTTCAAACAGATCCCAACAACACAACCAGTAGCAACAAAGGTAAATCTAGCAGTATCAAAGACATTATCATCATCAAACTTTAACAGAAATTTAAAACAAAGAGGGGAAAAATAAGGAGGAGGCCGCGGCGGTGCTCCTTCCCTCGCCACCAGGCCGCGGCCTCACATCATCATCACCATCCCTATTCATCACCTCATCGCCATCTTCCTTATCTCAGCTGCTACCAGCCACCCATACTTCAGTGAAGCATCATCATCATCACCCACAACCACCGTCACTCCCTTCATCTCATTCACTGTCCGATCCCGAACAACCACCAACCACTGCGTCCCCTCAGCCTTCCCCCTGCCCCGGGACAGTATCCCCGGTTTCTGTCTTCTCTAGGCACCGCGAGCTCCTCCCTTACATGACACGAGAGGCCACCGCACTCCTCCATGTGCACTAACTTCGAAGGAAACCTGGATTTGGGCCGCCACCGCCTTCAGCTCTGCCACGCCATGCTGGTTCCCGAAATCTCCGCCGCGCCTAGCCTCCCTCCATCATCGTGAACCAGCCCCAGTCGCCGCGGATTTCCCCTCTCCCTTTGCCGTCCGCTTCCTCTACCTCTAATCCTTGAGCTTACACTGCCACAAGCCATAACCACCGCAGCCGAACCGCCGCGCTCCAGGCGACAGTGAAACTTGCCGGCAACCACTCTCTCCTTCCCGATCCGGAGCCACCGTCCACATACCTCCAACCGTCGCCGCGAATGATCCCTTTCCCTTGCCCCCTTGTCTTGCCCCTCGTTGTTGTTTCTCTCACAGCCCTCTCTATGTGTCTTTCCTTCTTTTCTTTAGTGAATGTGTGTGCATGTGAGAAAAAGAGAGAGAGGAGTTAGAATGTGTGTGTGTCGATGAGAGAGAGTTTGTATGTTAGTGTGTATGTGAATAAGAGAGAGAGAGAGAGAGTTGGCAGTGTCGCTGTTTATTTTGGTTGTGTGTGTGGGTGTAAAAGATAAAGGGTATAGGGTAGTGAAATTAAGTTAATAAAATTAGGATAAATAGATAAGGAGTTCTTCTAGTTTTATTTTATATTTTAAGTTAATATTTTATTTGGTTAGATCAATTGTTTTGAATTTGTTTGTTTGGGTTTGAATTTGTTTGGTTTGATTAGTATCTTTATTTAGTTGGTGTTTATTTAATTTGGGTTTAAAATAAATATTTGAATAATTTGATTCATTAGAAAAGAGTTTGTGTTCTTATAATCATCTTAATTTGAGAAAAATAAAAAATAAAATAAAAGAGTGATTCATTTATTTCTTGTTTTGATTGAATTTTGTGCTTTTTTTAAAATAAAAAACAAAAAAGGAAAAAAAGGTATAGTAATTAGGACCTCTTTTATTTATGTTTTTTTTAATTGTGTACTTGTGTGTATAAATTAATTTTCCTTTTCATTATTTTGTATGTTTATGTGCTTTGCTTAAATTAGTTATGTAATTATGTTTGTAAATTAAGTTTGTTTTTAGTTTAATTATTTTATGTGTTCATGTATTTTGCTTAAACTAGTTGTGTAATTGTGTTTATGGATTAATTTCTTTTTGTCAATTCTCATTAAAATTAAAGCTTGTCAAAAAAAATATTTTCCTTCCATTTTAATGATGAAAATCCTTTTCAAAAGACTAAAATCAACCAACACATTTCTCATTTCGTTTTAAAATCCACGCAACAACTTATGATATTGATATAGTTCATATTATCTTAAATCCTGTGTAAAAGTGGATTTTAGCTTCTTTAAAATTGGTTTCTTTAATAAAATCAATTCAATATGCAATCATTTTCTACAGAACAACGTGACTTTGAGTTCCTCATTGAACCAGAGGATACGTCGGCGTAGCCAATAACTATCAAACCAAAATCCTTTTTCATAAAATGTTTTCATTTCTTGTTTAAATTTTAGCTTTATCTCTTTGAAAATATGTAATTGATGCAATTGTTTGGGAAAAATAAATATTATAAAATTATAATCAATTTGCATAATAAGCTCTAGGGTAACCGTATTTATACGGATGTATTAGGGGTGCAAGGAGATTAAGTTTTCACCATTCCCTAATCATAATCAAACTCCCTGAACCTCAAATCTCTTTTAAAAGATCAGTTTGCGAATCAAAAGGTTTTTCAATTTTAACCAGAATTAAAATTGGTGGCGACTCCTGTTTTTATTTTAAAATCAGTTGTCATTTCCGTCATGGTGCCCTCCGGGTATGTTGTGACACTCTCCTTCTAAAATCAACAATGAAGAAGTGTTTGATTGGAAAGTAAAATTAGAGGTAAAATTTACGTAGAAAAGTTTTATATATAAAACTAGTCGTTTGACCCGTGGATGCACGGGGTGATAATAAAAATAATTTTTAATCATTATTGAAAATAAATAATATATTTAAATATATCTTATAGAAAATTGAGTATATAAGTTTATTTAGAAAATAAGTTAATAATTAAATAAATTAATAAAATATAAATGAGTTATTCTATTTTATATCTTATTTTAAATATCATATTTGTAAGGTTTAAAAAAAAATCTCAATAGATAAGCTATAACAATAAATAACCTATTTTATGAAAATTTTACATATTTTAAAAATTGAAATTGTTGAATAATGAAAGTGAATAAGTGGATAATTTTATTATATCATGAGTCATTTATAAGGATAACAATGAGTATTCATGACATAGATGACATGTCCCATGCCCCCATCCCTTATAGAATTTTGCCTCTCATTCCCCATCTTCATGACCGTCACAGGTCCCATTCCTCATTCCCCGCAGGGATTTGAATCCCTGCGCGTATTTATGGATTTACTAAAGGAATGCCAACAAAAGTTTAAAAATAGTTTGAAATTCGAAACATAAATATTTATAATAACAAATATTAGTAATTCAACATAATTCAAATTAAAAAATAAAAAATACATACATAATGCAAATCCAATATAAATAATTGAAAAAATAAATATGTGTTATTCCATCCTCGCCCCATTTAACAAACAGAGACTCCACCCTCATGAAACAAAATTTGTTGCTATTCTTATCTCTATTGTGGGTAAGTCCGTCTCACGTGTATCCACTTCAGTAATTTTTTTTGTCATTCATAGTCATTTATATCTTTTTATTAAGTTAAAATATTTAATTTAAAAAATATAAAAATATATTTCCTAATTAATAAAAAATAATTAATAAATTTAATTTATATGATTTCAATTACACCCTGTTTCTTATACATACTTTTAGTAAATTAAAATATTAATTTTAAAATATATGTTATAATTAGTAAAAAAAATCACATATAATTCTAATTTATGTTATCCCAATTATTAGAGTAGTATATCAATTATACAATTATTTTCAATAAGAAGTGATGTAATTATTTAATTTTTAAAAATAATTAATAACTAATTAGTATCATTATCAAAGAAGTGTAAATTGTGAGATTTTTTTTAAAAATATTTTAGTGTTGAAAAATTGAAGTCTTGTTTTTCAAAAAAATTAATATGAAATAATTATGGAATTGATAAGTTGGAATGTTTAGGTTGTAAAAAATTAAATATGGTATAGTGAGATGGGTATATATATATAATGATTTTCAAAAGCTCTACGTTTGAAGTTACAAACTTCCGTTCCCCCGACCTTGTCCTCATTTAGAATTTTTCTTCCTATCCCCATTTTTATCCTCACCACGAGTCTTTACTCTTTATTTTCTGTGGAAATTTGAATCCCTACTGGTGTTCACAGGTCTATTAAGAATTTTCAAAAAGTGAAAAATTTTCAAAATACTTTGAAATTACAAACATATATATTCATAATAACAAATACTACTAATGCAACATAATTCAAATTTAAAATGAAAATACATGCATGACGCAAATTAAATCCAATAAAAATAATTAAAAAAAAAGATATGCTAAGATTTTCTTGTTATCATTAACTATTATATTTATAATAATTTTGTTATCATTAATACTATAATTATAATCATTGATTATAATATTTTTTGGTAACATAATTATAATAGCTTTGTTATATTTAATACTATAATTATATATATATATAATTTTAATGGTATAATACATTTAATTATTATTTTGTTTATATTATTTGTTATTTGTTGAATAATTTTGATTGAACTATTTTGTTAAATAATTTTAATGAAAAGAGATATGAAGGTATGGTTGGGAAAAACTAAGTAATTATTAGAAGGAAAATTAAATCCAAAAACTTACTTTGAATATTAAGGTGATAAAAATGGCGGAGCATAATTTTCTCTATGAGTGACATATGAAAAATTATCCATGTAATAAATCTTAATTATTAATATTATAGATAGATTATAAATTATACTAAATCCTTCAAAAATACGTTAACTATGACATTACGTTTTATTAAAATATCAAAACTAATATAGTATAGCATGTATTGTTATATTTTTATTATCAATATGGTATAATGTGGCAAATTTTATATATTATAATAAGTTTTAATAAATTATATGTTATAGTAATTAAATCTGACATGTAAAAATAAAATGATATGTAATTAATGTTATTATTTAAAATTTAAATTTGAGAGTAATTGATTAATTAGAGTGACTGCTTGATCATATTTATGTATTAATTTGTGGTATTAAATTTTTAATTATAATTTGTTGATCATTATAATATTTGCTATGATTTTAATTAATAAAATAATTTTAAATTAATATAACTACTATGTCAATGATAGCACAAATTTAATGTTAACTCAATAATATCGATTTGACATCTCTTCTTTAAATTTATGGACCTATTCAAAGCTAACATAGGTTATGATTCAAAGATGCATATCTCAATAATTTTTATAATATATTGTTCCAATGATTTTATTTTAATGTGTTGTTAATGTAAAAAGATGTTTTATATAGATATTCAATATATAAAATTAAAGTATTCAATCGCTAATTATCATATTTAAATATAATTTGAATATAATAAGATAAAAAGAATATCATATTTAAACCATATTGAAAACCCTAAAAAACTCATGAATCTCATTTAAAATAAGTGAATAACCTCCGTACTTGAAAATTTCATATTAAAATTTAATGATAATAAAGTATATATGAGTTTATAAAAAATACTCAAGGATTAAATAAATAAAATTCTCTAAATTTATGTCAAAAAAAATATCATAGTAAATATTTTATATTTTTTAAATGTAAAAATATATTTTAAAAGGTAAACTTAGGGCCTATTTGCTTTGCATTTTCCAGTTTTCAGTTGCTAGCTTTCGCTTTTCTATATTTGTAAAGGAAAAATCAAAATCGAAAATCGAATTTTCTAGCTTTTCAGTTTTTCTTTTACAAATATAGAAATCAAAATCAAAACTAAAACCTAAATCTAAAACTAAAACTGACAAAGCAAACAGGCCCTAAACTATTTAAATTAGTATTGAATTAATTTCATAAGATTTTAATTTATTTATCTTAATAGGCATGTTTTCAAATAAAATATATAATTTTAAATTATTCATCTATTATTTATGATTGACATCGTTGTGATAGATTATTTTAATTACAAATTGATAATTACATATTGATTGAAAACTATCGTATAAGTTAATTTTAAATTATGCATTCATTGATAATATATAAATCACATATTCTATATAGAACTATAATACATTTGAAAGAAACCATAACTATATATTAAGCCAAATAATATAATCATAAAAGAATAATTTGAAATATATCAGAATGAAAAAAAATACTATTTCATAAATTTAAAATATAGAATAAAAATTTACAAAGTCAACCAATAAAAAGAAATTTGTAAAGTAATATTGTAGTATCTGATAATGAGTTTTGAAATTGGATTGTGAAATGAGAGTAAGATTATAATTTATTATTGATATCTCATAATTAATAATTAATTATGATCGATGTGGTTGATATTTATCAATTAAGTGTAATAAATATAGATTGATGAATTAAATTTTAAATGAAAATTGTGGGCCCTAAATCACTTTAGAAGCGACGCTTGTAAAAGTTTCCCTCATAGAGGTCTGAAATATTAGTATTATTATAGATAATACGTGCAATTCATCTAGGTGACTTTTGCCTTCATTTTTACTTTCCAACTAAATACACATTGAATAAAAAAAATTGGAGGGGACACATCAAGAAAAAAAAAATCATTGAAAAAAAAGAAGAAAATGTATTGGATAGATTGAGAAGGAGGCAGAGAAATCATAAATGAATGGTGTGAATGGTGAGAGGGAGGACCACTAGAGAGGAGGATCTCATTCAAGTTAGGGTGAGGATGGGCAGAGCATGCCTCAGTTTATATAGCGGAAGTAAAGAAATTCAGTAATAGACCACTTTAAAAATTATCATTTTATTAGAATATTGTTCTATTCTATTCGGGTTTTTTAAAATTTTTTAAAAATAATAATTTATTTTGCACCAATCTTAGATCATCCGAACTTAATGCATCATAAATATATTATTTTATCAAAACAATATTTTATTGTTCCGTTCAATTTTATATAATTTTTTATTATAAAATTTTGAAAAATAATATTTCATTTAAAAACTAAACTCCGACAGTCCGAGTTTAGTGTTTTTACTTTTGCAAAAATGGATAAAAAATTGTAGAAATGGACTTATAAAATATTATTTAAGTGGATTTTATTATTTTCGTCTTTCACTATTCGAATAATCTGAATTATGTGTGAAATTTTGCACTTTCTCTCTCTTCAGGCCCATATATTTGTAAATCACTTCATCACCCAACAAAATCACCAAATAATCACACAAAACCTATAACCAAAAAAATGACCCACAAAAACAATCCTTTAAAACTTTAAAAGTTGTTTCTTGGCTATGTAAGTAAATAGATATGCTGATTTATGTTTATTACTGTTTATTATATAAAAATATTACAACTTGGTTAATTTGTATTGCCAATTAGGAATATTTCATTTTTACAAATGTTTAAAAAGTATGATAACATTTATATAATCTATTAAATTATAGTTAAAAAAAATTGAATAAAAAATATTGCATTAACATTCTAATGCATACCCTTTTCAGTAAAGGTTTAATTTTCAAACAAAAATCACGTTGTACTAAATCCAATTTTGATCAAAATTAAGTCTACAAAATCACATTTATTTAAAATCAAATTTACAAACTTCCAGGAGATCACCTATCTAAAAAATGCTCCAAATCAAACACGTTCAACCATAAAATTCTTTAGTGGCGAGTTATCGAAAAAAAGATGCATCTTATTGGTATAAATAATACAAATCAATTCATATAAGTCATCATCAATTATATATTCTATACCTATACAGTCTTAGAACCCCTCTCATTCTGGTATATAATCGGTTCATTCATATATTCCTCTACTTAGAAGTTTGTCAAGAGCTACTCTTTGTTCATACCTTTCTTGCACCGATGATCACTCCCTGCCCTCATCACAGAATGTTATATATACTCATTGTCATCCCTGTAAATTACTTATGATATAATAAAATTATCGAATTATTCTATTTTATTATTCAATAATTTTAATTTTTAAAATTTATAAAATTTTTATAAAATAGATTTTTTATTGTTACAAGTTATCTATCAAGATTTTTTTTAATCTTATAAAAATAATATTCAATGAATTAAATATATTATTCTATTTTATATCTTATTTTAAATGGTGAAATAAAAAAAGAAAGAACATAATAGAAATTTCCCATTATTTACACTTTAATACGTAAATGTTAAAAATTGTCTAAAACTAATGTAGGAGCGATATTTTTCAATAAATGAACCGGATTACTACTGTGTCTCACTGCCCATGCGAACACCAACACGAGACACATTTTATCATTGTGGGATTGAGATGAGAGAGTAATTAACAATGAACAATACTCTAGTTGGTTCTTGAAAGTTGAATAAACTTAAATAGCCATTTAATTATTTTCATTATGCAAAAGTCTTCCAATCATTGCTTGGTCAAACAGCTTTGGTTAAAAGTACTGGAGCTTAATGTTGGTGTCTTGTTATCAAAATCTATCCGTTAGTATAGGAAAATGATTATTACTAATTAGTAAATGCAACAAAATGGTCAACCTGTAGCAGCAGCTGACACTGAGAGCTGAGCTAACCACAGAAGAAGGTGGTCTCTCTCGGCTCCCATTGCCTCAGCAGCCTCAACAAACCGCGCGGCAACCAATCGCAATACGGCTAGTAGTTGGTCGAATTGTGCCTGCCATGCGGGCTTTTGTTCTGATAATACGTTTGTCATTAAGCTAGTCGTGCCATCAAGGAAATTATTTGGCAGTTAAATAGCCGTATTGTTATAATTTAAAAAAGGGTGTTTATTGATATATAATATTAAAACAAATAGAGATCCATTAATATATTTTTTTTTTATAAAAAAGCCTTCCAGTAAAGGTTTAATTTTCAAACAAAAATCACATTGTATTAAATTCAATTTTGATCAGAATTAAGTCTACAAAATCACATTGATTTAAAACCAAATTTGCAAACTTCAATCCAAACACACTATGCTTTGAGTTGGTTTATTGTGAATGAGTTGAACTAATAAATTTATTTCTTAGGTGCAGAGATGCAGAGAGTAGAAATAAAAATAATTAAAGCTGGCTCAAGCAGTAAATTCAATTATTATTATTCTTTAACCATTTTGTGTATGATTACAAGGCAAGCATAGTGTCATGCCCCATTGCCTCGTACCTGATCCATTACATAATCAATTAAACGTCTCAAATGAGAGTGGGAACATCCACCCTCTTCCATCGTCTTCCGACTTTTGTCACTCATCTCCTTCACCTTCTCCCTAACCTCTCCATCTTTCTCCAACAAATTCCTTATCCCTCTCCCTATCTTCTCCGCACTCAATACAGATACAGCTTTACTTCCAGCCCTGAAATCCATCCAATAATCCAACGAAATCTCCACCGCCATCTTCAGCTCGCACACTAGCTCAAATGCATTTGTCTGTTGCTCCGCACGGAGCGGCCACGTGGCAATGGGCACACCAAAGTTTATGCTCTCCAAGGTCGAATTCCACCCACAATGCGAGACGAAACCCCCAGTGGCTTGGTGGGCCAGAACTTGGGCCTGTGGGGCCCACCCAATGACCCTCCCAATCCCTGCCGTTCGATCTAAGAACCCTTCGGGTAAAACCGCAGCCAATTCTTCGGGAGTGTATTCAGAGGGCAAGCCCATGGAACCCTCCGGTGGGGGTTTTCGCAGGGACCACAGGAAGCGGGCCCCACTGTCCTCAAGAGCACGTGCGATCTCCTTAACCTGATCCTCTGCTAACCAACCCCTGCTCCCGAAGCACAGGAACACTACCGACGAAGACGGTTGATCATCCAGCCACTTGATGACATCATGCTCACCCTCGGATCCAGCATCGCCACCGTTGATGTTCAATATGGGTCCCACCGGATAGACAGGAGGCAGATCCCCATCGGAAAAAGAGAGAACCGCATAGGATTCGAGCTCCTCAAACGAATTTACGATAAAACCATCGGCTCTCTTGAGCCCTCGCACGTATGACAAGTAAAACGACTCCAATTCCTTGTGCAGCACAAAAGCGGGCAAAGCCCTAACAGGGACCGGGTTGGCGAAACTCGGGATGGCCAACTCGGTATCGGAACCGTTCAACTCGGTTGTGTCGAGGTTGTCGCGTTCACGGAGCGTGAGGAGATGGAGCATCAAACCGAGGAAGGCGACGCCAGAGGTGAAGAAGACGAGGGCAGGGACCCCGAAGCCCTTGGCGATGTCGATCATGGTGGTGCAGAACATGTCGACTACGAAGGCGGCGAGTGGAGGGGCTGAGTCGGAGCGAGTGAGGTTCGAAACGGCTTCTTTGATGTGGGGTTTCTGGCTCTCTATGAGATTGTTGAGAAAGGAACCTGATATGGGTTCAGTGGGGGAAGGGGTGGGACATTGGGTGAGGTTGATGACGTGGATGCGTTCGGAGAAGGAGGAGGAAGCGAGGGATTCGGTGTACGCGGCGGTTTTGGTGTCGAAGGGTGACTTGATGACGAAGATGGTGATGGAGAGACTTTGGTCGCGGGTGACGAGAAGCTTCGCGAACTCAACAGGGGCCACCAGATGGCTGATTCCGGGACTAGGTACGAACACTAAGTGCGCTTTCTTCTTCTTCGTCGTCATGGTGACTTTTCACTCAAGAAGAGTACCCAAACAGGGCTTTGGTTTGGGTGTGTACAAGACAATCTATTTATCTGAGTGGCTGCTCAGGCATCAAGTTAAATGTTACTACAATACTTGTCGGTCCTTAGCTTGTATTATTTATGCATAGAATAAATATCTAAAAAGATGTTTTAAAAATTTTAAATTATAAAAATTATAAATTAATTTCTCATATTTAATTAAAAAAAAAAATTTATCTCTCCATATACTATATAATATTATAATGAAAATCAATTTATTTATTTTTTTAAAATATAAGTAATTAATTTAAAACTTAAAGAATTAACTTGATTCCGGTACATTTTTGAACTTCATTTTAGATGCTTAGTCACTGTCTTATATCAATGATGCTATGTGATGTGACAACGATAATGTTGCATATGAGGTCATCGCTTTGCTGGCGCGGCCACTCTGTGGAATGAGTCAGGGTGGCTTTGTCCGTAAAGGAGTCAAGTCGTACGTGGAGGTAAATATGTATAGGTATTTTTTTTCATTTTTTTTTCTGTTTGGTGTACAACAGTAGGCTTTAAAGTTAATTAATTTAGGCCCATTTTGCTATATTTGACATACAAGCAGCCCCAAGAAGAAGAGATGAGCTCCCACGTAAGCCTGCCACTTTGGTGTATTCTTGGATACATAATATCGGCAGCAATGAGGCCCACAATAGACACGGATATTAAGATTCCAGGCGATGCAGCGTTAACAATTTCTTCCACCGTAAGAGTAGTTGGGCTGTTCTCGTCATAAGCATTAGTAATCCCTAACCCGATGGCAATTCCCACGGGCAATGTCAACGAAAAGAATATGCCATAGTTATGACTGCTTTGGCATTGGAATTTTGCCTGCAAAGAAACATTTAATAATGAGTGCTGCAAATATAAGAATGGAAGTGTCTCTTATATAGTAAGATCCATCTCTATATATTGTTGTTATTATTATATAGGTTTTGCAATTTTCACCTTCGATATTTAATTTCATTTTAATTTAAAATTATTATTGCTAATTACTTATTTCTGTAGTTTAAAATTATTGTGAAAAATCAATATAATGGTCAACGCATCTTGTTGTAGCCTAAAATTTACAAATAAAATTAAAATGGGTAACATCATAATTATACTTTTTTTGCTTTCGTCACACCAAAAGCCAAAAAAGGACTGCGATGTAAATTTAAAATGTTGAACCGTTAATTTTTTTAAAATAAATAATATATACTTCGTATATATAAGCACACACAATTTCTTGCCATTCCTTTAAGCGATTTTGGAAATAAGCCAAGTTCGAGGATCAACACATTTTGATAAGCTCTAGAATTACATAATTTAGTCCATAGCTTCAGTCAATAATGTGTTTGGTACAAGAGAAAAGTTCGAAACATGCATGGTTCCGATGGCGCACAAATGACTATAAGTATAATATATACCTGTGAGATGCAACAACCAAGTCCAATGCCTTCCAAAAATTGATGGAAAGTCAAAACAACAGCAAGGGGTCTTATCGTCTTAAGACTCTTCGATGCACCCAAAGAGATCTCTATTATTACAGAATGCACTACAATTCCTAACTCTAACACCTACGATTCATCAAAAATTCAAGATTTGACATACAAATAAATTGGTCACTCTTGTGTGTTTGGGGATAAAGATATACCGAGTACATAGATTGTGATATAAATACATTTGTCCATGTTATAACTCTTTCCCTTCTTTGATATCCCCCCCCCCCCCCCCAGTTTATCATGTGTCTTTTTATTTGAATGTTCTTGTTTCCATACTGTAAACTCTTTGCTTTCTTTGCTATTTTTTTCCCTATTTATCACGTGTCTTTTAATTTGTTTGTACTTAAAACTAAAACGCGAAACAAATCCTAGCCATCAGAATTATTCACAGAAATAAACGGCAAAATACTATTTATAAGACAATCGATATATATTTTGTGAAATGTGAAGGTCAATAATAATCAAGGAGAGAAGGAAGAAAAATGGGAAAACAGATTTTAAGAACCGTTAATGAGGATTGATTAAGAAATGATCAATTAATTACATTAAAGTTATTAAATATATATATATATATATATATATTAAATATTATTTAAAAAGAAAGACCGAAAACTTCTTTTGTTATATATATTATTTTGCCCTTTCATGAACTCATCTATAGATTCGATTTGAGCATGGTGAGCAAATATGGCTTGTATAAATGCCTAGGGGCCATTAAACAAAGTAATTTCTTTTGTTTATTTCGAAAAGTTATACATACAAAAATACAGATGAAATATGCTTGCTTTTGATCAACGCCTAGAGACAAGCCAACAAATCGACCATTTCGTTTACGATAAACTGAATTTAATTTCCTTTTCCTCCTGCTGGTAATGAAAAATGTCTTGCAGTAATTTAATATATAGCTATATCTTGTATCCAAACGCAAAACTCTAAGAATTTGTTGAAATAAAGTTTACCATCCACTAGCATTGGGGTGACCGATAATTCCTGTTGTGGTAGCTAGACGCAGCCAAAAACGTAAAAAAGAAATTAGAGAAAATGAGTTAGAAATAGTTTAGAAGTATGATTGTCTATTATAGATAATTAATCAGTCATTTTTTTGCTTAATTAATATTTGTTAATAGGTCCCAAGAAAAAGTTTAATTTACCAGTGAGATAGGAAGATGAAACCTATGCATATATGTAAGCGTATTTGATTTCTTTAAGACACGTACAAAATAATTCACAGAATTGATAGAGGTTTGGCCTTGGCCTTGGCCTTAAAATTGGATCATTAATTACCTGAGAAATAACATGATGGCGATGGAGGTCAGATGAACTAGAAGCGTAAGCATGAGTTGCGTGGGTGTGAACAAAATGCAGATGATCTCCATTAACTACATCTTCTACCTTTTCTTCGTCAACAATTTGATCATTGCTGTTAGAGCGAAGCTGCTTATTATTAAAATATGCGGTTGCAAGAGAATCAATCATAAGCGTTCCAATGGCTGATAACATTGCCACAAACCCGGTGAAGGGAAATTCTCCCCACTGATCATGATGGTCACCTATACAAGGAGATGTTAACATCTCAAAAGCATCCGGCAACACATGCATAAAACCAGTGGACAATATCATCCCAGCTGCAAAGGCCTTTACAATGAAGAAAAATACTTTTTCTGGACGCAAGGCCGAAAAAGTTTTGCCAAGCATTGGAATGGTAATACCGATGGCACTTGCAACCATGATTGAAGTAAGTGCTCCTATTTTGTATTTGAGAGCCAAAGTGTTGTTGTCACCGGCTTTTTTATCCTCTTCACATGTACACTTGCCAACAACCAAGGTTGGGAGAACAACTAACAAGAGAAAATTAACACAATCCATGACCTCATGTCCAGAACCACCTGGCCAAATATTAATGTTCATTTTCCAAATTCGAGAGAATTTAGGGTACATATATATATATATATATGGTAGAAGAAACTAGATGGATAGAAGAGTGTTTCGGCTACCGGATAGAAAAAGCATTATTATTCTAATATTCAAAAATGGGTGTTCAATTGGGATACTTAAAAGTATCGGGCTTGAGGGAGAAGATAGAGAGAGAGCTCTAAGAGAAAAGAATGAACGATTGTATTGAAGCGTGAAGAATGATTACATTGAGTTGTTTACAACTAATCTCATATATATATATATATATATATATATATATATATATATGTACACAAGACATTAAGAAAACAGAAATGTAACTGACTAACTGCCTAGTAACTGATAGCTAACTGATATTAACTATTGTGAGCTCTCCCTTTCATCCCCCTCAAGCTGATGGTTAAAGAATCTTGAGGTCTCAGCTTGGAACAAAGAGGAAGAAACAACGCAGTGGAAAGGGGTTTTGTTAGCATGTCAGCCACTTGTTTGGAGCCCGAAATATGGCTGATGAACATATGTTTTTGCACAATCTTGTCTCGGACAAAGAACATGTCAAGTTCAAAGTGTTTTCCTATTGTGTAGAATAGGATTTTCTGCAAGTAGGACGACACTCTGGTTATCAGAGAATATTAAAGGAGCTATGAAACATGGTTGATGCATCTCAGATAGTAGGGATTGTAGCCATGTGAAATCAGTCATGATTGAGGCAATGCTGCGAAACTCAGCTTCTATGCTGGAGCGAGAGACCACCCATTGCTTTTTGGAGGACTAGGAAACAAGGTTAGGGCCATAGAAGACACACTAACCTGAGGCAAACTTTCTGTCCTCTAGATCAGAACCCCAATTCGCATCGTAAAATGCAAGTAATTTGAGATCTGATGACTTGTGAATTTGGGATGAATTTTATTCTTTTAAAAGTGAAGAGATCTTGTTTTTAGAGAAGATAGAGATCCAATAGCACTTCAACCATAAACTTTTGGGAAAGGATCAAATAGATGAAGTGAAGGAATTTTTTATGGAGGTAAAAAGTGGTATAACTGTATGCTTTGCTAGAGTTTAATAGATGGAGTTAAAAAATTAAAAGGATAGAAGTGAATAGTGAGACACTACTTTTACTCTTAGGGATAGAGATTGTGGAGTTCCTCCTTTCTTATTAATTGCAAATAGAATCTCTTTGAAATTTAAAACAAATATATCCAATTATATCATATCTAAAACAATATATATTTTATTAATATACGTTATATGTTTTATACTTGGCTAAATTTCATTAATCTTATACTATGGACACTTGACCAAATATTTTTCTGATATATCAATTAATTTCACATAAACAAATGAAAGAAACTAAGAATAAAATAAATCGGGGTCTTACAATATAGGGAATGGAAAGATATTAGGGACACTCTCATATATATATATATATATATATATATATATATATATATATATATATATATGTAATACCTTCAATCACATATGTAAGGACACCATGATTGAAATATACTATTATCATGACACTGCTACTTATTTTTTTAATACTAATTTTTTTTACCAATATTTTTCTATACCCACTTTTTGTTTTAAAACAATTGCACACTTTTTTTTTCTTTTGATAATTATGGACTCTTATTTTTAAATGCTAGAACACTATTTTTTTTCCCTCTACTTCTAAAACTTAAAATGCAACCAAAAAAGATGAGAATAAGATAGAGGATGAGTGGAGCATTTTTTGTGTTTTTAAACTCAACAATGATAGTTAAAAAGGATGGAGGGGACACAATAAGAAAGAGGGACATTGAAACAAGAAAAAATAGAAGGAGATGAAGGATGAGTGGAGAATTTCCTCTCCTTCTAAAATCAACAATGAGGGTGTGTTTGGTTAGAAAGTAAAATTGAGGATAAAATTCATATAGATGAGTTTTATGTATAAAATAGTATATGCAACTCACCTAAGTAATTTTTATCTTCATTTTTACTTCCCAACCAAATATACCTTGAGAGTTAAAAAAAATGGGAGGGGACACACCAAGAAAAAAAATCACTAAAAAAAAAAAGAAAAGGTATGGGATGGATTCAGAAGGAGGAAGAGAGATTATAAATGAATGGTGTGAATGGTGAGAGGGAAGACGACTAGAGAAAAGAAGAATCTCATTCAAGTTAGGGTGAGGATGGCCGCAGGAGGTCTCAGTTTATATAGTGGAAGTAAAAAAATTTTAGTAATAGACCACTTTAAAAATTATCATTTTATTATAATATTATTCTATTATATTTGAGTTTTTTAAATTTTTTTTAAAAATAATGATTTATTTTGCACCAAACTCAGATCATTCGAATTTGATGCATCATAAATATATTATTTTATGAAAATAATATTTTATTGTTCTGTTCAATTTTATATCATTTTTTATTATAAAATTTTGAAAAATAATATTTTATTTCAAAGCTAAACTCAAATAGTCCTAGTTTAATGTTTTTACTTTTCCAAAAAATGTATTAAAAAATTGTAGAAATACACTTATAAAATATTATTTAAGTGGATTTTATTATTTTCGCCTTCCACAATTCGAACAATTTGAATTATGTGTGAAATTTTGCACTCCCAACCCATATATTTGCAAATCACCCCATCACCCAATAAAATCATTAAATAGTCACACAAAACCTATAACCAAAAAATGACCTACGAAAACCATCCTTTGAATTAAGTTTTTTTAAACAAACAATCCTTTAAAACTTTAAAAGTTGTTTCTTGGTTATGTAAGTAAATAGATATGCTGATTTATGTATATTACTGTTTATTACATAAAAATATTACAACTTGGTTAATTTGTATTGCTAATTAGAAATGTTTCATTTTTACAAATGTTTTAAAAGTATAATAACATTTATATAATCTATTAAATTATATTTAAAAAACAATCGAACAAAAAAGATTGCATTAACATTCTAATGTATACCCTTTCCAGTAAAGGTTTAATTTTCAAACAAAAATCAGGTTGTACTAATCCAATTTCGATCAAAATTAAGTCTACAAATTCACATTAATTTAAAATCAAATTTGCAACCGTCAATCCAAACACACACTATGTTTTGAGTTGGTTTATAGTGAATGAGTTGAAATAATAAATCAATCTATTAGGTGCAGAGATGCAGAAAGTAAAAATAAAATTAATTAAAGCTGGCTCAAGGTGTAAATTCAATTATTATTCTCTAACCGTTTTGTGATAATTACAAGCATGATATCATTCATTCCCTCATACGTACCTGGCCCATTACATAATCAATAAAACGTCCCAAATAAGCGTGGGAACATCCACCCTCTTCCATTGTCTTCCGACTTTTGTCACTCATCTCCTTCACCTTCTCCCTAACCTCTCCATCTTTCTCTAACAACTTCCTTATCCCTCTCTCTATTTTCTCCGCACTCAATACAGATATAGCTTTACTTCCAGCTCCGAACTCCATCCTATAATCCAACGAAATCTCCACCGCCATCTTCAGCTCGCACACCAGCTCAAAGGCATTCGTCTGTTGCTCCGCATAGAGCGGCCAAGCGGCAATGGGTACACCAAATGTTATGCTCTCCAGGTTAGAATTCCAGCCACAATGCGAAACGAAACCCCCGGTGGCTCGGTGGGCTAGAACCTGGGCCTGCGGGGCCCACCCAATGACCCTCCCGATCCCTGCCGTCCGATCTAAGAACCCTTCTGGTAAAACCGCCGCCATCTCTTCGGGAGCGTATTCAGAGGGCTGGCCCATGGAACCGTCCGGTGGGGGTTTTCGCAGGGACCATAGGAAGCGGGCCCCACTGTCCTCAAGAGCATGCGCGATCTCCTTAACCTGATCCTCAGCGAACCAACCCATGCTACCGAAGCACAGGAACACTACCGACGAAGGCCGTTGATCATCCAGCCACTTGATGACATCATGCTCACACTCGGATACAGCATCGCCACCGTTGAGGTTCAATATGGGTCCCACCGGATAGACAGGAGGCAGATCCCCATCAGAAAAAGAGCGAACCGCATGCGATTCGAGCTCCTCAAACGAATTTACGATAAAACCATCGGCTCTCTTGAGCCCTCGCGCGTGTGACAAGTGAAACCACTCCCATTCCTTGCGCAGCATAACAGTGGGCAGAGCCCTAACAGGGACCGGGTTGGCGAAACTCGGGATGGCCAGCTCGGTATCGGAACCGTCCAACTCGGCTGTGTCGAGGTTGTCGCGTTCACGGAGCGTGAGGAGATGGAGCATCAAACCGAGGAAGGCAACGCCAGAGGTGAAGAAGACGAGGGCAGGGACCCCGAAGTCCTTGGCGATGTCGATCATGGTGGTGCAGAACATGTCGACGACGAAGGCGGCGAGTGGAGGGGCTGAGTCGGAGCGAGTGAGGTTGGAAACAGCATCTTTGATGTGGGGTTTCTGGCTCTCTACGAGATTGTCGAGTAAGGAACCTGACATAGGTTCAGAGGGGGAAGGGGTGGGACATTGGGTGAGGTTGATGACGTGGATGCGGTCGGAGAAGGAGGAGGAAGCGAGGGATTCGGTGTACGGGGCGGTCTTGGTGTCGAAGGGTGACTTGATGACGAAGATGGTGATGGAGAGACTGTGGTCGCGGGAGACGAGAAGCTTCGCGAACTCAACGGCGGACGCCAGATGGCCGATTCCGGGACAAGGCACGAACACCAAGTGCGCTTTCTTCTCCGTCATCGTCATGGTGGCTTTTCGCTCAACAAGAGTACTCAAACAGGGTTTGGGTGTGTGTACAAGACAATGAATTTATCTGAGCGGCCGCTCAAGTATCAAGTTAATTATTTATTACACTACTCTACCTGCCAGTCCTTAGCTTCCACTATTTATGCACTTCACTATATCAATAATGTTACAAAAATGTCGTGTGATGTGATAACGGTAGGATTTTTCTTGAATCCTTCCGGAGGACATGTGTTTCTTCCTGTATTTTACACCACACAAACATTTGTAAAAGCTGCATAAAATATGGGACCATTATAATCATAAAATACGATAATAGTTTAAACTTTGAGGAATGGTACATCATCCATATAGGTTTCATGTAATATGAAAGAAATGATAGGGAGAAAATAAGTTAAAAAAAAAAATAAGTGATGAGACCTATATATATTATAAATGGGATATTTAAGTGTTTAAAAAAATGAGATGTTAAAATAGTAAAATCCTTAAATTTTATCCACTCATTTATTTTTATTGCAGCAAAAGATAATAATGATCATAATTTAACGGTGGAGAAGTTGTTTTTGGTCTGGGAGCAAAGGCCCCGTGTGGAGCAAAGGACTCGTCGATAACGGTAATGTTGCATATTAGGTCATGACTTTGCTGGCGCGGCCACTCTGTGGAGTGAGTCACAGTGGGGACGAGACTGACCAGTCTTTGTCTGCAGAGGACAGGTCGTACGTGGAGGAGCCTTACACTGTTAAAGAGCACGTCCAGATCTCTGCTACGCTGGTGTTGCTATGGTATGGTATGAACCACGAGAGGCTTCTGATAATCAAAAGGATAAACATCCCTAAAATTATGGACAGCGTTTATTTCGTGGATCCGTATAACATTGGCCAAGGATAATTGCAAGGTGGCTACTCCCACAAATTTGGCAGTAAATGCCTTCCATACATGTGATACCTGTGTAGTATAGACATATGACAAGTGGTGGATATTGTCAGGAGTATTTATTTGTATGTAAAAAATGATAGAGAATGTTTTAGTCATTTTTTTTGGTGCTTTTTTTTTAAACATTCGGGAAAATGAAATTTAAAAAGAGGAAAGTTTTATTTGTAAAAAAAATAAGTTGAACTTGCAGATTGGAGTGAGTTTTGTTGGGAAAGTTTCCATATCGTCGCCGAAAGCTGTAAGCCAACAATTCGCATTACCAATCATCGTTGTAAGTGGTGTAGCGTTGGAGCAGTCGATCAGTTTCTGCTTCGGTGGTACTATGGCTAGAATTCCGATCACCCAAATTATTATTTACAAACTAAACATAAACATCAAATATACAACAACCGAAATTTGTCAAAAAAAAAATAACACAACGAACAAAACTTAAACTATCGTTAGCTTAACCAATTTTGGACAACCGGGATTAAAAAGAAATTTTATTTTAAATACAACATTAAACAAAATTGGCGTCCTAATATTAAACATAATTAAATAAAAAAAATTTTTGCAATTACAAATAACAAAAAGGTCAGACACATGCTGACATAAAAGTTAACTTTAGAAAATATCAAACATATATAAAAAAAATAAAAACCAAAAAATGCAAAGGGATGAACACACTTTACTAAAAATGCATAAATTATTCCAATAGATCAGAATTTCCTAAAAAAAATCCCACGGAAAGGAAAAAAACTCTTGTACACTATATAGAGTTCGGACGTTCCGCATCCTGTGTCTCCAATAGTAATACTATACAATATATTGTATTTGGACAATCCGAATTCTGTTTTCAAATAATAATAAATACGATCAGAAAATTCGAATGTCACAATACACATATACAACTCGTACAAACTAAATTGTTTACAAATTTAAATATAATAACATAAATAGCATTTGGACCAACCAAACTCTTGCAAAATTACAAAATAAAAATAACTCACTGTTAATGTTAAATTTTATAAAATAACTACATTTCACAAACAAAACAAATTAATAGAAAGGAAAAAAAGTACTGGGTATAAATTTATTTTTTTTCCTGTATTTGGTCATTACTTGCTACAATTAACTCAAACAACAACATTTCAACATTGTCTTCAATGTATTAATTTCCTACTTTCATGAAAGATACAGCATACTGTAGATTACGTTATCCTAACACTTATAAATTTATTGGTTTCGTGACGAAACCCAAATCAAAGCGAACTTATTTAACTATTTTTCCTTCTATTTGTTAACAAATATAATCTACCAAAACACAAAATGAATTTTATTTACTGCTTTAGACCACATTTGGCTTAAATGCCATAGGGAAAGCCAACTAGACGATTTAAAGAAGGAAATTTTTGGCTCAAAATTTTGCCTCTAGCAATTTATTTTTAATATAATTCGGTCTTTACCAAAAAATCAAATTTTACCAAAAAAAAACACAATTTGGCCAAACCGAATTGTGTGTAATGAACAGGGCCCTTTTTTTTGTTTTCTTTATCTTTTTTTAAAATTGTTCGTATGTTATCTTTATAATATAAAAAAAAATAAAATAACAAAATTAAATTTTTTTTAATTGTAGTTATTGTATTTTATTATGAAATTAAATAACATTTCTCGTCCTTATTTGTTGTTTTATTTTTCATTTCATGTTTTTGTTTTTATTTATAAATTTAATAATTATGTTGTAAAAATTCTATTTTTTAATGTAATTATTTTTTGATTTTGTAATGTTTAATTTATTTTAAACATTATTTGTAACAAAGTAATAAAATTTTTTATTTTTAAATGTAGTTATGTTTATTATTTGTAATATTTTTAAAATTTCAAAAAATAGAATAAAATAATATGAAAGGCAAAAATAAAAAATTGTCACTGTTAACTTAATCAAACAAACGGAATTCAACAAAAAAATAAATTTGAAATTAAAAATTACAAGAATGAAGCAGTAAAAATTAACAACAAATAACACAGAAAAAGGTAATACAAAGAAAATTAACTAAAAATAAAAAATATACAAAATACATATGAAAGATAATTAAAATTTTTAAAAAATAAAATAAAAAATAGATTTAAAAAATATACTATACACAACAAAGAATTAAGGCTAAGCAATTTGGAAGAAAAAACTGAAAATAAACATTGCAGAAAATTAAAATTAACAAAATAGAATAAAAAAGTGAAGGAAAATAAAATTAGAATGTAAAAAAAGACACAATTCTCTGAACAGATTTCAGATACACCGAAGGCAACAAAAAAAATGAAATAAAAAATTATTTTTTTCAATAATTATTTCACTTTTTCGGTACTGTCCCTCTCTCCCACGAAAATTTCCTTCAACTCCCGTTTGCGAAATATTGCTCCACCTCGCCATCTATCCGCTTCTCATTTGCTTGCCACACAACTTTTAGCGGAGGTATTGACCACCGAAGGCATGTGAAAATCCCCCTAATTGCAATATACTATCGCATGATGTGATTCTCATGTAAGATGTGATAGAAAAAGGGCAACAAAATGGCATTATTGAATGATGACAGAGGACATCCATTTTTAAGAGTTAAAATATCATTTTTTGGAGTTAATTAATTTAGGCCCATTTTGCTAGAATTGACATACAAGCAGCCGCAAGAAGAAGAGATAGATGAGCTCCCATTTGAATCCTGCCACTTTGTTGTACTCTTGGATGCATAAAATCGGCGGCAAGGAGGTCCACAAGAGACATGTATATTAAGATTCCAGCTGATGCAGCATTGAGAATTCTTCCACCATTTGGGCTGTTCGCGTTATAGGTATTAGTAATCCCTAGCCCGATCGCAATTCCCACGGGTAATGTCAATGAAAAGAATAATGGCATAGTTATGACTGCTTTGGCCTTGAATTTTGCCTGCAAAGAAATATTTAGTGCTCCAAATATAAGAATGGAAGTGTCTCTTGTATGGTAAGATCCATCTATATATATTGTTGTTATTATTATATAGGTTTTGTAATTTTCACCTTCGATATCAAATTTCATTTTAATTTAAAATTATTATTGCTAATTACTTATTTCTTGTTATAACCTAAAATTTACAAATAAAATTAAAATGGGTAACATCATAAATATACTTTTTTTACTTTCGTCACACCAAATGCCAAAAAAAGACCGGGATGTAAATTTAAAATGCTGAACTGTTAATTTTTTTTAATAAATAATATGTACTTCATATATATAAGAACACAGTTTCTTGGCATTCCTTCAAGCGATTATGGAAATAAACCAAGTTCGACGATTAACACATTTTGAATAGCCCTAGAATTACATAATTTAGTCCATAGCTTCAGTCAATAATGTGTTTGATACAAGAGAAAAGTTCGAAACATGCATGGTTCCGATGGCGCACAAATGACTGTAAGTATAATATATACCTGTGAGATGTAACAACCGAGTCCAATGCCTTCGAAAAATTGATGGAAAGTCAAAGCAACTGCAAGGGGTCTTATCGTCTTAAGACTCTCCGATGCATCCAAAGAGATCCCTATTATCACAAAATGCACTACAATTCCTAGATCTAACACTTACGATTCATCAAAAATTCAAGATTTCACATACAAATAAATTAGTCACTTTGTGTGTTTGGGGATAAAGAAACATGGAGTACACAGATTATGATATAAATACGTTTGTCCATGTTATAACTTTCCCTTCTTTGCTATTTTCCCCCCTATTGACCATGTGTCCGTTTTATTTGCATGTTCTTTTTTCCATAATATAAACCCTTTGCTTTCTTTGCTTATTTTTTTCCTATTTATCATATGTCTTTTAATTTGTTTGTACCTAAAACTAAAAACCGAAACAAATCCTAACCAGCAGAATTATTCACAGAAATAAACGGCACAATACTATTTATAAGACAATCGATATATATTTTGTGAAATGTGAATGTCAATAATAATCGAGAGAAGGAAGAAAAATGGGAAAACAGATTTTAAGAACTGTTAATGAGGATTGATTAAGAAATGATCGATTAATTACATTAAAGTTACTAAAAAAAATATATTAAATATTATTTAAAAAGAAAGACCAAAAACTTCTTTTTGACATATTGACTATAATACCTTTAAACTAGTTCTTTGCCGCCTTCTCTTGATATATATATATATATATAAGAAATAAAAGAAAATGGGTACGCCATGAGTTTTGTTATCTAAATGATTATTATTTTGCCCTTTCATGAACTCATCTGTAGATTCGATTTGAGCATGGTGGGCAAATATGGCTTGTATAATTGCCTAGGCAGGGCCATTAAATAAAGTATTTTCTTTTGTTAATTTCGAAAAGTTATACACATAAAAATATAGATGAAATATGACCAATGGCTTGCTTTTGATCAACGCCTACAGACAAGCCAACAAATCGACCATTTCGTTTACGATAAACTGAATTTAATTTCCTTTTCCTCCTACTTTTAATGAAAAATGTCTTGCAGTAATTTAGTATATAGCTATATATTGTATCCAAAAGCAAAACTCTAAGAATTTGTTGAAATAAAGTTTACCATCCACTCGCATTGGAGTGACCGACAATTCATGTTGTGGTAGCTAGAAGCAGCCAAAAACGTAAAAAAGAAATCAGAGAAAATGAGTTAGAAATAGTTTAAAAGTATGATTATCTATTATGCATAATTAATTAGTCATTTTTTTGCTTAATTAATTTTCTTACCTAGAAAAAGTTTAATTTACCAGTGAGATAGGAAGATGAAACCTGTGCATATATATAAGCGTATTTGATTTCTTTAAGACATGTACAAAATAATTTACAGAATTGATAGAGGTCTGGCCTTGGCCTTGGCCTTAAAATTGGATCATTAATTACCTGAGAAATAACATGATGGCGATGGAGGTCAGATGAACTAGAAGTGTAAGCATGAGTTGCGTAGGTGTGAACAAAATGCAGATGATCTCCATTAACTACATCTTCTACTATTAGTTATTGTGCAGTCAAAATCATCAAAAAAATGCTATTGCAGTCAAATACTATTTGTAACCCCGCAAATTCCATACGTGGATAACGAGGGATTACAGTCAAAACTCTATATTAGAGGGGTTATTATTAGACTTTACAGGAAGACTATTTTATAGTGAAAATTTTTTATGGTATAAGTATTGGTATCAAAGAATATCCTGCAATGCCTTTTAGTATTGAGATTGGTTTAGCTTCTAAATAAAAATTTATGTTTGGAACCTGTAATTTTTATAAGAATTTTAAAGTCTTTCAAAATAAACATATTGAACCACGAGCTTAACAATGTAATTTAATTTGGAGTCCTATCACATTTTTGTGCATTCTCTAAGAAATATTGGACTTCGAATTTTACAAACCTAGAATCCACAAGTTCACGAATTTTATAATTTAAGCTACCATTGAATGGCATGAAAGACAAGACTCAGGATTTGTGGGAAAGAATATGTCATTCACCGGGGCATAAATATGGTAGTACTAATGTTAGTTCCTAACGTATTTGAGACCAATATTGAATTCTAAACCGTGAATCTCATCCCTTGATTTTGTGAGACTCCTCTGTTTTTAGTGTCTGTTCCCCTATTTGACATGAGTTTCTTGTTTTCCTTGTCATATCTCACTGAAATGTCTAAAGCTTCCTTGCCAAATCCCATTATGTTTTATTTAAGCTTTTAAATTTTGAAATTTGATTAACTTTGATAGGATTTAGCACAATTAGATTTCTAAATCAATTCGAACCCATTTTATTATATTCCAAACAAGAAAGTTTATCTATTATAAAATATCTAATTTAATATATTATCGGTGAGAAAAATGTTGATACAATTGTTCCATATGTATTGTTTTATCATTACAATGGATTGACTATTACTATCTAAAAAATTATATATATCACATATATAGTGATATTTGATTAATAGCGTTATGCATTAGAGCACCTCCAAGGCGGAAGTGAGTGTGTCCCTCTTCTGAGTCTGACAACTTGGGTTGAGGGACGTGGGAAGCATCACTAGAAGCTCGAGCCCCATTGCACCAAGATCCCTCTTAACAGGGACTCATACACTTCCAATTCTTGAATAACACGTGGTATGATGCAGCAATTTTCATTTTCGATAAAAAATACATCTCAAAAGACACGACACAACAAAAGAAAAATTGAAGAATGCATGTCGAAGGTTATATTTTTCTTAACACTAATATCATTGATGAAAAAAAAAACATTATAAACATCATTCGTTCTCCTTTTTATTTTCATAATTCCTTTACAAAATTTTCAAATTTTCCTACATATATTCTACTCATCTTTTATTTCATAAAAAATGGATCCAAATTGATTCAATTGTTTCCTTAATTACTACAAAATTATAAAAAAATAATTCAAAATTTTAGTTTAATATTTTTATTAAAATCAGAAATGAAAATGCATAATATAAATATTAAGATAAAGTATGTAAAAAAATTAATTTTTTTTATTTTTAAAATCTATATGGGATCAAAGTGAGGATCAAGATTGATCCCTTTCATTGGAGAGAAAAGAAACACTCTTAGCCCCTCTTACTTTTCATGACACAAAAATCATGTGTCAGTAGTGGAGCCCAAAAAAGTGATCAAATATCATCCCATTGGATATGCTCTTAGAAGCGACAAAAATACATTGCGAAAATTGATGAAAAGAAGTAACATGATGTCATCCGATCCACAATGCAAATTTTTCGGATATAATGTGCTAGAAAGCATAGCTCCTTTCTCTATTTCCCATTTTTTGTCTTTTCTTTGCCTACTTTTAAATTGATACCGACCATTGTAAAATCATTTATTCGTACATAAACACTATACTAAGCATTCATTGATTACTACTAGTAATCTATCCATATTCTACATCTATCTATATATATATATATATATATAGTAAAATTCCCTCCATTTGCATTCAATGCTTACACTAACATGCAATAATTTTATGATTTACTATATTTTATGATTAAAATTAATTTTAATTTATAACTATCATAAGGAATAATATAATTTGTAGTGAAATTTATTCTAATTTCTAATAATTTACAACTATATGAGTATTCATTAATATTTATTTTTGAAATATTTAGATAAAAACTTCAATAATTGCATTGAATTTTAACTCATGGCAACATAATTTTTGTAATTTTAATTTTGAGAATTAAACTATTTAAATTTTAAAAAATTAATTTGATTTTATTTTTGATTAATTTTTTTAAAATGGCCAAGTTTAAAGGTAAATTTCATGCAATTTTTATTTAGTTTCACATATTAATTTTAATCTATCTATCTATCTATATATATATATATATATATATTGTATATGTATTCTTCATTGCTATGCATTTATTGCTGCATGTATAAGTATTGTTTTGGTTCTAGCTATATGTGTATATAATTATAATTTTAACAATATTATTATATTTATGTTTATACTACATGATTTGAACAACATCTCTATTACATATGGAAATCAAATGGACAACTATTTTTCCTAGAGAAATTAATTAAACATAAACTTGGATATAATTATTAATTTATTTAATTGACATAATCAATATATACAACAATTTTAATACATATAATAAATATAAAATATCTCATAAAAAATATACAATATTCTAAATACACAGATAACAAAAAATTTAAACTACCATCCTTCAAAACTTAACATCTAAGTTAATTATTTAATAGATTTATGATTTTTTATGAATTATATCAATTAATTTGAAAAAAAAAATCATTTTGACGCTTGAAACAACTGAAATCTTTCATCTAATTACTAATATATTTAAATTATTTATACTCATATCAAAATTGAATTCAAAGATATGTTAATAAGGTGTTAATTGATATATATATATATATATATATATATATATATATATATATATATTGGGATCTAATTTTGTGTGTGTGTGATCTGACACTTGCTGATTGGAATTCACTTTGCCTCTTAATTTTAAATTAATGGTTTTAAAGTGTACGTTACTACATTTTAAATTTCTTAGATTAATTTATATTTTAAGTGGATTGACGGACTTTTACTCTACCGTAACAGTCGTAACTTTGGTGAGGGATGAGATTCATGCTTGGATTTGATTAATTATCATTGTAATATGCTTTTGTGCTAGAAACCTACGCATAAAATATTTATGATGTTATATTGCACATTGTATTCTCCAAACAATAACTTCTAATTTAATAAGAAGTTCAAGTAGTAATTTTTTCATGCAATATAATACTATATTGCACATTTATTGTAATAATTCATATGTTGTAGGCCTCTTGCATTTGCATTTTTTTGAAAGGAATAAAATAAAAGAGGAAATTTTATTCACAATAAATGACTTATGAATTATTACAATAAATATGCAATACGTTGCAAATGACTATGAATATGTTTAATAGTCACCTATATATAGCTCCCTGTTTCTATATTTTTAAACTCTAACAAATAGTGACTATTTCTATATAGTTAGAAATGCAAAAGGCCTGCAGCATATAGCTCCGTGTTGATAATTATTTTGTTTCTATGTTCGTAGGCCTATGGCGTTGCCTTGCCTTATTCCACTTAATTATCAATTGAATTGAATATAAAAAGAAATATCAAAGTAAGCAATATTGATTAATTTTTGATGATAAATAATTTATTTTATTCTGAAGAAAATTAGTAAAAAATGATCAACTCAATTACCATCCAAATTTAACTAAGATAATAATGATGATAAAATTATGGTAATAAAAAGAAGAAGGAAGATGTAAGAATTCTTTTTCGAAAAATAAGGAAGGTGTAAGGTTTTTTGTTTTTGGTGATAATGAGACTATAATTATGGTAATGCAAAAAGGAAGATGTAGGATTTCTTTTTCGAAAGAAAGGAAGGTGTAGGATTTAATGCAGTGTGAAATGATTATTTTATAATTATGGAGCTGATTATTTTATACTAATTATCTTGAAGCAAAAAATGAATTACCTAAATATCATCATGAATTAATCAAATTAAAAATAATAGTCACGTATAATAACAATTGTTTTTTAATAACATTTTCTTACAAAATATTTTGTTAATTAGTTACCTTGATATTTCTTTATACTATGATAATTTTTTTTAATAATATATTCATTTTAGATATTGGTCACTTTTGAACCATCATTATTCTGTATACACTATTTTTAAAATCTAAAATATTGGTTACTTTTCTTTCCAACTATTTCTTTTTGTGATATTTTACAATCATTTTTAAATCTAAAGTAAGAGGAACTATATATCCCTAAACCGTTCAAACCCTTCATTTTATCAAATTCATTATATTAATTGTGGAGTTAAATGTGTTAACAATCATCTAATTCTAAAATGTAAAGTGATTTTTCAATTTTGAAACCGATGCAATAAACAAACACTTTCATGGTGATCAAATTGAGCCCTTTATCTATATATGCTTGGGAAGCTTGGAACCGGTTTAAACATTCACATTGTGAAATTGTATTTGTTTGATGATACATTGCGAGCCAAGGGGATCTTGCATGATTACAGAAATTGCATATAGAAGGCACCAATCAAGTTTATATATCATGGCCAATTTGAAGAGCTACTTAAATAGGTATGTATAAATTTCACTTTCAATCAATACAACATATTGTTTTAATTTTTTTAATCAATCTTATATTTTGTTTTACCTTTAGGAGAAAAGCACTAGCCAATAATGAATTTACATGGCTCAGCAATCTCTCATCAAGTTCTGATTAATGAAAAATAAAAGTGCATGTTTCACGATTATGAGATACTCTAAATATATGCTTAAAAAAGTAATTAATCAGCACAAATATGGTCCTTATTGATGAAAAGGTTTAAATTTTTAAATTGTGAATATTTCTTTATTATTTATTAACATATATTCTTTTATTTTATCTTATTCTTTTTCCATTAAGTTGAAAATTAATAGATTCTTATCATATATTTTTTATCTGATTCTATTTTTTTTCCTTTTAGAACAATTACATACACACTTCAATTGGTAAAAATATCACCCAGAAATTAAACAATATATTGAAAGAAGGAGAAATATATTCCATTGAAAATTTTGTGGTATCCAACAACAAAGAGAAATATGCAATAGTGGAGAATAACTCTTTTACGTTGCATTTCTATGCTACTACTTTGATCAATAAAATTGACCATGATGACAACATGATTCGTCATCAAATGTTCAAGTTTGTGAACTTTGAAGACTTGCAATATCAGTGTGGCAAAACTGTCTTAATAGGTGACTTTATAATTACACTTTCTATATGTGCTGTTTTTATAATGTTTTTTAATTTATTAATAATAAATTTAATTTGGGGGCACTATATATTATACACCTCTCTTTAAATTCAAAACCAACAGATCTGATTGAAGTTATCATTGGTGTAAAACCAATTGAAGAGAAGACAATAGTTGAAGAGAATGTTGACATGTTAACTATTTATTTGCAAGATATGAGGTAAGAAATTGTTCAAATTCTTTTGAGATACTTAACTGTAAAGATCATGTTGTAAGAATATATTATTTGAAAAAAAAACCTTATCAAAGTATAAAGAAAGATCAAGGTAAATGATTAAAAAAAAAAGAAAATACACGTGACTATATATTGTTTGAGAACGTGTATGATTAAAAAAATATTTTGTAAGAAAATGTTATTAAAAAATAGTTGCTATTATACGTGACTATTATTTTTAATTTGATTAATTCATGATCATATATAGATAATTCATTTTTTTCTTCAAGATAACTAATATAAATAATCAGCACCATAATTGTAAAATAATCATTTCACAATGCATTAAATCCTGCACCTTCATTTTTCTTTCGAAAAATTAATCCTACATCTTACTTTTTACATTACCATAATTTTAGCCTTATTATTACCGTAATTCAATGTTTGCAAGGGATGTTTGGAAGATCCATCACCAAAAACAAAAAAACCTTACACCTTCCCTTTTTTTTGAAAAATAAATCTTACATCTTCCTTTTTACATTGCCATAATTTTAGCCTCATTATTAGCTTAATTAAATTTGGATTGTAATTGAGCTGATTATTTTATACTAATTTACTTCAAGCCAAAATAAATTATTTACCATCTCGAATTATCATGTACTAATTAAATTTGATAAGACAAAATCTATATCCTTAATTAAATTTGGATTTATATTTTACGTTCCATATATACCACTAATTTTTAATTTTATAAGTAATTCAATATTCTAATTATTTATCAATATAATCTATATTCTATATTTATATATATATATATATATATATAATATTGCATTTATTGCAATGAGAATTAAGTGAAATATTTTTATATTTATATCATTACACAATTTTAAATATTCTACATTGTATGTAAAAAACTAAGTAACTATATAATTATCTAATTATCATTATTTGTTAGATTTTAAAAATATAGAAACATGGAGCTATATATAGGTGATTATTAAACATATTCATAGTCATTTGTAACATATTCTATCATGCACTAATGATATACTAATATTCCAATATACTTGACAGGGGAAACAAAGTGAAAGCAACCATTTGGGATGAATATGTTAGACTATTTCAGGAGCAAATGAAGACCAACATTTCTAAAGATTCTAAAGTGAATATTGTCATCTTTTCATCCACAACAAATAAGGAATATGGAGGTATTATATGATTTATCATCACACACATGCAATCACATAGCTCCACCAAATATTAAATTTTAATAAAAATATATTTTTTAATTGTAGGTGAATTGCCTATTCCTCATCAAGTTCAACCAAGATTTATGTCAACATAGACATACCGGAAGCAAATGAGCTCAAACAATCATTGAAGTGTGTATTTTTTTTAATTGCATAATATGGTAATAATTTTAAATATTAAACATTTCATTATATTAACACATCATTACAAGGATTCTCCAAATTTAAATTTACCTAATAACATTGAGATCACAACGTTAGAAAGTCCTTCTAAGTTCAATAATATACAGACCATATATGAAATTTTGTCTATGGGAGCTGCAAAGACTAACACAATAACTTTTCTATTTGTAAATTTATTCTTTTTAATTCCTTTTGTAAATAAATATAATAATTTTTAATTTTTTTAAATTCCAGAATGCTACTTATTGCTGTGTTGCAACTATAGATGATATTTTACTTAGAAATGGTTGGTATTATGTTTCTTGCCCTCGTTGCAAAAGAAAGGTTTCAAAGTCATCTACAAATTTCAATTGTGATTTTTGTAACAAGGCTATTGAGTACCCAATGACAAGGTAATTATTGTTTATTTATAATTATAATACTACATATTATCACCATGTCAATTTAATCTTTATGCTACTATTTATTGTGTTATTTGTACATATTGCATAGAAGGTTTCGTTTGGAGCTTGATGTCAAAGATTCTACACATTCAACAATATTTGTTTTATTTGATGAAATAGTTGAACAATTAGCACAAGTTAAGTTGAATGACCTTACTACAGCCTTTAAAAGTGTAAGAAGTTAACTAAATATTAATTTTTATAATTTGACATTGTCACGATATAATAAAAAAAAAGTGAACTACTTATTTATTTGTGAGTTTATTTAATATAGGCAAATATGGATGAGTTGAAGCTACCTCCACAACTCCTTAAAATTATACGTTCTTCTCATATTTTTGAAGTGAAAATGAACACTTATTTTGAGAGTCGCGAGAGACAAAGTTTCACTGCAAATAAAATTTTGAAATGCAAAATGAAGGTAAAAATTATTTTTTAAATCAAAATTGATAATATAATTTCAAAAGTTTTAAATTAAATTTTTGATGTTAATACTCTTAGAGAAGGAAGAGAAGGTACAAAATTCAAGTGTTCCAACAGTAGAGCCAAAAGAAAAAGGTAATAATTTTTAAATGAAAATTGATAATATAATTTTAAAAGTTTGAAATTAAATATTTTCTGTGTTAATGTAGCTAGAGAAGGAAGATAAGATAGAAAATTCAAATATTTCACCAATAGAAAACACCTTACAAATAACCAACTCCTCAAATGAATCTTCAAAGTCAACAAAAAAGAAGAGAAGATTAAGGTATGATATATATTATTTTAGTAAATCTATTGCAATTAACATTTTGAAGTATGTGGAAACAATGATACTATCTTTCTTAAATTAGTATTAATTTTTCATGTTATGCATTTTTTTTCGTCTACTCAAATTCTCCTACACTATCAATTTAATTTAAAATCTTTTATAAAATTTATCTAATAATATATATACATCACTAAATATTTATTAACAAAATACAGTTAATTATATCCATAAAATTTTGAATTTTATTAATACAATTTTATAGGAATAGTATAAAATCCATTTATTTTCCTTTTAATCTCCACTTTTAAAATGTTTTAATTTAGATTGTGCTTTTAAGTTTAAATGCTATATATGTATTCCATTTGTCACTTAAATCCTTTTTTGAAAAAATATTTAATATATAATAAAAATTTTACTATAGAATTAAAAATATAATTGATGAGTTATAAAAGCAAAATTAAGCATGATATTATATTATAAATTACTAAATTTAGTTATATTACTGTAGTGATAATTACCGTAAATTGATAGTGATAATAATTGAGATATAATTAATACAATGCTAATAATTAATATTTGATTCCATAATTATATTTAGTTTTACTTTGTATTCAAATATGCATTTCTATGCTTTGAAATTTAAAACTAAAACAAAATACTACTCAATTTATGCAGATTTTTGCCATCCTATTAAGCTCTTTTATATCTTTTCTTTAGTTTTTTTTTATCACAATTGAAAGTTCAATTTAATATTAAATTGAAAATGTTGCACAAAAAATATTATTTATCAAGGGTTCTTTTCCACTCTGCAAAATTCTTAGAATAAAGTGCATACAACATATATTTTTTGAAATGTAACTTGCATTTTTTTTTCCTATTTTTAACTTTAAATTATATAATAAATTGAGATTATAATGCATGGAAATTTAAAAAGGAAAGTGTTTTTTTTCCGATGATGAAAATAAAAAGGAAAAAGTAAATGGGTATAAGAAAAAAAATACAAAAATGCACTTTAGGAAATGATTTGATTTCTCTTCTTTTTTGGCACATGATTTATTTCTTCTTCTATCTTCTTTAAAATTGATGAATTGAATTTAATTGATATTAAAACGAATGAATTGGATGTAATTGATATAGCTGGTGATATTATTAATTATTTATTAAGAAAGCTATCAATTAAAATGAACTAATTATTTGATTGAATATTAGGAAAGCTAATGGAAGGCCATTGTGGATTTGCGGTAACCAAGGTGTGATTTCAACGTGTGAGACTAAATGCATATTGTATTATTAATCATGTAAATCGAATAGCTACCAAGCTACCGTTTAGTTTATATGTTGATTCCATAATATTAATGCAATAAATGTCTTCTTAATTCCATTACAAGATATTACAAATCTTGCGCTTAGTTTATAGGTTGATTCCATAACATTAATGCAGTAAATGTCTTCTTAATTCCATTACAAAATATTACAAATCTTACATTTAGTTTATAGGTTGGTTCCATTATAAATATTTATAAAATTAAAACTTAAAGATATAAAATTATTCAATTTCTAGAATATTAGTACTTTGATAGGAGACACTAGGTTTGGCTTCTTTTGAGGCCTTCTAATTGCATTGGCACAAAATAAGGTTCAACTCTTATCATGACGTGTGGTTAATTATTTGGACAGAGAAATCTGAGTGTTCAATATTGTTTGTCTTTTGGTTTTTAACGCCCAGATCACTTGGCACATGCATAGATGTGTTAACAGAAAATGACCTGGTGTGAAGGGGACTTTGTCGCTTGAGTTTGTTTGGTTTTACTTTTCATTTCATGTTTCATTGACTGTATTTATTACACACACAGCATTTTGGCTGCACATAGCATCTACTACACACATAAGAATTAGCTAGCAATTGTATGTTTGTTCTCAACATTTCATTTTATTAAATTTAAATTATTATAAAGTTATGTTAGCAATCATGAAATTATCCTGATGCAGAATTCAAAGAAACAAAATTGTTACACTTATAATTTAAAAGTATGGAGTTCCAATTTGATAATAAATTGTCTTTTAGAATGTTGTAACTACAATTATACAAAACTTTCTACTATTTTATATATATTCAATCATAGAAATTGAACTAAATGCTCTCTAAATATCTTTCGAAAAAACACAAACACAGTGCAAACATAAGGTACACAAATTCTCTATCTTTTCACCTCTCAAGTTTTCCATTGGGAATCTAGGATTCATAGAGTGTAGCACTTTCGACCAAAGAGTATCATACTTTATCGGTTAACCAAGAGTGCCTTCTTCATCTTTAAAATTGATTATTCCATCATCTTCTTTCCTTCCGCAAGGTAATTTATTTTCTTTCAACACTTGCTTTTGTACTTTTATTTCTTATTTCATGTGAAAGTAGCAAAATTCCATACAAAATATCGCTCTATTATTTACAACACAATTATATTTTGTCACAACTTAATTTTAATCTTTTCCATTGAGAATTTACAATTCATGTGTGTAACACTTTCTATCAAAGAGTATCGTTGGACTAATCAAGAGTGCCTTCTCCCCATTTAAAGTTGATAATTCTATCATCTTCTTTCCTTTTGCAAGGTAATTTCTATTTTTTCAACACTTACTTTTGTACTTTTATTTTTTGTTTCATGTTAAAGTTAAGAAATTCCATAGAAAATATTACTCTATTATTTACAATGCAATTATCTTTTGGCACAACGTAATTTTATGTAGATTTGCAAATGGAAAGAGTTTAAAAAAAACACAAATGTTTAATTAAGGAATTATTTTTGAAGAAAAAAGTATATAAATGGACAATTCAAGCATTGTAATTTCCACATGTATTCTTATACTATGAATATTTTTATTCCATTCTAATCTTACTTTTAGCAAGTGACAGTAAATGCTAATTTAACTCTTCTACATTTTTACAAATATTTGTTTTTATTTTTATTTTCACCTTTTTTATAGCTTTATAAGATTATTATTCTCATATATGTTAATAATGAATCTTCCTTTAATGAGATATCCTCAATTTGAATTATTTTCTAAGTTGTGAGGTGTACTATATATTCGCTACATATATACAACCAGGAAAGGGCAATAGCTTCTACAACGAATGAAATATAGAAAATTACATGTTAGTTCAACTCTACTAATATGTCATCATTAGTTCCACTCTACTAAAACATCATCATATAATATGTAAAGTTTATTTTGACTTTGATTTTAATTGTACCTTAAAAAAATTTTAAAAAATAATTAGTTGAAAGTTTTTTTATTATCAATGTTTTATAAGTTATAACTTAAATCAAATCTTTATATAATATAATTTTTCATGACAAATATAGGATAAGACAAATGCATCATAATTTTTAGGAAATCAATGATCAAAATTTAAACTACAAATATACATTATCATGAGCTGAGAAATTAATATAGTTTTACAAATATCAATTTTAATTTAAATCATTTTTGTATCTGACACATTACTTTTAACCTGTCTAGGATCAATATTATTTTTTTAATAGCTTTGTGGTACTAATAATCTGCTGTTTATTAAAATTAATTTTTGTAATGCATCATCCTTAAATAAAACTATTTTGAAAATTCTCAGCTATACTCTATAATCCATATAAGCTGAAATATTTGTTCAATAACTTCTATGACTGAAGAAATGGAGAAAAACATAAGTTAAAATTTGGAGATTCAAATTTAGTATCTTATAAATTTTAATAAATTATTAATTCAAATAATTTTCGTAATTTAAAAAATTACTCACATTATTTTTTTTACTTCTGCGATTAATTTTTTTAATATCTGATATTTGTTAAAATTAATTTTTTTTAATGCATCATCCTTAATTATAACTATTTAGACAATTCTCAGCAGTATTATATATTCGGTAGACGCTGAAATATTGGTGCAATGACTTCCACAGCTAAAGAAATGGATAAAGAAAGAGGTTAGTTTATTATTATTATTATTATTATTATTATTATATACATATATATATAAACTTCACTGTAAGAAACATTTATTACATTAAGGTTCAACTCTTACAAAGAAATGTCAAACATTGTTTATTTACTTAACTATTTTTTCCTTTTACTTTATATTGATGAACATGAAAAACTTGTTTTATAAATTGTAAATATTTCTACTTTTTAAACCATAAATATACATTATCATGAGCTGACAGATTAATATAGTTTTATAAATATTAATCTTATAAAAGTTAGAGATTAAAATTTAGCATCTTACAAATTACAATAAATTGGTGTATTTAATAAATTGGCCGTATTAATTATATGCTATTAGTTAAAATTAATTTATTTTTAAATATACCATCCTTAACTACAACTATTTTGGAAATTCTTAGCAATACTATATATTCCATACAAGCTGAAATATTGTTCCAATCACTTCTATGGCAAAAAAAATTGAAGAAAGACAAAGATTAGTTCAATTATTATTATTATATTTAAATTTCATGATGCAATTATGATAAGTTATGATAAAAAATACAAACACTATTTATTTATTTATTATTTTTTATTATTTATTTTTCTTTTACTACACACACACACACACATACATATATATATATATATATATATATATATATATATATATATATATATAACTTCACTGTAAGAAACATTTATTACATTAAGGTTCAACTCTTACAAAGAAAAGTCAAACACTGTTTATTTACTTAATTATTTTTTCTTTTACTTTATATTGATGAACATGAAAAACTTGCTTTATAAATTGTAAATATTTCTACTTTTTAAACCATAAATACACATTATCATGAGTTGACAGATTAATATAGTTTTATAAATATTAATCTTATAAAAGTTAGAGATTAAAATTAAGCATCTTACAAATTACAATAAATTGGTGGTATTAATTATATGCTATTAGTTAAAATTAATTTATTTTTAAATACCCCATCCTTAATTACAACTATTTTGGAAATTCTCAGCAATACTATACATTCCATATAAGCTGACATATTGTTCCAATGACTTCTACGGCAAAAGAATTGGACAAAGATAAAGATAGTTCAATTATTATTATTATATTTAAATTTCATCATGCGATTATGTTTAGTTGAAAAAAGACAAACACAATTTATTTATTATTTTTCATTATTTATTTTTCTTTTACTATATATATATATATACACACACACACATGAATAACTTAGTTTATAAATTATGAATGTCTCTATCTTGTGATGACTGTTCATTAAATTTATCGATTCAAACTATATCATTTTTTATTTCTATTAATTTTAAAAAAAGTTATAGGTCACAATGGAAGTTCCAAAACCTTCATAGAAATTGCTCAAGGTATCCAACTTCAATCACATAAAACCATTTTACCAAATGAGAAAATACAATCATTTTACAGAATTACCGTTTGTTCAGAACGTATGGACTCAAATACAGGTAATATTAAATACTTAACTGCCAAAGATATTTCTACTCATGTTGACATTATGTTACCTCAAAATTGCAAAAGTTTAAGATATTATTGAACAAAACTTTCCATCCAAATTAAAATAAGTAGTCATTTTGCTTTAATATTTTTTAGAAGGCACAAATATGTCAATTGAACCTGTCTAGGTAAGAGGAGAATGTTAAACAAGTGAAGTCAATGACACAAATACTCAAAGTTTGCATTCAAGACTTCATCACCATCCAATTGGTTAGTATAAACAAACTTATTTCAACAAATAAAAAAGGTACCAAATCCAATGTGACACTCCTTAAAAAATGTAGGTAATAGTCTAAATTACTTGGACCTTGGCCACCCAAAATATTAGTATGAAAATTATGGGAGCTCAATGTGGTATGAGGAGAGAATAGAAAAATTGCATCGACCGAGAAAACCAAAATATTCACTTTGCTGCCAACAAGGAAAAGTTAAACTTCCAAGCTTACAAGAACCACCAAAGACTTTGAAGAATCTTTTGAGTTATGATGGAGGTCATCGTTCAATCAAGTTTAAAGAAAAAATCTGAGTGTATAATTCTATGTTTGCATTCACATCTATAGGGGCAAAAATGGATAACACAGTCAACTCGCGACCGAGTCTATAAGTCTATAGAATTTCTGGTCAGAATTACCACAGGATTGGATGACTCATACCCACAGAAGGTAAGCAACCTAAGTTCTCACAACTTTATGTACATGATATGAAAATGAAGTCCAAAATCGGTTGTGTTCCTTAAACAATGGGCAAATAGTAGAAAATATATATGAAAATATTGTTCAAATGTTAAAAGAAATGCTTGACATGCATAATCCAATTGCCCAAGTTTTTAGAATGGCAAGACATAGATTATCTGCACCTGATAGCAAAAATCTATGCATCAGACTTTTTGGTATGAGATCAGTAGAATCACGACAATAAAGTAGATCTACCTCGGCAGAAATTGCTACTCTTATTATTGGAGATTTTGGTCAATCTAATGGAAGGAGAGATATAGTCATAGAGCATAAAATAGATGGACCCCAGAGAATAAGTAAGTTGCATCCTTCCTTCATGGCAATGCAATATCCATTATTATTTCTATATGGTGAAGATGGATTTCACTTGGACATTCCATATTCTCATAATAATGGGAAATAAAACAAGACGAGGCAATTTGAGAATGAGAGAATATTATGCATATTGATTGGAACAAAGAAAATTAGAAGCAAAGACTCTCATATGTGGTGGTCAATTATTTCAATGATACGTTGTTGATGCGTACACATCTATCGAAGAAGATCGATTGAGATGGATTAGACAAAATCAAGCAGTACTACACACAGAGCTGTATAAGAATGTTTGTGACGCAGTAGTTCGTGGAGATACCGTAGCTGCTGCAACAGGTAAAAGAGTTGTATTACCCTTTTCTTTTACAGGCATACCTCAATACATGGTCTAGAATTATCAAGATGCTATGGCCATATGTATAATTTTTGGCAATCGTGATATTTTCATAACATTTACTGCCAATCCAAAATGGCCCGAGTTATATGCTTGATGAAGTTCGGGACAATCTATTGATGACAGGCCTGACATTAAGATCCGAGTAGTCAAGATGGAACTTGATCAACTAATGAAATACATAGCTCAAGAGTAGTATTTTGGCTAAGTAATATCAGGTATGATGTAGTTTGATCTCTTTTTCTCTCTCTCTCTCTCTCTATATATATATATATAGACACACACACACATACACATTACTCTTCAACACCATTGACTATATTTATCATTCCTTTACTATTTTTTTTTATCTTTTGTAGCAATATAATATATACAATAGAGTTTCAGAAAAGAGGACTACCTTATGCTTACATTCTACTATGGCTTCACCAAAATGATAAGTTGCCAACAGCACAAGATATAGATAAAATAATTTTAGCAGAGTTTCCATCAGAAGAGGATGACCCAGAAGCATACAATGTTGTAGCACAAATCATGATCCATGGCCTATATGGATCATCAAGCAAAAATGCACCTTGCATGGTTGACGGTCATTGCATTAGAAATTATCCACAAAGATTTAGCACTGAAACAACAATAGATAGGGATGACTTTCCAGCCTATAGAAGGAGGGACAATGGACAACATGTGAAAAAAGGAGATATCAACTTCGACAATTGATTTGTTGTTCCGTACAATCGATATTTGTTACTTGCATTTCAAGCTCATTTGAATGTGGAATGGTGCAATAAGTCTAAGGCGATAAAGTATCTCTTTAAGTATCTCTATAAAGGTCCAGATAGAGCAACAATTATAGAAGAAAATATTTCACAGCAACATATAACAAATTCATCAGAGATAAGACATGGTGATGAGATCAAAACATACTTGGATTACAGGTAACTCTTCAAAACCAAAAAATAAAATAAAAATTAACATGTTATATTACTTCATCATACTTAGTCTATTAATTTACCTTGCATTGGCTAACAGTTTTTTTAATTTTGAAAACCCATTTAGTTAATATGTATTATTATAGAGTTTTCCTTAACTGAACTTGCACTCGACAACTTCGCATATTTTTATATGTATTATTGCATATTTATATAAATATTACTGTATACAATAGACAATAAAGCCAAATAAGCTTTTCATCTACAAATATCTAATTATTTCCATTATATAACTCTCTACTAATAGTATACATTGTTATAACGTTGTTCTTAAATTCTCACAAGTTACAGATATGTCTCAACATGTGAAGCCTCTTGGAGAATTTACAATTTTGATATATAATATAGAAGTCCAGTAGTTATACGATTGATCTTTCATTTACCAAAGGAAAACTCGGTTACTCTAAGAGATTCAAAGCATTTGTCATTGGTTATTAGAAGAAAAAGAATCCAACAAACCATGTTCACGGAATGGATGAATATGAATTCAGTTAATTTTGAAGCATGTTTGCTAACGTATTCTAAATTCCTAACAAAATTTGTTTTGGATGAAAGAAATAAGAAATGGAACCCAAGGCAGGCTGGCAAAACAATTGGACAGATCTTTTATGCTCATCCAACATTAGGTAAAAGACATTGCCTTACAATTTTTTAAATTTGTTTTTAAATTTATTATACATTTTTTTAATGAAACTAATATAATAATTTATATGTTAACCTTATACATTTGGAAGATAAAAGATGAATATGATTATGATAGATTTATTATTCTTTTCTTAAGTTGTTATAAAAAGATCAAGGATAAGTTAAATATATTAATTTAAATTATATTATTTTTATAAGATGTTACAGTTACTTATTTCTCTAAACATACCTATTATATAAGTTAAATTATTTTTCTCTTAAAAAATAAATTTTAGAGTGTTTACACCTCAAGCAGATTAATTCTCACAATTATAATCACAAAAATAAAATATGATATTTAGTACAAATTAGCCAAATCAAATATTTTATTACTAAATTATTTAATATGTTAACATCGTAATTGAAATTAATATTTATTTAAATTTTAAAATATTACTTCAATTTATTCAATATTAGGTGAAAGGTATTACTTAAGAATTTTGTTGAATATCATTCGAGGACCAAAAAACTATGAAGAGATCAAGACAGTGGGCCATGTGACACATAAAACTTTCAAAGAAGCATGCTAAGCTCTTGGCCTTTTGAATGATGCTTTGAATGAAGCAAGCCATTGGGCTGCAGTTTCTTAATTAAGAGAACTATTTGTCACTATTCTGCTTTTTTGAAGTAGCATATCCCAAGCAATTATGGAAAAATAATTGAAAATTATTGTCTGACCATATTCTCTACAACAAAAGAAGGTTATTTCATCACTTTGATTTATAACTCACTGATCGACAAATCCAATCATATTGCTTGATTGAAATTGAAAAGATATTGATCAATAATGGAAAAGAGCTTTCCGATTTTAATGGGCTACCTTAACCGGATACATTGTTTATTGAAACAATGGAAAATAGACTCATCAGAGAAGAACTTAACTATATTGTTGAAGACGTTACACAAGAGCATGAAAGGCATCACCCATTACTGAATGAGCAACAAAGACAAATATACAATGACATTATCCATGCTATGTCTACTAATATAGGACGAGTTTACTTTGTTTATGGTCATGAAGGCACTGGAAAGACTTTTCTCTACAAGACTATCATTGCAAAATTGAGGGCAGAGAAACGAATTATGCTTGTTGTTGCTTCATCAAGTAACTAATAGTTTCATTTCTCTCAATATTTTTTCAAATCTTATGAGTTAAAATTGAAAAAAATTAAAAAATATTTTGGTAAAAGTTTTATACATTTTAATTATGTCTTATGTTTACTTTCATTTTACTCAGTATTTACGTATGCTAATTTTTTTTACAATTATATAGGTATTGCATCATTACTACTTCTAGGAGGTAGAACAACTCATAGTAGATTTCAGATACCATTAGATGTTTTTGAAGATACTACATGCTCAATTAAGCAAAACACTCAGCTTGCTCGAATGATACTTCAAACAGACCTCATTATTTGGGATGAGGCCCTGATGATAAAGAGATTGGCTTTTGAGGCACTTGATAGGACACTTAAAGATATTGTTGGCTATAGAAATCGAGAAAAAGTTGTGAGTCCATTTAATTTGGAGGAAAAACCATGCTTCTTGGTGGAGATTTTAGGCAAATATTATTCGTAATAGCATAAGGACAAAGGCAAGACACAGTTCAAGCATGTATAAACAAATCTTATTTGTGGGATCATTGTACAATTTTTAGGCTGACAAAAAGTATGAGAGTTATTGACACTTCAGTCTCAAGTATAGTAAATTCTACAGCACGTGAATTTAATGAATGACTCCTACAAGTTGGTGATAGAAAAATACTAACAACAACTAGAGAGGGAGAAGACCTTCCTTCATGGACAAAAATAACAATACAATATCTTCTTAAGCTTGCCGATGATCCACTCAAACAAATAGTTGACAGCACATATCCAGATTTACAACAACACATGCGGGATGAAGAATATCTTAGAAAAAGAGCAATATTGACTCCTTTAAATGAGACCATTGGTGAAATAAATGGTTATATTTTCAATATGGTTGAAGGCCAAACAAAACAATATAGAACTTCAGATGAGATTGACAAAGCAACTGATAACATAGCAGAACAAGAGCTTATGTATCAAGTAGAATTTTTGAATACTTTAAATTTTACTGGATTCCCAAGTGATTGTTTACAACTAAAAGAAGAGATGCCAGTTATGTTGCTCAGGAACATAAATCCCACATTGGGAATATGCAATGGGACAAGACTACTTATTGTGAACTTAGGATATTGGATCATAGAAGCAAAAGTTGTTTCAAGAAGTAATATTGGTGCAAAAATACTCATTTCGTGAATAGTTTTGACAGCAAAGGACTCAAAGTGGCCTTTCATCTTGCAAAGGAAACAATTTCCCATAAAGGTTTGCTATGCAATGACAATAAGCAAAAGTCAAGGCCAATCATTGAACCATGTGGGTTTATATTTGACTAAACCTGTATTTTGTCATGGACAGTTGTATGTGGCATTATTAAGAGTGACTTCGCCAAAAGGGCTGAAAATTCTCATACTTGAGAAAGATGACAAATATAAAGACTATTGAAATGTAATCACTACTGATCCTTTTTTGGTATTCTAATCATATGTAACTTTTAATCATTATAATAGTTTAATTTAACTATTTATTTAACGTTTAATTATAAAAAAAGTTGTTTCTAATATATATAGTAAAACCTACTCCATTTGCATTTAACGCTCACAATCACTTGCAATAGTTATATGATTTAGTATATTTTATAATTAAAATTCATTTTAATTTATCACTATAAAAAATAATAACATAAATTAGCTCTAGACTATAAAACCCTAATTTTTACACTTGGAGTTCCTAAAACCCTAGATACCTCGTTGACAACCGCGTAGAGAGCTCAATAGAATAAATAGAGTAAGATTACCATTTGCCCACTACTCCAAGAAAAGTATTAAAGAGAAAAGACAACCTAAATTTCGCGGCTCTAAGTGATTCCTCTCTTAAAGAGAGATACAGCGAACAATGGAGCATGGAGAGAGATAAGAGACCGCTACAACTATATGAAGGGTGAGGGTGGCACGTTGGTGACAGTAGCTCAGTAGTGTTGTGATAATGGGTAGCGTGACAATGGTTTCATGGAAGAGAAAGTGTTGAGAAGGGGAGAGAAAAGTAGGGCTTTGTGCATAGAAGAAGGAAAGGAAAGGGGGCAGAGAAAAGGGCAAAAAAAGAAAAAAATGGAAAATTGGTTTCACCTTATGTATATTGTCCTAACATGATTTTATCTGTCTGAACTTATATTATACACAAATCTCATTTATTTTATCTTTTTATACTGAAAATTATTTTAAAGACACTGACAAAATAAATTATTCAGTTATAACAACAAGGTTCATGTTTACTTTTAATTTACCATATTCACCATCATTTGTTACTATTTTTTTGATATGGACTAATTTAATTTACTCGGTCATCACACTCACTCTCAATAATAGCAAAAACAAGGTGCCCATTCCTCTACAGTTGAGAGTCAATGCATGAGTTTACAGTTGCTTTAAATCACATTCTCAAATGTAGTTAAACACAAATAAAAGTGTGGCTAAACATACAACTACATTTCTTAAATATGGCTAAACGCAAATAAAAGTGTGGCCAAACACACATCATTACTGTACAAATAACTGAATGTGGACTGTCCAAATTGAGTTAAAAGTTCAATTGCCTTTAACCACATTTTGTAAATGTGATTAAACGCAAATAGTGTGGCGAGTTGCAATTAACCTCATTTTTAAAATGTGGTTAAATGAAATGAAATTTGTGATACTAGAACCATCTTTTCGCCGATGTCGATGGCTTCCTCTCCCTCTTCAATATTGATGACTTCGTCCACCTTAAGACCCTCCCCTCATCCATTGCCACGCCATCAACGACCTCGCCCCCCACCCTTCTAGCAAGCTCATGCTCTCTGTCGGCCACAACAATAGCGAAGCAAGATGCGAGAAGAAATAGACTCAATCGACACTGCTCGCGGTGGCTGGCCGGTTTGTATGACGAAACTCACATGACTGTATCAATTGAACAGTGGCAGCTATAGAAGAAAGCGGATCTCAACACGAAGAAGAGAGGGCTGCGACGATGAGTGCGTAAGGTCATCGGGGAGCCTTTGTCAGAGGCTAGATCATTGGCACTGGAAACAATGACAAGGAAAAAAGAGAGAGGAGGAGGAGAATGACTCTATTTTTAAAAAGAGTGTTCATTATTTTTGTGGGTTTTGGGGGATGGGATAACGGTTGTTGCCAATATGGGCACTTTAAGGGGGAATTTATGGGTTTGGGAATAAAGGTAGATTCTAGTATTGTTGTCATGGGGTTCTCGAGGTGGGTGCGGTTGGTGGAGTTTGAGAGAAGTAGAGAAAGGACCGGGTGGCATTTAGCAACATAGTTTTTGGCGTTAATAATATTTACCGAACATGGTTAAATTCAACTGCATTATCTGTTTTGACCAATGAATGTATGTGAGAATTTCACAATATGTTCTTATTGTGATATTGTGTAACTGCAATTAAGAGAATCCCTCTAGATAAAAGAACTAACACCAAACAAGAACAAGTTTATATATACTTAATTGTAACATACGAGAATAAGTTAACATATGTAATGGTGATAATAACTATTCAAACGGAAAGTAACGAAAACTAACGTAAAATGTCCCTTTTCCATTTTTTTTTTCGAGTATATGATGGTATATATTTTGCACCTAGCGTAAGAAACAATCACATAAGGAAAATAATATAATAAAATATTGATTGTTAAAGATCTATCCCAAAATGCAGGAAGTTTTCAGAATCAAACTAAAGGATAGGTTGTGAATAAATAGATAATTGGAAAAGAAGAATTTACCTCACATAATTTGTTAAAGATTTTGATACAATCGGTAAATAAGTCAGTTGCAATATGATGGATTTAAAAGCAATAAGAAAAACCATAACAATTAACGTCTTGACTTACGAAACATTATGGAACTTTAGAAAAATTGTTTAAGTGCAAGTGAGACAAAAACCGAAAAGGAACAATATGGGTATATATATCTTGAAGATAAAATAGAATATAAAATATCAAGTCCCAAGAATAATCAATTAATTTGTCTGCAGTATGAAGATCGTAACTAAAGCAACGACATTAAAAGTGATAACTCTTTTTACGTCTAAACAACCGAAAAAGGATCGGAACTTATGTACAATGGACAATTCGTTGTTTTCGAACACATCGATGAACAAATTGGAGACGGCAGATAAACTAAAAATACTAAAGTTGTACAAAAATCCTTACTTGATTTACAGATTAACAGGAATTAGAGACTCCTACAACTTGTTGAAGCAGAAAAAAGGGAAATTCTCCTTCTCTATACTTGAGTGTGCCACGACTTCAAGAGAGAGAATTTGGAATGAATTTTATTCTTCCAAAAGTGGAGAAATCTTGTGTTTTGAGACGCAGGGATCAAATATCACTTCAGTCATAAACTTTTGGGAAAAGATCAAATAGATAAAGTGAAGAAATTTTTTATGGAGGTGAAACAAGGTATAACTATATACTCTACTAGAGTATAGTGGATGAAGTTAAGGACTTAAAATGATAGAATATGGATAGTGAGACACTACTTTTACTCTTAGGAATAGAGATCATGGAGTTCCTCATTTTTTTACTAATTACAAATAAAATATATTTAAATTTAAAATAAATATGTCCAATTATATCATATCTAAAACAATATATATTTTATTAATATATGTTATATGTTTTATACTTGGCTAAATTTTATTAATCTTATACTATGGACACTAAACCAAATATTTTTCTAGCATATCAATTAATTTCACATAAACAAATTAAAGAAATTAAGAATAAAATAAACATGCGTCTTACAATGTAGGAAATAGAAAGATATTAAGCACACTCACATATAAATGTGATACCTTCACTCACATCTATAAGATTGCATTAACATTCTAATGCATCCCCTTTCTAGTAAAGATTTAATTTTCAAACAAAAATCACGTTGTACTAAATTAAATTTTGTTCAAAATTAAGTCTACAAATTTACATTGATTTAAAATCAAATTTGCAAACTTCAATCCAAACACACACTGTGCTTTGAGTTGGTTTACAGTGAATGAGTTGAAATAATAAATCAATTTATTAGGTGCAGAGATGCAGAGAGTATAAATAAAATTAATTAAAGCTGACTCAAGCTGTAGATTCAATTATTATTCTCTAACCATTTTGTGTATAATTACAAGCATGAGATCATTCATTCCCTTTTACCCACCTGATCCATCACATAGTCAATGAAGCGTCCCAAATGAGAGTGGGAACATCCACCCTCTTCCATTGTTTTCCGACTTTTGTCGCTCATCTCCTTCACCTTCTCCCTAACTTCTCCATCTTTCTCCAACACATTCCTTATCCCTCTCTCTATCTTCTCCGCACTCAATACAGATACAGCTTTACTTCTAGCTCCGAACTCCATCCTATAATCCAACGAAATCTCCACCGCCATCTTCAGCTCGCACACCAGCTCAAACGCATTCGCCTGTTGCTCCGCACGGAGCGGCCACGTGGCAATGGGCACACCAAAGTTTATGCTCTCCAAGATTGAATTCCACCCACAATGCGAAACGAAACCCCCAGTGGCTCGATGGGCTAGAACCTGGGCCTGCGGGGCCCACCCAATGACCCTTCCAATCCCTGCCGTCCGATCTAAGAAACCTTCTGGTAAAACTGCAGCCAACTCGTCAGGAGTGTATTCAGAGGGCAGGCCCATGGAACCATCCAGTGGGGGTTTCCGCAGGGACCACAGGAAGCGGGCCCCACTGTCCTCAAGAGCATGCGCGATCTCCTTAACCTGATCCTCAGCGAACCAACCCATGCTACCGAAGCACAGGAACACTACCGACGAAGGCGGTTGATCATCCAGCCACTTGATGACATCATGCTCACACTCGGATACAGCACTGCCACCGTTGAGGTTCAATATGGGTCCCACCAGATAGACAGCAGGGAGATCCCCAGCAGAAAAAGAGCGAACCGCATGGGATTCGAGCTCCTCAAACGAATTTACGATAAAACCATCGGCTCTCTTGAGCCCTCGCACGTACGACAAGTAAAACCACTCCCATTCCTTGCGCAGCACCATAGTGGGCAGAGCCCTAACAGGGACCGGGTTGGCGAAACTCGGGATGGCCAACTCGGTTTCGGAACCGTCCAACTCGGTTGTGTCGAGGTTGTCGCGTTCACGGAGCGTGAGGAGATGGAGCATCAAACCGAGGAAGGCAACGCCAGAGGTGAAGAAGGCGAGGGCAGGGACCCCGAAGTCCTTGGCGATGTCGATCATGGTGGTGCAGAACATGTCGACGACGAAGGCGGCGAGTGGAGGGGCTGAGTCGGAGCGAGTGAGGTTGGAAACGGCTTCTTTGATGTGGGGTTTCTGGCTCTCTATGAGATTGTTGAGGAAGGAACCTGATATGGGTTCGGTGGGGGAAGGGGTGGGACATTGGGTGAGGTGGATGACGTGGATGCGGTCGGAGAAGGAGGAGGAAGCGAGGGATTCGATGTACGCGGCGGTTTTGGTGTCGAAGGGTGACTTGATGACGAAGATGGTGATGGAGAGACTGTGGTCGCGGGTGACGAGAAGCTTTGCGAACTCAACGGGGGACACCAGATGGCTGATTCCGGGACTCGGCACGAACACCAAGTGCGCTCCCTTCTTCGTCATCGTCATGGTGACTTTTCACTCAACAAGAGTACTCAAACAGGGTTTGGGTGTGTGTGTACAAGACAATCTATCTGAGTGGCTAGGCTGCTCAAGTTAATTATTTAATACAATACATGCCAGTCCTCAGCTTCTACTAATTGTGCACTTTACTGTATCAATAATGTTGTAACGGTAACGTTGCATATGAGGTCATGGCTTTGCTGGCGCGGCCACTCTGTGCAATGAGTCACAGTGGGGGACACTGGAGACTGACAAGTTTGTCTGTAAAGGACAGCATGAAACTGTTAAAAGTGCACGTCCAAATCTCTGCTGTGCTTGATATGGTATGAACCACGAGATTTTTATTTATTTTTTATTTTTCAATGAGAGGTTTCTGGATAATCAAAAGGATAAACATCCCTGAAATTGTGGACAATTTTTATGTCGTGGATCCGTATAACATTGGCCGAGGATAATTGGAAGGAATATACTATCGCGTGATGTGATTCTCATGTTGTGACTTCTCAAAATCAAAGGTTTATTTGTTTCATTTTATATTTCTTGCATGGTGTACAACAATAGGCTTTAAAGTTAATTTAGGCCCATTTTGCTAGAATTGACACCCAAGAAGAAGAGACAGATGAGCTCCCATTTGAAGCCTGCCCCTTCAGACCAAAAAAAAAAAATGCCTGCCACTTTGTTGTACTCTTGGACGCATAAAATCGGCAGCTAGGAGGTCCACAAGAGACTTGTATCTTAAGATTCCAGCTGATGCAGCGTTAAGAACTCCTTCCACCAAACGTATTTGAGAGCCAACGTATTGTTGTCACCGGCTTTTTTATCCTCTTCACATGTACACTCGCCAACAACCAAGGTTGGGAGAACAACGAACAAGAGAAAATTAACACAACACATGACCTCATGTCCAGAGCCAGCTGGCCAAATATTAATGTTCATTTTCGAAATTCGAGAAAATTAAGGAGAATGGTGTAGTCAAACCCTTTCAATTCTATGGCTACGGGAGTAACCACCAAATATTTATGGCAGAAGAAACTAGATGAATAGAAGAGTGCTTCGGCTACTAGATAGAAAACTCTTACCTGAATAAGAATGAAAAGAAAATTATTGAGATTATATATCTACATATATATATATATATATATATATATATATATATATATATATAATTGACTGTAATTGATATTATGTAATACAGCTTATATGAAACAGTAAAACTGATAGTGTATACTATTTAATTTGTTTGTAATTTTAAAAAATCTCTATATTTTTCTATCTGAAGATCAGGAGACATGTGGTTACTATGCGAACGTTTACATTTTTTTCGATGTGGAGACATGATGACGAATAAAAGACAATCAAAAGAACATGATAAAGCCTTTTCACGTCCATGATCGAAGACTTTTCACTATGGTTGGGAGGAAATAGCTAGCTAGGAGGGAGGGGGTGCCAGAGGAAGGAAATTGGAAAGGAAGGAATGATTTTCCCTTGTTTAGTTGGAAGGAAAATGAGGAAGGAAGAAGTGAGCAGTGAAAAAATTTCCCTAAGAAGTGAGCAATGAAAAAATTATGTGGACCCACGAAAAATTTCTTTGCCCCAACAACGGATGGAGTTTCAAAGGAGAAGCTACAATTTTTCAACATTCTCCACTTTACCCCTCTATCATTTCAGCACCCCTTGCATGTAAATCAACACAAAACAAAATCATTCCAATATATATAAGCACAAATCAAAATTGCCCCATGTCACAGATCACAGCTGAAGCTCCAAAAAGAAAAGGTTGAAAAAAAGGGGTGTAAAAATAGGAAAAAAAATAAAACTTTACCAGTCACAATTCTTAACCATTGTCTTCTTCATTGTGGTCCCATCCACCACTAGCAGCCATTGCCCTAAGAGCTTAGCACAACCGCAACACAGCTCACATCTCATCATGCAGAAGCGACCCGCACCATCACGTCTTCTACCTCGCCTAGACGATGCTCTGCCTCGCTTGTGTTGTGTCTTCCACCTTCGCCGCCCGCCGTCACTGTCGCGGAGAGCTCACACCACCATGGGTCTCCACGGTCTGCCATTTTCCAGCTATGTTGAATGCCATCATGGGTTTCCAACGTTACCAAACCTTTGTGTTTCACAATTCAAAACCAAGCCCTTTTCTTTTTCTTTTTCCTTCAAAAGACCCTCTTTTTGGTCTGAAACCAAGAACTCGTTTCAGTGTTATTTAGCTTGACCCAAAAAATATATTATGGGTTGTTTGGCATTAAGCTTTAAAAACTGTTTTCAGTTTTTAAAAATAAAAGATCAAGAAAGCTTGTTTGGCCACATGTTTTGGTAACATAGATTTTAAAAATCAAAAAACAGATTGATTTGTAATTTTAAAAACAGAAAACACAAAACACTTTGAAGATGTTTTCTTCAACTTTTGTTTTCAAATTGAAGAAAAACACAGTGGCAACTTAGTAAATATTGTGTTTTATTGTGTTGCCACCATTGTGTTTCCTTTCCTGGTTTGTTCCGAAGAGAAGAGAAGAGAAGAGAGCAACAGTGGAAGGGAGCAGATCAGCCGCCGCCGCCATGCGACCTCCGCCGTCGCCACCTGACCTCCGCCTCCGCCACGCATGGGACCAGATGCGCCGGCGCATGCGAACCTACCCCCCAGCCCCCAGATGCTCCGACCAAGCTTCTTCACGAAGCTCCTCTGCGAAGCAAAGGCTCCGAGACAGCCTTCACTCCGGCAACCCAGACCCCCCGCCGCGACCTGCTCCCGTCGGCGACACCTAGAGCTCCACTACGACCCACTCACGCACGCGACCTCCCCGGCCACCTACTCCCCTAGCTACGCCTCCGCCAGCCCCACTACCCGCAAAGCCGAGATTAGCCAGCCTCACCACCAGCTCTACCTGCGCCTCCGCCTGCACACTGAGCAGTGAGAGAGGAGGTAGCGCGAGGGGAAAGGAAGAAGGAGGAAGAAGGCGGTTTCTGTTTTTGCCTTCCATTCATTTTTTTTTTTTTTGAAATTCTAAATCTATGTTTAATTATTCGTGGATTGGGATTCTATGAGCTGAGATATATTGTTAATGGTGATGATTGTTGATTTGTTGCTGGAAATAGATTATTGCTATTTGATTTGTGTTGATTTGAGAAGGGGATGTGGGACTGGGATTGTTTGAAAATTGGTTTGGTTTGTTGTTGTTATTGTTGTGGGACTGGGATTGTTTGGAAATTGGTTTAGTTTGTTATTGTTGTTGTTGTTGCTATTAACAAATTGGTAAGATATTGTGATCAAATTATAAATTGAATGTGACTATAAGAAGATCATGAATAATTTATAAATGAATTTATAAATGTAAATTGATATCAAATTGTGTTAAGACTATTTTTAAAATAGAAAATTGTATTAAGATTTTATTTATTAAGTAGGTATGGAAAATTGTCATTTATAATTTTGTAATTTGCCAAACAATTTTTTATTTTATTAGTTTTAAACTTTTTTTAAAAAAATTATCGAAACAAATTTTTTATTTTTTATTATTATAAAATTATTTTTAAACTTAAATTATCAAACAAATTTTTCTATTTGTTTGTTTTTAAAAATCAAACTTAAAATTGTTTCCTAAAACAGTTTTTAAAAATAAAAATAAAAAAACACTTCTAAATAGTCTTTAGCCTTTTTTTTTTGTTAATAAAGACTAAAGCTGAGTGGAGGGCCTAGCTTTTTTTTCATTTTTTTTAAGGTTTACCTTTCTTTATTCTTTTCAATTTAGTTTTATTTTGTCTATTTTCAAATTTGACTCAAAAAATAATAAATAAAAATAAAAATAAATAAAATATTAAATTAATATAATATTTTCATTAATCAATATAATTATTTTAGTATTGGTTTGATTTAATAGATTGAAATAATCTCTTAAAAAGAAATAAGGGTAAAATTATCATTTGCTATTATTGTTTTTGTTTTTTCTTTCACTTTTTATTCAAACAAACAAGAAAATTTATTTTTCCTGTGTTTTTTTTCCTCTCATTTTCCATTCATCTAAACATAATTATGAAAAATAAAAATCCACTCAACTCCTTTCCATTCAATTTCTTTCCTTTCAACTTCTTTCCTCTCATTTTCTTTCCTCTACCAAACACATCTGAAATTGTAAATTCAGCTTATATGAGCATATTATGAATCATGAAATTGATGCATAAGCAACCCACCTAACACGGGAGGATTAATACCTAATATTTTTTTTGTTTTGGTTGAAAGATGACAAGACTGTATCAAGTATTGTGTAGTCAAAATTATCAAAAAAAGTTATTGCAGTCAAATACTATTTGTAAGCCCACAAATTCTATACATGAATGCAAAGGGATTACAGTCAAGACTCTATATTAGAGGGGTTATTAGACTTTACATGAATATTTTTTTTTAGTGAAAAATTTAGGTGGAATAAGTATTCGCATTCGTCCGATCAAATAATATCCCGGAATGTCTTTTGAGTATTGAGATTGGTTTAGCTTCTAAATAAAAATTTATGTTTGGAACATTTAATTTTTATAATAATTTTAAACTCATTCAAAATAAACATATTGAACCACGAGCTTAACAACACAATTTAATTTGGAGTTCTATCACATTTTTGTGCATTCTCTAAGAAATACTGGGATTTGAATTTTACAAACCTAGAACCCACAAATTCATGAATTTCGTAAATTAAGCTACCATTGAATGGCATGGAGACAAGACTCAGGATTTGCGGGAAAGAATATGTCATTCACCGGGGCATAAATGTAGGAGTACTAATGTTAGTCCTGAACGTATTTGAGACCAACGAATTTAAGACACGAATCTCATCCCTTGATTTTTTGAGACTCCTTAGTGTTTTTATTGTCTGTTCCCCTATCTGATATGGGTTTCTTGTTTTCATTGCCAAATCTCGTTGAAATGTTTAAAGCTTCCTTGCCAAATCCCATTATATTTTATTTGAGCTTTTAAATTTTGAAATTGGATTAAATTTGATAGGATTTAGCACAATTAGATTTCTAAATCAATTCAAATCCATTTTAATAGATTCCAAACATGAAAGTTTATTTATTAAAAAATATTTAATTTAATATATTATCAGGTAAAAAAATGTTGATACAATTGTTCCATATGTATTGTTATATCATTACAATGATTTGATTGTTGTAATAACTATCACAAAAATCAAATATATAATGATATTCAATGGATTAATTGTATATAAAAAATAATCTCAATATAAATTGTAAAGAAAAATAAATTAATCATGAGTTTAATTGGATACATTGACAATATAAATTATTTTACATTATCATCCAATTATTTTTTTTAATAAATCTTCAATTAATGTACATAAAAATTAACTATGACGGCTGATATGATAATACACAATTAGATATCTATATTAAAAAATTTACATGTTAGTATATGGAAATTAAAGTTGTATTCAGTTTCTTCTTGTATGGTGAAATGCATCTGTGTTATTGTTAGTGGTTTAGCTATTAGAAGCGACAAAAGTACATTACGAAAATTGATGAAAAGAAGTAACGTGATGTCACCTACTGATTTGGGCATGTGATCGATATGTGAGAAATCTTATCCTCACGTAAATCTTGTAACCTGTGTTATCATAAAACTATTTAAAACATAATTTCATTTTCTACATACAACTCATATGCTCTTTTTAATTAAAATAGTCAAAACTAAAATTTTATAATCTACCTCTAAAGTTTGAAATCACAATGCCAAAAACTATGTATAGAGTCTATCATATACAAAATAACCATGAATGATAAAATAATATAAATACAAACCAAAATACCATCATAATATGTATGAAATATAAAATATGCTCTACAATCCGGAATCCCGCCTGCAATAATACTGGAGCACTCTATAGCAAAACCACAAACATTTCATCCAAATGAAGCTCACACCAACTGGAACTCTATTGCTGTTGAGAAGAAGATGATTGAGAAAAACCTACAGCAGTTTCTATACCTGTAATGGAAGAAGGGAAAAGGGTAAGTTTTATGCAGAACTGAGTCAGTGAATCCTCACCTACAACCCCCTTCATGGGATATCAAGGAATGTACACTATGTAGTATACTTGCAGCACACAAAAATCCATTTGATATTTACTTATTTGGCTAGCTAGGAAAACATTTTTCATCCTATAAATTTATAAAACATTTCTCAGTTATTTTCCCTGTCTAAAATTATGAAACTCATAGTATAGTAACTTCTAGATAAACCTTAATTTCTAATTATTTGTGTGTGTGTGTATATATATATATATATATTATCAGGTTTTGCATAATGATATGACATAACAAGGTATTATCTGGTTATGTGTGACAGATGTGACATAACAAGATAACCTCTAGTTATGTATAATGAATATGACATTACAATATAATTTTCTGAACTCTATGGGCTCCTCGGAAACCCAAGTCAGACACCTAACTAGGCTCCATGTCTGCTCTATGAAATTGTCCCTTGAGGACAACTTGGTACTAATATTAACGATTAATTCTAGCCGTTAACTTATTACTTGTTTCTCTATAGTTATCATCTAAATTAATTAGAACAAAATCCATTTAAATCTGAAAACCCTTAAAATCTAGTAGTTCTCTGAGAGTTCTAAATATATGAAACTCTGACAGTCTGACTTTAGCATAAATATAGCCATGAAATCATGTCTAAGGGACCATCCTTTGTAGACATTGTGATTTCAAAATCCAACAAAGTATGTAGCTGTCAACTGTCATAAATCATATGAAGATTCATACTCTAAAACCATTTTGCTGGAATTTCTAAGTCACATTACAAAAAATACTTCCATTAGCTTTCAAAATTTAACAATATATGTATTCAAAAGCTAACTTATTCTCTATTCTATATCTTTCCATAATAACTCATTCTGATATTCTAAAAACGTTCTAAAGTCTTTTGAAAGCAAGGCAATATCACAAAACCATTAAAACACATTAACAACTTTAGTAACTTGCTAAGCTATATATTTCATAATAAATCTCCCCTTGAACACATAACACAATTTCCTCACATACAACATATCCAAACCATGGTCCCATGAGTTTTATCAGGAAATATATGTCATGCTCTGAAATATAGTAACCAACATTAATCTCAAATCTCTTTGTAGTAATCTCTAAAATCATGCATAAAACCATATTTTTCATGAAAATAACTCTAATGGATAATGTAGAGATAACTGGTTTGAACCCACTTACCTGGAGGGGTTGAATATATAGGAATAACACCAACAGAACACTGGAAAGCAGGAATGACACTGATATCTGCCATAACAACCATAATACTCAAAATTAACCTCTAAAACCTCTAAATAACTCAAATCTAACTCTAATAATGGTAGAAGAATACCATGGCATGAGAACCATGAAGAACATAAGATCAAATCCCAAGAACATGAAAGATTAAGGGGAAAAGGAGCAAAATCAACAAGCTAACATGCCTTTGAGCTTTTGGGAATAAGAAATGGAGTTTGCTTGAGAAAAAGGTGAAGAAATAGGGTTAGTGTAATACCCGGTGTACAGGTGTCAGTGGACAAGTTCCGTATCGCCTTAGGGTCTCTTGGGATCCACTCATGTTGTCGGGTCTTGAATTTCGCTAAATCTGGATCCTACACCTCCTTGAAAGGCTATATGTTAGAACCATATTCTTGGGATCAAAAGTCCCGATAATTGTTCCCCAAAGGAAAATAAGTTAAAGAATGATTTTTAATGGATTTTATGAAACATTTAAACGTCTCGTTTTTAGCCCATAAGTTTAGAAAATCTTGACAATTCTCGGATTTGAACTAAAACCCAAAATTTGGATTTAGATTAGTTGGAATTTTGATTTTTTTAATATTTTATTTGAATCCAAATGAGGGGTATTTACTTATTTATATTTATGTTTTAAATATAAATAAGTGAGTATGGAGACAACCCAGATGCCATTATGACAGGAAAAATGCAGAAGCTGGGTGAACTGTCACCGGTATAGCGATCTAGGACGGCTATAGTGGTCACAATGCGTGATTTTGGGCACGCGAGGACACCTTGACAGCTATAGCGGTCCCCCTAGAGCATGAATAGTGCCAAAATGGTGTCGTTCCACTGACAGACCCCTCCCCCTTTATATAAACCCTTATTCCCTTCGGGTTTCATTTAGAAACCGCAAACCCTTCTCCTCCTTCATCGGTTTTTCTCTCTTTCTCTCAAATCTGCTCCATTTCATCATCCCCAATCATTAAGGTATGTTTATGTTGATAGATTTTGTCTCCATTCTTCCCATTCTTTCATGTTCTTGGTTTGGGTTATGGTTTTCTCTCATTGTTCTCAAGTAGGGGTGCTCCCCCAATGTTGTTAGAGTTATATTAGAGCTATCTAGAGATTAATAGAGATTTATATAGAGTTTATGGTTATTCTATGGCAGTTGTTGGTGCTACTCTAAGCTCTCCAGGTCAGGTTGGTGGTGCCCATATACTCCTGGTTCCAAACACTAAGTGGGATTGACTTCATTATCTTAGTTTTATCATTATAAATATGTTTCTTAATTGCCAAATATGAAAATTTAAGATGAAAATATGATTTAAATATTTATTTACAAGTGATAACAAAACTAATAAGTTTATGATTTTGACTATGGCATGAAAAGTGTATCTTGGAAAACCATTGAACCATGATTGTTGTGTTGTATGTATGAAAAATATTTTATATGCTAAAGAAACAATTGTTGGAAGAATATATCATTTTAGTTGCTATTTTAACAAATATATTTTAAGAGTTATGATATCATTATGTATATACTCCAAACTTTGGATTTCAGAAAGTCTTTAGAATATTAAGTTGAGCTATGTTGATTAAAGAATGATTTAGCTTTATGAAGAAATATGTTATTATGATTTTGAAGTTTCCATGATTTAGAACCCAAGTGTTTAAGCTATGATTTTAGATTTATCCAATATATAAAAAAGATATAGTAGTTTAAGATTTGAACTTAAAACTTCAGTTTTATGGCACCAAGAGGTACGAAATTCAGTATGATTCTTAGCAACTGTTAGATACATATTCCGTGGGCTGAAGATCGGGTTGCCTACAAACGGGTGATCCCTTGGGCACGATTCTTACAGCCACAGTTATGCTAAAGTCAGATTGTTAGAGTTATATGAATCCAGAATTCTCAATGTACTAATAATTTAGGGGCTCTATTTGCCAGGGACAGAGTACCCATTTTTTTAAGTTATGAGTTCTTGTCAAACTAATTTAGACGGCAGAGATTAGGAAACAGACAATTATTTAATGGCTATATGAGATCGTTAACCTTGGTACTAAGTTGTCTGTCAGAGGACAATATTGTCCCACAACAGATACATAAAATGGGACCTAATTAAGTACCCACAACTTGTCTGACATAGGCTATTTGATTTTACAGCTTTTGTTATTATATATATACATATTCAGCTCAACAAATACTATTTTCCTTGGCTTTGCCACACCTTAGTTAAAATGATTTCATTTTGCTTGTCAGTTACAGTTGGTTGTTCATGAATTTATGGAATAAGAAATGTTTTCTTATATAGCAATGTAATTAAATATCAAATGATTATGATTGTTGCATACATGATATTATATGTATATTCCTTGGTTGTTCCATGTGGGTGATGGGTGAAACTCACTCACTGAATCTATTGACTCACCCTTCACCCTTCCTCTCGTAGTTGCAGGTGCAAATCCAGTTTATTCATTTGTCTAGTGGCCGCAGTGATCCCTCGGTGAGCTTTCCATTGTTATAAGGCTTAGTTTAGACTTTTGTTAGTTTAGAGGGCTCTAGTAGACTTGCAGGCAGATTCAAGCTGTAATATCCTCCCAAGTACAACGTCATCCTTAAGTCATGATATCAGACTTGAGAGTTATTACTTATAAATTATCGGACCTTTCTTAAATAATTATAGCAAATACGATAAGATCGTGTAATAACTAGTATAATTTGGTTAAAGTATATAACAGAGAAACACAACATTTATTGAATACATAGCTAAGTACAAAGGAAGCTCTTCTAAGAGCGTTAATACATATGCATTCTCTATTACAGTTACATACATATAACTCCAACTAAATACAGTAAATTAAAAACATCAACTATTAAGCTACTATAATCCTGAGTTCTTTCACGTAGCAGCCTCATCATTCTCTGGATTAACCTAGAGAAGACACAGGAACACAAAATACATAGACGTGAGAATGATACAATTCTCAGTAGGGTAACTCCCTAAAAACTCAGCCATAATGTCATTGTCATCGCCCCAGCCACTTCGGTTTATTAAGAAAAAGTGATCAATCATTACACAATAATGATTTATTTTTAAAGTTCCAAATCGTATTTTCGAAGTGGGTTATTTTTAAATGATCAATCACTTAATACATATATATCATAAAACTCAAATACATAGTTAATAATCCTAATTAAGCAATTAAATATGATGTGAGTATGCATATGCAAAATGTATTGAACTTATCTCAAAATGACCTGGTTTCACTTGTGGTCATAGAACTCAACTCGGTGCATTTTTCTTTTTTCATCGACATAGAAAAGACGTGGCTTATATCATGATGTAAAACTCAATTCAGTGCAACTTTCTCTCTTCATTGACACATGAAAGACTTAGTTTATACCCAACGGATATCTACCGTGGACAACTCCACAATAGATAGTTTATATCAAATGGTATTTATAGTGGATCACACCACACAAGGGAAATAGACTGCTTATCAGGACTGAGCTCCTTCCTATACGTGATCAGCAGACTTCATTTTTTTCCATTTCCGAATCACACAGTTCTATTCCTAGCCGATACGTCTACCGACTCATAATATCTCGGGGGAAGTTCCTCTTTTTGCCTTCCCCTTAATTCAATCTAAGTCCTGTTTCTGTTTTCTCCATATGTCAGAATAGGCACACTCATAGTATTTTGGGAAAGTTCCTACTTTTGCCTTCTCCTTATTCAATCTAAGTCTTGTTTCTATTTTTTCCATATGTCAGAACATGTACGAGTGAAATTTATACATTCTCTTTTCTCATACAGTAGCATCATGTACTTTCTTTTCCCAAATACATGCATAAGCCACATGTAAGCATTCAATCACAAGTAATTCTTATTTTTACCTCATAATCTAATCTTTAAATTGGCTAGCATGCATTTATACTCATTATACTTAAAGCAAGAGTCATTATATCATCAAATCAATACTTGAGTTCATTTCGACACAAATACAGGATGTTGGCAGAATTCATGCCTAAAGAGTACTATTTATTCTGTCTATCAAACATCCATTGCAAGGGCTATAAAAATTCTCTAAGACACCTCAATTTGTCCACAAAGCCCTGTAAAAATTTCAGAAGGAAAATCCTTTTCTGACTTGTTTAACAAAATTAGACAAACTTGGTGGTTAGAAACCACTCAAACTTAGCTCAAGAACAAAAATCTCATAATTTTTAACCCTAGCAAATGATTGAATCAATTCAAAATAAAAGTCATGGTTACACTTCAATATGTTATCAACTCCCTATAAAAATTTCAAAGGAAGAATCAATCATTTGCTATAGTAACAAAATTAGCAAAATTCACACCTTTAGAGTCAACATCTCAGGTAGTACAGTTACAACTTCGGTTCATGATTTTTTTAAACATAGCAAAAGTGACCAGAATACCTCAAAATTTTTACTGAAGGTGCCTTAACATGTTAATAAAGCCTCTAACTAGGTCAGAAAATTCATAAACAAATGCTGCCCTGTTGAAATTCGAAAATCCAGCAGCATGTATCAAATTCTCTTTTGACAAAAATGAATTTTCACAGCATCAAACCACTCCACCAAAATTAATACAACAACATTCATATATCATCAACCAATAAAACCAGAAATTTCAATTTAAATCAGTGATCAAAATAAAAAATAGATTTGAAGAAAAAGAGATTTAAAAACCCTACTTTGGTGGCTTTAAGGATCTTGACTCCAAAGGATGCTCCAAGGATGATTCCCTTCACTTCAAAGCCTTCAAACCAGCATCAAACCCTCCATTAGGCAGTAGTATATGAGATATCAAGGTGAGAAATGGTGAGGAAATGAAATTCCAATCGGTTAGAATTGTAGGTTTTGATGTGTAGAACAAGTTTTGTGAAGAGAGTTTGTGGTTTTAGGAACTTTGGGCAAGAGTTTGGTGCTTTGAAGCAAGTTGTAAGCTCTTGAAGAAATGAAAATGGTGGCTGATGTTCTCTTCTTAGGTTGGCCGAAATTGGGCTTTAAGAAGAAGAAAATTTGGCTTCTTGGATAAGCTTGGTTTGGTGTTGATCTTATATATAAAGAATGAATATTCTAATGTGTAATTAAGTAATCTTTGACCAAAAAAAGAAAAATGGATGGCCAAGATTATTTTCTTAGGCAAAGAATGGATTTTGGTCATCCACTTGGCTCAATATAATTGGATCACTTTAACTTGGGGAGCAAGTAGCATTTTCGATGTTAAAACCGCACATCGATATTTCACCGAACGGGTAAGATATTGGCTCCCAGGTAAAATAATTAATGAAAGGTTAAGATTAAAACTTGCTTTTCAAGTTTTAATCCTTGTCATCCACTTGGCAAAAAGTGGTTGGTAAATGTTACTTGATCACCAAGTAACTTGTACGGTGTTAAAAACTGCACATTAAAACTCTACCGAATGGGCGAAACACTGTACCCGGGTAATAAGACATTGCTCGAAAATTAATTCTAGGTATAAAATCTCTATTTTTAACTATTTCTAAATTCAATCCTATAATTTCTCAGTTTTGGGCACCTTCGGGTCCCAATTCTAGGGTTTTGGCTGTCCCGACGTGCCCGCGGGGCCCAGAAGGTTACTATTTATTTTTTTATTTTTTTACAAATCCTTTGGACTGTCTTCATCATTACTAAAACTGTCAAATTTTTGAAATTATGACTAGTAAAACCCAAATTAATTTTTATATAATTTTTAGGGTGTTACACGAGCCACGTATGTATTTTGAGACATTATAGTTAATTTTAAAGTTTATGTATTTCCGCATATGTTATTAGAATCGGAGTATGGATTTCAATAACTGATTTTGATTTTAATTATGTAATGGATTTGCTAAGTAGTTTTAATTCAGTTTTCAAAGAGTGAGCAGGTTTTTGTATTTATATCATATGATAAATCAATTTATGATTTCATGATCAACGATTTTGGCCCATAAGTTTTCAAAGTTCGGGTATTAATCACTTTTAGTTTTATGGATTCAAGTATTATGTTTTAATTAGAGAAATTGATATTGATTTAGAAGAATGTCATATTTGAAGTATTAGAAGAAAGTCATATTTGAAGTATTATTTTATGATAAAGTATGCATTCATAGAGACATGTCCCCCAGAAGGTTTATATGGGGATGAGATTCCTTACATGCCGGTCACATTCTCAAATCGAGTCATGATAGTTAGAAGGTGAAAAATCGCATTTTCTAGGTTGGAGGATAGCTGGGGTTCGTGTGTTTATGCCTGAAACTCGAATAAGTGGTTTTTATAAAAACTTGAGCATTGTGGTGCTCATAGAAAGCGTGTCACATGTGCACCGCTTTACCACCGGACTGCTGCGGTGCTAATTAAGTGCTACAACAATCTCTAGAGAGCTTACTCTTCATGTCTTGCATCGCCTTACCTTTTTTGACCGCTACAACGCTCATCTTAGCACTGCAGCACTCTCCAAAGTGTGTTTTTCCAAAATCTTAGGTTATAAATTAAGTGGGACCTACTAATAACACGAGTGGATCCCAGGAGTACTAAACTTAAAGATACTTGGACCTGAGATATTACATGCGATGTCATCCGATGCATAGTGCAAATTTTTCAAATATAATGTGCTAGGAAGCACAGCTCTTTTCTCTATTTCCCATTTTTTTCTCCTTTTCTTCATCTTCTTTTAAATTCAAATCTACCCTTGTAAAATCATTTGTTCGTACATAAACACTATGCTAACCATTCATTAGTTTTTAATAAGTGTTTATTTATAAAATTTTACTTTTTCATTTTTATCTATCCTTTTAAAAATTTTAGATAATATTAATTATTTTTCAAGAGATCGTGTTGAGATAGATGATAAGAATAATATTGTAAAATATACTTAAATTTTCTCTAATTTTAAGTTTATTCAATCATTTCTTTAATATATATGTATAAGATAGATGAACACTTATTAGAAAATAAAAATAATAATAAGAAAAATAAATTGTATGAAAATAATGTGGGTGAAAAATTCAATGTGAGACAATACAAAAGTACAACATTGGCTGATTTTCATACACCTATGACCATAAAGTAATTTCCTTGAGAAAAAGGAATTAATTAGAAGGGACGGGACAAGAAATTAGTTTCTTATTTGCCTAATTACTAGTAATTAAATGAATGCTTAGCATAGTGTTTGTGAAGGAATAAATGACCTTACAAGGGTCGGTTTCAATTTAAAAGCAGAGGAAAAAAGGAGGAAAAAAAAAAGGGAAATTAATTAGAACACACATACCGCAGAGCAGCAGAGTGGGGAGGGGGGCAAAGAGCAGAGAAAAGGTGATTGTTTGATTGATTGGTTCGAATGGCAGATCGCAGTAACCATTCGTACCCAAAGATGGCACCGCCTCCGACGGACCGTCCCGTTCGGGTGTACGCCGATGGCATCTACGATCTCTTCCACTTCGGCCACGCTCGTTCCCTCGAGCAAGCCAAGAAATCGTATTCCTCTCTTCTCTTTCCTTATTATTAGTATTATTGTTATTCCGCTTCTCTACTCTTCTGACTATTATTATTTAATAACATAATAATGATAGCTATTATTCGATCCTTTCTTAAAATTTGTACCGATCATAGTCATAGTCATAGTCATAGTCATGGATAGATCTCGTCGGTCTGCCGAATGATGTTGCGTTGCGGTGAACTATATGGATTTCATATTTGCCGACGACCTTTTATTTAATTTTTCAAGTTAGTTTGTGTTGCTTCAAGGTCCATTCCATTCGAACTCGTAGCCACTTAATCTCACTTCTGAGTTTTCAGATTCCCCAATACGTACTTGTTGGTGGGGTGCTGCAACGATGAAGTCACCCACAAATACAAAGGCAAAACTGTCATGACTGAGGCCGAACGATACGAATCCCTGCGCCACTGCAAGTCAGTCTCTGTCTCTCATTTACTTACTTATCATTCATTTAATTTCACTTTCTTCTTGTATGCTTGCTTGTTATTGAGAATTCTGGTTTGATTTGATTTTGAGCAGATGGGTGGATGAAGTGATTCCTGATGCCCCTTGGGTTATCAATCAAGAGTTCCTTGACAAGCACAATATTGACTATGTGGCTCATGACTCTCTTCCGTAAGAACAATCTATCCCTCCCTATATGCCGCATTCGGTTATTTGAAGCATTTCGTTGCATAATGTATAATCCTCTTTTGCACTTGTCCGCAGTTATGCTGATGCCAGTGGTTCTGCCAATGATGTTTATGAATTTGTATGTATGACCAAAATGTTCTTTTTGATATTGGCTATTTCATTGTTTACTTCCTTCTACATGCCCATGTAATTTTATATGCAGGTTAAAGCTATTGGGAAATTTAAGGAAACAAAACGAACTGAAGGAATATCTACATCGGATATTATAATGAGGATTGTCAAAGATTATAACCAATATGTGCTGCGGAATTTGGATCGTGGGTACTCAAGGAAGGAGCTTGGTGTGAGCTATGTGAAGGTATGACTTTGACATAGATCTCTTCAATGAATTATACTTAAAATAGGATTCCTTGTTGAGTGGACTGTTTGTTCTTATACTGACTTTAGTCTTCCCTTTCCTTTGGTGGATGAACTTATCTCGTGTTGCTATTGTGTTTATCATAAACAGGAAAAGCGACTGAGGGTGAATAGGAGGTTGAAAACGTTACAAGAGAAGGTAAAGGAGCATCAAGAAAAGGTTGGTGAAAAGGTATGTTTGCGGATATACTATATCATTTAGTTAATCAAGTTGAATTGATACTTGCTTTAGGCAATATGATGTGAATTACATTGGATGAGGGAATTGTAAGATGAGAAACGGACGTGTGTAAATTTTAATGTCAGCTAAAGTTGGTGGAAATAGGAACTGCGAATGCCAGCTAAAGTTCTTCTAAAAACCTCATTGGTACACTCAATTGTGATTCAAGTTGTTATGAGATGTTGGGGCATATGTCACTGTTTTTCCGGTTAAATAGTTTATTGAGACAGTTTTGTAGAAGTATTGGACGTGTGGATATTGGAGTGGTTCTTTAAGGATACAAACAGAAATTAAGTAGTAAAGGCAGCAAACTTCTCGTAACCTAAAATGAATTGAGACTTGTATTTTGTAGTTATATTGTTTTAATTATTATTTAGAAATAGGTAATTTGTTGGAATTGAGAGTGGGTCTCAATAGCACAATCTGGTTGAATATAACTTACAGTGAATCTCATTCCCCGTATTGTGATAATTTTCATTGTGTGTGTATGTTTTTACATATATTGTGCATTTTTTCAGTTAACCATAGTGGCTTTATGTTTCTTCGTGTTGTATGCTTGCAGTTGTGATTGTGAAAATAAATAAATAAATAAAAGATTTTGCAGCATGGATTTCTTGTTTTGCTTTGAAGTTTTAAGTTCCTACATGCTTTGAACACATGCTGTTGTAATTCTATTATGTCAAACCTGATTGCATGTCACAGTGTTGTTCTTATCTTCTGCCTTTTTAAAGCATTTTTTCAAACCTTCCGCTGTCATGCTCCATATATCACAGTTTTATTGATAATAAGTTTAGTGGTTTTATTATTTATTGCCATCAAACTTATATCAGTCAGTCTGCTTTGTCAGCTACAGTCTACAGATCGGATTCCTAAATCTTAATAGTGTTGTGTTAACTTCTCCCCTAAAGACTTTATTAAGATCTAATGTTGTCTATCCTTAACATTCTTGTTTCTGCACTCCACATGTGTTGAAGAGACTAGAGAGGTGGACTGGTCTGACTTAGTTTTCTAGTAGAGTCTTCTTTGATTCTTCTTTGGCATTTCTTTCTGTTAAGAATAGCTTTTTAGAAGCAAAATTAGGAAGCAGCTTTCTAAAAAGGGCAAAATGCATTTTATCCCTCTAAACTTTGGGCCGTGTGTAGACTTTTCAGAACGTGCATTGAGACACCCTAAGAGGCTGTTGGGTTTACCTATTTTCATTTTTAGTGAAAATGAGTGAAAATGAAAATGATTGATGACAATACGTTTGGTTATTGTTTTTAAGAAAACATTTTCAATGAAAATATTTCTAAAAGATACATAAAATTGAAAACGTCAAATCCATGTTTTCACTATTTTCTGTTATGGTTTTCAAAACATTTCCTGATGGATACGTGGTGGCACTTTTGTTAATATGAGGAATGAATACTCATGTGCTGTGTTCAAACCTAGCCAAACGAAAACAACACTATTTTTCTTCTTTTTTCGGATGCCTCTCACCTGTAGTCAGCTCTACCAAATCCTTTCCTTTTTGTAGTATCTGTTGGTCTTGCTTTCAGCTTTGCTTTCTCTTGATCTTGGTCTTGACTTTGTCTTGAGCTTGTAGACTTGTTGTTCAAGATGAATCTCATTCATAAAATGATGTGTAAGAACTGGTATCAGATAAGTTCAACAAAGACAGGAACCGAAAGAAAAGAACTCAGAAGAAAAAACAATACCGATGAAGTATTATTTCCTCCCCTTGCTGTAAGTATTTCGAAGGCAGTAAAAAGAAGAACCAAGTGTAAGGAGCTAGACTTTCGAGAGGTCTAGCACTCTCCTGAATTCTGAATTTCTCCAACTATTCTGAATGCCCCCTTCAGCATCCTCCCACTCCCCATATATTTCCCCATCCTCTTTCCTCTAACAGAAAATGCAAACGTTCTCCACACCCCACTAACTGAGCCAGCTAGGCAAAGTTAGTTACACACCCCTCCCTTCCTTCCTAGTCACATGTTTTCCCTCGTGTCCCCAATCCCCTTTTTATTCCTTCTCTCATAAACCTTGTCATAAGGTAAAATTTTATTACTAGGGGTCCTAACATGATGTTGGACTGGGAAAAGGGCACAAGTGCTAGTTGGTCATCATACATGCATTTGCTAATCCAAAGCCCAAATGAATTCACAAAACAACGCCAAAGAAAAAGAAATCTGAAACTTCTAGAAAGTTGTGGATGGAACCATTGTGACAAGTAGTGAGAAAAAGGTGTATGTGGTTGTTGGGAGGCTTAACTTTAACAATAACACCTGCTACATTCTCCCGTTTGAAAACTGCACTTTCTAGTTGTGTTGAGGAAGATAGCAAGAGTAGGGAGTTGGAGGTGCATAAGCAGAGAGGATACCCCTCTCTCCACTGCTTCTGGTTATGCAGTGCTGGGACTGCAACCTGGCCACTCATCTCTCAACTTGATTGCTTCATTGTTTTGGTTTTTTCTTACTTTATTATTTTTCAATCCAAAAATTGCATTAAAAAAAAAAAATCACATTTCATGTTTTAAAGTTTATTTCCCGTGCTTCTAAGGTGATTTTGTCATTACATGTGGGGTAATTAGAAGTTTATTAAAAAACATTATTTTATTATGATGATTGCAATTTATTTAGAAAATAAATATATTTTAAATAGATTTTACCATTAGAAATTTATAAAGGATTTAATTGAAATGTACTGATAATGTAAAAAAGTTTTACATATTCATTTAATCGTATAATTACACATCAGCAAATACGATTACTTTCTATCTCTACTACTTGAAAAGTCATACAAAATGAGAGATTTGATTGCAACATGGTACAAATAGATTATTCAGCATAGATAGATACATAATTTTATTAGAATGCAACATGGTACTGATAGATTATTTGGAAATTATTCTAGAGAATAATAACAAATATAATACTATTATCTTAAATTTGATTTTGAAAATATATTTTGAAATCATACAAACTAAACATATTTTCATTGTTTTCGCTTTTTGAAAATAGAATTTGCTATTATAAACCGAACGCATTTTGTGGTTTTGAAAATATGAAAATGGAAATCCGTTTTAAAAAATGAAAACAGGAAATGAAAATAAGAAATATTTTCGCAAACCAAACGCGTTCTAAACTTTCCGAACAGTGCCAAATAGCCTTTTTCAGTTAAGTTGATATTCATTACTGCCATTAAGTAGTCATGTGTATGTCACGTGTACAATTAAACAGGCAAAAATACTATTTTTTTTAATCAAATTTACCAACCCTAAATTCTTCCCCACTTAGAAATGAACAAAAATACCCTTCAGATGCTAGAGTTCGATTATAACAAAAGGGTATTTTTGTCCATTTTGGGGTGAAAAATGGTTTAGGGTTAGGAAATTTGATTAAAAGGAATGGTATATTTGTCAATTTAAATGTGTACGTGACTTGCACATGACTATCTAATAGTGGAACTGGATGTCAACTTAACAAAGTGGGGGTGTTTTGCACTTTTTGGAAAGTCCAGGGTGTCGCGATACACGTCTTGAAAAGTTACGGTGTAAATTGTACATGGCTTAAAAGTCAGGGCGTATTTTACCCTTCTAAAAATGGTGGTTTTTTTAGATGTAGGTATGGGTGAAAGGGAGCTGTTGTATTATATTGGAAGTGTTGAACCTAATCAAACTTTTTACCACTTCTATAGCAATATCAATGGGTCATGGTTTTTAAGGACATAGTGTGTCATCTGTCAAGACCTTTGGTTATTGCATAATAAAGCAATACTTACTACTGCAGTTCCATGGACAATAGCATTCTCCTTTCAACATTTATTTATGGATAATAGAATCATAAATTATGTTTTACATGAAAAAATATTATATATTTTTTAAATTTTCAAATTATATCAGTTGGGCTGGTTGTGTCTTTGTTGTTCATTTAGATCCAAATTGTGGCAAAGACTGCGGGTATGCATCGTAATGAATGGGTGGAAAATGCTGATCGCTGGGTTGCTGGATTTCTGGAAATGTTTGAAGAAGGGTGCCACAAGATGGTGAGCTAATTTAAGCCCAAAAAGTGCTATTTAATTTGTTCGATGCTAGTGAACTACTAGTTAACTTCTTATCTTCTTTCTCTCTCAATTTGTTTTGTTTTTTCAATTTCGGTCACTATGGATGTCTATCAGGGAACGGCAATTAGGGATCGAATTCAAGAGAGGTTACGAGGTCAGCAATCAAGAGATGGCTCTTTTCTTCTAGAAAATGGCAACGATGATAAGGATGTTGATAGTGAAGAGTATTATTATGATGATGAGGATAGTACTGAAGAAGAATATTTTGAAGAGTACTATGCCGATGATGAGCTTAATCCCCAGAATAACGGGAACAATAAGAACAAAAAGTAGGTATACTTAGGGAAGTTGTTGCGACTTAGGCAGAATGTGCATAGCAACTGCCCATGTGATTTCTGTAATATTGTATGTATTATCTTGAATCATGGAAAATGCTTCGGAGTTGCAGAGAGGAACTTTCATTTTACTGGTGTGGTGTGGACAAAGTTTTGCATTGGGAGTGATGGTATTTATTGGTACACATGAAAACATTGTCCATATGCTTGGTACTTAAACTTGCTCTGAACTTGTCAGTGACTTAATTTTAGGTGAGGAAAATGCTATCTCCGTTTCAGTTATTTATTTAGTGTTGTGATCTAGATCTTTATTATCTTTTCACTGCGCATGCTTTCGTTGAGTTTGCTTTCAAGTTTCGTCCATGATGATGACTCGAGTTCCCCCTTGAAGCTGAAGGCTGAGAGCACTTGCATTACGTTGATGCAAGGTGCTGCCCATGTTACTCGGGAAGCCCAAGTGTGTTCTGTGGTGTAGGGAGCAAATGTGGTTGTTTTCCAACATCTTTCTAATATGACAATTCTCTTAAGCCATGATTATTGACGCCGACCAGGTATTAGCTACCGTAAAACGTGAGCTGTTTGCTCTAAATCAAAGTATACCTATTTGAAGTGAAGCACATCCTCTTAATATAATTTGGAATAATCAGAAAATGCATTCAATGAGTGCTACCGAATCCTAAATTCAGGCGGGATTATTCTTGTAGTCGTTTCATTTATCTTTCCTTAACGTTCCTCTTGAACCATAAATTTCTTTTGAGCAAAATTTAACTTTAGCCTAAGAAATTGTAAGTACACTTGGTTTTAGTTTTTAAAATTTTAAAATTAACTATTTTAATTCCTGAAAATTTATTTTGTGAGTCATTTTAATCTGTAGTTAAATAAATATTAGTCAATCGTTATTTTTTATTGGCATGATATCATATGTTGATAACGTGTCATATTCATCTCAAGTGACTTTTATTTGGATTTTATAAACGTGATTAAATGTATTTTAGAATTGATCAAATTTTTTTGTATGATATTTAAAGGTCACGTATTAATGACGTGTCATGTTAATCCCATGTGACTTTTATTTGAATTTTATAAATGTGATTGAATGTATTTTAGAATTGGTCAATTTTTTTTTTTTGCATGATGTTTAAATTTTTTTTATTAAATTTCAAAATTATGTAACACCAAAAAAAAGAAAGATAATTCCAGGATCATGACAAAAAGGTTCAATCACTATTAAATACATTTAATCATATTTTAGAATTTGGTTAAACTGGAAAATACTACAATACGTACAATACGTACACCATATATAAGGAGAAGGGGGAGGGGGCGTGTGGATACCCCTTCAGCCACGATTAATCTTGTAAGGTGAGTAATACACATTGTAAGTAGCACCCAGTATATAGTATATAGTATGAAAAATGTTATTTATATTTATTGTGTGTGAAACACTATATCGACTCACACTTTAGCTATTATTAAATGAGGCATAAACTATAGTTGAATGGGGTCTATATCCCATCTAATGATAGATGGAGTTTGTGTCAGTATCGGGTCTCACACACAATGAATACAAATAACACAACTCATATAATATATCCAATACTTTGGAAGTTGGAACCATGGAAACTTGTTCTCTTCTCAAAATTCGGGGAGGTTGCTAATCACTTCCCATCTTGTAGCCATGCAACATGGAGCTCCAAAAACGGCGGATTGAAGGGAGAGGACCTTATTGGTAATAATCTAACCGAAATTGGTCCTCAAAATTATAAATTCAGAAATTTGAAGTTGATGGGTTTTGGGTGAATTTAGTTGTTAGAATTGCGTGGGGATATCTAAGGACACATAATAAAGTTAGATCCATGAGGATCAGGATAATCCATTCGGTATGGCTTGGATTCACAGATGTTATTCTTGAACTTGGAAGTGTGCATAACTTGAACTCGATTAGTTTTCACTTCGTACATAGAAATAAGATTACATTTTCCCATCATGAATAATTCAAACTTGTTACATATTCCGGTAAGTGTGGTTCATGATAAGCAAAGTATTCAACTTCCTGTCAAATAATAACAAAATATCAAGTTATTAAAATGTGTTGCTTGGAAATACATGATAGGGTTCACAGGATTGCCGTTGAAAATTCAAAAGGTATCTATAGATACATTCACTTGATGCTAACACCATTTTTAAGTGGCCATACACAATTTAAAAAAAGATTAAGGACCGCCGAAGGTCAATGGTAAAAGAAGGAGCTGAAAAAGAATAATAGAAGGGGGGCATGTATATTATAACGAGGAAAGGATAATTCTAATTCCATTATCTGAACATCTATTTATTAATTTAATTTATTCATTCACCTGTGTAGATAGGACCAGCAGCTAGCTAGACTTTAGTAGCTTGAGGAAGGAAAATCGAAACTTCTTTATACCCCACCGGGGCAGAGGCCCGCCGGCCATTATGGCCGCACTTTCATTACATTCGTACCATTTCTTTTTTTTAGGTGAATACATTGTACCATTATTATTATTATTATTATAATAATAATAATAATAATATTAAGGTCTGCTCCACAGTCTAGTTTCTAGATATCAGAAGGACATGGAGACCAGAACAGTGGTACAAGGTAGCAAGTCAACTTACGGAAAAGATTTTGTAAAAGTGATTTGATTTTGATGTTAATCAATCGCCTACAAGGAATTTGGATGGCCTTGCTGGTAACCCACTGACAGTCAGATCCAAAATAATTTAACTTTTCTCCGGCTATGGCTCCCTTTACCAAAGAGTCCAAACTCTCAACAATACATTGAAAATTAACAAAGAAAAAAAAAAGAAAATATATAAAAAAATAATTGGATAGACTACCACCAAAAAAAGAAGGAAAAATAAATAAACAAAAGCCTTGGCGAACGCCACGCCAACGGAAACAAAGGTATCTATCTAGAAGCATGGCAACCCAATCACAGAAAAGGAAATAGCATAACCCGATTCTACTAAGGAAAACCCAAAAAAAATAAAAAAAAAGAGTGTGAAGCAATAAAGAACTGAATAAGGGGTGGTGTGCCCAAATGGCTATAAAGTATATAGTATTATAATATTATATTATACATAGGTTGGTCAACAATTAGCACCTAATTGTCTGCTTTATGTCACTATCAGACCCGCGAAACAAGCTACCCTCCTACCCGTGTTCCTATTGGAGGGTACACTTTACGGGGTTTCAGTTCAGTTCTGCGCACTGCCATTAGTGCACGACCAGAGCGGAACAGAATCAAGAAGAAGAAGTACTCGGGAAGAAACGCCCCCCATGTCGCATGAACACCCCAGCCCCAGGTCCACCCTCATCACTAACATTTGTTGGTCTCTGACTTTGAACAAACCTATTCTCTCCAACTTCGCTATTACCACTGTATATGTAGTGCTGGTTTTGCTGCTGCTCATATAGCTGTTGCTGTTGCTGTTGGAGATGGAAGGCAGCAGGGGCTAACATGAGCCCATTTGGGTTCACATGGACCGGGCGTGACCCAAGCCCGAAACCCAGAGTGGGGAATCCGGATGCCGATGAGGGAGGTGGCGCAAAAGGTGCGCCGGTGAATTGTTGCACCATGGCCCGGAAGTTTGTGGTGTCTGTGTTGAGCAAAGTGGTGGGCGTTCTCCTTGAGGCCCGAGAGCGGCGGCGGATGGGCTTGGACACTCGGCCATCTGGGCTCAGCTGGGCCGGCGTGCCACTTCCAAGTGGGCCGCCGGTGGTCGTGACGGTGGTAGCGTCTGAAACGGAAGATGGGAGCACTTGGCCACCAGCTGCTGGGAAGTTTTGTTGATCATAGAAATGGAGCCAGTCATTGGGGCCCGACATGGTGTCACTCATGGCCATAGAACGGAACACAAGGGATGCAGAGGAGAGGACAAGATATGAAGAGGATTGAAGAACAAGAAGAATAATAAGAAGAAGAAGAAAAAAAGACGTGGTTTGGTTGCCGCTTTTGTTTGGTGAGAAGGGAAGGAAAATGTGGATTATTTATGGTGGTTTCAACTCTCAACTTTCTTCATTCTTCAACGTGCTAGTAAGCCAGATCTTAGCCCTTCATTTCGAGAGCCACGTGGTGATTTGGCTGATGAGGAGAAGAAATATTGGAATAATAATTATAATAGTTGCACCCAAATAATAACTTATTAATACACAGCTGTTGCAAAAGTTTTTTAATGCAAATATTCAATAATTCAAACTGATCGGCTTTCAAATATTGAATACACAAAGCCTTCACAATGCAAAACTATTTAATTATAATGATAATATATTTAATTTAGAGATTAATTTTGATTTATTATTGATATAAAATAATTTTATATTATCATTTTATCACATATTTTTATTTGTAAATTTTTTTAAGTAGTGAACTACGTTAAAGAAAAGTAGTTAGTGAACTAGTCAAAGGTTTTTATTATTAATGTGATAATTCATAATTAAATATCAGTATTTAATTTTTTTATATATCAACACTGTATTAAAATTAAATTCTTAAATTTAATTCTAATTAATAATACTGTTATGTTATTGCTTACATTATTCTTAATTTTATTGATGAGAAAAATTAAACATGTATTGTCATTAATAGTTCTATTTAATCTTGAATTATTTGAATAGTATAAATTAGAGTTAATTAATAAAAAGGTTTTAACTAGTTAGATAAGATCACTATCGTGGTAAAAAGGAGGAGAGGATCGAGATTTCCACATAACGTGAGGATAGATGATAAATAAATATATTGTGGCGTCGTTAAGGGAGGGAACGGATGTTAGATGTATGTGTATCGTGTGATGAGTCATGAATCTCATGACAGATCTGCTCATCTCGTGGAATGAATGGTTTATCCTTTTTGCATTTTTCGGTCAGAGGAATGAACGGTTGATGGATGCATCGACGAAACGGCAATGTCCGGGCCCGGGCCCAATGTCATGGTAGCGTCATGCTCTGTAATGGTCCATGATCAACCTCAGCCTGCGACTTGAGAGGTGAATGTGAGGCGAGGGTAATAGTAACGTGACATGGACTCGTCATCCTAGCTTCGATTCAACCATCGCCATAATTCATTTTCAGTTCCAAATTCCAATCCAACTTATACACAAGAAGCTGCCGAGTATCTTCCCCTTCCAAACTAAATAGGAAAATACCCCTCCTTTAAATCTCATGATATGATAATTTATTATCAATCAATAAACCTTATAAAAAATAGTCTAGTGATTACCATAATATTGCCAATTACATACTTTTGTTACAATTAAATGTGCAACATGATTCATTCCTAATTTTCTTATGTGAAAATATTTTGCTATGACCCTAAATTTACTTGAGTCTAGTACAAAATTTTCATTTCTTAAAAAGCGGTGGCATCTCTTGTGAAGGTGTCCTTTTTTTAGAAGTAAAAGAGGGATAAAATACAAAGGTAAATGTTATTTGGGTAAATCACACTCACCTCTACTAGGATTTTGCTAAAATATAACAGAGACCTCTTATATTTTCAAACTTTGCGGTATAGGTCTTTGAGGTTTGTAAAAATCTACATTGACCTCTTCGAGTAACAGTGACTATTAATGCTCTTAAATAGATTATGTCTTTTAATAGCATAGATGTAAATATTCAAGACTATTATAATTGTAAAAATACCATGATGCATTCTTTTACTAAACAATGAATATGGGAGCAATGTTGTGAATATGGGAGGAGGATGTTTCAGTCACATAATGTGCAAATTGAGGGGAGGATGAGTAAAAAAATAACATTATGGTCTTTTATAATTATAATGATCCTCAATATTTATATTTATTCCATTAAAAATCATGACTTATTTAACAATATTAACAGTAACCATTACTAGCGGATGCCAGTGTAGGCTTTTACAAATCTTAGAAACATGTGCGGTAAAATTTGAAAATAGAAAGATGTCTCTTATATTTTAGTAAATCTCGAGATAAGTGAGTATAATTTACTCATATTATTTTTTTTTATGTTTAGATTGAGGGATTACTTTTTTTTCAATGAAAGTAATGACATCTCTTTGAACTTATTAAATATTTATGGAAGTATTTATCAATTATCTGTCAGTGAGACTCAAAAGCTAAACCCTATTTATGATAACGTATTGGTAAGACATTAATTAATTAAATCAACATCTGTCAACAGAATTGAAAGATATTATTGCTTTTTTTTGAAAAAAAGAGTTAGTACCTATCGAAAGGTAAAATAAACACACTTGAATCACTTATTCATGGATTGAATATTCAAATCACTTAAATGAGTACTCAATTAATATAAATATTACTATTTATCGTACGTTTTTACATACTTTTTATTTATTCTCGCTGACACAAAATTTTCTGTATTCTATTTATTTTCCTCAATCATTTGTTTTTGACATGCTGATTGTCATCCTTGTTTATCTGATTTGATTTAGGCATATCTCAAACTTTATATGTGTCATAAACATAATTTTACTCTTCATCAAGCGGAATGATAACATGAATTCGAAGTGTAATTTCAACAATGTTAAAAGCTTATGGGTTAGATTATTTCAACTGGAAATATATGAGCTAAATCAGGCATGATCACAAGTTGAAGGAGACTTTGTATAACTTAAAAATATATTAAAGACATTTTTTTTTGAAAAAAAAAACAGGGAAATATTTGATTTACGAAAAATGGCTTAAATTTTTTGAGATTGTATGCTACTTCAAATTTAAAGTATTCATCAAAACATATACTAAAAATATGCAAAATTATTTTGTTTTGAAATAAATAAACAGGAAAAAAAAGGTGAGAGAATCATTTGAGCACAGAAAGGAAAGGGTCCATGAGGTGGAGAAGCAGCAACGAGGAAAGAAGGTTAAAAAAAAATAAAAATAAAAAAAGAAAGCATAAAGGATCGAGAATGCTGGGAGAAGTGGAAGGATCATAAAGTTGGCATGTCACAAGTTGGGAGTTGGCGGGTAATAATCGTCACATCTCAATTTCAAAAAGACGAAACAAATGTTTTGCAGTTTCTTCAATTTTATTTTATTTTTATTAACGATCTCAAATCCCACAAGCCCAGCCCTTGCTGTTGTTCCAATCATCACATCACACTTTTCCCCTTTTTATGATTATTATTATTATTATTATTTATAATAATTAAATAGTATGGCATTGGTGTTTGGGGCATATAATGCTGTGACATGTAACAGTGAAACGCGTTTCATTGCTCTGATAATTTGATGATGGAAAACAGAGGTGCAGGTTCTGAGACTCAGCTTCGAACTGATGCTGCTGGTGTTGCGTCAGATCATGTCCAGGTAGCTTCCTTCAAAACTCAATCCTCATTTGCGCATCTAACTGAATAGATCAAATGGGTTCGATCTGCGCCTTTTTTTTTTTTTTTTTAAGATTTCCGTGTTTGCTTATTGCTACTACCATAATGTGACTTTACTAAATTTTGATTTTATTACAAAACTGTGGGTATACTATAATAAACTGGCACAGCACTTTGTAGCGAATAGCGATGCATCTTCCTTTTGTGTAGGTATGTATGGCTGGCTAGTAGCGTAGTTTGTTGCTATTATAAAATATAATCAAAAGAATAAGGATTCATGCCAACAGCTCTAACCCTTGTACCCTTTGTCCATTTTTTTTTTTTTTTATGGCAATGTAATATATTGTATTGTTTTGCGTTGTATGAATGATAGACATGCACTGCAAGAGGAAAAGGTGACAAGGCCTCCTTGATTCCTGCTCCTCAGTCCAGACGGCCTTCCCTCTCCTCTCTGCAAATACCAGCATGGTCATTGGATGTGGCATTATCTTCTTCTACAAAGACGGATGGTCCTTCACTCTCGAGTCCTGGTTCCGCCACCACTAGAGGGCTTCCCCCAAGGCCAAATTCAGCCAGGGTCAGGCCTTCCATGAGAAGTTTACTTCCCCAGGGGAGCTTCAGGGTAAGAACTACTCCCCGTGATTGCGAAAAGACAGTTCTTATAGTTCCTGATACTCCCCCATCCGATGCTCCTTTGGATAAGCCTTCTACTTCAAGGTCCCTCTCCCTTAATGGTAAGGGTTTATTCTCTCCATCAGCAAAGGCTGCACATTCACTACCCGTTACACCAATTGCAACTTCAGGTGCAGAGAATGCACATGGCAGACATCAAGGATGTGATTCTGATTCAAGTGTATGTTTTTGCTTGTTCACTATTCTTTCAAGATCAAAGCAACTGCTTCTATAGTGCGCTCAGTAAAAGTTTTTTGCATTTTGCATATGAAAATGGTACGTGATTCTTAAAATATGCTGCACTGATGAATATTTCCATTTTTGTATAGACAATGGCAGCTAAGCAGCATATGACTCGGTCACTCTCGGTTCCAGTTGATGGCAAGGCCACTAATTTAAGGCGTACAGATTCTAGGGTCTTGATTCGTGTAATTTCAGCAAAACCACATTCTGAAACTGTTGATGGAACCTTAACTAGTGATGCTTCGGTTTTGGAGATAGGTAACCCTTCAAAATATATGTATCACACATAATTCAGGGATATGCTTATATCCCTCCTTCTCCGCCTTAGTTTGTGTTTTCTTCATTCTGTTCTTCCCTTTCCAGCCACTGGGGATTCTACTGAGGATATTCCAGAGGAAGAAGCGGTTTGTAGGATTTGTTTGGCGGAGCTTGGGGAAGGAGGGAATACTCTTAAGATGGAATGCAGTTGTAAAGGTGATCTTGCACTTGCTCACCAAGACTGTGCAGTAAAGTGGTTTAGTATTAAAGGAAACAGGACCTGTGATGTCTGCAAGCAGGATGTCCAAAACCTCCCGGTAACACTGCTGAAAATTTATAATCCTCAAACTTCTGGTGGCCCCGGGCTGCCATCAAATGTGCCACAACAGAGAGAAGTAGCTTCTTACAGGCACGTTTACTGGCTTCGTTGTGCTAAAAATTGTGTGTTCTATTCCCTTTCAAATTGACACAGGAGAGACTTGGAAAGCTCGTCATGTGGATTTCATAGGCTTGTGATCCAGACTCTTAGATACTCTAGAACATATAGGTTAAAGGCCAGTGTATTTGATTGTGTTGGTTTACCTTTGATATTATGGCTGGCTGTAATGTCGCTTAGGTCATAGTAGATCATAATTGTTTAGGATCATTACTTATTAGGTTTAGCAAGCTGCAGCTTCAGTTAACTTTATATGCACATATGAGCACATGGCAGGAAGATGTGCTCCAGTTATTATTTGGCACCATTTTTTGTCAAAATAAAAACTAGAAAAGAAGCATTACAAAGAAATGAGGATTAGATTTCCCCCCTTACACTGAACAGAAGTATATAAAACATTGCTAGAACAGGGATGTCCAATCCCTTTGTATTTCCATTAAAGAAACTCCCTGAGGGAACCCATGAGCTGAGCTCCAATTAGATTCTGTGAAGACAATCATATCCCACATCAAGTCTTATTTAAGAGATGGCCCCTTAAATATCCAAGCATTTCTGTCCATCAAAGATGCCTAATGACAGCATAGAAGAACAGTGACAAAAAACTTTACCCTCCTCACTCCTGCTAGTCTGTGTAGGAATAAGTGTGTAGTTTAATCTGAATTTGAATAACATACAAATCTGTCAGAGGACTACAAATACCTGTGACAACAATTGTGATGTGTTCTTCAAATATCTGTGACAACAATTGTAATGTATTCTAGTTATTTTTGCATGACAGGATCTGGCAGGACATACCAGTACTTGTCTTGGTCAGCATGCTTGCTTACTTTTGCTTTTTGGAGCAACTACTGGTATGCCTTTCTTTGTTCATGTGCTGAATTTTATGTTGACTGGCTAGCTGCTTCTTGCATTGAGTTATGGGTTTGGGCCTATTGCATCCAATGCTAACAGTATTGCATCAGAAACTTGCGTATGAAAGATAATTTGACCAGCTTATAGTCATCATTAGGTGATTCAGAAAATATAAACTCATCCACCGGGAGAATGACAGTTTTCCCAGTTAACAGGTGTAGAAAAATTTTCCTTATTTTGGGGTATACTGATAGGGAATTTCATAGTTAACAAGTACTTAAAGAGGGGGGCAACCACTGCCCTAAAATTTCGGTGGTTTGTGGGGCCAAATTTTAGATATATGACTTTCTTTGCATTTTGTTCTCATGATGTTACTGTTCTGTTCATGTCACTCTAATTAATTGTTTCATGGGATACACTTTTGTACCTGAGCGTGTTCTGGGAGAAAAAAGGCTATATCAATTCTTTGTTTGTTTAGTACTTACTAGAAGCCCATGTTTATTAATACTGTTTCTATGGACATCGCTTGGACAATGCTGCATAAGCTTTAGAGAAATATATTTTCTGGGTTTTATTTCCTTTGTCTTCTTTATAACTGTTGTGTACAAAATGGAAGTATGTCTAACACAATGATTTCTAGTTTACCAGGTTTCAGATTTGGGACCTCGTGCTCTAGCTATTTCGTTACCTTTCTCCTGCGTTTTAGGTCTCCTTTCATCTATGATTGCATCAACCATGGGTAAACTCGTTTCCTTCTGTCTGCTTCAGCATATCAAAGTCATTTTGCTCCATCTTTGTTCCCTTAATTTGCACTTTCGGTTTCATTTGTATGCTGACTATAGTTTTTTAAGGTGAAGCACGAAAATGAAGAGCGTACATGCATAATTGTGAAATAATATAAAGGTCGGTCAATATGAACTTGCGAGTTATAGTTGAAGATAACGGTAACAATCAACCATCAAATAATAAAGCAGAATGCGTGCAAGCAGAATTGACAGCTATTAGACTCAGTATTGTATTATATATTAGGAAAACATTGACATGTAAACATCTCCATCAGTTCTAAATCCTAATTAATTTGTCTACCATTGAACGGGATTTTTTAAGTATGTTCTCCCACTGTGGACCTGTAAAGGTCATACATTCTGTGAGCTTTTCACTACAATCAAAAGAACTGAGACAAGTGACAAGGTGGCGTCCATCTCATTACTCCTCAGGATTCCCCTCATAGGACCTTTATTGCTGAAGAGCATTGGCTCTGTTGTTTCTGTTGTCTCTATTGACAAGTCAAATATGTACATTGTTCTATTCTCTCTGGTATGAGCTGCTTAGAACTTGACCCACACAATACAATTTTCCTGTCACTGGACCCCATGGAATTGCTCTGATCCGATGCTGCGATAGGCTACATATATGTAGTTAACTAGTTATTAATTTCTTGTTGACATACTTTTCTTTTGCTATTAATGATTAATATTGTTTAATAAACTTAAAAAATCTTATGATGCGTTTTGGTGCCAGTGAGCAGGAGTTTCATATGGGCTTATGCTTGCTTCCAGTTTGCAATTCTCATCCTGTTTGCTCATGTATTTTATAATATCGTAAGATGATACAGCCCCTGCTTACTCCTATCTTGAGTCTATGCTTGTCGTGTTACTTAACCTCAACTGAGTGGAGATATGTTTGGAAGTGGTTATATTTAACAAATGCCTTTTTCTTGTAGCTCAACGTGAATCCGATTCTGTCCGTTCTTCTTTCCTCATTCACTGGATTTGGGATCACAATCAGCATGAACTCTCTCCTTTTCGAGTATATTAGATGGAGAGCAAGTAGGCAGATTCAGTCATCCAATCAGAATGTTAACAGGACAGAGCAGCAGCGGCGTGATCATGTCCAACAAGATGAGCAGCAGCAGCAAGAGCAAGAGCAACATCGATGACAGTAGCTCTCCTTCACTCAGACAACTCTTGATACAGTTGGTTCAGAGCTGTTTTCTTTTCTTTTTCTTTTTTCTTCTTCTTCTTTGGGTTAGTTCAGAGCAGTTTACCAATCAAGAATTTTGTTCTTTTCATTATTTTACTTAATTTTCTTTCTACGCTAGCAAGGCATTTCCACTAAGATGTGATCCAAGATATTTGAACGTATCGCTAATCATTATTTCACCTTCACTTTTCTTTCACTGACAGCAAACTGTCCTGTCAACTTAATTCAACCCCATCAGTTAAACCCCCACTTCAGTGATTGGTGGCAAGAATTGGGGAAGAAATTTTGGCCACCCAGCAAGCATTGTCGCACTTCCCCAATTGATTTCTTAACAAATGAAAGGTAACAATCAAAGGCCTCTCAAGAAAAGTCTCTAATTGATCATGAATTTCGGGTGATTTGTGGATAAAATTAATTAAACTGGCAAACGGAGTTGTACAATTATGAGAAACTGACAATATATCTACTCACTATATTCAAAAATTGACGTCTACAATGAGGATTTCACATGTACCGTAGCTAAGACAATACTCTGCAGTGTAATATCAAAGGGGCAAGCAAAGTACCCATTCAAGAAAAAGAGAATATTAACCATTAATGTCACAGTACAATTATACGAAAAAGAATCTGTCAAGAGTTGAAGAAACAATTCTTAATTTCAACTATGGCACCATCCTTTTAAATGGAAGGAAGCACTAACTTCCATATTGCACAAATGCCCAGCAGTTGCAGGAAATTGTAGCGACTTCAATTCCTATCGCAACCCACTTCTGGCCTTAGGCTTAGTTACAGCTTCCAGAAGTCGGTACATCCAACGGTCCAGCATCCCTGTTGATCAAAAATTGTTTTATATTAGAAGGAGCGTGAACAAAAGAAAGAAAATAAATTGCAGTAGGAAGAATTTTAATCCGTAAGGACCCTGGAAAAACAACTAATGGAATTTTATATTAGAAGGAGCGTGAACAAAAGAAAGAAAATAAATTGCAGTAGGAAGAATTTTATTCCGTAAGGACCCTGGAAAAACAACTAATGGAAACAACTAATGGAATTTTATGTCTACAATAGCTTGAATTCTTTCATTGTGAAAATAACGAACAATAAAATTATCTAAATTGTGTGCCAGAGATAAAATATCTGTTGTAACTTCCAACCTAATGATTTCACACAAAAGGAAATACCATGTCTCAAACTTTGATGTTTTGATTTTCCGTAGTACCTCAGAAGACAAAATCACATTGCAAAATGGAACATAGTTGGTAGTTAAGAGAAAAACCTGTTAAAGCAAAAGTTCCACCCAGCACTGCACAGAGCCGAGTAATGAAATGTAGAAAACTGCGCCGCTCTTCCTTAATTGTGACAGTAATAGGTGATAGATCATACAAAAAGTAGACAGCTGCGCACATCAAAGCAAAAAGGAGATCATAATCAAAACCTACCAAGAACAAATCCAACTTCAAAGATAAAGGTATAATAGCAACCTGGCCAGGTCCGATCATACTCATTCATGGGTGAAAAATATTCTGTAACTGAGAACTGATTAGTTGGTAGAACTTCTTTTGAGATGTATCTATATTCGGTTGGGACAACCTGCATCACAAATAGAGAAATTCTATCAGGTTTACCGAAGAAAATTCACTAAAACAAGAAGGAAAATCACAATTTTTCATTTTGGGTGAAAAGACAATCACATTCCATTGATTGAAAATTCACTAAAACAAGAAGGAAAATCACAATTTTTCATTTTGGGTGAAAAGACAATCACATTCCATTGATTGATCCAGGGTTATGAAAGTACCCACAATACTAAATCAAATATTCAAGCAAGATAAATCCGGCATTGAAAAGAAAGCTTTTAATTATGGCTGGTAGGGAAACAAAGTCTGACAACAGCTTCAATTCTAGTCGCATAAGCAAGCCTTCACTGATACTGTCCTTAGGCTGTGGTTAATTGAAACTTGAGGTAATCCAAATCCAGACTCTGTTTCAGGCATAAGACCATAGGTTTATGAAAAACGGGACACCACAAACATATTTAACACTACATTTCATAGGTGGGTTGAGGACAATCAATCTAGGGGAAGGAAAAAAGATGAATAAAAATGGTAAATTTGCATTTTGCAAACTATTAGAGATGAGGGTGGAGGAAAATGGCAAAATATATTTTAGCAAGACCAGGTTCAAAGACTATTGAGAGAGCCCAATATTCAAACCTTGATATAATATTTAAATGTTCCACTTGTGTCATGCAAAATCCTGTTTGTCTCATCAAGTGGGTTGTGAATTCCTGGATATTTCGGGCCAAATGACAAATCATGGATAACATGACTGACATTCACTTTCTTTGCTCCTCCAAAAATCTGGAGAAAACCATCAAAGGCTGAATTAGCTATCTGATACATCATGCACAACAAACCCGCAAAACAGATAAGAAACTTTGTAAGCAAATTATGGGCAGGAATATCCCATAGAAGCCACTAAAAGTCACATCACACTGCACTGAACGTATTTGCATATTTTTAATTCTTTCTAGCATACATCTAGCATCCTTCAAGCTTGCTTTGCTATGATCCACACTCGCCAAAGCTCACAAATCACAGCATCCTATTGTCTCTGGTGGAACTTGACAAGAAGAATTAGATGTTTTTCAACAGAGACAAGCTGTGTTTCAATTAGTAAGGTGAATATGAGAAGAGTAAAATTATTGCTATAGAAGAATTGGGATCACTAAAATTATTGCTATAGAAGAATTGGGATCACTAGCAACTATCTGAACAAATTTGTGGTTGTTGGAAGTCCCTATTGTTTAGCAGAGATATAGAAACCTATTTTCTCTCCAACATCAGGAGTACAAAGTTGTTTTCATGCAATTAGAGTAACATCCCCTATAAGCAAACCCTGTGTTATTATATATTATATAATTGTAGCACAAGTGAATATAGGGTTATTTATTTTATATAATTGTAGCACAAGTGAATATAGGGTTATTTATTCGGAAAGTTACAGTTAGCCCTTTACAATGCAGTTCTATGGAGGACTAAAAGCTTCCCATGCAACTTATAGCCAGAATAGAATGGCAAGGTTTATCTCAGAACACCATAGATTCTATCATAATCTATTGACAGCTACACCTGTAAGTTTTAACAAATTTTATCTGAGGTTACAGTATGCATTTTTAAATACTAAAAGAGGTGAAGCAAGATTAATGAAGACAAAACACTTACCATTTGAGCAACATATATATTTAGTCCATGAACTGAAATATGGAAGTTTCCTGCAACTCTTTGAACATCCAGAGTGCCATAAACCTAAAAGAGCCAAATGTTAAGAGTTTCCCAGGTTTGACAAATAGACCACAAAAAATTATTCATGAAATAACAAGAAGAATTTATACCCTGCATCCTTCTCCATTTGACAATGCTTGCTTCACCTTCTTGATTGTATTTTCAGTAGACGCATCTAATGTTTGTAAATGAATCTTTTGTTCTGAATCCTCATGATGATCTTTAGCTTCATCTGATCAGAGTTGTCATAAGGCTGTAAGTGGCAAGAAAATAAAATTGGAAGAATAGAAGTGTATGAGGAAATGTGTATGACATTGAACATTTTTCTTTTGTGACTGATTACTGATTTATTCACTCAAAACTAAACATAAGTTCAACTTGTCAGCATCTTAATCAGCTCTCCCTTAAAGCCTAACAAGAATAAATTGAATTGAACCCAATCAAATACAATTCATGCATTTTTTTTCTATTATTGTTTTGAAATTGTAAGCGTAATGAGGCAAGATATTACCGTGCTTATGAGCAGAATGCTCCTTTTCGACAAGATCAGATACATATTCAGTGCCAATTATCTGACCATAACTGTTCAGGCGAAGCTGCAGCAATTACAAACTCAATCATTTAGCAATTAATCAGCAGATAGAGGTTATAAGGAGAAAAAAAGTTGAAACCATAAAAAGGCTAAATAAATCAACTCAAAAAATTTTCATGGCTACTAAACAATGCCCATTTTGCACATTTATATACTTCAATATGTAATAAAAGAAGAAACTATTTAGAGAGAAAAAGCTCATAAAAGGAGGATAAATAAAGCAACCGAAACAAATCACAAGACAGAAAAAACAAAGGACATAAGAAACAATTTAGATTGACGGAGTTATCTGATCTGCTCCCTATTTGAGTTTAAATTATAAGAAAATCATGGGCCAGAACCCCAACCATAACTGCATAGTTGGTGTGCAAGAATGAAAACTCAATTATTGTCTCCTTTGGTATCAAAAAAAGATACGGAACAAGTATTCTATTCCAGTTCATACCAGACTCCACAAATACTTAACTCAGCATCCCCGACCCTTCTATACAGGGGTTGAAATGGTGATTCCTGGAAATACTAAATAAGTTTAATTTTTTTTTTTGGTTTCTTTATTTATAATTATGAATTTATGATTGCATTCCAAGTTTTCCCATGCACACAAAAAGCCATAGATAAGAAATTATACGAAAAAGAAGAAAAATACATATGTTTAGAAATTATATATATGCCAAAAGAGATATATTATGGAGTAGCACTTACTTTCCATATGTTTGTATCAAGATCGACCTCATGCTTGCCTGACATATCAATGGCATCTACACTCAAAACTGTCCACAGCAACAAGTAATGAATGTTTAGAAACTTTACTATGACAGAGACAAAGAGATTCTAAACACAGACCGAAACCAACAAGAAGCTTGTAGCAACATCAAGCATATGAAAGGACAGTGCTAACCGTCACAAGGTAAAGAAGGAAATGTCATATTTATGTGAATTGGAAGAGTTTCTCCACGATTCAAGTCCACTGACATCTGAAAAGAAAGAGCATAGGTGAATATTATTTGTATATCCTATGTGAATCTGCAAAGAATAGAACTCTCACTATTGGCATAAACCATGAAGAACAGATCCTTTTTGTTTATTCCACAATATCAAACTTAGAAAGGAAGGAAGGAAATGTAGCATAGTAGATAGAAGGGAAAGAGTTCTAAATTAAGTCGCGTCTGTGTAATGGTGTGCTCTGCATTAATGTATCTCCGTCAGTCACTTATTTATTTAGTTCAATAGAATTTCTTCTGACCAGTATATATTTACCAACAACTGAGCTAATAATGATGAACGAACTGACCAATATATACTTTAATCAACCACTAAAGTTCTAAACTCGTCACAATAATGAATATGGGTATGTAGGTTGCTCAAGCAGGAGCAGTGAATTGGCGTTAACCCATTTTAGTGGTGATGTTAGTTCTTAATTGTAAGGATGAAACGAAGAAAGGAGAGAGGAAAAAAAATAGAAGAGAAAGGGAACCTGGTGGACAGTGTAAGTTGAAAGATAATAACCGAGCTCGTGCAGGAATAATGTGGCCATTATAATTATACCAATGAGGGAAACTGCAAAGAGGAAAATCAGAAAAAGGAAAAGGGAGAAAGGGAAGAAGAAGGAATAGAGAAAAGATGATACCAAGAGCCCCAGATTGAGTTTTGTGCAAGAGGTGCTCTTCGGCGCGAGGAAAGGCGTCCAGGTTCTTAATCACTTGTCTCACTGTTAGGCCCATCTCTTCTCTTTTCTCTTTTCTCTTGCAATTGATATGATATGATATGATATGATATGGTGCAGCAGCAGCAGCAGCTTCAACCCTTCCTCCCTTCCCTGCAATTGAAATATTCACTTATTCAATTCAATTCATCGCAGATTGGCTTTGCAAATCAATGAAGCGTATTCGTGTGTGCGTGCGTGTTCGTGTGTGTGCGCGTGCCATCAAGACATGAATCAATCATAATAATCCCAACTCGAAACACAAAAACAAAGCACAACACAAAGGGATCAATGAATCAAACCTCTCTCTCTCTCTGTGTCCGCCACAATCTGTCTGCCCCAACAACGAACGCACGAATTTTCCTTTTCCACGCCTCCTGTTTTGGTTTTTTCTACTTTCTTTCCTCGTCAACGTTTTTTCTCCTTCCAACATTTTTGATTTTTTTTCAAAGAAAACCTCCTTTTTCTGAGGAGGAGCCCAGGTAGGCTGGTCCAACTTGTGGATTAGCCCAAGCCCGAACAAATGGTATATTAATATTGAATCACGTTCAGACCAAAAAGGGATTGATTATCCTTGACCAAAAATATTTTTTTAAAAAATACAAAGTTGATTATCCCTCCTAGCTCGCCTGCTGTGGATGATCCTCGTTTAGCATGATTCCTCAAGCATCAGAAGGATAAATAATCCTTGTTTAGCATGATTCCTCAGGTATCAAAGTTGCTTATTTTCTCAACTCAGTTTTTGAGTTAGCTCATTATAAATTATTTATTAGTGTGTTTCATCATACGTTTACAAATTCAATTTTTCATAATTGATTTTAAAATAAAATAATTTATGTTTATTAATTTCTCCAAAAGTGATTATGACAAAAAAAAAGTGATAAATTTTTATTTCTTCCATAATCAATTCTTGAATGAGGCAAGAATTAATTTTGGATGTACCAAACATGCGTCCAAATACACACTTGCTCTTCCATCAAGGAAAAAAAAAACGAACAAAAAACTATAGGCTCAGTGTGCTATTCAATGAACGATTGATGATTGAACTCAAACATCCTTTGTGGAGCCAATGTGCGGTATTTCATTTTTTTTTATTTGTTATTCTTAGTTGTCCTCACAAGACGACTTCATTTCCTCCTAATTCCTCCATCCATCACACTTCCCGCTTCCTTATCTCCATCACTCGGAATGGACATGCCTCTAATTATGCTCATTTATTTTTATAATAATAATAATTATTATTATTACATGCATGACATATGCTTAAATTCTATTCTGAATACTTAAATGACTTACTATTAAATTAGGCTAGCGTTCAGGGGTAAGGTAATTAGCAATCACGGTTTGACTCAGCCCGTAGCAGTTGCGCACACACTCCGCTACCTATTCTCATGTCCCACGGCCTGCCTCGATGAGATCTTCGCGTAATAGGCCAGCACAGAATGAGAAATTTAGGTGCATAAAAAATTAATTTATTCTGTTTTATTTATTAATTAATAAATAAATTATTATATTAAAAATATAAGAGAGTTAAAAAATAATAATAATCTATAAAATTTATATATTAATTAATAAATAAATTAAAATAAGTATTATCTATTGTACCAAATTACTTCTCCACGATTTCTCAGATCAGGCGCTTGCTTAATAGAAAAAAGCACCCACGTGACACATGACACATCACATGAGAGAACACAACACAAGGACACTGTTCATGTGCCACCGCCAAGCAAAAGATTGTGGCCTTTTCATTAATCATTATATTGTTTTCAATTTATGCCACTTTATTTCTTTTTTCGATTAGAAATACGTACACAATTGTCCTGAAAAGTAAATATAAAATTATGGTTTAATTTCATATAATTTCATGCATAATAAACTTCTATAAGTTCTATAAATTTGAGTTATTTAATGAGTCTCTTAGCGATTTATATATTTTTTCAAACTTGTGCTCTTTAAAACATTACGTTATAAAACAGACACAGTTTCATTAAATCGTGATCTTTTTCAAAAACCCAAGCTCAAATCATCAATAAGGAATAAAAGAGAAATACTGACGCAACGATCGATTTGCTAATATGCGTGGCATATTACATGGGTCAACACTTTGCTGATATATATGAAAGCCAATTTTCAGCAAATAGTTGGAAGATTCGTGCCCAACAAATAAGGATCACTTGTTCGTTCGGGGAATTATCAAATACACAACCGAAACAATCTTTTCACATATTTAAATTTCATCATCCATATGTAGCTTCTTATAATTATCCTTGCTGATAGGAAATACTGAGTTACTAGAGTACATGTTAGTTATTGGAGGATAATGATCTATGGAAATAGGCTAGTCTAGTTTAGGAAATGAAAATAGGTTGCTGATTGAAAGTATATACAATTTTTTCAATATATTAATATATATGTTTAGCCTACTGGATGCGACCAGAAAAAAAAAAATAGTATTATTAGTAGTCATATTTTATAGGATATCATGTCGACATACTTTCATCTACTATCGGATGAGATGTGGGTCTCAAACTAAGTGAGTTCCACTCTTTAACCAATGGTAGATATTTATTCAATGATAAATAGGAGTGTGTCAACACGATGTCTTACGAATGATGAGTACAAATAATATTTCCGATATTGGATGCTTACTCTTGGATTTTTTTTTTTTCTGGTCTCAGTCACTCACATAAGCTCATCGAACCATCTTTATTTTTCTTTTTTCCTCTTGAAAAATATACAACATAGAAGGAAATGAAAATATCCCCTCTCTTGAATGAATTGTATCACGTGAAAGAAAAGGAAACACACGTTACATAATGCAATAAGAGTGGTAACACAAAGAAAGTAAAACCAACTGGACCATACCAAGCGGCCAAATTTCCAAATTGGGTAATGTTGCACATCAAAAGAGCAAGCAAAGTTAGCTGCCAACTAATAGAATGCACATGAAAATACACATTGAGGTGCCAAAGGCATTAATTGATTTTGAATATGAGCAGGTGCGCATCAGATGCGAGCTATAATCCTCGATCTATTGAAAAGTTTTGGGCATGTGTATCTCATTTCCCACGTGCCCACTGCAATAAGGTGGCTGCGCCTGACTGTGTTAATCAGTTTTATTTGTTTTGTTTTCCTTCCCCCTAACTAGCCTATATATTTGTATTACATTACACTCTTCAATTCTGTCTGTGTCTCCACTTGAGATAGTTGCTAACTTCGTCATTCATTCCAAAGTGAGTGTCACGTTCAAATGCTGCCGCAGCGCCATTTATTTATCAAAATAACAATTAATTAATACATGAAGCGAAACTGCTATTTGGATCTTCGGCTTCATTCTTCATCTCCTCGCTCCCCTAGTTCCCATCGTTCAATGTAAGCAGCGATCTGGGCTTTCTCCTTTTGAATATTTTCAGTCATGATATTCAATTCCCTTCATTCATTTTTCTCGGTAAATACACAAATGAACTTCTTCTCGCATTGATCGTTAGTATTCTTCTTTCTCCCTTTTTCTGCAAGAATTTGTAGGAACGAGACGCGGAACATACACAATAAACATGTGGCCATTATTCATGATGGACGCCACTGCACTTTTGACGTAACAGAACTTCAGGTATATATCATGTCTGTCTAATCTAATCTAATCATATATTAATTATATCTATCTATCTATCTTCACAGTTTCTTCGGAGTAAAGAGGAGGTAATGTGTCTAATGCTCGTATCACTGAATTTGATACACCAATAATCCTCTGCTATCGAAAGGAATTAGACAATTATATGTGCAATTTTGATAAGAGGTAATTTGTTGAAATCAAATGGGGGCTAATGAACGAATATTGCTTGTAACGCAATGATTTTTTATGTGTAGGCAAGAGTGATAATATGGTTGGCAAGTAGAGAAATGGAAGAAAGGATTGGTTTGCAGCCTCAAGCATTATCAATGTATGTGTCGCGGGGCCTTTCTATGAAGAGATCGCTTCAGAATTTCCTGCAGAAGAGAAAGAAAAGGTCTCAAAGCCACATCTCCATTGTAACAACCAACAACCACACTGGCGTCAGTTAGTGCAATTATGTATGATTCAATCCTTCCTAGCCTAGTCCCCCTTTGATGGGGGGCAGGTAAAGTCCATGTATGATTATTTATTTTAATCTGGGTATGATGTGTTTCTGCAATAAATGAATCAAGGTACATTCTTATCAATGAAGGGCTATAGCTCTTCCAGCTAGCCCACAACAACAGCGCGCTTTGATTTGTTAACTAAACAGGTCAATTCAGACATATGCATGCATAACCGTTCAATTAGGCTAGAATCTTATGCAACAACGCTGTCAAAATATCTATCTGCATGTACATAGATGTTGCTACGTAACTGTTTGGTTGTCGTAGGCAGAAAGAGTGTTCAGTTCATACTTCATAGTTAGAATGTTAGATTCCAGAATTGACGTAGGTAGATGAGATAATCATAATCAGAGCCAACACGAAGAAATTTGATCAAGACGGAAAACTGATTTGTCAGCAGTGCTAATATCTATAGCGAATTAATGTCTAAACCTGTAATGACTAGGAAAATTGAGAGACCGAGCTTTGCTTATAAGAGAGAGAAAAACAATCACAGCTGACGGAATTGGTAAAGTGACTAAACTACTATTCGATAAGCAGATTAGGAGAACCACAATTATTAGAGAGAGAGATGAAATGATAACATACAACCTTATTGGAATGTCAAAGTGTATTATCGTATGAAGTTCTCCTTTTGTTTTTCCCGTGTATATTCCTCTCGGTACCACACCACATGCTCTCTCATTTTGTAGCATGAAGTAAAGCCAAAATTGATCACCACTGATAGATAACCTTTTGAAATGCTTTTGCTGAGGGGAAGATATTGATGCAAATATAACTATTAGACAGAGAATAAGGATATAACATCTATCCGTCGAGAAAACACTACACTATCAAATCAAACTCTCTCCAGTTGCCCATACATACACGTACAAAAACAAATGCAAGAACAAGGAAAGGGTGAAGAACACGGAACGGAAGGAAACAGGGAATGGACTATTAAGAGTCAGAGCTCTAGCTACTTTTTCCAGTCAAAATGACATTGATTATATAACACACTCTTCTCTATCCTTTTATTTACCATAAACCGGGGTGAGGTAATTAAAGGAAACGTTAACATTGATGAGCGCCCATCATGAAGATTTAACTGGAGTTCTCATTTTCATGAATAGTAGATGCTGTTGATTTCTTGAGATCTTCCAGAAAGGCTTTCAACAAGAAAGCTCCCCTGGCATTATCACCCTGCATTCCTCCCATGATTGTTTCATACAAGTTCATCAACCGGGTATCCATCTCCTTATCTTCCATCAGCCGGGTAAGTCCTTCTTCAACATCCTTTTGTCCAAGGCCATTGAGTCTCAACCCTACTCTCCACACTCGAACAATGTAGGCACAGTTCACAAACTGGTCTCCTGCCACCGGGTAGCACAGCAACCTCTTCCGGAATTGCAAAGCCTCCATGGTGGAATTCCATCCACAGTGCGTGATGTAACATCCCACAGACCCATGCTGCAAAATATCAGCTTGCGGTGCCCAAGAAACAACCCTGCCTCTGCCTTGCTTGAAAGCCCTCTCCACAAACCCAATGGGCAAGCCTTCACGCCAAGTGGACCTCAACACCCAAATGAAAGGCCTACCTGAAGCCTCGAGTGCCAGTGCTAGACTCTTCACCTTTGCTTCCCCGATAGGACTCACCCAACTCCCAAAGGAGATGTAAACAACTGAGCCGGCTTTCTGGCTTTCCAGCCACTTCAAGCAGCTCATATCTTCTTCCCAAAGGCTCAGATTCTTTGTTAATTGGTGCCTGCAAATGGGGCTTATGGGCAGCACACGTGGATAGCCTTGTGAACATCTGTTGTTGGCCAGTTGATGGCTTTGCAGCTCAAGTTTGCTCTCATCTGGAAAAGAGTTCACAAGGAGCCATTTAAGGCTTCTTGATCTTTCCAGAGTTCTTACCCAGAATTTAAATCTTGCTTTCTTTGAAGCAACTGTTCCAATTAGCCATGGAAGATCTTCAGTTGAAATTATGGGCAGGTCAGGTACAAACCGAATTTTGCCTTCGTGTTGTGGAAGTCCTGCCAATTCATTGCAATGTGATCTTCAGCCATTGGCAAGAGCAAGCCAAAAGTACATAAACATAAATAATGCTATTTTGTAAATCAAGTCTATTACATTACTCAGGAGATGTGTGTAAATCATATTTTTGTTTGAGATCTGTGCATTTTTAACATGAAACAAAAAACCTGTGACTGAGTTCCGTGCATCGAATGTAGTTAAGAATTTCTTAACATTGTCAACTAAACGAGGTGCGTGTTTGGATGAGCGAAACATTATAATTATTTTAATAGTCACTTATTAGTTTAATATTTTTTTATATCATCAATTATGTGACAATCAATTTGGGTGTGGATCATATTTTAGCTGAAATTTTATTTTAAAATAATATGTTTAATTTATCTTGTATGAAAAGGATTACTTTTGTATGAAAAAAAATCTACTCATCGAAAAAGTAAATATTTCTATTCATTATCAAATGTCATTATTATATAAAGAAATATTTTCAAATATTTATTAAATAGGAAATAGACTTTTGGCTTCGTTACTTTTGCTGGATCTTTCAATCTATACTTTTACCTTTAAATTTTCTTTTCAATTTAATCACTTATAATCCAAACCGATTTCAAATAAGTCATAGATTACTATTTTATCACATAATTGATAAAATTGCATGCTTACATGGAGGAAACAATATTGATGTGATATACACTTGCATCCGACATAAAATATGTCATGTCGGTATTTCTCACTAATTTTGTAATTAAACAGTGATTTAAAATATATTAAAAATAATTTAAAATATAAGAGGCCAAGTTAAAAAAAATTATGTACTAAATTAAAAAATTAAGTAAAAATAAAGGACAACTAGTCTATTTATCTTTATTGAATATGTTTGGTAATTCTAATATATATTTTTCACTTAAGATTATTTTTAACTCCTATTTTGTCAACCATTTCTATAAAGATATTCGTTACCAAATCCCATAATTTGTTTACCCTTTGTTTGGTTGGATGAGAAAACAAGAGAAAAGAAAAAATATGTCAAAAAATTGTTTGAATGATAAAAATGAAGAAACAAAATTGTGTTGAATCCCATAAAAAAGTTCTCTCCTTAATTGAGAAGAAAAGAGAGAAAATAATTTTATATCATAAATTACAGTTTCATCCTTGTATTCTTCTCTTCTACAATGAAAGTAAGGATAAAAAAAAAAAATTGTCATATAAAACTGCATTTCTTTTCCCCCACTTTTCTATTCACTTCTCTATTTTTTCTCATTTTAACACACCATTAAAGAACGGGATCTTACCGACAATACTGACAACAAAATATCTGATATTAGATCTTTAAAGCTAAGGAAGGGGTTGCTCAAATCGATGGGAGGATAAAATAACATTCGCCGCAGAAGCAGCTGTCAGCAGCATATATAACACAATACCGACATACCAAATTAGATGGCAAAGGAAGCGGCATTCATTGTGGATGCCTCATGCCTATCTCGAAGTGAAAGGCATTGATATAGCCACATGTTCACATTACTGTCAAACAGTGACGAGCATTGTCTTTTATAGCAGGTGCGATTGACTTTACAGTGGATCCACATACATCACTCGGATCATGTTGCTGGTTACTTCAGACCAAGCAAAGCACAGAGTGACCACTGCCGCCACACACTCAACGATCAATTTAATTTCTTCTAGAGTTTGGCAGATGAAAATAATAACTTGTTCTTTTCAAAAAAATTATCTTCATTTGTGCACGTCTGTCAATTTGATTACGACAGTATACAGGACAACACTTAATTGTTGCTGGAAAATTGAATGGCAGGAATTTTATCAGAATTTATCACTAAAATATATCATTTTATTTTTATTTCATCTAACGCTTATCTCAAATCCTATAAAAAGTTTTGCCAATATTTTTTTTTCCGTGTCTAATACCGGTCTTGGTCTATCAATTCTGCACGAAAAGGTTTTTCAGTGCTGCTAATAATTAAAAAAGAGAGAGAGAGAGAGAAATGACTAGCTAAATAAGACATGGAATGAGCCAGCTAGCTAGCCAGGTTGATGGTGGTGTGCGTGAGGTGAGAAGGAACCTACCAGTATCTGCAGAAATGAGGCCAGTGCGGACCATGTCAGGTATGGCTTGTATCAGGCGGTAGGTAGCAAACATGGCGGGCCAGAACCCAGCAGAGGGAACGGCACACCTTGCGGCCACTTGTATGGCCCAAGATGCCAGCAAGTCAACCACCACACACACCACATCACCATCTCGCGCAACCAGCATGTGCTCCAAGTGAGCTGGCATGCAGTTCTCCATGGCCGACTCAATGCCAACGAAATCTGGGGCTGTCTCCTCTTCCACCCCATCTGGCACTGCCACCCACTTGATCTCATCATCGTCCTTGTTATCACCATCGTCATCATCATCATGAGGCACTATCTTCCTGTGAATGTATTGAGGCAGGATAATCACAGGCTCCAGCCCGTGGCTGAGAAAGGCCGAGGCTAGCTTCTGCATGGGTCTAACATGCCCCTGGGCTGGATATGGAACCAGAATGATCCTTGGCTTCCTCATCTCCTTCATGATATATGACCTTCCCAATCTCAAAACAATTATATATGGCACACAATAACCTACGCCGCACTGTTGCTTTCAACTGCCTCTATTAATTGCTTGCAACGTAACTCTCTCTCTGGGTTCCATCTGTTCTAAGCAATACTCAATTTATAGACGTGTCAAATTTGCATGTGCCTCAAATTAAAAGGTTTATCGAATGGACATGTGCCTATATAATAAGCCAATGTCTATTGTGCTTATGCATCTTTGTACAATAACAACATGATGTTTGTTATAGAAGAGGCCCCCACTAGAGGATAGTGAAAATACATTAATAAAACTTTAGGGTTTAGGGAACAATATAAATTTTTTTTACATATAATTAATAAAAATTTTGCTAAATTAACAAGTCATAGTCAAAATTATCCACTATCGCAACTATTTAATGCATCATGTTTAACGAAATAAAAAATCCTACATAAAATCCACTCTCTTAACAATAATTTTTGGAAAATGTCGCATGGATATTTCTTTTTCTAGAAATAGCAGCCCTTTGGCACGAAAGTTGGTCTCGTCCCTTTTTTCTAACAAAACTGGTAGTATTATATGTAAATTAAATATTCGAAGTTTAAGTTTCAGACACGCTCGCTTTGATTCTTTGAACTATTGGATTGGTGGAAGCGGGGACCAGAGTCCAACGTGACCATAAATAAATGATGACAATAAATAAATAATAATTATTTTTTTTCTTATTAATAATTATTTTCAGAAATTTATATAATCATAATATATTAAAAAATTAATATGTCTTGTTATAATTTGTGATCAAATATATTAACTATTTAATGTATTAAAATTATATGATTTTTTAAGAATAATTATTAATAAAAAATCAAGATAGTAATTAACAACACCTATACTCACGACCTTAACAACCAATTGCAACTCCGAATTGTAAAGATTTTATGTCTTATCTTGTTGAAGTTACATTAGCAAAACACGAGAAACCACTAAAAACAATCATAATCTGCGCCTCAAAGAATTGATAAGAAATTTGAATAACTATGCGAGTAAGTGACCACATACAATATGGTATACCTACAAAGATATGGATTATATATGAGCGTAAATTCACATCTCAACGCTTGCGTCCAATTATTATCCATTTTGTTGTTCTGTCCTTAATTAATTTACACAGCTTCAATATCCGTGCCCTGAGTAGCCCACATCGCGGAAACAAGTTGACAGCCTAGGTTAGGCATCAATCCAATTTCCAAACATTAAAAAACTGAACTCTCTTTTCTTTTTAATTAAGGTGATAACTATAATGATTATGAGTGACTTGATAAAAAATATATATTTTTTGTAAAGTAACTACAACTTTTTTTTTTTGATAATAAAGTAACTACAACTATTCTAAAGTATTAGTCCTCTAAGAAAGTTTCCAAAAACAATAAGTCGTTAAGTATATATTATTAATTAATTTTAAAGAAATATAATTATATTTGACTAAATCGTCTTCGACGATCTTAGTCAATTAATAATATAACTTATTTCACTTGATAGAAATACTAAGACCTTGAAAAATATAAAAAATAATCCATATATTCTTTATGTTTAAAGTGATGATAAATAAAATAAAACAAAAAACATTTTCTCTAGAAACAATTAAACCAATAGTATGAAGCAATACGTACATACAAAATGTCAGTAGTAACAATAACTCCTTTCGTTTAAAAACAACATGCAAGAATTTCTCTTCGTTTAAATGTATAGGTCATAAAGCTGTCATGCTGGATAAACAAATCGAGACGTACTAGTCTGGCAAGAATCATGATGATAGCTTACGGATCGGAGGTGCCCCAATGAAATGGAGGAGGTGATCACCTATTATATTATATTATATATAACGATAGTGCTTCATCACGTCAAAAAGAAAAAGTGCTTATTACGCCATGTGCGCTTCACAACCCAATAGCAACAAGGCTAAGGGGTGCACAAATGAAAAGGAAGCGTGAGGTGCTTATAAGGCAAGCGCTATAAGCCAGTAATAAACACTAGTACTGAAGTTGTTTATGTCTGCTTAATCTCTAGTGGAAATTTGCCGGAAAAAGTGATGCTGATATGCAAATGCAACCAGGACAAAAGTCCTATTTGTCCATCAATTTGAATTATTTTTTTTCGATCTCTAGCTTCTTTTTGAGAAGAAACCACGGCATTGGCAAATGCACGTGTTTCTCATGCAGTTAAATGTAGGCCGTATGATTTCGACCGTTCATATCCACCCAGTCACCCGCTAAACGTACACTAAATATAATTTTCCTTTTTAATATATATTGATTAGTATTTGTGTTCCGTACGTGCAAATGCAATGGGTGCGGTGCATGAGAAAAAATAACTTTAGATATAAATGGAAATGATAGATGACATGTGATAAAAAGATTAATTAAAGTAGTAGATATATATTATATGATATAATTTTAAACTTGTGACAAAATATATATGTTAAAACAGGCTTCCATACGGCAATAGAAAAAGGAAAATAGACCTTTAATTTAATTTTTATATATTATATCCATTATATTAATAGTGATTAATTAATTGAGTGATCATATTGATTCATATTTATGGCGATTGCTCACCTACATTTGTATATCAATGCAGTTGTTGTAGTTGACTTCGGTAATCTAATGAAAAACAAACATGTGGATGGTGGGGCCAACCAATATTAAAATGAAAAAAACTAAATTACCAATTTGTCCTCTCTCACCCACCGCAGCCATCACCTCCTTTCTCCCTCTGAATTTGTCTCTCTCTCTCTTCCCGCCAAATTCACAAAGCCCACCACTATACAGCCGCCTCCATCACGCCAATCGAAGTGCTTGGTTCAGCTTTTGTTTTGATTCACTCTTCTCACTCCCAAAAGCCCTCTTTCCTCTCTCTCATTCTTCTTCTGTTACTGATTCCCCCTTCTTCATTGTTTGAGTGATGACGATATCGTTTGGTGGAGCTGGAGGCTCGATGGCATTCAAGGACTCAAAGGTTCAGATTCCCAGCTTCCATGGCTTGAGGTCTGCTTCTGCTCTCTCTTGCAATGCTCTCTCACTCCCTTCCTCCACGCACTTTCTCTCTCTCATACGTGCCATTTCCACGATTTGTTTCTCACAGCACAAGCCCTTTCTTTACTTTTAGTTTTTTTTTTCTTTGATTTTTTTTTTATTTTGTATGTTTAAATTTTTGCTTCACTATTGCACTCTGTTGAACCTTAGAAATTCTGGGTAAAGGTAATTTTTTTTTAAATAAAGAATGGTTTAGCATTAGTTGTGTTTGGAGGTTTAAGCATTAGTTGAAACTTGGCTCTCTTTTTACTTCATTTGTTTAATTATCTATTATTTGTGTATGGAGGTTTCAGCTTCCGATTTTATTGCATTGTAGGAATCTAGTTTTTTGCATTTTTTGTATGGGACTATTGATTCCTTGTATAATAATCTGTTGAGACTGATGAATCATTTTACTTCTTTTATGGTGTCCCTTTTTTTACTAATGAACATATTTAGTTCTGCTAATATGTTTTAAAAACAATATTGATAAGCACACTATTAGAGATAAAAAAAGGTTCATTTACTCATCTGAATTGATCTAATTTATAACATGCTGGTAACACAGTATTAGAACGACATGTAAGAGGGAGAAAGGATGGGATGGTTGGGCTTTGCAGATCCGGTGGAGAGACAGAGACGGATTAAGAGGGAGAAAGGAGGGGATGGTTTGGCGGGTGAGAGGAGGACAAATTATTAATTTAGTTTTCTTCATTTTAATATTGACTGGACCCACCATCCATATGTGTGGTTTTCATTGGATCACTGTGGTCAACTGCAGTAACTACATTGACATACAAATGTAGGTGAGCAATCGCCCATATTTATACGCCACGTAAAACTCTTTAGAAGTTGCAGACAGTGAATTAAGGACAAGAAGGATGATGTGAAAGTTTATTTTTTATATTTGCAACTTTATAAAGAAATAGAATTGCATCAAATTAAATTTAACATTTTTTTAAAATTTGATATTGCTTCTTATTTTAAAGTTAACATTAGTTATAATTATAACTGTAATTCAATAATAATGAATTTGTTATTTTGAAAATGAAATTAAAATATTTTAAAAGTATATTAATCACAACATAAATGATATGAACTTTTAGTCTGTGATTTATTGTTTTAATGTTTTAAAGAGCTCTTAATGGAACTAGTGGGAGAAAGATGAAGGGATGAGCAAATCGAGATCAAATTCTTGACCCAAAGCTATCAATCACCTGAACACAATGACTGAGGGACGCACACTTGAGTTAGGGTGCAATTGTTTCTCATTATTTGAGTAAATAACTAAAAAAAAATCACTTTTCGTATATTTGGATAATTTTTAAAAAATAATTAAAATCTTAAAAAAATCAGTTTTTAGCTTTCTCATATAAGCTAAAATTAGTAACTTCTGAAAAAAATCAATTTTCAATTTTTTCAATTATATATAAAATTTAACTTTTATAAACATTTTTTCCAAAATCTAAAATAAACGCGCCCTTATAGTTCATTAGCTTTAATACGTGACTTAATTTTAAGATAATTAAATATTATATGTCAGCATAAGCCTGTCAAGTCACCTCTTCTTTTTTAAAAATTATTGTAATTAGTGCTAAATATTACATAGAACAATTTTATTTCAATTAAATAAATATTTAAATATAATTAATTAAAGTTTACATTTTAAATGTTAAGTTTTGTCTAGCCATATTTTCTATTTTTTAGGTATTTATATAATTAATATTTTAAATTTATAGTTTTTATTATTTTCAAGCGGTTTTGAAAAGAAATAGTCGAGACTCAAGTAAAATCTAAAGAAAATGAAATGAAAGAGTGGACAATTTTGAGATGTGCATGATCAATAAAAGTTAGAACTACCATGCATTAAAAAAAAGGGAAGTTGGAAACCACCATAAAAGGTGGGGAACATGGGGAGCAAAGTGGAAAAGGAGAGAGTGTTGTAAATTTTTGCTGTAAATTTTTGACAAATTAGTAGGTATTCCAATATAAATTAGATATTTCAATATAAACTGTGTTTATGGATTTGAAAATTGACTCTAATTTAATTAGGAGACAAAAAATAGTTATCTACTTAATCCTCTTTATATAATGGTGTTATGACTATAAAAATAAAATAAAATCTAATGACAAAACTAAATGACGCGCACATAAAGGAAGGGCATAGCTCCTATTTTCCCTTTAAATTGATATAAGATTTGCATTGTTTTATTTTGAGTTGTTATTTAAGGGCGATAGAATGCATGTTGTTTCTGTGAGTTGTTTACACATCCCCTGAAATAAAATTAAATGAAGTAATGCAAGTTGCCCTAAACAAATTTTGCCAGATCCGTGGATAGGCCTGTTCACAGTGGCTTTGGATGAAGCCTTGTTATTAAGGGTTTGATCTCATCCCCTTCCCCATACCCAAAAAAGGAAAAAAGAATTTTGCCAAATCTCTGTGCTTTTGTATAATTTTAAACTAAAATGCTTAAGGTTTAATATTACCCGAAACCTCAATAAGGTATCGAGAAACAGGAAGTTGAGATTTAAGCAGATTGAAACCAGAAAAGTATTAAGAGAGAACATGTGTACTTACTGTCTTTACGTGCCAACAAAACAGAATAACTATTTCAATTATTTATTTGAAGCTGGTGTATGCTTTTAACATTAAAAGTTCTGATAGAAGTTATTATTAGACTTAGTTATTTTGTTAGAAGTAGTTATTAGAGTATGTTATACTCATTAGCTATATAAACCCACCCGTGTATCTTAACAACTCAATTAATGAATCATAACCAGAAGATCCACCAGGAACACTATACCTCCTCCTTATCTTGCTGATTATAAAGAGTAACTTGGTTAATAGTTCAAAGTATCTCATTTCCAATTTTATTGGCTATGAATCTCTAACTCCCACTTACTGCAACTATATTGTGCAGGCGATCTCTGTTTTTGAACCTCTATTTTATTGTCAAGCCGTGCCACACATTCAGACCGGAGATAAGCTATGAAAGAAGAATTAGATGCAATGGAGACAAACAATAATTGGACTGTCACAACTTTGCCCAAAGGAAAACACACCATTGGTTGTAGATGGATTCATAGAGTAAAATACAACCAAGATGGGACCATTAATAGACATAAAGCAAGACCTGTGGCAAAAAGATACATTCAACAACCCGAAATTGATTTTAAAGATAGCTTTTTCCCCGTAACAAAACTCACCAAAGTCCAAGTTCTTTTGTCCCTAGCTGCCATTAAAAATTGGCATTTAGCACAACTAGATATCAATAATGCCATTTTAAATGGAGATCTTTTTGAAGAAGTTTACATGAATCTTCCCCTAGGATATCCAATTAAAGCGGAGAACTTAGTATGTAAGCTCAACAAATATATTTATGGTTTCCAGCAATTATCTAGGCAATGGTTTATGAAATTTTCAACCACTCTCCTCTCCGTTAATTTTGTACAATCCAAGAATGACTATTCTCTTTCTTCAAAAAACACTGATTTTGGCCCTGCGTACTTGTGAATGTTGATGATATCATCAATTCATCATAGCAGGACCTGCACCAGCTGGAATATCTCAAATAAAAATGGAACTTCAGCAAACATTCAACCTAAAAGACTTGAGACTTGAAATATCTCCTTGGATTGGAGATCGTGAGGTCCTCTAAGGGTATTTTTCTCTCCCAAAGGAAATATACACTGTCCCTACTCCAAGATACTGGTGTCCTCGAAGCCAAACCTGCTTCTTTTCCTATCGATCCAAATATAAAATTACACACAACCATTGCTGAAGACTCCTTAGCTGATGCTTCTGTCTACAGAAGATTAATTGGCAAACTTACATATCTCACAATAAGCAGACCAGATATCATTGTGAACAAACTCGGCCAATGCATGTCTAATTCTTCCACCACTCATATAATGCTATTAACCATTTTCTCAAATACCTTAAAGCAACTCCTGGCTGGGGAATATTGTTCTCATCCAAGTCTACAATCCAACTTCAAGCATTCTTGCATGCAGATTTGGCAACTTGCTCAAATAGCCACATACCAGTTTCAGGATATTGCGTGTTTATTGGATACTCCTTGATATCCTAGAAATCCAAGAAACAGAAAATAGTGGCTTGAAGCTCTGCAGAGGCTGAATATAGGTCATTAGCATATCTAGCTAGTGAACTAACTTGGCTCCGCAGCTTATTAAAAGACTTCAACATCCATATTCCTACTTCCAAGGTCTACTGTGATAGTCAATCAGCCATGCACATAGCCTCCAACCCCACGTCCCCACCTTCTATGAAAAAACAAAGCATATTGAGATTGATTTTCATTTTGTTAGAAAAAAAGTCCAACAAGGTCTGATCAGACCTCATACATGTCTCTACCAAACACCAGGTGGCCGACCTTTTAACCAAAGCTGTCCCCAATCCTTACTTCAGTAATTTGCTGTCCAAGATGGGTTTTCAATCCATTTTTCCCCCCACCTTGAGGGGGAGTTTTAACATTAACAGTTCTGTTAGCAGTTATTACTAGACTTAGTTATTCTGTTAGAAGGTGTTATTAGAGTTTGTTATACTCATTAGCTATATCAACCCATCCCGTGTATCTTAACAACTCAATTAATGAATCATTCCCTTTTCTGTATTTACCTCCAATATATGCTGCCGACTGTGATGGAAAGATGTCAGTTCGATTTATTTAGGTGTCTAACAATCACGGAAAAATAAGATATATATATATATATATATATATATATATATATATATATATATATATATATATATATATATATATATAGTTTAAAGATGATGATAATAATAATAATAGTAGTAAAAGACTTGAGAGGTTGCATATGTATTACTAGCACACTATTAATGCGGGAATATGATGCAGTGATAATATAATAACACAATAAACATCATCACCTTGACTTGTTAGGAGTTAAAATAACCTCAATCCATACCTGGTTGACAGTAACGAAGTCCAGGCATCAAACAATCAATTTCATTAACGATGGAAAATCACCGGTATTCCTCTCCAATTCAGAGTAGTGCAATAAGCACAGTTTTCAAGTTATGAACGATTCCTATAAGTTGGTGAAACATAGTGCAGCGCTATCTACTCCACCAGTGTTGTGTTTCTCCGACACATTTTAAATTCAGATTCAAATGCCAGTTATCGCTTCCCAGCTCAACCTTTATACAGAACTTGGCAACCTCAAATTAGACCACTGTTTGCTTATCACTATGAACCTCTCCCTCCTCTTTGCCTCTTCTCTTCCAATGCAGCGGCCTCATTTAACATATCCGTTGCATCCTTTTGCATGTCCAACTTTGCAAGAGCCACTGATTGCATGTAGAAAGCTGTGGGCCAGTCTGGATAAACGCACTGTGCTTGCATTGCATCTCGGAGTGCGGGGTCTGCTTGATCACATAACAGATAGCATAGACTGCGGCGTGCAAAAACAGTTGGCGAGACCATCGTTCCCACATCAATAAACTGCATCAACAAAACAAGTAAAAGCATCTCTCAGAATGACCAACATGCTCACAGCAAAGCTATCATCATTTACAACGTCAAACAAGTACTGGTTTGCACCTGGGAATAGTTATCAATGGCTGTCTTAAAATCTTTGTCACGAAATGCTAAGTCTCCACGCTTTCTTGCCTCCAGCATATCTCTCATCTGTTGAGTCCACTCTTGGAATGACAACTGTACAAAATCCAAATCCAAACCTTATAGCATAGTATATCCAACCAAAAGTAGTACATTTAAAACTCCTGCACCGATCAGTTACCTCATTAGTTCCTTCATCATCTCTGTAGTGAGTTGCAACCAAGATCTGATGTATTGCAGTGAGGTCCATTCTTGAACAAGCCTCACCCATTGCAGAAAGAGGCCGTTGTGGGGCTGACGGAGCTTCCTCATGCTTTGGAATTCCAAGCATGATGTGAGAACGAACCTGAAGCAAACAGAATATCAATCAACAATGTGTATCCCGCTATTCACCTAAGTTGCAATTTATCAACAACATGTATCCCGTTATACACCTAAGTTGCAATTTAACAAGTGGCTCAGCTTAACCTCTAATCCGTGGTTTAAATGGGGATAAATACACTAAGGAGGGTAAGACAATAAACAAAGCATGCATGGCAAATTGACAAAACAAACGTCAAATTGATGAGTTTGTTTGGTTTAGCCCAATCAAACAATGCATTTTTATATTTACAATGCTTGAAAATACGAATTAACGATAAGTACAATGAAAATATGTTTATTGACTATCCATAAAATGAACGAATACTCTTTCTTCTATAGGCAAGACATATGCAAAGAACAGGTTTCTCCTAGATGACATGCCTATATTTCAGGATAAAATCACATCACATATCAAGATCTATTTCACAGATACGTACACTTTATTGGATTTGTCACTTTTATTTCTCATTCAGGCACTTCATTTGAGCAGATATTCTTAACCAAGTTTTCATTGCTCATGAATATAAAATTTCATACGTATTTTAATCAATGTATATGATATCGGACTTCAGCATTAATGAGAACCATGACACCCTTTGCTGCTCACAATTACTACAATTTAACCACCAGGGAATTAACACATTTTCTTCCGGTCTTTAAAAGTAATAAACTAGCAGTAGTAATATAACATTTTACATATGATGTGAATGAAGCTCATTCGTATAATTCTGAAACAAGCACCCAGCCAGCGAAGATTTACTAAGCTAAGTAGTTCTCACAACAAGTCAGCTAGAACCATATACCAATAAGTTTAACTTTCAAGAACTTAAACATATCAAACATATACAAACTATCCCATGCAAAAAAAAAAACCCAATTATTGTATAATTTCAGGTGGAGAACTAAATCCTAATCCAATTCAAATGAACTAATGCGAATCACCTAGGCTCCCCTACATTTTAACAAAAACAATTTAAAATGTCCCAGCCTAAGCTCTGGGCCACCAAGTTGGATATAATTGAAAGGATCATCAACCAAGGGGCCCCAACCAAGTACATTCATCTGCAATGAGAAATATTAGAGTATACACCATAGTAGTTGTAGTTGTTAGTCAACTACTACAGTCTACATTCAAATAAGAAATCAAAGAATTTTGAATATAAGACATTAAAGAACTTTAACATCCAAAAAATGCTTAATTACGTGATAGTGGAATATTGAGTAGGGTTGTTCATGCTAAAAAAAAAAAAAATCCAATTTTTAAATTCAGTAAATAATAAATAATTTATTCCATTCCACACTAAGAGAAGGGATCCGTACATCAGGTTTTGTATTCAATGGTGCAAGTGTTGTGACCAAATCCTTTGTATTAGGCCGCTCCCTGGGTTCATATTGCAAACACTTAGAGGCAAGATTAACAACTACAGTTGCCTCTTCTGTAGAGAACTTCCCCTCCAAATGTGAATCCATCAAGAGCATGTTGTTTTTTCCCTGTATCATATCAAGTGCCTGCAAACAGAATCAGATAACTCCATATGGGACCAATCAAAACATCTAATTGGAGATAGCCTGAGTAAGGAAAAACACATTGATAGTTAACTCAGATACCTATCATAGCAACTGCAACCTCCAATACTATTAACTACCAAACTAAGTAACAGGAATAAATTCATCAAGTTGGCTTGCATACAAAATCATATATAATATTATCATTTTAAGAATGGTCACAAATTTAATGCTTCAAGATAAATATAGTCAAATAACCATTTATAGACAACAATATCCAAGATCTATAGGAATATCACTAAATGAAAGAACTGAAGAATCCAGAATGACACATGGGAATCAGACAATAAAATCTGTGACTGCGTGCCCCTCACTAGTCACTACTATTGAAAGGGTGGTGAAAATGGCAAGTTCATTCAGGGTACATCAGTTTCCATGTCGTGTAATTTTAATCAGTTATTTATACTATTTTTGGCAGTTAAGCATGCTTAGGAACAAAAGCAGCATCCAAGTTAAAGATACAATAGAACGATGCATAACTACAAGATAATATGACATTTTAACTTTTTTGTAGTTAAATCCATTTTCTCTAAGCCATTATGCTGGGGCAAGTATTATGCCCAAGCAAGTTCAGAGAAAAGTAGTAGTAGTTGATATTGATTTCACACTGAAACAGATTTTAGGTTGAAGCTGTCAGTTTGGGATAGTTGATAACAAAAATAATTAACTAGTTTGGCAAAGAAATGAGCAGGTAAAGTAGAAAAGCAGATAGAAATGCAAAAGCATGTGAAACAGAAGGAACTTACTTGACTTGGAGGGATGTGCTTCCCGCTTAGCAGGTCTAGAAGAACGTTCCCAAAGCTGTAAATGACACTTTCAGGGGTGACCCGTCCTGAAAGTTAATATGAAATGAAACAAAGAAAGTAAGATAGCTGATAGCAGCAGGAAAGATAGCGGGACAACATATCAACTGCAATTTGTGTTTTATTCACAAATCATATATATCATATGATCATGGGGAGTTACCATTTATTAAATATTCAGGAGGAGCGTAAGCAAGATTGGTGCTGTAACTTTTTCCATCCCGGCTATTCTTCATTAAACCAAAACAGGATAGACGCGGATCACCTTCCTAAATGAAACATAACATAATAATGCCCCATGATTTCAGTAGTAATCAGTTAAGACAAACAATAAATGATAAGAGACGTTACACAGCAGTTACAAAAAGCAATGAATGAACTCCCAACAGAATATGATATGATAGTATATATGGAAGGCAAGGGAAATAGGCAAGGGAAAGAGTAAGTTACCGCATCGAAAAGAAGACGATAAGCATTCAAATCATGGTACAAGGGGCGGCCCTCAGAGCTGCAATAATTGAGAGCTTCGGCGATATAAAGGGCGACCCTCAAGCGCATGGCCCACTCAATGGTCTGATTTTCCCCTAAATGAACAAACAAATGAAAAAGAGAGCACAGAGGAACACGTTACGCAATTGAATTGAATTGAATTGAACTGAACTGAACAGGAAAGGGGAAGAGAGAAATAGATAGATAGAGACAGTGGAAGAGGTGCTTGGCGAGGGTGTCGTTGGGCATGTAGTCGGCGACGAGGAGGCGCTCGTCGCCGTCGCAGCAGTAGCCGATCAAATTGGCGAGCCTGGGGTGGCGGAGCCTGCCGACGCCGGAGGCCTCCTCGACGAACTGCTTGGGATCGGGCCAGGCGGCCTTGCTGAACTTCTTGACGGCAATCCAGTGGTCGTGGAGGCGCCCCTTGTACACCACGTTCGGCGCCTTCTCCCCGCTCTCCGACACTATCTGCTCCGAGCTGAAATTCTCCGTCGCCGTCCTCAGCTCCGCCAGCGAGAACTCCGAGAACGACACCCACCGGCGATCACCGGCACCAGCAGCAGCAGCCTGATGAGCAGGGGAGCGGTTGTGGTTGTGGTTGGTGTAGGGTTGGTGGTCCTTGGGGTTGTTCTTGTCGAGGTGAGTCTCTCCTTCTCTCACTCTCAGCAGCAACGATGAGTGGCAACAACCCATGCTTGATTGATATGCTTCAATTTGATTCTCTCTCTCCCTCTCTCTCTCTCTCTCTCTAATAGGGCCTCTCTGGTCTGCCGATGATATATATATATATATTAGGGGGCAGGTCAACAGCACAGGACTCGGCACAGCTTAGGAAGATTATATCATTCAGTCATAATACATGATGAGATGACACACAACAAGTGAAGAACATGTGAAGATTGATTGCTGCAGCTGCTTCTGCTTCTGCTTCTGCTTCTGCTTAGTTATGTGTACGTGTGTCCCTTTGCGTTTGCGTGCGGTTGCCTTCTCTCCCCTCCCTTCGATTTCCCTTCGCCCCTTTTTTGGTTCGTTTTATTTATTTATTTCCTCGTAACATTTTTTTTTCTAATTCATTAATTAATTCAATTCTCTTACCTGCCTTCCTTCTACCACACTCTCACTCGCTGCTCCTAATGACTAATCACTGGTTACTAGAGTAGAGGGGATGGATTACTTTCGAATTACCACACAATCCCCTTCAGCTTCAACTTCAGCTCTGCAACATATGCACTAATTAATGAATTAATTAATAAATATTCCATTCAGTGTAAGTTTCCATATAGTATAGCCATCAGACAAGATTCCATATACCATAGCAATAACATACCTTCCCTTTTACTTCCTGCTCCCCTTCTCTCCTAGTCCTTCATTATTAATCCCTTTTCTATAAATCACATTCCCTTTCCTGCCTGCCACATCTATCTATAAATCACACTTCCTTTCTTTTGGTTATTTTACTACCGTCCACACGAAACCCTCCCATCTCATGCAATTTCATTTTTATTTTAACTACATGAATATTTAAATAAAATCAGCAAAAACAAAATTTGTTAATCAATAAACCTTATTTCAATTTTCAATTGAGCTTTTTCTTTTTGTTGTGCCAAATTTATGCGTTCGTTTTTTTCTCCTTTACAGGAAAAAAAAAATCACCTTTTTCATGAAAACTGTTTATAGACCGCGTGTGCTGCCTTTCACCAACATTTTTAAGGCGAAACAAAAGAATGCATATTCTAACGAAGTCAAAGTCTTTTTCTTTTGGAGGGGGTTTCTTGACGTTTAACTCACTCGTACCAGGAATTTGGTGCTACTCACGAGCAATGTTATTTATATTCACATGTTATTATAATATCATAGTAACATTCTCTTATTTATTATTAAATAAGATATAGGTCCTAAATTAAGTTAAGTTTACATTATATTTAATTATAGATAAAAATATATCAGTACAGTGATCCATAATGTATGAGTACAAATAATATTAGACTATCCCATAAATACTGAGTGCAAATAACATTTATGAATGTAAAAGGTGGCTCTGAAAGATATTAATTATTTTGATATAAAAAATAATTGATGCGCAATAAAATTTTATAACAAACCTATACTACATATTTTATCACTATTAGATATAATGAGTTATCTTCATTCATTTCACTCATTCTATTTAGTATAGGTTTGTTATAAAATTTTTTTGTAAATCTAACTCTTCTAATTTTGACGTTGTCTATAGTTTTCTCTTTCCTTTCCATGTCCTATACGTGACAAACATGGCATCCTACGAGTCCATGACCATGACAAATTCTCGTACTGTTCGATCAATTTTTGTTTGCTTCATTTGAAGTGCGGCTAATAAGACAGCTCCTGTCATTTACTCATTTTGTAAATGTGAATTATTAAATTAATAGTACTATAAATTAAGGTATAAATATTAAGGGCGCAGTGCCGCCAAAACAAACCAAATATTCTCGATCCAAATCCGCAATAAACCAATCCAATTTTGCGCAAACTGCGATGTGCCACCTTTTGTTAAATGACAACCAACCTCGCAAAACCCAAGCATTATTCTTCAATTTCCTTGACAAAAGCTAAAGGAACAAGAAAAAAAATAGAGAGAACATATCAATATCATATCAGAATCATCTAGTACTAGTAGGGTGGCATATAGAGATTAGCGGTACCTTCTTTACATTGTAGCTATATGTGCCACACAAAGTTCTGATAATTTAGCGGCTCAAATGTTAGGCTTGGGTGATCGGTCTTAATATGTTGGCATTGAAACTAAGTTTAGAACAAGTCATGTTTAACTCCATAGACGGGTTTTTATAAAAGTTATCTATCAACAATTTCAAGAATAGTAAGACATACATATTAAAATTGCTCTTTCATAACTATTTAAAGAGTCTTCAATTAGGAGATTGTTCAGATACTAACCGAGTTGTTTAATTCTATTGGGCGCAATAAAGCGATCGGATAGGTCGGAAAACTATATCAGTCTAGTATACAAACTGTAAATTTATGTTCATTCCCACATTTTTATTAGATGAAAAATACTTCGTACGAAAAAGAAGTCAGATGAAAAAAATGTAGCATTTCGTTCAGTGGATTGAGGTACTTGCTTTTTGTGGGGTGGAACTGGAATGAATACATGCTACCTTATTTGCTATATTCTTTTAAATTTACAATTAACTTAATTTCAGTTCTCTATGCTAAGCGGATAAGGATTTTCTAAGAAGCATAGAATTATGACGCGTATGCATTTGTTATATATTTTGTTTAATTTAATTATAATATAGAGAATACCATTTTGACCCCTCAAAGATATGCCACTGATAAAGTAGCTTTCAAAATAAACTATTCTTGTCTAAAGCCCAAAAGAACCACCTTGTCTTACAAATTCACTTAAAAGATCAACTTACTTCTATTTTTATTAACAAAATTGATTGTTTTATGTCAAATTCACAACATAAGATTACTACTTTAGTCCCAAAATATAATATCTTTGAAAAAATAGTTCATTTTATATTAAGTTGACATTGTAAAATGATCACTTCAACTCTCAAAAAACCATATTTTTTACAAAATAACTCCTAAAAAATTACTTTTATTAACGAAAACAGAAGCTAGTTGATATTTGAATAAATTAATCAAACATAATGGATCTTTAAAAGACCATAAGTAAATATAGTTTCTTTTAGAGACTATTTGTTAGTGATATAATCTTTTAAGAGTTAAAATAATGGTTCTCTGTATAATATATATTTTATTTGTTTAATTTTAATATAGTTTGGATTCAATTTAAATATAATGACCGTGCCTTCCAATCAAATCCACTTTTAAAGCAGTGGAATGAATATCAAATTTATCATATTGATATGATAATGTGTAAGATGACAATATGAAAAAATTTCACACTACCACGTCATTAAAATTAAACTTTATATATATTTAACTAAAATACAAATTATATAATGCAAGTTATATATTTTCAAGATAAGTGGTTCATACAATATAGTGATGACTACATGGAATTAAAAAATACATGCAATTTATGTTCTACAATATTATAAAATAATAAAAAAAAACTAACTTTATATTTCGTATTTAAGATGATTTAAAGAAAAATGATGTATTTCATTTTTATTTTCCAAAATATCATTATACTCATCTACCAAAGACTATGATTGAGGTTTTCACAAAGAGGGGAATGGAATGATCATTAATGGAGTAGAAAAGAAAGGTAAAGATTAAAGTGGATGGTAAGAGACCAATTTATTATTCGAGAGTTTTTAATTTAAATGAATAGAATAAAATTACATATAAATTTATTTTTTATTTTTACCCTTTTATTTTACGGATGATTTTTTCATATAAGAAATTGAAAAAATGATAAATAAAAAAAATGACCCACAAGAGCCTTCCTTACCATCAATGTGGAGAAGGACCTGAAGACCCTCCTCATCCATGCTACACCCTTCCTCAAAACCGTTCCCAAACACCCATCTCCCTAGCTCGTCCCTGCCTCTCCTCTCTATTCCCTTCTCCGCTATCGTCCCAATCGGAGCCTGAGGTGTAAAATACAACTGTGCAGTCAAGTGCAACAGTGGCAGTGTGTTGTTGCTGTTGACAAGATAATGATCACCGCTTGGGCTCCACTTCCTAGTATAGCTAAGTGTTCATGGCGGGCGGGACGTGGTTGTTGGATGTACCACAGTTACCCGTATGCGTATCTACCCATGTCTTCATCAACATTGGCAGTGTATTAGAACTTAACATTCCCTTTCCATTAAACAGTACTCTCTCCCCGTTCCACCTTGAGGTCTCAGTCATTACAAAAGAGAACAGGAATCACAAATGTTGCTGCCTATCAAAAAGACATTTTATTCAAAATGCTTTTTCACGAAGCCTTTCACAGTCAGGTCCCGTTCAACAGATAATCTGTACAACAGTTTTTAACTTAACGAATATTTTTATGAGAGTAACATAATTTTATACAGGAACTAATATATAATACCCATGCAATGCATTCAGTGACTTGCGTCCTAGTCACCACCAACATAAAAGAAGCCAGCTAGCTAGCTATGTTCATCATGCGGGTGGGGTGGCTTACTAATTTGCCCATCAGAATATTTTCCCATTTGTATGCCCACTAAACTTACTATTTCAGTTTCAGTACCCTTCTGCGATCACAAAACTTGCGCAGAACAAGGTACTTGGAAATCCGTCCATCCAAACACAGTTCTGTTTTCTGATGCAGACAGAAAGGACCACTTAGGTGTTGGAACTAGTAGGCACCCCCGTCCTTAACCCATCGGCATACACCAAACTTTTGTAGTCCTACAGATAAGTTAGTAGAGCCTCAAACATTGCATAGGAAGTATGTCAGCACAACTTCCCTTGAAGCCTTAAGAGTTGAGTGCCCATTGCCAACCGTCTCAGAAATGGGAAACACAATATCTTCCTTCCGAATGCCTGATAACCGACTCCATTGTCCCATCCTAGCATCTAAAGCACCAATGTGGCTCCGTGTTGAGGTGCACCTTTGCTCAACTCTGTCAAAAGAAGCATTCATCAAACCTAACCCTCCTTCCCAGAAGTCTGACATGAGGAAGAGCTAGCATTTGGAGATCTTCAGCAAGATTCTATTCTTGGCAATTAACGAAGATTAATTCCAACATCCATCAAACTTCACTGCCCTATGAATCTCTCATGATTTCAATTGGTGCTTTCTTCTTCACTCCTCTGTAGCAACTCCTCGTAAGCTTTCACAGACTCGTCAGTAAATCTCTCCATGGCCTCAAAAATGCGCTGCAGGCTAGCCTGTAGGCTACTGCTTTTGTCACTCTGATATATGATATTTTCAGACACTGAGAGACCCTTACCTTCCCCGGATGCCAGAACCATTTTCCGCTCTAATGCCTGAAGTTGCTTCTGTATCTTCTGGTCATCTCTATCTATATTTCTAACTTTTCTCTCAAGATCCTTGTTTTCCATCATCTGCCGGTGCATTTCTAACTTATCTTGTTCCCATATCTGAAGCACACTCATGGTAAATACATGCATGGAATCAACAACCTCCTTTTCAGATATTCTATCCATAGCTTGGGACCACTGGTTGCATATAACAAATATTGGGGGGGCACCAAGCCTACCAGGGGAAAAGGGTACTATGCCATCAGCTGTTTCTTCTGGTTCATACATGATACACTTCAGCAGCCAATTATTCAATGCTCTAACATAACCTTTCTGGGCACTTATCCAGCTAGAGAATTGGAAAGTCCAATTGATAAGCTCTTGTTCAAGCTGCTTGGTTGCTAGAAGATGACTGTCACCACTCTTCTTCCTGGATCCAACCGAACCCAGTATTCTGGCTTCTCTAATTGCTTCGCACTGACTATGATGACATTCAAGCATGGATTTCCACATTCTGGTCAACCTGAAAATAAGCATGTTATATAAACAACACAAAAGGTGGCAAAGAAACAACCCAAAAGTTAAAGCTTATAATACTATTACTAAGAGAGAAAGCAGAACAGTTCTTCTATATTATGTATTTATGTATGGATATCAGATTCATGCCTTGCAACAAACAAGTCAGCAGCTTCCAAGACAGCATTAATTGAAGAGATAGAAGAATAAATAAGCACATGGGTGACAATATCATGTCTGAGTAGTCAACTAAGTTGAAAAGGCAAAGAAAATAAAGATATCAGCTCAACTAGAAGCATGAACGAGCACATATGGAGACAAAATGTATATTGTGCAATGGGTAACTAGATGGAGCATCCGAAGACTCAGAATTCAACTGCTCAATCCACTCATACAAGGACAGATGGTGTATGTATTAAGCCGCAAAAATAGGAGCCTCTGGGCTCAAGCACAAAAATGCCTAGAACTTGGGTAGATGATATGGTTTGGGGTTATAATCTCACAAGGACTTGGTAAAAATATCAGAACTGATATTTTAAGATGGCAAGTTTTTGCTTCTATCAGCAATTGTGTGTAACTTCAAGCAATTGAATTTCTCAGGATACTCTTTTCGTCATGGCTATCAATTCTGGGATTTTGTGCACCAGTTCTGAAATTAACTTCCAAAGGGTTAAAAGAAACACTGATGGAATGGAACCTCAATAAGTAAATACCCCTTCCAATAAATCATTCTATGGTGTTTTATAAGGTCAGGCACATAGTTCACTAGCTGGAAGCAAAACCCAAAATGCCAAGCAGAAAGTGCCAGTGTAAAGGCAAGAAAAATGCATGAATGATTCATCATGCAACAACGTTAACTCTTGTCCCGCTGGATGGGATAGATTACATAGATCAATTGATGTCATTTAGCTCTATCAATTGATCATTGCCATAACAGATTTGACTTTTACGTTGGCTACCTAATTACAGAAAATGAGAAAATTGAATAGAAAGTAACATCTGAACGGTATAGATATGTCTTGCATGAGGTATATTAATCTAACCTCGATGATGCCCAGTAGCAATGACATCAAGTAAGGTTTTATAGAGACGGCCTTAACCCTAAACCTTTTTTCCAAATATCCCCAAAAAATGAAAAAAAGAAGAGACATTGAGGAGTGCACATACAGCTGTCACGAATAGACAGACATTAGGGACCTGCACAAATAACAAGACTTGAAGAAGACCATTAAAAATTGACATACCCTTGGATTAATTCCTTCAGCTGGGGCCACAGTTCTTCGTCCCTTATCTTATTTATCGTCATGGAAATCCTATCAACAACTTGAATTGCCATTCTAATTTTTGTGGACAGACTCCTGATCAAAGTCCGAGTAGAATCAACTTTATGAAAATCAGCACCCCGCTCATCCAAACGCTTCAGCTTGCGACACTTCCTGTCATGCACTACCCGCATCTTTTCCTCTGCCTGCAATTGCATTGAGTAACACAGTACATTGTGGATTAATGCTCACGCAGGAATAGGATAATATAATAATAGCAATATATATTCGGGATGGATAGCCAAAGTGAAACCAACAGATTCAGATTGGTAATTTGTTATCCATACGATCCATATAATAGATGACATAGACATACCTTAACTTCAGCATAGAGTTTCTTCTCCCACAGGTAAAGCTTCTGGAGCGTAGAAGAGAGATTGCGCGACCTGGTTGCTAGATCAACATTGATATCCAAGTTGGCAGGAGCAGCTCCTCCGTCCACGGCAGATGCGGATTCGGCACTTTTAGAAGTGGACGGTTGCGAAGACACCATAGATAAGGAGGGTGTAACTACATGTAACATCTTCGAAGATGCTGCTTCAAGGGGGCCACCCCACGCCAGCCACACAGAATTTCAAGTCAGCAACTTCGAATTGATTAATGAAGAATACTTAGATACATAGAAAGACATATTAAACACGGATCGACGATGAAGAAATTGGGTGACGGCAAAGCCAATAACAAAATTAATTAATTAAATAATAATTGAAAGAGAAGATGATGATGATGATGAAAAATGCAACCTTGATAAGCTCCATGCTTCCGATTATAGGGAAGCTTGCCCACCTCGAGCATCTTGGCGATTTCGTTACCGGAATCGGAAGCCCTCTGGAACTGAAGCTCAATCTCTTTGGCAACCGCAAAGGCGTCCCGGGAACGGTGTGGACCTCTGAAGGGGGCGGCGGCGCCACCGCGGTCCTTGGCCCTGTCCTCATCATCCACGACCTTCTTGTCCACCACATGCACCTCGTACTCCAACCCCTCACCCTCGGGTGCCTCCTCCTTGCCGGGCTGCTGGTGGTGGTGGTGGTGGTCTTGGTGATTGGCGGCAGCAGCGGCGTCCACGAGCTTCTGATCGCCGTGAACTTCCTTGACGACCTCGTGCAGGTGCTGGTAATCCTCGTCCTCCAAGTCGGGGATGCCCTCCTCCTCTCTCACCTCCCTCGAATCGCGGCTGGGCGTGTACTGCGTCTGGGGGTAGTACTTCTCATCCCCGTCGAAGAAGTTGAGGAAATCCCAGGCGGAGGCCCTCGGGGGGGAGGGCGGAGGGGGCGGCGGCTTCGAGGAGGAGGATGCGGCGGCAGGGGGCTGCGTTCGGTGGGGCGAGGAAGATCCGTAATAGGGAGGAGCACCGTAGGAGGAAGGGGGAGGAGCTGAATAGAGGTTGTAGGGATTATTGGGATTGGGATAGGGATAGGGATAGAAGGAGGATGAGGAGGAGGAAGATTCGCCGACATAAACAGTTTGGGGGCTCATGGGTCTCTGCTCGTAGACAACAGAAGGAGTGGGCTGCTTCTTCATGAAATTCATGTGCATGTTGTAGCCAGAAGGGTAGGCGAGGTGATGACCTGGCTCCGAATTGTCATCGTCGTGTTCATAAGGGGGGAGATCGAGATGCAGGGGAGAGGAGTGGCCCGAGTGAAGGTGGAGGGCGTCCTCGTCGGAGTCGGAGTCGGAGCCGAAGTGGAGGTGGGACTCGGAGTCGGAGTGCGAGGGGGGAGGGGAGGCGTGTTTGGCCAGGTTCTTGTTCTTGTGGGGCGGGGAGGGAGGAGGAGGGGATGCGGTGAACTCCCTCTCTTGCTGGATGAAGAGGTGCAGTGAATGCCCGATTCCCTTGAGAGAGCTTATGTAGGCCATGTGTGCCGCCGCCAGGGCGTAGCGCTGGTGAATTGCTTCGTCCAGGAAGCTGCACCGCTCCCGGCACAGCGCCACCGCCGGCAGATCCTCCACCTTGGAGCTCGCACACCCCATACCATATACCAATTATTTCACTGTTCCTCCCTTCGCTGCCTCCCAAGAATTCCCAGTTGCAGCAAAGAGCAATCTCAAACAATAATACACTATTAGATAGATAGATGCTTTCCCTGTCTCCTCTGTGTCTGTGTCTCTGTCTCTGCGCGTGAGAAGCGAACTAACTACCAACTCAGAGAGAGATAGAGAGGGACTCAATCAGAAGAAGAGGAAGAGGAGAAGGAACCCATGTATTATTATGCTGTGAGTTGTGACTTATGGTTACTGGTTGGTGCCTATGCTACTTTTAGGGTTTGTATTGTCAGGAACAGGATGGGTAACCCAAACAAAAAAAGAAAGGGAAAAAGGAGTGGGAGGTGCTGGAGGGTACTAGCGTTGCACAGTGACTACTTCGAGAGAGCAGAGTTACTGGGAAGAAAGAAAAGAAAAGAAAATGAGTGAGTGAGTGAATGAATGAATGAGTGGGGGAGGGAGGGAATCTTTTGCCAGCACGGAGTTCCTCGTCCGTTTCTATCGTTTTCGTATTTAGGATAGGAGCACTTAATTAATAATTACTATCAAAAAGAGAGAGAGAGAGAGAGAAACACCACTCTGCCTGTCTCTGTCTGTCACCATTCTCTTGTCTTGTGCGTCCGTTGCGTCGGTGTAAACGCTACTTGCTCAGCTTGTGTGCTCCTTCCTCCCTCTCCTTCTCTAATCTCTCTCCCTAATCTTCTCTAATCTAATGTCTAAAACAAAATATGTGCTATGTGGAAACTCACATACCCCATCTGTTTTCTTCTTCTCTGGGTTTTCACTTTACGCTCCATTTCCTTCTTTTTACTTAATTCCTAACTCTTGTTTATTATCAGATCAATCAATAATCAAGTTTAAATTCCCTTTCATAATTTTAATTTCTATTATATTACCTCATCCATCCTTAAATAATTACCCAATTATAAATACTTATTAAAATTTAAAATAATAAATAATATTAATAAAAATTATAAATAATTTATTAAATTACCTTCTCATCTTTCAATACTTCAATTTCCTTTCTCTTCTTTCACTAATAAATCAATATTATTTAATTAAAATATTGTTAATAAAAAATTAACATTACCTAAATTTTTGAAATCAGCAATTGTTTTTAGACAGAACTAATTTTTAAGATAAATTATTATTTAATAATGAAAAAATTACCTACTTTTCTTATGGGGTTTTCTCTCTCTTTTCTACCCACATTTTATATTGACTTTCCTTTTACCGCTTTAGATGTGAATGTCAGCCGAGTAATATAGAGAAAATAAATTAAAAAATAAAATAGATCATAAGATTCATATATTTTATGAATAAGATATTTAAATATTAAAAAAAATTTACTGTTAAAATAGTATTGTTGGGTAGTAAAATAACCACGTACGTTCTCTCTCTGCCTCTCGAGTTTGAGTTCATCAGAGTCTCCTAATTTGGTGGTGGCTAGCCGAACAAACAATTAAATTGGATATACTTTATACATAAACACGCACAAATTAAAGTTTGTTACTTGTTAGAGTTGGAAGCACTTAACGCGCAGTTACGGCCTCAGACGGAAGACGAAGCCAAATTATTCCATTTTGGAAGCTTGACGAATCCAACTTTGACGCCATGTTTGACGCTTGTTCTTTATTCTCAGTCATTTCCAGTTATGCCCCCTTCCTCCTTCTATTCTTTCCGTTACAACAATCTGCGTTTTTAATTAATTAAAAATCAATTACGAATTTCATTGCCACATTCATTTCTTTCTTCTGTTAAGTTTCTCAGCATGTTGGGAATGACCATCCCGGCAGTTACATTTTCGTTTCCTATTAAAACACGTCATTTGAAAAATATAGCTCATCTCCTCCCTATTATATATATATATAAGTTACACGTTTTTTTCTCTTTTATTTAATGTGTTGCTAAAGAGCAGGAAAAACAATCAAATTTCTCATTAAAAATATGAAAGAAATGTTCGCCCGTAAATATGATGGTGGCAAAGTTATATCATAGAATGAATTGTGAGTATGGCATGTTTGGTTTGAAAATGCTTTCATCTTTGAACTGTTTTCTTAGTAAAATTAAAATATATGAACATAATGTATTTAAAATAAGATAACATTTTTATAAAGATTTAATTTTTAATTACTATAAAAAAGATACACTATTATTTTGACATATAAGCAAACAAATTTGATGCTCTCTCCCATAACTTGAAAAACCATAGGATTTTATTGCATAACAATATTAATATATTTAAATTAAACTCCTTTTATAATTAAAAATAAAAATAGAAAAACAAATAAAAATGCAAATCAACCCGATCCTAAAATATCTTAAATAATAATAATAATAATAAGAGAGAGAGAGAGAGGAGCAGATATCATGACTCAATTTCCTTGCCATGTACATGATCCAACTGTTTTTCACTAAATTAGTTTCCAGAAGGAGGTAAAAACGTTACTTAAAAAATAGTTTAAGTTATATACTTATTTTGTTAAGTTGCAACAACACCACATCGCCAACTCCCATCTCGAATTAAAAAAAAAAAAAAAAGCACATCGCTACCTACTTTCCAAAGAGAAAATATTTTATGGCAGGACTGAGAAGTATATGTAACCGACATTGCAATGTAGAGAGCAAGTAGCGTTCAATTAAATATCACACCAAACTGACCCAACTCTCAAATGAACTGATGCAGAGTTACCCTATCCATGATTCTTGAAGACTAGTCCCCCTGATCAAAACTGAAAGGGCTTCAAGCGGTTGAGCAAAGGCTATGTTAATTAGTGTATCGTATGGAATAAAATTCGGTAGTATTTTACATAAAAAAATTAAGATTTCACAGTATGGTATAAAATATTTATTGTGCAAGTTCTTACCATATCCAGTGTTTGATGTGTCACATATTATAATTATATATATAATTTTCTCTTATTCATTATTTATTGTGTCATTGTATGAACATGTATAAGATAAATTTAATTTTATAGACAAGAATACCTACATACATATATATGTTAAAATGAATCAAGATTTACATGTACCTATAAAAAAAAAAGTTTTTGAAAAAATGTTCAAGTGCAAAAAAAAAAAATGTTTACGCTATTATTCTAATCCAGGCAATTCCAAGTAGGAATGAAGTTAGCAATATAATATGGGAATTTATTTCAGTAGAGGAAAAAATATATCCATATATATAAGTTCAATTGCAACAGGACCAAGAAAAAAACAACATACATGTTATTCATCTTTTGCTTTGTATAAAGATATCATATTTCATTCTAGTTTCTTCTTCGGATGTCACCCTTGGCACGTATTTAGACTAGAAAAATTATGATTTCATTGACACCCAAAAAAAAAATGAAAAAAGGAAAGCCATTTGGGGGCAATTATGAGAGGCAGGCTTATATGGTGAGAGGCGATCGAGCTGGGGCAGTGGCTTGGATGGGGCGAGATGGTGACAATCAGGAGGAGATAACTACTCAAAAGATAAGGCTATGATTAATTTGAGATTGAGTAGCAAAAAATAAAAATAATGTTATGAGTGTAATCGGGTTTTTTTTTTTTAGTCTGATAACCTAATCCAATAATTATGTGATTAAAATGGGATAGATTTAATAACATTAATGCACTATTATATATTAAATCAAGCATGTACTAAAAATAGAATTTATAGTATTAATTAATATAATCGAGCCTTATCCCATTTATATCAAACAAGGCCCAAATTTTGTCCATTTCTAATCTTCGATTAAACTTAAAAGACCTGGGGTAATCATAATTATAATTTGTATCGAAAGTGGTTGAAGTTTTTTTTTTTTTGTCATGCTTTGTAGTCTCGTAAAGAAGGAAAAGTGACATTAGCGGTCGTTCTCAAATGCATGGGTAATTTGGCCATACCATTTATCGAGCGTGTACAGAAGCACCCCACCCCCACCCAACCCGCGGTACCGTGCGCTTAAGGCCAACGACCAGCGTTTACACTTATCAGGCATACATGGGAATGCATCTCGCATCTATATCTATCGGTCTATAAGAAATGTTATGTTACTTAGTACAATATATCTAGCTTGTCAAATATGACAACTCTTTTTCTTCTACTTTTTCCTAAATTTCTTTCATTCTGAATCAAATTCTACGTTGGGTAGTCTAATTACAGAAAACTGTTTATTGGGTTAGTAGAAAGAATAATTTTTGGAGCACAACAAATACATTCTATACACCTTATTACCATTATATGTAATGTGTAATCCCTATTTATTCTATTTTCACATCACATCCAATAGTAATAAAATATGTGATGTATATTTATTGTGTAATTTTATTGTACACCAAACATAACCCTAGTAGAAAATGTCTCAACACTCCATCTCTCACGATCTCACCTCTCTTGCCGCTCTTTATTCCATTAGGTAGCATTTATTTATTGTCCTTAAGATAAAAATACAGAGATACTGGAGACAGAAACCTGTTTGGTGGTAGACACAGAAACATGGGACAGAAAAATTTTCTGTCATCGGGACAGAAAAATTTTCTGTCATCGGGACAGAAAAATAAAAAATTTCTGTATCTTCAAAATGTGGGGACAGAAAGCATGAATAATGAATTGTACCTGTCTTTCACGTTGGAAGCAAATCATTAAATAAGAAGAAAAATAAGCATGCGAAAGTGAGAAAAGCATTAAATGCTTTGGTGTGAAGAGCGTGCATGCAAACTCTATAAAAGGAGCACTTAAAGCAGCACAAGTAGAGTAGAAGAACAAAGAGTAACAGAGAAACACACAACAACTCAAGTATCTCATCCTTTTAGTGATAGAGTAGAATTATTTGTTCTATATAAATTCTTCTCTTTTGTGAATAGAGAGTATATACCAATGAGAAAAATATTGTGAGGTACTCTGGGTGTATTTGGGATTTGGGTTGAATGGAGCGTGTCCATCTTTTGTATCTTTATTATATTTCTATAGTGAAATATTTGGTTGTCGTCTTTTGCCCGTGGACGTAGGCTTTAAGTCAAACCACGTAAATTCCTGGTGTCAATTTATTTTACGCTTCCACATATTTAATTTGCGCTACTCTGATCCCGTCATTTTACAACAAACTGGTATCAGAGCTCTTATAGAGTTCTGGACTAATTTGTTCAAAAAGTCTATTGCAAAATTTGATATTCAACAATTGATGGGTGCATTTCTTTTGGAATGTGGAAGGCCCATATGATGGCTGTTCTTGTACATCAAGGTGTAAAAGTAGCACTTTCTGACAAAGAAAAGAAGCCCGAGACAATGAAGGAACTTAAATGGGAACATGCTGATCAAAAGGCTCTTTCTATTATTCAGTTATGGATTATAGATGATGTGCTACAGGAGGTCCTTTCAGAGAAAACAGCAAAATCGTTGTGGACCAAGTTGGAGTAATTGTATATGACTAAGACAGTGGCTAACCGTCTCAGTGTTTTGCAACGCCTGTACATGCTTCGTATGGCAGAAGGGACATCAATTCGGTCTCAAATAACTGAGTTCACATCACTCATCACAGATTTGAAAAATATGGACGAGACATTCTCAAGTGAGCAACAGGCAATTATGTTACTTTGTTCCTTACCTCCTTCATACAAGCACTTTCGTGAGGCACTCATTGCAGTTGTGATGATACTACATCTGGCTTGATTGCCAGAGGGAGGTCAAAAGAGATTGGATCAATTAGCAAACGAAAGTCTAGATCTAAGTCTAGACATCATAAAGGCAAGTGCAAATATTATAAGAAGGAGGGGCACTGGAGAGCATAATGTCCAAGCTCAAAGAAAAAAAAGGACAAAGATTCAAGTGATGCAGCTAGTGTAGCTGAAAGTACCGATAATGTTCTCATAGTATCAACCAGTTCAATTGGTAATACTTGGATACTTGATTTAGGTTGTTCCTACCACATATGTCAGAACCAGGATTGGTTTATAACCTATCGGTCAATTGATGGTGGTGTTGTCTTTATAGGAAATGATATGCCCTATAAGGTCTTTGGCATTGGAACAATAAAAATCAAGATGCATGATAGGGTTGTGAGAACATTGACTGATGTTTGGTACATACCCGACTTGAAGAAAAATCTTATATCCTTGGGCGCCTTTGATTCTCAAGGTTATAAGTATTCTATTGAATGTGGAGTTTTAAAAATCTTTAAATGTGCTCTTATTGTGATTAAAGACAAGTTAGTCAATGGCCTTTATTTATTTCAAGGAAGAACAGTTGTTGGTGCTGCCTCAGTATCATTTGATTCTGATTCAAAAACTACTCATTTGTGGCATATGCATCCGGGGCATATGAGTGAAACAGGAATGTCAATTTTGAGCAAGCGCAACTTGCTAGGTTATCACAAAATTGGGAAGCTTGACTTTTGTGAACGCTATGTCTACGGGAAGCAAACCAGAGTCAAGTTCAGCACTGTTATCCACATAACTAAGGGCACAGTGGATTACATCTGCTTTGACTTGTGGGGCCCTGCACCTGTTCCGTCAAAAGGTGGTGCTAGATACCTATTGACGTTCATTGATGATTTCTCAAGAAAGATATGAGTTTATTTTCTGAAACACAAGAATGATGTGTTCCCTACTTTCAAGAAATGGAAAGTGCTTATTGAGAACTAGACCGACAAGAAAACCAAGCGCCTCCGAACAGATAATGGTTTGGAGTTTTATGGAGGTCAATTCAACGAGTTTTGTGAAAATGAAGGTATAGTAAGATATCGTACTGTGAGAAAGACACCGCAACAAAATGGAGTAGCAGAATGTATGAACATAACTCTTTTGGAGAGGGCTCGTTGTATGCTCTCTAATGCTGGTTTGTCTAAAGAATTTTGGGCTGAAGCTATTAATATGGCTTGCTATTTGGTAAATCAATCTCTATCAACTGTGATCGATTTGAAAACTCCTATTGAGATATGGTCCAATGATCCTACTGATTATTCAAATCTGAGAATTTTTTGTTGTCCTGCATATGCTCATATTGATGATGGAAAGCTTGAGCGAAGGGCACTAAAATTTATATTTCTCGGATATCAAACTGGGTTCAAAGGTTATAGATTATGGTGTACAGAACCTAAATCATCCAAATTCATAATTAGCAGAGATGTCAAGTTTAATGAATCATCCATGCTTCATCCAAAAAAGGAGGTTAGCGATGCAGAAAAAAAAAGGACCAAAATGCTAGCAAGCAGGTGGAGTTTGAAGCTGAACCACCAAAGCAGATGGAAGAAGATACCTCTGATCAGCTCATTCAAGAAGAAGATCAAGATGTTGATGATGCTGTAGATGCAAGACAACAGTTGCAGCATTATAGCCTCACTAGAGATAGAGAAAAAAGGCAAATAAAACCACCACAAAGGTATGGTCATGCAGACATAGTCTCTTTTGCACTATCGGTGGCAGAGGATATGGAATCAAAAGATCCCACCACATACCATGAGGATATTTCAAGTGAAGAGTCTGCATAGTGGATTGCTGCAATGAATGAAGAGATGGAGTCTCTTTGTAAAAATCGGACTTGGGAGTTGGTGAAACCACCTACAAATGGATCTTCAAGAAAAAGGAAGGATCCCTGGAGTTGAACCGGCTAGGTACAAAGCATGCTTAGTTGTAAAAGGTTTTAGCCAAAAGGAAGGAATAGACTTCAATCAAGTATTCTCTCCTGTTGTGAGGCATAGCTCCATTCGGGTATTGCTCACCATGATTGCACTATTTGACTTAGAGCTTGAACAGCTCAATGTCAAGACAACTTTTCTTCGTGGTGAGCTTGAAAAACAGATCTATATGCAGCAACCAGAAGATTTTATTGTTCAAGACAAGGAGGATCATGTATGGTTATTAAAGAAGTCATTATATGGCTTAAAGCAATCTCCGCACCAATGGTATAAGAAATTTGACACTTTCATGTTGGGTCGTGGTTACTCAAGGAGTGACTATAACTGTTGTGTTTACCACGGGAAGCTCTCAGATGGTTTGTATGTCTATTTCTGAAGGAGCAACTCAGTGGTGAATTTGAAATGAAAGACTTGGGTGCAGCTAAGAAGATTTTGGGCATGGAAATTCACAAGGATCAGCATGCTGATAAATTATAGTTGTCTCAGAAGAAGTATATTGAGAAAGTACTTGAGCGTTTTGGAATGCAAGATGCAAAGCCTGTGAGTACTCCATTGGCAGCCCATTTCAGATTATCAGCCGCACATTCACCATAGTCCGCTGAAGAGGAGGAACAGATGTTACACGTTCCTTATGCAAATGCAGTTGGAAGCATAATATATGCTATGGCATGCACTAGACCAGATATTTCACATGTCGTTAGTGTTGTTAGCAGATATATGGGCATCCTGGCAAGATGCATTGGCAGGTAGTGAAATAGATACTTTGATATCTTTGAGGTATAACAAATGTTGGCTTAGTATATTACAGGAGTTCTAACACTAGCAGTAGTGTTATTGGTTATGTTGATTCTGATTATACTGGAGATGTTGATAAAAGAAGATCTCTGACATGGTATGTCTTCACGTTCTCAGGTAGTGCAATTAGTTGGAAAGCGACTTTATAGTCTACTATTGCACTATCCACTACAGAAGCCGAATACATGGCAGCAACAGAAGTAGTGAAAGAAGCCATTTGGCTTAGAAGTTTGGTAAGCAATTTGGGCTTGGAACAAGATGTTACAATTATTTATTGTGATAGTCAAAGTGCCATACATTTGACCAAAAATCAAATGTATCATGAGAGAACTAAACATATTAACGTCAGATATCATTTCATTCAGGAGATTATTTCTCAAGGTATTATTATAATGAAGAAGATTGGTATCTCAGACAATCCAGTAGATATGTTGACAAAGTCAATCACAGTTGCTAAGTTCAAGCATTGCTTGGACTTAGTTGGCATTAACAATATGTGAGTTTGCCCTTATGGGCACATTGCAGAAGGCAACTTCAGAAACTTGAAGATGAATAAAAAAAAATCAAGTCAAAGTGGAGATTTCTGATGTAGAGTGGGTTGTTTTTATTGCCACAAAAGACAAGCTATGTACCTACCTTGTGCATGCATCCAAATTGCATTTATTGCAACAAAGACCACTGAAGTCAAAAGCGTGAATGATGAATTGTACATGTCTTTCACGTTGGAAGCAAATCATTAAATAAAAAGAAAAATAAGAGTGCAGAAGTGAGAAAAGCATTAAATACTTTGATGTGAAAGGCGTGCATGCAAACTCTATAAAAGGAGCACTTGAAGCAGCACAAGTAGAGTAGAAGAACGAAGAGTAACGAAGAAACACACAACAACTCAAGTATCTCCTCCTTTTAGTGATAGAGTAGAATTATTTTCTATATAAATTCTTCTCTTTTGTGAGTAGAGAGTATACACCAGTAAGAACAATATTGTGAGATACTTTTGGTGTATTTAGGACTTGGGTTGAGTGGAGTGTATACACCTTTTGTATCTTTATTATATTTCTATAGTGAAATACTTGGTTGTCGTCTTTTGCCCATGAACGTAAGTTTTAAGCCAAACCACGTAAATTCCTGGTGTCAATTTATTTTATGCTTCCACATATTGTGCTACTCTGATCCCGCCATTTTACAACATTAATTAACATTGTGTTCACGATAAAACAGATTCCATTTTGCAACGATCTTTTGGTTATAATGATCTATCCTTTTTTTCCTAACAATAGTTGATTTACATATACATATGTAAATTCTTATGGTTCCTAACAAAGTGTTGAGGATCCAATCGGCCAAAAGCTTTAGTACCAATCAGTATCCAAGTTAAGATTAAACTAAATTATCTCGATGTAATTACGAGTATTGAACTAATTAAGTTTGGAACATATCCCTCCTAACTATTTTTTCACATTTTATAAGGTATGGTTGAGAGTTGAATACTCAGATGAGTCATAAAGCCTTCTGAATGTGCCAATCAAACCATTAACGCATTGCTCCCAGAAGAATAATGCTATTTTGACACTCAAAAAGTGGGTGTCTAACCACTGAATATGATGGATGTTAAGCATGAGTGGGGATCACTATTACAGCCAATGATTATAAAGTGGGTGTCTATTCAGACACCCATTTTTTAGGCATCAAAATATCATTAGCCCCGAACATAGCAGCCAGTGCACACTGTGAGGTCGTGATAGTGACTGTAGTAGATAAAGAGGAGCGGCTGCTACACAGAGAGGATGGGTTTAATTGTTTGTCACTTCATCCTTTGTTCTTCTTTTTTTTTTGGTTCTTACAGTGTTTTATATTTTCAAAAATTTAACTATATAGTTAACACCAGGATGGTTTTTATTTGTGTCGAGGTTGTTTGGTTTGTTCTTGTGGCTGTGTTAATAGTGTTAGGTGATTGATACGTAGCTTGAATGTTTTTTCTTTTATAGATTTGAATCTATTTTATAGTTGATTTTGGTTATTGATTGTTGAAAGAAGGAAATAAGGCTTGTTATGTTATGGTGGTATAGGAGTGGTATTCTATAGAAATTGAAGAAACTTGGAGAGCATAAAAGCCATTTTTTATTTTTTCTCAAAATTTATTTTCGCATTTTACTAATTGTCTATTATAAATGAGGGAAGTAATTATAGCAACTTTTAAACATTTAAGAATGTTTGGAGTAATTTTAAAATTCAATAGGAGATAAGTTAATATCAACTAAGTTCATAAGAAGTTGATCTAATTTGCCCTAATAACCACAACAATGATTACAACTCATGATACTTTTGTTTTCTTAAGAAAACAAAATAGAAAAAGAAGAAGCAATGATCCAGTACAAATGGTCAGCTTCTATACGTCTTTTTTCTCTTCTAATTTTGTGAATGATGAAACTTTGAAAAATATCGATGCCAACAAGAAACCCTTTTAAGGCCACTTACTATTATTCTAAAACACACCGAGTGAAAGAACAAATAAGAAATGAAATGCGCAGACCTACCTATGAAAGCCAATAAGAATGAAAAGAACGTGTCGACTAGAAAAAGATATTATTTATATACATAATAAATAAAATACTGAGCTAACTCTCACAACCGTTTTATTATTAAATAAGACATAAATTTTTCTTAAAATGAGATTCATGCCTCATCAAACAATAATAAAATGAGTTATTATGATAATTCATACGTAGTATCTATTAATAACGTAACTCATACCTGTATACTAATCAATGAATAGGTGGCGGCGGCCAATAAGGTCACTCTCACCGCTGCCTACGGTTACCCCCTTGCTTGATATCTACTTCAACCATTTTAAATTTTGCGTGGGGTGAATTTAGTCCTACACTCACATTTGAAATATTAAAGCATCAATAATCATAAAGTCATTACCTTGACTAAAGCTATATGGGAAGAATGGAAACCAGTGGAAAAAAGGGGAATATGCCTTGGACTGCAAGCCATATAATCGACTGAGAAACAATTTGTACTCTGTGTATACGCTCGGTTGTTTATCTGCTAGCAGTAGCCTCGTTTTAATGTTTTATACTTTTATTTGGTACCTTTCCCTGTTGCTCTGCTTTCTCTTTTTTGTTTTTCACTTCTTTTAAAATCTAACCAATTTGGTGAAGAGTTGGTAGCTTTAATTTAGCTCAGTTATAGATGCTATTTTCATATTAAAATTTACTGTGAATTATACCGATCTTTTTTAAATTTTAGTATAATTATACCTTGCCATCACTTTATTTATAAAGTTAGCACCAGAGATTTTTTAGATTTTTGAAAACTTACGCTAATTTCTATTATTGCAGTTATTGTTCTATCTGTTTAAGTTCTAAAAGACAGCATGTGACCTACATATGATCATTAATCGTAAAATCGTAATATTTTGATTGTAATATTTAATATTTAAAGTATAAAAATACCCTCCTCTTTTAATTATAAGGTATAATTATTCATTCTCTGCAATTTTACATGTAATGGTGGAAAATGTAACACCAGATAGATACGAAAAATTGTAACACAATTCATAATCAAATAATAATCTTATTCAATAATTATTTGATTTATTGTTTTGATAGAAAAAAATTGTGATATTCTTATAAAATGATTCAGACAATAATTTCTCAATAATAATCAAATTATTCTATCATAACAAGAAATCTTAAAAAGTCATATTGATTATTAGTAACATTTTTCTATTCTACTAATTGAATGATATTTCAATATCTCATTACTCATTTTACATTATAATGTTCTTCCGCTTTTTGTTTGTAAATTCCACGTACTGTTGTTTTAACAGCAACAGCAAAATTTTGAACCTTGTTAATAATCATCTTCAAATAATGGGATTGCGTGGGCTAAAAAATATGTTCTACTTGGCATTCTATAATTATTATTCCCATTTGTTTGTATTGTTATCATGCATCCAAATTCCAATTGCATAATCCATGTGAACTTCAGACATTATCTCTTGGCGCCGTACGCTATACTTTGCATTGAATTTGTTCTGTTTGGCATTATTGTTTTGCGAGGAGAATATATGAATACAAGTGTGATCTATGTAATATGAAATAAATGACTGCCACCAGAGTGATGCAGATTTTGACAATCAGTATCACCCAATACAATCATTTATTTTATCATTATTGGGTTGTTGATATTGAATGCCTCTGCTACTCCAAGTGACATCTACCACTCACAAACTTTGTCCCCAGTAGCTTTCAAAAGAAACAAGAAAAAGAAAAAAAGACATTGTCCCCAGTAATCAATCCAAAGTGATATAATTATTGAGAGCACTCCAGTTTTTTATATATATATTTTTCAATTCCTTTTATTCAGTATTCGCCAGGGAAATGAAGACTGCGTACTTTTTGCTCAAAAGTTTCTTTCAAAAGTTGTTTTATTCAATTTCAATTTCTATATCTGTTTATTCATGTGTTTTTATCGAATTGATATAGGATGTCTTTGGATCAACTGTACAGAAAATTAATTCTAAGATATCATAAGCATTTATTTATACAATTAAAATAACAATATTTTGTTCTTTGTATTTCAACATAATTACACAACTTTTTGTTAAAAAAACATTTTTTAATTTTATTTTTCAATATATTATCAAAATGAGTATTTTGTGTCTGAAAATCTTTTTTTTAAATAAAAAATAAAAATGCACTCTGCTTGTTAAAAGATGCACAAATTAAACTCGTAAGCATAAAATCCTAATGAAAATTCTTTACTGTAATTGGGAAAAGAAGTTTCACATAGGGCATGCAGAATATTCTTTATTCATTAAAAATTGTACACAAAATGTAGATTGGTGTCTTATGATTCCCGCATACTTCTAAAACAATTATTTATTGGTCAAATTACAGGACCTCCTTAACTTCTTTCGTAATTACACTTATACCTTTTTAATTTTAAATATTACACATTCCCTTCTTAATAATTTACATGTCAGTATAGATATATCCTTTATAAATTTATAATTACTTTCTTGCCCTTGTCCACGTAACTTTAAACCATCTTCACCATCACCTCAACTGTTCTTTCACCAAACCCCAAATTCAAAATCCCCAAAATTCTCAGCACACGACACAATCACAAACCCCAAATTCAAAAATAAAATTACAGATGAAGCCAATCTACTTTTCAAGCTTTGTGAGAAAGAAAATAAAAATCTAACACGAGAACTCGTCCCATAGACATAAGGTTATAAGCACAGGGGCAACTTCCTTCTTCTGCTCCCCAAGGAAGGAAGAAGTTGAAAAATATTCCAGCACAGTGTAATCCCAAAGGCATGTGTATGCCAATTGATTAACTCATTCAAGCCTCTAATTATCTATCCATTCTGATAAAATTCCTTTAAGTATCCTATCATCTATTCTTCCTTGTGATTCTCAAATAAGGGTGGCAATTTCAAATACGACACATGGATTACTCAGACTACCGCCTGTTCGGTCGAGTTAATGCGAGCGGGTTTGTCTATTGGTCAAGACGGGTGCAGGTTTAAGGTGAACCTGTCCCAACCCACCCCACACCCCACATATATTTTAATATTTATAATATTATTATATAATTATTTATATGTATACATTTTTTTCTGAAAAAAATTACTTAACCCTACGAAGGATATTCTGTTATTTTTTTGATATTGATGATTATTACTCTAGGATTTAAATATTAATGCTATTATTGGATGTATTTTATATTTTTGTGTTTGATTTTTTAGATTTTGAGATAATTTTATAATTTTTTTTAAAATAGCAGGGTGAGGTGGGTGTGAGTTTAAACTTGTAAAACTCGCGGATAGAGGCGGGACGGATTAAGACTCATATTACCTAACACAGAGCGGGGTCGGGTTGAGCAAAAACCTGCCCCCAACCCGCTCCATTGCCACCCTTATTCTCAAAAGATGCTTTAGATCCAGCAAAGACAACATCCCTACAGTATTTGAGATATGTTGGCAAGTCTTTTGAAGAGTGGATGGGGGAAATGGTGGGTGGGTCAGAGACTTAGAGGCGGTGATGTTTGGTGGGGTGGTGGGTGGATTGTGTTTATGTTGCTACCCTGGGAATTTGTTTTTAGGGATCGCAGTGGTGGTGACCTGGTGGGAAAGAGAATAGGAGGAAGAAGGAAATAAGCGAAAATGAAAAAACAATTATAAAGGGTAATTTTATATTTTTGAAAAAATATTATAAAATAAAGGAAATAGTTGTAATATTTAAAACTGGAAAGGAATAAATATAGTTACAAAGAAACTCCGAGAAGATCCATATAGTTAGCCCTTATTTATTCAATTTTGGTGGGATGCAAGATGGAATTGCAACTTGGCAGTGGTGATCAGCACAATGGGTAGTACCAGACTACAACTTTGGCGAAAGAAATTTTAGACTGTTTACTGTTTCAATAAGTTCAATTTCTAGCCGAAAGGCAACGGCCGAGATTTGCACCTTCTCCCCCTTTTACTCGGTTACCGTATCGCTTTACGTAACTATAAAATTAATACTATTTAATATGATTAAATCAGTATCAAGCTGCAAATAAAGCATATTAAATAGTGATAATAATATGACGTCTTTTGAGACAATGGAACGCCTCAATATGCAGATTGTCGAACCGTTGTAGGTACCATGCACTCTGCTGAAATTATTTTATATTGAATGTTAATGCCCATCAAAACGCGAAACTCGAATATTCTTGTCATGTCTCTATATACATAATGTAGATATTGTGTGAGGAATGCCCTAGAAAACACAGGAGAAAAAGAAGTATATAGAGTATGTAAAGAAACATATGTCAACTGTACTATATCGATCGTATGTATTTGTGAAAAATAATCTTATTTTCTTTTTCATGCATACGTTGGAACTTCAACAAAATTGTTTAATTTTATAAAAACTTTAATATTAATTTATTTAATTATATATTATCACATAAATAAATCTAATTGAGAACTATTTAAATAGTAATATAAATAAAATAATTTAATTTGATAACAATAATATATTATTACTATCAATATATCAAAATTAAACTTAAAATAATTAGCCATCAGAATGACATGGCTAACTTAAAGTATGTGAATATGTATGAAGTTTGATTGTTGTATGTGGCGCATATTATACGTTAAGAAGAGTGAGACGCTCATAACTTGCTCTTTGGTCTACCTCATCAAACTATTTTTTTTTTAAATTTATTTTTTTTTGTTTGCAGTTTGTTTCTTAGATTTGCATGTATGTTTCAAGAATTTATGATAAATCAACCATACGATTTGCTCGTTATTTAATTTAGAGAAGTAATAAGCATCTTAAGGTTTCTTATTATTTGATTTCATTCTTATATAATTTTAATACTTTGTATCCGAGAACAAACAGGATATTGAGCACATTGTTTTTTGGTGGTGCACGCAGCAGTAAGCACTTGAGAGGGTAATATTGTGTTGCACAATTGCACATCCACCATTTTTTTTTTATGTTCAAATAATACTATTCTATATCATATGTACTTGCAGTATTTTCGTACACGGTAGGCAACAACACTCCCGTATCTTTTTTTTTTTTTTTGATAAACACACCCGTATCTTCTGATTTTTAGTAAGACTAAGACCTATCACTTTCAGATGCACAATGATCTCTGAGCAATTACTGACACTTAATTTCTTTGTACCTCTTCTCTTCTTTCAATGAATCACCTGCGTCTTTCGTAGTCAAAGGAATTGCAGATACGAAAACACCCCTTTGCCCTTAAAAGAAAGGGGTAAAAGGGGGGCAGAAAGAAGGAAAGCAGAACCCAATTGCATGCGAGTTTAAAGCCACGTGAAGAAAGAAGAAAAAAAGTAATAAATGGTGTTAATATGATGTTAAATTGTTTTATGCAAAGGTTAGAGACGTGAAATCTAGGGGGCACATATAAAAAATTAGAAGTCAAAGAGAGGATGAGATGGGGGTGGAGAATATGCAGAGAGAGAGAGAGAGAGAGAGCCAGGCCTACCAACCTTTTAAAGGCTTTAAAGTAATGTGGACTTTGTGCAGATCAGATCAAATCGGAGAGGGAGCTGAGGATCTTCTTTTCTTTCCACTCACCTGATGGGGCAGCCATTTTAATCATAGTGCTCTTATAGGAATGTGGGAAAGTTAGGAGAGAGCCAGCCAAGGGGAGCGTCCGCAATTTCAAAGTGAATATCCGATACGTAGATGGATCACATATGCCATGGATGAATGAATCATGTGATGAGGGGGCGATCATTTATGTGTAATTGCTCTGAAGATCGTGGGCCCTTCTTGGCCCCACAGGGCTTCCTTAATATTGTGTTTTGACTTTTGACCTCTAACAAACACAGAGCTATTTTTTATTTTTCCTGTTTGGTACAATATCATGTGCATGTAAGCTATTATTACACGATCTGCCAGCATACACAAACAAACCCCATGTCTATTTTATTATGAAAAAGCTGTGGCTGCAATGTTCAATTTGAATCTATATATAATAAAGAGACTATAAAGTGGCTTAAACGTATAAAATCGTCTGTTACTGTTATTTATTAAGCTAGAAAAGGGTATTCGTAATTGCAATTTTCAACTATCTTGCAACTGTAATTGCAACACAAAGAAAGAGGAATAGCTGAGATTGCCTACGATACGAAGAGGTGAACACCACAAACAACATAGCAGCACAAAAATGTCACTAACATGGTTGGAATTCATCAGAGTTGATCCGTAAATAAAAAACTATGAGCAAGCTAGCTAGCTTGGCTTTTTTATGTTTTTCCCTCTCCATTTCTATTTTTTTTTTGCTTTTTGGTTCATAAAAAACTTAAAAGCTCATCACCACTAAGGCAGCGTTTGATTACTGTTCTAAGATAGAAATACAGGACAGAGACAGAAATATAGAGATAGTGAAATGAAGACATAAAAAATATTGTTTCTGTATCGTATTTGATTGACGGGGATAATAGAGACAGTTGATTGGCGTTGACTGGTGGGTCAAACTATCATCAGAGGTTACTACTTAAGAAGTTAAATTTTTGGGATAGAAAATTTTTTCAATTTCATATTTCATCTCTACCACCAAATATAATATAGAAATAATGTATTTTTATATTTATATGCTTGGACACAAACCAAATGTATTTATATTTATTTGCGAGGACCGAAGAGAGGAAGGTACGGCATGTTGTTGTGAAACGTCACTTTCATGTGTTTTTGGGCATTTGATTTACTGACCGACTGCGCTGGAATTTCATTTGGTGGGGAGCGTGGTTTGTTGGCAACACCCAAATCCCATTACATTACATTACATTGTCATTTACTCATTTTACACTGCAGCCAGCGCAGGGACGGAAAGCAAAAGAGAAGGTGAAACTAGGCGGTGTACACCGGATTCGGGTGGGTTGAACCGAATTTCAATTCAACCTGATTTTTTAGATCAGATCAATTTTTAAAACTTGAATATGACCTGATAAATGACTGAGTCAAGCTGGACTTCAAATAATATATGAAGATTTTAATATTATACATAATAAAATTATTTAATTTTACAAATAAAAAATAAAATTTAAGAGATATATTGAGATACATATTTTGAAACAAACTATTTAATTATTAAAATAATATTAAATTATCCAAAATGTATTAATTTAAACTAAACTCTTATAATTTATCCATAACTATTATAAAAAAAATATAACTATTAAAATTTTTTTTGACTTCGGGCTGGGGTCAGATCAACCCAAAGCATAACCCAAACCCAATCTAAAAAGTGCATTTAGTTAAATCTAAAAAGCTAAATCTAACTCAATAAATTTCGAATCAAGACAGATCAACGGGTCAGGCTCGGTCTGGAATATCTCTAGATGAAAGGAGCACCAGCACTTTCGAGGAGTCACGTGCGGAGCACATGTGATCATTCGTTTTCAATGTCATTCTCTTCCCCAGCTTACCATACCTAAAATACAATACAAATGCAATGCGTAACAGAATTAAGTTATCGAGAAAATAAAAGTTGTGCTGCTTTAATTTGCTCTATTGTCAGAGCTGAACCAAATCTAGGGCGAGAGGAGCATCCACCATGTTACACTACAAAATATGAGTAAATAAGAGACACAAAGAAAAATAAAATCCAAGCTTAATGAAGTGGACTAGACTGGGCTCCAATCCCCCTTACCAGAATTTCTTTATTTATCAAGTGCTTTATATAATCGATCAAAATTTATAACATAACCACAGTTAGCTGTGAATCGGTCACATTGTTTCCTCATAATTAATTGATCGATTACACCTCTAAGAGTCAACATATCTATCGATCGATCGTATATATATCCTTTAACATTTGATCAATTAGGGTATACTCCAACCTAATTCCAATACTCTTATCACTAAAAAGCTAGTATATTCTTAAATCAATTGATCTAAGTATTAGGTACCAATAAGTGGACCTTGATAGTTTGGGGTGGGGGCTGAAAAGACTGGGTCGCAAGTGGCTGCCTAAAAGGGCTGTGTAGTTACGTTAAATGCTCTCAACTTAAAAGGACCGGTAATGATGACCTTTCACATATTGTGCATTGATGGGCCTAATGATTGGTATCAGTGTTCGCTGTTCAGTAGTTGGAGATGATCCAAAATAATTAGATTTTGACCCAAAAGAGAAGAAGGAAAAAACAAATAATTTGTGGGAGAAAACTCACCATCCATCCACTTGATTTTACAGTCTATTACTCTATTCTATGATTTTGATTTTCTTTACCAATCGAAATGGACCTTTATCGGGGACACTTTGGGCTGGTTTTAAGCTAGTGAGGTTGCGTTATTTTAGATTTTAAAAAATTAAAATCAATGAATGTTTTAATAATTTTTAACATGTTTAACAGAGTATTTTTCTGATTTTCCTTGAAAAAGGAACTTAAGGATTGAATTTTCTATTACATAATAGAAATTCTTCTCATTTAGCCTCAGAATTTTTTGTTTCAATTATAAATAATTTCCAAAACAGAGTAAATCCGTAAATTAAAACATATATTAATTCTCTTTCTATTTTGCACAGAAGTTATTTTTCACAAAATCTATTGTCATACGTACAATTTACTGTTATATATTTCTTTTATAGTTATGTTTTAAAATCAAAATAAAAAGCATATTTTCACTCTTTTGTTTTTCTATCCCGTAAAATTAAAATTCGTGCAAAAGAGAACTGTACAACATGAGTTAAGGAATAATGACGGTAATTTGGAAATAAAAAATTTAGATTTGCCTACTCTAAACTAAGGAGAATATTACAGTGTATGAACGAGGATTTAATCATCTTTAAATTATTTAATAAGATATATACATAATATATATATATATATATAAAATAAAAATTACTGATTAAATAGTAAATAATTCTTTACTTGTATACTTTATCAATCTTCTTGTTATTTTAGAGGTGCAAAATCCAAGAAATTCACCCGGAAGGGTAAAAAGCCGTTTTCTCCGGTCTCATCCATGAATATAATTGCCGACAGGAAAGAAAGCAAGCTGGGGAAGAGTCATGGACACTCTACAGCCCATGAATTGTAATTTTCTTCTATTAAGACATGTACATCTCAATCCTTTAAAGAAAATCACAGTAACAGAGTGGCAAGGTAACCAAAAAGGAAAATCAAAATACTGTAACAGGAAAAGGAACTCTAGAAATGGCGACTCCCCCAATGCTATCCTGGCCTATACATGCAATCAAAATAAAAAAGAATACCTCATCAACTCTTCCCCACAAATTTCAGTTATAGAAGCTTCAAAATCTTTATGACCTATACAGTTACCGCCGTCTACCTCTTGAAGCAGCTCCCCATCAAAATCTCACTAATATATGTGCAAAGGTATGGTTTTCAATACTGCCTACGAAAAAGAAGTTTGAATTTTGTATCCGCGGAAGCAAACCAGCTGAGACAAGTTGCCTGATAAGTGAATTAGAGAGAGAGAGAGAGAGAGAGAGAGAGATGCATTTAAAATGATGAATTGGTGACATCTCCATTTAGTCTGCTAATCTGAAAAGAATTCTTGCACTTCAGTTTGGTCCGTTCCCATTAGAACAGGAAGTGAATCAGTTGTACTAGTTTCTTTGAGCTGAATCTGATTTCTACTGTCCAAATAATCTACGTCAGGCCACTCCTGCTCTTCCTCGGTAAACTGATCTTCTGTCATGACAAAGACATTCTTATTCGTGTTTTCTATCTCATCACCTTCAAGGCTGCCACCAGATTGATTTTGAAAATCGGGAATTCCCCCAGTTTGTGAGTTCTTACTACATATGCAAGGTGATGGATTCTCGTGAAAGTCACCGCTGCCAGGCCTTAACTCATTTGGCTGTCCCATGAAGCCTACCTGAGATTTTCGAACTCTAGAAGCAAATTCTTCCCATGTGATATTGTTTCTGTTCATGAACAACCGGTTCAACTTTTTAGCATTTGGACGGATGGTGGGTTTATGACCGAAGTACCTCCTGCAACAGAGGAAGTATGAGTGAGTATATGCATACGCAAAAACAAATTAAACCTGATTTTGATTTGTGCAGGTTGGTTACGGTCTTCAGCACAGCACCAAAGAAGCATGCACATAGCTTACCTTCTTCCAGCTAAAATTTTTGCCATGTTACCGTTGTTGTTTGTGACAAAAACATCACTGTCATCACAAACTAGGAAATCAAGTGCAGCCATGCGAGAGGAAAATGACAGAAAGGGTGCCAACTCCTCCTCGGTAGCTATGGTCTCCTTTGAATGGAAGTTTGGGAAAAGAGCCCTGAGGGATGCTAACGTCTCCTCACCTCCATAAATTTCGCCAGATGCCACGTACAAGTGCACGTCACTTCCAAAACCCAATGCTCTTAGCATAAGACCAACTTCCTCTGGGGTAAGTGGGCATCTCCCATGCCTTCGAACTTTGTCAGGATTGTTTGCCTGTGTCCCGTCCCATTACAAAATAATAATAATAACAATAATAAAAAAAAAGCACATCAATTTTCAGTCAGGCTAGCTAACGCAATGAGTGTGGGGTTGATTTTTTCGATTATAGTAAAACCCTACATGTAAATTTTTCCAGCGCTTCCTAATTTTGCCAAGTTCCATTCTTTCTTTATCTCCCCCACCATAATAGCAGCCAGAGAATGCAAGCATATCCGGTTCAAACCTGCAAGATAAAGCATCAGTTTGATAGTGAATATTTATCCTATTGAAGGGCGGAAAGAAAAATTAAGTCCTAGTTGGCACTAAACTGTGCTCTTAATTACAAAAGTGAAAGATTATATCTTCCGCAAAAGAAGCAGAATCGCAAATTCTGACGGTGATAGATATGCAACTCATTGATGGCTTGGCTTGATGCATTTTGCATTCTTTGTTGAGGAACTAACTAATGGCAAAGGGACCAAGATAGCAGCTTACTCAAAAAATTATTAAATCTGACCTCAAATGAAGAGCAATGAAATGCTTGCTTTTCCTTCTCATCCGGTCAACCAACATTTTACCCATTCTCTGAATGGAATCCGAAAATTTCAGAGCATGGTAGTTAACTCTGCACCTCAGCTTCTGGAGATCTTCATCCAACTTGTTAGAAAGTCTATAGTCAAACTTAGTCAGCAGAAGAACCTGCATCAAGGAATTTAAGTGTCATTCATGGAATCCACGACAGCATATAATAATTGGTGGAGGAAGGCATGCAAATAATGTATACGGAAGCGTACAGCGCTTATTTATGATTTTAACACTTACGCGCTTCCTGACCAGCGCTGGTAAAACACGATCCTCATAGCACTTGGGGGTGCATTTCCTTGGGACACGCACATGATACGGAGCCACAAAGTTCCCTCCTATATTTGGAAGCTGTTTTATAACTCTTACGTCATTCCAGAGAAATGATATAAACCAGTCCACATCAAATATTTCAGAAAAGTTGCTGCAAAAAATAGCATATATTATACTTGAATTTAAGAAGTGGGAGGACGATGAATTTTGCAACCAATAAAAACATGATATCATACATTAGTAACAGATGTCTGCTAGAAGTGAAGTCCAAAGACTGACCTCGTGTCTTTCCAAAAAGATGCATGATCCAGCTCCGGAACGACAAGAGTAGCATTCAAAAGATATGCAACGACAACAGCATCCGTTATCTACAGCCACAGTCAGCCATTTCAACAACACAAATAACCCAGCCACATAATTTAGCAGACAAGTGACTCAAATTTGTATGATCCCGTTAAATCGGTGCCTGACTGGCGAGTTTTAATTTGGCCCAATGGCCCAGACAACTGCATTGAACTTGTATACCAATGTTGAAAAACATGTCCCATACTTGCAGGGCTTTCATCAAAGGAATTTCAACCATTAATTTTCCCAGGCTCGCCTTGGATTTTGGGTTATAGCATATGGAATACTTCAGGTGCCATCATTAATAAATAAAGCAACAATGTTCATACCAAAGGAAAAAGAAAAACAAAAGCCACAATGTGTTTTCAACAATACTCGTGCTTAAACAGTACCCTTGGTGACTAACAGAAAGAGGTAAATCTTCCAATTAATTGTAAAGCTAGTATATTAAGTCCATCAAAATGACAAGAATCACAAACTCAACTGCCAACTTGCAGATAAAAAGAAATGAAATTAGAAATGACTTAAACAGGCTGACAAATGTCACAGCGTAATGTTTAATGGAAAGTTTTTCCTTTTTTCCTCTTCTTTTTTTCTGGCTTACATATTACTATTTCGTACAACAAGGGACAGGGGTATAGTAAATTCATAGTTCAAATCATCAAATTGATAAATAAAACACAGTAATAGGAAGCTGGAAATTGAAATACAATTTTGAATTTGATGTTAAACCAATGCCATAGTCTGATGTAAGAAAAAATATTTTGTGGCTCGAGACAAGAAGCTTACCCCTGTTCTCTGTTGATTTAAGCCTCCACTGGTGGCAATTAACAAGTATCGATCCGGATGCGTCTTTACATTAGCCTCTGTAAGAAATACGATCAAATTACACATCAATTGAAGTGAAATGCAGCGAATCAATTGCATTTTTCTCACCTTGAGCTCCAAAATCAAACAACAAAAAGAGCAGTCGAATTCTAATTAAATTTATTGCGAAAAGAAAGAAGATTGTGAAACCAATAAGAAGATTGGGATTTTAAGTTTACTTGGAAAGTTGAGACCGGCATTGCTGCATCCAGAAAAAAGCTCAGAGTGCGTTGAACTCCATAAATCACGTTCGCTACTACCTCCACTTGCCTTTAAAGGTTGAAGTCCAACCACAGGAACAAAATGAACAAAAGAAAAAAGAAAAAAAATCTAACCAAAAGTGAAACAAGATGGCATTTAATATTATTAGCTCACCGGAACGTGAAACACCGGATTCGGTCGGGATCTGACTTGATCAATTTCATTGTACTGTGTCACCAAACAAAGTAAAAGATTAGAATAAAGAAAGAAACAAAGAAAGAATGATCTGAATGTAAATGACAAGTCAGCCAGTAATGAGATGGAAATTGAAGGGCACAGCCTCGTTGGCATGGCAGGCATTAATGCATGACATTATTATGCGTGCGTAGTGAATAATATTCCGTTCCATTAATTCCATATTTAGTTACATTTTCAGAGTTAGGGGAGGGAGCGAACAGAGAGAGCAGCGCCAAGAGAAGGAGCAGGCAAGCGGAGATGGCGGAGATGACTGCGCCGTGGAGGAACCGATTGCTATATAAGCTCGCCACGATGCCTCTCTTCTTTCTCTTCATTGCTATCGACATTGCTACCGTTGTCATGCACGTTACATTACCAGAACTCAGACTCGTACGCCACGCACCACGCACAATTCGGTGTCTGTTTGATTTGCTTCCGCTCAAAGATTGCTCCAAATAAGAAAAAAGAAGCTCGTCCGCGGCAACGTAACGGCACCGTTTCTTCCGTTCTGTGAACTCTTTCGTGTGCAACGGAGCGGAGCAAGCTCTTTCTTCTTTTTCTTCGAACACAAGTATATAAAGAACAAGAACAAGGAGGGGAAGACGACGACCTTTTAACCGAGAGCCAACGTAACCGCGCGTCAATAGTATCTGCTTAGGTGTTAATACACGTGGATGATCAGGAATATTATCAGCCGTTGATCTGATTACGATGCTGGCCCATCATCCTTATCTAACAAATGTGTCTTATCATCATCATATCATCTAAGTGTTAAGCTCTAACTCCTAACTAACCGGCCCCGGCCCCTTGCTTCAAAATAATACTTGCTAATCAGACCGCAATTAAATTAATTAAGCTCATGTTAATCAAACGGACGTAGAGCACGTTGGCTGTCATAGTTTGGTTCGAGTCAAACCATATATGCCGTGAGGTGTTTACAATCAATTCCATCTCAACACTGTTTTTTTGAAAATATAGTACATTCTCTAAATATGGAGTACATGGCAAGTTTGTTAATTTGATGCTTGACTCGAACTAATTAACTCGCTGTCGCGGATTCTCTAGCTAAATTTGGCACTTAAAAGGTCGTTCAAGTACAGTTACTACCTACTTATATTCTTTCCTTGCTTTTGCATTAGTGGAGCAAAATTCTTGCTGACAAGTCCGTTATTAGCTTTCTTTAGAGGTTAGCTTTCTTTTGCTTATCCTTGCACACCAGATAAAAACGTTAGCATGATATCGGTGCTCAGCTCTTTGCTTAGCTCTTAATAACATTTTGATCCAATAGTCTATTATATTATATTATATATAAATTAAGTTGTGGATCATTGTCAAGAAGTGGCTGTTTTTAAGTATAAAGACATGGTACCAGAGGTGACGGGTACGTAGGAAGCGTGTTTCTCGGGTATTAGGATGTGAAACGTATAAAAAAAAAAAAAAAAACGGGGAAGAGTAAAGAAGTGGCTTCTCAATGTCAATGGATTCGCGTGCGAGTGACAACGACGAACATGGACATGAAGAATTTTGTGGGATGAGTATGCCAAACAAACAAATTCTCTTTATTCTAGCTTAGCTGTAGTAATACTTTGCAATCCCATCAAAATCTCTAGTTGCCCTTTACTACTCTTCACGTGTGTTTCATGCGGTTCCGATCTCGCTCTCGCGTTTCATTTGTCACTGTTACGATTTATAAGAATAGTTAAGATCTAAAAAATGGGGTGTGTCATGTGTGTGATACTAGACGCATTGAGTCAAGAGGCATTCAACTTCTAACCCCAACCAAATTACATTTGTGCAATAGTTTAGTTTGTGTTATAACTTAAAAGTCGGTTAGATCATATGTGAGGATCAAGCATAAGTCTAGCGGACTGCGGACCATACTGGAATTGTCTTGCTGAAAACAAAATGAACAAAATGCACCTAACCTTTAGCTAAACTTAATGAGGCAGTTCAAACTTCAAAGAATGATTGAAGGATACGGATACTATGGTCTATATCACCTAACGCAAAATTTTTTATCACTTGAGCATTTCAAATAAAACGAATTAAGTAGATATTATTTTTGTTTCTCTTTTTGAAACTACCAGATATTTTCGAATAGGATACTAATAATAATAATAATAAGGCTAACGTCAATCGAAAAATATTACCAATAATTGTTTAAAAAAATGCAAATCAACTTGCTTGCACAATCTTTGCGTCATTATTAATGAGTTTAAGTTATTAGTCAAATAGAAAGAAAACCAACACATGTAGCATGAAAAACAAATTTAAATAGAAATGTTAATAAAATATAAAGCTAATAGAATTGAACATCTGAATTTAGTAATAAAAAAAAGTAAAATAGGTTGGTAAATATTCGAAAATTATTTTTTGTCTGAATTTAAACATATATTTGAAAGGTCTTATAAATTTAAGAATCAATTACAACTGGCAATGATTATAGGGAACAACCTCTTGGACCACAGGCTTTCAATTTTCTTAACAACCCATCTCTTACCTCCACGGCCAAAAAATCCCTTTACTACTTCAGATTGGTCAGGAGATATGACGCACAATTCTTGGGTGGCTGCCCAACGAGCTACTTAAATAACAAAAAGATGGTTAATAAAAAAAAAATAAAAAAAGAATAAAAGATGGAAAAGATAAGTAGCCCACTACCACTCACTAGGTTCTACCCTAGTCCAACTTGCAGGACTATTTCCTAGCTTCATATCTAGTATCGCGTCCCGAGTCAAGTTGGGCCACTGTATTCATTAATTTTCTTGAACAAAGTTCCAGGATCGGACCCAAAAAAAAGAGTTCAAGCATATTCAGACCAAAACACAAAAAGATCTGACCAAAGTTATTGTTGACAAGGAAAAAGATAATTTGAAAAAAAAAACTTCAGACTATTTTGGTAGTTTCCCTAAATCCGAAATTTTCGTTGATACCTAGACGACATGCTGACACCCTGGTTGTACACAAATTATACTTTTGATCAGGCCCAAAAAATATTATACTGCTGCATAGAATAAAAATTAGGAAAATTAATTTTACAATTTAAATTTTGTGAAATGTTTCTCAAAAGTCAGTCAGTCGCACAATAAAAAGTAAAGCTATATTTATTGTTACTTTAGTTAAAAAAAAATTATTTATATTTATTATATTGACTTACACCTTATTCAATATTTAATATAATGTGAATCTTATTTAAATGGAATTCAAAATAGGCACAATATTCCACACATAGTACGTATTAATAATATAACTGTCAGTAAAATGTACAACATAAAAATTTGATAAAATGTATCATGCTTTTAATCTATTAAATAACTCATAAATAAATGTATTAAATTTAGATAAACTCATTTTTATTTAATTTTCTGCTCCTCAAATTGTAGACTTTTACATATGTTAGGTAATGATAAGTTCATTAGTAAATAAAATTAATATTTTTACTATTTCAACCCTTAGTATTTTCAAATCCTTAAACATCCTATTCACAAAATAAATTAGTCCCATCAATTATATTTTTTTTGAATTTATTTTTTGTCTATCATGCTTCTCACATTAACATAAGTGGTGGGTCTTGAAGTATAATCACCCATAAAATTAGATGCATCGATTGATCTGCAACTATTTTACAGTAAATAATTTTCGTTAAAAAAGTGTGATGTTGGGGCGGACGAAAATACCCGGAAAAACTTTGGTGAGTGGCGCCACTGGTTGGACTCTGTGGGCTGCCGCTGAAGCTTGAAGCAGCAACCCCTGCCTCCTTATTACCATTGTTTTTAGTTAGTAGTCCTTATTATTATTGTTGTATGGCTCACCCCCACCCTCCCTCCCCGTTTGCGTTTGATAGTTGCATGCTGGTGTTTTGCTTCCCCACGCTGGAATTATTACATCATCATCTCATCAGATGAACTTTCCAGTCCCTCCTCCTCCTCCTCCTCCTTCTGGTGTTAGTGTTTGTATTTCCAATACGCTCTCTTATTCCCAGTCGAACAGGTACACTATTTTTTCAACACAATTCTTCTGTTTTTCTCAAATTTCATGTCTATCTAATCTGTCAATCCCATTTTCAGCTGTCCAAATAGTTTTGTGTGGTAAGTTAATAATAATTATAATTATAATAGTAATTGTAAACATGTCTCCCTTCCCTCCCCAGTTGATTCTCGTCTCAAAGTCATCAATCGCGTCGTATGTGTTGGTGTGTCAGCTGAATTCAATTGAAGCCGGCCATGATGAAAGCTACCCATTTGAATTTGAATTTGAATTTGAGCAGCTGCGCTTCTCTCTCTCATGGCGGCCTCACCAGAGCAGGAGGAAGAAGAAGAAGAACAACAACAATAACAGCCGTGTCCTGCAACCAACTTTCGATCCGCAAAGCTTCAAACGGTGTTGGCCTCAGTTACGGCTCACACCATCTCCGGGATTCCCGCTTCTCATTCGTAACCCTTTGCGCCAAACCCTCTTCTCCCATTCACTTCACTTCTCCTCATGCTCATGATGAACAAGAACAACAAGATGATGAGCAAGACTCTCTCCTCTCAAATTCAGATAAGCCCTCTCTGTAAGACCCTTTTCTTTTCTATGTTTCTATTGCTATTATGCTGTCCTCCCTTTTCCTTAAATAATAATATGAATGTGATTGGTTTCTTAACTTTTGCAGTCAATTGCCAGTGAATGGAAAACCTTACTCAGGTTCCGATGTGAAACGTGAGCTTCTGTTGCTGACTTTGCCCGCCCTTGCCGGACAGGCTATTGATCCCATGGCACAGTTGATGGAAACTGCTTACATTGGTCGACTTGGTTAGTTAGCACCATACCTTATCGGCCTATGCCTGTCTCGTTATCCACAACTGTGAAGCCGGCCACCACTTTGGTTGGTTTGGCCATCCGCCTTTAATTGCGTGTTCTTTTGTTCTTCATAGGCACTGTGGAGTTGGCTTCTGCCGGTGTTTCCATAACCATATTTAACATCGTATCAAAGCTATTCAACATTCCCCTTCTCAGTGTTGCTACGTCTTTTGTTGCTGAGGACATAGCCAAGACTGCTAACCAAGATTCTGCTTCAGGTGAATTCATGTACACTATTAATCTCTTCGCAGCATTTGTTTGTATGCTAATTGACATTTTCTAATGCCATAAATTTGTGGTGCGGAAAATGCTGACCTACAAGATAGTGGCAATGGTACCCCTTTAAAAGGTGTTTCTCAAAGAAAGCAACTTTCCTCTGTCTCCACTGCTTTGCTATTGGCACTGGGGATTGGCATTTTTGAGGCTTTGGCTCTGTATCTTGGATCTGGAACATTTCTAAATTTAATTGGTGTATCAAAGGTATCTTTTCACTCAAACTCGCTCTTCCTCATCATTGATGGTGTACCTTACTGGTCTACTGAGGCACCTCGTTGTTGTGGGATACTTTTAGTTGTGAATAATATTTGATTAAAAGTCTATAATATGCCTCTTTTATCATAGTAAAGTACATGAATTTTGATCTTCTAGGGAATAATTTTTTGATCTATTCTTTCAATAGGAAAATCCTATTCACATTCCGGCACAGCTATTTCTCTCTTTGAGAGCAGTTGGTGCTCCTGCTGTTGTACTTTCTTTGGCTCTTCAAGGCATTTTCCGTGGTTTTAAGGATACAAAAACTCCTGTTCTATGTCTAGGCAAGTGTTTGGTTTTGAATCTGTTTATATGCTAATTTCATCTTTTGAATCCCTTTTGGTATTTTTGGGGGGTATATCTGCATGTGCTCTGATGCCTTGCTTTGCTCTGGCTGCTTCAAAAGATAACATTTTCTTATCCTTTTGAAGGCACTCATTATAGTCAAGGTTCATGAATAAATTATTGATGTTTTTTTCACAAGCTCACATGAATAACTGAAAATGAACTTCCCATCATTGCAGCCCTAACTTCCTTTGGTAATAATCTTCTTCAAAACTTGACATTTTCGTAACCTTTTGAAGGCATTTCTTTTCTTATGGTCATCATTCTTGAGAAAATGAGTAATTTGTAGTTTCTTACAAGCTCACATAAATAATTGACAGATACATTGTCCACTTGCAGCTTTACGAACTGGTTTTTCTTATTTTTATCATGTGATTATAAGGAGTGCTAACAAAAGAGCCTTTCTGTTTAAGAGATTACCCATCTCAATATACTATTGGGAAAGCTGGTGGCTACCTGTGAATTGTTTGTAAATGATTGAATGCTTGATATGACAGGATGGGGAAGACCACTCTGTTTAATCATATTGGAATATGTTTGCACTGATCACAGAACTTCTATTTAAAATAATGCATTACGTTTGCTTTATGATGTAAAAGGAGATTATTTCTACAGCTTTTCAGAGATGCAGGCCGGGGGGGGGGGGGGGTTATATTCATTATATTTTATATATATCCGTGCTAATTAATTTATCAAAATGCAGGTATTGCTAATCTTTCAGCTGTGTTTTCATTTCCGTTACTTATGTATTACTTTCAGTTGGGTGTAGCTGGTGCAGCCATTTCCACCGTTCTATCTCAGTATGTCCTTCCCAAAAGCATTCTTATCTTCCTCTATATTTCTTGACCTGATTTAACCATAATTATGATGAAATTAATATACCGCAGATATATTGGGACCTTGTTGATGATATGGTTTCTGAATAAACGAGCTGAGTTACTACCTCCAAAGATGGGAGAACTGCAATTTGGCAGTTATATTAAGTCTGGTGAGGATTTGTCTCTTTCTTGGTGTTTTCTATTTATGTGTTATTTAAACCTGAGTTGAAAGAGTGTGTTTGCCCCTCCTCCCAAAATGAAATTTCTCCCTAGAAAAAATGGGCAAGTAATGGAAGATAACTACTAGATGCTAAATGAGATCTTAAAAGTCTGTTCCCACCACAATTTCCAAGCAAATGAGTTCACTCCCACTTCTTTTCCTCTTTCTGTTTATAGTTCTACTTTTCAATTTAAAGACAATATCATTGATAAAACAAAAAACAAATTGGTCTTTTATTTTTTGTGGAAATTATTTATTGTTTACGATTCATTGCCTGATAAGATGCAATGCTATTCTTGCCAAGTGTCTGCATTACATTTTGTCAACAAATGAATTATTTTATATTTTCCTGCAATGCACTACCTTTCCCTTTTGATAGTAAACAAATATTTGCTTGTGCATGTGCATATTATATAGCTTTCTGTTAGGTTTATCATTTATGTAGTTGCTTCAATTACGAGCTGTGGGCTGCTACTGCTGTAGGTGGTTTCCTTCTTGGAAGAACACTTGCTGTTCTTTCAACCATGACATTGGGGACATCAATGGCTGCTCGACAAGGTCCAGTAGCTATGGCTGCACATCAGATATGGATGCAAGTGTGGATGGCTGTGTCCCTTCTTACAGATTCGTTAGCTGCATCTGGTCAGGTATTGGATCATCCCTCAAGTAAAACATATACGTTCTTTGGTTTTATTTTTCCTGTGGTAGGGTTTTTAAATTTCTTGTAATCTAGTAATAATACCAGAGTGTCTACCAATGAAACAAGCTAAGCCAACAAAGGCTGACTACAATGGAGTAGGACAAAATTCTGGTGTTATTACTTTAGTTTAGGCGTGCTTCATTGAACCTTAGCATATGACCTTTTTTTTTTTTTCAAAAAAAAGGGGGGATAAGAAACTTACGCTTCTATTTTATAATATATAGGCCCTTGTTGCAAGCTCTGTATCCAGACATGAATACAACATTGTAAAGGAAATTGCTAATTTTGTGTTAAGGGTAAGCTTTATCTATGTATTCATTGATTCTTGAGGCTTTGAACTTTTCATTCATTTGTTCTTCTCAGAATTTATGTAAGCTGTGCAGTAAGTGTGTTAAATAAGTAGTTTCGTGAAATTGGTTGAGAATGAGAACCTGATGATGTCTTTCCAGGTAGGACTGCTCACAGGTATCTGCTTGACTGCAATTCTGGGTGTCTCTTTTGGATCTTTAGCTACCCTTTTCACTCGGGACCCTGAAGTCTTACAGGTTGTTGGAACTGGGGTGTTGGTACGTATGATATTGCTTATTCATTTGTCAATATTTGCTTGCCTTTGTCTCTTTCTGCCTCGGATATTAGTTTACATTGTCATTTGTGATTGTTGCAGTTTGTCAGTGCTTCTCAACCATTTAATGCTCTAGCATATATTTTTGATGGTCTCCATTATGGTGTCTCTGATTTCCCATATGCTGCTTTCTCCATGGTGAGGTGTTTGGTTGTCAAATTTCATGCAATGTTTCTGTCTTGGATCATATGTTTAACAAAGTTAATTTTATTTGTAATTGCTTCATAGATGGTTGTGGGAGCAATCTCCTCAGCATTTTTGGCATTTGCCCCTTCACTTTTTGGCCTTCGTGGGGTATGGCTGGGCTTGACTCTCTTCATGGCTCTTCGTTCAGTAGCTGGTTTTGTCAGGTAAAGTGGCACATTAATGTAACATCTGCATTGTATTCTCTGGCTGTGCCTGTTAAATTCTTACTTTTAGCTGAACCCTTCGTGGTTTTACATTTTCAGATTACTATCAAAGAATGGTCCTTGGTGGTTTCTACACAGGGATTTACAAATTGCATAGGTCAGTGTATATTTCTATAATTCTCAACATGTCCTTGCTTTGTGAATGACTGAATTGTAGTTGACATTTGATTTGACCATCTTGTTATTATTATCTTTCTGCCTTCAGTTCTGTGTATCAATTCACCTGCTAAATTTTCCTTACCCTGAGCAATTTGAGGAGACAACAAATGATTTAAAATATGAGGGAAAAAAATGTAGTTGACAGTTGACTATCTTAATGTTGTATGGCATCATGGCATGATCATGGTCGTTTGCTCATCAATGGAGAATTAATTTTTGCTTCTTGAGAGTATAGTGGAATCCCATCAGTCAGACACAAGAAACCATCATCAATAATTTCTAAAGTTTCTCTGCTGATTAATTTTATGTGATGATGGTATCCTAACATTGTAACTCATTTGCGCAGAAGCTCTCAGATTGAGAAGGCGGATGAAACACTGATGTTACATTTTTCAGGATGATTCTGTGCATCAGACACCATATTTAGATGTTTAACGTAGAATTTGGAATTTCCTTTACTTGCGTAGAAAATAGGACTTTTTAGAAGCATTTTGTAGGTTGTTGCAATTAAATCAATCAATTTTCAATCTTAGCAATTAGTATAACTATGGGAAAACTATTTGTATAGCACCTTTTTCCTTCTCCCCGTCGCTTCCAAATCGCAGGATATTGGTCAAGTATATTGAATTTATAAGCAGAGCGTTCGTAAATAGTCCCTTTACCTAAAACACTATATTACGCGTAAAAATTGTGTACACCATAAATTATGATATAGCGACTACATCATAATGCTAGTATTCGAGAGACGACCGCTAATAAAGTCGCCAATATAACTTGAATTTATTCAATCGATTGAAGTTACCATTTAGGCATATTTGATCAAGATGAACAGCAATAGCAATGAGTTTGTACCTGAATTCAGTGAAATGACACTGCATTAAGTCTTCGAGGGTTGAGTCCTATTTGTTTCAATCAACAGTACAATACACAAGGAGCACCAGCTTCTCTTAAAGCTATGTGCGTGCCTTGTCTCCCTTTTGGTTTCTAAGAAGATGCATGATGCACGAAGTTGCGAAGTTTTTCCTCTCCACATGATATTTGAGGATGGAAAGGACCGATTTATTGAATCGGCTACTCATCGAACGTGCGTTCTATCCTACATTGAACCTAGTTTGGTTTGCAGGCACTGCCCTTTTTATGGCAAATTGATCTCCAACGATCTAGTCCCCGAAAATAATCTCTCATTCAGGAGCATATATATATATATCCTTAAATGACAAAGCCGAGCAAAATTGTTCTGGTAATTTAAGGGGGGTGGAGGAGGAGGAGGAGAAGGTGTGCCTTCAACCATGTCCTAAAAATAGTAAAATGAAATTTAACTTTTATTACAATTCAAATCCGCCCCCAACGCCAAAATGTTATTTGAAAAAATATTGAGGCAGCAGCACCGATAGAGAATCAGAGATATATATTAAGATTGTTGGTATAGGAGATTCTGCACCAAATGAATTGAGCGAGGTGAGGGCAAGCAAGAAGATTGGAATAGGAAGAAGGTGAGAAGGGAATTATATGATCTAGTCGAGGTTGGCGATGACGGCATCAACAACCTCCTGGGTGGTGCTGCCTCCGCCGAGATCTTTAGTCCTGTACTCGCCCTCTGATATGACACGCTTGACTGCAGTCTCAAGGCGGTCAGCAAACGAAGGAAACTGAAGATGCCTCAACATCATGGCCGACGACAGAAGCAATGCAACTGGATTTGCCTTCTTCTGCTCCACCATCTTCTCGTTCCCCACATTTCCTGCCGACGCGCCTTGCTCAAACACTGCATGGTCAGCCCCAACGTTGCCTGATAAACCACAACACACAACAGTTATTAGTTTTCACTTTTCACTTTTTAGTAGAGATATGACAAGTGGCAATCACGAATCAAGCATCGTGATCAACAATCATTCTGTTTCGATATCGTTAGATAGATAACACAGTCACATTGAAAGTAGTAGTAACAAACGGGCAGGGGCAGGGTAGGTAGGTTCAAGTGAGTGAAGGTGATGATGATGATTACCTCCAGGCATGACACCAGTGCCTCCGGCAATTCCAGCTGCCGTATTTGCCACTAGATTGCCGTAAAGATTAGGAGTGACCTACAATACATTGCAATTAATTTAAGACCAGAGCGAGAGTGGGCGTGGGTGTCACTGTCAGAATAATAATAATAATAATAATACCGCCATAGTGAGATAGATAGATATACCATAACATCGAACTGCTCGGGCTTAGAGACAAGTTGCATACAGCAATTGTCGACAATGATCTCGTCGTACTTGATGCTGGGATACTTGGTTGCAACCTGGCGGCATGATTCTAAGAAGAGGCCATCGGCAAGCTTCATGATGTTGGCTTTGTGCACGGCCGTCACTTTCTTCCTGTTATTCAGGTAAGCATACTCGAACGCATATTTCGCGATTCGTTCCGAGCAGAACTTGGTCATCACCTTCAGTTTATTTTATTTGATTGCAGCAATTCAATTCAGATAGACTATACACTAGTGGATTGAAAATAAAACAGTAGCTACCTACCTAGCTAGCAAGCATTGACATATTGTTAAAGCAAAACACAAAAAAGCAAAAAATGAAGGAAGGAAGGAAGGAAAAAGAAAAGTAGGCAAGTAGGGACGTACCTTGAGGCTCTCGACGACGCCGGGAACGACCTCGTGCTCGAGACCGGAGTACTCGCCCTCGGTGTTCTCGCGGATGACGACGATGTCGACGTTGTCGTGGCGGGTGGGCAAGCCAGGCAAGTTGAAGCAGTTGACGAGGGAGGCGTAGAGGTCGAGCTGCTTCCTGAGCTGGACGTTGAGGGAGCTGACTCCTCCGCCAACGGGGGTCTTGAGGCCGCCCTTGAGGCACACCTTGTTCTTCCGGATCGACTCGAGAACCTCCTCCGGCACGCGCTTCATGTCCCCGTGTACCTCGTACCTCTCGAAGTAGACGGGCGCGTGCATCGCCTCCATCACCTGCTCCACCCCCCGCGTCACCAGAGGCCCTACTCCGTCCCCCGGTATCAGCGTCACCCCCCGCGGTGCTCCGTCTCCCGGCCGCGGCATGTACGTCACGCTCCGCCGGCCTGTTCTGTTGCTGCTCCCAATCCCAATCACGTGTTTCACTACCCTCTTCAATTTCATTGGGTCCGCTACTACACTTCTTGCACCCATAGCTCCTCCTCTTTCCGATCTGATCTGTTGTTGACTCTGGATTTCTCAATTCACACTGTCTTCATAAGACCACAAGACAACAGATCCCATTCCCATTTCCACGGCGCGAGATATTCACGATAAAGTAAACTGCTTTTTTCAATTTGCACCCATGCCCCTCTTCTTTGCTTTATTTATAAAATTGATAAGGAGGGAGATACATCATCATCATCAACATACTCATTAAGTATTAACACGCACAAAGGGTAAAATAAGAGATACTTGTCTACAATTTAAAAGTAATTTTTTTGTTTTTGCTTCAAAAATCATATTAGAAACATTGAGATTTAAACTGGAAGTAAATGTTTTACATATATATTTAAAGAGTTTGATTTTTATATAGTATAAATTTTTTTATATTACCATGTGTTGTTATCTCAATAAACATAGTTAAATATCATATTAACTATTTAAAAAATAATATATATAGGAGAATTTGATTAAATGACATTATTAAAAAATTTTACACTATCAAAATGTCAAAGTTAAAAGTAAATAGTATTATATATGCATGTCTATTAAATAAATATTAATAGTATAAAAATGACATGAATTTAATTTTTATCTATGGTGATATATAACAATTCTACGTTGTCGATCAATAAAATTTTATAAAAATAACAAATCATAAAATATAACTATGAACCATTATGATTTTGATAAAATTTTATCAATTAAAAATATAAAATTAATTCAATTGCATTGGATTTAATGTTTTTTGAAAATAAATTTAATTTTCATACACTATTAATATAAAACAAAATCCGCTAATCATTCAATAATACATTGTCCCTTTAGCAAAAATATTAACCAGTTACTACACTTTTGACTGTATTAATTAATTAATTTAATCTCTTTTGAGAAATTAACTTTTATGTTGTTTTTCTTTTTCCAAGTTTTGAACAAAAACGCATCGGATTCATGCAATTGTTGCTCTGGCGAAAGGTTCATGCATTTGTTAATATCATACAAAATTAGGGATAACAGTAGCGACAGAGAGGAGACGCAGAGAGTGAGGAGGGGAGGCAAGGTTAAGGGGAAGCAATGGCAGGAGTCAATTTGTTGAAGAACAGATACTGGGTTCTGAGGCATGGCAAGAGCATTCCCAACGAGCGAGGCCTCATCGTTTCCTCCATGGTCTCTTCTTTTCTTAAAACTAATTCTTATTCCCAATCTTATATTGTATATTCCTTTGCCATTCACGTTTACGGATCAGATTATTCATGGTTGGGTTGTGTTGTGTTGTGTTGTATACATCACAGGAGAACGGTACGCGCCCTGAATTCCAATTGGCTATCGATGGAGTTGATCAAGCACAACTAGCTGGAACTTTGTTCCAAAAGGTACCTTCTCGTTTCAATTTCATCTTTCTCATATACCTACTGCAAACGCACCCTAACGTATATTCCACACTCATTGGAAGATAATTAAACCTCAAAGCTGAGATCTTTATTGTATTCAAGAGCTGCACTATAACAACTGCTAACCGCTTTTTCACTTTCAAAACCTATGGTGTAGTGTGGAATATGATGTCCACAAAAACAACGCACTATTTACTTCGCTTTGAATATGAGTGGAAGAAGAAGGCTACCATGAGTTAATTTCAACTAGCCACACACTATATTCTCTATGTGCATTACAACTAGTATAAGTGTATAACTTACGTGTATTCTTGGACAGGAACTAGAGGCAAATAATATACCTCTTGCAAATGTACGCATTTGCTACTCTCCATTCTCAAGAACACAACACACAGCACAGGTTGTTGCAACTGTGCTGAATCTTCCTTTTGAAGGCCCCCAGTGTAAGGTGAGCCACTCAGATGCAACCGCTGCTAGGAATTCCTTTTACTTTATAGTTTCTACTCATCCTGAAATGGCAGTTTACCACTTGCTTCTCAATGTGTTTAACCCTTAATGTTCATAATTTTTCCTTTCTGAGTATCATATCTTTTTCCTGTACATTTCTTTTGGCTCATCAATTGAATATATTTTACCATGCAGGTGATGGATGATCTTCGAGAACGTTTCTTTGGTCCTTCATTTGAACTTTTCTCACATGATAAGGTATGGATAACAGAAACTTTTTCAGCTGTGTTGACCCTTCACCATCATAAGAAAACTGCAAATTGAAGGGCATTTTGTCTATTCTCTGCATCATACTTGGTTCTAGAGGTGTTAGATATTTAACATTGGTCAACTTCTGGTTAAGTCTGTGGAGTGCCACTGTTTAATTATCCTGGTGCATGTAAGTATTCTCAAGCCAACCGTGGTTTGGGCAACTAATCAATTTTCTCTTTCCACCATCAACAGTATGCAGAGATTTGGGATATAGATGAAAAGGATCCACTTGTTGGGCCAGAAGGAGGAGAAAGTGTTAAGGATGTTTCCTGTAGGCTTGCAAGAGCAATGGCAATTATGGAGTCAGAATTTGAAGGGTAGTGATTTTTGTCTCAAGTATCATTATAGAAAGTCTTGTACTATTCTTGAGCATTCTATCACATATCTTGTACCATGCGGTTATTCAAAGCTGTGAAAGGACACACTTTGAAATGCAGATGCATTCAGATTTTAAATATGTAGACTTTCTTATCTGTGATCTAAACGGCAGGTCTTCCATCTACAGCTACAAGCTAATATTTGCCATCAATATATTCTTATTTCTTGAAAGTATGGTTGAGTTTTTTTTCATTCATATTCGATCAGCTTATACAATTTTGTTCCACATCCTGCAGATGTGCAATTTTGGTTGTCAGCCATGGGGATCCCCTGCAAATCTTGCAAACAATTCTGCATGCATCTCAACAACAGCAGGAACCTGCTAACAAGGACTTAGCATCAATACTGAATGCAGTTCAGGTGGCACCGATCTTGTCCCAGCACCGCAAGTATGCTCTACTTACTGGAGAGCTCAGGGCTGTCATTTGATATTTGAGGTGTAGGAGAAAGGCAACTGTTTTGGTTGGATTAGGATCCCATATTGTTGCTAGAAAGTAATAACGTTAGGTGTGCTGTTTTACAATTGAGTCCATCTATTTCTAAACTGGAAAGCCTCATAGAAAATCACGGGAGACCCCCTGTGATTTCATTGCAAAACAGCGCCCCTGGAATTCTTTAGGAACAGATATCTAAATTCATTTTGGTTGCCCCTATTCCATTTAATTTATCATATCCTAAACAATTTGGAGTATTTACTATTTAGCAAGCATTTTGCTTATGGAGATGGTGACCTTATTTCTGAAGTAAATAAATAAATAAAGTCGCAAGTTCTGATATTCAAGTGATTGTATGTCGTATTTATTTAGTTTAAATGATTTTTCGTTATTACAATAGAACGGAGTTTGTAGGAACAGAGTTGAAAGAGAATAGATGAAACTAAAAAACAGAAGATAATTTCTCTTAATTGAAAGACTGATAAAGTAGATATCTTGTAAATTTTTTTTTTTTTTGGGTTTTAAAAGCTTATTTCTATTTATTCCATTCTAATTTTCGGAGAACAAAGTTTAGTTGTTTTGAGAGGATTTTTTTTTTTTCCTTTTTTCATGCATTCCTATTCATTTGCATCAATTTTTAAACTTTCTACAAGAGATACTATTTTCGTTTTTTTCCCCCTCATTTCGTTTCTATTATTCTCATTATCTCTCCAAAGACAATGAATGAGAGGAGATTTATGTCCCAACTCCCAACGTGAATTGTAGTTGTGTGAAGTTTTTAATATATAAAATCACTTTCTTTTATATTTTCTTGTTGTGTAGGTCAGGAACCACTGAAATCTTATTGTTGAATGTCTTCTTAAAATATCGCTTGTGTTGCCGTTTCTGTTAAAAATCCAAAGTCAATCTCTTATGGCCAATGAAAGAAATGCAAAGCATGCTCAGAGCAGAAGAAATGCAATGCTAATTGCTCAAATCCCTGTTTGCCTCTTTTTCAGTCGGGTGTTGGCCCTTCAATTTTCCTTTTGTCATGGATCCTTGTTCATCTTTGTCTCGTCTCAGCCCAATCCCGCACGGATTGGGCTTTACTCCCTGTAGCGTATGACACTCAATATTTTATTTTTTGTTTGACCAAGAAAATAATTTTATTTTTTCACCCTCATTTTCTCCTTTAGTTATAATAACATGAAATAATAATCGACCAAAATAAATAAATAAATAAATAAAAATAAAATAATCATTCATATCGATGTTGGATTGAAGAGTTCACAACGTTTCGATATCCTTTTGCGGAATAAATTCATACTATTTCTTTATATGTTCAATTAAATCAAAAGTTTATATTTCAATGCAAAGAATTTTACATGTTAACTAATTAAATATTTTATTTTATAAATTTTAACATTATTTTTTTTAGTAAAACTCAAACAATTTTAATGATTGAGTGAAAGTTTTTACATTAATCATGTATCAAAATTAAACTTGATTATTAACTTTGAATATATATATCAACGCACACGGTATAAGCTAAACCAATTCAGTAACTTTACAATGGAAAATGTTTCTATATGCCGCTATGGTTTTTTTTGTTTTGTTTGCCACTTCCTATTTATTGCTTTCATTCGTAACTTTTCTAAGATATTCTTGATAAAAATAATGTATTATAGTTAGCTAATTTTTATTTTTCAAAAAATATTTTTCTGTAAGTAGTAACCTTTAAACAAGATTCATTTTTAAATCAATTATTTTTATATAAACTAATATATCTATTATGTTTTATATGAAGTTATTCTTTAATTGCCAAACAATCTATTTACCCCTAGAAACTCTAATTTTGGAAATGTTGACAAATTTAATTTCACATCTACGATTATAAGTATGGCTTTCATTTTTTTCCTATTGCGTATTTTAAAATGATATAAAATTATTTTGATGATAAATTAATATTTATGTTTGAATCTTAGATGATTCAATATCTACTAATATCTACTCTTTTCTATGGTTAAACGCATATATATATTTAACATTAATTATTATAATTATTAAATAAAAATTTAAAATATCAAAGTAGCAATTTACAAGTATAAAAGAAGTTTTTAATTAAATACATTCAAAAAAGTCAAAAATAAAAACAATTAAGTTTTGAAAATAGAAGTTTAGCTAAATATAAAACACATTTTTTTATCAAGGGTATTTTAGAAAAGTTACAAATAAAAGCAATAAATGCGAATGGGAGTTTCTATATTATATCTATAAAATTTTATATCAATTAGAAATTATTTAATATAATTCTATATATTTCAAAATTAATGTAATAAGTATTTTTGTGTTGTATGAAAATAAGAGCTATTTTATCATGATATTATTACTCTTGTTCAATTTTTCAAAACCTTGACACACGATTTACATAATAGATAATTATAATTCAATAATTAGATTGGTGAACTTTATATTATACAAAAAAGTTATTTAGTGATGCAACTCTGTAAAGTTGTATAATGCTGTCAATTAATCCTTTCCATGTGGTTATAATTAATTATAATCGTATAAGTTTAAATACCTTTTACATTATTAAATAAGTTTTTATTTAATATATACTATAATATGACGTCTAATCTAACTCTTTGTTTGTTTTTGTGTGAAAGACGTCTAATATACTCATCAAATGATCAATATAAGTCATTTTTAGATTATGTATAGAAATTAATTAAGATAATGATTAAATTTTATAGATCTTCTAAAAAATGAAAATAAAAGACATATACACTTCTATCATTTAACCTCCACTCATTCTCTCAAACCAATTACTTTAATAAATTCATCTCTGTTTATTTTCTTTTCAATTAAATAGAAGGGTATAACATGTATAAAATAATTAAAGATTAATTGAAATATAAAAATGACTTATATTTTGGACCATAAAAAAACTCCAAACATAACTTATAGTGATAACTAGAGAGAGTAACATAATATGACAAAGTATTAATAACTTATTGAGTTTAAATAATATGTACTGACAATGTAAAATATCTTTATACTATTTGCCAATAAATAAAAGACTAGTCATCCATCATGTGTTGTATTTTGAAATTTGAATTAGAGTTTGTTATAAAACAATTTATATAGTAATTTTTATTGGCTAATAGTATAAAGATGTTTTATATTGCCAATATCAATGCATGTCAATTAAACTCTTAACTTATTTATAAATGATTCATTATAAATTCGAAAATTATTAGGCAAAACTAATAAAATGACATCTCCTTGTAAAAAAAAAAAAATTCTCATGATTTAATTATCATACCTAGCAATAACAAAAGAATAACACAGTTATATAGTTAGTTACATCATAACCAACATAAATGCATAATAATGTCGAGCGTTAACATTGATAAACACACGAATAAGCACGTGTTGAAGGAAACCAACAAAAAGTGGGGGAAATGAAAGGAAAAACCGCCAACAATTCAAAGTGAGAGGAGTTGCATAATCGCCAGGTGGGATTTAGTTGTACATATACCCTCAGCCTGCATTGTTGAAAGGGTTTGGTTTCCTTAACTTCACCCTCCCAATCCCAATCCCAATCCCAATCCCAATCCCACAGTTAGTTATACATATATATATACATACATATATACATACATACCGTTTAGTTTCTAGGGGGCTGCCATGAACAACTCCGCCGATTCTGATCCTCCTGACACAGATCACGATCATGATCATGCATGCGTGGTTGGTGTTGGTGTTGGTGTTGGGGTTGCTGCTTCCTCATCCTCCTCCTCTTCTCTGACTCGGACTCGCAACCCTCGTAAGAAGCGCACCAAATTGATCACGACAGTGGACGAGCGCAGCAGCAGCGCTGGGGCGAGGGTGAAGTCCGACAAGAGGCCAGACCCGGGCGCCCCGAAGATCACGCGGCCCTGCACCGAGTGCGGCAAGAAGTTCTGGTCTTGGAAGGCTCTCTTCGGCCACATGCGCTGCCACCCTGAGCGCCCGTGGCGAGGGATCAATCCTCCCCCCAACCTCCTCAAACGACAACAGCCTCCTCAAGTGCAGGTGCAACAAGATCACATGACCGACAAGGACCACGAGGTTGCCGAGTGTCTGCTGTTGCTTGCGGGTAGCAAGGAGAAGGTTAACCAACACGGATACGGAACCGTCACCTTGGACCTGGACCTCGAGCGTCCCGGTGATCATCATCATCCTGAGGAACGATTCGAGTGCTCCAGTTGCAAGAAGGTGTTTGGATCTCACCAGGCTCTGGGGGGCCACAGGGCCAGCCGCCACAAGAACGTCAAGGGCTGCTTCGCAATCACCGCAGATCACGCCTCCACTTCTTCTCTGCCCGCTGACGCTGACCACCACCACATCAACGACAGCAGTGCGGGTGCGGGTGGGGATGACAGCGGAGGACACAAGTGTAGCATATGCCTGAGGGAGTTCTCCACCGGACAAGCTCTCGGTGGCCACAAGAGGTGTCACTGGGAGAAAGCCGACACTGACCCCTCCATGGCTACGGTTGTGCCTGCACCCGCACCCGCGGATGGATGCGTGGCTGTTGACTTGAATTTGCCTCCTGCTCCTCTTGAAGATGACCATTGCTTTTCTTATTCTTCTTCTTCTTCGCCCCTCACTTTGGATTTGAGGCTGGGACTATAAGCTGCCGCCTAAGCCAACGTTATTTCTTTGCTGATTCAAGGCTCTCGATCTTGTATCTCAATTAGGTTATCTTGTCATAGCTAGCTGAATATGCTGTCAATTCACAATTGACGACTTGATTGAATGAGTGTATGATTAATTAATAGTGCCCCTGTCTGACTCTCTATTAGCACACACACATATCTGATATCCCTAGATATAGCTAGTTACTTACACATATTCATCAACTAAGTCATTCCTTGTCTTCAATTACTTACTGATCATAAAGTTTGAATGTCATTTGTTTCACCCTTCTTCTATGATCTGCTTTCTTGTGTGCCCAATCTGCTTTGCTCCTTTCTCTCTCTCTCTCTCTCTCTCTCTATATATATATAATGCAAGTATTCATTTTAGGCAATAGTGTTTCTGGTGGTGGGTCACTGATCAGGACTTTCTTTGTCCACCATATTTATATGCGTGGACAAATGGACAATGGATGTGCGCGACTGCGGTCTGGTACTTCACACAGATGCATTTTGAACAATGCTTGTTGGGCTTCGTGACAGTAGCTAGCTCCGAGTAATTGGCCTCAGTTTATGATGAGCGACTACTAATGGTTGTCCACGTTTAACCACATTTCATGTTGTGGTTGAATGCAATAAAAAATGTTGCTAAACCCCACGCCTCCTTTGCTCCTCTCCACATTGCTCTCATCCCTCAACAATCTCCTCTCTTTCGCCAGTAAAACTCACGCTATGTTATTTGAAACCTTTGAATCCATCCAAAGCTATGTTAATAAATGAGGAAAAAAGAAGTACTACCTTCAATCCATATTAAGATTAAATTTTTATAGGCAGAACCCATGCCGCGGAATTTGCTTAAACGTCTCAAAAGCTTGCTCATTACTAAAATTCTGCATAAACCCAGATATAACAGAAGTCCAAGACACCACATCAGGCTCAACACTATCTTCAATTAGCCATCAACCTGAATATCTCAGAAACCATAGCAAGGTCACATTTTTGCGAAAATCCAAACAGCAAAGTGTTCCGAGTCTGCAAATTTGGTTTCAAACCCATCAACCTCATTCCCTCCACCAAGCTCAAAGCATCGCTTGCAAGCCCCACTTGAGCATACATAGCAACAACATCGTTCAAAGCCACCATCACATCCATTCCATCAAACATCTTGCGCGTCCTCAACTCTCGGGCACTTGTAGTACATAACGATCAATGCGCTGGACACAAAAGCATCAACCTCAAAACTACACTTTAGAATCAAGCTGCTGTGAATCATCTCTCAGGTGTATCGGTCCCTTGAGCGGGCGCAAGCTTTGAGAACACAATGGATGACGAAAATGCTGTTGGGGTTGGGATTCAAAGGTTTCAAATAACATAGCGTGAGCTTTGCTGGAGAATGAGAAGAGATTGTTGAGGGATGAGAGCACTGTGGGGAAGAGCAGAGGAGATATGGGATTTAGCAACATTTTCATTGAATTTAACAACATTTTAAAAATGTGGTTAAACTCTAACATCACCACCTTCACCGTCGACGTAATCGGAGCAGCCGCCTTACGATGATACTTGGGCAATATGGACATACTTTTTTTTCCGAGTAAATAGTTCTTTGCAAATATTTTTAATTTGATATTAATTCTATCTTAATAAAATTTTCAACCTCAATTTCAGTAATAATATTTTTAATTTCGATATTAATTTGTTGGTCATTCTGTTAAATCTCCACTTTAGATTGATATTTAATTAAAAAATGTTAAGACTTGATCAATGTCAAAATTTAAAATATTAAGACTAATTTGATGCAAAAAAAAATTGTTAAAATCAAATTGACATCAAAATTAAAAATGTTTAAACTAATTGATACAAAAAATTTGTTAGGATAAAAAAGTTATCTACCCCTTTCTTCAAAACAATAATTCATACTCTATGGAACAATGATTCGTAATTATAAAACTTGAACCGGACTTGGACAAAGTATTTCATGGGGTTATTAGTTTTACTAGTAGATCACAGACTTAATCATTTGAATTGAATATATTCAAATAAATATATAAAAATATACTAACATTCAAATAAATATAATACATTAATACAAATAATAATTTATTTCACTGACATGCACATGACATGCAGAAATTTAGAATGTCTTCCTATTCCATTCAACCATTAGCCAAAGAAAATTGGTATTCATAAACAAGTTTTAAAATATTTAGGAAGAGTAAAAGCTTAGAAGACAATAACTTTTTTGTTGGTAGGCAGGTATACATCTATTCATTATATATATATACACATATAGTTTAGTTCTATTATTTTATTAAGTTTGCCCTGAATTAAGATAAAAATTATGCGAGGGTTCTTATCATGTCTATACATTATCCTTGCCTCCATTGCTTCAAATTTCTGAATCTGTTGTCGAAATTAGTTGCTATTGAATTAAATGCATATGAGGCAATCTATGCTTGGAGAACAAATTGCTTTTACGGCTTTTAGTCACTTTATGGGTAAACCTCTACACGTCATAGTATTATAGTTTGGCCAGGTTAATTGGTTAAACTGCTTATAAGAGAGGAAAACTAAATCCTTTCCTATAAGGAAAGTTCATATGGGATTTTTTTTTTTTGTCATAGATAGGGTTGGTCTATTTGAGCTTTTATGCTGGGGTGGCCATTTTGGTTTTGGAGCTTAGTTTCCCCACATTCGTGTAATAAGTATCTTCGAAATATAATGAGGAGAAGCATTATATTCATTATCAATTTTTTTTTTATCAAAATCAGAATATCCATTACCGATAACAGTGACTAATTTTCTCGCTGAAGAAGCTCTCTCAAAGAAACAAATGGATGGCCACAAAATATGTTCCGTTTCCATTAGCGAGGGTCGAACCCCTGACCTAAGGGACAATATCCATGCCACACCTTATGATTGTATTCATTATCAATTTGAAGCTTATTATATGATTTGGACAACCAAAAAACTTATTATATAATGTATTGTTCTCATCCACCTCTCTCACACCATGTAGATCTTGTGCATGCAATCTCCCAGATATGTAGGTTTTGACCCACAAAAAAGGGGGTGTTAAAGTATAAATTTATTCATATGTTTTTATCTATTAACTTAAATTTTCATGAGAGATAATTGCATCATGGTAAGGCATTTCAAAATTCCTTCTAAAATTTTATCTAGAGACATGTACAGAGTGCTAGAGAAGCATTGAAAGAAAACAATGTGGAAAAAAAAATGTATGATAGACCTTAGTTTCTGGATATCCGATTCTCGTATATACAATGTCAAAATAACAAGGCTCTTATTTTATTTTATTTTTTTCAATTAGTTCACACAAAAGGCTATAATCATCAACCTAGAGTGGAGCAGAACAATACAGGAGGACAAAAAATAACCAACACATAGCACCTATATCGGGAGAAATATTTGCACGCTCCTGAAGTACATTTAATATATATGTGCTCGAGGAATGACCATAATCATACAATCTTGATTTAAAATGGTTTAAACTTATATAAAAATTAAAATTGTCTTTGTTGTTGTTCCTATAATATGCATTAAATGTGCTCTAAGAGTATGCAAAAATTTCTCCTACACCTAAATAACTTTAACACTACTATCAACAACCAAAAATTGACCCATAAGCCACCTAAAGAAAATTCTATTTTAGCTAAATCACCGACTTTAATGTTCTCCACCACATTCGAGCCTCAGCTTCAGAAATAAGATATCCCGATAACTTAGACCAAGAGAGTTAAAGAACGTGACGTGACAAGGGTAATGAAGTAGAGGAATAAATGATGAAGAAAGTTGGCACCTTTTGGATCAAGTAGTCTTCCTAATCATGCCATTCATTGGAAAAGTAGTCTTCCGTCAAAAATTAACCCATCTGGAGAACGAAAAGATTTTCGCCCAAAATGATATAGATATACCTTAACAATAAAAAACTGTCAAAATATCAAGAAAATAGCAAAATTTTTGCATGAAACTGCATATCCATCGTAAGAATAGTGGTCTTCCTTGTCATGTTAAAAATAAGCTCATTCATTGAACCAAAAAACTTTTTCATCAATTATTTATAGATATACCTAATTGAGAAGAATATAGTCAAAATATCATGAATGTAGCAGAATTTTTGCACCTATTTGCGTGCCTTCATTAGAATTGTGTTCCTTCTCATTGTACAAAAAACTAACTCATTAAAAAAAAACAAAATTTTTTTTGCCCAAATTACTGTGGATACACATAAATGACAAGAAAATAGTCAACATATTAGAAGAATAAATTAGGCCTAAATTACTGTAGATATACCTAAACGATAAGAAAATAGTCAAAATATCAAGAAAATATCAGAGAAAAAAATTAGACCTAAATTACTATAAATATATCCAAAAAATAAGAAAATAATCAAAATGTTAAGAAAATATAAGAATTATTGCCCAAAACTACATACCCTATGTTAGAAAAGTGGTATTCCTTATTATGTCAAAAATGAACTTATTCAGAGAATGAAAAAAATTTTGCTCGAAATATTGTAGATACACACTAAACAAGAAGAACATAGTCAAAATACCGCAACTGTTGTAGAATTTTTGCATGAAAATGCATGCTTTGCATTAAAATAGTGTTCTTCCATGCACCAAAAAAAAAATAGTGTTCTTCCTCATAGTACAAAACATGAACTCATTTGGAGAACAAAAGAATATTCGCCCGAAATATAGAAGATATACCTAAACAAAAAGAAAATAGTGATAATACCACAAAATTGCTTGAAATTGCATATCCTGCACTAGAATAGTTGTACTCCTCATCATATAGAAAATGAGGTCATTGGGAGAATGAAATTTTTTTTGTGCAAATTACTATAGCTAGACCTAAACAATAAGAAAATAGTCAAAATATTATGATAATAGCATAATTTTGGCACGAAATTGCATGGCTTGTGAAGGAATATGGGTCTTCCTCATCGTACCAAAATAGAGCTCATTCAAAATACGAAAAAAATTTCACTTGAAATACTGTGGATATAAGTAAACAATAGGAATAAAGTCAAAATACCACAAAAGAAATAGAATTTTCGCATGAAACTACATGCTCTACATTAAAATAGGGGTCTTCCGCATGGTATCAAAAATGAGCTCATTTGGAGAGAGCAAAATATTTTTCACCCAAATTGCTATAAAAACATCTAAACGGCCAGAATATAGTTAAAATACAAAGAAAATAGCAAAATTTCACATGAAACTGCATACCTTGCACAAGCATAGTTGTCTTCCTCATGCAAAAAATGAGCTCATTCAGAGAATAAAAAAATTTTCGCCCCTGATATTATAGATATACCTAAACAACAAGCTTATATAAAAAATAATACAAATGTAGTAGAAATTTTGCATGCAACTATATTCCCTGAATTAGAATAGTCTTCTTCCTTATCATACAAAAAATATGCTCTTTCGGAGAATAAAAAAGTTTTTTGCTTGAACTACTATAGACAAAATGACAAGAAAATTGTGAAAATACCACAAAAATATCAAAGGAAAAAATCTGGCCCGAATTACTATAAATATACCAAAATGACAATACTCAAAATGTCATGAAAATAGCAAGGATTATTACCCGAAGTTGCAAACCATACATTAGAAAAGCGGTCTTTCTTATCATTCCAAAGATGAACTCATTGGGAGAACGAAAAAAATTTCACTTGAAATACTGTAGATATCTATAACTATAAGAAAATAATCAAAATACCATGAAAGTAGTGGAATTTTCATGTAAAACAACTACATGCTATCGATTAGAATAGTGGTCTTTCTCATCGTACCCAAAAAGAGTTTATTCGAAGAACAAAAAAATTTTCTCCCGAAATAATATATGTGTGTGTGTGTGTGTGTATATAAGTACAAGACAAGAATAAAGTAAAAAAACCATTAAAGTAACAGAATTTTTGCACAAATCTGTATGTTCTGCATTAGAATAGTTGTCCCCTCGTGGTGTGAAAAATGAGCTCATTTGGAGAACGAAAAAAATTCACATAAAATACTGTAGATATCCTTAACCAAAAAGAAAATAGTCAAAATAAAATGTAAATAGTGGAATTTTCGCACAAAACTGCATGCACTCTGTAAGAATAATGGTTTTCCTCATCGTATCCAAAATGATCAATTTTGGAGAACGAAAAAACATTTTGCCCATAATATTGTAGATGTAAGTAAACGACAAGAACAAAGTCAAAATACCACTAAAGTTGCAGAATTTTCACATGAAACCGTATGCTTTATATTAGAATAATAGTCTTCCTCATGGTACCAAAACCAAGTTCGTTTGCAAAATGAAATTTTTTTTCCTTGAATTACTGTAGATGTACCTAAACGACAAGAAAATACTCAAAATGTCACAAAAATAGAAGAATTGTCTTATGAAATAGCATATCCTTCAAAAGAATAGTGTTGTTCCTCATCATGCCAAAATAAGCTTAATCCAAGAATGGATAATTTTTCGCTCCAAATATTGTAGATATACCTAAGAATATAGTCAAAATACTCCAAATGTAGTAGAATTTTTGCATGAAACTTCATGCCCTCCCTTAGAATAGTGGTCTATCTCATCAAACCAAAAATGAGCTTATCAGAGAATGAAGAATTTTTCATATGAAATACTATAGATATAAGCAAATGACAAGAATAAAGTCAAAATACAACGATAATGGCATGAATAAAGTCAAAATACAACAATAGTTGCACAAAACTACATGCTTTGCATTAAATAGCATTATTATTCTTTATGGTACAAAAAATGTGTAACACCCTAGTAATTAACCAGATACACCTAGGTTGGATCTGATTAATGACTAGACTTTACTCCTTGCTTTAGTTCTTTCTTCATAATTTGAAAATAATTAGTGAAATTACGAGCCATTTTTTTTTTAAACACATAATTGAAAACGTGAGCCGAGTACAACGTGAACGAGTAAGCGGAGTATAATAAGACGTTTAAGAATATATCACATCATATCACTTAGGCTCCATCATATAACATCCATAAGCACATTATAGCATATATTTACATATAATAACCTCACTCAAAGGGTGGGTTATGTTCATACATCATTATCTTATGCAAACCCATAAAAGAAAATATACTTAAGGAAATTCATGCCCCTAAACTAGATAACTCCATAAGCCGGGAAAGTTATCCTAAAACTAGGGTGCATGATCACACATAAATCTACTAAGAACCCTCTAAGGCCACTGCTCGGGAAATGGGGAATAAATCCGATCCATCGATGAGCTCCCCGAGGGGACACACGAGATGCACCAAGTCGGGTCGCATGGACGCCTCTCTTGCTAACCTCCTACTGAACAATCGCTTTCTCACTACCTCTCTTACACGTGGGAGTAGGAGCAAGAGCTCTCGTAACATACATGAGTAGGAGTGTCTCAAGGATCAGCGCTTAATATCTGCCTCGGAACATACTCTAGAAATCCAAGTGGACGCCAGATGAAGGGATAAGAACGTAACATCCTTTCATCAAGTGGACGGCATGTTCGAAACCATTTCATCGCCATAGGGAGAAGTAGAGAAAATTGACACCAGGGACAGATGTGCAAATGATCTACCTATGTAAATAAAAACACGAATCGCAAGACTTCCTTCAAAATGATACGAGCGATGCAATCTGATCATAGTGAAATTCCCAAGTAGGGTATCAACGAACAGATGAATGTCGCCATCCGAATCGAGACAATGACGGAAATAAAGAAAAGGGAGTGAGAATCTTGCTAAAGAATTCTCAAGAAGGGGTACTCTCCTTCTACGTTGTCATCATCAAAGTCCCCGTGAACCCTGATTATTCTAAAATAGTGAGCATGCAAAGATTCATTTTAAGTTCTGACAAATACTTAACCGAGGTTCGCCAATTTTAATCATGCGTCTTATAATGCATCTTATTCTTAACATGTCATATTTACAATGAACTTTTCCTTTATCATTACATCATATTCTCTCATCATCATTATCAAAATAACATGCATAAAAGAACGTCATATAATATTAGCTACACATGGACACAAAGGCATATATTTCATTTCTTTAGTGCTCAGGTGACTTAAAATCTTATCATCATCATTATTTTCCTTGGGCCACCCTATACTCCACCCTTTGGGAGTAATTTAGGTTATGAGCTCATACTTTACTAGTCGTCACTAGCATATACTTATCCCTTTTGATAAGCTAAAGTCCCGACTCTACCCTTTGAGAGAACGGTTAGGGGCTAAAATCACCTTTACACCACCTATAGTCTGATGGTTCCAAAGGATCATTTTCTGATAAGTTTAAGTCACTATTAAATCTTGCATGTTATATCATAATACAATTCATAAACATCATAACATTTTCTCATTTATAGTCTTAAGCTAGAATAATATATATCAATCAGAATCATGCATATGGGAGATTCTCGTGAAAAGAGGTGGGTCACAATGGACACGCTTTAAATACCAAGTCTTTCCTTTAGCTAACCTTTCCAAATTACACTTTTACAATGATACACTTTCTTCTAGCAACAAAGGTGAATTTTACATAATAAAGAACATTTCATGTATAAGCATTCTTATTATTTGCAACAACAACTATAACATGCAAGCCAGGAAATCATTCAATGATATCAAGTACTTAATAAGCATCCAATCCTTACATAGAATTATCAATTATAGAACTAATTAGTTACTAAACCAATTATGAATCATTCTCTTAACAATAAACCATAATTATCACAACTTCAATCATATCAAATCATTATCACACATTGATACTAAACTCAGATCAGTGGCCGAATCATGAACCTCATGCAATTACATAGAATCATATTTTAAGTGCATATAAAATACTAGTTCCCCATAAAATCTTTGCAAAGCCTTAAAACTCATTTAGAAACTAGTTCTTTAGTGAAATTTGGGAGGACGTTCAGAATTAAAATTCCTACTTAAGATAAAAGGAGTAAGTCTTGAGCTTTAGAGATTTAGGTGACATCTTAGAATTATAAACATGCTATGCAACCTTATTTTAATCTTAAGGTGATAGCTTGAATTATAAACATGATATGCAATTCCATTTCTTTTTATCTTTAAGATTTAAGGTGATGACTTGAAAATTAAACATGATGCAAGAACTTGAAATATAAACATGATACAAGAAATCGGAGCGCGGTAATCCGCATTGTGACCAAAGAGAGGGATGAGAGAATATTAAGAAACCGGAGCATGTAGTCCGCATTACAGACTGGAGAGAGGAGAAGAGAATATTAAGAAACCGAGCTAAGAGTCCGCACAAGTGACTAAAGAGGGGAAAAGAGAATTATTATTACATCTTTTTAAGCTCCAATCTCAAGACTTTTTAAAGAATAAATTCTTACCTCCAATAATCATATTTCTTTGCTTGTGATACATGGGCAAGTCTTTGAGCTCTAGGATTTTAGTGATGGCATAAAATAAACATGCCACAAGCTGATTCTTTTAGCCATTATAAAATATAGTGAGAGCATAAATTAAATATGAGATGCAACTGCGTTATTATCTTGAAAGATTAAGTGATGACTTGAAACATAAACATGAAATACAAGCTTGGAATTTAAACATGAGAAATGCAAGTTCATTTATTCATTCTTGAAAATTTAGTGATGACATAGAAGGTAAACATGGTTATGCAAAGCATAAACTTAATCATGGATGCAAATTCATTTTGTTTCTTTACTAGAGCTCCTTCAAGACTTTAAAAGAATTATAAATTCAACCCAATACATATCTTAACAAGAAATAAAACATAAAAGGAAAAAATACATCTTTCAAGTTCTAAACTAAAAATCTTTGTTTTAGCATCATAAAGCATTATTCTTTAAAGTTTTGCATCAAGTGGAATTTTCAAGCTTTAGAGGCCTAACTTGTGATGGATTTACAACCCACCCTCAAGGTCCTCATCATCAAGCCATCATCTTAGTTCCACCTAGGCCATATGGTTGAATTGGTTAAAGAAAAATTGAAGAGGGAAAACCAAAATGAAAAGCTAAGGTAAGTTCATAATTTCATCATTTTGAGCTAAAAACACAACTCCTCAAAGCATAGAAATAAATTTAGAAACTACTTCCCTACCTGATCTGAGTTGAAGAAGAGGAAGAGAACTTGGTTTCTTGGAAGTGAATGAAACAAAATCTCTTTGAAAATTGAAGAAAGAATTCAGCCAAAGAGGAGGAAGAAAGAAAGTTTTTGGTGCTCCTAAAAACTAGTTATGAACCAAGCATTCCAAGACCACTCAAGCAAGCCTATTTATAGAAGATTTTGAGGCTTCTAATTGGCCAAAATGATGAGGTAGTGGACGGAATTTTGCAGGAGAAATAAGGGAGGAAAATCATTTTAGACAAAGTTGTGTATGAAATTAAGGAATTATGTCTCTTATGGTGGCATTTTTGGCATTTTGTTTTAGTGCAACTTTTGGCAATAATTCAGCTGCATAATGGCATCAATAATTTCGTCCATTACAGCCCAAAGAAGTGAAATTTGTGTGTTCCATGCATTATTTAGGTGTAGGCAAGGTATTCATGTAATTTAGAGAATTTACGGCTAAGGGTTTAAGTGAATTAGTAAGCAATTTGGGTGTTTTTGAGCAATTTTGGGTTCTAATCAATCTAAATACATAATTTTGACTCTAGATTAATATTTAGAATTTAATAAGCTTTAATTTGAGCCTAAGATTGCTTAGGTTTCGTATACGAATCAAAAATCCTAAATTGCAAATCGCCAAAAACAGGGCAAAATCGATTTCACTTAAAAATTGCCCGAGGCCACCTCGAGCTTAACTAATGGTTAATCATGGCTTAAACACATTTTAAAACATTTTAGTGAGGTTCGGGCTCGGCACAAAGACATCGAGTTAAACACCAAGTAGTATGCTTTGGTCATTTTCGGCTTCAACTCAAAATTGGCATCCTTCTCGCCTATTAACACACATAACACAAACAATCCCTTATTATCCTCAAAATATCCCCTTGAGAATAGGTGGGGCCCACGATCCTCATTTTCTGAGTAAAATAACTTCAGGGGCATTTTGGTCATTTTATACGCATAAATTCGGATTTGCGACTGCATTTAATCGTTCCTAACCTCTCTTCTAACGTTATATTCCTTTATTGAGGATTGTTCGGCCTCAAATCTTATGTAATAATTACCTACGGCAATTGAGTAATTTCTAATGACAGTAAAAATTACAGTAAAAATTGGGGCGTTACAAAATGAGCTCATTTGGAGTATGATAAAAATTTTGCTTGAAATTACTGTAGCTGTACCTAAGCGAAAAGAAAACAATTAAAATAGTCAAAATAACATGAAAAGAACATTTTTGACATGAATTTCATAACTTGTGTTAAATTAATGGCCTTCCATGTCATGCCAAAAATGAGTTTATTCGGAGAACAATAAAATTTTCACTCCAAATACTTTAGACATACCTATAGACAATAATATAGTCAAAATACCATGAAAGTTAAAGAATTATTGCACGAAATTGCATGCCTACTATTAGAATAGAGGTCTTCGTCATCGTTCCAAAATCAGCTCATTCAGAGAACTGAAAAATCTTCACACTAAATAGAGTAGATAATCTTAAATGACAAGATAATCTTTAAAATATCATGAAAACAATGGAATTTTCACATGAAATAGCATGCTCTCCGTTAGAATAATTGTCTTCCTTATTGTATACAAAATGAGTAAATTTGGGGAACGAAAAAGTTTTCACCCAAAACACTGTAGATATAAGTAAGCCACAAGAAAATAATCAAGATACCACAAAAATACTAGAGGGAAAAATATTGGCTCGTATTACTGTAGATATATATAAATGATAAGAAACTGCTCAAAATATCACAAAAATAACAGGATTTTCGCATGAAACTGCATACCCAACACTAGGAAAACATTCTTCCTCATCATGCAAAAAATGAGTTCATCTAGAGAACAAAAAAAAATCTACTCAGAATACAATAGATATGTCTAAACAACAAGAATATAGTCAAAATACAACGATTGTAGAAGAATTTTTACACGAAACTGCATGCAATGCATTAAAGCAGTGTTTTTCCTCATTATGCCAAAAATGAGCTTATTCATAGAATGCAAAAAAATTCACTCGAAATTACTGTAAATATACCTAAGCGACAAGAAAATTGTAAAAATACTATGAAAATAGAAAAAAAAATTCACACAAAACTATAGACCTTGCATAAGCATAGTTGTCTTCCTTGTAACTCCAAAAATGAGGTCATTTGGAGAATGAGAATATTTTTGCCCAAATTATAGTAGATATGCCAAACAAGAATTTAGTCAAAATACCACAAATGTAGCACAATTTTTGCACACAACTACATGCCCTTCATTAGAATAACGTCCTTCCTTATCATACAAAAAAAAAACTTACTCGGAAAATGAAAAATTTCTTGCTTGAATTGTTGTAGATATTCCTAAACGACAAAGAAATAGTCAAAATACCATGAAAATAGCGGAAGAAAATATTTTCTCATGAATTACTATAGATATATCTGAATGACAAGAAAATACTCAAAATTTCACAAGAATAGCATAAATCTAGCATTAAATTGCATACCATCATTAGAAAAGTACCATTTCTCATAATGGAAAAAATGAGCCCATTCGAAGAAATATTTTCACCCTAAAATGAGATCATTCAGAGAACGAAAAAATACCACGAAAACAGTAAATTTTCACAGAATTAGCATACCATGCCAAAGAATAGTGGTTTTCCTCATCCTCTTGAAAATGAGCTTATTCAGTGGTCGAAACAAAAGTTTTGACCAAGATATTGTAGATATAAGTAAATAACAAGAATAAAGTCAAAATACCAGGATAGTAGCAAAATTTTTGCACAAAACTGCATGCTCTGCATTGGAATAGCGGTCTTCCTCACAGTACCAAAAATGAGCTTATTCAATGAATGAAAAAACTGTCACTAGATTTATTGTAGATATATCTAAACAACAAAAAAAATAGTCAAAATACTATGAAAATAGCATAATTTTTGCTTGAATTTGCATACCTTGCATTACAGTAAGGGTCTTCCTAATCATGCCAAAAATGAGTTCATTCAGAAAATGATAAAGTTTTCACCCCCAGGTATTTGTAGATATACGTAAAGACAATAATATCGTCAAAACACCACGAAAGTAGCAGAATTTTGTGCACAAAATTGTATGTCCGCCATTAGAATTGTGGTCTTCCCCATTGTACCAAAAATTAGCTCACTCAGAGAACGGAAATTTGTTTGCACAAAATACAGTAGATAATCTTAAACGGCAAGAAAACATTTAAAATACCATGAAGACATTGGAATTTTCATTAGCATAGTTATCTTAAATGACAGAAATTGCTTGCTCTTCATTAGCATAGTTATCTTCCTCATTGTATAAAAAATGAGCTTATTTGCAGAATGAAAAAAATTTGCCCAAAATATTGTAGATGTAAGTAAATGGCAAGAAAATAGTCAAAATACCATGAAACTCCGGAGAAATTTTTTTTTACTAGAATTATTATACATATACCTAAACAACAAGAAACTACTCAATGTTATGAAAATATCAAGTTTTTTGCACAAAACTGGATACCCAATATCAAAAAGGCATTCTTCTTCATCATGTAAAAAATGAGGCTACTCAGAGAACAAAAAAAAATCTCTATTTAAAACACTATAGCGATACCTAATTGACAAGAATACAGTTAAAATACCATCATTGTAGTAGAATTTTTGGACGAAACTACATGCCATGCATTATATCAGTGTCCTTCCCTACTATACTAGAAAAAAGCTCATTAAGAGAACAAAAAAAATTTCACCCGAAACTATTGTAGATGTACTTAAACAATAAGAAAATATACAAAATACCATGAAAATAGCAGAATTTTTGCACGAATTTTCATATGTGGCGTTAAAGAAGTGGTCTTCATCATGCCAATAGGTTCAATAGGAAAAAGATATAGTTTTTGCCCCAAATACTATAGATATTCCTAAAGACAATAATATAGTCAAAATGCCACAAAAGTAGCAAAATTTTTGCACTAAATTGCATGCCTGCCATTAGAACAGTGGTCTTCCTCATCATTCCAAAAATGAAAAAATGCAAAGAATGGAAAAATTTTGCTTGAAATACAATAGATAATCTTAAACAATAAGAAAATATTTAAAATACCATGAAAACAAAAAAATTTCGAATGAAACTGCATGTTCTCCATTAGAATAGTTGTTTTCCTTGTTGTATGAAAAATGAGCTGTGATACCCGAGGTACACGGGTCAGCAGTAAGGTTCTGTATAGCCTCAAGGATTCCCTGGGAACCACCGTCGGGCCCTGAATTTTACTAAGTTTGGATCTTACACCTCCTTGGAGGGCTATATGATAGAACCATATTCTTGGGATCAAAAGTCCCGGTAATTGTTCCTTGAGGGAAAACAAGTTGAAGAGTGATTTTTAATAAATTTTATGAAACCTACAAATGTTTCGTTGTTAACCCACAAGTTTAAAAAATCTCAGAAATTTCCGGATTTGAACTAAAACTCAAAATTTGGATTCTGATTTGATGGAGTTTTGATTTTTGTAATATTTTATTTGAATTCAAATGGTGGGTATTTCCTTATTTACATTTATGTTTTAAAGTTAATGGACATTAACTTGAAATGTAGATAAGTGAGTAGTGAGATAACCCAAATGGCAGGAGCACCCAGAAGTGCTGACAGCAGTTTTACTGTCACCGCTATAGCAATCCAGGACCTCTATAGCGGTCACAGCGTGTGCAGCAGGGTAGTTTTGGGTCTGGGTACCGCTATAGCTGTCCAGGACCGCTATAGTGGTCATAAGTGTATCAACCGCAAGTAGCTAGACCGCTATAGCGGTGTCATTGGACCAGAAACAGTATAGAACGACATCGTTTCACTCATTGAGAGTATAAATCCTTCCTCACTCTCTTCCTCCCCCATTTTCGAGATCAGAAACCCTTCCCCCTCCACTTTTCTCTTTTTCTCTCAAATTCACTCCAATCCATCATTCCAAGTTTCAAGGTAAGTTCATGTTATTAGATTATGTCTTTATTTCTTCATAATCTTGGATTTGGACCGATTGTTTTTCTCATTTTTGTCAAGTGAAGATGTTTATCCAATTTTCTTAGAGTTAGAATAGAGTTCTATAGAGATTTTTAGATGTTAATCTAGAGTTATGGTTGTTCCATGGCAGTTGTTGGTACCATTCCAAGCTCTCCAGGTTAAGTTGGTGGGGCCCACATACTCCCGGCTTTAAACGGTGAGTGGGTTCAGATCCTATGATCCTTATATTGATCATTAGAGTTCATTTTAATAAATTATAGCATGAGATATATGTTTTTTTGAAAACTCATGGGACCATTATTGTTAAAGCGATTTTTATCAAAGAGTTAGAATATATATTTAGAGATTTGTTAAACATTGTGTTGATTTCCAGAATAGAGAATATGTATATGTTAGAGCTTGTGAACTCTAGGGTAGAAGATTTATATAATATAGAGAAAAGATTTTTTTTTAAATTTCTGATTGAACTGGACAGTAGCTATAGAGAAACAGACTGTGAATTAATGACAGTTATTCCGTTAACCTTGGTATACCAAGTCGCCTTAGGGCCAGAGAAATAATGAATGAGACCTAGTTAGGTGCCCCAAAGATGAGAGACTTTGTTATGCTATGCATAACCAGAGATTTGTTATGTTACATGAATTGAGCATAACCAGAGATTCCTGTTTCTTTATTAGCATACTATGATTTATGATTTCTACAGAATATTAATTTCAGAACTATTTGTTATTCCTAAGAATATGAAATTTAGAGTTATTACATTAACTGGTTTGATGAATATATATATATATATATATATATATATATATATATTATTTATTTTCCTTGACTGTCCCATGAGAGGGTTATGGGTGAGGACTTACTCATTGAGTTTTAGATGAAACTAACCTCTCTCTCTTCCTCCATTACAGGTGCAGTAGACGCTGCGGGTTCTTCTCTTCCATCTCCTCCCCCGCAGTAGAGATTTCCCAGTTGATGAGCTTCACTTTGTGAGTGAAGTACTTTTGGTATTCTGTTTAGAAATAGAGTGCTCTAGTGTGCATGACGGACAGGGTCCCGGACCATAAAGATAGACTGACATATTTTTTTATCATGAATATTTTATATTTTCATGATTACAAGTTCTATAGTTTATTTTGTATTAAGAGCAACTTGTGTTTTGTATCAGAGATATTTACTAGAGCTTGATTATGAAAGTATTTATGATGGTTTGTTTTTCAAAGAGTTAGATATATATGTCAGAGATGAATTTATGTTTTGGAAAAGGATTTTATATTAAATTATGCATATAGAGGGATTCAGAGATCACGAGGCTTACGTGGGAATGAGGATTCCTCACGTGCCAGTCATGTGCCTAAGTTGGGTCGTGACATGAGCATAATAAGATAATGAAATTTTTTTTACCCAAAATCCTATAGATATATGTAAATTGGAAGAAAAATTTTTGGCTTGAATTAGAGTAGATTTACCTAAAGGATAAGAAACTACTCAAAAAGTCACAAAACTAATAGTATTTTCGCACGAAACTACAATCTGCACGTTAGAAAAGTGTCCTTTTTCATCATGCAAAAAATGAGCCAATTTGGAAAACAAAAAAAAATCTACTCAGTATACTATAGATATACCAAGACGAGAAGAATATAGTCAAAACACCATGACTGTAGTGAAATTTTTGCACAAAACTGCATGCTCTACATTAAAATAGTGTTCTTCCACATGGTACCAAAAATGAGCACATTCAGAGAAGAAAAAAAATTTTCTCGTGATTATTGTAGATATACCTAAACAATAAGAAAATAGTTAAAGTATCATGAAAATAGCAAAATTTTCGCACAAAACTACACACCTTTCATAAGCGTAGTTCTCTTCTTTATCATTCAAAAAACAAGCTCCTTTGAAGAACGAGAATATTTTTGCTTGAATTACAATAGATATACCTAAACAACAAGAATTTAGTCAAAATACCGCAAACATAGTTGAATTTTTGCACAAAACTATATGCGCTGCATCAGAATAGTGTTCTTCCTCACCGCCAAAAAAAAAATACTCAAAGAGCAAAAATATTTTTGCCAAAATTACTATAGATATCCATTACAAGGAAATAGTCAAAATACCATGAAAGTAGTAAGGGAAAAGATTTTTGCCTGAATTGTTGTAGATATATCTGAACAAGAAAAAAAAAAACTCAAAATGTCATGAGAATAGCAGAATTTTTGCATGAAACTACATATCCTGTCTTAGAAAAAAGTGCTCTTCCTAATCATGTGAAAAACGGGCTTATTTGGAGGATGAAAAAACTTTCAATTGAAATATTAAAAGATATACCTAAACGACAATAATATAGTCAAAATGCAATGATTATAGTAGAATTTTTACACAAAACAACAAATCTTGCATTAGAATAGTGGTATTCCTCACAGAATGATAAAAATTTCCCCTGAATACTATAGATATAGATAAGGAAAATAATATAGTCAAAATACCATGAAAGTAGCAAAATTTTTGCATGAAATTGCATGCTCGCCATTAGAATAATGGTCTTCCTGATCATACCAAAAGTGAGCTCATTCAAAGAATAGAAAACTTTTTGCATAAAATACAGTAGATGGTGATTAGAAAATAATTAAAATACCATGAAAATAGTGAAATTTTCACACAAACTACATGCTCTCAATTACAATAGTTGTCTTCCTCATTGTATAAAAAATGAGCATATTTGAAGAATGAAAAAAATTTCGCCTAAAATACCATAGATATTAGTAAACGACAAGAAAATAATCAAAATACCACTAATTTAATGGAGGAAAATTTTTTGGCATGAACTACTATAGATATATTTGAACAACAAGAAAATACTAAAAATGTCATGAGAATAGTGCAATTTTTTAATGAACTACATGCCCTGCGTTAGAAAAGTGCTCTTCCTCGTCATGCAAAAAATAGCTCATTCAGAGAATGAAAAAAATTTCACTTGAAATATAGTAGATATATCTAAACGACAATAATAAAGTCAAAATACTATGGTTGTAGTAGAATTCTTGCACGAAACAGCATATCCTGCGTTAGAATAGTAGTCTTCCTTATCATACCAAAAATGAAATCATTCGGAGAATGAAAAATTTGTTTGCCAAAATTTATGTTGATATACCTAAATGACAAGAAAATAGTCAAAATACCACAAGAACATAAATTTTTTTGCATGAATTAGCATACCTTGGGAAAGAATAGTAAAGGTTGTTTGGAACTATTTTTTGTTTTCTGTTTTATAAAACTATTCTCCAGAATAATTTTAAATTCAATTTTTAAAAACAAGAAAACCTGTTTGGATAAATTTTTTAAAAACAACTTTTGAAATGGATAAAACAAAAAATTGTTTAGCAATTTACAAAGATCATAACCAAGCTCATAACAACAAAGATCAATACAGCAGCAACCACAACAAAGAACAACAGTGAGATCAATTAACAACTTTGTATCAATTTACAAATTACAAATAACAACAAACATCAACATAAAAATCACAACAATGAGGGTGAGAACCATAGAGAGAAGCAGAGAAAGATAAAGAGAGAGGAAGATCTAGGTCGCGGGGTGGAGCACGGTGGGGCTGGGTCTCGTTAGATCTGGGTCGTGGGGTTGTGGTTGCTAGCCGTTGCCTGCGTCGGGGGGCCGGGGGGTCGCCTAGGTCTCTGTCGCCTGGGTCGCGGGATCGCCTAGGTTGTGGGGTCGTTTAGGTCGCAGGGGCCTGGTCGCCTGGTCGCTTTTCTCGTCGAGGCCTGGGGAGCTGAAGAAAGATGGAGGAGTCGATGCCTGGCGAGCTGAAAAAGGATAAAGGAGTTGGGAGAAGGTGGGATGGAGGAGTTGGGTGAAGAATAAGAAAATTGTTTTTGAAAACAATATAAAATTATTTTCCATCTTTTGTTTTTAAAACTCAAAGTTTGTTTTTTCATTTTTAAAAACAATATGAAGAAAATATTTTAACAAACAAGTTTTATCAAGTTTTTGTCTTTAAAAACTTAAAACAGTTTTTAGAAATCACTGCCAAACAGGCCCTAGTCTTCCTGATCATGCCAAAAATTGGCTCATTCAGATAAGGAAAATTTTTTTGCTCCAAATATTGTAGATATACCTAAATGATAAGGAAATAGTCAAAATACCACAAAACTAGCATAATTTTCACTCAAAACTACATGCCATGTGAAATAATAGCGGTCATCTGCGTCATACCAAAAGTGAATTCATTTGTAGAATGAAAAAATTTTCATCCCAAAAACTAAAGATATACTTAAACATAAGAATATTGTCAAAATACCTTGAATGTGGCAGAATTTTTGCTCGAAACTGCATGCCCTCTATTAGAATAGTGGTCTTCCTCATCTTACAAAAAATGAGCTCATTTTGTGAATGAAATTTTTTTTGCATGAAATACATTAAACATACCTATACGACAAGAAAATAGTCAAAATACCGTGAAAATAACGCAATTTTTGCACGGAATTGCATGCTCTCAATTAGAATATTGGTCTTCCACATCGAACCAAAAACGAGTTATTTGGAGAATGAAAAAAATTTCATCTAAAATATTGTAGATATAAGTAAACGACAAGAATAAAGTCAAAATATCAGGACAGTACCATAATTTTCGTACAAAACTGCATCCTCTTTATATTAGAATAGTTGTCTTCCTTATGGTACAAAAAATGATTTGGAGAACAAAAAGTTTTTCCCTTGATTTATTATAGATATATCTAAATTACAAGAAAATAGTGAAAAATACCGTGAAAATAGCAGAATTTTCGCACGAATTTACATATCTTGCGTCAAATTAGTGATCCTCCTCATCATGCTAAAAATATTTCACTTGAAATATTGTGGATATACCCAAACGACAAGAATATAGTCAAAATACCATAATTGTAGTAAACTTTTAGCATGAAATAGCAAACCATGCATTAGAATAGTTATCTTTCCCTTCATACCCAAAAAGAGATCATTTGAAGAATGAAAAAAATATTTGCCCAAATTACTGTCGATATACCTAAATAACAAGAAAATAGCCAAAATACTATGAAAACAACAAAATTTTCATACGAATTAGCATACCCTGCAAAAGAATAATGGCCCTCCTCATCATGCCAAAAATGAGCTCATTCGAAGAACGAAAATAAATTTCATCCCAAGCACTAAAAATATACCTAAATGACAAGAATATTGCCAAAATACCATGAATGTAGTAGAATTTTTTGCACAAAACTGCATGCCTCCATTAGAATAGTGGTATTCCTCGACATATAAAATACTATAGATATCTCTATACGATAAGAAAATAGTCAATATTCTGAAAATAACACAATTTTCGCACGAAACCCCATGCTCTCTATTAGAATAGTGTCTTCCAAATCATACAAAAAATGAGGTTGTCTGGAGAACAAAAAAATGTTCATCTAAAATACTATAGATATTTGGATACAATAAGAATAAAGTCAAAATACCATGATAGTAGTAGAATTTTCATACGAAATTGTATGTCTGCATTAGAATAGTGGTTTTCCTCATAGTACCAAAAATGAGCTCATTTGGAGAATAAAAAAAAATTCGCCCAAATTATTGTAGATATATATATAATGACAAAAAATAGTCAAAATACCATGAAAATAGCTAAATTTTTGCACAAATTTGCATACCTTGCATTAAAGTAGTGGTCTTCATCATCATGCCAAAAATGAGCACAATCAAAGAACAATAAAATTTTCACCACAAATACTATATATATACATAAAGACAATAATATAGTCAAAATACCACGAAAGTAGCAGAATTTTTGCACAAAATTGCATGACTACCATTAGAATAATGGTCTTTCTTATTGTATAAAACATGAGCTTATTCAGAGAATGGAAAAATTTTCGAACGAAATGTACTAGATAATCTTAAACAACAATAAAATATATAAAATACCATGAAAACTGTAGAATTTTCACACAAAATTGCATGCTCTCCATTAAAATAGTTGTTTTCCTCATTGTAGAAAAAATGAGCATATCCAGAGAACAAAAAAAATTTCACCCAAAATACTGTAAATATAAGTAGATGGCAAGAAAATCATCAAAATACCATGAAAATATCAGAGGAAAAAATTTTGGCCTAAATTAATGTAGACATACATAAACAACTACTCAAAATGTCACAAAAATAACAATATTTTTGAATGAAACTACATACCCATTGCTAGAAAAGCGTTCTTCCTCGTCATGCGAATAATGAGCCAATTTAGAGAACAAAAAATTTCTACTCAAAATATTGTAGATATACCTAAACGATAAGAATATAGTCAAAAGACCATGACTTTAGCAGAATTTCTACATGAAACTGCATGCCCTGCATTAAAGTAGTGTTCTTCCTCATCATAAAAAAAAGAGCTCATTCAAAGAACGAAAAAATTTTCGCTCGAAATACTGTAGATATCCCTGAATGACAACAAAATAGTCTAAATACAATGAAACAAGAAGAATTTTTGCACAAAACTGCATATCCTATGTTAGAATAGTGGTCTTCCTCATTGTTCCAAAATTGAGATCTTTCAGAGAACGAAAATATTTTGGCTCGAATTGTTGTAGATATACCTAAACTACAAGAAAACAGCCAAAGTACCACGATAATATAACAGAATTTTTAGATCAAATTGCATACCTTGCATTAAAGTAGTGGTCTTTTTCATCCTGCCAAAAATGAGCTCATTCAGAGAATGATAAAATTTACCTAAAATATTGTAGATATATCTAAAACAACAAGAAAATAGTCAAAATACCAAGAAAATAGCAAAATTTTTTGCACAAAATTTCATACGCTACGTAAGCAAAGTGGTCTTCCACATCATATAAAAAATGAGCTAACTCGAAAATTAAAAAAAATTTGCCTAAAGTACTCTAGATATACCTAATAAATATGGTCAAAATACCACAAACGTATAAGAGTTTTTGCACGCAACTGCATGCCTTGCATTAAAATAGTGTTCTTTCTCAGTAAAATAAGCTTTTTCAGATAATGAAATTTTTTTTGGCCCGAATTACTATAGATATACCTAAATGACAAGAATATAATCAAAATACCACTAACATAGCGGAGGAATTTTTTTTGCCCAAATTACTATAGATACACCTAAATGACAAGAAAATACTCAAAATGTCATGTTGATAACAGAATTTTCACATGAAACTGCATACCCTGCATTAGAAAATTGGTTTTCCTCATCAAGCAAAAAATGAGCACATCCGAAGAATGAAAAACTTTTTCACTTGAAACACTGTCGATATACCTAAATAATAAGAATATAGTCAAAATACCATGAACATAGCATAATTTTTGCACAATATTGTATGCCTTGAATGAAAATAGTGTTATTCCTCATTGTACAAAAAATGAACTTGTTTGGAAAACGAAAAATATTTTACCCAAAATACTGTAAAGATATCCAAATGAAAAAAAAATTGTCAAAATACCATGAAACTAGTAGAATTTTTGCACAAAACTGCATATTCTGTGTTAGAATAGTGGTCTTCCTCATCATTCCAAAAATGAGATCATTCAGAGAATGAAAAAAATTTTCACTCGAATTGCTATATATATATTCCTAAAATAACAAGAAAATAGTCAAAATATGACGAAACCAGCATAAGTTTTGCACGAAACTGCATATTCTATGAAAGAATTGTGGTCTTCCTCATCATGCAAAAAATGAACTCATTCCAAGAGCAAAAGAATTTTAACCCCTACTACTATAGGTATACCTAAAGTACAAGAAAATAGTCAAATACCAAGTAAGTAGCAAAATTTTCGCACGAAATTGCATACCTTACCTAAGCATAGTGGTCTTCCTCATCATGTCAAAAATGAGCTCATTCTAAGAATGAAAATATTTTTGTTTGAATTATTGTTAGATATACCTGAACGACAAATATATAGTCAAAATCCCATGAATGAGGTAGCATTTTCACACAAAACTGCACACCCTATGAAAGAATAGTGACCTTTGTTATGATGCAAAAAATAAGCTCATTCGGAGAACAAAAAAAATTTCACCCCAAACACTATAAATATGCCTAAATGATAAGAGTATTGTCAAAATACCCCCAAATTAAATATATGTACCATAATTTTTGCATGAAATTGTATGCACTTCATTAGAATAGTGGTCTTCCTCCTTATTGTACAAAAAATAAGCTCATTAAAAGAACAAAAAAATTTCATATGAAATACTATAGATATCCCTAAACAACAAGAAAATAATCAAAATATCATGAAAATAGTGGAATTTTCACAAGAAATTGCATACTCTCCATCAAAATAGTGGTCTTCCATATCATACAAAAAATAAACTTATTTAGAGAACAAAAAAATTTTCACCTGAAATATTGTAGATATAAGTAAACAAAGATTGATTTAGGTTGATATTAAATTATTTTGTCATTATATTTTGATCTTATTTTGATCTTTAAAATAGGCTTACCTCATTATACTGATACATAAAAGAAATACATTTTTCCCTTTTTTTTTTTTTACTTTGCAATGGATCTTAACAATTTTATTTTTGTTAAAATAAAGGAAGAAAATTAATTTAGGGGCCACTTTTGAAAATGTTCAGTGAGGCTTAAGTCCCAGCCTGCAAGTCCAGTGGAAAGGCCTCCTTGACTAGTGAAGTTTTATATATTCTTATGCTTCTGATAATCAAAACCAGACAATCATCTCATCGAATCATGAAATGAACCTGCCCTTTGGTCGCTTATCGGATACATGCTTCTCTCTATAAAATAAAACTTGAGGTCATACGTTGTGCAACGAGTGTCCGCGTGTCTCCTCTGGCTTGTGTACTTGATATATTGAAGAATCTAATCAACATGAATCAATGTATACAATACACAACCAAACTTCTGTCGAAAATTTTTGTTAGAATGAATTAATTTTTTTATTAGATAAATGGTTGTCATTATTATTTTAACTAATAACCATTCCTATACGTAAGGCCCAAAAAAAGCAAAATTAACCTCATGCTTGTTTGTGTGAAAGGTTTGTGAATGAGTTTAACATATAGATTTTATTCTTATATTTATCGTTCAACCAAATATACATGAAATAGAATAGGGTAAAAAGGAAACAGTGTTCCTCTTCCTCTTTCTCCATTGTTTTTTTTTTCTAAAAAAAAATCTCTTTCAAATTGACAGATAAGAAAAAGAATAACATTATTTTAAATTAATAAGAGAATAAAAACCAGTATATTGCTAGGTTTTTCCATTCTCTAAATTATACTTTCAGATAAGAAAACGGATTCGACTCCTTTTCCTTTAGGGTATTTTTTCACTTATCTTTTCATCTTTTATTTTGTTGGAGAAACACTACCGGGCATAGAGAATCTTGGTAAAATTAAGCTAAATTGTGTGGGAAAAAAAAAATCTAACTGCGTAACAATATTACTCTTACTCCTAATTTTTTTTGTCTTTTTTTATTGTATTTTTTAACATCTGCTACCGCTTAGATGTTGCATACTTAATCCCGGCTAGAAGTGTTCAAACTTGCAGCTTCCCATATCTGGATTAACTGAAAATTCCAGTATGTCTATTGTCAGCACGCATGTATTAAAGCTGAAGCAATCAAGGATCTTCAGCTCATGAATAATGAGTATCTTTTCGAATCTACTGCCAAACGAATTCGTTATTTTATTTGATGGCTAAGATTGAGTACCTGATCTGATAATATGGATCTGATTTAGATGTATCTAATTGTTGTTAGTTAGTCAGTCTATCTGCTCATATTAATTATGTCCCTTATGGATTTGTTTAAAAATAATAAGAAACAATTAAATTGAAACTTTTGTTTTTTAATCAAGCACGTAAGGCAAATTTTCTTCTTAGTAAGAAAATAAAACGGGGAGAATCTCCGTTGCAGATGTAATTATGATTCGTTAATATCCAACCCGGGCCCTTCAAAAGTTCGAATTGATTCTGCGAAAATGAAAGTTTGCTTGCAGCAGCGAGCTCGGCATATAGGCTCAGGACCATCAATGTAGAAACAGGTCAGCTACCGTTCTGTCGTGCTAAATTTTCTAATATGATATGTATGAACCCTACACCTGAAGCTACAATCATTCACCAATACCATATTATCTAGCTAAAGGAAGATTACCTAGCAATCGTGCTACATCGCTGTCAGAGTATATTTAATTTTTATCAACATTTATTAAAATTATAATATTTTAAAAAATATTGTTAAAGTTTTTTAAAAATTTGTTCAACTCATACAAATAAATGTGAAAATTGAATGAAATACGATATAAAATGAGAGAGATTTTAATATTCTTTTTTTTTGTTCAATAATTTTTATTTCCATACCATGAGAATTTTTTATTCCCAATATCTGATGTGAGAATAAAATTTGATTAAAATATGAAAATATAACTTTCTTAAAAATAATTAATATAATATTCAAAAATAATTTTTTATAAAATTTATACCAAACATGAATATATTATTTCTAAATAGCCGTTCTCATAAATAAGTTAAAAAATATTGAGACAGACGCTTCCTTATGATATACCCACGGTATGGGATGATATCTAATTGAAAAAGCGACTAACGCAAATATCTATCGGTAGCATTCATCTGGGAAATAAATAACAATTGGTTTGAAGCAATGGTAGCTGTTGCATGTTTGAGCAATAATTATTATTATCGAGAGGTTGTAGCTGAAGAGAAAAATTATTTTGAGAGAATGAGAGGTGATATTACACGGAAATTTTCAATACAAACTCATATGTATTAATCACCGGTTTTCTTTCTTTTATTCATGAAACCAATCAATATTTTTTATGCACCGATTATTTAGTTACTATGTCTGTGTACTTAGTATTTTCGTTCCATATCATGTGCAGAGGCCACTATTCACTGTTATTGCAAAAGGAAAAGGGCAATCATCAAAAAATAAATAAATGAAAGAAGATTATAAGGGTAACATCCCTATAAGATATGGAAATCTAGAACACATCAAAACTGTATCTATGATTTAATGTGACAATCTAAAACATTACGATAGCCTATCTCGTAACCTTGCATAGGTATATTAAGCAGATCCGGTTAACACTGATTGCCGGCATAGTCGAGTATAGTTTAATTTGGTTTCCTGTTAATCAGGCATGCTGCATTGCTATCGAAAATAATTTTTATCATTACCTAAACACTAAATTAAAATTATGTGTTATGTCAAATCTATGATGTCTAGATCCCAATCAAGATTGGGATATGAGGGAATTCAATTTGGAACTCGAGGAGAAATAAGTCAAGGAGGAGATCCCAAGGAACCTTCCAATCACCTTCCCGCGTCCTAACTGGTCTTGGTCTTCAAGCATGGCATTAGTTATTTTAATTTTTTTCGCTTCGCCACTTGCACATGTGTAAGAGAGTAGACCTTGTGCATGGCAGGAAATCATGTGTTCTGTCTGATGAGAAAAGCATCATATTTGTTTGAAGAATGGATGGGGCGGATACAAGTCATATCCATTCAAACATGAGATTCGAATTATTTTTATTTATTTTGACATCTTTACATTCTTGTGGTGAATTTGACATCTATTTTAATCCAACTATAAGATATTTAGCTAAATTTTATTAACAATCTTATACAGTACGTGCACTTAAATGGCATCTTTAAAATTTTATATGAAACCTAGCTACGAGGGTGCTTAACATCTCTAACCATAAGAAAAAAAATTGATCAAAATTGTTTTGGTATTGAAATTTATCACATAGAGAAGATGATTGATTAGGTGGAAATACCTGAGTATTTTACAAGGGAGGGCCATATAACAGCACAAATAATATTCTTCAACTTTTTTTTGTGTGATTGTACCCTTTTTCTTTCTTTTGCTAATTGAGTATATAAAACAATCTCGTTTGAGTTGTATTGGTAGATGATTTTTTCCCCCAAAGGTAACCTAACGCCCTCAGGGGGAATTTATTTCAAGTTTTAAAAATTTATTCCAAGAATGATTGCTTGAAAATAATTTACATATATGTTTGTTATAAATTTGGTAGAATTATTTTCGAATATTAACTATTTTCAAGAAGCATATATTCCCCCATTTTGAGCATATTTCGTTCCCATGATAAAGGGTATGAATAAAATATTCTCATGACTTGAAAATAATAATAATTATTATCAAACAAAAATACTAAAATATCTCCCATGCATTTCATTTCTTTTTTTTTATGGGAAAAACTGTGAAGAGAGAACTTTACAACCCCAGAGGTGACTGCAACATAGGTACCTCTTTATTGGATTATCCCTATATACACTCTCAAACCATGCAGACCTGTCATGCTTCCACTAGGCCAAACCCTTTTGGGTTCATGCATTTCATTTCTAAAATATTTGGAATGACATTAACACTCCTAGAAACTTAGCTTGATTCTCGGAAACATGATTTGAAATCTTGAAACAAATGCCCCTTACAAATAGGGTATTCAATAATCCAATTTTCAGTCATTCTTTAGTTTGTCAAGATACATGCCACTTTTTAGGATATAATTTTTCACATTTTTAGTGGTTTAATCTACTTTTTAGATTAATTTGATATGTTCTTAATATAAAAGAGTTTTATATTATTATCTAATAATATTTTTTTATAGGACTTTTAATATAGCAGATGATTGAGTTAAACATTTTTACTAATATGAAAATATATGGTTGGATGCTATGCAGAAAAAAGTTACACTGATAGTGTATCTAAATTAAGTTTATTACCTTTCACAAAGTTATTTAATCATATATAACCATTTCATTAAAACATATTGATGATTTTCAAACTTATTGCACGTAAGATAATTAAGCTTCTAAGAATTTAATGAAAGACCTAATAAAGTGGTAGTTGCTAATAATATTTTAAGAAAGACTAAATTAAAATTATGGTCGTTAATTAATTTATTTAATTTTGATGCATCGACAATATAATATCACATAAGTAAATATAATTAAGTCTCACTCCACTATTTGAACAGCCATTCAAATAGAGATATTTAATTAAATGACTTAGTAAAAAAATCAATACATCAAAGTTAAACTCATAATTAATGACCTATGAGTGAAGTGTAAAATTTTGGTTATTAAGTACATAAACAGTGAATAAATCTGTTCAGATGTTCATCAACTAGGCATGATTAAAATTTCAAGCGTAGAGTTGGGAATTAACTGGAGTTAAGGGGTTAGCAATAGCATATATACGTTGAAAACAAGTTTTCAAACTTCTTTGTGATTGTAGTCTTGGTCTCAAGAAATTTCATTGTGTCCTTTTATTTATTCACTATAATAAAGAGGGTTTCCGTTATAATAATAAGAGAAAAAGAGGCAAAATTCATCATAGAGAATTGTAATCTATGAAAGGGATCAATTTAGTTGCAAAGTAAGTACTTTGTAGTTTTCTCTCTTGTAATGGATCTTCTCCCATCCTTACTTTGTCCGAGATGGACCCCACTCTTTGGATGACGACTACTAAAGCTCGAGGAAATTTAACGAAATTGAAATCCTCTGCTCCAAATGGAATATCCTTTTCTATACCATTCATATAAAAATATAAGAATTAAAATAAATTTAAAAATTTATAAGTTATTAAATATATGATACTTATTTTATAAGTGTCAATAAATAACTAAAGAGACAAATAGAAAAGAATAACACTGTTTAAGGATAAAAAAAATTTCATCAAATTTAACGACAACATAGACCGTGGGGAATTAATTAAGTCAAAACCCAGAAGGTGAAAGAGAAATTAAATAAAAACAATGATATTCGAATATCTTAAGATAGAGCGACACTCACACTCAAAAGAAGATTAAAAAAAAGGGATAATTAGAGAAATAAAGTAAAGAATAAAGGAAAATGCGATTTCTATATTGTATAGGAGAGGTGTCTAGATATTTAGAATTTTAGAATATTGAAAGGTGTCTGAATATTTAGAATTTTAAAGTGTTGAATATATTTTTAATTAAATAATTATAATAATTACGAGAGATAATAATATTATTTAAATATATTTATTTTTTAATATCATATTTAAATATTTATTTTATTATTATTAAATTAGATATATAAATGAGAATAAATATAAATTATAATTTTAATTAAAAATAATAAAATAGATGTGTGAATAAAATATCAAAAAAGCAAATGTTGAAATATCATGATTGTTGTGGGAGGCGGAAAACAAGTGGGGTATCTAGGTTTCAGTTGTTAATAACACGACATCTGACTGGGTTCTAACGTCAGTGGAGATAAACGATTGGTTGAGTATCAAATCTTCGAAAGATGCAATTGGAGGGGTCAACCTCATAAAGGATATCGTCATTGAAAGCCTACAATAATGGACCACGACTATTAGTGCTTTTAATACAAGAACTTTGTGCCGAAACACGTAGGTAGAATTCCTAATGGAGCATCATCTTCTTGATCCCCGAATCCACATTTGAATTACTTTATTTTGATACAATATTCTTTTAATATAAATGATCAGCATTTGAGTATATTATACTTCAATTAATTTAGTTTAAATTAAATCACTTTATTATGAAAGCAAAATTCGCTTAAATAGATTTTTATAGACACACTTTATATATTGATCAGCAATTCGCCGCGAGAATTTCAACATCAAATGACTTGCTAATTCAATCAACAGTGGAACCAAAAAGTAAATAATAGAGATATTGTTCTCTTTAGTTTCTATGTTTCAGCATCAAACTCATACTTTGGCCTTAGGTTCGTATTAATCAATACTTTATTTTGTTTTCAATGATTAATCCAAAATTATATTCCTTTTATTTCAAATTAAATGCCTCTTTCATATTTTAGGTGTATTTATAAATCAATATATCTAGACACAAATTATATCCAAATATATATTGATTTGTAAATATACATTAAAAGTGGAAGAGACATTTAATTTGAAATAGAGGATATATATTACTAGATCATTTTCTGTTAGACAGTATATAGTGGTTGATTCATTAGATTAACTTTTATTTGAATTTTCGTCATCATTTAAATTTAATTTTCAAACTATATTATTAATAAATAATTTAGTAAATATTTATATAAATGCTAAAATTAAAGACGTCCTGAGGTAAAATTGGGAGAAGTTTTTTCTATCTCCATATACTAATTTTTCGTTAAAAAATTCCTAGTAATCCAACATGCTTTATTTTAATTAAAATTCATTGAAAATGATAGACTGCGACACAACTCATAATCATGGCCTAATAATTGAAAAACTAAATTATTATTTGTCAATTAAATGAGTGAGCTATAACCATTTGTTAATTTCAATTTTGATTTTACTAAGAAGTGCTTTAACGAATGTTAATGATTATTACAACAGAAAATTATAACACAAAAGGCAGTTTTTTTTTAAAAAAAAAAACTTGTAAGTAATACTTTATTTTGAAAAATCTTGTGGCAAGAATAAATTAAATTTTAGAGCAAATTGTACTAATCTTTATTGAAGTTAAGTGAAATTACGCACAACGTCACTCAATTTGCATAAATATACCCTACCATCTCCTAAAATTTAAATGATATTGCACTCGATATTCTAATGTTTTATGTAATGTGATTTTGACAACCATCCATCCTTCACCAATTGAATTGAATCAATTCAATTTCCTTAAATTTTAAATTCTCTAAAAATTTGAAATGACTTATCCAAACATATGATTAGATATTATGCAAAATTTCTAAATTAATCTCATCATTTCACTCCATCCGACAAACTTTTACAGTTTTTTTATTATTTCAAAATATTTTTCCACTTGTCATATTAAGGAAGCATTGAATTTTTTCCCAAAACTACCTTTAATATAATTAATTATATTTACTTCTTTTAATTAATATATCTACTTACTTTTGTTTTTCAAGATGATCAATCTTGTTCACTTACATAGCTGTATGCTATTACCAATATTTATTTATTATTTTCTTAATTTTTTTTTGTTTTTTGATATATGGAATAAAAATGGAGGAAGAATTTAATTTTCATGAACTGTTTCCGTAAAATTTTTTGGTACAAACATTCAATCATTTTCTCTATTACATCTGTAAATAAATGTATCAATTGACTTAATCACATAGGTAATACAAATAAAAATATATAATTGAATAACTATATAAAAAATTACTATATTATTAGTACATTAAAATTAAACTCTTTTAGTTAAGATATTTTTTATCTACTTTGAATTCATGATATAAGTATCCAACTGTTTGAAATAATATTCTTTTGGATGTCTTTCCAAAGTATCAATCATCGGAACTAGTTCCCTCATGCACCATAATTCAAACTAAGGGTGGATGCGGACGCTGGATTTTAATTCCAGGATAAGGGCCACTTTGAAACTTTTTTTTTTTTTTTTTGTCTTGGAAATAATGTGTATAAGTGTGTCATCGAAAAAGTTTAACTAATAATTCATTTATTGTAATAGTGAAACTTATAAGATCTGAACAATATATGAACAAATGTGATATAAATTACATTGATTATGCACTAAAATGAAGTTAGTTTTTTATTTATTTTTTGGCAAGCAGGTTTATAAAAGGAAATGACTCCCCATAAAAACAGCCAACCGAATGAGCTGCAACCCATCAGGATGTGACTAAAATCAAGTTAGCTAAAGACATCTATAATGTGATTGAAATTACTTAAAAAGTAACGAAAACAACTATTTTAGATTAATGATTGTTTCGATAGGATAATAATAAAAATAAAAAACTCCAGTCTGAACCGACCAATAACATTTTGTTTTACAAGAACTATAAATTTTTAAAAAGATACTCAATTTTATTTTTGTCTTCTTTTTGTTATAACAAAAGAGAAAGAGTTAGTACATGCTTGCTTTTTTTTTTCTTCCAAATTATCCATCAAAGCTTTTAAAATATAAAATAAATTAATTTATATATATACATTAAGATTATATGATATAAATTTTAAAATTTATATTTTCGTCTTCAATCGCCCTTTTCCATGTCAAAATAATATTCAATTAAGATGTATATGGTTGAAAAATAAAAGAGGGATTCTAATTATATAAATGAGTTTCATTTGTAAATTATATAGGACACTCATTCATTGAATTTTTTTCCCTATCTATACCCCAATCAAACACATTATTAGAGTTAGCTTATACTTTAGTCTCAAAAGAATCAGCTTATAACATAATCGTCCCTTAAAGAAAATTTGCTAAAGTCTAAGTTCTTAAAGTAAACCATGTTTAACAAGTTAATCCTTATGTTGAATTCCATCTACTTAGTCCTAACAAGATAATAATGTGATTAGCACTACAAGAATTTAGCGAATTAGCTAGGGATTAGCCATAGATCAACGAGGAAAAAAAATTTGCTAGCTAAAACTAGAGAAAAAATAGGTAAAAAGTCTAGTGACCAATTAGCGATGAATTAGTGAGGAAACATTCCTCTCAAAAAATGATTTATATTTAGCAAGGAATTTTTCGATCTCTGATTCCTTATTACTCTATCTCATCCTTAATATAAGTCATTTTCAAGTTATATATGAGAATTAAGGTGATGATTTGGTATCACTCATCATAAATGATTTGTCCATTAAATAGAGTAATCAACAACAACAACAATAACAACCACATTGATTAATATAGGGCTAAAATGTGTAAGAAATAATTAATACTTTTTTGAAATGCTAAAATGACCTATATTTTGAACTAAAAATAAATAAAAAATGACTTACATTGAGAGCCGAAGGGAGTAATAATGCTTAAAAGATGTATATTGAGAGATTTTATTTCCTAGCTAGTCCATTGCAAAATGTTAAAATATATCAAACCGGGAATATATCCGTAACTAATCCCTCACAAATTGTTAAAATATATGTATGCAACAAGACATATATCCATAGTTAATCCCTTGCAAAGTGATTAAAAAGATATAGCCTTAATAATCCCTTTCTAATTCCACACTAAAATTCACATTTTTTTCCTCTTTGATTAACACATTTTTTCTATCATCATCAAAACATACAGTTTTAAAAATAAATAAATATTTAAAATACAAATATATATTTAGATTAAGAATTTAATTTTTATACACCAATAATATAAAAGAACTTTACATGATAATCTAATAAAATTTCATCAAAGTGACAAATCATAGAAAATAACTACCAACTATCACAACTATTCACCGTAATTTATCATTTTAGTAAAATCATATTAGTTAACAGTGTAAAATTATTTTACACTATTAATACATAGAAATTACATAATGTATCTAGTTATAAGTGTCTTTTAAGATTTAGCACATGAATTAAGAAATCATTAAAAATGCATAAACAAAAATAAAAGTTTATGTTGATAATATTGTACTTTTAGAAAATTGTGCAATAATCATTATGAAAAATTTCTATGTGTGAGAGAGAATATGAGCAAGGGCAAAAGTGAAAAAAAATTATTATTTCTTTAAAATTATCAAATTACAGATAAGATTAGGCAAATTTTTTTACAAAAAGGACACTTATAACTGGACAGAAGGAATAAACTCTTAGTTTAAATTTTAATGAACATAAAAAAATTGACTTAAATGGATAAATAATAAATAAATTGATGTAATTAAATAAATTTTTTAAATATATATATAAACTTTTTTTTTACATGAAATATATATAAACATATTAAAACGTGTTTAACTATCAAAACTAATGCATTAGTAGATTTTATTTGAGATATAATTGATTAAGTTAAAAATCAATTTCTTTTGGGATGAGAAAAGAAAATAGAACCAGAGAGAGAGAGAGAGAGAGAGTATTATCTCTCTTATTATTTAGTTGAGCAGAAAAATGAGAAAATAAAGGATTTAATTATATAAAATTTACTTTTATACTAATTATTTTTGTGATGAAAAATTATAAAATTATATTTATGTTTTCTCACTAATTAAACGAATTTTCATCTTATCATTATTGGAGAGAAAACTTTCAACTGAACCGACCTTCTTTTTTTCTACTTTCCCTGTCTTTTTTTTATCCAAAAAAAATCTAAACAATGAAAAATCTCTTCATTTTCTCGTTTCCTTTCCGCTCCTTTTCATTCCCGCCTGCTTTTTGTTATGCCATCCAAACAGAGGGTTATTTAAGGAATTTAAATTAACTATAATGCACTATGCTTAAAATATTCTCCGTAAATGTTTTGCCAACTCATGATTCATGAGGAATCTGAGATGAGGATTGCCAAAGTACAATGCTGAATTAAAAAATAGTGATGTGCTTTTTTTATTGAATGATATGTTATTTTCAGTCTGAACAATGAGTTGTAAACATATGAATAAAAATTTTCTAGATGTGATTTATGTATAAATTTATATATGCAATTTATTTAGATAATTTTTGTAATAAGTTTCACTCTCCAACCAAACACATCCTAATAGCATAAAAAATTATTATACTTTTCTCTAATCAAATCTTTATTTTGACATAACATTGTAAATAATAATAATAATAATAAATATGATAGTCAGTGATACATATTAATATCACAATATATAACAGTGAGATAATTTTAAAATTATTTTATAGGATCAATGTACTAAAATTAAATTCTAAAATAAATAATGTTTTAATGATGAATTTATTAACACTAACTAATTTTGGTTGGATTATTTTATTATAAAGAATTCTTCAATAATTTTTATTTACAATAAACAGATTTAAAAAATTAATTTAAAAAGAAATATAAACTCACTTAAATCATTCTAATGTTAATAATAATAACATTATAACAATAAGAATTAAAACCAATGTTTTTTTCAAAGATAGGCGCATGGAAAGAGCCATAATAATTGTTTAGGATAAAGAATCGCTGAGTGTGGCCTTCCAGAGCATTGAAAGGCAGTTAAAGTTAAAAAGTCATGTTAACATTATATTTTACCGCGCTTCGAGAAAGTGACCCACCAAAAATTGGTCAATATTTTATTTATTTTCGAAATAATGGTTTGTAAATCGTGAGTGGAAGTGCTGGACCCCACAGAATTGAAATAAGTGTCATGGGTCAATTGGATGTCTAGCAAAGAGAAATTCCATTTAAAATTGGTGTCCGTTTGATTAAATTTTAAGGTTTTATTTAATCAGTATTCTTAAAATTAAGGATATAAAAGTAGAAAGCTTTATATTGAAAACATGCATTTTTTTGAATTCAAAGTGAACGACTCACCAATAACTTTTAATCGTTACTTTTTCTATTAGCAAAATCCAATCTTTAATATCAATATACTACCAATAGTAACTATCCGCAGTCCCCCCCCCCCCCTCCTTAACTTTTACAATTATTAAATGTTATATTCTCTTTCGAACTTCGACTAAAATAAGGTTACTAATTTTGTCCCACGAAAAAAAAAAGCTAATCTTTTTGGATACTACACAGTAATAACAATCGAATTTTAATTTCGATCCACTTCAAATAGTAAAAATTTAGAATTTAATTTTAATATATTTATAGTGTAAAATATTATTATATTATTATTTACTTAAAATATCTTATTTAAATGACTTTTCAAATAATAGATACGAAAGTTAATTATCATGGCTGATATAATGATACATAATTGAATAATTATATAAGTAAAATTTACACTATTAGTATATAGAAATAAATCTAAAAGTTTATAAATAATTATCTGATAATATATATGTTATATATTATTATAAAAGTAAGCAATTCATATTAGTCTAGTGATGGAATATTTGAGTAATATGCAAGAAATTTTAAATCCAAATCTCATTATGAATAATATAATTTTTAAAGTAAAAAAAAGTTCTCAAAAGTGTTTAACTCAATCGTTTATTTTCTTAGAAGTCTTAGGATTGTCGATTAATCCTCTGTCTAATTACAAATACTTAATATGAAAATCATTTCTGCCAAATGTTATCAAAATTGAAGGTTAATAAGTTATGTAATCAAATAAATCTTATTTGTAATTATTTTAAATATATGTTATGTTGATTTTAATTTATATAAAAAATATCAAACAATTTTATATCAATAGAAAATTTCACATGCATAATTTATAACATTTGAACTTGTAATCCTACGCAACTTTGGTAAAAATTTCTTCAGTAATGTTATATAGTTGCGTAAAATTATACCAATAGAACTTGATTCTGACCTATCTATACAATATCTCACTAATAATCAAGTTCACTCTCAAGGTTTGGCTGTTTTATTTATTTTTTAAATAAAGACTCCTTTAAATGACCATCGTCGCATAAAATATAAAGACTTATATTAGATTTCTTTTTTAATATTACAATTAAATGATGATTAATTTATTCATATGTGTACACAATATTGATTAACTTATATTCATAGTCAAATTAATTCGAGGCAGATCATGGCACGCACTAGAAATAGAGGATTGATTATGATGTGATAAATCATTTTTTCCCAGAAGTTTTAACTTATTATATATATATATGAATAATAATTTTATATTTAATATGTTCTCTAATAATGACTCATGTAAGAAGTTGTTTTAGAGTTGAATAATGTGAATAATAGGAATTAAATTCTAAACCACTTGATTATAAAAAATTTGATGCTATATTATGAAAGTCTCTAAAATATTGAAGTTGTTGGGTAAAAGATAAATGAATAATTTCATATTTAACAAAAGATAAAATTAAAAAAAAACTCCACAAATCCATAACTTATCCCTCTAGTGCGTACTGGGTAAAAATAAGCACTAGAAAGTACTTACAAAGGTTGATATCACGCAAGATTCATTTTTTCTTCCCTCAAATAGCCCTTCTACCTCGTCCACCCCTCTTCCATCGCACTCCTCGTTGTTTGAGTTTCTGGTTACTATAATCGACACTTCTCTAACGTACGCACGTCTTGGACTTCTAATAAATCGACATTCATTAATTATTAATATGAATATCTAGAGATTGGTTTTCTTTCATTCTTTTTTAATTCCGTCTTTATATTGTATTCTTAAAGGTACTTTCAAACTTTAACAGAGCCAAGCATGGCAATGAATAAAGAATAACCAAGTTATAACTTGCAAACCAGATGAATGCAACGACAAGATTTTGGCAGTAGGATAGCATGCATGCAATTAAGAAGAATTAAGACAAGCTGGGAATTTATCCCTCGTCTCCCCATTGGTCGGAAAGTGAATTTAAACTCCGTATTATGCAGCTGGCCTTTTTGGTACGGTGACCCATCTCATGACAGATGGCAGCAGGAAATACTATTCCCTATGTAATGAAATATATATATATATATATATGATTATTATTATTATTTTTTATGGATAAAGGGGTAATAATTGTTAGAGTATTGATGCATATATAAATGATATTAGGTGTTTGTTAGAGTTTATTGATTTAATTACAATATAACTCTATATAAGGGTGTACCTTGCTTGTATTGTTAACCTTTCTTTCTCATTTTATCACATTTGTAAAATTCTTCATCTTCTATCAATAGTTCTCTGCTCTGCCATTAATTTCAACATTAATAATATGGGTGACAGTATTTATTGGTAAAAGAGGTTTTTAGTACATATGTTTGGGAACCACATAAATAGCTTTTTTTCCTCTCTCTTTCTTTTCAAAAAAGAAATATGTTTCAATAAAATCTGTTATACTTGGATAGTTGACGAAAATATATTACAGTAAAAAAAATTAATAATTTTAAGTTGAAAAATAGCTTATGATTATAAGCAATTTTTTTAAACATTTGATTATAAGTAAAAAATAATTATTTTAAAATCATGATATTTTTACTAAATTAATTCTAAGTATCAAATATTATATAATATATAATCATTTCATATTCTTTTTAGTAATTTACCATACAAAAGTATTATTTTTCACATAATCCAAACAAAATAAATTATGGTAATTAAAATCATTTTTCAGCTAAAATATTCAAACACATTGATTCTCACACAACCATTATATCAAAAAAGATTATACAAATAAATGATTAGTGAAATAATTTTAATCTTCCAATTCTTCCTAGCACACAAGCTTGTGAAAATTAAGTATTTGGGGGCAAAAGTGGCTTAAATGCTTCAAGTGAGAGTTAGTCTCACATTTGAAAGAATGATAGGAAAACATAACTAATAAGAGAAATAAATGATAAGAGAGTTTTGCATAGACAGAATTTTAATAATTTATATTTAAATACACTCACAATAAAAGTGAATTTCATTGATTTTATTCAAGACACAATAACTAATATATGGGTTCAACCAATTTATGTTTATGTAAGTGTTGTTAGACTTGTGTTTATATAATAACTATTCATATTAATACATTAAAATTATATATAGGGTAAAGATTTATTAAGGGCCTTAAGCTTACGTTTTATTGAGGTTTTGATTTAGTCATTTTTCTTGTTATATGTACATCCCTAACATTTTCAAAACATGGATGGCGGCGTTCAAATTATGAACAAAAACTTGTCATTTTATATTTTATTATGATCCCTTAACACCGTGATATGACATTTTAGGTTTTGTTATGGTTTTCTAATATTGTAATTTGATCTTTACATAAATTTTTTTCCTATTTATAATATGAAGTCCCTCTGACAAAAGGACAAGAGTGAAATGTTTTGAAAATTTTAAAGGCGTAAATAAAATAAAAGGAACTTTTGGAAAATCGAAACCTTGGTATATCACGAGCTGTAAATAAAGGTTTACCCTTACCATGTAGGGGGGTTTAGGGGGACGAAAATCATCTGTCTCTAGCTAAATAACATCCATTTTTCTTTCTTATTAATCATTTATTGTCATGCATATGAAAAATAAGAATTAAATGAGATCATTTGAAAGTTTAAAACAACCAAATATATATCATTTATTTTATGTATGACAATAAATGATTGATAAATCGTGATCTGAAAACAAGTGATTTTCGTTCTACAAGAGAGAGGCTGTATGTTCGGATGATCGGGTGGTTGATCAAGGTCGGCCTAGATTGCAGCCATGAGAACACTTGGCTTCAATGGAAAAAGGTGAATAGCTTGCCGGTTGACAGACCCGAGACTGCCCATAGGGTCCATACCATATAAACCCAAAAAGCTCCGAAAATAAACATGACATCTTGAAAGACGTTAGTACTCTTCAATTATGTGGCTTTAGTTAAAGAAAAAAAAAATAAAATGTAATCGATGACGAGATAGTATTATAATTGTAAATTTTCAAAAAATAGAAATATTATTATGAGAAGTAAAGAAAAGTTTAAAAGTAATTACAACTGTAAATAATATTTTTAAGATTATCTTTTAAACATTTAAATTTAGTTAAATGATAATGATAAAATTCGAAGACAATTATAATCAAATGAAAAGAAATAATTTATAATAGTATATAAATGTGGAGAAATACTTAGGTGTATTAAGATGAGAAAAAATATTTACTCTGATCTATTTATTAATTGACATATAAATTTTATAGGTCATTATCATCTCATATTTTTCCTATATTTTAATGTAATAATTGATTTATTAATTAATAAATTAAACAGAATAAATATTTTATCATACTTTAATAATATCCAAAAATTGTGCTAGTTAATAAGTAAATTGAAAGTGATTTCTATGAGTTGTCTGAGAATCTTAAATCAACAAACCTTAGCAATTAAAGTAATTATCTTTCCTTTTCAAGGGGCCCAACCTCTCCACCTAGCTATGTAGCTTGAATCTCAAGGTTTTTTTCACCATAGCGGTGGTTATTAATGTCAATAAACTTCACCAATGAAACACAGAAGAATCTTTGTCAATTTTCACGGCTTAACTTGTGACGTTAGAATATATTATCACATTAAAAGATCTCAATTCGGATTACACAAAGCAATAGTTTAATCAGTCCCACATACAATATATTGTTGCCATCCACCACTTGTACTTGCTAAATTGAATATTTTAAATAAATGCATTATTATTTGTATGTATATAGATCGTAGAGACATCATTGTCGCCGATATCGTTCTCGCGTACGCGATCTCGACATCCTAGTTCGCGTTTATATATTTTTCTACACTATATTTGTAGGATCGCCATGTGGCGGATGGAGAGGGAGCCTGAAGAAGGCGAGGCCCCGCCTAGTTGTACCTATATATGTATATTCTTTTTGCTTTGGTCATAACCAGTGCATATAGATTCTACTGTAGATTCTGTCTCATAATGAGCTCCCACTATAATTTTGTAGCCGGTCACATGTATCTAGATGCATAGAGATAGAGATAGATTGATTTGTGGTGAGACTTTACGTTACATACATTAATAGGCAGAGAGACAAACATCCCAAAGTCACTAGCATTTGGTACCTCAGCTTAATTCCATTACGAGAATAATATACCTTTTCTGTCTCTTTCTGTCTTTCAATTAATCACCCGCTGAGAATTAAGTTGATATTTACATGTTAATGTTGCTCTCAGCATGAGTGCTACCTGCGCTAGCTGCGTCGGTTGTTACACGAGAAGCAGGTATTATAAATATAATTTACAGCACTGGTAAGGGGACTGCCTGCAAGAGAGAGCGAGAGAGATCAAATATATATATATAAATAATACATATATGTATATACTTGACTTGACTTGCCTTGCCTTGCCAAGCAGAGGGAGAGGAGACATATGCAGACTTGATGTTCCCTTTCCTTTCCTTTCTTTTCCTTTTGTATAATGGTGGGTCCTACCCAAATACAAGGAATTTTCCGTTTCTGGTCCTTGAATTTAAATACTCGTCTTAAGCATGCATGTATATATATATACATATATAACTGAGCAGCAGGGCTCAGCAACTTGACTAGCTAGCTAGATGAGATCAACAGCAGTAACGTTCCTCTCTTGCTACTAATTTCTCCCCAGTCAGCAAGCAAGCCACCCAGGCAGCCAGAGCGATCGAGCACCGACCCTTCCGTTCTCAATCTTGCTGCCAAGCGAGAAATTTAAACCATCTTATATATATAATATCTTAACTGCGCACGGTGGTGGAGCTAGCTAGCTCTAGCTAGCTGTTCCAGACAATCGTCTTCAAAATAAATAAACAAAGGTATGTCTTGTACTTGATGATTCATGTATAATCTCTCATTGTGATTAGGCCTAATTAATAACTTGTTTGTGTGATGGGTGTAATTTAACCAATGATAGGATCATCACAAGTAGCCCACTCCAGACATGGATTACGGTGGTGCTGGCTTAGTGCACAATTCGCCAGCGTTAATTGGGAGCCTGTCAGAGTTTCAGTCTGTCGAAATGGCAGAAGGAGATTTCATTGATGAGCTGCTGGCAGAAGGTTGCTGGCTGGAAACCACAGCAGGCGGGTCCTACAACTTCATGCACCCATCGTGTGACAGCCTCGCCCTCGCAGACCCCTCTCCACAGCACTACTTGTCATTGCCAGCTTCCGAAATGCCGGACGAGAGTTTTGTGGCGGGGAAGAGGTGGTGGATTGGGCCGAGGGCGAATCCTGGGCCCTCTTCCTCCGTGAAAGAGAGGCTAGTGGTTGCGGTGGGGTACTTGAAAGAGTACACCAAGAACACCAATGTGCTGATTCAGATATGGGTGCCCCCTGCTGCTGCTGCACGCAGAGGGCTCCATCACGATGATCACTACCATCACAGAATCAATGATCAGGAGACGCTGCCGGTGGTTGGTTTTCCCGTGACTCCCACTCCCAACCCCAACCCTAATGTCAACGTTCGGTTCTTCAGAAGCCATGATTACCCGCGCGTTCATTATGCGCAGGCGCAGCAGCAGCAGTACGATGCTCGTGGGTCTTTGGCACTTCCCGTCTTCGAACGCGGAACTGGGACATGCCTTGGAGTCCTCGAGATTCTCATCGCAAACCAACACTTCTTCAACTATCGCCCGCAACTTGACAATCTTTGCAATGCCCTCGAGGTTTTCTTCTTCTTCTTTTACTCTTAATTCTTTATTTTTCAAGGTGCTCCCAGTTACGTTCTCAACCCAAAATTAATCACAAAAAGATTGGTAGCCATTACTAACCCTAGCTAGCTATACCCTATATAGATATACAAAATCGGGAAAAAAAATATAGAATACTCGTGCCACCTCCACCATCCTTTATTTTATTTTCCATCCTTCTTCTATCTATCTTCAGATCTCAATAATTGCCTTGCTCATATATAGCACTATTCTAGGATTCCCAAGAACAACATATATATAACCTATAATTGGCGAAAGAATGCGTGCTTTATTCAGTCAGTGGGTTAATTTGCTTAGAATTAACATTTCAGTGCTCAAGCTAGCAAATGCCTCGTTAATAATCATCAGTACTAATTATTAATGAAAACACCTTTCTCCCATCACATGCAGGCTGTTGATTTTAGAAGCTGCCAGAACTTCATTATTCCACCTGCCATAAAGGTGCGTAGTACGCATACATATATAGTATGGATTTGCAGGCACACACAATCCCTAACCGTGCGATATGGTGCGTTCTACAATGAATGGGGGAAAAAACTACTTCACCCAAGAGGTGGATCAATCAAAAGATTACATATGCTTATAGTTAAAAATAAGATGATTATAAAATGATACTTTTAATTTATGGATCATTGTAGTTCTTCACCCACAATATTGATTTTTCATTTTTGTTGTTCTTGTCTCTCTTCCCTTACTACACTTCCCTCATTTATGCCACGATTTCTTCTCCTTTATCAAGAAGAATAGTCTCACCATTCTATGGTTGCCAATATGAGCTCCAACTCCTTCAAATTCTAAGAATGAGCCCCAACTCACTTCAATTGCATCCCATGTCCCACTAAGGAGATAGACAAAAAAAAAAAACCTTTTGAATTGGTGTTCTCTTTTGCCCAAAAATATATCTATATTATATGGTGCATTTTTAGGAAGAAACACTTTTCTACATGCACAAATGAGGTTGATAACATTTTATTCAGTGGTTTATAATATTTTACTCAGTGGTTTACAACTTTCTAATATAAGGTTTACAACTTTCTCATCCAAGATTTACAATTTTTTTTTTGTAATCATTTTTAAGAATATTTCTATTATTTATATAGGTTTAGCACCATGCATAAAACTCTTTCTTTATCCGAGAATTTCCCATATTATATTATTTAAGAAGGACTTCAAATAAGTCAGTCAAGAACATGTGACCTTCTGATGGGACTATAGCATGTCCTCTAAATCAGTTCATAACCATGGGTCTCTTTAACAATGAATTTTTCCCACTAAGTTGGGTCTTTTTCTAGATTTTTATTACATTTGAGTATTTGGGTCTACAAAGAATTGCTGAAAAATCATGCACCCAAATCTGACACGTCACAAACGGAGGCAGTGACAATGGTAGCATTTCGGTGCCAGAACGGCATGGTGCACATTGTGGACGGAGAGGTGGGGATGGAGGTAGCGGCATTTCGATCCCTACTTGACATGGTGGGTAGTCTGAAGGTAAGAAAGAGCGGGAGGGAAGAAGGGAAAATGGAGTAAGAACGGGGAAGAGGAGAAGGCTCTTCTATCCCCGAAAGAAGGAAAAAAAAAAAAAAAAGACCGAAAGTTATGTTAATGATCACCATATATAAACACTCACTCAACCATTCTAGTGCAGAATCTTCCAATCACATCCGGTTCAACAATGGTCAAAATAAAATGAAGGGTTTGACCAAAATAGTTCTAGGTGTCATCTGTGCATGCCATCCATCTCTTTCGTTTGGGGTGAAGTAGTTTTTTCATCCTTCACTGAAGAACACAGCAAACGATATATGATACATGTATCACACGCACACACACACACATGTGTATATATATATATATATATATATATATATATATATATATATATATATTCATCTAGTTACATACAATATATAATTTTTTTTAAATTAAAATTAAATTTTATCGATCACCATTTAATCATTGGTTATATATCAGGTATTTGATGAGTTGTACCAAGCAGCACTGAGCGAGATTGTAGAGGTGTTGACGTCGGTGTGCAAGACGCACAATTTGCCTTTAGCTCTGACATGGGCTCCTTGCATCCAACAAGGAAAGTGCGGGTGCGGCCCCTCATCATCACCGGATTCGTGTTGCGTGTCCACCGTGGACTCCGCGTGCTTTGTGGCCGACCTAGACGTACTGGGCTTCCAGGAAGCGTGCTCCGAGTACCACCTCTTCCGGGGGCAAGGGATAGTCGGAACAGCCTTCACAACAACGAAGCCGTGTTTCGCAATCGACATAACTGCGTTCAGCAAAGCAGAATACCCTCTGGCTCACCATGCAAAGATGTTTGGCCTGCACGCCGCCGTGGCCATTCCCCTGCGCAGTGTCTACACTGGTTCCTCCGCTGATTTCGTGTTGGAGTTTTTCCTCCCCAAGGACTGCCGTGACAGCGAAGAGCAGAAGCACATGCTCAATTCGCTGTCCATGCTGGTCCAGCAAGCTTGCCGGAGCCTGCATGTTGCCGCGGAGGACGAGTTCACGTGGCCAGTACCGCCACCGCCACACGACAGAGAAGAAGCCCATCATCATCATCACGACGATCATCACAAGCTGCTGTTTGCATGCTCCAGCTCGCAGCCACAACCACAGATGGAAGAGGCGTGTTCGAAGGAGTCGTCGTCGTCGTGGATTGCGCACATGATGGAGGCGCAGGTGCAACAGAAGGGGAAAGGCGTGTGCGTGTCGCTGGAGTACCAGCTGGAAGAGCCCAAAGAGGAGTTCAAGGTGACCACCAACTGGGACACCACCAAGGAGCACGGGCAGGTCTTTTCGGATTTCGAGCACATTGAGATTGAGCAGAGTTCGGTGTCAGGGTCGGGGTCAGGGTCACGGTCAGGGTCCAGGGCAAGCGCGGAAGGTGCAGGCGGTGAAGAGTGTTATGCATTTGGTGGGCGCCGCTCGTCGTCGGCTTCGGGTGGCAGAAAGTCAGGCGACAAGAGACGAACCAAGGCTGAGAAGACGATCAGCTTGCCCGTCCTTCGACAGTACTTTGCGGGAAGCCTAAAAGATGCTGCTAAGAGCATTGGCGGTAAGATCAGATAGACAATCCTTAATCCTCACTTCAACTATATATAGCTAGTTACGTTAATTACTACTATTACTAGTTCATTGATTTATTAGTAGAATTTTAACTATTAATCCTTGGCTACTTATAATTAGTTGCGTGCTCATTCACGCATAAGTATTATAATTTGAACGTCTCTTTTAGTGTATGCACCATCTAAAGATACGGTGGGAACATGTCTAAATATTACAAATATGAGGAAATATATATACGAGAAATTAAAGGTGAAGAATAAATTTGGCGAAAGAATTCATTGTTTGTACTTGTCGCCCAAGTCCTCGTTTGTTTATATATTGATTGATTTTCATGTCCAAATAGAAACTAGGCGTATAATAAATATAACCTCTCTCATGTCATCCATTTTAATTTTGTTTGTTTGATGTGAATGCAGTGTGCCCGACAACTCTGAAAAGGATATGCAGGCAGCATGGGATAACGAGGTGGCCATCGAGGAAAATAAAGAAGGTAGGGCACTCATTGAAGAAACTTCAGCTGGTGATCGATTCAGTGCAGGGCGCAGAGGGTGCCATTCAGATTGGCTCCTTCTACGCCAGCTTCCCGGAGTTGAGCTCCGCAGAGTGTGGGCGATCCGATCAATCATCCAAGAAAGTAGTGCACAATGGCGGAAGCTTGTATGGCAATGGGGAGGGAGGAGCAGCTGCAGCCAATGCCTTAAAATCCCCAGCATCTGCATGCAGCCATACTACTTTTGGTGCAAGTACAGGAAACCAGCTGGCTTATTCCACTGTGATGATGAACGCAATGTCCGGAGCAGGAGGAGATGTTGTAATGACGCAAGAGAGCTGTGACGCAGCATCACTGCTCAATAGATCAGCTCACAGTGCTGAGGCAGAGTTGCAGCATGCATCATCAGCATCAATCCAACTCCAAGATCAGGACACAAAGCATTTCACCGCCACCCGATCCAAGACAGCCCACTCCCAACCTCCCTTGTCTGCCTGGAACTCGCGAGACAGGGGTGCTTTCAGGGTCAAAGCTACTTTTGTGGATGAGAAGATCCGATTCAGCTTGCAATCAAACTGGGGGATCAGAGATTTGCAGCTTGAGATTGCAAGGCGCTTCAACCTAAACGATATCAGCAACATGGACATCAAGTATTTGGATGACGATGGGGAGTGGGTCCTCTTAGCATGCGATGCAGATCTTGAGGAGTGTAAGGACATACATAGATCATCTCAGAGCCGCACCATTAGGCTCTCCCTCTTTCAGGCTTCGCCTCTCAACCTACCAAATACCTTTGGCAGCAGCAACAGCCCATCCTAATTATCAAACACCACTCATAGTCATATATGGTTTTCTTTAGCTTTAAACTTTAAAGTAAGTGTGTGTGTGTGTGTGTGTGTGTGTGTGGGTGTGACCCTGTAAGATCCAAAGCATACAAGGCAGCCATATACGTTTTCTGGTTTTACTTGTCAGAGTTAGCATCTCTGTCGGCCCACCTGAAGATGTTTAGAGCAATGAGAAGTCAAAGCTGTGTTCATTAGATACATTCAAAGATAATAAGCCTTGCTTGAAATGCTTAAGACTACCTAATCATTATTCACAGATCCTGCTTCAAAAGACACTCCAGTGTGGAAAATTCCTAAGATGAGATAATTCCTAAGTTGTCTCTCTAGATCTCTCTCTCTCTCTCTCTCTCTCTCTCTCTTTTTCCCAATGCACACAATTACTGTCTAGTAGAAAGAAAACCGGCAACTGAATCCCTTAAAGATGATGTTATGGGTTCCATCCCTAGCCGGATGTATAAAGAAGATTTTGTTGAAAAAGACACGTATAATACCCACTTCCGTGGATTTTAGACCTCCAAGGGATAATAATCATGCAACTGACCGTAGACACCTCCTGATTCCTGAACAATAAATAAATAAATAATTAAAAAGAAAACAAAGAAAGAAACGGGCAATACGGTACTTTTGTTACATAAATAAAATAAAAAAGGAAAAAGATTATGCTTTTCCCTGGTTTTTCATTTGGTTACTTAAATGTTCTTTTTTGTTGTATGGAAGTCGACTGAAATCAATTTTCCTTGGTCGCAAAATTCGCATCAAAACAGCACTGAAATCGGTTCAAATCGACTTGTGTGCTACAAATCCCCAGGCAAAAGTCAAATCATGTCAAACGAGAAAAAAACACTAAAGTAGATTGAAATCGACTTCACAAAAAACAAGAGGCTTGTGGCAGAGGGTGTCAGGAATAGTTGAGAGCCGGGTTAAATTGACTTCTGTGTTGTACAGAAGTCAATTTAACCCGACTCCCAACTGTTCCTCACACACTCTGCCACCATCAGGGACCCGATTTAAATCTACTTTAGAAGTCAATTTAAATCAACTTCTGTGCTATCTAAAAGTCGATTGAAGCCGGCTCCACACTGTTCTTGACACACTCTGCCGCCTTCTGAGAACCCTATTTGAATCGATTTTGTAAGTCAATTTAACACGTTTTTCGAACGCTGAACCTTATAAATATGAGCTTGCACCTCATTTTGAAAACTGAAGAAATTTGGTGAGTGAGTTTACAAATTTCATGAGAGTATGGCGGGGAGTTATGTTAATATTGTTGTCCATTATGATGGTGAGATTATAATCACAATTGAGGGTGAGACATTCTGTAGTAATAATCAAGCTTGGTTGGTTGTCCGTCCACCTATTAGTTTGTTGGAGCTCAGGAGTACAAAGGCAACAACAAACAAATAGGAAAAATATTTTATCGGATGCCTATTGATATTGGGTCAAATGAGATCCGATATAGAAAGTTTTAAATTCAAAAGGATGAGCACATCCATTACATGTTTGCTTATTTTTATGCATTCGTCGATGTTCGTACAATAGATCTGTTTGTCAAACTCCAAAATGGTTCTTTAAGCTGTGGAGGTTCTACTCAAGGTCCAGCATTTGTTGCCGGACCTAATGCATCTGTGTCTGTTGAAGTTCCACGTGATCATGTCCAAAGCTCTTATGCAGCAGATGATGACACGGCTTCTCTAAGCTTTGCACAGCTTGCGAGGCAAGTAGAAGAGCCATTGTAGCTAAATCCACAACCAATAGTTAGATCGTTTGAGGATTGTGATTTTATTGTAGAGCATCGAGATGCTGAAGATGATGAAGAAGAGGAGCTTGGTCATGTAGCAGATGATGATGAAGAAAAGCAGCAATTGTTTCAAATAGAAAACCTGAGTGAACAGTTCATGTCACAATCTCAATCTCGACAGCATCCGAGTCACTATTCAGCAGTGGATTTAGATGCAATGTGGTCTGATGTAATTGGGTGTGCTTCAGGTTTGGGCATGGCGGGGGAAAAAGAGTTGACAGTTGGGTAAGTGTTTCAAAGTAAGGAGGAAGTTTTGTTTGCAATTAAATATTACAACATTCGAAGAGGCGTGCAATACAAGGTTTATGAGTCTGACTACATAAAATTTCATTGCAAATGTATCAAGTTTGGTGTTGATTTTAATTGGAGTATACGCGTCATGTTCGCAAGAGACTACAAATGTGGGAAGTGCGGAAGCTAAATGGACTGCACACGTATCTTTCCTGAGTCAACAGATCAACACCTAAACCACATTGACTAACATTATCTTTTTATATAAATTCGGCCTAAACTAAAAAAAACAATTTACAACAAAAACTATAATTTAACATTATCTTAGGATACGAAATAGACCTAAATTAAATATTATGCCACAAAAAATAAAGTTCACAAAAACAACATTATATTTATTAAAGTTTTTTAATTAATCTAAATGCTTGCTTTATTATAATAAATTACAAATTTTACACAAATTTAATCTTACCATCTAAAATTGTAATATATTTTATACCTAGTAAAAAAAATTAACAAAAGCTAAAATCAAATTATTTTATCCAAATTAGCCAGTTAAAATTAAATTAAATGCCTACTAGTTTTCTAAAACTTGAATACTTTGCAATAATTCATTATGAAAAATAAAATCACATATTAAACCTTACTAATAATATACAATACTAATAATAAATTTTAAGCAATATATTCTTTTAATAAATTACACTAAATTGCCTAAACTAAAACATGCTGCCTAAGCAAAACTAAATTTTAACATATACACATTTACCAAAATAATAAGTAAAATTAAAACTATACTGTAATAAATTATAGGGTAAATTACACTCACCTTTCCCTTGAGATTTGTAAAAATGCAACTCACACCCCCTCTAATTATCCACCTTACACTCACACCCCCTCTGCTCGTCAAATTTTAAGTATTTATATTACAGTTACACTCCCCATTCACATAATATCATTAGTAAATTTAACAGAATGACATTTTTATGATATTAACTGTTCCTAATTAATAAAATTATAAAATACCTTTAAACTTAACAGAGTAGGCAAAGGTATTTTTATAATTTTATTAATTAAAAGTAGTTAATATAACAAAAATGTCATTCTGTTAAGTTTACTAATGCTATTCTGTGAATGAGGAGTGTAATTGTAATATAAATACTTAAAATTTGATGAGCAGAGAGGGTGTGAGTGTAAGATGGATAACTAGAGGGGGTGTGAGTCGCATTTTCACAAATCTCAAGGGAGGTGAATGTAATTTACCTTAAATTATATGTCAATATTACAAATTTAACTATAATAAATTAAAAAAAATAAAATACAGTATCAATAAATAATAAATTAAATTAAATTACTTGGACTTCCAATCTGCCTGCAATCTGATCCACAACATTAAGACGATAAAGATCCATTGCCAATCGTGTAGCACTCCCTCCTTTCTCTTTCCTTCTTCCTTTTCCCGCTCCTGCTGCTACTTCTTTCTCACAATGCTCCAGCAACTACTCACACAGTCTTCTCCCATTCTCTTGATGAATCGTCTCCATTTATATAGGATGAAAGCAGGTCGAAGTCGACTCCAACCAATTCACTGAAGCTTCTGAGCGCAGTAGATGAACAGTAAGAAGTCGACTCCAATTAACTTCAGAGGTTGCGCGGAAGTCGACTTCAGCCGAGACACTATGAAGGCTACCAGCTCTGACCAACGCAGGAGCTATAGTACAAGGTCACCTTTAATCGACTGGTGTTGTTCATTTCCACAATTTGCAGTCAACAAGAAAACCGTGTTAAATCGACTTCTATTAAACATGAAAAATGACATATCTATAACCGATTGAATATTAGGGGAATTGTGTAATATCTTATTTTTTTTATTTCATTTATGTACTTTTCCCCAGCACCGTTCTCTCCCTCAAACAAAGTTGGCAATGTGCCCAAAGCAACTAGATTCACCAAGGAAAATATATTTTTAACCGTCCACACCTTAAACACCATATTGACACCCAATTTATTACCTTTAAAGTTTGTGTAACCTCTATTTAAAATTATGAATTTTAATTTTTTACCTTTAAATTTGATTGAGTGCCATAAAAATCCATTTTTGAGTATTGAAATAACACCACCTATTACTAAATTGTCTACTCAGTTCCTTCCTAATTCCCGTTTGTAGACAAGTTTAGTGACCATTTGATTTTTTGATTGTAGAATTGATTATTAAAAATAAGAAGAGGTATTATGGGAGGGGAGTTCTCAGGTGCAGATGGAAGAGTTATATGTAGGATGAAGATATGTGGTTTATAAATTTTTAGGCATATGTTTACAATATTTTATCCAATAGTTTACAACTTTCTCACGCAAGGTTTACAATTTTTTTTTAATCACTTTTAGGAATCTTTCTATTGTTCACACAGGTTTACATAGTTTACAACTTTTTAGGTACAGATTTACAATATTTTACTCAGTGATTTACAACTTTCTCACACAAGGTTTACTTTTTTTTTTTATAATCACCTTGAAGAATATTTTTATTATTCATATAGATTCACATAGGTTTACAACATCTTCATCTTGTAAATAACTCTTATATTTGCACCTAAAAACGCACCATTATGGAATGTATCATTGTACAAACACCATTCTTACCCGGTGGACTTTGATTGATAAATCATCTTCTAGCATCACTTTTTACCTTCTGTTTTTGGGTCTAAACTTTTTACCTCCTTGACGCATATGCTGACCTTTGAATGAGATCTTTTTCACCCTAAACTTTTCATAAACCCAATTGGAGGCAATACACAACAGAATTACTGCCGAATAAATTATGTTCTAACTTCTAACATTTTACAATATGCTAAATTCAACCTTCAAGTAAAATTAATTTGCTGTGACAGAAAAGGAAACTAAAGTAAATTTGCATCGGTGTAGATGTTTGATTCTTCTATTTGCAGCGCACTTGTACTCCCAGGTTCCATGCCTTTCTTTCTTACAGTGATAACTTTGTTGATCAATAGGAATGATTTTCACTTATTCAATATCACGCTAACCCCAACTTTATTATCTGCATGTAGTGAACGTTCCATTCTATTATTCCAGCTCTCCATGCCTACCCTTACCGTCACATAGTTTAAGAATGAAGACGATAGTAAATTACAATAAACAGTGATCTTGGGATCATATACATGTTATTAACTGTGATGATCATATCTACCATGAAATTAGAAATTACAGTAAATCTCGGCTTAATGTTTCTCCAAGATCATGTTCAGATATACAAGCTTCTAACTTTAGTTTCTCAATCTAAAAGTCTGGAAGAAAAGATAATATTAGTCCTCAAAGTCATCGAATTCTCTTGTTCGTTAAATAAGTGGCCAGCCCGAAATAAACTAGTTAGAATCTAACTTCATCCCTGTGGAGACTGTTATGACGAGGCAGAAGACTAGTCCTCTAGCTGCTCCTTGATGACTGTATATCTTGTTGGAGGACCAAATAAGCTCAACACCACCTGAAAGAAGAGCAAGAAATGTGAGAAATTTCACAATTAATGATTGTATATCCTTTTTTGGGCACAAAAACGTTTAGTGGGGAGTAGTGCCTATCCTATTCTAGGTTCTGCGCATAGAGCCTCCATTTGTACTTACGGATTGCCAAATCAGGAGCATTGCTACCAGTGGGAGTTGAACCTGAGCCTAACAAGTACCCTAATTCTAACAAGCTAAACTGAGCCCCATTGAGTATTTTATATATTAATGACTATGTCACATGTAAGGCATGTCACAATTAATTAGCTAAAAAACATTAATTATTCCCACTCTCATAATCCAGCAAAACAAAGGAACACATTGCCAAATCGAATGCTAAATGTGACCAATAAACATCACAAAATGGCAAAGGAGTAAAACACCGTATGAACTATGAAGTCAACAAAGGGCGACAATTATTTAGAGAACATCAAACTCCACCGACTTACAGGTAGAAACACAAGACCATGCAAAAAGCCAATGATCACCAAGGCCAAATACATCTGAAAGTAATAAACCTGAAAAGACCAGAAAGCTACTTAAATATTCCTCGAGCAAACACACGTGTCACAGGCCAAGGGTGATATCACGTACCACAAATATTTCTGACGTTGAGAAGCAGAGCACAAGAACTCCAACTAATTTCGTAAGTGTGATTCCACTGCCAAACCAAGTTAAAATAATGCAGAAGACAAGTGTCAACAGATTCATTGTGCAGGTAGATAGAAACAACTCAACAACCATTAAAATCAAAAGATGGTTTAGACGTGTCAATTCTTTGTCAAGATAGCAATAGTAACATCAAAGATTCACTGCTAAACAGCATTTTATAAGATAAACTTTTTGACATGATGCAGATCATGAGTATAACATTTCTTATTGTTAGTACTCATTAAGATTAACTGAGCCATGGTTTTAGACGTGCTTACTGAACATATTTAAGACCAGATGTTATGTAGGGTAATATTATTTTGACATCTAAAAAGTGAGTGTCTATTTAGAAACCCACTTTATAACCATTGGATGTGATGGTGGTCTCCACTTATCCTTAATATTCATCACATGCAATGGTTATAAAATGGGTGTCTGAATAGACAGCCACTCTGAGTGTCAAAATAGCATTACTCTGTTATGTATATGCTTTTTATAGATGAAATAGTTCTAGTAGGAGAATCAAGAAAGAAATAAATGAGAAGTTAGAATAGTTGATGTAAGCTTTGGAAGCATCTAGTTTTCGCACAAGTAGAAGTAAGATAGAGTATAAGGAGTACTAAGTTTGGCAAGAGACACACAAATTTTAACTTGGAACTAAAAATGGGAAACAATACCATACCACCAATCACAAGATTTAAGTATCTTGATTCCATTATCCAAAATGATGAAGAAAAACTGAGAGACGTAAACTAGAATTCAAGCTGAGAGGTCAACGTAGAGGAGTGCTCGGGTATTATTTGTAATAAAAATGTACCATCAAAGCTTTTGGGTTGTAACTAAATGTTGGGCGGTAAAGTCAACAAGAAAATAAGCTAAATGTTGCAACAATAAGGATGTTGCGAAGGATGAGTGGACACACTAGATAGGATAAGATTAGAAATGAATGCATCTGGCAAGAGTTAGGGTAATGCCTATTGTAGAGAAGATAGTAGAATATTGCCTTATGTGGCTTAGGCATATGTGAAAGAGACCTATAGAGACTCCAGTAAGAAGAGTGAATTAAATGGAGGGTAGTCATATAGCAACAGATAGAGAGAAACCTAGAAAGATTATAGGTGAACCCATTAAAAGAGATTTAAATGTTAATTGTTTAAACATAAATGTGACCTATGGTAGAGCCCTGTGGAGTCGCTCAATACATCTAGCTGACTGCATCTAGTGGGACAAAACTTAGTTGTTGTAGAAGGATTTATTACTCCTTCCCTTTTAAAATATCTATCACTTTTGGACAAGCACAAGTATTAAGAAAGATAACAAATATATTAGGAATGAAGCAAAATATAGTGGACGAACTAATTTACCCCTATTAAATAAAATGATTTTGGAAAACTAATAGTTAGTGTTGTGAAATTACTTAGGGGTACTATTAGAAAAAATAAATAATACTGTATTAGAATATGAAGTTGTCTAAAGTGGACAGATGTTCTGAAAGGGAGTGATTAAGATTAAATTATCAAAAAAAAAAAAAATCATTAAGATTAACAGATAATAAGGTATCTAAAATATAAAAGCATGGACTTCTTCATTGTGACTTAGTGCTGCCTAATTTGTTTGAAATTTGGCATCCATTATCAACTTGATAATATCTCATGATTCACCTTATACTTGTGTGTTTGAATATGCGTAAAGCATAGGCGCCACACTCAGTTCAAGGCATAAAGGTCACCACATTTCAATATACAACAATACATATAGTCAACCTGAATACAGAGGCCCCCATGGTACACAATGCTGTCTTTGCTCGTTGGCTCCTATCCCCTGCACTTACCTGTATAAACAGAAGTGGTATAAGATCATTAACAAATTTGCATACTGCTTATTCACCAATAGGCAAGTGGCTCAATTGCAAACAGGTCTACAAAATTAACCAAAGCATTAAATTTCTTCATGGCGATAAAGCGGGTTTAATTTTACATGCTATAGTAGTTCCACAACACCATTTACATGGCGAACAAGTAGGAAATTAAAAAGTGCCACCTCGACACATGTTACTATTTCCTCTCCATCATACCTCATGGGGGAGACTCATCAATTTATAAAACAACAGAGGATTAGACTAACCATGAATGCATGTGCTATGTGCACACAGAACTCAACTGCAATCCCGATTGACATAATAAGGTTTACAACAGAAACGGCATTTAGCTTAATGCCCAGAACTGCCATTACACCCTGCAGGAGTCAGCAAAGGTAAAAAGTTTCTTTTGTATGTAAGAGGTATTGACTGACAATAAAATTGAAAGTGTGATTGAGTTTGACAAGATTCACAATATTAAAGATAAATGATACCATGAGGTCCAAGATTATCATGACCAGAACAAGTAATATGATTGCTGAACTCCACAAGCTGCATTGGGTGCAAACAGAAAAGAAATATGATTATACACAATCCTGAAAAGGAATGATCAAGTTTTCAATTATACTGTAAACACACAAGACTTAAGTTTAAATAGATTTTATACCTCGATGTGATGACCAGACAAACGACAAAAACAGCACCTGTTATATCATCAACATTATTTAATTACAAAAGAATTTTATTACAAAAAGACATACCTGATATTAAAACTTCAGAGACACACACGCAAGTAATAATTGAAAAGTTTTAGTCAATGATAAAAGGGAAGCAGAACAGAGAGTTGACATATGAGTATGCCATCCCTTGTGCATATATTTGTTATTTTACTGTTTTGGAATACCAACCTAGTGCTATGGTAATGTTGATCAATGCTATCTTCCATATATCGAGGTATTGTTCAAAGAAGATATAAAACACAGAGTATGGAAATATATCCATCTGCATAAGAGAAGTTTAGTCAGCACGAAATGGAAATCCACAAAAGAAACAACAATGTGGGACAGCAAGGTCCAGTTTTAGCCAATAAAAATACTTCAAGGACACGGAAATGGAAAGTAGACCCATGATCATACCACCTACAATTTTGTCAGCATCAACAAAGAGGCATTCGGTATACAACTTGAGACTCAAAGCTCAAAAGAAAATAAGCCAACATTAAAAAAAAAATGGTGAAAGAAAACATAAATATTGGACACAATTTATGATAGGACACAACGTTGTCGTTTGATCCATGAAGCCAACACTATCTAGTGGAGAAAGGCTTAGTTGTTGTTGGTGAAAACAAAAAATAACATAATGTCAATAAAAGTAGACTAAAATCTCAAATTTGTCCTAGCCAGTATTGCGGGGGATAAATTAGTCCAAAACTTAAAAGGGGACATATTGGTCCCTTTGTTAACTCATCATTCCAACACTTAACAGACAAGCACATGTGGGTTGTTAAGTTGCTGATCTGACTCTGTTAAGATCCATAGTGATATATTACTAATATCTGCACCAAAACGACAATGTTTTGATCATCTTTTTCATTAACCAAGCTTATACATCCTCAAACCCTAACCTCCCCAATTCTCTGATTCCTTTTTCATTTTCATACAACTTAGGCGAAAACTATGTCCAACCACGGAGTTTAATGGAATCATATCATCAATTTAACGGATCACATATGCTTCTTTGTAAAGTGTTGAAATCATGAGTTAATAGAGGGACTAACGTTTCCCTTTCTGTGAAAGGTCACGGACCACTGACAAACTTTTAAGCATGAAGGGACTAGTTTGTCCCCTGCAATATTAGTCAGGGACAAATTTGGGGTTTTAGTCACAAAAATATAAAGAACTTAATCAACCTAGGAAAAGGTCTACAAATGCAGTTACAATATAAAATCAACATAATTAATGAAGACAAAAAAACCCATTTCCAAGCTATTTATAAGAAGACTAAATTCGCTATGATCCTTAAATCCTGAAAGCTAGAATAACATGGGTAAAAATGCTTGAAGCAATTGAAGCCCCAACCTTTAAAGAAGCAGATATTCTTGAGGAAAAATCCCTTGCAGCTCGTATTGCATTAACATAGTCACCCTAATGAGATTAAAGTTAAGATCAATCAAACCAAGAAATCTATGAAATAAATCATGCCGAAGCCTGGAAAATAAGATTATCACTTATCACGACGCATACTTGTCTATTAAGTGGTGTGTGGTAAGTACGAAACTCGGAAGCTTGGATGACACCGCCCTGATAGCCTGAAAGTCGAATATCAGCAAAATCTTTGTATCAGAATTTAAAACTTGAGAATGATAATAATCTGATACATGTGAAAAGTATAAGATTTCAGAAAGGACAGAACTTACATAAAGCTGCTTATATGGTTGTTATACAGTTTTTTGTTTATTATAAGAGACACATGTATGTTTTTATTTACATTTTTTCTTTTCTCTCAAAGCCCTATATTGATTGTAAAGGATATCCAATGGTCTCCTTGTCTCGACCACTAGTGAAAATAAAATGTTGAAGACGAGATCATGAGAGGGGTGACATAGTGATAGAATAGTTGGAAGCATTGCATGGGCTAGCCACATGACGAGATTCAACGACTAAGAGAAGGGAAGGCAAAGACGAAGAAAAAAAGGGAGGAAAAAAATAATGATATGATGGAGGCGCCGTTAAATGCCATCAACATCAGCATCATTGAAAGATTTGAGTATTAAAAATTTAAAATATGTATATATGTGAAAACTTAAACGGATAATCTTGCAGCAAATACATAAGAAACAGAATATAAGTTTTATCCATTCAGTAAGAGGGAGTGGATATTTCATTAAAACCTTTCAGATCTACACTGTTGGTGTAAGCCCCATGGCCACCCTTTGCACAATCAGCCGATGGCAGTGCATCAAGAAACCAGGGAAGCTTCTCTCTGAACTGTGCTGTAGATGGACGATCATTAACCAAATCCGAGTGGCGGAAACACTAGGAAATAACAGAAGTGTTAGTTCTTTTGCTTATGCAACATTTCTATTTACAGTAAAAAAAATCTTTTGGGCAAGTAGCCTCCTATATCATAAATAAGACACTTGTACAGAAATGTATATTACTGTTGTACAGTCATTGCACACTCCACCCAACCCACACGATCCTTCATCTGGGAAACAGCAAGGTGGCTGAAGAAAGACGAACATTTACTATTGTAAGTTAACGATATATGATGGTACAGAGAGCAATATCTAATTAGATTAATAATGCAACTAATTGTACTAGGCAGAATTAGACCAGAAAGGGAAAAGAAATCACGACATAGCAAAGCACGTATGTATACCATGTGCATGAACATACGTCTTTGGAACACGGAGACAAATCAACCAAGGTGCACAGAAAATTTAACCAAGGACATATAAAGAAGAATATACCTGATCATCAGGTGGACAATAAGAGCCATTTATGAATTTGCGACAACAACTAAAAGCTTCAGGTGATATCCATACAAGGAAATCGTCAAGCCATGAGGCAGCTGGTTTGGCAATGTAGCTTGACTTTGGCACCAATGATGCCCTGGATATCTGTAGTGTCATACAGCAAGACATGATGATCCATTCATATACTTCCAAGATAAAAATATATGGATGAAGACATCTAAGCTAACCATTCAATAACATTTTCTCAGTTTCACAAACAACAGGAAGATATGAGTATTTACATAAAAGTCTACAATACAATCTGTACTAAGGGTGGTATTTGGTCTTTCAACATGTTAGAATCTGTAAATATATATAATTAGGAATATCATATTTATAATTATAGAAAATATATATTTGTAATTATTATACATATATTGCCCAGTGTCTATATTATCTCTCCATTGTGTAGTTGAGACACATGGATTTCTTATATGACTTTCTATCTTTCTCTGTTTCTCAACATGATATCTAAAGCCTAAGTGAGAAAAGAAATCCTAATCCATGCTGTCAAGGGGATCCATTGTCCCCCAATGAATTTTTTTTTTCCGGCCACTGTGTCCTCCTTCCAGTTGCCAGCTCTTTTTTCCTTGCTATGTCAACACTTCCAGAAGCCTCCATTACCTTCCATCGCCTTCGTCCTTTGTTGGCGGAGTCTTAAAACATGCTCGGCCTCCAACCCTACCCCTAGTATCGCCTCTCCTTGCACAGCCAAACCACAATGGTCCAATCTTGATCTGACGTCTGATGCGCCGCCATGCGCCCTTGCTGCTTTTCGCGGTACTGTTCACCTTCATCTGCTTCCACCGTGCATGCAGGTGCGTCCGGCGACCATTCTTGCCGCCTCCACCACCGCCGTACTCGTGACTCTCTGCCCTTTCAGGATCTACCCACCATTTCACCAACCATGCACTGTGTAGACGTCGTATTTTGAAAATACTACTTCTGCCCTTAAAATTTTGTGACCCATGGCTACCAACGACTCTTCCTCTAAAAATAAGATTGTTCCGAAGATTGAGCCTCCAACGTTCACTAGTTACGCTAGCATGCCTCTTTCCATTGACAAGCTTGATGGCAGCAATTATGATACTTGAGCATCAGACATTAAACTTTGGCTGACAGGATAGGACTATGCCGACCAGATCACCAAGAAGGCTGTAGGTATCCCGGTGGCTGCGCGCCCACGCTCGGTTAAGATTAATGCCTAGTTGTATAGCATTCTCAAGTCCACCATTGCTCTTTCCATCAAACAGATCTTTTGGCTCATGGCACTTGTGAATCTATTTGAGCGCAGGCGAAGACCCTCTTCACCAATGACACTCAACGTATTTATCATAGCTCTTTCTTTATGCTCATGACCCTTTATGGTTTACCTCCGAAGTACTCTACTACCGGTGATCAACTCTTGGGATCACCAACTGTGTCTACTCTCTCCATGGTATCTGCTTCTCTACTTCGGGTTCCCACCAAACAACCCATTGTGTTGCTCCTTTTGCTGGCCTTGGTTGATACCTTTGCTCTTGTCACACAGATAACCAGCCGTGGCTGTTCTCGAAAGTCTTGCCCCAAGTGTGATCACTGTCATAAATTAGGTCACACCATTGATCGGTGTTACACTTTACATCCTCACTCGCAGCCCACTATTAATGTTGCCTAGGCCAGTGCTCCTGCTACCTCAGACGCTCCTGCTCCGCATCAGCCATCTCCAACTGGCTATACTGATTTTCTAAAGTGGTTTGAGCAACGTCAGAACTTTGGTTCCACTGCCTCTGTACACACATTGTAATTCTTTTGCCTGTCTCTCTTAATCAGCCTCGTTGGGTCCTTGGGTTTTTGATTCCGCTGCCACTAATCATATCTTCGATAATAAAACTTTATTTTCCACACTTTCTACTTCTGGATATTTACCCACTATCACTTTAGCAAACGATTCTCACACAATCTCACGGGGTGGGCATCGCCCATCCCCTTCCTTCTATGTCAATCAATTCTATCCTTTATGTTCCTGGATGCCCACCCCTTCCTTCTATGTCAATCAATTCTATCCTTTATGTTCCTGGTTCTCCATTCAACCTGCTCCCTTTTTATCGATTAACTAAAGCCCTTAAGTGTATCATTTCATTCATTGAAGACTCTGTTTAATTACAGGACTACAACACAAGATAGACGATTAGTACCAAATGCAAGTCTCATGGCCTCTACTGGCTCCATCCCCCATCAAGTGTTTGCTCCCTCACCACAGATCCTCTCAGCCTCCATGCCCAGTTGGGTCATCCTAGCCTTGCCAACTTGCAACACATGGTGCCTAGCCAGTCCAAATCATCTACTTTGCCTTGTGAATCATGTCAACTCAGGAACGGAAACACATGCAGTCATTTTCCTGATAGTGTTAGTGGTCAAGCTACGTCTCCTTTTACTTTAGTTCATTCGGATATTTAGAGTCTTGGTCGAACAGTGTCTAGTTTAGGATTTAGTTATTTTGTTACGTCTATTGATGACTATTCTCATTGTGCTTGATTGTTTTCATTGGAAAACATGTTTGAGTTGTTTTCTATTTTTAACAATTTTTATCGAGAAATAAAAAACCCATTTTGGTGTTCCTATTCACACTTTTCGTAGTGATAATGTAACAGAATATTTGTTTCATGATTTTCAGCGATTTTGAGCTTCTCATGGCATTCTTCACTAGATGTCCTGTGCTCATACACCTCAACAGAATAAGGTTGCTGAGTGCAAGAACTGTCATCTTATTGAAGCAACACATATTCTTCTTGTTCATAGTCATTTACCTTTTCGTTTTTGGGGGGATGTTGTTATAGTTGCATGTTATTTAATTAATTACATGCCCTCCTCTGTTTTGGGTAACCAGGCTCCCCTCTCCATCTTATTTCCCCATGATCCTTTGCATTCCTTTCCCCCACATATTTTTGGGTCGACTTGTTTTGTTCACAACTTCAATCCTGGTCTTCACAAACTTTCCGCATGTTCACTTAAATGTGTTTTTCTTGGTTACACTCGGTCTCAAAAGGGTTTTCGGTGTTTTTCTCTTACTCTACGTTATTACCTCATCTCTGTGAATGTTACCTTTTTTGGCATTGTTCCCTTCATTGAGCCATTAGCCATTCCCCTCTCATACTTCTAAGGAAATCCCGCTTACCACCATCCCTATGCCTTTGCACCCTTTGCCCCTGACCCTACGCCCAGTCCCCTTTAATCTACCATCATTGGGCCTTTCAATTAGCTGAGCCTGTTCCTCCTCAGACACCCACTATACCTAATCGTCAATTGCCCCCTGCTCCTATTCCTTCCTCTGAGCACATTTTGGCTGATGTGGACTCCTATATGTGCCCACTCCTCCACAGCCTCCAGTCCTGCTCGTTGCCTTTGCTCTTCTCATTGCCCTTCGTAAAAGTATTCATTCCACTCATAACCCTTCTCCTCACTATACTGCTTTGAGTTATCACCATTTATCTTCTCTGCATTATGCTTGTCTTTCTTCATTGTGTTCTATGTTTATTTCTAAGACTATAGGTGAGGCCTTCTCCCATCCTAGGTGGAGACGAGCTATGATTGATTAGATGTGTGCACTTAAGGACGATGGTGCTGGGGACATAGTGCCTCTCCCTCCAGACAAATCCATAGTTGGTTGTCGATAGATTTTTACGGTTAAGGTGGGTCTTGATGGCCAAATTGATCATCTTGTCGCTAAAAGGTACACTCAGATATTTGGCTTGGATTATGGTGATACTTTCTCTCTTGTTGCCAAGATGGCTTATGTTCGTCTGTTTCTCTCTATGGCTGCTATGCGCAATTGACCTCTTCATCAGTTGGATATCAAGAATGCCTTCCTCTATGGTGACACTCCTATGGATCCTAACGTCAATCTGTCGACATTCTAGAGGAAACAGGTTCACTTGCTGCAAAACCTGTTGATACTCCTGTGGACCCTAATATCATGCTCCTGCCAAATCAAGGAGAGCCACTATCTGACCCTAGGGGATATAGAAGATTAGCTGGGAAATTGAAGTATCTTACAGTCACTCCTCCAGATATTTCTTTCGCGATAAGTATGGTTAGTCAATTCCTAAACTCACCATGTAAAGCTCACTGGGATGCTGTGATACAAATTTTGAAGTATGTCAAAGGAGCACTAGGAAAGGGCCTTAAGGGGCATATCAATATAGTTGGGTATTTTGATGCAGATTGGGCAGATCCCCTTTTGACAGGCATTTCACTTCCACGTACTGTAAACTCATTGGAGGCAATCTCATATCATGCAATAGTAAGAAGCCAATTGTAGTTACGAGGTATAGCGCCAAGGCAGAGTACTGTGCCATGGCCTCAATCACATGTGAGCTTATCTGGCTTAAGCAACTTCTCAAAGAACTTCGATTTGAGGACACATGACACTTGTTTGTGACAATCAAGCTGCTTTACATATTGCCTCAAATCCAGTTTTTCACGAGAGGACCAAATACATTGAAATTGATTGTCACTTCATCAGAGAGAAGATTCTATCTGGAGACATCACCACGAGCTTCGTCAACTCATATGATCAATTGGCAAATATTCTCACCAAATCATTGAGAGGTCCTAGAATAAGTTATCTATGTAACAAGCTAGGTGCATATGATCTATATGCCCCAACTTGAAGGAGAGTGTTAGAATCTACAAATATCTGTAATTAGGAATATATCTATAATTAGGGAAAATAAATACTTGCAATTATTGTGCATTTATTGCACAGTGTCAATATATTATCTCTCCGCTGTGTAGTTGAGACACACGGATTCCTTATATGACTTTCTTTCTTCCTCTGTTTCTCAACACACTAAAACTAGAATCAAGTTTAACTAACTAAATTGAAGTTCAGAATTTTAAATTCAATTCCAATTCTGTTAGAATTGGAATTAGCTCATAATTTTAAGTTAGCAACAGTTGGACAACCAACAATGGGTGGTAGGACACTGGTGGTAGGTAGTTGGTGACCAATAGGGGGCATTCGAAGACCAGCGGGCGGGCTATAAGCAACGGGCAGCGGGTAGTCGGCCTCCGATGAGGGGCAATTGGCCACTAGTAGAGGGTAGTCAGTCACTTATGGCAAGCGATGAGAGGCAGTATAAAAATTATGAGCTATAGAATTAACAAGCTCTAAGGTATGAGATAGGAATTGGAAAAGACTCAGGCTAGTTATTTTTCAATTCCATGGAATTGCTATATGGAATTATGATTCAAATTCTAAAAGGGCTACCAATATAAATTTTGGAATTAGGCCATCCAATTTCAATTCCAAACTCCAATTCCATACTCAATTCCATGCGCCAAACGGGCACTAACAGTTAAATCTTGACATGTTTCCCTTAAATAAAATATGAAAGTCAATGAAATTAAATGGTTGTTAGAAAGCAACCATTTATGTAAGCACTTGACCATTGCATTACCTCATTCAACAAAGAGTTTGAGTCACAATGGCTAATGGAGCATAGCTGATTTGTATGTTTGGATTCCAAACTGCATAAGAGAATTGCAGGAAAACAGTTGAAGAAAAAGATAATGATCTTAACTTAAACATCAATATGAGATCTTTCACATGGTAGCACATTGGAGGAAAATAATGATAAGCATGATATGTTTCCATTAATTCTATTTCTATTTCTATTATTCATCTTGGGTTGCATCTGTAAGGAATCATTTCAGTTTGTAAATGACACAGCATTGAATTTTGTTCTTAGAAAAGCAATGACATCAATGAATAAAGAGACGAGTACAACTAGAATACTAAAATCAGTCAACCTGTAATTGTAATCCTTTACAACAAAATATAGTGGTGGTCCAACTCTGAGGTACTCCGAAATGTTACTAAAATACCCCTGGAAACAGAATAAAATAGTGAAAGTAAGGTGCCAGCTAATACAGAATGGAATTGTGTACATCGAAAGAGATTTAGAAACTTAAACCTGAAGGTAGGAGTCCCGAGGAAGAGCAATCTGTTGCTCGAGACCAGGTTCAATCCTTATACATAATGCCTATCAAAACAAAAAATAAAAATGAGGAAAATTATAGTACCCAAAAAGATCAATAAATCGTAGGTTGATATTTGCTCATTTCCCAAGCAACTTACAATGCTTGCTAAGGTAAATGCAACAAAAATGGCAATGACCAAGACTTTAACTCCCCATAATCCAAGAAATGGTGCGTGAACCTCCTAAATTTTCACAATGTTAGGAGAGAATTAATTTTGATAATTAAAGCAAGACAAAGTAGAAGGTTTATGCTGTTAAATTGAGGAAATTTTGCAAATGGTGACCAATTTGAATACAAAAACAACACAAATTGAATTCATAAAACATGGGTTGCACAATAAAATCTTTTTCTTATTTACACAAAATCAACCCATGAACAAAATATAACTCTACCTTCATATATCGTGTCAGCAATCCATCTCTTTCCTCTCTATTGCCTACAATTATGATATGATTAGAACTAAATATACGCAAGAAGATGCAAAATTTTCAAATACTAAATATAAACAAGCTGAAAATAATTCACAGTAATGCTTGTATGTAAAATATTAGATAATAATCACTATTGAGCCTCCCCCTTGAAGCTTGAAGTGTGGACAAAGCAAAGGCCAATAATATGCTGAAATTCAATTTAAGAGAATGGGGGAATAAATTATTAAATTATTGACAACTTGGTGGTAGAGGCTCCAATATCACATCAAAAACCAACTACCCAAATCATAAGCTGATAGATACAGGTGTAGCAATGGTTTTACTCTGAAATAGATCCATGAGTGTCATAGCTGACATGTACCTTCATTCTCCTCCATAGAGGATGAATTCACCTTTATGCAAGGAAAGCAATCGATTCTGCTATCCTTGGCTCTCAAAAAGTCTAATGTAACCAAAGCAACAAAAGCAGTAATTTGTAGAAGGAAATCCAGAAGGACCGCCAAAGCTACAGAAACATAAACAAACATTAATCAAGCAACATGAAGAAAAACTAATCTTGAAACCACTTTTTAAAGAAGTTGGATATTATCTCCTCCCGTCCCATTATTTAACCTGCAATCATGGAGAAAACACGGCATGCTGGCATAGAAACGAATGATCCTACTGCAAATGCCAGAATCTCGGATAAGCTGGCCAATGTTATGGAAGGTCCAACTTCCCCCATTGCACTACTTATTTGTTCCTCTATTGGTAAATCTGAGGGTTGTCGTTTCACAGCATCTACAATTATGCACATGTTATCTACACCAACCTGATCAAAGAATGCAAATACAAGAAAAACAGTGAAAATATCACAATACTTGAAGAAAATCATTTAAACAATTTGGTAGCATTGAAATGGCACGGATTAGATGGCTCAAGCAGCATCAATGGATGACTATGCATAATTTCAGCTCAATGGGACTATAACATTAAGTGAAAGTGGCGCAAAACAAAGAAGGAAAAGGCCTACTGTAAGAAAACAAATCCTACCAGTATTAGCACTGTCAAAGACCAACTGCTATTTACCAAATAGTAATAATAATAAATAAAAATAAAAACTGTTAGATACAGACCCAAGAATAATTTTATCTCATCACCCCCTTAAACAAAAGCCCTCCTCTGGAGTTCGGGTCTGGTTAAAGAATATCGGGAGAAAAGAAAAAAATTAGGGAGGAGAACGTATGTGTGAAATCCTCTACTGTATTTTAGTAGGACTCCCTGTACATGTATGTATACTAATGAATTAGATAAACTACATAAGACTCCCTTCAAGCTCAAGCATATCCAGTCTGTTCCAACTGAGTGCTTTGATGAAGACATCTTCAATAGAAGGCCATTTTATCAGAGACACAAAGCCCAATCTGCATTAGAAGCCTTCTATATCACGGCCATCATGGTCACCATACAATATGCCACACCCAGCAGCACCTTTGAGATATCTTGAAATATGCACAATAGTTTCACAATGAGTGGTTCAACTTTCAAGGAGAAGAACTGGCTGACTACACTGACTGAGAAGATAAAGCCAGCATGTGTAAGATTGAGCAAACCAACCACCTTTCAATCCGTTGAGCATGACCATGCTGTTCCAATGAACTCCTAGATAAAAATGCATTCATCTTTCTTGCAAAAATAGAATGTTGATTTAATTACTTGAGTTTGAGAACCAAAGATGGAATATTTGATCGTATCCTTTAACACTTGACAGTGAAAATGATATTCTTCTTAAATCATCCACTTTCTGATGAACATGAGCTAGTTACCTTATGTGCCACATTTGGTTTCACTCTTGTAATGTCACTTTATGCTACGGATGTCATTCACAAAAGTCCATCAAAATGATGCTTTCCATAAGATTAATATAAAACTTAGAGGAAACCAAAAGATTGGACAACAAAGAAGCTTGAAACTATAATATTTTTAGCCCAACCAACTTGCAAACGTGGTTAGAAAGACATAGTACCTCACAACAATTCATAAAAGCTAATCGGCAATGATAAGAAAAGAAAAACTTACAGCTAAAACTAGAAAAGGTATGACTTCCATTATGATTAGTGTAGATTTTACTCCAATAGCACTGAAAAATCCAACAGATCCAAGGACGGACAGCATAACAAGTAAAACCCCCGAAAGACCAAGCAATACCTGAATAACATTAAGTTGAAGAATGAGTAGTATTAAATAATCATAGCAGCATCAATTGAAAAACGTATACATAACACTTAATTTCTAGCATCTCTGTGTCAACCACATGAGCCAAACAAATTGAAAAGGAAAAACACAGCCATTGATATGGATTAAAACCCATAAAGGACTCAAGATAATATGTACTCTGTTTTCTTCACATAAGAATTTGTGGGTGGGTCAACAACTTACACTTGGTTTGATATTCTTACACCACTTACGACACAGGAAACTGAAACCTCTCAAACACTTAAAATCTTAAGGCACTACAGTAAATGCATACTAATATTAAAGCTTCTCCAATTAACAAGTTAACCGCCCTCAACTTAATAATGATGCCCTCTTGAAGGACCACATGAATGGAACTAAAACAGCTCTAATACCGTTGAAATCAAGGGTTTTAGATAGTGGAGGAAGCAAAGAGAGATAATAGAGACTCAATAATATGAAAGTATATTTGATATACTGTGTTGTGATAATACAATGAGATAATGCTATTTATAAGCTAAAGATAAAATCTAATCATAATGATCGAATCAACCTAAACAAATTTAAATCAATCTAAGATATGATATCAAATATTCTAAGATATAATGGAGATAAATATTTCCTTATTTCTAGCACTCCCCCTCAAGCTAAAGCTTACTAAGCTTTAAACTTGTTACAATTAAACCCTTGAAATCTAAAAATGATCTCCACTGACGATTAGCAGGGCAACTTAGGGACGTTGAATACATTCGAAAAAAGTAACATAACAAGGCAGCTGGAGTGAACATCAATTTAAACAACTTGTTGGACAATTGCATGACTAGGAAAAGAAGTGACACACACAGCTACTAGCGCTGGAAGAGACGCAATGAAGGTGGTGGAAATTCCCTATACACGCAACAATAGACAACATATGGAAGCCTTGAACAATTGAAAGATTCGAGATCCAAAGTCAAAAGAACACATCTCCGTTATGATTGATTGAAGAAAAATATCACAATTGGTATGATTTACAATAGGAGGATGGTAGGAAGCACAACCAAATATTCATTACTCACAGTCATGGGTCACAAAAGAACGAGGGTAGAGGTGGTAGTTTTCAAAACACGACGTCTGCAAAGTGCACAGTTGGCTAATGGTGGGTAGATCCGGAAAGGGCAAGGCGTCGCAAGTACAGCAGTGGTGGAGCCTGTCGATATGGCCGCCGGACGCGCCTCCATACATAGCGAAGGCAGAGGCATGTGAATAGTACCGCAGAAAGCAGCAGTGTCGTGTGGCGGCGAGTCAGACGTCAGATCGGGACCGGACCACCTTGGGTTGGCTGCGCAAGGAGAGGGAATACCGGGGGTGGGGTAGGATGCCAGAACCGTCGCCAGAAAACTCGCCGGCAATGAAGAAGAGTGGCGGAGAGCGACGAATAATGGCCTTTGACTGTTTTTGTGCGCGGCTTTCATAGATAGGCCACACAGGAGAAGGCGAGCATGATGGTGGACTCTTCGGCAAAGATCGGTGCCGGGAAAAGCTGCCGAAGACAGTGGCAGGTGGTGGACGATGGTTTCTAACTCTGGAATGGACACACAGCAGAGGGAAGTGACACACTGCCGGAGGGGTTCACACAGCGGGGAAGGAGACCAGAGGTGGCCTGAAAAGTGGCCAAAAGTAGAAACAGCAATGGTTTGATGTTAATGGTGAGACAGAAAGAAAAGTAAAGATAGTAAGGGTCACAGGATAAGTGAGTTCTAAATTAGTAGAATCTCTACAGCGAAACAATGGACACAGGTCATAATGGATTGTACCGCTTTGATACCATGTTGAAATTGAGGGTTTTAGATAGTGGAGGAAGAAAAGAGAGAAAATAGAGACTCACTAATGCGAAAGTATATTTGATATAATGTGTCGTGATAATACAATGAGATAATCCTATTTATAAGCTAAAGATAAAACCTAATCATAATGATAAAATCAGCCTAAATAAATCTAAATCAATCTAAGATATGATATGAAATATTCAAAGATATAATGAAAATATTATTAAATATTTTCTTATTTCTAACAAATATCAACAGATGAATTTGATAAGATTTTGCGAGAAAAACAAGACAAAACAAAGAGGAAGGATAAAAGTTGAAAGAAGTAAATTTCACGAAAAGCCCAAGGAGAAATTGTTTGGCCTGGAGAGGAAAAACAAAAAAACAAAAGAACTGCAAAAATACCAACCTGAATTTTGAGAAAAGATTGTAAACTCTTTGCCAAAAACCAATGGCAACTGAAGATGAATGTGTCAGCACAAATATTGATCCAAACCCGAACCAATGGCAACAATATTTTTTTTAATAGAAAAGGAGATTTTTATTAGAAGAGAAAGAAAGAGTACAAAAGAGGATGAGGAATCAATAAGAAATTAAAATGACAAAACTAAATCCTATGAAGCTAAATCATGCAACAATGAATGCCAATCCTTTTTCATGTCAAATAACAACATGCCATGAAACAAACCGTGTGCAGAACACCAAGGGGAACCCAAAAAATAACCTTGTCACAAATAAAATCTACAATTGAAGAGGAATCATTAAAAATTCGAGCACTCCTTTCCAAACAAATACACAAAATAACAGCATAAACTGAGAGCTGCCACAAGATTTTGCATCTTTACAAGAACCAAAATCTTTGAATTTAGTGAGTAGAAAATGATGCAAATCCATAGGACAAACTCATCATTCTTCGAAAAAGTTGAAGAGCCAATTCCAAAGAGACCATGCTATATGACAATTGAGATAAAGATGAGCCCCTCATTCGGAATTCAAACCAGATATAATACACATTGGGGTTAAATACATTTTACCCCCTGTACTTTAGGTGTTGTGCAATTTAAACCCTGACTTTTAAATCTATGCAATTCGACACCCTAGTTTTTATAGACTATGCAAAAAGGCCCTTCCATTAACTAGACATCAATGTTAATGTTAAGTGGTCATGTGCTAGTCACATAACTCATTTAATGGACAAAAATACCCCTCCTTTATAAACTAATTCCCAACCACCAAACCTAACCCTAAACCATCCTCATGCAAACAAAAACCATCAAACTCCTCCACCCCCTTGTCCTTTAACTAGAACAGAAACCATCAAATTCCTTTACCATCAAACCATCCAACATGTGAACCTCTCAATTTCTGTCCCAACTATCACCTTCAAACCTCTTAAATGCACCCTTCGAAGCCGAATCAAAGCCCCAAATTCAAATCGAATCTAAACCAACTTCTAATCCCCAATTCAAACCGAATCTGAACTCCAAGCCCCAACTCAAATTGAATCCAAACCAATCTTTCTGGAAAAGGAAGAAGCCCAATGAAGAGGAAAGACCCAGCGAAGAAGAAGATGAAGAGTGATGGATTGAGTGTAAAGGCCAGCGAGGCGATGAAAAGGAAAGGAGCGGCTTCGCGGTTTCAGTGACTGAGGGTGTGTGCATGCAGTGGTTGGAGATTTGATGGTGAAGAGGAAAGGAAATGGTGGTGGCTAGGCACGATGACTTCGCTACCAAGAGATGGGAAGGGGAAGTTCCTAGTTCGATGGTGATGAGGGCGACATTGCGGTTGTCGTCGCCGATTGACAGAGTGAGGAAAGGCAGAAATGGTTCTGGCTGAGGCTCGACGAAGGATGGTGGTGGTTCATGGCGGAGATTTGAGGACAGGGGTGATGGATTCGCAGCTACGGAAAGGAGCAGAGAAATTTGTTTGGTTTCGTAGCCGAGGGTAGTGGCGAAGCACGGCGGTGTGGCTTCCGTGCAAGGAACCGCCACCCTTTCCTCCTGTCTCTCACATTTTGTTAGATGTTGTTTCTGTACTTTCATTGTGACAGTTTTTTTTTTTTATTATTTTGGCTGTGGATGATTGAGTTTTGTGAGGTTGAATCTTTTGATTTTCGGTTCGGGATGATGGGTTTGAGTGTATTTTTGATGGTTTATTTTTGTTGTTCAAGGGATTTTTGTGGCTAAAAGGAATGGGCAATTGGTTCTGTGTGTGTTGTGTGTGTGTGTTAAAGTTTAGTGATAGAGGTTGGCATGGTACGTGAAGTGTAATCTAGCAACAAAGGAAGCAGAGAACTCAATACCTTCACAGTGTTGAGCGCTCTGTCTTTGAAGGCATGTTACTGAATGGGAAAGATTTAGGATAAGGTTAAAGGTGGGGGTATTTTTGTCCATTAAATGAGTCATGTAACTAGCACATGACCACTTAACAGTGGAAATGGATGTCTAGTTAACGGAAGGGCCTTTTTACACAATATATAAAAACCAGGGTGTCGAACTGCACAGATTTAAAAGTCAGAATCTAAATTGCACAACACCCAAAGTGTAGGGTGGTAAAATGCATTTAACCCTACATTGTCATGAACCATCTCTCCCAAAAGTTTAAACTGACTCGTAGAGACATATGAATGATTTTATATCTAATACACTCCCTCATGCGAATGCCTTTTTTCGGGCTTGAAGCAAGAACAAGGTGGTGAGAGGCCTGCACTTCAAGAGCATGTCATTTGCATTAATCCTGGTAGATCCAAAATTTGAACTTGCCAATATATTGATAAGAAATGCCAAAATACATAGATTATTTCCTCAATAACTCATCTTTAACCTCATCATCATATTGCTTGGATGAATTTCCTAAATCTCCTCTAATGCCACACACACCATTTTATCATTTGCTTAAAATATCTAGTCTAATAATTTTCACCAAAACCACATGAATAATCTAAATTGCTTCAAATTAGAAAGACACATTTGGTGTCTGTCAAGAATGCCAAAATGGTTGTTCCATAATAAAGTATACTCTGTTCTAGTTCAGAGAATTAAATAGGGAATGCAACGTTAGACTTAAATAAGCATGCATGTATTGAGTACACACAAAATATTTGATAAATGAGAAAAAGATAACAGCAAACTTAAAAAAATATTTGATACCATACCTTGGATGAGAGGTAGAAAGAAGAAAGATGAGGTGGAGCATCTCCCAACGTCACTGATATGTAAGCAAACATTACAACATAGCTTACCTGATAAGATGTTGGAAATGAAATTTAGTGTATCATCCAATAATAAAGCACACCAATATGAAGCCACAACCAAAATGGTCAAGTCATGAGCTTATGCTTGACATAAGTCAGTTTTTCACATTCGGTTGAAGAAAAGTGAAATTTCTTACAATTATGGTTACAACATCTGCAGTGCTTTCTCTCTTTAATTCTTCCTCAACTGAACTTTCCGACGAAAATGACAAAGTAAGATTGCTAGATCGAACCATTGGCAACAATTCCTCCTGTCAAATGTAAAATTGGTTCAAAATATGATGAGGGTAAGGATGAGAAGAGAACAGGGATAGCTACAAAGTACATCAAACATGCAAAAGCTCACTTACTCTTAAAACAAGATACAGCCTCTTGTACTTTGACAATTTCATTAAATTTAATAGAAAAGCTACAAATAAGCAGGTATCCGAAAGACCATAGCTCTATACTTTTCTTTATAGGAAAAGAAATTTTGTTATAAGAGACGAAAAAATACAAATGAGGATAAAACATCCTCACAAAGATGCAAAAACAACTAAGTCCTACATGGACAAACCGTAAAACAAAGCATGCCAATCTCTTTATATATCAGCTAAAGGAACATCAATAAATAGACCATGTGCAGAGCACTAATGGGATGCCAAAGAAATAATCCAGTCTAATATTTCAAATAAAATCAACAGCTGACAAGGAATTTATGAAAATTTCTAATGTTCCTTTCCAAACCAGTAAACCAAAGCACAACAAAAAGCGAGAACCATCACAAGATATTTGCTTCTTCATGAAAACTAAAACCTCTTAAATTAGTGGTTAATTGATTCTTATTTGAAAATGAGTTGCCAAAATGCTCCATGACAGCAAATCCCCTTGGTTTCTTGCAGTTGATTATGATGACTGAGTTTTAGTTGAAATATTACTCACTAAGATGATAAACTATTTTCTTCGACCAATTAAGAAATAAGAACACAATGAAAACAGAAGAATTTATGGAAAGGTATTAAAAAATATAAAGTAACCAACAAAATGCAGATCTTGCGCATATCAGCTACACAAGAATTAATGACCACAAAGAATGAATATATTAAGTAGTCAAACCTTAGCTAGCTGGATGAAAGCTTTTTCCCAAGCAATAGCTTTCCCATTCTCATCTCCAACTTTTGTAATTGCATTATTGACAGGGTATGTAACAATAAATGCAGAAGCCTAGAATAGGTTAACCAGCATAGCAATATTACATAACATTAGGAATCAAAATATTTGATTACAGAATGTGAAAATAATTCCATCGAAATCACAGAAGAATATCCCTAACTCTCACGTGTGGTAACAGAAAATAGAAAGAACAAAAAACTGATAGAAACAATGCAGACTCTTTGAGGAATCCACTCCTTCCTTGCTCAAAAGGCAATGAATCCTTACTGAGTAATTGCCTACCCCTTCTCTATGTTCTCTTCACATACATCCCCACTCACATAAACTTAATTCTCCTCCTCATCCATTTTCCACAGCCACTTGGCAATCTGTTATGCTGCAGGTCATTAGCTTGAATATTCCCCAACCTACCCTTACTAGACCTATCAAATAAGCCTCACTTCAGCAGGCCAGCTCCCACATCTTATGGCCCACCTTAATGAGGGGCTTTGTTAGCCCCCATGTTGGTGCGCTGGGGCTGAATTTATCTGTGTTCGCAGTGCCATAAGTGTCATGCTGGCTGTTTAGGCCATGGGGTCCATGATTGTGTGCAGGAAGGACCATGGAGGGACCGACCGATTCCCTCAGCCTCACTGCACTACAGACATCCCTTCCTTCCCATATATCATATGCTAATTTACTTATTTGTTCTAATATTAATGTTTTTCCCAAACAAGGCAACAAGAAATGAAAATTGTATATGCGGATGGGTGAACTAGCACTTATCTGTCATGTTGGCCAGTGCCCACTGCCCTATTTGTCAACAATCCCATTCAATAGTACCCCATAATTTTCTTTTTTAATATGCAACATCACTTATTTTTTATTATATTTTCTTCAAAAAAAAAAACGTATTTAACTTTAATCAAAGCACTGTTTAGCTGCATTGTTTAAGGGGTTGAGACAACAGAGACATTGAGTAACATTCTGCATCTTCATATTTATTTGCAGGGCCCAAATAAAAAATATATATTACACTTCTATGGAGATATATTGTAAATTGTGCCAGCACATAAGTAATTCTTTTTAGTAAACACATAAATATGAATTGAAATGTGATGAGTAATCAAATATACGTAAATATAAATTAGAAATGCAGTCACAGGCTAAAATTAGCGTATGACATATGATGAGTTTATTTGTGTGTATTGACTCCTTTCAGTGTGTATCTAATATTTATGTCGCTGATAGTCATGTAAGGAGTATGCTGCGGGGCCATTGTGTTAATAGTTCCCAGTTACAAATGAAATTTTGTTTTAATTTTGTGCCTTCACATATGTAATGCTGTTGTGGCTTGCTTTCATTTTTTTTTTATATTATATACTAGCTTCAGTGATTGACGATTATGTGGTTTCTCCTTTAGTCCAGTTATTAGTTGTTAGGCTTTATGAGCTTTAATTAAAATTTTGTAATAATTGAGTTGCTATGTTTCCTTTGATTTTTCTGATAGACATTAAAAATCATTTGTTTCCAAGTGTGGGGCTTAAAAATGTTCATAATTTAGAAATTTTGTAAGTGGGTCAGGTCACGTGGGCTAGACATACCCCATAGATGGGCTAGAGCCAACTCATCAAAAAAAATTGTTAAAATTAGGAGTTTTTGTTTGTGGGCCAGCCCATGTGGGCCAGGGTTAATAAATAGGTGAGTTAGGGCCAGCCCATTTAAAAAAATTCCAAAATCTTTAAATTTTTCTCTGTGGGCCAATCCATGTGGACTAGGGTTAACTCATAGGTGGGTCATAACCAGCCCATACATAAGCCAACCATTAAAAAATTGCAAAATCTGGGATTTTTTATGTGGGCTAGGGTTAATCCATAGGTGGGCAAGAGCCAACCCACGAGGGCCAACTCATTAAAAAAGTTGGCAAAATTTGGGCTGGCCCTGGGACAAGACCCATGTGGGCTTTTGGCATTTTGGGCTTCTTGTAGGTGAGGGCTTTATTGCCCTAGCCCATGTGGGCCGGGCTTAATGTAGTAGGCCAAGGCTTTTTACCTCTAGCCCTTACCATGCCCTTGGGCAAATCCACTGCCTTCCTTTCTGCCCTTCCTCACATATACCTTAACAGTTAAATAAACAAAGATCTTACCTCTGAATAATTGTTTCCAGAAAACCCTCCCAAGGCAGTAGCTGGCTCAAGGGGAGCCTTAAATGCACTAAAGCATGTTTCTGCAGATGTATAATGCTGAAAAAGATAAATCAAAATAAACAGAGTCAACATATACCGGATAACTGGTCCAATCACAATGACACTTAAAATTATGTCTTATTTTCAGCCAAACACGACTTACGAGATGAACTCAGTGAAAATTCTTAGAAGTAATTATGTATGACAAAAGCACCAAGGGAGCATTATGCATGCACACGCACTGGATGCAGTAGGCTACACGATCTTTGAAAAAAGGAAAGCAGGCCTTCAATGCACATGCACATACAATTCTCTTTAGCTCGGGTTTAGTATATTATTGGACTTCAGCGTATCTAAGTACTAACACTTAATCTTTTCGTGTTTTTCTTTTGCTGTTACATTAAAGAACAGCTTTAAATTAAACCCATCTGAATAACTAAAATAAGACAGTCCATAATCAGAGTACTGAAGTTCACCTGAAAACAATACTCGGCATGATCAACACCTCCATAGTTGTCATAATTGTCAGGGTCCATTTGAAAATACTATCAGAACAAAAATGAACAAGGAAAAAGAGATATCAAATGAAGGCATCTTTGTGATACAAGGAAAGAAAAATCAAATTCCAATTGAACTGAATAAGAAAAATCAGTCGGTTGTACAATACACTCTGACACTTAACAGAATCCACATAATTACAAGTGCAAGGGTGCAACACAAATGTATTTCACTAATCTTTTGGAGGTGGGGTTTGGACCTGCAAAATGCTTTGAGTGGCACAGTCCTCATCTAAAGGCTTCAAGCAAATGTCACTTAGAGTTACTAATGAACCAGAATAATTTGCATGAATTCCATCAATCTGTCAAAATAATGAAATGGAAAAAGCATTTCGTAATAATGTTCCACAAGCAGATAAAAGCTCCATTCAATCTATATTTTATAACTACTGAAAAGAACAGAAAGCAGAACTCCAAGCACCTTTTCCTGTATTTCGAAAAGCAATTCAATATTATCTTCTGTTATGATACTTGGCGGCTTCTCATGCTCAGATTCAGGAATTGTCGCTATTATGAGCTGAAGCATAAGTAAACAGCAGGGCATATGTGATTTATTTCAGATAAAACTATAGCATGGTACTTTGGAAACACAACAAAAACATCAAACAAGAAACAGAAGTTGACTTCATATTCCGCCAAGCAACATGTTTGGATGGCATTGGAGAACTCTCTGGGAACTTCAAAGAAATGAAGAAGGAATAGAACCTTTTATCAATACTAAAAATAACATCAGCATCAAGAATATAATAAAATCAAAATGAGTGTTATCAAATTTATAAGAGTGCATATCATTGAAAATTACCTTCTACAAGAAGGAAAGGAACACGAAATAAACTTTTAGTCATGGCAAGTCTAACGAAAGTGCAACTCTTGGATCTTTAAGTGGGTTTGGGACCAGATTAGGCATTTGACTTGAAGTCAGCAAATGTAGCTTTGCTTAATTGATATTTTCTGTTCATCTTAATTGATTTTTCTTTTCTCAGGAAAAAAAGAGAGAGAAAAGTGGTAAAAATCAAATATGCAAATGAACAAGCATGGTAGAAAGAGGTTTTCCTATAGATTTAAGAGAAAACTTAGGGCTTGTTTGGTTTTTGTTTTCAATCTTTTTCTTGATTTTTAGGATTTTACGAAGAAAATAGTATAAATAGAAAATGAAAATTTTCACTATTTCCCTGACAAGATGCTGAAAAGTAGAAAATAAACTAAAAACAGAAAACTATTTTTTGAAACCATACAGACACTTAGATATCAGTTCTAGATTACATGCATAGAATAACAAAAGATTACAAAGAAAAGAAAACAAAAGATTAGCAACACTGAAACCTGTTCAATTCTGTAGAATGGGGCAAGGTGGTTATCAAAGAATTCTTTCTCCTCAGCAGCCTTACTCCCAGGACCTACCCATAACTGCAATACAAACAAGATCAACAAATTTAGAGAAGAATAAAGGTTTTGTAATAATAATAAAAATCAGAGAGCAAGATAATAATACTCTCCAACTTCTCGAAACAAAATGTCCTCAAGCGACAAAAACAAGAAGAAAACAAACACAATAACTTGAAAATCTCATAATTATATATCTTCAATTTAGAATATTTGAATTTATCTAAAAGTCAGTCCTAGAAATAAACCAAATTGCATCCAAACAGCTCAATCAGACAGAGGTTGTACTCTTTAAGAATCCATTGTTGGACACTGTTATTGTTGGAAATAAGCATGTAATTGGTACCATAAGATTTATGAAAAAAGTTCACTTCATATCTTACCTTACAAGAAGAATAGGTTCAGCAGTGTGGAACAACTTCAATTTGCTGAACCATTATGCAAAATTTGTTTATCATTTAAGCACTAGTTCAACAACCCATCGAAACAGGAGGCTAAACAATAAAAGAAGGTAAAAGACCAAGAAGGAAAAGGAACAAATTATTGGCAGGAACAAGATAGAAAATTTTTGCTTAAAGAAGAGGTTTAAGATGGGAAATATTTAGTTTTGATGAATAGAAACTACAAGGACAAAACCCAATTAAGTGAAAAATACAGTGATTGATGAACATTAAGGAATGTCAAATAAGTGAACATAAAAAGATACCTTCAACCAAAACCAAATTGATGGAAACTATAAGGACTAACCTTCAACCAATTACAAATCCGATGTATGCCAGAGAGGTAAATATGATACCTTTTCAGGCCGGGTCTCCACCTTAAAACGAAGCAACCCCAAAGAAAGCAAAAGAACAAATGCTGCTGAGCAACAAAGCACAATAGTAGGCCTTCGAGCAACCCACCTTCCATAACTCCTGGATGCAAAAACAAAATATTAATAAATGGATCATGTAATTTTAAACCTAGCAAGCACCAGTGCTACTGACCTGTAAAACCTGGACAAGCATCCTTGAACAAAAGAAAATTGCACCACATTCTGCAACATGATCAATTTCGATTCATCTTAATGTAGGAAGACAGACTAATTGAAAAACACATCCTAGATTTCAGAAATTAAGTCTGGTCTCATATCCAAAACATGAATGTTTACGAACAAAAGCGCCATATAGATAAAAGCATAACTCTATCTGTATAAAGAATGAAATAGTAATTGCAAGTCATTTTTTAATGCAAAATAGAAAATTAGTTGGCTAGAATTCTAAGATCTTCAATGAATTGTTTTTACAATAGAAAATAGCTCCTAGTCCCTACATATATTAGATTCTAAGACAATTGGAGACAGAGTATTCAGGATTATCGAGTTCTGTGTACTTAAATTGCTGTAGGCGAAGACAAAGTTTGACCACCACTGTTACGGATAAATTAACAGCTATCAAAATCCCCCCCACAAAAACAACAGCTTCTCTCTCAAATTTTCTCCATAAGGAGAAAGAGATTTAGGATGGGTTTGGTAATACTCTTTGGTTGGGTGCTCCAACTTATGAAAAATATAAGCTAATTTTTTCCTATTTGGTAAACCAAAAAGCTATGATGCTCTCCCAGCTTTTAAAAGCCTGGGATGCTTTTGAGAACACCTCATAGGGTGCTTTCAGAGCTGACTTCCACTCTTTAAATTCTAAAAAACTCAAAAAACTAATAAAACCCTTGAATTTTAATAAAAATCCAACTTTATCCTTCCATTAATTAAAGCTTTTAATTTTTTCATTCTTCTCACAAATATTTATGCCTATTATAGTCATTTGCATTTTGAGAGCAAATTTATAATATATTTATCAAACACTACTTCAATGGCTCCTACTCATTGAGAGTTACTTTTGTATTATTTTACCAAATAGTACTACTATGGCTTTTTGAGAGTAGTTTTTTACGAGTCCAAAGAGCTCGGTAGCTTTTTGAGATACTAAACCAAGCCTTAGGGAGACAAGGGCGCAGTCTTTTTAAGGGGGGAGAAATGGGTGTGGATTTGAAAAGAGAATATGTTCAGATAAAAGAATAAACAAGCGAGCAATTTGGGACTGTTTGACAACTGTTTTCCAAAATAGTTTTTGATTTTAAAAAATAAAAGATTAAAAGAACCTATTTGGGAAGTTATTTTTTTTTTAGTTTTAAAAATTTTAAAAACATAAAAAGTTTTTAAAACAAAAAACCAAAAATAGGTTAGACTTGTTTTCAAGTCTTGTTTTCACGCCTTCCACCATCCTCTGTAGCAGCGCAACAGAGCTCCTCCCCCATTCGCCAATGCATGCAACCCAACTCCACCAGCGCATGCGACCCAAGTGCCACTAAGTCGCAGCTCTCTCCCTCAAGTCTTTGAAGTGAGTCCCTCCCTCTCTCTTTCTCTTTCTCTGCTTCTCTCTTGAATGTCTGAACATACCCAAACATTTGTCACTTTTGTGGTTGCTGCTATGTGTTTCTGTTTTTCACCATTATAAAATAGTTTTTGAAGTTAAATTGCCAAATAAGTTTTTTTGTTTTTTATTTTTAAAATTGAACTTAAATTTGTTTTCTAAAACAGTTTTAAAAAGATTAAGAACAAAAACACTTCCAAACAAGTTTTCATGCAACAACATCCAAGCTCTTTCCCACTCGGTAGGGGAATCAGAAATCCTACCAATGCAGATAAAAGAAAAAGAAGAAACAAACTCATATAAAGAACATTGGCTCATAAGATTGAGCAGTCCCTTAGCATAATAAACAAGGACACTCCTTCAAAATACTCATGAGGTGAAACCCTTCAAAGATGCTAATGAAAGAAGACTGTACTAGAAAAAAGGAGAATGAAGAAACCTGAGAGTAAAAATTCGGACATTTAACTATAGATAAATGACCATATACCAGCCAGAAGAGCACAATTCCAAAAGCACCTTATTCTCTTTTTCACCCCCAAAACCTTGAATGAGGGATAGAAAAAACTAGGCGAGCACATCAAATGGAGCATACAACTACTCCAAAATTGCCAAGCTACTTCATGATGCAAGAAGAAATGACTATTCATTAAAAAGTAAAGATACTACTCATAACACGAATGTAAAAGAAAAGGGCCTAAATTTCATAATTCACATTCAAAGGTTTTGACTATTAGATTACTGGGAAAATGAAAACAGCCTAGCTCAAGTCTTAGCTCACATCCAACAATGATAGTGCCACTATCATTTGCAACAAAAGCCACGATATGATATCTAAAGGAAGGATAATGGCTGACAACAAAAAGAAAAGCATCATTTATAGGCAAAGGCAAACGCCAAATAATTTTGAAGTTACAGCTAAACATATGGACACAACATGAAAAAATCCTTACCCATAGCTATGGCACCAACAATACGAGCCTAAATCAAAGCTAATTGGTTCTGCCAATGGTTATTGGTTTAGCTGGGAACGATCAAACACTTCACTAAAAAGGTTTAGGTTTGATTCACACTACCAGCAATCCACCAATGGAAGGCTGTAAGTACCACCTTAAGCCTGTGCTGAGGCTTGTGGCATGCCCTAGCTTTGGAAAGCAGTAGTATCCCCTTCCCCTTACCATTTTTCCACCCAAAAAAATAATAATAATAATGATGATGATGATGATGATTACACTCTTCCTTATGAATCCTAAACATGGATACAATATATATAAAACAAACTTTTTCACAAATTAAATAAAATATACCTCTACAGGGTGTGTTCCATCCTTTTGGAGGTTATTAAAACTACTCCCTTCACCAGCCATATCATTCAACAATGGTTCCACATCAGATCCAAGTCTCCCCCTTTCTCTTCTCCTTTGCAGCAATACCCATCCAATGAACATAAAAACAAACACAACATACAAGATAGCCATTGAGAATTCCACACATCTGACCTGCAGGTATCATTAAAATCCAATTTGACAACATCTATCAGAAGATAATTAACAGAGTTTTCAGTAGACAACTGAATGCTCAACTAAATCATTAATCCTTGACTTCTAAAAGAGGAAAAGGCATTGACTTTATCTAGTGATTCTACTCATAAATAGAATGAAAATTAGTCATACAAAATGAATCAATGTCTACAGTTCAACCTTCAGAGATCCAATTCTCATGGAGCAGGGATCTTTCCTGGGTGGAGAAGGTTCTGGGCCTGAGCAGACAGGAGATGAAGGACAATCACCACAAGAGCAGCCCAGTGAAGTGTCATTACATGAATAAACAGATGCATTCATATGTTCCATAGGAGAGGAGTCGGGAATGGTTGTCTTAAAACTTATAGAATAAGGTGAACCAGGGACACCAGGAGGCATTTTTTGACCAATAAATTCAAACCATTCTGGCAATGACAATCAGAAATAAAACACATCAGCTCATGAATAGCAAGTATAATCCAAGCAGATAAAGGGAAAGGGAAATATTCTAATGTTCAAAATGGGATAAAAATCAGCAGCAGCAGAGTATCAGAATAGGAACAATAAATGGTCAGGATTGCATGATTGTTATAATTTTTGAAAAAAATGAAAACAGCTCAAGAAATGCTATATTGCACAAGATCAAACTACAAGACAATTTTAAGTTAAAAACCAGCAATGGAATCATCCAAGATGTTGAGTTCTAACTACAATATAAATTATTTCTACGTGTATATAAACAAGGCAATATAGTTCAAATGAATGCTTCCAGACTGAGCACAAGCTGATTAGGATTGGACCTGCAAAATAGTTCCTAATTCGCAATGTGAACTATTAGATATAAAATCATTCATGTGCCTCTATTCAATAGTTTAAGCTTAAGTTTTGGGGAGAGATGGTTTGTGACATGATTTCATAGCATATGTGACCAATTGGTCATGGGTTCGATCCTTGTTATCCCCATGATAATAAATTATTCACACTTTAAGCCCAAAAAGAGGCAGTCGCACGAGGGAGCGTGTGAAATATAAAATCATTCATGTATCTTTACCTAACAGCCTAAGATTATGTTTTTGGGATAGATGGTTCATGTGATGAACTGAACACTGAATCTGCTTTAGCATAGTGTCATCTAGATATTGCTTTCTTTTTACAACAAAAGAAAATTTTGAAAGGGAATAACAAGAAAAGAATCACAAGCAAGAGTACAAGACAACAAATCCTTGAAAAGAAGGTCAAATACTTTCTGAATCCAACATTACTCTCTACTTCGTCCAAGTATCTATCAAACTCTCACAGAAACCCCATTGCAAAGACACAGAGAAGAAGCCTTTCTTTTTTTTTCCGTGACACTATGAAGAGACTAGTTATGCAATTTTATATGAAAGTAACTAAGAAGGCAAAAATTAGTTTTGATTTTCCAGAAGGAAATGAGAGGAAAGCCATAGTAGATAGTTAGAAAGGAAGAACTAGTGTCCTACATGTTTTCCTTTTCCCAGACATCCCCCAACGCCATTTCTTTGTAGCTTTCCATGGCAAAACAAAGAGCAAGTGAACAATAAGTTTGCTCCTAATAAAAAGCACGGCCCAGTGCAAGAAGCTTCTACTTGGTGGGGTCTGGGGAGGGTTAGATGTAAGCAGCCTTAAAGATTTGTTTACAAAATATAGACACATATTCAAGTCAAACCTACCAATACAATGGAAAAAAAAAAGCTTTCTCATTGAAATGGTAGGATCACTTGATAACAGAGTTTATGCATTTCATATTATAAAACCACCAATACAATCGACTAGCACATTGATAAGGAGGGGAAAAAAGGAAGGGGGAAGGAATAGTTGCACATGCTAGGTAGTTTATTTACATGTAAATTGTAAATATATACAAATAATGAGTACAAAATGGGCAAGAAAATGCGACCAAATAACATTCAAAGGGGCAATCGCCCTTTATTAAAAGCTATAGATTACCTTCAAAGTTGTTAGCTCCACCCCCAACAAAATCTATGGCCCTTGTATTCATTGTCCCAAACTTGACATCCTTGCATGAATTATATAGACCTTGTCCAAAAGTTTCAGTTACATAAAAATCAATGCCATCCACAGTCTTATTCCCATTAACCTAAAGTGAACATAAGGTAATGATCAGCATCATATTATCATATTATAATTGAAGTATAGAGTGAATTTATAAGACTAAATCACATGACTAAAAAATGAAAAACTCATTTATTGTTTATAAAGTTGGGATATGGATCTTATTTTCCCATATAAGTCTAGATACAACAATGGGATATGAATAGGTTTCATATCAGCTTGACTCCCGGTGCAAAACATGGAGTTCTCTCACTACAAGCAAAACAAGCTGCACTATACACATTGACATCGCCAAAAACCAATAGGATCTTCCATGCTTCAATTCTTTTCAGCATTTCAATAAGGAAAAATTGATTCCTAATAGAAGCAATTGAGCACGATTAGAACACATACAAGAGCCTAATAAATGGAGGTTGCCAAGCTAAGCAACATTGCAAGTGACCCTGACTACAGAGTTAGAAGAACAACTAAAATTTTTGGTTATGATTTAATTTATTAGTGCTCTCTATATATCATTCCCTCTTTCCCTGTTTGGTTATTTTATTCTATTGTTGTATCTTTTTCATTTTTTAACGTCCACAAGTGGAGCTGCAGGGAGGACCTGCTGCCATAAAAAAGTTATAAGCCAGCAATGCAATGATGAAATATGTCTATCTAGGGACTACTATATTATCTTCGTTTCACCCACTTTACTGTGAACTTGAAAATATCAACTGCATACTTTTCAGTGAAGTTAAATGTACATAAAAATATAAAATAGCTATGTTAAAGTAAATGATGATCTAATCAATGACCGGAAGTTTGGTGCCCTACGTCTTCAGCATTATAAACATCCTGGATACCTCTAAAATAGCATCTCCAACCCATAAATGCTAACAAACGGGGTGAGCATGCTGTTGAAAGGAACAAATATCAACATTGGATCTTGTGATTACAAATATTAAGCATTAAAAAACCACCCAAGCAGAAACTCCAAAACAACAGTGTTAGTACACAGACAAACCAAGTCAAACAAAGCAAATTCCTGACCTCAGAAATAGTAGTCACGTTGATAAATAGACTCTGATTAGGAGAGCAAGAAAGTTCACAGAAAAGATTAAGAAAGTTCCTCAAGCATGCTGGACAGCCGACTAGAATTGGTACTGCCTGAAAGATAAAGAATTTGTTTCTGTTACCACATGATGAAAACAGAATTAAACAAAATGCTGATAGGGGTGGTCATCAGGTCAATATGAAATGTTAATGAGAAATATAAAGAAAGTAGTAAGAGAAAAAAAAATTTTCTTGCAATAGTCCAGCATAAACTGTATTTATTCTCCACCATCTCCGTTACTATTCCTGTACCGAAAACAAAAACTGAAAACACGTTGTGGAACCCGTAAATTTTATAGAACAGGGTTTCAAGATAGATGAAGATGACAATTACCTTAATAAATATGACTCATTCTTAATCAGTCACAAAGTTAACATAAAAAGTAGAAATCCGTTCTCCACAGGGACACATCGAACAAACATAGGATATACACAATAACTAGCTGCTTCAACGGAGAAGAATAAAGCAAAACTATTCAAAAAATCATTTTGGTTGTTTGTTTTAAAAAAATTAAAGAACGAAGAATTCATCAGAAAGCAGAGAAAGAGAGAGCAGGATGGTGAGGCATGTTCCTAGTTTGAGAGAGGAAGACATAAAGAAGGGAAAACTTGCCTGTTGAACCTGAACCCTTAATGTCTCAAACTGATCCGCCGTACAACAAACATTTCCGGTGATGGTGGGACACAGGCTTTGAATTTTGGCAGACAGTAGGTCATCGGGCTGGAATGGAGAGCGGCATATACATATATACAGACAGTTAAGAGTGAAACAACCTTTGCCACAAACAAAAACAATAATACCAAGATGCCGCAGCTGTAATGAATGAAGAAAAGATGACTGATTCACCTTCACAGAAGGGGAGCCATAAGGGCAATTGAGAGCTTTCCCATCGCTGCGTTGACCACATATGTCATACATAGCGCAGTATTCTGCAGAATGCTTGGCCCTAAACAGCAATCTTATTTCTTAGAATGATTGAAGAGAAGACGCGGAGCGCAAAGAAACAGTTACAAACAAACCGAAATGCGGGATTACCTATAGCCAGATGTTTCATGCTGTGCCTGTGACTGTGAAGCAGCAGTGCCAGTGCCAGTGCCACTGACAGTGAGCAAAGACGGAGAGAGCACAAGTACCTACATGATCGATCTCGTGCTATGCTAGTTAGTTGAGATGAGATTGATTGTAGTTAGCTCAGGATTTGAATCGATTCGAGATGATGGAACTTAATTAACATGGTGAGGTGAGGAAAGAAGATCGGATTCTAGTTCTTGCCTGGAATAGAAAAGCAGCAGAGATGAGGAAACCCATCCTTCTCGTTCTCTCTGGCTTCTGCTCGATTAGAATTTGGATTAGATGCTGCCGGTTGTAGAACTTCTAATCACTCGCGGTCGCAGTGGTTGGGAGTTTTGGGTTGCTATTTTGCTTCATGCCATTGCCATTGCCATTGCTCTTGGTCAAACCTTAACTCGAACGCAACCCCCTGGATATATCTGACAGACACTAGATTTTGAAAAGGCAAGTTCTTCCATGCCACTCTAGCAGCAGACGGTTTTTTTAAAATAAATTAATAAATAAACATAAAAACATATCTATATATATATATATATATATATATATATATATATATATGTTTAATTACTCTGTATTTTCCTATAGTTTCACTCAATTTTTAATTACGTCCCTATAGTTTAAAATTTTTTAAATAGTTTCCTATAGTGAATGAGATTTTCAATCAGGTTTTTACCGTTAAATAGAATAATAGAATATTCTATGAAATATTTCATTTCTATCTCCCTCTTCACATAACGATAGGGACCTGGTTGAAAAATCTCATACACTATAAGAACTTACTTAAAAACAGGGATCTAATTAAAAATTAAATGAAATTATAAGGACCTGAAGAATAATTAAACCTTCAAAATAGTATTTGTCTTTCAACCGATGCCCTAGTTTCAAGAGAAGTATAATTTTAATTTCTGGTTAGAGAACAAGTTTTTAATTGTATATTTTACATTACTTTTGATATTAGATCTGTTTGTTCCTTTATGTATTGAGTTTTAAAAATCAATATTCTATTATTCTCTAATTTTGTAACATCATTATACTACTTTTTTCTTCATTAACCATATAATATCTAAATTCCATAAAGAATTATTCAAGAAAAAAATGGTACCTTCAAAATCTAAATTTCAAAGGGGATTAATAATAGAAAAGGCAATAGCTTCAAACAATATAGTCTTCATCATGCATCAAGTTCTTAAGGAAATACTACACAATGTAAATAATAAATAAATAGCTTATCACGATAACGAAGGATTGAATTATAAGGAAGTAAAGAAAATGACTAAAATTTAATAATATAAATCTTAGCCAATTTTAATTTAATAATAAAGGAAAAACAGTAGACACACAATGAAAATACTGGGTGATATGACAAAGGTAATAATTAGAATGAGATAGGACATTTATTAAAATTAAATAAATATAATAAACTAAAAAACATAATTCTAGAGGGACAAACAGATCCAATAACAAAAGTAATATAAAATATATAATAAAAAATTTATACTCCACTAAAAAACTAAAATTGCATCTCTCTTGAAACTGAGGCATTAATTGAAAGATAATGTATATTTTGAAGGTTTAATTATTCTTCAAGTCTCTATAGTTTTACACATTTTTTAATTTGTTCCTTATTTGTAAATAAGTCCCTATAGTGTATGAGAATTTTCAATCAGGTCCCTACCATTATGTAAAGAGGGAGATGGAAATGGAATATTTCATTTTCCATAGAATATTTTGTTTTTCAATAACAGCATTCACCGGATTGAAAAATTGCATATATTATGAGAACCTACTTAGAAACTTTTAAACTATAGGGACCTAATTGAAAATTGAGTAAAACAATAGGGACATGTAGAGTAATTAAACCTATATATATCAAAGGAATACTACCAAAATTTATTATACCAAAACCTAAAATCAATTAACTTGCTAAGGGTATGTTTGGATTGATGGAGTTAAGTGAAGCAAAGTAAAATAGAATATAATGGAGCAAAATAATTATCTCATTCCATTATTTGGATATTTTCATTTTTATCTCATTTAGCCCAATTGTGGGAAAAAAATTTGACGAAAATGGATAAAATTGGATGGAATGGAGTAAAGATAAGCTCCATTCCATCCAAATTTTGCAAATTCAAGCAACCTAAAATCTCACTCCGCTTCGTTCCGCTCCATTCAACTCTATTAATCCAAAGATACCCTAAATCACTCACCTTTCTCTTTTTTCTCTACCTATAATTAAATTTAAATTTTAAAAATTTATAACTATCCACTTATATCCAAAAAGTTTGAATTTTTTTCCTAAAATCGTTATACTTCTTTTTTCTTCTCTATTTACAATAAAATTTAAACTACTATTAAATTATATCTTGCTCAATTTATTAATTTAATAATTTAATATACGATTATGAAACAAAATAGAATTAAATTTAAATTTTAAAATTTGTAACTACCCATCTGTATATAAAAACCTAGAATTATAGAATTAGATACCTATTTTTTGGTACAAAGATGCATTTTTATTTTTATATTAATTTTCATATACTAATTTATAGTATCAGTTAATTACATTATATTTTTTATATGATACTTAAGATAATTATAATAAGAATCAAATAATCTCAATGACATTTCAATAAAGAAAAAAGGAATTTAATAATATATGAGTATAAAATAACTAAATGTTGATGAATGTTTAAAAGTATATTTTGTTATTTTGAAGAGATTAACACTCATGCCTTGATAATGTAAATGCTTTTTACATTGTCATTTAAGAATTTGAAGATAGTTAGTAAGTAGATAAATCTAATTATTTTGATAACATGGTAATACATTAGTAATGCCTTAGGTCCACGAGTCCTAGGCTAGGCCTAACACAACCTCTTTTGTGTCCGGGAACATCCGATACCCTGAAAACCATGTTGATGCTGAAGCTTGCAATTTTATGTAAAATAGGCTTACTGCAACAATAAATCCTTACTGCGGGTAGTAGGCGAGCAAGTTAGCCTTGCTGGGGTCAGCCAAGCTTGTTGTAACAAGAACCCCTGATGTCAAAATAGTGCAAAACGACACATTTTTTATCAATGAGCTCCCCACCACTATATAAACCCTTCTCCACTGGGATTTTGCCCCCAAATCTGAGAACCCTAGCTTCCAAAGTCATTTCTTCCCCCTCCACTCTCGTTCTCCATCAATCTTACCTCTTCCAATCTTCAAGATAAGAGATTTGTTATGGTTTATGCTATCTTTCTCTCCTCTTTTCCATGTTATTGAGTTTGGATATTATAGTTTCACATTGTTGTCAAGTGAGGGTGCTCCCCTAATGTTCATAGACTTGATTTAGAGTTATTCTAGAGTTGTTATAGATTATTTATATATCTATGTTGTTCTATGACAGTTGTTGGTGTCATTCCAATCTTTCAATGTCAAGTTAATAGTACCCACACACTCCCAGCCTGGGTTTGAACTCATGATCGTGTTTATGTTTGTAGTAATATGATTGCTAAACATGAAATTAGATATGAAAATATGATATAGATAAGATTTTACAAGTGACGCCAAGCTAGTAATAATTATGATTTTGATTATAGCATAAAAAACGCATTTTTAGAGAACAATGGGACCATGATTTGAATTGTTGTGTAACATGAGAATGTCTTACTTGTTTTCAAAGAGATTCACTGGAAAAAAATATGATTTAGAAATGTTTATGAAAGTTGTCAAATGCGTTTTGTGGATTTATAATATTGTCATGATTTAAGACTTGGAATTTCGAAATTCATTTTCTTAAAATATTAAGATATATTGGATAAATGTTGAAAAGAGTATGATTTAGCTCCATGAAGAAATAAGTTATTATGATTTTAGAGTTATCACGATTATGATTCACGTTATTTCGAAATACGATTCTAGAAGTATTAAGAAGTGAAAGTAAGTCTGCCTTAAATGAGATTTTAGAATTTTAGTTTTCATGATACTAAGAAGTATGGAATTCAGTATGACTCATAACAACTGCCATATACATATTTTGTGAGCTCTTAAAATTGTGATGCCTGCAAGTGGTGATCCCTTGGACATGATTTTATAGCCACGATTATGCTAAAGTCAAATTGTTAGAGTTATATGAATCTAGAGTTTTAAGAGTTTCCATATTCATTCAGTTTAGTTTGCAAGTTGGTTTTGAAATATAGGTTAAAGAGAAATAGAATTATGAGTTAACGATAGTATTCTCGTTAACTTTGGTATATCATGTTGTCCATGAGGGACAATCACTCTTTGCACCTAGAATACAGAAATGGGACCTAGTTAGGTGCCCATAGATTATCCACGAGGGACGTAGTTCACCAAGGATTGTTTGTTATCAGAAAGACACTCATATTCGCAATGGACTGAGCATCACAGCTTTATAACTTGTTTAGAATTCTGTTTTTTCCCGAATTCCCTTAGATTAATTTATATCGCTTCGAAGGTTTAAATGATTTGCTATTTATGGAATTGTAAATGTTTTTCCTAAAATAGTTATGTATGTAAATATTAAAAATGTTTTTTGCCAATTGCATGTATATATTACGTATGGTTGTTGTTGTCTCATGTGGGTGGTAGATGAGAATCCAATCACTGACTCCGTTGACTAACTCATTTCTCTTCCTTCTCACAGTTGCAGTCCAGTGGTTGTTCAACCTCCAGTTCAATAGACACAGTTGTTCCCAGTAGTGAGTTTTACTTTGTAGTAAGGCATAACTTAGGTTCATATTAGAGTTAGAGTACTCCGGAAGTTGTGCAGGCAAAATCCAAACTATGCATCCTATTTAAATATTATGTATTTATTTTAGAGTTATGAACATCCTTATATGTTTTCAGATTTCAGACATCGATTTGAGAATATACATTGTAACTAGAAATTTATGTAATAATCTAGAGATGGACTCATGATTCAGATTGTAAGTATTAAATTGATTTTCATATTATGATTAAGATCATGGAATGAAGTAGTTATTGCTTTTATGAATAATAGATTTGATTAAGATGTTTCAGAGCTATATGTGTTAAATATTTCAGTTTTATGAATTTGAATATTGTGATTTGAATAAAGGAATTGATAATGAGTTAAATTTAATATGTTTAAAGAATAAAAATCATGTTAAGTTATGCATTTAGTGAGTCATGTCACCCAGAAAGCTTACGTAGGGGTAAGTTTCCTTATGTGGCGATCACGTTTCCAAATAGGGTCATGACAACATCATTAAATATTAGTTCAATTTTTAATTTTGACACTGTATATAAATTAAATATTGTTGTTAGCATGGTTTAGTTGGTGCCAATTGCGAACGAAACATGAAATTAAGTCATTTTTCAACTAAAAATAAGCACTTCATAGAAACTATATGTACCAGCTTTTACACAAAAGTTAAGAGTGTGTGTAGGTATGTGTGTGTGTGTGTGTGTATATATATATAGTGTTTGTGTGTGTATGTATATAATATATATATATAAAATCAAATTTAATTAAATGTGTTATAAATAAAAGTATATTTCTTGAAAAAATTATATATCAAAAAAATTATTACAAGAAACTTAAAATCACTTAACTACTTAAATTACTCAGCTTTCTCTTTTTTCTCTACCTATAATTAAATTTAAATTTTAAAAATTTATAACTATCCTTTTATATATGAAAAGTCTGAATATTCTTCCTAAAATCATTCTACTTTCTTTTTCTTCTCTATTTGCAATAAAATTTAAATTGTTTCCCATTATTAAATTATCTTGACCAATCTATTTATTTAATAATTGAATATACTATTATAAATCAGAATATAATTAAATTTAAATTTTAATAATTTGTAACTATCCATTTGCATATGAAAAGCCTAGAATTATACAATTAGATACCTATTTTTCTAGTACAAAGATGCATTCTTATTTTTATATTAATTTTCATAAGCTAATTTACAGTGTTAGTCAATTATATTATATTTTTTATATGATACTTGGAATAATTATAATAAGAATCAAATAATTTTAATGAAATTTCAATAAAAAAAAGGAATTTAATGATATACGAGTATAAAATGACTAGATGTTGATGAGCGTTTAGAAGTATATTTTGCCATTTTGAAGAGATTAACATTGATACCTTGACGGTGTAAACAATTTTTACATTGTCATTTAAGAATTTGAAGATAGTTAATAAGTATATAAATCTAATGTCATGGCCCGACTTGGGAACGTGACAGGAACATGAAGAATCTCATCCCCACGTAAGCTTCGTGACCTCTAAGTCTCTCTATATGCATAGTTTAAATCATAAAAACCATTTCTAAAATATTGATTTATTTTTTAAAATATTGATTTATTTTTTAAAATATTGATTTATTTTTTATATAACTCTCATTGCCTCTAAAACAACTTATCATAAATAATCATTTCATAATTAACTATAAATCTGTGGTCATAATACAAAATATTTAGAGAGTTACTCTCTATACAAAATAAACCATGAAAATTATGATCATATAAATGCAAAATAATCTGAATCATGGTGCAAAATGCAAAAGAAATATCTCTATGGTCCGAAACCCTATCCACAAAGACACTAGAGCACTCTGTATCGAAATACAAAGGAGTACTTCACTCTGAATTGAAGCTCACCAACTGAAAGATATCTCTACTCCAGGGGAAGAAGTGGTTGTGAAGAATCCACAACAACTACTGTATTTTAATGGGAAAAAGAGAAAGGGGTGAGTTTTATCTAAAAACTCAGTGAGTGAATTCTCACCTGTAATCCTCTTCATAGGACAATAATGCATATGCATAAAATCATGATAATAATAACAATAAGACAAGTTCTACACAATTCCACACACACACATACATTTTAAAATAAAACCATAAACTTCCCTGAATCATAAATAATAGTACTCTGAACATGATAAATATATACATGAGAATGATACTAACTGTCTGCAAATATCTCTGTTCTCTATGGGCACCTCACCAGGTCCCAAACTTCTCTAGTCTTTGAAAAACCTGCTTCCATAGCCGCTTGACATACCACCTCTATGGCAGCCAGGCATTCCAAAGTTAAGGTTTTAAAGGGTTGCCTCCTCCGTTGCTTAGTATACCGCCTCCTTAGCAGTTAAGTATACCAACATTAAGGTTTTAAAGGATTGCCTCCATGGCTACTTGGTATACCGCCTCCTTGACAGTTAGGTATAACAAGGCTAACATCTTATAGGACTGCTTCCATGGCCACTTGGTACACCGACTTCTTGGCAATTAGATGTATTAAGGTTAACTACTTTCTAAACATGAATCGTAACTCTGGTCTAATATACCCCATCTTATATAACTCAACTGAAAAGGAATAAAATCAACAATACTAAAATTCCATATTTTTAAGTTTTGTGAAAACTTTTAATATTTTGAGAGCTCTGAATTCACATAACTCTGATAGTCCAGCTTTAGCATAACTGTGGCTATGAAATCATATCCAAGGGATCACCGACTTATAGGCATTGTGATTTCAAGGTTCACAGAGTATATAGCCGTCAATTGCTATGAATCATAGGAAGATTCATGCTCTAAAATCCTTTTAACTGAATTTCTAAATCATATCTCAAGCTAGCATATTTTCTGTAAACTAGATAACTCAAATATCGTACTTCAAAGTCAATATAGTCAAAATCATGAAAACTCTGAAATCATGCTTCGAAAGCTAAAGCATACCATGCATGTTCAGTATTTTTCCAAACATCTTAATTAGCACTCTAAGAACATATTCTAAAATATGACGTCTTGAAAACATAATGATATCATAACCTCATAAAAACATGTTTGATAAAATAATTAACTCGCTATGTTATATATTTTCCTAATAAATCCTTTCTTGTGCCCATAAAGTATTTTCATAGCATACGATAGATCGATTATGGTCCCATGGTTTTCCAAAATATATTGTTCATGCCATTTCAGAAACTAAAATTTTCATAAACTTGCTAGATCAGCAACAGTCTTTAAACTCTTTGAAATGTTCTCTAAAATAATGTATTTTGGCCACATTTTAATGAAAATAACTCTAATGATTAACATAGAGATCACAAGATCAAACCCATTCATCTGGAGAGGAGGGAGGAGTGGCGTCAATACCAACTGAGCTTCGTAGAGTAGGATGGCATGAACATCTGCCGTAACCATCACAAATCTCTAGATTAATCTCTAATACCCTCTAGATAACTCTAATATAGCTCTAATAACATTAAGGGACCACATCACTTGACAATAATGGAGAACAACAATGTCCCAAACCTTAGAACATGGAATGGTGAAGAAAGAGATAACAAAAACCCATAAAATCTCTTCCCTTTGATCTTTGGAGAAGAAGGAATGGTGTTGGATTGAGAAAGAATGAGAGAAAATGTGTATGGAGGGCAAAGGTTTCGGTTTCTGAATAGAGAACCCGACTTTGGGGTGGTTTTAAAGGGGTGGGAGCTCACTTTTCTAAAACTGTGTCGTTTTCTACTATGTTGACATCAAGGGTCTTGGCTGTCCGGAGCAAGGATGACGGTCTTGCTCCCCCTACTCGCTGCAACGATGGATTCTCGTTGGATAAATTTTGCAAATTTCAGGTGCCACATGGTTTTCTAGCGTACCAAGAGTTTCCGAGGGTACTCTAATGCTGCTAAGCCAAGCTAGAAACACGTGTACGAGAGGTAATACGTCTAATTGTTTTGATAACATGGTAATACATCATTAAATATTTTTGTAAATTTTTAATATTGATGCTGCATATAAATTAAATACTATTAGCATGATTTAGTTGGTGCAAATTACAAAAAACATGCAATTAAGTGATTTTTTTAACTGAAAACAAGCACTTTTCGTAGAAACTATCTATACTAGCTTTTACTAAAATGTTAAAAGTGTGTGTATATATATATTAATTTGTCAAATTTAATTAAATATGTTATAAATAAAATATTTTTTTTGATGAATTATAAATAATAGTACCAAACAAGTTAAATAAATTTACATTAAAGAAGGTTTTGAAAACTATTTTTTCATACAGTGCACAGATACCATCTAGTTTTATTATAATTTGTTTACTTTTGCAATTTTTTTATTAAACGTTTATTTTTTTTTGGGTAAAGGTTTAAGGTTAAGTTTGTGATTTAGCAACTTATAACTTTTTTTCAAATAAAAAAAAGAACTTTATTTAAGAATGGGCAAATTTTATTTAAAAGATTAAATATGTCTTGATTCCTTAAAAAAATAACCAAATTTTGGTTCTACCAATTAAAAATAAAAAATGATTTTGTTCTAAACATTTTCACTATTACTGTCTATTCTCCTTCTTGAGAACAACTTCTATATTATTTTACAGAATAATACTACTATGACTATTTAAAAATATCATTTGGAGAGCCCAAAGAGCCATGGGCCACAACTTTCAAAAAGCCATAACAATACTAGGTAATGCTCTCTAGTGGGGTGCTCCTAATGAAAAACATAAACCAACTTTTTTGGTTTGTAAACAAAAAAAATTGAAGGTATTTTTGCTCTCAATTTTTAAAAGTCAATAGTTCCTTTTAGGATCATCTTATATGGTACTTTTCAAAGTTGATTTGTGCACTCTTTGAAACTTAAAACATAAATATGACTTCACTCAATTTAATGACAAAAAAAGTAGAGGTTATCCTCTTTAATATCTATATCATTACAGTTATTTTGTATTTTATAAATAATTTTATAATATATTTACTAAACACTACTATTATGATTTCTTTGTATCGAGAGCAACATCTACTTTATTTTATCAAAAAAATACCTCTATGCCTTTTGTGAACAATTTTTCCAATGCTGGAAGAACTCAACAGCTCTCGAAAAAGCTACAACAATATCAAATCACAAATTGCAGAGATTTAAACCAAATAATTTTAGAAATATTTGAATAAGAGTCAATTTTTTCCAATGACTAAAACCAAAACTCCCATATTTTTTGGGGACTAAAACTATATTTAAAGTTTCTTTAAAAATCATATAAATTCAATTGTAAAATTATACATATAGGATAATAATATCAATAAAAAGATTAAGTAACACTAACTCAAGATTTTTCTCAAGCTAAAATTGTTTAAATAATAAAAAAAAGACTTCCTACATTATACCATATATATTAAACATGTGATCTTAGTTTCAATCTTAGAATCCATTTAATTCATCTATATATTAAACATCTAAAGTACTTAATAGAAATTTAATTCATTTTTAGATTTGTTATATTATTAAATGATTTCAATTGGATGTTAATTGCTTTGGCTTTTAAGTGGGTACAAAATAATTTTTTTCCATAGACAGCATCATTATTGCAAAGGTCGTAATGCCAAAGGAATCATTATCGTAGGCTCATAGCCATGACACAGGTTAGGGGTTGTTCTCTTCAAGAAGAAATTCATTGCACTTTATGTCACTACTCTTATAAGTAAGTACTAATCAGCTTACTTTTGTTTGTGCTGTGAGTCACTTCATCACCTGACGTGTGAGAAATTAAGACGGTCAAACACCTAAGCAGGGATCATTCACAAAGACGTTTTATCCAAGTAACATCAATTCCGGCATCCAATTTATAACCTCATGCTTAATTGGCCCAATCCTCCCCACTCAAACCAACACCTTGCTGGTCCAATCACCTTACTTTAACTGTTTAACACCATAACAGCGAGATATATGCATGTCCCTCCTTACACATAAAATCACAAACGCATCAAAACTTAAGCCAAGCAGTGCTTTGCCAATTCGTGCAGAAGCACATGACCATGCCTCTCCAGATATTATAAATGGCACTAAGAATTGAGATAGCAACCACAAATATGAAGTTTTCAGATCGTACGGTTATTATAAGGAAAGGAAATGGCGTCAAGGTATGGTGGTCACTCGTTAGCTTGAGATCCAAAAGTAAGTACTCGGTACAAAGGAAGAGCAGTATACAACAAGTTGAACAAGAGGACCAGTCCACCTGCTTAGCAAAACCACAACGCAGTGAAGCTACTTAATTTGCCAGAATTTAGTCACTCATTTACATACTCTTTACATCACAAGCGAGTCCAAGACATAGGAAATGAACAAGTTGCAAAGTCTTGAATAAGGAGAGACAAACGACACAACCAAATACAAATGGCCTCTCAGCCATTCAGAGGAGAACGGTGGTGCACAGCAGGGTGACCTTGACGACGGGTACTGTGAGAAGAGCCAGTTCTGGGCTCCACAGGTTTCTCATTGGCAGCTTGAATGCGCTCCAAGCTCTCCAAGACTTCCTTCATTGATGGCCGCTGTTTGGGCTCAGCTGCAAGACACTTAAAAGCAAGCTGAGCTATACGAAATGCAGCCTTAAATGGATATTTTCCTTCCAGTCGAGAATCCATAATGCTCTTCAATTTTCTTCTGTCATGTAGGTATGGTTTGATCCAATCCGTTAGATTTTGTTGCCCACTTGGACGGTTCGGATCCAGTGCCCGTAGGCCTGTTAGCATCTCAACCAAAACAACTCCAAATGCATACACGTCACTCTTCACATACAGATGCCCTGCATAATAGAAAATAACTCAAGTTTCCACCCTGAACTTCTTTAACCTGACAAAACAATTGGACCAATTAACATCACAAGCTTAAAATGGGAACACCACGAGATTACCTGTAGCCACATATTCAGGAGCAGCATAACCATATGTGCCCATCACCCTAGTTGTAACATGGGATTGACTAGCTGAAGGACCCAGTTTTGCCAAGCCAAAGTCTGATATCTTTGCATTATAGGCCTGTAGCATAGCGATAATTTAATGAAAATTTAAGTGGTGGTGAATGACTGAATTCTAAGCTAATAATATTTTTTTTCTTTTTTCATTTCTAGAGTATCCTCTCGCTGGACCAGTTATGAGACTAATATCTCGGGAGACAATTATTGCCTATGCAGGATCCCTCCCAATCGTGTTTTTTCCATACATATAAATCCTGAAATCAAGCCTAAGACCTCTTGCATAAGGGACCTAAGCCCCTTCTACTCAGATCAACAACACCTTCTTAATAGAAAATAGATGATGAGCCCAAACACTTTACAATCACTCGTCATGATAACAGGATGACAAAATGGCAACAGTGAAAACAACTTTTACAGGCTTATGTCGCTAAGAAGCTGTATGTATGTCATAGAACTCACTCCATCAAGCAATATATTGGAGGCCTTGAAATCCCTGTAAATTACTTTCTCGGATGTATGCAAGAATGCCATTCCATGAGCTGCTCCAATTGCAATCTTAAGCCTAATGTCCCAAGGAAGTGGTTGAACAGCAGAACCCCCTGTGCAAGCAATGCAAGCAATTAAGACAATGCAGGTTTAAGCTGAAAAGATGCATATATTTTGTCATTTATTTCATGTTTGAACATATACACTTGTCAAGGCAGTGGTATTTAACTTAAATTTAAGTGAGCACTCACTTCCAAATAGATGATTTTCCAAACTGCCCTTCTGCATATATTCATAGATGAGAAGAAGTTCTGTTTCCTCCAAACAGTATCCCAACAGCTTAACAAGGTTAGGATGAGAAAGGCGTCCTAGAAAATTTACTTCTGACTGCACCACACATGAAACATAATGTATCAGCAAATCATTAAGTCTGTATGATTATAACAGTTTGACGAAACAAACAACAAAACAATGAGAAAGGAAGGGACTGTGGGCCACATATCGATGCCTTCATTTTCATAATAAAACAAGGATGCCCACTCTCAAAAATTCCAGATACAGATTACATTATTTAGGTATGATAAAACTCCAACTACACTATTCAAAAACACCCTCAAATCAGCACTTTACCTACAATTCTGTGAGCAATGCCACCCATTTGGTGAAATGGGAGGGAGAAATGGTGGCAGGTATTTGAGACTGTGTTGATTATTAAAGTAAGAAACAGTATATTCATTCTGCCACACCTTCCTTTATCCACAAGGGGAAGGGTTGTGCTGATTGTTTAGGTCACAATTTTAATTATATTTCCAAGTAAGGACATGAATGATCTCCCTGCAGAAACTGACACTAGCAAAAAGCTTAAAATGCAATTGGCAGATGCTTAAAATTTTCTTCGTCTTAGGACACAGGCAGTGTCATAACTACTTTAGTAGCTAGCTGGGATAAGGTTCTGGAAAATATTATTATTATGCAATAGATGATCGATATGATAGACCTACTCTTCAAACCAGTTGGTTGAACCTCTCACCCTGCATTAAGAAATCCTGAATACAACGTGCTGTTTAATTTAATTCATCAATAGCTAAATTCGGATTAGCAGCTAGTAGCTAGCTAGGGATTTACCCACCTTCCACTCCTCAATTCCTTGTAAGCTTTCGGAGTTCAATTTTTTGACGGCGATGACTGTACCGTTTCCATTCTTTGACGAAGCCTTGTCTTCAAGCAAGCCCTTGTAGACTTTCCCGAAACCTCCCTCTCCAAGCACTGTATCAAGCCTGAAATTCTTAGTTGCAGCCTTCAATTCTGCGAAAGTGAAGATCCTCAAATTTGCGTCAGGTAAGATCTGGCCGTTGGGGTAAGCTGATCCATCACCGCTGGACACGGAGAACTTGCTATTTATGGAGCTGCTCCCACCACTCCCAGATGAAGTCGCATAGCTGCTGCTGGTTGCTTGGGATGTCCCCGCTGTTCCTACTAACATGCATAGCATACATACATAGTAGTATTGCAAGTTAATTAGAGGGCCTGCCCTCAATCAAGTCTAGTCGTTAAGACGACTAAGTCAAGAAAAAGGATTCTGTAACAGTAACAGCATCATGCATCTCCGATATTGAAGGGTTTGGTATCATCAAAACTCCGATCTTTCTTAGATGCACAGAATGACACACATGAAACGAAATGAATCTTACAAGGTTGAGACCGACAGTAAGAAGGAAAGAGCAAGCTAAGCTAATTAAGCTTCTTCATTAATTAACGTAGAGCAGTAGTACCTGTGCTAAGGCTACCGGTTGTGGTTGGAGTAGGGTTTTGAGGCGGCGGAGGTGCAGAACCCCAGCAATTTCCCATAATTAATTTGAATATAATCCAGCTAGCTAGCGTGAGACCTTAGCTTAATTCCTGCATGCAGAACAAGGTGAGAGAGAGATCGATCGAGAGAGACTAGCTAGCGAGCCTTGTATCGAATCGAATCGTATCGGATCAGATCGTACGTGCTTCAGGTTCAGCCCCAGCACTCTTTGACCATCTAACTCCAGCCGTGCTTGTTTAACACCCCTACCCGGCAGGCTTTGGTCTTCTTTTTTAATATCTGTCTATCTTCGGCTAACCGCTGCTTTTCTTTCTCTTCAATAATTGAATTCAGCTTTCCTTCTCGCCCGCTAGTGCGTATTAATCTATCTATTCTTCTATGTACATCATACACTATAAAGGCAAAACTTTAGTGTGACGACTATCACTTATGGTCTTGTCTATCGATTATTATTATAATTATAAATATTAGTCACGTGGACTCAGTCTAGCGGGACTTTCGCGGGTAATTGCCTGCCAGCGCCTTGCATCAAAACAAATCAACGTTCTTATTCTAAAGTCAACTTCCGTGTCCCACGCATTGGTCAAGTCAGACAAAGAATCAACAACTCTATTCAAAGAAATCGGACGGAGACGAGGCAGGACCTTCATAATAAAAAATAAAATAAAATGCGGGATTAGGTATTAGAAATAAAAATAGAAAAAAAACACATATATGTGTGTGTGTGTAGTAATTCTAGTTAAATATTATTAGGAAATCGCCAAGCGAGGGACAAGAAGCCGTAGATGCTTCCCTGCGATGTTCACAAAGTTAGAATTTGGAGCCATGTGAATCATTTTCAGGAATTTCTGCGACACGGTTATGGCGCCGCTGAACAAAAATAAAGACTTGCAAGTACACAGCATCCCCCCACTTCTCACCCTTTCAATCTACTTATTATTCTATGGCTCACAAGTCACTCAATTTGTATTAGAAATTGTTCATGTACAATTACAGATAGGGAATATAATGACGGTTAAATAAAGTTTTTCTCAGAGTGATAATTACACGATTATAACACTTAATATTACATAATGGTCTGAATCTCAATCCATGTGAACACCCACGTTTAAGATTATAGTACACATTTTTTTTTTTTTGACGTGATGGTACACATTCCTTACACTAGAACAAAAATTATACCAAAAAAAATATCAATTTCATATTATGGAAAAACGAGTATTTTTCAGAGATTTTTTTTCTTGATCACGTGGCAGCCGTAGGGGTACAGTCCTGCTAACTGTGGACGACGAGGAAGACTAACACTGAAACATTGTTAATTTAAAACGGCCCACAAGCACAACCCCTTCGCCGGTCACCCAAGACATGAAAATTTGCATCCCAATAGTCACATATGATTTTATTCATCTTTCTCTCCTTATAAATTTAATTTCGTGGGATAGATAGTTGATGATATGGCCCAATCAATGATTCAAACCCCTAAAAAAGTATTTATACAAAAAACGTTTTACATATAAAGTCATTTACACGTCTCTACGCATAGTATTAAGCTTTTTGGAAAAGGTACCTTAACTTTTGGATAACAGGGTTCGTGTCACTATGTTGATTACAACCCTTAAACCAGTCTCACCGCAACAACACCTTAAAGATATGCGTTCAACAATCAATATCTAGTGAATCCCCTAATCCTTGAGCCTTAATACGTTGTTTTTGTCAAGTATAATAAAGTATCAATTAATCATATGGTATTTTTATAATATAAATTTTCAGGTGATTATATAGTTATGAATGATGTAGTTGCACAAAATTAAATTATAAACCCTACATTTCCCTTTTAAAGGGTAATTAAGGTGAATCCACTGAATTCCTTCATTTTCTGACTCTGCTTCTTTCTTTGATGTTTTCCCTTCTCTTTTTCTGATAGCGTCTGAAAAATTTTCAGGAATTAGACTAGACGCATCCGAAATAGAGTTTAAGTTGTGTTGCAATAATATTTTTGCTTTGTAGATTACAGCTCATGGCACTAGAGAATTCAATTGATTATCTTTACTTTTTGGTTATACAATCATAAGTTGACAATTAATTTTTAAAACGTAAGTTGACAATAAAGGAGCTTCAATGAATTGAGTTTTCTAATTTTTTTTCGTGTTCAATGAACTGAGTCATTTGTGAACCATTTGAACTCGGCCAGCTAAATGTTTAATTAATCTCTAAATAAACTCCCAAATCATCTCTAACAATATCAATTTGCACTTCTAGTCAACTGCAACCTGAAGACTAAATCACTAAACAGTAATAACCTGTAACCTGGAGTCCTTGGCGGTGAAGCTAGCTAGAGGAGGAAAATAATGACAAGCTAATGAAAAGAAAATGCAGAGAAGAAGGAAAGGTGCAAACAGCTTATGGAAAAGTAATCCCTGAATCTCTTGTGGAGAAGCGAAGGCCATCCACGTTTGCTCCGGAGGATATGCTCCTTGCAGTGGTACAAGATGGGACCAAAGATCCACCACGGTCTCAAGGGTACTCACTCGTTAATCATATCTTATGAAGAGATTAATGGTTACCGAAAAAAACAAGGAGTTGTTGCCTAGGTCATTTGAAGGAAAATTACTTTGAGTGTGTTTGGAAAAGCTAAAAAATCAAACTTATCTCAATAATAGTCACTTATTTTAATAATCATTTTTTTATATAATTACTTATGTGAAAATCAATTTATATTTGGATACTTCAGCTAAAAAGTAATTTTACGATAATATATTTTATTTGGATGATATGAAAAACGCTGCTTCTATATGATAAAATTACTAAAAAGGGCATAAAATGATTATTTATGTTATATAATATTTTATATTTACGGGCAATGTATTTGATAAAAACAAAAAATAGTTACTACTGTACAAACAACTTTTTCCAACTAAATGCCTAAAATATAGCTTTAGATTATTTTGCCAAAACACCTTTTTGCCCCGAGAACTAACTGCTTAAAGTTTACATCAAATTCACCCGGACAAGATTTAATTTTTGAAACATTTTTTTTAAAAAAAAAAACCTATTTACTCAACTTCCCAAGGCTTCTTAAATAAGAAGTTGCTGACTTTATTTGTCCAAGCTTTGATGCAACGAAAGCAGCTTTCTTTCTTCTTAGGAGATAAAGATGAAATATGGAGCTTGAATATTTGGTTTGAATGTGAAGCATATTAGAGTAATTGATGCAATGATTATATTAGGAGTTTGTTAGAGTTTGTTGATTTAGTTACAGCCCTATATAAAGGTATACCTCACTTGTATTGTGAACCTTTCTTCCCCATTTTACCACATTAGTAAAATTTTCCGTCTTACATCTATACTTTTTCTCTGCTAAGATCCAAGTAGAGACCCTGATCACTCCTTTGTAGTGAATTTTGACTTGATGTCTTGCTAATAGGGAAAGGGTCATATGTTGTCATTCATTAGATAGAAATTTTGAGAAAGCATAATATAACTACTGGGGGTGGCAGGGTGATGGGGAGGACGAAGATGGATATTAGGTGAGATTCAAGATAAAGATAAAGAAGTTGAGTGAACTAGGAATGTGATGGCTTATTGGTTAGTTTAGAGGTTGCGGGTGATTAGGTACTTGTCATGTTTTACAATTGTCACTTTGTTAGGGACATCATCACTAATTTCTTTTTATTGGGATCAATTTGTCTATAACAATATAGTTCAGGGATGATTTGAGAATTTACTCTTACAAGCTAATTGATCAATTTTATCATGAATTGAATTCTGTCTTGAATTAATATGTTTGGAATAAAACAATAAATAAGAGAATTGAATACAATAAAATGCTTTGGAATGTTTATGAAAATGAATTGAATTATTTATTTGACAATTTTTGTCCTTCATTAATGAATGGGTTTTGGAGGAGAATGAGAAAAAAATATGTAGATACATGTTAGGTATATTAATATTTAGACCCAAATATATGAGAGTGGTTTGGGTTTGATTTGCTTTAGACTATTTTAAAGGAATTGAAATCTTTTAGAAATTGAATTTCATATAATTATATTATTCCAAAATAGAGAATCGAATTTAATTCTTGAATGAATTAATTTTTGGCCTTTTCAAATACCTTGTTAATCTTAACAAAATCAAACCACAAATTCGTGTTTGGTCATATAAATAAGTCAAATTCAAGTTGTTACAGCTTGACTTGGGAATGTGACTATCATATGAGGGATTGGATTCTCATGTGAGGAATTGAATCCCCATGGAAGCCTCTTATAATGTGACTATCTAATATGTATAAAATAAAAAAAAGGATAAATACATTTTACCCCTTGAATTTTAGATCATGTGCAATTTACCCCCTAACTTTTCAAAATATGCATTGCGACACCATGAACTTTTCAAATTGTGCAAAACACCCCTTAGTATAATTTTGGCAACTAATAAAGGCAAGATTTATGTGCACTTAACCTCCTGAAGTTTCTAATTTGTGCAACCTAAAATCTTATCCGTGAATACTATGTGTAATTAACCCTCCTATTTTTTTATTATGTGCAACCCGACACCCTACTATTACTTAAATTTTTTGGGAGGGATTTTTTGCACAGTTCGAAAAGTTTAGGGTGTCGTAATGCACGTTTTGAAAAGTCAAGATTTAAATTGCACATGACATAAAATTCGAGGGGGTAAAATGCATTTAACCCTAAAAAAATGTATAATCCAAATAATTTAATTTTAACTACATTTCATAATCCTGAAATATTTTCAAAATGTATATCCTGAATGTAAAATTGTGTAATGGCAATAATTTGGGCCGAAGCCAAACATATTTAATTAAATAATAGAAAGAAAAAAACTAAATATAATAGTATACATATCTGGGATTCTGCCTACACCATTACTAGAGCATACCTAAAACTAACATGAACCTATATTAAGCTTCAACTTGAATCACAGCTCACCAAAATATGTTGCAACACTACTGATGAGGGTCCGATGGTGCAATTCAACTTACAGCTGTATCTTTAGAAGAGGAAAAAGATAGAGGTAAGTTAATCGAAACTTAAAGAGTAGATAGCCACCCACAACTCACATAGACAACAAGAAACTACATAATGATAATACATACAATACTGACATACAAGTAATTATACAATAATAGTATTTACATACATGCAATTTGATCCTTGTCTTAACTAATAAAATCCAACTAAGGAAATTAACTTAAAATTGAATTTATATTCAATAAGCATTCACTTTCATCATGAACATATATTTATGGGATTATCTTCATAAGGACTGCATTATGTGGTTTGTTTGAATGATAAAAGCCTACCTCCATGGCTGCTTAGCATATCATCTTCATGATAGCTAGGTATGCTAAGATTAATGACCTATAAGATTGTCTCCATGGCCATATAGTGTACTATGTCATTGGCAATTAGGAATACCAAGATTAACATATCATAAGATTGCCTCCATGGCCAACTGGTACACCACCTCCTAGGCAGTTATGCCTATCAAGGTTAATGATTTCTCCAACACAAATTACAAGTCTGCTAAGACTAATCCCAAACATACATAAGTTAATTGAATCAACAATAAATTCAAAACATTGAATCTTATCCTTGCATCTAGTTTGTTGCTTATGTGATAACGATTTAGATGTTAAATATTATGTCATGGAAACTGTTCATGCTATACCGTCAACTAACCCATTTGTAACATCAACAATCATAATTATAATATCAATGATTTAACTGCGAACCGTTAATTATTATTTACCTATTTTATTATTTCTAAAAAGGTTGGTTCTCTCATACTATAAGATTTTTTACACAAATAAAATAAAATAAATAACATATTATGTAGATGTCCTGACTTGCTCTGGTTTACATATATATCCTAACTTTTATATAATAGAAGTCGATTTAAACTAACTTCATTACAAAATTCAAAATTTCATTTACAAGTTCACTAGAAGTCAACTATAATCAACTTTCTCACGATGGAACTTGCTTTCTTACATGCATATGTCATGTCATGGCAGACAAAAGGAAGTTTGCTTAAATCAAATTCTGTATGCAATAGAAGTTGATTATAATCGATTTCATAGTCATGAAGAAGTCGATTAAAGTCGATTTTTGAAGACAATTTAAATCAACTTCTCACATACTCTGACACTTTCTGACACATTGTGACAAGTAAATTATAATTGACTTATATAGATGATTTTACTTGACTTCAACCTGGTTCTTAATTATAAATAAAGAGCTCCTTGGAACCGCATCGCTGTGTTACAAAAATTGAGTAATTGAGTTGTCAGTCCACTAATTAGTTTATTAGAGTTGCAGAGCTAAATACTGAAGGAGTATAAGGGAAACAACTTGCGAATCTCAAAAGTATCCTATAGGATGCTGGTTGATATTGGGCCAAATGGGAGCCGATATAAAAGGTGGCGAATTTGAAAAGACAAGCACATTGATCACACGTTCGGTTATTTTAACTCGTTTGTTGACATAACAGAGCTTTTTGTCGAACTCCAAGATGGTTCATTTAGCTCTGGAGGTTCAACTCCGGGTCTATCACTTGCTGCACCTAATGTATCCACATTCTTTGAAGTGTCCCGTCATGATGTAAAAAACTCATATGACGATGTAGCTTCTCTAAGTTTCGAACACCTTCCCAGACAGATTGAAGAGTCATTACTGCTAAATCCATATCCACTAGCACAAGATAGCCTGGCTAGGGATTTTGATTTTATTATGCATCACCAGTGTAATACCTCGAGTATATACGTGTCCATCGATAGGCCCCATATGGCCTTAGGGTCCCCCCAGGACCCACCCATATAGTCGGGAAAGCCCCGGATTTTAGAATCATGTTTGCATTCTTACAATTTCTTTTATGGCACATGTTATAATATATATCTGATAATATAACTTTTTGCCCTTCCTTTATAGTTTTTCTGGATCTGTCCCTGAACAGACCCTAAAAGTATAAGCCATTTTTAAGAATTTTTATTATTATCAAGTGAGTAAATTTTTATAGAGTTTTTTTTGGGTAAAATTTATAGGATTTTTTATTATTCATTTCATTTCACCTCTTATTTTCTTTTGTCTGATTTCCAATGACAAAATATTACAATCAAACTAAAGATTAATTGTGAATTATAAAAATTTAATATATGCTCCTGCAATATTTAAGCGTATTAAATAATTAAAAGAAAATTATTTATTTTCTCATCACTTACACTTTTTTTAGTATCCTAATAATTAAATCTTAAAAATAAATTGAAATATATATCGAATATTTGTTTTGATGTTGGAACTGGATTTGTAATGTGAAGTTTCAATTCTAAAAAAGTATTAAATTAGAATCATAAATTTTATGTTTGGTTTACTAAAGAATTGTTACATAATTATTGAAAAATAAATGGGAAGGAGAAAAAAATTATATAGACTTAAGTGAGGAGAAGATATTTGATAAGTTTTAGAGTTGACAAGTTATAGGGTACAGGTCAGGAGTTAAGAATGGTCAATTTTAGTTATTTTTAATTCAATGAAATTGGATTGTAAAATTATAATTCCAATTTTATGTGTCATTGCAAACATAAAAATTGGAATTGGGGTATCCATTTTCAATTTCATACTTAACTTCACACACCAAATAGGATGTAAGAAAATTTAACTTTCAGCCTAGCCCCATAATGAATTGCATGTATTTTTAAGTAAAATTTTCTATGTCAATATGTGTGTATGTGTGTGTGTGTATGTATGTATATATATATATATATATAGGTTTACATAATACAACTAGCTATTGATACAAGCCTTTTTTTATGAGTTTAAATTGATGTTGATTTATTTCTGCCTCTAAGTTTTTGCTATTTAGTTTTCTAAGTAAGTTCTAGTTATAAGTTTGAATCAGAGTCTAGTGTAGCAGTGAAAGCTGTGTATACATTGGTCAGCCCAGATAGTGGTCCCGACAGTAAGGCCCGAGAGAGGTAGTGAGACTGTTGGTGAGCTAGGGTGGTCTTGTAACATAAAACTCTGATAGGACTAATGGCAAAACTTCTTAGAACTTTAAGTAACCTAAACTTAGGTAGAAATAATGAGATAGTAGTTAGAACAAATAATGAAGAAGCTTCATCTAATAATAAAAATAATCCCTCATCAGAATTACAAATAGCTAAAATAGAAGAAAGGTTACATAATTGGTCTATACCAATAATAAGAAAAAATAAAGTATATAAAAGTCAACATTTTTGGCAACAAAGAGATGAAGAAATATATATGTTAGAATATAACTATCCAGGAACAAGTAATAACAATATCATAAATATATTAGAAGATGAAAAACTTAAAGAACAAAAAGAGCAAGGATTTAATTTTATACATATAGGATTAATCCAAGTAACAGCAAAACCAAACTTTAAGATAGGAGTGAATACCCCTATTTTAATAATTTTAAGAGATATAAGATTTAAAAAGTTTCAAGATTCATTAATAGCTATCTTAGAAAGCAATTGTCATAATGGTCCAGTTTTCTTCAATTGTTATCCTAATTTTGCAATGAATATAAATAAGGATTATATTTCAAAAGCAATAAAATTATCTGTAAAAACCCTTGATGATATCATTGATGAAAAATATGATCCACTTCAGATAATATATAGAATATATTATAAGATTACAAAGATAGATTACAATTTCAGAGCTCTAAGACAATCCCCTAAAGATGAAACTATATTACTTTAAGCTAATTTAAGAAAAACTACGGTACAAGTTCCTAAAAAACTTAAGCATTCAGAAATCATAAGACATGTTCTAGAGGAATGGTTATTAGAAGACGTAATTGAACCAATAAAAGTTGAAAATACACAAGTTAGAAAAATAATTCAAGAAGGTAATAATATAAGACTCAGAATGAATAGATCACAATTTGTAAGAGTACAAGAACCCCAAATAATTAAACCTGAAACCTCTAAACATTCAGTAGATAATTCAATCATTAATATTGATTTAATAGGAATAAATAATAGTAGAGCTAGAGTTGCAACACCAGTTTATGAAGATACCCAATACTCTCCAACAGCTTCGAAAATATTAAACACTTTAAGCAGAAGAGAATCTTTTGAAATCGATAAGGCATGAATAAGAGAAGATTTTGAAGCAGAATATAATAAAAATATTAGGGAATGGTTTTTTAAAACCTTTAGTAAAAAAGAAACAGAAGATATTAGAAAAATATTTTATGATTATATGGAAGATAATGAAATCAATTTATATTTCTTTGATTGGTTACTAAATATCCATGACAATGATAAGATAAAAGAATTCTGCCCTTTAGTAAAAGTCACTGTGGCATGGAAAACACTGGAGATATAATAGAATCTGAGTATCCTCCAAAAGAAAATGTAAAAATAAGATTATCAGAAAAATACTAAAATGGAAATGGCTAAATATAAAGATATTACTAATGAAAATGGAAATATAGAGAAGAAAGATGTAAGGAAAATTCATCAACAACTTAATTATTCAAACACAATGCTAGATGTAATGAGTAATCAGTTAAAGAGAATTGAAGATAAAACTGAGAAGAGTAATACTAGTACAAGTATAATGAAAAATAATTTAGTCCCAAAACTAATAGAAACTCCCGTATATAAGATAGAAAGTAATTCAGGAATATTAAAACCTAATAGAAAAATAGAATCTGATATCGAAAATATAAAAGAAAAGCTTAAAGGTTTAAGTATTAAAAGAGAAATAAACACTCTAGATTTGAAAGTAATGAGATTAACAGCTCATGCTAATAAAGGAAACCCAAGAACTCGAAACTATTACCCAAGACCCACACTTGTAGATATAAGCTATGAAGAAAGAGGCATGCAATATTAAAATATTTATTCAGGAGGAAATATAGAAGAATGGAATGTAGATGGTATGAGTGAACAAGTTGTATTAGATCTTACCTGTCATATGGCTATGTTTGCCATAGCATTAAAATCTAACGGATTAGCAAAAAGAGAAGCTGCTATAATAATAGTACATGGATTTACAGGACAACTAAGAGGATGATGGGATAATTTTCTATCTCAACTAGACAAAGAGATAATATTAAATAGCATGAAATAAAAAGGTATAGAAATTGTTTCAGATGCGGTAACAGCACTAATAGTATCTATAATTAAAAATTTTATAGGAGATCCTAGTATTTTTAGAGAAAGAATAAGAGCTCAATTATTAAATTTAAGATGTCCAACTATGTCTAATTATAGATGGTATAAAGATGTATTTGTATCCAAAGTAATGATGAGAAATGATGCTAATAATTCATTTTGGAAAGAAAGATTTATAGTAGCCTTACCTAATTTATTTGCGGCAAAAGTCATACAAAAATTACAAACTCATTTTGGAAATCAAATCCCTTATGATAATTTAACCTTTGGTCAGATACATAATATTGTAGTTGAAACAGAAATAGAAGTATGCACTGCTATGAAATTACAAAATAAGATTAAAAAAGAGAAAATAACTAATAAAAGAGAATTAAGAACATTCTGTCAACAATATGGTTTAGACCTTTTAAAAGCTCTAAGTAAACAATATAAAAAACAAATTAAAAGGCAAAATAAACATGTAAAAACTAATAATTCTAGAAGATATTATAAAAAAAAAATCTACAACAACCTCCACCAATTTATTATAATAAACCCCCTATTAAGAAAAATTATAAATTATGTGTGCTAGAAGTGTGGAAAACCAGGACACTATGCAAAAAATTATAAAATACAACAAAAAATAAATGAATTAACTAATGAAGAATTGAAACAAACATTACTAAATATATTTATTAATTTAGAAACTGAACCAGAATTTAAGAAAGAAATCATGAGTGAAGAAGAAAATGCTATAAATAATGAAATTTTCCAAATAGATAATAACTCTTTGGAAGAATCAGAAATAGAAGAAGAAAAAACCTATTGTTTAGGACCAGGTTTATGCAATTGTGAAAACTGTATGGAAAAAACCTTTAAATGTCTTAACAAGTAGTCAAACATCTACTTTAATATCCATAATAAATAAGTTAAAAGACTCACCATTAAAAGAAGAATTCCTACAACAATTAAATACATTAATTTCTAAAGAAGAAAATCAAAGAAAAGAAATAAGACCAACAGAAATGAAGGAAGTTTTTAATAGATTTAAAATACCTAAAGAAAGTATAACTGTAAGATATTTGCAAAATAAAATAAAAAATCTTAAGTAGGAAATTTTACAAATAAGAGAACAAAATATCACTTTAGAATATAGATTATTAAAGTTAGAAGGAGAACAAATAATACATAAGCAAGAATCAAAAGCTTTAATTATAAAAGAACCAGAAGAAGAAAGTTCAATCCCTTTTATTAATATATTAAATTTAATAACCATGCATAAATGATGGACAAAAATCACTTTAATTGTTAAAAATGAGAAATTTGAATTAATAGCTCTAGTAGATTCAAGAGCTGATATAAATGTAATACAAGAAGAATTAATACCAACTAGATATTATGAAAAATCAATTGAGAGAGTATCAGAAGCAAGTGGCGCGGGATTAAAAATTAAGTATAAACTTTCAAATGCAAAGATTTGTAAAAATAAAATCTGTTTTAAGACTTCTTTTGTATTAGTAAAAAAATATCGTAAACACTATAATATTAGGAACCCCTTTTATATACTTACTATATCCATTTTGAATAATTGAAAAAGGCGTAGAAACACATGCTATACCAAATACCCCAGTTCTTTTTGAATTCTTAGAGCCTTCTAAAACTAAAGAATTAAATCTATTACAAAAAGCATCCATATCAAAGGAAGAATTAATCAAACAAAAACATAAATAGACTAATTTATTATATAGAGAAATTTATTATAAAAAGGTAGAAGAACAAATTGAAAGTCCCAAAATACAAAGAATAATAAAAGAATTTGAGAAAAGAATAGAAAAAGAAATTTGTGATAACAACCCAAGGACCTTTCATCATAGGAAAATTAATGAAATATCTTTACCATATGAAGAAGGATTTAAAGAATCTAGCATACCAACAAAAGCCAGACCCATATAAATGAATGAAGAATATTTAAAATACTATAAGAAAGAGATACAAGAGTACTTAGAAAAGGGATTAATAAGACCTTCTAAATCACCTTAGAGTTGTTCAAGATTTTATGTTATGAAAGCTTCAGAAATAGAACGAGGAGCTCCCAGATTAGTAATTAATTATAAACCCTTAAATAAAGTTTTAAGTTGGATAAGATACCCATTACCAAATAAACATGATCTAATCAAAAGACTACATAAAGCTAATATCTTTTCAAAATTTGATATGAAATCTGAATATTATCAAATCTCTGTAGAAGAAGAAGACAGATATAAAACTGTATTTGTAGTGCCTTTTGGTCATTATGAATGGAACGTCTTGCCTTAAGGTCTTAAAAATGCTCCAAGTGAATTTCAAGAAATAATGAACAATATTTTGAATAAATATATTGAATTTTCTATTGTTTATTTAGATGATGTGTTAATCTTCTCCAAAGGAATTAATCATCATAAAGAACATCTGAATAAATTCATTCAAATAATAAAAGAAAATGGATTAGTTATATCAGCCAAGAAAATGAAAATATTTCATATTAAAGTAAAATTCCTAGGGTATGAAATATATCAAGGAACTTTTACACCAATTAAAAGATCAATTAAATTTACAGATAAATTTCCAAATGAAATAAAAGATAAAAAACAATTACAAGGATTCTTAGGTTGTCTAAACTACATAGCAGACTTCATTCCTAATATTAGAACTATCTGTGCCCCATTGTACAAGATTCTTAAAAAAAAATCCTCCTCCATGGAATGAAGAAATGAGTCAAGTCATTGTAAAAGTCAAAAGCATTGTCAAGAGTCTTCCTTGTCTAGGAATACCAAACCTCTCTGCATCTTTAATAGTTGAGACCGATGCCTCCGATCTTGGTTAGGGTGGAATTTTAAAACAAGTTCTTCCAAAATCTATAAAAGAACAAGTGGTTAGATATTATTCCGATATCTAGCATCCAGCTTAGCAAAATATTCAACAATTAAAAAGCAAATCTTATATATAGTACTATGTATTACAAAATTTCAAGATGACTTGTTTAATAAAAGATTTTTAGTACGAACTGATTGCAAAGCAGCACCTCATGTTTTACAAAATGATGTAAAAAATCTTATTTCAGAGCATATCTTTGCTAGATGGCAAGCGATTTTATCTTGTTTTGATTTTGAAATAATACATATAAAAGGAGATAAGAATGCCCTTCCAGACTCTCTTACAAGAGAATTCTTGCAGGGCTCTATTTAGAATGAGTCAGAACTCAAATACGAGAGATAATTATGGTCCCTAACGAAACCATAAAAAAGAATCTGTACCAGCTTTATCATCTACACCTATGACTATGTCACAGGTTGTTAAAAACTCAATGATATCAAGCAGTAAAAGTTCTATTGGTAAAACCTCTATTGATATATCTTCTCAGCATGAATATCATACACCTCACCCAGTAACACCTTCTCAGTTATTCTTAACTAAACCCACATATAAAGACCATCCTTATATAGAAAACCCAATTCATTACCTGTAATAGCTATAGAAAAAGAGTGGTTCACCTTAGATAGAAAAACCATGTATAAATAGATATTTCCTAAACCGTTCCATTATCTACCAGTGCATCCTCAAAAAATCCAAAAATTTTATAAGTATATTTTTGTTGATACAGACTCAGTAGAAATAACACATGTCTTTGATAAAAAAAAACCCCAATAAGATTTCCCACTCTAAACTAAAGATCATAAAAGTCCTATCCTTGAAAGATTGGAATTAGCCCCTTTTCCAAGTAAAAGAATTTACTAGAGAGTTTGAGCCTCAGTATTATAATTATTTTGACTATATAGAAGCTTGGCATCATGTACTAGACTTCTCTCCAAGCCCTCATTCATGGTTCTTTTGGTTTAAAAAGGGAATCTCTTTACAATTTCCTAAATAGTTTCTTAAATGGTTTTTGGATTTTGGCCCAATTCTAGCCATCTTTCCAAAAGAAGTAGCAATGGGATATGAATATTGGAAAGCTAAGACATCATTTACACCAGAAATGAAGATGATCTCATTTATAGCATGTCTAGGTGTTACTTGGATCATGCAGTGGGATTATAGTTCAGCAAAAATGGAAGAAGATAATAGCATTCAATTTCTTGTAAAAATCATAAAAGTAAGATGGTGGGGAGTATTTGATTTAAATTTAGTCGGTAAAAGCACTATTGATTCATGGATGTTCATTTCATATGAAAAAAGATCTCACCCCTCCACTATTTCTCCAAGTACATCTAAGAAGAGTGAAAGTGAAAAGAAGTTCAGTTCTTAGCACAGAAAAAGTAATTACTACCAGCTTTAGTAGCGGCTACATCAGAAGAAGAAATCCAAGAACAAATCAAAGCCATATCAGCCAAATCAGAAGAAGATGAAGAAATCGGTTCAAGTCTAGGACATTATTTTGAAGATCTAGAAGATCAACATAACTTTTGAAAAAAGCTCCAAGAAAAGAATCTTTAAACCAGCTAAAAGCAAGTGTCAGCAACATCTCCTAATAGTAAACGCAGAACAAGACAAGCCCACAATTATTTCAAGAACAATTATTACCAACAAAAGTCAAAAAGCCTAGTAGAAATTGTCAAAAGGCTAAGAAGTTAACTTTGTCTTAAAGTTATAGTTGTCATAATTGTTGTCGCAACTGGGAATCGCGACGGGGACGGTGAAAAAAAGGAATTTTCCATGTTTTGAAATTTATGGAGTCGCCACCAAGTTTATTAAAATATGGGAAAACATGGAAAAACCCATTCATTTTGAAAATGGTCTTTAACCAAATTTGAGTTCGGGAGTCGGTTATGTATAGGGAAGGGTAAGAACTTAATCCTACGCACCCCTAATACACCCGTCTTTAGACGGTACCTTAAATTAATTTGTGCAAATTAAATAATAACCCCTTTTAAATATATATTACAAGAGAATTAAAAGGAATTTGTTATTTTTTTTTTCTTAAAAGAAAAGAATTTTAGTGCACTGAACTGTCATAGTTCAGGTGTCCTAAAAATGAGTTAACTAGCCGTCACGACTAAGTTAACCTTTTTTATTTGAAACAAAGCATTAGACAATAAGCATATAATTTTAAAAAAAGAATTCTTCTAAATAATAAATATTTGCAAATAGAATCTAAAAAGAAGCGAAGATTTATTTTTGGTATTTTTGTAAGAGAAAATATAAAAAACTTTACGAGAGATATTTAGAACATCAAGTTGTCACAATTCAGATGTCTCAATGTTAAGTTAACAAGCTGTTACGGCTAAATTAATCTCATTATTTGAAATAAAAATTTTAACAGATAAATGAATAAATTTAAATTGAAAATGAAAATATATATTATAAATATTTGCAAATAAGATAAAAAGAAATTTATTTTTTTATTTTTTTATAAAAAAGGAAACAAATATATAAAAAAACAAATATTTTTAGAGAAATTTTCAGGTCATTAAGCTGTCACAACTCAAATGCCTGGAATATGAAGTTAATAAGCCGTCACGGCTAAATTAACATCTTTATCTAAAATTTCCCACATAAATGAATATTAAATAAAATATTTTTAAAAAAAAGAAGAGAAATTATTTGTAAATATAACAAAGTACAAAAATTGCATAAAAAAACTACAAGTAAAAAAGGTATTAAAAAAAATACAAATAAAATGAATTATGAAAAGTTAATTTTGACTTGACAAGGATCAGAATCGCCTACTCCTGCGTATCCCCTGGTGCAACAGGGAATTCAAAGTCATGTAGTTTTATGTAAAACGATTGTGGATTGATTAATTTTACTTTGACAAGGAGTTTTAGAATATCAAACTGTTACAGTTAAAATATCCTTAAAACATAGAATTAATAAGCCGTCCCGGCTAAATTAACTCTATTCTCACGAAAAAAAAAAGCTTCAAACATTTACCTATTTGTTTATTTTTAAAACAAATTAAGACACCAATTTTAGCCAAAACATTATATATATATATATATATATATATATGTATGTATTAATAAAAAAACAAATACCCTAAAAAAAGTGCGCTGGGCTTTTAATGTATGCAAAGAATTAGCAAGACTAGCCAAACATTTATTAATACAAACTAAATGACAAAAAAGGATAAAATATAAATAAAGAAAAGAAAGACCAACAAGTTAGAAAACGTTCTCGTGACTTTGTAATTTCCTTTATACCAAAACAAACCCAACAACTCTTTGTCTTTTTTTATTAAATAAAAAAAACTTTGTCCAGGAAAGAGACAACATTTAGATAAAATGACAAAACAAAAGGGAATCTAAATCAAAGACACGGATCTTTGTTCTCTCATGGACATATTCACAAACTCTCAATTATTCTTATTTTTTTTAATCCCAAATTAAAACAACTTTTAACCAATAACACAAAGTCCAGCCAATCAGACATTGACGACTCAATCATAAAATCGAAACCAAACTATAAAGCCTTGACGTAAGAAAAAGACAAAAAAAAACAAGAATATGACAATCACTAAACCAACGAACTAAAATAAACTAAAATGAATCGGTAAATGATAAAAAAAAAGGACCTAGACTTATGCTTCCACGGACACAGTGTATTGGGGCTGGAGGATAAAGATTTTTGAAACAAAAAGGGGTATGGGTTGGCATACACACACATAAACAATTTTTTTTTCACAAAACATTTTCTCACACGGTTTCCTCTCTCACCTATACACTCACATGCGCACTAATCTCACTTTTCATTCTTGCAGACACTAAGGGAAGCAAAGAAAGATAGGGACAAAGGAAGAGAGAGAGGCAGCGATCGGGACAGAGAGAAGAGGGAAGGCCGCCGGCAGAAACCGTGGTGGCAGATCACGGCGGGTTGAGGTTAGCTTGCTAGTATGAGTTCGCGGGTCTTTATAGGATGAGGTTGAGATTGACTTTAATGATGATAGTTGAGTTGGGAGATGACGATGAGGGAGGCCGAGAGAGGGGTTGCAAGGGAAAAAGGGGAAGAATAGCCACGCCGGCGGAGGGGAGGGCTTGACCGCGCAGGGGACGGGGAGGAGAGGACCGATTTCACGGTGGAGGGTGTCGGCGGCGGTCAGATCTGGGGTTCTTGCAGCTGTAAAAGGAAGCGCTTGGGCTCGGTGGTGAAGGAGAAGAGGTCGCGGTCTGGTGGAGAAGCAGAGGCTAGACCCCGTATCGACATGGAGAGCAAGGCGGCGGTGGCGAACGGTAGCAACCTCTTCCTCTTTTTTATATATATATATTTTTGATTATGACTTCTGCTTCTGGCTGGATTACAGGTGGTCGTGATGATTGTGGTGGTGAAAAGGAGGTAGGAGGTTGAAGATGATGATGGTGTTGAAGGGGTAAGAGGTTGAAGATGATGATGATATTGCTTCCATTATTACTTGTTCTGCTGTTGTTATTGTTGGATTATTTTGCTGGAATCTGGCCTGGATACTGTTGATCTCTTGCAGGTTTTTCCAAAAAAAAAAAACTGATGCTTCTGAATTTTTTTTGATGGTTTTTGACTCTCTCGGATGTACTCTTTGATTTTTCTCTTTTTTTTTGAAAAAAAAACTTTTTATTAGTGATTGGAAATTGTTTTTAGTAACGTAACCATTTTTGTGATCCTCCCCCTTTCTATTGCTGCTGATGGTTTTTTTTTATAGTTGTTCCTCGTATGGCCAAACTCAACCCATCACCGAAAGAAAAAACATTTCGCAAGTAGTGGAGAGACAATATCATCATGATTTCTCCACCAATTTTATTTGAAAACAAAAAAAACTCCCATCCCCATGCTTCACGGGTTACATTTGCAGCGAGAGGAAGAAGGTGACATGAGTCCGTGAACTCCTCTCTTTTTATTTTTTATTATTATTATATTTTTATTTTATTTTTTTTTTACTCAAAGAGAGGATGAACTGAAGACAAGACACAAATGGATTAAACAAAACTTTGAACATCAAGCTAAAACAAAACTGAAATAAATAAATAAAATAAAAACCCTCAAACCCCTCTTTTTTTGAATTTTTTTTAAGGGAAAACTTAATAAAACATGTAAATTGAATGCAAAGTTTTGGATTTTCTTATTAAAGACTGAACAAAATCGGGTGTTCACAATTGTAATAGCAACTTTTAGGTGTCACGAAAGATTCTTGGTGTAATAGTATATATTAGGTGAAATAGTAAAAGAAAAGCCCTCTATAAAAGACAACCTCCAATCCTTAGACTAAGTTTTGAGTGAAAGCTTACACTACTCTCATCACTATATCCGAAAAAACCCTTGTATCATCTTTTGTACAAGGTCTTTGGAAGCATTCAATAAAATTCTCTGAAGCTTATCAGCATATTTTCTTGTAAGTTATCCTTAGTTTATGAATGTTCCTTATATTTGCAAGCTTAAACGAAGTATCCGTTTTCTAAAAAATGAGTTAGATATAGTTTTAAACCGCATAGATCAAGAAGAAGCAAAAATATATTACAATAGAGATTTAAATCTATTACAAGATTTATATTCTGAATTATTTAGAATAGTACAACTTTTAAGCACCTTCGAACCTTTTTTAGAAGTTTTAAGTAGAGGATAAAATGGTTTCTGCGTTTGTATGTTGATATGCTTTATATCGTATAAGAAAACATCAAAAACAAGTTTTAGATGCTATAGAATTATCTGAAACCCATCCTTTTCCAGAAGATCAAGCCCTTTTAGATCAATTATATGATATGTATTTATTTTTGGATAATAAAAAAGAAATTAAATATTTTAAGCCAGTGTTAACTGTTTTCAGCCTATTATTTAAGATTAAGATTAAAAAGATTAAACCAATATTAGTTGAGAATTTTACAAAAATTATTTGAAATAAATAGAAGACAACGTACTTTTGCAAATAGTATAAGAGCAAATGATTTACACTTTGAACTTTCAGCTATTGAGTATAAAATTAAGGTTATTAAAGAGCAATTAAAGGTTTTAGCTGCCTAGATAGATAGTTAAAAATTTTTCTCCTTAACGATCCGCAGAAGTGGTATCAGGGCCTAAATTGCGGGAGAGTGATAGGTTCACATGATACAACTATCTATTGATACAAGCTTTTTTTTTATGAGTTCATATATATATATATATATATATGTATCCTTCAATTTTTTAACCTGGCAATTTCCATATATAGATATAAATATTTTTGAAATTTTGCTAATAAAACTTGTTTGTAAAAATAAAGATTTGAAAAATATTTTATATGAGTATTAATTTCATATTAATAAAATAGTTACCAAAATAAAAAGTATAATTATTAAATTATTATCCGAGAAAATAAGATATTTTAAAGTCAAATACATAAATGCATTCTATACAACAAATTATTATTTGAAATGTAATACGTTGTATAGATTCTTTTATAACATTTTAAAGTAAGATTGAAGAACTAAAAGAAAATGTATTTAACCTCTCTTTCCCTCGGTTTAAAAAAAAAACATTCCATTTCTCTCTATCTCCTTTATTCAATCTCAAATTTATCATATAATTTTGATTATTAATCAAACAACTATCTTCTCATACATGGAAGTTTTTGGAAGATAGATTATATATGTGAGTTAATTGTAGAATGTTCTTTACATTGCACTTTATGTAAGCCATTTCTATCTAAAGTCTTAGTAGAGTTGTTGTGTTGATTTTTATATGCAAGAAACATAGAGGAAGGCGATGAAGAAGAGAACCCAGCTCCTCATCATGCTAAATGGCTCATAGCCACCATGAATCAAATGCTGAGAGGAAAAGGCATACAATTCTACAAAGCTTTGGGTGGTTGACTAGTAATAACTGTGGCTGAAGTTGAAGATGGTGTATGTGGGTGCCAATTGCATGATGCAACTGTTCTAATGTTTATTATTGGCTTCTCATTAAAAAAAAAGTGTATTATTGGCCTTGAAAACTAATTTTAAAGTGAGGCTAAACACAGAATCTAATGTTATCTATTTATCTTCACCCCATTATGGAAGTATTATATATACTCCAAGAATCATATTATTATTATTATTATTATTATTATTATTATTATTATTATTATTATTATTTTCTGGGGTTGTATCTTGGTATGTGAGGATAGAATATTGATTCACATTCCACAGAAAAAAATGATCCACATGGTTTTTGTGTTCAAACATGGGTCCATCCATAAATTGACTACTCTGAATGTCTTTTATAAAAGGGGATATTAATTTATTTTCCTAAAAAAGGAAAATTAGTTAATTTTAAAAAGAGAAAATTACACTGAAATAATCTCTTAAGATTTAATACAAATACACTCAATATCTCTTTATTTTGTGAAATTATCATTGTCCTCCCATGAGCTTCCCTAAAAAGTATATTGACCTCCAATGTAAATACCGATTCATTAATTTAAATGATAAAAAGATAATATGTGACGTATGTATACTTATTAATGATAAAATTATAATATTTTAGTAATTAATTTTTAAAATATTAGTTGAATAAAATACTTTTGCTATCATAAAGTATCTTGAAAACTAGTAAAATTCATCTCAATTTTTTTTCTATTTGTTATATGACACTGACTTACTCTAAATGTAGTTTATTGTACCATAAATAGGAAGACAACGAAATAGTTTTAAAAACCTAGAGAATATTAGTATAATAATTTTACTAATTCAGGACCACTCACAAGCATATTTCATAAACATCCACTTTTTAATAAATTATTTGTGTAAAAGTAATTGTAATTTTTATATAACTTCGATATTTTAATTATCTTACTTTATAATTTTGTATGACATTTTTTTTAAAGAATAAATCAAATAGTTCAATCTTACATAAAAAAAACAATAGCGAATTAAAAATGTATCAAACCAAATTAAGAATAGAATTTTATAATAATAATAATAGTAGTAGTAGCAGTAGTAGCGGTAGATATAGTAATTCATAAAGAGTTAAGAAGAAAAGCAAATGAAGGTGGTTGGGTGGCCTTCAATTCACCAACTGTATCAAATAAGTGTTAAAAAAATGAAAAGGTTGAAGTGCCAGCATTTGCGCATATAAAAGGAGGAGGAAGTGTTATGGTAGGTGTATATGAAAAATGAGGAAGAGTGATAAAATTTAGATGAGAGACCCAGATGAGTAGAACCGAGGGGAAAGAAAAAGGAAAAGACAGAGAGAGTAAGGATAGTGTATCGAGAAACGTTATTTTTAACTGTCTATAATAATTAAATGTGAATTAAATTTATTTTTTATATAAAATAAAATCATGAGTACATCTATTCATTACTTAATGTATTTTTATATTAAAAATACTCACTATTGTTAATCGTTGTCATTTTATTTTGTTATTCTTTTATATTTATGGATGATAATAGACCTAAGCATTGATTAAAATATTAATAATTTAATTATAAAGATTCTCTTTTTTTTACTGGTCTTGTCGGTTTAACATGCTCTGATTTTCTCTTTATTTTGTTACTTAATTATAAAAATTCTCTTTTTTTCTCATTGGTTCTATCGGTTTACCATACTCTAGTTTCTTCTTTTTATTTTACAGTTTCTTTATATTCATGTTACCCACTTTTTAATTTGAATTAATTTAATGTTCCCTTTTATTATTGTTGTTATCTATTGGATATTATTTTATCATTCTTCTATTTTAGAATTTACCATATTGTTTATATATAATATGTTAATCTGAGTTGCTAATATGTATAGTAATTTCTACAAGGGACATAAATTAGAGGTAAAATATAAATAAAATCTAATTCTAAAAATAATTAAAGATGATCTTATATAGATTTGAAATATTACATTTATTATGACTTTATGATGTAAAGATTAACTCATGGACTTTGATGAAATGTCAAGAGAAAATTTAATGAAAATTACCTTAATTTTAGTCCTTTTTGAAATTAATATTTAGATTGACAACTTTATAGTTTAACAAATTTTATTGAGATATTACTTTATTATTGGGTCAATCTTATATTATTTTGGTCCAGTTTATTTATTTTAAATTTATATTTTATGCACTTATTTTAGTTTGTTATTTAATTTTATGTTTTACTATTTAATTTGTTGATTACTTTATGAGCTTTTATTTAAGCTTTATTTATGGATTAATTTTATGCATTTCTTAACATGAATTTATGCACAATAACAAAGATTTAATTTAAAAAGAAGATATTTGATCAAAATTTGTTGCTAACAGTTGAGAAGACAGTGGGATGGTTATAAGATCCTTTTATATTATCTGCCTTAGTTAGTTTAGTGTAAAAGTCTGTCTTTATCATCTAATATTAAAGAACAACACCAAAGAACATGAATTCCCTAAGATAAGACATCCAGCTATGTGTGAGATAAGCAGACAAATGGAAATAAAAACTAAATGAAAAAGCATAGTTTTTTAGTAAGACTTGCATGACATGTTCTACATAGCATATTTTGTTTATGATATGATAAATGATTATGTTCATATAATGTTATTGTAGTTCTGTATATTTTCTATGCAGATATGACTGAAACCAACCATAGTTCAAATGTTCTAAAATTATTCATTTTTTACTGAAATTTTTTTAAAATTCCCATTTTTTTTATATTTATTTATAGTGGTTTCAGATTAGCTGAGTAACGCTGAATAGAAAACAGTTACTAGGAACTTATAGACTTATGTTTAATAAATGTGTGATTTTCTATTGCAAATTTTAGAAATATTCAGTTTGTAATTAATGGCATTAAATACTCATGTCAGAACCTTATGCTTGTAATCCTTTCATTTAATGTTAACCATTATACTTCATGTGTAAATTCATATTATTAGCTTTTATAGGAATGAATGTTACAATTTTTAAGCTTTTTGTTGCTTTTGTTTTTCAACTATTAAGTTTATCTTTTTTGAAGCATTAGAAAAGAATTTTTTTAGTTTATTTTAGGTTTAATCAATCCATCAGTCCCTATAGTTTTACTAAATTTTCATTTGCGTTTCTACATTTTAAAAGTTTTCAATTAGATCTCTATATCGAAAATAAATGTTTAATTGAGTCCCTGACCCTATCATCCGTTAAAAAAATATGATCATTAAAGGAATATTCCCAGAATATTCTTTTATTTTAATTTTATATTAAAAAATAAAAAAGAAATGTCCTCCAACTAAAACATGCTTCAATCCCAAACTGGAAGTGCATCTTCTGCAATGGCAACAGTCTCCCAGATTCAAGCCAAGTTCCTCAACCTCTACGGTCCCTTGCCACCCAACCTCAACTAACCCACCATGCTTTCCAACGTTGGCCTCCATGGCAACAACCTCAACGACCCTTTACCTTTTTTCAAAGGCCTCAACAAACTCCAGTTCCTCTTCCTCGACTTCAACAACTTCGATTCCATACTGTTCGATTTCTTTGACAGTCTTGATAGCCTCGAGGCCCTAGCGCTGGATCACAACAACCTCAATGCGATGGCGATGGTGGCGATTCTATATTGGGCTTGAGGCTCGGGCGGTTAGCGAATCTGTCATGCATCAATTGCAACCTGGCCAGCCCATTACGAGCTCAGGAAAACGAACTCTCTCTCTTTCTTAAAGCTTTCTAACAACAACTAAACTAGGGAGCTACTAGATATGCTAAACAACAGTCGCCATATTTTAATTTCTTCTCTAGTTTTTTATAATTTTTGGCTTGTGGCTTTGGTTTTTAGTTGATGGGGTTATGATAGATTGTGATGGTGAGTGGTAGTGTTGCTAGAGGATAATGATAGAGGATGACTTTTGGCTTGTGGCTTTTTGGGGTTGATGGTGGTGGTGGGGAAAGGGAGGGATTGGTTTGGGGTTGATGGTGGTGGTAGGGAAGGGGAAGGGGAATGGGTTTTTCATTTTTTTTATAATGTAAAATTATAATTAAAGAATATTCTAGGAATATTCTGTTATCTTTAACATTTTTGTAATGAATGATAGGGTTAGAGACCCAATTAAATATTTATTTTCGATATAGGGACCTAATTGAAAACTTTTAAAATGTAGGGACTTAATTGAAAATTCAGTTAAACTATAGAGACTGACAGATTAATTAAACCTTTATTTTATTGTGTAGCAAGTTATATTTCCTTTCTTTTTAAACTGATAAGTTTAGCCAATTGTTGATTTTCATGGACACATTTTTTTTCCTATGGATGCTACATATCCTTTATTTTCTATATTTTATTATTGTCATCTATATTCAAAGCTCCTACTAATTTTGAAGCTCTTTGCTATTTTTCTTCATGTTTACTTTTCATCGTCTTCCCTTTCATTTTAGAAGATCTTGGTTAGGATTGATGACATTATGCAAGTATGAGAATTCTGCAAAGAGGACACTTTTATAAATTGATGGATTATGCTTGATTACAATTTTATTATCAATCATGATTTTTTTTATCAAATTAGATATACTAAGTTCCTTTCAAATTATATTGTTGCTTTAAAAAACTATTTAATATCGGAATGAAAAATAGGAAATCATATTCTTTTTGGATTATTTGTGTAACACCCATTCTTACGAAACCTAATAATATGAATTTACATATGAAGCACAACAATTAACATTAAGTAAAAGGATTACAAGCATAAGGTTTAAGCATGACAACTTAATGTCATTAAGTACAAATTGTATATTTCTATAATTTGCAACATAAAATCACACGTTAATTAAACATAAGCCATATGTTTCTAGCAGCTGCCTTCCATTCAGTGTTACTTCCAATATGAAACCACCAGAAATAAAAATATAGGAAAATGAGAATTATAAAAATTTCTAGTAGAAAATGAATGGTTTTAAAATATTTGAGCTATGGTTCGTTCCAGCCGTGTCTGCACGGAAAACACACAGGACAACAGTAACATTATATGAACATAATCAGTTCTATATCATGTAGAACATGTCATGCATATCTTATTATGATTTCTTTACTTTAGTTTCTCTTTTATTTATCTGCTTGTAGTTTAAGGCCTTATCTTAGGAAATTCTCATCCTTTCATGTTGTTCTTTACATTGTGACGACAAAGCAAGACATTTACACAATTCTAACTAAAGTAGGTAATATAAAAGGATTTTACATGTATCCCTCTGTCTTATCTATGGTTAGTGGCAAATTTTATTTAATCATATTCTTTTAAAATTAATTAAAAGTTATTATGCATAATTTCATAATAAAGAAGTCATATGATTAATCAATAAATGAAACTTAAATAAAAACTCATAAATAAATTAACAATTTAAATAGTGAAACATGAATGCATAAAACTTATAAATTTATGCATAAATAAATTGGACCAAGATAGTAGAAGTTAGATCCAATAAATTAATGTACAACAGAAAGCAACATAAATAAAAAGGAATATTGAATTAACTTGAATTAAATGTTAAATCACATAAATGTAAATAAGCATTAAAATAAATAAGAAACTAGAGAGGTGGCAGTCTGCACTGGACCAGTGGAGAGAGAAGAGAATTTTGTAATTAAGTGATAAAATGAAAAGAAGAAACCGGAACAGCAGTACTCCGCATTAGACCAGTGGAGAGAGAAGAGAATTATTATAATTAAGTGATAAAAAAAATCGGAGTGCGGTAAACTGACGGGAAGAAGATCATTTTAATTAGTATTGTTTTAATATTCAATTCTATGATCATCAATAATATAAAAGAATGCCAAGAAAAATGACAACAATAAATAACTATGAGCATCTGTGATAAAAATGACAGTATATACAATGAATAGTAATAATAATAACTATAGTCATGATATTATTTTGTATAAAAATAAATTCATTTCCTACCTCAAATTCCTGTTGACAGATGAAAATTATGTGCACTTATTGAGCTTTGTAGTATACTAATCTTACTATTTTTTTTATATTCTTTTATTCTTTTCTCTCTCTTTCTCTCACATTTTCTTTCTCTCTTTCTCTCTCCACTCAATTCTCACCCACTCATGTCACTCTTCTCATTATCACTCACTACACTACTCATGCAGTTCTCTATTCATCCCATGTATATTTATATGCATGCATAGCACATTGAAATGCTAAGCGATGGGCAAATGCAGTGGGTGGAACGTGTGGGTAGATGGCGGTGTTGTGTGTGCCGCCCCCCTATTTTCTTTCTTTTTTTTTTGGTGTACTACCTTTTATTTTTTTTGTGTGTAAAACTATACACCTAATTATTAATACTTAATATAGTATTACTTTTTGCTCTTAATAAATTTTATTCTTAACTTAGTACAATGTATTCTAAGTTTATTCTTACCAATTTATGGTCTTATTTTATACAGTTAATATCTATAGATTAAAATTTTGATTTAACATTTAAAATAGATATTGATATAAAATTGTTAAGTAAAACAAATAAAATATTTGAATCTGATACACGACTTAAAATTATTACACACAAAATATTTTATTTTATTATTTAAAAAAAAGGATGTTATAATTTTCCCCTCCTTTTAGGAATTTTGTCCCCAAAATTCACTGATTTGTTTGATATAATTCTGGGTAGGTCTTCTTAATCTCATCTTCTAGTTCCCACGTTGCTCTTTAAGGTGAGAACCCTTTCCAAACCACTTTGACTAAGGGAATTTCTTTTCCTCTTAATTTTTTGATAGATCTATCTATGATTTGCATTGGTTTAGCTTCATACGTTAAATTATCTCTTAATTACATTGTCTCATATTCTATGATGTGTGAAGGGTCAAAACAATATTTTCTAAGCTAAGAGACATGAAAAACATTATGACGATTTGAAAGATTGGATGAAAGTGCTATTTGATATGCAACTAGTCCTACTCTTTTAAGAATTTGGAATGGACCTATGAATTTTAGGCTCAACTTTTTGGATTTTGTGGTTTGTTGTACTATGTCAGGTCCTAATAAACTCCTTTCTCCAACTTCAAACTAACACAAAGGTGACCTACACTTTCTACCATATCGAGCTTCAAATAGAGCCATGCCTATGGTTGAATGATAATTGTTGTTATAGGCAAACTCTATTAATGGTAGTAAGTATCCCAACTTCCTTGCAGTTCTAGTGCACAAGCTCTAAGCATGTCCTCTAATGTTTGGATAGTTTTCTCTGTCTGGCCATCTGTTTGAATGTGATAAGCTGTACTAAAATGAAGTCTAGTACCTAAGGCCTCCTGTAAGGCAACCCAAAACTTAGAGGTAAATCTAGGATCTCTGTCTGAGACAATACTAGTTGGTACCCTATGTAATCTTATGATTTCCTGGATGTAGCTCTGAGCCAACCTATACAATGGCCAACTAATCTTTATTGGCAAGATATGGGTGGACTTGATTAATCTATCTACAATTACCCATATAGCATCATAGCCTGAAGGAGTTCTAGGTAATCCTACAACAAAATCCATTGATATACTATCCCACTTCCACTCAGGGATATCTAGAGGTTGCAATAATCTTGCAGGTTTCTGATGTTCTATCTTAACCCTTTGACAAGTAAGACACCTAGCTACAAAATTAGCTATGTCTCTTTTCATGCCATTCCACCAAAACCATTTCTTGAAATCCTGATACATCTTTGTTGTTCTTGGATGCATGGTGAATTTACTACAATGTGCCTTGGCTAAAATCTGATTCCTCAGTTCTTCATTATTAGGCACACATAACCTTCCTTCATACATTACAGCTCCCTTTCTATCAAGTTGGAAATGCTCAAGTTGTTCTACTTGCATCTTATTCTTAAGGGACTTAAAAACTCATCATTGCCTTGGGCATTTCTTGCTTGGTTATTCAAATTAGATTCTATTCTAAGTTCATTAGCATATAGATAATGGGGTTGTAGGGACACTGAAATTTTCAAATCCCTGAATTCCTTTAGTAACTTATGCTCTTCTACCATCATTAGAGATATATGCAAGGACTTTCTGCTCAAGGCATCAGCTACAACATTAGCTTTGCCAGCATGATATTTCAATTCAAAATCATAGTCCTTTAAAAGTTCCATCCATCTCTTTTGTCTCATATTTAATTCCTTCTGATCAAAAAGATATTTCAAACTTTTATAATCACTGTAAACCTCAAACTTTACCCCATACAAATAATGTCTCCAAATTTTCAAGGCAAATACTACAACAGCTAGCTCTAGGTCATGGGTTGGGTAATTTTTTCCATGAGACCTAAGTTGCCTAGAAGCATAAGCTACAACTCTCTCTTCTTGCATCAAAACATAACCTAATCCCTTTTTGGATGCATCACAATACACTACAAAGTTTTTCCTAGGGTCAAGAATTACTAACACTGGGGTAGAGGTAAGCTTATTTTTCAACTCTTGAAAGCTAGTCTCACAAGTGGGGTTCCATTCAAAGGCTTGGTTTTTCCTGGTTAACCTAGTCAATAGTAAAACTAATTGGGAAAATCCTTTAATGAACCTTCTGCAATAACTAGCTAATCCAAGAAAACTCCTAATCTTAGTGACTGCCTTTGGTCTTTTCCAATGAACCACAGCTTTAACTTTACTTGGATCAACAACCACCGCTCCTTGGGTGATCACATGGCCTAAAAACTCATTTCCTGTAGCCAAAACTCACATTTCTCTAGCTTAGCATACAATTGTTTTTGCTTCAAAATTTGCAACACTATTCTAAGATGTTGTTAATGCTCCTCCTTAGTCTTTGAATATATAAGAATGTCATCTATAAAGACTACCACAAATTTGTCAAGGTAAGGCCTAAAAGTCCTATTCATGTAATTCATAAATACTGTAGGAGCATTGGTAATTCCAAAAGGCATCACAAGATATTCATAATGGCTATACCTAGTCCTAAAGGCTGCCTTAGGTACATCTTCTTGCTTTACTCTTATTTGATGGTATCCTGATCTCAAGTCAATCTTTGAGAAAACTGATGCTCCTAATAGTTGATCCAATAGGTCATCTATCCTAGGGAGTGGATACTTATTTTTAATTGTGACCTTATTCAACTGTCTATAATCTATACATAACCTCATGCTCCCATCCTTTTTCTTGACTAGCAAAACCGGTGAACCCCATGGTGATACACTAGGCCTAATGAATCCTTTGGAAAAAAAATCCTCAATTTGTTTCTTAAGTTCATCAAGCTCTAAACGAGACATTCTATAAGGTGCAAAGGATAGAAGTCCTTTTCTTGGCATTAAATCAATGGAAAAATTAACCTCTCTTTCTGGTGGTAGGTTCACTATATCCTTAGGAAACACTTTTGGAAAATATCTCATTAGAGGTATGCTATTTACATGTTGTTCAACCTTAGAATTTAAAGAATAAAGGAGAACCTCTTGAACTCCATCTAAGAGACACTTCTCTACTCGAGTGGCATTTAGGGAAATAGTGTTAGAGGATTTTTGTTTCGTGATTGGGTCATAAAGAAAATAAACAAGCTTTTTAGGACAATGTAGAAGGATACTATTAGAAGACATCCAATTTATTCCAATTATGATATCAATACTAGACAAAGGTAAACAAACAAGATCAATAACAAAAGGTTTTTCTTTAATTAAAATGAGACAATTCAAACAGGCATAGGACATAGAAACTCTTTCTCCTATGGGGGTAGAAACTAATAGATTAAAAGGCACATAAGATAAAGACAATTTTAACTTCTTCACACAGTCAATAGATACAAAGGAATGCATAGCTCCTGAGTCAAACAATGCAATTAAGGGATAGTTTTTGATGAAACATGTACCTTTGATTAAGTTAGGAGAATGAGTTGCCTCTTCTCCATTAAGAGTAAATACTCTTCTTTTAGTTTGTGGTCTTGGTGTGAGATTGTTCAATAGTGTCCCATTGGTGTAGTCTTTAATATAGTGTCCTGATTTTCCACACCGGTAGTAAACATTTTGTCCAAACAGACAAGGTTTGGATCCATGAGATTTTTCACACTTATTGTATGTAGGTAAATGTTCACTACTTTGAAATGATTTTCCCTTCCCCGAGTTCACTCCACTCTTAAAATTGTTTTCTTTTGAGTTTCCATCACCCTTTTTCTTTTGAGAAAATTTTGTCTTTCCCTTTCAAATTCCAGATCTCGATAGCTCTTCTCGACTGTCCTATATTTATTGACTAGAGTGGCATAGTCTTTAATCTCTAGGGTGGATACCTTGTCTCTAATATCAGGCTTTAGACCTAACTCAAATTTTGTTGCCTTCCAATGCCTATCCGAGTTACCTTTCAGATAAGAAGAGAATTTGGAAAGCTCATCAAACTTAACCACATACTGACCTATAGTCATATTCCCCTGCTTGAACTGTATAAACTCAGCTTCTTTCTCATCCTTAACATTATCAGGAAAATATTTATTAAAGAAAGTGGTTAAGAATACCTCCCAAGTAATTTTAGTCCTGCTAGATTCTAACAAACTTTTAGCACCCCTCCACCAATGTTTTGCTTCCCCTTCTAATATATTGGTGACAAAGACCACCTTTTGTGCATCTGTGCATCCTAAAATAGTAAAAATTTTATCTAGTTGCAGACCTATTTTTTAGCAAGAACTGAGTTATACTCCCCCTAGAATGAAGGTAGTGAGGCTTTCCTAAACTCTGATAATCCTTGGTAATTGTGATTAGTGACAAGTTCCACCCAGCAAAGTTTCCACTATTTTCACCATGGTTATTGTTCCTATGTTGGGTTTCATGCATTTGTTGAAAAATCATTTTATTTGATTTTGTCTGAGCCTTGATGGCTTCAGCCAGACTCATCATGGCTCCTATCATTTCTGACAGAGTGGCATTTGGTGCACTCTGATCTTCTAGGATTCCTTGATCTCCTGGTGCTATACAGTCCTACAAGTGCATAAACAATCCAATATTGAGTTGATCAGGCTTAATATTGTATACTTAGTGCATTGAGAGTACTATAAGGCATGCAGAGAGAAACTAAGGACATGTCATATAAATAAAAGGGACTAATCCTACATATAATTTTCATAATAGCCAGAAAACAGTTCTCTGATACCAAAACTGTAACACCCATTCTTACAAAAGCTAATAATATGAATTTACATATGAAGCACAACGCTTAACATTAAGTAAAAGGATTACAAGCATAAGGTTCAAGCATGACAACTTAATGTCATTAAGTTCAAACTGAATATTTCTATAATTTGTAACATAAAATCACACATTAATTAAATATAAGCCATATGTTTCTAGCAGCTGCCTTCCATTCAATGTTACTTGACTAATCTGAAACCACCAGAAATAAAAATAAAGGAAAATGAGAATTGTAAAAATTCCCAGTAGAAAATGAATGGTTTTAAAATATTTGAGCTATGGTTGGTTCCACTCGTGTCTGCACGGAAAACACACAGGACAATAGTAATATTATATTAATATAATTTAGTTATATATCATGTAGAACATGTCATGCATATCTTATTATGATTTCTTTACTTTAGTTTCTCTTTTATTTATCTGCTTGTCTCACACATAATTCAAGGCCTTATCTTAGGGAATTCCAATTCTTTTATGTTGTTCTTTATATCTTGACAACAAAGCAAGACATTTACACCATTCTAACTAAGGCAGATAACATAAAAGGACCTTACGTGTATCCCCCTGCCTTATCTGTGATTAGTGGCAAATTTTATTTAATCATATTCTTTTAAAATTAATTAAAAGTTATTATGCATAATTTCACAATAAAGAATTCATATAATTAATCAATAAATGAAACTTAAATAAAACTCATAAAGAAATTAACAATTTAAATAGTGAAACATAAATGCATAAAACTATGCATAAATAAATTGGACCAAAATAGTAGAAGTTAGATCCAATAAATTAATGTACAACAGATAACAATATAAATAAAAGGGAATATTTAATTAACTTGAATTAAATGTTAAATCACATAAATGTAAATAAACATTAAAATAAATAAGAAATTGGAGCGGCGGTAGTTCGCACTGGACTAATGGAGAGAGGAGAGAATCTTGTAATTAAGTGATGAAATAAAAAGAAGAAATCAGAATGGCAGTACTCTGCACTGGATTAATGGAGAAAGAAGAGAATTATTATAATTAAGTGATAAAAGAAATCAGAGTGCAGTAAATCGACGGGACCGATGAGGAGAGAAGAGGATCATTTTAATTAGTATTATTTTAATATTCAGATCCATGATCATCAATAATATAAAAGAATGCCAAGAAAAATAACAATAATAAATAATTATGAGCATCTGTGATAAAAATAATGGTACATAAAATGAATAGTAATAATAATAACCGTAGTCATGGTTTTATTTTGCATAAAAATAAATTCATTTCCTACCTCAAATTCCTGTTGACAAATGAAAATTATGTACACCTATTAAGTTTTATAGTATACTAATCTTACTATTTCTTATTTTTTTTATTCTTTTCTCTCTTTTTCTCTCACATTTTCTCTCTCTCTCTCAACTCAATTCTCACCCACTCACGTCACTCTTCTCATAATCACTCACTGCATTACACATGCACTTCTCCATTCATCCCATATATATTTGTATGCATGCATAACACATTGAAATACTAAGCGATGGGCAAATGCAGTGGGTGGAACATATGGGTGGATGGCGGTGCTACGTGCGCCGCCCCCCACCTGATTTTTCTTTTTTTTGATGTACTACCTTTTATTTTTTTGTGTAAAAATTATACACCTAATTATTAATACTTAATATATTATTACTTTTTACTCTTAGTAAATTTTAATTTTAACTTAGTATAATGTATTCTAAGTTTATTCTTACCAATTTATGGTCTTATTTTATATAGTTAATATCTATAGATTAAAATTTTGATTTAAAATTTAAAATAGATATTGATGTAAAATTATTAAGTAAAACAAATAAAATACTTGAATTTGATACATGACTTAAAATTATTATACACAAACTATTTTATTTTATTATTTAAAAAAAGGGATGTTACAATTTGTTTAGAGCCTATATCATTTATAATATTTATAATCAATATAATTAGTTGTATTTTATGACCAATAATTATTTGTCAACTTTAGACTAAATCACTTTTTGAGATAATATCATATGTTATTTCTTTTAGATTTGATCATTTTAAAATTTTTAATTTGAAAATGTGATTAAATTATTAGTAATAATAAATATAGTTGATTTATCATACTTGATTCCAGTTTTGTTATCAATCATGATTCCTAATTTTTGGTGAAATAAGATATACTAATTTCCTTCTAAATTAGATATTTGTTTTAAAAAATATTTAAAATAGGATTGGGAAATGAGAATTGAGAGACCATATTGTTTTTTGGGTTATTTGTTAAGAAAATGTAACATTTATAATAATTATAATAAAAATAATTAATTATATTTTATTACCAATTGTTATGCATAAATTTTTGAAAGAATTTTTTAGGGAATATAATATGCTTTTTCTTTTAGATTTGATCATTTTTAAAATTTTGAACTTGAAAATGTGATTAAACATTAGTAATCATAAAGGTAATTGATTGATTATACTTGATATCACTTCTATTATCAATCTTGATTCATAATTTTTGATTTAATCATATATGCTATTTTCCTCTTCTATTAGATATTTGTTTCAAGCAATAAGATGTGATTTGGAACTTCAAAAAATAAACCAGTTTTTTTTTCAGGTTATTTATTTAGAGAATGTATCATTTATAGATTATAGTAATCTTAATAAATATAATTAATATTCATAATTTTTATTAAATAATTTTATATAAATGTGATATGATATATTTTCTTAGATTTAATCACTCTAAAAAAATTTAATTTAAAATTTAGATTAAATCATTAGTAGTGATGAATATATTTGATTATTATACTTAATATCAATTTTATTATCAATCATGATTTCTAATTTTTGGTTAAATCTAACATACTAATTTCTTTTTAAATTAGATATTTGTTTTAAATAATAATATTCAATATAGGAGTTGAAAATTAAACCAATTTTGTAGGGTTATTTGCTTAGAGAATATCTCATTTATAATGATTGTATAAAATATGATTTCAAAATGCTATATATCATTTAATTAAATTTTAATTTTCAATTTTGAAATAATATTTGATTTGGTTTTAATTTTTGAATGAATATTTATTTTATTTTTAAATTAATATATTCATTTAAAGAAATATAATAATTTATTTAATTATATGAATATATATAAAATATAATTTTTAAAATTAGGTAAACGAATTTAATATTAATATTTATTTTTTTATAATTATTTTGTGCATTGCATAGGTAATAAACTGGTTTTCTATCAAAGTAACGAATTTCTCAAGTGATTTATGAAGGATGTCTCAATTGATTTATTAATTTTATATTTTATTCTTAGCTGTTAATTTTGATTAAAATAGTATACAAAGTTTATCTCATCTCTCACAATAAGATAACTTTTTCGTATATTAAAATTTTGAGAATATATTAAAATCCAATATGATGTCAAAGCAACAATGTTTGGATGCTTGGAAAAGAAAAGATTTCTGCTTTTAAAATAACTGGAATTGATTACATAATTGTTGAGGAATAAATGAAAAAGAATTATTGCATAATTGTTAAGAAATAAATGAAAATGAAAAATTTAATAACTATATAGCCTATCATGAGAAGAGAAATATTTAATAATTTATAGAATTACAATTCAAAATGTATAAATTAGGAATTAAAAAATCTACTTTAGTTATTTTTTAAATTTTATGGAATTAGATTATAAAATTATAATATAATTCTATATAGTACGCAAAACATAAAAATTGAATTTGAATTATCTAATTCTAATTTTAAATTTCAATTTCATGCTTAATTCATATGTTAAACATGATTTAGATATATTCTTATAAAAAGAAAAGTTTCTATTATAGGCTTTTGCTTTGATACTTTTTTAATTTTTAATAATTGGGATTGAATCTTTAATTTTTTATATTTTAATAAAATAAGTTAGTGAGATATGTGACATATTTTTAGATATAAATAACAAAAAAAATACTTATATCCTTAAATTTTATAAAAGTACCAGGCAAACTTCTTCTATTATAGTTCACAAATAAAGAAATAATACTAAGAGTTTACTATATATTTTTTTTAAGTAATAAATATCAAACTTAATGATTCTGATATGATAATAGATAGCTAGATGATAGAATAATTTTTTTATATTATCATTTCATAAAAATTAAATATTGACATAAATATTAATCAATATTTTTTGGTAAGAATATTAATCAACCCGTGCACTGCATAGTTTTAGAAGGCTTTGGAAAGAAAAGAAAAGAAAAAAGATGGGAAAATGAGAATTGAGAAGGAAAATGAGGTAGTGGTATTTTTGAAAAATGGAAAGGAGAAGGGATTAAAATCGTCCGCTGGGCGGAAATGGGAATTGAGGGATGATTTTTTTTTTTTAATTTTTGGGCGTCTGATTGGAATCGAAGGAAGCAAAGTGCAAATGAATGAAATCGTGATTGATTTATGAGATTGGTCTGAGATCGGTGAGTGAGTGCGGCGGGTTTTCACCAGCTGTATCTATCTATCTGTCTGTCTGTCTGTCTGTATTTCTCTATGCATCTGCTACATCTGCATCTGTACGCTGTGTGATCTCATCATCAGTGTGCGTTGATTGTTGAATTGTGCCATCAATGGCATCGGGAGCGCCTAATGTCGATCTCTTCGATGCTTATTTCCGACGTGCCGATTTGGACCGCGACGGCCGCATCAGTGGCGCCGAAGCTGTCTCCTTCTTCCAGGGCTCCGGGTTACCCAAGCAGGTCCTCGCCCAGGTCCACTTTCTATCTCTTTCTCTGTATCTATTTCTTTTGAATTTCTGCTGCTCATTTCCTATCGATTCATCCATTGCTTAATTGATCACATGTTTTAATTTAATGGCCTTAAGAAAGAGTACTCTCTTTGAAGTAATCTAATCGGGTATCTATGTCACTTCTGCTTTTCCTCTGAGATAGTTTGAAGTAATCCATCCTCTCTTGTCCTGTGTTGTATGTATGTTCACTTGCTGGATTCGTCTGCAGATTTGGGCTTTTGCAAACCAGAGCCAAAGTGGTTTCCTTGGCCGGGCAGAGTTCTACAATGCCCTTAAACTTGTCACTGTGGCTCAGAGTAAGCGAGAGCTGACTCCTGAAATAGTAAAAGCAGCGCTGTATGGTCCAGCTGCTTCTAAAATACCTGCACCTCAAATAAATTTTAGTGCCACAGTTGCACCCCAATTAAATTCTTCTGCGCCTCCACCTCCTCCTACTCCCGCACCCGCACCTGCACCGCAGATTAACCCTGTTAATCCTACATCCCATCAGAATCTTGGACTAACGGGGGCTGTTCCAAGCTTAATTGGAAACCAGCAAAATCCTCCTTCCCAGGGAACTCCGTTGGTGAGGCCTCAGCAAAATATGCCTGCTTCTGCTTCTAACCTAACACCTGGAAGTGCCACTCAAGGAATCCCTGGAGTGGTGGCTGCTGGTGGACCTCGCCCTGAAACCCATAGCATATCAAGTGATGGGTCCACTGGCAGGATGGGTGGAGTTCCAGCAGTAACATCCTCTCCTGTAGAGGCTAGAGGAAGTAGTCCCACATCAAATCAGGAAGGTTTTGGACTTGCAACATCTGGATCAAATGTTGCACTTGCACCTGTACAATATGCTGCCTCTGGTGCTAAGTCATCAGATCAAGTTGCCAAGGATTCTAAATCAGCGGATAATTCTGGGAATGGATTTGCTTCTGATTCATTTTTTGGAGGGGATATGTTTTCTGCTAGCTCATTTCAGCCAAAGAAAGATTCTTCAAAACAAGGATTCTCTTCTGGAAGTTCACTGCTTTCATCAGCTACTGTTCTAGCATCTGGAGGGAACCAGCATTCTATTAGGATGAGTTCCACTGATTCTTTACAGAGCTCACTTGCAACCCAGCCTGTTGGTCCACAGCTTCAGCAGGTCCAGCCGGTGGTGAAACAGAGCCAGCATGCCTCGGTCCAAACACATAATATGCTGAATCCAGCTGGACACCCAGTGAGGTTACAGGACACTGCTTCTACTCGGCCTCAATCTACATGGCCAAGGATGACTCAGACTGATATTCAGAAATATACAAAAGTATTTGTGGAAGTAGACACGGATAGAGATGGGAAAATCACTGGGGAGCAAGCCCGAAACTTGTTTCTTAGTTGGAGATTACCAAGAGGTATATTTCTTATGCTTGTCATTTTGCTTGGACAGCAAGCTTAAGTTGCTTTATTTATTTATTTTTACTTCTCTAGTTCTAGGCAGTCAGCCTGAGTGTGATTGATTACCCCTATTGTGGAATCTAGTTGCATTTGACAGCATTTGTTTTTTTTTTTCTTTGGGTTTGTTTCGCGGGTTGTTTTTTTTTATAGCTGTTCAATGGCTACCTAATTCCCTGATCATGATTTCTGTACCATGTTTATATTTTTCAGAGGTTTTAAAGCAGGTTTGGGACTTATCTGATCAAGATAATGATAGCATGCTTTCTCTCAGGGAGTTTTGTATTGCACTGTACCTAATGGAGCGACACAGGGAAGGACGCCCCCTTCCAGGAGTACTTCCAAGTAGCATTCTGCTTGATTTACCAACTACTGGCCAACCTGCCACTCCATACAGTGCTGTAAATTGGGGAAATCCATCGGGTGGGTGTCCAGGCATTAGTTGCTCTCTCTCTCTCTTGCTTATAACCATTTACATATGTGGAAAATATTTACCTATATGGTAAATGTTTACTCTAATTTTTGTCTCTCCACCGTGTTTTGTATATTTGGAAGGTTTTCAACAACAGCAGGGGATGACTGGCTCTGGTGCTCAACAAGTGAACCCTACTGCAGGCCGGCCACCAAGGCCAGTTGCTGTCCCTCAGTCTGATGAAGGACCTCAGAACAGGCAGCAGAAATCCCGAGTTCCAGTCTTGGAGAAGCACCTCATACATCAGCTGAGTTCAGATGAGCAAAATTCAATTCATTCAAAGTTTCAAGAAGCAACAGAAGCTGATAAGAAGGTATCTGCTCTATCTTCATTTCTTGTATAACTTCTATTGTTTTGCCATAAATTTTGTGTTTTTTGAGGTATATTAGGAGGTGCATGCTGTTGGATTGGGGAGGGGCATAAGTAGCCTTATTGAGAATCTAACATCTGGCATCATCATCGCTCCCCAATCTTGAAGACTGGGGCTAGTGACAGTTGAGCTACAACCGATAAGCTTGTTGGCTGGCAATGTTTATGTTTTGATGGTTCTCCTTTTAAATTTTGTTTTCCAGTAACATTGCTGCAGGTTCTTGTTTTTATTTTAATTGAAAAGTTTGTATACATTAACTCTTTTTCCCACCTGGTTGTATTTTGGTTATCTGTTGTCCAATTGCCTTTGCTTATTGATTAGTTCCTTGGTTTCTTAAAAGGTACATCTTTCTGCATGTTTCCCTTTATGTATGTTCATGCATAAAGTCGATTAATTTTAGGATGAGATGAGATGACATTGTGAGTTATATTTTGATTTCAATATGAAGTATCCTTCTCCTCTTTATCCAGCATGCAGATGATGGTTTTAACTTTCAGATATGAAAATTATTAGCTGTTAGTGGTATCTCTGAAGATAGCATGGGAAGCTCATATACTAAATTGTCATTTGTGCAATGCATATGACTTTGTCAGCCTATACTTAATTAGACTCTATTGTGGACTGCAGGTAGAAGAACTTGAGAAAGAAATTGTGGAGTCCAGAGAGAAAATAGAATTCTACCGTGCAAAAATGCAGGAACTCGTGAGTATTTTCCTTGCTTTCTTCCTTTATATCTTATCAAAACTCTGCTGTTTAATATTTGCTCTATATTCTTTTTTGTCTCTTTTACGGATTTTAACAGTTCAATTTTTGGCTGAGATATATACCATATAGAGATAGCTAGTGATTGTGAGTTGTAAGTTGGTAGAACAATTGTTTACCATCATGATTACTTGCAAACTTCAAGAAGGGGTCTTGCTAAGAGCCTTGGCCACACAAAGCTTTAAGGGTGCAAATATGTAGGTTGTTGTTTAACTATGTATAAGAACATATTTTCTACTTCCCATGCCATTATGGTTAATGTAAATATCACAATTTCATTGACAAAAGTTAATCACGTTTGCCATAGGTCTACTGAATATAATTACATTCACATGTATCAGCTTCTTGAATTCCAGGTTCCTATTACATTTTAAGGAAATGAAAAATTGGCTTCTGGAAAGGTCTTTTACTCAATTTTATGATGCTTTTACGCTTACATTTCTCATTAATAGATGGCATGCCCCCTTCTTTCATCTCTTGGCTGCTTCTCCAGATACGTACAAGCTACTGGTGAAAAGTAAAAGATACCTAGGAAATAGGCATGTTTTGTTGCTTACACAGGTTGCACTCTGTTGCATCTATGTTAATAAAATTGTGGATAGCAAGAAGAGAAAATCATATAGAAACTGCCTCTCCCCCTTTCATGTTCTACTTATTCTTGTTAATAATGTGATCTTAATATTCATTTTTGCTTTAATTTTCTCCTTTTTTTAAAACATTTCCTGTTCTTTTTCTTTTCTGGCAAAAGATTCTGTACAAGAGCAGATGTGACAATCGTCTTAATGAGATCATAGAAAGGATATCTGCTGATAAGCGTGAGGTATCTTTTCTTTAGAATTGCTTGCGTTCTTATTGCCTCCATAGGCTTAATATTTATCATTTGCCCAATATATCAATCTCAGGTTGAGATTCTAGGAAGAAAATATGAAGATAAATACAAGCAAGTTGGAGATGTATCATCCAAGTTAACCACTGAGGAGGCCACATTTCGTGACATACAGGTATGACAAGTTACGGATTTTTGCTCAGTTGATGGCATATATTTCTGGCCTATTTTGTCTAATTACTATTGAATTATTTATTTGTTTAATATGTAGGAGAAAAAATTTGAATTGTATAAAGCGATTGCTAAAATGGAACAAGATGGAAATGCTGATGGCTCTTTACAGGTTCATTTTAATATTACCTGGTCTGTGTATCCATCTTGAGAAACTGTTTTCGTATCTCATCTAGTGATCTGAAATTTTCAGGCTCATGCTGATCATATCCAAGCAGAGCTTGATGAGCTGGTGAAATCTCTCAATGAGCGGTGCAAGAAGTATGGGTTACGTGCAAAGCCCACAACACTGGTGGAACTACCCTTTGGTAATTTCAAATTTGTATATGGTTTGTTATTTGATTTCAGGAATTCTCTAGTCTCTAGGATGCCTATAACTCTGTTATTTGGCATTTGTTGCTTTTGTTTTGTACTTTTTTTATATCAGTTTTAGTTTTTAATTTGAGTAAGTGGTCTTAAGTTGTTGAACTACTGGTTTTGAATCAGCATGAATATTACTTGAGCCATTGCAACTTAAGAAAGGTTCCCCAATCAAGTGATGTTTGACATATCTCTATGTAGTATATTGTATACAATATATACAATATATGAATACAGTTATCTTGTTATATCCTTTGATTCTTTTATTTGTGTCCCGTCATTTCTCTTTGCTTTTGCTCTGCCAGAAATTCCATGTTCTCTCTTCTACTAGATTTTTTATATTTTGTTGAAATAATTGGATGCATGTCAAGTTTTCTCTTGTATTCTCTGGCCTCACTCAATTTTATCCTTTAAGGCTGGCAACCTGGTATCCAAGAAGGAGCTGCTGACTGGGACGAGGTTTGGGATAAGCTTGAAGATAAAGGTATCTGCAATGACCCTAGTTAGATCTAGATAATATGCTAATTATAAAAAAAATATTGTTGTCCACATTCTATGGCATCCCCCATTAATTTTGAGGATTCTTTACATAAGATTATGAAACCACATTGCTACTTGTTATTTTTTCAGAGGGTGGTTGTATTTCTTAATTGATATGCCATGCATGTTGGATATCTAGTTTCCTTATTTTGAACGTCAATTTTGTTTTCATATGCATTTTTTATTTGATAAGAATATTCTGTTGTTGTTATACTTCAAAGCAGCAGAATTAATCTCAAGGCAAAGTCCCCTGTCATGTAGTAAGGCATGCACAATTTGCTTCTTGTTTTTACCACCTTCTTTGTTTGTTTGCTTATTATATTTTTATCCTTCAAGCTGTATTTCTTACTTTATAAGAACTTGACAATGTTTATACACAGTGCATAGTTTGATGCATCGCCAATTTTCTGTCCTTACCCGTCAATTGCTTGCTGTTTTATCCCTAGTATGCACACCATTAGGGTATTTTGGGAGTTCAGTGGAAAGGGAAGGGACAGAATCAAAAGGTATGATAGGGAACAATGGGAAGGAAATTGAGCGTCTAATAAACAAATTGACTAAATATATTAATTTTTTAAAATATATCCTTTGTTTATTTTCCAATTACATAACACTATTTCAATAATGAAATGTAGATGGTATTTAAAAATATTAAGAAGGGTACAATGATAACTTCGCATCCAATAAAAAAATTGACTAATGTATTAATTTTTTTAAATAATTATCCTTTGTTTATTTGCTGATTACATAACACTCTATTTCAATAACGAAATGTAGATGGCATTTAAAAATATTAAGAAGGGTACGATGATAACTTTGCAAATTTCTGTTAATTTGTCCTCCAAAATTGTCCACATCTGAGGAACACAAAATGAATGTGACCTGAATCCCTTGTCCCATGCTCCTTAAAAAAATCTTCCAAACTGGAAAGCTTTGACCCTTCCCATCCCGTATACTCCATCCAGACGTTCTCTTAAGTCTTAATCACTTTCTTTCCCTATTGATGGCTTATGTTATTTGCATTATGTTATTAACGAAAAAGAGTTAAAAAAGTGCAGCTATAGTTTTGAGGCAGAAGCTGAACTTAAGGCATGCATGCTTCATTGCTCATGACAAACTGATATTTACATTACCTGCAAATGATAATGCTAGAAGGATTTCGATAGTTGAATGTTACGTCACACACATACAACCCCCCCTTTCTTTTTCTCTCCCTCTTTCATGGTAATAGGATAGGATTTCTGTAGTTGATTGTTGCTACTGAGTGCTGCAAGTAGCCAGTTTATCTTTATCTGTATCTATAACTTTCTCATCTATATGTATGCACTCTCGAATTTAATTTCTGTCGCACTCTCTGTTTGCCACACATCTTTCTTATATCTTTATTTTGCACTTGGTACTTTTTAGTGGATAAACTATATGTAGCTGTACTATGTTATTGTTTGCCCACTGTAGCTGTTTATCCAGAAATGTGTGATTAATTTTGGCCAGTTATACAATTCAGGTGGCAGGCAACTCAAAAATAGATCTATATTTTAGAGAAATTTATGATATTATTGTAACTAAAATTATTAATGGCTATTTCTTTATTTCTCCTCTTGCAGAATTTGCTTTTGTCAAAGAACTCACACTCGATGTCCAAAACATCATAGCACCTCCGAAACAAAAATTGCCATCAGCTGTTAATAGTAAAGATTCAGAAATTGACAGCCCCACAGTTGCAGCTTCGCCTAAGAGTGTTGGTAAGTCAGAAAAGCCCCAGACTACAGATGAGCAAGAAGTTGGCAATGGATCTGTTCATAATAGAAGTGAAGATGGGTCAGCAAAAAGTGCCCCCAATAGCCCATTTGCTAGGAGTTCTATTGGAAGCCCCCATAGGGACTTTCCTGACTTTGACATTAGAAAGACTGCTGGTGAAGATCAATCACCCCGTGGTCAAGATAACATACAAGTAACCCCAAGGTATGGTTTTTTTAATCTGCATCCCCGTTTTCTGCTTGTCAGTTGTTGATATGATTGTATTATTAGCAGATGCATCCTCTTACTTCGGTTTTTCAGGACTTAACGTTTGAACATGTTTTTTTTAATGTTCTATGATTTTTTGGAGTGCTTCTGTGATGCTAAGACTATAATGAGTCTAATTAATTACTGAATTGGCATTAGACCTTCATGGGGCAGCCTTGTGTTTTATTTGGGGCTGCTGCTTCAACCTGCTTTCCACCTCATCACAGCACTGCTAATTGCAATGGATCATAGTGATAAGATCTTAAGATCTTGTGGAATAATTGTTTATATATAATCTTCCATATGCAGTGATCATAGTGGTGTCAAGTCTGTGTTTTCGGGTGGCAAAATTTTTGATGAACGAAATTGGGGAACCTTTGACACTAATGATGATATTGACTCAGTTTGGGGATTCAATGCCAGTAGCATCACAAAGGAGGTATGCAAATTCTCGCACCTTACATATTGTCTCAGCAAATTTTCTTTCCCATTTGAAAACATGCATTTTGTATGGATGTTGCTTAAATGTTCCGTGCTTTATCCTATCTTTTTATGACCAGTGATGTTGTTGTAAAGTTATGAAAACACTAAATAGTCTAGCATGCCTATTTTTACTAATATCCTTGGAAGTATAAGTGTATTATAACTAGTACTAACATTTCTAACATGATGAGGCTCCTATGTCCTAACAGTAATGATTATCCTAATATTTTAGCACCTCCGCAAGTTGAAGCTTAGCAAACTTTCATATCGTTACAATTAAACCCACTTAACCCAAAAAAAAAAAAAACATAATGGCTTGAACCTTTGACCAGGCTCAATAAAGCACTCAATGCAATACAGTAATAGGCTTCCCAACAAAGACTTTCGTATACAGTGGCAGAAAAAGAGCACTGGTGGAGAGACTATGCTGACAGTTTGACTTGATAGTTAAAATGATCCACAGCAAAGTTAGTCAAGATGTTGCATAGCCAAGGAAGAAAAAATAGTGCTGGGAACTTCCATTTTAGGGATTTAGAGCGTGTAGAAGATTTTTTTATTGCATATTTCTCAAAAGGATAGTTTTGTCAAACTATGCAAAAATATGGAAGCCAGTTTGCAAAGGATTGCTGGTTGAGAAAGTAGAGTTACTGAAGTTTGTTGCTTAGGTATTCTTGTTGCTAGGTACTTTGCTATGTTAATCGATGGAGTAAGAGGAGAAGGCACAATGTAATCAGAATGAGCTTACACCCATTATGATAAACCCTTGCATTTCTTAAACTTAACATTTCCAATTGCTGGTACGTGTTTGATCAATGAGTATTTTTATTCTAGTGGTCTACCGATCACATTTGGACATTTGTTTTTACAGGAGAGAGATCTTGACGGAACTGGAGACAACTATTTCTTTGGATCTGGGGAGCTGGGCCTTAACCCCATTAAAACAGGTTCACCACCGGCTGGTGATCCCTTCCCGAAGAGTGGTGGATTTAGTTTTGATGATTCTGTTCCAAGCACACCACTTTCCAGCTCAAGCAGCTCTCTGCAAAGGCCCAAAGAGTGGTTGGAAACTGCTTTTGACAACTTCTCAAGATTTGATTCTTTCAGGACACATGATAGTGGCACTTTACCTGCTCGGGAGACACTAGCGCGATTTGATTCAGCCCGCAGCAGTATGGATTTTGATCATATTCAAGGCTTTCCAGCATTCGATGACTCGGATCCCTTTGGCTCTGGGCCCTTCAGGACTTCATCAGAAAGTCAAACTCCAAGAAGAGGATCCGATAATTGGAGTGCATTTTAGTTTACTAGCTCTCCCATCTGTGCCTTCAGGAGTGGGTTGTTTGTCATACTGGTGGGACGCTCTTATTTGTAATGTATTCCTTGTATTAATCCTGTGTATTTGTTGTTCCTCTGACGGCCTGTTTATATTTTTGGCTTCTTGGTTGATAATTTTTCCTTAGGGTACCATTGAAGGGATCTTGTCTTGAAGAGATTGTGGTATTGCCGACTATCGGTGTGTTCTTTCCCGGGCGGAATTTCATTATGATTCTTTCTTTTTTCGGGAGTAATTGATTCTTTTTTATTTATATTGCGAAGAGTAACTTGAACCCAAATCCGTTTGGTTGAATCTAAACTTCATCCAAACACTCACCAATGGCCAGATTTGACGGCAGTTCTACTATTAGGTCATGCTCTATCCTAAGGTAGATGTAAAGTGGTAGAAGCCACGATGCAACAAAAGTACATGATGGCAACGCGATGATAAAGATGAGGTAAATGCCGACTCGGTGGTCGATGGGGAAGGGGTTGGATTTGATGGCAGTGGCAATGACTTGCTAGATGGAGAGGTGCGTGTCAGAGTACCATTGTCGACAGTTTAGTGGTGCTGGGGGAGTGGTGGGCAGGGCGGTAGCCGAGACAGTGGTTAGGGCGGTGATCAAGGGCCAATGATTAATGTTTGCCGTGGTTAAGGAGAAGGGAGCGATGTAGTTGTTGAAAAGGGGTGGGGGCGAAAAGAAGGTGGTTGAGGCAATGGGGCATAAGTTCTCTTTGAAAAGAAAGACTTGAGTGATACAAGTGTGTGATGCTCCCGATTTCCCTTTAGCACATGCCTTGTTTGCAACTTAAAAGTAAAAGAGTATCTAAGGCTCTTATATTTTTAGTTAAAAAGATGACTTAAAATTTTCAATTAAAAATTTAAAACTATAATGAATTTTTTAATAAAATAATAGGAAAAATTATTATAACATCCTATAAAATTTAGTGTAATTATACTTGTTATCTCTTTATTTTATAAAATTATCATTGATCTTCTATGAAATTACTAAAATTACATTAATTTACCCTGCAAATAATAGTTAATTAATTTAGATGACAAAAAATGATACTATATAACATATATATAATAATTTAGGGAACAGTGCTTTGGCTCGCCAGGTTGGGCTTGTGGATGCAAGAAGCAGGCCTGCCCGCTCCAAGTTGAGAGTTGGGCCAAGGGGTTTGGGTGAAGGCCTGGGCTTCTTGGCCTATAGACTGAAGGGTATAGCGTGAGGCTGGCTTCACAGAGCAGCGAACACTTCCTACTCCCAACAGTGGAGAGAAAACGGGCTGCAACACGATTAGCCCACAATAGCCTGGTTGGCCTAGTTACATGGACCATCACCTTTAAAACAGAGGTCCACCCACAAAAAAAAATTATAATAATAAAATTATAATATTTTGATAATATTTACTATATTAATTGAATAAAATATGTTTTTTATTATGTGAAAATGAAACCTATAATCATAGCTTATGATAAAATGAAAAAGTTTTATCAATATATATATATCAAAGATTGTCAAGATATTATAATTCTATTAACAACTTATATTTTTTACCACTTTAATTTGTCACCAATAATTCTGTCACTATTAATGAATTATTATACATAGAAAAGGTCATTGTAATACGACGACTACGTCCTATTATAAACTGTCTATAGACAAATCATTAATCTAAGTCATTTTAATATCAAAAAGTATATTTGGAAAGACTCAAAAACACATATCAGAAGATCAGATCAAAGTCACTCTTTCCAGAACCCTACCTTTCATCCTTACCACTACCAAACCATTCAGCCATATCTTCATCGTCGGTATCCAGATTATCGGCAGACCGTAAGTCATCATCAGTTTCACTTTCGCTTTGATCTGGCAACTCGCTCCTATATGCTTCTCTCCTTTGCGCCTCACACAAGTTGGTCTTACCTCCAGCAATAGGAAAATCTATAAATTGAGAAGATTCATCTAATGTATTTGAGAGCTTGTGATTTTCCATCCTATCGTCCACAAATCTCCACGTACGAGAATCTCTGATCCTGTTCTTTCTTTCTGACATCATTGATGATTTGTCACTACAACCAACCTGATGTTCCACAAGAGTCAATTTGTTATTCATATTATGGTCTTTATCTTCTCGTTCAGGTTGAAAAGAAGATGCCCTAGGTCGTCTATGATCACATTTAAGACAGACCATGTTTCTTCTGAAATTGATGTAGTTACACCTACACAAACAGGATTCCAATCACTTCAAAATCAAGTAATAAGAAAAGGCTTCAGACCGTGGCATTTATCACAGCAACTGAAACAATAGAAGAACCTACGAGTCACATTCCCACTCCCCTGGATTGAGATGCCGCTCAGGAGGCTTCTCTTTGCATAGCAAACATCTCGTATTCTTCGCAAAATTTAGGAAGTTGCATCTGCCAAAATCAAATTAATGGTCTTTTATAAGAAATATAAACCAGTTAGAGAAAGCCCAATTTTATGAACAGTATTACTTACTTGCTGCATATCCAGTCTCCCTTCTTCAAAGGTAGGTGACTGCTATCTTCCTGCAATTGCTTGATTCTTTCCTCACATAAGCTGTCACAACGCAAGCACTTGATATTTCTGGCAAAGTTGAGGAAATTGCATCTAGCCAATGGAAGTTTAAAAAATGTAAATTTAAATCAGAGCAGGAGAAACTGCAAGATTTATTACAATAAATAATAACTGTATGGAAATTATGCTACTTGAGACAAAGCCAGTCGCCCTGTTTCATTGGAACGTCTATTGTGCCTTTGTCTTGCAGATTGGGATGGATTTGTCTAACCATAATCTCTGTGGTGTCTGGAAGATAAGAATTTTCCTTTACAGCACTGTGCTCTACTATTTCTTTCAGTAGACTTCTCACAGATTCTTTGACCTTTTTATTTAGACATGGTTTGTTATCCACTGAACCAATAATGGGCTCAAGCCCATAAGTCAAAATAATGCGCATAACATCTACAGTCCTTCCACCTTCATCTTTGCGTGCCTTCACAAAGGCCCTGTCACAGTCCCCCCTTAAATTGCAGGAGCTGCACACCTGCTCAGAGCACCAGTCCATGCAGTTTCTAGTTAAGGAGATCGCAAACTATGGAAGAGGAAAAGAGTACAAAAGAGGATAAGATATCCTCATAAAGAAACCTAAGACAAAAAATAATAATAAAACAACTTGCAAAAGTAATTAGTAGTAGAAACTTGGTCATAGCTTACATTTCCCTCATCGATGCCCAAATGTGCTCTCAGACGCTTTCCTGAATTGATCACTTTTCTGTCTAAGCTAGGACATCCAAATGCTACAGTAACTCCTATATCTTTTCTAGACAAGAACCTGGCAGCAAAGTAATTTGAAAAGTAACTTCAGTATATATTATGTACCTCACAAGAAGATGGAACTAAAAGAAAATTGCTATGCATGAAATATTATTTCCACTTGAAATATCATTAAATTACAAAAAAGACAAGACTTCATTAACCTAAGTCCATTAGCAAGAAAATCACATTTTCTAACCTTTTTTTTTTTCACCTTAGAACTGGAAGTATGGTTTTCATATACGGCTATGTAATCTGATACACTATTCCATTCTCAATGTGAGCTAGTTAGGTTCAAACAATAACTCATACAAATTGTTTCAATTCCTTGTGATTTGTTAATTCAAGGTTCCATTAAACTGTCACAGTTCTAAAGCCAAACACCTTGGCTGCATAACGTAAAACCCAATGATCATAACCTCTATACAAACTGAATGAACCAACAATTAAAAATATTAAACCTCAAATAAATCCAGACTATGTTATATGCAACAAAAGAACGAAAAGAATCGTTTCTTCTTCTATTACCTTAAAAGATCAAACTGGTCTCTACCAAAATTCAGGCAGGCGGTCCTGATAATATTGGATTCTTTTGCACGCAATTTCAACTCACCATTTCGGAATGGGTTTCTCTCTGCACCATGACCATCAAAGTATCGCCCCTTGAGAAAGCACTCCATCAGGGCCACCCATTCAGGCCAAGGGTGCGAAATCTGAACCGCGGATTCTTCCTTCTCCACGAAACAGCTGCGCTCTCCTCCGTCAGATTCTTCACTTCTCCTCGGACTCCATCCATCGCTCGGGACCACGCATAGCTTGCGAAGCGGAGAGAGAGTGTGAAACAGAGAGCTCAAGCCCAAGCAAGTGGCATCAAAACGAAAACGTGGATGACAAGGTTCACAAACCCGTCGTATACGGAAATACATCAAATCAAAGTCAAAACCAACAAACAGAACAAGCCGCAGCCGCAAAACCAAATTTTAGGATCGCAAAGGTGTGAGCTCAGCTGGGGAAGAATAGCTTCTGCCTTCTACGCGAGGGAACGGCAACAAATGGACGAGTGAGTGAGTGAAATATTCATTCATAATAAGCTGAGTTTGGTGGAAGCCTTTTTATTCAAATAAAAAGAAGAAGAATCTAATTTTCACATATCGTGAATCAATTAACTCTTTTTATTTGAATAATTTTTAAATGACAGATGTAAAAATTAATTATGACAGTATAAAATATTTTTATATTATTATTGTATTAAAATTAATTTTATAAAAAAATTAATATGTATACATTGTTAGCACAAAGAGCTATATATAGACATAATACTATCATATTAACAAAAATATTTAACCTAATCATTTAATATCTTAAAAGTCTTTCAAATAAAAATATATAATTGAATGACAGTATAAAATTCTTTATACTATCAATATATCAAAATAATCTATCTTTATTGATTCATAATTTAAAATTTGGAGACTAGATTCTACATGTATTTATATAATTACATTGGAGGTCATTCTTATAGTTTCACTTTATTTTTAATTAGATTTTTACAGATTAAAAATTTGTAATTAAGTGCCCATAATGTATAAGAATTTTTAGTTACATCCTATAGTTTAAAAATTTATAACCAAGTCTTTGCTTCGTACAAAAGTTTTCAACCAAGTGCCTATTTCCATCCACTATTATAAAAATGTCACATTAAATAAAATATTTCGTATAGATCATAAGAAGACACTAGAATGAAATACATTCAGATGTCACATATGGATGATAAATTGTTGTCTTGGTAGTGGGATTGAAAAATTTTGCATAGTATGTGAACTTCTTCACAAAATTTTTAAGCTATAGAGACTTAGTTAAAAATTGACGTGTAGTATTTAGGGTTGGAAGTGTGTCGAGTTAAGCCAAGGGAGACAAAACTAAGGCAAAGCTCAATAGTATTGAGCTCAACTCATGGCTCAATTGATTAACAATTAAGCATAAAATTGAAGCTCAAGCTTGGCTCTTTAAAAGCTCATCGAGCTTGAGCTAACTCGTGAATAGGCTCATTTAAATATAGATTAAATACTTTAGCTTAATAGATTATATTTTTTACTATAAATACATAGTTTATTTTCAACACAATTTACATATATTAGAGAGATAATAATAAATATATACATATAATATATAATACATATTATATATATTCACACACACATACATAAATATATACATACTAATTGAGCTAGTGACTCAAGCAGAGTAAAACTTAAGCTCAACTCATTCAATAAATAAGCTCAAATCATAAGCTCAATTTCACAACTCGGCTTATTAAATTATTAACTAACTGAATTGAAAATAGTTTACGAGCTAGCTCGACTCACTTCTAGTCCTAATAATATAGAGACTTAATTACAAATTATCAAACAATAGGATTTAATTGAAAATTTTTGTATACTATAAGAATTTGATATCAAATTTTTAAACTGTAAAAACTTAATTAAAAATTGAGTGAAATTATAAGGAGCCAAATTAACTAAATCAAAAACTAAACCAATATAAATGCTATGTTTTCCAAGCAGCCATTTCAATTCGTGATATATTGCAATATCAATCTTTTGTGTAGTCTTTTTTTATTATAATATTATTATATTGCATCATTTTTTAGCTTTAAAAAGCTACAGAGTAAGCAACGACACATTTTGCATGTTTAAAATGATAACTAATTAAATCACTAATTATAAATATAGGATTTTTTACGATATAAAATAAAAAATAGTATATTATATATATGCATGGAAGTGAAAAGTTTTAAATATATGTCTTGTTTTTTATTATATAGAAATCGACTTAAATCGATTTCAGTGGAGATTTCAGATTGTTTACAGCGAATTGTGGAAATAAATTTAAATTGATTTGTATCACAAATTGACTTAAATCGATTTGAGTAAAATGTCAGACATTGGACATGTCAAAGCCACTCAAAAATTGATTAATTAGTTATCATTTTAAATGACTCTCTCTCTCTCTCTCTATATATATATATATATATATAATATTATTTTTTATTTTATATCTGTAAAAAATCCTATAAATGTAGATAAAATGAAAATATATATCTTGTTTTGTGTTGAATTTTCTGTTTAATTTGCACAAAGAATTGAAAGCTTGTTACCAACATGGTCCAGTCTGGTACATTTTATTGGTAAAATTGTGTATTTTTAAACAAGTTATATCAAACACTATGTTTGTATTATTTTTTTAGTTGATATAAGATAGTTTCTTGAATTAAAAATGTTTTAATTTTTTTTTCATACAATATGTAGATTTCTGATTCGATGTTTAGGTTAGGCAATATGTTACATATACATAGTTACAGTTAGTACTAAATAAAAACTAAGATAATTTTGCCGATAAAATTTGCTTCCTCACATCCTTGATGATAAAACCCATTGAAGTATTTGAAGGTTTTTGTTTTTGTTTTTTTTTTTTTTTGGTTTTCAGATTATTTTCTGCTGAACCCAATAATTAATCCCCTTGTATATAGTAAGTGTATTTAAGAAATAGATACTGACCATCAATTTTAAATTTATGTTATTCCCAACATGAGAATTGAACAAATATTTGAATTAATAAAATTATAAATGATCTAAAATGGGTAAGGAACAGTTATATTTCCACAGAAAAAAATAACAAAGAAAAATACACACTTTACAAAATAATTACATTAAATATGGATAGGAATGATGGCACATGAGAATTGATTATCTCGTGTAAAAATTTCATATTCATATCCTAAATTATAAAATGGAGTCATGTGCCAGACTTGTAAGAAAATCTAACCACTATTTAAAAATGAACACAACATCATGTAAACTTTCAGACATGCCAAGATGGGAATTGATGGTTGGACTCACGATTTTGACGGTGTGGGATCGACGCACACTTGGATGCCGTCAAAGTAAAGAAACAAAAAAGTTCTAAACAAAAATAATATGACTTGAACGGTGGACGTAAAAAGTGGTCTATTTAGTGAGTCGATTTCCTACGTACAAATAACCGCTCTCTTAGTGCGCCAATTGTAACCGTCGGGGCCGATCTTGCGAGAAATTATTCCATATTCCTAGAGTGCCACCTAGACTTATGCTCACTTTATTCGTGTTCTGCCACCTAATCATGGGGCCCACTGCTTTTTATCGTTAATACATAGCATTGACTAACTATAGTTATTGTGAAAAATTTAAAAATAAAAAGAATCTCTCCTGCTTGAGTTGTGAGGTGTGACCTTACTAGTCAAGTGGTACAGGTAGAAAACTGTGTCACGTGTCAAGCCACACGTCAATCCATTCTAAAATAAAACTAGAGTAAACACTCAAATTGATCTCTGATAATTTTTTTGATAAATAAATTAATCCCTAACAATTATAAACACTTAAATTGATCCCTCACGATTATTAAAGTAGGACATTATAAGTCCCTAACCGGCTTATTAAAGTTAGGCCAGGAGGCAGAGATGAAAAAAAGTTTGGTTGGGAAAAGGTGTTCTGAAGCGAATAAAGTTTCTGACAAGATTAAAGATAAGACGACTAGAGTTAGGTTGAGCTCGGTTGACAGGTGGCCAAGACTGATAAGCATATGATGGAGCTCAGACACCTGCCATCTGAGCTCCTCTTCCATGGCCAAGTCCCGCCTCTTTCTGGTCGAACTCTATTTCATCGCTCTTTTTTCATACGAGCTTCACCTTTTCCTAGTCGAGATCTTTTTTTATCACTGCCTCCCAAGCCCCAGCTAAGCATTGACAGGATAGTCAAGAACCTATAGTATCATATTTTAATAATTGTGAGAGACTAATTTGGGTGTTTATAATTGTTAGGTATCAATTTGTCGATGAACAAGATTGTCAGAGACTAATTTGGATATTTACTCATAAAATATATTAGCTTTTTTAATAAAGAACTCACATAGATCTAGATTAGATTTTACTAGCAATAATAATTCTTTTTTGTTAAATAATTAAAAAACTTTTATAAAACGAAAAGAATTCACACTGTCCACTTGTTCTAGATTAGAATTTTCAAGAAATGTAAATGTCTTTTAATGACACTAGACTCTTTTGAAGAAAAACTTCACATAGATCTAGGCAACATTGAGGTCTTTACCGTAAGACAATAGAAATAGAAGAGAATGAATAGGAGAACATTATGGCATGTTTGGTTTGAATTTTAATTTTTTAATTTTAATTTTTCAAATTTTATGAAGAAAATACTGAAAATTCTGAAAACGATAAATTTCAGTTTTCAGTTTTCATTTTTAGTTTTAGCATTTCCTTCACAAAATCCTGAAAACTGAAAACTCAAACTAAACAGGCCCTACAGTGTCCACTACTGCCTCCTTCACAACTGTAAAGTTCTTTTTCCTCCTCTCTTAGTTTTCTCAGTAGAAGAATGTGTTCTTTCTTTTTCTCTCAATCCTTCAAAATCCTTTCTTAAAAAAAAAACGTGTACTTTCTTTTTCTTTTTAAATATTTTTATCATTTTTATTGCAATGATTTTTGAATTGGGATACAATATTTTAGTGGCCGATTATTATAAGGATAATTTTTTTATTCTATTAATCTGTTATATAATGTATCTAGTTCTTTTAATGTGAATTTCAGATTTTGAAGACAACTGAATTTTATCCATAACATTGAACAAAAAATTATGAAAAATAATAAGCTAGGGTTCTATATTTTGATTTTTTTTAATTTTTTTCTGTGTATTAGATTGATGAATTGAAATTCTTTTTTCACTAATGGGAAAGCACTCTTGGTGGTGTGGAGCAAGCAAATCTTTGGAAGGAAGTTCTTGCTAATAGTGCAGAGTATTGACTGACAGGTATACTAATTGTTGGATATCCTGATCTAGTTTCGCCCTGCTATATGTTGTGCTGTCAAGTTGTTAATCATATTTATATCCTTCTTTTGACCAAACTTATTGTTTCCAGCTGAAATTACTTGTCCCACTATATTTTGCTGATTTTCCTTTCTAACACTGAATCTCAAATTATGTATATAATGCAAAAATTTATTTTTAATTGTGTGTCTAAAATAATTGTTAATATGAAAAATAAAATGAATGGGATCAATGTTTGATATAGGCTAAGTTAGATAAATTTTATTTGGTATATCGTTTAGTAAGTGAGATCTACTTTTTTTTTCTCTTTCCTTCCTTTTTCTTTTCTTTCCTCCCTTTCTTCTCTCTTTTCTTCTCATTCCCATCACTTTTTTTCATGCTTCTTATTCTTCTTTTTTCTTTTTTCCTCTTTCCTCCATCTCTTCCTCATCTCTTACTTCCTTGCACACCAATCACTACCACCTCTGTACCTCCTCCTCCTCCTCCCCCTCATCATCATGATCACCATCAACTGCGTTTCTCTCTTCTCTCTTTCTAACTCGTAGTTTCTCTCTCTAAGTGGAAGAATTGGTTAGAGCTATGAGTTTTGGATTGTTCTCTATATCTAATTTTTTCTCTTAGAGTGGTAGGTAAGTGACAATATTGCTTTTTTTATCTTATTGAGCTCTCTATGTAATTATTCATAGTAGACTGGGGTTTTGGAACTCTAAGTATATATATATTTGAGATTTTCTATTATGTGGGGTCAATTAGTGTAAATTAATAGCATTATTAGCTCACTAATATTGTATTTACCTTGTTCTTAGAATCATAGAGCAGTTGAGTATCAACCGTTGGATTTGTGGCACTTAGAAGTGGTCTCCAATTTTTTAGAACCAATTTGTGAGTAGATTTAGCATCTCTAGTTACATATATTATGTTCTAAATAATAGAAATATAATTATATATTATTTTGGCATGCATTTGTTTATGACAAATTTTTTTATTAGAAAACTACTTTGTGAGCCCTTTATTTGTTAACATAAGGCAATTAGAATTGAACATGTGAACATAAGTGAATTTTTAAGCAAGTTTAGAATAACTAATAAGTACTCACATAAATGAGAACATTTTTATCAATTACTGATAGGTTATATTTATGCACCCATTTTCCTCTATAACTTAGGGCATTTTACATGTTGTTTATGCCTAATTGATTGATAAATGGTGAATTTGTATTTCTTCTTCATCATGCATCAATGGCTATTAGCACCATTTCTAATTAATAATTATATTTTAAAGTTATATGTGCTTTTGATCTGTTTGTGTGAATATTATTTGCTGATAGGATGTTTCCAGGTTGGTGTATTGGACCAAAAAATGGCTTAGAGCAATTTTCAGGCACATTTTGGTAATAGTGGGATCGCCACAGTGGTCCATGACCGCCCCAATGGTCAACAGAAGAGGAGACTGAAGGCAGGACCATTGCAGTGGTCATTCACTGCCCTGGCAGTGGACAGAAAAAAGCATGAGTTTTAGGATTTTAATTGACAACCCTAGCGGTGAGACATTTCTACACCAGTGTTAATGACGTGCGATTCAACCTTGCTGGATCCACATTTATATTATTTTTACTACATTATAAATAAGGAAAGGTCGAACATTGTAGACACATTTTGATCATTATTTTTATTTTTGTTGTCAAGCACGCTATCTACTTTCTCTCTCTACTATCTCTCTAGGTTTTGGAAGCTTCCAATCCTTATTTTAACTTCTATTTAGGATTATAATTGTAGTCTCCATTACATTAATTGTGATCCCTCACTTATGGAAGAGTAATTTTTTTTACTTTGTGCGAGGATAATTGAGGATTGAGATTGTCCTTGAGGTTCCTATTTTAATTGTAATTTGTGATTGATTTTTCCTTCCTTTTTTGTTATCTCTTTTTAATTTTGATTGTATAAATTATTGCAATTGTATTTTTTAGAGCTTCCTAATTATGTGTCCATCTGTGAGTTGTATGCATAATTAGGATTCCATTAGGGTATTTTGTCAATTGATTAAATTACATCTATTTGGTAAATGATTGGAATTAACTCTGTTGGGAGATTCGATTGTTATAATTGGTAATTAAACTAGCATAGGCATATAGAACCTTGATAATGGATTATTAATATATGTGTTAGTCAAACCGTTAGTGAGAGTGTGATTATGTGACAATTAAGGAGAATTGCGTCATTGTTGTATGATAACATAATTAACAAAAGTAATCACGGCCACGAATTAATCCTTTGAGCCAATAATCAAACAATTTTTAATCTGAAGGAATTATTGTTCAGGGAATTTTTCCATATAATTTTCTAAATTAGCTTTCATTATAGTAATATTCCAAACAATCTCCGTTTTTCTAATTGGCTAGTAACATGTGATACCCCAGGTACACGTGTTAGTGAACAAGTTTCGTATAGCCTTAGGATCCCCCAGGACCTACCATGTTGTCGGGTTCTGGATTTCGCTAAGTCTGAATCCTACACCTCCTTGGAGGATTATATGTTAGAGCCACTTTCTTGGGATTAAAAGTCCCGGTAATTGTTCCTAATGGCAAAACAAGTTAAAGAGTGACTTTTAACGAATTTTATGAAGCCTCCAAACATTTCGTTTTTAGCTCATAAGTTTAGAAAATCGCAAAGTTTCTCGAATTTGAACTAAAACCCAAAATTTGGTTTTTGATTGGTTAGGATTTTGATTTTTATGATATTTTATTTGAATCCAAATGGGGGATATTTCCTTATTTACATTTATGTTTTAAAGTTAATGGAGACATTAATTTAAAATTAAGAAATGTAAATAAGTAAGTAGTGAGACAACCCAGATGCTAGGAGCACCAGGGGTGCTGACAATAGCTTTATCACACCGCTTATAGCAAAGCTTGGTGGCAGTATGGTTTTGGGCATTCTGAGGACTGCTATGGCAGTCATGGTGGCAGCAGCAATGTGTTTTTGTCCCTTGGAGACCGCTATAGCAGTCGTAAGTGAATGGTTCGGGGGGGGGAGGGGGTGGGCTGGCAGGACCACTATAGCGGTCATACACCGCTATAGCGGTGTCAGCAGTACCCAAACTGTTCAAAACGCGTCGTTTCGCATTAGTGATCCCCTACCCGCTTTATATACCCCCAAACTCGGAAATTTCTCCCCATTTCCGAACCCTACTCCTCTTCCATCAATTTTTCTCTCATTCCCTCAAATCTGCTCCATTCCATCATCCCCAATCATCAAGGTATGTTTATGTTAATAGATTTTGTCTCCGTTCTTTCCATTCTTCTATGTTCTTAGTATGAGATGTTGTTTTCTTTCATTGTTGCCAAGTGGGGGCGCTCCCCCAAGGTTATTAGGGTTATGTTAGAGCCATTTAGAAGTCATTAGAAATTAATCTAGATTAATGGTTGCTCTATGGTAGTTGCCAGTGTCATTCCAAGCTCTCTGGGTCAAGTTGGTGGTGCCCATATACTCCCGGCTCTAAACGGTGAATGGGTTTGACCTCATTGCCTTAGTTTTATCATTATGATTATGTTTGATGCATGATATTTGTGAAATATGAGATTTGAGATGAGAAAAAGTATAGAATATAATTTTATATGATTATGTCAAGTTAGAAAAATTATGATTTATGATGATAGCATGAAAGAATGAGTTTTTCAAAACCATGGGACCATGATTGCTATGTTGTATGCTTTAGGAAAAAAAATATTTTATATGATTAAGAATGGATTTATTAAGAAAATACCTGTTGTAGCAACTTTGCTATTTATCAAATATGTTTATGTGTTTACGACACCGTTATATTTTCAAGATTTAGATTTCAAGCTATGTTTTGAATATTCAGTTAAGATAGCTATATATATATTAGAGAAATGTAAACAAGAGTATGACTCAGCTTTACAGATATATATGTTAAATGATTTTCGAGTTTTATGATTACGAAACCTAGTATTTTAAGCTATGATTTTAGATTATCAAGTATATGAAAAAGATATGATAGTTAAAGATTTGAATTTGGAATTTTTAGTTTTATGGTATCAAGAGGTACGGAATTCAGTATGATTCTTAGCAACTGTCAGATACATATTCTGTAGGTTAGAGATCGGTTTGCCTACAAACAGGTGATCCCTTGGGCACGATTCTCACAGCCACAATTATGCTAAAGTCAAGTTGTTAGAGTTATGTGAATCCAGAACTCCCAGTGTACTAAGGAATTAGGGGTTCTGTTCACCAGGGACTGAGTACCCATTTTTTTCAGTTATGGTTTTGTCAAACTAGTATAGACAGTAGCTATAGAGAAACAAACAGTGAGTTAACGGTTGGGAGAAATGATCGTTAACCTTGGTACCAAGTTGTCCTCAGGGACAATCTCACAGAATAGAAAACATGTTCTTTCTTGTGCCCGTGTCTGGCACCCAATAAAGGCTGAGGGTGAAGCCCGTGTCTGGCACCCATAGGAGATTGGTTATGTCATGGTTGACATGCATAACTGGACAGATATCCATGTTTCTCTATTAGAATATTATTAATCATATTTTCAGGAATTATTGATGTTCTTCTGAGAATATTTGATTTAAGAGATATTATATATATGAGAAATGATTTTCTTGTTGGAATAAGAACTTAGAGATGTTTTCTTATAAATTTATGAATACAGAGATATATTTTCAATGAGATTATGTATATGAATATCAAATAATTTATGATTGTTGCATGCATGATATTATATGTATATTCCTTGGTTGTCCTGTGTGGGTGATGGGTGAGAACTCACTTACTGAGTCCGTTGACTCACCCCTCTCCCTTCCTCTCATAGTTGCAGGTACATGTTCAGTTTCAGCTCAGTTTGGTTCACTCGGTTCTTTCCCAGTGGTGAGCCTTATTTTGGAGCAAGGCTTAATATAGGTTTATGTTAGTATTAGCAGGTTCTAGTAGATTTACAGGCAGGATTCGAACCATGCATGTATTTTGAGACATTGTAGTTAATTTCAAAGTTTATATATTTCCACATATATTACTAGAATTCAGAGTATGGATTTCAATCACTGATTTAGATTTATATTATGTAATAGATTGGCCAAGTAACTATAATCCAATTTTTTAGATTGAGCAGGATTCATATTTATATCATATGATAACACAGTTTATGGTTTCATGATCAACGATTTTGGCCCAGAATTTCTTAGAGTTGGGATATCACTTCTAGTTTTATGAATTCAAGTATTATGTTTTAATTAGAGAAGTTGATATTGACTTAGAAGAAAATCTTATTTAAAGTATTATTTACAATAAAATATGCATATAGAGAGACACGTTATCCAGAAGGCTTATGTGGGGATGGGATTCCTCACGTGCCGGTCACGTTCCTAAGTCGGGTCGTGACATAACATTTCTTTGTGAGGCGATCAAAGTTGTGTCCTTTACTACATTTTGTGTGCAATTTAGCACTTTATAAATTTTAATTTGTTTGTGATTGTAACAGCTCGCTTTAAATTTTGGCACAACTGCCGAGAAGTGGAGCTAGTTAATTTTTGTAAATAATTTTTTTATTTTTTGTTTTCTTTTTTTTTTATTTTTATTTTAGCTTTCAAAAAATTCAATTTTTGGTTTTATTTATTTTATTATTTTCTTCCAATTTTTTTCTCATGTTCAGTAACACACCTTTTAGTCCATAGCCATATAGTTCTTACAATGTTGCAGGAACCCAAGTTGTTGAAGATAATTCATACAAAATAATGGAGTGCCGACTGGATGATATGAAGTGTATATTGGAGCAATATGCCATGAGGAAACATGCCAACAATCACCACATGGAGATGATGCTTACTCTGGCATGTCCTAATCTGATTGGTATGATTGTATGGATCAGGAATATAGAGATGTTGAACCATCTTAATACTCGTATTTCCAACAGCAGTTCCAGCCATCACCACTTCTTCATCAGCAGAGCTTGCAACCACTCTAACAACAGAAGGCCTATGATTTGCAGTATCACCAATCTCCAATATTGCCTACCCTTCTTGCCAACTATGAATCTCCGTGGCAAGAAATGATAAGAATAATGATACAACATCAAAAGAGAATTAATAATACCCTATAGAGGATGATAAATGACATAATTGAGTTGCAGCACTCACAGGTCCAACAGTTGAGTTCTTCTCAGATGCCAAAGGCAGTGTTGAATTTTTAACAAAATAGTGATACATCTCAACAGGGCACAAAACATATGGGTGAAACACCACAAGAGGAATTGGTTGATGGGACATCTGACATTCATTGTGTTAGTGATTGTGCCCTAGGTCATTTATCTGACCTTTATTGTTAGTTTCCTTTATTGTACCCTATACAGTTTCCTACATAATGAATATTATTTTTTGGCATAATCAAACGTTATCTTTAACTAGATAATTATAAAGATTGTAGTTAAATATAATACAATTTATGAAGAGGATAGTGACTAAATAAGATAGGATTTGTCCCTTTTTTTGAGAGAGATATCTATTGGGTTCCTTAATAAGTGAGACTGAGAAATACATGGCCATGCTCAAAGGAACTAAAGGAGTCATCGGTGTCACTTGATTTCAATATTCTTAGAGATTGAGAAATTATATTTCAATTATAAGGATGACATTGTCCATGCCTTATGTTCAAATTAGATATCACGTGATGAAAGTATTATGACATATTTTATTGGTTAAGTTAATATGGACATTAATTTATTATTACTTGAGTCAGTTATAATATCTTGCTAGATACCACTTTTGACTTGTAAGTGTGATAATTGTATTAGACCTACCACCAATGTAATATAAACCTATTGTGTCGCACACTAAGAATGTAGCAAATGGATTGTGGCTGTTTAAGAATTCAAATTTTAAATATATAGATATATGAGATATATGATCTGCATATTAAATTTGTGATTCTATTTCATATTATCATATAATATAAATTTGAAATCTAATAATAAATATATTGGATATTATCAAATCAGATTTGAAAAGATTTATTTTCAAACTCTGAAAAATTCTTTTTAAAATCGATTATCCTTTTCCTAATTAGTTAAGATTGCGTATCTCCCTATAAATAGAAAAGATAAGGATTTCAGTTAGTGTATGCATGACACAACTTCAGAAGCCAAAAACAAATTAAAGGAAACCCTAGAATAGTGATTTAGGATCACATTGAGCTAGCACTTGATAATCTTTTTTGACCATTTGTGTGTAGATAGTGATAGAGGGCGGTTATTCATTGAGCAGTGCCTACAATTCAAGCATGAGGGTCGAGTTATGTGAAGTACGCTCTCAAGTACATAATTTGATCCCCATGTTCAAACCGATCGATTTGCATGGATTTAATTTTGAGCTTTTACAAAATTTAAAATTTCGATCGCAATTTGTACTATATGATGGCATAAAAACTCAACATCTTGTACTCAACTTGCCAATTGTGATGATCCCAATTGTGAGGCAGATATGGACAATGTTGATGTCGATGATGTGAGTGATTGTACCTCAGACATAGGCCCTTCAGAGATTTCTATTGGGGAAATTCAACACCTCACACATGTTGAAGATTTGTGTGTAGAGTCCCTAAGACTCCTGATCTGGAAAGTTCGCCTTTTCTTTCCAAGGACTTTGCTGATACAATAGAGTTGACTAATAATTATAAAATTGTAGATACTTCAAAGGAAGATTCTATAGTTGAGATGTTAGCTATGGAGGTTGTATCATGTGCCTAACCTTCAACTCTTGAGAGCTAACCACTTTTATTGAAATTAGAATCTCCCTTCCTGAGTACCTTCTAGAGTAGAATATATATGCTATTCTTGAGACTAATGCCTAGCTCTGAGCTCTATGTGCATTGTGTGGTGAGCTGACTGAGACTTTTTAGAGACTTGGTGGTAGTATGTCATGGTGGAATACTTCTTTTAGGAACTGACTTCCCTTCCCATTGGAAATTATTTGCTTTGCAAATGTGAGGCTAAGGAGGAGTTTAAAGGCTTCTGAAAATGTATCAATATCTTCAACACATGGGCCCTAGAAGCCCAATAGTTTCAAAGATTCGTGGTATCATTTATAACCAATGGGATCCAAGTGGAGTCAAAAGACACATGCTTTGGTGGGAATTCTGGATCAATTCAAGCATAAGCCTTCATGAGGGCCCTGGCCGTCTAATTTGGAGAAGCCAAAGCAAAGTGCTGGGTGGGAGACAACCCACCATGAGGGAGCTTTTCTTTCTTTTCTTTTATATTTATGCATTTTATTTCTTGTTGTTTTTAGGCTTAAGTCTTGTATGTTGTTTTATTTTATTTGTGTTTTACATAGTTCTTTTGATACCTTAGAGGTTATATGCATAGGCCTACACCACATGCACTATATTGACTTGCTTGTTATTGACTTTATTTTGTATTGCATGAGATTTACTTGTGAGTTTTTGAGCCTCTTTGATTAGTTTGGACTATCATGTGCCATCTTATTTATTCATGTGTGGTTTTCTTTTTGGATTTGCATTTTAGAACTTACTTAGAGTCTTGCTTGAAAATATATTCTCATGTGCATGCTTGAAAGTGATTGAGGTATTTTTCTTAATTTTAGCCACTTGACCATATAGCCAATCTTTACATATTACCATTATCTAGCCCTTTTGAGCCTTTTTACCCCTTCTTTTATTTTAGCACATCCTTAGCTAAAATTAAAAAACTGTGAACCTTCCCAATCTTTTAGGCTTAGGAGAGCATTCTTGCATTTCTCATATGTGTTTGAGCATAAGTGTGAGGGAGAACATGAGGACATGCCTGTAATACACCAAGTACATGTATTAGTAGGTGAGTTTTGTATAGTCCTAGGGCCTCCTAGGACCCACTCGTATTGCCGGGAAGGCCCTGGATGCGTGAAGGGCCAACGGGTGAAAAGTTGGAACTGCTGCTGCAGAATTTTGCAAAGCAGGCTCGCTATAGCGAGAAGGCAAGCCAGAAGATTTGCTGTAGTGAGATATATTCTTTGCAGCAAGTTTAAGCCTCAACAAGATCACTACAGTGAGATTTAATAGCTGCAGCGTGTGAGCCTGATGACAGTACAGTGCAAAATGATACAGTTTCGTTTAATGAGCCCTATATATACCTAACTCCGGCTTCTCTCTTCCCAGAAGCAGAAACCCGAATCCCTAACCCCCAAACCCTTCCCCACTCTCTTCCACTCGATCTAACATCAAATCCTTTTCTTTTAAGATCCAAGGTAAGTTATTGTTGTTGTATATGTTAGTTTCGTTTGTGTTCTTCCTTTCCCATGTTATGAGTTGTTGTTTTTCTTCATTGTTGTCAAGTGGAGGTACTCTTCCAATGTTGTTAGAGTTGTTTTAGAGTTATCTAGATGTTATTAGAGTGTGATCAAGAGTCAATGTTGCTCTATGGCAGTTATTGGTACCATTCTGTGCTTCGGAGATCAAGTTGGAGATGCCCACATAATCACTACTCCAAACAGTGAGTGGGTTTGGTCTCATAACCTTAATTTCATCGTTATGAGTATATTACTTACATTATGGTTGTGAAATATCAAATTTGAGATGAGAAAAAGTATATAATATAATTTTTCATGATTATATCAAACTAGCAAAACTATGATTTATGATAATAGCACGAAAACAATGAGTTTTTTTTTTAAAACCATGAGACCATGATTACTATGTTGTATGCTATGGAAAATGTTTTGCATGTTTGAGAAAGGTTTTGTTAAGAAAATATGTATCATCGTAAGATGGCTATTTTATCGAATATGTATTCAGGAATTTATTTGATATCACTACGTATTCAAGTTTTAAGATTTCAAACAATGCTTTTTGTATGTTAAAAAAAATCAAATATTTATATATGAGGAGAAACATTGATCAAAGTGTGTTTCAGTTTTATGAACAGAATTGTTGTCATGAAAATGTCAATTATGAATCATGGATTTATGATATTGCCATACCTTGAGACTTGGAATTTTAGAAATCGTTTTATTGAAATATTAAATGGAGCTATGTTGAGTAACATATGATTTATCTTTATGAAAAAAATACACTAATAGTTTTAGAGCTTTCATGATTTAGAACCCCAGTGCTTTGGACTATGATTTTAGAATTATCAAGTATATAAAAATATGTTAGCTTAAGATATGAACTTAGAACTTCAGTTTTATGGTACCAAGAGGTACGAAATTCAGTATGATTCTTAACAACTGCTAGATACATATTCTATGGGCTTGAGATCAGGTTGCCTACAAATGGGAGATCCCTTGGACACAATTTTCATAGCCACAGTTATGTTAAAGTTAGATTGTTAAAGTTATATGAATCCAAAACTCCCAGTGTACTAAGAACTTTGGGGCCCTGCTTCATCAGGGACAAAGTACCCATCTTTTAGTATGTTATGAGATCGTTAGCATTGGTACCAAGTTGTTTATTTGAGGAAAATATCACCCCTTAGCATACACAGAAAATGGGACTTGGTGTTAGGTACCCACAGCTTATCCGATAAGGACTGTTTGATTTTACAGCTTTTGTTATTATATATGTTCGTGGGAAGACATTGGTCTTTCGTGAGAAAGATGAGGATCTCCTTTTAGGAGATTGGTTGTGTCTTCTTCTGAAGATACAATGAGGATCCATACACAATAGCATTGGAGGATCACTTTGAGCACTCTCTTTATTATTATGCTATAATGTATATGTCTACATCGTGTACACTTGATTGATTATTATTGATAAGGTTATTAGTTATGTGGTCGTGGAGGAACTAGACTTTTTATAGTCTATCATTTGCCTATGATTCTTAGCCGGTGCCTTGTTGACTGGAGTGATCTGATTTATGGTGAATTATTTTCAAGTTGTAGTTTGTGGCCACAATTGTTCAACCTGAGAGTCATTTTCAAATTTTTTTCTAAAGGTAAATAAAACCCAATCAATATTATCCAAGTGGGAGAACGTTAGAATTTCGTGGTAATTTGGGCTTCTATTCATTGGTGATGTCTTGATTTTATAAAACGGGTTAAATGGATAAGCCTGATGCTTCCCGTAAGCCCATGAAGTTAATGTGTGATTTGCTGTGAGTTTTGAAAGTCACCATGAATTATTATTAGGTTTGGGCCTAATAGTGAGTGTATTGGGTTATGATATAGAAGCCCATTAATCTAACCTAGGTCTTTGTTGGATAAGACCAAGTTACTATATATATTTCATATTATGTGGGCAGGATGCCCACTCCCATCTTGAAATCTCTTGACGGCTTATAGCTCCATCGACGTGGCCTTTCTCTGTAAGGGAAAGATAAGGAGTGGGTTCTCTTGCACCTGACATATACACGTGTTTACGCTTCTGCATAATGGTAAGTATGAGTTCTAGAAGTAGGTGAGTTATCATGTTAATTTTATTCCGTGTTTTGGTGTTCCAATCCCTGGTATTTGATTTGTGAAAATTTAACACTTGTAACTTTTCAATTTCATGCTGGAACTTTTGACCGATTACAAGAAGTCCTAATTTTTCTTTAATCAATGTTTATTACTGTAAATATGTAATAAATGCAATTATTATACATATTTTTCAAAGAAGTCACAATAGTTAACCATGGTTAACTTTAAGTGGTGGGCCGCACTATTTGGTGGTCGAATATGAATGGAGCGAGAATAAGTCTAGGTGGCACTGGGAGTTTGGAATAATTTCTCCAATCTTGCAAGAAGATATTCTTGCATAAGCCTATAATTATAGAAAAAATGCTATATATACTCATAAATTGAGTCTCATATAACACAATTTATAATTATACTATACTACTGGAGTGACGCATCGATGACCACCGTACATTCACATGCCGACCCCCTCATCAGTCATCATATCCCCAAAGAGCACTCGCACGTTGAAATTATGATGATAAACGATGAGGCATCAAAATCTGATGCGCATGCGGGATGCATGTCTTGCTCTGTGGACTCATTCGTGTCATACATAGCTCATAGACTAGAAATGAAAACATTGTCCGAACTCAGTGCTCCCAGTCCCCGTCCCACTTAGCACGGGGCACCAACTAGCTGTGGTGGGGGGGTGGTCCTTTAATTCCAACTCTAAAATCTATCTAGCCTAATTATAACCTCTTATACTCCACAACACAACACAACACCTGTCTGTCTGTACCCATAAAATCCTGTATGTCCACTATCTTCTCTTTTCTTCAAAGAATTGTTCACCGATAGATCACGCCACATGCCTTCATCTCCCCTTATTGAAATGATAATGATAATAATCACCAACCAAAACGTACCCCGCAGCTGCATGCTGACTATCACTTGTCCATAATCCGTAATTTCCATTAAAACACAGCTTCAGTTCATCGAGTAGTACCTAGTGCCTTTTCCTAATTCATTCCCTCTTTGCTCCCCTATATGTGTGTAAATACCTCCTTTCTTCACACACAATGATGCAGTTTGCATATCATGGTCGTGGGTTCTGGATGAATCTGCTGTGCGCTTCGCTAACATTGATTCTATTGCATGGACATGGAACATCCACAGAAGGAGCTTCCAGACCTGATGTAGTCAAAATCGGTGCGATTTTCACATTAAAAACTATAAATGGACAAGTTTCTAAAATTGCCATCGAAGAAGCTGTGAGAGATGTAAATGCCGATCCTCGCATCCTGGGTGGACGTAAATTGTCCATCACGATCCATGATTCCAACTTCAGCAGTTTTCTTGGCTTCATTGGGGGTATATATCAGGATCACTTCCTTATTTTATATATATATATATATATACATACACATATCTTAATTAATTTTCTTTCCTGTATTTCTTCCTTCTAGCTTACTTTGGTATTCATTCAATTATTTTCCCTTCTGTCTGATTATTGTATGAAGTGTAAATTGTGATTAAATTATTGTTATCTTGTTGGTTGTGACTGTTGCCTAACATATAATGTGTCATTCACACTTTTTTTTTGTTTTGGGTGTGGTGTCATTCACACTTGTGCATGTACTGTGACGTGATGACAGCCCTCGAGTTCCTAGTGACTGACACTGTAGCTATAATTGGGCCACAAAATTCAGTAATGGCCCCGGTGCTCTCGCATCTTGCAAATGAGCTCCATGTTCCTCTACTGTCCTTCACGGCTCTGGATCCCACCCTATCACCGCTCCAGTACCCTTATTTTGTTCAAACTGCACCCTGTGATCGGTTCCAGATGACTGCGGTGGCGGACATAATTACTTATTATGGTTGGAGAGAGGTCATTGCAGTATTTAGCGATGATGATCAGAGTCGAAATGGTATAACTGTCTTAGGGGATAAACTTGCAGAGAGACGCTGTAAATTATCTTACAAAGCAGCACTGCCCCCTGATCCAAAAGCCACCCCAAGTGATGTTAGTAGTGAGTTGGTGAAGCTTCGAAGTATGGAAGCTCGAGTGATCGTTGTACACACCTTTGCCCAAACAGGCCTCTTGGTTTTTGATGTGGCTCAAAAACTTGGGATGATGAGCAAAGGGTTTGTCTGGATAACTACTGCCTGGCTTTCAACTGTTTTAGATTCAACTTCATCACTATCTTCAAATACCACTTCTAACTCAATCCAAGGAGTTCTCACACTTCGCCCTCACACCCCTCAATCAAGTAAAAAACAGGCATTTATCTCAAGGTGGAACCGGATAAGTAATGGCTCGATTGGGTTAAATGCATATGGACTCTATGCTCATGATGCTGTTTGGATGATTGCTCAGGCATTGAAAGTATTTTTTGATCAGAATGGTACCATTTCATTCTCTAATAATACTAATTTAAGTGGTGTGAAAGGAGAGAAGGGTCTTGGTGCTTTGGGCGTTTTTGATGGAGGGAAACAGTTGCTTGATAACATATTGCGCCTTAATATGACTGGATTGACAGGATCCATTCAATTTGGCTCAGACAGGTCCCCTTTACATCCATCATATGACATCCTCAATGTAATTGCTACCGGTTATAGGACTGTAGGATACTGGTCTAATTATTCTGGGCTCTCAGTAATTACTCCCGAGAGACTCTACAGAAAGCCAGCCAATCGTTCAGTCTCAAATCAGCATCTATACAATGTTACATGGCCTGGAAATACAAGAGAAAGGCCTCGTGGATGGGTGTTCCCGGATAATGGAAGGCAACTGAGAATTGGAATCCCCAACAGAGTTAGTTACCGGGACATTGTCTCACAAATAAATGGCACCAACGTAGTTCAAGGATATTGTATAGACATATTCTCGGCTGCCATAAAACATCTTCCATATGCAGTTCAATATAGGTTCATTCTGTTTGGAGATGGGCATAAGAACCCAAGCTACTATGAACTTGTCAATATGATTGCTTCCGATGTGAGCAACACTTATTCAAGCCTTTTTCTACAACTATGATAGTTATCTTGCTTTTATTGATTGATTCTGTTGTGCTTGCATCTACAGGTTTTTGATGCTGCTGTAGGCGACATTGCAATTGTCACTGACCGAACAAAGATTGTGGACTTTACTCAACCATTTATAGAGTCAGGGCTGGTTGTGGTTGCCCCAGTTAAAAAGTTGAAGTCAAGCGCTTGGGCTTTCTTGCGACCATTTACTCCACCTATGTGGGGAGTCACTGCACTTTTTTTCCTCCTTGTTGGAGCAGTGGTCTGGATTCTTGAACATCGAACAAATGATGAGTTTCGAGGGCCTCCAAAGAAACAGATTGTCACAGTTCTTTGGTATGTACTTTCCTTATTATTGAATTATACATCCGTAGTCATCCGTCATTGAGCAAGAAAACCCAAAGTTTCTTTCGTCATTGCAAACTAATTTTTTCTCTACTGTTAGATTAGCATTCCAATAATCTTGTTTCAGCACTTTAGCCATCTCATCAGATTTTTATATGTTCCTCGTTGCCACACGCAATTAACTGCTTACAGTAGCAAGGTAGGATCTGCTTTGCATTCAATCTCATCATTATCCATCCAGATGAATCAAGTCAAATAATGTCACTTCCTTTCCTTCTGATTTGACTTGAAGGTTTTCTGCATAACTCCACGTAACTCCTTATCTTTGTATGCTCACGCAGGTTTAGTTTCTCAACCATGTTCTTTGCGCACAGTAAGTCCACCCCTCTTCACGTTGACATTGACATTATATTCATGAAACATAATCTAGTGTATTTTTGTAACTGGAGATAAACTAGCTTGTTTGTTGTTTCAGGAGAAAACACCGTGAGTCCACTTGGTCGTGTTGTGCTGATTATATGGCTTTTTGTGGTTCTGATAATTAATTCAAGCTACACTGCAAGCTTGACGTCAATTCTCACGGTGCAACAACTGTCCTCACCCATAACAGGAATTGACACCTTGATATCCAGCAACAAACCTATAGGATTCCAGGTGGGGTCGTTTGCTGAAAACTATCTGAGTCAGGAGCTCAACATCCCAAAACATAGACTTGTTCCTCTTGGCTCACCAGAAGAATATGCCATAGCCCTTGAAAAGGGAACTGTTGCTGCCGTGGTGGATGAACGACCATATGTAGAACTCTTCCTGTCAGAACACTGCCAATTCTCAATTAGGGGCCAAGAGTTCACCAAAAGTGGATGGGGATTTGTGAGTATCGTTCTCTGTCATTATTTGATTAATTAATGAATGCATTGCAGTTAATTCTCAACTCAACTGCAAGTCAAGTCCTGTACATCTAAATCCTTGGATTATATTACTACTTGTCTTTGTTATTCTATTTATGCGGTTAACAAATTGTATATATGGATTTGAATTCCATTAAATTTGTCATTAGGCTGGGCTCCTTAAGTCCTTCAGTGCTTTCGGCAGGCATTCCCGAGGGACTCTCCTTTATCCATTGACATGTCAACTGCCATTCTGACTTTATCGGAGAATGGTGAACTTCGGAAGATCCGTGAGAAGTGGCTTTCAGAAAAGGCTTGTGATTTTCATAGTGCTGAGGAAGAGCAGCTTGAGTTGAATAGCTTCCGTGGCCTGTTTATGATCTGTGGGATAGCGTGTTTCGGGGCGCTCCTTATCCACTTTGTTTCAATGGTACGCCAATTTATTCAAAAATCCCCTGAAAAAGCTGATCCTGTTAATCGTCGCTGCTCGCCTTCTGCACGCATCCAGACATTTCTAAGTTTTGTTGATGAAAAAGAAGACACATCAGGCAAGTTAAAAAGAAAGCTTGAAGATATTTCATCAAATGCTTATTCCAAAGCCAATCATTTAAGGACCATGTCCAGGAGATTACAAATGAACACTTCGCAAGACCAAGAGACTACTTCTGATTGAACCTGGCTTCATTATTTGACCAAAGCATATCCTCCAATTCAGTCGGTTGTACTTCTATTTCTGAGATGCATGTCCTATGTGAACTCATCTTATATATATATATATATTTATGCTTCAAATATGACATAACGATATGGTGAGAATTTTGATGGATTAATGTGTAATACTGTATAATTCATGAAGGCCGTAGGGTAGAACTGCTGTTGTGAATGAGACATCGTAGCAGGTGGTCATTTTAAGGCACAGATACTGCGCCGGTCCATCCCAATGAAATGACACAATTAGCATATCTACATTTGGATAATACTAGTTGGAAACCCGTGCTACGCACGGATTATACAAAATAAAATCACTTAGCGATCATATTTCTTAAAGGTACTCAATGTAATGTTAAGAAAAATTATTGGCATGAGTTTTTCATGAATAATAAGAGTTTAACATCTATATGTTGACAAAATAATTAATGCACATTGTATAAAGCAGTTTGCCTTGCTAAGTTGCAACTTTTCTTTCCTCCTCTCATTTTCTCAAGAACTGATACTGCTGTGCTTGGCAGCTCTGTTTTCCAATATTCTCTTCCAAATTTACCATAATACTATAACATATCATCTATGAGATGATGTTCATATCTAAACAGCCATTCATATGAATTAGCAATATATTAAATTAAACGAAACAATTTTGATTAGCTTTGAGAACCAACTCATCTATTTAACCTTATCCCGATAGCTTTGAACTTGTTATTCCATTGAGTCATTAACTTCTTGAAAATGTTCTTGAATCTTCACAAAAGCAAAGAGCAAAAAATGTGTTTAAGAGTTTGATTGACAACAATTACAATAAATCTCAATTAGACTTATAGAGAAATAAAAATATATAGGTAGATAACCACAAATATATTGCCATACCTTCCATCATACATCCTATGAATGGTATTTCAGTGCTAAGATTTAGGGGCGCACCAAAGACCTCTAACTACGCTTCACAGCATAGGAAAGAAAATTCACATTCACCTTCTAAGCAATCCAGCACCAAAGCCGATTTTGCTGTCATGCATCATAGCATCATTTGAAAAAGTGGTGCATTAGGAATGAAAAAAAAAAGGATCAACTTGATAGTTTCAATGCAAAGAAAATAATGATTAAGTAAGCTACATGTTTATTTAAACTGGTGATGATTGCTTAACATTTGTACTTTAAATGCATTATACACTCAATGCACACGGTTGAGTAAAGCAATATCCTCTATATGCAATGGTTTCATTTTCTACATCACAAATACATTAGTATCTAAACTGATAGCATAGGCTTAAAATGAGCATCAGTGTCTAAATTAAGCATAGATTTAAAATGCATTAGTCTCTAAATCACAAATGCATTATGGTTAATTCAACACTACCTGGACATTGCATAAGATAGACAAAGACTAAAGCAGGAGTAACAAAAACCAAATAAAACATCCAAGATAAAATAGAAAACCTGTAATCAAAGAATGTCATTTTGAGCACAATGACTAAACCAGCATTAACAAAGAACATTTCTTTAGCAGATAAGAAAACAAAGAAAAAGAATGGAAAAAGAAGAGAGTAATGGGAAAAGGAAGGAAAAATACTTCATCAAGAATGTAATATAGTGAAAAACAAAATCTAAAATAAAGGAAATCAATTTAAATCACAGTCCCAATCCGTTATAAACCCAAATCCTAGTACAAATAAAGAAGGAAGAAACTCATTAGTAACAAAGGAATTTCTTATGCAAAATAGTGAATAGGATATATTAAACTAAATACCGCATATTGGAATTGATTAAATTTATACACAAAATCCGAGATGCATTATTATACACCCAAGTTAAATCTTTTAATTGATTTCATGAGGGATAGGACAACATGATGGACAGGAACTAAAAGATTTTAGACCTTTTCAGTAATTATTATAATCCATTGACCACTCCAATCACAATATAATCCAAGTAGGAAACAGACAACTTATTTCCTTTCCACTAAGTCTCTACCGAATCTACAACTTCTTATGGAGTGTCTAGCAACTCACAACCTCACACCACTAAAATATAACTTCAAATTCATTTCAAGTTTTAAGAATCATCTTTTCTCAAGCAACAGTTAATAGCAGATAATAACATGAAGCTACTTTCATTTGAACACTTTAATTTCCTTCATATGCTGAATAAAAAAAAAGAAAAAAGAAATGAACAACACATGATCAAATTAAGAAAAACTGACAATTAATTAGATCATATTGCAAGCATATGGCAAGATAAAATTAGAAAACCAATAACCTTTGCTGAAACTTTGTCACGTTGGTCAAAGATTTATACCTTCTTTCCCACTTTCTCTTGCTGTTTCTTCACTCTCTCACACAATATTTTAAGTCCTGTGTTCATTCTCAACCTCTTATCCTGCAAGAGATAATGCAACATAGATAAGTCATCTCACGATGAAAGAAAGTAATAAGGCAACTAATGATTATCTAGGAAAAATATTGAGAATATGCAAAATAAAGGTCTGAAACAAATAACAAACCTTGACATACCTGACACCTAGATATCTGATAAGGAATTAAAACCCATAAGATCATCGTCGGCAGCTAGAGGTAAAAAAGAGACTGAGGATAAAAAATAAACAAATAGGCAAATCAGCAAGTGTATAGAGAGAAATAAATGCATAAATTGAATAAAAGATTCAATTTGTCACAACCATCATCACCGCCACCTGAAGCCACAACCACCACCATCTTAACCACCATCAGCATTATGAACCCAAAGCTACCAGCCATCACTCCCATATGTAGGCCACCACTGTGCACCATCAGAACCCAAAGCCGCTTAGCCTCCACGTATCACATCCATTGCAACCGTGCAACCACCAATCTCAATCGTTAAAAAACACACACACACAACATGCTTTCAAAATTGCAACCACTAAAGAAAGAAACAGACCAACAAAAAGGGGGGGACCTTTGCCGGTGTATTTGCCACCCTGTAAGCATCAACAGTAACCCCAACCAACCAAATTAGAGGGCGGGTGGCGAAGGGTTCTTCGATGGCATTGTTTAGCGTGGGATCTCCATCGACTTGAACGAACCCCAGTGGCGGTGATTGGGTCGCACAGGATCAATTAGGTTTAGATAAAGTGAAATTGGTTGATTTTGTTGTGCTTGAATGAATAAGAGAGAAGAAAGGAACAAAATGGGCTTTGTCTTTGTTATCTGTGAAGCCCTGCCATTCATGCTTCCACACGAAGCAATGTCTCGGTGGGGGTAAGGTAGGGAGAACCAAGGTTGCTCAGCAGAGCTTTCTGGTGGTCAAAGATGGGGTTTTGGGGGGTGAAACTTTCCTTAAAGGTGAAATTCTTGGAAAAGTATAAACTTTATCAAGTAGCTTGGCAAGAATAAAGTAGCAGCAGGAATAGCTACGACAGTAATAGCTACCTAGTGGCTACTGCACGGTTAAGATAAATGAGATGGAGAGCAAGTGTGTTGGGGCATCCACGTGGCTATCACCATGGGTTGTGGATTTCTCATAAACAAAAATCCATTTAGCATGGATGGTTGGCGGAACCAACCTAGGGAAAAAATAAAAATAAATAAAAAAGAGAGGAAGTAAGAAGAGGCTATTAGATGGATGAAGGTGATGGCCGCCTACGAGAGCGGGTAAAATACCGCAAGTGTATGGGTCGTTCAAGTAATATAATGTGAGTTAAGAGTATCGTCTCCACAGGAATTAGGAATAGATATGCTATCGATTTACTAAACTACCACGTTCAGGCCTAAGCAAAATAATTTAATGGAGTTAAGAAGAAATTCTAAAGAACAAGTAACTAGAAAACACTAATGTAAATTAAAGTTGAGAAACAACCAAGGTTAAAAGGCCTAGGGGACCTTTTTCACCCTCTACTTCACTTGGATGTGCAAATTACTTAAATGAACATTAAGGAATTGGTTTTGTTAGCGTGCCAATTATAGTTAAAAGTTCATGCAGGCCGATTAACCGTGTCTTTTTCACCTAAAACACTAAGTGTCCTTATGAGTTAGTGTGAAATCAACCCATTGAGAACTAACATTAAACATCTACTATGCAAGGTCAATGGGTATGATTCCATCTCATTGACTAATCCCCACACCTAAGCCAATTAAATGTAAAAGAACAAGTATTACCCATATCAAGGTCCAATATCTCTATTCTTATGTCTAGTTCAAGAGAATCCCCCAAATCAACTTAGATGGTGGCCAAACATATAAGAGCATTAAGAATAGAAATGGGTAATCAAAACCAATATCATCAACATTCAAATAAGCAACATTACAAACATCCAAGATCCATAGAGGGATTCAAAGGATCCCCTAGCTACAAGTTTAGCTATCCATAACAATGAACAAAACACAAACTAGTTCAAGAAGAATAATGAATATTAAAGACATAAAGAGAGAGGAAGAGATGAACAAAATGGGGCTTCAATCCCTCTCCTAGCCCTTGGTCTTCAATCTTCAAGATGAATCCTTCTCTAGTGTTGGCTCCTCCAAAACATAGGGTTCCTCTCTTAGAAACTGCTGAAAAAGGCAGTCAAAAACAAACTCCCTTTATTGATGCTGTCTTTTAGGTAAATATTTACTAAAAATGGGCCTGGGCCGCGTCGGGTTGCAACCCGGAAAAAATTGTTGGGTTGCGACCTGACTCACAAAACTGATCCAATGTTTACGCGCCCAGTAGGTTGCAACCGAGCAAAATTCAGGTCGCGACCCAGCAGCAGAAACTTCAATTCAAAGACTCTTTCTTCTTGCTTTGCTTCCCTCCTCTTGGCTTCAACTTGAATTCTCCTCAAGCTCCAAAATTCTACAATTTTCTTTGTCAAAAATCATTCAATGAAACTTTTTCTTGAGTTATGCAATTCATCCCAATAGTCTTGATTTATGACATCGAATTTTTTCAACAAAAGTTCTAAAACAAATATGAGCCAATTCTTCCTATTTTTAAGTGTTTCACTTGGAAAATGAAGGACAAGTCATGCAATTTAAATTTCAATTAGAGGCTAAATAACTCCATAAAATGGAGTTATCAGAAGGCCTATACGTGGAAGAGAGAATGGATTTGGTTCTTCCCCAAGTGTAGCCTTGGGTGATTGGATTCCTATTGCTTATGTTTAATGTCAATTGTCAAATGCTGTTCTTATTTTAAGATGAAATAGAACTTTATTGTATATATCTATTTTATGAAATACTTGTGTTCATATATTATTTTACGAGTTGATAGAATTGTACAAGAAAAAAAATTCTCTTTGTTAAATGCCCTTTGTTCAAGTCAACCTCATCATGGACCTAGTTACTCAGTTGCCTGGTGATAAAACATAAAAAAAGGCAGCTATACAATGAAGGTTTAATGAAAAAGAGAGAGTGTATTTACTTATTTAAGAGTCCCATTAATTTTGTTATGTTATTATGATGTGTAAATATGAAATGTTAAGGATTATAGACATTGTCAAGTCATGGGCCATAGTTAGGGTAAAAAGGCTTCAAAGACATTATGGTTGTTTTTCTTTTAGGGAGAGATTATTGTATGATGAATCTCATTCTAATACTTCATCTTTAGGTATATTAATAATAAAGTTGATCTAATTAGCTTTGGTTAAAACGTATTTACTTATTTATAGGTCTTAATAACTTTAGCGTGAGGTTTTTTTTTACCTAAATAAAATAAAAGAGAAGAGATGTTATGCTCTTCTCCTGTTTTTAATTTAGTTACGCAAATGTCATTTTTTTTGTTAATGGAAGTTGACTTAAATCAACTTTCTTCCACAGGAAAATTTTGTCATGAAAAATACACTGAAATCGGCTCAAATCGATTTCTACACTGTAAAATTACCAAGGGAAGGTCAAATCATGTCGGCCGAACCAAAAATATACTGAAGTTGACTCAAATCGACTTCACATAAGACAAGTTAGCTGGTACCAGAGCGTGTCAAAAATAGTGCAAAGTCGGGTATAATCGACTTCTGTACAAGATGGAAGTCGATTAGAAGTCGATTTAAATCGACTTTTGTGTTGTACAGTAGTCGATTGTACCTAATTTTACACTGTTCTTAACACGAAAGCACCAAGTTGTAGTAGCTCTTTCTCAAATCCTTCAATTTAAAATTTTATGAAGCTAAAGTCAGATGCCAAGAGATCATTACAGATTTATTTATTGTGAAAATGCACATTAAACAAAGCATTTATCAAAGTAAACGTTTCATTTACGATCATTAAAAAAGTCAAAGTTAACGACTTGTAAGATCATGTTCTCAAATGGTGTTAGTGCATGTCAAGAACAGTGTAAATTCAGGTACAATCGACTACTGTACAACACAAAAGTCGATTTAAATCGACTTCTAATCGACTTCCACGTTGTACAAAAGTAGACTTTTGTGTTATACAGGAGTAGATCAGACCGACTTTCAGACTGCTTTCGACACGCCTCGACACTAATGACTTATCTTATGTGAAGTCAATTTGAGTCGACTTCAGTATTTTTTGGTCCGGCTGACATGATTTGATCTTTCTCTGGTAATTTTTCAGTGTAGAAGTCGATTTGAGCCGACTTCTATGTATTTTTCATGAAAAAATTGTACTGCACGAGGAAGTCAATTTAAGTCGACTTCCATTAAAAAAAAAAGGACATTTGTGTAACTAGGTTGAAAACAAAGGAAAAATGTAACATCTCTCCTCTCCTCTTTTATTTTATTTAGGTAAAAAAACCTTAGTGTGATTGTATTTAAATATAGCTAGTTAAAATGTGTTTGAACAAGGGCGGGTTATATGGTAAGGCTTAAATCTTTTGGTCCACTATGGACCCTTTACTTTCTACTGGCTATACAAAGTTTCCCAAATATTTGTTTAAACCCATCATTTTTGTCAAAATAAAATGTTTAGCCGCTATAAATTTTATCCTAGGGTTTTGAAATGTTTGATTCCACTCTATTCACAGATCTTGTTACTGTCAGTTGTCGCCTCCTTCATCAACTCTACAAATTCGCTGCTCCATCAAACTCAAACTATCGCCAACCACATGAACATCCATTCTCAAATCCCTCACTCCTTCAGAACCCAATCCCAAGTGTGAGTGGGTCCCTTCTCAAACTCACCCACGAAGACCACTCCCTCCCCCTTATCACCTTTCCCAGTACCAGTTGGTCGGTGACTTTTCATGGTGGTTGGCCAGAACGTATTTGTTTGAAAGTGGTGGTTGCCAGCTTCAGTGGCAGTGAAGGAGAAGGCTACAAAGAAGAGTACTGTTAGATACAGGAGTTGTGGAAAGGACCGTGAAAGTGCTTCAAAAGTCATTCGTAAGCAGAAGAAGTCTAACAACAACTGCATGTGGATTGTATCTACTGCTGCTACGTTAGTGCTGTTGTTGTTGGTGCTTGCATACGCCAATATTTTCTGAGGAAGTTTAGATCTAGAGGAGCTATATCCCAATTTTCCTAGTGAGGTTAGTTGGAAACAATTTTATGGAGAGATAAGTTTTGCCATTCCACTTGTAGAAATAGGAAATTCAATTAAATTAGTGAGAAAACATTTCATTAATTACCTTGATTCACGGTGCATTTTTATTAGCGAAAGTGCTGAACAAATGTTACATCTACTTGATGAGCCCGTGTCAGAAAATAAAAATGTATAGTTGTAATTGAGTAAAAACATACAGAGCAAATGCTTTACTTGGGGATTCCAATTTCATATTCATCTATTTACTCTGAAGTTTGATTTGCTTATTTCTTCTTTATTTGGATCCTTTGGCCAAAAAAGAATCATTTTGTTATCATAACAAGCGGTGCTTATTAGAGGTGATATGTTTTCTTTGAGTCATTAGCAATAAGCAGTGTAAGAACTTATCTGGCAAAGAAGCTGAATGTGTGTATAATGTGTAAATCAAATTAAAATTAAAAGGTGAACATGATCACATGCAATACTATCTCCTAAAAACCCTTTGCCATGGGCACACAAATATAATTTTTCTATAAAAAGTATGTACTTTTTAATGGAATAGTTTGATATTCCTTCCTATCAAAGGAATACGAAAATCAAGGCCTAATTTGGGTCCACTATGTCATCTAGTGGTTGTTCATACCCTTACTATAGCTTGCAAGATGATTAGGTGGGTGCATCTTGTTAATGTGGCTAATCGTGGGTTCTATTTTTTAATTGTTCATGTTGAAATGGGTGCTATTTTTGCGCAGGCACTTTAGGTGAACAACTAACAAGAATGTGTTTCAGAGTTCCAAGTGGCAAGTCAATTAGGGGTGTTAGTAGGATTTAGTAGGTTGAATTTGATACTGCGTTCACAAGTGTTGTGATCATCAGATGCTTATATTGATTTGAATTAACGTATTTATAAGACTTTCAGGGTTATTTATGTTGTCTTCGTGAATTAGATGATATATTTTGTGTGTAACCCCTACCAGCTAGAAAACCATGAATTTCAGGCGAGGCCTGTTGTCTTCGTAGATCCATAACTTTATTGTGAATCTTGATTGAATTCTACTTAACTGATTATCTTTCCTGGTTGGCATTGTACCAAGAAAGATGTCAACGATCAAATACTTTTTTCTTGAATAAAAATACATAAAAGTAAAAAAATTTAAAACTTAAAATAAAAAAGAAAAATACTGTTGCAGAATACTATTCACTAAATGGATTTCGAACAGATCAAAACCTTTTTTAAAAAAAGAGAAAAAAAAGAAAGAATCATAAAAAAAAATTTAAAAATACTATAGCGGACAAATTGAAATGTTGGGAAAAAAAAGACTATTCACTAAAGAGAATTCGGGTAAATCGAATTTTTATAAAAATATTAAAGTACTATAGCAAATATTAAAGCATTGTAGCAAAAAAAAAGAGGAAAAACATTACTATTCACTGAAAAAGCAAGGGCTATTCCTCCTAAAAAATAGATAGGCCAAGTCCGAATTCTATTAAAAAAATTTAAATAATTTATGTTTATGAAACTTATAAGCTTCTAATTATCAATTAATTAATATATTATATTACTTATACATAGTTGGATGAGTATTGTTTTTCTTTTGAATACTTTAATAAATGATAATTTAGTTGAATGAATATTGTTTTTCTTTTGAAGTTTTTCTATTTAGTGTACTTAAAATGACTATTAAGGAATTAACAATAAGATGTGTTAAATAAAAAAAGTATAATTTGATAAGTTAAAAACTCAAAAAAAATACTTACTATTCTTTTAGTTAAAATTTCTTAGCTAGTGTCGTAAATACCCTTATTAAAAAAAATTCTTACTAACAGGTTTTATCGGTAAATTTCTTAAAGGCACTAACAAAGAATTGGAAAAAAAAGGCATTTTGTATTATGAGTTTTGTATCCTGGCACTAATAAAGAAAGAAAAGAAAAAGGAGAGAAGAAGAATGAAGCATATTCAATGAGTCCTATAGGACAGGGAAAGCCATGTTATACTGTATAGGAAATTAATGAGTGTGTTCTCAATCAATTTTTCGATGGAAATTACAACAACAGACAGGGGAAATCGAGGACATGAACATGTAAATCAGAGTTATAATCAATGGTAATTGAAACAATAGCAATTAAAGGGTGATGCGTTCATCCTTTAAACATGCTGGACATGAACATATATTACACCAAGACATCTATATGATGACAAATATTAAACAAATTGGAAGACGTGAGACATACAACAATGACCCCAGATTCAGTAAACATGCTACTAATAGTGCGGAGAACATGATAAGTCAGTCAAATGGGGAAAGGTTGTCGTCGAGAAAAACTAACGAACTCTAAAACTAAGAACAATGAAAAAAATATAAGTAAAAGAAGGTAATGAAAATAGGAAAAAAGGGAGAAATCATACTGCTAGAGTAGAAAATGGATTGGACTAGTAACAGTGCTATCGTTGACGACTTTGGTGCACTTCTTTGCTCAATAGAAGGAGAAATGGAGGTCGTCATTGTGGTAACCTTGAACATCGCTTTAATGACAGTGCAGGTCACAAAACCCAATAAGTTGGGTTAAATTTGAATAAGAGAAAGTTTCAGGGTAGTTTCAAACTTCAAAAGATTGAATATATATACCGGAAAAACCTATAAACAGGTTGCACAAAATACAATCCAACGGTAATAACTAATGAATTTATCATGGACTTATTTTTAAGAGGCCCACGGCGCCTTGAACAAGAATTTTTCGATTTTAGGTGCCCTTTGTTCAAGTCAACTTCATGTAGCCTTGAAAATTGATGAATTGAATGGATAGGAAAGAAAGAGAGGGGGCCTCTCGTGTGGAGCATTGATTGAATAATTTTTAATATTAAATTTATTTGGTAAGTCCTTCAAAGATAAATTTCAGCTTGAGTGTTTAAAGTTTTGCAATTTTTTGGTCAGAAAAAGTTTTACAGTGAGATAATTAATTACTTTGTTTTTTCGATCGAATGAGAACACTAATTAATGTTGTCCCCAGTCCGTGAAGGGACAGCTAAAAAGTACCTGCAGTCATAGTAATAAAAATCGGTTCGGATAGGTCGATTTGACCGGAAAACCGGTGAACTGGTCGTGAAATCGGTTCGAGTTAGTATTTGGATTGATCTCGTATCAAAACCGGTGCGACCCAGTTTGACTCGGCTGGTTGAACCGGTCGGACCGGTTATTTTTTATTTTTGCTTTTTTTATTTTTTTTGCTTTGTTATTCTAAATGATGACCTTTTCAAAAACCTTAAAAAAAACTAATTTGACTTATAGAAAAATGTAATAACTTTATTTGTATGGTCATAACCTATGAGTTTGTGATGTAAAACTTTGTGAATTTGCTTTTATAATTATGTTTTGAACTTGTCAATTGTAATTCGTGAATATGAAATGCGAATAATATTTTGAAATTTATATTATTTATTTATACTTTTATATTTAGACCCTTTAAAGAGTATTAAATTGTTAATTAGTTGTTATTTTATTTAAATTTTTATATTTTTTTATATAAATCCTATTCAACCGGTTCGACCAGTGACCCACCGATTGAGCCAATAACCCAATACTTTGATCGAGTTGATCACCGGTTCGAGTCTGAAAACTACGTCCGCAGCCCGTTCCCGGATCACCAAAATTTGATATCTGAAAAATTATTGATTTGGGCTTCGCCGCTCAATGAAAGGCGGGCCTTAAAAAAAATTACCGTGCTTCTCTCACCCCCCAAAAATGAAGAACCTACGACCGGAATTGGTTTCCTAGTAATTTAGGGTTGTTACTTGTTAACACTTGACAGAGACAGTCTGCTGCAAGCATAAACGAGCAAGCTAAGAGTAGCAGAGGTCGATCTGATCCGATACGATCCGATGGCAGCATGCTTCCTGTGGCTGTGTCCGTCTCCGTCTCCGTCTCCGTCTCCAGTGGATTTCGCAGCCAGTAGCAGTAGCAGCACCGCCACCACCACCAGCAGCAGTAGCAGCAACAACGCCATCACGATCCCAACACGAAAACCACTATTGAGGATCAGATGCAACCTATCCGTCCCCTCGAAAACTAACGCCATAACCAAGACGGAGCCGGAACCCGTTTACACCTCCGTGAAAGCGTTTGCTCCGGCGACGGTGGCCAATCTTGGTCCGGGGTTCGACTTCCTCGGGTGCGCGGTGGATGGGCTGGGGGACACGGTGTCGCTCACGGTGGACCCGCACGTTCACCCCGGGGAGATTTCCATCTCGGATATCTCGGGCAGTAACACCAGCAAGCTCAGCAAAAACCCTCTCTGGAACTGCGCTGGAATCGCCGCCATCGAAGTCATGAAAATGCTGGGCATTCGCTCCGTGGGCCTCTCGCTCTCCCTCCAGAAGGGGCTGCCCCTGGGAAGCGGGCTGGGATCGAGTGCGGCGAGCGCAGCGGCCGCCGCCGTTGCCGTGAACGAGATTTTCGGGAACAAGCTGGGCGTGCAGGACCTGGTGCTGGCGTCCCTGAAGTCGGAGGAGAAGGTCTCCGGCTACCACGCGGACAACGTGGCGCCGGCCATCATGGGGGGGTTTGTGCTGATTCGGAGCTACGAGCCCTTGGATTTGGTCCAGCTCAAGTTCCCTGCCGAGAAGGAGCTGTTCTTCGTGCTGGTGACGCCTGAATTTGAAGCGCCCACGAAGAAGATGCGGGCCGCGCTCCCCGCCGAGATTGGGATGCCGCACCACGTGTGGAACTGCAGCCAGGCTGGCGCTCTGGTGGCTTCGGTGCTGCAGGGGGACTTGCCGGGCCTGGGGAAGGCCCTCTCCTCCGATAAGGTCGTGGAGCCGAGGCGTGCCCCCTTGATTCCTGGCATGGAGGCCGTCAAGAGGGCTGCTCTCGAGGCCGGCGCCTTTGGCTGCACCATCAGCGGAGCTGGCCCCACTGCCGTTGCCGTCGTTGACGACAAGGACAGGGGCCTCCAGATTGGCCATCTCATGGCAGAGGCTTTCCTCAAGGAGGGCAATTTGAAGGCTTGTGCCAACGTCAAGCGCCTCGATCGGGTTGGTGCTAGACTAATCACTAGCACCAACGTTTGAAGCAAGCTTGTCCACTATATCTATGCTATGCTATGGTGTGGTATGTTCCGTCCTCCTTCATTCATTCTGTCAGTCTAGCTTAGTCTCATTCAGTGATCAGGAATCAGGATGCTACTACTACTTTCCCCAAGACAGACCTGGTTGACTTAATGTTCAATGCTTTATAGTCTCATGTTCATTATAATTGCATTCGCAGGCGTATGTTTCTCCGGATTCTTGGCGAGAATACAACTCTTGAATGTTGCTTCTTTTTTTGTAAATATCTCTTGATTTACATGCACGTACACACATGCTCCCAGAGAGCGCAATAATTTGAATGGTTTGCGTATCTATTGACTTTTTGGTCTATATATATGAATGTTGTGCCAGCCCTGGGGCACTTTCGGGATTATGTGTTCTGTGGAGAAGACAAGCATTTCACTATGGTAACGTATTGTGATTGCTTGTGTAGGCAGTATAGCAGCTTGATTTTAATGATAATAAGATACATCAACTGATTCATGTGGCACCTAGTTATAAGGCTGCATCAATCGAAATCCTTTTAGGATGCTGGATTCCCTCTCTTGAACAATTCTCATTTAGCCCTTGGCGCTCTGCAAAACAAAGGTTATTGTTTATAATTTTTGCTTGTGGTAGTTTCATGCGTTCTGTCTCAGCTAGCATTTGTTTGTTGAATTTGTAGTGGCTCTCCCATCTGGAGCAAGCTGGCGATTCTGTTAATAGAAAGAGTAATATTAGGTGAACAACAAAATTGCACAACAAATACATACCACACACCTTATCACCATCAGATATGATGAGTGAGTGGGATCATTAGAGACCACACATCACATCTAATGATTATAAAGTGTGTGATGTGTATTTATTGTGCAATTTTGTTCTACAGTAGGCATTTTTCTGATATGTATTCGGGGTGTTTTTTTTTTCCTTCTGAAAAACAAAAAAAACTGTTGCGGCTACAAACCTGTGTCCAAGTGTACTTAGTTGTTACAATGAACTATGAGTTTACTTTCTCCTCAGCTTAATCCTTACTTGCATTTGTACCACGTTGCTTTCCTCAAAGACTACAAATTTGCCATGCTTCTAATTCTCACCCCCTACCATAACCTGCCAAACCAAAAAGAGGGATAATGTTATATTTAATAGAGATAATAGAAGAAAGAAAGTTGTTTTCTAATTTTCTCTGATTTTTGCTCAATGCTCGTTGATGGTACTTGTCTGAGGATTTGATATTGTTATTTAAGTGGCTTCCTTGTGATTTCTAGGTCTAGCTTAGAATATATTATTACAACAACAAGGGTTGGCTACATGTATCAGGATTGCACTTTGTTCTTAACCCATCTCATTTAAGTTCTAAGCTTCTTGAAATTGATTATGATGTTCTCTTTGAATCTCATAGTTTCTAAGACTAATGGATTAAATTTCCTATATATTTTACGTGAATTTAATGGCTGAAAGTCCCTAAAACAACGTGGTTGATAAATTTGCATCAGCTTACTTGATCTAATATTGAATTCTAACTTGTAACATGCATACCAGAGGCTATTCGATTTCAAAAGAATTCCCTTTGGCACGATAATTGCTGGACTGTCACGTATCTTTGATCAATGTAGCAGCATTATAGTGAGTTCAGAATCAGAAGAGAAACATTAAAACCATGCTGGGAGCTGCTTTTGGGTGATGATAATTTAACGAGGAATAATTATGAAACACATTGATTAGGTCAGTGTTATGATGAACTAAAAGGCATGTTTTAGGCGTTTTTGTTGCTCTTCTTTTCCCTCATTCTTCAGCTTGCTACTTAAGAAAGCTCAATAATATGCCCTCTGTAAAATGTCTTTTGTAATCTTTCCTTATTTTATTGTGTTCCTGCTTTTGTATAGCATGCAATATGTCTTCCGTTGATTGCTCTTTACTTTTCCTGTCAAGAAACAACTATTTCAAAAGTAAAAGGTGGATTTGGTTTGTGAAAATATTTTTTATTTTTATTTTTTGTTTTCATTTTCTGAGAAGGATTTTCAGTTTCAGAATTTTAAAATTAGAAAATATGTTTGATTTATAAAGATAGATTCTATTTTCAGAAAGTGAAAACAATAAAAATATATTTGGTTTGCTTGTTTTCAAAATGTATTTTTTAAAATCAAATTTAAGATAATAAAATTATTAATTATTATTTTATATAATCATAATTTATATGTTTATGAATTTTGATATTACTTTAAATAATCTTTTTTGTATTAAATATATTTATTATTAAATGTCTTTATTTAAATTTGCTTGATTTATTTATTTTAATAAATTTTAAAAATTATAATGCCAATTCCATTCATACCCCCTTCTTCTTTTTCTTTCTTTCATTTCTTTGACTTTCTCGTTATTTTTTTTTCCTTCCAGACATTTCTTTTCATTCTCAGAAACTTGATTCATCATTCTATACACACTTTTTTTTCTTTGTTCATTCAGCTAGTAACAATTGATTCTAGCTTCTGCCCCAACTCTGAAGAGTTTGTTTGCGTGATCCATCTTAGTCGCTTTACCAAATTTGTCTTCTTCCTCGTTGATCTGGTGTGGTCTGCGGCCATCCATCGGTGGTGCTTCGCCAAATCTGAAAGCTGTGTTGGTCGCATCTTCTCCGATCTGAGTTTGGGTTTGATTTTCTGGCGGTGCTCTGCTTGTTGTTGGTTGTCGGTGCGATTGTTGCTCTGATCAGGTGTGGCAGTGTTCCTTTGCCTTTGATTTGGAGTGGCTTGTGGTTATTCTTTGTTCTTGTTTGCATTTTTTTTTTCTTCTTGCTGTCGCGGCTGTTCTGTGTGTATGTGTATGTGTATGTTGTGTCTGGGCTTTTGGTTTGCAAAAAATTGACGATGAGTGTAAGGCCAAATCTCAAGTATTAAGACACAATTTTTGGCAAGGCACCACCATGAGAGTAATGACCAGAGATAGTGAGGTTCTCTTAAGTGAGAAGGAGAAGAGATGTTGGAGAAGGAAATCGTGGTTGAATGGGAACAAAACAAAGTTCATCATAATTACAATTGAGCCACTGTGTTTTCACTGAAATGTTTTCATCAGGCATGAAATAAATATGTAGATGAAAAGAATGAAAACGTGAAAATGCCGTTTTCAGATTTTCAAGAAATTTAGGAAATATTTCCTAAAAATATTTTCAGTTGAACTATGTCAAACACATTTTCATCCTTGTTTCCTGTTTTTAGTGAAAATGAAAACTGAAAATATGCAAACCAAGCACCCTCTTAAGGATCTATTTGGATATTAGTAGTGAGTGGTATGGAATAGAATGAGATGGAACCAAATAAAAATTACTTTTGTTTGAATAAATAGAGTAAAATCTCCAGTTTGTTGTTTGGAAACACAATCGATTTAGTGATTGGTTTGATTTTTAAAACATTGGCGGAAACATCTAAAGCCAACCTGATTAATATTATTTGTATACATAATAGTTTTATCTATTATTTTGATGATGATATTTTTTAAATTCTTTTCATTATAACATCTAAGAAAATGTACGGAGGTTGTCGTCACAAATTTTAATACGAAAGCTTGGGAATTGGTCCTCTACGTAAAACTTTCACATGATGTAGTTATTAGCAAATTTTCATCATAAATTAGGTTCTCTCGTGTGCTTTTGTGCAATTTCCGCATTTTTTTTTATTAACTTTCCACATTTTTTATTGACAATGAAAATTTGCTTATGATCAGATTACATGAAGTTTTCACATGAGTATCTATTTGGATAGCCACTCTTTTTTGTCTATTTTCATTCCTGCTAGCATTCATCTTTCTTGAATTTTACTTAAATGTCATTTTTCTATTTTAACTAAAAGAATGACTAATTGATATTAATTATGTTATATAAAATTATCATAATAATATTAAAAATTATTATCATTTATTTATAAATTAAAAATAATTTAATTAATTAAAAATATTTAATATTGATCTAGGCACTAAATATCACAAGTATTTAATATTAACAAATCTGATATGATGATTTGTATTTATGTATTGAATTATTTTTTTAAAGTTTGGTTAAAAAAATAGTTAACCAAATAATATGATAGCGAATATTTTAAAAAAAGAAAAAAAAATAAGTGAACTTTTTTTCTTATATTGGAACAGTAACATATTTTTCTATACTTAGTTGTTCACTTGTTTATTTACATGCTTCTTCGTGATTTGTCAAATATGCTATTGCTTAAGCTTTTATTGTCTTTGTTCTTAGCTCTTCAATAACTACGTCCAATAAAGTCGCATCTTTTATGTGATAGTATGCCTCCGTATGTATACAGATTCTCATAGTTGTTTATATTGATCTTTAAAGCTGAAATAAATTTTTGTAACTATTGTTTTAGTTGCAACTTGTAACATAATGGGAAGAAAAACTTTAATATGAGGGCAGTTTAGTCATTTGATATCTAGTTAAAAAAAAAAAGACAGAGAGAGGGGGAAGTGGATTAAAACCACCGAACCCCCTTCCCCCTCCCCCCTCTCAAACTCTCGGCATCTCTCTCTTCCCTTCTCTGCTTCCATTGTTCTTCTTCTTCTTCCCCATTTTTCATTTTCTTCTTCCACCTTCAACCAATAAACCACATAGTTGTTAATTTTTATCATCAAAACTTGATACCCTCTAATTTCCAAAATTTAAGATAAGTCTCCAATTTCAATCTCATCATCTTTTCGGTTATTCTAGGGTACGTCTTAAATCTAGTGAGCTTTCAAAAATGATAGATGGATATATGTTTGATATTTTAAGTATAAATCTAGTGAGTTAGAGGTTTTAATATTAATAGGTTATAGTGGGTAGTGTCAAGATTTGATTTTTTTCTCTAATTTTTAGGAACCCTAGGTTCCATAAGTTGGGGGTTTTGTTCAATGGGCTCTCTAATTGATAAATTGTTTTGAAATAAATCATTTGAACTTGTCAAAATATTTATATTTGCTAGATTCTGTTGATGTGGGATGAACTACTCCCTCCGGAGCTGTCAGGGAGAGGCCTAATTGATCTGTTTGTATTGTAAGTGGCTATTTACATAGTGGCGATATTTAAATTATTTTTTTTATGGGAGAAACTAATTTATTAGATTTGATAAAAATTTCATGTTAAGCTATGTGGATTAATTGGTTAGTTCGATTAGTTGATTTTCTCAAATATGATAGTTATTGATATGACTTGATGATTTGATTGACTCGATGATTTGGTTGAAATTATTACTAGCTCTCTTTGTTGATTTTGTAATGCTATGATTTTGCTATATGTTGTTTCAATATGCGTTGGAAAAGTTATGATATTTAACACTTGCAAAGTTAGATTAATATGAAGATTGAGTTTTAGATTTATAAATTTTGTTTGTTAAAAATTTGTTTAAGAAAACCATGATGGGTTCTAAGATGAAATGACCGCTTGCAATAGTAAAGAGAAGTAATGGCAATACCGCCAGCCATAGCAAAGAGATATTATGACATTACCGCTCACCATAGCGAAGAGATATAATGACATTACCGCTTATCATAGCAAGAGATATAATGGCATTACCACTTGTCGTAGTGAAGAGATGTAACGGCCTATGGGCACATAGTTTCTCTTAATGAGATAAAAATTTGAAAGAATATTATTTGAGATTACTCCCCAAGTAAGATTTATGCTTCTTATGCAACTCCCATGAGTGTTTGAGTATTTGATTATGAAGTAAATTTTATGTGAGAATAAGGAATTAGAGAAAAGTGAGAAAATGTGTTTAGTAATTTATTTTTGAGACTTTGCTGAAAAATAAAATTTCAAAGAGTATTTATTTTCAAACTATAGAAGAGATATAAAAGTATGACCTATTATATTGTTATTATTGGCTTTTGGAAATGTGTATAATTTATAGCCTATCTCATTTTCTATCACATGCTCGTGCATTGGTCGGTTTCTTCTTCTCGTCCACTTTGTTTATAATCCTCATTTGGTCTGTTTGACTCACCTCTTCCTTTTTTTTTCCTCTAGATTTACAGGTAGCTGAGTAGCAGGCTCCTGGGATTGCTGTTTGCCCAGGATATTCTTTTGGTAGGCCTCTATTGTCAATTGAGGCTTTTTTTTTTGTTATTGACTCTAACATTTTGCAACTATAGGACATAGGTTGGGTATTTTGATTATGTGTATGAGCAAGAGTTTAAACTTAATTATTTTGTATATCTGGAATTACTGGAATATTCTGGCTGTTGATTTTGGATTATGAAATTGCATTATGTAGCAGGTAAATTTTATATATGGATTGTCCAATTTTTAGGGGGAGTGCTGCCGAATTTTCAGTAGCCAAGTTATTTAAGATAAAATTTATTTTTAGTGAGATCACATCTATAGGCTTGTTGGGCTAGGTAAATTCATCTGGTCTATATGCGTCGATCACGACCTAAGATTGGGTCGTGACACAACTAGTCATGATTGTTAAGATTGATTGCCTCTCACCTCTGTTTATTTTATTTTTCCTTGTGGTTGTGTGATTTGTATGCTTATATAGGCATTTTCTTAAAAAAGAAAAAATTTATAGCCAACCACAAAGAATCAGGTTCCAGATATTTGGGCTTCAATAACGCTAAGCTCAATAAAAGAACAGTTTCTTCACTATCACATAAAACTATTGCTGTCCATCCCTGGCATGATTTCATTGGAACAATAACTTATTTTTCCTTTTCAAATATATTCGCTAAGGTCTTAAGAAATCTTTAAAAAAATAATTCAATATATAAATACAAATTATTATATTAATTGCAAGCACTTGTAATATTTAGGGCTTAGATCAATATTAAATATTTTTAATTTATAAATTAATAATAATAAATTTTAATATTATTATAATAATTGTATATAATTAATGTCAATTAGTCATTCTTTAAGTTAAAATAGAAAAAAGATATTTTAGTGAAATTCAAGAAAGATGAGTGTTAGTGGGAGTGGGATAGACAAAAGGGAGTGACTATTCTATTTGAATCTATTATAACAAGCTCATTTTTAGCATGTGTGTCTTTCTACACTTAAAATATTGTTTATATGATTAGCTAGATAACCATGCTTGTACCGTTTCATTATTGATGTAATTTGCACAAAAAAAGAAGGATTGTAATATGATTAAAGAGCACGTTGAGTAAAGTTGAAAGGGTTTTTAGACTCTTTCCTATTTGAAATTCCAATGGTGGGTGCCAAATTTTGCATTAGTACTAAAACATGGTTGCATTATAAAAAAAAAGAGTGATTGTATAAGTAATTGTGTGATTGTTATAAAAGTTATACTTCTCAAATTTGTAACATAGCAGCACATAATTGAGCTATAATGTGCTATCATTGTAGTAAAATTAATATTAATTAGGATGTGTGTTTCAGGTTTTTTATTTTTACCCAAAAAAAAGTAACTTTTAACTTAAAAGTCAATTTTCCTGAAAGTACTCATCTCAATTTCTACTCAAAAGTTTAGCAAACATCTATTTTAACTTTTGAATAATAATTAACATCAATAAATTTTATAAAAAAATATTTTTTTTTCAGTTAAAAGATTTATTTTTAGAGTATAATTATTGTCTATTGACGGTATAATTATCTTTACATTGTCATAAAATAAAAAAAAAAGTCATGTGTCTATTATAAGATCATAGATAATTTAAATTTTTAAAAATTATACAAAGTGATGAGTTATTAACTTTTAATTTGTAGACAGTATAAAGATATTTTATATTGTCGATATATTTCAATTAATTCCTTATTTTTGTGTGAAAAAATGCATCTTTAACATTGAATGTTTATTAATATTCAATAATAAACTGCATAGATAGATGCATTCACAAGGATGATATGATATACAACGTTACGCATATATAATAGTTTTCTTTTTTTCAGTTGAAAGAAAATTTTATTCACGAAAAGGTTCAGTAATGTTTGCAAATGAAAAGAAGATATTTTAAATCTAAATTGAATAAAAATAAAATATATTCAAACTTTGAATTATCCAACAATCTATTATTATATTCTTGTTTAAAGACTATTGATATCAAATCATCTTTCATAAAGAGACAAAAAATATTACAGCTTAGAAAATGTATCACGCCTCCTTTTATGGTAAATTTATTTATTTTTATTTGTTGGATGATAAAAAAGATAAAAATTCATGAGAAGAAACCAAAATTCCCACAGAAAAGTAACCAAAACAAAAAATTACAGATGAGACAACCGATAACAAGATAACAACCCTTTACCAACACGCTTATAAAAAAAACCAGAGAAAAAAGAAAAATTAAGGCCATAAGTCATATCTACATATCTAATAGTGATTATAGTAGCAAATTAGCAATACTGGTCTAAAAATTTCCCCTTCATGATAATCCAAAAATAAAAAAAATAAAAGTTCTCCTTCCTATTATTTTTGTTATATTGAAAAATTAAAATTCGCTCTTTCACTAGCATCCTTTATGGCATACTACACGAGAAAAATAAAATGAACACTTTCTACATGAACAAAGTTTCTCCTTTCTCAATGTCAATTCCCAACCCAGAGAAAAGATACTAATAGGGGAGAAGGGCAGCGCCTTTCCTTTCTACCGTACCAATAAAAAGCCACAAAAAAAAAAGAATCGGTAGATTGAAAGTATGTATTAGAAAAAAGGAAAATCAAAACTTTCAATTTGTCGCAATCCAAAGTCAGCTATAATTGGCAACCTCTTCTGCCTGCTTCGCCCCAACAGAGAAGAACTCAATGATCACTTCTAGTGGCATGCCCTTGGTTTCTGGAACTTTGAGGAAGACAAATACCCAAGCTATGGTGCACACGACCACATACATACCAAAGACACCAACAAGGCCTACAGAATTAAGCATAACCGGGAGTGTGTAGGTGACGATGATGTCACATATCCAAAAGGCAAGTGCACATATGGCAATGCACAGTCCCCGAACTTGAGTAGGGAATATCTCTGCGCAAAGGATATTGGGAATTGGCCCGAATCCCATGACAAAACTGCAGAAGTAGACAACGACACTTATGGTTGAGATAGATGCATTCACCGTACTCCCCAAATCCACAAGACTCCCTATGACTAATATGAGAAGAGAGGCTATCAACACCGGGATTGTAGACAGCAGCAAAGTCCTGAACCCATAAAAACACCAGATAATGTCACCACACTGTACTGCAAACTGCATGAATACTAACATGTAAGGGGAAGAAATACACAAAGAATCACATGTGTACAGTAAATAAAACTCCACAAAGTGGACACGACTCAGCTAATATTAATCAAGTTAAAAGTGGATTTTAGTCACTAATTACCTTGGATCTTGGTCTTTTTAGTATTTCTTTCTTATAATTTCTATTCACCAAAACTTAATGCTCCTATTTTTAATGAAATATTAATCCATGTACGACAAGTTATTAGCTACTAAGATAATAGTATGAAAGACCAAAACCTTAATGATAGAAATTTTATAGGGAATTCAACAAATAAATTATAGATACTAAATCTCCAATGAGTAAAAATCAAAAAATCAAATTTTACCATAAATTTATGGATTTAATTGTCATACACTGGCAGTATAAAAAAAATTTGTACCGTCATTTAATTATATATTATCACATAAGATATAATAGTTGATTTTTAAATCCAATACTTAAGAAGTCATCAAAACAAACTATTTTAATTAGATAGCGATTTAAAACAGTTGTACACTGTCACTGTATCAAAATTAAACTCTAAATTTAGGGTAAACAGCTAAATTGGTCCATGACAATTTCTTTGATGGACAAATTAATCCCTAACAATTGTAAACATTGAAATTGGTCCCTCACAATTGTTAAAATATGACATTTTAGGTTCTTGACTGGCCTGTCAATGCTCGGCCAGGAGGCAGAGATGACAAAATAGCTCAGCTTGGAGAAGATTGAGCTCGTCTGAAGGAAATATAGCTCAGACAGGACTAGGAAGAGCTCAGCTAGGACTAGACGGAGTTCGGTTGACAGGTGGTTGAGACTGATAGGCATGTGACAGAGCTCAGCCACCTATCATTTAAGCTCATCTTCTTCAGCCAAGCCCCGCCTCCTCCTGACAAAGCTCTATGTCCTCAAGACAAGCTCTACCTTCTCGCAACCGAGTTCTTTTTTCATATCTGCCTCCTGGTAGAGCCTTGACAGGCTGGTCAGGGACCTATAGTGTCTCATTTTTACAATTGTGAGGGACCAAATTGGGTGTTTACAATTGTTAGGGATTAATTTGTCTATCAACAAAATTGTCAGGGACCAATTTAGGTGTTTACTCTAAAATTCATTAACAATTTAAGTTGTTCTAACTCTCAAACACTAACTTATAAAGATAACAATTTCACGAATTATTTCTTATGAATTGGTGGTCGGTTTTAAAACTCTACATTATTTTAACTATAAGAATCACTAATAGGACCTTAGGAATAAAACAAAAATATTGATAAAGATCACCACGGGAACAAAATTTCATCAAACATTGTTTCTAGAAAATAAAAATAAAATAAAAAATTGTACCATTTGAGTATCTTTTGTTAATAAACTTATTGACCAGAACAATATCAAATACCTTTTATAGAGGCACATAATAAAAAGAAGGACAACAACAACAAACACAACTAAACATTATCCACTAGGCAGAGTCAGGATACATGGATCATTAGGCACCAGTGAGCTCATAGTGCAAAAGTCGAGCCCACATTATTACTGAAATGCTACCCTATAGTGCAAAAGATTTGGGTAAAGCGCAGACAAGAAAAACAATGCATTGGTAGTAGTATGTATGTTCAGCAAAAGGAACCCTCCGGCATACATCCACCTATTGAAACATATATCTTATCATTTAAGCAAGAATCAACAGAAAATGATAGAGGAAGATGTATACCTTCTTCCGGATATATCCATGAGCCTCATGGCAACAGCTATACAAGGCAGCATCAACAAGGTTATCACGGTGCTAACAAGAAACGATGCAGAAGTAGAACCAAGGCCTAGGCTCGAAAGAAGATAACCAACTCCCGCCTGCTCAAGAATTTGAGGTGTATAGTAGAGGACCGCATTTATACCAGAGAACTGCAATGTTCAAAGAGGAGTTAGATGACGGCCAGATTTACGGGATGTATATAATTTTTTCATAAAATATCGTTTAATTTGTTTTTAATTTCTTTGAAAAAAAAAAAGGAACTCAAAATGCTTAGAAATCCAAAGCAAATTGGCTCGAAGTTTTTGATACCACTTTCATATTTTACATTCGAAAGTGAACTGCTCTAAAAACAACCCCATCTAAAACAGTTCGACTCACATCACTTTTCAAATAACTTGTCAAGGTATAAGTTTTCTCAAAAGTGTACTTTTCTATAAATATATACCTGCGCTTCTTAAATACACAATCTAATAGCAATCACAAACCCACCATTGTTTGAAGCTCAAAGAAACTATGTATGAGCAGAAACAGAGAGGCCATCATATTAAACATGTTGTTAAGCAGTATACAAAGCTGCAAAATTGTAGCAAAGCTAGAGAGTGAAATTAAACCCTGCTATCGCCTATTAAATGTTTTCAAGAAAGTGAACAAGGATTGAAGAAAGCACCAGTAAGCATGACTTGGATACAAAACATTGTAATGTGTCATGCTGTCATCAAGGCAATAAAGAATTAAAAACTACTAAAAGAGTGTTACGGTGCAGGGATGAATGAAGTAGTGGACATTGAAAAAAAAGGATGGAATTACCTGCTGAAGAACTTGAAGCCCCATGCCCACAATCAACGCCTGCTTCACTCCAGGTTCAAAAAGATCACTCCAACTTGGCCCCTTTGCAGCTGTTTCAGATGGATGAATCATAGCTGGTCCAACTGGCTGTTGATGCATGAGCTCTTTGGTGTAAAGGGCTGGCTGGCTCACAAGAGCGGCAGCCTGGACAATCTCACCATCTGCTGGCACATCACCACCCGGAAATGAAATCTGAGACCCGCGTCTAGATCCAGGACCACCCTCTTGGTGTAAATATATCCTCTGGAAACCACCTTCCTTTTTCCCATCAAGGCCTTCTCTTTCAGTCCATTTCCATGCTAGCTGCCAACCACCACCAATCCCTGTACTACCAGTAGGTTCTCCAGCATTTCCTTGCAAAAGACTGCCTTGCCTCATGATTGAAAGGCTACTACGATGGGCGGGAGGAGGCATGTCCTTATCCAGACTTGTTGCCTGACGTGAGATCAATGGACTCTGCAAATGGTCATCAGAATCATCACCAGCAGCATCCGACACATAATCATCACCCTCTCCGGCAAGGCTTTCTTCATCCCAATCTTCATTCCTAGGTTGATTTCCTCCAATACTGAACATACTTCCGAAGTGTGGAAAAAGGGCGCTTCGCATGCTTCCTGTTTCCGGGAGCTTCTCATGGATACTATCAAAGAGCTTGACTAGAGGATCCACTAAACCACTCTGATTTGCCATGCTTCCTCTCCGAGATACAAGGCCAATGGAACTTTGTCCAGGGGCAGGTTTGGCAATCCAGGACAGACCTTGCTCTGGCCCATATAATTTGATATGCTCTTTTTTGGCTGATGGATCCTCCGCATCGGTGAATTCTTTAGCTGGAGCAATTATGTACTCTTCTATAGCTGTATCACCCCCCACTACAAGACCCTCAGCCAGCAAAGCCATCTCACCTGTTCATGGCCAAGGAGAATTTACCATCAAAATCATGCATATGCACAAGATTAATATCAAACAATTGAATGTTGCAACATCACTCAACAATGAATTGGATGTTGCAACATCACTAGTGCTAACCATCAAGTCTCGTTAACACAAATGAATTGTGGCCAAATGCAGCAGCGGATTAGGTTCATAGAATGCAGGCATAAATCACCTAGATAAACTTGGGAAAATTGATTAACTAAACATCCAGCATTGACTGGGTTGCATTCAGAGTTCAGAGTTCAAGTGACTTTAAAGCAATTCTACAGGGCTTAGTTTTTCTCAATAAGTATACCATGACATGAGTCTAATCGTATCAAGCTAAGATCTAAATTGAACTCAGACGGAAATATATCAGTTGTGAAAGTAATTGCACAAGTAATTCTTAAACAAAAGTGCACAAGCAACAACCAGTGACATCTTCCCTGCCACGAAGCCGTTGCAAAACCTTCTTGGCCTCGAGCATCCGGCCTTTACTGACAAGCCATCTTGGAGATTCGGGCAAGAAGAACAGTGTGAGCGCAAAATAAATGAGAGAGGGAATAGAAAGAATCCCCAACATGAGTCTCCAACTAGGGGCCTTGGTGAGTGACATGCCAAACACCATACAGTAGGAGAAGAACATCCCTGCAGAGCCGGTGAACTGTGGAAGCGTGTTGAGCAATCCTCTAATCTCAGGTGGAGCTGTCTCGGATATGTAAAGGGGTACCAGGGTAACTGCCAAACCAATCCCCAACCCATCTAAAAGCCTTGCAAAGAGGAGGACATAGACATTTGGAGACCACAACATCACAAGAGAGCTTGCGAAATAAAGGATGGAGGAGATGATCAACATGGGACGGCGGCCCAGCAAATCTGATAAGGCTCCGGAGCACGTGGTGACCACTGTGGCACCAAGAAGGGACATGGCCAAAATTAGACCTTCTACAGTGGGTTCACTTTCCAATTTAAACTCCCTCTTTATGTACAAAATAGATCCTGCGTAACGCAACACAAATAAATGAAGTTGACGATGAAGATGAAGCACATCAATCATATACTATTATTATTATTATTATTAACGGAAACAGAAATTGACCTGCAATGGTGGCATTATCCCATCCTTGCAGCAAGTTACCGATAGCGGCAGCCACGGCAACAAGAATTGCTCCACTCATTTTCCACTTGAATTGGTAGTGAGTCAATCAGCCTTTGAATGAAAGAGCAAATAAAATGATCGATAGATAGATAGATCACTGATACTAAAGAGATATGGATAGACGGCTAAGGCTAAGGGGATGATGGATCACGATCCAGAATGCAAACCATGTTTCCCATCTTCCAGACCCCAATGAAATCACGCTTCAACGTTCAGGTATATATGAATGTCAGACACAGAAAGGGAGGGAGGGAGGGAGGGAGGGAGGGAGTGCTCGCCTTTTCACAGTTATTATTATTAACTGACAAACACTACCAGGTGGGCGGGTGCAACAGAGCAATACCACACTACCGCGCGACTAGACCAAGCCAAGTAAGCTAGGAAGATGATGTAGTGAATGAGTACTATGGCGATCCTATTCGCCAGGTAGAAAAGAATTAAAGAATTTGAAAGAGTAATGAAACCAAATGAGACTGGCACCCTGTTTTCTTTGCAACAGAAACTCCCCATCGGACACCTGCCCTTGTTACTCGCTTTCCCACTGTAATTCAGTTATAAATCCGTCAAAAATAACACACGTACTGCGCTAATGCGCTTCAAACTCGATCTGTTTTCACTAAAATAGTAAAATCGAATGGCGTTGTTCTTTTCACATAGGCCGTGTCTGCTCAAGTCACGCGCTAACTTATCTAATGACTTGACATATTTAAGGTAGCTTTTGTTTGCTTTGATAGAAATATAAGGACAAACATAAAAATACAGGGATAGTGGAGACAGAGATAAAAATAATAAATATGTATAGAAGTATTATTAGAAGATAAAAATATTAAATTTTTATCTTCGTATCCTGTTTTCACTGTCCCTATATTTTAAAAGTATATAAATTTTATATTTTTTTATCTTCTATTCATATCTTTACCACCAAATAGATTTTTGTCTCTAATATATCTATATTTTTATGCCAGACAGAGAATAAACACTGTCAAAGTGTATCCATATGCGCTTACCAAAAAAAAGAAAAACAATGTGTATCCACGCGCTCATCTAACAATCTATGCTATATTGTAAAGAGGAGCAACGTACGATCAATCACAGGTAAACTATTCACTTATATAAATTTAAAAGTTGTAAATTGGTGTGTAAAATGTTAAAAATTAGTATATAAAATATTATTAATTAATATATAAAAAATTATAAAAATATATATAAATTTTTTTTATATATTAATTTATTATTTTTTTATATTTATTTATAATTTTTTATATATTAATTTATAATTTTTAAGTTAATATAAATACATGATGTATGGATAATGGGTTTGTTTATTTTTTCTCTAGTGTAAACACCATTTTTCCTCCTTTCCGTTCCTCTTTCCCCACCCCCGTTTCGTCATCTTGCCGTGAGCTGTGACATGTGTTCTCTCTTTTTTTTTTCAATTCTAAATCCTTTTGTTTCTAAACAACAAACAAAAGGAATAAGGGAAGTTATGTGAGGTTATTTTTTGGTCTCGTTTGATTTTCCAATTTCATCTAGCAAAATCTCGAGCCTGTTTGGAAGTATTTTTATTTTTAATTTTTTAAAAATGATTTTATAAAATAAGTTTAAGTTTATTTTTTAAAAGCAAAAAATTTAAAAAATCTGTTTAGTAATTTACTTTTAAAAATAGTTTGATAATGGTAAAAAATAGAAAATCTATTTGGATAATTTTTTTAAAAAATAACTTTTAGAACTAATAAAATAAAAAACTATTTAGCAAATTGTATTATTACAAGTATCAAATTTTAACTATTATGTTTTATAGATAATATTTTTTATACATACTTAATAAATAAAGTCTTAATATAAGTTGGTGTCAATTTACATTTATAAATCTATTTATAAGCTTGCATCGTTTTCTTGTAACCACATCCAATTTGCAATTTGGTCACGATGTCTTGCCATTTCCCTTGCAGCTTCATTAGTCAATCTTGTTGTGTTGTCCCTATTAGAATTCGCATTTAAATTTACATTATCACTCATAGCTTTAACATTAGACGAATCATTATCCTCTCACACTCTAAACAATCGTCCTGTATTCCCCACTTACACACTAGTTATGAATTTCACAATATACTATGACAATAAGGTGTTGTAATGTTATGCAAAGTCTTAATAATATATTTTTATATCATTAAGTCTATTTATATATTATGCAAAATTTGTTAATGTTTCTGTTCTAAGTCTAGAATATATCTCCATATTATTCTCTTGTAAATTTTATTTGATACAATAATTCCATGAAAAATAATGATACAAAATTTTTCAATTTCTCATCCAATGCATATTAGGAAGCCAAAAAATTTGTCTCAGTTTTTTTTGATAGATCAAACTCAACCCACTAAATTGAAAGTAGGAAGAGATATCAGTTCAGTGCAACTATAGTTATAAAATCAACAAACAACCATTTAAGACAATATCATAACATATACCAAGACCCCCTTCATACAATATGACCAATAACTAGAAAACATTAATGGCTCCTGATGATCATCCAACTCCTCCACTATGTTATGGTTGATAGATATCCTGAATTGGAATCCTTTACATCACCTCTATTCCATTACTCCTCATCACCACACATCTTCAAATTCATCATCACATCAATGCTTCAACTTCACTACAGTACCTTTTCATGTTCAGGTGCAAAATATCAGCAACCACACCCTCACTAAGTAACAACTAGCAATATCAGTAAATTTGTTCCTTTTTTTTTTTGCTTTTGTTTCCACCCTTGTCCCAAACCATATCTTAGTACCTACATGCATTGCTAACAACTAAAAGATTAAGAGCAAGAATTGACATTTCCAAAGTAATTGTATATAATTAGTAATATTTGAAATTGAATTGATATACACTGTCAGATTCCTTGTTGAGAACTTCAAGCAAATTGTCCACCCCATTGTATTGAATCCTTGTGACAATTCTTTTAGGATTTGATGTGTTGACTTGGACTATGCCATTATCCATTACTACCTGGGCATAAGAATGAAAAATTCACACAACATATGCTAAAAAAAAGTAAATAAAAGTTGATATTGGGCTTATTGATTTGCCTATTGATGGTCGCCTACAAGAGCAGATAAATTACCGCAAGTGCACGAGTCGTCAAGTAATATAATGTGAGTTAAGAGTATCATCTCCACAGGGATTAGGTATAGATATGCTATTGATTTACTAAACTACCGTGTTCAGGCCTAAGCAAAACGAGTTAAAGGAGTTAAGAAGAAATTCTAAAGAGCAAGTAATTAGAAAATACTAATGCAAATTAAAGTTGAGAAACAACCAAGGTTAAAAGGCCTAAAGGACCTTTTTCACCCTCTACTTCACTTGAATATGCAAATTACTTAAATGAACATTAAGGAATTGGTTTTGTTAGCATGCCAATTATAGTTAAAAGCTTGTGTCTAGGTCGATTAACCGTGTCTCTTTCACCTAAAATACTAAGTGTCCTTGTGAGTTAGTGTGAAATCAACCCATTGAGAACTAACATCAAACATCTACTATGCAAGGTCAATGGGTATGTTTCCATCCTATTGACTAATCCTCACACCTAAGCCTATAAAAGAACAAGCATTATCCATACCAAGGTCCAATATCTCTATTCCTATGTCTAGTTGAAGATAATTCCCCAAATCAACTTAGATGGTGGCCAAACATATAAGAGCATTAAGAATAGAAATGAGTAACCAAAACCAATATCATCAATATTCAAATAAACAATATTACAAACATCCAAGATCCATAGAGGGATTCAAAGGATCCCCTAGCTACAAGTTTAGCTATCCATAACAGTGAACAAAACACAAACTAGTTCAAGAGGCATAATGAATATTAAAGACACAAAGAGAGAGGAAGAGATGAACAAATGGGGCTTCAATCCTTCTCCTAGCCCTTGGTCTTCAATCTTCAAGATGAATCCTTCTCTAGTGTTGGCTCCTTCCAAAACATAGGGTTACTCTCTTAAAAACTGCTGAAAAAGGCAGCAAAAACGAACTCTTTTCCTGATGCCGTCTATTGGGTAAATATTTACTGAAAATGGGCCTGGGCCGCGTCAGGTTGCAACCCGACGAAAATTGTCGGGTCGCGACTTGACTCACAAAACTGATCCAATGTTTAGGCGCCCAGTAGGTTGTAACCCAGAAAAATTCAGGTTACGACCTAACAGCAAAAACTTCAATTTAATGGCTTTTTCTTCATGCTTTGCTTCCCTCCTCTTGGCTTCAACTTGAATTCTCTTCAAGCTCCAAAATTCTACAAAATTCTCTATAAAAAATCATTCAATGAAGATTTAATTTGAATGATGCAATTCATCCCAATAGTCTTGATTTATGACATCGAATTTTTCAACAAAAGTTCTAAAACAAATATGAGCCAATTCCCCCTATTTTTAAGTGTTTCACTTGGAAAATGAAGGACAAGTCATGCAATTTCAATCCCAATTAGAAGCTAAATAACTCTATAAACTGGAGTTATCACCTATGAAATCTTAGTGGAATTTCAAAACACCATGATCCTACCCTGACCCTATTGATAGCCTCCCTTGTTGACCCGTTGGTCCTTGTCATCAAAGCCAGCATAGAAAGAATATAAGGATGAACCCATAACAAAATCACCCAACTCACAAAGAGCTTCCTCTACTTCAAAACACATGATCCCTAATTTTTTGCTAATCAGTGAAAGAAAGCATCGAGCCAGGCAAGCTAATGCTAGTGCATAAAACAAAATCTAAAGTCACAAAGGAACAAGCCCACTACACCAAAAGCAAAAAAGCAAACAATAAAGGCACAAACTACAAGCCCTCTAGCATTGTACTTATGTAGGATTCTCCTAACTTGTGGTGGCCCAAAAAACAAAAAAAAGAGGATTGGTAGCACCAATGCACCCATAAGGTAGTGCGCTTTGAATTTTATTCATGGACAACACCCCTTCCCCCTGTCTTTTTTCTTCTTGTTCTTTTTTTTTTTTTCTCTCTCTTCCTTGCCATGAACACACTCTCCCCCTCTCTTAACACCCCTCTCTCTATCTTCTTTCTTCGATTTCTCTCCTGTCTCTCAACCAAATTCATCCAAACAACCTCCAAATTTATTGTCTCTTCTTCCTCTACAAGTCTAACAGAATAGATATCATAAAAAAATTCCTTCGAATGGAGGAGTCATCAAGAAAAACGCGATTGGGACCATTGCTTCACCCGCGACAGTCGAGATCGTCGCCGCGCCAACACCAGTCGCCACCGTTGCTGCCTCGTCCTGTCTTCTTCCCTTTCTGGCAGCTGTGATCTCTCTTCCTTTCTTTACTCCACTGTTTATGGTTTCTTTCTCTAAGAGAGGAACCAGTTGGAGCCACAGGTTTTGGGTTGCTCCATCCCACTAATCTTTCTCCTAAAGTAGTGGGTATGTATCAATCTTTTCATATTTATCAATTTTGAGTTCTCTATGGTTATTAATTGTAGAATTGGGGATTTAGAAACCCTAGTTCTTTAGATTTTGGATTTTCTATTAATTGAAGCTAAATTATGCAAATTGATGGTATTGTTAGCTCTTTGAAATTTTGTTTGTCTTGTTCTTAGAGTTATAGAGCAAACAAATGTCAACTAGAGATTTTCGATAGCTCAAGGAGTATTCTACAATTCCTTGGGAACCATCTGTGAGTAAATAGTATATCTATAATTTTCTTTTTGCATAGTAAATTTTTATTATAAAAAATGCTGTTAAAGTGTTTTATATTTGTTTAGTGGATTTTATTAATAAATAGTCATGAAGCTAGTTGAAAAATTATGAATTCGAATTGAAAATTGTTTAGCAAATAAAGTGTAAAGGTTTCAAAGTTCTTGTGTTTGGTTTCAAAGCTCTCTTTGTTGGTGTTATAATGCCATGATTTTACTATATGTTTTTTCAATGTGCATTGAAAAAGTTATGATATTTGGCACTTGCAAAGGTAGATTAATATAAAGATTAAGTTTTAGATTTATAAATTGTGTTTAATAAAAATTTATTTAAGAAAACCATGATGGGTTCTAAGATGGAATTACCTCTTGCCATAACAAAGAGAAGTAATGGCAATACTGCTAGCCGTAACGAAGAGATATAACAGCATTATCACTCGCCATAGCGAAGAGATATAATGACAATACCGCTTGTTATAGCGAAGAGATATAATGGTATTACCACTTGCCGTAGCGAAGAGATATAACGGCCTATGTATACATAGTTTCTCTTAATGAGATAAAATTTAAAAGAACCTTAAAATGAGATTAAATGGGTTAAGATTACTCCCCAAATAAAATTTGTTCTTCTTATGTTACTCCCATGGATATTTGAGTATTTGATGATGAAATTAATTTTTATGTGAGAATAATGAATTGGAGAAAATAGTGAGAGAGTGTATTTTAGTAACTATTTTTTCTTGAGATTATACTTCAAAATCTGTTGTTATGATTAAAACCATATTCTTATGAGTACATATTCGTATTATGTTTATGTTGTTTGATACTTGCATCTAGTAAACTACGGATATTCTATCTCTTACTGAGTTGTAAAACTCACCCCGTTGTCCTTCATCTTTTTCCAGATACAGGGGCTAGTACTAGTTTTGTTCCTCCAACTTAGCTGTTAATCGATGCCTAAATGGTGAGCCTTCTTGAGAAGGCATTCTTTTATTGTTGAAAGCCTTTCTGAAATATTGTCTATTAGTATGCTAGTCGCTCCATAAGTCACAGAAAGGGTCCTCGGATTGTATGATTAGTGTCATGTTTGGAGTTATGTATATATAAGTAATTGGTTACATAAAATAAGTTTTGAAAAAGTTGCGGTAATTGATTTTATGCTTAAACTTAAAAGCTGGATTTAATTAGTTTCATGAATCCCATAAACTTACTGAAATTATGAGACATCTGTATTACTTAGAGGGCATATTCTGGGAATAATTGATGCCCCAAACTCTGTAGAATTATCTTTGGTGTTTGCAGGATATGTTTGTATTTGGGAAATATTCCAAAAACAGAGGAGACTCTGTCCTTTTTTTTGTAATGGTTTGTGGGTAAAGGCTTGCGAGGGAACATGTTCTCTATGCGCCGGTCACACTCTAGGTTGGGTCGTGACATAACCATTTTGGCATCTTCGCAAAAGCTGTGCAGCCATTGGATTCCCCCAATCTTAGCTTATGAAAGAATAACTTGTTAACAAATCAGCACCTAAACCGCAAATATAATTTAGCTGTAACTGAGCATGGACCCACAAATTCCATTCAATATCATGGTATGTAAACAACTACATAACAAAAATTATCCTAGCATCATAAACACAAGTAAAGGGGCCAAACTCAGTCAAAGCACAAGAAATGGAAAAAATCAAATATATATTCAGAATAGAACCAACAAAATCAAAGTTTAACCTCATCACCACGAAGCTGTCTCGTTAGCCCTTTGAGCAACCACGCACAACCGCATTAGTTAAAATCGCCCTATAGCTAAAATGAAAATTTTACTTCCAGTCTAACAATAACATGAAATAAAGGAAAAAAGCAATCAGACAAGGTTATTTTTTCAATGGTTCATCAATACATTGCCCATGTGTGTTTGTTTCATTTCATGCCAAAAAAGGGGCCCTGATTATGATACCTCATGGCAGTTAGTGATGTTGGATTTTTGGTAGGTGAATCTGGGTTGTGGAGGGCGCGGATCGCTGGCTGGGTCGCAGAGAAGAAGCTTTGTCACACAACACGGCGGATCACGAGGTCTTGATTGCTAGGTTGCAGAGCACAGCGGATCTGGGTCGTGGAGCACGGCGGATCGCAGGGGCTTGGTTTGCTACGGCCAGGTCACGGAGGAGCTTCGTTTGCCGGCGACGAATAAAAGAGCAGCAGCAGGTGAGAAGAAGGCTAGATAAAGGTGAAGTTCAAGAAAATAAAATGAGAAGCAGCTGTAACCTCCAAGATTCGAAGAAGTCGGCAAAACACAAACTCCATCTATTTACTATTTTGCCACCGCGTTTTTATCTATTTTAAAACAAGAAAACCAAAAAAACAACTCAAAACTATTCTTGATTTTTTGTTTTTGAAACGCGGTTTGTGGTTTTTCATTTTTAAAATTAATTTTTGTAAAACAAATTGCCAAACATGGTTTTTCAGTCTTTTGTTTTTAAAAGGTAGAAACAATTTTTTAAACTTATTGCCAAACAGCCCCCTAAACTTTGATAACTTTTGCTTGTTGATCTAATTTTTGATTTCTCTGTCTTTGTGTGTTTGGGAATTCTATATTTGATGAAGAAAATCTCTCAAACATTAATTGTGTGTTTGAATTAGAGTTGGTAAATTAAGGTTTGCATCAACTTCATTTTATATAATTTATATTTAGAAATTTTTATATCAAAAATGATTATGATAAAATAAAAGTTGTTTGGATAATATTAATCAAAATCACTTTTGAAGACAAAATTACTAAAATTGATATGATTTTTATATTATACTTTTAAAAAATTTGATATTATTATTCAATCAAAAGATAAGATAACATTTTTTTAATAAAAATCTTTAAAAAATTCCATTTAATTTTATTTCAGGAAAATTTTATTCAAACCATCCTATTATAAATAAAATTATGTTAATATTATTATAAATAAACTTATTTTTTAAATTCTAAATAATTTTAGGTGTAAGTATTAAATTATAAATAAAGAATTTACAGCAAAATATGTAGAACAAATGCTTAAAAATAATTAGATTATAATTTTAGTTAATAAGATGCATGAAGAGTCATTTCCCACTGTCAACTTAAGCCATTGGCCATTGACCTTATAGGTTGACTTTTAAATTGGATCTCCATGAGTCACAGCTCCATGGGAAAACACTTTCTTACCAAAAATGGACTTAAGCACCCAAATTCGGACTTCATTAGGGGGAGTTTGAGTCGTATTGCTTATGAGGATCAATTCACGATTTTCATTGGACACAACAGTCATTCCCTCCATTTTAGGTACAAGCTCACTTAATCTGGGGCTTAGACACCATTTGTGCTCGATGGAGGCTTTGAAGTCACCCTCAAAAAACACTCTTTTCATGTTAGTTGCTGGGCTAACACAATAGATGTCTTTTGTAGTCCAACTTACACTCTGTTTTTCATCTTTGAGCACATTGAGTAGCTTGTCTGCTTGTTCCTTACTTGGAATTGGTGAAATTATCAATGCCAAGGTAGTAGCTCCAAGATGGGCATAATGCAAAGGACTTGCATCAAATTGAAATCTAACTTCGGAGGCTCTTCAATTGAAAGCTTCAAAGAAGCTTTAGATGAAGGGAGTTCCAAGGGCTCAAATTGAAATGACTTGAAAAACTTAGGAAACACATTAAGCAATTTAACACAATCATAATAAACATCATTAATACTATAAACATTATCAAATGCAATAGTTAATGACAATGAAAAAGGGTCTTGAGGGCATTTCTCATGAAAAGAATCAGAATGTCATGTGATCGCTCCCAAAGGAGAGTGACACTAGCAAGTATACTAGGTTGGCAAGTAATAAAGTAAAAGAGAGGGTTGTCGAACCCATAGGGATAATTCAAGTATCAATTCCAATTAATTAGATGACAAGTTGAACAATTAAAAAGAGATGATTTCAAAGGGAATTTAAAGGCTAAAGTGCAAAGACAATGTAATTGGGATATGAGAGTTGATGGAATAAAGTGCTAGGGTGATTTACTTCAGCTATGTGTAAATAATATGCAATATGAACTTCAATGTGCCTTGTCCAAATTTAATTAAGTGATGGTAGGGTTATCATGTCATTAAAAGTTTTTCTCAAGATCATTTAATGTCATTCAAGTAGAGTTAAGAACCTAATCTCTTAGCATACTTGAGTCTACAAGTAGTTCTCCAAGCCTTAAATACCACATGAATCCTGTTTGACTATCTCTGGGTGTCATTCAACTCATGATATTGCATTCATAGGCATAGCTCTTACTCATTTTCTCAAATTTATAAATACCTCTATAATTCTAAATTGGTGATCAAACAATTCAAGATAAATAAACTCAAATATAATGCTCACTATCAAATGAGAACAAAACATAAATTCATTCACATTAGCATAGTGTCAAACATATAGCCTCCATAAATCATCATTGGCAAAGGGTTTAGTTACAAGTCATGGAAAATGGAATAAAAACAAAAATGAAAAAAGGATGAGAAGAAGCCATGAACAAAGAAAAAAAATACACAAAGAGTTGAAGCACAATCCTAAGAGAGCTCTCCTTTTCTTATTCTTCAAGGTTCAATCCCCTTGCTCTTTAAGCTCCAAGCTTCAGGCTCGTATTTCCCTATTTTGTATTCTAATGTCTGTCCCCCTTTCCAACGTGTTTTCCTATATGTTTTTGTGCCAATCATAGGCTACTTGAGTTAGTACATAGGCCTAGTCCACATGTCAGATTCGTGCACCCATGCTGTAGTGTAGCTATGGCTACGTTGGAACGTAGCTTAAGTGAAAATATCATAACTATGACAACAACTTACATTGTAGTGTTTCAATTTCTGGACCCATGCTCCAGCATGTATTTCTGGCATCCCTTCAGCTCTAATTCTTGCTCCTTTGCACTCCAAGCTTAAATGCTTCCCTAATTCTTCTTCCAAAAAGCTACAAAACCAATGGAAAACACAACTAGAATGTAAGGTTAAATGTAAGCATAGTCATGCAAGAATTTAAACCAAATGATATAACAAAGGAAACTAAGAAAACTAAAACAAACTATCAACAAACTAAATGTCTCAAGAAAACTAAAGAAAAGCATAATTATTAAGGGAGTTATCATCATGGTCCAAAATGCCTACATAGGAACACTCTTCATTTCCATGGGGGAATTTAATGGCCTTAAAAATATTAAATGCTACCTGTTGATATTGCACATGCATAGTTAACTCACCCTTTTGAACATCAAAAAGAGTCCTACCTGGCCAGGAATCAATGGCACAATGTGGTCTTCCTCCATGTCCAAGATGATGAAATCTGCAAGGAATATGAACTTATCCACCTTGATTAAGACATCTTCAATAATCCTTTTAGGATATGTGAAAGAGCGATATGCTAATTGAAGAGTGACAGTGCTGGGATTGCATTCCCCTAAACCCATCCTTTGAAATATTGGTAGGGCATGAGATTTATGCCTACCCCTTAGTCATATAAGGCTCTCTCAAAGATTTTGTTTCCAATATGGCAAGGAATAGTGAAGCTTCTGGAACCTTTTAACTAAGGAGGGAGCTTGTTTTGCAAAATGACATTGCTATCCTGTTTTTTTATGGAAAAGTTCAAAGCACCCAACTTGTGCTTCTTTGAGAGAATATCCTTTATAAACTTCACATAACTTGACATTTACTCCAAAACTTTGACAAAGGGAATGTTTATGTAAGGGAAAAAAAAATTTTAGGAGAGGGGAAATGTAAGACCTTTATTTATTTTTTTCTTAATTTCTTTGATTTGTATATGTGGAATTAATTGATGTCATAGAATAATATTTGGTCCAACATGGATAGTATAGGAGCAATGGAATTTAGCCAATGTATTAAGAGAATTTTTTTTTTAAAGATAGAATATGATTAGATTCTTTTTTTATTTAAAAGAGAGTCTATTTGTAATTCTTCAACGAGTAAAAGTAGTGCCCACTATCCACACATTCTCATTTTTATTTTTAAGTCCTACGAGTAACCCCTAACAAAGCATATAGCTACACATCATTTCACCTCCATTGTAAACACCATATTTTATCCGGATATTTTTATCTTTATCCTTATTTTCAAATAATAATAATAATAATAATAATAATAAGTTCTCTCATTCATCCTAGCAAAAAGAAAATTAAAAAAAACTTTTTCAGCCCATTCTCTCAGCCTAAATCTTTGTTGGTCCATTTTGAAAAAAAAAATGGAAAAAAAAACACACACACACACACAAGTCTTCTGCACCGTTTTCATTTTGTCATCTTTCATCGAATAATAGAAAGAAAAAGAAAAGAAAGGGAGCGTTTGTTACAGCACCGTTTTTCTCTGTTTCTTCATCCTCAAATTCATAAAGAGCGGCTTGGAGTAAGAAATTCAGCAAGGGCGGCAGTGAAATCAGAAACAATCATCCCAAAGTCAAAGACAGAATCCCCCAATTAGAGCATAATCCATGAAAAATCAAGCTGAGAAAATTAATTAAATTGGCAAGAGCGTGTATAAATATGGGGGTTCATCATCAGGGACTGAGGGGGGCGAATTGAGCAAGACACAGAGTCATACTCCAACCAAAATCATCATCTCCAACCAAAATCACACCCTCTAGAGTCATACTCCAACCAAAATCACACCCTCATCATCATCTCTCATATAAACACTTATCATTTAACCCTTCACCACCACCACCATCACAAATTCATCTAGCCAATCAAAGCCACTACCTTCATTATTCTCAGCTCTATCATCACCATCACACAACCTATATCATCACCACCAACACATAACCTTCACCATTATCATTTCCTCCAAAAACACAATCATAACCACCACATTTCCTCACCACACAAACTCGCTCACAAGCCATCCCAAATAGCACAAAAATTAAAGCAAACAACTCAATCTTCACCACCAAAACCATAATCACAATCACCATAAAAAAAAAAAAGAAATGCCATTTTCACTGTTTAAGCTTGGTTTCGCTGTTGTTCTGGAGTTCCTCTCTAAGTTGCCTGCTAAAACTGCCAAGCCGTTAGCTTTACTGGCTCCATCGAGGATCCCCGCCGTGGTGCTTAGCCGCATGCAGCAGTAGCTGTGGAGTCCGCCATCGTGAATCCCTAATCACATCTCCGTTGAGCCCACCGACGTTTCCACTGTTCGGCCACTACCTCTCGCCATCGCAAGCCGCTGCAGAGCATGCTGGATCGCGACCTCCACTCCTCCACTAGATCTCAGCCTATGCTTTTCCGCCGGAACAGCCGATGCCCAGTCATTGAGGCCACTATCCTCGCGCCGTCATCCGCCTTGCCGGCAGCAGCACAGCTGCGAGGAACCAATTCGCGAAGCCCCTGCCAGTGCGCCCCGAACCAGTCCGTGACGCCGCTACTCGCTGGTGCACAACTGTGAAGCTGCTTCCATCAGAACCTCCACCAGAATCACCAATCCAGAATCGTGAAGCCGGCCTCCCTGGATCCATGAAGCTTTGCCACCTCATTTGACATTGCCGTCGCGAGTTCTTCTCTTCTTCCTAGCTTCAGCCGCCGCCCCCTCCGTACTCTCCTCTTTTTTTTTCCTTCCCACTTCTTTAGTTGTGTTACCTTCCCTCTCCCATAGCTTACAGATTTTGTGCACTCTTGGTGTTAGGGATTTATTATTTAGATTTGGTTTTGTTTGTTTCACATCTGTTTATGTTTAGGGACAGATTTATGGGCTGGGAAATTTGGGCCAAGTTGGTTTTATTTTGAAGATTATTTTTGGGCTGGGTTCGTTTTTGAGGCTTGGTAATTTTTGGATGATCTTGGGTTTCTTTCTTTTTTCTTTTTCAGTCTGGTGCCTTAAAAAAAAACTTTCTTTTATTTTAATTATATTTTAGGATTTTTTTCAAAAAATAATAAAATATATATATATAATAATATATGTTCTTTATTCGCATAACAGTCGATTGTCATGATTGAGAGGTGGATGCCTCATTCGTGTACTATTGAATTGTAAGAATTTATTGAGAAACCAATGACTAACTTAAATCCCGTATGCAAGCAGATTCCTTTTTCAAATAATTGATTTACCAAAATTCTTTTCAAAACTTAAAATTGATCAACACACTTCTCATTTTTTATCTATTTAATTAAAATCCATCAACATAGAATCATTATCTACAAGAACAACGTGACTTTGAGTTTTTCATTGTACTAGAGGATACGTCGGAGTAGCCAACAACTATCAAGCCAAAATCTTTTTTCAAAAATCCTTTCTTTATTTCTTGTTTTAATTGTAGTTTTATTTTTTTGTAAATATGTAATTGTTATAACTTTTGGGAAAAATAAATATTTTAAAGTTATAAATAAATTTGCATGATAAGCTCTAGGGTAACTGTATTTATACGGATGTATTAGAGGTGCAGTGGGATTAAGTTTTCACCCTTCTCTAATCATAATCAGACTTCCGGGTTTTAGATCTCTTTTAAAAGACCAGTTTGCAAATCAAAAGATTTTCTAATTTTAACCGGAATTAAAATTAGTGGCGACTCCCATTTTTATTTTTAAAATCAGTTGTTATCCCATCGCAGCACCCTCTGGGTACGTTGTGACAGTTTGGTGACTCCAATGGGGATTTCAGAGAGTCAAGCTTATCAAAGTAAGTTATGCAAATAATTATGACTTTATAACACTTATTTTTCCCATTCACACTTTTTTTTTCTATTGTAGATAAATGTTTTTTAATTATTTATTTGTACATAATTGTTTGAGCTTTTATCTTGTAGGAATAAGTATGCTCCTCACCCACAGTGCACAATCACTTATCTCACACACAATTTTGACTCTATACCCGAGCTTGTGCAACCCAAGGAATAGAAAGGGTCCTAACATTGTCATTGAGGGGCTTCATACTCACTTGGCATATGGCGGGACACCACTCGGATTGTTACTGGTATAATGGAACGGTTATATTGAAATGGTTCATCCCTACTTGTGATCTTTGTATGAGCTGGGTCTCTATTTTATGGATAGGGGCAATATGGGGACCATGACCTTTAGAAGTCTAGACCTGTCCCAAAGCACTGATAGAATTAACTTAGTGGCTGAATATCCGCCTTTTAGGTCTTACCCTTTTAGGACACAAAGGAGCATCTATTTCCCTGATATCTCACTCATTCGTTGTATATATCTCAACATACATGCATGCACTTTCTTCCTTTTCTATATAAAAAAATCTTTTTATAAACATTTCATTCATAAGCATTCATAAGGGCATCCATTGTACAAAAAAAAAATCATTTCATTTCATTGCATGCATTCCAAAAAACAAAATAAAAAAAGTAATGCATGACTCATTCATCATTGCATACACTTTCCAAAAAAAAAAAAAAATCTCATTTCACATACATTCTATCTCATTCATACATGGCATGCATTCCTTTCTCACATTGTTCATGCACAATATGCATTACCCACCCTTGTCACTCATCCAAGAATATGTTCTCATCACATTGACATCATCCAAAAAAAAAAAAAAGAAGAAATCATTTGACATTCATTTTTATGCACTCATAAAATAACATGCATTCATGCATACTATGCATCCATACATTTTTTTTCACACATAGTCTACATAAAAAAGAATTAAAAAAAATTTAGCATGCGTTCATGCATACATTCCTTTCATGCATATCAATTTCCACCTAAAAGATTTGGTATGCATTCATGCATATATTTTCTTTCATGTGTAGTCCACAAAAAAAAAAAAAACATTTGGCATGTATACATTTTCCTTCATGCATATCAACTCCCATAGGAAAAATTGGCATTCATTCATGCACAGTTCATATTCATGAAAAATGGCATGCATTTTAATTTCTGTCTCATCTATAATCCACAGTAGCAAAAAAAAAAAACAAAACAAAAAAGAAAAATCACTTGACATGCATTCATATTTTCTTCACAAGTTAACTACATCCATACAAAAAAAAAATTGATCATCCTTCTCTCGTCCATTCATTCCTAGTTTGCATCATACATTTTTTTTCACACATGATAGCATGCATCAATAAACTAAAAAAAAAAATTTCTTCTCAAATCATTTAATAGCCATAGTATACATATAAAAAAAAACTGCATTCAATATGCATCAGTCATGCATCATATAGTAGCATTTCATTTTATAAAAAAATAAAAATGCATCATTTTGCCTTTAGACACTGTTCATCCAAGTGAAATTTTGTCTGATCCAAGAGGTTGTGTTTGAGAGTGATGAGCAAATCAAAAAAGAAAGACAAAAAGAAAAGAAAAAGAAAGAGAAATAGGGACACAAAAAATAAATGAAAGACGAGAACTAGGGCTAAAAAGTGAGAAAAGAAGGAGGCAACCATAATAATCCTTAAAGAGCATATTTGAATAAGTCATTCATAACCTTGAAGCTTGACATCGATAAGTTGACTAGAGCTTTGGAAGATGTGAAGTGGTCTTCTTTTTGAGGAAGAGACATTAGGGAATAAAGATCAGAATCATGACTTGAATTTGAGCAATAAATTGCCTGTTTCTATGACCTTAAATTGCATCTGATTTTTTTTATTGTTCGTATTTCTTCTAACACATTGTCTTTCCACCCATTTTGCTTTCATTTCCACTTTTTCAAAATCTTTTTCCTTTCAAACATCTTCACCCCATGTAGATAATTTTGATAACTCATCAATTGATTATTGTGTTACAATGAATATGAACAATCATGATCTTGATGAGAGTTCAAAGCTATGCAAACAATATGTTCAAGTGATACACTTAGTGGAAAATAGTCAAGTAGCCAATAATCAAAGAATAAAATATCGCCCTAAACACTCCAGCTCAATCATCAACTGGGGCAATTTTTAATGGCTGATAGGAAAGCTGCAATTTGTAAAACGTTAAGTGTGATCAGTATTACCAATACACCAAGGACAAACATATCAAAAGAGGAGAAAATATTTGGTCTCCCACGCTTGACATCAATCGTAAGCTCCAAACTAAGAATAGTCACACACAAGCAAAAGAGGTGTTTAGAGCAAAGAGTGAAAGAAAAGGCTTGCTAAATCACAAAAAAAAAACTCAAAAAAGGAAAAAAAAACAAGAAAAAAAAAAGACGAAAAGGAATCCGGGCAAAAGTTAGAGCCAAAAAAATAGAAAAAAGAGCTCACTAGACTGAAAAGTCAAAAAATAATAGTCTAAGCAAAAGTTAGAGCAAAATGCAAATTAGATTGAAAACCTGAATAGACAATCTAGGAAAAAGCGTGTCATTTCATAATCAAGTAAAAAAGAGCTTATGAACAATGTCAAGCTGGGGCAATTAAATAATCAAATAGGAGTCATCCTTCAGAGAATAAAGAGCCAATAGTCCAAGGTACATTTGTAGCATAGCAATAAATTTTAATCTTGATCATGAATTCTAATTTAGAGTAGCTAAGCAATCAATGAAATGGGTAATCAAATGAAATCTGTTGCGCATCTTTCACACCTCATTCTAATCCTCTATCTTGTAAATATCATACACTTTCAAATTCAATCCCTCCATTCTAACCTCCACCTCACCTTTATCCTCTCTTTCCTCTATCATCAAATCCTCATCATGCATAATCAAGACATCAGACAACAAATCAAGCTAAGTCAAGTCAAGTCAATGTCTAGTTCAAAAAGGAGCTAGCTAGATCGAAAACCTAAGAGGACAACGTCGGCAAGAATTAGAGCAAGCACAATAAGAAAATGAAAAATCCAAGGGAAAAGAAGAAGACAAATAGTCCGCTTGATCGAAAACCTGAAAGAGCGGTCTCAAAAAAAAACAAAATAAAAAAGTGCAAGAAATAAATGTGAAAGAAAAAGGCGTGTTCAAACCAGGAACAAAAGATGTTGGTCCATACAAGAATTAGGGCAAAATCGACCAAAGTCCAAAGCATTATAAGGTCAGGAACTAAAGACAAATCAATTAGGAGTTGGAAGCAAAAGAAAGGGGGAAAGAGCAAAGAAAAATTGAGAATCATAAAGCAAGTTATTCTCAAATTGCACCATCTTGGATCAGACAAAAGTCTTCTCTAAGAGCGATACTTGGACGCCAAAACTATGGCAAAATTTTTGACATCCTTATATCATTTAATTTTCATCACTATCATCATCACACCATTCATCATGTGTAAAGTTTTCTTAAGGCATTCACATTCTTAATTATCAAATTATCTTGGACATTCATCATGATCATACCATCCACATTTTTCGTGCCGCAAACTGAGGCAAATTTGTTTCTTTTGTGAAGTTATCTCATTATGTTAGGGAATTTATTATTTACGTCATCAAATCATCTAGGCATAGTGGTTATAAGTCATTCATCATATCATTATTACATTAATTCAATCATCCATAAGCATCTATTTTTCTCCAACATGAATCATTACATTAATTCAATCATCCATAGGTAGATGACATTTTTTTGTAAACATATTATTTGAGCTTTTGTCTTGTAGGAATAAGTATGCTCCTTACGCACAATGCACAATCACTTATCTCACACACAATTTTGGCTCTATACCCGAGCTTATACAACCTAGGGAATAGAAGGGGGTCCTAACATTATCATTGAGGGGCTTCATACTCACTTGGCATTTGACGGGACACCACTTGGATTGTTACTGGTATCATGGAATGGTTATATTGAGAGGGTTCATCCCTACTTGTGATCTTTGTATGAGCTGGGTCTCTATCTTATGGATAGGGGCAATATGGGGACCATAGCCTTTAGAAGTCTAGACCTGTCCCAAAGCACTGATAGAATTAACCTAGTGGCTGAACATCCGCCTTTTAGATTTTACCCTTTTAGGACACAAAGGAGCATATATTTTCCTGATATCTCACTCATTCATTGTATATATCTCAACATACATGCATGCACTTTCTTCCTTTTCTATATGAAAAAATCTTTTTATAAACATTTGATTCATAAGCATTCATAAGGGCATCCATTATACCAAAAATTATTTCATTTCATTGCATGCATTCTATAAAACAAAAAAAAAAAGTAATGCATGACTCATTCATCATTGCATACACTTTCCAAAAAAAAAAATCATATTTCACATACATTCTATCTCATGCATACATGGCATGCATTCCATTCATGCACAATATGCATTACTCACCCTTCTCACTCATCTAAGAATATGTTCTCATCACATTGACATCATCCAAAAAAAAAAAGAAGAAGAAATCATTTGACATTCATTTTTATGCATTCATAAAATAACATGCATTCATGCATATTATGCATTCATACATTTTTTTTCACACATAGTCCACATAGAAAAAATTTAAAAAAAAAAATTAGCATGCGTTCATGCATATCCATTTCCACCTAAAAAATTTGGTATGCATTCGTGCATATATTTTCTTTCATGTGTAGTCCATAAAAAAAAAAAAAGAAACATTTGGCGTGCACACATTTTCCTTCATGCATATCCTCTCCCATTGGAAAAATTGACATTCATTCATGCACAGTTCATATTCATGAAAAATGGCATGCATTTTAATTTCTGTCTCATCCATAGTCTACATTAGCAAAAAAAAGAAAAAGAAAAAATCACTAAACATGCATTCATATTTTCTTCACGAGTTAACTACATCCATACTTAAAAAAAAAAAAATTGAACATCCATCTCTCATCTATTCATTCCTAGTTTGCATCATACATCTTTTTTTATACATGATAGCATGCATCAATAAACTTAAAAAAAAATTTCTTCTCAAATTATTCAATAGGCATAGCATACATAAAAAAAAAAAACTTCACTCAATATGCATGAGTCAGCATCATATAGTAGCATTTCATTTTGTAAAAAAATAATAATGCATCATTTTGCCTTTAGACATTGTTCATCCAAGCGAAATTTTGTCTGATCCAAGAGGTTGTGTTTGGGAGAATGAGCAAATCAAAGCAAAAAAAAAAGAGAAAAGAAAAAGAAAGAGAAATAGGGACACAAAAAATAAATGAAAGACGAGAATTAGGGCTAAAAAGTGAGAAAAGAAGGAGGCGATCTTAAGAATCCTTAAAGAGCATATTTGAATAAGTCATTCCTAAATTGAAGCTTGACATCGATAAGTTAACTAGAGCTTTGGAAGATGTGAAGTGGTCTTCCTTTTGAGGAAGAGACATTAGGGAATAATGATCAGAATCATGACTTGACTTGAAATTGAGCAATAAATTGCTTGTTTCTATGACCTTAAATTGCATTTTATTTTTTTTGATTGTGCGTATTTCTTCTAACACATTGTCTTTCCACCCATTCAGCTTTCTTTCCCACTTTTTCAAACATCTTTACACCATGCAGATAATTTTGATAACTCATCAATTGATTATTGTGTTACAATGAATATGAATAATCATGATCTTGATGAGAGTTCAAAGCTATGCAAACAATATGTTCAAGTGATATACTTAGTGGAAAATGGTCAAGCAGCCAATAATCAAAGAGCAAAATATTGCCCTAAACACTCCAGCTCAATCATCAACTAGGGCAATTTTTAATGGCTGATAGGAAAGCTATAATTTGCAAAGCATTAAGTGTGATCAGCATTACCAATATACCAAGGACAACGATATCAAAAGAGGAGAAAACATTTGGTCTCCCATGCTTGATATCAATCGTAAGCTCCAAACTAAGAATAGTCACACACAGTAAAGAGTCATCTCAAGAGAAAAACAAGCAAAATAGGTGTTTAGAGCAAAGAATGAAAGAAAAGGCTCGTTGAATCACAAAAAAAAGTCAAAAAAAGGAAAAAACAAGAAAAAAAAGAGGAAAACGAATCCAGGCAAAAGTTAGAGCCGGAAAAAGAGAACAAAGAGCTTGCTAGACTGAAAAATCAAAAAATAGCAGTCTAGGCAAAAGTTAGAGCAAAGTGCAAATTAGATTGAAAACCCGAATAGGCAATCTAGGAAAAAGTGTGTCATTTCAGAATCAAGTAAAAAAGAGCTTATGAACAATGTCAAGCCAGGGCAATTAAATGATCAAACAAGAGTCATCCTTTATAGAATAAAGAGCTAACAGTCCAAGGTACATTTGTAGTATAGCAATATTTTAATCTTGATCATGAGTTCTAATATAGAGTAGCTAAGCAATCAATGAAATGGGTAATCAAATGAAATCTGTTGCACATCTTTCACACCTCATTCTAATCCTCTATCTTGTAAATATCATACACTTTCAAATCCACTCTCTCTATTCTAACCTCCATCTCACCTTTATCCTCTCTTTCCTTCATCATCAAATCCTCATCATGTATAATCAAGACATCAGACAACAAATCAAGTCAAGTCAATGTCTAGTTCCAAAAGGAGCTAGCTAGATCGAAAACCCAAGAGGACAACGTCGGCAAGAATTAGAGCAAACACAATAAGAAAATGAAAAATCCAAGGGAAAAGAAGAAGACAAATAGCCTGCTTGATCGAAAACCCAAAAGAGAGGTCTCAAAAAAAGAAAACAAAAAAGTGCAAGAAAAATATGTGAAAGAGAAAAGCTTGTTCAAACTAGGAACAAAAGACGTCGGTCTATACAAGAATTAGGACAAAATCGACCAAAGTCCAAAGCATTATAAGGTCAGGAACTGAAGACAAATCAATCACGAGTTGGAAGCAAAAAAAAAAAAAGGAAAGAGCAGAGAAAAAGTGAGAATCATAAAGCACGTTATTCTCAAATTGTACCATCTTAGATTAGACAAAAGTCTTCTCTAAGAGCAATGCTTGGACGCCAAAACTATGGCAAAATTTTTAATATCCTCATCTCATTTAATTTTCATCACTATCATCATCATACCATTTATCATGTGTAAAGTTTCCTTAAGGCATTCACATTCTCAATTATCAAATCATCTAGGACATTCATCATGATCATACCATCAACATTTTTCATGCCGCAAATTGGGACAAATTTGTTTCTTTTTTGAAGTTATCTCATCATGTTAAGGCATTTATTAACATCATCAAATCATCTAGGCATAGTGGTCATAAGTCATTCATCATATTATTATTACATTAATTCAATCATCCATAGGCATTTGTTTTTCTCCAATATTAATCATTGCATTGTTTCACAAATATCATTTATCATGAGCAAGCATCACATATAATTCATTGAGCATCCATTTAATTTTGTCATCACATCATGTACTTTTTCGTACCATCATCACATCATTCATCTTTCAGCAAAATCACATCATTTACTTTTTAGCAATATCACATCATTTATTTTTCAGCAATTATCACATCATTTACTTTTCAGCAATTATTACGTCATTTACTTTTCAACAATATCACATTATGTAACGCCCCAATTTTTACTGTAATTTTTACCGTCATTAGAAATTATCGAATTACTGTAGGTAATTATTACATAAGATTTGAGGCCGAACAATCCTCAATAAAGGAATATAACATTAGAAGAGAGGTTAGGAGCGATTCATGCGAGAGTCCCAAATTCCGAATTTCTGTACGTATAAAATGACCAAAATGCCCCTGAAGTTATTTTACTCAGAAAATGAGGATCGTGGGCCCCACCTATTCTCAAGGGGATGTTTTGATGATAATAAGGGATTGTTTGTGTTATGTGTGTTAATAGAGCAGAAGGATCTCAATTTTGAGTTCCGACGAAAATGACCAAAACGCTCTGTTTGTTTTAACTCCGATGTGCGTGCTGAGCCCAAACCTCACTAAAATGTTTTAAAATTTGTTTTTAAGCCATGATTAACCATTGGTTAAGCTGGGGTGGCCTCGGCGCTTTTAAGTGAAAATGCGATTTTACCACTGTTTTGGCGAGTTTGCGAATTTGGGATTTTTGATTCAGTATCGAAACCTAAGCAATATTAGGCTCAAATTAAAGCTTATTAAATTCTAAATATTAATCTAGAGTCAAAATTATGTATTTAGATTGATTAGAACCCAAAATTGCTCAAAAACACCCAAATTGCTTACTAATTCACTTAAGCCCTTAACCATAAATTCTCTAAATTACATGAATACCTTGCCTACACCTAAATAATGCATGGAACACACAAATTTTACTTCTTTGGGCTGTAATGGATGAAATTATTGATGCCATTATGCAGCTGAATTATTGCCAAAAGTTGCACTAAAACAAAATGCCAAAATGTCACCATAAGAGACATAATTCCTTAATTTCATACAACTTTGTCTAAAATGATTTTTCCTCCCTTATTTCTCCTGCAAAATTCCGCCAACTACCTCCTCATTTTGGCCAATTAGAAGTCTCAAAATCTTCTATAAATAGGCTTGCTTGAGTGGTCTTGGAATGCTTTGTTCATAACTAGTTTTTAGGAGCACCAAAAACTTTCTTTCTTCCTCCTCTTTGGCTGAATTCTTTCTTCAATTTTTCAAGGAGATTTTGTTTCATTTCACTTCAAGAAATCAAGTTCTCTTCCTTTTCTTCAACTCAGATTAGGTAAGGAGTAGTTTCTAAATTTATTTCTATGCTTTGAGGAGTTGTGTTTTTAGCTCAAAATGATGAAATTATGAACTTACCTTAGCTTTTCATTTGGTTTTCCTCTTCATTTTCTTTAACCAATTTGGCCATATGGCCTAGGTGGAACTAAGATGATGGCTTGATGATGAGGACCTTGAGGGTGGGTTGTAAATCCATCACAAGTTAGGCCTCTAAAGCTTGAAAATTCCACTTGATGCAAAACTTTAAAGAATAATGCTTTATGATGCTAAAACAAAGATTTTTAGTTTAGAACTTGAAAGATGTATTTTCCAAGCTTGTATTTTATGTTTATGTTTCAAGTCATCACTTAATCTTTCAAGATAATAAAGAGGTTGCATCTCATATTTAATTTATGCTCTCACTTTATTTTATAATGGCTAAATGAATCAACGCATGACATGTTTATTTTATGCCATCACCTAAAGATCCTAGAGGTCAAAGACTTGGCCATGTATCACAAGCAAAGAAATATGATTATTGGAGTTAAAGAATGTATTCTTTAAAAAGTCTTGAGATTGGAGTTTAAAAAGATGTAATAATAATTCTCTTCTCCCTTCACTGGTCCTGTGCGGACTACCGTCGCTCCGGTTTCTTAATATTCTCTTCTCTCTCTACTGGTCCTGTACGGATTACCACAGCTCCAGTTTCTTGCATCATGTTTATATTTCAAGTTCTTACATCATGTTTAATTTTCAAGTCATCACCTTAAATCTTAAAGATAAAGAAATGGAATTGCATATCATGTTTATAATTCCAAGCTATCACCTTATAAAGATAAGATTAAAATAAGGTTGCATAGTATGTTTATAATTATAAGATGTCATATAAATCTCTAAAGCTCAAGACTTACTCCTTTTATCTTAAGTGAGAATTTTAATTGTGAAGATCCTCCTAAGTTTGACAAAAGAACTAGTTTCTAAATGAGTTTTAAGACTTTGCAAGGATTTTACAGGGAACTAGTATTTTATTTGCACTTAAAATATGATTCTATGTAATTGCATGAGGTTCATGATTCGGCCACTGATCTGAGTTTAATATCAATGTATGATAATGATTTGATATGTCTGAAGTTGTGATAATTATGGTTTATTGTTAAGAGAATGATTCACTGCATGTTAGAGATAAAACTAGCTCTCTAGAACAACCGAAGAGCTAAAATTTACCTAGTTTTTGACCCCTTTAAGTTTAGCCAATGCCAAATCTGTTTTAGTATGTTATAATTCTGTGTAGGATTAGTTAGCCACGAAAAATTTGGTATCAATTAGACTAGGATTGATCCCGAACACTAAAAATGAACTTAGCAACTAGAAAACCGTAAAAACAAGATTTCTAGAACTCTAGGGAATGAAATTTATGCATTCTATCCAAAATCTTTAGCAACGATAAGAACCAGGTTTTATTATGTTTAAATAAGGGAGAATGATTCATAATTGGTTTAGTAACTAATTTCAGCATCATAGGGAAAGCTGGTAACAAGAAAGGATTTAAAACATAACTTCTAGCATCAGTAAAACCTTAGGAACAACTTACTACCTATGCTACCCCATTTGATTTAATAGTGTTCTTAAGGCCTATAAATAATCGTAAGAATGGTAATAAATCCCTTAGGTGCATAACTAATTAGTTTTATAATTGATAATTCTATGTAAGTATTGGATGCTTATTAAGTACTTGATATCATTGAATGATTTCCTGGCTTGCATGTTATAGTTCGTGTTGCAAATAATGAGAATGCTTATGCATGAAATATTCTTTATTATGTAAAATTTACCTTTGTTGCTAGAAGAAAGTGTATCATTGTAAAAGTGTAATTTGGAAAGGTTCTGGCTAAGGAAAGACTTGGTATTTAAGCGTGTCCATTGTGACCCACCTCTCTTTTCTGGGAATCTCCCAGATGCATGATTATAGTTGATATATATTATTCTAGCTTAAGACTATAAATGAGAAAATGCTATGATGTTTATGAATTGTATTGTGATATAACATGCAAAGATTTAATGGTGACTTAAACTTATAAGAAAATGATCCTTTGGAACCATTAGACTATAGGTGGTGAAAAGGTGATTTTAGCCCCCTAACCCGTTCTCTCAAAAGGGTAGAGTCGGGACTTTAGCTTATCAAAAGGGATAAGTATATGCTAGTGACGACTAGTAAAGTATGAGCTCATAACCTAAATTACTCCCAAAAGGGTGGAGTATAGGGTGGCCCAAGGAAAATAATGATGATGATAAGATTTTAAGTCACCTAAGGCACTAGAGAAATGAAATATGTGCATTGTGTCCATGTGTAGCTAATATTATATGACGTTCTGTTATGCATGTTATTTTGATAATGATGATGAGGAATATGATGTAATGATAAAGGAAAAGTTCATTGTAAATATGACATGTTAAGATTATGATGCATTATAAGACGCATGATTAAAAATTGACGAACCTCGGTTAAGTATTTGTCCGAACTTAAAATGAATCTTTGCATACTCACTATTTTAGAATAATCCCAAGGTTCCTGGGGACTTTGATGATGACACTGTAGAAGAAGGTACCCTACTGAGAATTCTTTAGCAAGATTCTCACTCCCTTTTCTTTATTTCCGTCATTGTCTCCAGATTCAAATGGCGACATTCGTCCTGTTCGTTGATACCCCTACTTGGGAATTCCACTATGATCCTGCATCGCTCGTATCATTTTGAAGGGAGGTCTTGTGATTCGTGTTTTTATTTACATAGGTCGTCCATTTGCACATCCTGTCCCTAGTTATCGATTTTCTCCTACTTCTCCCTATGGCGATGAAATGGTTTTCGAACATGCACGTCCACTTGATGAAAGGATGTTACGTTATTATCCCGCTTCATCTGTTGTCCATGGATTTCAGTATGTTTCGAGACGAGATATTTCAAACTGATCCTTGAGAGGACACTCCTACTCATGTATATTCTGAGAGCTCTGCTCTTACTCCCACGTGTAAGAGAGGGTAGTGAGGAAACAGGTTGTTCAGTAGAGGTTAGCAAGAAGGCCATCCATGCGACCCGACTGGTGCATCTCGTGTGTCCCTCCCGAGGAGCTCACCACTGGATCGGATTTATTCCCTCATTTCCAGGACAGTGGCCATAGAAGGTTCTTAGTAGATTTATGTGTGTTCATGCACCCTAGTTTTAGGATAACCTTCTCGGCTTATGGAGTTATCTAGTTTAGGGGCATGTATTTCCTTATGTATATTTTCTTTTATGGGTTTGCATAAGACAATGATGTATGATCATAACCCACCCTTTGAGTGAGGTTATTGTATGTAAATATATGTTATAATGTGCTTATGGATGTTATATGATGGAGCCAAAGTGATATGATGTGATATATTCTTAAACGTCTTATTATACTCAGCTTACTCGTTCACGTTGTACTCGGCTTACGTTTTCAATTATGTTTTTTTTTTAAAAAAAATGGCTCGTAATTTCACTAAGTATTTTCAAATTACGAAGAAAGAACCAAAGCAAGGAGTAAAGTCCAGTCATTAATCAGATTCAACCTAGGTGTATTTGGTTAATTACTATGGTGTTACACATTATTTATTTTTCAATGATTATTACATCATTTACTTTCTTGTAGCATCACAATCACATCATTTACTTTTTAGTCTCAATTTCAATCATTTACTTTTTGTCTCTTTTCTTACTGTCTCGATCCAATCATTTGCTTTTCTGTCCCGATCACACATTTCACAAGCTTTTATTCTACTTTCACGTTTGCTTTCACATGTCTTTATTGCTTTCACGTTTACTTTCACAAGTTTTTACTGTTTTCATGTTTACTTTCACATGCCTTTACTACTTTTACATTTATTTTCACATGCCTTTATTACTTTCCCATTTACTTTCACAAGGTTTTACTGCTTTCACGTTTTCTTTCACAAGGTTTTACTGCTTTTACGTTTACTTTCACAAGTTTTTTGTTACTTTCACGTTTAGTTTCACGTTTACTTTCACATGCCTTTATTGCTTTCACGTTTATTTTCACATACCTTTACTGCTTTCACATTTACTTCCATAAGTGTTTACTATTTTCACGTGCGTTCACTGCTTTCACATGCCTTTACTATTTTCACGTTTACTTTCACAAGTTTTTACTACTTTCATGTTTATTTTCACATGTCTTTACTGCTTTCACGTTTTTTTTCGTATGCCTTTACCAGCTTTCACATTAACTTCCACAAGTGTTTACTGGTTTCACATGCCTTTACTGCTTTGACATTTACTTCCACAAAGTATTTACTGCTTTCACACTTATTTTCACTTGCATTTATTGCTGTCACATTTACTTTCACAAGTGTTTACTGCTTTCACATTTATTTTCATATGTCTTTATTGCTTTCACGTTTACTTTCACAAATATTTATTACTTTCACGTTTATTTTCACGTCTTTACTGCTTTCACATTTACTTTCACAAGTATTTACTGCTTTTACTTTTATTTTCACAGGTATTTACTGCTTTCACATTTAAATTTCACATGCTTTTACTCTACTTTCATGTTTACTTTCATATTTATTCACTTTGCTTTCACAAATTTTAAAATTCACATGTCTTTACTCTGTTTTCACATGCATTTGCTTTCGCAAGTTTCATATTCACATTTCACATGCATTTCCTTTCACCAATTCCATTTTCATATGTTTTACATGCTTTTCTACAGACTTTTAAATTTTACATGCATCTGGTGTTCCCCACTTGATATTAACAGTGTGCACTCATCATGAGGTCATTTGGCATCACTCATTAGAACAATGTCATCACCATGCATACATCCTCTTCATGGAATCATCTAGCATCAGCCATCAAAACGTTTTGCGTTGTCATCATACATTCATCATCACAATCATGCACAGATCATTATCTCATTATCATATTAAAAAAAATGATCATCAGTAATTGTCAGCTCTTCATTCATTCATCACCCATTATCACATTTCAATAGTCAAGTCGTTTATTTTCACCATCATGTCATTTACCCCTCATACTATCCATCTTTCCACTTCTGCTCACTGCCAAACCATGCATTATGCATCATTCGGACAAAATATGTGTTTATATCTTTACTTGTCTCTTACAGCAAAATGTCAAAGCCATTATCTTTGTATTTTTCAGTAAGAAACAAATAAAGAGGGGTAACTGTAAACACCATATTTTGTCCTTATATTTTTATCTTTATCCTTATTTTCAAATAATAATAATAATAATAATAAGTTCTTTCATTCATCCTAGCAAAAAAAATTTAAAAAAATCTTTTTCAGCCCATTCTCTCAGCCCAAGTCTTTGTTGGTCCATTTTGAAAAAAAAAAAACACATACACAAGTCTTCTGCACCATTTTCAATTTTGTCATCTTTCATAGAATAATAGAAAGAAAAAGAAAACAAAAGGAGCGTTTGTTTCGACACCGCTTTCCTCTGTTTCTTCATCATCACATTCATAAAGAGCAGCTCGGAGCAAGAAATTCAGCAAGAGCGGCAGTGAAATCAGAAACAATCATCTCAAAGTGAGAGAAAAAATCCCCCAATCAGAGCATAATCCATGAAGAATCAATCTGAGAAAATTAATTAAATTAACAAGAGCGTGTATAAATATGGGGGTTCATCATCCGGGATGGGGAGCGAATTGAGCAAGACATAGAGTCATACTCCAACCAAAATCATCATCTCCAACCAAAATCACACCCTCTAGAGTCATACTCCAACCAAAATCACACCCTCATCATCATCTCTCATACAAACACTCATCATTTAACTCTTCACCACCACCATCACAAATTCATCTAGCCAATCAAAGCCACTACCTTCATTATTCTCAACTCTGTCATCACCATCACACAACCTATATCATCACCACCAACACATAACCTTCACCATTATCATTTCCTCCATAACCACAATCATAACCACCATATTTCCTCACCACACAGACTCACTCACAAACCATCCTAAACAGCACAAAAGTTAAAGCAAACAACTCAGTCTTCACCACCAAAACCATAATCACAATCACCATAAAAAAAAAATGCCATTTTCGCTGTTCAAGCTTGGTGTCACTGTTGTCGCCGGAGTTCCTCCCTAAGCCGTTCGCTAAAACCGCCAAGCCGCCAGCTTCGCTAGCTCCATCGAGGATCCCCGCCACGGTGCTCAGCAGCATGCGGCAGTAGCTGCGGAGACCGCTGTCGTGAATCCCGAATCACATCTTCGCGGAGCCCGCCGACACTTCGACCGTTCAGCGACTACCTCTCGCCATTGCAAGCCGCTGTGGAGCACGCTGGATCGTGACCTCCACTCCTCTGCTAGATCTCAGCCAATGCTTTTCCGCCGGAACCGCCGCTGCCCAGTCATCGAGGCCAACATCTTCGCGCTGTCATCCGCCTTGTCGGCAGCAGCACAGCCATGACGAACCAGTGCGTGAAGCCCCTGCCAGTGCGCCCCGAACCAGTCCGCGACGCCGCCACTCGCAGGTGCGCAACCGTGAAGCCGCTTCCATCAGAACCTCCACCAGAATCACCAACCCAGAATCGTGAAGCCGGCCTCCCGGGATCCATGAAGCTCCGCCGCCTCATTTGACATGGCCGCCGCGAGTTCTTCTCTTCTTCCTAGCTTCAGCCGCCGCCTCCTTGTACTCTCCTCTTCTTTTTCTTTTTTTTCTTCTCACTTCTTTAGTTGTGTTACCTTCCCTGTCCCATAGCTTACAGATTTTGTGCATTCTTGGTTTTAGGGATTTATTATTTAGATTAGGTTCTGTTTGTTTCACATCTGTTGTTGTTTGGGGACAGATTTATGGGCTGGGAAATTTGGGCCAAGTTGGTTTTATTTTTAAGATTATTTTTTGGGCTGGGTTCGGTTTTTAGGCTTGGTAATTTTTGGATGATCTTGGGTTTCTTTTTTTTTTCTCTTTCTTTTTCAGTCTTGTGCCTTAAAAAAAAACTTTCTTTTATTTTAATTATATTTTAGGATTTTTTTAAAAAATAATAATAATAATAATAAATATATATAAAATAATATATGTTCTTTATCCGCACTACAGTCGATTATTATGATTGAGAGGTAGATGTCTCCTTCATGTACTATTGAATTGTAAAGATTTATTGAGTAGCCAATGACTAACTTAAATCCCATATGCAAGCAGATTCCTTTTTCAGATAATTGGTTTAGAAAATTTCTTTTCAAAAATTAAAATTGATCAACATACTTTTCATTTTTTATTTATTTAATTAAAATCCATCAACACAGAATTATTTTTTACAAGAACAACGTGGCTTTGAGTTCCTCATTGTATTAGAGAATACGTCAGCATAGCCAACAACTATCATAATCAGACTCTGGGACTTTAGATCTCTTTTAAAAAACCAGTTTGCAAATCAAAAGATTTTTCAATTTTAGCTTAAATTGAAATTGGTGGCGATTCTCATTTTTATTTTTAAAATTGGTTGTCATCCTGTTACGATGCCCTTCGGGTACGTTGTGACATCCATAAAAAAAAATCTCTTCACTTCATCTCTTTGATTCTCTCCCAAAACTTTATGGTTAGAGTGGTGTTTGATCTCTATCCTCTCTAAACACAATACCTCTTGACACTTAGAGGACCAAAATTCATCCCCAATTCTGTGTCTTAAAGCCATGGCACACGCATGCATAGAGGAAGGGAATTTCACTCTTTTCCATTTCAACAAATTTTAGGAGTCTCTAATTCCAAACTTTTTGTTCTATTACAGTTTGAAATCAGAGATTGCCTATTTCGATACTCGTATGATAATTCTTTATCAAGGCCAATTGAACGCACAATCTAAGGTAGACAATATCAATTTCTTCTCTATATAGGATCGAGATGATTTGTTGGCCTTGCGGATTGATCTAATGATCTGGTTTCCGGACTGGAATGATGGCGTTCCTTGCGTTTTTAATTTTACATATTTTGTTCCAACGTAGACTAGCAGGGCATTCAGTTTCAATTTTTTTTTTTTCTATCATGATACTTTGTTTTTTGTATAAGTGTTAAACTCTGTACTTGATATGTATGTGTTAATTAGTTTCGTTCTTCTACTAGTAATTTAATTATCATTTATCTTTTTCCTTAGATCCTAACAAGACCTGAAATACATATGTTTTGCCTTCATATATAATTTTGATAGTGCTGGAGAGTTTATATTGTTTTGATTTAAATTTTATTTAAAATTCCCTGAGTTACAATATGATGATATGCATGTTAAATGTGACTGTATGATGTCAAGATATGTATACATACATGCTTCAATATGACATGTTAACAGATATAATTCCCCATAGTAATAATTTGGATCCTCTCCTAAGAAGAGGTAATCTCTATTGATCACCCATTTTATCTCCACTGATATTTGCTGGTGATGACCAACTATTAGTGTGAGCTCATTACCCCACTGATAAGCTAAAATGGGTATATAAAGAAAGAGATTGAAAAATATTGAATTAACTGTTTCATGTGACTATATACAAAATTCATGTATGTAGTTATTAGGTGAATTATCATGCATGCATGTAAATTTAGGATTGCATCTATGATAAGAAAAATCATATTAAAAGACACGTCTACCTCAAGTAAAGATTTTTTGAATGTATTAATTGAATTTTAATGTAAGTTCATGTTTTCCAAAAATAAATCGAGGTGGCTAGAAATGATTTTAATGACACTAATTAATGTGTGCATTTATTCTTACCGGGAATTTTTGAGTTCTTACCAATTTTTTTTTTCCGTGTCATCTCTAGATGTGGAATAGGCTAGTAAGGCCCTTGAGGAGGATCATGTACTTGAAGCATAGATAGGATTTAGTTTCATTTATGATACTTTAGTTGATTAAATCTATTTAACTGTTCAGTGTTTTAGTTTGTTGATGATTAGACTATTTTTAGCCGGAGATTTATTATTGTTCATACTAATTATATTATAGCTACTACATACTTATTGGAGTTATTTACCTGTTATTTCAATATACTATTTTAGACCTGTGATTAGATGAATGTATTTATTATTACTTAGCAAGTTCCACTATAAATTAGTATTACATATAATTATGTATGCATTAGGTTTCTAGTTTGATTTTTTTTAATAAACAAAAATTATTACCATATTTTATCTGCCTATATTATATTTTAAAACTAGAAAATCATGCATCAAAGCATAACAATCTAATAATAAATTCCGATATGATTTAAGCATATAGGATTAATTGTTAGGATGTTACACATTATCCATAACTAAGGTCCAATATCCCTATTCTTTTGTCTAGTTCAAGGGAATTCGAAATCCCTCAAATTAACTAAAATGGTGGCCAAACATACACGAGTACTAAGATAAGAAATGAATAACCAAAATCAACGTCATTAATATTTATACAAGTAAATCTACAACCATCCAAGATCCATATAGAGGGCTCCAAAGGATATCCTAGCTACAAGTTTAGTTATACATCATAACAATAAATAAGCAAACCACTAGTTCAAGAAATATAATAAACATTAAAGAACAAAAAAGAGAAAGGAAGAGATGAGCAAATGATGCTTCAATCCTTCTCTAAGTCTTTAGTCTTCAATCTCTAAGATAAATCTCTTTCTAGAGTTAGCTTATCTTAACCTAGGTTTTCTCTCTAAACATATGCTAAAAACGGTAGGAAAAATGAACTCCCCTTTGCTAGCCCTAAAATCTGGTTCAAAACATTACTAAAATGGGTTTGAGCCACATCAGGTTGCAACTTAGCAAAAACATTGGGTTGCAACTTGACTTTTAAAATTTGATGGAACACAGTGTGCACCTAGTAGGTTGTAACCCAGTAGATTTCACGTCACGACTCAACCACTAAAATGCTAGTCTCAATAGCTTTTTCTTCATGCCTTGCTTTCTTCCTCTTGGCTACCAATTGAGATTTTCTTTAAGCTCCAAAATTTACAATTTTCACAATAAAAAATTACCCAATGAGATTCTAATTTAAAATTTGAAATTCACCTCAATAAATCGTGTTTTATGGTTTTAGTTTTCAACAAAAGCTGCAAGAAAATAATAAGCCATATTCTAGCATTTTTAAGTATTTCACTTAGAAAAACTAAGGACAAAGCACACAAGCCAAATTAAAATTTAAATAACTCTATAAACTGGAATTATCATGTTGCCTATAATTGCAAAATAGGCAATGCTTGAAAGTGTTGCCTTAGCCAAAATCTGTGTTGCCTATAATTAGACAATATACAACGTTTCTAAAGTATTTAGTCAGATTTTTTATTGCCTTACCTAGAGGGAAAAAAAGGGACTCGTAAAGGGTGTTGCCTTCTATGATCATAATTGGATCTTGGATTAGGGTTGGTCATAGGTTAAGGGCTCGTATATCTCGGCCCAATTCACTTGTGGATCAACCAAATCCATAACATTACTCACATTTAATTTTTTTTAAATACTCTAATATAAATTTAACCGATTCTTATATTATTAAATAAATTTTATTGATTTTTTTCACAAAAATCACCTTTAAGGCTGTATCTGATTAGAAGGTAAAAATGAGATAAAATTTTCATAAATGAATTTCATGAGTAATTTTACATATAAAATTTATTTATAAAAAATTACCCGCACTTTTATTCCCAAAACAAACACGTCTTAAATTAAAATGTTATATATTTTATAAATGATAGATATTTTATGAAGTGTTATTTAATTAAAGTTACCCTTGATATTTTTAACATTACTAGAATTTTAAGTTTAAGAAAATTTCCATATTAAAATTAAAAAAAATATGCACTAAGAATATAAAACAATTTTATAATATCATCAATTAGTAGAATTTTGTCAAAATGATAAATTATGGTTCATGGACATGATAGTGGGTAATTGTTTGTTATAATTTATCATTTTAGTGAAATATTGGTGGATTGTGCAAAAAAAATTTAAACATTGAATGTGTTTGATTAAAGGGTAATAATAGGTAAAATTTTCTTCAATGAATTTCATATAAAATTTTACTTATAACGTTAATCCTTGAAAATTTTACCCTTCTCTGACCCGAACCAACCATACTCTAAGAATATAGAAATTAAATTTATTGACCAAAAAGAAATTAAATTTATAAATAATGTTATGAACATTATCATTTTGAACTTTAGCAACTAACACATTTAGGTTTCATTTGGGTAAATCCTGAATAGCTTATTTAAACTCTTGTATAAAAGTAACTTTTGAAAAGTAATTTATAAATAAGTTATTTTATATTCAAATATAATAAAAGTATTTACTTCTAGTGTTTTAGAAATACAGTGTTTCTTAAGAAACTAGATATTTTAATTTCTCAAAAAACACTAAAAATAACTTCTAAAAAAATAATAAATTATTTAGCTAAATAAAAAAAATAAAAATATAATTTTCAATTTTAAAAAATTAAAAAAATTAAAAATTATAACATCCAAATAGACGTTTAAGCTTACTAGGTTAGCAATAATAATTGGAAGAAATAGAAATGCAAGACACATAGGGGAGGGAAAAAAGAGAAAAAAGGAAAAAGAAAGGCCGAAGCCGCGTGGTATTTAATTGAAAATTCTACAGGGAGAAGTGGGTGTAGCTGGTCAGCACTGGCCTCCGATGTTTCTCGGCAGGAGCCAATACGAATTTACAATACCAAATCCATCCTAAAATTAACAAGTACTAAAATATACAGCTTTTTTCTGAGACTAATTTGCTGGAGATCTGTCGGAGCTACAGGAGAAGGATGAATTGAAAGGAAACCAAGTTTGAGTGGTTGAGATTGTCCATCCATCCATCCTCTTTCCATTCACGCCTTCGGGGTCTGGTACGCTTAATTGAATTCCATCGATTATTAATTATTATTGTTATTATTATGTAGTCTTCTTTTTGCCCTTTTCGTTTCTCATCTGAAAGTCTAGCTATAAGAGGATTAGATTAGATTGCGTGATATGAAATGAGTTGATCTTTGATTTTGGTTGCGATTTTGATTATTATCATTATTATGATTGCGAGCACATGACATCACAGCACAAGGGAACCTGATGAGAGATCTTTAGATGAGGAAAAGGGCGTAATATATAAGTTGTATTGTTTCATGGGCAACACATGCCGCGGATCTTTGAAAGGAAAATATATGCAGGGCTTCAGCCAGCCCGAAGACCATTCCAAACGCAACACTCCATCTGATCGCTCCTACTCAGAACATCACCTTACCAAACAAAATCCGAATTCAGAAGAGACCATTAGCAGCGACAACAACAGCAGCAACATCAACAACAACAACAGCAACACCAGCAATCCACCCTTCAAGAAGGACACCATCATGCGCCGAGGCCTCGACAACCAAGCATATTATGTCCTGGGTCACAAGACTCCCAACATTCGTGATCTATACACACTTGGCCGTAAGCTGGGCCAGGGGCAATTTGGCACCACTTATTTATGCACCGAGAACGCCACCAATATTGAATATGCATGCAAATCCATCTCCAAGAGGAAGTTGATTTCCAAGGAGGACGTGGAGGACGTTAGGAGGGAAATTCAGATAATGCACCATTTAGCCGGTCACAAGAACATCGTCACTATCAAGGGTGCTTATGAAGATCCCCTCTATGTTCATATTGTCATGGAGCTCTGTTCTGGGGGCGAGTTGTTTGATCGCATCATCCAGAGGGGCCACTACACCGAGAGGAAGGCTGCAGAATTGACCAAAATTATTGTTGGAGTTGTTGAGGCATGCCATTCGCTTGGGGTTATGCATAGAGATCTTAAGCCTGAAAACTTTTTGTTGGTCAATAAGGACGATGATTTCTCTCTTAAAGCAATTGACTTTGGCCTGTCTGTTTTCTTCAAACCGGGTAACAAGCATTCCTTTCTTTGCTCTTCTCTTTATATCATACGCCACTTTTTCCTTATTATTACCCCCTTATGTTTCTACTTACTTTTAAAGAACAACATTACCTTTTTGTTTTTGCATATATTTGTAACTTTTAGGCAGGAACATTTTATATGTCATAAATGCATACTCTTTTTTTTTTTTTGTCTTCTTTTTCATGCTTCTGAATTCTCCTTCCATAAGGTGTGTTGATGTATTTAAATAACAATTTATTATTATTCTTATCTTGAAACTTACTGGTATTTGTGTTCCGAATTATTACTAGTTACTAATTAGGAAACTCCATTACATTCTAATTAGTATTTGTTTAATAATTTTTAATCCAATCTTAATGCCTCAGGTCAAGTTTTCACTGATGTGGTAGGCAGCCCGTACTATGTTGCTCCCGAGGTTCTCCTCAAGCATTATGGGCCTGAAGCAGATGTGTGGACAGCGGGTGTCATACTGTACATATTACTTAGTGGAGTGCCACCATTTTGGGCAGGTATATGTTAATGTTAACACTCTTTTTGATCTACTCTCCTTCAGTTTTTCATCTGTGACACAACTGAAACTTTCTTCCTTTTCGGAATTCAGAAACCCAGCAGGGAATATTTGATGCTGTTTTGAAGGGACATATAGATTTTGACTCAGATCCGTGGCCTCTAATATCTGATAGTGGAAAAGATCTAATAAGAAAGATGCTTTGTTCTCGGCCTTCAGAACGGTTAACGGCTCATGAAGTGTTATGTATGTTCGTCTGTTCTACTAAACTTATTATAAACAAGGTTCATGATGATATGAATTCAATAGATGGTGTTTCCTTTTAAACTAGTCACTTTAGTTACTTGGTGGATGTTATAACTGAGTAGATACAGTAGAGGGCTGAACATTAAAATTGGCCTCTTCTTGTGCTATTCAGGCTTTCAAAGATGTATTCAAATTGATTAAAGATGCAATAGATAGGTGATTAAAGTCTCACTGGTGTCGCCTCATCTGTTGCATACACACCTTAGAAGAACTAGACCTCCTTTCCAAAACATTAGACACATCAAAATTGTTTTGTTTTTTTTTTTTGGTTGAAAGCAAACTTCAGTTTTACGTGAGAGCCAAGTATTCTTTTGTCAGCTATATAAAACAACGGAATGTATTAAATTTTGCGGATATTAGAATTTTTCCCTTTTTTATTTCATTGTGCTTTGTCTGCATTGTTCTGCATGATTTAGGCTAGTTTTTAGGTCAAAGGGTGTTAATTGTTGGACCTGTTTAGGTCATCCATGGATATGTGAAAATGGAGTTGCCCCTGACAGAGCACTGGACCCTGCTGTTCTTTCTCGTCTCAAACAGTTCTCTGCAATGAACAAGCTAAAGAAGATGGCTTTGCGGGTAAGTGAAGCTAATGGGTGCATGAATATTTGTTTATTTATGAATGTATGCTTGCACATCATTATGAAAAATATAGAAAAATGCATTCTCGTGATGATATATGAAGTTCTGTTGTTGGCTTGTTTAGTCAACAAACTTTCATTCAGTTCTTCTATGCCAAATGAACCTCACCTTGTCAGGATTCTGTACTTTCTCTTCATTTTCAATGGTCTTTCCTCTATTATCTTTTTGTTTGATTGAAACTAGGTAACTTCAGTTCTAACTTATTGTTTTAAGTAGTCCTCTTCTCTTTCAGTTGCTATATCTTAATTCTTATAAACATTGCTGTCTTTGAGCATTACTTACTGTGTTACTAACCAATGAGATAGGCAGTTATAATTGCTTGTTATGCTATTTTCTTAGGTAATTGCTGAAAGTTTGTCCGAAGAGGAGATTGCTGGTTTGAGAGAAATGTTTCAGGCTATGGATACTGATAACAGTGGTGCAATCACTTTTGATGAACTCAAGGCTGGTCTAAGAAGATATGGCTCTACCCTTAAGGATATAGAGATACGTGATCTTATGGAAGCGGTAGGGTGTTAGTTATGTGAAAATTGTATTTCTGTATTCTGTGTACGCACTCCTGTTCCTTATTTTTCCTATTCTCTTTGAAAAAATAATCTTTTAACTCTTCTAATATATTTCTTCTTACTTTATTTTTTATTCTCTTTCATTGATCCTGTTGCATGGTTTTCCTCAATCTTTGGTACTCTTAGTACATAGTTCAAAGATCAAACATTGGAAGAGGATTTGGCATTTAAATAATTAAGAAAAGAATATAATTAGCAACAATATATATATATAATTTGGGTCAATGGTGCTTGGCCTAGTTTGGTCTTGTAAGAGGACTGGTGCTTTCGCTGGTTTAGGTTTAAGTGGTCATTTTGTGATGTTGTTCATGTTAGGTTTGGCTGACCTGAAGTGGTGGGTGCACGTATAAAGTTTGTGCTTAGATAATGCACATATAAAGTGGGTGCATGTCAGTACATGTATTGCAACAGTGGTTATAATAAGGGGCCTTATCTCCCCTTTTACTTATTAGATGCGGTACTGCCACATGCTATTTATAAATGTATTGCAATATTATCTGTATACTTAAAACGTATGATAATTTTTCAAAAACATATTGTTATATAGTATTGTAATATACATATGCAAAAAACATTGTTTAACCTTTGCTCGACCTTGGTTGAACCTCAAAACCTTAAGCTGCTTCTTCTACAAGACTACAAGTATAGTGGCTTGTCTAGTTTTGAAAACATTGTATTAGACTATTCATGTGTTTTCACTTAACAATTTAAGTTTTTTTAGGAAAGTCGGTCATATGCAATTACATTTGTATTACTTTTTTTTGTTTTCAGTTGTTTTATTTATTTATTTTTTTTCCCCAACTCTTGAGGATACCTTTTCATCACCCTTTTCATACTTTTCCTCTCCTCTTTATTAATGATAGTTTTATTTATAAAAGAAAAAAATATAATATATTGGATAGAATTGATCTATGAAAAGATATTGACTCATGGACAACTTATGTCAGTTATACGAGTTCCTTGTTTGCTGGGAACTTGTAGTTTTGATGGTTAAGTTGACACTGGATATTAGTGAAGCATGCTTAAACATGATGTTATTGTAGAAAACCAGAGGACTAGGTAGTCATTCTTTAAATAAATAATTCAACTTTTCTGTATGAACTGCAGCTTGTATGTAGTCTTTGATTTTGTTCCATGCGGCTGAAATGTTTTTGTTATTTCAGGCTGATGTGGACAACAGTGGAACCATAGATTATGGGGAGTTTATTGCTGCAACAATTCATCTCAACAAACTAGAGCGTGAGGAACATCTCATTGCGGCATTCCAATATTTTGACAAGGATGGGAGTGGTTATATTACAGTTGATGAACTTCAACAAGCTTGTGCAGAACATAACATGACTGATGTTTTTCTTGAAGATATTATTAGGGAAGTTGATCAAGATAATGTAAGTCATTTAGACTTGTTCTGTAGACTGACATAAGAAATCCCTGGGTTTTTTAGTCTTCACATTTTCTATTCCTTATTTACCATAAATTGGTTTCCATTTTATTTGAAATCTAATTTGAATGTTCTGTGGGGAAAAAAGCTTGCATGTTGTAAACATTATTAATTTGGTATTATGCTACATTAACTGGAGTTTCATGTCAAAGACTATAGCTTATAAAGATAACATTATTTAAGTTTCTGACATCTTAATACAACAAGTTTAGATCCTTAAAACTAGTTTTGATTAACCAATTTGAATTTGTATTTGCATCTTAAATTATTTTGGTGGCTATTAAAATAAATATTATATTTTGAGTGCATACTGGTGGAAGTTTGCATCTCTGTTTTCAAAAATGCATATGCAGTGTCCTAGATAAATTATGATAATTACTGTAGAAAGTACTTAGTTTCATCAAATCCTCAAATAGGAAATGGAGAAAATGATACAAATGAGTTTATAAAAGGATCAGGGATATGTTAATTGCTTAAGAGTATTTTGTTATGAGCTTATGAGCAATGCTACACAGCTAGAAGCTAGAACGTTGGCATAATAAAATGATAGTTGTTGGATGTAATAAAGAGTAAAGGACCATTTACACATCAAAGCCACAACAAGCATGCAACATTATTTTGACCCAAAAAAAAAAATCTGGCTCTTATCATTTATATTTTGTTATTAGAGCTACATTCTTATAGTCAAAGACGTGAAAAAATGTTCTGATGTTAAATTGTTCTGATTACATTATAATTATTATTGCCAAAATTACTTAGCTGTCATATATAACTGCATAGATATAGTAATTAAAGTAGCATCATCTGGTTTTTTCCCAACCTGTGCTTTTTTACTAATTCTTAATACTATTTGCTTCGAGAACAATTTAGTTATACTAATTGATAATCATAATTTTCATGAAAACTAATATGACTAATAGAAAGCACTTGCAGTAGCATCTGGACTTTAGGCTCTTTTTTCTATTTTTTCATATATGACTGGATGTGGGTGTTAGATAGCCACCTGTAACCAACTAAGTTTAGGTGAACAATGGCAAGAAAGATAATTGTAACAGGGGATTAATGGCTGTTGGGAGTGGTGTGCAAGGGAAGTGTGATGCAACCTTACCTGGTGCCAGGTGCAGGAGACAGATTTTCGTAGTGGGAATGAGACAAAAAGATAAGAGAAGAGTGTGGAAGGCGAGGCAAGATGTGAATGAGAATTGGGAAGGGAGTAAGCAAGCCTCTCAAAATGCTAATCTCTACATTTCTTCCACTCTCATCTCTTCTTATACAAGTGCCCATCTGAGACTGATGCGTTACTGATAACAGCAGTGATTTTAAGTTTCTTTCCTTAAAATAAAGTGTGCCTTGTTTCAGGTTCCTATTAGGTTGATAAGGGTTATGCACCATACTATTTTCATCTATCCATTGACTTTTGGGGTCAGAGATGTTATACTTGTGAAACAACTACTAAATCAGAACTTTTATCATGCCTTAAATACATTTGATATATCAAATACTAGAATTCTAAAGATTTGACAAGCATGTTTCTTTTTTTCATGCAATTACTTAATTGAATTTAAGTTCCTTCACCCTCTTCTAGTGCAATTATGCTTCATGGTTTTGTCTTTTTTCTTTTTTAGGATGGAAGGATCGATTATGGTGAATTTGCTGCCATGATGCAAGGCAATGCTGGAATTGGAAGGAGGACTATGCGGAACAGTCTGAATTTGAGCATGAGAGATGCACCAAGTGCTCATTAGCTTCTGATTGTGCTCATCATTCACAGGTACTCTTGACTTTGGGTTAAACAGAATTTTATCCACAATATAAAATTTTGTCCCCACTTTATACTTTATATACGTCTTACTATTGAAGAAGTTCTGGGTCAGAAAACATCATGAATGGTATGTTCTTGAATCATCGGCAAATTTCTCTAGATAGTCAATCGATACCCTCAATGGATAGCAATCTCCTCTAGCATCAGTTGTTAGATCCCACTGCTTTGATTTTTTCAGTGATAATTTTGCATTTGATGGTTTATCTCGTTTACTTTAATATTCAGACAGTGCTTTTGTTACCATTACAAGTTCTTGTTATGACCAATGTGTTCAGAGATGTTGATGGAGAAAGAAATATTAATGATGTTATCAATGTAGATGGGAAGTTCTAAAACCAGTTTCTATCATAAATCTTGGTTGCTTCTTGTGGAAAGCTCCAAAACCAGTTTCTGTGGTTGAGTAATGCATCTACGATGTAATTCAACAGAATAAGTTTATCTTGCCTTATAGTCTATAAGCTGGCCGTTTGTGCAAATAAGTGCTTGCATTGTGTTGCTGATAGGATTGAGTAATGCCTGGGAATATTCTAGAGCGTTGCTGTGAATATTATTCTCTGATTCGTTATTCCCATAGTACTTACAAGTAGATTCTAGAGCTTTCCCCTTCTAAATTTATGTATCTGAAACATACTACCAACGGTAAAAGCTTCTACTTGATGCTTATGCTTTAACTCACAAGTCCCATGCTGTTACTAATTCCTATCAATTGCTCTAGGGAGGGATGTTAAAGTCCCGTCCTGTATTCTGACATGCAGTTTTGAGTTAATGACAGGTTGTACAGCAAAGCCAGAAAGAGGACAATGGAGCATGGATCTTTAAAACGGATTGTTTCTATCCTGCCTAGGGATCCATTCACATTCAATAAAGAATGGGGATCGTGGATACTCTCGCATGAGCACTATTCAATTGCATTTGTCTGCTGTATGACTGCAAAAATTGTTTCGGCCTTTGTAGACTCCAGTTTTAACGTAACAGCTGTTTCAAGTTGGTCAGTTATTTTTCCGTGCCTTCATGTCGGGGCATTCTGTTTATAGTTGAAGTAGAAGGATTTTGATCTTTCTGGTTTTGATTTTACGGATGTAAAGTTTCACACGCATGAACTTAATGTCTTGGGCGAACTATGAAGCCTACTTGGATTATGTAGGAGCACATGCATCGTGTGTTGAAGTGCTAGTGGACAACTGGACCTATAAAGATTTCCCGGATGGCTTGTTTTTTAATTTACTCTTTTTTGGTTACCGGCTTGTTTTCTAGTTAATTCTGTGCTTTTATTAATAGTTATATTTTAGGATTAATCATCTGTACTGTTTCGGAGTCAAGATCTATACGATTATTAGCTGGAACTTTATTTCATATGGTCACAAATTTGTTTTTCTCAATATTTGTCATTTCAACACTAAATAACTAAAAAAGACGCGTGGCTTATTAAATTAATATCTTATTAAACAACACTAATCATTGTCGTTTGGATTGAGATGTGTAATCAGGAGATAAAGAGTTGTAATATGAATTTATTTTACCCGGGATATCATCACAAAACATTTAGAGCAAAAAAATATCATTTTGATGATGAATGATGAATGAGTTGATATTTTATTTCAGATAAAGTAAGTACATATAATATTTCTTGAGAGTAAATGAGGTTAAGAGTTGACGATGCATAAGTCTAGTTAACAAAGAAAATATCAAAACATGGTTTTTTTTTTCTTAGGGAAAATGGACTTTTTGGTCTCTTATATTCATTTCATTTTTCAATTTCGTACTTTATGTTTCAAATTGATATCAATTTGGTCCTTTATGTCTCACATTGTTATCAATTTGGTCTCAAGTTATTATTCTGTCACATAACTGGTAGAAAATGTTGTCATGTGTCTTTTTGTGCTACATCAGTATTTTTCATCAATTATGTGGTAGAATAATGATTTTGAATCAAATTGAAACTAATTTGAAATATAAGGATCAAATTGAGAAAAATAAAATGTAGTAGATCAAATTAAAAAATCTAGGAAAGGTAAGGCGACCAAAAATATATTGTCTTTTTTTATGAGAGATTAATAATATGTCATTGTAGAGCTTTATGGAGCGAATGGACATATTATGATTCACATGTGTTTTTCCATTAAATGTTGGAATGACAAATTAATAGATGGACTAATGTGCCCTTTTTAGGGAAAGGTGAGAGACCATATAAGGACTTCTAAGTGTTGGGGGATTATTGTTCCTTGCAATATTAGTCAAGATGAAATTAGGGTTTCAATCATTTTCTGGGTAAAATTTCGTCAGCTTAAATGGCAAATTAACAATTTTTTGCTTTTACTTGTACTTCTAATTCTAAAGAAGTACTTCTCCTAGAATCTTAATCAAATATATCTATTTTTGATATTATTTTTATTATAGATTTAAGTGTAAAAATATTTTACGATGTTAAATATCAAATAATGTATTATCAAATATACAAATATGGTTAACTTTTACACTTTCTATTTGTAAAGTCATGTAAACGAGAGAATCTGATTAGATACAATATAAAAAGTTTTGGATGAAACTTCAATTACGTCCCTCAAGTTTTATAAACTATTAAGGGTTCGATTTATTTGGTCCTCAAAAGTTTTTTTTAATTCTATTTATGTCCCTCACGTTTTAAAAACATAAATGAAGTCTAAATTATTATAGAAAACTTGATATTTTATATCTTGTTGTGACCCCAATATTGTAAGGTGTTTCTTTTTTGTCTTGTTGTGGTCTTTTAATATTGCAATTTGACCTTTATTTTAGTTTTTTTAAATATATAATTTGGATGCATTCTATAAAAAGGATAAGATTAAAACATCTTAAAAAATTAGGGATGTAAATAGAACCAACAAAAAGGGATTTTGAAACTAATTTGAAACTTTGATAAAACATAAGGACTGAAATAAAGCTTTACCACACATAATGTGCATACACAAGACACACACACACACACACACACACACACACACACACATATATATATATATATATATATATATATATACATGTATGTATATCAGTATATCAAAATCAATTTTTTTTATTACATCATTCTTATCATAATTTTAGCGTCAGAATATAATTTTGCCACTTGTTCGTGTCATTGATTTTGAATTTAGTCCATGCATTTGTTTTTTTCAAATAGTACCTATACGTGTCATATTTTGTAAATAAGCTCCTACATACTATTATAGTTTGTCATTTATCTCGTAATAATCAACTAAATAAATGAAATAGCCAATTAAGTCGTGTCAATTACAGTTATAACTTCATTTGCGAGTTAGACTGATTAATCAAATACGATCTAACTATTTCAACTGCGTAGTTAATTATAATATGAGAAATGATAAACTATAAGAATGGATGAGGATTTATTTAGAAAAGATGACATGTTTAAATAGAAATTAAATTCAGAACTAATGATACGTATAAATAATGAAAGTATATTTTAATCTTTTATAATGATGATATAAACAAAACAAAATTTTTATTTTAGTTTGATACTTAATTTACTTTTTCAAACTTCGATTCTATTTTAATAAAACAATATAAAATCAATATATTAATATAAATAACAAAGTCCTTTATCATAGCAACCGTTGCCGACCGTGGTGGGATTCGTGTGCTCCTTTGGCAGCTATTGCCTTTTATGGTCAAAGCATGCCAAATGGTTGAATGCCCTTGTATCATTGTATATCAGCCATGGGTGGAGCTAGATCCAATTTTTAAGGGATGAATACTGAATAATATATATATATAATACATAACTTCTAATATTTCAACCTAAATGTTTTTTAAAAAAGTCTATATATATATATATTAAAGAATAAATCTGAAGTTAGTTTTTGAAAAAAAAATGGTATCAAATAAATTAGTTTCTCAAAAAAAAAATTGTGGTTCTTACAATTAAAAATATGTGATAACTCAATTTCAATATTTTAATAAACTTATTTGTTCTATTTGTGTTTTTATTACCTATCAATTTGAACTATTTATAAATAATTAAAGATCAATTTATCCTATAATAATTCAAAACTAGTAAGAAAAGCCTAGCTTATCTTATAATTTTCATTGTAAGGGATCATGGAATCTCTTTGAATGACTAATTTGTGTGATACTATCTGTTACTCTAAAAGGAATTACATAGTTCAATCAAAATTCAAGAAATATGTATATGCATAACATATTGTTCCATTACAAGCAATGTGCAGTGTATCTATAGAATTGCCGATGGATTTACTGACAGTTGTGGGCTATCGGTGTTTTTGACCGTCGATGGAATATTGCCGACGGGTATAAAAATGAAAACCAGTCGGTACAATTAGATTAAAATCATCATAGAGGGCGTCAGATAAATAATATTATGAACGGGTATTGTTAATATTATCGACGGGTAATTAAAAATAATAATAATTTTTTATTAATTTTTATTGACGAGGTTATCAATGGTTTTTATATTTTTAAAAAGTTATTTAATTTGAAAATATAATTAATTACCGACGGTTCTACCCGTCAGTAAAATTTTAATAATTTTTTAGTAAACCCCCAAGCATAATTTTGAAAATTGGCTCGGACCGCCCAGTTCAACCCAAAAAACCAATGAATCAATCATGAAACACGTCCAAGCCATTATTTGGATTGGTCCCGCATCAAAATCGGTGCGGCCCAATTCGACTTGATAGGTTGAACCAAACCGGACCGGGTCATTTTTTTTTTTGTTGCTCTTTTTGCTTGTTTTTGCTAAATGATGTCTTTTCTTAAAACTTTTTAAAAGAAGTTCTAATATGATATATATAAAAATGCAATAATTTTGTTTGTATTGTCACGACTTGTGAGTTTGTGAGGTAAAACTTTATGAGTTTACTTGTGTAATTATATTTTGAATTTGTCAATTATAATTTGTGATTCGTGATTATGACATGTGAATAATGTTTAGGAATTTATGTTATTTATTTATGTTTTTATATTTGAACCGGATCCCTTAAAGAGTATCAAATTATTAATTAGTTATCATTTTATTGTATTTTATTTAAATTCTTATATATTTTTATATACTTTTTGTATAAATCTAGTTCAACTGGTTCGACCAATGATCCATCGGTTAAACTAGTGACACAATGACCTGGTACCTCGACCGAATTGATCACCGGTCCGAGTCTGAAAACTATGCCCCCAAGTTGAACCCTGACAATTGAAAAGTGTCAACTTGGTTCTTGACAATGTCAAAAGTCGGACAAATATTGGTCTTTTGATGGAAAACATTAACGGTGTTAGTGACAATTTCATTACTAGACAAATAGGTCACTAACACCATTTACACCAAAAAAAAAAAATCTCATTCCACAATCCCTTCCTTCTTCCATTATCTTCATCCTCACCACCACTGTCACTAATTAATATAAAAATGGAACCCAATTAATATAAGAGTAAAGTCCTTAGACTGTTAACTTCATCAAAGTGTTTATTCCTCTTCAACTTACTCCTTCGGAAAATGGAACTTTGTACTCAGAAGAAAATAAACCATCAACACTACAAATTTGCAATCATAACACAATATTACATTAAGATAAACTCTTCTTTGACACTTCTAGGCTTCCAACTTTAACAACAACAATTAATCTTCTTTTTTCTTCCCAATGAATGGACTGAAGGCCTCATCACTCATACTAGCAATATGGCTCCAGGCATTGCTACCAACCAACCAACCACCACCCTCTTCTCGTGCAAACTCTTTATCCTTTGAGTCCCTTAATGGGAAGAATAGCATGGAGACCATTCTTCTTTTGCCACTTTGCTTCTTGGAAAAAAAAAAACAAAACCTCTTTTATTTATTTATTTATTTTCCTTCCATTATGCAAACAAAAAAACCATGGAGATGCAACCTCCAGCAACACTCCCACAACACCGCTACTATCCTTGGTGACTTTGCCGCCTCAACCACAAGCACCACCGCCGTACCCCCAACTACCTAGACTTGGTGCACTCGTCCCTGTGGTCCCGCACAATGGACATGTATGATGAACACTTCCTACCGACGTCATTGAAGTTCTGATTGATGGGCAGCTACGGTGGCCACATTGTCCGATGCCTACACGATAAGTCCTTTTGTGACGTTGGCAGCTTAGAGTTTTTGAGAATGGGAAGAATTTAAAGTAGCAATTCGCCGATATTAGAGACCTCATCTTCGTTTGGGTCAACTTCTTTGTCACCATCGTTGATGAATTTGATGCCGATGAGGATTTATGAGGAAGATAGCGGTGGCGGTGGGTTAGGGTGCATAATGTTGACATTTATTTATATAAATGATGTGAGGGACCAATTTATCCAGTAATGAAATTATTACTATTACCGTTAATATTTTTTATCTAGAGACCACTAAGTGTCTGACTTTTGAAAATGGGAGGGACCAAGTTGATACTTTCCAATTGTCAGGGACCAACTTGCTCGACTCTAAAATTGTACGAGACCAACTTCAGGGTTTACTCATAAATTTTTTTAAATAGCTAATTTCATTGCGATTTGTAGCTTACCTCTATAAACAATGGATTGCATTTAATTTTTTTTTTGTTTATGTAATAATTTAATTATCAATTAAAGTGACATTAAGTAAGAAAATAATAAAATATAGCAAACTGATATGATAAGTAAACAAAGTATCATAATAAAATATATACAAAGTGATACAAATGAATGAAATATCAAAAATGAAATTAAAAAAAATAGATAAATATTAGCTAAAGTCTTGATAGTCAAAGTTGTCGGCGCCATCATCATCATCAGACCTAACAAAGACATCTATGCTATCGGAAGGTGAGGAGCCCTCAAAAATGGAGTGGAGTGGTATCTAGGGGAGCTTCTTACCGGAGCTAGAGAATCATGAGGCCTGTATGTCCCTAGAGAAGCTCATAACATCAACAGTGATCTTCTTCTGTATCCTCTTGAACTTAATCTTTTCTTTCTTGGTCTTTTCCTCTTGTTGTTGCTCCATGCATGGACAGCTTAAGCTGTCGGATCTCCCTGAGCACCTGCTCCACTGCTGCTCGATTTACTGCCTACTCCTAGAGTTACTGAAGGAGTTATGTCTCCTGCTCCTGCTCCTGCTGGTTGAACTGTGCCTTGTGTTACAACTCTTAGTTAAGGGCATGCACACACTCCTTCAAGGCATCATCCCTAGTAGCGGAGAATGGGGATCTACTGTCAGTGTAGTACCTCATCTTATATATGCGATCCTTGTATGGGCCACCAACCACCTAGGCCTAGACATCCTCTTTGTTTGCAGGAAGAGAAATATCAACATCAGGCCTAGTCTTAGCCATCTAGGGCTGGTATTGGGTCTATTCCTACTCCTATAAATAGGTGAACTTACACTGCAAAGGTAAAAAAGATAAAACATATTGTAAGTAATAATTATGACATAAATGAAAAAAGTAATAAAAATTAAGTAAAAAGATGTCTAAATTCAAACTTACATAAGTGGCCTCTGAAAAGATCTACCCAGACCTCTCCAGATTCCCCTCGCACCTTACCTTTTCGGCTGTGGGTTTCCTGAAAGAGCTCTCCTTAGGACGGAGGGTGGTTTAACTCCCTCGATTGCATAGATATGCACAATAAAGTCATAAAAACATAGTATTTGCCATAATTCAAATGTAGTAAATTAATATATAATAAGATATTAAATGTAGAAAAGTTAAAGATTTACCAGACGCTTACAAGTTTTTTCTTGGGTGCTCGACCCACTGGTGTGCAGTGACCTACCTTTTTGTGAGGCCTGGTTTGTCATCCTCTTATTCGACCTATCCTTGAAGGTCAAGTTGGAGGCCTAATGGCGTCGCAGTTCACTAAGGGTGGCATCACCCAGTCGCGAGCTGTTCATACGCCCCTTGCGGACATCATGGGACATGTCTCCTAAGTGTTTAGAGAACCTAATCCTCCAAGCCCTCTTAACAGTAGGCTCATGCTCGGGCAAAATGTAGAATGTCCTCTGGATACACAAAACTCACAACACATAAGTAATCATATAATTGAATAATATGAACATATATATATATATATTAACAAAAGTGAATACATCATAGAATTACCTTCCACTTCTGCCACCACATCTCCTTGACATCTCGCGGGATGTCAGTCCAAGTAGGCCACGAATAGTTATACCTACTCTGTATAACCTCTGTGATCTTATGGTGACCCGTATCAAACGGAACAAAGCTGTTATATAGATGAATCAAATTAAAAATAATGAAAATATATTAAATATCATACATAATACAAAGTCAGAATGTAATAGAAAATATGTTTAAACTTACATATCTTTACCATCCAATCTAATCTAGTGGAGTGATCTACTATCAGGCCTAAGTGGTCTACCATCTAGGCCAAGGGGCCTCCCATACAGGTCCCGTGTCTGCAACCTATCCGAGGAAGCAGAAGTGTATGAGATGTAGGGCTAAGAGTCAGGGCAGTGGTAGGGCTGGGGGAGGGATCACTGCTGCGGATAAGATATGACTAAGAATAAGAGGGAGGTGGGAAGCCAGTATACCCAGGAGTGGGCATCATCCTAAAGGAAAAGGTGGTGGTGGCAAAGACAGAGGTAGAGGCAGTGGAGGTAGTAGAAGGGGCGGTGGTGAAGGTGGTGGGAAGGGCGATGGCAGAGAGAGTGGTGGATAAACTGATCTTCCGAGGTCAGCCTCTGCCTCTACCAGCCATATTAAAACAATTAAAAAGTCTACAAAAAAGCATAAATTACATTGGGAAATTTCAAGTAATTTCAAAACAATATTGTATATAATATTTGACACCTTAGTTAATTAGAAAGTTTAGGGGTGTTTCATCATCACTTTGTTGTTGACCATCATCTGAATAATCACCACCACTAGTACTTATTTCATCTTCATGATTTCTCATTGGGTGATTACTTGTGCATTCAGTTATGTCAACTTCCCTAGTAGTCAACAAAAAGGATTTTCAGGATTGTTTGCATTGATTACCGCCCTTGAAGGGGGTGGATCGTCAACTTGATAAGCATTTTCAACAGCATCTTCCTCTATTTCAATCCTGCAATCATGACCCGATCTGAGAATGTGACCAGCACGTGAGGAATCTCATCCCACGTAAGCCTTGTGACCTATATACATCTCTATATGCATATTTAATCAAAATCCATTGAAATCATAATTTCATTTCTATAGACAATTCACCTGGTCTACAGAATCAAGATAATTATAACTGAGATTTTATAATCAATATTTGAAATATGAAAATATGATATCATCCATATAGTTATAAATACCAAGTTACTTTTATCCAAAATATCCATGAATGTTCAATCTGTAGATACAAATCAAAATGTGATCATAGTATGCAAAATGCAAAACAATCTCAATATGAATCCGGAATCTTGCTTGCAGTATCACTGGAACACTAAATTGTGACAAGAATTATTCACTAAAGTGAAATTCACTAATTGAATCTCCATTGCTGCTGGGAAGAGGGTGGCTGGGAAGGACCCACAGCGACTGCTGTATTTATAAATAGGAGAGAAAGAAGAGCGGTAAGTTTTTATACAAAAGCTCAGTGAGTGAATTCTCATCTGAAACCCCCTTCATGAAACATGAAACACCAAACAAACCATGCAATAAATCATAATAACAATAATAGTATAAAGCTTTAAACATTTCATACTTATAATCATATAATCAAATCACAGTGTCTATAAATTTACCCAACAATATCCTAATAAAGAAATAGAAATCTCTGCTCCGATTATGCACAATTCTTATGTCATAACAAATCTCTGTATAATAATCTTTGGTCATATCTAGGTGTCGCAACCGAGATCACGACGGGGACGGCGAAAAAAGAGACATTTTGTTTGAAAAAAATTGGAGTCGCCACCAAGTTTATTTAGAATTGGGAAAACGTTGGAAAAACCCATTTTTTAGAGAAATAGTCTTTGAAACCAGTTTGAGTTCGGGAGTCGGTTATGTATAGGGAAGGGCAGGAATTTAATCCCACGCACCCTAGTACACCCGTCCTTGGACGGTACCTTTAATTAACTGTGCAAATTAAATAAATAACATTTTTCAAACATTCATTTTCTGTTTCAAGACAATTAAAAGGAATTTATTTTTCTTAAAAGAAAAGAATTTTTAGTACACCGAACTGTTACAATTCAGATGTCCTAAAAATGAGCTAACTAGTCGTCACGACTAAGTTAACCGTTCTTTATTTGAAACGAAGTATTTGACAATAAGCATATAATTTTTTTTTTTAAAAAAAATTGTTCTAAATAATAAAAACTTGCAAATAGAAGCGAAAATTTATTTTTTGGTATTTTTTGTAAAAGAAAATATAAAAATCTTTATGAGAGATATTTGGAATATCAAATTGTCACAACTCAGATATCTAAATATCAAGTTAACAAGCTGTCACAGCTAAATTAACCTTATTATTCGAAATAAAAAAAGAAGAAAATTAAATCAAAAATTAAAATAACTAAATAAATATTTACAAATAAGATAAGAAGAAATTGATTTTTTTTATATATTAAAAATAATAAGAGAAACTCAAATATTTTAAGGAAATTTTCAAGTCACTAAGCTGTCACAACTCAAATAACCGAAATATCGAATTAACAAGCCGTCACGACTAAATTAACTCTTTATCTACAATAACAAAAGTTAACTAAAATATTTTGAAATAAAATTTAGGAAAAAAAGAAATTTATAAATAAAACAAAATACACAAATAGGATAGGAAAAAGTTAGAAAAATTATTTACAAATAAATTAAGTGGTGAAAAGGTTAAATTTTAAAAAAAAGAATTTTAGAATGTTAAGTTGTCACAGCTAAAATATTCCAGAATACAGAATTAACAAACCGTCACGATTAAATTAATCCTATTTTGAAAAGAAATTTTGAATATCGGGCTGTCACAGCTAAAATATTCCAGTACATAGAATCAACAAACCGTCACGGTTAAATTAATCCTATTTTGAAAAGAAATTTTGAATATCGGGCTATCACAGCTAAAATATTCCAGAACATAGAATTAATAAAAATTTATTAATTATTAATCAATTAAAATTTTTCTATATGAAAGGGGACAAGAGTTTTCTTTTGATTTTTTTTTAGTTAACCTACGAGAAATCATAATCCCAACATCTTTATTTATATATTTAAACAAAAGAACAAACAAAACAGAAAGAAAGAAAAAGAAAGGAAAAACAAAACTTTGGAAAAACGATTTTATATTATCAAAACAAAAGAATGATCTCCAGACTCAATTCCAACACGTAAACTCCAAAAAAAAAACCAAAATAAAAAAAAATGAACCAACAGTTACTAATGAAACTCAAGACACGGATCCTCATGGCCCAAAATTAAAAAAAAAATATTCACAAGAAATAACGACAAAGCGAATAGATAAATAAAATAAAATAAAGAAATCCTAGACTAATATACATTCACATACGTGATATAAGTGGGAAGCTATTTCTTTCTTAAAGGGGTGGTTCTCCCTCGCTCACATACATCCACATATTCCCCATACATGCACGCGCGTGGGTAAGCTGAAATTAAAACACTCACGCACCTACTATACTAACACATGTTCCCTTTCCCACTAACTCACACATATGCACGCTTGCACAGACCACTAGACACGAGTCAACATGAAATTAACTTCATTCTTTTCTAAAACATGTTCGTAGACACAGAAACACCTTGAAAAAAAAGTTAAGAGAAAGAAAGTGAGAGATACAGAGGGTGAGGAATAGAGACAGAGAGCGGAGGGGCCGCAGCCATGGAGGGAAGGGACGGCGAAAGGGGAGGTTACCGCCGTGGCTCATGTCGAACTCCGCGGCGGTCTTCGCGAACTGGAGGGGAAAGAAAGGGATTGCGGTGGCTTTTGGGTTTGCGGTGGTTGGTGTTTGCGAAGGGTACAAATCGGTGGCCGAGAAAGATCAGTGACCATGGTGTACAGAGGCGGCGGTGATGTGTTCAAAGGGAAGATGGGTTCGGTGGTGGTTTCCATGAAGAACCCGTAGAGGTTGTGGAGGTTGGGTGACTTAGATGTGGAGGTTAAGTGGTGTATGGGTTCATCACGGTTTGGGTTGCGATGGGGAGAGGAGAGAACAGAACATATGGTTGACAAGGGAGGTGCGGAGGTTCGATGGTGTTGAGGTGAAGGAGTTCATGGAGGTTGAGGTAGATCGGGAAGGCCACGCGAAAGGGGAGGGAAGCAGGGAAGAGGAGGGAGAGCCGCGGAAAGGAGGAACCTCTGGCGACCGCGCGCGTGAAGGAAGGAAGGTGACTGGGGTGGTTCGTTGTCTTGGCTTCTTTCTCTCTTTTGATTTTTGTTATCATCTTGATGGCTGGTTTGTGTGCAGGGATGGCTATGCGGTGCAGATCGAGGTGCGGTGGCAGTGGCGCGGTGACAGGAGTGGAAGAAGGTTCCGCGGCTTGAGGTGTGGTGGGGAGTTGGGCTTGCGGTGGACATCGCAGATCGGGTGAATTCAGTGGCTTGGTAGCTGAGTGGCGGATCGGTGGTGAAGTGCAGTGGCTGGGTTGAAGCTGGCCGCGCATGGTGGTTGCAGGGAGGAGGTTGACGCGATGATGATGACTTTATGGTGATGATGATGATGAGTTGCAGGGGAAGGGGAGAGGGAAGGTGGCGGTCATGGTATGGGGAGATGGTGGTGGTGGTTTGTGTTGTTGTGGTGGTTGAAGGTGATGGAGAGGTGGTGGTGTTGAAGGTAAGAGAGATTGGGAGGCCGCGGCGGTGGAGGGAGAGGCCGCGGCCTCCCTCTGCGTCGTTATCCTTTTTTTTCGTTTTTTTTTTTAAAAAAAAGATGATGATTCTTTTCCTTCTGTTACCTTGATCTTCTTTTTTTTGCTGGATTGTATTTTCTGGACTCTATCACTGGAATTGTTACTGGATTTTCTTTGTAGGTTCTCTCAAATTGGTGTTCTGATCTCTTTTTTTTCGAAACTTTCTCTGTGTATCCCCATCCCCTGATGATCTGCCCCCATATCTATATTGTTCTCTTTGCATTTTGTCAATTCTGCCGAAAGGGGAACCAAAAATTCAAGGACATCATCATTCGGTTTTTTTATTTTTCTTGCTTTCCCTTACCCCTATGCTTCACGGCCTTGTTTCGGGGAAAGGAGAACAAGGAGAGAAACCTGAAGACAGCCCGTGACTCCTTTATTTTTTTGTTTTTTTTTTATTTATTTTTTATATAAACATGAAGCGAAAAAGAACAAAAGAAAAGGAAAAAAGTAAAATGACAACAAACAACAAAGAAATGTGGATAAGACTTGAAATAATTTGTAACAAAGTTGCTAACATGAGTCCCTAGATGAACAAAACTCTAAAATATGCTAATTTTGATTTTTGGTTTTATGGGCCGGACAAAATCGAGTGTTCACACTAGGCATTACGTATTGTCGTCCCCAATGTGACAATAATTCCTCTATTTTCTTTGGCCCTATACTACTTGGTACTAAGGTTAACGGATTAATTACCGTTAACACACAACTTATTTCTCTATAGCTATTGTCCAAATTAACCAAAAATCTAAATCTTTTCTCTGTATCTCATAAAGGCTTTTACCCTAAGGTTCAAAAACTCTATCCTATAAAACAAACAGTTTTGGATTTCATATAATCATTATAACATCTCTAAACAATCATAATCAAAATCTAACTCTTTATAAACTCATTTTAACAACAATGGTCCCACGAATTTTACACAAAATGAATAGTTCATGCCATTTGAAAATTGCATTCTCATAAGCTTAATAAATCACCAGAAATCTCTAATCTCTTTGTAGAAATCTCTAAAATCATGGTGTAAGCCATGTTTACATGAAAATAACTCTAATGCATAACATAGAGATCACAGGTTTGAACAACTCACCTGGAAGGGTGGAATACACAGGATTGACACCAATAGAACTCTGAAAGGTAGGAATGACATTGATATCTACCATAACAACCATAATACTCTATATTAACTTCTAGAAATTACTAAATAACTCAAATCTGACTCTAATACCAAGGAAGAACATCATAACTTGGATAACATGGAGGAATAGTAAAACCAAGAACAGAAGAAAATAGTGGAAATATCAAAATCTCTTACCTTTAAGTCTTGGAAGTGAAAGATTGGAGTTAGGTTAAGTGAAATTGACTAAGAAATGAGTAGAATGGTGTATGGATTGAAGTTTTTGCATTTGGGGGTATGGGCATGTGCATGTTATGTCTGGAAACTCGAAAATGAGGGTTTTTATAGAACCTTGAGCACTATAGCGCTCATGAAGAACATTTTGGAGGAGCACCCCTAAACCCTATGTGACCGCTACAGTGCTAAAAAAAATGCTGAGCGCTCTCCAAAACACTTTTGCTCTTAATTTCAAGCTATAATTCAAGTAAGACCTACTAACAACATGAGTGGGTCTCGAGGAATCTTATGGTGCTCTTAGATTTTCCTAGGGACATGTGTACTGTACTAAACTCCCCTAGGGAATAGTATACCTAAGGTATTACAGCTATCTCTTAGTTTTGTCTTATTCACAGCCCTCCAGTGTGACATACTTTTTCTGGGATATAATGGACTTGTCTAGAATTTTTGGCTATAATAAATTGATCATAACCTCCATATCTTCTGGTGTGATTGATTTCAATGATTTTGTAACTATTGTATTTCCGTGTCCCAGTAAGTCATGTGGGATTATACCACTCACATTTGAATAACACACATTTTTTTGTGGGTTCACTATCATACTCAAACTCAAGGATTTCCTTAACGACATTATACCGATCACATTCTTTGTTCCCAACATCACCCTTAAAACAAACACCAATATTGTCGATCTTTTCTAGCACCCCAACCAGTTGTGTGAAACATGTACCATTAACATAGTATATAGGCCAACTTACAGCTTTATTTTTGGGCCTCCAAGCTAAGTTAAATAAATGGGGTTATGTTCCACCATTATTTTTATTAAGAACCTATGTAGATGAAGCTTAAAATGTCAAACTAAATTATATGAAACAAAATTAACGGACAACAATATATTAGGTTACATAATTTTAAGAAAATGGACTTACATGTAATTTAAACCAATTCAGAAATTGTTGAAGAGAATCTTGACCGTGCAGTTGTCTAAAGTATCTGTTGTTGAAAATATATTTTAGATTATTTTGGAGATACATAATATCACATTTTCACCTATTAAAAAAAGGGTTATTGACTTATAATTTGAATGGTTGTATCTCATCACCATTTATCAAAATGAGTAAGTGCATAGAATTGCACTACTTGGAAGTTAGCCATCAAGCTTGCTCTTTCTAGCAGTTCGACCATGTTGATTGAATGCAGACAATGTTGGTGGAATATAGTGCTCTCCTCTATCATCATTATGACCAACCAGAGCTCTCCTAGATTGAACATGTGACTGAAAGTAAAATGAGCAAAAATTTGAAGTCTTTTTCACTAGATAAGAACACCCTGGCACCACAATTTATTCAATTCATCAATCAGGAGCTGATGATACACATCAATCCTAGCTTTTGGATTATCAGAGTCAGGGATTATATATGTTAAGAATAGGTAAGGATCTTTCAACCACATTTCAGGAGGGAGATTATAGGGTGCAACAACTATAGGCTAACAGGAATAGGGTTCGCTAAATTGGTTATTCAGAGTAAATCCATTTGAAAGAGTCAAAATCTAACATTTCAAAGGTTAAAGGCAAGCTCAAGATATTGTTAATCGAAATGTTTCCATGCCTCACCATGCGATGGATATGTCATCACATCGCCATTCTTGTGATTTTCACTATGCAACCTTATATGAGAAGCCGGGATGATTGACGCATAGAGTCTTTTGAGCCTAGGGATTAAGGGCAGTTAGTGCAATTTTTTTTAGGGACATCTTCACACCTCACACTTCTATATATCAGTTGGGTTTAAACCTAGGCTCTTGGCAGAACTTACACTCACTTAATGCAATATCATCTTTACAATAAAGCATGTAACCTTTAGAGCAACAATCAATCTTTATTTCCTTTAACCCAAGTTTAGAAACTAATTTTTTAGCTTGATAAAAATATTTTGGAATTACGTCGGGATTTGTACTTTGCTCACTTATCAATGCAGCCTATTGATTAAAAGAACTTTGGCTTTGGTTCCCTTCAGAATTGGTGCTCAACATTTGAACTGCTAATGACAACTCGGATTGTACACAATCCTCCCATAAAGGTTTATTGGCAGCCTTTAGGAGACTATAAAACCTAGCGGTATCTTGGTTGGGCTCCTTGAATGAAGGCTGCAAATTCAAGACCAGCAGCATCAAAAACCATCTCTTAGTGTCTAACCAAATTATCCTCCTATAGCACATTAAGCTATGTGGATCCCACCAGAACAACTTCCAGCCTAAAACATATCCATTGATTCCATTCATTAGCTACCTCCCTATGCTCGGTCCAAACACAATAGTCAGGCAAGAATCCCTGTGTACAAATAAACCCTTATTGTATCATCATCTAAATACTTCCTACATTTGCACTTATTACATGGACACCTAATTTTTGCCTCATTAATGAACTATTGTGTTTGACATGCTATTCTCATAAATTCTTCAACACCACTATAAAACTTCAGTTTGATCCTTCCTCTATTAGGATGCAATCTATTATACATCCATGATCGGTTTGAAGGTAACATTGCGCATATGAGTAACCCTCGACCCTATAATTTTTGGAAGACATTAAATTATTATTTTCAAATACAAATTCCATTGCTATTTATATTTTAGTACGGGTGTTTTTAATCTTAGTTCCTTAACAAAAATTATGGCAAAATTTCGACAGCATCTCCGCTTAAATTAAGAACTTTCGTCTTCACATATTTTAGTGCAACCATAAACATATAAAATTTTAACGACATCAAATTATTACTTTCAAACACATTCAATTATTTGGCAGAGGGGGTGGTGGGTAAACCAACCTTTCGAGCCTCTACCAGTCATACTAAAACAATTAAATAGTCCACGAAAAACATTAATCACATTTGGTCTTTAAATTTCAGACGGTTGAAAGAAATTTACAAAGTATTCTTGTTTGAGACATGAATATTTGCTATTTTTTAAATATAAAGGAATCCCTGTTTTAAAGTCAGAGTGTATAATCAGAGTGCTCTAAAACAGGAACCCTCTGATTATACACTATGATTATACACTCTGACTTTAAAATAGAAACCTCCTTTATATGTAAAAAATTAACAAATATTCATGTCTCAAACAAGAATGCTTTGTAAATTTCTTCCAACCATATGAAATTTAAAAACTAAATGTGATTAATGTTTTAAAGATGTCAAGTTATTCACAAAATTTTGATAGCATATTCCTTTAAATTAAGAGCTTTCGTTATCAGATATTTCAGTGCATTGTTGAATTCATAGAACTCCTAATGTTTTAAGGATGTCAAATTATTACTTTTAAATCCATCAATTGCTTTTTAAAGTTTTTAATATAATTACTTTTAATTTCATTTTCCTAACAAAAGTTTCATAAAATTTTGACAGCATCTCCCCTTAAATTGGGAGCTTCCGTCATCAGATATTTTAGTACTTTGTTGAATTCATAAACATATAATTTTTTTAAGACATCAAATTATTACTTTTAAATTCATCAATTACTTTTTAAAGTTCTTTAATGCAATTATTTTTAATATTATTTCCCTGATAAAAGTTTCATAAAATTTCAATAGTGTCCCCCCTTAAATTAGGAGCTTCCTATAATCTCTGAAAACACAAAGAATCCCACAGAACACAATGCAAACAAGTCGGGGAAGAACCTCTACGCTGTTTCTCCTAGTCATATAATTCCTATTTCCTACAACTCTATTATAGAAAACGTAAGTCTCTATTCTGCATACATATTAAACCATATAAATAACAAGGATTTTGTTACTAACCTTTAATGTAGTGAAAACAACAAAGAATCTGAAAGCTCAGTGGGGGCAACCAACTACAATCCTGAAAATCCAATATGAACAAATATTTAATTTCACACATTTGTAAACATTTACATATACAAATTACGAAATAAAATAAGGAAAGAAGATGAAAAAGTACTCTCAATATCCACTGTAGCCGTCAATAAGGCTGTGCCAGGGGTCCACACAACACCTACACGAACAAAATAATAACAACAATTACTTTCCAATGCATGAAGAAACAATACTGTAGGCATTCACAAACGAATGGAAACACAAAGCCAAATCAAAAAGTTAAACCGATTAAAATGCTCACGAGCATATGGGGATCGCAATGGTAGTCTTCGTTTTGCAAACGAAACTTTGATGATGGTGAACAGTGGCGGCATACAGGGAGAGAGAGTGAAGAGAGTGGGAGCTTTATGTGAAATGGGAAAGAAGAAGCGCGGGGAGAAACATATCTGCAAGTTATCGATGGGCATACATGTTGATAACTTCAAATAAAATGGTGTGTTTCACTTTTCAGTTATTACTGACGGGTTTACTGAGGGGTATGTGGGAATAGTAAGAGTTGGGCACCAACATGCAAAATTTTCAAACCCATCGGTAAATTTTAAAAAAATCTTTTCATACCCGTTGGTAGTTAAAGAAAAAGATAAACAAAAAATAAAATATTAATAACCCATTGGTAATTTAAAGGCAATAATAAATAAAACTAAAATATTAATAACCTATCGGTATAATCGTCAGTAATTTAAAAGCAAAAGCAAATAAAATTAAAACATTAACTACCCGGCAGTAAATATCTCACGCCACGTAGGCCACTTTCAATTATGAACCAGTTACCGACAGTCTTATAATTACTATTATACCTATCGGTAAACCCATTGGAAATTGTGTGCGCCAAATGGCACACAATAGCACTTTCATTTACTAAGGGTTTACCAATAGGCTGTCATACAAATTAATAATCAAATGGTTAATAACGCAAAAAGGTAACAACCTATTAGAGATACCATCGATAATTATCGACGGGCACGTACCCGTAGGTATTATTTGTTGGTGTCCCACGTATTTCTAGTAGTGTTTATTATAATATTTAAATATCTAAGTAAGTAAAAGGTGTATAAGAACTTATCTCAAATATTTGAATTGTATTTTTTAATTTATATAGAAATAAATAATAAAAAATAAAAGTGGATAATAAAATTGAATTATTGACACGAAACTTATCTAGTTTCTTTTAAAAATAATAATACATATCATCTTGCAAATCCTTATAATATAAAAATTTCATTATCCATATATATATATATATATTGAAAATTTCAGGGGGCATGGCCATCTCTGCCATATGATAGGCTTCACCCATTATACAGATACTCAAATTGGATATATCGAATGTAACCAGAAAAAAAATTGGATATATGGAAAAATAAATTAGTCTTTTAAAATTTAAAAATCTTAAATTAATTTTTTATATTTAAAAATAGAAATAAATTGATCTCTTTGTGTAATTTCAAAACAATTAAATAATATTATATAAAATTATATGAGGGGACTAATTTGATTTTTTTTTAAATATTAGAAACTAATTTACTACTTTTAAATTTTAAGTGATTAATTTATGCTTAATATATTTATGAGGGATTAATTTAAATATTTTTTTTATTATGAATACATTTAAATATTAGACGTTACATCTCTATTTACCCAGAAATGAAAATAAGAAGAAAAAAAAAAGCACCGACAGAAAGCCAAAAATCGCGGCTTGAGTATCTGGTGGTGGTCGTGGAAGACAGATTGTAACTGTCCTGTGGGTACATAAAGACAACTCACATCATAGAACAAAGCGGGGATGCATGTAACGTGGCATAACGATTAGTGCGTATCATATAAGATGAATATTTTATTAAGAGATGCAGAGAAATAAATCTAGATGTGTAATTATATATAAATAGTTAAAATTAAAAATTAATTAATAGTAATGAATATTTGTATGACTATTTTTTAAATATACATACATATATGTGTGTGTACGCGCACACGCGTCTGATGTGCATGTGTGTATGCGAATCCATTTATACTGGATATAAGTGTTTATATACTTATACCATCTAATAAATTTTTATAGGTATAAAATTTCATTAATCTTATGGTTGAATTCAAAATTCTTATCAAGTAGATTAAATAACAAAATTTCATACATTTTAAAAATGATTTGATATTTCATATCATTTTATTTTGACAAATAATATATTTTTAAAAATATATATAAATATCAATTATCATAAGACATACCTATTATTATTTAATTTATTTAAAATTTGACATATTTGATCGTTAATATAATATCACATAATTTAATGGTTTGATTAGTTTAATTTAATTTCTATAAAGAATTATTGAAAGGTGTAAGAGCACAAGACTTATATTTGGTGTAAACGGATTCCCACCCCCCTCTCTCTCTATATATATATTAAGTTAAAGGTATACCAGTATAGCTTTAAAAAATTGTTATTTCATTATATAACTTTTTATTGGATTATTTTTTAACAAACCCACTTTTAGATTAGAAATCTATGTCATTTAAATCATGTTTCTAAAATTTCTAGTTTGACATAATTTATATACATATCAAAATTCATGTAATATATATGCTTAAAAGAAAAAAAATAAGGGCTTTATGATTGTATCTCATTGATGCTCAATTTTTATGAAATTTGGCACCGTCAATCTTTAAGATTGATAATTGTGATCGGTAACACTGACGTCCCTCCATCAATTTGAACCTCAGTTTTAATTAGTAGAGGGGAGTTTAGTCATAAATTAAACAGCATTAACAAAAGGAAAACCTAAGAGGACAAGGGAGAGGGGAAACTTAAATCTCAGCGTTAGCAATTAGAGTTGAGGGTTCATTATGCACATAAGGTTAGGAATCACTCGGTAGTGGCAGCATAATCGCAGTGCAAAGTTAAGGGAAAAAAGATTAGAAACCAGAGTATCTTTTCCAATCTGTAAATTCTTTAGAACTAGATAACATGCATCTTGGAGGTTGTACTGCTTGTACCCGGGAAAAAAAAAAATTCTGGAATTTCACTGATACAATATGCAGAGAGAACTCCGCGACGAGATCCAGCAGTTTTAATAATAAAAAACTCCGTTGAATCTAAAGCCTAGCGAACAAGATGAGTTCTGAAGGGCAGAATAGCAATGAGCAGTAGAGGTCTCGCGTAAGCTTATAGCAGCAAAAATCCATAAAGTATTTTACATATATAGCCCACAACACAGACTATGGAGTAAGCAAATATGCATGTAACGTATAGCTCGTCCGATTTCATGGACAACAATGAACAAGAATGAAGAATTGTACATTAACTCATTATGTGACAAGGAAAAAAGAAAAAGGAACGAATAACAAGGAACAAACGAATCGCAGAAGCTAGGCATACAAAATGTAATTCCATGGCGGATTAAATTGCTGAGATCTCAAAGACTAATTTATTGGAAGGCATACAAATTAATAGATCGATATTTGTGCACTTATATAGAGTCCCACTACTGGTCCAGCTGAACTGAATGGCACTGCAGATTGAAATATTATTATCTGCGTTTAATTATGAGTGGGACATTGGTGCATCGTGTAACCTGTAGGTTTGAGGAAGAGCGACGTGATCAGAAGTGGTGAGTCTTCTGATCTCAGAGCGCAGCTTGTAGAAAACGTGTCTCCAAGTGCCCCTGTCGTGGGAACCAAGGATCTTGGTTTCCTGCTCGTTCATCTCAAGATCTATGGCGAAGATGGGCTTCCTGGAGAGGATCCAAGCCCAGCCCCAGTCCCACCATTTCCTTATGGAGGTGCCTGCGTAGTCACCCATGGATGAGAGGGACTTGGATCTGGGGAACGACCATGATGAGGCTGCTTCAGAATGGGTGGGGTGGATCTTGAGGGACATGGAAGAAAGGCGTCTGCGAAGGCCCCCTAATTCATTTGGCTTAGAAGATGACGACGACTCCGCTGTATGCGACACTGGCAGCGATGCGTTGCCACTCGTGGGAATGGGAAAGAAGCTCCGCTTCTGGGCGATGATGGAGCTCATGATCACGCCTGTCTGTCTGTCTCTGTACGCCAGGAAAGCGATCGAAGCCCCCGGCCCCAACCAACGTCTTTAATTTGCTATGCTTTCCTTATTCCCTAATGAAATGAAAGCAAGCTGCTAGGCTAGGCTCGGCCTCTCATCTCATGTCATTTGGAGGAGGAGAAATAAACATAACAACAAGCTGAGTGGTGAAATGTAGCCTTCACAGCTCTATTACAGCCTGTTTTATTCCTCTTGTGGGGTCAATGACATTTCCACCCATCTCTGTCCCTCTCTCCATCCATTGTGTTTGTGTTGGTATTTAGTTCTTTTCCTTTTTAACTTTTGGTTATCTTTGGACTTTGGAGTTGTCTTGGTCGAATTGAATCCAATGATGGTAGGGGTGAGGTGTTTGTATGCAAATGATGCACTGCTACAATATTAGATCCAGATGTGTAAAAGGTTGGCAAGTGTCGGTTCTTCTCTCGCCCTATAATTTCTTTATTTTTTTTTTAAAATAAGAATATTCTATTAGAACCAAAATAAAATAGGGTTACATTTTGTTTGTTTTTTTTGTCGTGAGGCACTGATATCTCGTCTGTTTTCCTTTTTCGTTTTGGGCTGAACGCACTCTCGTCTCATCACCGCTCTCGTCAGTTGCTATGCTGAATTAACAAGATAACAAAAGGGCCTAGGCCCAAGTACAACTACGAGGGGATCGAAAACAAAGGCAGTATCACATAGCCCCCTAGCAGGCTAAACCCCAAATTGGTACAGCCAAACAGGAGAACCAACAAGAAGAATACGCTAGTCAGGGGGCATGTCGCGGTTGATTCCGGGTTGTTTAGGCCTTAGTGCCTCTTTTTCTCTGGCCAAATAGGGGGTCATTTGTTTCTGCTTTGCAATTGTTGTTTAGGCTTTGGCCCTCTTTTTTGAATGAATCCTTTGACCAAAAGAGGTGTGGTTCTTAAAGCAGGAAATCTACCATTTAGCCTAGGCCTAAAAAGCCAAAAAAAAAATGAAGTAAGAAGAAAAAAAGCTCAACCAAAAACAAATAAATAGATTAATAAGTCTTGGACAGAAAAAAATGAAAAAAAGAAAAAGAAAATGGAGAATAAATATATTAGAGAGGCTGAGCCGATATGTAGCTGGGTCACTTAAGGGACTGAGACACGGACGAGATCTATTGCAGTTGCGAAAAGTTGATAGAGTTTCGAACTCTTCTTCTTTAATGCACAACTGAGACTCAAAAATGGAGTACAGGAAAATCAGAGACGAGGTGTTTTGAACTTGTAGATGAGGAAATTTTCAGCACATTTCTTTCAGCGATTGATTGATTCAATAGTGAAATAGTGTGGATTTGATGCATCGTTGTAGGACGAAGATAGGGACGCGGTCGTTGAGGACATTGAGGGATCACGTGAAAAATCGGTGTTGCTGTCCGGTGCGGGTATGCATTTTGATCTGTTCTCTTGTCTAGGTTGGGTAGTTGCTTTATGTCTCCAGCTTCATCTTTCTTTCTGCTGTTGCAATCCCAGATTCCCGTCTGGCCTCAGTGGGAGAAACCAAGATTGACAGCCACAGGGCAAAAGCAAAGTGGAAGCGCAAGTCTGTTCATTATCTTTCGTTCAATTAAGCATGCATAAAAATTAAGTGAGATTCTTGTTCAATTCCTTAATTCTTACCCCTGTTGATATAGGTCAGTCGTTACACTTGCATTGACTATTCTTACTAGTTCGCAAGCCATTCTTATCGTTTGGTCCAAGAGAGCTGGCAAGTATGAGTATAGTGTCACTACTGCTAACTTTTTGGTGAGGATATATCTCATTCTTTGCACGCTTTCTTTTCTGCTTGTTTGAGCCTTCTCTATCGTTCGTAACTTGTGGCGATAGTCGATGGCAATAAGTTTTAACCGGGCTCATTAATTTATTGTTGCTCTTTTGTCTAGGTGGAGACTTTAAAATGTGCTATATCCCTGGTGGCCCTGGGAAGAATATGGAAAACAGAAGGTGTCACTGAGGACAATAGGTGATCGTACTCTTTTTTTTTTTTTTGAAAAAAAAAACTCTTTTGATTTCCCTCATGCTGCATCTGTCCTATCTACCATGCAATAGTGAGGGGCAAGGCTGGAAATATAGTAGTGGCATATTTGTTTCTTTTTTATGGTTGTAAATTCTGCAATTCAATATTTTTTAGACATTTTTGTAGCTTGGTTGATTTGAAAGGTAGTTTTTACCTTGTGAATTTGATTGATTGACAACTCTTTGTTAGCCATACACAAGCAAGCACAATTGTGCAAGGTAACCAAAGCACCTGTTTCTATGATCTCAAAAGGTTGCTTTTGAAGCCAACCATATTAACGGGATTTTGGGTTGTATTCCTTGTGACCATTCGTTATTATATTCTGATATTTGAAAAAAAAAAAAAACCATAAGTTCTTTTGTTTTCATTTTTTTTTTCTTTTTGGTTAGAGGAAGAAGAGAAGGGGGGGGGGGGGTGGTTGTGGAGGATCTGAGCAGATGTCTTCTTCAGGAGGAGATGAGTTCATGGAGCTACACCCTTTCCCTTTAGTAGTGTTTTGGGCAGGCTACTGGTTTTATTTAAATTGTCCTGTTTCTTAAAGTATTTGCTATTTCATCCTTTTATTAGAGTGCTATCTTTTTCCTTATTGATTTTTGATGGAGAATGAATTCAAATAACTTACTGTATATCATTTCCTGAACCTAGGCTGACAACAACATTAGATGAAGTTATAGTGTATCCTATTCCAGCAGCACTTTACCTTGTCAAAAATTTGCTTCAGGTTGGTGACGGATGTTTATGTATTTTATGTTGACAACAGGACTATTCTATAACCTTGTTTGAACAATGGATATGTTAATGCCTTCTGAAATCTGATTGTGTTTACCCTTCAATTTTGTGGCAGTATTACATCTTTGCATATGTAGATGCTCCTGGCTATCAGATATTAAAGAACTTAAATATTATCAGTACAGGCGTCCTTTACAGAATCATACTTAAGAAAAGGTAGCTGTTTGTTCTCTCTCTTTTCTTAAAATAAAAAATTGTTGTTGATTCTCATTTCATTATATAAGCTTTTTGGTGAAGGAGTGAGGCAATGTCTTATCATCCACATGCTAAGTTTATTAAGAGTAATGACTGAGTAATATAATATTTAATATGACTGATCATATTGCCCAAATTCATGGTTCCTGAGGCTGCTTAACATTGTGTTTCTATTTACATTTCAGGTTAAGTGAGATTCAGTGGGCTGCTTTTGTTCTACTAAGTGCTGGATGCACTACAGCCCAGTTGAATTCAAAGTAAGACTAATGCAGTCCTGATACATGGCCATCACTTATGTCTTATTATGTTCATGTTCATAAATGCTTATGTACAAGCTGTGATGTAACAAAAGAATGAATCATAAATGAAAGGTTAGTAATGGAGTAAGCATCACTGAAAGAAAATGTGTGATATTCAGTTAAGTGCTCCTTGCATGTTTCATACATAAATAATGGCCATCAGTTCATACTTCCTCATAACGATATTTCCTGCCTATTTCAACTACCTCTCCTTCTCCCAGCTTCTTCCTCTGGTATATCAGTTGCAATCGGACTTGGAACTTGACCCACATTCCCTTCCCTCTTTTTTCTTGTTACATAAACCTGCCTAACAAATGGTTTCCTAACATTATTCTAGAAGTTTATAGTGTCAGATATAAACCATTTATGTGCCTATACCCATCAGTTTAAACTTTTGGGAGTGATGGTTTCATAACATGGTGTTAGAGCCACCATGACCAAGTGGTTAGGGGTTCTATATCCTTGTTATCCCCTATCATGAAAAAAAGTTCACGCTCAAGCCCCAAAAAGAGGCATTCACTTGACATTCATGTGCTTCAATCCAACCAGCTTGAGAGAGATGGTTTCTTTTTTCGGATATTTCCTCTTTTCTCTATCATTGCCCAATTTCTAATTTTACACTTTCCAAGGTTCTAGCTTCTCTCAGATTTTTCATTCCATAGAAATCTTAATGTGAGAGAGAATGGGACCTTGCTTTGGTATTGGGAAGTTGTAATTCATTTTGCTTTTCCACTTTGCCAGATAGAAGGATTACACATCTTCTCTCTGGTTTCTGATTTGGAATCCTAAGTTCAACCATTATCTATATCGAAGTCTTGTAGGGAGATTGCTTTTGAAATTACAGGGAAAAGGTGGAATAAAGAGAGGAGAAAATGAACTATGAACAAATCCTGTGATAAGATGTGTACAGATTGCTAGCCTGATGCTTCAATTTGTACTGGTATTCTGGATTAGATTCTAACGTAGTACAACTAGTATAAGCCTAGTCCATTGATTTAAGGCTATAAATATTTAAACCTCCTAAAGCAATGAAGATCCTACTATTCTAATTGTTACAGCTCCCACAAAGGTGAAGGCTTTTGTTTGAATCATGATACTATATGAAGTTTACACCAATGACGTGACCAAGTCATCATGGCTCATGGGCCACACAAGACAATTTCTATTGATTTTAATGGAATTTTTGAAATTGAGAGATCAATAGCCATCCTTTTATTTTTTGCAATATTAAGTTGCTTGGTAGCTTTGGAATCTCCCTTTTGACAATTTGAAGAGCTCTTGCTTTATCCAAATTCTTTAGATCAGTTTCTGACAATTCATTTCAGAATCTTTGACTAGAAGGACAGCAAAAAGCCAAAAATTCTTTGGCATTGTCATATATCTGAAGAGTTTTGGTGTTTATAGCCGAAGCATAACGTGAGAGTTTGCAATCAGAAGTTTATTCATTCCATCTGTTTATTTTTCACTTCCATGTTGATTTCTGCACATAATTTATCTGAATGTAAAGTTTCTACTGAAAATATACAGAGGAATTGGAGAGCTCTTTTATGCTGATGGACTTCTGTTTCATTTGGTTTTATATTTTAGTGATTCCTTTAGGAATTAGGAGGATTCTTATCATTTTTTCTAATGTTTCTTCTATCTTCTAACAAATTCTTCTTTTACCCCCCAAAAATATATTGTCAGACTTTCATATATTATTGATAATTATTCATTAAATTTGTCTTAAAAATTACATTTTCTTTTCAGTTCTGATCGCGTTCTTCAAACTCCCTTTCAAGGATGGGTGATGGCAATTGTGAGTTGTTTACATTTTTGTGCTCTCACATTAGATATTTAAAGTAATAAAATATCAATTTATCACGTTGAGCATTTCCTTTTCAGGTCATGGCACTCTTGAGTGGTTTTGCAGGAGTATATACTGAGGTAATTTTAATTGAGAGCACATTATATTTACTCAATTACTCCCTTGATGTTTGATGAAATGACATCCAAAATTCTACTGTCTAATTGACTTCCTTTGATAGACAAAATCTGTTAAAAGTGTTTAAAATTCAACCTTTTCGTATCGACCACAACAAGCTATGCCTTATCCCATTAGATGGGGTTGGCTACATGGAACAGACAGCTCCATAGTGTTCTACTGTATACCATATTTATATTTAAATCATTTATTTACAAGTGTCTTTTGATAATTTCAACTATAATTTTTCTAGGTCTTCCACTACCCCTAGCTATTGGGTTATCTTCCATTTGATTCTCTCTCCTTACTAGAGCCTCTACAGATCTCCTTAAAATTAAACCCATTTGTATCAAGTTCAAATTATTCAGCCAGTCTATATGCATTAATTAATACCTGAGCTAAATTTGATAGTCGATCTATATGCCAGTCTGCACAGAATAAGTTTTTTGAGCTCTATGACTTGGCATTTAGTGATTTTTTTCAATAATTTTCGCAGGCTATTATTAAAAAGCGTCCTTCACGAAACATAAATGTTCAGAACTTTTGGCTTTATATCTTTGGCATGGGTTTCAATGCTGTTGCAATATTGGTTCAAGATTTTGATGCAGTGATGAACAAGTAATTTGTGCTTTCCTTTCAGTCTTTGGTTTTGCAGTTTCTTTCAATCTTTATTATATTCACTATTTTGCTTCTTTTTTTAGGATTTCATATTTGAGGAAAATCTTTTCTCATTAAAAGGGACAACACATAATATTTGTTGTCTAATCATTTAAGTCACCACGACCAAGTATAACAACTAACAAGCAAGACTTATTGTTATAATTATATGGCCTGAATTCTCTTGTCAATGATATATGTGTTAGGTCTCATAGTATTTGATGTTAAGGCTCTATTAATCTCTTTAGGGATACGCATGTTACCTAAGGGGGCTGCTAATGTATGTGGGCAAAGGATAAGGGGTTTTGTAACTAACTCTGCCACCTAGACAGAGAGAGAATATTCTAATTGGTTAGGGGAGAGCGTATATAGGCAAGTGGAGGGATACTGAGGGGCTATCTCAGAATTGGAATTGGGACTCGGGAGAGCAGCTGGGTCTCTCTAATACCTAGCAACCTGTTTTTTTCATTTTGTGATTAATACAAATACAATCTCAGATTCATATTATACAATATGTTTCCATTCTCTTTATCTGATACTATGATCCTATCAATATGTCTTTTGGTTTTCATTGTCTATATTCAGGGGATTCTTCCATGGGTATTCATTCATTACTGTTCTCATGATTTTCAACCATGCACTCAGGTAAAATATGTTAATTGAATGCTGGGAGTTTTACCTGAATTACCATTCATAATAGGTAACTTGCTGGAATCCAGTCCACCAACACATGATAACGAGCAAAAGTTTGGAAAATGATTGAATAGCTGTATTGTGATAATTGTCTGGCTGCATCTTATATTTATTCCTGGAATGAAGGTTACCTGTGATGTGGAGTATGAGGGGCAAAGGGATGAAAAACCAATGAGTTTTGATGGTTGGTAAGACTGTGTATAAGCAAATATCAGAAAGGGCCAAGTGCCAACTACATGAAACAAGTCTTATTCCAATTGTATCTTAGTGATTTCAATTTTCAACTGTTGCCCGTCTAGGGTATTTTCTTTTTACTCAGACAGTTCTCTCTCTCCATGTCTCCTTGTCCGTGTTGCCTCTGTCTTTGTTCGTATATCTCTTCCATCACACAGAAAAAATGCAAGTGAATGCCGAAAAAAAAGTTATATCAATAATTTTTTTTTTAGTTTTCACTTTTCTGTTGTGCATTAATGTCATGCGTTTACGTTGTTGTTTCTGTTTGCAGTGGAATTGCTGTTTCCATGGTCATGAAGTATGCTGACAACATTGTGAAGGTAAGATGTTGGTTTATGTGTGTATTATGATATTTCTACTACTTAACATTCACACACATCAATGGAATTGTGACACTTACACGAGTTTAAGTAAGATGAACGGATTTCTTACAATTTGATTTGTTCATCTGTTCTTAAAAGTAAACTTATCTGATCCCAAATGACCTTTTTTTTTCCTTGTTTTAGACTTTCAGGCCATGCATGCTGATTCTAAGGATAGTCAAATACGGCTATAAAATCATGTATTTGTATTAGAGTTATATAATCTTGCAGGATCTGAGTTTGACTAGAGTGTATGATATGGTTGTTCAACTGTGGACCCTATTGTTTTTAAGGAGAAAACTGATGTTAAGTTCATTAGATGTTTGCCATCAGGTTCTTCAATAACAAAATGACCCATGTATTAAACGTTCTAACTTGTCGAAAAATTTATGAATGCACTTGGAGCATGGAGCACCACGTTTAAATGAGCTATGGCCACTGAGAGAGTGACACTACAAATAAAAGTAGAAGTTAAATGTGGGTCCTAGCTGAAATGTCACTTTGGTATTGGAGATAGAGCAAATCCATGTGGTGTTCCAGAAGCATCTAAAAGTTTCTCCTAACTTGTCTGCCAATCATCTAGACCAATTTAACAAATGGGAAATCATATATTGATAATTGGAAATTTTAATTATATCACTGGTAAATCTGAGGGTAAATCATATGTTGCTAACAGGCAACAGCACATTTCAATTATCTTATCAATGGATTCGGTGAAAAAATCTTGTACCGCCATTGTTTATTTTCTTAGATATGCCAGATGTCTTGAACACTTGCTGGAATAAGGAAAAACTTGGAAGCTATAGAGTGTGGCGATCTTTCTTTTTCAACTTTTGCTTTCATGAAAGACACTGTTTGAAATTTTGAGCTTTCTCTCTCTATTGTATCTCTGTATTGTTTGATCTCATTCTATTTTTCAGAAGATATTTTAAAACAAAATCAATAATAATGTGACAAGAACAGAGGTTGCACAGTCTGGAAATCTTAGCTTGTATTTCATGTATTGATTTTTGAATCTTAAATCTCACCTAATGAACTAACTGTACGTAAGTTTCATCCATTCTTTACCTTTTGTATAGCTCTGTATAATGATGAGTATTTTACCTCGAATGTAATCTGTCCATGTGCTTATAATTGTTTTGTTTAGTTTATTTTTGGACATTGCAACACCCTTATAAGCACCTTAAGAAAGAGCCTTTGAAGTGGAACTCAAATTTATGATTAACTTTCTAATTTTTACACAGGTGTATTCTACTTCGGTGGCAATGCTTCTTACAGCAGTTGTGTCTGTCTACCTTTTTGGCTTCCATCTTTCCCTTGCCTTCTTCCTTGGCGCAATGTAAGTTGCTGCTTATTTATCATCAAGTTGCTTGCCATGTCCTATGGTTGTGTTTTGCTTTGGAAGCTCATCAATTTATCACATCATATCAACATCTGAAATTAACGTGTTAAAAAATTCTTAAGGCTTTGATGGCGTAGGCTTTTAATGCTAAGTTCAATCAAATTTTGAAATGCTTCATTTTGATCTGCCTTGGGGTATTAACTTTTAAGTTGTAATCTGCACAAAATGCTATATAACCATTTTCTTTCTCTTTTCCTATAGAACATAAATTTGTTGAATATGTTTACAGTGTTGTCTCTGTTGCAATTTATCTGCACTCTGCCGGCAAGATGCAAAGATAGCTGTGACTTCCGCCTTGAATACTTCAGGCACTGGATTTTATTTTTCCTTATTAATTGTTGTTTGGCCCCATTTTAAATTCATATATTTTAAATCCGTTACGTCAATATCATAGTAGTGTATATTTAGACGCCTGTATCTTCGTAAATAGTTTTCAACAAGGATCAAACCACGATGCTATCTAACTGCTTGTAATAATATCTTCATGGGTAAGGCATTGAGTTGGCCTTGATTTGGGTTACCAAGCGCATGTGAGTTTGGATCTTAGACGGCAAAGGAAAAGGAAAAGAAAAAGGGAATTGTAATAAGTTGTAAAAGTCTTTTTTTCACCCTCCAAATTCCAAACACATGAATGTACCTTACTTATCTTTTCTTGCTATCTTTATCGAAATTGCCAAAAACAGTTCAGAGCTACAGCGTTATCAGTTGTCAATTAAACCTCTACGAACGTTCTTTTGCGTCTGAACTGTGAATAGTTCGTGTTCTAAGATGAAACTTCGACCTCAACTGTGAATGCAGTGATTAATAAAATAATTTTTTATTAATTATTTAATTGTAAAATTAGTAATAAATATTATAAATCCAATATTTATTACTTTTACTATATTTATATCAATATATTAGTTTTTATCTGAATATAATTTTTTAATTATAAAATATATAAAACACATGGGAAATATTCCTTATACATTAAAACCTAATTAGTTCCAATTCCAAAACATATAATAGGGGATTGTGTGGTTTGTGAAATGTTTTAGCATTCCTTGAAATCTAAGGATGAGAATGTTGAAATCTAAGGATGAGAATGGAAGATTTTCATATTTGATTTGCTGATAAGAAAAATATTTCTAGAAAAGTTGTATTCCCGGGAATATTACTAGGTATTTAATTTGCATGCCAAAACCTCTATTTCATTCCTGGGAAAGCTATCTCTCAAAATAGCTTTATGAGAATAGTCAAAATTGAAAAAATCATTTTGCAAATCACACATCATCTATGTTATTCATAACTCTATGATTCATTTAGCACCTCTCATGAGTTAAGAATTCATAGTTTAAGATGTGTAAAAGTATAAAATTTTTATTTGGTTGAAGGGAGGGGAGGAGGTTTTTGACCTAGAGTTAAACAGACTTCATCCTAAAATAGTTTTTGTATGAGCATGAGTTTATCATGTCATGTTTAAACACATTAACAATAAAAATGGGGTTTACTAGTTTTATACAAGATATATTCTCTTAGTTGCGGGCCCATTAACTTTATTGTGGGTATTTTTATCTTTTTGTCAGTACTTTATTGTGAGCATATGTAAAGATGACATGATAAACTTATACTTACACATGAATATTTACTCCTTTGAAGCCTTGAGTGCGGCCTTCCTTGGGGCATAGAGGGTAGCCATTTGCCCAAAAGGAAAAATGTTAAAATTTTAAGACTAGAAATTTTGATTTTATATAACATTATATAATTATACCTGTATAAGTTAACACTATCATAACACTTTCAGAAAAAGAAATTTAGTGACAATTGAAAACCTAACAAAAGGCAAAAATATCAAACTTTATTAATTATCTCATTATAAATTTAAAAATATTATTCTTTAAATTTTTTTTATAATTCTATTGAAGCTTAAATATGTTTTTGATTCTTGAAAAATAAACAAATTTTAGCTTTGATCCTTGAAATTTTTTTATTTTATTTTGATCAAAATATTTATAAAATTGCTCAATTAGTCCCTATTATTGTCACATGTGATTGTTGGCTGTCTTGTAGGATTAAAAGACCTAATCACCCATTGGTCCCTTCAACATTTAACATAAACAATCTAATAATATCAACTAAAACCAAACACAATGATAAATCTAGAAAATTTAGTTAAAGAGGGCAAAAATAATAAATATATATACACACACACATGACAAAAGCTATCATATAATTTTTATCTTAATATGAGGTCAGGCATGATACAATAAAAGGGTCAAAATATATACATACATATATACTTTTGAAGAAATTCAAAAACTTTTGTGGGGCATGTGACCCCAACATCTTTATGGAACCATACCTGATCAAATAGTTTTAGAAATATTTGAACAAAATTAATTTTTACGATTAAAACCAAAATTCACCTATTCTTTTGAACATATTTTACATATATATATATATTGAGAGAATATTTTGAAGTGAATTGTGTAGTGTTAAAATAAGAAATGACTGTGTGATAAATACATCTTTGAAGATGGGGAGTGTAGTTATTTGGAATGGTTGTTTGGACTTACAACTTCGGATAAAAGATCAATTGCAAATGGCTCAATTACTTACAAAATTTCAACATGAAAGAAACCAATACAAGAAATACGTTTTAAGTTTTATTTTGTTATTTTAAAAAACCAAAAACTACTTTGAAAAACACTTTTGAAACTAGCCCTTAATTTTTTTTACATCTGATTCAAGAAAAAAAAAATATATTTATAGCATGTATTTGATAAAAATGTCATCCTTTTTTCAATTTGAAAAAATATAGGACCGAAATTGACATCAAAGTTTATTCCTTCCATTAAAAAGAAGAATGCAACTTGAGAGACATTTTGCTTTCTATAACACATGAGCCCACGAATATGGGGCGTGCCGTGCAGTGGGGCTTAAAATGGTATTAACTCATTAGAGATGCTCTAACACTCATGCTCTAAACAATCTCACTAAGTGGCTATCAAGTTGCCTTTGTGAAGCCACATGACTGAGAGCACGCAAGTTCGACTCGCATAGAGGCAGAGTCCTCATAGCCCCTTTTCCCCTCCCCCCCATGTGTGTGTGTCCCCTAAAAAAAACAGAAGTCTCACCAAAAGTGGTTGATAGAGGAGTTTTGTCCCTTATCACTTGGGAAGATGCCCATGAAGAAGATAAAGACAAGCTGCTGCTCGTGCTACCAGAAAGTGGATGAGGTCGCCGAAGGAGCTGAAGAAGGGCGGGTCATCAAGGCCGCAGATTTGACAGTTGTAGGGGGAGATGGAACTCAGGTGTGAACAACTCGCCACCTATATGAGCGACCAGTGTGTTGACGAACGTGCTGGAAAGCCTATTTGGCCGACGAGAGATCACTCATATGAAGACGGGAGAGTCATTGGAGTGATCTAGTACTTTTCCTTTCATAAAGTCTCGACAGTTTATTTTTATGGGATTCTTATATGGATGACTTAGACTCAAGGGGTGTGGTGCATCCTAGAATCCGTCAAAGTTTAATTAGGAAAAAATGGAAAACACAACATAAACTTGTGGAGGAAAGAATTTAACTCTTCTAAAATGAGAAATTGACAAAGTATAAAAATGATGGGTTAACCATTAGATAATTTGGTGGGACCCATATATAATAGAAATTATTCATTCAATAGTAGTTAACCTCTCACTCTCGCATTTTACCAATCTTTTACTTTAAAGAAGTTAAATCTAGGAAGGGAGAGCGGTATGATAAAACTTGACGTGTTAAGACTCTGCATCCTTGTATCGGTGATTATTTGCTAGCATAGATCATTAGCTGAGGGAGCGTCTGGTGGCCAAAGCACTGCAATTAAAAACAAATAATTAGAGGGATAACCCAGACTGTAAGCATGAAAGATGGAATGGTAATACCCTCCTTAGCCCCGAAGGGCTTGAAATTAAGTGGGATCGTCGACGTTAATTACAGCATTCCCTTCCACTGGAGTGTGTTTGGCTAGGACTAAAAATTGAGAGGAAATTTGTATAGACATGAAATTTATCCATGAAAAGTTTTCTCTAATTTTACTTATATGTTTGATGAAATGTTTAATTGAAGGATAAAAAGAAAAGTGAGAAATTATATATAAAACTCGTCTATAAAAAGCTACTCTTTTTTACCCAACCAAATACACACAAGCTTTGATGCCTGTTACTGTCCTTTTCAGTACCATCCATGTAATCCAAGATTTTCCTTTTAGATCCACCCACTTTAGAATTTCTCGCCTTTCATTATTAAGGAATATGCGTTTCTACATTCCATGACCGAATTATATATTTTGAAGCCTATGTTTTTGTAGATATGGTTTTTTATAACCCCAGCTTTCAATGCCATGAAAAATCATGCTACAAATGCAATAAAATTGACCCCTCAAGCTCAAAGATACTCCAATCACAACCCCTATGCACTCCAAATAATCAAACCAGCCATTTTTATATTCCCTCACGCAAATATCTTTTCTAGACTTGGAGTTTAGACAGCTTCCAGGCTCTCCTTGTCTTATATTGAAATTTAACTATTTTATTTAGAAAATTGAGAGAAACAAAGATGGAACTTTAAATGTTTTGATCATAAAGGCTTTGATACTATATCATAAACCATCTCTCCTAAGAGGAGGTTAAACTATTAGGTAAAAGTACGTGATTTTATATCAAATAGTATTATTTCTTCTATATTGCTTTATGTTTAATCCTTTCAAAAATAAGAAATAAATGTTACTTTTAAATATGCTTCTTCTGCTTGAAGAAAGATTTATTTTCCTTGAAAATACAAGTGTTATTTTATTAAAGGAGAGAACATAAAGAATACAGGAATACGGAAAAAAAAAATACATAAATAAGAGGAAAAAAAAAAGATTATGGCTAAACTTGTAAGACGATTTTACAGCTTTGTTTTGTTTTGTTTATATCATTAAAAGTCATCCTTGAAACCTTGCTCAATAAAGCTTTCATTTCGTTTGGTTATTTGAAATAAATTTTGTGATTAACAATGAAACTAGACTGATTGGGCAGAGTAACAAAACCTGTATGTTAGACTGATACTATGAGGGTCTAATATGCCAACTGGATATGCTCGTTCATAGATATTTCTCACGACTGGAACTTGATTGACGCCATATTTCTTCATAGTCATTTGGGCATAACTAAGTTCCATATCAGGCGTAGCTGTCCATGGTACACTACATATTCCTCCATTTAATAGGCATAATTCAGAAACTAAAAGCTCCTGTAAGAGAAAGAACCAAACAATTAAATTTTGATACAACAAGAAGGTAGTTTAGTTCAGCACCTATTGACTTGCAAATTGTTACCATATCTTGACATATGAAAAAATTATTACATACCAAAATTAAAAACATATTATCTTCAAGCAAGCTATCAACAAGGCACATTTAAACTTGTGGATACGAGTCACATAACATGTATAGAGCACCAAGATTTGTTATTTCTATGAGTGAGGCTACACATCCAACATATATATATATATATATAATCTTTGATGGAAATCATAGTGATTGATGGATAAAATAAAATGGTATGACCCACTAATTCATCTAGAGGCTAATGATTATGTCAAATTATTCTGGATATTAAATTCTAAATAAGTTTTGGGTTGTCTAGCATTACATGTAAAGAACATGATGGCTCAGATCAATGTGTAGTTAAGTGTGTACTATCACAACCTAGTTCCCCTATTGTGTATAATCAAAAGTGTCCTAGCATTACGTGTAAAGAACATGATGGCTCAAATCAATGTGTAGTTAAGTGTGTACTATCACAACCTAACTCCCCTATTATGTATAATCAGAAGTGTCCATAAACCACAATTAATGATATGGAATTGCAAGTTCATAATTTCGATACAATTTCAATGGTCCATTCAGCAACAGATATATTAGGATTCCCAGATTCAAATGAGTTTCTGCAACTGGTTTTTTCCTATTCACCATAAATTGAGCTTACAATTGGAAACAATCGATTTTGCCATAAATTATGTCATTACGGAAAAAATATATATGTAGATTCCATATCCAACTGAGATTAAACTATGACCTTATACCTTCGGTTCTTTGCTTCTGGCTTTTGCAAATTTTCCATACTCTTGAATGTCTCTTAGTGTCAATAAACCAATCAAAGTATCATCAGCATCAACGATTAGTGCACAGGACTGTTTCTCAGCAAGCATGAGGTCTATTGCTTCGGTGAGCAGTGTGCACATTGAGACTGTCAGATACCTCGTATTCATGGCTTCCGAAACAAGTGTTCTCCTTATGGAATATACTGTTTCAACATTATCATCCTCTACACAAAGCGAGCTTTCCACCTGACACAAATTGCTTAAAAATGGCACACTTTCAGAAAAGGTATTAGCAGTAGATGATTTAATAGAGCTACGGGAAGATATTTCTGGAAGTTTAGAATAACTTGACTTTTCTAGCTTGAACTTTTTTCCTTCCCTGCCATCTCCTCTCTTTGTCTGTACAGATGAAATCCATGAAGATAAGCCTACTGCTCCAAGTAGTGGTAAAACAATCCGGTAGTCCTGTGTCAATTCAAACAGAAGTAAAACTGCAGTAAGAGGCACTTGACAAACTCCTGCGAGAGTTGCAGCCATTCCAACCTGCAAAAGGAAGTTTTATATGATCTTTTTTCATATATAAAACAGAAACTTTATTAGAGAAGGATTAAGAAATAAAAAAGGTTGGAAGAGAAGAAATCCTCGACAAAGACAATACAAAAAGAAGCAAAAACAGAGGCAAAGAAAGGACACACCTAAAAACTAGTCAGTGAAGGAAGGAAGGCTGTCCAGTCTCTTTGAATATCCAAAATGCAGAAAAAGAACATGTGCTAAAAACTAAAAGAGAAACCATGAATACAATTCTATCCCAGCACAAATTCAAAGGTGAGGAAACGCCCTTGAAGGTATGAGTATCCCTTTCCTATCACAAAATCCCATCAACAGCACATAGCTGCAAGATTTTGTTTTCCTTCTTACCAACCATTGAAAATTAATGTGCAAAAACTGATCCAACTAATTAGGACACACCCATGCTCACCAAAATTACCAAAAGTTTATTCCGAAGGTATTCTACAGCTCAGCACAGGAGAAATAAAAGAGGCATGCCAGCATCTTTTCTAGAACATCCACATAAGATAGCTAAAATAATAAACTAGGGCTTTCAATCCCTGATGTAGCCCTTTCTGTGTTCTCTTCCAAGCAGCATCTATTCATAGTTTCATACAAGACTTTTAGGGACTAAGCCAATACATACTTGGGCTTTATTATAATTACTGAAATGAGAATTGACAGAGAAAAAAAAATTAGTGACTCTTGTGTAACTAATTGTGCTGAGCTGGCACACACACACACACACACGGAGAGAGAGAGAGAGAGAGAGAAGAGGGGGGGAGAGGGGGGGGGGGGGGGGAATGTGAGGAATTGGAGGGAAATTCTATTATGGGTAGAGAGGGGAGATATCATGAGGGGGGTACTGAAAATTGGGCTGGGAGAGTTTCAAAGTCTCTCTAATACTCGGAGTCATTTTACATTTTCTATTTGTTCATAATACAAACAAGGAGCTAGTACTCATCTTCTATAATAAATTCTTATAGTATTGTCTATCTATATCTATCTCCTATGGCTTGGTACCTATCAAATGGTATTAGAGCTCCCGATCCTGGGAGCCCTGTGCCAAAGACCATGCGAGCTGCTGCTGCCATGGAGTCAAAGTTGGAAAAGAAGATGAAGATGGAGCAGAATCTAAAGAAAATTAAAAATCTAGTAAGAGGAAGGTACCACCGGCGTCGTCGACTATCTGTATGGGAGGATGATGAAGATTGGTGGTAGAGGAGAAGAAGATCCTCCATGAACGATTGGCCTCCTGATGTTCGTGCGTTTTTTTCAAAGCATGCAGAATGAAGAGGAGGAAGAGGATGGAAATGATGAACCAGAGCGAGTGGAGATCAATCACCATCTTTTGGATTTGGATTCGATTGAGATTAAGGAACTGGCAAAGAGGAGGAGGAGGAGGAGGAAGTAGCAAATGATGAAGGTGACGATACACATAAATCTAAGGAAGAGTTGAAGCTGGAGATCGTGAACGAAGCGAAACCGTTGAAGGAGGTCAAACAGTTGATTTCAAGGTGATGATAATTGGAAAGAGCGAAGAGGTTATCGATTTAGTGGGCGAAGCTTTGTTGGTGACACTGGACTCGAAAGAAGAGGCTCAGCCAGAGAGGACATGCGATGGACTCCCGCGGGTGAGCAGCATTGGGAAGAAGATCTCAAAATCACCGTAAAGCTCTAGCCTTAGAAACAATCAGTCAAACTGGCGGAGAGAGGACATGCGATGGACTCCCGCGGGTGAGCAGCATTGGGAAGAAGATCTCAAAATCACCGTAAAGCTCTAGCCTTAGAAACAATCAGTCAAACTCGCTCCGCCAGAGCCACCGGAACCACCAAATTCACCGGAGCATCGGTGTTTGCTCATGCTAACCGAGTTCTCACTGCCGAAGCCACCAGATTTCGACAAAGGTACGGGTGTCACAGCAGAAATGGTAGCACCGTCAGGCCCAGCTTAATCGGGGGGTTCAGCGAGGACACACGTTGCGACGCAGTTCGAACCATCATACGCGCCGCCACAGCTTCCACCGACAGAACCGTCGGAGCCATTGAGTCGCGCGACCGCGATGAGCATCATCGAGGGGAAGAGTAACGCAAAGACCTTGGCGGAGAGTGGGTTGCGTGAGTATGACGCAAAGAGTGACATCAATGAAACTAGGAGTGAGAATGTCAACTTACTTCCGCCGCTAGAGCCACCCGATTTGAAAGTCGCTGCGACAGTCACGGCGGAGGAGCCACTGGAGATGGCTACAAGACGAACTGTCACAGGCTATGACGTGGGTGAGAAGAAGAAGGGAGAGGAGCATGCCATGATGGAGGAGTTTCTAGTTTCGAGATTGCTGACCCAACTACCTCAGCCAAAGCCGCCGCGTATGGCGGGCAGTGGGATGCCAGCGAGGGAGGTGCTGCCAATCGCAGGCCCAATTAATTCCAGCGGCTGCAAGGGCAGGGAAGAAAGATGTGTAACAAGTAGGGCAAGGCAGGTCATGTTTGCCACCTGATGGGCCAGGCCCAAATCAATGAATCTAGTCTTATTGGACTTATAATTGAGGTTAAAAGGTTTAAGGGCCTTGCTGCATCTTCTAAAGGAGTGGGACGTTCAGTGCTTAAATGTTCAATAAGTAATGTCATCCTTTGTGCACCTCTTGAAACAACAGGCCCATTGTGCTCAAATGCTATTACTGGCCAGGCCCAAATATGTGAGGTAAGGCTTGCGGAACTTAACATGGCTGTTGCAAAGAGTGAGGGCCCTGTTTTACATGCTGGGAGTTTTGGTTTTTCATTATACGAGGAGTCACTTAAGTGTGTTGTCTCCACTCTTTATTAAGATCTCAGTCAGTCATCAAAAGGAGCATCTGAGATGAATTATTATGCAGACCTAAAGTCTCAAAGTCTAACCGCTCCATCTATTGAAAAGCTAGATCCATTATGTTCAAACATTGTCCTTGATGAGGCCGTGTTGTCTCACTTATAAGGAGGGTGAACGGGGTTGATGAAGTAAAATTTATGAAGAAGTCACTGGAAGAAGCCAAGACTGATACAACTATGTCACTTTGTATCCAGTTTTCTACTATTATAATAAGGCTTGAAAATAAATTCATGGAGGAGGCTAGAGTAGTAGTGAGTGCAGTTGGTGCAAAGGGAAGTACTATTAAGGGATTTGTGGCACTGATGGCATTCATAAATTTTCTACATATTGCAAGTGTTATACAAGGGTTGCTCGCCTACTTGTCCCATGTAGCAATTTTATAATTGAGCCCTGCGGATGTTCACCTTTTGACTCATTTGTTTATACAGTGATGGAATTCAGTGATTTTTGAGGAAAAATGAGGAGGGGCAGTTAGCATGCATTAATAAATGCGATACCTGCATCAGGGAAGTAGACTGCAGGATACTTGCAGCACTATACTTGTGGTCAAGAATGGGCTGATGAATTTCGATATGATAAGGTTTTTCAGGGACCTAATCAAAAGGTGGAAAAGTTTACTGATAGAAGACAGCGCCTTATTTTTCTCCACTCAATGTTGGACTACTTCAGGACAGGACATGATAGCCTATTTCTTCAAAGGCTAAATGATGCTGTTAAACCAAAATTCAGGGAGAAGTCTTTAGAAGGAGCCATGAGTGAGATAGGGATGTCATTGGGTCCCCAGTCTACTATAGTCCTTACCACCCACTCAGGAAAAAACTCCATGTTCAAACCGGAAGCCAGAGGAACTGTGAGTCTAGTTGCTGTGAATGGACGTATGATTCAGGGAATTGCTATCAATCAAGGGATAAGGCCTCTTTGGTTGATCTCTTGGATGCACCTAATAGACGAACTAGCATCAAATCCATGGGACCTGGGAGGACAACTCAATAGTGTAAGCTTACTTTCCTTCTTTTTCAAGATATGGGATCCAGGAGGGAGTCTTTCTTCAGCTCTATGGTTTTTCCTTTCCACACATCACCATGAGGACAAGGTGATTCTTTTACGGGGGGAGTATTGTTAGGGATCAAGTCAATACATTGTTGGGCTTAATTGTAATTATTGAAATGAGAATTGAGAGAGAAAAAAATTAGTGAGTCTTGTGTAACTAATTGTGGTGAGCTAGCACGTAGAGAGAGAGAGAGAGAGAGTGAGGAATTGGAGGGAAATTCGGATAATGGGTAGAGAGGAGAGATTATAAAGGAGGGGAGATTTCATGAGGGGGGTTACTGAGAAGGTCAGGATTGGGCTGGGACAGTTTTAGAGTCTTTCTAATACTCTCAGTCATTTTACATTTTCTGTCTGTTCATAATACACTCAAGGAGCTAATACTCATCTTCCATAGTAAATTCTTACAGCATTTTCTATCTATATCTATCTTCTATGGCTTGGTACCTATTAAAGACCTTGTCATGCTCAACAAATCTATGCAATGTAGCATTCCACTATAGACAACCATATGCTCATAATTAGGCAGCTTATTTCATAAATTTGCTTTGATTTTAAATTGGATTGGAAGCTAATTGTAACATCTAGAATCTAGTACCATATGATATGGGAATTTCTCTTTTCATCATGATCATTGTTATAGTAAAATCCTTTTCTTGTTCAATACATTATATATATATATATATAACATGAACTTTAGTCATAAGAACCGAAGAATATCACAAAGGAAAGGGAGGATAAGTTAAGTGTGGGTTTGGTTTCATCATTTTCTATTTTCATTTTCACAAAAACCAAAAAATGCTATAGAAAACATGTTTGGTCGTTTATTTTCATTTTCAATTTTTTGAAATGAGTCTTACATTTCTGAAAATATTGAAAACAAGAAAAGTTGTTTTCATCATTTTCAACTTCATGCGGTGGCATTTTATAGTTTTGAATTTTTTGATTCATTCCCTCACGCATCCATCTGTCTCACCCCCAACACAGATAACTAGACTAGTTCCCCCTTCTGATTTGTAATCTGCGCTCAACCTTGTCAAGGGCTACAGCACAGTCCTCCTTCACAATAAGACATAGACACTGCCCACAACAAGAATGTGGGTGGGCTTGGCATTAACAAAGAAAAGGTGCTTCATTGTAAATGGCTATTGTGAAAGTAAGAGGCATACGAGTATCAATAACCATGTCAGAGGAGGTGTTTCAAGAGAAGCTCAAAAAAGGGTACTCGTGAAAATAAGTAAACATTCCAACTAATCTTGGATTTGTACTGAGATTTCCATTAGAAATGCTTTGCTGTTGGCACAGGCTTAGTTGCAACAATTGCAATTACAGTCAAAATCTGAAAGGTTTGGAAAATAGAAAATGAAAATAACAAAACAAACATGTTTTCAAAATATGAAAAATTGAAAATGAAAATGATTTTTAGGAAATGAAAATAGAAAATATTTTGACAAACCAAACACAGCTAGAAATCCTCCCTACATAAGCAAATACTAGAAAAAACCATCAAAAGAGCAAAACTTTTCAATCTCTCTTGCATTGATTTGCATGATTGTGGATCATGCAAATCACTTGCATTGCCTGTAGATCTAGGCTAATAGGAACAACTTCCTCATCCAATGCTCTCTTACTGTGGCCATTTTCAGCTTTTCGACATCTAGACAAGGCAGAATTCCCTTTTCATAACCAACATTAGTAGAATGATGTCCTATAAGACTATTCTTTCCCTCCTTGGAAATCTCAACACTTTGTTGGAGGAAAATATTCTTCACTCCTAGTAAGTTAACAATCAAAGTAAAAAAAAAAACAAAAACTTCCTGAAACATTTTTCATCAAATTTTGCCTTCAAAGCATCCACAAATAGACCTTCATCATCTTCAACATTAATCTTGCCCTTTCTAGAATCTTCAAAGCCAAACCTGTAAGTCCTAATAACCTCAGCGCTATCTTGCTAAAAATGCTCCTTCACTCATTACTATAAATGTCAAAACACCCTGCCTGACCACTCTGTTCACATTTGTCCCTTAATTCATTAAAAAAGTCCCCCCCATCTTCATAAAAGGAATCATGTTCTCATATTATGCGGTGCTTCAGTATTTGGTTGAATAGTTAATTGCTTTCAACATGTTAATAGGTGATTGTCTGACACAACTCAAATCATATCATTCTGTACCATTACCATCGATAATTGCAAATGTGAAGAGTGACTGTATATAAAATGCATAGAGAATTGTGGAAATGCATGCCAGCTAACTGTACATAAGTATGATGAGACCACTAAGTATTCCATTTTTATACTATCAACAAGTGGAGATAGAATAGATGGTTAGGCTTTGTTTGGAAGTTTAGAATAAAAAAATACCATGGATATAATTGGAAATGGAAGGAAAAAGAAAAAGGTAAGAAATTACATTCATTTCAATTGATTAGATGTCTACAACCTAATGTTAAAGAAAGAAGGGGAATGCAACAAATCCCCGCTTTGGAGAATAGAAACAATTAAAGGGTAAGCTACTGATGACACTTCAAATTAAGGGAGTAACCTTTCATTTCCCTTTGCTTTTTCTCTCATTTTCTCAATCCAAATATGGCCTAAATTGCTAAGTCATATTGCATATGAAGTTTGTTTCACTGTAAGCATCCTTCTTTTTTATTAGTAGCCATGGAGTTTTTAATAGAACTCTACATATGAAGAATGGAGAGGAGATTACAGAACAGATATTAAAGAGATTCTACTATGATAACATGAAAAGGACAAAAAGAGAAAAGGCTTAAACATCAATTAGTAAACCATATGGTCCTTATCAAGATTTAAAAGTTTTGAAAAATTAAAGAATCATAATCTTCTATACAGGAAAGAGAGTCTCTCTAGGAAAGGGCTCATCAGTCCATCCATGGATGGAAGTCATCTGGGAAAGATCAAACTAACCTCCCATCTCAAATAGATGAAAAAAAAAATGATCATGTCAAACACAAAATACCTAAGTTAAACATTATATAGCCATAAAGGAAAGAATGGTACCAGGCCATAAGCTTGAGGTGATGCCACTTCCAACACAGAGAGATTAATCATAGGATTGGACTCAGCAACAGCCAAACCAATGAATTTTCCATAAGCCATCCCAGTTGCTGCACCAATAAAGAGAGATGGGGCATAATACCCTCCCACTAACCCAGAAGCCCGACACAAAGAAGTTGCAACTATCTTGATGGCTACTAGCTGAAGCAAAAGGTCACAGGAAAGGCCCTTCACAAATGGCCGAGATTCCAACAAAATGTCAACATTCTCAAAACCCCAGTAGAGGATTTCAGGATATAACAATGCTATCAACCCAACTGATAAGCCTCCCAACACAGGGAATGAAGCTTGTGGCATGCCGGTGCCCTTGTGAAGATTGTCAACAATATTCAACATATATGAGGTACACCAAGATAGAGCCAATGACACCAGGCCACATAAAATACCCAGCAAAAGATACAGTGGGAGCTCTGAAACAAATTGAATACTTACCCATCAGAGTGAACATTGCAAGTCAGCTTCTGGCTAGAGACTTTGATGCATAATTAAATTTTACCAAATTTAGCAAAATTTGTAAGGAAATATACAGGTACAGCAACTCTGACTTGTTTGATTCTGAGGTAGGCCTGATTACAGGCTTAGTCATTCAAATCAGTAAAGCTTATTCAAACCAATGCATTAATGGGTAATAGTTCACCAGTATCATTATTTGATTGTTAATATGGTTTGTCATGTATTGATATGCTTGATGCTTTTATTGATATTTGACAGTGACAAATACTGCATGAATGAAATTAAGCATCATCTCAAAGAAAAAACTTTTGATGGCTTACCACCAGGGGAACGGAAATCATATTCTGGAACTTTAAAGGCCGGTTCAGAGCCAAGGCCAACCTCTGAAACTACAGAAGCTGTGACAGCGCTCAGTATAACCATAGAAGTAGTATTTGTAAGAGGCAAAGATGCATCGGTGGATGATGGCCACAGGACAGATTCTACCGCAAAAAAACAACCAGCAACAGCAGCATTGAAACCTGAGGCGAAATATTAGAGAAAGAGAATAAGAGAATAATTCAAGCTCACAAATTTGGCAATAGTATTATTATACTAACGGTAACACATACGTAGCGTGCATGCAGTGTACTAAATACACACCGGATGAGAGGCCAGCAGCAGATCCGGCAGCGAGAAGGGAGAGCATTCTGCCGGAAGTCCTGTCAAAGAAAGAACCGACACCTTTGGCAATGGAAGTACCAATCTCGACGCTGGGACCCTCAGGACCGAGGGAATTGCCGGTGCCTAAAGTAATAGAAGCTGCCAACGCCTTCAAGAAAGGGCGGGAAGCAGACTTGAGGTAAGTAGATGGAGCTTGGAGGAATGGATCTTGCTCGACAGCAGAATCAAAACGTCCGCGAAGGAGGTTCAGCGCCGCCACAAGCACACCTCCAAAGGCCGGAACCAGTATCACTCTTGTCCAGGTTGCTTCAACAGGCGCTTCTCTCAACCACGAGGCGCCTCGAGCGGGAATCCCATCCCACAGCAAATCACGAATTTCATGGACCTTTGTCAAATTTTAGACCTATTTATTTATTATCCATTCATTCATTATTTTATTTGTGGTTTGCTTACTGTATTGTATTAATTAATTAACTGCAAGATGTTACTGTAGTTAGTTATAGCTGACTTACAACATTATTGAAGAGCACGACCCCGACGCCGGTGAGGAGACCAACCAAGCATGACGATAATATCCCTGAATTTCGAATCCTTCCGGTAAGGAGCTTCCATTCGAGTTCTACTCGTTCGTAAGCAGACGCTCCTTCACCTTCTTCATCTGTTTCTGTTGTTTGGCTACTCTCTGCTTCAGGCACACAATGCAGAAGCCCCGGCCTCGGCCGACGAGTCTGAGTCTTGTCTGCACTACAGGCAGAGGCAGCAGCAGGGAACAATGACCGTGTTGCTGTTACTGCCTGCGCCTGCGATTTAATACAGAAACAAGCCATGATCGGATGATGCAGTGGAACCCCCGCTGCGCATCCCAAGCCTATCATCTATCACGCACGATACTCCAACTTCTTCCCACGCTGGAATAACTTACAAACCACACACACACACACACACACACACCCCTCAAAAATTTTGTTTTATGTGCGCTTTATCCCATAATTCATTATTAGACTTTCATGTTGGTTAATACTGAATTTTGTGGTTAATATAATAGAATTTTTCACAATAATCTAATTATATGTTTGAGAAAATTATTCCAATCTCTTTTGAGATTTACGGCCCATTTGATATTCTAAAGAGGATAAGAAGATAACGGGTGATAGAATAAAATTTTAATATTATATAATATTTGGTAATGAATTGTATAGGATAAAAATTTAGAAATGCTATCTTGACACCCCATTTGGATGTCCCGTATAGCCACCGTATAGATCTGTAGAGGGTGCATGAGTAGGGTTAAAAATTTCGATCCACCATAGTTTAGCTTAAAAAGAAAAATCCTTTTAAATTGGTTTCCCTCCTTCCCAGCACACTTTACTCTCTGTTCCTCATTCCCCCTCTACTCCACTTTCCTCCCTCACTTCATCAAACTCAGACCTGCCCTCACCCTCACCCTTGCCCTTGCCCTATCCACTCCCCTCCCTCACTTCATCAAACCACCGGCTCGAACATTCCTCGGCATCCCACTACCAGATCTGCTTCCCCCACTGCTAGATCCCTCATTTCGCGTTCCAATCCCTCCTATTCACTTTACCCCCTCTCTATTTCGTTCCATCTCAACCCCTCTTAAACCTACTAAAGATTGCGTTCCCTTGCCCCCATTCCCTCACCCCCAACCTTCTCAAAGTGCTTGCCCTCACCTTTGCCCCACCCTCTCAAACTCTTGCACAACAATCACTTGTGATGTCTTTAATTGGTTTTCTCTTCAGTATACTTGTGGTAAGCACATACTCCTATTTATATACATGTACATATTCTTAGTTGACATCTATGACGTTTAAATTATGAAAGCTTCATTTTCATGGAAACAATGTGGAAGTCATAGTTTTGTATCTCTCTTTAACATTTTTTTATTTTCTTTTTGGGTGGTTGTGTTTTGTGTTTTTGCTGTTGTTTTGGTTTTTTTTCGAGGGGGGTGTTTAATTCTTGATTCTTGCTTAGGACCATCCACATGTGTCAAACCAAAATCCAATACCTTAATTGTTTAATAGGATATGGAGTTTCATTGGATAGTGAAGGGAATTGTTTCCTTCATCTTTCTTATTTGTCTGTCTGTTTAACATATCATGATTCTGACTAAGTGTATTTAGTTTTTACTTTTGATTTAATGTCATTCGGTCTTGTAACATCCTAATTTTTAACCCAATACTCTAGAACATATTTAGGTTAATCATTAGTCTGTTACTTCATAGTTCTCATTTAACTTTGAATTACTTAGCGGAAAATACGGGTAATTTTTTTTTTTTGAAATAAAAGTGAGAGCCGCGTGATGCGATAAGCGGTACACCATGTAAAGTAAACAAATGTCTCACAACATCATAACATAAGACACACCATGAGTAACACTGAAGATCATCTCATATATATATAATTTGCCCACTTATAAGTGCGGGACTTAGTTTAGTACAGGGGAAATGCATAAAAGAAAATACAACATAAAACATGAACATAATCTACTCCCCTACCCGAGTGCACCTAATAGGATAACCTCTAAACAAAAGAAGGTTTATCCCCATCTAAGTGGTGTGTGCTCTAACCGGGTACTCCATCGGTCGATCGTCACCTCCTCCTGACGTCCGTCTCATGAACGAGGCAAGTATCCGGGAAACTGTGCGAGCTCCTCGGGCGTAAAGAGGCGGAACGGGGATCGAGAGTGACCCCTGCGGTGTGGCCGCATCTCCGGTCGTCGTGTAAGTCGGGGCTGAGTCACGGTATCCTCACCGCCTCCTCATCAATGGTGGAGAGAGGCGAGCTCTCGCTATACGGATGAGTAGGCGGGTCCTCGGACGGTCGGTCTCAGAAGTAGGTCCGGGAACGCATGTCGGGATAGTCTCGCATGGCTAAAGCGGCGGTGTGCATGCGGAGCACTCTTTCGTCATCGCGTCTGCGCTGCGCTCAAAAAACCCGCTCGTCGTCGCCATAGGGTGCAGTCGGGGAGAAGCGATGGGTGTGTACGGGGTGAGCGAAGGGGCGTCCTACGAACATGAAAACCCGCACCGTGCACTGCCCCTCAAAATGGTATGACCCGTGAGCCGGGTCATAGTGCACCTCCAATGTCGGGGTGTCCACGAACACTACGAACGTCGCCATCTGAAGACGTGACGGAAAGAAAGAGATAGAGGGAGTGAGAATCTTGCTAAAGAATCTCAGTAGGGCCTCCTACTACCTAGGTGTCATCATCTACGTCCTCAGGAACCTTGGGTTTATTTATACAAAGTGACTGAGCATGTATTAGGTTCATTTTAAACTTTAAAATATATTTTAGCCAAGGTCCATTTATTTTAGGATGATCTTAATGTCATGGAGACATACATAAAACATAACATCAAGCATCATCATTCTTGGTGGCATAAAGTGGCAATAGTAACATTCATATGGGACAAAACTTAGTGACATACTCATAATCATGAAACTTCTCTTCCTCATGGGCCACCCTAAAAGACAATCGAACTGGGGGTGCTCGGCCAAACTGGTGTCACCCAGAACGTGTCACATATTTAGGTTATGAGCTCATACCTTAACTAGTCGTCACTAGTTCTTACTTATCACTTAACGATAAGCGTATCATAAATCATAAATCCCGACTATCTGAGTACGGGTTAGGGGGCAAAACTCTTAGGGGTGCTCGACCGAACCGGTGTCACCTAAGAGTGTAGAATTGTACCGATGTCACATGAGTTCTATGGAGGTGCTCGGCCGAACCGGTGTCATCCTAGAACCCATCTTAGTACCTTAATTTTCAAAATCTCTTTAAGTCCCCAAATTTGTCGGAATTCAGTGACAACGGTCATTACACCGAATTTCCTTCCAAATTTGCTTTATGCCACATAAACATATAACCTCATAAATTCCTCATATGAATAACATCATCATCATTAGCATACTTCATGCATCATCATAAAACATCCAAACGCTTACCCTTACGGTAGCTTATGCTTTGACCCTTACGGGTCTTAATCTTGAGATATAGTTCTCTACATCCGTCGTTCATATTTTAAGCACCTAAGGCTCATAATTAAACATCATTCATAATCCTCTCATTTTACTTTTAAATCTGAATGGCATAGGGTGGAAATCCTAACATGTGAATACGGGGTTCTAGAACTTACGTTTTAGACCCTTTCTTGGTTCCGTTTTACTTGAAGGCTATATATTAAATCTAAATCAATTATGAGGCATTCCTATGCTTAAGGACTAATTATTAATCATGTTTACCATGTTGTAAGGGTGCTGGACAGAATCCAGAAAATTAAATGTTCTAAGAGTTCTACATTTGCATTTTTACGGTTTTCTAGTTACTAGTTTCCCCATAGGTGCTAGAATTCAATTCTAACTCAAATGATACCAAGTTTTACATGTCTAAACAATCTAAATCTGATTATGTCCCCATTAAAACAGTTTGGAAAAGTTCCATAAACAAATGGGTCAAAACTATGTTAAATTCTAGCTTTACGGTATTTCTAGTTAGCTAGTTTCTTACCTATCATGCATAGGTTCGCTTCTACATCATCATATGATATTTTCACACATTCCAACACATCAAAACATCATCATACAGCATCACACTCATCACATCAGAACCGAAAACATTTAACTTAAATGAGAAAGTTAAATTGACATTTCTAGGTACATAAGTTAACTAGTTTCTCTTGGAATCATTCTAGAACTTCTAAAACTCTTTGCAAAACATTTTAATTCATCAAGAGGCTAAGTGAAGCCTTAGGTCACTGACCAAAACATATTCCATCCCCTAAAAGATAATAAAATCACAACTTGTGATGACATAACCTTATAAAGATTTGTAAAGCTTTAGGGAAAACTTAAAACATAGACTATTGGTCCTAGTAGCTAGATGAAAACTCATTGCAAGCCCATCATCACTACTTGGCCGAAATTATGCATTCAAGGAATACATTCACATATAACTTTAACTTGGAATGAAATGGGCAAGTCTTTGAGCTCTAGGTTCTTAAGTTATGACATAAACTAAACGTGCTCATGCTTTTCATTTTTAATCTTGCTTACAAAGTAAAGTGATGACTTAAAATTAAATATGCAAGGCATAACTTAAACGTGCAAGCTTGAAGGTAAATATGCATGGTTCAATTCTTTATTTTAGTGCTCTTGGCCCAACAACAATCGACTTTAAGACCGAAATAGATAGGCATTCGAGAAATTAATTAGATGGTAATGCAAGTTCAATTCTTTATTTTAGTGCTCTAGGCCCAACAACAATCGACTTTAAGGCCGAAATAGAAAGGCTTCGAGAATTAAATTAAGTGATGATACAAGTTCTATTTTAATCTTTATGTTCTTAGGTGATAGCTAGAAAGCAAAGATGCATAGCAAGAATGTAAATATGGATGTAAGCATAAAATAAATTATGCAAGTTCATTTTATCTTTCTAGAGCTCTTAACAAGACTTTAAAGGAATTTAAACTATAACCCAAACTCATCCAAACAAGGTAAAGTCAAGCTTAGAGTTCTTTAAAACTTAACATAATATTTTTAGGAAATCAAACCAAGAAGCTTAGAAAATTTAAGGAAATGGCCGAAATCATCAAGAAGAAAAAGGAACATTTTAAAACTCTAGAGTTCATGATCTTGGTGACATATTAACACCAACATCATGAGTCCTCATCATTGAGTTCATAGAGCCATTTAAAAACATCATCAAAGCTAAAGTTCTTAAGAGTTCAAGAAAAGAAAAACTAAAAACATTTTTGCTCAAGAACAAAGATCAAGCTCTAGAGTTTGTTTCAAGTGATGAACATCATCATGAAACTCTCATCATCAAGCTCTCATTCCTTTGTTCTCCAAGGCCTATGGTCGAAAATGAAAAGGAAAAAGGAGTGGAAATGAAGTTCTAAAGAGAAACAAGAGAAACTATGAACATCAAGCTTGAAACAAGAACTTTAAAGAAAAGAATACATGAAAGAAAATCCCTACTTGGTGTGATGAACTTGAAGATGGAAGAAGAAGATGAAGATGATGAAGAACTTTGAAGAGGTTGAAGAACTTGAAGAACACTAGAACTTTGAGAGAAAAGAAAAGCTTTGAGTGTTTCCTAAACTTAGCAAATGATCTAAAAGTGGTGCAAGCTCCTCAAGGCATTCTATTTATAGAGAAATGAAACAAATGGAGGGAGCTCATGGGTGAAGAGGTTTCGGCCATGAGGGTGCAGATTGGAGGCTTTCCATGAGTTCCATGAGGTGAGATAATGTGTTCTTGAGGTATGGTGAGGTATGGTTCAAAGCATGGTGAGGTATGGCTCAAGGTATGGCTCAAGCATAGTTCTTTGAGTGAGAAAACAACTTAATATGTGTGGTAATTGGAGAGAGATGGCCGAATATGCATCAGCCCATGGGGGAGGTTTCTTTGCATTTTAATTGTGGTTTAGAGTTGTGTTTAGGTGTATCTTTGATTATGCTTAAGATTAGGAATTTGTAAGAAGGTGTTTAGGTAAGGTAAATGGGTAATTAAGGTGGTCTAGACATAATTAAGGAGTGGTCTTGCACCATTAGTGAGTTAAATCCTCAATTTAGAGTCTAAACAACTCTAGACACATTTCCTTGATTTAAGGAATTGGAAAGAGAAAACACTATTCAAGATTCCAAGACTAGGAATCTTGAGTTCTAAAAAGGGATTTAATGTTTAATCTAAGCAATTTTAGGTTCTAATTAACTTTAATAAATTATTTTGACTCTAGATTAATTAGGGAAATAAATTAATCTTCGTTTAGAGCCTAATATTGCTTAGGTTTGCTTAATTACGTCATTAAGCTCAAAAACACTATTCTAGGGGTAAAATCATAATTTTGCACTAAAACTGCCCGGGACCACCGGGACTTGAACAGAGACCTCTAGACACATGAAAACATGTTTTTAAACCTCTGGGGAAAGTTAGGGCTCAAGCGGCACCTTTACCCCGTAAAAACGCTATAGGGGTATTTTGGTCATTTTGACCGAAAGCTATGAAAAGCGAAATTTTCGCTTCCGAAAGCATTCAAAGGCCATTCAATCCCCTTCAAACATTGAGTTGACCCTTCGAGGATGACCGAGTTGGTTACCCTCGAGTTCGGGTCAGGAAACGACCTCAGGGGCATTTTGGTCATTTCCCTCGGACAGAAAAATCGGGGTGTTACAGGTCTTCTGTGAATTTTTCTTGATATTTGTCAACCTTAAAATACTTAAAACTTTGTTGAGGACTAATCAACCATTGAGTTTACTGTGCTTTCTAGTTCTACCTTTACCAAAATCGCACAAACCATTTTAATATTGTGTACACATTTGGAACAATTGAACATGTATTTGTGTTGAATCCTATTCGATATAATGGTTACATATATCTGCATGTATTCAACTAAAAAAATGATATTTTTGATTGACAAAGAGGGACATGGCATAGATAAGGCCATTTGTTTGCCAATTTTAGCAATAAGAAAAGAAAATGGCACAGGATATATATATATATGCACTATTTACATCCTATAATTAAAATTTGGTGTGTACCTCTTGTGTTGTCTTGTGTCCATGTCACAGTGTTACATCACTTGACTTTCTTGCCATGCAACTTGCATCTATTTCTTTTTGATTTCAACTTTCATGCTCATGGAGGAAGAGATTTTTTTCTCCGAAGTATGTTAACCATTGTTGTTATTGAAGAAAGAGAGTGACAAGGAGAGAGAAAGGAAGAAATCAATGGTGAAAATTATATTATAGGAAGAAATCAATGGTGAAAATTATATTATAGAGGAAGAATTGATTACTTGTGAAAGGAGTTTTGCCTATCTTTATGACCTTTGTTTGCATAAACTTGACATGAGCCAGATTTTTTTTTTTATTTTATAGTCCACTGTGCTTTCCTTTACTTGTTTCACCTTCTTATAGGAAATTCCCATTAAATTACATCTAATATTTGCATGCCGAATTTTTCAATCAATGATAATGCCAAGTTTATGTTTTCTGAAAATCGTGGGAAAGAAAGCTACAAGTACGCACAGGTAACATTGCTTCATATTTCGTACTTACATTTTAATATTTTATTTATTTTTTTGATCATAGTATCAAAGGTATAATGAAATTATTCATTTAATAAATTCTACACTCACCTGAATACAATTTAAGGCTTGATACTAGTACCGAGTAATATTTCCAAAATTCAATAGTTAGATCATGCACTGACAAAATGTATAATTACTATTTAGTGTTTGTTATAACATGTTACATAAATCAAGCCAAGACAAATGCACGTATGATTTTAGTATTATCACTGACATATATAAGCATGTAGATGTATTGGCTCATTTGTGAGCCAATTGGCACAGAGGGTGCCTACCATGAGTGTGTGTGAGATAATGCTCTCTTGCATTGTGAAATTAGTGAGTGCTAGTGCTTATGAGAAAGTGCATCTTGAATGAGTGCACAATCGAAAATTTTAGAAACCTGCACGTATATGAGCAAATTTATAGAATTACTAGCTTTCTGATAAGAAATTACCTTTGTATGAGAGTAATTACTAGCTATAGATAGTTTTTTTTTTGTGACTTATAATCATCTTAGCAATTGCTTGGTTTTTAAACAAATAATCAACTATCAATATTTTTAGACTTTTTGGACAAGTAAATGACATAAACATATATTATGGCCGGCAAGTTGGGCTAACGATAGATAGATTGTGTTTCATTTTGTTTTTGAATGGGTAAGATAAGTAGAAATTATCTCAAAATCTACCAATATCATCGGTGTGTCTATGCAGGATGCTCCACATAAACACACACACACACACACACACACACACACATATATATGGACTTTTTGATTCACCATGCCCAGTGTATTTTTTGGCTCAAGATATATTGTCTGAAGATTCTCCAGTCATTTGCCAAGAGAAGTTGATAGGCTCAAGATATTCATGTATAGGATTATTGATGATGTTCTCTATTGCAGGTTGTACTAATTACAATTAGATTTGCATTGTTTTGTACTTTTTGATTCACCATGCATGGTGTATTAGAAGACTCAAGATATGTTGTTGGAAGATTCTCCAGTTCTTTGCTAAGTGAGGTAGATAGCCCACGAGCTGAAGCATACCTTTAAAGGATTTTGAAGAGCAATATAAATGTGTGATTTTTGAATTTGTTAGCTTTATGGTTACCCTATTGAAGATAGCTTGATTTGATGGCACAATATTGATTACTTGTATATAAGATAGCTTGTAGTGAATGATACAACAAGAAAATCTTAAGTTACCCATTGTAAACTTGTCAATTATGCAATCAAATATACCATTGATTTTTTATATAAATATAATGTATGAAATATTGATGAACATTTAGTTTACTATTGGTTAACAAATCTATAAAGAAATTGAAGTTGAAGCTTCCAATCCCATATCTCTTACTTAGCCTATTGAAAGGCTTTCATAGTCTCTTGAATTTTTTTTGGTGCCAATTCCCGCAAATAAAAATATGACAGCACGGCTAAAGTGATGAAAATGCACATTAAAATTGACTGGTCGCAGCTGGGTTCTTGACATTATACTTATAGCCCTTTTTTGGGACCAATAACAACAACTAACAATGACACAAGTGCAAAAATGATTAGAATTTCTATTGAATTGGACTACCTATTATTAGTAAAGTGCCATAATATACTGATAATACATTGAGAAGATGTTGGTAATTTTGTGAAAAAACTAGTAATCATGTAGGTCTCTTAAAAAGCATGTTTTTCCAATTCCATAATTTGTACTCAAGTTAATTAAAATCTTCATTCATAGCCTATAGCCTTTTTTTGAACCAATACTAATAAATAAAAATGACATTAGTGCTAAAATGATTAGAATTTCCCTTGAATTGGATTTTCCATTGCTCATAATTTCCCACATTATGCTGGTAATTTGTTATGATTAAACTAGTAATTATATGTATAAACTAGTAATTATACGTAAAAACGAGTAATCCTAGAGGTTTCTTGAAATTCTTTCTCCTTCAATTGGACTATTAGAAGCTTGTAATTTGGCATCAACCACTGGTAACTGTTATTAAAGGCGTTGGTAATAATAAAAAAAAAGCTAGTAATCTTATAGGGTCTCTACAAAAAAAGAAAAAATATTTTCCCACTCCTATAAGTGTTACTTAACCTAATTAAAGGCTTCATTAGGATGTAGCCTTTTTTTGGACCTACACCAACATAGACAAATGACACTTGTGCTAAAATGCTGAAAATTCCCCTTGAATAGGATTGTTAAAAGCTAGTAACTTGGCATATATAGCTGGTAACTATCTTAAAATCACTGGAAATTATGGAAAAATGCTAGTAATCCAGCAGGTATCTTCAAAAAAAAATTTTCCCGCTCCCGCTCCCGTTACTCTTACTCAATCTAATTAAAGGCTTCATTAGCATGTAGTCTCTTTTTCACGATCTACACCAACATATACAAATGACATTTGTGCTAAAATGCTGAGAATTCCCCTTGAATAGAACTGTTAGAAGCTAGTAACTTGGCAAATATAGCTGGTAACTATTTTGAAAGTCACTGGTAATTATGAAAAAATGCTAGTAATCCTACAAGTTTCTTCAAAAAATTTTTTTTTCACTCCCATAAGTCTTAGTTAACCTAATTAAAAGTTTCATTAGTATATAGCCCTTTTTAGGACCCACATCTGACACTTGTGCTAAAATGATTACAATTCCTCTTGAATTCAGGTGTCAGATGCTAGTAATTTTGCATGAGTTGCGGGTAACTTGTTTTGAAGGTGTTGGTAATTTTCACAAAACGATAGTAATCTTACAGGTTTCTTTCACGAAACCTCCAGGACTACTAGTTTTTACATACAATTACCAATTTAATCATAACAAATTACCAGCATAATGTAGGGAATTAGTAGCAATGGAAAGTCCAATTCAAGGGGAATTCTAATCATTTTAGCACTAGTGTCATTTTTATTTATTAGTATTGCTCCAAAAAAGGGCTACAGGTTATAAATGAAGACTTTAATTAAGTTGAGTATGAATTATAAGATTGGAAAAACATGCTTTTTAAGAGACCTACATAATTACTAGCTTTTTTACAAAATTACCAACGCCTTCTTAATGAATTATCAGCATATTATGGCACTTTACCGACAACAGACAATCCAATTCAATGAAAATTCTAATCATTTTTGCGCTTGTGTCATTTTTATTTATTGTTATTGGTCCCAAAAAAGAGCTATAGGGTATAATGTCAGGAACCAGCTGTGACCAGTCAATTTTAATGTGCATTCTAATCACTTTAGCCTTGCTTTCATATTTTTATTTGTGGGAATTAGCACAAAAAAAATTCAAAAGACTAAAGGAGCCTTTTAATAGGCTAAGTAAGACATATGAGATTGGAAGCTTCAACTTCAATTTCTCCAAAGATTTGTTAACCAATAATAAACTAAATGTTCATCAATATTTCATATGTTATATTTATATCAAAAAAATCAATGGTATATTTGATTACATAATTGACAAGTTTATAATGGGTAACTCAGGATTTTCTTGTTATGTCATTCACTACAAGCTATCTTATATAACAGCAATTAATATTGTGCCACCAAATAAAACTATCTTCAATAGGGTAACCATAAAGCTAACAAATTCAAAATCACACATCTATATTGCTCTTCAAAATCCTTTAAAGGTATGCTTCAGCTCGTGGGCTATCTACTTCACTTGGCAAATAACTGGAGAATCTTCCAACAACATATCTTGAGTCTTCTAATACACTGTGAATGGTGAATCAAAAAGTCCAAAACAACGCAAATTTAATTGTAATTAGTACAACCTGTAATAGAGGACATCATCAATAATTCTATACATGAATATCCTGAGCCTATCAACTTCCCTTGGCAAATGATCGGAGAATCTTCTGACAAGATATCTTGAGCCAAAAATACACCGGGCATGGTGAATCGTATATATATATATGGACGGAGCATCCTGCATAGACATACAACATGACTATTAGATTGGAAATACATAACAAGTTGCTACATTTTGAGATGATTTCTACTTATCTTACCCATTCAAAAACAAAAGGAAACACAATCTATCTATCGTTAGCCCAACCTGCCTGCCATCATATATGTTTATGTCATTTACTTGTCCAAAAAGTCTAAAAATATTGATAGTCGATTATTTGTTTAAAAACCAAGCAATTGCTAAGATGATTAGTATAACATCCTCCCAACTACAATGTCATCCTTAAGTCATGACATCAGACTTGAGAGTTGTTACTTATAAATTAGCGGACCTTTCTTAAATAACTATAGCAAATTTGATGGGATCGTGTAATAACTAGCTTAATTCGATTAAAATATATAACAAAGATACAAAACCTTTATTTAATATAAAGTTAATTACATAAGGAAGCTCTATGCTATGAACTTTAATACATATACAATCTCTATTACATTTACATACATATGACTCCAACTAAATACGGTGAACTAAAATATCAACTACTGCAATCTCGAGTTCTTTTTCCTAGCAACCGCATTGCTCTCTGGATCAACTTGAAGGCGACACGGGAACACAAAACACATAGGGGTGAGAATCATATAATTCTTAGTAGGGCAACTCCCCTAAAACTCACTCATAATGTCATCGTCATCGCCCCAGCCACTTTGATTTATTAAAAAAAGAAGTGATCATGCATTTCATAACAATGGTCCATTTTTAAAGTTCCAAATCATACTTCTAAAGTGGGTAGCTTTTAATAATCAGTCACTTAATGCATATACTGCCCAATGTGCAAACACCTAGTAAATCATCCTAGGCAGACAATTCAAATCAATATGCATATGCATGTGATAAATGCCGAAATCTTTAATGAAATCATCTTCACTTGTTCTGGATATATCAAAGGGAATTATCTAGTTTTCTCTTGTGGCTATAGAACTTAATTGAGTGCATTTTTCTTTTTTCATTGACATAGGAAAGACTTAGTTTATATCATACTATAAAACTCAATTCAATGCAACTTTCTCTCTTCATTGACATAGGAAAGATTTAGTTTATACCCAATGGGTATCTGCCGTGGACAACTCCACAATGGATAGTTTATACCAAATAGTATTTATAGTGGATCACACCACACAAGGGGAATAGACTACTTATCAGAACTAAGCTCATTCCTATACGTGACCATCAGACTTCATTATTTTTTTCTATTTTCGAATCACACACAGTTCTATTCCTAGCCAATACGTCTACTGACTCATAATATCTCGATGAAAGTTCCTCTTTTTGCTTTCCCCTTAATTCAATCTAAGTTTTGTTTCTATTTTCCCCATATGTCAGAACATGCATGATTAACGTTCATATATTCTCTTTTGCCATATGTGTATATCATTTACTTCACTTTTCCAAATGCATGCATAAGGTACATATACACATTCAATCACAATATGATTCCAATCATGCTTCAAACTATTCTTTAAAGTCACTCACATGCATTCATATATCATACTTGAACCCAATGTCATTATTTCATTAACTCAAAGCATCAATTCATTTTTAGCACAATAACAAATTTCACATATCCATGACACAAATTATTGTGCATTTCAAACCATCAAATCCAAGGCTATAAAAATTATCCAAGACACATAAATGTGTCCTCAAGGTCCTCTAAAATGTTCGGAGTTAAAAGAGTTTCTAAGTATGATAACAAAATTCAACAATTTTAGTGGTCAGAGACCACTTATACTCAACTTAGAACCAGAAATGCATAATTTTTAACCATAACAAATGAACCCAAAAAATTTGAAATAAAAATCCTGGTAAAACATCAAGGTGTTTTTAATATCTTGTAAAAATTTAAAAGGATAAGTCAATCATTTACTATAGTAACAAAATTAGACAAATTTACAGCTTCAGTTCCAATAATTCAGGCAGTTATAGTATTTATCATATTCCACGAAAATTCTCAAAGTTTCCTTAGGATGTTAACTTTAACATATAATTTTTATAGCTCATAAAAATGACCACAATTGCACCAGAAAATTCATGAACAAATCCTGCCTTGTTGAAATCTGAAAATCCAGCAGTATGTGTCAAATTCTCTTTTGATTAAACTTATTTTTCACAAAATCAAATCACTCCACCAAAATTAATACATCAATATCAATATGTAATCAAGCAATTCAACTAACAATAAAATTAGTAGGAAAATCATAAAAATGGAGTTGAATGTAAAAGAGGTTTAAAATGCCCTACTTTGGTGGCTTTAAGGATCTTGGCTTCAAGGATATTCCAAGAGTGATCTTGCTAACTTCAAGGCCACTAATTCAACATCAAATCCTTCCTTAGGCAGTGAAGAATGATCTCTCAAGGTGGAAAAATGTGATGGATTAAAAGTCTAATCGGTTGATTTTGTAGGTAATGATGAGTAGAACAAGTTTTTGTAAAGAAAGTCTGTGGTTTTAGGAACTTTGGGCAAGTGTTTTGGTGATTTGAAATTAAAACTTGAGCTTATGAAGAAGATAACAATGGCTGTTGTTTGCTCTTGGAAATGGCTGAGAATTGCAAGCTTCAAAAGTAAGTTTTAGTGGCTTTTAATGATATTAAATTAGGTTGTAAGAGTTGTTTAATATAAAGTGTATATTCTTTCTAAAAGAAAACAAGATGAATGGCTAGGATTTGATCTTGTAATTCAAGATTAAATCGTAGCCTTACACTTGGCTCTAAAGGATAAACATTATCCTTTTATAAAGATTTAACTATCTTTCGGTGTTAAAAATCACATACCGAAATTTTATCAAATGGGTAAAACATCGTACCCGGGTAATCAAACATTACCCGAAAATTAATTTTAGGCCTAAAATGCTCATTCCTTATCATTTCTAATCTCAATCCTATAATTTTTCAGTTTCGAGAGTCTCCGGGTCCCAATTCTATGGTTTTGGCTGTCTCGACGGCTCTACAAGGCCTGCAAGTTACTATTCATATATTTTTTTTCACAAATCTGTTTGATCATTCTCATCATTGCTAAAACTATCAGATTTTTGAAATTACGACTAGTAAAGCCCAAATTATTTTTTAAATAATTTTTAGGGTGTTACAATTAGAAGTCACAAAAAAAACCACTATCTGTAGCTAGTAATTGCTCTCATATGAAAGTAATTTCTTATCAGAAAGCTACTGATTCTATAAATTTGCTGGTACCTGTGCAGGTTTCTGAACTTTTCGATCGTGCACTCACTCAAGATGCACTTTCTCATAAGCACTAGCACTCACTAATCTCGTAATACAAGAGAGCATTATCTCACACACACTCATGATGGGCACCTTCTGTGCCAATTGGCTTACAAATAAGCCAATACATCTATATGCTTACATATGCCAGCGATAATAATAAAAGCATACGTGCATTTGTCTTGGCTTGATTTATGTAACATGTTATGACAAACACTAAATAGTAATTATACATTTTGTAAGTGCATAATCTATTGAATTTTGGAAATATTACTCGGTACTAGTATCAAGCCTTAAATTATATTCAGGTGAGTGTAGAATTTATTAAATGAATAATTTCATTATACCTGCGATACTATGATCGAAAAAATAAATAAAAGATTAAAATGCAAGTACGAAATATGAAGCAATGTTACCTGTGAGTACTTGTAGCTTTCTTTCCCATGATTTAAATGGGAATTTCCTATAAGAAGGTGAAACAAGTAAAGGAAAGCACAATGGACTACCAAAAAAAAAAATCTAGCTCGTGTCAAGTTTATGCAGACAAAGGTCATAAAGATAGGTAAAACTCCTTTCACAAGTAAGCAATTCTTCCTCTATAATACAATTTTCACCATTGATTTCTTCCTTTTTCTTTCCTTCTCACTCTTTTTCTTCAATAACAACAATGGTTAACATACTCCGAAGAAAAAAATCTCTTCCTCCATGAGCATGAAAGTCTGACTCAAAAAGAAATAGATGCAAGTTACACGGCAAGAGAGTCAAGTGATGTAACGCTGTGACATGGACACAAGACAACACAAGAGGTACACACCAAATTTTAATTATAGGATGTAAATAGTGCATATATATATATATATATACCTGTGCCATTTTCTTTTCTTATTGCTAACATTAGCAAACAAATGGCCTCGTCTATGCCATGCCCCTCTTTGTTAATCGAAAATATCATTTTTTTTAGTTGGATACATGCAGATATGTGTAACCATTATATCGAACAGGATTCAACACAAATACATGTTCAGTTGTTCTAAATGTTGTACACACTAAAATGTGTTTGTGCGATTTCGGGAAAGGTAGAACTCGAAAGCACAGTAAACTCAATGGTTGATTAGTCCTTGGCAAAGTCTTAAGTATTTTAAGGTTGACAAATATCAAGAAAATAGAAGACTGGATGACATTAAATCAAAGGTAAAAGCTAAATACACTCAGTCAGAATCATGATATGTTAAACAAACAGACAAACAAGAAAGATGAAGGAAACAATTCCCTTCACTGTCCAATGAAACTCCATATCCTGTTAAACAGTTAAGGTATTGGATTTTGGTTTGACGCATGTGGATGGTCCTAAGAAAGAATCAAGAATTAAACACCCCCTCTTAAAAAATAAAAACCAAAACAACAGCAAAAACACAAAACATAACCACCTAAAAAAATAAAAAAATGTTATGGAGAGATATAGAACTATGACTTCCACATTGTTTCCATGAAAATCAAGCTTTCATAATTTAAACATCATAGATGTCAACTAAGAATATGTACATGTATATAAATAGAGGTGTGTGCTTACCATAGGTATACTGAAAAGAAAACCAATTGAAGACATCACAAGTGATTGCAATGCAAAGGTTTGAGAGGGTAGGGCAAGGGTGGGGGCAAGCAGTCTGAGAGGGTTAGGGGTGAGGGAGTGAGGGAATGAGGGCAAAGGAATGCGGTCTTCAGTGGGTTTAAGAGGGGTTGAGATGGAACAAAACAGAGAACGGAGAATGGGTAAAGTGAATAAGAGGGATTAGAACGTGAAATGGGGGATCTGGCAGTGGGGGAAGCGAATCTGGTGGTGGGATGCTGAGGAAGGTTCGAGTCGGTGGTTTGATGAAGTGAGGAAGGGGAGTGGATAGGATGAGGGCAAGGGTAAAGGTGGGGGAAAGCTTGAGTTTGATGAAGTTAGGGAGGAAAGTGGAGTGGAGGGGGAGCGGGGAACAGAGAGTAGAGTGTGCTGGGAAGGAGGGAAACCAATTTAGAAGGATTTTTCTTTCTAAGCTAAACTATGGTGGATCAAAATTTTTAACCCCATATATACACCCTCTACTGATCTATATGGTGGCTATACGAGACACCCAAATGGGGTGTCAAGATAGCATTTCTGATAAAAATTTATCCTTACAACAAAGCACCCTTTACTTAAAACTTAATGTACAATAAAAAAGTGTTAAAATAATCATTAGCTTCAATGGATTATTGTAAATGACAATGGAAAATTGGGGATGCTTCATTAGTATTGTAACGCGCCAATTTTTACTGTAATTTTTACTGTCATTAGAAATTACTCAATTACTGAATTACCGTAGGTAATTATTACATAAGATTTGAGGCCGAACAATCCTCAATAAAGGAATATAACATTAGAAGAGAGGTTAGGAACGATTCATGCGAGAGTCGCAAATCCCAATTTCTCAGACGTGATAAAATGACCAAAATGTCCCTGAAGTTATTTTACCTGTAAAAATGAGGATTGTGGGGCCCTACATATTCTCAAGGGGATGTTTTGAGAATAATAAGGATTGTTTGTGTTATGTGTGTTAATAGAGCGTAATAATCTCAATTTTGAGTTCCGACTGACGAAAAGACCAAAACGCCTCAAGGGCCGCTTTAATTCGATGTGCGCGACTGAGCCCTAACCTCACTAAAATGTTTTAAATGTGTTTTTAAGCCATGATTAACCATTGGTTAAGCTCGGGTGGCCTGGGCGCTTTTAAGTGAAAGTACCATTTGCCCCCGCTTTTGGGCGCTTATGAATTTCTGGGATTTTCGATTCATATACCAAACCTAAGCAATATTAGGCTCAAATTAAAGCTTATTAAATTCTAAATATTAATCTAGATTCAAAATTATGTATTTAGATTGATTAGAACCCAAAATTGCTCAAAAACACCCAAATTGCTTACTAATTCACTTAAGCCCTTAACTGTGAAATTCTCTAAATTACATGAATACCTTGCCTACACCTAAATAATGCATGGAACACACAAATTTCACTTCTTTGGGCTGTAATGCACGAAATTATTGATGCCATTATGCAGCTGAATTATTTCCAAAAGTTGCACTAAAACAAAATGGCAAAATGTCACGATAAGAGACATAATTCTAATTTCATACAATCCTTTGTCTAAAATGATTTTTCCTCCATTATTACTCCTGAAAATTCTGACAACTACCTCCTCATTTTGGCCAATTAGGAAGCCTCTCAAAATCTTCTATAAATAGGCTTGCTTGAGTGGTCTTGGAATGCTTGGTTCATAACTAGTTTTTAGGAGCACCAAAACTTTCTTTCTTCCTCCTCTTTGGCTGAATTCTTTCTTCAATTTTTCAAAGAGATTTTGTGTCATTTCACTTCAAGAAATCAAGTTCTCTCTTCCTCTTCTTCAACTCAGATTAGGTAGGGAGTAGTTTCTAAATTTATTTCTATGCTTTGAGGAGTTGTGTTTTTAGCTCAAAATGATGAAATTATGAACTTGCCTTAGCTTTTCATTTTGGTTTTCCTCTTCAATTTTTCTTTAACCAATTCAACCATATGGCCTAGGTGGAACTAAGATGATGGCTTGATGATGAGGACCTTGAGGGTGGGTTGTAAATCCATCACAAGTTAGGCCTCTAAAGCTTGAAAATTCCACTGATGCAAAACCCAAAGAATAATGCTTTATGATGCTAAAAACAAAGAGATTTTTAGTTTAGAACTTGACAGATGTATTTTTTTCCCTTTATGTCTTATTTGTTCTTAAGATATGTATTGGGTTGAATTTATAACTTTTTTAAAGTCTTGAAGGAGCTCTAGTAAAGAAACAAAATGAATTTGCATCCATGATTAAGTTTATGCTTTGCATAACCATGTTTACCTTCTATGTCATCACTAAATTTTCAAGAATGAATAAATGAACTTGCATTTCTCATGTTTAAATTCCAAGCTTGTATTTCATGTTTATGTTTCAAGTCATCACTTAATCTTTCAAGATAATTAAGAGGTTGCATCTCATATTTAATTTATGCTCTCACTATATTTTATAATGGCTAAAAGAATCAACGCATGACATGTTTATTTTATGCCATCACCTAAAGATCCTAGAGCTTAAAGACTTGCCCATGTATCACAAGCAAAGAAATATGATTATTGGAGTTAAAGAATTTATTCTTTAAAAAGTCTTGAGATTGGAGCTAAAAAGATGTAATAATAATTCTCTTCTCCTCTACTGGTCCTTGTATGATCACCGCCCCGGTTTCTTAATATTCTCTTTCTCCTCATTGGTCCTTGTGGACTACCGCGCCTCCCGGCTTCTTAATATTCTCTTCTCCTCTATCGTCCTGCATGGATTACCGCCGCCCAGCTTGTATCATGTTTATATTTCAAGTTCTTGCATCATGTTTAATTTTCAAGTCATCACCTTAAATCTTAAAGATAAAGAAATGGAATTGCATATCATGTTTATAATTCCAAGCTATCACCTTATAAAGATAAGATTAAAATAAGGTTGCATAGCATGTTTATAATTCTAAGATGTCACCTAAATCTCTAAAGTTGAAGTCTTACCTTTTATCTTAAGTGAGAATTTTAATTGTGAAGATCCTCCCAAATTTGACAAAAGAACTAGTTTCTAAATGAGTTTTAAGGCTTTGCAAGGATTTTACGGGAACTAGTATTTTATATGCACTTAAAATATGATTCTATGTAATTGCATGAGGTTCATGATTCGCCAATCGATCTGAGTTTAGTATCAATGTGTGATAATGATTTGATATGATTGAAGTTGTGATAATTATGGTTTATTGTTAAGAGAATGATTCATAATTGGTTTAGTAACTAATTAGTTCTATAATTGATAATTCATGTAAGGATTGGATGCTTATTAAGTACTTTGATATCATTGAATGATTTCTGACTTGCATGTTATAGTTGTTGCAAATAATAAGAATGCTTATACATGAAATGTTCTTATGTAAAATTCACCTTTGTTGCTAGAAGAAAGTGTATCATTGTAAAAGTGTAATTTGGAAAGGTTCTGGCTAAGGAAAGACTTGGTATTTAAGCTGTCCATTGTGACTCCACCTCTCTTTCCCCGGGAATCTCCCATATGCATGATTACAATGATATATATTATTCTAGGTTAAGACTATAAATGAGAAAATGTTATGATGTTTATGAATTGTATTATGATATAACATGCAAAGATTTAATGGTGACTTAAACTTATAAGAAAATGATCCTTTGGAACCATCGACTATAGGTGGTGAAAAGGTGATTTTAGCCCCTAACCCGCTTCTCAAAAGGGTAGAGTCGACTTTAGCTTATCAAAAGTGGATAAGTATATGCTAGTGACGACTAGTAAAGTATGAGCTCATAACCTAAATTACTCCCAAAAGGGTGGAGTATAGGGTGGCCCAAGGAAAATAATGATGATGATAAGATTTTAAGTCACCCAAGGCATCAAAGAAATGAAATATGTGCAATCGTGTCCATGTGTAGCTAATATTATATGACGTTTTATGCATGTTATTTTGATAATGATGATGAGGAATATGATGTAATGATAAAGGAAGAGTTCATTGTAAATATGACATGTTAAGAATAAGATGCATTATAAGACATGATTAAAAAATTGACGAACCTCGGTTAAGTATTTGTCCGAACTTAAATGAATCTTTGCATGCTCACTATTTTAGAATAATCCCGAGGTTCCTGGGACTTTGATGATGACATCAGAGAAGGAGGTACCTGCATCAGAATTCTTTTAGCAAGATTCACTCCCTCTCTTTTATTTCCGCCATTGTCTCCAGATTCAAATGGCTTACATTCGCCCTGCTCGCTGATACCCTACTTGGGAATTCACTATGATCCTGCATCGCCAGATCATTTTGAAGGGAGTGCGCAGTTGTTTTTATTTACATAGGTCGCCCATTTGCACATCCCGTCTCCTAGTTATCGATTTTCTCCTACTTTCTCCCTATGGCGATGAAATGGTTTTCTAACATGCACGCTCCACTTGATGAAAGGATGTTACGTTCTTATCCCGCCTATCTCTGTCCATGGATTTCAGAGTATGTTCCTGAGACGAGATATTCTCAAATCGATCCTTCAGAGGACACTCCTACTCATGTATATTCTCGAGAGAGCTCGCTCCTACTCCCACACGTAAGAGAGAGGTAGAGGAAACAGTTGTTCAGAGGTTAGAAGTAGAAGGTCGCCCATGCGACCTCAAACTGGTGCATCTCGTGGTCCTTCTCCCGAGGAGCTCATCGCTGGATCGATTTATTCCCCATTTTCGTGACAAAGGGCCATAGAAGGTTCTTAGTAGACTTATGTGTGATCATGCACCTAGTTTTTAGGATAACCTTCCCGGGTTATGAAGTTATCTAGTTTGGGCGGATGAATTTCGTTAAGTATATTTTCTTTTATGGGTTTGCATAAGATAATGATGTATGAACATAACCCACCCTTTGAGTGAGGTTATTGTATGTAAATATATGCTATAATGTGCTTATGGATGTTATATGATGGAGCCTAAGTGATATGATGTGATATATTCTTAAACGTCTTATTATACTCCGCTTACTCGTTCACGTTGTACTCGGCCCACGTTTCTTTCAATTATGTGTTTAAAAAAAAAGGCTCGTAATTTCACTAAGTATTTTCAAATTATGAAGAAAGAACCAAAGCAAGGAGTAAAGTCTAGTCATTAATCAGATTCAACCTAGGTGTATCTGGTTAATTACTAGGGTGTTACAAGTATTCTCCCTTTTTCTCTAATCTTTATGATGGATATATATATATATATATAGATGTTGGGTGATTACAATATTGAAGAAAAAAAAAGAGCAGAAGGAATCGCAAAGAAGCAATCACATGGGAGAGCATGCGGTGTAGTCATAGAACCAGAATCGCGTAGAGAGAGTATTTGTTCTAGATCTTAAACATTTACACAGTGGCTTGGAGTATTTGTGCCATTGTGATTGGAACATTTTCTTTCTTCTAGATTTGTTGATGCTGCAATCATCGTTAAGTGAAAAAAAAAGACAAAAATGGCAAGGAATGGAGAAATGCTATGGAAGTGGAAGTGAAAAGACAACAATGGTAGAGAAAAGGAGTGAGACTGGCATAAGGGTGTTAGGGCAATATAGAAAATGGGTAACTCAAAATCCTTATTAGTTTCAGTCCCAAGTTATATATTAAGGCCCCATTTGGCATGCTGGATAGGATAAGGACTGAAGTATAAGACCTAATAGGATAATGTCACGATCCAACTTGGATCATGATCGGCATGTGAAGAATCTCATCCCTACGTAAGCCTCATGATCACTGCACTGTATTATATGCATACTTTATTCATAAAATATGTCATAAATCGAATCAGCTATTAATCCTTACTAAGTACGAATAAAACCTCTTTCTCATAAATAAAACTTGTAACTGTACCTATGATATATACATTTCAAATAAGTTGCTCATATATAAAATAAACCATGAATACTATATTATTTAAATACAAGAAAATCATGGAATAACAAAATGCAAAATAACCATATGCAGTTTGGGAACCCTGTCCATCACATCACTGGAGCACTCTATCAAAATCAAAAGGACTTCACAGCAACGTGAAGCTCACCCAAGTAGATAATATCTAATGCTGAAGAAGAGGGGGAGGAGGATTCTAAGCTATACCTATATCTGTGAGGAAAAGGAAGAAAAGAGGGATGAGTTTTGCAACAAAACTCAGTGAGTAGATCCTCACTCATATCTGTGCATGGGACGAGAAAACATTATACATAAATAATGGTAATACAGCATTTATAAACATTTCTATTTACTTTACATAATAACTATCATATTTATCTTTTCAAGAATTATAAAAGAGAATAGAATATCCATCAACTATATGGGGGTGCTTAGTCCCTAGCGGACAAGAGGTCTAAGCTAAAAAGAGGTCTTAATGGTCACTAGCGAACCGCAACCTTGGCGGACTAATCTAATTCAAAGACGGCTTGCCCTGGCGAGCCTTAGTATACCAAGGTTAACAGAGTAACTGCCGTTAACTCACAGTTCTGTTACTCTCAGTAACTCTCTCTGATCTAAATCAATTGAAATCAATAAGGGAAATTCTATATTTTCTACATTCATCATTTCTCAGTTTCCAAAATAAACATAGAGTCTTAAATCCCATGTCATCATTCATAGCTAATCCCAATATTCATAATCATTTCAAATCATGGATTAAATTATACAAAACCTTTTATAGAACAATTATGGTTCCATGCATTTTCTAAAATCATATTTTCATGTATAAGTTCAACTAGAGCATTTCTAAACAAAGTGCATTACTCATATAAATTTCTGATCATGTGAAAACTAATTTTTTTTCAAGTATAATTGCTCCGTAATACTAGGAAATAATAATATAATGACCAAAATAGGGTCATAAGATCAAACCTTCTCACCAGGAGGAGTAGTGTCACGACCCGATCTAGGAATGCGACCGGCATATGAGAAAATCTATTCTTATGCAAGCCTCATGAACTGTTAATTATTTCTACATGCACGCTCTGTTCATAAAAATCATAAAACTAGAAAATTTCTCCTTTTTCCTACATATAAATCACCTTATATTCAAAACAGTAAAATGATTGAAATAACTATTTCTGCCATTTCATAATCTGTTTCTGAGGTCTCAAATCATAATGTCACATAAAAATATAACTTACTTTGTTTTAAAAGTCCATTAAATTAATACACAAATGTCTTTAAATACAAAATATGAATATACCATCATGCAAAACATGATCTAAGGTCCAGGATCCTGCCTGCATCTACACTAGAGCACTCTAAACCAGAATGACAGCAAGACTCACCATCTGAAGTCTTCTTGTACTATTGGGAGAAATGGGGGTTGAAGAGAATCCATGGAAACTACTCTATCTGTAAAACAGAGAAAAAGAAAGAAGGGTGAGTTTTGTTGTCAAAACTCAGTGAGTGAATCCTCACCTGAAACCCCCTTCCATAGGACACTAAAGAACAATGCATAAAATCATAGTAACATCATTAATACTCAAAAGTATTCATAGCCACACATGTATACATATATATATATATATATATACATTCCAATCATCATGTACAATTCAAAAACGATTTGCTTATCTTACTTTCATACTTGAAATCATATAAGCTCATAGTATAGTAGCTCCTAGAGAAATACTAATCTCTGTTCTGTGAGTACCCAGTTCCTCGTGAACAAGGGTCCCTAATTAAGTTCTTAACGGTTCCTCGTGAACTGCGTCCCTGGTGGACTGACCTCAAAACTCTGAATATGAACCTCTGGTCACATCTGGGTGTTACGTATCGTCGTCCCTAGTGTGATAATAAAATCTCAGTAATCTCTGGATATAAATCTCTATAATCTCTGGCCTAGGCTACTTGGTACTAAGATTAAAGAGTTAACTGTCGTTAATGCGTAGCCTATTTCTCTATAGCTACCTTCTAACTTAGTTAAATACATTCGTTTAAATCTGAAACTCCTTAAAACCTTTTTAGTTCTCTTTGAGCTCTGAATCCCTGTAACTCTCTAACAGTTTAACCTTAGCATAAGTGTGACTATGAAATCATACATGATGATTTCAAGTCTACAGAATATGTATCCACCAACTGTCCTGAGTTATACAAAGATTCATGCTCTAAAATCTTTTTATGTCTGAATTTCTAGATTATTCTTCATTAACAAAAAACTCGTGATACTCTGAGAGCTCTGAATCCACTCGATTCTAATAGTCTGACCTTAGCATAACTGTGGTCATGGAATCATATCTAAAGGATCACCCAGTGTAGAATTTTATGATTCCATACCTTCACAGAATATGTAGCCGTCAATTGTTTTGAATCTCATGAAGATTCAAGCTCTAAAATCTTTTAATTATCTAAATCATATTTCAACAATCAAGCTCTTCATAATACTCTTCATAATAAGAAAACTCAATGTCATGCTTCAAAATAGCGAAGCTTGCAATCATAATTCTATTTTCTTTTCTTCAATGTATCTAGGTATAAAACCATTTCATATATATACAAACCAGTTTCAGAATCCATTAAAACAATTATAAAATCTTCTAACAATCCCATATATCATCAATTCTACATAAAACCATTATAACAAATATGGTCCCATGAGTTTTATCAAAAACCAGTTTCATGCTCTAAAACTAGGATTTCTAAGACATATAAACCAATAGAAATCTCAAACTTCTTTGTAGAAATCTCTAAAATCAAGCAGTAAACGATATCTTTATGAAAATAACTCTAATGCATAACATAGAGATAACAGATGCGAACCCACTCGCCTAGTGGGATGAACAATGAAAACTCTACACCAATAGCACCACTAGGACTCTTAGAAATAGGAGAGACGGTAATATCTGATACAGAATCAACAGAACTCTAAATCATCCTCTAAATAGCTCAACTCTCTTCCTAACATAGAGAAAGAACTCTTCTCCATTGACAAACATGAGAATCTCCTCAATAACCTTAAAGAATCAAGGAGGAGAGAGCAAAACCAAAAGGATAACATACCTTAAAGCCTCCAAAGTGAATATTTGAAGCCAAATTTGAGAAATTTGGAGGAGAAGTGGAGTTTAGGGGTCAAGACCACATTTTTTGGAAGAGAGCTTATGTTTGGGGCCTATAAGGTGTGTTTGGAATGGTCTGAAACCCAAAATGAAGGTTTTTATAATTCTTTTGATTGCTGTAGCACTCACCAGAGAGCATAAAATCATCCCCTACATCGCCTTACTATTCCCTAACCGAGCGCTATAGCGCTTTCCAGAATGTCCTCATTTATTTTACTCTCCATTAACTTTCAAACATAAATGGAAATAAGAAAATACACCCAATTTGGATTCCAATAAAATATTAGAAAAATCAAAATCCCAATAAATCAAAATCCAAATTTTGAATTTTTGTTTAAATTCGGGTATTTTTACGATTTTATAAACTCATAAGTTAAAAACAAAGTGTTTAAGAATTTCATAAAATTCATTAAAAATCACTCTTCAAATCATTTTTCTCTAGGGAACCAATATAGGACTTTTGGTCCTATGAATGTGATTCTATCATATAGCTCTTCAAGGACATATAAGGTCCAGACTTAGTGAAATCTAGGACCCGAATGACAAGTAAAGGTGATTGGTACTCTCTTTGGATCGAAAAGAAAATTTCTAACCCTTTTATTTAGAAACCAGGGTATTATAGGTAGACTGCCAAGCACCAACACCATAGGACTCTAGGGAGAAAGGATGGCACAATGTCTGCCATTGAAACAACAAAACTCATATACAACTTCTGAGAAGCTCTAGATTACTCTAAACATACATCAACAATTTTAGGGGAGTACCCCCACTTGACAACAAAGAAAGAAATAACAAAGCCCAACTCAAGATTATAAAAGAATGGAGACAAAATCTAACAATATATATACTCACCTTGAAGCTTAAGGATGATGGATTAAGAGAAAAAGGTGTAATACCTCAATTTTTCTGTCTGAGACAAAATGACCAAAATGCCCCTGAGATCATTTTCTGCCCGGAATTCAAGGATAGTCGGACCGGCAATCCTCGAAGGGTCAACTCAATGTTTGAAGGGGATTAGATGATCTTTGAATGGTTTCGAAACCAAAAATCATGTTTTCTGCAGTTTCGGGTCAAAATGACCAAAATACCCCTAGAGCGTTTTACGCGGGTAAAGGTGCCATTTGAGCCCGAAACTTCCCTCAAAGGTTTAAAATGAAGTTTTCATGTATTTAAAAGTATCTGTTTAAGTCCCGGTGATCCCGGGCAGTTTTAGTGCAAAATTACGATTTTGCCCCTGAAATAGTGTTTTTGAGCTTAATGATGCAATTAAACAAACCTAAGCAATATTAGGCTCTAATCGAAGATTAATTAATTTTCATAATTAATCTATGGTCAAAATAAGTCATTAAAATTAATTAGAACCTAAGATTGTTTAGATTAAACTCAAAACCCCTTTTTTTTTAAAGAACTCAAAGCTTCTAGAACATAGAATTTTGAATATTATTTTCACTATTCACCCTCTACACCTCAAAAGGAAGCCTACGATGTAGTTGAAAGCCTAGGATAAATAGAGATAGACTCCTCTAAAAGGCTAGAATGCCCACTAATCATAACCTACATAGCCTTAATTACCTATCCTTTCACTTACACATTTTACTATAAACTCCTAATCTTAGGCCTAATCCAAAAAAATACACTTGAACACATCACTAACCCACAATTAATAAAACAATTTCCTCCCCTTGGATTCCCCTATAAGTGGTGCCACCTCATACCCTATACCTCACAAGTTTGTTCACTCACACACTCAAGGAACTAAGCCTAAAACTATGCTTAAACCTATGCCTAAACCCATGCCTACAACCTCACCTTGAAATGACACAACCAAGAGACATTTTCCCTCCTTTTTCCCCCTCAACATTTCGGCCACTCCCTCCATTCCATCACCCTTGATTTGTTTTTCTATAAATAGCACACTTGAGTGAACTTGAAACACCTTTAGTTCATTTGCTAAGTTTAGAGCACTAAAAGCTTTCTTTCTCTCTCAAGTTACAGGAGTTCTTCTTCTTCAACCTCTTCATCTTCTTCAACCTCATTTCACTTGGTAGGGATTTTATTTCAAGTGTTTGTAACATCCTAATTTTTAACCCAATACTCCTAGAACGTATTTAGGTTAACCATTAGTCTATTACTTCTTAGTTTCATCTTTTCTTTAAATTACTTAGCGGAAAATACGAATAAATTTTTCTTTTTGAACTTGAAAACAAAAACGTGAGCCTTGCATTAATATAAAACCTTTCGTTCGTCATAAACATAACTTACAAGGAAAAGAAATCACATATAAGCATGAAATACAACATTATATTAACCACATCGTTATAGTTACATAGTACTAGCATCAGTGTTCACACCAAAACATGCATATATCTATGAAATACTTCTTATCCACCTACGAGGTTAGATAGGTAACAACCTAGAGACTATCCTATCTATTCTTTCGCAACGACCCTCGGCATCCGTTTGCTGAAGTGACCTTTAAGCACGAACCTCAAAAGAAGTCACGAACCTCGTTACTATCCTTGTCTGGAGACGACACGGAAGAAAAGAGAGGGATGAGAAACTTATTCAAGATTCTCAATAGGGATTTCCAACTCTAACACAAATGTCATCGTCATCGTCCCCAGCCACTCCGGTTTTCATTATAAAAAGGGTGTGCATACATAAGGATCGATTTTAATCTTCTTAAAACTATTTATCTGGAGTGGGTGTCTTTTAACATGAGTCTTAATGATATGAATGCAATAGATATTGAATCATGCGTCTTATAATGCATCATAATCTTAACATGTCATATTTACAATGAACTTTTCCTTTATCATTACATCATATTCCTCATCATCATTATCAAAATAACATGTATAAAAGAACGTCATATAATATTAGCTACACATGGACACAGTGCACATATTTCATTTCTTTAGTGCCTTAGGTGACTTAAAATCTTATCATCATCATTATTTTCCTTGGGCCACCCTATACTCCACCCTTTTGGGAGTAATTTAGGTTATGAGCTCATGCTTTACTAGTCGTCACTAGCATATACTTATCCCTTTTGATAAGCTAAAGTCCCGACTCTACCCTTTTGAGAGAACGGGTTAGGGGGCTAAAATCACCTTTTCACCACCTATAGTCTGATGGTTCCAAGGGATCATTTTCTTATAAGTTTAAGTCACCATTAAATCTTTGCATGTTATATCACAATACAATTCATAAACATCATAGCATTTTCTCATTTATAGTCTTAAGCTAGAATAATATATATATCAACTATAATCATGCATCTGGGAGATTCCCAGGAAAGAGAGGTGGGTCACAATGGACACGCTTAAATACCAAGTCTTTCCTTAGCCAGAACCTTTTCAAATTACACTTTTTCAATGATACACTTTCTTCTAGCAACAAAGGTAAATTTTACATAATAGAGAATATTTCATGCATAAGCATTCTCATTATTTGCAACAACAACTATAATATGCAAGCCAGGAAATCATTCAATGATATCAAGTACTTAATAAGCATCCAATACTTACATAGAATTATCAATTATAGAACTAATTAGTTATGCACCTAAGGGATTTATTACCATCCTTACGATTATTTATAGGCCTTAAGAACATTATTAAATCAAATGGGGTAGCATAGGTAGTAAGTTGTTCCTAAGGTTTTACGGTATGCTAGAAGTTATGTTTTAAATCCTTTCTTGTTACCAGCTTTCCCTATGATGCTGAAATTAGTTACTAAACCAATTATGAATCATTCTCCCTTATTTAAACATAATAAAACCTGGTTCTTATCGTTGCTAAAGATTCTGGATAGAATGCATAAATTTCATTCCCTAGAGTTCTAGAAATCTTGTTTTTACGATTTTCTAGTTGGTAAGTTCATTTTTAGTGTTTGGGATCAATCCTAGTCTAATTGATACCAAATTTTTCGTGGCTAACTAATCCTAGACAGAATTATAACATACTAAAAAATTGGGGCGTTACATTAATTATTTTTGATAGTTAAGGAAAGACTAGTAACTAGAAAGAAAGAAAGAACATGAATTCTAAGACTCTTTTAAAGAAAAAAATGAGGTTTCTGTCCAGCAAGAGAATGTTTGACACTTAGTAAATGGATAAGAATCACTCATAATTGGTTTAGAAATTAATTCTAACATCTTAGGAAAAGTCGGTAACAAGAAAGGGTCAAGAACGTAACTTCTAGAACACCGAAATGGTTCATTTCCTCTTTTGATTCAATTCTGTCCAGATTTGTTTAGTAATATTCTTCAGGTTAAAAATTAGTAAGAACAATGAGAATTGATCCCTTAGATGCATAAATAAATAAATATGAAAGTTAGGTTTACCCGATTAGGAGTTTAATCGATTAAAGAATTATTATAAGTGCTTGCTTTATAAAGTGTTATGAATTGATGTACTTGAGGTTTATGTGATGTTTTCACTTGAGATGTTTAAGATGCATGTGTGAAAGTAATATGAAAGCATATGACATTATATAATAAGTTGTGTTTTTGCATCCTAACATAACATGCTAAAATAAAGGTGACATAAAAATATGTGGAAATGATCATCTAGACTCTTCAAATTAAAGGTTATGAGAGGTGATCTAATAAAGAAGTGATTCTTTGGACCCCCAAATTAAAGGTTATGAAAGGTGATCCTATTGCCCCCTATCCTGTACTCTAAGGGTCGGGTATTAACTTATCATAGGACAAGATTATCCTAGTGATGACTAGTAAGGTATGAGCTCTGTAACACCCCGATTTTTTTATCTTAGTATAAATGACCAAAATGCCTCTAAGGTCATTTTTCACCCAAAATTCTAGGATAGCCGGCCCGGCAGTCCTCGAAGGGTCAATTCCAATGTTGAAGGGGATTGGATGAGTTGGGAATGATCTCGGCGATGAAAATTTCATTTTTTGAGTTTTTGGCTCAAAATGATCAAAATACTCCTATAGCATTTTACGCGGGTATAAGTGTCGTTTGAGCCCGAAACTTTCCCAGAAGGTTTAATATGATGATTTCATGTGATTGATGACATCTGTTTAAGTCTCAGTGGTCCCGGGCAGTTTTTGTGCAAAATTATGATTTTACCCCTAGAATAATGCCGTTGAGCCTAATGATGTAATTAAGCAAACCTAAGCAATATTAGGCTTTAATAAAAAATTAATTAATTTTCATAATTGATCTCGAGTCAAAATAATTTATTAAAGTTAATTAGAACCTAAGATTGCTTAGAAAAACTCAAAACTCTTTTCTAGTTTTAATTCTTTGAGAAAGGAATCTAGAAATAGTGTTTTCTCTCTCCAATTCCCTAAATCAAGGAAACATGTTGGCATTGGATTCCAAGTTAATGAAGTTTGACTTCATTAATTTAGAGAAACCACCTTCTAATCTAGTCTTATATGGCCCTAATTACGTACTTACTTACCTAAACACTTAGTCACAAAACTCTAACATTTGGCCTAATCAAATACTACCCGTAAACTTACTCCTAATACACATTAAATTGTGATTTTCCTCCCCTAATTAAGAAGAAAAACCACTTCCTCCTCCTCCTCCATTTAAAAGAATTAATTTATTTTAATTCCAAACCAAAGGCCATACTTGGCCATACTTGAAGCCATGCTTGAGACTATACCTCATCATACCTAGCCATGCCTACACCATACCTTACAAAGAGATATTTTCTTTCTTTTCCCTCCATGAGAATTGAGGCACTCCCTCCATTCTTACACCCTTGATGTTTTTTTCTATAAATACCATGTCTAGATGGACTTGGTTCCACTTTGGTTCATTTGTTTAGTTTAGCTTCAAGAGTAGTTCTAAGTTCTTTCTCTTTCTCTCAAGAGTTCAAGAGTTCTTTCTTCTTCTTCTTACTCACCAAGAACCACCACTTCTCAACCATACACAACCTTCTAAACACTTAGCCTTGCCTTTCTAAAAGATCAAGTCCAAGAACCACAACTTTCTTCCTTTCTTTTTCCTTTTTGGCTAAAAACATCATCAAGCTCCAAGGAAGATTTTGCTTTCATCCTCCTCTCAAGATCAAGTCCTTTTCATTTCTAAGAAAACATACCTTGGTAGGGAGTTGTTTTAATAATTATTTCTTTGCTTTATTAAGCTTTATTTTTGGTGCTTTAATGATTTACAAAATCGGTTTCTCCCTTTCTTTTCTTTCAACATTTTGGCCCTCATGGGCTTGTTGCTTTCTCATGATAGCTTCATGATGAGTGTTTCTAGATGCTGACTATGAGTTCATCACAATGAGACCTCTAGAGCTTGAGTTTTACCTTTTTGCAAGTTTATGAGCTCTAGTAAGAAATAAATGAACTTGCATTCATATTTATATTTCAAGTTCTTGCATGGCATATTTATATTCAAGCTTTGCATTCATGTTTATATTTCCTTGTTATCGCCTAATAACTAATCTCAAACCCCACCTATTTCGGCCTTAAAGTCGATTGTTGTGGGGCCTAAAGCACTAAAATAAAGAATTAGACTTGTATTCATATTTATATTTCAAGTCCTTGCATGGCATGTTTATATTCAAGTTTTGCATTCATGTTTATATTTCTTTGTCATCACTTAATAATTAATCTCGAAGCCTACCTATTTCAACCTTAAAGTTGATTGTTGATTAGAGTAAATACTCTAAGGGGCCTAGAGCACTAAATAAAGAATTGGACTTGCATATTATAGTTACTTCCAAGTTATCACATAAAGCTTAAAGATAAGAAATGAACTTGCATGTCATATTTATAGTCTTGTCTAGCATGTTTATATTTCAAGCCATCACCTAAACTCAAAGATAAGAAATAAACTTGCATCTCATATTTACTTTGAAGTTCTCACTTTATTTTATTTTATAATGAAGAATAAAATGAGGTGCATAGCATGTTTAAGATTTTGCCATCACTGAAAGATCCTAGAGCTCAAGGACTTGCCTTCTTTTTATCTCAAGAATGTTTTAATTTAGTTATTTCCCTATGATTATTTTTAGCACCTTTGACAAAGTAAATTAGTTTTCAAAGAGCTTTAGAAGTTATTTTAAGTATAAAACTTAGTTACTTGAAATGCGTTATCTTGTGCTCGTGAGACATGTTACTTTTCAGCTTTGCCTTTAGATTTCCAGCACCTTTAAATTCTGTTTTAGATTATTTAAATGTGTTAGATACCTTGTTACTTGATATGATAATTGTTCTTGGCACTTTGGGCAAGCCTAGTAACTAAAAAGAATTAAAAATGTGAATTCTAGAACTCCTAAGGAAATGAATTATACATTCTGTTCCAGCACCTTTGAATGATTGTAAAACCATGTTATACCATGTTTACTTAAGTGAAATTGACTCATAAATGGTTTAGGAGTTTATTTTAGCATCATAAGAAAATCCGGTAACGAGAAAGGGAGTAAAACGCAACTTCTAGAACACCTTAAATCACAGAAATTCATTTACTGCCTATGCTGTCCAACTTTGATTGATGATGTTCTTGAGGTTAATAATCAGTGGTCATGATGATGATTAGTCCCTTAGATGCATAAGAAAATAATTTGACAATTTGATTTACTCAATTTAAGTGTTTGGTCATTTAAAGGAATGTTTCTGTGATGATTATTTGATATGATGAATTCTTGTGATATTTGATACTATGTGAGATATTAATCTCTAGAGATAGGATTCATTATTTGCATGTTATAGTTCATTTAGAACATTAGAGATGCAGATATGAAGAGTTATGATATTTATGAGTTATGTATTACATCTTGTTACAACATGCTAAGGCTTAAGGTGACTTAAAATATGAGAAAATGATCATTTGGACTCATCAAATGATAGGTGATGAAAAGGTGATTCTTGCTTAAGGTGATTTAAAATATGAGAAAATGATTCTTTGGACTCATCAAATTATAAGTGAGGAAAAGGTGATTCTTGCCCCCTAACCCGTACTTATCAAGTCAGGACTTCAACTTATCAAAAGGGAATAAGTTTATGCTAGTGATGACTAGTGAGGTATGGGCTTATAACCTATAAGTACTCTCTAAAGGGAAGAGTAATAGGGTGGCCCCAAGGATGAAAAGAAACTAGCTTAAAGTCACCTAAGGAAACAAGGAATGTCATTTATAAATCATGTTCTATGCACATCATGTTTGCTATGAAGTTAGATGTATGCTTTAAAGTTAATGTTGCATAAAGTATTGACATGCATATCATAAAGAAGTATAATGCATTCATTACAAGACTTATGATAAAATGAATGGGCCTTGGTTGTGGATGTTTTAGAACTTAGTAAATGAATCTTTGCATGCTCACTATTTCACAATTAAATCCAAGGTTCCTGAGGACGATGATGATGACACGTGTGCGAAAAGGGAAGCCCTACTGAGATTCTTGTATAAGTTTCTCACCCCTTATCTTTCTTTTCCATCTTCGTCTTTAGATAAGGTTGACAACGATGTCCGTGAATTGCCTTGAGGTGCTGACATGGAAGTAGCTTGATGGTCGAGAACAGAGTGGCGCACCAGAAGCAGGGACATAGTCTTAGCTTAATTTCATCATAGTTATGTGTGGAATATTCCTATATCGTTAATATTATTAACGTTGTTTGACCTAATATTTGAAGTTAATGTTATATGATGATGTGCTGATGTTTCTGATTATGTTATTCTTTTTATGTTTACGCTTTACGTTAACGACCTTTTATGTTACGCGAGGCTTACATTTGTTCATGTTTTCAAAAAAAAATTCTACCTGTATTTTCTGCTAAGTATTTTAAAGAAAAGTTTTAAAAAATGAGGCTAAAAGAATAATAGCCTAATGGCTAATCTAAATATGTTCTAGGAGTATTAGGTTAAAAGTTAGGATATTACAAGCTCATAACCTTGAACTCTCAAAATGGAGAGTAGTAGGGTGGCCCCAATGAGTGAAAGAATAAGCTTAAGTCACCAAAGGAATAAGAATAAGGAATTCATGCCATATCCATTTTGTTCTATATGTATTACTTATGTTTCTATATTGCATAAACATGCATAGCATAATAAGATATGTTGCATTCATAACATCTGAGACGCATACTAAAATGAATGGGCCTCGGTAAATAGTATTTTCAAACTTTAAAATTGAACCTTATGCATGTTCACCCTTTTCATAAATAAACCCGAGGTTCCTGAAGACATAGACGATGACACCAAGATAGGAGAATACCTTACTAAGATTCTTTAGAAAGTTTCTCACTCCCTCTATCTTTTCTTTCCATCGTGTCTTTAGAGGATGATGACATCCTTTGTGATTTACGTTGATGCACTGACGTGGGAGCTGTATTTTGATGCCATGCACCAGTCCTATCATTTTGTAGGCCGTTGTTCAATCCGCATGTTCGTGTTCCTGGATCGCCCTTTTGCTTAGCCAGTTACGAGCTTTCGGTTCACACCGACTTCGCCCTTCATCAATGACCTACTCTTCGAGCGCACACGCCGCCAAGAGAGTGTATCTGTCGTACCCCCGACGCTGCCTCCACCATTCATGCCTATTCGAAGTATATCCCCCATTCACCCCCAGCCTTCTCTAAGACTGACCCCTCCGAAACGGACATCCCGTCCATGGGTTCCTCCCCCATCGTACCCATGGAGCTGGGTAGCGAGGATACCGTAACGCAGCCACTTCGAGGAGGCAAGATGAGGATGGTACTTCACTACGGAGCACACGCCTAACCTTCCCACTGCTTGTCTACCCCAACCGAGTTTGCCTAGTAGGTTGGATATGCACCCCCCGTCGACGAGCAGGAGTAGGAGCTAGTAGCTGACTCTAGTGCACATACACATACATGACTAGGATAGCCTTCTTTTGTTTTAGAGGTTATCTATTTTAGATCCACTATTGTAGATGGAAGATTTAGATGTACTTTCTTTATGTTTTCTTTATGTTGCACGGATGACTGTATTAACTCTACTACTATTGTTCTGGTGTATGGTATAACTACTATGTATCTAAATCATGATGTGGTTTAATTTATGGTATGATGTTCCCTTTTATGTGTCATGTTTTCCCCTGTTGATTTCTTGCAAGGCGACGATGTAGTTTACTTTACGCATGCGAATGGCTCACATTTTGTTTTCCCTTCAAAAAAGAAAAATTTTACTTATATTTTTCTAAGTATTTTCTAAAACAGAGTTAAAGACTGAAACAAAAGAGTAATAACTAATAGTTAACTTGAATACATCCTAGGTACATTGAGTTAAATATTAGGGTGTTACAAATCAAGTAGTTATTCACCATCCTCTTCAAACTGAACCAAGTAGTTATTCATCAGCCTTTTCAAGCCGAACTAACTAGTTATTCACCAGCCTCTTCAAGCTAAACTAAGTAATTATTTATCAGCCTCTTCAAGCTGAACTAAGTAGTTATTCACTAGCCTCTTCAAGCTAAACTAAGTAATTATTTATCAGCTTCTTCAAATTGAACCAAGTAGTTATTTACCAGCCTCTTCAATCTGAACTAAGTAGTTATTCATTAACCTCTCGAAGTTGAAATCCGTGACAAGTAGACAATCTTTACTGTCACAAACCAAGCAATTATTTACCAGCTTCTCCAAGTTGAACTGTGACCAACAGGAATACCTTACTGTCGTATTGCAAGCAGTTTTACATTAGCCTATCCAAGCTATCTCACACCAATCACTAATGGATTCGAGGATACAAAGGTTTATGCTTGGGTTGCCACTCAAACTAATCTACACTCAAATTTCCTTAAAAATTTATATGAATAACCTTGGATAACTTGAATAACTTCTTTCTATCATTTCTTCCTAGGAAGAACATATATTTGTTTAAAAGTATAGAAAAAAGATTTTTTTCAATTAAGGAATCTGATTACATGATGTGATGAACCTTACAGGATATGGGGAGAGATTTTCACAGAGTTGCCACTCTTGTGCAATGTTGAAAAAATCACTTTCGTTTGAGCACAACATCTCTATTTAAATATGGTCTTCCTTGTAACATCCTAATTTTTAACCCAATACTCTAAAACATATTTAGGTTAATCATTAGTCTATTACATCATAGTTTCCTTATTACTTTAAAATACTTAGCGAAAAATACTAGTAAATTTTTTTTTTGAATTATAAAAGCAAAGTGAGAGTCGCATGACACGATAAGCAATGAAGCACGTAAGGAAATAAAGCAAGCATCTCATAACATCATAACATAAGGCAAGTAAAGGCACATCACGATAAAACTGAACTGTATATTTATATAATATGATATGCCCACTTATGGAGAGTGGGACTTAGTTTGGTACAACCGAAATAGAAATACATGGAAAATGAAAGTACAACAGAAGGCATAAAAAGAAACTCTCCTAACTCTAGTGCACCAACAAATAGATAGCCTTAAGACAAAAGGAGGCTATCCTGGCTTAGTCAAAGCTCGGACACCAGAACACGATGGTCGTCTCCTACAGCGGGCCTCTCTGGAAAGGAGGGACGTATCCGATCCACTGGGCTATCTCTGCTGGGGTGGCTATACGCTGCATCAGTCAGGCGTGAGCTCCACGGTGGGTATCATCCTCACCCGTCGTCCACATACCGACTGAGTGACAAAAGCCTCGCTACCCTCCCCAAAGTCCATCGGTACAGTGGGGGAGGATCCCTCGGAAGGTGCTTGAGTGCCAGAGTCCTCGGAAGGGTCCGTCTCGAAGAATGATGAGGGCAAGCGGGGCACATACTGTGGGTAGTCCCGGACGGCAGAAGCTGTCGGTGGGGTGCGACGGATCCACTCCTCTCGAGGGCGTGCGCGCTCAAATACGAAGTCATTGTCGAAAGGTGAGGCGGGAGGGAATCGATGAGTATGTACAGGGTGACTGAAGGGCCGTCCAACGAACATGAATACAGGAATGACACAGCGGCCTACAAAATGGTATGACCCATGGTCCGGATCATGATGCACCTCCTATGTTAGGGTGTCCACAAAAATCACGAACGTCACCATCTGAAGACGTGACGGAAAGAAGAGATAGAGGGAGTGAGAATCTTGCTAAAGAATCTCAGTAGGGCCTCCTACTACCTAAGTGTCATCATCTACGTCCTCAGGAACCTTGGGTTTAGTGCATAAAATAAGTGAGCATGCATTGAGTTCATTTTTAAGCTTTTGAAACATAGTTAGCCAAGGTCCGTTCATTTTAGTATGATTCTTAATGTCATGGATGTAACATAGTAAAGAATATATGCATGGCTCTACGTAATGCAAGAATAACAATCATAGCATTAAGAACATCATGATAGTGGCATAATCATCATACTTTACTTCCTTATGGCCACCCTAAAAGACATTCGTTCTGGCGGTGCTCGGCCGAACCGGTGTCACCTAGAACGTGTCACATCTCTAGGTTATGAGCTTATACCTAACTAGTCATCACTAATTCTTACTTATCAATCCCGATAAGCGTATCATAATCATAATCATAATCCCGACTATCTAGTACGGGCTAGGGGGCATTTCTTGGGGGTGCTCAGCCGAACCGGTGTCACCCAAGAATACATCTTAGTACCGATGTCACATGAGTTCTCTGGAGGTTCTCGACCGAACCGGTGTCATCCGAGAACTCATCTTAGTACCTCATAAAGAAAATCTCATAGGTTTTTCAAAAACTTTCTAAGTCCCGAAATTTGTCAGAAATTCGGCAGCATAACAGCAGCACGCCGGATTTCTTCCAAATTTACTTTATGCCACATAAATAAATCAAGCATGTGTAACATCTTAATTTTTAACCCAATACTCCAAAAAATATTTTGGTTAATCATTAGTCTATTACTCTTTTAGTCTCATTCCTTATAACCTTTCATTAAAATACTTAGCGGAAAATATGAATAAATTTTTCTTTTTGAAACTTGAAAGCAAAACGTGAGCCGCGCACTAACCTAACGTTCGTCATAACCATCACATGCAAGAAAAAGTAACCACGCCATTGATAATCATGGAACATAGTATTATACATAACAACCATAATATCATCACGTCTTCATGGATACATAGACTACTAACATCATTGTACCATCATTTACATCAAAACATGCCCATATATGTGAAGTCATCTTTATCCACCTATGAGGTTAGATAAGTGTCAACCTAAAAGCTAAGCTATCTATGCCTCCGCAGTGACCCTCTGCTCCGTCTGCTAGTGTGTCCTTTAAGTGCGAGCCTCAGAAGAAGTCACGAACCTCGTTGTAATCATCGTCTAGAGACGACACGGAAGAAAAGGAAGGGATGAGAAACTCATTCGAGATTCTCAGTAGGGATTCCCGACTCTAACACTAGTGTCATCGTCGTCGTCCCCAGCCACCTCGGTTTTAATTATGAAAAATGTGTACATGCATAAGGATTGGTTTTAGGCTTTACAAATCTATTTATCCGAAGTGAGTGTCTTTTAGTATGTGTCTTAATGACATGAATGCAACAGATATTTGATGAATGCGTGACAATACCATATGCACATTAACACGAAAATCGTAATACTTGGGCACATCATAAAGAAACAAGAATCATATATGTGGCATAAAGAGGCATAGTAATTTTCATGTGATATCTTTCTTATAAATAAAACTCTTAAGTTCTTTTTCTTAAAGACCACCCTCTTAACTTATCCACCAAAAGTCCAACCGATTCACCGACCCGACGATAATCTGGTCACCAAACTACATCTCACCTATCGCCTAGGAATGAGCTAAATCCTAACTAGTCGTCACTAGATTTAATATGGGCTAATAGAGGGGGTATACATAACTTTCTTGGATCACCTATCTTAGGATCATTTCCTTCTTTGAAACGCTCTACTGGTATCTAGTACACAACGAATTGTCCGCTTTGGCAAGCTCAATGTCAATACCCTCACGGATTTGTTTCCTCCCCACCGTAGCGGGAGAAATGCGTCTCAGTGTTCTGTCATATCTGTTCTGGGGGTGCTCGGCCGAACCGGTGTCACCCAGAACCTTTTATGGGGGTGCTCGGCCGAACCGGTGTCACCCAGGAGTTTTCACAAACTTTTCTCAAATTCTCAAGCTTGATGGGAAATTCGGCCGCGTAATGACATACACCGGATTTCCTTCAAACTTGCTTTATGCCACAAAACATATAGAGCATGCATAGTCATTCAACATCAACATAAGGCATCATATTCATCGTATGCATCGTAAGCATCATAATATCATAATTTTGCATAACGCATCATGGCAGGAGCATCAACACACCAATACTATATACTCTCATCAGAGATCACATGCTCAAGTTGTTCTCGTAATAAAACATATATCCTCATGAATTCCTCATATGAATAACATCATCATCCTTCACATAACATATGCATCCTCGTAAAACATCTTAACATACCTTAGTATCATATAAATATCATTCTCATATTCTTAATGTCTTATGCATTGACCGTTATGGTCTTTAACTCATAGTCTAAGTTATGAATCATTCAAAGCTAACCTCTCAGGTACTTAGGAGGTTATGACTAAGTATATCTCTCTTCATACTATTGTCAAGAATATCTCTCAATCTCAAAGGTGCAGAATTCATAATTTCAACTTTATGGGTACCTAGGAGTCACGACAATGACCCTTTCTAAGTTCGGTTTGCTTCTAAGGCACCAAGATCAAGTCCTAAACCAATTATGAGTCATTTCTACACATTTAAACTAATTTAGAACCATGATTATCATTACTAAACCTTGCTGGACAGAATCCAAAAAATTCTAATATTAAGGGATCTAGAACTCTTAAATTAATTCTTTTCTAGTTTCTAACCTTTCTTATCTTTTACTCATGAGTTTTTCCATTGATCATACTTAAACATAAGCATGTGCTCATACAGTGGCCAATCATAGCAAGGCAGAACCGAAACAACACTCTCCATACAAAGGCATAAAACATACTTTTTAAAGCACATAGGATACTAGTTTCTCTTGGAACCTTTTTAAAACCTTCAAAACTCTTTTGTAAACATTTTTAACATCTAAAATCATCAAGATATTGATAAGGTCAGTAGCTAAGTTGAATTTATTTCAAGAGGTCCTAAATTCATAAAACTTAGTTCTATATGTTCCTTGAATCCACATAGACTTAGAAAAATTATAAAGCATAGCTTATAGGCATTTGTGATCAAATGAAACTTATCCTAAGTTCATTAATCTCACATAGCCGAAGTGGGCATTCTAAGAGAATGCTTTCCATGTCTAACTCTCATTTGAGACCTTGGGACAAATCTTTGAGCTCTAGAGCTTTAGGTGATGACAAAACATAAACATGCCATGCACTTCATTTTTATTGTTCATTAGGGAAATAAAGTGAGAACTTGAAAAGTAAATAGCTCAAAATAAATATGAGATGCAATTTGTTATTATCTTGGATTTTAAGTGATGACTTGAATAATAAACGTGAAATGCAATGCTTGGAAATTAAATATGAATATGCAAGTTCATTTTTAGTCTTAGAGCATTAGTGATGACATAAAAATAAATCATGCTAGGCAAGGCATAAACTAAATATGAATGCAAGTTCATTTTGGTTTAATAACTAGAGCTCGTCCAAGACTTTAAAGAACCAATATTCACAACCCCAACATAGTCTCATCAAGTCAAGAGAATGGAACTAAAAGAAATCTCCATATTTTCAAGAAAATGAGTTATGGCCGAAATCATGAGGCTAAGAGAAAGTAATCCATATTCCTTTTTGAAATCATTCTTATTTTCTTAAGTTGAAAACTTTAGTGAACTTCATAGCATAATAATAAAAACTAAAGAAAACTCAAGCTTTAGGGGTCTCATTATGATGAACACATAGTCATCATCTAGAGGTCCCCATCATCAAGCCATCATGTATGAGTTTAAAGGTCATGAAGGCCAAAAACTCAAGAAGGAAACCAAGAGAGTTTTAAAAAGAAATTCCAAGAGGTAGCTAGAGAAAAACTCATTTTTCATGGAAATAAGATGCAAAGAAACACTCCTACCTAGAGTGAAGACAAAGAGCTTGAACTTTGAGAGAAGAAAACAAGATGATGAGCTCCTCCAAAAGGCTTGATGTTTTCGGCCAAGGGGAGATAAGGAGGTTAGAGTTGTGTTTGAGGTGAGGTTGTGTTTGAGATGAAATATTTGAGAGGTTTGATGGTGATTCAAGGTTATGGGGTGATGTGTGAAGGTTATGAGATGATGATGATGAAGTAAAGAGATGAAAAAGATGAAGATGAAAAAGAAAGGAACTCTTTGGGACTTGAGAGAAAGAAAGAAACTAGCAAGACTACTCTAAGCTTTAGCAAATGCTCAATGTGCATCCAATGCTAACACAAGCTCCCTATTTATAGAAAAACAAAGTGATAGGTGAGAGAATGGAAAGCATGGCTGATGGTAAGAAAGAGAAAATATCTCTTTGATGGTGTCATACAAGCATGGTTTGAAGCATGGAGCTCATGACACAAGGTATGGTTTCAAGCATGGGTTTTTGAGTGATCTTTTCTTTAAATTGTGGATGAAATTAGGTGTAACACCCTAATATTCGACCCAATACTACTAGTACGTAGTCAGGCCAAATATTAGTTGTTACTAACTGACATGGTTCTTTAAAAAGTAACTTTAAAGAAAATATGAGCCAATTTTTTTTCTTAAAACATTACTTAAAATAGGAGTCGCGCGTATCCTATCGGGTCGGTATCATAAAGTGCAGAATCATAAACATAGAGGTGGCTCCAAAACGTAGCATCATCATAACTGAAATATTTCATCTTTATAATATGCCTACCCTAAGGGGCAGGGCTCTTCAAGTACATAATAACATGAATACGGCAAAAAAACAGAATGCATGGAAAAGAACTGGAAAGAAGCATCCCTACCCATGTGCAACCTAAGATGGATAACCTCAACACAAAAGAGGTTTCATCCCTACTATGTGACGTGCGTGCACTAAGGGGTACCCTCTAACCTATGCAGCGGGATCACGGGTACAGAGGGACGTAGCCAATCCACGGGCGGAGCTCGGCGGGTGTAGGCATGCCCTGTGACTGGATGTGTCATTCCCGTCGGGGTCGTGGTCCGGGCACCGAGGCCCTCCGACGCTGAGTGACTGTCTCCTCGCTGCCCCTCGGTCGCAGAGACGGAGTGGGGGCAGAGTCCTCGTGGTCCATGGGGGATTCCTCTGAAGGGTCCTCCTCTGAGTGCTGCGACAATGGCACGTACTGCGGCACATCAGCTGAACCGGCAGAGTGGGTCCGCAGGTTCCTCTCATGTCGCGGTCGCACATGCTCAAAGATCGCGGGGTCACCATAGGGGGATGCTGGGGAGAAGCGATAACTGTACAAGGGGTGTGCGAATGGCTGTCCCACAAACATAAAGATGCGCACAGTACACCGGCCCTCAAAATGAAATGACCCATGCTCCGGGTCATGGTGGATCTCCAGTGGGCGTGTCAACGTCACAAAGATTTAACGTCGCCATCTCGCTCAAGACGTAATGGAAAGAAAGAGATAGAGGGAGTGAGATTCTTACTAAAGAAACTCAGTAGGGTTTTCCTCCTATCCTAGGTGTCATCATTTACGTCTCCAGGAATCTCGATTTATTTATGAAAACCATGGACATCTATTGGTTCAATTATGAGTTTTCTAAAGTCTCAATTTCCGAGATCCGTTCTTTTTAACATATCACTTGTATCATAGACATAAATCACATAACTTGGATCATAGAACATAAATCATATACCTTAGATCATGGAACATGGTTTCCTATATCATGGGTCATAGCACATAAACTCATAACTTTATGATTCTCATACCATGGGGCGTAGCACGCAAATTCATATAATTATGGTGCATAAAAACATAGCTCATGGAACATGGTACATATCTTGGTTACTTGAGGTGACATTGGAACATCATCATCATTATTTTCCTGGGGCCACCCTAACTGATCTCCTTGTGGAGAAAATCCTAGGTTATGAGCTTATACCTTACTAGTCGTCATTAGTACATGGACTTATCCCTTTTGATAAGTTTAAAGATCCCGACCTAAGGTACGGGTCTAGGGGGCTAGAATCACCTTATCCCCACCCTTAATCCGGTGGTTCAAGGATCATCTTCTCATAGTCTATGTCACCTTAAGTCTTAGCATGTTAATGCAAGATGCCACATAATTCATGCATGTCAAACATAATTACATCATAGGCATCTTTGAAGTCTTTAAAGAACAATAACATGCAAACATAAAACTATAATCATCATACTTGACTCATGGAGTAAAATCATCATAAGGTAAGCAAGAGCAATAAGCCTCTTAACTTGATCATGTTTGAAATCGAACATATAAAATCATGTATTCATGTTAGGCTAAAGCATAGACTCATGTCATGACAATTCTCAGATTCAGGCAATGCAAGATCATAGCTTCAAGTCATTAAATCAGAAAAGCATTCTGTTTTTAAACTTGGGTTCTGGTAATCGATTACATAAGTCTTGTAATCAATTACACAGCCTCGAGATTTCAAAACATGGAGGTCAGGGGGTTCTGGTAATCGATTACATGGGACTTGTAATCGATTACACAGTTTCGAGATTTCGAATCAAGGCAGATAGGGGTTCTAGTAATCGATTACATGGAATTGTAATCGATTATTTTGTTTAAAACACTTTGCTGGGCCCCTAGGACATCTGGGTAATCGATTACATGAGTAGGTAATCGATTACTAGAATCCAGAATGTGTAATCGATTGCACTATATAGTAATCGATTACTTTGGGCAAAAGTTCATGTTTGAGCTCGTCCGAGCTTTCTGGTAATCGATTACATGGGTTGGGTAATCGATTACCAGCATCTTAAAAACCAAAATATGAGGTCTAAACATATCTGAGTCATTCCTTGAAATGCTTATGGTGGCTAGTTTCTCTTGGAACAATTTTGAACTTCAAAAACATCTTGTCAACCATTTTAACTTGTCAAAACCCTTATAATTCTAAGAACATACCCAAAATATTTTTGAGTACAACATATGTTTTGGAAAGACTTAAAACATGGGCTATAGGCTCTTGTGACTAATAAAGTCCTCTTGGAGCTATCTTTATCACATGGCCAAGATGTACATTCCAAGAATGTTTTCCATGGTTAACCTCTTCTCAAGATGAAATGGGCAAATCTTTGAGCTCTAGTATCTTAGATGATGACATAAAATAAACGTGCTATGCACTTCATTTTAGAGTCCTTTAGAAAGTAAAGTGATAGCTCAAAGTAAATATGAAATGCATATCCATTTTCATTCTTTGAGTTTAGTGAGGACTTGAAATATAAAATGAGATGCAAAGCTTGGAATTTAAACGTGCATAATGCAAGTTCATTCTTAGTCTTGGGGTTTAGTTGTTGCATAGAAATAAACGTGCTATGCAAAGCATAAAGTAAACGTGAATGCAAGTTTCTTTTGTATCTTGTCTAGAGCTCTTACAAGATTTTAAGGAGGAACATAGTCCCAACCCAAAACTCATCTTCACAAGAAAAGAAAAACCATTGGTACCAAGGCATCAAGAGAAAACATGACTTCAAGAGTCATGGGAGTGGTCAAATCTTAACAAAGGAAGGAACCATTTTTAAATCTCTAGGGACCAAGATCTTGATGATCCAAGCATCAACATCCTAAGTCCTCATCATTGAGTACATGGCTCCCTTCAAAATAAATATTTAAACAGAGTTCATGATAAAGGAGAAAGCAACACCAAAACCATGCTTGGTTTAGGGCCAAAGCTTCAAGCTTTAGAGTTTGTTCATGTGACAAGCATCAACATGAAGCTCTCATCATCAAGCTTACATTTTTCCCATGTAAAAAGGCTCCATGGCCGAAAACATAAGAAGGAAAAGGAAGAAGATCCAAAATGTTCAAGAGAAACATAAACTCCTTTAACTAAACTTGTAAAGAATGAAACTTTCTTTAAGAAAAACTCAAGCTTTAGAGGTCTCATGGACTCATGGTCACATCTAGAGAACACTCATCATCAAGCCATCATATTCAAGGCCTTAAGGCCGAAAAACTAAGGGGAAGAAAAGAAAGAAACCAAAAAGAAAGCAACATAGAGGTTCAACCATTCATCAACTCCCAAGCAAGATTCAGGCATAAGAATCAAAGACATGTTTAGAAAGAGTTCCCTACCTTGTGTCTTGGAAAAGGAGGAGAGAACTTGAGCTTGAGGAACTCTTGGGAACTTGAGGGGAAAAGAAATGAGAAAGCTTGAGACTTTGAGAGAAAACTAGCACCTACTCTTGGCTCAAACCTTTGCAAAAGACCAAAGTGATCAAAGGCTCACCAAGGCAAGCTATTTATAGACAACTAAACCATGGATGTGTGGATGGGAAGGCTGGCCGAATTTGTGGTCACAAGGAGAAGGAAAATCTCTTTGAGTTGTCATTCCAAAGTATGGTCATGAGTATAGCTAGGTGTAGCCTATGACTTGTCTTGAAAATGTGACCTTTTTTTTTTTGAATTTGAAGGACATAATTAAATTCATTTTAGAAATGAATTGAAAACCTTGATTGACCATATAAAATATTCTTTGAGTCTTGAGTGACAATTTTTCTTGAAAGTTGATCATTGATTGAAAGTGTTCAAGACATATGTCACAAGATAGCTTGAACACATAGACTAACTTTTTGATGATTTCTAGGGAGAAATTGTAACACCCCGATTTCTCTGTCCGAGGGAAATGACCAAAATGCCCCTGAGGTCATTTCCTGACCCGAACTCGAGGGTAACCAACTCGGTCATTCTCGAAGGGTCAACTCAATGTTTGAAGGGGATTAAATGGCCCTTGAATGCTTTCGGAAGCGAAAATTTCGTTTTCCGCAGTTTCGAGTCAAAATGACCAAAATACCCATATAGCGTTTTTACGCGGGTAAAGGTGCCGTTTGAGCCCGGAACTTTCCCCAGAGGTTTAAAAACATGTTTTCATGTGTCTAGAGGTCTCTGTTCAAGTCCCGATGGTCCCGGGCAGTTTTAGTGCAAAATTACGATTTTGCCCCTAGAATAGTGTTTTTGAGCTTAATGACGTAATTAAGCAAACCTAAGCAATATTAGGCTCTAAACGAAGATTAATTTATTTCCCTAATTAATCTAGAGTCAAAATAATTTATTAAAGTTAATTAGAACCTAAAATTGCTTAGATTAAACTTAAATCCCTTTTTAGAACTCAAGACTCCTAGTCTTGGAATCTTGAATAGTGTTTTCTCTCCAATTCCTTAAATCAAGGAAATGTGTCTAGAGTTGTTTAGACTCTAAATTGAGGATTTAACTCACTAATGGTGCAAGACCACTCCTTAATTATGTCTAGACCACCTTAATTACCCATTTACCTTCCCTAAACACTTTCTTACAAATTCCTAATCTTAAGCATAATCAAAGATACACCTAAACACAACTCTAAACCACAATTAAAATGCAAAGAAACCTCCCCCATGGGCTGATGCATTTCGGCCACATCCTCCCCCTTTGACCACATATTAAATTGTTCTCTCACTCAAAGAACCATGCTTGAGGCCATACCTTGAACCATACCTCACCATACCTTAAGCCATACCTCACCATACCTCAAGAACACATTATCTCACCTCATGGAACTCATGGAATGCCTCCAATCTGCACCTCATGGCCGAAGCTCTTCATCACCATGAGCTCCCTCCATTTGTTTCATTTCTCTATAAATAGAATGCCTTGAGGAGCTTGCACCACTTTTAGATCATTTGCTAAGTTTAGGAAACACTCAAAGCTTTTCTTTTCTCTCAAAGTTCTAGTGTTCTTCAAGTTCTTCAAGCTCTTCAAAGTTCTTCATCATCTTCATCTTCTTCTTCCATCTTCAAGTTCATCACATCAAGTAGGGATTTTCTTTCATGTATTCTTTTCTTTAGAGTTCTTGTTTCAAGCTTGATGTTCATAGTTTCTCTTGATTCTTTTAGAACTTCTTTTCTTCTCCTTCTCCCTCTTTATGTTTCGGCCATAGGCCTTGGAGAACAAAGGAATAAGAGCTTGATGATGAGAGTTTCATGATGATGTTCATCACTTGAAACAAACTCTAGAGCTTGATCTTTGTTCTTGAGCAAAAATGTTTTTAGTTTTTCCTTTCTTGAACTCTTGAGAACTTTAGCTTTAATGATGTTTTAAAATGGCTCTATGAACTCAATGATGAGGACTCATGATGTTGGTGTTAATATATCATCAAGATCATAAACTCTAGAGTATTAAAATGTTCCTTTTCTTCTTGAAGATTTCGGCCATTTCCTTAAATTTTTCTAAGCTTCATGGTTTGATTTCCTAAAAATATTATGTTAAGTTTTAAAGAACTCTAAGCTTGACTTTACCTTGTTTGGATGAGTTTGGGTTATGGTTTAAATTCCTTTAAAGTCTTGTTAAGAGCTCTAGAAAGATAAAATGAACTTGTATAATTTATTTTGTGCTTGCATTCATATTTACGTTCTTGCTATGCATCTTTACTTTCTATCTATCACCTAAGAACATAAAGATTAAAATGGAACTTGTCTCATCACTTAATTTAATTCTCGAAGCCTTTCTATTTCGGCCTTAAAGTCGATTGTTGTTGGGCCTAGAGCACTAAAATAAAGAATTGAACTTGCATTACCACCCAATTAATTTCTCGAATGCCTATCTATTTCGGCCTTAAAGTCGATTGTTGTTGGGTCAAGAGCACTAAAATAAAGAATTGAACCATGTATATTTACCTTCAAGCTTGCACGTTTAAGTTTATGCCTCGCATATTTACTTTCAAGCTTGCACGTTTAAGTTTATGCCTTGCATATTTAAATTTAAGTCATCACATTACTTTGTAAGCAAGATTAAAAATGAAAAGCATGAGCACGTTTAGTTTATGTCGAAACTTAAGAACCTAGAGCTCAAAGGACTTGCCCATTTCATTCCAAGATAAAGTTAAATGTGAATGTGTTCCTTGAATGCATAATTTCGGCCAAGTAGCGATGATGGACTTGCAATGAGTTTTCATCTAGCTACTAGGACCAATAGTCTATGTTTTAAATTTTCCTTAAAGCTTTACAAATCTTTATAAGGTTATGTCATCACAAGTTGTGATTCTATTATCTTTTAGGGGATGGAATATGTTTTGGTCAGTGACCTAAGGCTTCTCTTAGCCTTTTGATGAATTAAAATGATTTGCAAAGAGTTTTTAGAAGTTCTAGATTGATTCCAAGAGAAACTAGTTAACTTATGTACATAGAAATGTCAATTTAACTCTCTCATTTAAGTTAAATGTTTTCGGTTCTGATGTGATGAGTGTGATGCTGTATGATGATGTTTTGATGTGTTGGAATGTGTGAAAATATCATGTGATGATGTAGAAGCAATCCTATGCATGATAGGTAAGAAACTAGCTAACTAGAAATACCGTAAAGCTAGAATTTAACATAGTTTTGACCCATTTGTTTATGGAACTAATCCAAACTGTTTTAATGGGAACATAATCAGATTTAGATTGTTTAGACATGAAAAACTTGGTATCATTTGGATTGGAATCGAATTCTAGCACCTATAGGGAAACTAGTAACTAGAAAACCGTAAAAGTGCAAGTTTAGAACTCTTAGAACGTTTACTTTTCTGGATTCTGTCCAGCACCCTTACAACATGATAAATGTGATTAATAATTAGTCCTTAAGCATAGGAATGCCTCATAATTGATTTAGATTTAATATATAGCGCCTTCGGCGAAAACGGAACCGAGAAAGGGTCTAAAACGTAAGTTCTAGAACCCCGTAAATACAAGTTAGAGATTCTGCCCTATGCTTTTCAGATTTAAGTATGAACATGAGGATTAGGAATGATGATTAAATATGAGCCCTTAGGTGCATAAAGATATGAGCGACGGATGTAGAGAACTATATCTCAAGATTAAGACCCGTAAGGGTCAAAGCATAAGCTACCGTAAGGGTAAGCGTTTGGATGTTTCATGATGATGCATGAAGTATGCTAATGATGATGAAGTTATTCATATGAGGAATTTGTGAGACTATATGTTTATGTGGCATAAAGCAAATTTGGAAGGAAATTCGGTGTAATGACCGTTGTCGCTTGAATTTCCGACAAATTTGGGGACTTAAAGAGATTTTGAAAATTAAGGTACTAAGATGGGTTCTAGGATGACATCGGTTCGGCCGAGCACCTCCATAGAACTCATGTGACATCGGTACCATTTTACACTCTTAGGTGACACCGGTTCAGCCGAGCACCCCTAAGAGTTTTGCCCCCTAACCCGTACTCAGATAGTCGGGATTTATGATTTATGATACGTTTATCGTTAAGTGGTAAGTAAGAACTAGTGACGACTAGTTAAGGTATGAGCTCATAACCTAGATGTATGACACGTTCTGGGTGACACCGGTTCGGCCGAGCACCCCGATTCGATTGTCTTTTAGGGTGGCCCATGAGGAAGAGAAGTTTCATGATTATGATTATGTCACTAAGTTTTGTCCCATATGAATGTTACTATTGCCACTTTATGCCACCAAGAATGATGATGCTTGATGTTATGTTTTATGTATGTGCATTAGGTAGTGCCATGCATACATTTTCTATCATGTTGCATCCATGACATTAAGATCATCCTAAAATGAATGGACCTTGGCTAAAATATATTTTAAAGTTTAAAATGAACCTAATACATGCTCAGTCATTTTGTATAAATAAACCTAAGGTTCCTGAGGACGTAGATGATGACACTTAGGTAGTAGGAGGCCCTACTGAGATTCTTTAGCAAGATTCTCACTCCCTCTATCTCTTTCTTTCCGTCACGTCTTCAGATGGCGACGTTCGTGGTGTTCGTGGACACGCCGACGTGGGAGGTGCACCATGACCCGGACCACGGGTCATTCCATTTTGTGGGTTGATGCATGGTTAGAGTATTCATGTTCATGGGTCGACCCTTCACTCCCCCTGTACATTCCCATCGTTTCTCCCCCGTCTCACCTTTTGGCGATGACCTGGTGTTCGAGCGCGCACGTCCCCTAGAGGAGAGGCTTCGCTGCACTCCCATCATCCACGCCCGCCGCCGAGACTACCCTCAAAGATGTGCCCCGCTGTTCGTCATCTTTTTCTGAGACGGATCCTTCCGAGGATCTCGAACCTGTGCACCCTCCGAGGGATCTTCCCCCTCCATACCTATGGACTTTGGAGAGGATAGCGAGCCCACCGTGACTCAACCGAGGCGTGCACGACGACCGGAGATGCGGCCATACCTGGCTCACACTCGATCCCCGCTCCGCCTCTTCTCGCCCGGAGACCTCGCCCAGGTTCCCGGGTATCTGCCTCGATCACGGGATAGTCGCGATAGAGGCCGTGGATGGCCCGAGATAGAGCACACACCACTTAGATGGGGATAAACCTTCTTTTGTTTAGAGGTTTCCCATTAGATGCACTCGGGTAGGGGAGTAGATCATGTTTATGTTTATGTTGTATTTCCTTTCCTGTACTTTCCTTGTACTAAACTAAGTCCCACACTTATAAGTGGGCAAATTATATATATATGAGATGATCTTCAGTGTTACTCATGGTGTGCCTTATGTTATGATGTTGTGAGACATTTGTTTACCATACATGGTTTACTGCTTATCGCATCACGCGGCTCTCACTTTGTTTTTCAAAAAAAAAATTACCCGTATTTTCCGCTAAGTAATTCAAAGATAAATGAGAACTATGAAGTAACAGACTAATGGTTAACCTAAATATGTTCTAGAGTATTGGGTTAAAAATTAGGATGTTACAGAAATGGCGCCATTCTTGGCAGCCTTGGGGAGGAGAAATATCTCCTTAAACCATGTTCTAGAAGTGTGCTTTGGTGTGACATAGATTAGTCTTAGGATTAAAAGTTGCTAAGTAGGTACATAGGTGCACTAATAGGTTAATTAAAACCATAAATCCCTAGGTTAGAGGTGGTCTAGAAGGATTAGGGGAGTCAACACCTCTAAGACTAGTGATGTGGGTGTGACAACTTGTCTTGGAAAGAAAAATTGACGTGAATAGTGGAAACACTATTAGTCACTATTCACAGATTCTTATTCTTCTCCTTCTTTTTTTTTTAAAGAATAAGACTAGGATGAGATTTGAATTTCCCTAAGCAATTTTAGGTTTCAATTAATTCTAAATGATGGTTTTGGCTCTAGATTAATTATGGAAATTAATTAACCTTTAATTAGAGCCTAATATTGCTTAGATTCGGAGTTAAACGACTCATTAAGCTGAAAATGCAATATGCAGGGGCAAAACTGTAATTTTCACCAAAAGTTGCCCGGGACCTTCGGGACTTAAACAAACATAGTTCATGCCTTAAAATTATTGTTTTGAACCTCAGAACAAAGTTCGGGTCAAAACGGAACTTAAAACTGCCTGAAATCTGTCACAGGGGTATTTTGGTCTCTTAAGGGCAGAAATCTCAGAAATGAGGTTTTTCTGCTCCGTTAAACATTCACAATCATACAACCCCCTTCATATAACATATGAACCCTATGAGGATGGCCAAAGCCGGCCGTCCTCGTGTTTCGGGTGAAAATGACCTCAGGGGCATTTTGGTCATTTTGAAAGTTTAGCGAAAATCGGGGCGTTACATTAGGCTTCTAGAAGACCAACATGGCTAGAAGTTTTTCAGCCACAAATGAAGGGAATGATTTATTTTACTTGGTTATTCATTTGGAAAAGCAAGCTTGATTGAAATTATGACAAGGCATGACAAGTGAGGTGATTTGAGGTGATTTTCCTTTAAGTTTGAAATGAAATAATTCATGAAAATGGGGGAGGGGGCTGGCTGATTTTGAGCCACAAAAATGAGAGAAAAAGTCTTCTAGAAGATGTCCTATGAAGCATGGATGAAAGCATGGAGGTTATGACACAAAGCATGGTTCTTTGTGAGATGGAAGCATGGTCTTTGGAGTGTCAAAAATTTGCACATGTGATGGATAATGGGGGGATGATTTCGGTCAGATTTGGGCAGCAAGGAGAGAGGAAAAATATTCCATGTAATTGGGTGCTAATGATAGGATTAAGTGTAGGTTAGTTTAGGTACAAGGTTAGGAGTAATTAAGCTTAAGTTTAGGTAACTAAGCATGTGTATTAGGAATTTTATGACAAGGTTAGGAGTGCTCTTACATCATTAGAGAATTTAAAATTCATTTGTGAATAAACAATGTGTATCACAATCCCATGATTTAAGGAAAGAGAGAAAACACTATTTGTGCACTATTTGCACACTATTCATTGATTCCTACACTCAAAGTCCTTGAATTTAAAGATAGGGTTTTAAGTTTATCTAAGCAATTTTAGGTTCTAATCATCCTTATTAAATTATTTTGACCTTAGATTAATTATGGAAGTTAACTAACCTTCGATTAGAGCCTAATATTGCTTAGGTTTCGCTTAACTGTGTGATTAGGTGTAAACATACGAAACTACGGGCAAAACCGTAATTTTGCACTTATTTTGCCCGGGACCACCGGGACTTGAACAGAGACCTCTAGACACATGAAAACGTGTTTTTAAACCTTTGGGGAAAGTTTTGGGCTCAAACGGCACCTTTACCCGCGTAAAACGCTATAGGGGTATTTTGGTCATTTTGACCCGAAACTGTGGAAAACGAGATTTTCGCTTCCGGAACCACTCAAGGGTCATTCAATCCCCTTCAAACATTGAGTTGGCCCTTCGAGGACTGCCGAGTCGGCCATCCTCGAATTCCGGGCCGAAAATGACCTCAGGGGCATTTCGGTCATTTTCCACTCAGACAGAAAATTGGGGCGTTACAGCATGTATCCTCAATCATAATTCCATACGTTTACATAATCATTCTCAAATAAAACATACGTTCACATGTAACATTGAAACTCATTATGCTCTTGATCCTACGGTATCTTATGCTTTGACCCTTACGGGTCTTAGACTTGAGATGTAATGAATCTATCATTCTCTATCAATCTCTTATGCACCTAAGGATTCTCTTCTAACAAATCTTACTATCATTTATGTTCTTTAATAAATCTGGGCAGCACCATTCTTCAAGGGCAAAGTTATACACTTATGATTACGGGGTTCTAGAACTTATGTTTTAGACCCTTTCTCGGTTCCATCTTCGCCTAAGGCGCTATAAATTAAATCTAAACCAATTATGAGGCATTCCTATGCCTAAGAACTAATTATAAACCATTTTTCCATCTTATGAGGTTGCTGGATAGAATCCAAAAATTAAATGTTCTAAGAGTTCTAGGATTGCATTTTTACGGTTTTCTAGTTACTAGTTTCTCTATAGGTGCTAAAATTCAATCCTACTTCAAATGTAACCAAAATTTTCATGATTATTCAATCCTAAACTGATTTTTATCATACTAAAACAGTGGCATTGATTAAGATTAAAGGGGTTAAACACGCGTTAAATTCCAACTTTACGATTTTTCTGTGAAGCTAGTTTCTCCCCTAACATGCATAGAAGTATTTCTACCTCATCATATATCATTCTCACACATTCTAATACATCAAAATATCATCATACATCAAAAAATATATCAGGGCAGAATCAAAAGTTTCATGTCCAAAAAGACACGTAATTTGATGTTTCTAAAACATATAAGCTGCTAGTTTCCCTTGGAATCATTTTAGGACTTCTAAAACTCTTTGCAAACCATTTTATTTTATCAAGAGGCTAAAAATAACCTTAGATCAGTAACCAATTTAATACTTCATTAGAAGAGGAATAAAATCATAAATCTTGTTGGTCATACTTTATAAAACTCATCAAGCCTAAAGAAAATCCTAGAACATAGGTTGTTGGCCCTTGTAACTAGATAGAACTTATTCCAAGCTCACTATTATTACTTGGTCAAAATTATACATTCAAAGAATGCTTCCACATTAAACTTTAACTTGAGATAAAATGGGTAAGTCTTTGAGCTCTAAGGTCTTTAAGTGATGACATAATATAAACATACTATGCACTTCATTTTTATTCTTCATTACAAAGTAAAGTGAGAACTTTAAAGTAAATATGCAAGACTTGAAAATAAATATGCAAGGCTTGAAATTTAAATATGCAAGACTTGAAAGTAAATATGCAAGGCTTGGAATTTAAATATGCAAGGCTTGGAATTTAAATATGCAAGACTTGAAATAAATATGCAAGGCTTGAATTTAAATATGTAAGACTTGAAGTAAATATGCCATGCAAGTTCATTTCTTTATTTTAGTGCTATAGGCCCAGCAACAATCGACTTTAAGGCCAAAATAGAAAGGCTTTGAAAATTAATTAGGTGATAATGCAAGTCTTGTTTTAATCTTTGAGTCATTAGGTGTTGACTTGAAAATAAAGATGTAAAGCAAGAACATAAACATGAGTGCAACCTCAAAGTAAATATACAAGTTCATTTATATCTTATTAGAGCTCATACAAGACTTTTAGAGGAACTTTAACCTTAACCCAAACTCATCATGACAAGATAAAGTGAGGTCTAGAGTTCTTACAACTCAAGATAACACTCCTTAAAAATATAACCATAAATGAGCTTTATAACACCTTTATGAAAACTCAAGCTTTAGAGATTTCTTTGTGGTGAACATGAAGTCACTAACTAGAACTCTCATCATCAAGCTATCATGTTAGACCACCCAAGTTGGTTGGCCAAAATTTTTAGAGAAAAGGAAAAGAAAGAAATCGAAACTTAAGAGCTAGAAAGAACCATTTTGAAACTCTAGAGACCATGATCTTGATGATGTATTAACACCAACATCATGAGTCCTTATCATTGAGTTCATGTAACCATATTAAAAGATCATCAAAGTTAAAGATTTCAAGGTTCAAGAAAGAAAAAACTATAAACATCTTTAACTCAAGAACAAAGATCAAGCTTTAGAGGTTGTTCAAGTGATGAACATCATCATGAAACCCTCATCATCAAGCTCTCAGTCCTTTGCTTTTCAAAGGCTCATGGCTGAAATGAAGAATGAGGAGAAAAAGAAAAGAAGTTCCAAAAAGATTCAAGAGAAACTATGAATACACAATTAGATTAAGAACTTAAATAAAGGAAACACTTGAAAGAAAAGCCCTACCAAGTGATTGGAGGTTGAGATAAGTGAAGAGAATGAAGAACTTGAAGAACTTGGACATTTGAACTTTGAGAGAAAAAGAAAACTTTGAAGTGCTCTTTGAAAACTTACACTTAGCAAATAAACCCAAGATGATGCAAGTTCACCCAAGCATGCTATTTATAGAGAAATGAAACAAAATGAGAGGTGTAAATGGGAGAGAGAGCTTCGGCCATTACAGCACAAGGAGGAGAAAATATCTTCTCCAAGGTATGGTTCAAGGCATGGTGGAAGGTATGGCTAGGTATGGGTTCAAGTATGGGTGCAAGTATGGGTCAAACATGGTTCTTTGAGTGAAAAACAAATCAACATGTGATGAAAATGGGGAAGGAGTGGCCGAAAATGCATCAGCCATGGGGGAGGGTTTCTTGCATTTTAATTGTGGTTTAGAGTTGTGTTTTAGGTGTATCTTTGATTAGGATTAAGATTAGGAATTTGTAAGAAAGTGTTTAGGTGAGAAAATGGGTAATCAAGGTTGTCAAGACATGTTTAAGGAGTGGTCTTACATCATTAGTGAGTTATAAATTCATTTTAGTTCATAAACAATTCTAGACACAATTCCATGATTTAAGGAATTGGAAAGAGAAAATACTATTCAAGATTCCAAGATTGGAATCTTGAGTTTTAAAAAGAGATTTAAGTTTAATCTGAGCAATTTTAGTTTCTAATTAATTTTAATAGCTTATTTTGACTCTAGATTAATTATGGAAATTAATTAATCTTTGATTAGAGCCTAATATTGCTTAGGTTTGCTTAATTACGTCATTAAGCTCAAAAACACTATTCTAGGGACAAAATCGTAATTTTGTACTAAAACTGCTCGGGACCACCGGGACTTAAACAAACGCTTTTAAACATGTAAAAACATTGTTTTAGACCTTCGGAGAAAGTTTCGGGCTCAAACGGCACCTTTATCCGCGTAAAAACACTATAGGGGTATTTTGGTCATTTTGACCCGAAATTGTAGAAAATGAGGTTTTCACCTCCGAAATCGTTCAAAGGCCATCCAATCCCCTTCAAACATTGAGTTGGCCCTTCGAGGACTGTCGGGCCGGCCATCCTCGAATTCCGGGCAGAAAATGACCTCAGGGGCATTTTGGTCATTTTCCTCTCAGACAGAAAAATCGGGGCGCTACATTCCTTGTAACCATTGCCTTTGATCAGATCTCCAAGTGATCAGTGTTGATCATCCGTTTGTGTCTTGGAGAAACAATCTAGAAGAGTAACCTATCTGTTTGTCAGAGCAAATGCAGAAGCTGTTGTAATATTGAAGTTTCTAATGTCTCTTTAGAAACTACTCTTACTTTCTAAACGTGGTTTCTAAACTCTTTCTTCTAGAGGATGGGGTAGTTGACCACGAAGGTGTAACACCCCGATTTTTCTGTCTGAAAGGAAAATGACAAAATGCCTCTGAGGTCATTTTCTGCCCAGAATTCAAGGATGGCCGGCCCGGCAGTCCTTGAAAGGTTAACTCAATGTTTGAAGGGGATTAGATGGCCTTGAGCAGTTTCGGAGGCGAAAACCTCATTTTCTGCAGTTTCAGGTCAAAATACCCCTGTAGCGTTTTTACGCGGGTAAAGGCGCCGTTGAGCCCGAAACTTTCCCCGAAGGTTCAAAACAATGTTTTCATGTGTTTAAAAGTGTCTATTTAAGTTCCGGGCAGTTTTAGTGCAAAATTATGATTTTGCCCCTAGAATAGTATTTTTGAGCCTAATGATGTAATTGAGCAAACCTAAGCAATATTAGGCTCTAATCGAAGGTTAATTAATTTTCATAATTAATCTAAAGTCAAAATAAGTCATTAAAATTAATTAGAACCTAAGATTGCTTAGATTAAACTCAAAACCCATTTTCTTTTAAAGAACTCAAAGCTTCTAGAACATAGAATCTTGAATAGTGTTTTCACTATTCACCCTCTACACCTCAAAAGGAAGCCTAGGATATAGTTGAAAGCCTAGGATAAATAGAGATAGACTCCTCTAAAAGGCTAGAATGCCCACTAATCATAACCTACATAGCCTTAATTACCTATCCTTTCACTTACGCATTTTGCTATAAACTCCTAATCTTAGGCCTAATCCAAAAAATACACTTAAACACATCACTAACCCACAATTAATAAAACAATTTCCTCCCCTTGGATTCCCCTATAAGTGGCGCCACCTCATACCCTATACCTCACAAGTTTGTTCACTCATACACTCAAGGAACTATGCCTAAACCCATGCCTAAACCCATGCCTACAACCTCACCTTGAAATGACACAACCAAGAGACATTTTCCCTCCTTTTTCCCTCAATATTTTGGCCACCCTTCCCTCCACTCACCTCTCCATGTTTTGTTTCTCTATAAATAGAATACATGAGTAAACTTGAGACACCTCTGGTCACTTGGCAAGTTTTAGTTTTCTAGAGCACTCAAAGGCTTTCTTTTTCTCTCAAGTTTCAAGAGTTCCTCTTCTTCAACTTCTTCTTCTTCTTCATCTTCTTCAACCTCATCCCACTAGGTAGGGATTTTATTCTTTAAAGTTTTGTCTTTTAAAGTTTTGACAAAAAATGAGTTTTTGCTAGTTTCTCTTGGCTCTTAGAACTTCTTTTTCTTCTCTTTGATTTCGGCCTTAGAGCCTTTCTTTTTAAAGAAAATGATGCTTGATGATGAGGGTTCAAGATGTAGATCATGAGAATCTTCACTTGTAATACCTCTAGAGCTTGGAACTTGGTTTTTGGACCAAGCATGTTTCGATTTTTCCTTTTCTTTTCATGCTCTAGTTTCCATTTCTTTTGGAACTCGGTTTCCATTTCTTTTTCCTTGGTCTTAGCTTTGATTTTAAAGGCTTAAGTTAGTTGGGAAATGACTCAAGGATGAGAGCACATGATGTTGGTGTTGATGTATCATCAAGATTATGGCCTCTAGAGTTTCAAAGTTTTATATTTTCTTCTTCATGGTTTCGGCCATGGTCTCTTTTTCTTTGATATTTTGGTTTTTCACCAAAGACATGGTGAGATGGTTTTTAAAACCCAAAGATTGGTTCTTTAACTTGATCCCTTTTGATTCTTAAAAATAAAGTTGGTGTATGATTTGCTTTTCTTTTAATCCATTCCTTAAAGCTTGATGATGATGTTCACACCATATGGTTTCTTTGTAAACCTTGGTGCAAGGAACTCTAAAGCTTGCTTTATCTTGTCATGATAAGTTTTAAGGCTTATGTTCCTTTAAAGTCTTAAAAGAGCTCTAGTAAAGATGTAAAAATGAACTTGCATATTTATATTTCTAGCACCTCATATTTATATTTCAAGTTCTTACATCTCATATTCACTTTTCTATGTCATCACTAAACTCTAAGGATCTAAGGAAAGAACTTGCATTATCACGTTTAAGTTTCAAGCTTTGCATTTCACGTTTATATTTCAGGTCCTCACCTAAGAACTTAAATATTAAAACAAGAATTTGCATATCACCTAATTAATCTCGAAGCCTTTCTATTTCGGCCTTAAAGTCGATTATTGTTGGGCCTAGAGCACTAAAATAAAGAATAGAACTTGCATATTTACTTTCAAGTTTTGCATATTTACTTTGAGCCTTGCATATTTACTTTCAAGCCTTGCATATTTAATTTCAAGTTCTTGCATTTCATATTTACTTTGAAGCTCTCACTTTACTTTCTAATGAAGAATAAAATGGAATGCATAGCACATTTATATTTTGTCATCACTTAAAGAACCTAGAGCTCAAAGACTTGCCCTTTTATCTCAAGTCAAAGTTTGGTTATGGAGACATCCCCATGGATGCATATTTCGACCATGTGATGATGATGAGATTGGAGTAAGTTTCATCTAGTCACAAGTGCTAATAACCTATGTCTTAGGATTTTCTTAAGCGCATAGGTGAACTCAAAGAACGATTCAAATGCAAAATTTTATGTTTTAAATTCCAACTCTGAACGATTTAAATAAGCTACTGCCCTTACTCATTTTACAATGATTTTAATGAAGTAAAATGGTTTACAAAGAGTTTTAGAAGTCCTAAAACGATTCCAAGGGAAACTAGTAATTTATATGTCTTAAAAACGTGAGATTATGTGCTCGTTGGAACCTATGCTTTTCGATTTTGCCATGGTGTGTTTACTGCTGTATGATGATGTTTTGACATGTTAGAATGTGCAAAAATTATATATGTTGAGGTAAGAACCTTTCTATGCATGTTTGTGTATAAATGCTTATGCAGATTAAAAGCTTTTTCAAAAAACAAAAATGATCTTTGGCTAATGGCTTTGTGAATATATTTGGCACTTGGTTATCTACATTCATAAACATTAACTCAACATCTCCTTTTCGGACATGCTCACCGATAAAATGATGTTTAACATCAATCTGCTTAGATCTAGAGTGTTGGATAGGATTCTTTGCAAGATTAATAACACTAGTATTATCACAGTAGATAGAGATTTTGGAATACCTCAAGTGATAATCTGATAGCTAGTTCTTTATCTATAGGATTTAGGTGCAGTAATTTACAGCAGTTACATATTCAGCCTCAACAGTAGAGAAAGCAATTATATTTTGCTTCTTACATGACCATGCAATCAAGCTTTTTCAAAAGAAATAGCAGCAACCATTGATACTTTTTCTTTCAACTCTATCTCCAATGAAGTCAGCATCACAATATCCTCTCTTAAACCCATTCTTCAACAAAAAAGTGCTCAGTCTATCATACCAAGCTCGAGGAGCTTGTTTCAGCATAGAGAGCCTTCATTAGCTTGAAGACATGGTTGGGAAGATCTTCACTCTCAAAACTAAGAAGCTGCTTTACATATACTTCCTCAAAGAGCAATCCATTTAGAAATACAGATTTAGCATCCGTTTGGTAAAGAGTGAATTCCTTGAATGTAGCAAAAGCATGTCACAATCTGGTAGCTTCAAGCCTAGCTACTGGTGCAAAGATTTCATCATAATCAATTTCCTCTTGTTGATCACAATCTTATGCAACCAATCTTGCTTTGTTCCTGATGATGGTGTTAGCTTCATTGAGCTTGTTCTTGAATATTCTTTGTACTGATGATGGTTATTCAACAAGTAATCCAAACTTTGCCTTTCCCAGACTTGGTCGGCACTTTTTGTATAACATCCACCTAACTTTGATCACTCAAAACTTCTTTAATGCATACAGGTTCTATGATGGAGATGAAAACACAATTTGACATATTTCTAAGAAATGATCTAGTTCTCCTACCATTGGAAATGTCTCCAAGAACTCTATTTTGAGAAACTGTCATCATATCAGAAACTCCCTTATAGTTTCTGTGGCTTTGAAGTTCTTCAACTTCTCCTTCATCTTCATATTCCTCTTCTTCATGCTCAGAAATGCTACTTTCTAATTGCTTTGGAGTTTTGAGCAAGCTTCTTGAAGAGTTGATATTTTGGAGTCCATTTTCTGATGGTTTAGCTTGCATCCGCTTGCTTCTTAGAACTTCCTTGAGACTTATTTTCTGTAGGCTTTCTACAAACTCATCGGGATTATCAGCAAGATCCTCCTTAAACTCTTTCATCATCATACTTGAGATATTTTAAGTTCTTATCCTTCAAGCTCCTGATTAACTCTCAAGTTCAGGACGAGTGTCTAGAATGTTCACCGTCTGTTTGTTCCTTGATACTCCAGCGCATAAACCTTTTTAGACATACCTACAATAAGAATAGTTTTTGATTTTGATACCTAGACTTTCTTGGGTCCTTTTCGTTAGTTTTTGAGGAAAAGATTTCCCAACCTTTCTAACTGAATTCTTTCTCAAGAATTATTTATCAGATGAGTATCTCTTTTTGTGGCAGAGAGTGCAAGAAACAAGGTTTATAGATCTTAGATATGGTTGCATAGCTTTTTCTTTCCTATTTCCTCTTCATATCCCAAACTTGGTTTCTAAAAGCTATGGACTTTGATCTTTAGCATAAAAACAAGGTTTTTGAATCATTTATCATATGTTCTAGCTCAGATATCTGAAGCCGTGAAGCCCTTCCAAATACAGAAATAACTTTTTGACATCTTTCTCATATTTTTTGGAGGCTTCAGTTTTTAAGGCATAGAACTTAAAAAATTTCCTTGTAATATTTCTCACTTAAGCTTAAGCTTCGTAGCTTCAGGTTTGATTTATTCAAATCTCAAGGAAACCTTCTAAGTTTTCTTAATTGGTTGAGATATTTGGAGGAATAAGCTTGAGAATCGTCTAGCCACTCATCATACACTGCAAGTAATTAAGTGATATGAAAGATTGAGTTCAGATATTCTTACCTTACAATCTTAGGTTGAACCATACACAAACCATGAATCATAGGCTTGTAGTATGCTCTAGCTCATCATGACTTTCTGATCCATTCTTTTCATCTTCAGATATACTCCTAGTAGCCAGGAAACCCTTTACAGTCAGTTGGTTGCTCTTCCATTATTTTCTTTGCCCCTTTTTTGTCTTTTCTGAGATTGATGTCTCTTCCTTCCTTGGCTTTGCCTTCTTAGGATTTTGGCATTTTTCTCACACGCACAGAGATCTCATCTCCATTTTGAATCTCAAATCTTTCATCAGATTCTTCCACTTCATTGAATGTCGTAGCAACTTTCAATGTTTTAGCTATACACTACTTCTGATATAATGACTTTAGGGTCAAAGGCTTGCTCACATTTATAGATTCGTTATGCATTTCAGGGAGCACATTTTTGTGGATTTTAAGAAATCCAAAAGAGAGCTTCTGGACAAGAGTTTGAGAAACTTTGGTTTAAGATCTTCATGCAGCATATATAGTTTGTCCTATATTCCTTTAGCTGTTTCACAAGCAATTACTTTGTCATATCCAATTCTACTTAGTGCACATGCGAGTGGGTGCTTGGCTTGGGAGATCAACTAAACTATTGGCTTTGCTATTCTTGTCCATCTGCTTCTTAGGACTCCTCTTGATGAGAATCCCTTATTAAGTCCCAGAGATTCATCAATCAATATGTTTAGTTAATAGAATATTTTTCTATTATATGGATTCATGCCATTTTGTCCTTCAGATCTTTGTCCTCTGCAATCATTGGATTGCTTAACCCTTCAGAGGCTTTGCTTTGATACCACTTGTAGGTATAAAAGAGCACGAGAAAAGGGGGTTGAATCAAGCTCTTATTCTTTTTCTCTTCTGAAATATTTAACAAGATATTATCAAGCATTAGGCTTGAAGTGGAATGGAAATGAGATTAGTTATTTTAGAAAGTTGATCTCTGAAGCAAAGGATAAGTAACACAATAGCTCAAACATTATTTCAGTAGATATTAAATTGTAAAGCGTAACAGAGAAAATAAAGGAGATTAAGAAGAAGAAGATTTGACAAAGATAATTTGATACTGGTTTGGCCAAAACTACCTATATCCAATACTCAGCATTCGCTGAGGTTTCACTAAAACTATCTTTCTCAACCTGAGAAAGAAAAACAGCATAGTCTTTACATTAATCTTCCCAAGCTCTCATTTGTAACCAGTAGATAACCCCTACAATCACAAACTGAGCAGTTTTTCACCAGCCTCTACAAGCTGAACCAAGTAGTAATTCATTGGCCTCTCCAAGCTGAAACATGTGATAAGTAGACAACCTCTACTATCACAAATTGAGTAGTTATTTACCAGCTTCTCTAAGTTGAACTAAGTAATTATTCACTAGTCTCTTCAAGCCGAACCAAGTAGTTATTCACCAGTGTCTTCAAGCTAAACCAAGTAGTTATTCACTAGCTTGTTCAAGCTGAACTAAGTAGTTATTTACCAGCCTCTTCAAGCTGAAACCTGTGACAAGTAGACAACCTCTACTGTTACAAATTGAGTAGTTATTCATCTGCCTCTCCAAGCTAAACCGTGACCAGCAGGAACACCTTACTGTCATGTTGCAAGTAGTTTTACATTAGCCTCCCTAAGCTATCTCACACACATCACTACTGGATTCGAGTATATAAAGGTTTGTGTTTAGGTTGCCACTCAAACTAACCTACACTCAAGTTTTCTTAAAAACTTACATGAATAACCTAGGATAACTTGAATGACTTCTTTTCATCATTTCTTCCTAAGAAGAAAATATATCTATTTAAGAGTATAGAAAGATGAATTTTACAAGTAAGGAATTTGATTACATGATGTGATGAACCTTACAAGATGTGAGGAGAGATTTTCATAGAGTTTCCCTTCTTGCGCAGGGTTAAAAAAAATCACTTTCGTGTGAGCACAACATCTTTATTAAAAGATGGTCTTCCTTATGATCATTGCCTTTGATTAGATCTTTAAATGACATGTGTTGATCATTCATTTATGTCTTAGAAAAATAGTCTAGAAGAGTAGCCTGTCTATTTATCAGAGCAGATGCAGAAGCCATTGCAATGTTGAGGTTTCTGATGTCTCTTCAGAAACTACTCTTACTTTCTGAACGTGGTTTCTGAACTCTTTCTTCTAGAAGCTTGGCTAATTGACCATGAAGGCAAAAGAGATGTCACACCAGTTCTGTCTCTGGGTTTGACTTTTCAAATTCAAATTTGAATTTCAAATTTTTCTCATTTTCCAGTGACATTCAGTGCTCCATAGTGAAGTGAGCTTTCTGAAGTATGGAATCAGTTCCTTGATAATTCTTATGTTTTCTTGTCTTCAATCATAGCTTGTTGATAAACAAAACATTGCGAGTGTAACGATTAAAAATAGTAGAACACTTTGGCTTCAGTAATTTGATGGATATCTTCAATTCAAGTGTACTTTCTGAAGTCCAATGCTACTTTTTGAAGACCTGTCCCTTGGTTTCTTGTTCTTGATTTGATATCCTTTAATCTTTAGATATGTATACATACTTTGCTTGATATAATGTTCATTTCTATTAGGTCAAATCTCTTTATATGAGATAAATCATGTTTGTACATGCAAAGTGAAATTGTTCTCGCTTTAAGTCCATGTTATGCAATTCAGAGATACCTGTATGCTAGGTTAAGAAACTCAAGGTAGACATTAGTTGTTCTTCAAAATCTTTTCTTTAAATTGGTTCTGTTGTCATTTAAAGCATATTATATTGAATCTTTTTGAAGCATTCTAGATCTGACAACAACCTCCATTCAGCGTTGTAGATCGCTAATTGGTTGGTTTAAGGCCGGAGAATCCAAACTTGTAGGTTCAAATTTGATTTAGGAAGCTATTAAGAAAGTTCAGCTAATCCGAGAATGCTTGGTAACTACCTAAGCCAGGTAGAAATCTTATGCAGATCAAAGACATCGACCTTTAGAGTTTAGCGTAGGGGAACACATGTTTTTACAAGTTTCTCCCATGAAAGGCTTGTTGAGATTTGGCAGGAGAGGGAAGTTAAGTCCAAGGTTCATTGGACTTGTTGCGATATTGCAAAAGGTAGGGTAAGTAGCTTATTGCCTAGCTATTCCACCAGACCTTTCAGGAGTTCATCTAGTTTTTCATGTTTCAATGCTTCAGAAATATTTCCATGACTCTTCTCACATCATACAACACCAATCAGTTGAGCTTGATGAGAACTTAAGCTATAGTGGCAACCTATGGCAATAGTAGATAAGAAAGTGAAGCGTTTATGATCTAAGGATGTTGCATCTGTAAAGGTTTTTTAGCAAGGACAATCTGGTGAAGAAACCACATGAGAACCTAAAGCTGTTATGCGAGAAAAATACATACATCCTTTTGAAGCACAAGGTTAGTAATTAGATTGAAATTCGATAACAAATTTCTTTTAAAGGGGAAATATTGTAACGTAACAAAAAAAAATTGGGGGTAGTTTTGTAATTCTTCAATAATTTTTTTAAACACAAAAAAAAGATATAAAAGAAAGGAAATGGTGGATATACCATTGAAACCATTTCCTTCCCCTCCCCTTCCCCAAATCTCACTTCTCTCTTTTTCTCTGCCTTTCCTCACCTACATCCCCTTAAGCTTCTTCTTCCCTTTTTTTTCATTTTATTTTATTTCTTAATCCACAAATTCCATTATGACCTTAGCTTGTCATTAAATCTTCATACCAATTAGCTTTTAAAGCTTGAGGTAAGTCTCTAATCTCAATCTTATCCATTTTTTTTGTTACTCTAAAGTTTATCTTAATAACTAGTGAGCTCTCAAAAATGGTGGATGAATATATGTTTGGTATTTTAAGTATAAATCTAGTAAGTTAGAAACTCTAATATTAATAGCTTGTAGTGGCTAGTGTCAAGGCTTAATTTTCTATAATCATTATAATGACATCACTGCTCATAATAGCGAAGAGATATAATGGCAATATCGCTAGCCATAGAGAAAAGATATAATAGCATTACCGCTTGTCGTAATGAAGAGATGTAATGGCCTATGCGCATGTAGTTTCTCTCAATGAGATAAAATTTGAAAGAACTTTATCTGAGAAATAATAAATCCGTGATTGATGAGTTGAGATTATTCCCCAAATAAGATATATGTTTTTTAAGTAAACCTCATGAGTAATTGAGTATTTGATGTTGAAGTTGATTTTATGTGAGAATGAAGGATTGTGAAAACACTGAGATAGTGTACTTAGTAACTATTTTTGAGGTTATACTTTGAAATGAAATTTCAAAGGGTACTTCTTTTAAAACTATAGAAGAAATATGGAAATTGTGAACTATTATTTTGATTAATTGGTTTTATAAATTTGCATGATTTATAGGCTACTCCGTTTCATTTTTTTAAATGCTCGTGTGTTGATTGATTTCTCATTCTTGCCCACTTTCTTTATAGTCTTCACTGGGTCTATTTGACTCACCCTTTCCTTTTTCCTCCAGATTTTTAGGTAGCCAAATAGCAAGCTTTTGGGATTGTTGTTTGCCCAGGATATTCTTTTTGGTAGGTCTCTGTTGCCAATTGAGGCTTTTTGGTTTTTGACTCTACTATTTTGCAACTATAAGACATAGGTTGAATATTTTGATTTATACGTTAGAACAAGAGTTTAAGCGTGAGCTTTTGTGTAACTAGTCCTTAGTAGGTATATAACTAGAATGTCTTGGCTAATGAATCTAGATTATGATACAACATTGTGTAACAGGTTAAACTTGATATATGGGTTGCTTAGCTTTTAGGGGAGATGCTACCGGATTTTCGGTAGCTAAAGTATTTAAGTTTGATATTTATTTTAGTGAGATCATATCTTTAGACTTGCTAAGTTAGATGAGTTCATCTAGCCTATGCGCCGGTCACAGCTTAAGATTGGGTCGTGACACATAGCAAGTTAACATTTTCTCATATAACAAAATTAGTTATTCATAAGATGATTTTTTTTTTTATTAATGTTGATACCTAACATGTGATTTTTTTTATTTGGTTAGCTCTAACAGGTGATGTTAGATATATAAATTGGACAAGTATTTTTCTGACAACGGTTGGACCTAAAACAAGTAAACATGTTTTGATATGACAAAAGAAATTAGTCATAACATTGTTTTTCTATTAATATTGATACCTAAGAAGCTATTAAACACTGACACTGACGCGGACACGAGACACGACACAGAGACGGAGACACACCAAACTCAAAAAATTACAAGACATGAACAAGACATATATATATATATATATATAATTTTCTATTTTTTTGTATGATTTTTTTCTTTTTTGTCTGAATTTTTTTGTTGTGTTTGTATAATTTTTTTTATCTAATTAATTCTTCTTTTTTTTTTTGACCAAGTAAAGAATTTTCAAAATAAAATAACCCAACAGCACAGGTTTAACTAAATAACTAGGGTTAATTTTAGACTCATGCTGGTATTAAAAATTTTAAAGAAAAAAAAACAACTTAAGCATGTCTATGGCTTATCTAATCCATGTCCACAATGAATTAGAGTAGTGTTCAGCTATGTCCAAGCTCAAAAAAATTAATTTTTTAATTAGACGCATACAGACGCGTGTCCAACATGTGTCGTGTGGGTGTTAATGTTCAATATATGTCTAACACACGGACACATTACCAAGTCGATGTGTCCATACTTCTTAGCTAAGAAGTAATGTTAGACATATACATTGCATAAATATTTTTACAATGGGGTCCTTGCCCCAAAACAGATTAACAGGTATATCATTACACAAGTGATGATTTACATACTATATAATTATTTTTAATTATAATTTACTTTGCATATTTGTCTCATATAACATTATTTTTGTAACAAAAAATATATAATATTATTTTTTCCTATGTTTTTTATGATGCTCTATTTTATTACAATTTGGTTTATTTAATTTGATATTATGTATTTTCAGATGCTTGATTTTCACTCAATTTTATTTGCTTAATTTTTACACTATAGAGTTGTAGCATGTAAATTAATTTTTAATTTATCTAATAATATTTATTATTTCTTTTCACTGCAATTTGATAATGTTGTTTACTTTATTATTAATTAATATTTTATTTTATATATATAATCTTATATACCAATATAGCATTCTACAATAGTATACATAGAAAGAGACAATTGTTTTAATGCAAATTATACTTACTTCCCTTATGGTTTGTGAAAACTTACATTCCCTCTAGTTATCTACCTTACCTTCACAGCTCATCTGTTTGTTAAATCTTAAGTATTTATATTACAGTCACACTTCTCATTTACAAAATATTGTTAGTAAACTTAACAGAATGATATTTTTATGATATTAACTATTCCTAATTAATAAAATTATAAAAATACCCTTAAACTTAACAGAGTGGGTAAATAAGTTTTTATAATTTTATTAATTAAAAATAGTTAATATCATAAAAGTATTATTTTTTAAGTTTATTAACTGTGTTCTGGAATGAATAGTGTGATTATAATATAAATATTTAAATTTGATAAGCAAAGAGGATATGGGTGTAAGCTAAATAATTAAAAGGGATGTGAGTTATGTTTTCATAAATTTTAAGAGAGATGAATGTAATTTACTTATTATTTTATGGTCAAGTAGAAAGAGAGCATTTTTTTTTTTTTTGATTGAGAGAGAGTTTGCTTTTGATCAAATTATTAGTAGCTAAATTGGCTAGTCAGTTTTTCTCCTGGTAAAAAAATGGGCTGGTTCAGATTTGGGCCACCAAAACGATTACGCACTTATTTTGTTCGACTTTTAAATAAAAAAAATCCCCTGCGCACGCAACCGTAGGCTCAGGAGTCAGAGGCTCTCAGCCAGGCAATGCGAAGTGATGCTTATATTTGTGCTTCATGCACAATAGCAATTCTAAAATCTCCGGCCAAAGGAGAGAATGAATCCTTGAACGGACGTAACCAGAATTCTCCTCCGTTCCCCGTTCACATAGATCAGTAAATGCGAGCAAATTCTATGATCGAATCCTTGCCGTTGTATTTTTCATCACTGAAAGAAAATGTCCGCATCGCAATCCCTTGGAGGTCCCTCCCGGTGTGGCCGACTCCTCGGACCATCACTCGACAAGATCATCAAGAACGCCGCCTGGCGTAAGCACTCTCACCTCGTCTCCGCCTGCAAATCCACTCTGGACAAGCTGGAATCCTTGTCTGAGTCGGAATCGACCTCTGGCGACACCCAATCCCCTCTTTCAGGTCTCTCCTCCCCAGATGCCGAATATATTCTTCAACCTATCTTTCTTGCGCTTGACTCCGCCTACGCCAAGGTTGTCGAGCCTGCCCTTGAGTGCACCTTTAAATTGTTCTCTCTTGGCCTTGTCCGCGGCGAGATTGATCGCCCCGATAGTTCGACTGGTTCACAGTCCGGCATTGTCTTCAACATTATCGATGCCATCTGTAGGTCCGGCGGCCTTGGTGAGGAGGCAATTGAGCTGGGCGTGCTCAGAGTCTTGCTTTCAGCTGTACGATCCCCCTGCATTTTGATCCGGGCAGATTGTCTGATTCAAATTGTGAGAACTTGTTATAACGTGTACCTCGGGGGTGTCAACGGCACCAATCAGATCTGCGCTAAGTCAGTTCTGGCCCAGATCATGACCATTGTTTTTGCCAGAGTCGAGGATGACTGCATGGATGTCCCCGTTAAGAAAGTGTCTGTCAGTGAACTGTTGGAATTTACGGATAAGAATTTGAACGAGGGCAATTCCATACATTTTTCCCAAGTTTTCATCAATGAGGTAATGGAGGCCAGTGAGGGTGTTCCTCTCAAGCTATCTTCTATATCACCTGCCCCTGAAGTGCAGGATGTATTTGCACGATCGTCCAAAGCCGTGGATGAAACAGGTAACGACCATTTCGATACTGAAGCAGCAGCTGGGGAAAGTAAAATAAGGGAGGATGGTTTCCTTCTTTTCAAAAATTTGTGCAAATTGTCCATGAAATTTTCATCTCAACAGCATCCTGACGATCGTATCCTCTTGAGAGGGAAAATTTTGTCCTTGGAGCTCCTTAAGGTAGTCATGGATAATGGCAACTCAATATGGCGCGTGAATGAGAGGCAAGTGGTATCAACCGTATCATACGTGCTTCTCACTTACATTACAAACAGTATTTATTTAATGTAATTGTATTGTCTCTATGCTTTGCGTAATTCACCCATTATGAACTTTAATTATATGCATGGGCTTCTTTAAATTAGGACTTTCACTTTTGTAGAAATTTGATGATGGTGAAACAACTGAAATACACTCCGTTGTGCTATTACTTGAGTTTGAGCTTTGAATTCTTCTGGCATGTTTTATTGTTAGTCCATTTGAATGTCAAGGGTTATTCAAAGTGTCCATATGTCCTTTCTTAACAAGATTAAGACAAACATCTTGTTGCACGTTGATTGTTGATAACCTTACATTGTAAGGCCAATACTTTTCTTGGAAACGATCTTCAAATGATTTGGTAAAAAGGAGGATGTTAAAATTTTGCTGAAAAATGCTGTTTGTGTGTTTAGTTGGAGTGAAGGGCTTGTATCAATAAGAAATCTCTTTGCCCTTAAACTTGTTACAAGATGGGCTTATCTTTATGGCTTTCTGTTTAGTATTCTACTAATGTCTACTTCAAGTGACTTGCTATTTTTTGGGTGTGTTTGGTATTTTTCTTGATACCCATATTTGCTTTTACATCGCACAGGTTTCTCAATGCCATCAAGCAGTATCTTTGCTTGTCATTATTAAAGAACAGTGCCCTCTCAGCAATGGCCATTTTCCAGCTTCAGTGTTCAATTTTCATGAACTTGTTATCAAAATTCAGATCAGGGCTGAAAAAGGAAATTGGGATGTTTTTTCCAATGCTTATTCTCCGGGTTCTTGAGAATGTTCTTCAGCCCAGCTTTCTACAGAAAATGACTGTCCTCAACTTATTGGACAAAATATGTCAAGATCCCCAGATTATTATTGACATTTTTGTCAACTATGATTGTGATGTGGATGCTTCAAACATATTTGAAAGGTATCATGCTTATGTAATATTTTGCTATTGTTATACCTTGATATCAGTCTCTTTTCAAGAACAGACATTGCTAGCACTTTGCTAGTATTTTGTTTGGGTTTTGCCGGGTTAAGTTTTGGTTAGTGGTTAGTTGGAATAGCTTTTCTTTTCTAGGATTAGCAAGACTAGACATTAGGTCTTATTAATACTTGATTTAATTGGAGAAGAAGGAGAATGTTGTGGTTGGAAGCCATAACATGGGTCTTGGGTTCAAAATCAGTTTCCTTGTGTGTTTTGTTGAGAAGTTTGCTTGCATGTCATATTTGGAGCACTGTCTCATTCCGACAACTAAAGCCTATTCAGTGCCTGCATTATGAATCTAGAAAACATTTATTCATATTCATTTGATTTCTTAAATCTTCTTTTAGTATTTAAGCTCTCATAATTCCATCAGATATTTGCAGGATTGTCAATGGCCTTCTGAAAACTGCTTTGGGGCCACCTACAGGCTCAACCACAGCTTTGTCTCCAGCACAGGATATTACTTTCCGGCATGAATCTGTGAAATGCTTGGTCAGCATCATTAAATCAATGGGGGCTTGGATGGACCAGCAAATAAGGATAGGAGATTTATATCTACCAAAGATCTCTGAGAGCATTAGCACGCCAGAAAATCATCTAATACTAAATGGAGAAGAAGGAAATGCTTCTGACCATGAGCTACATCCTGATGTAAATTCTGAATTTTCAGATGCTGCTGCACTAGAGCAGCGTCGGGCATATAAAATTGAACTTCAGGTTGGCTTAGAGGAAGACAAATTGTTATGCTAAAATATATTTTTATAATTGCATAGCATCAAGTGGTGACTGCTTGATTTTATGTACAGACATTCCTGTATTTGTTTGTAGAATTATTTTTACTACCTCTGTCCCTGCTCTCATCCTTCATTTTTCTTAAAATTTGCATCTTCTGTGCTGATACTTTTTTATGGGTTAATGCAGAAAGGTATATCACTTTTTAATAGAAAACCTTCCAAGGGTATTGAATTTTTGACAAGCAACAAAAAAATTGGTAGTTCTCCAGAAGATGTGGCTTTTTTCCTGAAGAATACTGCTGGTCTTGATGAGACCAAGATCGGTGACTATTTGGGGGAAAGGGAGGAGTTTTCTCTAAAAGTAATGCATGCTTATGTTGATTCCTTTAACTTTAAAGGGATGGATTTTGGTGAAGCTATACGGTTTTTTCTTCGGGGCTTCAGGCTGCCTGGTGAGGCACAGAAAATTGATCGCATCATGGAGAAGTTTGCTGAGCGCTATTGTAAATGCAACCCTAGTTCTTTCAGCAGTGCAGATACTGCCTACGTGCTTGCTTACTCTGTGATAATGCTTAATACAGATGCTCATAATAATATGGTGAAAGATAAGGTTTGACGTTGTTGAATCTTTTATTTTATGTCAAACATTGTGACCTTTCTTGTTGTCCACTTTAGGTGTGTTTACATTTCTATTAGGCTTAACTGAATTTTGTGCAGTGGTTCCAACCTTCTCCAAATTATTTTGCTGATGAATATTGAATATAATAATGTTTATCATGGAAATTATTATATGAAGGCAATGTGATTTACACAAATTTATTCTGAATAGAACCTTGAAAATATCAACTGTTTCTTCTTACCATTTTTTTTCCTCTTCGGATCTGGGTGGGTGGCAATTATGGTGAATTACAGTGTTTTTGTTGAGGAACTCCTGGAACATGCTGAACAATTGTGTTTATTAGCCTTCTGTAAATGACTTTGACTAAATTTGACTGTCTATAATTCTACTACACAATTGACATGGTAAAATCCGATACCTATTTTTGATCCTACAGTTCTGAATATGGGATTGACCTGGACTTTGTGCTTTATATATTGTATTGATGGCCTTCCAGATGACAAAGGCTGATTTTATCCGAAACAATCGGGGAATAGATGATGGAAAGGATTTACCAGAAGAATATCTTGGGGCCCTTTATGACCAAATTGTTAAAAATGAAATTAAGATGAATGCTGATTCTTCTGCACCTCAAAGTAAACAGGCAAATAGCTTTAATAGATTGCTGGGATTGGATGGTATACTTAATCTCGTAAACTGGAAGCAGAATGAGGAAAAAGCGGTGGGAGCAAATGGGCTTCTCATTCGGCATATTCAGGACCAATTTAAATCAAATTCCGGAAAATCAGAGTAAGCCAAGACATTAAATTTTGCACTTTTGGAATATCTTTTTTTTTTTTCTGCCAGTGTAAAGCTAGTCCTACTAGACTCTATCTATTTAGAGTGTGTTTTTTCTTTGATTTACATGGATTTTTTGTCTGTCTATGCTACCTTGGTCTCTTTCAGTGAGAGCTTTTTCTATAAAACTTCTTTAAGATTGTGCACTGGCTTTACATCATACATACTGTCAGTATGTGCATTTTTCTGCTCTTCTAGCTATCTGCTGGACTACTTATGCAAGTGGAGTGATATGCATCCCACACATTTCTGTTGTTACACATTATATTTACCCTGTTATTGCAGATCAGCTTATAATGTTGTCACGGATGTGGCTATCTTGAGGTTTATGGTGGAAGTCTGTTGGGGGCCTATGCTAGCTGCATTCAGTGTAACACTTGACCAGAGTGATGACAGGCTAGCTACTTCTCAGTGCTTACAAGGATTTCGACATGCTGTGCACGTTACTGCTGTGATGGGCATGCAGACTCAAAGGGATGCTTTTGTTACATCTGCTGCCAAATTTACTTACCTGCACTGTGCTGCAGATATGAAACAGAAAAATGTTGATGCTGTCAAGGTAAATGCTCCTTAATTTGGCTATCATTTAAACTAAGTTTGATTCACCAGACACTTTCCAAGGTACAGCGGATTAAAGAATGAATCAAATTCTCTGTATGCGTATTCTCCTTCTGCATGTACAATGGCAATCTCTTATGCCATAATGTTTTTCTTTGTGCCACTTTGATTTGAATAATCTTATTGTATGAAAACAGAATGTGACTGATACTTCTTTTTTTGCATTTACCATGTCAATGATCCATTTACTTTGATGCATATGTCATGGTAATATCTTCTGCATCTTAATTATTTGCAGACAATAATATCAATTGCTATTGAAGATGGGGATTTTCTGCATGAAGCATGGGAACACATATTAACTTGCCTCTCCCGCATTGAGCATTTGCAACTGTTAGGAGAGGGCGCCCACAGTGACGCAACCTTCTTCACTTCATCTAATTTTGAAACAGAGGAAAAAGCCCCAAAGACATTAGGTTTCTCTTCTTTTAAGAAAGGAACTCTCCAAAATCCGGCAATGGTGGCTGTTGTTCGTGGTAGTTCATATGACAGCACAAGTGTTGGGGTCAATGCTTCTTCACTAGTAACACCAGAACAAATTAATAATTTCATTTCAAACTTGAATCTACTGGACCAGATTGGAAACTTCGAATTGAACCACGTGTTTGCTCATAGTCAACGGTTGAATGGGGAAGCAATAGTAGCTTTTGTGAAAGCACTTTGTAAAGTTTCCATCTCAGAGTTGCAATCTCCAGCAGACCCCCGTGTTTTTGGCCTCACTAAAATAGTAGAAGTTGCGTAAGTTTCTTTTATATAATAGTGGAATTGCTCTAGTTGGTTTCTCCTTATACAGTATAGACATACTCTTTATGCAATATTTAGTCCTCTTAAGTAATATTTTTCCTGATATGAGATGGAGCTTGATAAGTGAATACAAACTATCTTGATATACTGAAAAATAGAACTTCATGAGGCAAGCTCCTTACAAGGAAAAATACTGCTCACTAAATAATAAACACAGACACTGAATTAGAAAGAAAGCAGAAATGCTTAAAGAAGAGAAAACAATCAGAGCTGATACACAAACTCTGCCTTTCCTGGCTTCAGCCACCAATTTGTTACAAAATTCTGTTTTGCCTCTCCATCACACTCACCCTCCCTTGTCATGGTGTGTTTTTCCTCTCCAATGTCTTGTCAATTGGGCATTCTGTTATGCTCATTTCTGACCCCATCAACCCCCTCACCCTTTGCAACCTTCTTGTTTCTTCCTTTGTAGCCTGCATCACTTCACTTGAACCAATTCCTTCCAGCCCATTTCCATCTTTTTACTTCTCTTATACACATGGTTTTAAGGCCCATCGGTTTTAAATTTCTCATTCGCAATTTTGTTTAATGGGTTTTTCCATTTTTCAGTTCTAAGATTTTAGGAATATGAAGTGTCCTAGGTTATGAAAATATGAATTATACCGTTATTTCCACATCCTCATATTCAATATGATGTTGACTTTATCAATTCATTAGGCTTATGTAAAAGCATTCAACATGGATGGGTCATGCATAACCACTATGTCAAGATGTCGTATGCCAATCACAAAATAATGCTTTGCCCTACTACATGAAATCTGTGCCTTTATTGTCCACAGTAATTATATGAATGTGACTTGGAGACTTAATAAGCTGATAGATTGAAGGTTAGGGTTGTTGGTCTGTTCAATCTCAATGCTCCCTTGTTCCATAGAGATCCTCTTTTGTCGGTATGTTACTTTAAAATAAACATTCAAAAGAAAGGAATTTTTTGTGACCATCATCTTCTTGGCATCCAAAGCATCTAAGGACTAACTACCTAAGAAGAAGAGGAAGGTGGGTGTTAGGATCCAATTGCAAGGTATAAGACTTAAGTCCCACATTAGAAGTATGGAATTCCAGTGAGGCGTTGGGCTCTCCAATCAAATGCCTTGCTTTTGTGGTGTGGTTATCCCAAGGTTCTTACCAACTGGTGTAAGAGCCTTTGACCATGTCTCTCAGCTACAATCAAGCGATTCAGGTGGTGATGTCAGCATTGCTATGTTTGCCTAGCACTAATCAAGGAGCTAGTGCACAGCCAACCCGTTTGGGCGCTTGGGCTGCAGACATGGTTGGATGTCAAGATCCACTTGCAAGGCATGTGACTTTAGTGGGATGTTAGGATCCACTTGCAAGGTATGGAACTTAAGTCCCATATTGGAAATATGGGATTCTAGTAGGGGTTATATAAGGCCTTCAGCTATCCAATCACGATGGCTAGCTTTTGTGGTTTGGTTCTCCCAATGCTCTCATCAATGGGGCATTTTAGGAATTTGGCAGATGCATGGCTATGGCATTTCCTCTTGAAACTACTTCATTATGGCTCATATTAAATCAGAGTACATATAGTCTAGAGGACTCAAGTTACTGGGATTTCTTCTTTGAAACGGTTGCAACTATCCCAAGCACTTGAAATTTATCACTAATTCATTATGGTGCAGATTAAATCAGGGTACATGTAGTTTAAAAGACTCAGGTGTATTCCTTTAACAGGGGCATTTCCTCTCCTCTATCATCTTTCTTCTTCGCATGATTCTTCCATCTGAAACATTCATTCTATACAGGATTAATAGTTCTTGGAAGGTTCACTCTTTTTAGGAACCTTAATGATAGGGAGAGTATGGAGAGCCCAACTCCTTCTGCAACTACTTTGGTTTCATCATCTTGTACCCTGACAAAGGGGTGATTGAGCTCAATGTGCTTGGCTCTAGAGTGCAAAACCGGATTGTAAGATAATGTCACAATGCTAAGGTTGTCAAACCTTGTCCTCATTACCACCTATAACAGCATTTAACAGTTGCTGGCTCAGCTGTAGGCAGCAACTCTATAGCACAATCATAATTCTGTTGTGTAACTGTACACAACAACAGCTGCCTAGACTAGTATACTAAAACACTCTACAGCAGTGACATGTTTGAAAGAAGAGTATACATAATGATGCTTGCATTTTCTAAGAAGTGATGTTGCTTTAGCTCACTTTATCTTCTTTTAACTTTAAAAATAAAGCATTATATGTCAAGGGCTTGCAATTCCGAAAGCTTAAGCAATTATTAGGCTGATGCTCAAGAATGGTTTTACATGTCCAATGCACTATTAAGATTCTTCACAACACCGCCTAATTTACTTTAACTAGAAAAATGGGGGTGACTCTTGAGTACTTGATTATAGAATCTCTAATGCAATGATCATAGCCTTGTTTCCCAAACTAAGCTATTGACTAGAGGTTCAAGAATAGTTATATATCTTCTCCTTCTTCCATTTCTTTTTCTTTTTTTAATAAAAGAAGAGTTGTATTGACAAGAAGATAGGAGGACAAGAGATCCTCTATACAAGACCCAAAACTAGCTAGAGAAAAACTATCAATGAAGCATAGCTTTCCTATCTCTCAACACATATGAGAGTGAATGTCCTCTAGAAAGACTACGTGCTCTACACCAAATAGTGACTAAATGCCTAATCTTATCCCACAAAACTTGCTTGTCTAAAAATCAATCATTGAAGGTGTGTGAATTACATTTCAACCAAATATTCCAAGTCATGGCATATATGCAACATTATCGCAAGGATTTTTGCTTTCTTCTCCCCAAATCCAATAAAACTCATCAATTGGAAATTAACTGAGGTGGCAAGGCACACCCAACCCTCACCAAAGATACCATACAAAGTATTTCACAAAAGATACCTACATTTCATTGGTATTAATTCTGTTAAGCACAACTGTCACCTGAACTTAGAGAAGCTTTGGACTTTCAAATGGGTTTATCAAGGAGGAAAGAGGTTGAATGTAAGGAATGATATAGAAAATGCTTGGGCAATCTAATCCAAGAGTGTTGTTTAGGTAAAACCTTCCAAAGAGTAGGTCTCTAAAATTCAAACCCCTAGGTCGTAGTCTACTTTCATTGTGATCAACCATTTTTGGTAGAATATTATTATATCTCTAACAATACATATTTATGTTCGTTGTTAAATCTATTATTATGAAATGAAGGGATTGTCATTTTCCAGGAAAAGGGCTTTTTTGTCGATTTTATTAGACCTCAAGAAAGGGATTGATTTACAAGTTCTAAACATGTATCTTAGCTTTTACTTGGTGTTTTGGAGTTGATCTATAGCACAATTTTGATTAAAATTCTGATGACAGATCAACTTGCTTTAGAAGTCATGACTAGAACATGGTTACATTTGCAGGCACTATAATATGAACCGCATCAGATTAGTATGGTCTCGCATATGGAATGTTCTATCAGATTTCTTTGTGTCAGTTGGATTGTTAGACAACTTATCAGTTGCAATATTTGCAATGGACTCACTGCGACAACTTGCAATGAAATTTTTGGAGCGGGAGGAGCTGGCTAATTATAACTTCCAGAATGAATTTCTTAGACCATTTGTGATTGTTATGCAGAAAAGCAATTCTGCAGAAATTAGAGAATTAATAGTTCGTTGTATTTCACAGATGGTCCTTAGCCGTGTCAGTAACGTGAAGTCTGGCTGGAAAAGTGTTTTTATGGTATGTTTAAGTTAGCTTCCCCCCTCCCCCCCCCCCCCCCCCCCTCTCTTTTTCTCTCCTCTCCCCTTTTGTTTTGTTTTCAAATTATTTGGTAGTGTTATATATCAAACCATTTATGTGTCTTTACTTGATAGTTTAAGTTTTTAAGAAAGATGGTTCATGACATGATATCAGAGCGCTCCTATGACCATTCAATCCTTGTTAACCCCATTATTCTATTAAAAAAAAAAGACCTTAAATCTCAACACAAAGTAACGTAGGCATGAGGAGGCTTCTTAGACATATAGTTTTTCATGTGCCTCTACACATAAACTTTTTGGATGAGATAGTTCATGACAGGTAGAAAACCTAGTCTAGATTTGTCTGGTATTTTGCTGAATTGGTTCTGTTTATTGACAAACCAAAAACATATTGGGAAGGTTAACTTGCTTTGTGATCCATTTCAAGAGGAGAAAAAAGATTACATTTCATTAATTACACGTAAAAGGCATTTGAGAATGTTGGAATGTGTTGAAGCTAAAAATATTCTGTAGTCTTTTTTTTTTCTCCTTGGTTTTATATTCATGAACATCGGAACATCTCATATTCCCATTTTCTTTGCAACTTAGAAAGTCAAAATCCCATACCCATGGTCTTCTAGGTGTCAATCTTAATGCTCGCATTATTAATCTAACTTTTTTTCCTTTAAAACAACTTGTTTAAAAAGAAATGAATACAAAAGTTTTTGTATCCCAGCGAATTGTGAATGTAATGACATTTATTAAGTGACCCTCTGATTCCATGTTACAATATGGGGTTCATAAATGTATCCCTTCCCTCCTAAAGAAAACTAAAACAACAGGGAACTGTGTATATTATTTTCAAAGAATTTAAAAACTGAGACCATGTAGAAACTTTGCCTTTTAATGCAATGTTTTTTATTCTCAGGTTTTTACAGCTGCTGCAGCTGATGAGCAGAAGAATATCGTATTGTTAGCATTTGAAACAATGGAGAAAATTGTGCGTGAATTTTTCCCTTATATTACTGAGACAGAAACAACGACTTTCACTGATTGTGTTCGTTGCCTTTTGACATTTACAAATAGCCGATTCAATAGTGATATTAGCCTCAATGCAATTGCATTTCTTCGTTTCTGTGCCGTCAGACTTGCTGACGGAGGACTTGTTTGCAACAAGAAGGGCAGTGTTGATAGCTTATCTGTTGAAGTAGCAAATGGTGTTTCAGATGTACAGTCTTTAACTGATAAAGATGATCATGTATCCTTTTGGAATCCTTTGCTATCAGGTAATATGCCTTTAGATGCTCTGTCCTAGGATATTTAGTACAGTGCCATGCCACCATGCCTGATGGACGATAAGGCTAATATCTTCAGCTACTAGTCAGTGCTGAAAAAGAAAATATGATAGTGATTTGACCACAATTTATGCATAAGTGAGATAAACCAAATATTTAAGCATTAGGATAAGCGAGGGCTTTATTTCCCTAAGTCTTGTACCTTTTACGCCGGTTTTGAAGTTAATATTTTCATTGCAGGGTTGTCAAAACTAACATCTGATCCAAGATCAGCTATCAGAAAGAGTTCTCTGGAGGTGCTTTTTAACATTCTGAAGGATCATGGTCATTTATTCTCACGGACATTTTGGAATAGCATTTTCTGCTCTGTTATTTTCCCCATATATAACTTGGGTTCAGGAAAGAGAGATATAAATCTACAAGAGGGCAATTGTTCAGCTACTTCAGTCTCTGTACATCCAGAAGGAAGCACATGGGACTCTGAGACTTCTTCAGTAGCTGCAGAGTCTTTAATAGATTTGTTTGTCACCTTTTTTGATATGGTGAGATCTCAGCTGCCTGGTGTCGTTTCAGTACTTACAGGGTTCATTAGAAGTCCTGTTCAGGGTCCAGCTAGTACTGGAGTTGCTGGATTAGTGCGTCTCACAAGTGACATAGGCAGCAGGCTTTCAGAAGAAGAATGGAAAGAGATCTTTCTATGTTTGAAAGATGCAGCTACGTCAGCAGTGCCTGGATTCATGAAGGTCTTGAGAACCATGGATAATATTGGGGTACCCAATATTTCAGTTTCAGATTCCTGTGCTGATACGGAGTGGTCTTCTGATCATGAACTAACAAATGATGAGTTTGATGATGACAATTTGCAAACAGCTACATATGTTGTGTCAAGAATGAAGAATCATATTGCTATGGAGCTACTCATTTTACAGGTTAATTTCTTGCCCTTTATATACTAAACATAAAAGCATGAAAGCATGATAACAGAACATCTAAAATGTGAGCACCAGATTTCCGAGAATTGGATTTAATTGCATCCACATATTAGGTCCTTTTCTTTTCTCATTTTTTTTCCCCTTGTTTTCCCATTCTCCTTTTTTGGGGCTTTATTACGACGTCTGCTGGCCACTTTCATCTATTTCTCACATGAACCAAGTTGAAATTCCTTTTTTATTGCTACCCCATTGATTCTTTCTCTTGGATCTCTCATTCTCTCTTCTTCAATTAGCGTCATTGTGATTGTGTGCAAATTAGTCTTTTCTATTTCATCAATGGTATAATAATTTCCCCTTTGGAACATGGATAAGGAAAAGTGACTGAGGGAGGCTAAACTTTTAAACTGAATTTCTAAAGAGCTTGTGATAGGGACAGTCATACCAATTTTAGATAAAACAAGCCCAAAACCCTCAAACAGTAGCTCAAACGTCTGAAACAGGATGCAGGGGAGTTCCAACTGGAAAAATAAGAGCAGATCTGGAATGTAGAGACTGTGGTGAGTTAGACAGTGGCGGAAATGGTGGCTGGACGCATCCTCACGCTTTGACGATTATGAACAGTGCTAGGAATTTGCAGCAGTGCATGGCAGCACATGTAGACTCCAATGGCGGCATGGCTTCTGGGTCTAGCCGATTGAGGCTAAGGAATAACGTTCCAGTGGCTGTCTCAAAAAATAATGAGGCGAATAGTTGCCAGAAATAGTGACAATCACTGAAAAAAGTGACGGGTTGCCGGTAGGATGCACGATAAAGGATAGGACTGCCGGTAAGATGTGCGGCAAGGAGAATCTGTCACTAGGTAGTGGGCACAATGATTAGGAACAAAACTAGAGCTGGGCCGAAACCCACTCTAATAGCAACTTGAAGAGGGAGAAATCAGAAGTTGGGGTGACTGAATTTTACTAATAATCTTTATTCAACATGAAAGGGGAATATATATACATGAGATTATATCTATATTTTAATTGCTATTCCCATTTACAATACTGGCTGTCATAATAGGTTTGAACTATTTCCAATGTCGCTATCTATGATATATGAACCTCATTAACTACATATGCTAATTCCATTATTCCCAATAATTCCAACAAAAAGTGACATCCATGGAAACAAAGAAATGTTTATTAGATGGGCAAAAACATTTGTACCCCTTCTTGCTGGGGGCGTAGCCTAAGAAAGCATGTTTAACTGTTCTTAGATCAAGTTTGTCGCAATGCTGGCATTGCACACAGACAAAGGCCATAAAACGAAGACTTGAGACTCTACATAATAGAAGTAGAAGGAAAGTGAGACGTCATAAGTTGGACAGGGCTTACAATACTAAGGACATAGGATGGTAACTGATCAATCGAATAGGCAGTGCTCAGAACAAAAATGAGGTAGGAACAACTCTTTGGAACAATCAAGCCCAAATGACCCCATATAACTGAGAATCCTTTTTTTCCCCCTTTTTTGGGCTTTGTGCAACATTGATTTGCTGTGGAGTACCACTACATACAAGTTAATGAATGGTACAATGCTCTTTATCAAATTTAAATAGATGTTGATTCACACATTATTTACCACTATCTTAACTCTAACATTTATTTTGTTTTCCAAAGTGTGTCTGAATCATGTGATAAAGCTGAACAACTGAAGTATTGGGCTTTTTTCGGAGGGTGGGGCTCGGGTGGGGGAGTTGGTGTACAGAGCCAAACATCATAATGAATAAATGTAAAAGGCTCATCACTTTTATTAGAACTAGAAGGAAACATTACTATGAAAATGGATTTGGTTTCTTGATCCTTGCCGTGCACATAATTTTTTCCAATTCCTAGCTTGTTGCTTGTATAATGCTGTTTTATATTCGTAAATCTCTTTAAATCAAAGCTCGCTCCAAGGGCAGGTCTTTTATTCAGATTGTAGTGCTTAATAGAATTAATGCCAATGACATGTAGCAAATTCATAGGTCACATAAAGCTATTTCACATAATGTGTGCTTCTTATGTATGGTGCACAATGAGATTCAGTCCTTCATCTGTTCATACATTTTTCAGCTGCTGTTCCTTTCTGTGATTCTGTTATGTTGGGGGTGCCCTGGATTCTTTGACCAATTTCTTTATGAGTAGCTTTAATGGTTTTGGTAGTACAGCTGAGTTTTTGTGGCAATCTGCAGTCTATGCGACAGTTTTTTGCTTTTGGTTGGAACATAACTCTACATATTTAAGGAGATTTCTTTGGATCATCAGCTGATTTGGGATAAGATTGGGTGATTGGCTTCTAACTAGTTTAGCACATGGTCTGTTTAAAGGATGCTTTGTTTCAAATATGCAAGGGATTGGGTAGTTTTGCTTCAGTAATGTTTTCCTTTGTTCTTTATTGTTTTTATATCCTGCCTTGGTGAGTGTCTTCCTTTTATCAAAAACACGAAAGAAACTTTTAATCCATCTATCAGCTTAGGTGGAAGAATTTGGACTTTCGATTCTTCTGTTTTACGTGTGCAAGTCTTTCTTTCAAATTGCTTTCCAACTATTACTTAGGTTCAGAATTTGATGTCAACATTTCTCATACCTGAAGTTCTTGTAAAAAAATTAATTACTTCTTAGGTTTCACCTGAGTGAGTTTATCTTTTCATGTTCTGATCACAGGTTGTAACTGATTTGTATAAAATGCACCACCGGTCGTTATCGGTAGCCAACATCCAAGCCCTTGTTGCATTATATTCATCTATTTCTTTGCATGCTCGCCAACTGAACTGCGAGTCAATCGTGCTGAAGAAGTTGCAGAAAGCTTGCTCCATCCTAGAACTTTCTGGCCCACCCATGGTTCATTTTGAAAATGAGTCCTTCCAGAGTCACCTCAACTTTCTTCAAAATTTACTAGTCCATGATCGTTTTGTGCATGATGAGATAGATATAGAGCCGGAGTTTGTTGCTGTATGTGAAAATATATTGGACATATACCTAAACTGTGCTGGTTCTGTATCCGCTTGCTATAAATCAGATACCCAGCCAGTGCCCCATCGAAAACTTCCTCTGAGCTCAGCAAAAAAGGAGGAAATAGCTGCTAGGACATCTCTAGTCATCTGTGCATTGCAAGGGTTGGGTGGTCTGAAAAGGGATTCATTCAGGAGATATATTCCTCGCTTCTTTCACTTGTTGGTAGATCTCGTGAGGAGTGAACATACCTCTGGAGAAGTTCAACTTGCCCTGAGTAATATCTTCCGTTCATCTGTAGGTTCAATTATAATGGAATGAGTTTTTAGTCGTGTCATATCTTGTATTAGAGACATCAATGAATATCAGTCAGCATTTTCTCACGAGCTGAAGTACGAGCTATTGCATAGCCACATCTTAATTTACTCACCTGTGCTGCCAAACTCTTGGCCTTTTGGTGGTTTTGTGTGCCATAATGTAAATGAGAAATTTATTTGCAGATCAGAATCTTCCATGGCTAACTCCCTCAATTGTGCTGATGAACCTGATGTGTTGTAAACATAAAAATTGAGTATATGAATAATCACAATTCGTAAAAATATCTCTTTATACACAAGCATGCAAACGTTCCTCTGGATTGTTGGGGTGTGTTGAAGTCTACTCCCAGTCTTCCAATATGACTCCCTATTGTTTCCAAGAACTGCCTGCCATAGTATTCGATGGCCTACTCTGGCCTCTGGGGGTCGAATCCAAGCGCCTGCTTTTTCAGTATGTTCATGGTGTGAGTTGAAGTCTGCCTTCTCCTATTGGACAGCCTGATAGTGATCACAAATGAGCCATGGGCCATGCATCAAAGCTCATTCATGGTCTTCGGGGAGTTAAACTTCAAAAGGAAAAAAAAAAAAAAAAGCAAAAAATTATTCCCCATATCAATAAAGATTATCATTCCAGCCTTCCTCCGAAAATTTGGGGTACAATTTTTCATAAAGAAATTTAATGTGTAAAATTATATATATGTTACTCGTCCATGAAAACTGTTCTCCTATTTTTCTCTCTAATCAAAAACAATTTTGTTTTTTTTTTCCATATTAAAATGATATATAGACTATCAGCATTATCCCAAAGTGAGAAATTCTTGTGTGGTAATAGATTGTTGCATAGAATTATACTCTTTCCACTATAATTATGTCTGTAATGGTACGACCTATCACTTAAAGTTAAAATTTTAATTTTTAACTCTAAATCACCTATGGTTAATAGCGTTAAAAAAAAGCAAAAAAAAAAAAAAAACAAAACCTAACCATTGTTAATTTTTTTTAATTATTAATGCAAAATGAAAAACAGAGCCTATAGAAGGGGATTGGTTCTCAATTCAATCATACCAACACAGTTCGATTTTATTTTTTAAACAATGATTGATTTTGATCAAAAACATAAGTTACACCCTTAATAACTTTCTATAAAATAATTTTTTTGCCGATTCAACTATTAAGTTATAACTTACAATTATCTATTATAAAAATTATTTGTACCAAATTTCATAAAATTAAACATCAATAAAAATGTAATTACAAAATCCTTATTTTTGTTAATGTAATCATGAAACCCTTATTTTTATTTATTTTAACTTTGTAAAAAATCTATTTGGTAGGATTTAAGGATTATTTTAACCCATATTTAATCAGGAGGCAAACAGGGTGGCAGATCACCTTGCTTCTCTTAGGCATACTCATTCTATTGGGGTGCAATCATAAAACCCTTATTTTTATTTATTTTAACTTTGTAAAAAGTCTACTTGGTAGGATTTAAGGATTATTTTAACCCATATTTAATCAGGAGGCAAACAGGGTGGCAGATCATCTTGCTTCTCTTAGGCATACTCATTCTATTGGGGTGCATTGTCTAATCTTACCCCCCTGTGATCTTGGAGCCTTTTTCTGTGTGATGATTCTGTGTTGCATTGCCAAGGGTGGGGGTGGTTGTGTGATTGTTGGTTCTGTTTTGTCTGGGGGCGTTTAGCCCCCTCTTTCTACCATATATATATATATTTTATATAATATGTTATTGACGGGGTAAAGACTTGCACCCACCGACAATATATCCCCCCTTATACATGTATAAAAGCATAACAACTTCTAAACAATTTCAATTATGAAAGTTTCACTTTGATATATTGAACACCAGAGACTATATTTATAACAGAGGGCGAATAGACCAAGACTAACAAATTCTACAAAAACCAGATAAAATGCCTATTCATGGCAGCATTATTAAAGGAGAAATATTATGGGAACAATAAAATTACACAACAAATGCACACCACACACTTTATTATCATTGGATGTGATGAGTAAGTGAGATGAATGGAGAGCACACATCATATCCAATAGTGATAAGATATATGGTGTATATTTATTGTACAATTTTATTGTACACCTAATATTATTCTTATTAAAGTGCACTGGATTGCCCAAAAAGAAAATATTTGTTTCCTATCTAAGTTATTTCTCCACAGTCCTTAGAGGCCATCTTTAATGCTTATCTTGATGTTTTCCACCTTAATTGACAATTCTAACTTGTGATCCTCAACAGCTTTCAAAAGTGAGAGCAGGTTGGACCGGTAAATTTCACACTTCCGATTAGCACACTCAAGCTCATTCATAAGTTCTCTAATATTCTTGTCCATATCATCCTGCAGGATTTAAAGCAACGAAGTTAAAATAAAAGCATGAATGATAATGCATTTCCAACCAATGATGAGATCAAATCTGTTAACAGGAAATGCATTTTTTTTATGAGATGAATATAATATTATAAAGAAATGGGAAAAACATACATCCAGAGGGACGTGTCAGTAAAATAAGAAAAATGAAAAGAAACGGAGACTAAAATGTAAAATGTAACAAAGTTGCTCAATCTCTTTCTATGTCAGTAAAATATTTAACCTTCCTCAGCCAAATGCATGCAAGAAAAATGGACCAGAAAGCACTATCTGAGACGTTTCACAAGAAAGTAAATCAGTATCATATGTTTCTGCCCCAACAACTGGTAGAATCTAGGGAGGAAAGCTTACAAAATTTTGAACTAAAGTAGGTATCAGTTGATATCTAGTTAATGGGTATGTAATTAGGAAATCATAATGGTTAATTACCCTTGGATATGTAGCTTTCATTGTGAGTGAACTCCACTAAATAGTCCAAGAGTGATTAATCTCTCACTTTACCAATCTATTTACTTTGGAAGGGTTAAATTCAAAAAGATTCACAATAAAGACCGAACTCTAGAAAGATTATGAGATGATTTTTTTTTTTTTTTTTTTTTGTGTGGATAAAAGAAGAAATTTTATTAACAAAAAGAGAAGAAAAGAAGAATAATACATAGTGAAGAGGACAAAAGATCCTCAAAGCCAAAAGAAAACAAAATATAACATCAAAAGATCAAAGCTTTCCATTATTTTATCATATTAGAGATGGAAATTCCTCTAAAAAAATCATGTGCCTTACACCAAATAGATGCTAAGTGTCTTATCTTATCCCACAAAACCTGCTTATCTGAATGTCTGCAATGAAAAATGCCAGAATTACGCTATAACCAAATAACTATAAAGAAAACACACTCCTACAGGGATTTGGCCTCTTTTCTCTGCCCCAAAACCAACAAAACTAGTCAAGAGAAATTGATCCATGGTTTTAGGACACACCCAACATTCACCAAAAAGACCAAACAAAAAATTCCATAAAGAGTCATCCAGCGAACAATGCAAATGGGGATTGATTCATGACTATCAGATGATATATATGTAACTTTTCTGTTATTTGCCCAGATCAAAAAAAAAATTGCCCATGTAAACAAGATCCAACAACGTGCATGTATGGGGAAAAAATCTCAAAGCCACAATTAAGATAATTCTGTCAAACTAATGAATTAGCTACCAAACAGAGGAAAGACCAAACAGTCAAAATACTTGAGGGACTTATCAGTGGAACGGCCTGCTCTGTTCAATCAATCAAGATATTCATTTCCTTCTCTAAAACTCTCGAATAAAATACCATGTTGGTTCTAGAAAGATGAGTTCAAACAGTTTAGTCTTCAAAAGATTATTGACATCAATTCACAAATATACTTAACTAAGTCTTAACTGAAGTAAACCTAATCCTTGGAGGACTCCATTTTACAATTGATGTAAATGTTCTTTGGAGAACAAAAAATGTTGCAAAAATCAAATTTTGATGGATTAAATAGGGAGTTTAATGTAAACAATCCACTAAACACATTTAAATTCCATACAATATTTAGAAATCAACATTAATTTTTTGGGGGCTATATTAAACAATATGACTAAGGTAGTCACCATTTAGACTATAAATTACATAGAGTAAGGGTGAAGATGAGTGCTTCACAGGTATTGCTCGAATGAATATTCAGATCCTCTTCAAACATGCCGAGGTTGATAGTTAGAAGAATACCGAAGTTATAGAACGTGCAAAAGGACAAAACCATCTGATGATTATATATTAGTAGGACTTGTATTAAATAGAGAATCTGCGATAGCACACAGCAAAACTGAAGGTGATTAAATGGTTAAAACTGTTAAGAATAAAGTCTCACTTTGAGAGCTTAAATGGGTAAATCAAAGATCAACTCCCCTAAAAGCTTGAGCTATTACATAAATGTTCAAGGTTGGTTTTATACCTCTAACATACCCCTTAATGCAAGAGTTGTGTGGGTTTGAGGTGTGGACAAAGTACATGCCCATTCTATCCGATGCTAAAGGTCAACTTTGCATAGAAGAATGAAGATAGCAAGGACCAAACTACTAACCACTTGGTCCTAGAAGATTTGATACTATGTCAAGAGACAACTCTCTTGACAGCTTAAGTTGTTACCTGAAGCTAGAAGATCTGTTTTATATCTCTAACAGGGTGGATGAAAGACTAAATCACAGTAAATATTGCCATCATAAAATGGGCAAAAGAACAACTATGAAATGGAACTCTGACCTCAGACATATGCTGGCCCAAGATTTCTTCTTGGCATCCACTTCTGTAATTAGCATGACTTACATCATTCAGCAAGTGATTCCTAACTTTGCCATTGCTGAAGGAAATTCTTCCCTCATTTTGCATTGCCTGAGCAACCCTTTTAGCAGCTTCTTGTAAAGCACCCATCGCAACATCACAAGTTTCAGGAGACTTTGCTCCTTCATCAACAAACTTAAAAGCCTCATGTCTGAGGGTATTATATCTAACTGTATGAGATTCCAAGTAGTAAGTATATATATCACAAGAATGTTCTTCTAATGTAACATTGCTCTTGGCATTTTTTGTCCAGCGTTTCAATATATAATGAGATGGAAGAGTAAGCACATTGGTTACTCTAAAGACTGCCAAAACATGTCTACAAAGAAGGCCTGAAAATTCAAACATTTGGCAACTACAAGTCGCTTTCATCTCCAGAACATTGAATTTAACATAGTATGCTTTATGGTCCTCTCCAAATTTTGCTACATGATATGTAATGACCTCCCCATCATCCTCAGTTCTGGATGCCATGAATGTTAGTGTCCCAACTAACTCCTCTTGGAACCTCATGAAAAGTTTTCTGGTGTAAAGCTCAGATGCTTGCTTCTCCATTGGAGATGGTGTCTTCAATACTGGCAAAGTATTCATTGTGTCATAATCTGCTCTCACTTCTTTCTCATTGCGACTTTCCAGTGCTTTCTCATACAGCTTAAAGAACTGATTTAAATTGGTTGAAGCATTTACATACCCATCAAAGTATGAGTTCATGCCATCACTTCGCTGAGTGATGGACATTTCTGCAAAGAATGTGTCCCGCAAATATACAGGTACCCACTGCTTACAGGCAGAATATATTGCTTGAAGCCATTCATGGTCCCTTAGATCATATCGATCAACTAGTGCTGACCAGCAAGACTCAAATTCCTCAATGGACTCAGTCAAGTTAATGCATTTGTGAAACTCAGTTTCAAAATTTGGATGTTTGAGGAAAATGTGAGATAACTTCTCCTGGCATTTTTTAAAGATGTGCCACTTGCAGAAACGATGGCGGGTCCCAGGGAATACTTGCAGTATGGCTGACCGAATTACAGAATCATGATCGGTTGTTATTGACACCGGAGGGTGTCCAGACATAGCCATAAGCCATGTCTTAAAAAGCCACACAAATGATGCTTCAGATTCATTTATTAGGAAAGCACAACCGAAGAGTACAGGTTGTCCATGATGATTTACACCCGTAAAGGGAGCAAAGGGTAAACGATACCTATTGGATCGATACGTAGTGTCAAAAGTTACAGTATCACCAAAAAATGTATAATTCATCCTTGCCTTGGGATCAGCCCAGAAAACATTGCTCATGGACTGATCCTCGTCACCTTGCATGGCATAGAAGAAATTAGGGTTTTCAGCATGCATTTGTCTCAAGTAATCCAGAACAAGTTGAATGTCCCCCTCTAAACTTCTCTGCCGATTATTCCTCATGTAATTCCGACAGTCAACCTCTGTAAACCCAACTTTGCTAATCCCGCCATACTCTTTGATGAGTGCTGACATAATTCTCCGAGGTCCCATTCCAGCAGCCTGTAAAGTATCAATAAGCGTCTTAGCAGCTCCTGATATTTGTCTGTGAGAGCGGAGGCAGTGCACCTGATCTGGGGGAACCAATTCGTGATTGTGTTCCCTGACAAAGCCAGAGACGACCCACTTGCCAGAGTCTTGCGTTTTGACAGACAAAGACGCTTTGCATCCCACTCTAGTAATGGTTCGAGGGCGCTTGATCTCTCTATCCTTGGTGCGTTTCTCATTCAAGTTGCGGAACCCCTCCTTTGCACAGACAAATTGCCTCTGTATGATAGCTCCGTCGCGCCTCGAACGACGGGATGAGCTGACCCGAGTACTGAACCCAACACGACGAGCATAGGAATTATAGAAGGCCTTGGCAGCCTCCTCGGACTCGAATTCCATGCCGTCGTAAGGTTCAAGATCTAAGAGATCACCCGCACCCGTACCCGTACCCGCAGCAGGAATATATATTTCGCCAACACCAACACCAGTGAGTCCGTCAGCCTCAGCCAGTTCCACCTCATCCATAGCCATAGGGTGTTCAATGTCCCCCTCATCATCCTCACATTCTCCCTCTCCTCCTCCCAGCCCAATATCGAATTCCAACACCTCGTTATCCATGGTAAATATCCCAAATACCACTTGCGAGATCACAACAGACAATATATGATGGAGGAATTCATATCATATCAAATCAAATGGAATGAAAGGAGAGGAACGAACTAGACATTTATTTAGCAACGAAATATGGCAAAGAACTGACCGTCGAGTCGACTGACAGTAACTGCATCGTCTCACCCCGGCGGAAATTAGAAGAGAAAGTGCTCTACTGAAGGAGAATATGCTAACGAGAAATCACGCAAGCTAGAGAAATCTTGAACCCGAACTATTATGGAAGACCCCCCTTCGCTACGCGTACCACCGAACTTGTGTTCAAGAAAAACATTTTTTTTAAAAAAAAAAAGCCTCCCCAGCAAATATTTTTGGCTTAAATATACTTCGCCAATGGTTTTAGCCTTTTAGGGTATTTTTCCATAGTAGAGTTGGCAGCGGATTAGTATTTTAATTTGCCTCAGTGTCGGGATTTATCAAATTTAGATAGAACGAAGTGAAGATAAATATATTCTATTTCATCCAATTCTATCTATTCTTCATGTTAAATTGGAATGAATGAAATGAAGTAAAAAATACCCAAACAATGGAGCAGACCAATTATTTTACTATGCTCTATCCTACTCCACTCTATTATATTCAATTTTATTCCTCTTTGCCCTACCATACTCCACCAATCCAAACATAACCTTAGTGTATATTTGGATCAGTGGAGTGAGTGGAATATTCTACATTGATTGGATATGTCAAAGTTGGATATAGTGGATGGAAGATGAATGGAGTCTGTTCCACTCAATTCTAGCATCTCTCTCTATTTTAATTCCCTTCTAAATTGGGCAGAATGGGATAACATAAAATGGAAGGGAAAGAGTTAGATTTAATAAAATTATTATTCTATCCCTATTATTATTCTATCCTTATTATTCTAGCGACCGTGCTTACGATTCGTATTCATTACTTTTGGAAATTATTGTAATTAGTACTAAATATTATGTATGAAAACTTCACCTTTATAAAATAGATATTTGAAAAATAATATAATATGTCCAAAATATTAAAAAAAAAGAGTGAAAGAATTGCACATGTTCATGTTCAGAATTTTTAACTCCACCTGTGATGCACTTGTCCTATTCATCCGCATGTTCGCCTAGAAGGTTATTGAGAAATGGTTAAGGAGAGAGGTTAATAAAGAGAGAAGTTAGTTGAATAAGGGAGTGGAGAAAGAAGTGGGTTGCATTATGGAGAAGTGGTTCCAGAGAATGTAATAAAAACAGGAAGAGAGTATTAAATCTATATTTCAAAACAATTATGGTATAGGGTGTGTGAACTTCAAAATAAATTTCAATTGAATTAAGAGACACCAAAAAAAAGTTATATATCCCAATCCTTTTTATATAATTGTATAGATTACTCTATTCTAACACAATGGTGTTATAGGAATAAAAGCTTATAATTATAACAATTCTATTTCATTCAATTGGCATATCCAAATAATGGAGTAAAACATTATTCCATTCCATTACTAAAATATCTAAATAATGGAGTGGAATAATTCTGTCACTTTACTCCACTCTATTTAATTCTATTTCTCTTTGCCCCATTGTCTACCATCAATCTAAACATATTGTAGTTGTAGTCCTTCTGAAGAAGTTTTTTACTTTTTGTCTTTGGTTTTTGTGGGTGAAAGATATGAGAAGACCCAAAATGTCCAAAGTGGCAAGATTACAAATGTGATCAGGTGCACCTTCTCTAGTAGGAGCTAGTTTTGCTACTATATGAGAATCTTTATGACCATCTCTTTTTTCACATAAGACATTTTAGGACTAATGAAATAGAGCAAACAATTGTGAGCTATGAGACCAAACTAGTTTTTGTGGGCTTATGGGGATGAAAGAGTCTACACACAGTTAATATTGTCATTCTCCGAATCAATCTCCATGAAGTAACATGTAATATCTCAAGTCCACGTGTCCCTGAATAAGTCTAATACGGTCTCAGGGTTTCTCAGGAACCATCCATGTTGTCAGAAAGGCCCGGGAACCACAAGGTCATGAAAAGTGCAAGAAAGTTGTAAAAAGTCATATCTGAGACCGCTATAGCAACTGAGGATCGTTGTAGCGGTCAGGCTATGGGTTTTTTGGGACATGGTCTCTAGAGACCGCTATAGTGATCATGGACTATTATAGCTGTCATGTATGTACACGGATACCCATCAACCACTATAACGGTCATAGATTGCTATAGTAGTACCCCTGATACTAGAACAGGCCCAAAACGACGCAAAGTTTAAATATCTTTTACCCAAACCTTGGAGTTGGTTCACAATGTGCATGAACCTAGTGGTCATGTCATCAATACTCTCTTATTCAGTCATTTTAAACATCTCATATTGATGGACCAACATACCAATCTTTGTCTCTTTGACTTGATCAGTTCCTTTATGCAGCATATGTAGTCTATCCCAAATCTCCTTCATTGTATCACAAGCAATGATTTTATTATATTCAGCCTTGCTTAGTGTATTGGTGAGTAGGTATTTAGCTTTAGAGTTCAGTTGAACTCTTGCTTTATGCTGCTCTGTCTACCTACTGCTAGGAACTTCTCTAGAAGTGGAGTATACATCTTCAGCTCGTGGAACTTCTTCCATAGGAACATAGTCTCCTTAGATAATTTCACATAAGTCAAGACTTGTGTATTTTATGAACAGCTCCATTCTGTCTCTCTAGAACTCTTTAGAAAGCATTAGTACTTAATGTTTTGAGTGACAACAAACCAATTTTGTTGAATTACTTTCAAGAAGGACTAATCATTTTGCTTAAGTTTCTTAAGTATATAAACAAGACCATTCTCATTAGCATATGACTTCATGAACAAGTTTTATTTTCATAATATCAAATGTAAACATGTTAAATCTCATTCAAAAATATTCGAAACTTAAAAGAAGTGAAAAATAATCCTTGAAATGAACATTATTATATTTAGCAAATGAAGGAATGATTTCATGAACAAGAAGCCAAGCTTCAAATCTTCAGAAAGTAGCCTTCGTCTTCAGAAGTTGATATACAACGAAGAGTTTCATCATCCTTGAAAGCAAGTTATGGTTACTGTCTTCAATCGTAATGATATATTAATAAGGGTGTTCATACCAATTATCTTGCTACCAAATCTTAGCTTTTTACATGAGTTTTATTGAGCTATTGGTATGATTAATTAGGATTTTCATTTATTTCTCATTATGTGATTTTGATAAAATTGGTGTCTTTTCCATTGATTTTGGGATAATCTGTAATTACACCCTGTTGCATTTGACTTGTTTCTTTGAGTATGGTTTTGTGCATAGGAGCTTTGGACTTAATTTGTAGGTGCCAAGATTAGTTGCTATTATTCTCTCTCTATATCTCTCTTTACCTTCTTCTTCTATACTCTTCTCTCTCTCAGGGATTCCATAGGTGTATTGCTTTGTTCTTGTGGATGGTAGCAAGGATTGTTGCTATTAATTCCAGGTACTCTTTTAGATTCATTAATTGTAATTCTCCAGAGATGGAGGAGTAGATTTCTTCATTAGCGTAAGGGTTTTGGATGAATTAGGATGAAGTTTGAGACTCCTTTTTGATATTAAATGCATTGGTTTTCTTAATATTCTGCAGTCTCTATTCCTATAATTATTGTGGTGATTATTATAATCTTTATTGGAATAACTAAATTGCCAATCGTTGTTTGAGGAAACCCTTTGGGAACCCTTTGGGCATAAATTGAAAGATCTATTGGTTTATATTTGAGGGAGAACATTAGAATTAACTTTCCGATTGGTGGTTAGGTTATAATAATTAGTCCATTAAATTAATGTGATTTCTAAATAAATTGAGATATCATTTATTAGTTATTTGCATTGATAAAATTCTAGAGATCGATTGATCACTAATAGAATTGCTAGTAATTTATTACTAATAGCCACCAGTTAGTTTGATATTTGGCCAATGATTATTAATTTCTAATCCTAGGGATACCTTACACCAGTACCTTCTTTATCGTTGGTATTAACTTTTTAATTTAATTGCTTTAAATATCATTCTTCAAAACCCTAAATTTTCACAACTAAGTGTTGAAGTCTCCTTGAGAGACGACTTAGGTTGTGTCATTTATTACATTTTTTGTGCAACTTAGCATTAAATGAATTTTCTAATTTGAGGAGGCGAAAGCCTCGGTTCAAATTTTGGTACCATTGTCGGGGAGACATTAAAACTTAGTTGTTTAATTTTTCTATTTTTATTTTATTCTAGTTTTCATTTCATTTCATTTTTATTTATTTACTATTTTTTATTTTCTGCTATTATTCTATTCCAAAAAAAATTGATTATTCCTTTGTATATGGCTTTCTTTGTCTGCTAGAAATTTAAAACTTCTTGATTCTGAAATTGAGAAAACTTTGAGAAAAATTAGAAAGACAAAGCTCAACAAGAGGAACCATATGAGCATTCTGATCCTTGTTTCCTATTTCAAGTGCTACAAAAAAAAAATGAGAGATCACCAGCATACATTGAGGGAGCTCACTACTCCTGACTTCACTCAGTAACCTTTGGTCATTACATACCTCAGGCTAGATAATGGCTTTGAACTTAAGGGATATATGGTTCATGCTCTGCCTAAGTTCCATAGGCTGTCAGGAGAAGACCTCTACAAGCACTTGAAGAAGCTTCACATGGTATGTTCTGGCATAAGACCCAATAGGGTAGAGGTGGATGATGTCAAGCTTAGAGCTTTTCCCTTCTCCTTAGAGGTTGCTGCTGAAAATTGGTTCTTTAATTTGCTAGATGAGATTATTAATAGTTAGATAGGCATGAAGAATGTAATATCCCCTGCTGCTTTATGGATTGACGACTGTCCCCACAAACCAACACGGGTCTTTTCAGCGTGTTTTGTCCTCACTCACACGCTTCCTAGGAAAATTTCCCAAGAGGTCATCCATCCCAAAATTGCTCCAACACGGGTCTTTTCAGCGTGTTTTGTCCTCACTCACACGCTTCCTAGGAAAACTTCCCAGGAGGTCACACACCCCAAAATTGCTCCAAGTCAAGCACGCTTAATTGTGGAGTTCTTTCAGTTTGGGCTACCGAAAAGAAGATGCATCTTGTTGGTATAGGTAGTACAAATCAATTCATATAAGCCCTCCTTAACTGTATAGTCCCATACCTATACAGTCTCAGGATCCCTCTCATTCGGATGTGTAATCGGTTCATTCATGTACCCCTCTGCTTTCGAAGTCTGCCAAGAGCCGCTCCTTGTCCGTGCCTCCTTGCACCGGCGATCACTCCCCAACTTCGCAATCCCCGGGCGTTACAAAGAAGCTTTTCTTAGAGAGGTATTTTACCACCTCTAGAGTGGCTTCTATCAAAAAAGATATCTCTGGAATCCGAGAATCTGATGAGACCTTACATGAGTCTTGGGAGTGTTTCAAGCTCCTCTATGCAAGCTGCCCCCATCATTAGATTCCAAAGCAACTCCTCCTTCAGTACCTTTATGAGGGGTTGGTACCTACTGATAAATGCATGATAGATATTGCTAGTGGGGGAGCATTACTAGATAAGACCCTGACAGAGGCCCAGGCTCTGATAGAGAATATGGCTGTAAACTTTCAGTAATTTGGTTCTAGGGTTGCAGCCAATACAAAAGGCCTTCATGAAATGAGCCAACTAGGGAATCCAGTGTTAACTTAGACTTTACAGCAACTTTTTAGTCTTATACAGCAATTAATGATGAGCCAGGGAACAACCCTGGTGTTCCCAAGATCTATGGCATATGTACTTCAATTGACCATCATATCGATTTGTGCCCAGCATTGCAGGATGACTCAACTACTGGGATAGCAGCAACAAACCCTTTCCAAAGTCAACTTCAAAGCCAGATAGCCCAATTTCCATTTGGGAACACTTATAACCCAAATTGGAAGAACCACCCTAATCTGTAGTGGAGAAACAATTTGCAGCCACTAGGCTAACTTTCACAACAAAAGTACCTGACACCTTATCAGAGGCAACCAACCCTTCCTATACCTCCTTCCTAATATCCCACTATGACTAAGATGATAATGGAGCAAATATAGGAAATTAAAGAGAAAATGCCTAGTTGAGAGATGAGGTGACTCAGAGGAAATATAATCAGAGCTAGCACGCCCACTACCTGGGCTTATCTCTCTCAAATCGTGCTCAATCCAAGGGGAAATATATGTGCAATCACTCTGAGGTCCGGAATAAAAATTCCAGAGGTAATTAGGTCTGCAGAAGAAGAAAAGCAAACAAAAGATGAGCCTTTAGTTGAGCTTGATGGTATTTCTGCTGATGATTCAAAGACAGACAACACCTCGTCGTAGCCATGAAGATTAAAATAACCTTTGCAGTGCTCAACCAAAGAGGAACAGGCTACATGGAAAGAATCTGGAGAGCTTTGTAACACTCAAACAACACTGTAGCACTCAAATAGCGCTGCAACGCTCCACGAAAGCAACCAAAGACCATAACTTTACTCCTCCACTACTTTCCCTTTGAGAATCTATCCCAAGAAACAATCTACATCAGAATTTGATCCAAAAACTTAGGAAGCCTTTAAAAAAGTGTAAGTCAACATACTGGATGCAATCAAACAAATTCCTAATTAAACTAAAATTTTGAAAGATTTGTGCATCAATCGGGGGAAAATAATGAGCAGTGAGGAAAAGAAGGTAACCATGGGGTAAATGCCTCTTCCATTATCAAGCCAGACAATCTACCACCCAAGCACAAAGATCCAGGCACATTCACTATCCCTTGCACTATTAGGGACCAGCATATTACAAAGGCGTTGACTAACCTTAGATCTAGCATTAATGCTATGCCTAAGTCTCTCTATGAGTCCCTGAATTTGGGGAGCTCAAGCTAACTGGGTTGCAAATTCAACCGGCTAACTGTAGCATCACGAGACCAAAAGGAGTATTGTAAGATGTTTTGGTACAGGTAAATAATTTAATATTCTCTGCTGATTTTTATATGCTTGAAATGGAAAATGACGATAATGCTAATCAGCATATGTAACACCCCGATTTCTCTGTCCGAGGGAAATGACCAAAATGCCCCTGAGGTCATTTCCTGACCCGAACTCGAGGGTAACCAACTCGGTCGTCCTCGAAGGTTCAACTCAATGTTTGAAGGGGATTAAATGGCCATTGAATGCTTTCAGAAGCGAAAATTTTGTTTTCCGCAGTTTCGGGTCAAAATGACCAAAATACCCCTATAGCGTTTTTACGCGGGTAAAGGTGCCGTTTGAGCCCGGAACTTTCCTCAGAGGTTTAAAAACATGTTTTCATGTGTCTAGAGGTCTCTGTTCAAGTCCCGGTGGTCCCGGGCAGTTTTAGTGCAAAATTACGATTTTGCCCCTAGAATAGTGTTTTTGAGCTTAATGACGTAATTAAGCAAACCTAAGCAATATTAGGCTCTAAACGAAGATTAATTTATTTCCCTAATTAATCTAGAGTCAAAATAATTTATTAAAGTTAATTAGAACCTAAAATTGCTTAGATTAAACATTAAATCCCTTTTTAGAACTCAAGACTCCTAGTCTTGGAATCTTGAATAGTGTTTTCTCTCTCCAATTCCTTAAATCAAGGAAATGTGTCTAGAGTTGTTTAGACTCTAAATTGAGGATTTAACTCTCTAATGGTGCAAGACCACTCCTTAATTATGTCTAGACCACTTTAATTACCCATTTACCTTACCTAAACACTTTCTTACAAATTTCTAATCTTAAGCATAATCAAAGATACACCTAAACACAACTCTAAACCACAATTAAAATGCAAAGAAACCTCCCCCATGGGCTGATGCATATTCGGCCATCACTCTCTAATTACCACACATATTAAATTGTTTTCTCACTCAAAGAGCCATGCTTGAGCCATACCTTGAGCCATACCTCACCATGCTTTGAACCATACCTCACCATACCTCAAGAACACATTATCTCACCTCATGGAACTCATGGAAAGCCTCCAATCTGCACCCTCATGGCCGAAACCTCTTCCTCCATGAGCTCCCTCCATTTGTTTCATTTCTCTATAAATAGAATGCCTTGAGGAGCTTGCACCACTTTTAGATCATTTGCCAAGTTTAGGAAACACTCAAAGCTTTTCTTTTCTCTCAAAGTTCTAGTGTTCTTCAAGTTCTTCAAGCTCTTCAAAGTTCTTCATCATCTTCATCTTCTTCTTCCATCTTCAAGTTCATCACACCAAGTAGGGATTTTCTTTCATGTATTCTTTTCTTTAAAGTTCTTGTTTCAAGCTTGATGTTCATAGTTTCTCTTGTTTCTCTTTAGAACTTCATTTCCACTCCTTTTTCCTTTTCTTTTTCGGCCATAGGCCTTGGAGAACAAAGGAATGAGAGCTTGATGATGAGAGTTTCATGATGATGTTCATCACTTGAAACAAACTCCAGAGCTTGATCTTTGTTCTTGAGCAAAAATGTTTTTAGTTTTTCTTTTCTTGAACTCTTAAGAACTTTAGCCTTGATGATGTTTTTAAATGGCTCTATGAACTCAATGATGAGGACTCATGATGTTGGTGTTAATATATCACCAAGATCATGAACTTTAGAGTTTTAAAATGTTCCTTTTCTTCTTGATGATTTCGGCCAAATCCATTAATTTTCGAAGTTTCATGGTTTGATTTCCTAAAAATATTATGTAGAGTTTTAAGAACTCTAAGCTTGACTTTACCTTGTTTGGATAAGTCTGGGTTATGGTTTAAATTCCTTTAAAGTCTTGTCAAGAGCTCTAGAAAGGATAAAATGAACTTGCATAATTTATTTTATGCTTACATCCATATTTACATTCTTGCTATGCATCTTTGCTTTCTAGCTATCACTTAAGAACATAAAGATTAAAATGGAACTTGTATCATCACTTAATTTAATTCCCGAAGCCTTTCTATTTCGGCCTTAAAGTCGATTGTTGTTGGGCCTAGAGCACTAAAATAAAGAATTGAACTTGCATTATCACCTAATTAATTTCTCGAATGCCTATCTATTTCGGCCTTAAAGTCGATTGTTGTTGGGCCAAGAGCACTAAAATAAAGAATTGAACCATGCATATTTACCTTCAAGCTTGCATGTTTAAGTTTATGCCTCGCATATTTACTTTCAAGCTTGCACGTTTAAGTTATGCCTTGCATATTTAATTTTAAGTCATCACTTTACCTTGTAAGCAAGATTAAAAACAAAAAGCATGAGCACGTTTAGTTTATGTCATAACTTAAGAACCTAGAGCTCAAAGACTTGCCCATTTCATTCCAAGATAAAGTTAAATGTGAATGTATTCCTTGAATGCATAATTTCGGCCAAGTAGTGATGATGGACTTGCATTGAGTTTTCATCTAGCTACTAGGACCAATAGTCTATGTTTTAAGTTTTCCTTAAAGCTTTACAAATCTTTATAAGGTTACGTCATCACAAGTTGTGATTTTATTATCTTTTAGGGGATGGAATATGTTTTGGTCAGTGACCTAAGGCTTCACTTAGCCCCTTGATGGATTAAAATGTTTCGCAAAGAGTTTTAGAAGTTCTAGAATGATTCCAAGAGAAACTAGTTAACTTATGTACCTAGAAATGTCAATTTAACTCCCTCATTTAAGTTAGATGTTTTCGGTTCTGATCTGATGAGTGTGATGCTGTGTGATGATGTTTTGATGTGTTGGAATGTGTGAAAATATCATATGATGATGTAGAAGCGATCCTATGCATGATAGGTAAGAAACTAGCTAACTAGAAATACCGTAAAGCTAGAATTTAACATAGTTTTGACCCATTTGTTTATGGAACTTTTCCAAACTGTTTTAATGGGGACATAATCAGATTTAGATTGTTTAGACATGAAAAACTTGGTATCATTTGAGTTAGAATTGAATTCTAGCACCTATGGGGAAACTAGTAACTAGAAAACCGTAAAAATGCAAATGTAGAACTCTTAGAACATTTAATTTTCTGGATTCGGTCCAGCACCCTTACAACATGGTAAACATGATTAATAATTAGTCCTTAACCATAGGAATGCCTCATAATTGATTTAGATTTAATATATAGCGCCTTCGGCGAAGACGGAACCAAGAAAGGGTCTAAAACGTAAGTTCTAGAACCCCGTATTCACATGTTAGGATTTCCACCCTAAGCTATTCAGATTTAAAAGTAAAATGAGAGGATTATGAATAATGTTTAATTATGAGCCTTAGGTGCTTAAAATATGAACGACGGATGTAGAGAACTATATCTCAAGATTAAGACCCGTAAGGGTCAAAGCATAAGCTACCGTAAGGGTAAGCGTTTGGATGATTTATGATGATGCATGAAGTATGCTAATGATGATGATGTTATTCATATGAGGAATTTATGAGATTATATGTTAATGTGGCATAAAGCAAATTTGGAAGGAAATTCAGTGTAATGACCGTTGTGCCGCCGAATTTTCGACAAATTTGGGGACTTAAAGAGATTTTGAAAATTTAGGTACTAAGATGGGTTCTAGGATGACACCGGTTCGGCCGAGCACCTCCATAGAACTCATGTGACATCGGTACCATTTTATACTCTTAGGTGACACCCGTTTCGCCGAGCACCCCTAAGAGTTTTGCTCTAACCCGTACTCAGATAGTCGGGATTTATGATTTATGATACGCTTATCGTTAAGTGGTAAGTAAGAACTAGTGACGACTAGTTAAGGTATGAGCTCATAACCTAGATGTATGACACGCTCGGGTGACACGGTTCGGCCGAGCACCCCCAGTTCGATTGTCTTTTAGGGTGGCCCATGAGGAAGAGAAGTTTCATGATTATGATTATGTCACTAAGTTTTGTCCCATATGAATGTTACTATTGCCACTTTATGCCACCAAGAATGATGATGCTTGATGTTATGTTTTATGTATGTGCATTAGGTAGTGCCATGCATACATTGTCTATTATGTTGCATTCATGACATTAAGATCATCCTAAAATGAATGGGCCTTGGCTAAAATATATTTTAAAGTTTAAAATGAACTTAATACATGCTCAGTCATTTTGTATAAATAAACCCAAGGTTCCTGAGGACGTAGATGATGACACCTAGGTAGTAGGAGGCCCTCTTGAGATTCTTTAGCAAGATTCTCACTCCTCTATCTCTTCTTTCCGTCACGTCTTCAGATGGCGACGTTCGTGGTGTTCATGGACACGCCGACATGGGAGGTGCACCATGACCCGGACCACGGGTCATTCCATTTTGTGGGTCAATGCACGGTTAGAGTATTCATGTTCATGGGTCGACCCTTCACTCCCCCTGTACATTCCCATCGTTTCTCCCCCGTTTCACCTTTTGGCGATGATCTGGTGTTCGAGCGCGCACGTCCCCTAGAGGAGAGGCTTCGTGCACCCCATCATCCACGCCCGCCGAGACTACCCCCGATGTGCCCCGCTGTTGCCGTCGTCCTTTTGAGACGGATCCTTCCGAGGATTCGCAACCAGGCACCCTCCGAGGGATCTTCCCTCCATACCTATGGACTTTGGAGAGGATAACGAGCCCACCGTGACTTTCGGTAGGCGTGCACGACGACCGGAGATGCGGCCATACCCCGGGGCTCACACTCGATCCCCGCTCCGGCTCTTCACGCCTGAGGAGCTCGCCCAGTTTCCCGAATATCTGCCTCGATCACGAGATAGTCGCCAGTAGGAGGCCGTGGATGGTCCGGGTTAGAGCACACACCACTTAGATGGGGATAAACCTTCTTTTGTTTAGAGGTTATCCTGTTAGGTGCACTCGGGTAGGGGAGTAGATTATGTTTATGCTTATGTTGTACCTTCTTTTATGCTTTTCCCCTGTACTAAACTAAGTCCCACATTTATAAGTGGGCAAATTATATATATATGAAATGATATTCAGTGATGTTCATGCTGTGCCTCATGTTATGATGTTGTGAGATAATTGTCTTACCATACATGGTTTACCGCTTATCGCATCACGCGGCTCTCACTTTTATTTCAAAAAAATTTACCCATATTTTCCGCTAAGTAATTCAAAGTTAAATGAGAACTATGAAGTAACAGACTAATGATTAACCTAAATATGTTCTAGAGTATTGGGTTAAAAATTAGGATGTTACAGCATACATTAATATTAGGCAGACCATTTTGAAAACCGCTAGAACTATTATTGATATTTATGTTGGCACATTATCCATTGAGTATGGGGACATGAAGGTACAATTTTATTTATTTGATGCAATGAAGTACCCCATGAGGAACACTTCATGTTTGGCATTGATGTCATTGACTCTTTAGTTGATGATGCTTATGGAAATATGCTATGTAAAGATCTAGATCCCTATTTCCCTAATTTTTCTTCTTCCATGGGATATGATATGCCTGTTATTTTAGAATGTCCCAAATTTTCAGATACAGGTACTCTAGTCGATGAGTAGTCATCGATTTCCCAAGTGCTTTATGAACCGCCCATATTAGGAAAGAACCCTACAAAGGATAGTGGATCTTGTTGTATAAGCCCCTCTCAAAATTGACAGTTGGAAGGCCAAAGTCTAGATGGAAGGGACCATTTTTGGTCACACATGTGCACCCTGATGGTGCAACTGAGTTAGAGAACTCCAAGATGATTTGGTGTGACATTGATGAGCACCGGCTGATGCACCTCTATAAGGCCCCCACGGATCTCAGGGCTTAGACATCTATCTATGAGTTGAAGCTGCACACCTTCCATGAGGGTCTTGACCGTCCAACTTAGGGAGGTTAAAGCAAAGTACTGAGTGAGAGACAACCCACCATGAGGTTATTCTTTATCTTTCTCTTTTATTTTTTTTTTGCATTTTATTTTTAATCATTTTTAGTTTTAATTCTTATATCATGTTTATTTTTGTTTGCATTTTACACCATTCCTTTGGCACCTTAGAAATTACATGCATAGGCTTACACCACATGTACTTTATTAACTTGCTTGGTATTGACTATTTTGTGTTGCAAGCTTGGTGGATTTATTGTTTTGTTTGGGTTAAGTATATGTATTTTTACCTGTGAGATTTTGAACCTCTTTAATTAGACCATCATGTGCCATCCTCATTTGTTCATGTGTGTTTCCCTCTTTGGATTTGTATTCTAGAACTTCCTTAGGGTCTTGCTTGAAAATATGTTTCCATGTGCATGCTTGAATATGATTGAGGCATTTTTCTTGTTTTTAGCCACTTGCTTATATAGTCAATCTTTGCATGTTACCATTGTTTAGCTCCTTTGAGCTTTATTGTCCATTCTTTTGTTTTAGCACATCCTTAGCCAAAGTGAAAAACAATGAAAATTGCCTAAACTTTTAGGCTTAGGAGAGTATTTATGTATTTCTTATATGTGTTTGAGCATATGTGTAGGGGAGAACATGAGAACATGCCCTAATTTAAGTGTGGGGGAGGAACAATGCATATAAAAACAAATTCAGCGAGCGACACACCAAGGAAAAAAAATATTTTGGACAAATTTGACTTGAAGTATGTGACATTGCAAAAGAAAGGCTTGTAATTGTGTTAAGTTGAACAAAGTATACCCTTAGGCACTTATGCTCTGCATTTGCTCTCCTTTGACTTAAGGTTTGACCTCATTGGCCTATATTTTTATCCACCTTCACCCAAGTCTCATTTCAACCAAAGGTAAGTCCTCTTAATTCATTATGCATATGTATATAACAAAATGGAGAATGAGATCCATGACAAGCTTATGGTAATGCATTTTCATTTAAGGTGATTGAGTGTGCATCATAACCCTAAACACTTAGGTGAATAAGTGGCAAATACTAACCTTGGGAGGATTTTTGTACTTGGTTCATGCATCATGTATGCGAGTTCTACCTTATGTGCTATGTTGTTGTTCATGCCATGCTTGTTAAAATTCTCTTGATTGTTAGTGTGAAAGTTTACTGTTGCGCCTCTAGGTTCATTGAATTGGTGTATTATCATTTATTTTCATGCATCATGCATTTTAGGTTAGGACTCTAGTGTAGTCCTTGTATACTGTTTCTTATCCATGCCTTGGTTTAATCTTTATTTTACATGAGAACATGCGAAAGCTTAAGTGTGAGGGAGTTTGATAAGGGGCGTTCATGTTATTTATCTTGCTACAAAACCTTAGCCTTTTGGACGAGTTTTATTGAGTTATTGGCATGATTAATTAGGATTTTGATTTATTCCTCGTTTTATGATTTTGACAAAATTGATAGCTTTTGTATTGATTTTGAGATAATCAATAATTACACCCTATTGCATTTGACTTGTCTCTTTGAGTATGGTTTTGTGCATTGAAGCTTTCGACTTAGTTCTTGGCTACCAAGGTTAGTTGCTATTATTCTCTCTTTGTATCTCTCTCTATCTTCTTCTCCTCTACTATTCTCTCTCTTAGAGATTCCATAGAAGAATTGTTTTGTTCTTGTTGATAGTAGAAAAGATTATTGCTATTAATTCTAGGAACTCTTTTAGATTCATTGCTTGTAATCTTCCAGAGATGGAGGAGTAGATTTCTTTACTAGTATAAGGGTTTTCGGATGGATTAGGATGGAGTTTGAGACCTTTTTTGATACTAAATGCATTGGTTTTCTTAATATTCTGTAGTTTCTATTCCTATAATTATTATGGTGATTGCTATAATCTTTATTAGAATAACTAAATTAACAATTGTCATTTAGGAAAACCCTTTGGGCATAAATTGATAGATCTATTGGTTTATGCTTGAGGGAGAACATTAGAATTAACTTTCCGATTGGCGGTTAGGCTATAGCAATTGGTTCATTAAAGTAATATGATTTCTAAATAAATTGAAATCTTGTTTTTTAGTCATTTGCATTGGTTAAATTCTAAAATTCGATTGATCACTAATAGACTTGCCAATAATTTATTACTAATAGCCACCAATGAGTTTAATATTTGGTCAATGATAATTAATTTCTAATCCCAGGAATAACTTGTGCTAGTGCCTTCTTCATCATTGCTATTAACTTTTAATTTTAATTGCTTTAAATCTCATTCTTCAAAACCCCAAATGTTCATAAGTAAGTGTTGAAGCCTCCTTGAGAGACGACCTAGGTTGTGCCATTTACTATATTTTTTGTACAACTTAGCATCAAATGAATTTTCTAATTTGAGGAAGTAGACAAAAGCCTCGATTCATATATTCACCAACAAGTTCCAATTGAAGCAATGAAGATCAAAGGAAAGTCTAGAAACTGAATCAGCACTTTAGAAAGCACATTTACTGTTAAATGGTGCATTTTATGGAATGAGAGGGAAAATTCAAAATTCAAAATTCAAATTAAAAGTCAAACCCAGATAGGGAATAGCAGTGATATCTCACTTTTAACTTGGTCAACCATCCCAGGTTCTAGAAGAAAAAGTTCAGAAATTTTATTCAGACAGCAAAATATAGTTTCTAAAGATTGACTCAAAAACTTCTACTCAACAACAGTCTCTAAAACTACAAAAGTGGCTCTAACATAGTTAAGCTACTCTTCTAGATTGTATTTCCAAGACACAAAAAAAAGATCAACATGTGTCACTAGGAAAACAGGTCAAGGGCAATGGTCATAAATGAGATATCAAGTATAAAAGGAGATCATGTGCTTACAACTTAAAACATTCACAAAAGCCTTTATGTTGAATCTTTGAAAAATGCAAGAACTCTCATTCATCTACTACAAAATTATTACTGCTTGTAATCAGTTTTAGATCTTGAAAAAATCTTCTTTCAAAGTTCTTATTAGATATCATTTTCTTCCTAGGAAGAATAGTTAGAAAGAAGTTACCTAAGTTTTCAGCTCAAATACTGTTTCATCTTGAGAAAACATGAGTGTTTGACTGTTAGAGTGACCCAACCTTATAAAATCATTGTACCCTGATCCAGTAGTGATCATTGTGAGGTAGCTTGGAGAAGCTAGTCAAATACTACTTGAGAGTAACAGTAGAGTATGCTACTAGTCACGTAAGGTAGCTTGGAGAAGCAAGGATAGTAGAGTGTGCTACTGGTCACGCGAGATAGCTTGAGAAGGCTATAGAAAGACTAGTTCTCTACTTTCTCAAGGTTGAAAAAGGGTTGTTTAGTGGAACTCAGTAGGTTGTTGAGAATTAGATGTAGGCAGGTTGGCCGAACTAGTATAAAATCCTTTGTGTAGTATCTCTCATTTCCTTCAATCTACTTTATATTATGTTTTGTGTTTATTATCAAAGCTCTTATGAAAAAAAAAATTATATCAATTTTCATATCTTTATTTAAGTTTAAAAAGTTACTTTCTGACACTCACTAACAATATTTCTGCTACACTTTTAGTTCTCACTTAATAGTATCTGTTTTAGTTTTTCAGAAAAAAAGGAAAGAAAAGTGAAAGCACGATTCAATCCCCCTTCTTGTGCACTTTTTAACCTATAATCTATTTATGGAGTGTCCCTCTACAATGTGAATATTTTGTGTCATTTATCCTTAGGATCTTTTAACCTCTACACTTACTGGAATGCTCAACCCCTTAGAGATCTGTACTGTGATACCAATTCTAAGTTGACAAGTACAGGAGAAGGGGGTTGAATCGGGCTTTTACTTTTCTTTTCCTATTTCAAAAAACTTTAAAATAACTATCAATTATTAACTTGAAGCGCAGTGAAAAGGATGCAAGTAATTTTCAAAAAATAACTTTCTGAACTAAATTAAAATTGAGCTCTAATTAAAATCAAGTTTTCAGAAAAGCATTATAATCAAACACAATGCAAAAAGCAAAAAGAGTTGGAGTAGGAGTAGCAAAGATGAGAAATACTGTACTAAGTATTTTTATATTAGTTTAGCCAACTTGTTTATATTTAGTTATCAACAATTTGTTGAGTTCCAGGAAATCAACCATTTCTTACCCTAAAAAAGTCAAGTAGTCTTTCTATAGCCTTTTCAAGTTATCTCCCGTGACCAATCGCACTCTACTATCACTCCCGAATAGTCTTTGACTAGCCTCTCTAAGCTAAACTCACAATGATTACTATAGGATCAAGGTACAAAAACACTTGTGGATTGGTTCACTCCAACTACCAAACACTCAAGTTTTCTCAAAATAACACAATGTATGAGTTAAAAACTTGAATGACTTCTTTCTAACAATTCTTCCTAGGAAGAAAATGTTATCTAATAAGAACTTAGAAAGAAAATTTTTATAAGAGCACAAACTTATTACAAGCAGTAATTGCTTTATGTAACGCCCCGATTTTCTGCTAGAGTGAAAATGATCAAAATGCCCCTGAGGTCACATTATCGCCCTGAGTCGAGGAAAGCCAGGTCCAAGAAGTACTCGAAGGGAAAACTCAATGTTGGAAGGGGATTGGATGACTTGTGTTTCTTTCCGGGATCGAAAATCTCATTTTTCGAGTTTTTAGGTCAAAATGACCAAAACGCCCCTGTGGCGTTTTACCCTTTTGCAAGTGCCGGATGAACCCGAAACCTCTCCAGATGGGTTTAAAAGACGTTTTTATATATTCTGTGGTCTCCGGTTTTGGTCCCGGAGGTCCCGGCAAAATAAGTGCAAAATTACTGCTTTGCCGTAGTTTCAGTATGTTTACACCTAATCACACGGTTAAGCGAAACCTAAGCAATATTAGGCTCTAATCGAAGGTTAATTAATTTCCATAATTAATCTAAGGTCAAAATAATTTAATAAGGATGATTAGAACCTAAAATTGTTTAGATAAACTTAAAACCCTATCTTTAAATTCAAGGACTTTGAGTGTAGGAATCAATGAATAGTGTATAAATAGTGCACAAATAGTGTTTTCTCTCTCTTTCCTTAAATCATGGGATTGTGATACACATTGTTTATTCACAAATGAGTTTTAAATTCTCTAATGATGTAAGAGCACTCTAACCTTGTCATAAAATTCCTAATACACATGC